>JACGCM010001055.1:2581095-5162191 GCA_014058105.1 Kingdonia uniflora | reverse complement strand
TCTCATCTCCTAATAAATTCATCAAACTAGACACTTGCGCTAATAAATTATCGCTATAACTCTTAGTAGACTGTAAATAATTTGTGGTTTGGTTCGCTACGACTTCACGATTTCTCGAACCTTACGCTTGGTCTTCACCATTTGCCCTTACCCTGGTCTTTACCATTTTTTTGAACCCTTACCCATCCCTACCCAAGTTTTCAAATTCTATTTTAAGACTGAAAAACCATAAAAATTTGTAGAAGAGAGTGGTGTTGTGTGGGGTGGGGGTTGGGGGGGGGGGGGGGGTTTGGGGTTGTTGAGAGGTAGCGAAGTCGGTTTTGGTGGTGGAGAGAAGTGAGAATTAATTGGGGTCTCTATCTAATTTGGTCCTTAATAACCCGATTCAAATCTAGAGTAATTTTGGGGATTGCTCGCCACAAGGAAAGCACGTTATAAAACCATGCCACCAACTTAAAGACCACTCATACCCAATACCCGTAGTGCCACTACCAGTTCCCTGAAACAATTTTTGGTTGTATAGGAAAAAGTAGCTTTTAGCCCGGACATAATAACACCAAATTGGTCTAACACCTCTTGATTGTTTTTTTGTGATAAAGCTTTTTGGGCCCTAAAACTGCCGAATTGGGTTAAGCTGATTTTTTTGTCAAGGTTACAACGTAGGAGTACTCAATGAAGACTTGGTCTTCTGTTAAGGATAAGCGTAACAGTTTGGCGTAAGTTTTTGTTAAGTTTAATTTTATCTAGTTGTCTAGCGTAACTTATTCACTCGAGATATAGCCCTCTCATAGAGGTACGCTGTAATTTATTGGCGCAAGTATTTAGTGAAGCTGTATTTTTTTTTATCTATTTCTAGTGTAACCTTTGCAGTGAGACTTACTAATTTGCTAGAAATTAAGCTAAACTATTTTAGGTAAGTGTTTGGTCGAGGAGATAGTGAAATGAGAGGGAGAGTAGGAGAGAGGGAAGGGGTGCCACCTATCAAAAGAAAAAATTAGAAAAAAAAGTAAAATGCTTCATAAACATGATTAAGTAGAGATTGGCTTGGGATACTTATTCAATGGGATTGGCCTATTTTGTCCACCGCTCATACCCAGTACACAGAGTGCCAAATAGTTCCCGTTATATTTAATGAAGAACCTTTTAGACTTGACAACATAAAACATGGTATGCACTCATTTGTCAGGGGATCTTCACTACTGTGTAGGGTATAAGTACACTACTATTGCAAACTTGGGGATTATATAAGATTTGGTGCTAGTTGCAAATTCAGGAAAGCTGCTATGATCAAGTCTTATATTGGAATCCTCCTCAAGAGATGCTATGCTATGCTTTGATGGAGCTTCAAGGGGGAATTCCGGGGGTTGGTGGCTTGGAAGTCATGCTTCGAGAATTTGACTGAGATATAGTGCGGGGTATTTCCAAGGATATGGGCGTGGCAACTAATTCTTAGCAAAGAGCAAAGCTGTTACTGAGAGGCTTAAAGTGCATTTGAGAAAGGTGTTTCAAATGTTTATATGGTGTCCGATTCAATGGCAACATCCATGATTTCAAGAAAGATGGTGTTCATCATTGGAAGTTTGAGCTGATTGGAAGAAATACAACAATGTTTCCTTCGCATTTATTTCAACATAGGCTCCCAGAAATAAACTTTCTACTGATTGTTTGCTAAACATGGTTGTAGCTTAGCTATGATGAGATGCAAAGCTCTAATAAAAGGTAGGATTTCATAAAAAATATAGCATTGCCATTTCGATGTATTTTAGATAGATTAGCACAGGATAGTGCACATGTTAGGGTGTCAACCTAATTGAGATCTTCACACGTATAGTGATGCTGTAGATCATCTTTACCTTTAAATTTTGTTGTTGTAATTTCATTGTAATTGTTCATCATTTTCACCCTAGCTCAACTACTCCCCTGGGGCCCTTTACAAAGCCCACACTTCACACTCGCCAAGCTAATAATAGTTACAGCATAAGCTGGACTTGGACTCTCTACCTCAAATTTATATGCTTCCATTGTATTGGCAGAGTTAAGAAAATCAATCCAATGTCTTGACAGCATGGATAGCTATAGATATTTTCTGTCATCCTGAATGAAAGCCGTATTTTTCATTATATAGTGGTAGCTTTCAGATGACTCAAATAAATAATAGAAGCGGGTGAGACGATGCTGAGAAATTACATTTGGACTCTCTAAAAACATCTTCTACCCTGATGAAATAGGGGGTGGGAGTCTAAGACAAATAGAATCATAGGAAAAACTTGGTTGGGTAAGCATTTTAAATCTTTCACATAGAAAACAGCTCATAGCAAATGATAAGCAAAAGATATACTTGGACACTAGAGTGTACAGTACAACTATACTTGGGATAGCTGTTTTGGTATATCCAGGATGTTAAGTGTTTCAAGAGATTAATTTCCAAGCAGGGAAGAAGAGACTAGAGTCCAAGTAGGGCACTGGTATGGTTTGTTGCCGTTCTGACATCCATTCCAAAAGGTTTTTACATAGTTCCAGGAAGGAATTTCAGTCAATAGTTGCGAACAGAGGGAAACTATAACACCTTATAAAGAAGTTGTCCTTAACACAGATAGATCTCTTAATAGTGATCAAGGAGGCCGGAGGGGAATTTTAAGAGACCACTTGGGAACTGCATTGTAGCTTATGCTGGCAAAACTCCTCCAAACACTTCGACCTATCAAGAATGTATGCTATATAGAAGGGGCTAGCTATTGCTTGTGAAAGGGGCGGGCTATATTAAGATCAGAATAGCAACAGACTCCTGCATATGAGACACTATATAAAGGAAGGTACAGATCCACCATGAATTGCTTCCTCTGTGCAATCTATCAGAAGATACTGTGAGAAGCTTGAGGCCTTTCAGATTGACCGTTTTCAGAGGTGTAAACCATTATACCGATTTTTTGGTTTAGGGTCCCTGCAAAAAGCATGTTTGCCCAGCAAAAAAAGGTAGATCAAGTTATGCATCTCAACTCCTCACTTAATTGTCAATATCAATGAGACATTGCAAGGGTTTTCCAAAAGGGAAAGGGGTTTTTGACAAGGGGATCATCTATCCACTAATCTCTTTGTCTTCTCATGGAGGTCTTTGGCATTTTACTTGACAAAAATGCTAAAGAAAAGAATTTTAACTTGCATCCTAAATGCGATGATGACCCTATCGTAAAATCCTCAGCTGGTTGCAATCTTACTTGGTTTACTCGTATTCTATGATGGGAGCCTTATCTCAGCTAATAAATCACTTTACTTTCTCAGTGGAAATAGAGATTATTTTGTCAAATAAGCTCTATTTTCTGGGTTGGCTCTAATGTGAAATAACAAATTTGCGTCATCCTTAGAGTCACAGAAAACAAATGTCCTTTAAATACCCTGGGTGCCTTTTATCTCTTCTAGATTGAAGCACAAGACTGCTAACAACAGCTCCTTGAAGCTCTTACCAACAGAATTAAAGCTTGGCAAACAGGCATCTTTTTAATGCAGGTAGATTGTTGCGTGTTCAGTCAGTTCTACAAAGCCTCTATGTTATTGGATGAGTATCAACCTTTAGCCTTAGCATACCCCTGAATGTTATCTTCAAAATTTGATAGCATGGGTGCAAAGAAGATAACAAAATTGCTCATATTGCACGGCGTGACTTGTGTTATCCTAAAATTGAGGGGGTCTTGGTTGAGATGTTAAGACATGGAATACTGCTATTTTATGAGATACATCTGGAAGATGATTTAAAAAAAATTGGGTGTATTCTCAACATCGAAAGGAAGAGTTTTCCGCTACACCAAAACTCTTCAGGATATGAAAGCGTATTCTCAACATCGAAATGAAGCTATAAAGCTTACTATATCTGATGACTAGTTTGCATTAGGGACTATCCTGATCACAATTACACAAATTCATTGGTGGTTACTTAAAACTACAATCCATTGAAACTTCACAAACCTAATTACTCACAAATTTAATAACAAATTAGGGTTCTAGAATTACCTGATGTCAATTTGATCCAAAAACTTTGTAGACCGTGGATCAACGCAGCTGCTATAGTGAGATTAGTTTGGTGAAGGAACCCAACATGGGAGAAAACGAGCAAATAATAAAGAAGAGTAGAGCATCTCCAGCAGTTTTGAAGATACCTAAATAGCTCCTATAGGATTCCGCTGACTTGATCGAGCCAAAATATTTGCTGTTGAAAGTTTTTAATCTTGAAGTGTCTTAGTTTTCGTGTTTAGTAGGAGTTGGTTCAAGTGACGTGAGGATTAGATAGAAATGGATGTAAACTTCATTGCTCAACGGACACCAATGTAGTAAAGAGTTGTTGCAAACCATTGGTGTCATCAGAAGGGCTTAGAGACGTCAACCAAGTTGAGATACTTCAAAGCATTGTCTATGTAGACGTCTCTCATGTATGCATTAGCGGCAATAAAGACTACTTTTTTCTCATAATAGCATTGCCCTAAAATTTGGATTCTTACAACTCTTTATAAATCTAGATACAAAGTCAAAAGAATTGCTCAGACAAAACAAAGTAAAGCTTAGAAAGATCTAGTTGGAGTACAAAACTTACAACTGAAGTGCATAAAAAACACATTTACAACATAGTTTCTTCCAATAGGATTGCTTGAGAAAATAACGAGGTTTAGAATTGGAGGCCGTTTTCTCGAGCTGCATCAGCGATGGCTTCAACACGTCTGTGGTAAGGGTAACCCCCACGGTCAAATGCCACCTTTGTGATTCCTTTCTCTAGACACGACTTGGCAATGGCTTCGCTACTCTTCTTTGCTACTTCCTGGATCAAAAACAATCTGAAATGAGATATCGTGATCCCAAACCATCAATTTCAGAAATAAGGATCGCATCTTTCCCTACGACTGTCAAAAACTATGTCATATCAATGAAAGCATCTCCTACTGTGATCTAGCGTGAGTGCCAAATGATATAAGAGTTTAGCAGAATTTTGCATTTGCTCCAAGGCTGGGTTTTCTCATCTGGTAAAAGCAGGGTTGAAAAGACAAAAAGAAGTTTATATTGTGCCTATCATTAAAACAAACAAAGACAGAATAACTATTGTTCATTGTGGGGGGTATACGTGGGGGTATACAAAGGGAAAATTTCAGGTGTGGGAGGCTTTTACAAGTGTAACAGGCATCTACAAGCATTTTTCTCTGTTTCCTGGACATGCAATACCGTCGATTTGGGCTGTAACTAGACTCCATCTTAACTTAGTCTAAGAGACCTCCCCTACCATGACCCCACTAGACATTTTACGCTCAAGAAGGCTCTTTTAGATTTTCCCAGACCACCGTAGCCAAAAGCCGTACATTCATTCGCCACAGTCATAACCATCCCATCCAAGTTCCAACTACAGGAAAAACATAATCAACCACATGCAACTCTCTAAACAACAACAATCATAAGTCATAACACACTTTTCTGCCCCCTCCCTTCGAAGTCTCTTAAAGTTCTAGTCACGCCACAGTTGAGTTTGCAGAAATTACTCCTAGTTGTTTTGCCTAAGATCTGAAAATTATTGTGCTTGAGGATGCTAGTGGTAAATATATGAAAGCCTGAGATGATGTAGCCTTTGTCTAGCTTAAGATATGGTTAGGGTGCCTTAACCCTGTTCTTTCAGAAAGAAAAAAAGAAGTTTATCCTAGCTTAATAGAAATTAGTCATTAGATCTACATGAGACTGAAATGCTTATGCACACGAGATTTAGATTGACGGGTCAAATTCTTATCTTTGAAGTTTGAACTTACAATTGTGGGTCCGGAGAGTAATCAACCTGCATGGTCGAAGCTGCAGCAAGCGTATGCATCTTAGTGTAGTCTATCACTGGACATATATATGTTTGTTTGAGCGGAAGACACACAGTCTTGGTCTCTTCGGTGTCCCTTCGACCTGAAGAAACAAAAGCACACTACAATAAGAACATAAAAACGAAGATAATTCTTACGCCATGAATTAATTTAATTATAAAGTCATAATCTTCAGTTTGCTCACACTACACAGCCTATATGTTCCAAAAACTACTTTCGGAAAGAAGAAAAAAATTGACACTGTATACATGAAAATAAGCAGATACTTACTGCACCTTTTCGTGTAACTTCAATTTTATGTTCTCAAACACAAAACTATATCTGATTTTCATGCCCTTCTCGGGATTGACACACGGATAATAGGTTAAAAGTTAGTGTTAAGACTATCATTAGATGTCTCAGATGCAGTTCGTTCTATCTGTGTTCACTATTCTGAATCACGTCCAAGACATTATTCTGATCAGTCAAAGTTTTCCTTTAAGAAAAGTTGCTCGAAAAAAATCTGAGCAAGTGAGATGATATGCCTGACAGAAAACGAATGCACAAGAAAAAACCCAAATAAAAGAAAACAATATATCTAGTCCCCAAATCTAACCATAACGAGGACATAAAGGACTGTTAAAAGAAACATTGCATCTATCAAACAATGAATCAAAGTACACAAGATCCTGAAATTACGCCTGAATAACAATGCCAACCAACAATATTAGGTCAGGTGAGAGAGGCATGAAGCACATAGTAATTCCCCCAGGATTCACTATTTCAGAAAATATGACTTACATATGGTTGAAACTAGAAGAAAGAAGTTGTGACAGAAAAATATAGATTTCAAGCAGAAAAATATCAATCAAAAGCATATGCAAAACACTGCCTTTGTGGGCGAGCCTAAGAAATATTCCTCTTAATACAAAGGATGCAGAAGGACTGGGTAAAATAGCAAGTCTTATGGGTGTTCCCATCAAAGCAGGATTGGGGCACTGAAGAAAGACCAAATAACTTTTTTGGTAGGATTGTTGAAGTAGATGCAGGAAAGGTGTTTTCAAATGTACTTCCTATCATATATTCATAGGGAGAGGATCCCCCTACACTCACGCTACACTCATTGGCAACCACACACCTTAAGAGGAGGTGGCATTAGACTGCCTACGTGGAGGACAAAACTAAACAAAACTACTCACCTCACTCACTCAGTCACTCACTCTCCAAAATTCAAAATTCAAATACGACTCTCTCCCTCATTCACCATTATCTCCGGTTAAGGTACGAATCTCTCTACGTCTCTCTCTTTCTTTTCAGTCCCATTTTGAAAATTGTATTTGAGAACGTGATTTTGGGATAATTTGAGGGTGCTTTCAGAGGTAATTTCGATATTGTTGATTGTGCACTATGAAAAGAATTGAGACTACACGTAGAAGACGACAAACATCTACCAACATCTACTCCCAACACCTAGAAAAATGTAATGGAATTTGTATCATGGATATTATTGATTTGCCCAATACATCGACAATATATTGTCTATTTGTAATGTACTCGACAATAAATTGTATGTTTGTAATGTACTCGGATATTGTCGATTTGCCCAATACATCGACAATAAATTGTTTGTTTGTAATGTACTCGATAGTATTGTAGTATTGACAATTCTCGATAATGGGTTGCTATCGACAATAAAACAATATAAAAAACTAAGTTGGTGGTGTTGTTATTGCTGTTACATTTTCTTATTGCATTTACTTGATCAATTAAGATGTTGGATGATTTGGTAGACAATAAAACAAGATGGCATCCACAATAAAACAAGATGCTCAATATAGATTTCTACTCTAAGAATTGTCGATATATGCATGTTTCGACGGTATCGACAATAATGTCACTTGTGAAATTGTTGAGTTATGCTTTACTCGACGATCATTGTACTTGTAAAATTGTCGACTTCACTTAATCGATTGTTGCACTGGGCATCATCACCAGTTGGCCTCTCTGAAACATGCCACAAATGCAAACCCCAACTTCAATGATAGTACAAACCCCAACTTCAGGCAAATCTAAAAACAACCAATTGATATAGAGAGAGAATGATAGAAATGGGAGAGAAAGTGAGTGAGTGAGTGAGTGAGTGACTGTGAGAGGATTAATAACTTCCCTAGCACCTCTTCAAATGACGATGATCATCGGAGATGATGGTAGAGGGAGGCCGGCAAAGAGAGAGAATTTTTTTTTTTTTAATTTTAGAGTGAGTGAGTGGGTTGTTGGGTTGTCCAAGTAGGCAGTCTAAGGTGGCAACCTATGTGGTGTGGGGAGAGTGTAGCGTGAGTGTAGCATAGAAGGGAGTGTAGGGGAATCCTCTCCCAAATTCATATATGATAGTTCTAAAGTCTTCACAGTATATGGAGACCATAATTTGATCAAAAAAACTTTGTAGACCGCATAGATTAAAATATCCATGATAAATTCATTATACCTAGTTTTTTTTTTTTTTTTTGTCAGTTTGGTATTTTGTTGATATTATCAGTGGTTCACCATGTCTAGTTTTGTGGCATAAAACCGTTAATGTATTATGATTTTATCAATTTATCACCAAAATATCACAATAATTTGATAGTATCAAGAGATAATTAGTTTTAACTTTTAACATTCTTAAAACCCAAAGAGTATGAGATTTATTTTATAATAAAAGAGGTATGGACACCCATTTAAAGGAGATGGTCTCATATCTAAAGACTAAAAGACCAAACACAAATATTGTTAAGAAAAAAAATCTTCTCTTATAAGTTATAACTTATAACCATACACGATGAACACGATCTAATTTTGCGAACGCAACTACATTCGGTAGTTGATGTCGACCTTGATCTGACTCAAGAACCAGAAGAGACTGTAGGTGAAGATAACGATGACGATGACGATAACGGTGTTAATGGCGATGGTACTGGAAGATGTTATAATATTGGTAATCCAGGCGGTAACTTTGATAACAGTAGTCGAGGAATATGTAATCCTGTTGAAAGTGTTTACCCCTTAAGTCAAGGGGGTTATGTTCCTTTTAGTGCAGAGGACGATTTTGACCATGCTACTCAAGATTCTGATCATGGTTCCCATCAAAAATCAATTAATTGGGGAAATCGACGAAGTTGAACATGGAGATTACAAAGATTTGGCAAAGGTTCATCTCGTGGCAGTTATGATGCAGGTTCCCTTTCATCGTACTTTGATGGTATGAAAATGGGCAATATGGGCACTGGCTACTACCCACATCCATCCCCCTTTGATGCTCAATAAATTAGTTTGCCTGGAGGTGTCTTTGGTAATGAACATCCGTACGTTGACCTATCCTTAGGGTATGGATATGTTCCTGAAGAGTTATCACAATCTTCGAGACTAAATTACACACAAATAAGAAGAGCTAGAGTAATTGTTATAAGCATTTGCCCCCCCTAGGTATTATGTCGTACTTGCTACAACAAGAGTACGAGAACCACATAAGAAATTTGAATCTCTAATTTAAGCATTTGACATGGGAGGAGTATTGCTGAAATGTTTCTAACGTCAATCAACAGTCATAAAATAATAAATTTGAGGAGCCACGTCACTCGTATATGTATTGGTTAATCAATAATTTTATTAGACAATTCTTAGACTTCAAGTTGAAATTTGTAATTAAATTGCTCATACCAAGTTGAAATAAATAATGTTTATCTTATATTCCTTCACATTTTATTTTCATTATTTTTTTCCAAGCTTGCATATTTTTTGAGACTCCAACACTCTTTCTTGGATATTTTTCTAAATACTTTCTTATATTTCTTTCACATCTCCATTGGTTTTAAACAACATTACAATTTATCGTGTTAAACATCAAAATACCACAAATATCATCGATAAATACAAATTCTTTGGTATAAACTAGTTCTTTCCTTTAAGGATTAAAATATTAAGTGATAAAAATATCGTGATAAAATCAAAATACCATGATAAAATTATAATGGTAAGGGGTCGATAAATACACTGGTTTCAATATTTTGATCTATGGTAGACCGTGGATCAACTCAGCTGTAAAGTACTACGTTATATAGTGAGAATAGGTTTGCTAAAGAAACCAAACATGGGAGAAAATGCGCAAATAATAAAGAGAAGTAGAGTATCTGCAGTAGTTTTGAAGACGTGTATGGTCTACCTAAATAGCTCCAATAGGATTCCGCTGTCGGCAACACGACCAAGACTGCATCGTGTCTTAGTTTTCGTGTTTAGTAGGAGTTAGTTCAAGTAACGTGAGGATTAGATAGAAATGTGTTGGATAATACTCTGTTCTACTAGACAATCATAACACACACATATATGAGAGAAGAGTAAAAAGATATTATTGATAGTTGTTGTGTTTTTCTAATGTTACAAAGACTTGACCCTTTATTGGGTTATATACTTTTACTCAAACTCTCCCCATAAATCCTAATGGTATATGAGCTTCTTAGGAGTCCAGTAGGACACCCCAACCCAGCTGGGTTTCCACCCAACTCCTAATACTCCCTCTTGGGGTGTTCCATACCAGAACGACTTGCCTCATCAAAACCTCTGCTTATCAAAGCTCCTTTGGGCAAAAAGTTGTAAAAGGAAAGAGTATAATCCTATGCCCCGTATGGGTTGTGGACGCATATATGTTGCCTCATTAAAACCTCTAGTCAGTAAAACCTCCTAGGATAAAAATTGTGTTATCGGGAAAAAGAGTACAACATGCATGTGTCAATGTCAGGTCAAGACTACTCCTCCTGAAGTCGATCTCCCCCGAGATCTATCTCTCTGAGATGTATCTTCCCGTGATAATGATGAATAAAAACTTTCGCATGGCCATTCTGTGTACCAGCTGCTTGAACGTAAGTGGTGTAAGAGTCTTCGTGAATAGGTTTATAAAGTTGTCTTCTGAAATGTCTTGAATAACGTCAATCTCATTCGCCTTCTGTAATCCTGTAATCTATAAGTATGGAATGACTTTTGTAATATGTGATTCATTTTGTCGCCATTGATAAAATTGCCATTGACTTCAATGATGTAAGTCGAGTTGTCTCCATATATAGTTGATGTTATATCTTGGATAAAACATGCCACAACTTCAGTTGATGTGATGTATCTTAGAGCGTAACCATCATTCTTTGCCAACTTCATGAAGTACATGAATTTCTTCGTGGTTCGAAGATGTAACTACCACCATCTACTTCATCGATCTCCAAAAGTTTGTTGTATCCCCATACATAAACACATAATCCATCTGACAATGGCCTCTATGTAGGTCTGACAAGTATTTTGTATTGACATACCCTATAATTTTACTTTTATCATTTTGAGTAGAACAGACCACAATCTTTCATGTCGATAAGATACATCATAATGTGTTTGATCTTCTTCCAGTGCCTTTGGGTAGGAATAAAACTTTAGCAAGCCAAGTAATTTACTATGAATGAGTCATCGGGTCTAGTATACCCAACTAACTATAGCAAAATACCTCCTATTTATAGCGTCACGGCCCAGGAGTTTTCCCTCCCATTAGGTTGGTGGAAGATACCGTTGTCCATATCCAAGTGATGGACACACAATAAATTAGTAATTTAGCACCGTGTGCTTCATCTATAACGAAGTGTTAGATAATTATTTTGATATATATTGTTTGGTGTAGGAGTATGCTACTATCAAGATGTTCGATTAACAAATCGAGACAATATTGTAGGAATTTAATCCTATGATCAATGAATAGATATGAAAAGGATTTTACTAACCTCTTTTCCTACTTTTGCAAATTCTTTTGAGCTTAAGTGGAGTCTTCCCTTAGATTGGCTACAGACCTTAATGGAATAGTTTCATGTGTTGTAGCCTCCAAGAGGGACTTCCCCTCTATTTAACCTAATAGGGTTTGAGTGGTCTTCCCATTATACCCTCAAGCCCTAATAAAGATTACTACTAGGTCCCACCAACCTTAACTTGGTATAACAATTGGGCACAACCAATAATATATATACAACCTATTAACATGCGTGTTTGTGAACCTAAAAATAAACACTGAGTAGTGTCGGTATAAATAGAAAATCCAATAATCTCCCACCCGCAATAACTCGATGTTTTAAGAAAAATATTTTTAGCCTAATTCATGTTTTTTTTTATGAAAAGTGAATGGCCATCCTTTAATTTTTAAAACCCCACACGATAATTTATCGAATGCAATGTTACATTGATCTTGATTGTTACCCTACGACTAAAAAGATGGCTAATACGGTTCACAAATAAATTTTGGTCAGGCCTTTGAGCACATGCCTAATTCATAACATGGACATCGGGCTAACAACCTCATTAACTTTTAAGTGTAATTTTTTTAATGGTGGAGTTTAGCGTGTGAATGGAAAATGTACACCTTAATGATGTGCTGGTAACATGTGTTTACCAGACACATGTCATTTCAATACTTAGACAAACCGTCATATGAAGACGATCGCTCATACTGAAATGAAGGCCAAAGGATGTGAAGTATACCCATATCCAGCCCAAGCTAACTTGAAAAACATTTTAGTATTCTCTTTAGGCACTTAATACTTAGACAACCGTCATCTGATGAAATCACTCGTATCTAAAACGTTATTGTAATTGCATAATTAAAACTAAATATGTGCACATATAATAACAGATCTAAATATAATAACAACTAAATAATTAAAATCAAATCTGAATGTCGACCAAAATAATAACCGGGAATAACTAACACATGGATAAATAATCCTAGTGTAGTAACAGTAAATAAAATAAAATAATAACTACTCCCACATAAAAGGGAGATCCTCAAAGAGACTTTAGTAATCCCATACACGTAATGTTGGGTGTGAACTCGAATCAGGATTGTCGAAGTCATTCGAACAAAAATGGGAGTCGTTCGAATAAACTTTTTTGTACTCACTGGAATTTTGGCCCAGGAGTCAATCTCGTTCGAACGAGCTTGGATGTCGTTCGAATGAGAAGTTATGTTTCTAGGGCTGAAGACCAACTATCGCAAAGTCATTCGAATGAGCTTAGAGTCGTTCGAACGAGCTTGGCGTAGGTTTGCACCAGATGTATATTTTGAGACGTTGAGTTCTGCCTCGAGATCCGTTCTACTTGTATTTAATCTTCTAGTATATAAAGAAGACTTAGGTTATTTTGTTAGCCATCTTTTGGTGAGTTTAATCTTAAAGAGGCTAGGGTTTGAAGAGACTCCATTAAAGCTTGAGAGATCATTGTAACCTGTTTGATATCATAGTGAATTGTTCATGGGGAGTGGTTTTTCATCCGCAAGAGTTTTCCACTTTCCTCCTCTAGAAAACATTTCTTGTGTTCTTTATTGTTCTTGCTTAGTTAATTCTTTTGTTAGGGCTTATTTCGCGTCAAAGAGGAGAGAGTAGCTACATCGATTCTCAATACGTAATATGTCTCATGAAGGCTTGTATCGAAAGTCCTTTAGTAAGCGGATCATCAATCATCTCCAGTGAGCTTCCAGTTGGAGTAGTTAGAGTCCGTCAAGGTCTTAATATTAGTCAGTTTGTTCTAGATCATAGGGTCCATAGCTGCATGAACCAAAGACTTATTTTAGGACGTGCAAAAAATTAAATTTTTTTATTCACGTTTAACTTCATCTATAAAAGATCTATAACTTGGCGTCTTTAATCTTGATTAAACCTGGGGTTAGGATGGTCGAGTCAGAGTGTATTATATATTTAAGGTATTGACTTTTCACTATGCGGGTACAATAACGTATCATCGAATCCTTCCTTTGGGTAGTGATTTGACATACATTACCCCCAAGTTGGTGATTTGACATACATATATTTATGGCCACTTATAATTTGACTCGAGACACTTCCTTACCTTTGGGCTGAGGGTTATCCTCGTCTCCCCGTACCGTGTAACCTATCTTGGCCCACTAATTAATTAGAAGTTTTTTAGCCTCCTTTAGGCGGTCTAATTATTTTAAGTTTAATTAGTACAAAGTAGTCTTAATGAGAGTTTACGAGAGAGTCTTAAGATTAGGAGAAACGTTCAACTCCACGGACAAAACTCCTTTGGATGTATTTTCCCATTTTATATCCCGTCTTCCTAACGACTACTGAATCTTACTTAAACCCCATTGGAGATCGTTTGGCATTCAATCCCTATATTATTAATGATTTACAACTTAAATTACTCACTACTTATTTAGTGTATTAAATATAACAATATTTACTAATTTAGGATAATATCCAGCTACCCAACATAATAATTCCACAGATGAAATAATTAAGACTTATGCACATGCAAAACACGAATCTCGGTGCTTTTAGGATTAAAGAAACATATTAGGAACAGAAAATGGAGAATTCGTCCCGAAAATCGCATAATCAAAATGAAAATGTGAAGTATCCTTTAATAAGGAACTAAACAACACCTAAAGAAAAACAAGAACACTGAACAGTATGGCAATATCTCCCTATTCCACCAAACAACAATTCTATCAATAATGGCGTGATCAGTCATACATGCTAATTGAATTTCCCAATCACTTATAAGCAAAAACAACACCCTGTATAAAACCCCAATGCTCCGTTTCTTCGACGCTCGAGACGACGAGTTGGAGGTTGTAACCCAAGCATTTTGGGGGCATAAAAGGAGTCGAGCACGACTGAAAATCTGGGAGAAGCAACAGAGGGGTACCCTCCAACATGAGGAGTTAACTCACGGTGACTAAAAATGAAAATCTTCACGGTTTGAACGGCTAATCACGAGGATTGAAGCGGGAGAATCTTCATGGTTTGAACCTTAAAGACAACCTCTAAATCTCTTTCAATGCACAACAACAGTAGCCAAATCCAACAACAAATCAACAACAGTAGCCGAACCCAACAACAAATCAGATTCGAAAAATAAAAACAAAAATTGTTTCAAATTATGAAACCCTCGAACTGATTTAGCAACAACAGACTTCAATCCGTGCTATTCTTCAAGAATAACTCCTCCACCACATATCTCAATGTGAAAAAATCCCCTCATAAGTTAACACGAATCAGATGGTGGTGATGATCGAAAAAACCGAGTTTTAAACCCTTTGAATTCTGTTGAATCGAAATAAAAAACCCTATTATCTACTAGATTTAAGGGGATAATATAACACTGATAATTTGTGTAATTTGAGAGAGAAAGAAAGAGAGAGAGAGGAACCCTAAAAAAAATTAGGGGAGTGATTGATATTTAGTGCGTCAATGAGAAAAAAAGAGAGAGAGAGATTCGGTAAAGATAAAAGACTTATAAATTGTTATTTCGTTCTCTCTTTTTTCAGAACAGTAATCAACGTTAAGTGCTAAAAAACAAAACCATTAAAGTATGAGAAAAAACTTCTGACAGCAATAATTTAACCACAGTAATTTGTATCCTAACGACTGATACCAATTGTAGGAAAATTATACAATTACTATAATTAATAATAAGCTATAGAAAACAGATTATACTAACCTCTTCTCATGCTCTTGTAAAATCTTTTGTTCTTGAGTAGAGTCTTCTCTTGGATTGGTTGCATACCTTAATGTGATAGTGTTTTGTGTTGTAGCCTCTAAGATTGACTTCCCCTCTATTTAACTTGATAGATAAGGTTTAAGTGTTTTCCTATTATACTATCAAACCTTTATAAAGAGTAACACTAGGTCCCACCAACCTTAACTTGGTGCAGCAATTAGGCACAACCAATAATACCTATACGACCTATTTTTTGCAGTTTAATCTCCGTGACATCGATTTCAATTTCAGATCCCAAAGATTTCTAGTTCTGATATACCACGGAACCGAGCCCAACTTTCGACGACATAGAGCATGGGCAAAGGTACAACAATGTCTATCAATCATTGAGGTGGGTTCGAATGCGACGGGACTCCCGGCTCCACACTTGCTAACACCATCATCCGCTATATATATATTTTTTCCATTCTTATATGGTAACCGTGAGAGATCCCACAAACACAACCAACAAAAAACGAAAGATTAGAGATTTCTCATTTTCTCCTCTGAACCCCTCCCTCTCTCTCTCTCAATCAGGTTCGTCCTAATTCTCTCTCATCTCTTAAATTTCTGATTCACCTTCCCTCATTTGTTGTGATTCGTGTATCGCTGTTGGATTTGCACCTGATTTTTTTTGGTGTGAATGTTGATGAAATTGGTTTAATTTGTGTTTCAGTTGATTGTGGATGTTTGTTTTTCAGGGAAATTTGTTTGGTATACGGTCCAATTGATACTTTAGGGTTGTGTAGATGATGGAGGGATTGGTGTAGGGGTTTTGATGGTGGATTCTGAATTTAGTGAGTAGTGAATTAAACGGAGACTTAAAGTTTCAATTTTGAGTTTTTGCATTGGGAGTTTTTTTTGGTGGGTGTTGGATGTTGGGATTGGTTGTTTTAGCATATGCGACTCTATTTACATGATAGAATCATTTAAGCAAGAGTTGGCATGTCTCTATGGTATGTCTATGGTAACTTGATGAGGGGTTGTTTTGATTGTAACGAAGAAGTTGAGGGGCGGGTTTGCAAGTGCTGATTGTTTAATATTTTTGCTATTTAGAGATGTTGATTGGTTGATTGAATCGAAAAGAAAAAGGTTTTGACATTGGAGGGAGAGATAATAATGGATGACATAACAATGTATGTAGAAGAGGAGAATTTGCATTTAGTAAATGCGACAAATTTTGAAGACCCCTTGCATGAAGAATTAGAAATTGATGAGAATGGGATAAGAATTTCAAAAGATGAAACGGAAGGTGAAATGTTTTCGTCTGAAAATGAGCGAGAAGGTGAAGTGTTTTCGTCTGAAAAAAGAGGTGATGTAGTTTTCTCAAGAGAAGCACCGATTATGGTCAGTGACCCAAGAATTTCTGGGGGCTGTAGCTGTAATGCTAAGAAGTTAAAATCAAGAATGGCTGCAGCAGATTTTGAGCTCCGGAACAAGGAAAACAATGGGGTTGACAAAAAACTTAGTAGACAAGACAGGATTGAATTGGGTCGAATGTTTCAGGGCGCCGTGAGCTGTCATGATTGGGAGCTCGCCGAGAGTTTGATCTTGCTCGCTGACCCTCAAACATTAAATGACGCTTTGTGCATTTCCTTAGATTCTATTTGGTTTTTGTGTACGGAGCAAGAGCTACTTGGGATAACAAGTTTAATCAAGAAGATAATCTCTAACGGTGCTTATGACTTCACTAGAGCGGCTCTTCGAACTTCCTTTCTTGCTTCATGCGTATCCGCTTGTCAAAGTCGGACGATGAGCTTAGCTGACACAGTAACTATCATGGCTCAAAGGTACAACCTTACATTATTATTACAGTCAATTTTCATTCCAGAAGATGTTACTTGTATAGTTATGTTCCTTTTTTACATAGGATATTAGGCTTCTGCGAAATGTATACTATCTTTGCAAGAGCAAGTTCTATGTAGAAGTTCATTTCCATGTTTCTAATTTTCATGATAAATTATCACGTTCTTTATATAAATCTTAAACTCTTCGCGTCTTCCAAATCTATTTCCTGATTAGTTTTTATTGCTTTCATTTAACTAGTACTACCCGTGGCTCGCCACGGCAACAATGTCGACGCGCCTTCGGCGCTACCCATGACTATGTCGACGCACCTTCGGTGCTACCCGTAAAAGATCAATGTTCATGGCCGAATATATAATTTTCACACTAACGTCGACTCTAAAACTCATGTTTAACTCGTAATATTTGTAGCAAACTTAACTTTCATGTTATCCTTGACCAAGTCACGAATAATAGTCTTAACAACTCTGCATGCCTTCGGCACTAACTACAAAATTAGGAAGGCGAGCATTCAACATTCTAATAAAACAATTAAACTTGATCGTCATTTTTCTTCACCTCACAAATCTATAAATATAATATAATAAGATGTCCACAAACAAAGACATTACTTTCAACTAAGCTAAGAAAAAATCCAGTCTAATATGTTAGATTAACTCCATCGCAATTTACTTCTAATTGTAGTTTCATCACAAAGCTGAGTCTTTTCATGCCCCTTAAATATGTAACTATGAAGATACTTAATAGCTTCAACACCTGAATAAACTCCATCCTTTAGATGATTAGGTTGAACGCGAGCTTCAAGACCCTTTCTGTTACATTTGTTGCCATTTTTGCGCTTCAGCGGCGAGTTCGTCATGGGTGTAATTAGAACCTAAGTACAATTTAGACCAAAATATAATGAACGTTAGTACAATTTAGACCAAATTTTGTATCACTATGAAACATATAAGATATCTTTTTACTATAGTTTTAACCTTTCACATAAATAGATTGTTAAAGTGCTCAAAGATTTTTTTTTAATTTCACCTAAATGCCTAAAAATGCAAGTTCTCAAAATAACCTTGTATGCCTAAAATCATCCAAAAAAGATAACAACTGCCATATCCCAAGTAATAAGATACCCAAACTTGAAATTTTCGCCATATTTAACTTCCATAAAATGCAAAATTCATAAACAAACATAAATGAGGGCGCAAAATCAAATACAGAAATACCTCCGCAATCGCTGCTGTAACACTCAATCCCGCCAATTCCTGTAAAACAAACAATGAAAAATTGATTAAATTTATCCTCTATATGTTCATGAATGCCTACAGAGATCACTAATTGCAGTACATAACATGGGTAACACCAAAATGCGTGTCTTACAAAATCAACAACTTTCAGACTTAATTAAGATACTTAAACATCTAGCCCTCAAGTTATAAGATAGTAAATCAAACATTCATATATTTGTATAAAAGTAGCTACTGTTACATATCTATACATTCCCGAAAAAAAAAAAAAAAAAACTATATAGAAGGCATGGAAGACAATTTCATTCATACCTGAAAAAACTTGGAATTCCGCAAAGGAGATGGAGTTGGAGGCTGCTTGGTTACAGTATGATTACCACCATTAGAAGATTCCGTCGCCAGTAATTAAGATCTCACACCTGCCACAAATCACTTTACACAGTCAATAAAAGTCTATCCAAACAAATAAAAAACTTCTTCCAGTAAACCAAAGCACAAAATCAAAACATGTTTCTAATCAAAGGGGTTGGAGATTTTCCAACAATAAAAGTATATTCACCATGATAACCAATACTATGCTATTACCATGCTTCTCAATTCACGACTCAACACATAACCATGTAAAAAGTATGATCATAGCAATGTTGAATATATACCCAAATTAATGTCAAACGAAACATGCGGAAAAGTTTAAAGAGGAAAGTTATCAAATAATTTATAGACACATAAATCATCATCTTAATAAACTTAATAGCAACACATTCACATAAAACATTCATTTGTAATGTGATTAGCAATCTTGGCTAGTTATAAATTTTCACATAAAATGCGGAAATATGCTCCAAATAGAAAAATAGACATGTACCCGTACAAACTCTGTAACATTCGAGGCACACATACAACACAGACATGCAAGGAAAACATGCAATGCAGTATGCCATCTGCTATTAAAATTAAGGCATCTTATTTGTTGCATTTGTGCCTTAGATGTTTTTAAGATTGCCGCACATAGTTACTATCTTATAAATTTTTTAAGATTGCCGTCCTCTAAACTGCTTGTTGCGCTATGGTATGTGCTTTTTAAATAAGACATTGATAATAATAAGCTCTTCATTGTTAGAGTAAAGAAACACAAAAAACAGTTCAGAACATTCAGAACATCAAAAAACAGTTTTCAGGGGATTTTGAAGACTGGCTGATGCGTGCACCTATGGTACGGAGTGACTGCTACTCGCCTAACCCTTTACTTTCGCCTCGCCTAACCCTTATACCCTTTACTTGCATGTCTCCTTTGTTGAGTTTCCTCAGTGTTTGTTATTGTATCCATAAATTTGGATTACCCTATTATGTATTATGGATATGCAAACCTGTGTGTATTTTTTGTACCAACACCAATATTTTTTAAGTTTCATCGCTGCTCCAAATGTGTTGATAAAAATCTAGAATCTTCAACGTTCCAGGTTTCCGCTAATGTCATAATCCAACATACTAACTGCTGACACAGGGGCTTTTACTGGGGCTGTTGCTGGGTCTAAGGGTGAGGGTGTAGAGCTTGTTTAAGAGAGAGAGAAATGTGTAGTACCTTGGAGGCGGTAGCAACAACAAATAATAATAGCGACAACAAGATGTGTACCTTGGAGAAGTATAACAAAACATCAAAAAATATTAGCGTGTTTTCTCACCAATAACCGGAGAAAAATCACACAAACCAATCTAATTACTTATCAAACTCATACATGATCTCTTATACAACATGTCAATCAACAAATAACTACACCAAAACTCACCTAATCAAACACTGAACAAAATGGTATCTAGTACAGTTGTGTATAATGAGGTTACTACACAAACCAAATTAAATCTCTATATATTTAATCAAAAATAGCTAAAAAGTATGAATTGGAACCAAATCAACAAAATCAAAGTATGGGTATAGATTTCAGTAAAAATAATTAGCTATAAACATCAATTCAAGGAGAGATTGAGTAGAGTGATACTTTGGAGATTTGTGCGAGAGAAAGATTGCAACAACAGTGTTGTAGATACTTTGAGGCTGTGAAGTATGGAGTTGGGTTTATAGTATCCGTCTAAATTATATGTTTTGATTCTCCCATCTCTATGTTAACATTACACTTCTATATTACCTTGCTTAGAGTTCTCATTCAAAACATACAGTTTCAGAACATCAAAAAACAGTCTCATTTAAAACATTCAGAACATCAAAAAACAGTTTCAGAACATAAAAAAATATTCAGCTGAGAGAGAGAGAGAGAGAGAGTACCTTAGAAAGAGAGTACCTTGAGAGAGAGGAGCTAATGTGAGAGATGTCTTTGAGAGATACGAAGAGTTGGGAGAAATGAAGAGGTGGGAGAGATAAAGAGATGAAGAGTCGGGAGAGATGGGAGAGTTAAAGTGATGAATATAGTAAGACTAAACTACCCTTTTATGTGCTATGTCTAAACTGCCCTTAAGTATGTTTCCCTTAACAGATCTAGGCCGTCCATCTCTCTCCTCCCAACAAATCTCAGCCCCTCTTTATCTTTTAGAGAGTGGCAAACTTGTCTATTTGAAAAACACCATTCCTTAATGTAATATAGATTATTTACCATAAATATCTTTATGTCAAAACGTAATTACTTCAAAAAATATATACTCGAATCTTGCCTGCCAAATACACTAGTAAGAATATAAATGATAAATGAGATTTTTATTTTTATTTCCTGCAATTAATATAAAAGCACGACAAACTTGTTCTTATGCAAGTAGCATGTTGGACATATGCTATATATGTGTGTACTATTCATGATTTCTATCCTGTAATGTGCTACTTTTGTTTAGGCAAATATCACTTTATTGTTGAAAATAATTGCTCAACTATTGGCTTTTATCAGGTTGCATGAACGTCTCCAGGAGTGCAATGGAGATGAGGTTTTGAAAGCAGAAGCTGGTGCCAAGGTGCAAAAGTTCACAGAATGGGCTTTAAAATGCATTGGTTTTCACTCACGCAGTCAGGGACATAGAGATAGAGTGAGCCACAGCTCAGCAGTTGAGATCCAGCTACAATTGTCAGCATTCAAAACGTTTTTGGATCTCGCTGGTAACCAACTAACTGGAAAGGATTTCACAGAGGCTTTTGATGCAGCTTGTTTTCCTCTCACTCTCTTTTCTAGCTCTTTTGATCCCGGTTGGGCATCTGGAATTTCGGCAAATGCAGTGCAGGGGTTGTTGGGCATGCTGGTAGAAGGAGGCGCGGACAACGTCAACCAGTGTTTTCTCGAGGCTTCACGGTTTGGAAGTACAGAACTTGTCCGCATCTTGTTGCAGGTAAATTGATTTGTAGGATCAAATGAAGTCGCTTCGTATCTTTTGCACTATTTATGTGGTCCTGCCCCTATACTCTCTGTATGTACAGTAATAATAGATACCTCTGTTCTCCTGTGACAACTGACATAAGAACCCTACTGGTAGATCATTGAAAAATCCCCCTACAAGCAAGAGCATCACAGAAAGGCTCCAATACATAAGAGGTGTTGGTTCGTGGAAAATGGCGGAAATGGTGAACTTGATTTCCATGAAATCTGGATTTCCATGGTTTTTATCAAAACCGCGGAAAACCCATTTTCTATGAACTAACTTCTATTGTTTGGTTGGGCATGGAAAATGATGGAAATTTGTCATAAAATAGCTTTAAACTAAAAAAAAGAAGTCGCATTTTCACTTCAAAGTGGATATAAACTATCATAAAATCACTCCATAAACTTATAAGACAATCGAAATCTCTTGTGGAGGTTGAGATAATTTAACACGACCCCACCTTACAACATGGCACAAATTAACATGTCCGCCCTACAATTATTCCTTATTGCATCAGAGAGAGACGCAAGATCTTTATCACCATATTTTTATTTAGGGCTGCAATTTGTTTTCTTCCGAACTTCCGATTTTTTCCGAAATCCGATCCGATTTTTCCGATTTTGGACTATTTTACATTTCCAATTTCCAAAAATCCGATTTCCGATTTTTTATGAAAAATATCGGATTGGAATCGGATAGCCTTTTACCATTCCGATTTTCCAAAATTTCTGATCCAATTTTTCTGAATAACATCCGATCCTATTATTCCAAATAACATCCGATTCAATTTAATCCGAACTTCTCTACTTTCAACTTGAGGGAGTTGGGACTAAAATCTCAAACAAAGCATACTTCATGTAGGTCTGCCTCCATTTCTTCTCCCTCTCTGCAAAGGCTCTCTCTTCTCCACCAGTGAAATCTCACTCCCATTTTCCCTTTAAGGTAAGAATCTCTCTCTCTCTCTCTAAGACTCTTGAAGCCATAGTAGGGGTGAGACATGGTCAGGTGGTGTTCAGTTTGTTTTATGGGGTTAGACTTTTGTGTTTAAGTAATAGTGGGTTGGTCGTTTTTGATCTCTCTTCACCTATCTCTAAAGAGGCTGTCATAAATATTTGGTGATATTTTTGTCTTAAAGTAGGTTACTTAAGCTTGTGAAATGATGTTTTATTTTGTAAACTTTACAATTTGGACAATATTTATTTTCAAGTTTTTATCATTTGACTTGGTACGAAAGTTTCTATGATGGTATCATTTATTATTACTAATCTTATAATATGTTTATGAGATATTAATATAGTGACAATTTCCTGTCAAATACAAAATTTCCGATTTTCTGAAATTTTTTCTGATTTTAAAAAATTCCGAATGTTTTTCTAAATTTTGAATTTTCCGATAAATCCAATTTTTTCGGATTTGGATCCAATTTCGTTTTTCCGAGAAAAAAAATCGGATCGGATTGGAACGGATTTTACGTTTATGAAAAAATCGGAAAAATTTCTGACCGCCCCATTTCCTATCCGAAAACAGACCTATTTTTATTTATTTTTAAAGTATAGAATAACAAAATTGGCAACCTCGACACTCCATGGTGAAACCGAATAATCTCGTTTGAAAGAGGAAGTCGGGTTTTCCATCATTTGTTAAGTTTTTAAGAACCATGGAAAACCTATTTTCCACCTTTTGTTTTCCATCTCGAACCAAACGGTGAAAAATGGATTTCATGGAAAACAAGTTCGCCATTTTCCACCTTTTGTTTTCCATCTCGAACCAAACGGTGAAAAATGGATTTCATGGAAAACAAGTTCGCCATTTTCCACGAACCAAACACACCCAGGATGTGTCTTGGGTTTCTTATATATACTTTTATAATTTAGGCTGGAGAAGGCGGCATCTGTGCTATCATAGTACTGAAGAGGGACTCCTAGAACAACCAAAAGAAAAAAAAGGGGTATCTTCAAATAACCCTTTGTACACTAGGGACACATACTGATCCTGGAGAATCCAACACACGGCTATTCTTACAGTTATATTGAATATGCATATGGTGAACTGAGCGCTGTAATGTTTTTAGTTTCATTGAATTAAAGAGAACTTTAAGGGTGTGATATCCACACCATCTCAAACAACTATATACATACTGGATATGTCACGCATATGGTATGCAGAGAAGAAATTCTTGTAAGTTATCACAATTCATCTTATCACAGGCTTTGCTAGTAATGAGTAACCCAGGATGTTTGTAGTTCATGTATGCAGATGTCTTGGACTAGAAACTAGGATATTAATAGTTCATTCATGGTTCATAGAGACATCTTGAGTAGTAATCTGGAATTGTATCCAGGTTGTAATATATGCTTTGGAGCCATATGGGTAGAACATATTAAACTTAATTAAGACCTGTTCATATACCATAATTTTGTATGTAGGAAAAAATAGAAACAGGACATACATATATAACCATATATTGCAAGTAACAATAATGAAATGGTTTTTGAACACGATGAATTAAGGCTTGACGTTATCTGGTCTATATGCATTCTTCTCCTGTTTCACGTTACCTTGGATGTAAGAGCTATGTAATTTAAGGTAACTTAAGAAAGCTCCTCGTGTTGGAAATCACTTCTTTTTTTTTTTGTAGTTACACGAGCCTGGTTCCAGAATCAGTGTTTATCACTTCTGAAAATTTAAAGCTAACCCTTGGCGCGAGCGTGATACCAACTAAAAATTATTTGATTCCCCTTCGAATCTCTATACCTCAAATGGACTTTTGACCACCTCACTTGCAAACACAGTTTTTTGCTAAGCTTTTAGCTATTTGATTCTCACGAAAGGTCTTGCTTTGAGACATTCTCTTAAAGTAATGGTTTCATTGCCAGAGCTAGTGATTTCATTGATGCCGCTTCCCTGCAGTTATGATAGATTATGTATATTTTGGACTTCTAGAAGTTAAAACTTCTAGAGGAAATTGAAGTACGATAGAATGAAGAGGCTCTATGAGAGAACAAGGTTCTTAAGCGAATAATTTTTGTTATAGTTCTTTTAGGTGGTTAATTTGGATTAAATCTCGCGGAGACAAAATTAAAAGTGTACTGCTTGTTAAAGGTGACAACACATGGCAATATCAAGTGATCATAGTACGTTAATTGTATCTTGAAAGTTACCAGATGGTGAGAATTGGCATGAAAGAGAAGACGGTAGGATTTGTTTGGTTTGTCTAGCTAGAAGTTGGCACTATTTATTCCCTTTAGAGTTATTGATTAATGAAAGATGTTATTTTGGGGGATCGAATTAGGAATTGGTGAGTGATAAAGGTTCATCTCAAGGTGGCTTTGTTTGGACTGTCAGAAAAGTTTTTAATGGAGTTAATTGGGAACTTTTATGACCAGGATTGTTATTTAATTTAATCTTTTTGAATCCTAAAGCTGCGGTGGTGGAAATATGGAATTTTAGACCAACTGGCTTTTTTGGGAGTGTATACATTATCATAGTTAATTTACTATTTTATAGAATGTGATTACTCATCTTTGTCATTTTTGAGGAGCGTGTTTCTTTTCTCCACGGAAGCTAGATTTTGGATGGGTTGCAAAAAGTGGAACTATGTACCGAATTTATAAACAATTTCGGAGAATATGGGATAATGTGCCAATTGGAGATGAATGAGGCGAATGGCTACTTAAACTTGGAGCTACTAGGTTACATGTTAGTTATGACGGGTTTGGTGTAAAATCGAGAGGATGGGGGCAAATGCATCCTGGGCACAAGATATATGCTCTCGACATGCTTCATTGTATTGATTGGTTGTGGGGCTCCAACCATTTCATATTAGTACGATGACTTCCTGGGTGGCCTTTATATATCCTTTATCTTTCACTAAAGTGGTATAAATATAAAGAGGATATTGAATAGAAAGATGGTGAGTGGATCATATGTAGAGTTTTGGGGAGGGGTGGGTGGCTGAGGTTGGGGTGATACTTTGTAAGTTTTGGGATGGTATTGTTGTGCTTGGAAATCAGTGGGGTTTTGTAATTTCTTAATACATTTCAAGTCTTCAAATCAGCCTAAGGAAAGCTGACTAGAAGATTTGCAGTAATTGTTAAGTAGCAGGAAGGCTCGTTAGTCATGGACAGATGTGAGGTTACACTGTTACAGATAGAGAAGCAATGAAATCATAAGAGAAGCAACACGTAGAAAAGGAGCCTTGTATATCTACATTGCTGTAATAGTTGAATTGTATATAAAGGTTGGCTTCATATAGCCTTACTTTGAACATAAAAGACTAAGTTGCCCTTACGACTTCTACTATCTCTAGCAACACTTTCTAAACGATATTTTTTCAAACTTTTCTAAGTTATAACATTTATGTTTATATTGCCTAACAAGTCTAGGAGTTAAATGTATCATTTAAGATTTTGTAGTAGCAGAAGATAAGAAGTAATTTGTTGGGGTGGGACCTAACTGTGTCCAAGGATCAGGGGGGGTTTCAACTTTGACTTGGATGAATGAGGCTGGGTTTAATAATTGAGTGATTGTGTCTGGAAGATCAAGTTTTTTTCTTCTTCTAGAAAAGAAGTTTTTGTAGATATGAATTATTTCATCTAGATTGAATCTTAGAAATACTGGCGGAGTTTTGCTGAGGTGATTGGGAGTTATGGTTTCCTGTTTTGAAAATGGGTTATGAGAAAAGTGACTTAATCGGGTGTGGTGTGATGATTTGGGTGAGCATTATATAAAGGATGCAGTTTTAGAGGGGCATCTTCCTAAACAATTCACTTCGTTCAGATACTCAAGGCTTTGCTGCTTATGAGATGGCGTTTCGGATTTTACAAATTTGTTGTAAGATATTGATCAAATGAAGGGAGGATTACGCTGAATGCTCAAATAGGTGTCTCTCGATCAAATATGTGAGTTAGGATTACTCAGATTCTTTTCAACAACAAAAAGTTAGATTGAAAAATGGCTTTGAAAGTTACTTTTTCAGGTAAATAAATTTTTTGTCAGGGGTGTTGTTCACTTGCTTGACCCTCATCCAGTGAAGGGAGGATATAGGCCGAATGCTCAAATAACTGGCTCTCGGTCAAATCTGCGAGTTGGGTTTTCTGCTCAATTTATTTTCAACAACTAAAACTTGAATGAAAAATGAAGAGGATTACGCTGAATGCTCAAATAGGTGTCTCTCGACCAAATATGCGAGTTAGGATTACTCAGATTCTTTTCAACAACAAAAAGTTAGATTGAAAAATGGCTTTGAAAGTTACTTTTTCAGGTAAATATTTTTTTGTCAGGGGTTTGTTCACTTGCTTGGCCTTCCTTCATCCAGTGAAGGGAGGATATAGGCCGAATGCTCAAATAGCTGGCTCTCGGTCAAATCTGCGAGTTGGGTTTTCTGCTCAATTTATTTTCAACAACTAAAACTTGAATGAAAAATAACTTCGAAAGTTCATTTTTCGGGTAGAGAATTTTTCGTATTAGGGGCACTGTTTACAATTAAAGCAAAATCTCTTCTATTTGCAAATCTAATGTGAGTGGGCTAGTACTAAATGTAGTGAACACAGAAGTAGAACTGTGGATAACTCCTTTAAACCTGAGAGTTTTAGAGTTAACTAACATATTCTATCCTGACCACTCTCTAAATACCCGATACTTACATCAGACTCGTTAGTGATACACCTAACTTTATCTACCTGCATGATATTAGTTACGTAATGTAGCTAGGTAAGCTTTAAGGTTTGGTTTAGTAAGAGGTCTTCTCGCCTGGCCCACTATGTTAAGTTCGATGCCCGTTTGTAGTAATCTCTTTAGTGCAGTTGTAAGAAAAACCCACATCTAGAATTTAATTTAGTAACATAATGTGGCAAGTACGAAAATAAGTTCTTGGCAAGTATGAAAAACAACTGAAAAACATGCTGGAAGCTAGAGCACAGAGCTAAGGTGGGATATATCTAGGTTATAACTATTAATTTCATTATATTTGATATTTTGTTCTGGTGGGAATCGCCTTGACTCAACCTTCCTTAGTAAAGCTAAATAATAAAAATAATAACAAAATAAGGCAAATTCATATAAGATATTTCGGTACTTAAATGATATGACTGTAATATTGGAGTTGGAAGGAACATGCACTCTAAAAACATTGAAAGAACAAGAATTCAAATTTGGGGGGACACTTGTCAGACGCCATTACGTGATACTGTTGAAAAATATACTGATTTTGAATTTGGATAGTTGAATAATATTTGGATATGACTTCTATTCTGTATTTAACAATTTTTGGTATTTTGTTATCCACTTGTCCTTCACTTATGTTATATTCTCCTTATGTATTGCAATTTGGAATTTGTTGTCTGCTTCAGATTGCTCAAAGGAATAGTTTGGATGTTGATGTGGATCTTGCTCTGGGGTTTGCTTCTCACTACTGCAAGATAAATACAATGGAGTGTCTGGTTGAAGAAGGTAATGCAATCGCATTTTTGGGTCCTTTAATGAGAGCGGCAGAGAGAGGATGTATGCAAGTTGTCCAATGGTTTGTACAAAGAGGTTGCCGTGACATGGAACTCTGCCTCGCTCTCACTGCCGCAACTTCGAGTAGCCAAATAGAGATTGCTGCTTTCCTCCTTCCTCATGTCCCTCACCATGTTCTTGCTGCCCTAAGTATTGAGATACTAAAAGCAGCCGGAGAGCGAAGTGGTGGTTCGCTTGACGGGGTTGCCTTTCTCCTCCGGTCTGACTTCCTGCGGGATCCATCTGCCACGTACGCTGTTGCTGACACTATTGCTAAGTCCGATGATGAGGCTGTGGCTCCCGATCTTAAAACCTTTTTAAGGGAGCACTGGTCTGAGGAAGCTTTCTTGAATGGATTGAGATATCAACAAGACCACTATCTGAATGTATTGAGAATCTTGAGGTGGGGCGAATCCGCCATTTGCCTGAGCGATCTTCCGGCTCCTCTGAGGATAGCCATCTCATACTTGCCATTGTACAGAGAGTGCATTAAAAGGGTGGCCTTTTGTTGTCCCAGAGGTTAAGAGGGCAGCTTGTGGAAGCGGCAAAAAGGCTTGGCAGTGAGCCTGTGGATGAGATGAGCCATGGACGGGATCTTCTGCTTGTGCTGGAGCATCATCTTCCACCATTTTTACTGCAAAAAGTCTAGATTTATGTAATTTCCATGCTTATTGTTCTCACATAATAATGACGATAATATGTAGTATGGCTGAAGAGGGCGTGATTTCAAGTCGATGAATTCTTCCTATCCTGTACAATAATTCTACTACTATGGTATATGTTTTATGCTTCTTTATCATACCTCTTGTTACCTCTGCCTATTTTTTGGGGCCGAATAGAGATAAATTGTCACGCAAAATCTGAAACTGTTTGATATTCCATGCTGATTGTGTATGATATATTTGTGCTCATTTCATACATCTTGTGCATTGTGTTACATTTGATCTCTATTAACCCTTCCATTGAATATCATGCTCTGAAAAATATAAATGGCTAGACTCAGGTAGTCATGAAAATGGGGTTGGGCCGGATCTTGAACTCAAGCCTCATCTTCGACTATCATACACTTACTCGACCTCATCAACATACGATTACGTGGCACACTATGGAACAATTATAAAGAAGAATGTAATTCTCATTCTCGACCTCTACAACTCGATTCAACAAGCACTCCGTCATTAATGAAGCGGTTACAAAACAAAATGATCAGACCGTTGCGCAATCCGTTCAAAGACTCATCAAAATCCATATTGTAACGTTCATCATTAAGAATAATAATGGTCGTCAAATGGTCATATTATAAAACCTATAAATAGGACCATAAAACTACAGATTAAGAACATGAAATTCTACACAGGAAATTCTAGACAGAGAATTCTACCCAGAAACTCTACACAGAACTATCCAAAGCGATCTTTGTAATAGCTAGTCATCATCAATAATCTCTCTTTCTAAAATCCTCAAGAGAGGTCGTGGTTTTTAACTTATTCAAAGGTTTTCCACGCTAAATCTCGTGTTAGCAATTGCTTGATAAAACTCTAATTATCTTTGGTGTGAGAGACTAAGTTTGATATACGAAATAAGGTTCTTACATTTGGTGTCGTCTGTGGGAACGAAGCAGTTAGCCACAATTCTCAAATATAGCTGATACTTATTATCTTCAAAGAATCAGCCTCCAGAATAGAATGCACTGGTTGTCCCAGTAGAAGGAAGCGCCGCGCTAGCAGAATTACGGGCCACTCTAAACTCCGAGACAGAAAGACGAGCCGTTCTAGAACAACAGCTGGCGAATGTGTGAGATGCGTTGATAGTTCTGCATGGATAATAGATTGTTGCCCAGAAGAACAGCGATACGTTGCCAGCCACCTCACGAGTTTCTGTTCGGGACAGGCTGGAACCTCGAGGAAACAACCAGGGAATTGATGCTCGATCTGATCATAATCAGTCGAGAGCCAAACCCGTACAGGTATTGGGAGTCCGACAAGAAGTTGATGACGTTCCCGTTGAAGTCAGGCAAGTAGAGGACTCATATCATGGAAGAGTTTGCATTCATACACGTGAACGACTAAGTGAGGGAAGTGGCGAACACATTCCTCGAGAAGGACGCATCCCACGTCAGACCATCACAGCTCGTCAGTACTTAACTCAGGAACATGTCGAAAAATGCATCAAAGAATTATTTAAAGCTCAGATTCAAACTGCCAAAGGCATCCACAACAGACTACAGAAAAGCCCGATTGCTCAGGATCTATTGAACAACGAGGTTCCCACCGGTTTCCACACCCCGAAAATCCAAAAGTACAGGAGAACTGATCCCGTGGCACGCGTCCAAGAATTTCAGGACACTTTAGGCTTGCATTCTATATCAAACCGTATTTTATGCCGTCTCTTTCCTACCAACCTCTAGGGCAAACCATTATGATGGTTCCACTCACTACAAGAAGGATCTATTCGCACATTCGAGCAGTTGCGAGAACTTTTCGTCAAGAACTACTCGCACAACAGAGACAAAGAGGAAAATCTGTATTCTTTGTTCAACCTTAAACAAATGCCAGACGAGAAGCTGAATCGTTCACTAAGAAATTCTTGGAATTGGCCATAAAGGTGAATCGACTGGATCAAAAAATTACTATTTTGGCCTTTACAAACGCATTGCTCATGGGTGGTAGAGCGAAGGAGCACCTTATTCTCAACAAACCTACGACCCTAGAAGACATGATTGAAAAAGTAAATGACTATATCGGTCTTGAAAGGATGGTATCTAAAAGACAGAAGCCTCAGAGTCAACCTTGACCGCAAGAGATTAATCTACAGACCGAGATTTCAATCGTACTACAAATTACGGAGGAGACAGAAAATAGACCAAATCTAATGACGATCGACCTCAAAAATCATAGAGTACGTCAAAATCAGTAAATTGGGGTACCTACATTGGGACTCTGTTACTCACAACAGAGCGAAATACTCTTATTCAGCTTCTAGAAGACAACAGTGACGTCTTTGTATAGAATTTTCATGAAAGGTCAGGCATCGATCCAAATTTGGCTTGCCACAAACTTAGCTTAAAAGATAAGACTGAGGCAGTCAAACAGAAATAAAAAACATTATCACCAAGGCTACGCGAAGAAGTCAGCAAAGAGACCGATAAACTCATTGAAGTTGGTTTTATTCGAAAAGCCAATTATCCCGAATGGATCTCAAACATCATAACAGTCCCAAAGAAAAACGGCAAGATCAGAGTATGAGTGAATTTTACCGACTTGAATAAACATACTCCGAAAGATAGTTTTTCCCTTCCTATCATCAACCATTTGCTTGATTACACTGCGGGGCACGAACTCTTATCTATGATGGATGTCGCATCAGGGTACAATCAGATACTCCTTCTGCCCGAAGATAAAAAAAATAGCTTTCATCACAAAACATGAATTATATTGCTACAAAGTCATGCCTTTCGGCCTCAAGAACACTGGAGCCACTTACCAAAGACTGATGACTCAGATGTTCAAAGACAATCTCGGCAAAACGATGGAAGTCTACATCGATGATATGCTGTGTAAAAGTCTTAAAAAAGAAAACCATCTCGCGGATTTGCACACGACCTTTGAAATTCTTTGATCATATAAAATGAGACTAAATCCTGACAAATGCCAATTCGGAGTCCAATCAAGCAAATTCTTGGGATATTTGATTAGCAAGCGAGGTATCGAGGTTGACCCAGATCGTATCCGTGCTTTGTTATCCATGCCTTCCCCAAGGACGAAGAAAGACGTCCAAAAGATAGTTGGAAAAATAGCAGTAATAATTCGTTTTGTTTTCAAGTCTTCAGATCGGTGTCGATGGCTATTCGACATTCTAAGAAAAGGGATGAAAAAAGGGTAGACTCAAAAGATCTCGAGATCAAATGGACTACAGAATGTGAAGCGGCATTTCAGGAACTAAAACGCTACTTGGGGAAACCACCAGTAATGAGTACACCCAAGGAAGAAGAAGAGCTTACAGTATATCTCGTAGTTACTGATAACTCACTCAGTTTAGTTCTTATCCGACTTGATGAAAAGACAAAAAATCTGTCTGCTTCATCAGTAAGACTCTCACTCCAGCGGAAGCACGATACACTAAGATCTAAAAACTGCTTCTAGTTATCGTCTATACATCGGAAAAGTTAAAACAATATTTTAAAGCTCATTCAGTTCGAGTAATGAAAAATTATCCCCTGCGCAAAGTTCTATCCAAAAGAAAGAAATTCAGACGAGTTCAACAATGGTCGGTTACTCTTGGCGAACATGACATATGTTTTGAATCGCGACACTCCGAAAAGGGGCAAACAGTAGGAGATTTATTTGTAGATTTTCCAGTAGATGATCCTGATTGGGAAGAGGATAGTACCGACATAAATGAGGAATAACTCGAAGATAAATCAGATTGGATATCCAAAAAAGGTTGACATCTTTTAACTTATGGTTCTGCCAGACCAGCTGGGTCAGGCATCGGGATAGTTCTTATAACACCTTCCAATGATAGAATTGAGAAATCAATTCGACTCAACTTCGAAGCTACTAACAACTAAACCAAATACGAGACACTAATCCACGGACTAGATATTGTACTAAAAATTGGTATGCCCAAATTATCTGCTTATAGAGATTCCTTATTGATCGTGAACCATTATACAGACAAATATCAGAAAAATGGAAAGATGATAGATTATGCAGCAGTAGTAGCCGACAAAATGAGCAGATTTAAAAAGGTTGCAATCGAACACTTGTCTCATGGAGAAAACAGACATTTCGACTCCCTCGCTTATCTTACTGGAGTCCTCGGAACAAAAGCCCGATATTTAAAGATCGAAGTCGTATCCACCCCCAATATTAACACCATCAGCTCAAATGCCATCAATACTTGGGGGGGGGGGGGGGGGGGGGGGGGCAGAAAGAGGTTAAAAATGATTGGAGACGATATTTTCTCACATATATCTGACCAAATAACACGTTTGATGGAGAACTCCCCGAAGATGTCAACGAAAGAAGACAACTGATAGACAATGTTAAACGATATAATGTTGTTAACAATCTCCTTTACAAAAGGTCGGTTTCAGGGATCTATCTCGAATGCTTATTTGATAAGGAAGCCCAAGATTTCTTGCACGTTCTACACGAAGGCACTTGCGAATCCCATGTGGCAGGATGATCCCTAGCAAACCAAACTATTACTCAAGGAGTCTTTTGGCCTAAAATGAAAACTCTAGCCATCGAATACGTAAGCAAGTGTAATTCCTTCCACCGACATGAACCTAAAATTTAAGCTCCCACTTTAGAACTCCACTCTAACAAAATTGTTTGGCCATTCAAAAGATAGGCTCTTGATCTCGTGGGAGAATTCTCAACTGTACCAGGAAAACGAAAGCATCTCTTAGTAACAACGGACTACTTCACCAAGTGGGTCGAAGCAGTCCCTTTGAGTTAAACACGTCAAGATGAAGTCATCAAGTTGATATGGAAAAACATTATCATACAGTTTGGTTGCCCCTACCTCATCAGAATAGATAATGGACCACAGTTCGTTGGTTCCAAGGTCGTTAACTTCCTCAACCAGCATAACATCATCCACTCTCCTTCAAACCTGTATTACCCACAAAGAAATGGTCATACCGAAATCATGAATCATACTATAGTCGACGAAATAAAAAAGTTCTTGACAGAGAAGAAAGGTAATTGGGTACAAGAATTACCATACATGTTATAGACGTACTGAACAAAACCTCAAATATCGACTGGATGTACACCATTCTTGTTAGCATATGGTACCAAAGCAATTATCCCTACTCAATATCATCACCCACTACGTGATCATACCATGACAGATGAAGAAAATAAGTTTTAGTTGGCGTGTAACATGAACTGGATTGACGAAACAAGAGACATAGCAGTCATGAACTTGGGAAGGTACCATCAAGTTTTAGCAAAATTATATAACAAACGAGTTCGTCATAGAGAGTTTGATATTAAAGATCCCGTCCTACGAGAGATCCCAAAACACAGAAAGGAACTCAATGTTGGGAAACTCGTAGAAAATTGGGAAGGACCTTTTATTGTTATCGACAAAAGTGGCCTCGGCTCTTACGACCTCATTACAACCGATGAAGATCGAGTCCCCAATCCTTGAAACATAAAGAGATTGAAGCTGCATCACAGATAGTAATCTCTCACAGTTTACATTCTGCTATTTCTTACATTTTTGTACGTTGCTCTTACATTAATGAAATATTTATGTTTGACCGACCTATATTATAGTGCTATTCTACTATCTCATACAGTATTGTTCTACTATTTTTTATAATATACGTCGTTCTTACATTAATGAAATACTTATGCTTGATCGACCTACATCACAGTACTATTCTATTATCTCATACAATATTTTTCTACTATTTCATCTAATATTGTACGTCGTTCTTACATTAATGAAATATTTATGCTTGACCGACTTATATCACAGTATTATTCTACTATCTCATATAGTATTGTTCTACTATTTCTTCTAATATTGTACGTCGTTCTTACATTAATGAAATACTTGTGAATGACCGACCTATATTACAGTACTTTTCTACTATCTTATACAAATACTCTTCTACTATCTCATATATACATAGTACATCTGCAATACCGTAGATAAACAATGGGTTTACCTCAATTCTACTATTACATTACAGATCGGTCTTCCATTACATTATAAATCGATTATTGCTTCAGACAATTCAATCTTCTACATATCGAATATTACTTTAGATAAATTGATCTTTTATCACATTACAGGTCGGTTATTGGTTCCCCAATTCGGCTAACAGCACGGATCATTAATTCTACCATCAACGTTCAATATGCTTAACCATTACATTATCTACTATATTCAAGTAATCTAACACAAGTAGTTCATTTTTACATTAGTACCAACGCCTCCTCAATCACTAAGTTCAGTCAACGCATCATCACATGAACTTTCCCCACACTCTGAAAGTCGCATACAGATCAGTTTTGGCGCCCTCGTAGCAACAATTTGTCTTCCTTCATCAAACCTACTCTTAGTAAGAGTGTCAATTCTTGACATAACACGATCCAGATATTCAGTCTGCATTAGCTACATATCGCACTGCATACCATTTTAGATCATGCTTTTATAAATCGTGTCCCTTTCTTTTTCAAGTCTCTTAAACTCGGACACAAAAAAGGTAAACACTGCCGCCATTTCTTTGTCATGCGCTTCATTTGCCTCGAGCTTAACCTTGTCAAGCACGACGAGCTCTGCAATCTTTCTCTTCGCCTCATTTAGCAAACCTTCCCAAGTTTTATTGCGAGCCAACATTGACAACTTTTCCTCCATAAAAGTTTAATTACATGCTTCCATCACCGTCATAAATTCGTCCATTTGTCCCAACATAGCCAATGATTCTTCCATAACGAACTGATTATGGTCCTTCTGATCAACCTCTATATTAAGATTTCGTTGAACTGCCACAAAATCCGCCCCCAATTTGTCATTTGAACTACTCAACTCTCCTATTAACGTTCGATACTCTATAAGTTTAATTCCAACCTTTGAATTACGCTATCTAGACTCCCTATCTTCGCCCAATAGGTTTTCACCAGCTCATTTTGCTTATTGTTAACTTCCTCTAAATCTTTTTATTTATCTTTAGTCACATTCCATAGTCCTTCAAATTCTCTAGCTCATTTATCTGCCTTACTCACAGCAGCTCGCACACCCACTAATTCTGCCTCTTGCGTGGTTACCCGTTCCGAGATATGGCTTATATGACATTGAGCTTTTACAATGTCCAACTCTTTTTTCTTCACTACCTCATTTAAGTCCTCTACTTTTTCTTGCACACTAGCTAGTTCAGCCTCCTTTCTTTCTATTTGCTCAGACAAATGGCTCACCATAACTTGCCCCTCAATCATCCTAACCTCCATTTAAATATTTAACTCAGTAGCATTTTTTAGTGCTTCCCGATGAAAGTTCAAATCAGCGTTCAATTTTTTGTTCAAAATTCGTAGAGCCTCACACTGAGTTTGGACCTCCTCTATTTCGACATGCATCAACAGTTTACTTTCACATACATAACAGTTTGTACATCAAAGCAGTACATATCATCACAATTCACAGTTTCACTCACATCAATTGTGTACGATCGATCTTTCGACAATAAAATACTTGTGAACGGTCAATCTACATCTCTATTCATATCTATTTTGCCATCACAAACATAACAAATTTATTTATCATCAAAATAGTATGCTGATAACTAATGCATATGCAAGTTTTCGAGTTACGAGAGAACTGCTCCCTATTTCCCGTTCGCCTTGACCTATCTACCTATACATCCAAAGGTGCAATAAAGGTCACCACCTCCTGCTGATGATATTTTTGTTGTGACTGAAGTATTAAGCTCTCGACCTCCTCTTCATCCTATTCTGATAAATTTTGTGCCGGTCTAGGAACTGGTTTTTCAATACCTTTTTCTTCCTCATCCTTCGTAAACCACATATTTTCAGCCTTTTTGTTCTCTACATCAAAGTCTTTTCCACAATCCATAACATACTTCCTAATTTCATTCTCTACCCTTGCCAACTCCCCTCCATAAAACTCAATCACACTCTCTATATGACGTTCATAATCCATTTGAGTTGCGACCTTTGTTCGCGTCGAATACAAATGCTCCTTCTGGAATACACCCAACGCTTTCAAAATACCTCTCTGTCTACCAGTTGTTTCTTTTGAAAGTTGGTTTGCCAGAGAGGTATTTTGTTTCATACTTTGCCTCAACACATTTTGCAACTCGTTTAGCTCATACTCTAACTTGACTTGCACCTCTCTGCTATTTATTTATTTTGAAAAACAAAATCCTCATTGTTCTTCGATCTTACATAAAGCCAAGAGTATCATGTAAGGGACCTACGTTACCCCATATAACAGACACACCAGCTCGAGCTGAGCATTTTTTTGCCTCTATGCTATGACGATTACGTGCCTCTTGAGCTAAAAACATAACTCGAACTGGGTCAGGTACTACACCCCTTTTCTTTAAAAGCTCTACATAAGCCTCTTCTAAACTCCGCTCACTATCTACTTCAACCTCAAAATACAATGTCAGAGTTACCAAAAGCTTCTAAAACCTGGTTCTATCACTCGGGTCAGTAAAACAAATAAAGTCTTTAGATTTTCATACTAGCGCCCCTTTCTTCTTTTCTTAAAACTTCATCCCTCTTTATTTTTATTTTTGCATATCTACACTGTAGATCATATAATTCTTTGAAATTTTTCTCTGAATTAGATTTAAACTGCCTTCTCTCATATTTAGTTTTATTTAATACCTGTGGAATACGAGTTACGGAGTCCTTCGCTCTACTTAACAATCTCTCCAAGGTGGTAACGGTTTTTCTCAATCACTTTATCTCCTATATTAATTATAAATTTTATGTTATCAACCAAACATTCAAACAAAGCACAATAAACATATGTCTATCAAACATCACAGTTTCAAAGCACACAGAAAAACAATTTCATCAGTCAGAATAGAATAAAATAATTCGAACAGGATACCACAAAATGATATTAATTATTCTTGCTAATCTCTACCTCAGACGGGGGCTCCACTCCAATGCCAGCAGCTGGAACTTACTCAGTTTGAGGGAGGGGTACATTTATCGGAGTAGCGAGATCTTCAACCAGTTCATCTTCCGCATCTGAAGCAAAAACTATCTCATAGAACCTACCATCTAGGCCAAGATTGATGTCGGTCTCGGTTAACCCAAAGTGACGGTAAGATTGGACCATATTTTTTCTACCCACCCTCACCTCCGCAAAAGCCTTCTCCGGGGTCTCTTCAAGCTCAGTCAGCTCCGCACACCACTCTTCAGCAACCTTCACCTATTTTGCCATGCTTTCTTTTTCCTTCTTGAGCTCCTCCTCAAGGTCCTTCATCTGAGCTATTTAAGCATCAAACTTCTAAGTAAGCTCTAAATACTCCTGGTTCTTCATTTCAATAAAATTCATAGCCCCTTTTACAAATATCGAGAGCTGCCAATACAATATACGGAATCAACAATAGACATATTAACCAAAATACAACAAATAGAGCATATTAATACGTACATTCATTATTTGCTCTTGAAATGCCTCTTCGAGCTTCCTCGGCTCCGTCCCCGCCATTTTAAAACATATTTGTTCTATGTCCCTCAGCTTAGCCACAACCTATAACCCGAGTTTGGTCACTACCTTCGATCTCATGTTGTTTCCTTTTTAGAGACCTTTTTCTACCTCTTGAGGAATGACCTCGCTCACCGTCTGTTGTTCTACCACATCCATAATAGCCAGCTTATCACCTTCTTTCCCTTGGGCCACCCCCACAGTAGAATGAGAAGCTTCTTGTAGCGTCTTTTTTGGGATCCAGATCTTTCGCGCCCCGCTTGAACTCCCTAGTGGAGGCAGAAGGATAGCAGTCAAATCCCTAGAGGACGAAGGGTCTTCTTCACAGCCTTCCTAGTACCCTCTTAACCAGCCATAACTCAATTTTCATGAGCTCGTTGCACTTTTGGAACTCTGGAGTCTACTCTTTTGTCCCTTCAAATATTCAACTCTCAGAGCACTTGCTTCAACTCGACCTGTTCGAGGGTTACGCAGTCAAACAAGCTCGTTTTATCAGGGAAGAATTTGAGATCAGGACCTGACAGACAAAATTAAGGCAATAATTAGACGCTCGTAGACAAACTGATATTTGGTCAAGTTAGTAGGCGTTACTTACTCGGATTAAAATATTTATGGTCCAGGTCGAGCGCTGGTTCATCTGAAACCTGCATACAATTACCCATTACCCATAAAAGATGGTCATTCCACGATCTACCAGCAGATTCGAAGTCAAAAAACTTCGGCCTATACGACTCACTAAATAGGTAACCACTACTACAAGCTTTTACATACTTTATTTTGTAAAATTTCAGCACGTTAGCTGCAACGAACTGCTTCGCAATCCTATTCTCTCTCTACCTCTCATTCAACGCCTCACATACCCTCATCATCACAAAAACATTCCCATTTAATTGTATGGGGCAATACTGTAATGCATTCATAACCCCCTCTAAAAATTGGTCAATGGAATCCTAAGACTATATACGATCTGGTTTAGATAACACAAAAACCTATCATTAGGCCTGCTACACCAGACCCATTATAGTACTCCACATTTATATCTTCTCCATGTTCTTTCTCCAGCTTCCACAAATCTAGGTTGAGCACTTGATAATATGCATTTCCCCCTTTCCATTGAATAAAGGTTTAAAACGACAAACCTTGCTCCATTACATAATTTCCCCACTTCCCTGTTAACTTCTTTTTAAATTTCATATATTCTTTCCCTACATCTACTCCCTCTGGGTATACATAAAATATCTCATCCTCCGCCTCTGTATCATCCTGCTCTACAACTTTGTTCACTTCACTAAGCATTTCAGTCCCTACACCTACAGTGACTTCCCTCATATCTACAGTTTCTTCCATTCCTTTACAATCGTCCTCTCTACCCGACGAAGATGTTTTCTCTGAACTGGACGACACTACAAATTTACAACTGGGTTTTAGGTTTTTAGAACCCATACTGGATCTACAGGTACAAATAACTTTTTTATTATTTCCTCTATATCTATGGTCATATGATGTTCCACACATACAACAAATAAAAACCCCACCCAACCTAGTCAAACAAAATATAAAATTTTTAAAACTTTCCCAGACAATAGACAATCATCTACAACCTTTCCACTTCTTCTAACAAAAAAATAGTTACCATACATAAAAATTCTGCAAATATTCAAAAATACCAGAAAATAATCCTTTTTTAGTCCCCTACATTCTAAAATTTTCCCATCCCCAATCAGTAAACAAACAAAGGCGGTCGATACAAACAACACAAATACAGACTATTACTCTCTTCAAAACACAATAGAGCATCAAAATTTCACTAACCTATACTGGAAGATCCACAATTTTCTACTCTGCCCATAATTTTTATTGAGGATGAGCGATTACGCTATTTCTCTAACACCTTTCTTTCACTAGATGAAGCTTTCACTACGGGATTACACTCAAAACTCAAGTATTTCTCTCTCAAAAAATACTGGTTAAACCACTATTTTTTTCTCTCTCTCTATAACTGTAGATAATTTATGAAAGAGAGATAAATGAGTTTTTATACTTTCCCTTAGTTTTTAAAATAATGGCTCTTTGAGACACGTGTCGGTCACCCCTACTACCTCTACAGACACGTCCTTTTGCCCCACAACATCATCATTACTTCTGTGATAACGTATTTTGTTATCACCTCTATCTCTGCCTTTAGCTATTTAACAATTTTGTCCCTCCTTCCCAAAACAATCTACACGATACATCACCATGCTTTTATACTCAATCAATATTATACCACACCATACGTCATTCTTATCAATAGTAAATATTCAAAATTCAAAATTATTTGCACAACTGTTAGAATTAGACAGCTGTAATCCATAGTATCTGCCGCATAAGCAGTTAAGCAAACACATTAATCCTACTTTTCAATTCGCAGATTCAATTTGTATTATTCTAGATTCAATAGATAACAAAAATAGAACACTGCAAATATATTACTTATTCATTTCGAGCTATCAAAGTTTGAGCTTACAATCACATATAGTTACATTTAAAGTAGCCTGGATGATTTAATTCACCACATGGAATTATCTCCTCTCTTACTGCCCTTTTGTCCTCTTCAACCAGCTTATCCAATGTAATCACTTGAACAACTTCTTCTCGCAGGGTTGCATCCAGAAGTAACTCACAAAATGCATCACACTAGAAATAATGATCGTACTCTGCACGCCTACCTTCGTCATCCAAACCGTCCAACTGCAACGGCCACTCTGGTAACACAGCATCATAAGGCAACATACAAAAGTACAGCTCACGAAGTTCGGCCACCTTGATACTTAGCCTCCCTTCTGCCGCATGATGAGCACGCTGAGAACGTGTCCTCACCATGATAACTTCCAATCAACCAAAAATAAGCTTTTACTACAGAAGAATACAATACATAACACCAAAGGATCAAGATCTTATATAGCCAACATGAAGATCTTTTTGTACAATACCAGAGCTGCCTATCAATCAAATTTTGAGGGAAGATATATTCTACAAGAACAAAATTTTGGAAATAAGGATATCAACAAAATTTTAGAATATTTTGACCACTATTTCTTTCCATTCTAAGATATATATCCTAAGAGCATCTTATTTATCACGTGCTTCACATAGATGATGCATCCGCAAAGATAGAGCTCGAAGCAGCTTCAACCAAGAACCTATAGATAGATATCCTTTACCCAACTACGTCAAGGCATTTTCAAAACATTTTGAAACAACTTCTCCAAAGAACCATTAAATTACCAGGATATTGAAGTACGAAATAAACATCCTCTATCACCAACAAAGGATACTTATAGTATGACAACAACATACTTTAACTCCTACAAAAAAGCACAATCTGTGGGAACTCTAACGACCTAGACACAAAAGTACGCATGTTAAAAATGACAACTGTGCTAAATACCATTACACAATTCCAAGATGGAAGATCACAAATCCTACAGATAGTTCGACAAAAACATTCTCCTATTTGCCTAGACAAATTCCACAACCCGCAAACATGCCAATCACCTCAAGCATTACACTCGTACTGGCCACCTAGTTGAGATTGACTCCTCCATGCGACCTCATTATATTTCGACCATTTCTATTTCGAACTGACTTCCCAATATCTCAGCTGATTCACATACATGCCAAGTTCATCGCAGTTCAATTTTTGTCAGCACATCAATTATACCACAGATTGATGTCTGATAGCTTACTCCAATAAACCTTTTTCAATTTGGCACAATTAACTCACACTTCAACATATTTTTGACCCCCAAAATTCTTTTATGTTATTTCCACTTTCCATCACCAACTTTGATCCATCAACAGTTCGAGTTGCCATTATCATTCATTTAGTTCGCTTTATCAAACATGACATTTCACAAGTATGCTAAACATATAAATTTGAGTTCGAATTTCAAAATAAAATTGACAATATTTTTTTTTCATTAGCTCGAATATTTCTTACAGAATCTTAGAACTTTCTTACAGACTGATCTGCATATTACATTACACACTGAAACCCTTCTTCAAGAAAAAATAAGATGGCTGTAACAGAGCCTGAAGAGTGGAAGCGTGCTTCCACTCTTCGTCTCCCTTCTTCCTCCATAACCCACACCACCCCAAATAATAGAGAAAAGAAGAATGATTATATTTATTTTTTATTGAATCTACTCACCAGCAGGGTACCGGCAAGATTTCCTCGGACGTACACCAGCAGCTTCATCCGCCTCTATAACCTCCTCCTCTGCAAGGAAATTTAGAATATCCCTGCGCCCATGCCTCGACATCACCATATAATTAAAGCGGACCATTTGATAATAGTCGTCATCCGCCTCCTCCACCTCTTCATAGGTCATACCATGGTAGGTAGGACGTACCAAAATCAGTGTAGGAAGGTCTAGAGACTGAGTCCCAAAGTACCAGAATTGCAGTTCTTGTACTTTAGCAAGCACCCTAACCTCGTGAGACAACCTTCTGGTGGTCACCATCCTCTTAACATAACTGTTACAGAAAAGAAAAGTTGCAAAAGATATTTAATCACAGAAGTACTTGATGAATAACAGTTGTAATAGCCAACCACAACAATATTTATACTACAACCTCATTAAAGATAACATTCCAAATTCCTAATGTCAGAAGGAATTCCCATGCAATAGTCTTGACCAAAGCCATTGGTTCTAGGAGCCCAACAACCACACAGATACTCATGAAGGCACATTGGAAATGATCCCTGGGTATTAAATACAATATTAATGATACTTCTTAACCAACACCACTCACCCATGATGCTTTTCGTGCTCTTGGCTGAGAGGGGGCGGTTGTAGTGGCCTATTCCGAATCTCAAACTCAAGCCTCATCTTCGACTATCACATACTTACTCGACCTCATCAGTATACGATTACGTGGCACAATATGAAACAATTATAAAAAAGAATGTACTTCTCATTCTCGACTTCTACATCAATAACTTAATTCAACAAGCACTCCGTTATTAATGAAGCCGTTACAAAATAGAAGGATCAGATAGTTACGTAATCCGTTCAAAGACTCGTCAAAATCCATATTGTAACGTTCATCATTAAGAATAATAATGGTCGTCAAACGGTCATATTGTTGGATGTGAACTCGAATGTGATGAAGAAATTGTCGAAGCCTGATATTGTCGAAGTCGTTCGAGCGAGCTTCAAAGTCATTCGAATGAGATTATCTTTTTTTGCAATTTGGAACTTTGTTTGTCAAAGTCGTTCGAGCGAACTTTTATGTCGTTCGAACGAGTTGTCATATTTCTAAGGCTGGAGACCAATTATTGTAAAGCCGTTCGAACGAGCTTGGAGTCGTTCGAACGAGCTATGCGTAGGTTTGCTTTGGATGTTATTCTGGAGGCAGAGTTTGCATCGAGATCCGTTCTACTTGTATTTTAGTTCCTTAGTATATAAAGGGGACTTAGTTATTTAGTTAACTATATTTTCCTCTATGTGTTTAATTCTAGAGACCTAGAATTTGAGAGACTCCATTAAAGCTTGAGAAGTTTGGAGAAATTATTGTAGCCTGCTTGATTATCATAGTAGATTGTTTGGGGAGTGGTTTTTTATCTGTAAGGGTTTTCCACTTCCCTCCTCTGGAAATTCTTGTGTCCTTATTGTTCTTGCTTGATTATTTCTTTTGTTAGGGCTTACTTTACGCATCATTCTTGTCAAAAAAGATAGAGTAGTTACCTCAGTTCTCAACAATTGGTGTTAGAACAAGTGTTACATGGCTTGTTTGGTGAAGAACGATATCCGATCAAGGAAGTTGAAGATCACAAAGTTTAATAGATCAAATTTTAGAGTGTAGAAGATATAGATAGAAGATTGCCACTATCAGAAGGATCGTTATTTACCACTGGGTGAAGTTGAGATGATTCCAGCAGAATACGATGTTGCTAAGTGGGCACGATTGGCTCGCAAGGCGCTTGGAACCATGAGGTTAGTGTTGTCATCTCAGATTTTACACATGATCTCCAAAGTGGTAACAACGAAGGGTTTGATGGAGATGTTGTCCGCTATATACTCGTAACCGTCCATGGCAAATAAGGTACACCTTTTACGATGCTTGTTTACTTTGAAGATGAAGGATAATTGTAGTGTGCAAGCTCATATCAGTGAGTTCAATACCATTCATGCTCAACTGAAATCCGTTAAAATCACTTTTACCAAGGAGGTGAGAGCATGGGCCCTTTTAGGGCAGATACCTAAGAGCTGGGAAGGGTTCATTACAGCTGTGAGCAACCCATCGGGGAAGGAAAATATCAAATTTGATACTATAGTCTCTTTGATTATGAGTGAAGATAATAGGCGTAAAACATCTGAACCCTCTTCAAGTTCAAATGGTAGTGTGTTAAATTTCGAGGAAAGATGGAGGTCTTACAGAAAAGGGCCAAAATTTAGAAGGGGTCGATCGCAGTCAAGAAGATAGTCTAAGCCGCCCAGTGCGTGTTGGACTTGTGAAAAGAAGGGTCACTTCAGGTGAGATTGTAACTCTTCTTCAAAGAAAGATAATGATGAGGAGAAAGATACAATAAACCTTACTGAAGAGGTTAGTTCTGACAAGGCTCTACTACTATCATGTGATGATGTTAATAAATCTTGGATAATTGATTCGGGTGCTTCTTTCCATGCTACTGTAAACGTAGGTTTTCTAACCAATATTGCTAAAGGTGACTTCGGTACGGTCTTTCTTATAGCTAAGAGTGTACACAATATTACTGGAAAGGGAAACGCTAGGTTGTTGTTGCCTTCAGGGGGAACGTTGGTTTTACAGAATGTGGGACTTGTACCTAAATTGAGGCGTAACCTTATATCGGTTAACAAATTTGCGGATGATGGAGAATATGTGAATACCTTTGGTGAAACCTTCTAGAAGGTTACAAAGGGAACTATACTAGTAGCTCGAGGCTTGCGACAAGAAATATTGTATACAACGCAAAATACAATTTCCATTATTTGTGCGGCCACTCCAGGGATTAATACAAGTGCGTAGCACAAACGGCTTGGTCACATGAGTGAAAAGGGGATGAAGATAATAGTAACAAATGGAAAGCTAGAGGGTATTGCTGAGGTTGATCTCAAGTTTTGTGAAGAGTGTATTCTTGCGAAGCAAAAAAATGTTTGTTTCAAAATATCTGGAAGATCAAGGAAATATGGAAAGCTGGATCTTGTACACACGGATGTTTGGGGGCCAACCAAGGTGTCTTCTCTTGGTGGTTCTCATTATTACGTTACTTTTATCAATGATGCTACTTGTAAACTGTGGGTCTACTTCGTGAAGAACAAATCATATGTGTTCGATAAATTCAAGAGGTGAAGAGCTCTAGTTGAAATTGAAGCCGGTTTGAAACTGAAGTGTCTCGGGTCGAATAATGAGGGTAAATACTGTAGTGACGAGTTTGAAGACTTTTGCGCATCAAACGGGATTAGGAGATAGAAAACTATTCCCAAAACACCGCAACAAAATGGTGTTGCAGAATGCATGAACCAAACAATAAATGAAAGAACGAGGAGTATGAGACTCAATGTTGGATTGCCAAAGTATTTTTGGGAAAATGCGGTTAGTACGGCGGCGTACATGATTAACAGGGGGCCTTCAACGGTTTTGGATTTTGGACTTCCTAAAGAAGCATAAACCAGTAAAGAGTTAAACCTAAATCACTTGCATATTTTTGGTTGTACCTCATATGTGCTTGATAATTCAGATATAAGGACAAAGCTAGATGTAAAGTCGACAGAGTGCATATTCATTATATACGGTGGTGATGAGTTTGGGTACCGATTTTGGGATGCGAAGAATCGGAAAGTTATCCAGAGCAGTAACGTTACATTCAATGAGGAAGTCTTGTATAAATATTTCAAAGTACCTAGTGAAAGAAGTCGATGTGAAGCAGCGGAAAGTATCGACATTGAAGATGATGAACCCTCTCGAGAGGTTGATAAAGAAGTCGTGGTTGAGTCCGATGCACCGGATCAAGGCGAAGAACCTAATGATCTAAAAATTCTAATAGCACTTTGAAAGGAGCCGAGAGTTGTAAGAATTCTGGCTAGGTACGTTAACTCCTTAAATCACTTGTTACTTACAGATGGTGGTGAACCTGAAAGTTACAAGGAGGCTTTAGATGTGGAAGCCAAAAGTAAGTGAAGCTTACTATGGATGATGAGATGCAGTCATTATCAGTTAATCGAACTTGGGATTTAGTTCAGTTACCAAAAGGGAAGAGAACATTGCACAACAAGTGGGTATACAGATTAAAACCTGAATCTGATGGTTTAAGGAGATTCAAGGCTAGACTTGTAGTGAAGGGCTTTCAGCAGAAAGAAGGCGTTGATTTCGATGAGATTTTTGCTCCTATTGTCAAGATGTCTACTATTCAGGTTGTGATGAATATAGTTGCAGTTGATGATTTGCATCTTGAGCAACTAGATGCCAAGATAGCATTTCTTTACGGTAACCTTGATGAAGAAATTTATATGAAGCAGCCAGAAGGGTATTCGGTTAAAGGGAAAGAAAATCTTGTGTGTAGGCTCACGAAGAACTTATATGATTTGAAACAAGCGTCGAGACAGTGGTATTTTAAGTTCGAATAATTTATGTCCAGAAATGGTTATCCGAAGAGCAATGCAGATCACTGTTGTTTTATCAAGAATACGGGAAACTCGTATATTATTCTACTTCTGTATGTAGATGATATGTTGGTAGCAAGTACTGACATAGGATAAATTATCAAGTTGAAGGAACAGTTATCCTAGGAGTTTTCTATTAATGACTTGGGTGCAGCAAAACAAGTTCTTGGTATGCGTGTTACAAGGGACAGAAAGCGACGAGAATTGAAGTTATCTCAAGCTGAGTACATCAGCAAAGTACTGAAGCGGTTTAATATGGATGGTCCTAAAGTTGTTAGTACACCATTGGGAGGTCAATTTAAATTATTAAAGGATTGTTGTCCGAAAACGCAGAAGGATCGCGATGAGATGCGGAAGGTTCCTTATCAATCCGCGGTTGGTAGTCTAATGTACGCTATGATTTATACGAAACCAGATATTGCCCAAGCAGTGGAAGTTGTTAGTAGGTATATGAGTAATCCAGGCAATGAGCATTGGAGAGCTGTGAAATGGATACTGAGGTATCTAAAGGGGACTCAAGATATAGCATTATGTTATGGGGGTTCTCAAATATGCTTACAGGGTTTTGTTGATTCTGATATGGCGGGTGACATTGATAGGTGGAAGAACACTAGTGGTTTCGTTTTTCCATTGGGAAGCGGTGTGGTTACATGGGTTTCTAGGCTACAGAAGATTGTAGCTTTGTCAATGACGGAGACAGAATATGTTGTAGCTACAGAAGCGTGCAAGGATATGGTTTAGCTGAAAGGGTTGATGAAAGAGCTTGGTAGAGAAATTTTTTCTCCTAAGTTGTATAGTGATAGTCAAACCGCTATACACTTAGCAAAGAATTTGGCTTTTTACTCTAGGACCAAACATATTGATATTCGGTATCACTATATTCGCTCGCTCCTCGAGGACGGTGTGTTGAAGCTTGTGAAGATTCACACTGATGTGAATCCGGCCGATATGTTTACGAAGGTAGTGACTTTTTAGAAGTTGACGACATGTACAATTTATGTCGGTCTTCAAGATTGAAGGTCCGGGTGTGCGAGCAATTCATTTGGAGATCTGAGAGGGGTTACGAGATTTGATTTCAAGTGAGAGATTGTTGGGTGTGAACTCGAATGTGAAGAAGAAATTGTTTAAGTCTGATATTGTCGAAGTCGTTCGAACGAGTCATTCGAATAGGATTATCTTTTTTTCACGGTTTGTAACTTTGTTCGTCAAAGTCGTTCGAACGAGCTTGTATGTCGTTTGAACGAGTTGTCATGTTTCTAGAGCTGGAGACCAATTATCGTAAAGTAGTTCGAACGAGCTTTGAGTCGTTCGAACGAGTTATGCGCAGGTTTGTTTTGGACGTTGAGTTTGCCTCGAGATCCATTCTACTTGTATTTTAGTTCCCTAGTATATAGAGGGGACTTAGTTATTTAGTTAACTATATTTTCCTCTGTGAGTTTAATTCTAGAGACCTAGAATTTGAGAGACTCTATTAAAGCTTGAGAAGCTTAGAAAGATCATTGTAACCCGTTTGATTATCATTGTGGATTGCTCGGGGAGTGGTTTTTTATCTGCAAGGGTTTTCCACTTCCCTCCTCTGGGAATTCGTGTGTCTTTATTGTTCTTGCTTGATTATTTCTTCTGTTAGGGCTTATTCCGCGTATCGGTCTTATCAGAGAAGAGAGAATAGCTACCTCGATTCTCAATACATATTATAAGACCTATAAATAGGATCAGGAAACTACAGATTATGAACATGAAATTCTACATAGGAAATTCTAGACATAGAATTCTACCCAAAAACTCTACACAGAACTATCTATAGCGATCTTTATAATAGCTAGTCATCATCAATAATATCTCTTTCTAAAATCCTCAAGAGATGTCGTGGTTAACCTATTCAAAGGTTTTCCACGCTAAATCTCGTGTTAACAATTGCTTGATAACGCTCTAATTATCTTTGGTGTGAGAGACTAAGTTCGGTATACGAAATTAGGTTCTTACAGGTTGAGCTGAGTAATACAGTCTTGTTGAAATACACATAAAATCCCAAATTTATCATCTCAAGAACAACCTGAAGTGAAGGTTAATATCCGGTTAGGTGTGAATTTTGATGCTAGAAATTAAGGTCCGTTTAGTTTAGTCGTGTGTGGAAGAAAAAATAACTGTCTGCTGTTGGCTATCGTTAGAGTTCATGGGATGCAAGACCAAAGTCATTTATTCCAAAGTTCTTTTAGATCATTTAGACGAACTATAATCCTACTTTTAGAGTTGGATTAAGAAACTTGTTGAAAAAGTATGGTTTTTGGAAAATCGGAAACTTGCTTATACAAAATAGTAAAGATTAGGAAACTTGTTGAGGAAGTAAGCCAAGATAAAACCTATAGATATTAGGAAAACAACACAAAATAGATACAAATCTCAAAACCCAATATTGGTTAACAATTAGAAACTTCTAAATCTGAAACTCTTACTAATAGAGACGTTCTTGCTTCTGTTGCTTTATAAGTACAAAGCTCTGAGACAACTATCTTATTAAGAGATACTTCTTTCAAGAGAGAGCAACATTAATGAAGAACAAGAGATCTCGGACTATGTTCGAGGCTGAGGCTGAGGCTTTTTTCAAGAGGGGAGAGAAGAAAACGAAGGGGTCACGGGGAATGTTCAAGTGGAGGAACTGGTCCGATGACCTTCCCCAAGATTTAATTGTTCTCATTGTAAAAAGACTTCATTCATACCCAGACTTGGTTAGGTTTGGTGCAGTTTGTAGATCATGGCGATACGTTACAACTCTGAGCAAGTGCTACAAACCATATGTACAAGAGCTGCCTTGGCTAATGCTCAAGGAGGAGAGCGGAGACGACGTAGATACTTGCAGATTTTATCATCTTTCTACTAAAGAGAGTTATAATCTTGACTTACCGGAAGTATGTGGAAGGCGATGTTGGAGTTCTTTTGGTTGGTTGATCACTTTTGGTCCAGAAGTTACACAACTTTGGAATCCATTATCTCGTGTAGAGATTCCGCTCCCACCACAACCGATATTCCCTTACCCAAGAACCACCCCAGGACACGAGACTGTGAAAAAAGCTGTTTTATCGTGGAGCCCGTCTTCATCTAACCATGTTGATCAATGTGTTGTTATGACGATTGATGAGAAAACATACGCATTCGCCTTTGCTAGACCAGGAGATGAATCTTGGACAACTCTGCTGGACGCTAGACACGGGAAACTCGAGGACGTTGTATACTTCAATGGTTTGTTTTACGCAGTTTCTTGGATGCATGGGGAGCTGTGGACTTGTGATGTTGCGAAAAAAGAGGTATTAAAAGTTGTGGCAAGGCAACGAGGTATACCAAATGGTAGATATTTTCTCGTTGAGATGTCGCCCGGGGTGCTCAATCTTGTTGTTCGAGTTGCAGGAAATAAAAGGGATTTTAAGGTTTATGAGTTGAATTTTTCGACTATGACGTGGGTGATGATAACGAGTTTGGGTGAGTACGCTTTGCTTGTGGATACTAGCACTTGCATCTCCGTCCGTGCTTCCAATTTTTCAGAAATTATCAGCAATTGCATCTACTTCGTCCAAGAAAAAAACAAATATGTTGGTCTTTTCGATTTTGAGGAGAAGCGAACTGAGCGGATTCATGTAGATCGCCCATTTTCTCAGTTCTTTCAGATTATTCCAAACTTAACTTAGATACGAACTACTATTTGTACCGTAAATTTTAGCTTATGTATTGTGCTTCTGATTTCTAATAGATATATCACAAATTATTTGCATGAAACTGTGTTGATTTTTATTGAAGGTCTCAAACATACTCTATGTTATTTGTGCTGCAAGTTAGGGCTAGCATTTCCTAAACACGCCCCGAAATTGTATTTCAGACGGTTGAAATAAAAATAAATAAATATGGCTGTTTGATCCAAGTCGAGATGGTCTTACACAATTAACTTGAGCTTTGATTAAACGAAAGAACTAAAACAAACATGTTCTCCCATTGAACGATTCAAGAAAAAGCTAAACAAGTATGAAGAAACAAATAAGTGAATTAGGCATCTGCATTTACACATACGGCGACGGGATAGTTCTAACATCAGAAGGCATGAAAGCCAATATCATAAGCAAAACTAGTATCCCTACGGGAAGAAGGAGCAGCAGGAATGGTGGAGGAGGCAATGGTGGTAAGATAAGCGGGAGAATCAACAAAGACGCAGTGAGACAAAAAAGTACCAGTAATGATTCGATGCTGAAGTAGCTGGAAGGGAATGATCTTCGGTTGTTTCCTTGCGAAAGAGTACGATGATAATATTCTCTACCTTTTCCTTCCACCATCAAAGTTCTTCTTGTCCTTTCGTCCATTTTTACGCCGACCCAATGATCTTGTATATTGTTTAGACCTCGCGACAATCTTTGTACGTGTGAGAGTTCAATACTCATTTAGGTATCTCCTATATCCTGAAATTCACAGAACCTCAGCAGAAACTGCAAGCTAACCAGCAAAGCTGCAAACTATGACTAAATCTCTATAATCTCAAATCTGGTGAAGAATATTTTGGAAACAAGTTAACTGCCTAGCAAAACACAGATTCAGTTGCTATGTATCAGATTCGAATCCATTCACTTCTTACTCCCAACTTGCATAAGAACTTCGCCACTTTGATATCCAGAGGCTAAACCAGATCGCAAGAGCTTGCACAAACGGGGCCTGCTTTTGTCGTCTTTTTGAAGATATAACAGAACACTAGAAACTACCTCGAATAAGAATTAAGTTGTAGAACGTATTTCAATCTGCACCATTACCAATAGTGGATTCAGATAACATACAAATAGATAATGGTGAAATAAATACATTCACCAAAAAGAAGAGCATGGTCAGTTATCATGGGAGCTAACCGTAAGACCATCTCTAACACAGCCTCAAAATGGGGCACAAATGGGTTATAAGCCCCACGTCATCTTTTTCACTCGAGCAGAGCCTCAAGCAACAAGAAAGGATCACCCTGTACAATAACCGGGATGCTTGAGTTGAGTCCCAAGCTAAAAAATCAAATCCGGTTAGGCCTCTAATTACTTAAGATGTTTGCATCTCAAGTTATAAGAGGCACTCCTAAGCTTCTTTTTTATACAACTAGTTGAGGATCTGGTTCTGCTCAAGGATTTTGAGTCCAGCCTCATCTGGGTTGCTCTAAGTTAATACTCCAAAGATACAGTTAAAATTCTGCCTAATACTCCAAAGCAAGAAAACTGGTTTCACAAAAGCATACAAATCTACCGCTTAAGCGATACTATGTTTTCCTTAAATCAACAGAAATGTACAAAACAAACTGGAATTGGACCATACTAAAGATAGAAAAAAATGCTAAACTCCAGAATGTCAAACATCTATGGTATTCTCAGTCTCAAATTTGCTTAATTATGATTGTGTACTTTATGAATTTTCATATAAAAGGCGATAAATAGGCAACAGCAACAACAAGGAATCCTAATCAAATCTCTACAGATAACACTTTATGCTTCAAAATCCTCTTCTAATCAAATTGTGCAATGGGCTCTCAATTTTCATCAAAACCAACAAAAAAAACATGCATGTAAGAAGAGAAGAATTGAGATCATGCAACAACAACATCAAACAAAGGATCCTTCAAACCCAATCCAATTTCTACCCAATTATAACTAACTCAAAACCCAATCCAAAAACCAATAAAAATAAAAACTTGAAGATCATGCAACAACAAATACAAAAAATCCTTCAAAACCCAGTCTAGCTTCTACACAATTAGGCCAATCAAAACATAAAACACAAAAGGGTATCTAAATAACTACAAAGCCAATCAAACAAAAACTGAAATTTGGGTTCATCATCATACCTGTAACTCACACCCACAGAGGCACAAATCAAAAGAAGCACAAAAGATGATTTATACTAGAAGTTCTCTCTTCAAATAGAAGGTGGGGTAATGAGAAGAAATGTTAAAAGGTGAAATGAAACGGCATTATACCTGAGATGGCGATATTGGGTATTGTTGTTTGGTTATAGATGTAGATGTTTTCTTACTTGTTTCCTTGTATTTGTAATTAGAGTGTTTGTTTGATGGTATGAAAGAGAGAGAAAGAGATACATTGAATTGAGAAGCAAGTGGGGATGGATTAGGAGAAAGGGTGGGCAAGAGGAGGGGGGGAGTGTTTTTTAAGGTTCTTCCCCCCTTGAACACTTTCCCACAAGTCCCATCCATTCTTCCTTTCTTTGTCCTTTTTTTCTTTTTTACTTTCTTGTCTCCATAATCTCTCCAGTCTCCCCCCACACCCATATTAATCAACTATTTAATTAATATCTTTAATAATTATTTACGCGCTCTTCTTTCACCCATTTCATTCTAGATTTTTGTTTGTCAATGCTAATGGATGAGGAATCCGCCGGTATGAACTATTGTTATTGTACCTTATTTTTGACTGCGTCTTTAGAAAGAAAATCATATCCTGACCATATTGGTTGCTTTGAGGTGATGATCATAGAAGAAACGGATAGTTTTTGGAGTCAAATTTATGGGATATTGTTTCAGCCGTGGCCTACTATGAAAATTCTTAAGAGAGGTAACTCAGTCTAGGATATGCCACGTACATCACAAATGTATGTAAGAGCATAGCGGTGAACCCTCCCCAAATCTAATCCACCCCACAACAGTTCTGGTCTATGAATAATATTCATCGTAGTTCTGAACTACATGGGAGAACCAACGTCTAAGATCTAGCTACGTGTCTCAATCATAAACTTTGAAACCATACACGCAATTTTGAATTGCGGGGCATTAGAGCCAATCAAAGCGTGCCACGTAGTTGCTTTTGATTTAAATAATGTCGCGCGTTTAGAACTACACGGCAATAGCCTACATGAAAAAGGCCCCTCATACTTCATATTTTGTTCCCCAAGTTTCCCTCTAAACCATAATCACCCAAAACTAACATTTTCCTACCGAATTCAATGCCAATAATAGAAAAATAACAATGTCGGGAGAGTCTAGTTTGCAGCCGGACTATGTATATCCCAAAATAAGATGTAACATAAGCTCCGAAGTTAAGCGAAAAGGGAAATAATTGGTAACCAACATGTGGCCGTTACACCTCACATAAAATGATCTCGCCCCACCCCTCGAGGATTTGCACCGAGTTCATATTCTCCCGGATAACTGGGTCCAAATTTTCGTTGGATCAGAAGAAATGTCGGTAAGTTTTTTGTGTAAAATTTAAGTGTTATTAGCGTTGTTTGCGAAATGTTCGACAAAATGTCGAAATGAAAATTTAAGTGTGAATGTGTTTTTTTTTTAGAAACGAGATCAAATACAATATAGGGGATCACTAGATAAGGTATTGAAGTGGTACCAATGGATTGCCAAGTATCTGACGTTGAAGAGGTTGGCCGTCGAATTGTCGATTAAGGCGGGAAACTTTGATAACCGTTTGATTCATGCTCTCGTGGAACGGTGGTGGCCTTCCACTTATACATTTCACTTCCTTGCGGGAAACTTGGTTTTGCGCCATTAGACTTCGCCATACTAACGGGCTTATTTTGTGGGATGGGTCTCGAACTCCCGTACGACGATAAGTACTCGATGTTCGATGAAGCAGAAAAAATGTTCCCTAGAATCACAAGCAATGACATCAGGTATGGTAACATCACTCTCGCGTATTTGAAAACGGTTTTGAATCTTGAACTCAACAATTACAACCAAGACGTAGATATAGCGTATGCGAGGGTATTTATTGCATATATGATGGGTAATATATAATTCTCAAATACTAGTACATCTGTTTCGGGGGGTTATCTTGCAGCTTTGACAGACCACTGTATTATAAGTGCGTCGAAGTTTGACTGAGGTACTCTGATTATGGCAGCTTTGTATAGGGGACTAGATGAAGTTTCAATTCTGAAGAATGAGAAGGGGAAGATATTAGTCACAAGCTTCTATGCAATGTTAGAGTTCTGGTTCTTTGAGTATTATCGGGTTGAAATGTATTTGGTGAAGATTTCAAACTTCAACCATGTTTATCCTCGTATGGGTGCGTGGAGAGATGAAATAGGCAATTCGGGGTCTGAAATCCATCATTCTTTTGTTGTGATCAGAGAAATGATATAATGGAAGGACAAAAGTAACATTGATTGGCAGCATTCTTTCAAACTCAAATTACTCGTAGACTCCCCAATCCGAACGCGTCTGCGCTCGTACCGTAACATAACATGCGAAGTGCACACGTTATCTTTTTGTGCGACGATAAGCCTATCGTTTTAGCGATATTTTCATTTTAAACAAAATAGGTGCTCGAAGAAATAACTTGATCATGAATACGTTGATACACACCTTCGCTCATATGGAATCGACGACAAAATGAGATGTCTTTGAAGACTGGGCTGTAACCGAAATAATTCCGGTTAAGGTTAAACTCACCCTATTTATGATAACGATCTTTTAGCTTATCAATCCTTCCCATTTTACCCCCCCCCCCCCCCCCCCCCGGCCTCCGTGATGATGCAGCCTCTTGCTCTATTTCTTTCGCTTCTCCCATCTCAATGAGAACCTTGCTATACTCATGCATCATCATAATTTTATGTCGAAAGAGCTCTTCGGTTCCGGACGAGGATGAAGACGACGATAACAAGGATAAGAGTGATATGTTTGACATGATTAGGCTAAATTGATAACTAGAAAATAGAATAGAGTGTAGAAGAGTAAGAGAATAGAGTGTAGTGGATGAATGGTTTTTATAGATGAAAAAAAATTAGCCGTGAGTTTCTTGTTGAACAAGTTTATGAATTAAACTAACCGTTGAGCTGCTTGTCAAACAAGTTTACCCAAAAATAGAGCCGTTGAGCTTCTTGTCTAACAAACTTGCCCAAAAAACTAGTCGTTGAGTTTCTTGTCAAACAAGTTTGTTCATGGATATATACGTTTTGATCACCAAAAAAATCAAGTATGGAGAGGGGAACAAAGAAGATTTCATGCAAGACCATGCCGCGCAATTCTGCATGGCATGAACTAGCCGTTACAAACTATGTTTAAACCACAACCGTCCACATGTCTCCATCATAAACGTATATATGCCCCGCAGTTCTGAACTGGGGGGCATGAGAGCCACTTAAATCTTTGGAGACTTAAATCCAAGGTAATGAGGCACTGTTGGATGACGAAAATCCTAGGTGGCACCTTGGATTCCAAGATAGTGAGGCACTTTAGGAGATGCTGTAAATATTAAATTCATGTATGAGAGGAAAACTTAGCTATAATCCAATGGTCAACATTTGTCTAAATTCCTAAAATATTTCCTATTACACACATTTATGGTGTACTAAAAGTTCCTCACACCATGAACCATGCTTGACCCATTTCGTTTGACCCCATGGATTATATTGCCGGTTCGGCGCCTAATTATACCAGTTGTATATATATATATATTATGCCCCATGCACCGGAAGAAAAGAAAAAAACAAAAAACATTAGTGGTGAATGCATCATCATGTGAGTATACCAACATAAACAGACCAAACCACCCTCTTATGTCTCCTTCAACTTATGTTTGCCCACTATAATTGAGAGACAAATCGGAGAATTGTCAAACCATGTTAGTCATATTATCAACTATCATCACCAATATGTTTTTAACTAGCTAGGGCGGAGCCAGAGCAAGGGCTCGCCCACGCTCAAATTGCAAAAACTTCTTGTAAGGTCTGGGTAAAATATTTTGGGAGAAGTTACCCATTTCTTAGGATAGTCTACTTTTCATGGTAATTCAGGTATACCAACATTTTTCCCACTTATAAAAAAAATTCTTAGGCCCCGTGCGTACAATTTCTTCTTTTTCGTTTCTTAAGTTGTAAAGTAAGGTAATTTTGGATCATAATTAGTCAACATTTGCTCGGCTAATCCCTAGGACATGTCAGTACCCTGTCAATCCACATGTCGGGCAAGTCAGGATAAATCGTGGCAAGTGTCTCAGATAGGGGTGAATCAAACTAATGACCTCTGCAATTTAAGGGATGGTCCCAAACTGCCAATAACTAATCAAATTCTAACTCCGTTGTTTATATAGCCGGTCATGGGTTTCTGCCTAACCCAAACTTGCCTTGGCCAATTTTGTTTTTTGTTTAACATTCCGTTATTTACGACTATAAATGAAAGTATTTGGAAAAATTATGTTTTCTGTGGTACACGCACTATATTACGTAATAATAACGGATATCCCGACATTTGCCCACCTTTACAATATTTTCTAGGGCCAATGTATACACGAACGTGTACACACTGGGCTCCAAAGTCCCACTTGTCCATTTGCCTTGCCCACCCTAAAAGAAAATCCTAACTCGAACATTATATACAACGAACGAACGAACACTTGTTTTAGGTAGAATTATATTGTGCTTAGCTGGGAGATACATGGTTTTCTCATGGCAACTTGCAAAGGCCTTATTATAATTTATGTACAAATCTCATCTAATATCTGGACAGGAAGAGAGAAATTAAAGATATTGTAAAATAGAAGAGTAGTTCTCTCTTATGCACGCTTCATGGCGGCAAACATTACCATCATTCATCTTTCTGTCAAAGTTCGGAAAGCTTTCAAGATATCACTACCCTTTTCAGGATTTCTGAAATATTTTTATCATTTACTTTGATATTTTACATATATTTTATAATGGGAGGAATCAATGTTTGGAAAGGCAATCAGTTTCTGTGAATTGCTGAAGATATGGTTTTCCCCACAAGTAATAATGAGAGATATCACAAGGCCTCTCTCATTTATGGACATTGTTTTAGGAATATGTTTATGGTATCCATCCTTTGGATTCATAAAGAAAATATACTATCTTAGGGCATGGGCATGGGCACCGGGCTCGCTATCGTTAAAGATAGCGATCCAAATCAACAAAAACTCATTTTGCAGGATCGAATCGCTCAAATAGCACTCTGATTCATAAAATCAATGGCTATCTGTGGCGATGCTGTTATAATCAGAGTTGTCAATTGGCCCACACTGTTACTGTTTTTTAATGTTTGTTTAATTATTTTATTGTCGCACAAAATAATCAAAAACTTAATTTAATAATAAAAAATTAAATAAAATAAAGAGTTTTGCGCCAATTCAATTGGTGCGGTTTTTATTATTTAAAGAGTTGTCCATGTCCAAAGAGCTCAAAAGAGGTGCTCGCCCTTTTTTGTTCAAACATTTGTAGAGCTCGGTTAAGGCTCAACACTTCTACATGGACGTAAACGATGTCAAAATGTTTATTTCATGCATAATTCCCCATAATAATGGCAAATTAAGGCTAGTGCTTGAAAAATCAAGAGGTCTGGATCAATTCCATCACAAGCAGGTCACTTGTCAAAATAAAATAAGGCTATCTAACTTGGGGCTTGGGATACTCAAAAATATTACCAATCGCGGGGTAACACCTGGCTCAATCTCATGACTCATGATCCCCAATGGTGGTTGCACTAGCATTTTCGCTTGCTAACACGATTAGTTTTAGTACTATTGTCCTAAACACAATTTTTTAGTATCAAATATTTGGAATCCCTAACCCTAGATATAGTATACAAAATAAAAATAAAAATAAAAAAAAGAATCCCTAACCCTAGATGTAGTATATAAAAAATAAAAAATAAAAAAAAGAATCCCTAACCCTAGATATAGTATATATATGGGGAGCTAATCCTACAAGATCAAAAAAATCCAAAGTAGATATGAATTGGATTGTACATGTTGAATTGAGATCATATTTGATCCTGAAATCCAAAATATATGATAAAATTCTGATCAAATCCTTATTTGGTCAGAAAATTTTCCAAGGCCCCAGGAGAGATTGCAAAATCAAAAGATAACATATGCTATTATACTCACAGTCAACATTTGGCTACATTTGTTGAGGAAAACATCTAAAGAGTGTACAAATCTCATTTAGAGATTAGAGAAGTTTCTAGGAAACAACCCCTATGTCCTTTTCTTTAAACAATTCCCTCTCTTTGACAAATTAAGAGATTAAGGTCCCCAGATTCATGTTGAACTCATGTTGAAAGAGTTTATCTTTTTTTGACTATGGCATATGAGGATTCATGAACCTTGAATTTGTTTGAGGGTAAGGCCCATTTTTCTCTCGCTTGATACGTGCATCTCGATGCTATGGATCAAGTCATTGAGACGCCCGAAAGGGATGCTTGTCCCCGGTTATGTTCTCGAATCAATAATAATGGTGTACTACTTGTAACATGCAAGTTATAAGAGCATCTCCAAGAAGGCTTGAATTTTTTTGTGGCTGAATATTTGAAAATTTCAAGTATTTGATCAACATCTTTTAACAAAGCTCAATACTTGAATTTTAACTTAAACCACCAGGTGCATAACCTTTAGACACCTGTGTTTTTTTCTTATAAATGATTGAGGCGCATAACCCTTATGTGGTTTTAGTTTAGTCATGAGGCGCATAACCCTTATGCGTCTCATAGTCAAAGTATTTAGTTCTCCTAAACGGTTATAAACGGATAGTTTTCTCCTATAACGACTAGTTTTTCATTTCTTATATTTTGATCATTTTTCACACGAATATTATCACAACACTTCCAAAATCTTGCAATTCATCCTTGATCAATTTCTTCTTCTTCAAGTCATGGATGCCAAGACGATTTTCGAGTTCTTGAACAATTCTTCCACCGATGAAGATGCGATATTGTTAGACTCTTCGTACTCCGACAACGATATCGCCGATGCAACCAAAAATGAGATTATCCTCAATCAAATCAAAATCAACAACCTCGAAGCGGAAGAATCTTCCGGTGGTCGTAGGGGAATATCGGTTGTTGGGCATAGTGTTCTTGATCGCGACCGGGTACCTAGAAATCACCTACTCATGAGGGATTACTTCAACCAAAATACGATTTATCAACATCAACATTTATGCGGGAGATACTACTTGAACCGAGGTATTTTCATCCATATTATGGATAAACTAGTTGCTAATGATAATTATTTCGTGCGAAAACACAATTGGGTCAAACAACTTGGATTATCCCCACGTAAAAAACTAACTTCGACATTTCATATGTTAGCATATGGGGTGTGCGCAGATAATGCACAGTCGAATTAGAGACTAACCTTGAAGAAGAGTTAACAAAGAACAAACGATTTGGCGGGATAATTTCTCAATCGGAACTTCTATTACTCAATTTGATTGATTACAATGAATTTCTCTTCAAAACCCTAAGTTATAGATTACAAATTAGACATCTATCTCTTTATCTATCTCCCTTCACATTGCATAGTTTTGCCCTTTAATATGTTACAAGTTTTCTAGTTACAAAATATGACTAAATTGCCCTTAAAACGGTCTAAAAATAGGAGTAGTCGGGTTTATGTTCGAATATAACATTTCTCTGTTCGAACAGAAAATTAAAAATATTCTTTGTTCGAATAGAGTTAGACTCTATTCGAATAGAAGACTCAGATTGGGCTCTGTTCGAATAGACCTCAAGTCGTTCGAAGGACTCCAAATCTCGTTCGAACGACTTTGGCAAATTTGCCTAAAATCTGGACTAGATCCTCCTGGATCAGCGGATAGTACGATGAGTTTTACCGAATGGGGGAGAGCACCGTAGTCGAATGTCTTACTAAGTTTTGTAAGGCGATTATTACCAACTTCAGGGAGGAGTTTTTGAAGTCCCCAACCCCGGATGATATCCAACGGTTGTTGTACGCTGCTGATAGTCGTAGATTCCCCGGCATGCTTGGTAGTTTAGATTGCATGCATTGGAAATGAAAGAATTATCCCAAAGCTTGGGCGGGATAGTTTTCGGGGAATATAAAAAAAACTGACTATCATATTAGAAGCGGTTGCGTCATATGACCTATGGATATGGTATGCATTCTTTAGAATGTCGGGCCGTTATAACGATGTGAATGTGTTAGACCGGTCAAATCTTTTTGATGATCATCTTGCAACTTCACTAAATGGGCTACTACTTGACGGATGAGATATACTTGAAGTGGTCAACTCTTGTTCAAACAATACGTCACCCTCAAAACAAAGTCGAGGCTCTATTTGCGAAGTTTTAAGAGGGATACCATAAAGATGTCGAACGGGCTTTCAGTGTGCTCCAACTTCCATTTGGAATAGTAAAAAGGGCGGCACGAGTGTGGCATCCAAAGAAACTTGATAGAATTATGAAGACGTATATTATAATTTACAACCTGATCGTTGAAAGCGAATGCGACGGTTTTGAAGTAAGGATGGACGAAGGATTTCAAAGAAAAACACGCGAAGTTAAGGTTCATAGGGAACCTAGCACGCTACAACAATTTATATCGAAGTACCAAACAATAACGGATAATGTGAAACACGAATCTCTTCGAAAGAACCTTGTTGTGCATTTATGGAATGCCCATGGATACACATGATTTCTACTTCACTGTAATTGTAATTTCTTCTTCAATGTAATTTCAAATTCATCTTTAATGTAATTTCACTTTCATGCCCAATAAATCAAATTCAATTTTATGTTTTCAATATACCAATTTGAAGTTTTGTAACACGTTTTTTAAATAAATTTATTTGATAATAATTAAGCAATACATAAGATGAAACGGACACATTAAATAATTAAGCATTACGGCTAAAGCTCCCACTAAGATGAAAGCTCTCAATATGGTACAGAGTCTTCTCCAACGTTTTCTCACCCATCGCCATCGGGGTAAATTATATCGTATGGAGTCTCAAAAGGGAACGATTCATTGTACATCTCGTACCATTTGTCTCTTGCTTTCTTGAATGGTGGAACTCATTGCATTTCTCTTTAATTATAAGGAACCGGCAATACAATTCCAAAGGGGAGCGACTACGTAAATTATAATGCTCGAATTTATCGTTCACCCGGTTCTAAAGTGACCACAAACAACATCGAAACTCGACGGTTCATCAATGCATTTCTTCCATGATTTGGTAAGGGTGTTATCCAACCGAACATCCTTTGAGACATGTTGAGGTATTAATTGAAAGGGGAATAAATGTTTTCTTTAGTGGTTTTTATGGTGTTGGAAGGAAGATGTTGAAGTAATTAGACTTTTAAAATTTTAGGGAGAATAAAGGTGTTCTTTGTTGAATATAGAATATACTAAATATATGATACTAAACATAGTCCCACATTAGAAACTAATAGAATTAGTTTAATGATCCTCTACTATATAAAGAGAGGTTATGATGTAATTTTAAAAATCAATTCAAGACTAATAAAATATTCTCTTATTTATTTATACATGACATCAGAGCGGGTTCGATAATTGAACCTGGTTCTTTCGAATTGAATTGAATTTCGCTGCAAATCTCGAATTGAAGCTCTTTATTTCTTATGTTCTTCTCCATCGTATTGTGGATTTCTGTCTGCTACAGTGAATTCGGTGACTGCTACAGTGATTTATGGCGTCTGCTACATTGATTTCATAACTGCTACAGTGAATTCGCGACGTCTAAATTATTTTTGACATCTACTACAGTGATTTCACGACTGCTACAGTGTTTTCTGTCATCGGCTACAATGATTTCGAAACTGCTACAGTGATTTTCAGATCTACGCAAACAAATGGAAAGTTTTGTGAGTTCGTTGAAGATCTATCGTAGACCTAAATCGACGAAGAAGGACGATTTGGAGATGGGCGATTCCAACGATAGACTTACAATTTTGGAAATAACAGTTTCCAAGCTATCTGCTAATATGGAGCAGTTAACTGAACATTTACGTCTCATAAACCTTGCGAAGGTTTGACTTCAGTGAATATTGCCTAGTCAGGTATGAAAACTAAATGTAGTGTTTTATTTGTAAATTCTTTGAATAGTACTTGGTTAATTGATAATGGTGCATCAGATCACATGGTAAACGACTTTAGTATATTATCATCCATTACAACTTCAACCCAAACCTCTATATACACAGCAAATGGTGGTTCCGCTCCTGTATTTGGAGAAGGTTCCACTGACATATCTGAATCCCTGACATTAAATTTTGTCCTTATTGTTCCTGCTCTAGAGTACAATATCTTGTCTGTCAGTAGGATCACTGTTGTACTTACATGTGCCGTGACATTTTGGCCTCAGTTCTGTATTTTTCAGGACATAGTAACTCGGCAGGTTCTTGGTTGTGGTGTTCAAAAAAGTAATCTCTACTATTTGGACCTGACTAATAGTGGAGAGCAGAGAATTCATCAGGTGAATAAAGTCGGAGGAATTGAAGAAGCAAAAACTAATGTGTGGTTATGGCATCGGCGACTGGGTCATCTCTCCTTTGGGTATCTTCAGAAGTTAAATTCGTCGTTATTTTTGAATTGTAGTATTTCAGAGTTTAAGTGTGATATTTGTAAACTCGCTAAGAGTTATCGTATTACATACTCTCCAAGTTTTACTAAAAGTTTAGAACCTTTTAGTATTATTCCCTCTGATGTATGGGGTCCTGCACGTATTCCTTTATTGTCTGGAGCTCATTATTTTGTGACTTTTATTGATGAGTGTACTCGTATGATGTGGGTATCCCTAATTACCCATAAAAGTGAAGTCTTTGAAGTATTTTAAAAAAATTATCAGATGGTTTTGACCCAATTCCAAAGGAGGATACAAGTGTACCAATCTGATAATATAGGAGAATTTAATAGTAATGATATGGCGAAGTTCTTGACAAATAACAACATTCGACATTAAACCTATAATGTTTATACCCCACAGCAAAATGGGTTAGCTGAACAAATGAATAGACAACTGTTAGAAGTTGTTCGTGCATTTCTTTTTGGAATGAATATGTCATTGAATTATTGGGGAGAAGCGTTAAAATCTGCTGCTTACTTGATAAACTGCACACCATCTAGGGTCATTGAATTTCAGACCCCCTTCTAAAAACTTCATGATTTTATCACCATCCCTGCAATGCCAAACCTAGAACCACGTATTTTTGGATGTCCTGTCTTTGTTCATATGCCTAAACATCAGCGAGGAAAATTGGATCATTATGCTCGAAAGTGTGTGTTTCTTGGATATGCTAATTTTAAAAAAGGTTATCGTTGTTATGATCCTATGGAGGGGAAGGTGTATATCTCTTTGGATGCTTCATTTCGAGAATTGGAGGCGTATTTTATGGGATCTTCCCATCAGGGGGAGAAACCTAATGATGGTGAAGGAAAGTTCTTTATTATTGGGGATATGTTTCAGGAACTAAAAGATTTGACGAGTAATTTAAACAAGCGTAGTAACCTAACTGATGATGAAAAGGAAAGTAAAGTAGAGCAGATGACAGGGGGAGATCAGGGTATTGAAGATAAACTTCATATGAATGGAGAGGATCAGATGACAAGGGGAGATTAAGCTGAAGTAGTAGAAGTTGCTTGTGACTCCAACATTCTAACACCATCTACCGAAGCACTGCCGAAGAATATTGAACCTCAGGTATTACCTAATCCTAACACTGTTAATGATATTCAATCTAGACGTTCAGAAAGGCCTACTAAAGGTATTCCAAAATCTACTTATGAACCAGATATCAATTCTAAAATCAAATACCCAATTTCTAATTATGTGTCCACCCATAGGTTGGCTAAGTCGTTTATATGCACTATGAATCAATTATCCTTTGTATTTATTCCTAGTAATTTGTAGAAAGCACTATCAGATCTACAATAGAAGAAAGCCATGAATGAAGAGATGAACGCATTACAGAAGAGTTCCACTTGGGAACTTATTGATAAACCCCACAGATATCGTATTGTTTGGTGTCGTTGGATATTTACTGTAAAGATGAATTCAGATGGAAGTATTAATAGGTATAAAGCCAGACTAGTTGCCAAAGGGTATATGCAGACGTATGGTGTGGATTACAAGGAAACCTTCGCCCCAGTGGCAAAGATAAACACTATTCGTGTACACATTTCTCTTGCAGCCAATCAAGGTTGGCCATTACAACAGTTTGACGTAAAGAATGCATTTCTCAATGGAAACTTAGAAGAAGAAGTATACATGGAGATACTACCTGGAGTCACGAATTCTGAAGGAGGAAAAGTATGCAAATTAAAGAAGGTATTGTACGGGTTAAAACAGTCGCCACGAGCTTGGTTTGGACGGTTTTTGAAGAGCATAAAGGCATTTGGATATAGATAAAGTAATTCTGATCATATCTTGTTTATAAAACGGAAGTCAGGCAAGCTTACCGCTCTTATTGTTTATGTTGATGATATAGGTGTTACTGGAAATGCTCAATAGAAATGGAGGCACTAAAACACTATTTATCACGGGAATTTGAGATGAAGGATTTGGGACAGTTAAAATACTTCTTAGGCATTGAAGTTGCAAGATCAAGTCAAGGTATTTTCATGTCTCAACGAAAGTATATATTAGACCTTCTTGCAGAAACTGGGATGCTTGATTGCAAATCGGTAGATAGACCGATTGAAGCGAATCATCACTTGGGAATGTTTCCCGACCAAGTTCCATGTGACAAAGGAAGGTACCAATGCTTAGTGGGAAGACTAATTTATCTCTTCCATACTCGACTGGATATTGTATATGCCATTAGCGTCGTTAGCCAATTCATGCATAATCCAAGTGAAGAACATAAGAAGGCGGTCTTTCGAATACTAAGGTACTTGAAGAAATCTCTGGGAAAAGGTCTCCTATTCCGAAAAGGTGGTGATATGGAAGTAATGGGATACACCGATGCAGATTGGGCAAGAGATATGACGAACAGGAGATTAACCTCTGGCTATTTTATGTTTGTATGTAAGAATTTGGTGACATTTAGAGCTAAGAAGCAAAATGTTGTTGCTAGATCAAGTGCAGAATATGAGTTTCGGGGTATGGCTCATGGAGTATGTGAACTACTATGGATACGGAATATATTGAAGGATCTTGGATTTAATCTCATGAAAGCAATGGATCTACACTGTGACAATAAAGCAGCGATTATGATTGCACACAATCCAATTCAGCATGACCGTATAAAACATGTTGAAATGGATCAGTTCTTTATCAGAGAAAATATTGACAAAAGGTGCATATATTTTCCATTCGTGAAGTCAGAAGATCAACTTGCAGATATTCTTACGAAAGGAGTTTGTGGACGAATATTTAACGAAGTGATTGACAAGCTGGGCATGATTGACATCTATGCTCCATCTTGAGGGGGAGTATTGAATATATAATATACTAAATATATGATACTAAACATAGTCCCACATTGGGTACTAGTAGAATTAGCTTAATGATCCTCTACTATATAAAGAGAGGTTATGATGTAATCTAAAAAATCAATTCAAGAGTAATAAAATCTTCTCTTATTTATTTCTACATTATTTAGTGGTTTTTATGGTGTTGGAGGGAAGATGAAGTGAAAAAGAAAAACTAGTCGTTTATAGCTGTTGTAGGAGTTAGACCTTCAGACACAAATATGGCCCTGCCAAGTTATTAAAAATCAGCATGTGCATAAACGTTATGCGCCTGAAACATTTTCTTATCAGGCATATAACGCTTATACCCATGGTAGTCTGCCTCCACCACAAGCACTTAAATCTTCATATCTTCTCCTTCCTCTCCAAAATACCTTCCTCTATCAAATCCAAACATAAAACTTACAATATTCAAAGCCATACACGATGTGTAAAAAACTATATTCAACATTCAAGCACCAACAACATATTTTAAACACCATATTCAAGCACCATAATGAAATTAAAGGCGAAATTAGTGTTATTTACATAAATAAATGTCTAAAAACCGTTTGAAGTCTACAATAAGCACGCTATACTACTTAATCACGTTGAGTTGATTGACGTGTTCTCTGTGGAGCCACATACGTACTAGGTGGCCCGCCCCGAGCTCTAACTCACAACCCTGAGGCCTACCTCTCTGTGTGGTTGTGGCTGTGCTATAACTTTTGACGGCTCAATTTCATCCTCAAATGACATACGAACACTCTAAAATAGTAGAGTATTTACTTTAATTAACAATATAGTCCTCGCAATTTAAATGAAAATGATATCAGAGAAAGTTAAAGACTTACATATATTTAATTTGTAATTAGAAGTAGTGATATGACTAAGCAGAGCAGACGCAGTGTACAACTGAGACCTCAATAAATCAACATCTCTATAGAATGAAGAAGGCGAACCTCGCAGTCCATCGTCCGGTCCAAAGCTAGTCGGTGAATACCCTCAGTCATCAAATATAAGTTATACCCAATAGGAGCATTAGTTGTAGGGGTTTGGGAAATCGAAGGAATAAGATACCATTGAGTGCCATTCGGCGCTCCCATCTCCATCTACTACCCTGGATACTAGCCTACTAATCCACAATTAAATTTTAGATTAACCTAATCGAAAAATTAATGCAAAAAACACAAAATTGGTGGGTAAAACTTCCCAAAAAGAGCTTAAATTGCGCAAAATTTGATTACAATTAATTCCTCTCTTGAGCTCTCTCAGAATATCTCTAGATCCCTTTTACAATTCCTAGCCTTATACTCTTAAAGGTAACAAGCTTCCTAGTTTCAACTTAGAATAAAAATACCCTTAAAATGACCTAAAACTATGATAGTCACGCTTATGTTCGAATAAAACCATTCTCTGTTCGAATAGAACGCTCAAAACTGAGTGTATTCAAATAGACATTACTCATAATAGTTTCTATTTGAATAAAACATTTATCTATTCGAACAGAAGACTCAAAACTTGTTCTGTTCAAATAGAATAAATGTCTATTCGAACAGACTTCACCTTTTATCTATTTCTAAGGGGTTTAATGTCTAAATCCTCCTTAATCATGGCTCCTCCTTTAGGAGTCTATTTCTAAGGGGTTTAATATCTAGATCCTCCTTAATCATGGCTCCCCCTTTAGGAGCCTTAAGCTCCTACTCAGGTTAAAACTGGAGATGATGGAAAGTAACCATTCCTATTTCCCTATTGTTCCACTTCGACTTACTGGGTAGTTGACTTTTCTTCCCAACTCTGAATGGCTCAATACTTCCTCTTCTTGTAGCATGAACCTTCTTATCTAGAATACCATCTTCCTGCCACGGATCTTCTCTTTTCATTAATAAGTCATCAACTGACGGTAGGCGAGTGTCGATTATAGAGTCTTCATATAAAAAAGACGGCTCAAATAGCTTCAAATGCTCGACATTAATCATCGAATACATCTTCATAAATGGTGGTAAATCCAATTGGAATGCGTTGTCACCAATTTTCTTGGTATCGTAAACTGACCATAACGGATAGGCTTGAGTTTCTAACTTTCTCCTTATAGTCATTCCTTACACAAACGCAACCAAACTAGGTAGCCCTCCTAAAAAGTACACTCAACCAAATATTTGTCGTGTTGAGTCTTATACTTCACTTGAGTCTTCTTCAACTGGACTTCAATCGCCTCATGAACCTTGTTTATCTTCTCAATGAAACGATGAGCTTTAACCTATTACTCTTCAACCTTCCTTGACACCATCTTGTCGCCAAGACTAAAAGCCATATCAAAGGGGCTTTGAGGCAAGTACCCAAGACAAACTTCAAATGAAGACTTCAAAGTAGAACCATGAATCATCCAGTTAAAAGCAAATTGAAGATAGGGTAAACTCGCATCCCAAGTTTTAGGATGCTTAGAATGGAATCCCCATAATAAATGAATCAAAGTGCGATTAAATACCTTTATTTTCCTGTTAGTCTGCGGATGAAATGTGGTACTTATTTTTAACTTAGTGTCCATCATCCCCCATAACGATCTCCAAAAATTCCCCAAAAAATGGCTATCCCTAACAAAAATCTCTCACATCTAATAACACTTAATAAATACTTATCATACCAGTTGGCGTTAACGCTTACAAACAACATTAATAATTAAACCTCATCTCCTCATTAAACATTGCATCATTTATACATGTAAGTAAAATATTATATCACATTAGTATATCTTTATTATCTCGATCTGACATGTACAATGGCCGGTATTAATTTTGCTTGCTGACGCCTTGTGCGTTATATTTTTCGTACGAGGCTGAGCATAGTAAATTTTAGTTAGTGAGGCTTGGGTGATCATTTCGGAATTCATTGGAGTTTTATTAGATCGCTGAGCTATGTCGCAGGGTATTTATGATATTTTATTTCAGATTTCATTGTCAGTCTATTTCTCGTTATTGATGGTTGAGAATATTATCTATTCTATTCTTTAATTGATATATTTCCGCTGCGTTACTTTGGTGTAGTAGATGTAGTTAATTTCTTTATAATTATATTACATCTATGGGGTTCATCTGCAGGGTTCATCCGTGGGATGCATGATTTGTTATGCTTCAGGATTTGTTTTATGATTTATTATGAGAAAGCAAATTTTGGGGCGTGACACCAAGCTTTGGTTTGGTTTCTTCATCTCAGACAATGTGGCGCATAAAGGTTATGTGCATCATGACTTAACTAAAACCATTAGGCGCATAACTTGGCACATAACTTTTATGCGCCTCATTTTAGCAACAACATACAAACAAACAACCGCATAAGAGTTTTAAGGATTGTTTAAGTTAAAATTCAAGTATTGAGCCTTGTTGGAAAAGGTTGATCAAATACTTAAAAATTTCAAGTATTCAGTAAGAAAAAATTAAAGCCTTCTTAGAGATGCTCTAACTTGTAAGTTGTAACAAGCTCAATGCTTGATTTGATATGGTAGTTGGAAAGAACATGTGTTTAAGATTTTGCACTATCTACAAGCATGTGTTAAACTGCACTTTAAACCGTAAAAATATTTTGTTCTACTGAAATCACAACTTCAACAGATCACAACTTACTTAGTAAACCACACAAACTTAAAAATAACCTTCAATGAAGAAACACAAGAACAACGTGCAATGAGATTGAAGCCAGTTATGCATAGGCTTCAGGGTTGGCGACAAGGTATCCTTCAACAGCCTTGAACATCTTTACAATACCTTCCTTAACTGCCTTGTTTTCTTCTTCAGTAGGTACGTGATCCCCGACAGTTTTGTATTATCTACCTATCTTAATTGTATACACTTCATCTCCTGAAGCCTCTTAACTGACCATTGGGCACTTGCCAATGGTGGTTGTATCTCACTTCCTAGAGAGAGGTCGTGGGTTCAAAACCTCATGGAGTTAGAAACTCAGAGTTTTGGATCCTTATATAAAACTGACTTGCCTTGCAAAAAAGAAAAAAAGAAAAAAAGAAGCCTTTTAACTTAATCAGACAAGAACTCAACTCAAATTTGGCGTTGCCCCTGAAACATCCATATTTGGAGTTTGCTTTCGTGTCTAGAATAGGTGTCAGTACTTCCTCGTGGTTAATCGTCATCAGAGATTACACATAGAGCGACTACAGCTGGACTGACACTGAACAGGTAGGTGGGTTTGTACCTCTTCGCTAAAAAATATCAAGCCCTTAAAATTTTACAAAAGGTCAAAAAGGAATTATGTTTTTTTTGAAGAAAATAAGTTTATGTTATAACGACTTTTTTTCCTGTTAGAACATACCCTATTCGAACAGACTTTTTCTCTGTTCGAACAGGTTACTCAGAACCTTGTTCTTCAAATAGGATCTTGGTTATGTTCAAATAAAACATTGTCTGTTTGAACATACTATTTCAAACAGACTATTTCTCTGTTCGAACAGACTTTGGGTTTTCAGTTTTTTAATAAAAGATATAATTTCTTATTTCACTTTTCACCTCTTCCAAAATAACTTTTTTTAGGGCTTGATATTTAGAGAGAAAAGAGATTTCAAAGAGCGATTCAATGCAAAGTAAAAATCAAATTGAATTAATTGGAGATTTAGAATACCTAATCTTAAATTGAAAAGCTTATGGGTTTCAAGCTTGGATACTTTGACGGGAGATTGAAGCGAGGTGTTGCGAGAACGTAGAATTGATTGTAAGGAGTTCAATTAGAAGAAATATAACTATGGGATGTGCTTATCGAGTCTGTAAGTAATTAAATTCTTATAATTTTGTTTCATATTGGATTGTTTAGCTGTCGAGCGATTCGGTAGCGACCTGTGGGTTTTTCTCCTGAGAAAGGCTTTTTACAGGGTTAAAATTGCTTGTTCTTGTGTTTAATTTACCTTTGCTTGTTGTCACTAGAACATTGAACCAACTTGAATTAGGCGAGGGTTAAACCGTTAATTCAAGGTATTTCGAACCTATTGATTTTGACCTAAATTAATCGAAATCGATTAGTCTCAAGTAATTAGAAATTTTAATTGGTATCAAAGTGGTTGCACTTTAAGGCTTAACAACCTGAGCGTGAATCCTAACTCGATTATTTGAGATTAATGAATTCTAAAAGATTTGGAGGTTCCATAAATCGTCCGCCCCTCTTCGATGGCAAATACTATCATTATTGGAAGGTCTAAATGGTTATATTCTTACAATTACTCAGAGAAGCTGTTTAGATTGCAATCAAAGATGGATTAACGTACCCTACCATGATGAAAGGAATGAGTGATGAATCTGAAGAGGTCCTTATGTCTAGGAATCAATGGTCTAAGGATAAAAGAAGTTGCTGGCTATAATAATAAGGGTCGCAATGCTATTTTTATGGCTGTGAGCTCAAGTGAGTTTCGGCACATATCTGCTTGTACCACTTCGAAAGAAGCTTGGGACATATTAGTTCCAACTCACAAAAGTGATGATACAGATAAGAAAAGTAAATTGCAAATGCTTACTTCGCAATTTCAGAATATTCAAATGGATGAGAATGAACCCTTTGATGAGTTCTATGCGATACCAAGTAACATTGTCAACATTAGTATCGGATTAGGTGCAACTTATTCAGATGTTCAAATTATTTGCAAAGTTCTAAGATCTCTTCCTAAGAGCTTTAGATCCAGACGTAATGCTATCGAGGAAGCTCAGGATCTTAAGAAAATGAAACCAGATACATTAGCTAGAAAGTTGTAAACTTTTGAACTCGAGATGAAAATAGAAAACCCTGAGAAGAACAAAAATATTTCTTTTAAATCTTCATCTTACTCTTATTCTTCTTCTAAGGGTACCAAAGAAGCTGATAACTCATCTGATTCAGGTAATGATGATGGGTCTGATATGGATTCACAGATTGCCTCTATAAGCAACCATCTTAAAAGCCTTGTAAAAAGACTTTAATTTAAAAAATAAGGGTAATCAGTGATTAATAAGTCACGAAATCATGATACTAACTTGATACTAACCTAAGTCAAGTTGAATGTTATAAATGTCATAAGTTTGGTCATTATGCTCACAGTTGTCCCAATAAAATTTTTAGAACTAATCACAAAGCTATATATGAACATTAGTATTACTTGGGATGATATTGATGATGAAAATAATAATAATAAAGATCATCCCCAAGTAGTTGAGAATGGATAATATTGCGCATATCCTGCCTTTTTAAATTATAGTAATAATAACTCTGATGCTTTCGAACTTGCGAATTCTATTAAAAATCAAAGTGATCATACAAAAATTGAGTTTGAGGACCTGAATCTTGAAGACTTATATGCTTAAACTTTTACGAAGTGTATTAAACTTGGTAAACTTAACAAAGTTTTGAAAGACCAAGTTAATACACTCACGCGTGAACTTCAAAAAAAATTGAAAATACAAGTCACGAGATAGAAATGCTTGAAGATGAGAAACAAGGCCTCCGTTACAAGGTTATCATTTTAGAGAAAGGAGTTCATGATGCGAAGGACAAAATGAAATCAACTTTGGACGAATTACATACGGCCAAACTTGATTTAGTTTTATCTCAGCATAAACTTGAAAAAAAAATTCATGGAGTAAAAAATATTTATAAGATGTTATGTATGGGAAAAATAGATACTGATAAAAAGGGTCTAGGATATGAGGAACATCTCTCTAATGCCAAGACTCCTCAAGTCACGAAATTTGTCAAAGCAATTGCGACTACATCAATGCCCAAACATAATATAATATCCTCCATTTGTATTCAAGCCAAAAGGTTCTTGTACTCTCAAATTTATCATTGTGGAATATGTGGTCGAAAGGGTCATATTGCGTCTTATTGTAGATTTGTTGGATCCTATCAACCATATGCTCGACCATTCTTTGGGCAAAGATATAACCCAAATGAGATTTCTACTAATGTGAAAAGTGAGAATGTAAGTAGGTGGTTTGCTCAAGAAACATCACCTCAAAAGGTTAGTCCGGTTGTTTGGGTACGAAAGGATGACTTGTCGCCACAGATAAGGTAATGAATATCGACTAAGATGGGTTATTAGTATGTTCCATTTATTAGGTACGTTTCTTACCCTGTCTCAGTTTGTTTTTATTTGTAGGACAGTAGGGTACTATTTTATTTTTATTTGCACTTTGTACTTTAGGAGTTTTTGTATATAGAATATTCTTGCTAGACTTGAACTGCACTTTTGTGTTATATTTATTCATGTGATAATTATTTGGTAAAATCATATTTTTCAATAGTCATTGATCCTCTTGTTTAAACTAAAAGCTCATCGTGATTATAACCAAATGAGGATAACTGTAGAGACTTCATACCTAATGTTATGTGATGATTTAGCCTTTTTACAAGCTTCGAGTGTCATTTCATAAATTCTTTCCAGATTCAGCATTTTTTTTTCTGATCTCATTTTTTTATAATCAATTGTTGATGGTAACTTCAAGTTCAAGTTAGTCTAATAGAACATTATTTATACTTGATTTAAGACAAAAAAGATATTATGTGAGACCGAAGATATGATAATAAGTTTTTTATTATTACACATTTTTGGCCTTCGTCTGTGCTTACCCAAAATTTTATCCGTTTGCATCCCCTTGTGCCTTAAAATATGCCATTCATTTTTCTACCCAAATCTTTTATTAGTTTACCCGTTTTTTCTAAGACTTTTCAGTAAAAAAAGAAAAAGAAAAAGAAAAAAAGAAGTAATTTTTGGGGAAAGATAAATATAAGAATAGAGTGAGTATCTCCAATGTATTTGCTAGTATATCAATCAGAGTCGTGCAAGAATTTATTTTTGTTTTTAAAAAAAGGGATGAAGTATTCTATTCCATGTGTACTTAATAAGAAAAGAGAATGACAGAGGTGAACTCAATTTATAAAAAGATGGGGAGTTACTGTAACTGTAGTCTCAGAATGCCAACAAAATACATACTCCGTCATACCTCTTCCCTTGCCTACATTATAATATTTTCAAGACCTGTTTGATCTTGAGTTTAGCACAGTCAGTTTAGTGGAGATGAGAGATATAGATTTTATGTTAGTTAACTTGATACCATCTATGACAATTGATTTTCTGTTCGTGAGATCTTTCAATTTACAGCGCACAGTTTATTTGATGAAATTTGAAATTTTCTATTCACATACTCATATTCATATTTCATACAGAGTATTTGCTAGTCAATTTACAGTGCACAGTTTATTTGATAAATTTGAAATTTTCTATTCACATACTCATATTCATATTTCATACAGAGTATTTGCTAGTCAATTCTTGGTGATTTTTTAGTGACCACCCTAGTGAGGCCTAAGTTGAAACAACTTTCCAATATAGTATTCTAACTTTGGCTGAGTAATATGTTAAAAACTGGGTATCCATTTGACTATGCACACACACACACCAAGTAATTTATTTAGTGATTATTTTATAACACATGGGCGATGCCTTAGTCTCTATAGAATATTTTAGATTCATCGTTTTTTTATCTTGCCTTGTGTTTAGGGGGAGTGTTGTATTCTTTTGCTTACTTATTTCAGAGACACTCCCCATGTGTGTTTTCCTTTTATTTCATTTTAAGGGGGTTACCATTATTTTAAGGGGAGATGCATCTTATTTTGGGGTATTGGTGTTTAGTATTTTCCTAACTACATGTTCATTTTGTTTAGTTTGACTTTTTGAGTATCCTAACAGTTTGTCTTTTCAGAATATTTGCTCTGACATTTGCTGGTATATATTTCTCATCTATTATGTGTTTAACTCATTCAGTGACTGTTATACATTTTGTAATACTAGTTTGCTTCTCCTATTATTTGTTATTTACCCTTTGCTCATTTGTGCCAAAAAGAGGGAGAGATGATCCTGATAGGTAAGCCAGGTAAGTTATGTTTTTTCCTGGATCTCTTCTTTTATTTGAACGGTTACGTGATGTATCATGTTTAGTCTGCAGGGATTCTAGAGTATATGCTATAAGATGAAAGAGGAGCTTTGAGTGTAGATGTTCAGTGATTGAGTCAGTCCATCGAGTTATATTTATATTTCTTATAGTTCTAGTTTTGACACGAAATGAACCAAAGGGGGAGATTGAAATATCCATATTTGGAGCTTGCTTCATTCCATGTCTAGAATAGGTGTCAGCACTTCCTCGTGGTTAATCATCGTTAGAGATTGCATATGGAGCGACTATAGCTGGACTGACACTGAACAGGTACGTGTGTTTGTACCTCTTCGCTTAAAAATATCAAGCCCTTAATATTTTACAAAATGTCAAAAAGGAATTTTTTTTTTTTAAGAAAATAGGTTTCTGTTAGAACTGATTTTTTTCTGTTATAACAGACCCTATTCGAACATACTTTTTCTCTATTCGAACAGGCTACTCGAAACCTTGTTTCTTTGAATATGATCTTGGTTATGTTCAAATAAAACATTGTCTGTTCAAACATACTATTTCTCTGCTCAAACAGACTTTGGGTTTTCAGTTTTCTAATAAAAGACATCATTTCTTATTTCACTTTTCACCTCTTCCAAAAGAACTTTTTTAGGGCTTGATATTTAGAGAAAAGAGAAATTTCAATGAGCGATTGAATGCGAAGTAAAACCCAAATTAAATCAATCGGAGATTTAGAAAATCTAATCTTAAATTGAAAAGGCTTGTGAGTTTCAAGCTTGGATGCTTTGACGGGAGATTGAAGCTAGGTGTTGTGAGAATGAAGGGTATTGTGAGAATATGGAATTAATTGCGAGGAGTTATATTAGAAGAGAGGTAACTACGGGATGTGCTTATTGAGTCTATAAGTAATTGAATTCTTGTAATTTTGTTTCATATTGGATTGCTTAGCTGTCGGGCAATTCGGCGGCGATCTGTGGGTTTTTCTCCTGAGAAAGATTTCCCACAGGGTTAAAATTATTTATTCTTGTGCTTAATTTACCTTTGCTCCTTGTCACTAGAACATTTAACTAACTTAAATTAGGCTAGGGTTAGACAGTTTATTCAAGGTTTTTTGAACCTATTGATTTTGACCTAAATTAATCGAAATCGGTTAGTCTCAAGTAATTAGAAATTTTAGCCCTCAATAACATAATACTTATACACAAAGTTTTCTTGGTCTAACTCGTCCACACAATTTTTCACAGCACTTACCTCCGTCACGACTGTACGTTCATTGGCGAATTAAATGAGTTCATAAGTTATCTTTGGCACACAAAAAAATATAATAAAAATATCATGCGTAAAAATATATTGGTAGAGTTACAATTTGGGGATGAGAATTTAAATATCTTGATAGTCCCAGGGCCTCCATCTCCTTGAAGCTCTATGCTTTCTATGAATTGAGCTACAATTTAAGGGATGAGAACATGGGAGTCAACAACGCCTGCCTTCCATAACTTAACCGCAGGAATGGGAGAAGTGAACTCATCAGAGAAAGTTTCTACTGCCATATTTTCTTAGGCTTATGCTTAAGGATATTAAGAATGATTTGAGATAATTAAGTAGGCTTGCCTCTTGTGTTTAAGAATGTTTCGAAATAAATTACTATTTATAGATGAAAGAAGTACATATGAATGCATAACTTTATTTCATTTGATAAGAGAGATCCAAAAGTTGGAATCCTAACTCTAAAGGAGGTTCCTCTTCTCTTTTGTTGTTGTATTCTTGCTTCTTGATATGGTCACCAAATTGTGCTTTACATTAGGACAAAATTTGGGGGTTCACAATGAAGAATTCATCCATGCATGCCAAAAATAATTTTATCATAGGAAAGTTTTAAGAAGATTTTTTTCATAAGGTTTTTCCTATGGTTTTTATTATTCACAGTGGTATTCTTGTGGATAGCCCATGGGCCGGAGTCCAAGATGACCAAGCTATAAAGCTCATTTTTTCATGGGGAGGTTTGGACCAAGGGTCCTCCTAAATATAGCTACTAAGGAAATAGCTAGTTTCCAAAAAGGAAATGCTAAAACTGGAGACGAAGCGTACTGACACTTCTCGCCCCCTTAACCATTTCCATTTTCAACGAAACTTGGCGTGCAACTATATTAGGATATAGAGAACATATATCCAAGGTTTTAACTCAAAACGCTTAGGTATATTTGCTCGGCGCTCGCTAGGGCGTCACACCCTCCTGCACTTAAAATAATCTCAACGTCCTCGTCGAGAACCCTTCTTCAACACAGCTTTGCAATAATTCAATCTTCTGTATCTTCAAGAAACTAACACTTTCTCGTACTTAGTTCTGAGTACTATAAAATCTTCTGCACTAATGGATACTGAACCCAACTGCCTGTCTCGATGCTGAAACTTGTGGTCTTCACGATTGAACCTTGTTCTTCGGCCTTTCAACTGGAAGTGCATCGGTGACTGAACCTTCACTTAAACTCTGGAGTCTGCCTTCTCTTCTGGATATTTTTTTGCAGCCTATAGCATTCTGATATGTGCATGGGCGATGCTTCCTAGCATCGCGCTCTCTAAAATGCGCCGCACCTTGCGGAAAAGCGCCTTCTTCCCTGACACCTTTGGAATGTCGCTATACTCGACAAACCTGACATCTCCTCCAGATAGCCTGACAAGGATATTTGCAATCCCATCCAAAAGAGGTGTGCTCCCTACTGAGTCACACCAGTGCACTCTTCCTTTGAGTCGCACTATGCCTTTATTGCTCGAGAGTTCAATCTTCTGTGAATCTCGGCTTCAAACTTTACTCTTCTTCTGTTAGTGGTAAGGAGCAAGTCTTCAAAAAACTAGAGGTAAACTCTCCCCATCTGCTACAGAATACCTACCGTGCTCTCAAACTACATGACTGCTCTTTCAGCTAAATCTGCAAAGGTCTTCAAACCGCATCCGCCTTTCTTTTAGAATATTTGGGACACAAAATCAAGATGCGGTACTCTTACTTTGCCAGTATAAAACTGAACTGGTACTCATTGTTCACTTGGGCGAAGGAGGGTAGCTCCTAGAAGGTAGCATACTCTCAACAAGGTGCGGACATACTTTGTCCTACCGCCAACAAACCATCGGTGCAGCCCACCATGGCGTGGGAACTCTGATTGACCCTACCGCCACCTAAATCATCAAGGTCCACCATAAAGGCATCATGTGTGAACTTGGAAAACCCATGAGACGTTTATCTGTGCGACAACGTTCTGCTCTACCAACTTCGTGGTACCCCATCATCTAACCTATTGAGTGATAGATGGCATCTGCTCCTAACTCGGCTGCAGGAAGGGTGGTCGCTACTCCGGCATCACCAAGGTCTTTTAACTTGAGAACTTCTCAATGTCTCTCTCTGACGAGGACTTACCACTGACATCGGTACTTGCCAAACTTTAGTGGTAATGACCCATGCTGGAACCTGCGTACAACTACGTCACAACTAACAACTCTACCCACACTCAATAAGTTCGATGTCCTCATCGAAAACAAAGCTGTGACATATAACTAATTGATTGTTGAAGCATTTATCCATATCTTTATTCCTACTCAAACCTGAGTAACTTAGGGAATTCAAGAATATAGTACTGCCACTGCACCTGTCGCCCTAAGCTCGTTGGCTTGCCACTTCTATCTGCTATCAACCTCGAGGAGATCAACCTTCATACCGTCGCAATCATCTTTAAACTGAAGCGTAGCCATTTTCTGTCTTTGAACTACCTTCTATAAATATATTTAACTCTTACCAGTTATTAGGATGTGAACTTCTAAAGATACTCCATCAATGCAAACATAGGCGCATGAACTCGACCCTAATGCCAATCACCATGTGATAAGGAATTGGGAACTAACATCCAATTCTGCTCATGATCTTTTATCCTAGAGCATTCATCCATCTGAGATCATGTCTGAGGTAACCCGTACAACTGACTATAGCTACACTCTATTTTGTGACAACCACGTAACTTCCTGCCATTTGGAAATATAAGTCTTTATTAATCTGTGAGCTTAAAACGATCTAGAACCATCTTGTGGAACAACAAGGATCAACTCGGCTAGATCACTCGCACGACGACAAACCTGAAACTCAACTACGGAGCCAGAGAATATGCACTCGGCCTTCTTGCCTTCTTAGAGTGAGCAAAGAAGTATTCCGAACTACTTGTGGGACCAACTGCGGATAAGCGACAACCCAACTTAGGAGTCGTAGTTCATGTCGCGCAACCAAGAGAAACTTTGCCCTCGACGTCAACATGAATAAAATTACTGTGTACAAACTCGGGACTAAAACCATGTCTTCATCTTCTACTTCTCGCCGTTTCAATTTCGGATCATGACATTCGGCCCCGGAACGTCTTTGTGTCCAACTCAGGGCAATCAAAACGAGTATTAACCAGGATTCTTCAATCTTCTGTAGACACTAAGGAATTCCAACCTAACCAAGCTTCGCGGCTTCCACACGTAAGTACTTGGTATAAAACACTGACCATATCGATCTCTACTTAGATGGGCATCATCCTTGATCACAACTGTTACTTCTCTTCGCAGTGTGTAGACAGATCCAATACCAAATAACAACTGCTAGATCGCCCTACAACTATTCTACATAGAGCATCTGCTATACTGACCAGCCTTTTTGAGACAACCAATGATATAGATTATAGCGTCCAACTCAAATATTAATCCTTCATCTTAGCGTCATTGTCCAAAGCACGCTTAACTTGAGCAATCTCACACTCAGATATGGAGCCTTCTTCTCGCTTCCAATATCAATTGACATGTAGGCAACTCGCTCTACAAGTATTCACAATGATGCTTGGATCATCTATAATGAGCAACTTCGACTTTGAAGATAACAACTATAAAATAGGTATCCCGTATTACCAACTTGGGAACCATCACTTTGATCTGCTATAACAAGATCTAATAAGCCGGGTCAACTCTGACTGACACTGATAGACATAGGCATAACCATCTACGATCTAATAAGCTTAGACCAAACTAGTTTAACTCTGACAAGCAAAGGCCCAACAAACCTTTCTCTGATACCAACTGTTACGGCCTGGCTCAGGACAGTCATTACAGTGCCCAGAGCATAGCGGAATATGAGGTCGTGCGGCATACATGCACATGTGGCTGGCTTGCATAAGCCCTCTACACTGGGCACGGCGCGCTAGTAGAATAGAGCCATGGATTCTAGAGCGACATCCGAATAATCCTGGATACTCTTGAGAGGTCGTCGAATATCTATTCGATATAGGCAACAACGCAGAAGGTTTCCTCTATAATCCCTACAGTATAATCTCTCACGATGGGGCACGAGGTACGGATAACACACATGTCCTATAGCGGATCAGGATAGCTCAATATGTCGGGTTCCAGATATATGATGTATATATTTCAAGGGGCTCTCGGCTGGCTCGTGGGGCATTGCGTTTTCAACGAAACTTGGCATGCGGCTATATTAGGATATAGAGAACATATATCCAAGGTCAGAACTCAAAATGCTCCGGTAGATTTGCCCAGCGTTCGCTAGGGCGTCACATTATGGATCTCTAATACAAACCAAATGGCGTTTGTTTGTTTACGGGTTATCGGCATCCAGAGACTTAATGTTCCATAATTTGTTCTGAAGTAGAGTCCAGTATGGTGACATAATCAAGGGGTGAGATAAGAACATTTTTGCAGCAAAAACAACAAAAAGAAAACTTTCTTTGGGAGCCAAATATTCCAAATTTTGGCTCACTCAATCTCTCCATAATCTCTCTTCAAATGTAAAAATATCTAAAAAAATTCATCTATAAATAACACCATGTTTGTACCAATCTAAACACAAGCTACATGTCTCTACTCATTCTTCATTTTCTTATACATCTTCTTTGTAAGCGTCAAGGAAAGATGGCAGTGGGAACTTTCTCTGACGAGTTTACTTCTTCCCTTCCTGTCGCTAAGTTGTGGAAGGTAGGAGTGGTTGATTCCCATGTTCTCATTCCCAAAATCACTCCTCAATTCATAGAAAGCATAGAGCTTCAAGGAGATGGAGGAGCTGGAACTATCAAAATATTTAAGTTCACTCAAGGTTTATTAAACTGCTCACATATCATTATGCATAAGATGTAGAATAAAATTGCAGGGATTGAAGTGATTTTATTAAACTATAAAAACTGAGTAATTACAACTAAGGAACTCAACCCATAATATAGGAAACTGAGTATAACAAGTTCTCTAAAATGAGGCAACGAATCCCACTTCAGTAGCCACTATTACAACCATTAACTAGACTTAACTGTTGAACTACAAACATGGACTACCCTATTCTCCAAGAAGATTTATTCAACACATGACCTAATTCTAACACCCTCCCTTAAACTGGATATGCTAATACCAGTTTAGGAGCAACCCCATCGGTCTGATTCCTCTGATGGTATATCCTTTCGATACAGGTTATGCCGAGTCTTATGAGCAACTCTTCTCTTTTAACGAACATACTCCAAGGAGCTCTCAGAGCTTTTCAAACGCATCAATTTTGAGTGGTTTTGTAAATATATCCGCAATTTAATCTCCGCTCCTGCAATGAAAGAGATTAATCGTACCATCCTTCACAAGATTTCTTATGAAGTGGTACCGAACATCAATGTGTTTGGTTCGCCTATGGTGAGCTGGATTCTTTGACATTTTGATTGTCGAAGTGTTGTCACAATATATAGGAGTGCGACCATCTTGAGAAAAACATAGTTCTCCAGGCAATCCTCTTAGCCATACCGCTTGACAAGCGCATGATGCAGCGGCGACGTACTCTGCCTCTGTGGTGGACAAAGTAACGATGGGTTATTTCTTTTACGACCAAGAAATTGATCCCGACCCCAATAAAAATGCATATCCCATTGTGCACTTCCTGACATCTTGATCTCCGCCATAGTCGCTATCGGTGTAACAAATTAAATCAGATGATTCTCCTTTCCTGTAAAGAATTCCAAGGTTAATCGTACCTTGCAAATATCTCATAATCCTCTTTGCGGCGTTAAGATGCATGTCCGTCGGAGTCTCCATGTATTGACTGATTATGCTTACGGCATGCTGAATATCTGGCCTCGTTGCGGTTAAATACATGAGACTTCCCACGATATGTTTATAAACTGTATTATCAACTTGTTCTCCTTGGGTCCTTTATTAACTTTAATCCGACTTCAACTGGTGTACGAACTGGATTGCAATCTTGCATCTTGAACCGCTCCAAAATCTTCCTTGTGTATTTTCTCTGCGATATAAAAATTCCCAACTCTGATTGTACCATTTCAATTCCAAGGAAGTAATGCATCTTCCCAAGATCAGATATTTCAAATTCTGCCATCATCGATTGTTTGAAGCCTTCAAACATTGTACAATCATTACCCGTATAGATCAGATTATCTACATACAAGCATATGATAAGAAACTTCCCATCAGTTCCGTACTTCACAAAAAATGTAGGCTCATATGGACGTTTTTCGATGCCCACTTTTAGGAAGTACGCCTCTATGTGACTATACCAAGCTCGTGGAGCTTGTTTCAAGCCGTATAAATCTTTTCGCAACTGATACACCATCTTCTCGCTCCCCTTCTTCTCGCAACCAGGAGGTTGATCCACAAAGACGGTTTCTTGCAAGTCTCCGTGAAGAAATGCCTATTTCACGTCTAACTGAAAAATGGGCCATGAATGTTGTGCGGATAATGCAAGAACCATTCGGATAGTATCTTGTCGGGCGACTGGAGTGAACACCTCATCGAAATCAATCCCTTATTTTTGCTTATAGCCCTTGGCCACCAACCGTGCTTTGTACTTATCGACATTTTCTTCTGCATTCAACTTCTTGTAAACCCACTTGACGCCGATCGATCTGGAACCATGAGGCAAATCAATTAACTCCCACGTATTGTTCTTCTCAATAGCCTTCAGCTCCTCATTCATTGCCTCCTGCCATTTTAATTCTTTGATCGCATCATGAAACTCAAGTGGATCACTGCCAGCAAATGAAGCAATATATACCACTGGATCATTTGATCGAACCACTCTACCTAGCTCATAGTCTTCTAGATATGTTGGTTTTCTAATGGTTCTTCGAGGTCTTAAAACGGATGGTTCCGACCTTGATCGCACCAATAAAGGAGGGCTATTTGAGGACATATTTTGTGGACTGGACGTGATTGAAGAAGACATGTTTGAAGCTGTTTGAAGGCATGGTTTGAGGGTTGTTTTGAGGCATTGTTTGAAGGATGGATGGTTCTGTTGAGGACATGTTAGGAGAATGTGATGTTTGTGCTTCATTTAGTGCAACTGAACTTGAATCAGTACTATCAAACATCAATGAGATAGCTGGTCCATTATCATTATCATTCCATTTCCAAGTATTTGCTTCATCGAAGATCACATCACTACTAATGACGATCCTCCCGGTTATAGGATTATATAATTTGTAAGCTTTCGAATAATCACTATAACCAAAAAAAATACATTTCTCACCTTTGTCGTCAAGTTTTTTCCTTCTTTCGTCGGGAATGTGAGCATATGCGATGCATCCGTAAATTTGCAAGTGCTCGATATTGGTTTCCTTCCGCTCCAAGCCTCCTCCGGTGTCATGTTCATGACAGATTTTGTAGGGCTCTAATTTAGTATATAGATGCTCCACAAAATAGTTTCAGGCCATAAACTCCTGGGAATATTCCTTGTTTTTAGCATGCTTCGTACCATATCCATGATCGTGTGGTTCTTCCTTTCTGCGACACCGTTTTGCTGCGGAGTATAGGATGTCGTCAATTGCCTTTTGATCCCATATTTATCACAAAAAAATGTGAGTTCTTTGGAGTTGTATTCCCCACCACGATCGGATTTCCCTGCTTCTTTTTCAACGAGAACCTTAAAACATTTGAATACCGAAAAAGCTTCTGATTTCTCCTGTAAAAATAAACCCAAGTTTTGCGGCTATAATCATTTAGGTCATGAATTACCTTTTATTAGCATTAGATTGTGGATCGATTGGTCCGCATAAATCAGAATGAATCAGCTCTAGTGCCTTCTTAGCTCTCCATGCTACTCCTTTTGGAAACGGATCACGGTGTTGTTTGCTTACAACACAATCTTCACACACATGCGGATGGTGATCAATTTCGAGAAGTCCTAAGACCATGCCCTTTTGTCGAAGAAGCTTCAAACCTTTAAAGTTCAGGTGTCCATAGCGGAGATGCCATATACAGGATGCATCATTCACTATACTTGCAAAACAAGGAAGTACGTCTTTTTTGATATATCAAGGAAACATCCAGTTTGAAGTCATGTTTACCTGTGCAAGCAAACCCTTTTTCGGATCTTCAATTCGACAAACGCCTTTTTTAATGATGATCTCGTAACCTTTCTCCTGAAGTTGTCCCACACTAAGCAAATTACTTTTCAAACCAGGAACATATAAAACACTAGAAATTACCTGCTGAGAGTTATCTTTGGCTTGGAGCTTGATATCGCATTTCCCCATAACAAAAATTTTAGAATCATCTTTGAATTTCACCGAGTTTCGGAAATAATCATCTAGCTCCGAGAAAACGGACTTGTCTCCACACATGTGATTACTTGCACCCTTGTCCAAGTACTACATATTTTGACGAGTTTCTTCTTCGGTATTGCAAACCAAAAGAAGTGAAATTTCATCTTCGTTCTCTGCGAAATTCAGCTTGTCGTTTCTTTCTGGATAAGGGTTTGTTCGGCATTCCAAACGGTAATGCCTAAACTTGTTACATCCAAAACATTGGATATGGGATCTATCAAATGGCTTTGGCTCTTGATAGTCTTTGTGGTTGTTAGTCCGTCCTCTGCCTTTTCCCAAAAATTAGTTGATCGTCCACAGCGGTTATCTTGTCCCCATCCTCGACCACCTTCTCTTGCCTTCGATGATCGATTGGTTGTTGAGACCTGCAATGCTTGCTCCACTGCAACATGTTGATTGATCTTTTGCTCATGAACCAACAACGAACTCATCAATTCATTACCATTGGGCTCTTTGCCCAAAGGTGGTAGTACCTCTCCACCTAGTGAGAGGTTGGGGGTTCGAAACCTCATGGGGTTGGAAACTTAGGGTTACACGGATCCCTATATAAAACCGTAATAAAATAAATAATAATAATAAATAAAAAAGCTTATCAATTCATCGATTGTGAGTGCATCAAAGTCTTTCGATTCTTCAATCGAACAAACCACATAATCAAACTTTGATATCATCGATCTTCTCAATAATGATGATATCCCCCATCTTCTCACCGTGGATTCACATCTTATTTGCAATCGTCATAGTTCTTGAAAATAAGCATAAACAAACTATCCTTCTTGCATGCATAAAGTCTCAAATTTTGCACGAAGTGCTTAAAGCTGTGCACGCTTCACCTTCACTGTTCCGAGATATTTTTGCTTCATAGAATCCCAAATTTGCTTTGACGTATCTTTGGAGAGAATTGTTTCCAAGATTGATCGATCAATCGCTTGAAAAAGATGATTTTTCGCCTTCAAATCCTTCAATTTTTGCTCCTCCAACTTAGCTTTCTGAGCATTCGTCAACACTCTCAATTCTTCCTCCGTCACAGGTTCAGAGATTCTCGTTTCTATGAGATTCCAATACTCCTTGGATCTCAGGAAATTTTCTATTAACATACTCCAATGGTCGTAGTGACCATCGAAACGGGGAATTGAAGGTTGCACAAAATACGACTCCGCCATCGAGAGAGAAAAAAATCAATCCAAGAACTTTGCCAAGCTCTGACGCCAAATGTAAAATAAAATTGTAGGGATTGAAGTGATTTTATTCAACTGTAAAAACTGAGTAATTACAACTAAAGAACTCAACCCATTATATAGGAAACTGAGAATAACAAGTTCTCTACTAATCCCACTTCACTTCAGTAGCCACTATTACAACCATTAACTAGACTTAACTGTTGAATTACAAGCATGGACTGCCCTATTCTCCAGGAAGATTTATTCAACACATGACCTAGTTCTAACATAAGATTATCAGTTTTTGCCAAAGTTATTATTTCTCACAAACATATTTTTGATGATGAAAATGCAGCTGTGAAAGAGGCAAACATTGTGAAAAATCGCATGGATGAGTTAGACCAAGAGAACTTTGTTTACAAGTACTCTGTCATTGAGGGCAACGACAAATATGAGTCCAGTTCTTTTGAGATTAAGTTGGAAGCTTCAGGTGATGGAGGAAGTGTATGTAAAATAGGTGGAGAGTACACAACTGTGGGAGATTAGGCACCTACTGAAGAGGAAAACAAGGCAGTTAAGGATGGTATTGTGAAGATGTTTAAGGCCGTTGAAGGATATCTCGTCGCTAACCCTGCCTATGCTTAATGTGATTTTGAATCAATTGACAGCTGTTTTTTTTTAATACCAGTTGAAGGTTATTTGAGTTTCTGGGTGTGGTTTTAACTTTATTTTGATTCTAAATTCTACCTCTCCCTTGTGAAGGAAAAATGTGTTATGATGATATTATCTGCTGTAAATCATTAAAGCTATGTGATCTACAACTATTGTGGTACTTTGACGTTGTGATTGTTCAAAATTTGGAATTAGATTTAGGTTAAAAGTAAATTATTTTTCAGTTTAAGAGGCTCAACTTCAGAGGTATGCGCAGTTCAAGACCAGTTGAAGATCTACCAAGGCATGTCCCTATGCTGGCTCAGGACGAGCAATACAAATCTTTAACCATTACAGTTAAATTGGACACACCACACAATACTCATTTTAGTATTTCTCTATTTTCTCAGCGGATATTATCCTTCAACTCATGCGCATCATGCAATTTCCTCAGTGCATTTTAGCTTCATTTGCTCTACCTTGGTTCGTATGAAGCCGCATGCAAAACTTAACTAGATCCTAGCCTACTGAAGTAACTCTGCATACGCACGCTCCTCCAACATCAACCCACTCCCTTTCTTTCCTGCCAAAGCAGCACTCTTCTAACAACCATAAATTATTTCCTCAAAATTTCTTGCACTACAATAACCTCAAGCCTGAACCATATTTCATTTGCAGCATTTTTTAATGTCCTCCCAGATTCAGTCAGCAAAGAGACATTTAAACAACATCTAGCTCCTAAAGCTAAGCAAAATCTACCCCCTTCCAACCTCAGCCTATGCTAATGTTTTCAAGGAGAGGACTGGAATGTTTGAATTTCCCAAGTTCAGAATTGATGGAATTCCAAATAAATTTGGAAGGCTCGCTATTTTTCATCGATTTGATTTTCTTTGGTAAGAAATCTAGCTCACACGAAGGAAATCTAATTCCTCTTTTAGTATGTAAAAGCTTCCTTTGCCAATTGTCCTCTGTGCTCTCCATCTCCTCCTGGTTTTAGATTTTGGACAGAAAAATAGTAATACCACCAGCCTAACAATGACTCCAATTGGACAGATGTTACAGAGATTGTTGCAAAGTATATATTCTTCATAAGGATACTAAAGGATATGTTTATTAAACATATAAAAAGACCAAATAAGCAAAACCTGAGAAACAAAAAGTAGAATTAACAACCACATACATATTTTTCTAACCTTTAAAAAAAAAAAAAAAATACATATGTTTCTAGAATTTCATATTTATTACAACAAAAGGAAGGAGAAAATAGGAACCTAGTAGCTCTATCGAGCAGTTTCCAATAATAATACATATGAAAACAGATTCTCTATCCAAAGAAAGCACATACTTATTATTTGAGCATCATCCAGGCAGGTTCATCTTCATTCCTGCATTAAAGTGTAATAGTAATCAATAACCAACAGCTTCAAAAACATGGATGCTACAAAGTCTTTTAGTTACATTAGACATTGTAGATGACCCATATTGAAACCAATCACAATCGACTATGTTCAAGCTAGGTAACAACGACAAGGATACAGGTGTCGTACGACATAAAATAGAAAAGTACCTTGTAAATAGTGTTAGACACGTGTTTCGGAGTGTCGGAAACGTTTTATTCTTTTAAAGCAAAGTGGCGTTGTTCCTAGTGTTCAAGGTACAGTCTTATGGTGACATATCCTTACCATAGCCATATGAAATTTGCTATGCAGTATCAATGTCATATGCACATTAAGCATATTAGAGTATGACATGCACATACAGTATCAATGTTTAATGAAAATAAAAATCTGAATGTACCTCATCATCATCGTCTCCTCCGTCTTCTTTGTTTTTCTTGAGGCTGGTGGTGCCTCCTTCCTTGATAATTGGTAACTTCATAGCCCCAAAGGGAGTATCCACGTCAACATTCCCTTTGATGGAATACCCAGTACCCTTACCTCTAATCATGTCCCATAAAGCAGAACCGAAATCCTTAGGCCTAAATGTAATGGGGACATTAACATAACCAATTCCCTTTTTCACGAGATTAGTTGATTCAGATATTTTCGCGCCACCAATACTCACATCTGAGAGCCAAACGTCGCAGTCAAGTGAATTGAGACCCAAATCAAAGTCATTCATGTTTTCCAGTTTCAGATGAAGAACTGCAATAGTTTCCTCCATAGAAAACTTCTTGAAGCTTATCTTGTCAATATCAACATCAGGCTTGTAAGGAATGGGGATCTCTCCTTTCTTCTCTAACGGTAGAGTTAACCTTCCGAAAATGGGCACGTCGACAATCAAGTCAACTTTGATCCTATACGGGATTATGCTTCCAGGTTTAATAGAATCATAAGTGGTCTTGATGTCATCATATATCAGGGTCAGCGGTATCTTGATAGTCTCAGAACCATGAGCTTTGATTGTTCCTGCATCAGGGATCAAGCCAGAAACGAGTTTCCTCCCGTCACTCTCCACTAAGTAGTCTATGTCTATAAGAGGAATCGGGACAGGATTTGGGTTTGTGACGAGCACATCAACAATAATATCCGCCTTCTTGAGATTAATAGTTGGGAGGTGAATCCCAGTTACATCTGCAGTTGGCTTTCCAAACCCAATAGTCTCCTCGATCTTCTCTCCGATGTCGTGAATGAAATCCTTAACTTTATCCAAAAATCCTTCTTTCTTTTCACCTTTCTCTTCATCCTTAATACCTCGTTCAACTACTTCTGGGTTATCTGATGATGCCATACCTTTGCCAATACCAAGAACAAATCCATATATTAAATGTAAGTACATTGTACCACTAAGTTAAACAATGCAAACTTTATGAAAAAATAAATAAAAATTAACCAAAGACATGGATACAATTAACTAACTAGTCCAAAAATGAGATACCAAATATAGTGTATTTCAATTTTATCACATTATCAAATTATTTGCAAAGCCTCTAACTAAGTGGTGTTTACATATTTTAACATGAAACCAAGACTAAGCATTACCACTGCTAACTAGACAGGCGATAAAACCGAAGAAATGAAACAGCTAACATCTGATTCAACTTCAGCTGTTTCACTAATCAAACTCACAATGGGGTATGTTCAAATGTAATGATCCTGGCCCCTGGGGGTAAAAGATGTTAAAATGCCAATCATGGGGGTCTATAAAATGTAATTTTGACCAACTATCTGGGGGTGGTTAACACTAAAACATTCTTATACCAATATAATTCAAATTTCCCAAAATATCAAATAAGTAAACTTAAGCATATGATAGTGTATTGTTGAAATACATTAAAATTGAAAAAAAGATCAACCCATTGATTGATGAACAAATAATAGGCAAGTTTTAGTCAGATCCATAGATCAAAAGATACAATATTGTGAGATAACTCTAGAATCAAATAAACAGATCGAAAGATAGATCGATCGAGAACAAATACCTGAAGATAAGACTAAGCAACGACGTGAAGATCAAACACAAACTCTAGATTGAGATTTGAGAATGAGGAGCAAACTCAGAGTGGTGTACTCATTAAAAGCTGAATTATGTTTTGATGCACTTTTTTTGGTCCAAGTGATGATGTATATACACTTCAAAAGGCACATTTTTGAGTATCTCTAGGATTTTCCATGGGCTCCCACGGTCACGCTATGAGCTCGCCTGAGAATTTCTCCGCGGGGGTTCATAATTTATCACCATTTGCCCGACAAATCTCCATGTGTGTTGTGTAACAATTGACATGCGTGAAAATTACTTTTTCAGCCTGAACGGCTACAAGTTGTTACTACGAGTTAGGCCAAACCAACGGGGATTGGTGTAGTTGCTTGGAAACGACACTCAAGAAAATAAATTCATCACCGAGGGGCAGCTTATTCCGACTTACTCAGCATGTGGGTTCTCATGCCCTAGGAATTACTTAGCATGGGTTGGCAGGGTTCTCATGTGCCCCATTTGTACGAACTCAGAAATAAAACTGTGCTAGTTCGGTACAACTTTTTCTATCATGATGAAAATGTTTTTGTATGCAACTACCCTTCCATTTCCATCCATAATTTCTTGCTTAAGAATGGTATGTGTCAAAGTTTAGGATTTTTCATATACACGTCTAATTCCCTTTGTAGTAGTAGTAGTAGAAATGGGTACAAAAACAAAGAAGCCATTTACAACCATTGGTTTAGAAATTTTAGTATAAACAGGAAATCGCTACAACCAAATGTACTAGGTCACAAACATCTACAAAGTACAAGTTAAAGCGAGATTAAAGCACCTGTACTTTTACAAAAACAAAAAAAGTGTGCAATGTATACCCAATAGCTTACCCCTCAGGGCATGGGAGTGCCCTGGTACCTAGTTCTTCGGAATCAACAATCTCATGTAGCCAATAGTATCATGATTCTCTTTACATATTGTCTTAGTTTTAGCATCTTGGTATATACTTCTGATTCACATCTCTCTGGGGCGCTTCCTCTCGCGCTATATTGAGAAGCTTTTATACTTACCTCTCGCTTTTATGAGAATCTTTGTCAACGATCATAACTGCATACAGCCAAATCATCTCTATAAAATTTCGTTAAAGCTACAGAAATGCAAATTTTCTGGAACTCGATTTACCATCCCTAATTATTCACGTATCAAACATGACAGACCCATATGATAAAAATCAGGGCTTGAGAGGTATTAGTTCCTTTTCTACGTGTAAGGTGTTAATCACGGCAGAGCTAAACGTTCCTAGATAAAAGAGAATAATTACTTTTGTACCTTTGCCCAAAAAGTATCACAGCCTTTCTCCTAAAGTTTTCACATGCTTTCACGGAGATGAACTTCGAGAATATTTCTCAGATGCTCTAGCTGCTCAAACCCACCTTGAAGCTCCTCCCACTGTGGAAATCATACAAAAATAAGAAGAAAATCAGAAGCATTTCTCAGCTAAAAAAAATCAGAAAGTAATATATGCAGGATCCATGGATAATGGAGATCTAAATAAATATCTATATACCTATGATGAAGTACATAGGTTAAAAGGATACAAACTGGGCAAAATATGTCTGGTGAAGATGATAAATTATTAGGCCTTTCTTGCAAAAGAAAAAACTCTATTCTGCAACCTTTTAACCTTATGTACTTCACCAGTATCTGTATGAAAATATAGGGCAGGCCAATGGACCATCAAAGAGGTAGCTTACTGATGAAACAATCAAAGTTGCTACAAGCATAAGTAAGATGCTCAAATTTGTAAAAGGATTTTTAACCTTTCCAAGGTTGTAAGTCTACTGCTAACTTAAGAAAAAGTTAGCAGTGGCATGTTCATCATTTTCTCATGGACAAAAAAGTGATTTTGAAAATGTTGGAAAGCTCATAACTTTTTATAAATTGTAGAAGTTAATGCTGGAATAGACACCATAGAGGAGTGAATTACAGATCAAATCAATAGGTCGAGAAAGATTGAGAAATTCTTTGTTCCTTCATACAAATATACAAGACCTCTGCATGCAACAACAACAACAAGGGCTTTCATAATGCCAGTCTGCCCATACACACAAAAGTGAATCTTCTGTACCCTTTACTACCATCAGCTAGTCTTTTGTCCACTGTAAGTAAACCTTCACAATTCTGAGCCAAATCCACGGAACTAGAGTTACATATCTCAAACAACATTTTAGCACCTCCCCGACGGTAGAGTAGATATTACTACTTCAAGAGATATAGAAGTCACAGTTGTCTGTCTGTCTGACATTACATAACACTAATTTTTTTATCTACTAGCTACAGCGAGGCAAAGGTTTATCAAGTGAAATTTCGGTTATGTCCTTCTCCAATAACATTGCCTTCTGTTAGTTTCTAAGATTGCGGAAGCACTTAATGAAATACGATCTCTTTATTTAATTGAAATACGACTACAAATTCTCTCTGTTCTCTTTAGATCTCCTAGGGTTCTTCCCTTTCTCTCAATACTCGACATAACATACCTCATACCCTAGGATCTCCTATATATAGGAGATCTCCACCTCTTTCTCTACACTCCTAAAACAGGAAACTACTAGAGAAATCCCTTTTTAGAGGATTCTCTAGAACAAAATATAATATCCTAGCATAAACTAATATAGGAAACAAAAATAGAGACCAGTCACAAAACCGTGCACCTAGGTCGTGGGTGTGACGACCCACAACCTATCAACTCTTCCCCTCTTTGAAGAATTCGTTCGCGAATTCAAGGAGACAGAAGATCAACTGCTATCACAGTTGCGTACTCATACTCATGACTAAATAACTTACTCATACTCATGACTAAATAACTGTTCCAGGGCCTCATCGACGTGATCATGTAACTGCTGGGAAATAAGCATCATCATTTTTCGTGGGCTAGGACACTCACGTCTCATATGTCTTGTCTTCCCGCAGTTGTAACAAATGCATATCCTGTCAATCCGTGTTGGTTTGCTCCCTACTGTGGGCGCTGTAGAAGTCGGTGTCGGAGTCACCGTAGCTGGTGCTGAAAAAGACGGATACCCTGATGGCTTTAGCTTAGTCTCAACTCTACGAGCCATCTATTGTCTCTGATAAGGGCTGCGGAGAGAATAAGATCATCTCATCCTGAATGCGCTTCGTAAGACCCAAACGAAAACGGCTAACCCGTTGCGCCTCGGACTCGAATAAAACAACATATGACAATAGCATGTAAAAATCACTAGCGTAATTAACCACAGTCTGACTCCGCCCCTGACGTAAGGTCTGAAGCTTAGCAAAACCTTTCTCCTCGTAAATGCTCGAGATAAAACGAGCCATCATCTCACCCTACATGACCTCCCAATCAGTGATGAAATCATGAAAGTTAGCTACCTGTAACTGTCATATATTCCCACCAATTTAGTGCGTATCTTGTCAGCTTTGTCTCTACCAGTATTACTGCCCTCTGTCCAATGCACTTCTTGAATGCAAGCATCTTATCGACCATATTTAACCAATCTATAAACCATCTGCATCTGATTTCCTATCAAAATTTGGAACGTTAATCTTCGCGTCCGAGTTCAAATTCTGAAACGCATAAATAATGGCGTTTGCGACCTGACTCTCTGGGTTGCCTGGTAGCCATACCCCTTAGTACCATACTGTGGTTGTTGTCCGTATCTAGTAGCCCCAATACCCACAGTTGGGTAATAATTGTCTGTGCGAGAACGTGTTCCGAAGTTATTTGGTGCATGACCACGACCTCGACCTCTTCTATCATGAAAACCGTACCTGTCTCCATGTCCTCTCTGGTCAAAGTCATCCCAATACATGTTCTCAGTTGAGAACCTATTTCCCGCTGCCCAATGTCTCTATTGACTGCCTTGTCCTAAATATCGTGGTCAATGAGGAGGTGTAGGTGGTCTCTGTGGTCGCGGAGACACATAAGGTGGTGTTCCTGCGGACACTTTTCCTCCTATGTTCTTCTCTCCAACCCTCCAATCCCCACTACTGTTTCCATTATACCCATAACCGTTCCTTTCATCGTTGTTTCCCACATCTCGTTGTACGTTATGCAAAAAATTCCCCCTACTAACCGCGGATCCTTGAAATGTAACGGTCGCCGGAGCTGTCGTGCGGACACCCTCGTTATAGGTTACCGTGGGTGGCGTAGGGATAGTGCAGTCGACCGGTAACGTCGTTGTTAGCGTGCCGGTGAGCGCAGTAACCGACGGAGTTGTCGGCCTTGTAACTGTTGGAGGTGGCGATGTTCCTAGAGTCGAGGATAAGGTCGGAAGGGTGACATGTACCGACACTATTGCGGTGGGGAGTGTTTGTGGGGATGCCGGAGTCTCTCTCTCTTCATACCCCTCCCTTGCTGTCTCAGGTTGCGAGTGAAAGAGATGAGTTTGACTCGTATGGTGTAAAAGCACCCAGCAGTGCTCGTGCCTATGTGCTCGGCATGTGGCGAAGTCACAATTGGCATGCCTTCCGTTGGAACGCCATGTGGAGGCATGCCCTGCCCGTTCCCTCACATGCCATGTCGTTTGTAGGTATGACTGTGGATATCGAGAGCATCGACAAATTCCCAGACTCGGTAGAGGTTGAAGGGTACGATGGCACTCAAACCCGTCGCTGTACGTCGATAAATCCGAACGACAATACCACTGTTAGCGATGGGTTAGGGGTCCCAAGGAGGGAAAAAGAGGTTCCCTATGTTTTTGGGTACCAATGATCAAGAGAGAGAGACCCAAGACGTCACTGGAATCGAGAAAGAAAATAATGGCATGCCAACCCCAAGGCATGGCACGGGCATGGGATTGTCTATGCAAGGCATGGCATAACTGGCATGCCTTTACTAGGGACAGGTACCTAAGGCACCGGGCACGGGTATGCCTAGGTCAGGGCAGGGACAGTACTGTAAACAAGGTTTCTTTCCCCTTCTGGAATGAACCTTTCAACGTGATCTCGGGCAAAAATTGTTTCCTTCCCACGCCCCACTACTTGCAATGACGGCGGATTCATAGAATTGATGCCCGCTAGTCTCCCATCGCGCATGAAGGATCCCATAGGAATACCTCTCCCTTTACTTAACCCTCCCTCGCTAGCATCGATATCGTCCCCCACAACTTCCGAAGAGGCTACTCTTGCCGGATTTGACATCACCGCTACCAATATTGCTTCAATTTGTTTTGACATCACCGCATTGGATTCTTCCATCTTCTTCAATCGTTCGCCTTGAGTTGGTTGCTTAACCTTCTTCGGTGTTTTCTTACCCATCTTTGTAAAAAATTCTCCGCCAAAATCGTCCTTGTTATGGTACCAATTTGTAAGTTTCTAAGATTGCGGATACACTTAATGATCTTTATTTAATTGAAATACGACTACAAATTCTCTCTGTTCTCTTTAGATCTGCTAGGGTTCTTCCCTTTCTCTCAATACTCAACATAACATACCTCATACCCTAGGATCTCCTATATATAGGAGATTTCCACCTCTTTCTCTACACTCCTAAAACAGGAAACTACTAGAGTAATCCCTTTTAAGATGATTCTCTAGAACAAAATATAATATTCTAGCATAAACTAATATAGGAAACAACAATAGAGACCGGTCACAAAACCGTGCACCTAGGTCGTGGGTGTGACGACCCACGACCTATCACCTTCCATCATTAAATAAGGGCAAAACAGTAATTATAAAAAATTAACAAAATTCCGCCCAGACAATTCTTTCGCTCAGCATTATTTTCGATTTTGCCCCACTCAAACAAAAAGTACCTCTCTCTATGTTGATTTTTCCTCATTTTCAAGACTTGGATTTACTCTAATGTGGCTACCTCAGGACAATAGTCCCCATCAATTGTCAATCTTCCTTGAGATGTGTATTTCCATTCAAGATCAATAACAATAAGAAACATATATAGGAAATTGTTCATATAAGGGCACCGCATGGGCATTGCGCGTGCCACATACACTGGTAACGCTAATTCGTAATCGCATCAAATTCAGATATAATGCCCACACTAAGCACATGACTAGTGTGCAGAGAAGGGTTGGGGATTTTTTGAGCTCTAATGCTTAGGAGAACAACTATTGTCTTTGCATCCTTCGCATTTGTTGCAGTGTTACAATGCTTTGGAGGCGCATTTTAGCGATTTGTCTCTCCCAAAATTGATAGTTTTGGGAAACAACCTTCACCACAAACAGTCATGGCCTCTGGCAATGGTGGATTGTCTCCGACCCCCTCTCAATCCCCTACTCCTCTCAACCTTAGGGTCAACTGAATTCTATGGGAACCTCTTCTTCCATTCATGCGGGAAATTCTTCAAAAAGAGATCCCAATGATGTGGAAAAGGAAAAGACATGAGCAGAACCTCCATTTGAAACTTTAAATTATTCGGATGTGGATCTTGCTGCTAGGAAGCCTTACTCAAACTTACAAAAGCTCAGACTGAAGCAACCCCAATCAGTGCTTCAGCCATTGCCGAACCTCGAAAACTCACTCCAACTCCCCACGTTAGTAGTCTAAACTATGGCTCTGAATTATTCAACAGGGGTAAACTATTTTGCCCCACCAAACCTAGTACTCAACATCTCCTCTCTAATGGCAATGCCGACGGTAGAGCTGAAATAGTTGATGGGAAAAGCGGGGTTTACTGCTCTCTTTTAACAGGTTAATACTCAGGGTATCTACTCTACTGATGACCATGCCGAAGGTAAGTGGGTACCTCCGACAGAAACATTGCTGACAGCAGTAATTTTATTGCCTACCATGTTGCTACTTGTAACTTGAGTACTTGTACTGTCAGTTGCCCAAATGGAGCTATCAAGAATGGTATTTGTACCTGCCTATGCCATAAATTAATTGAAACTATGAATGGACCTGAGGTGTGATGGGCATGTATAATGACTATTCCATACCTTCTATTTAAAGCTTTTTAAGCCTCATTTTTATTAATAAATAAGACTTATACGATTATTTCATGATTTCAGGTCATACAGGAATAAATGTACAATATGCAAGAAAGAGCCGAATTTTAGAGTAATACTGGAGATCTTATTCTAAATGCAAGTATTCAAGCTATTCATAAGAATTACTGATGGAGATGCTCCAAGAAATTAGAAATGATTTGGAGCAAAAGAAGAGGAGTTTCAAATCCAAAAAAACAATATTCAAGCCAAAATTGGAATGTCGGTGATATCTAGCTGTTTTTAGACTTTCCAATATTCCCATTAAGGGAAGGAGAACGATCACCCTTTAAGAAACATGATCTATCTTCCTCCCCTCTCTAATTACTAATTCCTAATAAAAGATATTAAAGTTAACTTAGCCATTAAAATAACTTTTTAAAGTAAATTAAACTAAGCCCACTTTATAGACCAAGAGATGTCTCTAGAACGTACATCACACATAATCACACATAATCACACAAGATGATGGTATTTAATGAAGAACGTGTGGATAGATGCGCCAAAAGATTTTGTACCCTTCCATTAGGAGAAGGGAGCGACAAACCGGACAACCTTCTTTCTTATCTCTAATAGAGAACCCACTACTGATGGAATACTTAAAACTAACTTTCTTGAGCCTTTTGATTGTTACTCTCTTATATAACCTTCTTATTATTAATTGTGCTTTCCCAAAAAAAGTATTGTTGGAGTTTATCATTGTTAAAGTGTATTATAATTAATGTGATCGTCCTCCACGGACGACTAACTGTTGTACCCTACTTAAGTTTTAATATATGTACGAGGAGAGTTGAGTAGACAACTCAATCTCTCTCTCTCTCTCTTCTTCTATGCCTCTTTCTCTATGTACCTCTTTACAAACTTTAACTTGGTATCAAAGCCTTTCTTTTTGTTTCTCTTCTCCTACTAAATCTTCTTCTCTTCTAACCTTCTCTTTACTACAGTTGGGGTATGATTTAAGATCTTAAAAAAAAAAAAAAAAAAAAATTAACCCTAGATGATTATCTAGGATTTTAACCTGACGGTGAAGGCTCAGCAATTTGTTTTGGTGAATGTGATGGTGAGTAATTTGTGTGTGATTTAGTCTAGAAATTTATATTCCTGTTGTTGGTTATTGGTTATTGGGTCGAGGTAAAACCAATCGACTTGTGTTGCTGATTTGGGGATACTTAACCTTCACCGGTTTGATTTACTATTTGCTGATGGGTCTACGAGACCTGTTGTTGGAAAGGGTGACTTGAGTCCTACCAAGTCTCTTCCTTTATCTTCGGGTTTATTTGTTCCTAATTTTCCTATTAATCTCTTATATGTTAGTAATATTACAAAATCTTTGAATTTTCGGTAACCTTCAATCCTTCTGATTGTGTCTGTGTCTTTCAGGACCTCAAAACGAAGAAAGTGATTGGTTTGGGGCGTGAAAAGAACGGATTATATTATCTTGATCCTGATAAACCTACTCCTGGATTAAGTGCTACTGTTTCTCCGCTTCAGTGGCATTATCGCTTGGGGTATCCAAGTTTGAATAAATTGTGTAAAGTAGTTCATAATTTAAATGTCTGCTTTAGAATGTAAGGCTTGCCAATTGGGTAAGCATCACCGTAGTTCCTTTCCTTTTAGAGTCGAACGTCGTTATTTGAGAGCCTTTGATGTAGTCCATACAGATGTTTGGGGGCCTTCTCGAATAAAAAGTATTTTAGGGTTTCATTATTTTGTAATCTTTGTTAATGATCTTTCAAGAATGACTTATTTTTAATGAAAGATCGTACTGATTTGCCTAATATTGTACATACATTTTATAATGAAATTTTTACACAGTTTGATATTCGTATTAAAACTCTTCGTTTTGATAATGCTTTAGAGTACGTCCAAGGATGTATGAAAGCTTTTTATGCAGAACGGGGTATTATTCATCAAACTACGTGTCCCCATACCTCTAAGAAAAATGGGATTGCCGAGCGGAAACATCGTGATCTCCTTAATGTTACTCGAACACTTATGTTCAAGATGAATGCTCCCAAACCTTACTGAGCTGATGCAATCCTTACTGCTTGTTACTTGATAACCGAATGCCTTCGTCCGTCCGTCCTTCAAAATCAGGTTCCGCTTTCTATTTTGTATCCGAATTGCATGTCATTTAACCTTCCCCCACGTGTGTTTGGTTTCGTTGCTTTTGTACATAATTTGGAACCTGGGCTCAACAAGTTGTCTCCTCGATCAATCAAATATTTTATTTTTTGTATTCTCGTCGTCAAAATGTATATCGTTGTTAATCTCCTATCACTCGGCACTATTACACTAGTGTGGACGTTACATTTTTCGAATCTACAGCTTTTTATTCTTCTCAGGGGCAAACATTTGATATGGATATTGTCTCTTCAAGTGAGGGGGAGTTACCACCGATTTTACCCCTTCCCGTTCCTTTGGCTACACCACCTGCCTCGTCATCTACAGCCCCTCAATTGCAGGTTTATCAGCGAAAAAGATATAGACAGGTGGTACACAGTGAGCCTCCTACAGTCCCACTCACATTACTTTCTCCGGCTGAGGTGTTTCCTTCATCTGATCCTTCTCTAGAGGTAACTCTCCCATCTTTTGCAGGTTTACCTATTGCTCAACGTAAGGCTACTCATTCTTGTACTCTTTCTAAGGCTTCTACTATTAAATATCCCATCTCGAACTTTGGGTCTTTACATCGTACTTCTCCCATCTTACGATGTTTTTCTACTGCTTTGTCTACTGTTTCTTTTCCATCTTCATATAAGAAGACATGGAATCACCTGGTTGGAAACTGGCTATGGAAGAGGAGATGCGTGTTCTTCGTCAAAACCATACTTTGGATCTAGTCTCACTTCCAACTGGGAAAAAGACGGTTGGTTGTCGTTGGGCGTTCACGATTAAGTATCACCCTGATGGTTCTATTGAGCGCCTAAAGGCGCGTTTGGTAGCTAAAGGTTATACACAGATGTATGGCATTGATTTTTTTGAGATATTCTTACCTGTTACTCGATTGAATTCAGTACAAATTCTTTTGTCGATTGCAGTATGTTATGATTGGCCCTTATATCAACTAGATGTCAAAAATGATTTCTTACATGGAGAATTGCACAAAGAAGTGTATATGGATCAGCCCCCTGGTTTCTTATCCAGTACAGGTACTTAACAAGTTTGCTTATTGAAAAAGGATATCTATGGATTGCGCCAATCCCCTAAAGCTTGGTTTGACACCTTCAGTGATGCCTTATTACGATATGGCTTTATACGATCCATCTCTGACCATTCAGTGTTTGCTCGTCCTTTAGACTCTGGGGTTACTATATTGATCGTTTATGTTGATGATATTATTGTAACTCATAGTGATTCCGTATGGATTGCCAATGTGAAGGATTATCTAAGTCGGCGATTTCGTACAAAAGATTTAGCTATCTTCCGGTATTTTTTGGGTATTGAGGTGGCCCGTTCAAAAGAGGGTCTCAACTTATCTCAGCATAAATATGTTTTGGATATATTATCTAAAACTGGTTTATTAGGTTCTCATCAAGTAGATACCCCGATGGACTCCACTTTCCAATTGGATGCTAACACAGGGGAATTATTGGATGATATTAGTCGTTACCGACGGTTTGTTGGTCGACTGATTTATCTCACGATCACGCGTCTTGATATTACCTACGCGGTTGAGGTCGTGAGTCGATTTATGCATGCACCACGAAAACCTCATTTTGAGGCTGTTATTCGTATTATTCATTATCTTAAAGGATCCCCTGGTAAAGGATTGTGTACTGGCCTTCTAATGTTTTTGATATTTGTTGTTTCTCTGATTCTGACTTTGCTAGTGATCGTTCAGACTGTCGTTCTACATCCGATTATTGTACTATGGTTGGTGGCAATTTAGTTACATGGAGAAGCAAGAAACAACAGGTTGTTTCTCGATCTAGCGTTGAGGCTTGGGTACTGAGTTATGGGAGATACTGCTTCAGAGATGCTTTGGGTTCGCTCTCTTCTTCAGGAGATGGGTGTCGCTTTCTCCATTCCAATGAAAATGTTTTGTGACAATACGGCGACTATTTACATTGCAAGGAATCCGGTTTTTCATGAACGAACACGACACATTGAGGTGGATTGTCACTTTATTCGTGACTATATTATGAAGAAACATACTATTACTTCATACGTTCCATCGTCCGAGCAATTGGCTGATATTCTCACAAAGCCGTTGCCACGATCATTGTTTAGTTCTTTGAGTTTCAAGCTGGGCATGTTATGCTCCAGCTTGAGGGGAGTGTTAGAGTTTATCATTGTTATAGTGTATTATAATTGATGTGGTCGTCCTCCACAGATGATTGACTGTTGTACCCTACTTAAGTTTTAATATATATATATATATATATATATTTGAGGGGAGTTGAGTAGACAACTCAATCTCTCTTTCTTTTCTGTGCCTCTTTCTCTTTGTACCTCTTTACAAACTTTAACTAGGATTAATGACGAAAGCCATAACAAGAAAGTATCGAAAAGTAAAGTTCATCTCATTAAATTCTATATATAAGGGTGGCATAACTAACAAATCAAAAACAAATCCTGGTCCATTTACTCTGATCTCCTCCTAGTCAAATTTTTAAAATGAGTTCTAACTATTGCAATTAAGACGGTGAAGAAGATGGTGGTGGACCAAAACCTTCTAGTTGTCACTAGTCCTCGATTAATTAGAGTTGTTCAAAAAGAATAACCCATACCATCGATACTAAAACCACTAGCACTAACAACACTGTTGTTATTGTTGATGCCACAATACAGTCCTTGAGCCTGGAGATTAGGCCAGTCTTGAGTACCAATGGAAGAGAATAAGATTTTCTATCAATCCACGTTGTTGTTGTTGTTGTTGTGGGGTAGTAAAAGACGGGAGACGAAACTCTTGGAGCACACCCAAACTAGAACCCCCAAAATCACTACCAATTGTTCCAACCTGGTTAAATGGTTGAAGAGTCGACATATACCCTCCACTAGAATAGTAAGTTGGTGGAGTTAGGGAAGAAGAAGAAGAAGAGATATTCTTACAAGAATGAGTTGGTGCTATTGTTGGGAAATTGGGGGTGTTTGGGTTGTTGGTGTTACAACAAGAAGAGGGCGGGTTTTCGGTGGGTGATCGCTTTCGCTTTCGAGTACCGCCACCAATAGGAACGTTCCTCAATTTTCCTCCTTGTGTCCAGTGGCGTTTACAAGTTTTGCAGAAGTAACGAGGCTGAGATGCATTATTATTGTTGTAATAACAAAATTTGGTCTCGATTGATTCACAACGAGGGCATTGTAAGGGTTGTTGTTGAGATGGTGGTGGTAGTAGTTGTAATGGTGGTGGTGATTTAGCTTCAAAGACTCTCTCGCCTCCTCCTTGTTGGTTCATCGTTAGTAGAGATGGGTTTGTGCTTGAGGAATTGAAGGAAAGGGAAGTGCTACGATATATATAGTGTCCAATCCAAGGATGGTGAGTTGAACGTGTTGGTTGGTTGGGTATGAAGAATCTGATATTAGGATTGCATGCAGATTTACCATAGACACGTTTTGAAACTTAATAAATGAAGGATATTGAAACCCTGATTTCTTAGTAAGGAAATCTTTTTGAAAAGATCTTAACAAAACTGCTTTATCTGTTTCACACAGGATAATATTTAAATCTAATTCGCTGCTTTGGCTACAAATTTTTTGTTTGCTTTATTTTCTTTCTCCATTCTCTTGAAAGTTCCCTCTTTAATTTAGCAAGTTATTTTAATTAGAGAATCCTTCGTAATTAGTATTTGTTTTAGGTTAGATTTGCTTTTTATTTAGGAATTTAAATAAAAGAGCTTATTATAGGTTTTTAATTAAATTGATGAGTTGAAAATTGTTCTTAGTTTATGTAATATATTTAAAAGTAGCTAAATATCAATTGATTGTAGTTTTGCAAGCGACTTGCTTCCGCATCGTTGCTACATATCATTCAAGACGTATCCACTCAAAGTGGGCAACTACTGAAGTTGTTGGATCTTAATGAAACTCCTTGGATCTGTGTTGGATTTGGAATATAATGTAAATTCCTTTACTCATGTACATGAAATGATTAAAGAATATAGAGAAACTTTTACAACAACAAAAAACTCGTGAATGCGAAGGGGTGTAGACTGCCAGCTAGTATGTGACTGATCCAAACATGTAAAGCTAAGCAGAATATATCATAGAAAAAGTAGATTCATCCCTGTGAATAAACAAGTTACTACAAGGATTGTATTGATCGCAGTGGGAACTAACGATTATTGAGATGAGTGATTTAATCGGTAGTAGGTAGGTTGTACTCTTTATATGAAGATTTTAGAACAATGGTACTTTTCCAGGTTTTGCTTTTGAAAAACTGCGGTAAATGGTGCTCGCACTAGGAAACACAAACACCACACATATATTGCAAGATATTGTGGTATGCATGCACATCTTCCGTTATTTTCTGGCGTGTCAGGTAATATCCTATTCAAATTTCCACCCATTTTCTCCAGATTTTGGTTTATTATGCATAGTTTGTCATGGGTTTTGAGTGAGCTGCAGTTATAACTGTATCTTTTCAAACACCTGGAATCTCCTGAAACAGTGATAAATGGTTTTTGGCACAAACTGGAATTAGGGAATTCGAGTTCCCCACCTTACACAAACCTTTGCTATATGATAATACTCCTATATTTTCAATATTCTATTGGGTAACCTCACAAAAATTTTGACACCAAAATGGCTTGTATTTCTAGGGTATAACCATCCACGTTATACATTATCTGAATGGTTTTTCTTAACATTTGATCAATCACTGACCAACCATTTACTATTTTATTAGTGAAGATTGGTATAGTGGAAGACATTTTATACAAGTCATTGCTATAAATGTTTGATGGGATATATCAAATGTATACACTGTTTAGTTCAACTCTGAAAGAGATGCTCAAGAGGATTGAACAGGTTCGCCAGTAAGTAACACTAGGTTGGGACTAAAATGTCTAGAATGCGTATAAACAGAAGGCCCCATTTATTGGAAATGAGTTAGCCTGGGAAACAACCATGACTTTCTCAGAAAACCTCAGAACACTGAATTTTGAACAAAATTTTGTTTCATGATTCCCAGTTGTGTTTATGTAAGTATATGGGTGTGAAAGAGAAAGATGCCCACCCAATCAAAAAAGAATGATGTATCTTATGTAGAAACCTACCTCTTGAATGGACAAAATTACTAATTTCCAACCAGCAGCAGTAATATAGCGGCGCTTGAGCATTGTGTGACCTAAAGGTGTCCCTGAAAATAACAAAGGAAACAACCTCAGTAACTCGTGATAAAGGAAGATATCAACAAGGGACAAAAGCAATGTTATTATGAAGCTACCTAAATTTCTTGAGAAATGAGTTGGTCCATCGATTTCCAAGGCAATTTTCTTATCAACCACAGCTGCATCTACAGTGTATCCATCTATCGCATATTCTTTTACCCATTCAAGGCCTGTGCTAACAAGAAGGCGAGCAACCTCCTTTTGGAACGATGAAGTGATTTTCTGATTAAACCTTTTAGTTTTTCCCGCTAGTGCAATTTTCTCCTCCAAATCACTCCTCAGCGATAATTGAAGATGTGGGTATTCAAGTTTTAAACACTGATTTGCAAGATGAACCTGTGTCGCAAACATGATATCCTCCCTATACTGCTCCGAAATCCTTTGTTCCTCGAAATGGCTCAAAGTCTTCCATATATAAGAGAAGAAAACCCGGTCCATTTTTCCAAGAACAGCATAAGACCAAGCTACATTCCCGAGCTGATCCCTATTGAAATTAAGCACACGAGTATCTAAACGCCCCTCTAAATCAAGATCTTCTATTCTTTCGAATAGATTATCTTCCTCATAGTTTGACTTTTTACCTCTAACACAACATTTGAAGCTGCCTTCGTCACTGAAAGCAAGATCGAGCGAGTCTAGCAACGAATCTGCAGGCTCGTGTAGAGAAGCAAAAGCCCACAAAACCTGAGCAAGCTCTTGCTCTTGAAAAGTACAAACTATATCCGATGCCCTTTTTGATAATTCCAGAAAGAGCTCCGGAGCAGAGTGTTGCATTGAAGCAAAAGCGCCCGCCACATTTGCAACATTCTGCGAATTAAATTCACCTGCCTTCATAACAGCCACCTCTGCAACTCTATCCATCTCAGATAAATAAAGCAACTCACCACCTATTTTAGACAATGCCCACGTAATATTTGATACACCCTGAGCAGAACACTCCGGCAAGGCCGCCATTGCCATACCAATTAACATCGACATTTCCCTTTGTCTAGCGAACCCCAATCTATGAGTTCTCACCATTGAAACTTTCTCCATGTTTTTGGCAATCCTATGAAGTGCAGTTGCAATATTTAACGGAGTAAGAGGTGAAGGGGTCAAACCTTTTCCAACCGCGGATATCATTTCAGCTGTTACCTCCAACACATCTTCTGCAGTCTGTGAATCGACAATCGCTTTGTTCAAGTTAATTTCTTTCTTTCTATCTGTCGGTCCCGAAAACTGCGACAACCTTTGAACTAAACTCTCCATTGTTTTCTCTCTCTTTTCTTCAAACATCCCGTCCCCCATCGAACTCACCGACTCCCTAAGATGACTAACACCCTTTTTATCCAACACCGTATCGATATCGATATCTTCCTCCCCATCAGACTCCAAATCCTCCTCGACTAACACATTTTTCTTCTTATCCTTCTTCTTCTTTTCCCTACTCTTACTCTTCTTTTTTCCCCTAACCCTCGTCAAATCCTCCATTGTCCTAGTAAAACCCCTCGCCTCAATCGACTTCAACGCCACCTCCCTCGCCCTCACACACCAATCCATCCCTTCTGGGTCATCAACAAGTTTGCCTTTTCGACGGGTTTTCTTCTTTGGGGGTTGAAATCCCAATGGGTTTAGCTCCCCAATGAGCTCTGTTTCCCAGTCGGTATCGGGTTCTGGTTCTGGTTCTTCCCGGTCGTCCTTAGGGACACTAGTCTCAGTAGTAACTAATGTGTCTCTTCCTATGACTCTGTGGGGTTGGGGAGAAAAGGGCGTCCCTTGTTTTGGATAAGGGAAGATGGTTGTTCTTGGTTTGAGGATTTGAGAGTGATGATGGGTTGTTTTGGGAGTGGGGTTTAGGGGTTTTGTGGTGTATCTTTGTGGTGCAAGTGTGTTTAATAGTAACTCCATTTTATTTTAGGGAAAATGAGAGATTGTTGAAAACTAGTTTGAATCGTAGTAGTTGATTTGCAGAGAGAGCAGGAGAGAGTGATAACTTACCAGAACAGGGGCTTCTCTGAGTGAGAATCTGTAGAAATTGACAAGGATGTGAGCACTAATAAGAAGATGAGTTTGCTACTTGGACCATCCCCAGCAGTACTTGAGCTTGAAGGTCGAACTTGCTCTAGGGAGCTCTATGTGATCAAATATCTGGAGCTTGAAGTTTTTGTGTTTGATTTCCAGGCTCGATCGTGAGCTCGGAGCTCGTATTAAGGGGGTGGCATGCATAAAAGTTTGTGTCTCATCCAAAATTAGAAGAGGTGCATAACAGTTATGCGTCTCTCTCTCTCTCTTTTTGAATGATTTTTTATGCAGTTTTTGTAGGGAAGTGATTTTAATGGTTTTGACCACTTAGTATGAGTTTCTTCCACCAAACATTGTTGGAGCATTTGATTTCGTGCTTGGCACTCAAGCACCAGCATCATGGACTGATTGAGCGCTCTTGAAATTTAGTAAGGTGTATTTCCTTATCAAAGCGAAGATCTTCTCTATTTTTCTCTAAATCTCCAAATTTTATCTTTGCCACTATTGTTGAATTTTCGAGGTTTGTTGTGCAACTTGGACCTGACCCTCAAGTGATATACTATGATGAGGACTAATACATTTGAGAAGAACGTAGAAACAAAAAGATTAGAATAAAGAGAAGAATAACAATAAGATTTTGAAGAAGAAGAAGAATAAGTAGAGAAGAAGAATATGAAAGAAGAGATAAATTTTTATTTTCCTTTCCTTTTTTGACATTACAACTTATATAGCTAATTGGTTCAACTAAATTAGGAACTTCCTAATCTCATAATCAAAATATTGGAAACAAGGAATCAAATATAATTGTAAATCTAGCCTAATTAGGAAACTAAAAACTACTAAATTGATAATAACGAGATCTTAACTAGGATCTCATCATCCCATCCCTCTTGAAAGAAAACCTTGTCCTCAAGGTTTGAACTTTGGAAATCGACGAGAAAAATCTGGCCAAGATTTCCATGTAGCATCCTCAGGAGTTGAGTCGGCCCACTATACCAAAACTTCTGTCGTTGCAGCATTATCCTTCGTGAGCATACGTCTTTCTAGGATAGCTTCCACATCGGCTTGAATGATTCCCTCATCTGTAAGCACCAAGAGATTAATCATTTGTACATTGGTAGCACCTAATTTTTTTTCTTGAGGAGAAAAACATAAAAAACAAGGTGTATTTTTGAACCATGCGGGCGAGTAAATTTGTTATTGCCTCCCATTATAATAGACGAATTCGCAATTGCCCCCCAGCGTTAGCATTAATTGGCCTGTAACCCCCATTTTTGGGTTAACTGGCCTTTGACTGGTCAGATTTTGGTGAACTGACCAATATACCCACACGTGTTTCTCACATGATCTTAGCCAACCGGTTGTCATTCTCTCTCAAATCAACTCTAAAATTTTAGCGGCCTCTCTCCCCACCATTGAACTATCCTTAATTACTGGAAAATCAAATCCCCAACTAAAAACCCTAATTACTAAAAGATCAAATCTTCAATCTCATAATTTCTTCATCCCAGTTGGAAACCCAATTATCCATAAATGCACATTTCAAAACCCTCAAACTCTTACCCATCATTGCCCCCAATTCTTCCAACTTATTGGAAATCTTCTTCTGACCTGAGATATTGAGATCTTCTAGTTGTAACCCAGACCCAGTGATATCTCTGATAAATTTATCGATATCTTCTTTGATTATAATAAAATCTATTTGTTTTAGATTATGAAATCTACTAAGAAGTTTGGGAACGCAGACCCATGAACTTGAATTGTTTCATCGGTGATGTTTAAGTCTAATCGAAGGCGATTTATAATCGAAAGAATCGTTTTGAGACTAAAGATACCGATTCAAGGTGGCGATGATCATCATCATTGTTGAGACGATCCAAAATATCTCCCAATACTTGTTAAGCAAATCGCCCCACAACCTCTTCTCCACCATTTTTGATTCTCTGAGAAAATTAGGGTTTTGGAGGGAGAAAGAAAGGTTTTAATAGGTTTGAGTAGTTCCAAACGACATGGCTGTTTTCAGTAACCTCTCCTCCTCGTCGCCTTCCCTTCTTTAAACGATCCCAACATCATAAACTGATGTTGTTGCAACTGTGCCAGCAACATTGCCACCGGAGATGCATCATTGCCACTACTACTCCAACTATTGTTGAACTCATGAGCTTCGATTTCGCTGATGAGATCGGCCATGGAGGATCTGATAGTCACTCGTATTCAAACTCAAACTCAAATTGTATGAAAAACTGATCTTTGTGAACATTAGAACTATTTGGATAGAGTTTTTGGGAGAGAGAAAGAAGTCTGTTTTTCTTTTTTTAAAACCAAAGGCAACCGACTACCTGGGTTACAAGTTCATGTGCGTTGCACGTGAGGGTATTTTTGGCAGTTAACATAAATATGACTAGTCAAAGGTCGGTCAAAGCAAAAATGGGGGTCATAGGACAATAAGTGCCAACGCTGGGAGGGGGGGCAATTGCGAATTCATCTCATAATGGGGGGCAAGAGCAAATTTACTCTTTATAAGCTACAGCTCCAACTTTTTGAATAACCTTGTAATGACCGAAAAACCTTGGGGAAAACTTCATTGATGTCCTCATGTGACCAGTCAAAAATGGTATCAGAGCCAATGTACGGATAATCCGGTGCTTACCCTAAAGCCATAGACAGGAGGTCGTCGCCGAATTGGTAGTTGCACAATTAGCGGGTTTGAGGCCAAAAGCTCAGGTAAACACACTTTTTCGCTTTGATTATTCAACTTCCTTTAGAAAATTGGTCTGACGACCCACAACATTCGTAAGAAATATCTTGTGAATTGAAAAAGTGAATAGTATAATTACTATTCATAAGAAGCCTGCTGGTATAATTAGGCAGTATTACATTTATCTTTGAAAGCATAAAAGATAAGATTTTTCAGAAGTTTGATATACCAACCAAAAGCTTTATTCTTCTTGAAAAATTTCTTTTAACAAAGAAAAGTAAATAGTATCACATTTAGTGTCATATTTAAAGCAACTAGTGTCACATGCACACATACCCATGAGGATGTCTAATGATGCACAACGACGAGATAAAGAGTTTTTTACTCAGTCTCAAGTGCTAAAAAACACATAGGATTCTATAGAATCTCGGAAGACCAGAGATGGAACCAGAGACTGAAGCCAGTAATTCTTATGACAGCAGTATAAATCCAGAAATGGAATTATATGAAGTTCATGAACAAGAAAGAAATTTATCAGCTGATTTAATTATCAAAAAATAAAATTTTAATGAAATTATAAAGAAAAAATTCTTTAGATAAAAACAAAATATTCAAAGTTCCCAACAATATCTCTAAGATTGCAGGAATGTTTATTAGAAGAAAAAAATTTGGTTTATTTTGGTGTTAGCTATAAAGAATATAGTCTTGATATAAAAGACACATCAGGACTCATAAATTTACCTCTTATCACAAGAGAAGACTTAAACCTATGAATAAATGTCATCCCAAAAGATGACAGGAGTAAAATAGGTTATATACATCTAGGAGGAATCCAAATTATGATAAAATCTCATTTTAGAGAAGAAATTAATACACCTATCAAATTAGCAATACTTGATAATCGTATTAATAACCGCAGAGATGCATTATTAGGAATGGTTCAAGGAAACCTAAGTTACAAAAAAATAGTCTTTTCAGTATACCCAAAGTATGCAATAAGCCTACATGACAAAGATCTAAACAAAACTTTAAGTTTAGCCCATCATTTTGAAAGGTCTGAACTTGTTAAACCAGGAAACAGTCCTTTCAGCGTCACATATGTGGTGGGATATGCTTTAACTAACTATCATCACAGTGAGTTATTCAAGCAAAAAGAAATGATAGAAATAGATGATATCTTCTCTGAAATAGGAAAAATTCACCAACCTCAGATAGAAGAATTAGATGAACTTCTAGAAAATTGGAGCCTAAACATAAGAGAAAAACCCCTCCTAGGTTATCAAAGACCAAAGGAGGTACAAATACAAAATAGACAAATGGAAGTAAGAAACTCTTCCAGGTTCCAAATAAGAAAAAAATATATTAAAAGAAGAACCTGCAAACCAATCCCTTACAGAAATTAGACGATTATCGAAAAAAATAGATACTCTTCAAAGGGCCCTTTTGGACTAATAGACCCAATAAAAAATGGAGAAAATAAGATTGTGTATTTTCAGAAATGTTTTGCTCATCTCTTACCTCAAATTATGGAACTCATGACAAGCGTCAGAGAGCTTCAAACATATATAAAAGAAATCATAGAGGAAGTCCAGCAGACTCCTCCAAGCAAATTTATTAAAGAGATAAAATAAGTATCTCTAAAAGTAGAAGGCTTAAGTGCAATACAATTAAACAAAATTACTGAGGAAATAAATCTAAGTAATATCTTAGAAACCAGACCAAATCTACAAATAATTATCAAAACAACAGGAGGATTCTTCCCAAAGAATTTGAAACCACTACCAACAATACTAGATGTCAACAAGTATATTTAGAAAAAAATAAGAAGACAGGTTTGAAAACCCTGATGAAATAAATCTAGACACCATCATCAAGCTCTTATCTGTGGACGAGAAAGAATTATGAGAAAAAATCTACATGACAAATAACAGATACGAAGATGATGAATCTGTAAGATCAGAAGACGATTCAAAAACAGATTAAGAGAATATCGAGAAAAAGATAAAAATGAACTTAAAACCTACTAGACAAGAAGGCCAAGGTTCTAATACAAACACTATAGGACAAACCTATCCTAACATAAATACTGAAAACATAAATACTGAAAATGAGGAACAACAGAGAAGAAGAAGGTCTGAACTCAGGCCAGAGGAAGATGCTGAGTTTGAAAGAACAAGAACTATTCATATCATATCTAATAACCCTACGGATAGATTACCTAACTTCCACAACAGGAATATTCCTCTAGAATATCAACTAAAGCAAAGAGTTGGCATTCCGGGAACATCTATTTTGGATATAGATTGTATCCAAGAAAGAGAAAAATTAATAATAGAGTGGTACGCAAAAATGAGCCTTATCATCCAAACCACTTCAGAATTAACAATAAACTTACAAACAATAAAAGTATTAATTTACCACAAACTCAGTGGAAATGTAAGAACATGGTTTGACAAACTTCTAGACGAAGATCACTCTGAATTGGGCCAAGATTGTAAAACTGGACTCGAATATTTAAACAAGGTCACGGATGCCATTTACCGGGAAATGGTTGGAGAAGACAAAAAATAATATACAAGCAAAATATCCCAATTAGAAGAAGTCTAAGCTTCATGGCATTTGGATAACCTAACCATTTGCGATATGTGTTATTTTGACACATACACATGTGAATACGAAAAATTCTACCATAAACTTAATAAATCAGTTCAAGAATATTATAGAACTTTATTCTATAATAAACTTCCAAGAAACATTGCCCGAGTATTCAGAGAAGAATTTAACAAACAGGAGTTTATCCCTGATACTCTTGGCGGAAGAATAAAATTCGTAAAGCAGTATATTATACTGGCTTGCCAATAAATGACAGTCACCAAACAACTAAAAGATAAAGACAACATCTGTTGTGACAAAACAAATGCTGATATACCAGGAAAATATGGATGCACAATAACATCCCACAAGAAGAAAAAGAAATTATTTAAACGAGAATTTTCACATAAAAAATACCGGTTCAAAAAGTATAAATGTAAGAAATTTTAAGAAACAAAGAAAAACCACATTTCCAGAAGAAATTTTTTTGAAAGAGAAACTTCGTGAAAAAGAATGATAACTTTTGCCTCAGAAAAAGACAAATTGTAAATGCTGGATATGCAACGAAGAAGGATATTATGCAAACGAATGCCCTAATAGGGCAGGTAAGAATTTTAAGCATAAAGTAAAAATCTTATAGCAAGCTTACACAGTAAGATTAGAACCTATAGAAGGAGAAATTTCAAAAAATGAGAGTATTTATCTCCTTGAAACAGAGACTGAAGAAGACAATTCTGGTACAGAAACTGATAATGAAGAATGGACAGGTTAGGCCTACTAACAAATTTCAAAGATAACCAAAACTCCAATACCTTAAACAGTATCACAAACCCTGACAACACCTATATAAAAATTGGTTGCAAATTTAAGGGATATAAACAATATCATCTTCATGCATACATAGATACAGTAGCAAGTATTTGTATTGTAAATAAATACGTCATACCCCCAGAATTATGGGAAAAAGCAAAGGTACCCTTAGAAATAAAAATTGTAAACAATACATTGATATATCTAGACTATGTAGCTAGAAATATCGACATACTAATAGGAGGAGAAACGTTTCATCTCCCTTCTATTCATCAACAAGATTCTGGAGTTTATTTTCTTATAGGAAATAATTTCTTAAATCTATATAATCCATTTATCCAAAATGTGGATACTATCAGTATCATAACAATTATGGGTAATAAGATTGTAATGAGTAAAGTAAGAAATGCAATGACCGTTAAAATCCAAGGATTCCTTGATCAACATAAAAAATAAAAAAGAGGTGTAGAAATCAAACAAACAAAGCCACAGGTTACCAATGTCAGTATTCTTCATAATAAATAAGAATATAACTACGAAGATTTTAGTATTGAAATACCAGGAGAAAATCCTTACTTAAAATCTATAAGAGAACTTGAAGAAATTCGAGAAAAATTAAAGGAAATTTGTTCTGAAGATCCTTTAGACCCAAAGATACGAAGATCAAAGCTCACAGCTGAGATTATACTAAAAGATAAAAACAAAGTAATCAGGGATAAACCTATGATTTACTCGCCAGATGATAAAGTAGAATTTGCAAAACACATCCAAGAACTACTTGACTTATATGTAATTTACAAAAGCAAATCCTCACACAGTTCACCTGCTTTTATGGTAAATAAAGCGGCAAAACAAAAAAGAGGAAAGAAACGGATGGTAGTAAATTACAAAACCCTCAATCAAGAAACTATTGATGATGTTTATTATATTCCTAAGAAAGAAGAATTAATAAGCATAATCAGAGATAAGAAATATTACTCCACATTAGATTGTAAATCCGATTTTTACCAAGTTACAATAGATGAGGAATCACAAAAATTGACAGCGTTTAGCTACCCCAAAGGTCACTACCATTGGAAGGTAGTCCCCTTTGGTTTAAAACAAACACCGGGAATTTTCCAAAGACATATGAATGATATCTTTGTAGAATACTTCAGTTTTTGTTGTGTTTATATAGACGATATCCTTATCTTCAGTAATACGCTAGATGAACATTATGAACATCTAAATATTATTATCAATAGATGCAAGAAAGAAGGACTAGTAATGTCTGAGAAAAAAATAGTAATTTGCCAAACAAAGATTAAGTTTTTAGGCTTAAAAATTGAGGATGGGAAACACTATCTCCAACCTCATATTCTAAATAATATCCAACATTTTCCTAGTAAAATTAAGGATATGAACCAATTACAAAGATTCTTAGGTTGCTTAACCTATGCAGAGGCATATATCCACAAGCTGGCAGAAATGAGGAAATCACTCCAAGCTAAACTCAAAAAAGATGTTCCTTGGAATTGGACACCAACAGACACTATTTATATAGAAAAAGTCAAAAAACAAATAAAAAATTTACCAGGACTTTATCATCCTTCGCCCAATGATAAAATGGTAATCGAAACAGACGCATCCAATGAGTATTGGGGTGCTGTGCTCAAAGACTAGGTTATCACAATTAATGGAAGCATAAAATAATACCTATGTAGGTATACTTCTTGTTATTTTCAAACTGCTGAATTAAATTATCACTCCAATTAAAAAGAATATTTAGCTGTTAAAAAAACTATTAAAAAATTTGCAATATATGTTTTATCACAAAGATTTATAGTCAGAAGTTATAATAAGAATTTTGGTTATTTTTTAAGAACCAATATTGCAGGAGATTACAAGCAAGGAAGGTTGTTGCGATAGCAACAATGGTTTAATTATTATCAGTTTGATGTAAAGCATATTGCAGGGACAAAAAACTATCTTGCAGATGCTCTTACCAGAGAATTAACTAATATTTCCATGTTTATGCTTACAAGAACACATAAGGGGCGAAATACAAAAATGAATCAAGACTTGGATACTGAGATCCAAGAATTATAACTACAAATGATACAAAAAAGGATGAAAATCTTTCAGTTCAAACAAAAGCGAAAACTTATACCTTCAATTAATGAAGAAGAAAGAGATCTGAGAGGATCATATTATGAAGAAATGTTCAACATTTTAAACAGTCCAGAAAGTCAAAATGCTTTAGGAGAACCAAACTCTCCATATGAGTATCACAACTCTAAAGAAGACTTCAGCTCTTCAACAGGATGTAATGAGAAATCATCAAACTCAAAACAATATGAGGATTTGTTTATCCAAAATCAATCTTCACACGCTTCAAGAGGCATTAAATCCCCAAAATACTATGTTATTTTTAACACTAACAATGAAGGGATTTATACATCCTGGACCGAAACTAACACTAAAGTAATTAGAATAAAAGGTGTGATACACCAAACATTCAAATCATGGCAAGAGGCTGACTAGGCTTTAAAAAGCTACAATGAACAAAAAGATGAGAGTCCTCCAACCCATCCAGCAACCACCGAATCAATGAGACCAGTGTACTTAGTAGACAAGTTCGCCAGTAAGAAATAGATTGACATTGTCAAAACGCCTAACGAAGTTACCGAAACCAACAACCTAGGAAAGTTGGCCATCATAGCCCCTGAAAAAGATAAAAAACCAAACTGGTTCAGCATACCAAGAGGCCCAATGCCAGAAATACTAAACCTAGAAATCATACAAACCAACGAAGTCAAATACGAGATAGGAACAATAACCCCCACAATATGGTATTATTGGTCCAACAAGGCAAGACAAGACGAAGGTCAAAACTACAACCTATTAGGAATTTATTCTATTAGCAGGGTAGTTACAAGAAGCAAATTTAACGTTTGCAGCACTGCTGACCCAAAAATGGTATACCAATTATTTATGTGCGGTTTAATTTATTGTTTTTATCCTTCAAGCAATCTCTTAGAATTAAAAATCTTCCCATATAATTTTAAGAGAGCAATAAAGAACTTTAGAAAGAAAATCAAGGCAGAGGATAAACCCATCTTTCTCCAATTTCATAGCTCTATAACTGACTGGGGAAATGAAGAAGAATGGGATAAAACCCCATACCACTTTGTCAAGATGGGCTTAACATCAAATGAAAGAGAAGAGCTAAGGCTTTTGGCCCTAAACCTAAGAAAAGAACAGGTAGAACACCTGCATAAGGAAAGGGTGCTCAGTCATATCCTTTTTGAGATTAGAAAAATTAACTGGGAAAGTGGGGTAAAAATTAACTGGGAAAGTGAAGTAAAAATAAATTACAAAACCCCAAAAATTATCCTAACAAGCAGATTCCCCATGCCAATCAGCAGTGAGGATAAGACGAAAATAATGAACTTTGAGCAGACATTCAATGAAGGCGCTTTGGATGTCTCTGATGGCACCAAAAAGGCATTCTATAAAGAGGCTAGAAGACATGCTAAAAAGGACCACAAATGTCCTTATTGCCTCAGAAAGGAAGTTGTTCATCTACCAGAAGGACCTTATCCAGGCGAAGAGTTCTAAAGAAGTTAAGAATGGGTCCCCACTCATGTACCAAAGAAGTTGCTGACACAAAGATGGGTCAACACCCAATTGAAGACAACCAGAACAACACAAATGTCAAGCATTATGTAGTGCCGACACTCAATTATCTATAATATTTGTATTAATATAAAGTTGTGGTTAGGAGAAGTCTAGTGGGCCCTCCACTATGTAAATGAGGATAGCTATATAAGGCGCCTCATAAGAATAAACAAGGGAGCGAGAGTGTTTCAATAAAAAGTTCTTAAAAAAAAATTGAGTTCTTTAATTAAGTCAAGAAGCAGAAGTTCTTTATTCTCCAATCTAGTTCTTCAAACAATCTAACAATTTCCAGTTAACATAAATATGACTAGTCAAAGCAAAAATGGGGGTCATAGGCCAATAAGTGCCAACGCTGGGGGGCAATTGCGAATTTGTTTCTCATAATGGGGGGCAAGAACAAATTTACTCTTTATAAGCTACAACTCCAACTTTTTGAATAACCTTGTAATGACCGTAAAACCTTGGGGAAAACTTCATTGATGTCCTCATGTGAACTGAAAGTTGTCGATACAGTTGTAAATGTAAGAAAACCCAATCTCCAATGTTAAAAGAACATTATGTGCGATGCTTATTTGCTTGTTGTTTCATCCGATGTTGTGCAACAAGAAGTTTTTCCCTTAATATGTGGTTAATATGGTCACGATTACGCAATGCTTGATCCACATGATGAACAGAAGTTGTACCCAGAATATATGTTGTCAACGACGGAGGTAGTTTTCCATAAACTGCTTCATAAGGAGTCATTTTTGTTGAGGTATGAAATGTGGTATTATACCACCATTCAGTCCAAGAAAGCCAACAGACCCACTAACGATGATGAAGTCCAGTAAAACAACGTAAATAGTTTTCTAGGCAATGATTGGCAACCTCCGTTTGTCCATCAGATTGAAGGTAATAAGTGGAGCTCATTCAAAGTTCTACGCCTTGAATTTTAAAGAATTCTAACAAAAAATGGCTCACAATCACTTACGATCGACTGCGACATGCCATAAAGTTTGAAGACATTCTCGACATAAACCTAGGCTACTTGTGTGGCAGTGTGTGGATGAGTTAAAGGCATAAAATGGGCAGCCTTAGAAAAATGATCAACTACAACCATGATGCAAGTCTTCCCATTAGAAATTGGAAGACCCGTAATGAAATCCATAGACGCATCAACCCATACAGAGTCTGGGATTGGAAGAGGTTGTAACAGTCCAGGAGGAGCAATCAATTTTGATTTATTGCATTGCCAAGTATCACACTCGGCAATAAATTGTTTAGTTGAGTGTTTCATACCCTTCCAATAAACATGAAACATACATAAGAGAATGCTAACAAACATGAAACATACATAAGAGAATGCAAATATTGGATAATTATGAGTCAAAGCTAGGAAAAACTTCATGTTTCTCACAATAATTAACATAATTAAGTCTTAAAGCTATTACTTAACATCATAGCAAAATATAGAGTATCCTCAATGTTCCTCACAACTCAAAACAATGAAGATTTATCATTTACATCGTTATAGATTATTAGTCTTTATCCCGCAACGAGATAAAATTCTAAGCTACTCCCACAAAACCCTGTGCCTATGCAAAGTTGGAGTGCTTCATGCTTCTTTTCATCTGCATATAAGAAACAAAAATAAAAGATAAGTTGGAGTACTTCATGTTTCTTTTCTGACAAAATCAATGGTTACATTAAGAAAATTTCCACGAGTTTATTTAAAGTAGCATTAAAATACAGTTAGTTATCCAATAACATTAAATTATCATATGTCACATTTTGGATGTTACAAACATAATATGATAATAACCACTCTTATATTTTCAATATGTTAAATTGCCTGAAGTGTTTGTTAAACCAACTCAGAAACAGAAGCAGAATTAGCTTGAAGTGTTTGTTATAATGAATTTTAACTCCCTGTTAGCTCATAAAGTTCTAAAACAACAGACAAGACCTAATGAAGCAACTCCAATCATAGAAAATGGACAAGGTGTGAACACTAATACTTCACTTTTTAGTAAAGAATCTCCTCTTATTATGTTTAAAGGGTTGAAATATCTTGCAACTAGGCATCCTGGGGCTAGTAAAACTTTTGGCTGATCCAAGATAACTATACAAAGGCTATGAATGAAGTGATACAAGCTTCTGAGCTTCAAATGTATGTTGCAGATGACCCTCTGAATCAACAACAAGCTCTTAACCAAGCTAATTAGTCACAACTGGGTGAACAAAGTTCTAAGGGCAACAAAGAAACACCAACTCAGGCTATTCCACAACAACATGGAATGGGGACAGATATGCGCAGTACTGAACTAGCTCTTCCAACTAATTAAAGTCCCCAATCAACAGGCAGTAGGAACATCCCAACACCCTACAGTTCAAGTGCAGCTAACAATAGGGGTGAGGTTCATTTAATTGATCAAAGAATGGCTCAGTCTTCAGGGGCTCATGCTAGCATACAGTTACACAATATGCGTGATGATCTAGCTGAACAAGAATATACTGATCCAACCGATAAAAATGGCACTATGATTAATCAAGGGGGCATGCAGACAAGTCTAGTTATACGGCCATGACAGACTTCAAAGAGAAAGGAACAAAACAACTAAGAAGTTCAACAGTATAGTCCTGGACAGAATACTAGACCTAGAAATAACAGCTCCACCAATCAATAGTTATAAATGCAAGTCATATACTGGAATGCAAGAGGGATAGGAAATAAGATATCAATCTCCTATTTCAAAAGAATTGTAATGACTACCAATCCCTATCTCAAGAGGGATAATATTTTTGTCCTGATTGAAACAAAAGTCGGGTGTTGCTTATTGAGCTCAGGTTAAGACCCTAAAAGTTTCATACTATATTGTTGTTTGGGTGGGAATCTTTTGACCATTTAATCATGTTATATTTTGCGCACAATAGCTTCTTATTGTGAGTGAGATGGTTGTATTTATTGTTGATAACAACTATGATAATAGTGGGATCTTGAGTAATGCATTATGCATGTTGTTAGGCTTTAAATTTGTACACTAAATGGCAAGCCATTAATGTCTGACTTCTGTTAGTTGATGGTATTTCTTTCAGTTATCCTTAGAAATGCATCTATAGTCAGGAGTTGGATTTTCTTTTTTCATGTGGCACCCTTCTTATTTAAGGTATGTGGATAGATAAATGGATTCTATCTTTGAGTGTTTAGGAGACAGGAATTTGAGTCTATTCATGAAGAATGACCTTGCGATCAGATTGTGGTTAAGAGCTGGATCTCCCCGTATTCGACCAATAGTACCTCAATTGTATATAATCTTTTTTCTGGCTTAGAAGAACTTTACCTCTTTTCCTTTTTAGGTAACAATAAGCAAACTGAGTTCAGGGGATAGTTACTCTTTCAGACAGCCCGTTGGTTTTTCAGACGAGTTTAACGGCCTTTAGGATGGAATAAAGTCTGCCAAATTTAAATTTGGGTTGCCTAAGAATGGCAACAAGTTAGTTTAGCCATTTCATTTATTGGAAGAATTCAGCATATCAGGCCATCACCGATTACTTGGATACTTGGTAGAAACACCTATTGGTTTATGTTTTACATATAGGTCCGCATATTGATATTTAACTTATCCACGGGTGAATTATTCCTTCCCCGCTAACCCAAACTCAACCCAACTAGAGGCTTGTCTTCCCATACTCAAATCACATTCAATATGTTCAATGTCTACCAGGACTGGATAATCATCACTTAGAAGAGAGCTTTGCAAACATAAGGCAGTCTTAGAATTTGCAGTTCAAAAGTTGGATTAACCACTCAATAAGAGTAGATGCTTTCTTATCAAACATACTTTGGATACTTCCTTTACTTCCAAACATGTTTTACCTATGAAAATGAGAACAAATTCCAAAGTAAATATGAGCAAACTAAATAAAAGATCATGCAATGTGCTACATTTCAGTAAGAACAAGCATCATAGAATGTGCTACACTGCAATGGTTATATTCTTATCTTATCAATCACTAGAAATAGATCAAATCAGAATTATGATTGAAAATGTTGAGACTAATCTTAGTAACTTATAAACATTGAGACTTAATTGGTGTTTCAAGCTTCTGGATTGTTGGAGACTTGGAGGAGTTACCTGAATCGATTAGTGATCTCTCTAATTTGCAAATGTTGTAGACTTCCTAAAACAGATCACTGATGTAGAGATTGGTTTGAAACAGATTACTGATGTAAACGTTGTTCCAATCGATTGGTATATCCAATATTCGAAAACTTCCCAATAAATGATGTAGAGGTTGAAATGAACTTGGTAATTTGTACAGAATGATGTCTGATCGCAGAGGTTGAAATGAATTTGTAGAGGTTGTGGAGGTTGAAAGAAGTAAGAGAGGAGAAAAGAAGTGAATTAGGTTACTCATATTCTTATAACTCATAAGGGAATTCAGGACATATTATATATAATTGGGTCAGGTGGCGGGCCCCCGTTTATTTAAGACTAAAACTAGACCCGCCCCAATTAATAAATGGTTTTTTTTTTACCAAACCCACCCTATACCCGCTATAGTCATACCAAACCCGCCTCATTAAGGGCGGGGTGGGGTGGGGCGGGTTAAATTGCCATGCACGAAATCTTATCCGGATCCGCCGCTACACCATGAGCGGATATAATGTGACCAAGATATTTCACCTCTTGCGCTACAAATAAACTTTTTCCAAGCTTTGCAAACAAATTCTGATCCCGTAATGTCGAAAATATGATAGTTAAATATTCATAATGATCATTAAGAAATTTACTATAAATGAGAATATCGTCAAAAAATACGAGAACGAACTTACGCAGATATTGACGGAATACAGAATTCATGAGGCTCTTAAATGTGGATGGAGCATTGGTCAAACCAAAAGGCATTACTAAAAACTCGTAGTCGCCCTCGTGAGTTTGAAAAGTCGTATTATGAATGCCATCATAATGGACACGAATCTGATGATAACCTGATCGGAGATTCAACTTCATAAATGTTATTCAATCTGTATGAACAAACAACACCTCTTAAGGAGATGATCGAGTCTAGTGTATACACACTATCTCCTTAAGACAGATTTACCCCTGCCTCAGTACTTTGTAAGAATGTAGTCCCTGTCTCCCAAGATATAACGATCAGTCGCAGAGAGAAGAAAACACTTCTATCTCTTTGCCAAACAAATCTTGATTGCATCTATTTTCTTTCTTGAAAATGACTCAAGAAAAAGCTCTGAAAAACTGATAATTAAAAATAAAAACAAAATTGGGTTATATAGAGTATATGTGACTCTTCACCAAGGGTCACACCTCAAGTCAATACCTTTTTACCAAGAGTCACACCTTAAGGTACGTCTGTTGGAGACACCCCAACTCACACCTCAAACCCAACAAAGTGACTAAGTGTTCCAAGGAATCCCCATGAGCCCATAACCCCAAGGTCCAATCATAGACTTATAATAATAAGCGAGTTCCTAGGTCGAGCAAGCCCATGGGTAGCCCATGCATCCAAGCTAGTTTGCACACATGGGTCGCACATGCGCGCACGACCTACCAACTCTCACACACATCACAACAAGTTAAGTGTTAGACTTACTTATATAGTAGAGTTGAGTTTCCCTAATATCCAATGTGGAACTAAACACTTAGTTCTACCATTCAAACCAAAAAGAAAATCAAAAGCTCTTTTGTATTTTCCAACAGTAAAAACTAATGCGCAGTGTAATTTATCGAGTAATTCATCTATTACTAGAATTGGAAACTTATTTTTTATTGTGATGTCATTTAATGAGTGATAATCAATGCACATGCGCCATGAATTATCAGACTTTTGAACTAGAATGACCGACGAAGAAAAAGGGCTTGTACTAGGTCGTATACAGCCGGAACTTAGTAACTCACCCACCATTTTCTCAATCGCGTCTTTTTGAATGTGTGGGTAACGATATGGGCGACTACTAGGCGGTAAAGACTCGGCAATAAGTGGGATCCGATGATCTTGGTTGCGGACTGGGGGTAACTGAGATGGGGTGGCAAACAAATCACCAAATTCAGTTAGTAGCTGTTGGAGAGCCAAAGGTTGTTGTGTAACAATAAGAGCCTCTATAACGGAGTTGAGGTAAAGGAGAACACCCTGGTCACCTTAATGGAGTGCTTTCTCGATGTAATTCAACCCAACTACTACGGACGGTAGAGTGTGAATCCCCTTAATCTCCTGTAGTTGCCCATGATAAGTAAAACACATCCAAAGCTCTTGAAAATAAAATATTATTGGACCCAAGGTACGTAACCAGTGAGTGCCCAATACCGTATCACATCCACCCAAGGGTAGAACAAAGAAATCAACGGAGCCAAGTAAAAATGGGACCTTTGGACATCTCCCATTACATAAACGCTCAGCCCCAACAGCTACCATAATATTAAAATCAATTGCCATTTGGGGTAGTCTACCAACTTGATGCACCACTTGCGGATCAATAATACCCCGCACTCGAATAATTTGTGGATTTAAAACGCCACCCAAAGCATGTAGTGAAATTTGAGGCGTACCATCCATTTCCTCGTTGACTTCATCTGTAATAATGGTCCTCGACGACGTCTTCATCTTCCGGTCATTCTCCTTCCATAAGGAACAATTGTTTAACCTTATATTGATGATCTCGCTGAAATTTCTCATCACAATTGAAACAAATGCCTTTACTATGTCTTTCATCCATCTCCATAGGGGTAAGGTGACGAATAGGCATAGTAAAGGGTTTAGTACCCGGAGAAGGGAAAGTAGTTGAAGCCAATGTTGGGGATATGAACCTGCCATTAGCTGTTCTTACTGGTTATCGAGATAACGTTAACTTTTTCTCCACCCGTCGTGCTAACCCAATAGCTTGATGTAACGAGTCGAGATTAAAAATTTTTACCTCACCTTTGATGTCATCTTTAAGCCCTCCGATGAAGCAATCCAGCCTAAATGGTTCAGGAATCTTGACGATTAAATTGGAAAGACTTTCAAATTCATCTAAATACTCTTGAACAGTTCCTTTCTATTGTAACCGAGACAACATCTCCCCAGGGCGTGTATATTCAGCAACACCAAATCTTGTGCAAAGTGCAATTTTAAACTCTTCCCATTACCAAGTTCCTATCGTATCCTCTATTCAATGATACCACTGAATGACTTTCTCTTCAAGATGAAACGAGGCCATGGCAATATTTTTGAATGCCAGAGTTTGGTTATACTTGAAGAACAATTGAGCTTGGTATACCCAACTAAGAGGATTTTCTCCGTTGAATTTGGGAAAGTCAATCCTAGTATAACGAGTTTGTAGGGAGGATGAGGAATTGAAGGATTTATTGTGAGTTGATGGAGTAGGTAACAACGGAGGCGATGAAGTGGGTAAAGAAGAAGAAGGTTCAACCGCCTTACCAGAGGACATTGTTAAAGGCTTTTGCAACTGCGACGACCTACCGAACGCCGGCCAAATCCACCCGAGCATTTTGAGTTCTGTCCGAGTATATATGTTCTTTATATCTTAATATAGTTGTACGCCAAGTTTCATCGAAATCGGATTCAGTTAAGGGGGCGAAAAGAGCCAGTACGCTTTGTCTCATGTTTTAACGTTTCCTTTTGGAACTTGACTATTTACTTAGTGGCTATATTAAGGAGGAACCTTGGTCCAATCCTCCCTATGACTAAAAGAGCTTTAATGCTTGGTCATCAAGGACCCCGCCTCATGGGCTATCTACAAGGGATAGTCATGAGTTCCCCTAGGCCTAGGGAAGGCCAGGGGACATTGCCTCGCAATGCGAGCCAGTTTTCCAAAGAGGGCTTCATATGGCGCCGCTATTCCCCGTGGGCAATCCGAGACGCACCGCCCCTTATAGATGGACAATATAATTAGTCCAGGCTCGTCGCCTCTTGAGATATGAGTCCCTTATGTGGAAACTGGCATATTGAGCTACCCTGATCCGCTACAGGACAGGTGTGCTTTCCGTACCCCGCGCGCGTCGTGAGAGATTACGCTGTAGGGATTATTGAGGGAACCTTCAGCGTTGTTGCCTATACCGAATACATATTCGATGACCCCTCACGAGTATCCAGGATAATCCGGATGTCGCTCTAGCATCCGTGGGTTGTATGCCACTGGTGCGCCGCGCCCGTGAAGATGGCTGGTACACGACGAGGGCACGTGTGTGTACGCCGCACGGTCCCTTATTCCGCTGTGCTCCGGGCACTGTAGAGGCGGTCCTGGGCTCGGCCGTGACAATAACGATACATCAATTTTTTTCAAGCATGCCATCTGTACGAGTTTGGTACTCCACGGTAAGAGTCTGGAACGCAGCTATGGAAAATTGTTGTTCACCGAGTTTGGTTGCTAACGATGAGATCTACTCCATCGCATCCAACCTATCGTGAGCTTCTTAAATTTTTGTAGCCGCCATTGTGGATCACAAACTCTGATATCAGATAATGAGGAATGATACGTTTGAGAAGAACGTAGAAAAGAAGAGATTAGAATAAAAAGAAGAATAAATAAGATTTTGAAGAAAAAGAAGACCAAGTAGAGAAGAATAATATGAAAGAAAAAAAATAAAATTTTCTTTTTCTTTTCTTTTATGACATTACAACTTATGTAGCTAATTGGTTCAACTAAAATATGAATACTTTATAATCTCATAATCAAAATATTAGAAACAATGAATTAAATATAATTGTAAATCTAGCATAATTAGGAAAAGAGAAACTGCTAAATTGATAATGATGAGATCTTACATACTAGAATACTAGTATTCTCGTGTTGGAAATTTGGCAGACATGAGACTAATTTTGATCCACCAATTTTAACACTTATCTCTAGGAGATGCTTTAAAAGCCCATTAACACATGGAACACAAGTTCTACTAAATACGTATCTCTAAGCATGTGTAAGCTTAAGGTCACTTCAAAACCCCTCAACCTCTGCATACAGAATACAGATTTGCCTATGAGCGGACACCTACATATTTTGCTCCGCGGAGTAAAGTTTAAACGCCATTACAGATACCGTTATTTCGACACTGTAACATTACAACTACTTCTCACTTGAGAGAGAGAGAGAGATCGTCGAGAGAGACTTGATTTGAAGATCTCAAAGTTCAAGAATCCTCAATCGAAGCTACAAATCTCCAAGGGATGGCTTCAACAAACGCATTGTTTAACAAGCTCAAGGTCTGATTCTAACTAAACTCTCGAAAATTTCTCATTAAATTCAAGTTTCCAATGATGGGGATTCTTAATTCAGCTTGACTAACAATGGGTTTGATTCAAAACAGGAATCGGAGCCATTTTTCTTGTTAGCAGGACCCAATGTGATTGAATCAGAGGAACATGTTATGAGAATGGCCAAACAAATCAAAGCAATTGCCTCAAAGTAAGTTTTTTTCTCTCTCTTTTTGGCATTTTTTGTAAATGTTGCGTTTTGACTTTAATTCACTTGTGTAGAGTTGGGTTGCAGTTGGTTTTCAAATGTAGTTTCGATAAAGCTAATCGAACTTCGTCAAAATCATTTCGCGGTCCAGGGATGGAGGAGGGCTTGAAGGTAATAATTATATATTTCTATTGTTGGGGTTGTTCCACATTATGCTAATATTGAATCCTAGTTTGAGTTTATTTGTGTTTTTCACTTAGGCAACATCTCGATTTTGTCTATGGCGATTTTTTATTTTTTTTCGTAGAATACAAATAAATATCCTTGGTAGTTGTGATCATTGAGATAAGATTTAGGGCTGAGAAAATTATTCTCATTGAGTTCCCTCAATGAGTATATGGCTATAATGAAAGTAGCGTTTAATTGCTTATACAGGGTACCAAAGAAGAAAACCCGCTTGCTTAACGTGCTAGTAATAATAAGAAGGAAAAGCAAATAATGATCCACAACAAAAACATTTAACATGGTTTGGTGAAGTATTAATTTCCCTATTCTGAGCAACAGATGAAGAACAAAATAGGCGTTTATCTACATAGTCTATGATTATCATTCGAAGCGAAACTATAACCCGTAATGGATTCAGGTTTTTACAAGATATAGTATTACATGATTTTCTTTTCTAGTGGTGATTGTTAATGTGGTTGCACTTTATTTTTGCTTAACATGCATAATCTTACCTTGGAAATCTACCTTTATTAAATTTTCTTTGAGAATAGATTGTTTCCATATCTACTTATAGACGTCTTTATTCCTAGTTATCATCCATTCATATTGTTATTTGTGAAATGCAGATTCTTGAAAAGGTTAAAATAGCATATGACCTTCCCATAGTAACCGATGTGCATGAGGCTAGCCAGGTATTTTCTTGCATTCATCTACTTTAACTTATTTTTTTAATTATATTTTATGTGGAACTTTTCTTCAAGGCCAGTATTTTAGATTGGTGCTAATCAATGTTCTAAATGTCTATTTATTTCGATTTAAAGGCAGTTGTATTTCACAATCTCGAGAAAATAAGAATATGTTAAGTGTAAGACTCCGGCTACTGAGAAGAAATAGTATGTGTAGCAACGTTGAGAGGCCATTTGGATGCAAGTGTCTACTGACTACTGTCTAAAATATTCTCTTGAACGGATACAAGTTTGTAGAACATTCACAATTCATAAAAAAATGATTTAGTTTTCAATTGAAAATTATTTTTTCAATACACGAACCCCGTAGTCTGTAGATAGCTACTTTTATGGGCTACATCGAGAAGCTGGCTTGGACTTCTCCTAAATCTTTCTTTAGTCAAAAAGTATTTTCTCATGGTCAACCCATAAGACCTCTTCGAATCTTAATACTACGAGTTAGTCTCTTTGGTGGCACTATCATTTTCCATATGTCCTTAAAAAGAAAATGTCTCATCTTCCGTTGCTTTCATAGAATGTGAGGTTTGCCTTAGGTGTCGATACAATCTATTTTCTACTTTCTAGCCTCCAACAGTCTTAGCTTATGTACTCTTAATTTTATTAACACTTTTCTGTTTAGTACAAGTTATTTTGTTTGTTTCTTGTTGGTTACTTTCTTATGACCTTTCCAAGTAGTATTTTTATAGTTGTATGATCTAGTTCTATTTAATGCAATAGTAAAACAAATATGATGATGTTTTTTTGTTATCTAGTAAAGGGTTCTACAACTTAATGGATCAATATGGTCTGTTTTTTATAGTTAGTTTGAATATTAGATTTGATTATGTTGACAGAAGTTTGTATATTTCATTTGATTATAATGAGAACCATATTGACGAAGATTTCCTGATGGAGACCCACTTATGCATTCAATTTTTTTGTTCCAAATACTTCAAATGAACTTTGCGAAAAAACTTATATGTGCATACAATACTGTTGTAGCTAAAAAAACATCTAAAGCGAAGACGACCAATGTGGTGGACTTGGTATGAGTTTCTAACACTGTTCATTTCATCCAGTGTGAACCGGTTGGAAGAGTTGCAGATATTATTCAAATTCCAGCTTTTCTTTGCCGTCAGGTTTACTTTGATGGTTCAACTCTGATTTATACATCTCTTCATTTCCCAACATTTCATGTCTTATTTATTGTGTACCGCCTATATTAATCTAGTAGAGCCTTTATTTGTACAGACGGATCTTCTAGTTGCTGCTGCCAAGACTGGGAAGATTATCAACATTAAGAAAGGCCAGTTCTGTGCTCCTTCTGTAAGGAACTTCTTTTTTACACAAACACTGCAACTACAGAGCAAAATGTTGTTCAAAAAACCCTTATGTTGGACCAGTTTATAAGATATATGTTGATGCACATCGACTCTATCGGTCTAGATTTATGACAATCCCCATAATTTTTCTTTTTGTATAACAAGGAGATACATCGGCCGATGTGCTAACATATCCCGGATGTATCAGTGTTTTTTCCTTGGTCCACCTACTTTAACTAATCATAGTGGTATATTCACTACTTCACCTTGACCACCGATTATAACCTCGAATATCACGCAGTAAATAATATTGTGTATATACATCCCCTACAAAGGGATCTTGACCCATAAGCCAAGAGTTCTCAAGTAACAAACACATGTTGACCCACTCATGTATCGTTTATGTACCAATTTTGTGGAAGCTAGTGTATCTGATTACTCCATATCCGTATCTGTCACTGAGATTCTTGCTGATGTCCTAATTTGATAAGTATCAAATTAATCATCAATGTGTTTCACGGGCTAATGATTTTCAAATTATTTATTTGTGAAAAAAATGGAATTAGTTTTTCGTATATGGTATATGTTTCTTATTTGGCGTGTATTAGTTAGTAATATATGAAGCCTGGCTGTTTGACAGGTGATGACAAACTCTGCAGAAAAAGTTAGGTCAGCTGGAAACCCAAACGTTATGGTTTGTGAACGAGGCACCATGTTTGGCTATAGTAAGTCATTCGACATTAGTTTGTCCGTAAATCCGCCTCATACTACTAATATTTTCCAAATTTCTAATTTCATAAATGGACTTCCTTAATTTTTTTATTTTATGATCCATGGTATGTCTAGGGCCGGCCTTGGCTTTTATAAGGCCCTGTGCGAAGAATAAAAATGGGCCTTTTTTACTTGATTTTTTTTTGTAGTACTAAACATAACATATGCCTCTATATAATGGGTTTGGTTTTGTCTACTCTTGGTCGAATCTGAATTGGGTTGGGCTTAATGTTTTTTTTGTTTTTTTTGTTTGGGCTATAGGCAATTTTTTTTTTCTTTGGGTCCTTTTCCTTTTGGGCCCTGTGACGTCGCACATGTCGCACACCCCCAAGGCCGGGCTTGGGTATGTCCCAACTAAGATTGTTGCTATGAAACTTAGGAGTACTGGTTTTAGGTATATTTTTTCAGTTCTATAATTTTTGTTTGAAATTTCACATCCAATTATGTAATGTGAATGCCAGCATGCCATATTGTTTTCCTTACACTACCCATTGAAAATATTGTTAGATGGGCATATGCACAACTGCCAATGCTAGAGATGAAGATGTCACACCTTGTGGAACACATGGTGAGCTTTGGATGTATGCTGTAAAGTGAGCGACACAGACTTTTGACAGTGTAACACACTTTCGTGACATGTTCGCTCAATATAAAATGGCTTACAAGATGATAGTGAGAGAGTCAGTTAACAACTCCACACGAATGAAAGCTCACTGCACTTTTGTGGAATGCTCGCCGTCTTTGGGAACAAAATCGGGAGCTCTAATGCCTTTGCAATCTACAAGTGTAATACAACCCACAAAAATCACAGATCCACAGTAGTACACCTACCACACGTTTTGCATGGTTGATACTGGAAGTTAACGGACACAAGATCAAAGAGTCACTCTGTTAAACTGCTATCTATCAAGGTAAAGCGTGACATTAATAGTAATTACAACGTCGACGTATATTACCAAAAAACTTGGAGGAGGAAAGAGTGGTATCGCGCCGACGTGTATGGGTATGACACGGATTCGAATTTGAAAATCAACTGGTTCCTCAACAAGATAATCCAAAGCAATCTCGGCAACGTTTCCAAAGATAGTTGTAAATCAAGAAGAGAAGTTTTCACAAATATTTATAGTGTTTCATGCTTTGCTTGAAGAGTTTTAACGCAAATGTAGGCCGATTATCTTCGTGGTTATAACTTTCTCGAATGGTTCATGTAAGGACACCCTTCTAGTTGCCACAACTCTCGAAGCTAACAACGTGATATTTCTCACTGCATTTGGTGTGGTGGCGGCTGAGATGATCATTAATTGGCATTGGTTTATTGAAGTATTGAGAATGACAGTATGGGACGGTTACGACTACGGAAGTTAGGTTGTTGTTTCAGGACTAGTATTGAAGTATTAAGAATGACAATATGGGACGATTACGACTATGGAAGTTAGGTTGTTGTTTCAGGACTCAGACTGGAACAAAAGTATCCTTGCGGCTGTTCCGGTGTTCCAGATGTTATTGGCACAATTAGACACAACTATTGCATTCGCCATTTGAGTGAAAACATTTACGTCCTTCATTCCAAATCTACATTTGACACCACTTGTAAAGAAGAATTTGATAGGTTTACTAACAAAATGTGCACACATCAGGAGTGAGTTACATTTAGATTCTACTTTGCATGGGATTCAGACTATCTACACAAACGCCATACAATGGGTGAATGACCAAGATTATGAGCATTGAACTTGTTATCCTTTTCCGGGTCGACGATGAGAATGTTTCGACATTGAACCATATTGAGACGTACAACGTGTGGGAGGTCCCAAGTGAATTATATGCAACCGTTATAATTCTCGACTTTGTTTGACGTTAAACAATCCTATCGTCAACCCAAGAAATTCAAGAGCCCAATGCCCGACTTCTTGGTCTTACACCTACTATGCATCCTCCTCGGGGATTGCATGAATCCCATGCAACGTTGAATATTATTATAACTCATCCTAGTGTGCTCATTTCATTACATACTTATCAATTTAATTTTTACTAGTTGTACCAGTTGTAGATTACGAATGAAGGACCTACAGTTTTCACTCAAATGGCAATGCGATTGTCGTATGATCTGAACAACTGTAATGATACTCTTGCTCCTGTCGCACACAACAACCAGAATTTCGTAGTCGTAACCATCCCTATTACCACTCTCAACACTTCGATAAACCAGCGCCAATCATGATCGTCTTGCCCGCCACCATTCGAAATTACCAATTGCAACGGGAACCATCCTGTGGCTTCAGCAAGAAGGGTGCCCTTGCTTGAACCCTTCAAGAAAATATCAATCCACGAAGATAATCGACCTTCATTCTCATTGGAACTCTTCGTGCGAAACATGAAACACTATAAAAAATTGTGAAAGCGACTCGTTCTGATCTACAACCATCTTCGCAATGCGGAATAGCGAAGATATATTTGCCCAGTGCTCATGTTCCACCCTCCACATTCCCTTCTCACACTTACACTCACCACCAACCGCAATGTATAACTCCAACCTTCAAAAACGTTGCTTAATCAGAACTCGTGTCATCTTGAGGACCATCCAATGGTCTGTATTTTAGCAACACTCTGAAAAATGCTTTCATGCTTTCATAGCCGTCCGATACTACTACTAACTTTTCAATATTCCCATTAAGGGAAGGAAAAAGATCACCCTTTAAGAAACATGATCTCTCTTCCTCTATCTAATTACTAAACCCTAATAAAAAATACTAAAGTAAACTCAACCGTTAATATAAACTTTTAAAGCAAATTAAGCTAAACCCACTTTACAAACCAAAAAATATGTCTTTAAAAGCGTGCATAACACATACCCACACCAGGTAATGATATTTATTGAAGAATGTGCGGATATATGTGTTAAAAAAGATTTTGTGCCCTTTAGGAGAATTGAGTGACATCCTGAACAACCTTTTTTTTAATCTCTAATAGTGAACCTACCACTAATGGAATACTTTAGATTGCCTTTTGTACGTAGGGCATGTCTAAAGTAAGGCATGTACTCTCATATATTTATTACTTCTAATTAATAATTGTGCTTTGCAATAAAAAAAAAAAAAATGATTAATGATGAAAGCTAATAGACGAAAATAACAAAAAGTAAAGTTCATCTCATTGAATTATATAAATAAGGGTGACATAACTAACAAATCAAAAACAAATCCAGAATAAATTTCATTTAGCATGATTTCCTCCTAGTCAAATTTTTGATATGTGATTTAGCTATTGTAATAAAGATGGTGAAGAAGGCGAAGATGTTGGTGGAAGACCAAAACCTTCAAGTTGATCACCAGTCCTCCGTTGATTATGGTTGTCCAAGGAAGAACCAATATCCACAACACTGTTACTAGCACCACTAATACTAACAACACTGTTGTTTTTGTTGTTGCTCCAATAAAGTCCTTGAGCCCGGCTAGACAAAGCAGGATAATTAAACCGTTTTTGAGTACCAGTAGAGAACTTATTTGGACGAAAAATCAGATTTTCCATCAATCCTTGTTGATTTTGGTGGTGTTGCTGTTGTGGGGTAGTAAAAGATGGGAGATTGAACTCTTGGACCAAACCCAAACTAGAGCCCCCAAAATCACTTCCAATTGTTCCAACCTGGTTAAATGGTTGAAGAGTCGACCCATACCCTCCACTTGAACAATAAGTTGGTGGAGTTAGGGAAGAAGAAGAGATATTTTCAAAAGGAGTTGATGTTGGGAAATTGAGCATGTTTGGGTTGTTGATGTTACAAGAAGAAGAGGGCAGGTTTTTGGTGGGTGATCGCTTTCGCTTTCGAGTACCGCCACCAATAGGAACATTCCTCTGTTTTCCTCCTTGTGTCCAGTGGCGTCTACAAGTTTTGCAAAAGTAACGAGGCTGAGAGACATTATTATTATTGTAATAACAAAACTTGGTCTCGATTGATTCACAACGAGGGCATTGTAGGGGTTGTTGTTGAGATGGTGGTGGTAGTGGTTGTGATGGTGGTGGTGATTTAGCTTCAAAGAATCTCTCCCCTCCTCCTTGTTTGTTCATCGTTAGTAGAGATGGGTTTGTGCTTGAAGGAAGGGCTGCGAAATTTATAGTGTCCAATCCAAGGATGGTTACTTGAACGTGTCAGTGGATTGATTTTGGAGGATCTGATATTAGGATTGAATGAGGATTTACCAAACAGACACATTTCAAAATTTAATTAATGGAGGATATCTTAAGATTTCTTAGTAAGGAAAACTTTTTGAAAGGATCTTAATAAAACTGCCCAATCCGAGTGTGTTCACACTAGATGCTTTTCAAATCTAATTCGCTGCTCCGTTTACTACTTTCTCATGTTCTTTATTTTCTCTTTCTCCATTATCTAGAAAGTTACTTTGATTATTTGGAAATAATTTTTTTTGTGAAAATATCTTAATTAAACTGCTCAATCTAAGGATTATCACACTAGACACTGTTCAAATCTAATTCATTGCTTCGAAAATTATTTTATTGTCTGCTCTATTTTCTCTCTTCATTCTCTAGAAAGTTCCCTCTTTAATTTAGTAAGTTATTTTTAATTAGAAAATCTTCCTTAATTAGTATTTGCTTTAGGTTAGATTTTCTTTTCAATTAAGAATCTAAGTAAAAGAGCTTATTATAGATTTTTAATTAAATTGATGAATTGAAAATTATTCTTAGTTTATGTGATCTAAATAAACGTAGAGTTTTGAGTTTGATTGACTGTACTTTTCTAAACGACTTGCTTTCGCATCGTTGCTACAAATCAAGACGTGTCTACCCAAAGTGGGCAATTACATAAGTTGTGGTTCTTAATGAAGCTCCTTGTATCTGTGTAGGATTTGGAATATAATGTTCCAAATCAGTTGATTGTCGTCTATTATTTCCTCGTGGTGGAGCGTTTTGTTCTTCTTCAGATAGATACAACTATGATGGTACGTTTGTGTACTAATTTCAAATAGAGGGGCATGATGTTTCTTTTATTATTTCCTACAGTTTACACATACATTATTGGATGATGTGTTTCTATTCTTTATATTGCGATGTATGTGCACATAGGGCTAGTACATCATGACATTGGGATAGCGATACTATCATTGAGGTGGAGTAGAAATTAAATATTCTGGACATCGGGTGTTACGTATATTTTTAGATTACGGCCGTGATTGTAGAGTTCTGCTTTAGTTATTGGGTTTCAGACTCCATAATTCTTTTATCACGAGGCATGTTTCACGGATATACGAGAAAGGTCCATTTGGGGACTTCTTGTGATGTTTATGGATGATATTGGCTAAATAGTTTTCTTGCCAAGGTGAAATTTTTCGTAGAAAAGTGGTGGCTCGGTTCTCATCGAGGTTTGATCATGATAAAAACGTTTCATGTGTGGATTTCTAGTTGTACACACCTTATTGTGAGTTTTGCTTATAAGATTTGACATGGTAAAGTTCGGAGGTTTTTGGGTGAAGTCTAGAAGAGTTTGATTTCAGGTCAAACTTAGTAAGTAAAACATTATGGTGGGATTGAAATATTATATTCCAAACCTACCACAAAACAAAAGAATTTCATTGAGAACATGAACTTTAGTAGTTGCCCACCATGTGTGAACGCGTCTCTTATTCTTGGACGTGGAGTGATCCACTCCGAGTTCCACATTCTGTTAAAATGGATACCTCCTCCTATATATAAAGTAGTAATCTACTTTGATTTTAATTTCGACATGAATTCCTTCATAACTTCTTTAAATATAGAAGTTGATTAACTCACTTCTCGAGGAAATTAATCCATTAATAGGTCCTTTTGAGAAAAGTTTGAAGAGTAAATTTTTTGTGCTTGAGAGAGACCCCTTCTTGGACATGGAGTGATCCACTTCGAGTTCCACATTCTGTTAAAATGGATACCTCCTATATATAAAGTAGTAATTTACTTTGAGTTCATTTCGACATGAATTCCTTCATAACTTCTTCTTTAATTATAGAGGTTGATTAACTCACTTCTCGAGGAAATTAATCCATTAATAGGCCCTTTTGAGAAAAGTTTCAAGAGTAAGTTTTGTGTGCTTGAGAGAGACCCCTTCCCGGGAGAGCTTCGGCTTCCACAACGGCTATTTGATAGTCGTGTGATGGTAGAGATCCATTGTGAATGCACAGTTTGCAAAGCTTGAAAGACTTCGTTGAAGATTGTGGTAATTGAAGAAAGGTCTACAAGATATGTTCTACGCGTAAAGTCCAAATCTAGGGATTAAAGTTTAAATAAGTCGGGGCGTTCCATGAATGAAGCCAAATCAAAGGATTTGAGAACGATGATAACATTCTTCCTATAATAGTGAAATCGTTTTCTTGGGAGTGTGGACGTAGCCCTTCGAGGTGAACCGCGATAAATCATTTGTGTCACGTGCGATTTGTGTTCCTCGTTTGTTTGCTTGTTTCGCATATATATATAGTTTGTTGATTATCTCGAAACAGCATGATGAATGGCATCTGGTTATCATTGTACGGCTGATCTCCGACGTGCGGGTTAGCGAAGTGGCTTTATTTCTGCAACAGCTAAGAGATATTAACACTTAGCTGAGTCCTTGGCGAGTAACAATTTCTATAACGACTGTTTTTCATATCGGAAAGTTAACTCCCTTTATCTTTGCTATCAACCTATTATTAGATTTATGTTGAAGATTACGTTTTCTTGTTTTGTCCTTCAGCTATTTCTTTTCCTCCTCTCCTCGGGGATATTCATATTTTCTTATTGTTCAAGTATTTTTCTTGCATCTTACTTGACTCAAATAATATATTTATGCTTTGAGAAGAAAACCTTATAAAAAAATTGAGCTGTAATCATTTAGTTCCTAAAGGTATGTGATTCTTATTCTATTACAGTAGTGGTATGAATTTCAAAACTTTTTTGAATGATTATGAGTTAATCTGGCACAGGATATACATAAATAGCCTTGATTTTTATGAGCTTTATGTAGCATGCACAAGGTTATGATGTTTCTACTTTTATTGTATCAGGAGTATTCTTGACTGAAATTAACCTCATTTGATAGATAACTATGAATGTTCTTTTCTTGTAGGTGATTTAGTTGTTGATCCACGGAATTTAGAATGGATGAGGGAAGCAGATTGCCCTATCGTAAGTTTGTAACTTTGATTCTTTATGCTCTTTTGCATCATTGAGCATACTTATAGTTCTCTTTATCCATTTTGATTGATTTGAAGAGACATGGATTAAAGAATCCATGAACTACTTGATACCCTAATATAAAATACTTTACAACGAAATTAAGATGTCAATGTTTATTTCAGAAATCTCCATAAGTTATGACATGTTTTCCTTTTGCTCATCCCATTTGAGCTTTGCCTCACTTCTAGTTTTCTGTCCAATTACTTTTATTCTTGGATGTCTTACTTTTATGTGAACAGTCTCAGCAGAGATGGTAGTATTATTATATTTATATTCCATTAACTATTCTACCATCACGAAAAGAAATTAATATTTCCAGGACAGTTTCTATTGGACGTTTGCAAAAAATCCAAAGAGCCCTGGTCATAAGCAAACAATAATCTAGTGTTTCAAGCTGCAAAAGAGATCTCTGAATAGTTTAATGGAAGTATAAAATAACCGTTAAAGTAACATTTTCCTGAAAAGAAAACCATTTAAGCTGTTTTTAAGCAACTGCCTCTCTGATTGATCATGCTTTATAACAGGTGGCGGATGTTACACATTCACTACAACAACCTGCTGGACAAAAGGTGCTGTCATGTTTAACATTTCCTGTTTTAGGTTGAAGTTGCAAATTGAAAAGATAAATGTTATGCTACGGATTCATGAATTAATTCTGAAGTTTACTCCTATACCAAATTCAATTTTGGCAAAGCATGAAGATAAGATTTTTATTATTATTATGAAGCATAGTGAGATTAGGATGTATCTTATAATGTATATAATACATGATTTGGAAATGTGGCTATGGTCTGCGCACGTAATCTGAAGTTTATTCACACCAAGGATCAGCGATTTGTCTATATCCCGACCCCTAAGCATTGATCACGAAAACTTATATTCACCTTCAACTTAACTTCCAATAATTTTCTCGGAAATGACTGTCTGAATATGCATTTAAATAGATGGGGTTATTATCTCATTACACTTTGCCTTCAAGAGTGCCAATTTTCCCTTTTGTTAATTAGATAATCTTTACGTGTTTATACTCTTTCGCTGAAAACGTCAAGTTTGTTCTTTTTAGTTGCTAAAAAGTGGCTTCATTAATTTCTGGATATATGTGACATCGATCTTATTGGTTTATAAAGAATACAGTTTTTAACTTCTTTCCAGGAAAGATTAACATAATTTACTTACTAATTCAATGTAGAAAGTATTTATTGACTCAAAAACCCTAATGCAAAGTTACAAACTCGCCCAGTTTAACTATAAACATAGTACCCTTGTTTCACTAAAATTTTGATGTTATGACTCATGAGTGATAAAAGCTGAGGGTAGTTAGGCACAAAATTTGTAGATGGCAAGTAGGGGTGTTGTGTTTTTTCTTAAAAATATATTGGTTTGTGATACAGGTGCATAAGCACATCACATGCATAGCACGCGAAGAACCACATGGCCCTACTTTAAAAAAATAAAAATATGTATATAGTATTTAGTACTTTAGTTAGTATCTAATTGTTTTTCCCATTATAATTTGGAAACCCTGAGTTATGAATAAGGGGGATGTTGCCCAATTATTTGGTTCTGAATTTGAGCTTATGTTTTAGGTTAAAATCCTAGGTAACAACGACACTTAGCTTTACAAAAATAAAACGTGTCCGACACTCGGACACACGTGTCCAACACTATTTGCAAGGAACTTAACAATTTTCTGCCGTTTCCGACACCGACACCCGTATCCGTGTCGTTGTTACCTAGTTAAAATCTTGAGAGATAATCGTTTCTCCCATTCTAGATTGAAGCCTCAATTGACTTGAGCCTTTATTATCTCTTTGGTGATAATGTTTGTTCTTTGCTTCAGCCTACAATTCTGCATAATCTACATAAGTTCGTATATACAAACTTTAAATTTGCAAAACACACATCTTTGCATCAGAATTTGCAACCTTCTTGAGACACAACACACCATAACATGTTATGTCTCTGCTGTTTGTATGGGATTTTACTATTCTTATTACTGTTACCTGTAGTTTATAGAATAAGTAAGAGCTAAATTATCTACTTACTCACTTAGCTTGAAGGCGGAGGTGTTGCCAGTGGAGGTCTCCGTGAATTAATACCATGTATTGCAAGAACATCAGTTGCTGTCGGGGTGGATGGAATTTTCATGGAGGTACAAGGCAAAATTAAAAATTATCTAGACTGGCCTCTATCCTTGTTATCGTCTTAAATATGCTCTTTACTTGAAAAGATAAGCCTAAAAGCTTTTGTAAAAAAAAAAGAGACAACCTTAACAGTTAACAGGAAATGATTTATTTTCTAGTTTCTGTTTTTGACAAGTTGATGAGAGCTTATTTTTGGGTGAATAGGTGCACGACGATCCCCTAAGTGCACCTGTGGATGGCCCCACTCAGTGGGTACGTTTCATTTCATGCATTTTCATATCAATGTTAATAGTTTCTTGTGAAGTTGGTAATTTCATTGGAGACAAATTTCCCTTTTTGCTAAATGATATCCACTGCCGTCTCTCGTGTTTATGGTACAGCCTCTACGTCATTTGGAGGAGTTGCTAGAAGAACTTGTGGCAATTTCTGTAAGCTCTTTTTCAATCTCGAACATTGATAAGTTATGCTTTTAGTGGGTAGGATGGATGAATCTTTCTCCACACTCATTACATTGACATGTCATTTATTTTCCCCACCCCTCTACTTCAAGACAGGGTTGCAAAAAAACATAATTAAGTGAAAAAAATAGGAACTTAGGGAAATCAAATTATCAGACCTGTTACATCATATATAAATATTCGCAAATGAAACCATCCTCCTTTTGATAAAGCAATAACTTTTATTTTCCAAATACATATCCCATGTTATTCACCCTTCATCGTAAGACTGCTCGAGATCATTGTTAGTATTGAAGGCGAAGACAGCTCAAGATTCGATCTGTGGCTCTTCTCAACGCCTTATCCCTTATCCCCTAATCCGTCCGTTACCACCAGCATTTCAGTCCTTTGACAGTATGAAATGCCCCTTGGTGATTTAGGATTGATTTAGGTGCATTTAATGTTTGCTTTGTTGTGTTAATTTGAGAAATTGGAGAAATTAAGAGAATATAGCTACTACTAACACGAATTCAAATCCACCCCAACCACTGCCAAAAGAGAAAATACAGTATCCTTGCGTCACAGATTTGTCGTTTTATGTGATAAATACTCTTATCAAAGGGCACTTGACACATTTTATAATAAACATTTGTAAACATTATACTTTTTAAATATTCTCTTTTGGTATTTAGAATATTTCCTTTCTTAATTTGTATATTAAACTGATAGAAATAATTAAGGTATGTTTCCATCCTAATTCAAGTATACAGTACATCATAAGTTAGTCAATCTTCATTTTTTTTTACTCCACATTTTGATGCTAACACTGGCTCTCTTTTTATCCATTGTTATCGTAAAGAGAGTCAGTAAGGGGAAACAAGCATTCAGAATTGATCTCACACCTTTCCGCAGTGAAGACTAAGAACTCCTGAGATTGCTGACAAGAGTAAAACCGAATTGCAGTATAAAGTGCAACCATCTTGTATCTTGTTTAGTATCTTATGATAGCAGTGAAATTTGTACTACCTTTTCGATTTTTTTTCACCCTTACGTACCTCGTGGTGCTGATGGGATTCGATGGTGTATGTGATATCGTTCTCCCATCTATGAAGCGACATTTATTCTTTCTATTGTAATATAACAATTTGATGTGTTAGCCATAGTTTATGGTGACACCTTTGTTTTAGAGTAAATTGTACCCTTGTTTATTGCCGCTAATTAATGTTTATTCCTGTAAACACCCAATAGACATTCATAATGTGCAAAAAAATCTTTGTTCATTTATCTGGTAACTGATTTACCTGACATAATGAACACATTTGGAGGCCCCGGATTGTTAGTTTATTCACATTTTTTTTGTAATAGAATATTCAATTAGTAAAAGTGCTTACATATGCTCTGTCGTAAGAAAATAAGTTTGGTAATTTGCTGACATTGTCGCTCATAAGCAATGTGTTACTGGGATGTGCCAAGGGAAATAACTTTTCTATATTCGATAGGAACATCTAGTTATAAGACTAAAATATGACTCCTGTATTTCACTGAAATGTTGCTATAATCACAATTTTGTACTCTGAATTACAGAAGAAGAAAAAACTAACTTATCATCATCTATTGTTAGCCAAAACTCAGAAGGGGAAAACTATTTGCAATGAGTGTTTGAATAAAATCAAAACATACCTGGACTCATGTCTATGCGACAAAAGGATTGTCAAGGAATGAATAATTACAGCGGGGTTTGTACACAAAGAGACATTTGATAATACACTTGCCTGTTATAATCTATAAAAAACGCAGTGTGGGCATGTTTCATGATGATGCATCTAAAGTTCATAAAAGCAAATACGCAAGAAGCAGCATTTGGGAACAATGGCATTAATCTTGAACTTTAGCATGATGATACATCTCAAGTCTTTCTCCTTGTTCTTCTCGAGGGATTTAACGGCAGCCCATGGTGCTTGTATTGCTGAACCATATTGTAGACCTGAATCAAGAAAGATGTTAAAGGAACACTAGAACGACAATATTACTAAGGATGTTTTTTTATATATAAATGATGATTCCATTCCTCAGTCATCCACAATGTATGTTGTAGGCAATAAATGCGAGAAACCAATTCGGAAAACATTAAAAACCATAGTAGTTAAAATTTTAATTTTTCCAGTCTAGGTACAACCCTGTTTGGAAATAGTAATGAAATAACGATCTCAATTAACTAATCATAAGCTCACCTTTCTTACTCCAGATGTCAAACCTAAGGTTTGAATCAATTTGCTGTCAACGCACTTCCATTCCAAAGTGCCTTTGTCCTCACAACGCAAGTCACTCACCCCGCCTTGCAACATAAAGCATTATAGTTAAAGAGAATTAAATCTAAAGTAGATAAAGTTCACACTCATTCTTCCCAACTTGACGATAATCCACCCTTGACAGAGTTCTGAGTTTCAAGTAAAGTTAGCTTTCTATACAAGGACAAAACAAAGTACACATAAAAGTGGGTTGAACCTGATTTCACTTCAGGGATGAAGGGTTTAGGGTCACACAGTGTGATGGATTTTGGAAGGATGTGCTCTGTCATGAGATCATACTCCCAAAAGTAATCCATTTTGACACTTATAAGTTATATAACCATAGAATTCCACAATTCAAGTTAATGTCAGACAGAGCCGATTTCCACCCTTTAATTAACTGAGGTGTCTTGATGGGGTTAGAGTGAGACATTAAGAGAGGGAGAGGGAGAAAGTCTTCACCTTTGAGATGTAAAACGAGCAACTCCACATACATTTTCAGCCGAATATGAGTGAAAACATGAACACACTCCCCAATATCTTCCCTTGAGATCAGAATACCCTTCTTTTTGGTGTCAATCCGAAATGACTTCTTCAGGTACTTATCAATGGATTGTTTTCTCATGGATAAACCTACTTCTCCACCCAACAGCACAGATGGAAACTCCCAGAGACCTGCGAGCAATCCTTCCTTCGGTCTCTTTATGAGAAGATATGTATGAGCTCCCTCTTGAATATCACTATCTCGATCTTCCAAAATTTCAACAACACAAACAGCACAGAAGTCATGTCTTTGTTTAGCCTTTACAACCTTTATAGGATAATTGGTGACCTTAACTGATTCATGGTTTCTTGAGAGAGACAGTGCACGGCATTGGCCGGATACAGGGCAGGTAGAGCAGCCTGGGCTAGTTGGAGTGCATAAGGTTGACCCAAGTTCCATAAGAGCTTGGTTGAAATCTCCAGGTCTAGAAGGATCAACTAATTGCCCTGCTAGTTTCCTGATCAAAGTATATAACAAACTGGATAAGTTTCTTTCCTCGCCTCTTCCAAGTCAAAAATAAATTAGAAACTCACCAAAAACTCTTCACGGATTCCTTTGGATTTGCAGATATGGCTTTCAGTCTAGCAATAACTCTAACTACATTCCCATCAACCACAGGAACAGCCTAATATCATGGAGACCAAAACTCGTAATATGTCAGAATTTTTTCAGTTAGATTTAAGGAGACAGAGAGCAGCAAAATTTACTCACTTCCTTAAATGCTATAGAAGCAATTGCACCGGCTGTGTAGTCTCCTATTCCCCGAACCTTACAAAGATCGGAAACATTTCTAGGAAAATTGCCCTCTCCTTCAACAACCATCTTTGCTCCCTAACCAGTAAAATGCACATGCAGTTGACATACATAGTTAGTGCGGTGACATGCATTTCGCATAAACCAGGAAACAAATGTCAAACCAACTGAACTCACCTCCAAAAGAAAGCGAGCCCGCCTGTAGTAGCCCAAACCAGCCCACATCTCATTGACCTCCTGCACAAGATTGATCCACAAACCAAATATAAACCCCCAAATAAATAGTGTGAAAATCCAAAATCATTTCAGAAATTGCATCTAGGTCTTAGATTAAAGGTTCCTAACATCTGCATGCAAAGATTCTGCATATTGGCTCCGATATCATATATTAAGATGCGAAATATGCACCAAAAGATCATATATTATAGAAGTGTGCTAAGTTTAGATACAGTATAAGCAATTTAGGTCTTTAAAAAACATCTCCAATGGGGTCCAACTACAAGCTGAATTTTGATGAAGATCCATTAAAGATAATGGAATATTGGAAATCGCTTCATATTTCGCTGGTTGGACATGGCAGAACAAAGGGAAAAATAAATGTTTATTTCCAACAACTAAGAAGCTTGTGCATGAAAGTAATAAAAGAATTTGCTTCCATCTTTTTGCACCAGCCAAACTTCTTTCTCTAGATTTTCCTTTATAATCTTTACATTCGTATTAATTCTACCTTAGATTTTCTCGATCCAAATGTTCTCTATATAGATTCTTTTAGTTCAAGATAACTCTATCTGAATCTTTTCAATCCAAGTTTCTGTACATTCTCCCTCAACGGATTTTCTATCTTGATTTCGCAATCCAACTTATGTCTTTAAATTCTCGAAATCCAAATTTATCTTATCTAGATTCTCTTACTCCAAGTGATCCAAGAGGATTTGAAGATCGAACCAACCCTTCAAAAGATGTCAACTCGTTCGAACGAGCCTTGGAGCTGTTCGAACGAGATATGAGGAAAAGAAGACCAATTATAACTGCCTTTAATTTTAGGCTTAAATTGGCAAGTTGTTCGAACGACATTTGGGTTCCCAAAAAACCAAATGTGCCAGCTTCTGTTTTTAGGCAAATTCTGGAAAGTCGTTCGAACGATATTTGGGTTCGTTCGAACGACTTGTTCTTAGATAGGGCAAATCTGCGTGCCTTATTTTGCAGGCTTAATTTGACCAGACTATCGTGTTCCTTCATTATTTTAGACGTTTTCAAAGGCATTTTTGTCATAATTTGTAACTAAAAACTTGTAACCTCCATTAAAGGGCAAGACTAGGCAAAGGTAGATGATCCAAGTTTTGGTAAAGAAGACTTAGGGTTTGAGAGGAATTCAATTGAAATAAATTGATTGAGCAATTGAAGCTCTAAAAGGGAAATTCTCCAACCAATTGTTTGTTCTTCATATTTATTCTTCAATTTTAGGTTAATCTCAATTCGATTGTGAATTACCAAGTATTTTGGCACAAACATACCTCTTGAGAAGCTTGAGCGAGGTGCTGAAGAGTAGGCCATTTCTCCATCCAACGATTATAATAATCGATCACGGTAGCAACCCTAGTTTGTTGCAGCATTATTTCAGACACCCAAACCGCATAAGCTCGACAATCATCGGCAACCACATCAATATCCAAGACTTGGTTGATTCTCCAGGGCAATACCCTTTGATTTTGGTAATACCATTGAAGCAAAGAAACCCTAATTTTTGGGATTTCTTCATTAGAAAAATCTTCAATGTCTTCAATAACTGTTGTTGTTGGGCTTCGCTTCTTGGTGTTTGGTTTTGGTTTCGTTGCAGATTCTTGTTTGTTGGTAGCCATGGAGACCGTTGTTGAGACTACCCTAATTTTCAAATTTGTGAGTTTGGAAATGTTTCCCGCCAAGAGGAAATTTAAATTGCATTCCATTTAATTAGATGCCAAAAATGCCCTTGTCCATGAATTCAATTCCAATAGATAGCCAAGATTACAAGGATGAGCCTCAACACCAGCAAAACTGTACCAGGAGAAAAAATAAGAGGTGCTTCAATGAAACAATGGTAGAGTACCTATTTGGTGTTGGGCTAGTGGTTTGGGAGCACCTCTTGGAGAGACGAGAGAGAGGTCACTAGTTCGAAACCCAACATCACAGAGGTCTTGACTTAAAATGGAGCGTGCGGCCTGCAGAGGTACCGTGGCGAGCCCCGGGAGACTTAGTTAGGAGAATGGTGAAAAATGATGAACCCGCCCAACTTCCGGATTTCAAAAAAAAAAAACAATGGTGGGGGAATGGTTTCAATCGGGCAATAAGACTATCTCAACTTCAGGTGAATGTTTAGCTAACTGATATTAAAGTGGTGCTTGTTTTTCCACTTGAAAATCGCTGACTGCTGAATGAGTAGTTGATTGGGCTCATTCAACTATTTTTTTTTGCTCGGAATTTTCATTCAGTAAGAAAAAACCTCGAGCATTTTCAATAAAGAGGAGAATAGTGTGAGGATTTCCCTACCAACTTCCCAATTTCTCCTCCTACTCCTCCCACAAGTTAGTCTTTGTGAGAAAACTTTTCATTGAGGAAATCCCCTTTCAACTTATTTCAACAAAGAAATCAAAGTCTCTTCCTCTTATTTCTTGTTTTATTTTTCTAATCGATTTGGTGAAAGGTGCATTAAAAATAGTACTTGGCTTGTTTATACAATTTATCATGGATATCGTACTTTAAAAATCGAGATCCTTGACAATATCTCATACTTGGCAATTCAATTGAAGCAAGTGAAATTAAAGGGATTACAGGATTACATTAGTTAAATTGTTCCAAACAATGTCTGATTTTTTAATAAATCTGAGACAGCTTATTCATTTGGCAGGGCTATCTAGTGCTTGAAAAACTATGAAGACCTCGTTTTGATTCCCCTCTCAAATAACTTCCAGGAAAAACTTGCTATGCTGTTTATCTAATTTGCTCTGTTATTACTCGCTTTCAAAGTGTATACTTGTAAAGAATCCTGTAAGTACAAATAGAATGAATTGAAATGTTCTCTTCATATGATAGTTCCATCTTGGATCACTGCACTTTTTAAAACAACGACTATCCCGCTACTAATTACGTAACCGCAGTCTTCTCTGTTTCCTTCTTGGACATTATCTATATTGAGAATCTGCAAACCACAATTAGAGAAACATCAAGATATTAGTCAGAGATACACGACAATAGCTAGTCATAAAATGTGAAGCTTATTGTTCTGTATTTTTGTTCAATACCTTAACATTTTTACCAATCCTAGCATTCTTGTCTATTATGGCTTTCTTTATGCACGATCCTTCACCGATCCCAATGGGGATGTGGATGTTCTCCTTGTGTATCTCGTCTGTCTGTTCAGGACAAGAAAAACATAAGCTAAAGAAAGAAAAGTTATACCTTAAAGACGTAAAATTCGAAAAATATTTTTTCTTACTTGGTAAATATCAGCACCCATGATCACGGAACTTTCAATTACGGTGCTGTCTCCAACCCATGTTCTCATACCTACTACCGAATCCGTGATCTTGCAACTCTATTCTTAATCAAGTCCACAAAACATCCAAGAAAAATTCAAAACTGAGACCAAATTCCATATATTCATGTACTAATATGAATCTAGTATCCGGCTTAATTCAGGTAATTTTCTAGTATTAGCTAAGTACTCGTGATCATTTTAAAATTCGGGAAAGGATGGTGTGTTTTTTAATGTGCTAAAAAGATTTTCCAATAGGTTTTGAGCTTACATTGAGGACGCAACCATCTCCAATGATACTATCTGTTATTTCCGCATCCTTGATCACAGTAGGAGGGAGACACCGCGGCAAAGTATACATCGGGTAACGTCGATCATGGAAACTGCTATAGGAAAGAAGTTGCATGTGCTAGTTTATCTTAACCAATGAAAGCTGAATTTGAACTTCTACTTTTTCGTTTAAATGCTTCTTGGCGTTCACTGATCAACAATACTTACTTAAATCCCAAAGTCGATCTCTTTCTGCTTTCCATATTAGCTTGATAGAACGCTTCGATATTTCTCATATCCTCCCAATACCCATCAAATATGTAAGATCCAACCTGATCGACCACACCCCAAAAGTGGAGTATCAATTAAGGACTAAAGCAACAAAAAAAAAACAAAAAAAAAAACGGACTAACCTTCATTCCTATTGAAATTGCACCTGGAATTACTTCATTTGCAAATTCATTAGCCTTGGGGAAATCCTCTCTTAGAAGCCTTATCATCGCATCTCTATTGATGACATATATCCCCATGCTCCTGAAACTTCGAATATTGCTGTTGTATTGACCTGTTTCTCTCTGAAAGTTTTTTTTAACCAAATCACAAGTTTGCTTTCGTAGTAAGGCTACTCAAACAAAAGCACAAACAAAATAAAATAAAAAGTGCAAAAAAGAAACTAGAGATGTATACGTACTAAGGAATTCAGTGGTTCCCATTTGGGCTTTACTTCTAATTCGAGAACTTGATTATGAGAATCTACTTTTAAAAGGCCAAAACCCGGATCTCGATTTGTGGTAGCACTAGAAGCAGCTACGGTGATATCAGCTTTACTATTCCGGTGTGCTTCGATAAGTTTTTGGTAGTCCATTCTATAGAGATGGTGCCCGGGAAGGACTAGAAACTCCGTTGTAGGGTGCTCGTCGAGTACCCATAAACATCTCCTAACAGCATCCGCAGTTCCCTAAACAATAAAAACTTAGACCCAAAACCGAGATATTTAACAATGAAATTTAATATATTGCGCTTTTATAAAATAACCTGAAACCAGCCTTCATCTTCAGGGCTTTGGTACGCAGCTATGACCTCCAAAAATCCTTCCTTTCTAAGGCCAACACCCGAATAAGCTCTTGAAAGGTGGGAATTGAGAGAGGTGGAGTTGAACTGTGTGAGAGCGTATACTTTAGATATATTGCTATTAATGCAGTTGCTCACTACAGCATCAATAAGTCTGTAATTTGCTGCAATGGGTATAGCTCCTTCTGATCTTCTTTTCGTCAACGGGTATAACTTCGACTTGGAACCATCTCCAAAAACAATCACTGCAACACTCTGTCAAAAAATCCTAAACATAAGATATATTTCTAATGGGGATGAAAAAAATACAAGGAAACAAAATAGTTTATAAGATTTCAGACCTGACTAAATGGTGGGATAACTAAACTGGGATAGTCAGATTGTTGCGAGTTAGATACAAAATATCCCATAGGAACCGTGTATGAAGATCTTGTGGGATGTTTCATGGGATGTGTCGTAAACTAGGCGTGAACAGCTTTGGTTTGAATGGTGTAGTATTGAGAAGAGTAGGTTGTAATATCACCATGGAAGTAGAGAAGATGTTTCAGTAATGTACAAACAATTAATCTCTCCTTCGGCCGTGTTTTCTTATAGTTAAGTTTCTCTCATTTAGAGAAGGAGGAAGAAAGGAAATGAGAGAATATTTAGCTTTCTTACACCTAATAGCTAGTGTTTGTGCTGTTTTGATCTCCTCCATTCTACTTCAGCTGTAATTTGTTAAATATACCTTCCAACCTGTACAATGCCAGTTGCCCATGGCTTTACAAAAGAAAAGAAAAAATCGCCTATTATGAGACCGGATCTGATTTGAGAGTGGCATAGGCTACAACCTTTACCAGAAAGACTTCAACCTGACTTGAATTTCACTTGTTACATTAGTAGGAGATGAAATTATGGTTTGCTCATGTTTTAGCGGCTCCAGGGTGTTGGTATATCTCCCGGGTTTTTTTTTAATACTATTTTGATTGAGGAGTTTGAACCATAATTTTACTGTTCGATATCATAAGACTGACATTTTACTGTATAAGATCACTGTATGAAGCTTATGATTTATGGCTTTTTACTTTTAAGAAAGTCAGGCAGTTGGAATGGAGTTGCTCTGAAGATAGGCATATAATCTGAAGATTTATATATCTTGTTTCATTTAGTAATAAGGATTAGATCTTAGGCATCTTATTAGGTGCTAATCATGGTTTAGCTAGAGAGCTAACTCGATGCACATTGCAGAAGGAACCAGGTTTGGATCACATTGTTAAAGATCCTTTAAGTCAGATTTAAGCAAATTGGACATAACTACATAAGAGGTATATCAGATTGGACATGGATACATCATTTGCCCTTCGACTAGTATTCCAAGAGAAGAAATCGTATTTCAACTTTTATGTTGCTTCCCGTATGTGCTTGCTTAAACTTGCCATGCCCGTTGGATCATTCCATTCACCGCATGTTTGGGATCAACATTGTATGCCTTTTGGGTATTGCTCATATTGGTTTGGGCCGTCGACCATTGTTACTTTTTCCAATTCATTCTCAGTATTCTATTTCTCCTTTCCTTTAATAAAGTGGGCTGCCTCCTCGCACCCCTTCAACAATTCAGCATGTGTAGGTTGAATTAATTTTCCTGCCCGTCGCCTCTTCTAGAATCTGTTGGAGGTGGTTTTTGTTGGGAAAATTCAAAAATAAAGAAATAATTTTCACCACCAATTACCGAACCAAGCAAGGAGCTGTGCAAACATTTCTTGAAGATAGTCGAAGCCTCTTCAAAGGTGCAAGAGAACTTAACAGCACTATCCCCGGGATTCAACCAAGCTAGACCCGTTTCATCGTTATGTGCCTGCACTGCACAGAGTGATTAAGTTTGTTTCACATTTCCTAAATGCCCAAAAAACGAAAAAGAAAATTGAGAAAAAGAAAAACTTGTTTGTTTTTCTCCGTGTCCTTTACTCATAAATGAGAACTCTATAAATAAGAGTCTCAGACTGTTCAGTTCTAAAACTGCTTAATTAATACATTAAAGTATTAATATCAAAATAAATCACACTTAATCCCATAATAATATTAACCGTTACAGACTCTAAGAGTCGTAGAAGTCCAAGAGGTTATATGTTTCAGAATTACTAAGTGCTAAGTGCGCCTAATAAAATGCCAAAATGCGCCTCAAACGCCCACACGCGAGTCGCGCTCGATGAGAAACATCTTGCTAGAGTGCACACACACTTCTAGAGTAGAGTTTTAAATCTAACTAAGCAATGAATAAATAAAAACTATTAATTTTTTTTTTTATTTCTAATGGAATAAAACATTTAAAATCATATTTTGTTTTATAAAACATTTAAAGTTAAAACAATTTCAACAGTTTCAAGGTGACATGCATCAAGGGGTATCAACTCTAATGATCGTGGACGAAATTTGTCTTACATGTTGTATATCAGGTTTAATGTAGGGCAGTAGATGAAGAGGAACAATGGTTAGAAGTAGAGTTCAAGGCATGTAAGAAACATTGTTTTACATCTTTGAATTCATTTCGAACCTGTTGGAGCTTTGGAGGGTTTAAAGTGACACTGACACACCCATCTATTAAGTGAGGATATTGGATCTCATTACATGTACGAAAGGGTAAGCATCTTCTCAAATATCTCACTCATTTGTTTTTTCTCCTCAAAAAGCAAGGTTGAACCTTGCTTTCTAAGGTCCAACCTTATTTTTTTACTTAGCGATCGGGTGCCCCCAAGTGTTGGGCGTCTGTTTGATTTAAAATCGGGCGCCCAATTGTTTTTTTTAAAAAATTCAAATCAGGTGCCTAATACTTAGGAGCCTGATTGATTTTTTTAATTTTTTTTTAAGGAATTAAATGGGCGCCCAACATTTATCCCGTTGAGAAAACCAACTGAGGTACTATTAGATGAAATTGAACCTCCCTTAGTTAGATTTTAGTTTTTTCCATCCAACTTAGTGAGGTACTTTAGGAGATTCTAAGTCATACCGCATACCACACACCGCATACGCAAGAAGTGTTAGACCTTTCTAGAAGCCTACCACGAAACAATCTATTTTTATTTAATTCAGTAAATCTTTGGGTGAAAATTTGAGATTCAGGTAATTCACTTATGGATCATTGATAGAAACTTGCTAAAATATATATATAATTTATTTGTAATTTACAGCAATTATGATCCACTGAACTTTATAGTTTTGATCCTTTATCTTGGGGTCTAGAGATTCCGGTAATTTTCATTTCAGAAACTCGAAAGCCCATAATTTTCTGAAAACTCAACACCATTTACAAACCTAACAAAAGGATTAGGTGAACTAGAAAGCCATATGACTTCAGTAGTTAAGATGCTAACTACCCAAGCGGCCAAGCCGGCTACATAAACACAAATCTATAACATAGGATATAGACTCAATACTATCAAGAGAATAATATCTTGTTTGGCCTCACAAGCATCGCTGAAACGATAACATATTTAAAATTTTAATTGAACAAGATGATCAAAGATATCTCATTACTTTTTAAGCACGCGCATGAGTACACACTCGCATCATGTATGACGGATCTGGCAATTGTTACTTCTAACAACTCATCAATAGTGAGCGCCACTGGTGATTATTTGAAGAATACAAATGCTGATATATCACTAGGGATTTAAAGTTATTTACGGGGTGTGCTTTGTTAGGATAAACTATTATCTGTTAATGGCTTCGAGTTAACAACATTTACCTGACAATTTTTTTTTTACATATCTAACACCATAAAATTTTCTTTATAAACATTTAAATTTACATGTTGAGATCATATAAATGTTCTGCAGCATTTGATTTGATGCAGACATAGTACCTGCTGGGCTGCTCATGATTATCATACTCTGAAGTCTTGTCTTCCTCTCTGAAATATCAAATGGTTACTTAAAGATAAGACCCCTTCAATTCTTCGCATTAGGTACGCGCGTTATCTCCTAAATTTTGTATGAGTCAAGTCAAATAAATATCGATAATCAAATACAATATTAGATATTGCATCGAGCTTTTTGTTTCAAAAATGATGCGTTACCGACTACCTACCAAGCAAGACAATTTTTTTTTTTTTTTTGATTCATTGTCTAATGATGTCTAATTACTCTCTTAAGGTGGCCAACCAAAGTTAAGTGAAGACTAAAAATACACCTAATCCAATTATGTGGTTCACTATAGGGGGTATTATAGTAACTTTCATATCCCCTGAAGTCAAGGTTTGCCGTAATATATATACTTAAATTATAGATACTAGTTTCCAAGATCTCTCTTATTAAAGAAGAAAAAATGTTTTTGATCACAAACACAAACACAAACTCTTGTTAGCCTTTCAAACCTTCTTGTTGATATGGAGGGACTAATTCCCATGGTGTTTAAGAGCTTTAAGAGAAGCAATACTCGTCGTCAATATGAGAGTTTGTCCAACGTCAAGACAGAACCGGTGGTTCATGACTTCTACGGGGAGGATCACGGGTATAAGATGTCAAGGGAGCCACCACGGGAAAATATTAAGAGGTATAATAGCGAAAGGGATGGTCAGAGACGACGTGACTCTTTTGGGGAGTTTTCCGGGACGTTTTATTCTCCACAAACGATTGTTAATAGGCCTAGTTTGAATAAGGTTAGAAGCAATCGAATGTTCTCCTGTATGAATGGTGCCTAGTTTCTTATATTTGTTTTTGTGCGTGTTTGATCAATGTTTTGCTAAGGAACTTGTGTATAATGATGAATTTGACCTTTGAAGTCCTGTTTTCGTGTAATTATTTGTATCGATCCAGAGTAGATAAATAGTGTAATTAATGTCTTTCCCGACGCATTGTGGGTGAAGACTAATTGTAATTAAGCAATATATTGCTTTCGGGTTATTCCCAGATATTCACTAAATTTTGTTGATTTGCCAATATTATTGCCTTACAAAACCGATCATGTTAGTGGCGTTTTGTACGAGAAGGGGAAAATGGAAAGTTTAGGCTAATGCTCTAATGTGTCTGTAGCGGCTTTCCGGTTTGTGAGGTTAATCCCTTAGGGGATTGATAGGAATGAAGCTTTAGCCTGTGTGGAATGGATCATACTTTGTTATAACTAAATAAACAAGAACAATGCAGTGATTAAGCTGGCACATCACCAGATTCGACAAATCCATCCTAATCTTCATTGTGAAATTCTTGGATATTTTATTAATCCACAATCAAATTAGAGATTGTCCTAATTGAAGAAATTGAACGAAGAACACAAATTGGTGGGTAAAACTTTCCAAAGAGAGCCTCAATTGCTCAAAATTGATTACAATGAATTCCTCTCTCGGTCTCTCTTGATCTTTCTCTGGATCCCTTTTACATTGCCTAGCTTTGCCCTCTTAAAAGTTACAAGTTTACTAGTTACAACATATGACAAAAATGTCATTGAAACGATCTAAAAATAACATAAGTCACGGCTCTGTTCGAACTCAGAACATAGTCTATTAGAATAGAGTCAAAAGTCTATTCGAATAGATTACTCAGAATTGGTTCTATTCGATTAGACTACTCAAAATTTTTTCTGTTCGAATAGAACAAATGTCTATTCAAACAGACTTCATTTTTTGTCTCTTCATAAGGGGATTAATGTCTAAATCCTCCTGGATCATTTATCGCCGATTCTTCTTGAACAAGTTCACAAAAATATTTGTAGTCCACGAAACTGAGATCTTTGAAGGAACGATCGTCAAAAGGAAAACATGTGGAATTGATTGGTTGTTGATTCTCCTTTTCTTCTTTACTCGGTGTTATTATTTATTAGGATTTACCAAATCCTTGGAAGATCTTGCGATATTGGAGATATACTTATGATCTTAGACATTAGATTACTGTAATAGGGTTATATAGATTACCATAATCTTCCTGATTAGGTATATTGTATATCTTGTAAACTCTATAAATGAGTGATCTTTGTAATGAGAAATAATAAGAAAAGCAAGAGAACAATTCTTCTTCTTTCATATCTCAGCCATTCTTCATTATTATCATGGTATCAGTTGAATCATCTTCCACAGTGGCTGAAGTTGTAGGAAAAACAACTCTAGATTCTACGAGTCTTTTCACTTTCATCATTCAGATAACCCAGGGTTAATCCTTGTCTCTCAACCATTGACAAGAGACAATTATGCAACATGGAGTTGTGCAATGCGCACATCCCTCAGTGCCAAGAATAAACTCGGCTTCATTAACGGATCCATGAAAATTCTAGAACCTTCGTCCACCGACTTCTCTTCGTGGACAAGATGCGATGATATGGTCAATTTTTGGCTATTTAGTTCCTTATCAAGGGACATTTTTGACAGTGTTATCTATGCAACTACGGCTTCTGAAATCTGGAGCAAACTTAAGGAGCGATTCGTTCAAAGCAATGCTCCTCGCACTTACAAACTTCACAGTGATATTACTCTTTGTATGCAGGATAACCTTTCTATCGCTGGTTTCTTCACCAAAATAAAAGCTCTATGGGATGAATTTGTTAGGAATTCATAAAATTAACTATGATAAATAACTTAATCTGTAAAGTAGATTATACTAACCTCTTTTCCTGCTCTTTGAAAAATCCTCTGTTCTTGAGTAGAGTCTTCTCTTGGATTGCCTATAAACCTCAATGGGATAGTTTTTTGTGTTGTAGCCTCCAAGAGGGACTTCCTCTCTATTTAACCTTATAGGGTTAAAGTGGTCTTTCCATTATGCCCTCAAACCCTAATAAAGAGTAACACTAGGTCCCACCTACCTTAACTTGATGTAATAATTGGGCACAACCAATAACACCTATACGACCTATTAACATGTGTGCTCGTGAATCAGGAGAGTAGTGCCGGTATAGATAGAAAATCCAACAATCTCCCACCCGGCGCTAACTTGATTTTAAGAAAAATATTTTTAACATGATTCACGGTTTTCTATGAAAAACGGATGGTCATCCTTTGTTTTTTAAAATTACACATGATAATTTGTCGAAGGCAATGTTACATCAAACTTGACTGTCACTCTACGACTACCAAAATGGCTAACACGGTTCACAGACAAATATTGGTCAAGCCTTTGAGCACATGCCTAATTCATAGCGTGGACATCGGGCTAGCAACCTCAATAACTTTTAAGTGTAATTTTTTTATTGGTGAAGTTTAGCGTGTGAATAACAAATGTACACCTTAATGATGTGCTGGTACATTTCCATTAGTGTACTACAACATGTGTTTACCAAATACATGTCATTTTAATACTTAGACAAACCGTTATGCGAAGGCCATCGCTCATACTGAAATAAAGGCCAAAGGATGTGGAGCCTACCCATATCCAACCGAAGCAAACTTGAGAAACCTTTCAGTACTCTCTATAGGCACTGATACTTAGACAACCATAATGTGATAAAATTACTCATATCTAAAACTTTATTGCAATTGCATAATTTAAACTGAATATGTGCACATATGATAACGGATCCAAATATAATAGCAGCTAAATAATAAAAATCAAATCTGAATGTCGACCAAAATAATAATCGGGTACAACTCTCACAAGCATTAAAAATCCTAATGCAGTAATAAGTAAATAAATCAATAACTACTCTCACAAAAAAGAGTGATCTTCAAAGAGACTCCAGCAATCCCATACGCGTAACATGTCCTCCGAAGGATGGTATCGAAAGTCCCTTAGTAAGTGGATCAGCAATCATCTCCAGTGTCAACAAATGAGGAATCTCGGTAATCTGTTGCTGTACTTTATCAATGACAACGTGATACTTAATGTCAATATACCTGCTATCCATAGTCATATTATCATTCTTAACATACTTGACGACTGCCTCATTGTCACAAAATACTTGCAATGGTTTAGAAATCGAATCAACAACCTTCTGCTTAGTAATAAACTGCTTGAGCCATACAGCCTATCGAGAAGCCTCATAACAAGCCACATACTTTGCTTCCATAGTCGAGGAAGCTACAAGAGACTGCTTGACACTTCTCCATGAGATAGCGCCATGAGCAAACATGAAAACATAACCAGAAATAAACTTCTTGTCATCTTTGTCCCCTGCAAAATCTGAGTAAGAGTAGCCCAAAACCATGAGCTCATCTGATCCCTTATAAACCAGTCTATAATCTCTAGTCCTCTTCAAATAAAGAAGAACCTTCTTTGTTGCCTGCCAGTGAATAGTAAAAGGGTTTTGTTGGTACCTTCATAACATCCCAACAATAAAATTAATGTCGGATCTCATACATATCATGCCATACATGAGGCTACCAACAACTGAAGCATACTCCTTAGCGATGTCTGAAGAAACTATCTCGCGCAATATCGTCTTCCTGAAGATATCTCCCTTCACAACAGGGACTTCACCTACTTTGCAATCCTGCATGCCATACCTCTTCAAAACTTTATCAATATACGTACTCTGAGATATGCCTAGTATCCCTCTGATTTTGTCTCGCTCAATCTTGATTCCAAGAACATAACTGGCATCTCCCATATCTTTTATATCAAAATACTGAGATAAGAAGGCTTTCATCTCCTGAATAAATTGGACGTCACTGCTAGCGAGTAAAATATCGTTGACATACAAAACTATAAATATAAAATGTTTCCCACTCTGTTTGATGTATATACAACGATCCATTTTGCACTCGACTAAACTGTGGTTCAAAACCACCTCATGAAACTCTAGGTACAACTGCATAGATGTCTGCTTGAGACCGTAGATAGAACGATTAAGTTTACAAAATAGTCAAACCTTCCCTTCAGTCTCAAAACCTTCTGGTTGGTGCATATAAATCTCCTCGTTGAGGCGTCCATTAATAAAAATTGTCTTGACGTCTATCTAATGAAACTCCAAGTCAAAATGTATCGTAAAAGCCAAAATAATCTGTAATGAATCCTTCTTCAAAACTGATGAGAAAGTCTCATCAAAGTCAATTCCTGGACGCTGCTTGAAACCCTTCGCAACAAGTCTCGCTATGAAATGTTCAACCTTCCCTTCAGAATCACGTTTGGCCTTAAAAATCCATTTGCATTCAACTGCCTTTGAACCTTCAGGTAAATGAGTCAACTCCTACACAAAGTTGTGAGACATAGAGTCCATCTCCTCTGTCATGGCATTATGGCACTGATCTGCAAAACTACTAGCTATAGCCATACTGAAAGATACCGGATCTATGAAATCAAATAAATCCTCTTTAACTGAATAAAGATGGTAATATGAAGAAATAGCTGAACGCCTCTCTCTAAAGGATCTCCGAGTAGTAGCAAGAGGCTGAATTGGAGGTGGAATAACAGGAAACTAAAAGGGAGCGGGTGGAGGAAAAAACTGAGTGAGAACTGGTGCTACGACGGGGTCTGGAACTAGGTCTAAAACCGTACTCGTCACAATTTCAAAATCAGATAAACGCGGAAGTATAACAACACTGATTAGAATAGCAGTTGGACTTCGAGTTTCAGAACCCTCCTAAAAAATAGCCTATTTAGGAATAGTACTGGTAGAGTGATCTCCCTCCTCTATAAAATGAGCATGAGTATACTCAACAATCTCCATGGGTTGAGAAGGACAATAAAACCTGAATCCTTTCGATTTCTCTGGGAAACCAACAAAAAAATAACTAATAGTCCTCGAATCTAACTTTCTGATATTCAGGTTAAATAATTTTTCCTCTGTCGGACAACCCCAAACACGTAACTGATAAGGATTAATAGGAACAGAATGAGAAGGAACTCAATTATGAATGTAGACTAAATAGCGTAAGCACTCTCCCCATAAATTCACAGGTAAATTAGTATGACATAACATGCTGCGAACCATATTCTTATAAGTTCGATTACCGCGTTCACAAAAACTGTTCTGCTCTGGTGATCCAGGGGTAGTGTATTGGGTTACAATACCCTGATCCTTTAAATACTGATAGAATAGTCCCAAATGTTGCCTGTCTTGATCGATTTTACCATAATATTCACCTCTTCGATCTGACCAGACAACCTTGATCTTTCGATCTAACTGTTTCTTAACCTCTAACTAGAAAGTCTTGAATACATCAAGTGAGTCAGACTTTTGATGGATAAGAAAAACGTAGGTATAACGAGAGAAATCGTCAATGAAGGTGATAAAATATCGATGACTACCACGGGATAGAATGTGAAAAGGTCCACATATAAATGTATGAATCAACTGTAAAAGGTCAGTGCTACGAGTAGATTCAAATTTCTTGATCTTGGTCAATTTTCCACGAATGCAATCGACGCAAGTTTGAAAATCAAAGAAGTCTAAAACCTCGAGAACCCCATCTCGAACCATAATTTATAACCTCTTTCTAGAAATATGTCCTAGTCGTTTGTGCCATAACATCGAAGATTGCTCAGAAACTCTGGAACGTTTAGAAGTAGATAAAAGATTAGCCTCAGTAGATAAACACAATAGAGATATCTCAAATGAATGATCAAGAGATAGGCGATATAACCCATCAACTAGTAGACCAGAACCAATAATGGAATCATGATGAATAATGTCAAAACCACAATGTCTGAAATTGAAGAAATAACTGGAAGAGTGCAACCGAGAAACTGAAACTAGAGATCGTCTCATCGAAGGAACATAAAAAGTGCCCGCCAAATCTAAAGTAATACCCGTGTCTAAAACTAAGCAAAAAGTGTCAACGAACTCAATAGGAAGGCTTCTAGCATCTCCCAAGAAAACCTGTTCCTCAGGCCTTACCAGTCGCCTACTGATAAACCCCTGTGGAGAATTCAAAATGTGAACAGTTGCCTCAGAATATAACCACCAAGAGTTGGTGAGAACATCAACCAAATTAGATTCAAAATAAACATAAACATGCGAGCACACATTTCCATTGTCGTCAAACTTCAGCGATAAAGGCTGAGATAAGTTACTGTACTGCCTTCCCTTGATAGAGCCCTCAAACTATTTCTTAAAGACATCTAACAGTTCCTTAGAGTAGTTAGGGTCTGTCAAGGTCTCAATATTAGTCAGTTGGTTCTAGATCATAGGGTCCATAGCTGGATGAACCAAAGACTTATTTTAGGACGTGTAAAAATTAAATTTTATGCGCGTTTAACTTGATATGTAAAAGATCTATAACTTGATGTCTTTAATCTCGATCCTACCTGGGGTTAGGATGGTCGAGCCAGAGTGTATATAATATTTATGGTATTGATTTTTTACTCTGCGCGCATAGTTATGTATCATCGAATCCCACCTTTGGGTAGTGATTAATCATACATTACCTTCTAGTGGTGATTACTCATGCTCAAGACTAGACTGGCCACTTCCAGTTTGACTCGAGGCACTTTCTCACATTTGGGTCGAGGGTTATCTTCATCTCCCCATACCATGTAGCCTATCTTGACCCACTAATTAATTAGAAGTTTCTTAGCCTCCTTTGGGTGGTCTAATTATTTCAAATTTTTATTAGTGCAAAGTAGTCTTAATGAGACTTTACAAGAGAGTCTCAAAATTGGGAGAAACGTTCAACTTCATGGATAAAACTCCTTTGGGTCTATTTACCCACTTTGTATCCCGCATTCCTAACGACTACTTGATCTCGCTAAAACCCCATTGGAGATCCTTGGTCATTAAAAGACCCTATATCAAGAATGATATATATATAGCTAATGCCAGATACTAATTATTTATTGTGATCCTGAAATGGATTGACATATGTTAATATTAGAGTTTGTGTAGATAACTGGTACTCATGAAAATGTCCAATTAGTCAACATGTTAATGTTACAACTTCATATCAGATATATAAGTCGTAAGACATATAATTAATATCTATATTCCGCGACAACCGCAGAGTCTTCCATGAAAAAACAAGAAACACAATAACAAATCACATATATATAATACGAAGTAGTCTTGTTGCTCGTTGAGTTGAATGCCGACAGACCATCAATCAAACTCAAAACCGCCAAAAATTTGTTTCTCCATCGTTCAAAGATGACGAGGTGGAGGTTGTGACCCAAGCAATTTTAGGGGCATTTCAGCAGCTGAGCATGATTGAAAAACTTATCTAGAATAGCCGGCCGGAGACCAGAACCAGATTACAGATCAGATTACACGGTTTGAAAAACTTCTCTGGATTACAGATCAGATTCGAAAATAAAATAAAATAAAATAAATTAAACTACACGTTTTGAAAACCTCAATCTCTTTTCTAGAATCCCTCCTGATCAATAATAGAATTCAAAAACAATCCCAATAAAGGCGCCATATAAAAAATCTGCAAATACGAACTCAGATTTGATTTCCCCTAATAATGAAATTTGATTTGGGACTTGGAATTTTTGGCTCGGTGAATCAAGGTATGATTTGTTTCAAATTCAGACCTTCATCATCCCTAAAATTGGAGAGATCTATTTCAATCTAGTGGAAAAGGGTTCTGAAATTTGTTGGACTGATTCGGTGCAATGAAGAGGGAGAAAAACCCAAATAAAAATAAATATGTGGAGTGATTGAGAGAGAAAGACTCAGTAAAAAGAACTGATTTTTGTTATTATTTGCTATTCTCTCTCTTCCACATGAAGATAACCAACGTCAAATACTCTTAAACAAAACCATGAGAGTACGAGAATAATTATGTAACCACAATAATTTGTATCCTAGCTCTGATACCAATTGTTAGGAATTCATATAATTAACTATGATCAATAACTTAATCTGTAAAGTAGATTATACTAACCTCTTCTCATGCTCTCTAAAAAATCTCCTGTTCTCAAGTAGAGTCTTCCCTTAGATTGGTTGCAGACCTCAATGGAATGGTTTTCTGTGTTGTAGCCTCCAAGAGGGACTTCCTCTCTATTTAACCTAATAGGGTTAGAGTGGTCTTCCCATTATGCCCTCAAACCCTAATAAAGAGTAACACTAGGTCCCACCTACCTTAACTTGATGTAATAATTGGGCACAACCAATAACACCTATATGACCTATTAACATGTGTGCTCGTGAACCGAAAGAGTAGTACGGGTATAGATGGAAAATCCAACATAATTAACTTCCTTGGTCGTTATTCCCGATTGTTCTTGCGGCGCTGCTAAAGCTATCCAACAATATTTACAGCACTCTTATCTCATCGAGTTTTTGATGGGGCTCAACAATTCCTAAAGTGCCATTCGAGGCCAGATCCATCTCATAAATCCCCTCCCAACAATGAACAAAGTCTATGCGTTACTTTTCCTGGAGGAAAAATAAAGGTCGTTAATATGCTCGACTCCAATTTTAAGTGAATCAGCTATTATGGCTGCATCTTCGGGGGCTCGATCTCAACATTAGTCAACTCGCGGTTCTACTTTAAGAGATTCTAACAACTCCTTCAAGCAAGGAAACCGTCGCCTTCGCCCAACTTTTGAAAATTGTGGGTGGGTCGGCCACACAAAAGATAAATGCTTTGCGCTACGCGGCTACCCATCGGGACATTGCCTATATTCTTCGAGTACTGCTTTCGCTGGGAAAAAACCCAAAGTTGAACATCGTCCAAGCATTCAACACCTCACTCCAGAATAATATCAGAAACTACTCGACCTACTTGCCGAAGGTAGTACATTACACGTGAACCTCGCAGGTAAACCTTTCAACCATACTTCTTGGATCGTGGACAGTGGAGCCACTGACCATATGATATTTGATCCATCTCTTTATCATGATTTCATTTTAAACTCATCAGTTCCACCAGTTAAACTTTCCAATGGAACTTTTGCACCCATTACTCATATTGAGACAGTGCATCTCACATCAAAACATTACATTGTACAATGTTTTTTGTGTTCCCTCCATTCGTGTTAATCTCATTTCCGTTAGTAAAGTAACCTCCTCGAATCATTGTTATGTCTTCTTCACTAATGGTTCTTGCCTATTTCAGGTCCTCGCTCGAAGACGGTGATTGGGGCAGCTAAAGTACTTGATGGCCTTTACCTTTTCCAAGCTACATTTCAAAGCAATTTTTCCTGAATAAATTATGTTTCGTTTAATGTATGGCATTGGTGCTTGGGCCACCTGTCGACAAATCGTTTGAAATTTCTATCTAATAATAATGCTCAAATTTTTAGTAAATCATCTTGTCATGGTGAGATTTGTTCCCTTGCGAAACAAGCACGACCACCATTCCCTTTGAGCTACATTAGTACTACAACATCATTTGACATGATACATTGTGTGCTCGATATCTTTTAACCATCGTCAATGGTTTTTCTCGCTCTACATGAGTTTTCTTAATGCGTTTAAAATCCGAAGCAAAAGCTTTATTTCAACAATTTTTTGCTCTTATTGAAACTCAATTCAATCGTAAAACCAAAATCTTACAATCGGATAATGGGAGTGAATTCCACACTCTAAAATCATTCTTTCTCGATAATGGGATAATCCATCGCACTAGTTGTGTTGCTACCCCGCAACAAAATGGTGTAGCCGAACGAAAATAGTGATACATCCTTGAGGTCGGACGTGCACTTCATTTCCAATCACATCTACCACTACATTTTTGGGGTGAGTGCGTCCTTACTGCCATCTACCTAATAAAGCGGATACCAAGTCCATTGTTAAAGAACAAAACCCCATTTGAGCTCCTATACCAGGAAGCCCCAACTTACGTTCATCTCAAAGTTTTTGGTTGCCTGTGTTATGCATCAACCCTTGCCTACAATCGAGATAAATTTGCGCTTCGCGCACGTCCTTACATTTTTGTCGGGTATCCTTATGGTTAAAAAGGATATCGAGTGTTTGATATACACACCAAAACCATATTTACTAGCTGAGATGTTGTCTTTCACGAACATCTATTTCCATTTGCCAACATTCCTCCTACCAACCCGAATCAGCCTTCCGCTACTCTACTTCCATTACCATTTCTGAAGCCGATGTGAATACAACTTTGGAGCCCATTCCATCCCTAAATGATCTTGCTGAAATACTTATCCAACCTTCTCCATCTCATATTGACCCGGTCCAGGACTCACCTCCAACCACAGAATCTATGGAACCAATTCCATTACCTTGCCTTCCACCTACATGCATCCGCAAACGACCTGGATACATATCTGATTATGAGTGTGGAGATTCCAAGCCTGCTGCAAAGTCTTCTAGCTGCCCCTCGCCGTCATCGACAACAAGTCTACAAAAAGGTACTTGACATCCATTGGCTAATTTTATTTCATACAATAATTTATCTTATTCTCATCGCAGTTTCGTTTAAGCTATTTCTTTGATTTCTGAACCCCAATTTTTTTTCCAGCAGCTGTACTAAATCCAAAGTGGCGTGAAGCAATGGAGAATCAATTTCGAGGACTCCAAGCAAATAAAACTTGGATGGTAACCACATTGCCAAGGGGTAAAAAGGCTATTGGTTGCAAATGGGTTTACATAATCAAATATCACTTGGATGGCTCGGTTGAACAGTATAAAGCTAGCCTCGTGGCAAAAGGCTATAATAAAAAAGAAGGGTTGGATTATCACGAAACCTTTGCTCCAGTGGAAAAGTTAGTTACGGTTCGTTGCCTTATTGCAATTGCTTCTATATGTAATTGGCCATTACATCAACTAAATGTTCAAAACGCATTCTTGCATGGAGACTTACACGAAGAAGTTCATATGCAAATACCACCTGGTTTTTCTTGAAAGGGGGAAAAACTTGTATGCTGACTTCAGAAAACACTATATGGCCTCAAGCAATCATCTAGGCAGTGGTTTGCTAAATTTTCAACTGCTCTTCGAGATGCCGGTTTCACACAGTCAAAAGGCGACTACTCATTATTCACTCAGCACTCTTCTCATGGCTTTACTATTATCCTGGTTTATGTTGACAATATTATTGTTACAGGCAATAACACACAAACCATTTCAAACCTCAAGCAGTTCATTCAACGAAGATTTCAAATCAAAGATTTAAGCCTTTTGAAGTATTTTTTGGGTATAGAAGTGGCCCGCTCTAGCAAAGGTATTTGTCTCTCACAACGGAAATATACCTTCAACATTCTTGAAGACTCAGGCTTACTTGGAGCTAAACCTGCCCTTTTTCCAATGGAGCAAAATATTGTACTTAGCTCCACCGAAGGTGAGTTACTCTATAATCCTTCGATTTATCGACGGCTTGTAGGCCGCCTTATATATCTCACCATCACACGGCCAGACATAGTTTCTCTGTGAACTTGCTTAGTCAGTTCATGAGTTCACCTCGAAAACCACATCTAGAGGCTGCTTATCGTATGCTTCAATATCTTAAAGGTTCCCCTGGACAAGGTATTTTGTTATCGGCTCAGAGTAACTTACAACTCAGGGCATATTGTGTTTTGGATTGGGCAAGTTGTCCAGATACACGACGTTCTACTACAGGTTATTGTACTTTTCTTAGCATTTCACCCATTTCATGGAGAACTAAGAAGTAAGTAATTGTCTCTTGACCTACTTGCGAGACTATTTGGCTTCGTCAATTACTTCGAGACCTCGGCATTAACTTCTCTTGACCTACTTTACTTTTTTGCGATAATCAAGCTGCTTTGCATATTGTTGCAAATCCTGTTTTCCACGAACGCACGAAGCATATCGAGAACGATTGTCATTTTATTCGAGGTAAAATTTGTGATGGGACACTTCAGACATCTTATGTTCCTACCACTCATCAAATCGCAGACTTATTCATCAAACCGTTAGGCCATCGCCAATTTCATTTTCTTATCGGCAAGTTGGGCACTCTTAAGATTCATGCTCCAACTTGAGGGGGAATATTAGGATTTACCAATCCTTGGAAGATCTTGTGATATTGGAGATATACTTGAGATCTTATACATATACTTGTAATATTTAGATTACTGTAATAGGTTATATAGATTACCATAATATTCCTGATTAGGTATATTGTATATCTTGTAAACTCTATAAAGGAGTGATCTTTGTAATGAGAAATAATAAGAAAAGCAAGAGAACAATTCTTCTTCTTTCATATCTCAACCATTCTTCATTATTATCATTATTCTCCTTCACAGCCTGCAGGTTCACCGCCTATTGGGATGTTGTTGTACATTGTTGTTGATCTGTTTAGGACTTTTCGACAGATCAGGAACATAAACAAATACAGCATTGTTGGGATTAGATTAATGTATATAATCCTTGATTACATGTTCCTTGTTTGATTTCTTTTATTTTCTGCGCATCAGATGGGTCTTGAATCAATATGCATGAGGCCTGACTTGTACATTGACCACTATTCTTCCCTTGAGTCCACTATTGGGTGCAATGGTTCGGCACTTGATCATGGTCAGTTCTTGGCTTAAAATCAGTAGTCTTTTTATCGGGCAATCCAAGCTAGTGGGACCAAGGGTGGGCATTGCTATATTATTTCAATGTGGATTCAAGTGTGGTTGATCTAGATGGACAGGGAGAGTTGTCTTAAGTTTCCGAGTGTGGTTTGAGCAACCCAGGGATGAAAAACTATTGGGCAAATTGGAAAAATTTAGAGAGCACAGTGGATCAAAAGCTAAAGACCAATGAAAAACTTCGGATATATAATAGCCTTTAAAAGGATATATTTCTCAATTGGGAGACTGGTTCACTGTAATGGGATGCTTCCGGCAAAGAGTTGCAATCGCAATGAGGTGCGATGCACCATGTCACATGGCAGCGAGCAAAGGACTGATTGGCTAAAAAATTTGAATTATTGTGAGGGTGTGAATAATATATCTAGAGAGAGAGAGAGAGATATCTATAGAAATAGAGATTTGGGAGAATCGTGAAGGAGGGAAGAGAAAGATTTGTGGGAGAGAGGATTTGAATCCCGATAAGAAAAAGAAAACGAAAACTGTAAGGTGGTGCAGGCTATATTTGGCTGCAAGGTGGTGCAACAGTTTGTTAAGAGATTTTTAATCCACTGCAGTAGCTTGCATCGCACCCTGGTGCATCAACTGCAACCAATCATTCGTAACTCTCAAACAGCCGCAAGGCACTGCATATGCACCCTGCTGTGGTGAACCAAGCACAGCCTGGATCTTCGAACTTTAAATTCACCATTGAAATGCCTAAGATCAAAAGATCGTGTATATAAGTCTTAGTTAAGCGCCAAAAGTTTATGAGACTTCATTGTCAGAGAGAGTAGAAGATACCGAAGATTGAGATATGGGAGGCTGCAAATGAAATGGCTTCACTGTGAATTTCATTTTATTCGCTAACGCAGAAAAAAGTTTTAAGAGCAGTAGCCAAGGTCTATGCATAAAAGGTGATTTGATCCACCGATTATGCTAGCACTAGGATGCACGTCCAACACAGACTTTCAACTGGTATTTGCGTTATTCGGAGTTTGAATCGATCGGAGTTTTTGATGATATCATAGACATCCACCTATGTGAGACATTATTCATGAACACCGTAAATATGGCAGTGGCCGCCTGGCCGAGATCAACTAATGCTATTGGGACTACTTGCATTTTTATATCATGCATTTTTCTGGTACTAAGGCCTAAGTGCCGGGAAATTTTGTGTGACTAGAAAGTATTTACCCTTAAATTAAACCCGCGTTCCAAATATCCTTCCATTTATCTGATCATAGTATACTCTTAAGACAAAGTGCAAACATGCGAACATACCGAAACTTGCCAAATGCATCCATGATAGAATCGCCTTCCTTAGATACCCTACGCGTCTAAAAAGTATTTATTTGCTTAGACTTTAGCCCTCAAACTGCCGGCCTGCAGCGAGTATCTTTCACACTTGTTTCTCAAATATATTTCGATGTCAGTAACCCGTTCAAACTCCATCTGCATTTCCATATTTTCAAGCTCGAACATATCATAAGTGTGATCTGATATACGAAATGAAAGGTGGTGGTCGCAGAATTTTTAGGCACTCAACAAATTCTCAAAAAGATCGAGACGAAGATCTTCTTCTCTTTTGTGATATGCATAAACGTGACAATCAACATATTGTTAGTCTTCTTCAACCCGTCTCCGATGAGTTTGAACCCACCAACGGTACGTTTTGGTATAGTCATGTTAAGCCCGTCTCACTGATTTAGGATCACTGCCTTTTTCGGATTTATTGAGTTTTAGTTAATCTTTTTTCTTTTATCCTCAGGTAATCTTGCATTGTATAGAATCGCGTCTGCGAAGAAAGGGTTTGGAGTGGATCTTTTTAACGAAAACGACAAAAATGATTATAACTGGTAAGCATAAAAAAATACAGCCCTAATTATTATTTTAATTCCCCGAAAACGATTACCTTAGTCCATCCCATGTGTTACGGTTCGCCGATTTACTTGTGGTGCGGGGCGTCCAACTTCCCTTCGCTTTAATGAGTTTGTCCGTGTATTATTTTTTGCAGGCTTAAAACACCACCTGCAACTCCTCTATTTCAATCTCTTGAGATGGAAGCAAATGCCCCGGAATTAGCCGTTCAGAGAGAGCTCCCAGTTCTCCAACCTCTTACTCGGGTACTAAATTTTTTATTTTTTTATTTTTCGTTCTTCTTATCTCATATAATCGAATTGAGATTATCTGCGGTACCATAGAGATTGAGGATAACTTGCTGTAGAAGTTTTGCAAAACTTCCTGTAAAAGTTTATTCTCATCCCACAGTTTGCAGGCACCACAGAGGCATCAAAGCTAAACTCAAGATCAAAATCTCCAAACCCCAAACCTAAAATACCTACAAGATCAATAACTCCAAGTACAAGACCCTCTGTAACTCCAAATAAAAGACCAACAACTCCCTCATCAGACACCACAAAACCCTTAAAAGCCCTCCAGAAACAATCAAACATAACCACCAAAAGACCAACAACACCATCATCTATAATGTACACACTCAAACCTACAACAACACCGACAACGACCGTCACGATCCCAAGAGAAAGTTTATCTGTGAAAGAAACAATCACGAGGCCTCAAAGTAGGTCAGAAGTTTCACCTATGGTGAGGTCTAGAATCCCAGCTACAATACTCGGGTTCACTGATGAGACACCTGCTAATTTAAAGACAGACCGTGCTAATTCTGTGACTAGAGGCCGTCCCAAGACTCCGAATAACCCCACGGTTCAACCGAAACAGGAACCCGTGAAGTCTAGGAGACAGTCGTGCTCACCTAGTATATCCCGAGGGAGGAAAATGGAAGTGAAGGTAGAGGAGACTAAAGGAAAGATTCAAGCAGGGAATGGGTCATTGGCTTTTGGGAGTAGTATGGTGGAAAAGGTGATGAATGCAAGAAAATCCGTGACTCTAAGTGGTGGTGCCGAAGAAAGAGCATTAAAAGTGAAAACTGCTGGAGGTTCATCTGCAATTGAGAATCATGGTTATGGGAGAATGATGTCAAAGTCTGCACTTGATATGGCTCTTAAACACATGGTATGTTGAGATTTCTTCATTTAAACATGCTTAAGTTTTTTTTTTCATTTGTTATATTCTTGATTAAAACTCGTTAAAACAAAAATGATGAAAATTGGCAAATTTCTTGACTTATATATTTCATTTTTTCCAGGAAATAAAACGGGATCCGATCAATTACCGCCAAGCAAATCCTGTAAAAAACTTTCCAACCACAAATAGTACTAATGAGTCAAAACCCAATATTGCAAATCAAGTGGTGGGTGAAGGTAGAACTCAAGAAAGTTGGAAAAGGAAAGAGGTAAGAAAAAACCCTACCAAAGGAGAAAACAGGAGTAATTGTGGTTTGTGTTGAAACCAACATTTTCCATTTTATTTCGACTCTTTGGATTTCATTATCGTAATGTTCCAATCAAATATTCTGCGGTACCTCTAATTCTAATTCTAATTGTATTGCATGGATTGACGCACGGACGCAAATAAATCAAAACAACATATATAAATTATTAACGAAAATGGTCTTCTTATGATTAGTAGGATTTTAACATTAATATGAAAAGCGAATCACAATCTTGAAATACATAATGTACTTAATAAACGCATCATGCTAGAGGGCATGCAAGAGAGTTAGAGAGCTTTGATGATATCCTCGGCACTGGTAACAGTGAACTCTCCTCCTGACTCAACATTCGCGACCTTCACCTTAAGATCATCAACCAACAGAGTAAACCTACGAGAACGAGTCCCAAGTCCGCCTTCTCCAAGATCAAGCTCTAGACCAAGTGCGTGCGTGTAAGCTGCAGACCCATCAGCAAGAAACTTCACATGCTTATTATCAGGGTACGTCTTTGCCCATGCCTTCATCACGTATGGATCATTAACGCTAATAAGCAATATTTCATCAATACCCTTTGATTTTAGCTCTTCTGCATGGTCAATGAACCCAGGCACATGTTTCATGCTGCATGTAGGTGTGAAAGCACCAGGAACACCGAAGACGATGACCTTTTTACCTGCAGATAGGGAGTGGATGGATACCTGCTGGAGCTCGTCATCTGAGTCAAAGTGGGCTAGTGTTCCGTTAGGGAGAGAGTCGCCAACTGCAATTGGAGCCATTGAGAATGAACTTAAGGATATGTAGTAGGTTTTGAATGTTATGAAGTTGATTGTGATATATTGTTTCTTAGCTAGGGAGGGTTTTTATAGTTATTCGCCTTGAGGTATTTAAGGTGGTGTTTTGCTGTATTTGATAGGCTTTAGGTCCGGTTCAAAGGGTACAACTAATGTCTTTCATTTGTTTCGGAGAGATGATGTGTTTTTGCTAAAATCAGAATTTGGAGTTTTATCAGACATGAGAATATCCATATTCTCGCTAAAAATTTAGATGTAACCATATTTTGCAAAATGATTTTCGATATAATATTTTTTGCAAGTGAAAAAAGCAAATGGCCCATTAGCTCAGTTGGTTAGAGCGTCGTGCTAATAACGCGAAGGTCGCAGGTTCGAGACCTGCATGGGCCACCGAATTAATACATTTTTTTGAGTTTGTACCCCATACCCCCCGATAGAACCTCAGTCTCTCGTAAATAATATGATAGTCGCATGGAAGTTCAGATTTATCTTTTAAACCGACGACTACAATTCAATAAATTAAATAATATAGTTGTTACAGACTATTTAAGAACTGCAAAATGAAAATGGTCTGATACCAATACACATGGTGCCGAGATCCACACACCATTTGGGTTACTTTTACACTACATAGAAGAGAGAAGATTTGTCGAGGAGTCCTTTTGAGATGGTTTTTTGTTAAAAGGCATATTGGGTTTTGTTTAGTTTCACTCAACATACACTGATGGGGATGGCCTCAGAAGAGAGAGATATTACGATTTTATTTTCTATATAAAACGGTTTTCGTTGTTATTATGGGTGTATGCCCTTTTTTTCCCTCGAAATACCATTTCTCGCTTCCATTTTTTCTCAATGTTTCGCATTTTCTTATTCTCTTATTTCCACCATTTGGTTGCCACTAATTTCTAGCTCAGTTTGGTTCGCTAGAAGTATGATGCAATGCAAATCCAACACATTTACATTGCAATAAAAGTCAGGGGATATAAAAAGAAAGAAAAAAGAAGGCAGGAATACAATGCTACGAAAGTACAACTAATTGCAGATTGATGTTTATGTATAGTTAGGTGCATTGCTATGCAAATGCAAATGGGAACTACCTTTTTTTTATCCCTTCTGTAAGAGCCTAATTTCTTATCTTGAAAATATGATTAGAACGCAGGAAATAACAACTAATCGCACACAAGAATTAGCGTGGAAACCTCTGAATAGGTAAAAACCACAACCTCTCTTGAGGATTTAGAAATACCGATCTTATTAATTGAGTGATTAGCTATTACAATGAACGCTTTGAATAGTTCTATATAGATTTTGTAGATAATTTTTTTTGTCCCCAATATGTTCTTTCTTGGTCCTATTTATACGTCTCATATTATGACCCTTATCCTCTTAATTACAAACGTTACAATAAGGTTTTGATGGATCTTCATAATGGTTATGTAACGGTCTGATTCTTCTAACTTGTAACGGTTTCTTTTGATGACCTCGAGTGGCTATGAACTCGAGTTGTTGGTATAGAGGTCGACATCCAAACTTATGTGTGAGATCGAGTGTGGGAATATGCCCTTACAACCGCCCCCTCTCAACCAAGAGCACGAGTGGTATTGGTTGAGAAGCATCATTGGTGATATATTAAATGTGCGAGGATCATTCCCAATGTTTATTCTTGAATATTTGTTTTGACTGTACCAAACTTTTAGATTTCCAAAACGCATGGATGGTACTCATGTTGACTGTTGGTATTTGTAACTTGAATTTGTGAAGGCTATAAATATCCTATTTTTGGAGGAAATTTGTATCTCATTCTCGCTGCATCATGGTGAAGACAAGATCCCAGGTTCGCCATAAAGACTTTGCGAGGCGTGTGGAAGCCAAGTATGAAGTATTTAAAATACAGTATTTTGGCCAGCAGTCGCTTTTTGACCCCACGCCCATACCTGTGGAGCTGACATGCCAGGAGATGGACGAGTTGGAGCCTGAAGTTGCAGAATTTGATTTCTTTTGCTTCTATCAGTATCACTACGTTCTGCTGACGAAAGTGGAGCGTAGGGATAATCTGATGATTCTGGCCTACAAGACGGTTGAAGACAAAGACGTTATTGCTGCGAGGGGCGAGTGTGGGGGTTGTGTTGGTGGGTGTATCGGTTATTATTAGGTTATTTATAAACAACCTTAGTTGTAACCTTTACTTTATGAATAAAGTTGCCCTTTCCATTCTTTGCTCTGCGTATTTGAGTATCTTTCTATATTTACTTTGTAAAGCATGTCACCCTGGTATGATTTGTAGAACATTACCTCAGGTTGTGATGTAAGTACTCTAGAAGATTGTTTCGAACTATTATGTGCGACCTGTGTGTGAGTGTCTCGATCTGTTATATTGGTATTAATATCAGTCTTTGTCTTTACTCATTAAATGCTGTGAAATTCTTTCCAACGCTTATTTTTTAAATGCCAAATATGACTTGACCAGTCTGTTAAATTTCCCATGTACGTGAATGACATCATTACTGACTGTTGTGATTTGTAACCTAAACTTGAGAGGTTATAAATATTATTTACAAAACCTTTTTGCTATCTCATTCATCTTATCATGGCGAGGACCAGATCCCAGTTCGATGTACGTGTTTAGGTTAAATTTGAAGAACTTAAGACTTGCTATTTTGGGCAGCAATCGTTGGCCGACCCTAATCCCGTGCTGGTAGAACCGACGTACGAAGGGATGAGTGAGTATGAAATGGAGTATGCGGAGGAGGACTTCTTCTGGCTCTACCAATTCCACTATGACATCATGGACGGAAGATGAGCGGTTGGTCAATCTTTGTTGTTTGGCTAAAGAGATTCTGGAGTATGAAGAACGGGTTGTTGTGCAGATGTGTTGGTTGTAGATAGGTTTTCTTGTCTGAAACCTTTATTTTTTTTGAAATAAAATGTGCCTTGTCTTTGTCTGTCTACTGTATAAGTTTCCTTGTGTGTAATACATCGAACTCATATGTGAAATATCAAGGATATGTAAGTGAATTACTTCAAACTGGTTGAATTTGAGTTGTATGGGACTGCTTTAACTGTTATCGATGAGCTAAATCGGGTATAAGATGGAATCGATCTGGTTCAGCTGAAATAATTCAAACTATTATCATTTGAACTTTAAAAAAGTGCAGAGTTGAGTTTGCATTTAGTGAGAGATAGAAGTCAGAGATTCGGTCAAAGATAATTGTAATGGCCTAATTCCGTAAGCTCGAAGTGGCTTAAAATTAGCTCATACACAAATGTACCTGTAACTAAAATCTGATAGAAAGTAAGAAATAACATAGGTAATTTAGCGTGGAAAACCTTGAATAGGTAAAAAACCACAACCTCGAGTTGAAGGTTTTTGTAATAATGACTTTTATTGCTTGAGGCTGATTCCTTATTACAAGTGATCACTCGACTTAAAAATGCTTGATCTTGTGAATAAGAAGTTTGAAGTTTTGAGAATCTAGAAGATGTAGTTTTTTTGGTAATTTTTCGTGTATTTTTCTAGTCCATGTCTCTTCTGGAACTTTGTCTTTATATAGTCCTTCTCCGCAGTTCTTCATCGTGTCGAAGCACGTTCTCCGAACAATGTGGTTTATAGCGGTTGACTGAGTAACTGTTGAGTTCGTGAGAGACATATATCTTTGACTTGCTCAGGTTTTTCTGTTTAAGCTCGACCCACATTCTTCATCAGTTCGCGGAGTAGGTGACAATGTTGACTGTTAAAGTCATGTGTAGAATGTGTGAGTTTGATATGGAAGTAATTCGAATTGGGGACAGCTCGATTTGGGTAAGATCGAGGGACAATAATAATATATTGTGATTGCATGCTAACATGGTCAATGGAGTTTCCTACTTTTGTGCTGACCTGGTACATATTCTACCTTCTTCACATTGGTATCCGAGTATATCCATTTCCAAAATGGTTGATTCTCATAATATATATGTAGTAGCATATTTCCCAGATTTGACAAGGATAAGCTAACATAACATAGTCGAAGACAGCTCAACATTCGGGAAGATGCCACGTCTACAACCACAAATCCTTGACCTACTAAAAGTAGCCGTTATGCTTGGTTAAGAAAGAGTCGTTAGAGATCTGCGAAGTTCGCCCACTACCCCCGAAATAAGAAACTGTTTTTCTTTTTGTAAACTGCTTGTATTTACTATAAATATAGGCAGATAATAGATTATTGAGATCCGTAACTTTACTATTCATTCTTCCTTGCTTTACTGTCACACTACAAACTGTAATAACTAGCAACCTATTAGATTTTATATCACAATACTCCTCGAGGTCATAGTTTTTCTCAACCTTTACTGAGTTTTTACGTAAAATCTTATTTGTTTAAGCCTATTATTGCACCATCCTTACTAAAAGTATTGGCAAAGATTATCCCCCAGGAAAACACGCCATTACAATTGGCGTCGTCTGTGGGAAATACCACACTTTTCTTTACCTCCCTTGATCTAAAAATAATCCAATGACAAACAAGAATCTCTGAAGCAATTCTAGTATGCTGATGAATCATGAAATCAACCTGATACCAGAAACAGTCGATCTGTATGGCAGGGGTGGATTTATAGGCTTAGAAGGGGGTGGGGGCTTGATTTTTGACAAAAAATGGTTTATATATAACAATTAAAAAATACTATAGATAACAAACTAAAACCCAGCTCACAACCCGACTAAGCTCTCCCTATCCCTCCTGGCTCCTGCCTTTCTTTATCTAACAAAACACAGGAAAAAAAAATTGAACTCCCACCATTTCTCTATATATGAGGTACCTCTATCTCTCTTGTAAATCATGGTTGCAATTGTAATCTCTCTCTCTCTGGTTTTGTTTGATTAACCTCTAGCTCAGGATCAATACTCAATTGTTATAGGATCATATAATCATTTTCTAGGGTTTTCATCAACAAAGGATAAAATCATGAAAGGAAGAGCTTAATCTCAAATTTCTCGCTTATATGTATTAGTACAAATTACTTAAATACCCTTGAATACCCTTTTTTTTTTTTTTTCTTTCGGGGGCTCCACCCCTGAACCCTCGGTATAACCCAAAACATACTCTAAAATGATAGGTACACCCCTGCTGCACGGTGCAAGTGATCAAACTACAAAGACAAATAAAATCCGACCGAGTCCAGAGGTTGGAAGACCAACGAATTCACGCTCAAGCTCTTCAAGTCAAAATAGACGAAAGGAGAAAGGCCTTGTACCAACAGTGTCGGACACATCATAAAGAAATGGAAAATTTACAAAGAACTCACGATCGGCTTACTGGCCGACAAGCATCGCCTCCTCAGGCCCGAAGTGATCATCGTTCCAAGGAGGTCCAAAGAGAGAACCATCCAAGGGAGGAGCAAGTACGAACTTCTCAATCCAGATCCAGAAATCCATATAGGGTTTCTTGATACTTTAGACTTACATCCTTAGCATCGACAACTCAAGGAAGTCGATACACGCGTCATCAAACTCCCCCACCACCAGAGAGATGACCTGTCCGAGACCGATTGGGACCTGAAGGATAGGGAGACTTTGATATACAAGTTACAGCCATACCAATTCTTCTACCACAGTTTATTACCTTGAACGACCTAAAAAATAGGATCCAATCCATAAACTCTGATATCCCAGGCTGACGGTCTGCCATTGACAGAATTGAGACAAACCTCATTTCTCCCCATCTCAAAGTTATGCCCATTCTAGATAATTTCCACATTCCAAAATTGATTCAGTATGCAGGCTTCACTGACCCTGTCACCCACGTCTGACACTTCAAAGCCGCAGTTGGATTGTACTCTAAACTCGATCACATGCTATGCAGAGTATTCAACATGGGCCTAAAAGAGGAACTACTCAGATGGTTTCATACTATCTCCGAAGGCTCCATCACCACATTTAGCCAGTTACAACGTCTCTTCGAGTCAAATTATGTTTATGCTAAGGAGCGAGAGATAACTATAGATTCTTTATTCTTTTTCGAGCAAGGTACAAAAGAAACCTTGGCAAACTTTTACAAGTATTTCTTGCAGAAAACACGAAAAATTGGGAACTCGAATCCCAAAATTGTCGATCCAGCATTCACCTCAGCCCTGTGTATCGACTCCAAAGTTCGAGAAGAGCTAACATTGTACAAGCCCAGGATGGTGACAGAGATGATTAATGTTATTAATAACTACATCGAATTAGAACGATCAAAGAAGCATAAGTTGAAGAACACCTCTGTCATCTAATCTCGTAAAACATTTACATCTCAACCCCAAAAGTCAACCAATGCCGAAGTACCTAAGCAACACGGAAGAAATACCTACAACGTTAGAAGATGAGATGGAAGGCCAGACGGACCCATCCCCGTTCTACCTCCAATGACAACAACTCTCTCTGCTATCTTATGAATTGTAAAGGGGGATAAGTTATATCGGGCAGCACAAGTAATTCTAGATATCCCTAACAAACCTTTATGTTATTATCACAATGTACATTGTCACGAAACTGACAACTGCTACTCTCTCATTCAAAATTTTCATAGCATTCTATTAACCGGAAGACTTCATAATTATGTAAGTCGACATTCAAAAGTTCCTCGGAGATGAAACAAAAAACAAAGACGTTGATCAAGAGTAAGGCCAAGGGCAAGCTTGCCATCTTTACATGATCGAAATCAAAAAAGGAAAGAAAAGAAAATAAGATGACAAAATTACATCTTGTTACAAAATGACTTCCTCAGATAAATCAGCAAAACTTCTCCCCAGTCTGAGCAAATCAAAACGTTAGTATCATATTACATTCAAGGACTGCGACACCAGCCATGTCAAGTACCCTCATGAGGACCTTATGCTCATTATGCTCAAAGTAGGACAAGACTACATGCACACGCTTCTCGTCGACACAGGAAGCGCCATAAATGTTTTGTTTAGAAGGGAAATTGAAGTTCTGGGACTCAAAGATTCAGTGAAAGCTTCGACAACCACAATCATAGGTTTTAACGGTTCAAAAGAATTAGCAACAGGAGAAATCATACTGCCAGTTCAAGTGGGATCTGAAACCACTTTCGTTAAATTTGTGGTCATCGATGACAATTCTAAATATCTAGGAATTTTTGGGAGGAGTTGGATACATTTGATCAAAGTTGTACCTTCCACATATCATTTGGCATTAAGATTTCCAACAGATCACAGAGTCTATGAAATCAAAGGCAGCCAAGCAGTTGCGTAGATGTGCGAGAATACTACCACCAACTCTCATATAGTGAAACTTCTCAAGCCATAATAGCTACTCCAGGAAAACCTACCCACATTCAAACAATATGATGTTGAGATAGTCATTTCTATCAAGCTCGATGGGTCAGGGAGTAACACCTTCATTGGCTCTAAACTATTGTCCAATGAAAAAGAAATCATGGTTCAGATCCTAAAGATAAACGTCGATATCTTTGTATGGTCGTTCCAAGAAATGCCCGACATTGATCCATCGATCGCATGCCACAATCTCAACCTCCTTCCAGACAGCAAAGCGGCTGTTCAGAAGCATCGAAATCTAGCTCCCCACTTTGGGAAGCCATTAATGAAAAGATTGATAAAATCCTTCGTGTAAGTCTTATTCGAGAAGCAAAATATGCAAAATGGATTTCTAACATAGTGGCAGTCCCAAAGAAGAATGGAAAAATTAGAGTCTGTGTTGATTTTACAGAACCCACCAAGTTTACTCCAAAAGATTACTTTCCTCTCCCACTAATCTCGTAACTACTCAATTTTATCGTAGTACACAAACTTCTTTCAATGATGGATGCAGCTTTTGGCTACAATCAGGTTCCTCTCGCCAAAGAAAATTAAGAAAAGATAACTTTTATCACAAAAGAGGCCTTCACTGTTATACAGTAATACCTTTTGGGTTAAAGAATACAAGAGCCACTTACCAACGACTTGTCACGAAAATGTTCAAAGATCATTTAGGCAAAATCATGAAGGTATACATCGATGATATGATTTGTAAAATCTTGATGCATAAAGATCACTGCAACAACCTCCAAACCATATTTAATATCCTTCGTATCTACCAGATGAAACTCAACCCTGAAAAATGCCAATTAGGTGTTACATCTGGTAAATTTCTAGGACATCTAGTTAGTAAAAGGGGAATCGAAATCGATCCGGCTCAAATTAAAGTACTCATGGAAATCTCATCTCCTCGAACAAAGAAAGATGTACACAAATTTGTTGGCAAGATTACCGCTCTTCACAGGTTCATTTCAAAGTCATCTGATCGATGCAAACTTCTTTACCTCCTTCTTCGTGGAAGTCCAACTCCACTGTCCAAAAAATAACCCAGGGAAATTACTTGGACTCCTGACTGTGAATTGGATTTCCAAGATCTTAAATGATACTTGGGGCGACCTTCTATAATGAGTACTTCAATTGATGGCGAAACCCTGACAGTGTACTTATCCGCAACTGATGATTTCATTAGTTTTGTCCTTATTCGAGAAGACAAAGGTGTCAAAAAACTAATCTACTTCATCAGCAAAACTTTCATGCCTACTGAAAAAGGTATACAATGACCGAAAAACAATTACTCGCCTTGGTCTACAGCTCTAAAAAATTTGGACCATATTTTTAAGCTCATCCTTTCAAAATTATTTCCAAATATCCTCTCAAACTTGTCCTCTCTAAAAAAGAAAAATCTTGGAGAGTTCAACAATGGTCTGTATTCCTCGGCGAATATGACATCTCCTTCGAGCCTCAGATATCAATCAAAAGGCAAGCCGTAGCTGATTTCTTGGCTAATTTTCTAGTCGAAGACCCTAATTGGGAAGAACTTGAAGAAGTATTGGTTGATGACTCAATTGTAAAACCAGATGCCTGTCACGAAATACAGGATGAATACTCTTCACGGATGGATCTGCTGGATCGCGAGGATCAAGAATCGGCATCGTTCTTGTTACACCATCCAATCATCACATCAAGGAAGCTATTAAACTTAAATTCTATGCCACCAATAATGAAACAGAATATGAAGCTATCCTTCATGGATTGGATTTTGCTATAGCACTTGGGGAGGAAGAAATAGCTGTATATACCAACTCCTTACTCCTCACCAATCATTACAACAAGATCTTCAAAACATCAGGCAAGATGGTCGATTATGCTGCCTTAGTCGAAGAGAAAATAAGAAAATTCAAATCAACAACAATCTCTTACCTCCCTCGAGCCAAAAGTCGCCACCCTGAAGCATTAACATACATTGCTACGATGCTCAAAGGTAGCGAAAAGAGAACTTTGGAGATCAAAGTACTTGAACATTCTAGTCTCGATGTTGGCACTACAATACAAATAACTGTTACTGAAGACAAAGATGACAAAGATTGGAGAAGACCTTTCTATGCATACCTCAATTCCAACATTCTCCCACATAACAAAGAAGAAGCCCTATCACTTTTGGCCAAATGCCTCAGATTCACGGTTCAAAATAAAATCCTTTATCGCATTACAGGAGGGGGACCCCCTATTGAATGCATCTTTGAAAAACAAGCCCAAATAAAAATCAAAGAACTTCACGAAAGGATTTGTACATCTCACATCTCAGGAAGATCATTCACCTAATGGGCATTCACAAGGGTTATATTTGCTGAAGATGTGCTAGGACTGCGAAGAATTCGTTTGCAAGTGCTACAAATGCCAGATCCACGCTCAAGACATAAAAATCCCAATACTTGACTTGCACATAAGCAATGTCCTCTGGCCATTCAAAAGATGGGGGATCGATATCACTGACCCTTTCCACCCAGCATTGGGAAATCGTAAATTTGTTCTTGTGGCTACAAGCTACTTCACCAAATGGCTCAAAGCAGTTCCTCTCTTTCATACTGACGAAAATGAAGTCATTAAGTTTATTTGGGAACACATCATAACCAGATTTTGATGCCCACACATGATACGGTCTGACAATGGCAAATAATTTATCTGTAGCAAAGTTCTTAATTTCCTTTACAACTATAAAATTCAATTATCTACTTCAACCCCATACTACCCTCAAGGTAACGGACAGCCTGAAGCCATCAACAAGAGTATTAAATTAGGACTACACAAATACCTAGACGAGAAGAAAGGAAGATGGGTAGATGAATTACTAAGTATTCTCTGGACATACCGGACAACTCCTCGAATGTCCAATGGCTGTACTCCATTTATGATAGCTTTCGACACTGAAGCAGTCATACCCTCAGACCTCGATCTACCAAGTGGTCGAAGAAAACTCACAGATGAAGACAATGAACTAGGTCTCCTTTACAACCTCAACTGGATCGAAGAAACATGAGACAAAGCCATTGTAAACTTGGGACGGTACCATGATACACTCAAAAAAGCTTACAACAAAAAGGTTCGAAAGCAAAAATTTGGTATTAGAGACCTTGTCCTTCGACGGATTCAAGATAGTACTCGACCTAAAATTCCAAAAAACTGTCTGAAAACTGGGAAGGGCCATTTATTATCAGTGAAAAAATAGATAATATAACTTATTGGCTGATGACGAAAGACAAAATATAACTTGAATATCCATGGAATACAGCCCAACTAAAGTGTTTTACAGTTGACTACTGTAACCACTTTTGACGATTTTAATACAACTTTCTTTACTTTTAATTACATCTTTACAAACATCTTTACTATCTTTACTTAGTATCGATCCATACTTGATAAGTATGCATCAAAACTAGCAACATCTTTACTATCTTTACTTAGTCTTGATCCATACTTGATAAGTATGCATCAAAACTAGCATCATCTTTACTATTTTTACTTAGTCTCGATCCATACTTGATAAGTATGCATAAAAACTAGCATCATCTTTACTATCTTTACTTAGTTTCGATCCATACTTGATAAATATGTATCACAGCTACCATTCGATTCTTCAACAAACACTATCCATTACAGAATAATCTTGTTTGCATTCCTTACTTATCGAGCAAAATATATCATGGTTTGTTCTTTTCAATCCAAACCCAGATATCCCATTGAGGAATAACATCTGGTAATCATTCCAGATACTTGCCATTACATGGCCATCTTTCAATCACCACGAATAGTTGCTTCCGAGTAACACTCTGCTACTATCTACAATAACATTTCACAAATATCAATCTTGTCAAAAATTAACACTTAGCATAAATTTTATAAAAATTATGCATAAACTACTTTCACATAAATCTTCGATAACCAAACCATCAACATTCAATAAACTTAGCAAAATATTGTTTCGGTCCCATCGACCATTTTTATATCTCTCATCACAAACAAAAAACTTTTAAAACCATTATTTACTTTACACAGACGGCGATAGAGTCGAGGAGTTATGGGATTAGTGGGAGAGGAAAATTATCTTTTGGGGTAAACTTGATGGGTTCTGTAAAATCAACACAAACTCTGATTTTTCCATTCCTCTTTAAGTCTGCCTCTTGAAACAAAGTACCAACTTTCTCTTTGTCGATGACAAAATTGTTGATCCTACCGTAAAACCCCCTCCTGATATTGTACAATTGCTCTTATACTTCCGAGTTCCTATTAATCTCCTTCAAAGTTATACAAGAAAAAAAAAATACCAGTTACAAACCAATTTAGACGATAAACACAACCAAGAAATTGACATTTACGTTACCTAACCACAAACCTAAATGAAAAGTCTTTCTTTTCAATGGCTCCCCTGGATCATTCTTGTCGAACTCATAATTCCCAGAAATGAGAAGACGTTCATCACTATACCGCCCTCCTATTAATACCATGTTATAAAACAATGGTCTCTTTAAAAACCTTGCCAAGTACCAATATCCTACCTTCTGAGGGTTTTGTTTAAGTATGTAGTACACACAAAGATCATCCACCCTAATCAACTCTTCACCCCTAACCTTTAATAGACCATTTATCACCCCACGTACACGAAAAAGGTCATCGTACACGTCTGGGTTTAACTGACCAGGTGCAACGTCAAAAAAATTCAACAACTTCTTCTAATAAGCTCGAAGAGGGAGCTTTAACCCCTTCTTAATTTCTTCTCGATGAATGAGAATTTCACCCAAGGGTATTTCCTGATCGATCATATTATACTAATATTCCTCTAACCTAATATCTTGAGGAATACCGTATTTTTTCTTAAAACTTAAACTTCCACAATTCTAGGTGCCACTCTAAACTAGTCAACACTAGCTATGTCTGCACTACTCGACCCTACCCTATATTTGCCACCCAACTGTTGGGCACAGGTTGTTACATCAATCATTAGGGGCTCTATATCTTGAAGGTTCTAAAATATATCTTTATCATAAATATGGATAGGTTCAGCCATTTTTATGAACCTGAAAATCATATTCCATTTTTTACAACAATTAGTACCTATCATATCTGATACACTATATATATATATATTCATATGCTCATATTCATATAGTTGTCGAGTTTACTCTCCAACACATCATTATCTCATTATTATCATTACTATCTGATTGATATCATTACTACCCGAAAGTACAGTTACTACATTCAGTTCTCGATATAATATTTTATTACTATATTTTCTAAGTGCTAACATCGATTACTATACTAATGTTTGTTCTTGAAGTTCAGGAGCCTCAAATTTCTTGAATACACTTTACCTATTTCTCGCCAAAGTGAATCGAATTAAAAAAAATAATTAAAATTCACCTCCTCCAGCATAAAACCCGGTCACATCACACATAATCTGGCATTTCATTACCGAACTCCTCCCAAATTTAGCAAATTCCTCCACAATCGCATCGTAAAGACAGCGACACCCACCAATCATTCTCACCACTCATCACCACACATTTTCAACAACCTCTCTATCTCAAATACCAATTATGACAGCATTGCCACAATCACACATACCATACACTCTCCATATCAAACCAATTTTCTAAAATACCCTACAATAATAAATCTTAAATTCCTTCTACTACACCCTTCCTAATCATGATTCCTTCCTATACTATCATTATTATATCTACAACTACAAAGGGTCTCAGCAGAATCTAAAGATAACAACAAAATATAACAAAACTACTAGCCTTAGATTCGCGCTGCCTCAGTATCTCAGTTTAACACGCTTTACCCTCTCAATTAAAATACTTATCTCCTCCTTCCCAATTGTTGACAACGACTCTAGTGACGAGTACAAGTAATTCGCACTAAAAGCAATTTTTTCAGAGTTGGCAAAATGTGAACAGTCGCCTACCATGGGGCTATTTATAGACCCTATGTGACTGATCATTGCACCACTTTTCGACCGTTAGAGTACTTGAGCATAACGCCTTGCCCATCTTTTCTCAAAGTCATTGCTTCTTCGCCTTCTAAAAGCTAACAAACCCATGCACTGTTTCTCTAACCCTTTCATATCTCTTTGAACATCCTCTGATATCTCCATACTCAACAAAGTATAGCCTATTTTATGACAAAGATGTTATACATCCATTTCCTTATACATTAAAATATCTCCCACAGAAGTACACCTCACTATTACAATTAAATTACCCATATACATGTTACCTTATTTACAATTCTCCTATATTCTCGGGAAGATCTTCCACACAAATTTCAATTTCAATTTTATTTGACAAATCCATTGCCAGCTACCGTATTGTGTTAGTAAATTTTACTCAGTAACACAAGTCACAATATCTTTGACAAACATTAATCACTACAAACATCGACAGGAAAATTCTGACAAAAAAAAATCATTATATTTTACAGTACAAACACTTATTTGATTATTTCATTGCCATGCTTAACAAAACAAATTGTCTTCAACAATTCTGGGTAGCAGCAACATCCTCCTCCCTCACCAACAGTTTCGCACGGGTATACATGCTACTTACACGCTCCGAAAGGACTCAACAATTTGAGTCGACAATAAAGCTAAAACTCTTCTTCCGCATCCTTTGCCTCTGCCTCGCACATCCCTTCATAATTTGGTTCCACTGGAACTTCAATTCAAAAATTGGCGCAACAGTTTCCGAAGTAACGCCTAAACTATTCCTAATACTTAGCTTGAGTGCGACTGAATTGTTCCTTACGTACTTACGCCCTAGTCTTCATCATTTCTCCAAACACAAAATCTTAATTTTTCTAAGTACACAGGGTACTTATAGTCTAACAAAGTCCAAGTCAACCCAATCCATATTTATTTTTCATTGGAACTTTACACATCCAAGTTTAGTTAATCATCCTCGAATCCTTTCCTGGCCCTACACATACCAATCTATACTTCAAAATCTATTATCCTCGAGATTAATATTCACTCAGTACAATCTACCTCCACATCACAAAATTCAATCACTTGTTTATTTCAAACATCGAGATCACACAACTGCAGACTTAATTAAAGATCAAGCATAAATTTATTCATAAACAATCTGTTACATTTTACATTCGACAACTTACTCATTCGATTATATTACATCCAACTACATTTCATTATGTTATTCGACATGAAGGACTAAATAATTTAGCATATTTTTACCAGAATCTGACATTAGCTCTGGCAAAAAGGGCAACGATATCCTAAGAACTCATGAATCTTAGGTCAGGGAACTTCTAAACAGAGTTGCCCGTAAAAAATGATAGCAGCAAAAAATTGTAAGAAGTTCTTTGGGTCGACAAGATCCACAGGACGCCAAACCATTCTTTGCATCATCATCTTTAATATGAGCAGTAGCCACTTCTTCAAACATTGGATGACCTCCAATTCCTTCTACATCAGCAGCTGACACTAGATCCAAGGGATACTCAGTATAAAAATACTCTCTACCTCCACCTCCATCGATTCTCCCAACCATGGTAGGAACCAGTACAGGATTAACCAATAAAGATTTGACACCACACTTTACCTCTGTATAATCATCACAATCATCATCTACACCCTCAGGCCACTCGCTACCCCACACCTGGGATAAAATCTTTCCCAAATCCACCACCACACTAACTCTTCTTTAACCCGTCTATTTATAACCTCATTTTCAGTTGCACAGTCCAATATTCCGCATTAAATACTCCTCGAGAAAAGTATGAGCAGATTAACTTGACTTTAACCTCATAAATGATAACATAAAGACTTTCTATACATTCGGTAACCTTTTAGATTCTAGTTTCTTCAAGACACAACCACAAGTATTTATGTCGAGAATGGGGCGATTGTAGTAGCATGTTTCCCAGATTCGACAAGGATAAGCCAGTAACATAGTCGAAAACAGCTCAGCATTCAAGACGATGCCACGTCTACAACCATAAGTCCTCAACCTACTAAAAGTAGTTGTTATACTTGGTCAAGAAAGAGCCGTTAGAGATTCGTAAAGTTCTCCCACTATCCCCGAAATTTGAAACTATTTTTCTTTCTGTAAACTGCATGTATCTACTATAAATACAGGCAGATAATAGATTATTAAGATCTGCAACTTTACAATTCGTTCTTCCTTACTTTACTGTCGCACCACAAACTGTAATAACTAGCAACCTATTGGATTTTGCATCAAAATGCTCCTCGAGGTTGTGGTTTTTCTCAGCCTTTACTTAGTTTCCACGTAAAATTTTATTCGTTTAAGCCTATTATTGTGCCATCCTTACTAAAAGTATTGGCAAAGATTATCCTCCCAGAATATATGCCGTTACAATATATTTCGAAGTTATTATTTAAAAAAGATTTTCTTCTTGGCTATATAAATGACTTGACCATCCTATTCTTTTGCATAAATTTTTTCTTTGTTGCTTGGAAAAGTTGTCTTGATGTGGACATGTTTGCAACTTATGCAACATATTGTGGAAGGAAGGTTAGCCATCAAGGTGGCTGAGTTGTGTGAGCGGTATTTTTGTCTGCTACCTTATAATGTCGTGTTATCGGAGGGGCCGCTGTATTTAGAGGGTTTGAACGATAAAGGGAGGCGTGTAGATGTAGACCGTTTCTTCTGGTGTGATGTATTTTGAACTCATATCCTTAATGTGGTAGTTTGAGAGGCTGTTGTTCGAGAGATCGCATTGAAAAAACTTGTTGAAGAAGACGAAAGAATAACAGGTAGGCATATAATTTCGTGTAGTGAACGAAACGCCCGGGCTGCTTTAAATGTAACTATCTTTAAATGTAGGCTCGAATTCTTCCTGCTCGATATGAATAAATAAATCTTTATAGAATTGTGTGATTTGTCAACTGTATTTATTCTTCAGACTGAATTGTATAACTAATACTTATGTTACGCCACTTATGGGGGGTCGTTATGATGGTTGACAACTATATTGAATGTCAATAGCTATCTTAAATATTTCAAATTTTGAAATTGTTTATTATTTATAGTTATGAGGGATGGTGTAGTACGAATTGTTGAGGGAAAAAAAATGATTTGTCGTGCAGGCTCTCTTGGGTAGGAGGAGTTGAATTACGTAAGAAACAGTCGTGATAACAAAACTCGTTAACTAAGGAGTAATGATGAAATGGTGCAGCGAAAGGACGTATCTGTGTAGAAAGTGGGGGTGACCGACACATATTTGAGGAAGCTGTCATTTCAAAAGCCGAGGGTGAGTATAAAAACTCAACTCTCTCTCCCTCCCTCATAAATTATCCACAATTTTAAAGAGAGAAAAGAGTATTGTGAACAATGCATCTAAAGAGAGAAAATGTTTGGGTTCTGAGTGTTGTCCTCCATTGTTAACAAAACCTTTATCTGGTATTACCACTTCATTGGAAATACAGCACAAGCGAGGGATCTCTTCAAAGGGTATTTGTAAAGCAAAAGATTGTGGGTCTTCTAGTACAAGTGAACGGGAGTTCTGGATTCTTTTTATTTTTGATGTTTGTAAATATGATTTTGTATGTGCAGATTTATGTAATTTGAAATATGGGGTATTTGGGAAACTGTCGTTTCCTAAATGGTAGATTGAGTAAAGAAAAATGACTCTCTAATGTTGGTATTGGTTTAGTGAATCAATCATAAATTTGGGCCACATGAACTCCCAATTACTTTGTGTTTGTCGTAGGTGGGGTTGTTTGGTTAACCATTTCTGGAAGAAGGGTAAAAGTTTGAGTAGCCTTTTTTTGGAAAATTTGTTATAGAGGATGTTGGGTAATAAAAAAAATGTGGGTGGGGTTGTGTTATCTATTTTTATACTAAATAATCACCAATTTTTCTTTTGATTTGTAGGTCGAGTATGCGAACTAAAAATTTAAGTCATATGACTAAGTTTGTAGTGTCATCCAGCTCGGAAGAGACATCATCATCAGGTAGGGAGGACGATTGTGGTAATATGGAGAAGGTTGTAGATAGTAAAGAAGTAGTAATGGGTGTAGTCGAGAGTGTGCCCATCCAAATCGAAGATGTAGTAGTGGACGACGCCGAAATAGAGGCAAATGAGGATGAGGTAGAATATTTTGTATACCCAGTGGGGGTAGATGTGGGAAAATAATTTTTGAGATATAAAAAGAAATTATCAATATGGTAGGGGGAATATGTGAAGGAGGATGAGTTATGGTTTAGAATGTTATTTCCAGTTCAGGGGGACATGGTGTATTACCAAGTCCCTAGTCTCAATTTGTGGAAGTTGGAGAGGGGAATTCCGGATGATGTGGAAATATTGTACTATAATGAGTCTGAGGAGTTAGGTCCGAATGATGGGTTCTTGTACTATCTTAATTAATTGGTGTATGGTCTTACGGTACCGTTGACCAATTTCCAAAAAGGGGCTATGAATATATTACATTGCTGCCCAGCATAGTAGGAATGAGAGGTGGTGAGTGAATGGTAATGCGAGATAATTTGTTCCTACAAATGTGATTAAGTTTTACAAAATAAAGTATTTGAAGGCTAGTAGGAATTATTACCTGTATATTGATTCTTCGAGGCCAATTTTTTTTACTTCGATTCTGCTGGTCGACCATAGAATGACTATCTTGTATTGGTTAGGGGTAACTGTATGTAGGTGCCAGATGAACCAACGCTCGAGTTGGAATTTAAATATTTTAATTCGAGTAAGTGACTTTTGCTACTAATCAATTTTGTGTACTTTGTTTTTCAGGTCCTGCAGTTGTTGCTACTCCTGACTATTCAAGCATGTTTGATCGAGTAGTGCGGGAACAAAAAGATTTGAAGCAGATGCTTGGGGATCTGAACATTCGAAGAGATAAAAAGGTAAACTCAGAGATTCCCAAGGTTCAGCGAGCTAATCAGAGACGAGTTATGGCAGGTCAAGGGGTGTCTGTAAACAAAAAGGGTTCGCCGACAAATGTTGTGGATGAGGACCTCCCTCCCCTTCCTGACTTTACTGGTATCCCTCCTCCAAAAAGATCGAGCGACCTTAATATGTTTTAGAGGTTGAGAAAAGTGTATCAGGGGCTTTCCCAGTCTTCTACCGAGGTTCCAAAAGGTGAGAATCTGCCGGTGCAAGAAGTTTTGGATGTTAAAGTATCAAAGATACAAAAGGTTGGGGAGGTGATTTATTATGATAAGGAGAAGCGGAGTTCAGTAGAGAACCGCTGCTTCACTCTTCCGGAGAACGACCCAGGGAAAATCAAAGAGTTGTTCCAAGAGCAGGTGGCACATGTAACTATTAGTATGATTTACGTGTTTGAACTTTGTTTGATAGTATTATTCCTGATTTAACTTATGTGTTTTGGCAGTTGTCCATGCTTGTGAAGGGGACTTTAAATTTTATGCTGAAAAGAAATTAAAAACATTTGGAGATCTCTCACAAGGTTGAGGCTCAAATGGAAGAAAACAAAAAACTGAAGGCTTAGTTGAGTGAGTTGGCTTCTCAGTTCAAGGAAGAAAAAGAGATAGTGGCAGAAGCTGTTAAAGTTGTTGTAAGAACGGAGCTTCGGGCACAGATGGTCAGGGCAAAAAACCTATGGATAAATCGGTAGAGATGGTAAAGGTTGGAAGGGACAACCTGATCTGGTCATACCATTATTTTGGTTTAACGGAGAACGATATTTCGCTCAGTTTGGCAGGCAAGTACGAAGATTTAAACTTCCCTTCGGATGTGGAGGAACAGGTCAAGGTAGAGCGGCTAAAAGATAATGTTGTACCTGAGAATGTGGTGACTGTGTCTCCCCCCCACCTTAATACTGATCCAACTCACAATGCTGCTAGTGGAGTAAAGTTACCTCAAGAGGTAGAGCTTTGATAAAATTAGTTTGGTTTTTTGTGGTTCACCTGTATTGGTCCTCTATTTCGAATTATTGAGTTTGATGAGATTGGAACTATTTATTTGGTAAAACTACAAGTTTTGATCGGCACATAGAATGTTGTTATGAGATTTTAAATGTTGTTGATAATAGAAAAATTATAATCTGCATAGGATGTAGAGCGTTTGAGGGAAACTATTACCACAATGAAGAGAACATTGAGTAGAGCTAGGGACTCCATGACTCACACTCAAAAGGTATTAAATTAAACTAAATATGAGAGGAAGCATTTTAAATCTATATCAGAAAAGAACTTTATTGAATTATATGCTCTTCAGGGTAGATATGCTAAAATAAAAATAGAGAGGGACGAGGTTAAGAGAAAAGAAGATGAGAGGTTTGGGTTATTAAAAAAACTATAATAGAGGTTCATTTTGCTGATAAAAATGATAAAACCAGGTATCAGAGAGCGTTGCTATCTCTAGCACTGTACTTTAAGGCCGAAGTGGATGACGAACGAAGACTAAAATATGCTTATGTAAATATTTTAAAAGAGAGGGTATAATACCAGATCCAGCTCGAGTTCAATATTTGGCACAAGAAGCAAGAAATTGTCATAGCGTAAAGACGAGAAGATGTTCAACTTGAGCTGGGGTATCTATTATATAGGGTAGTATAGGTATATTACCCGCTGCTTGTGGTTTTGTATAGGGGCGGAGGATGACGAGGATCTTTTTTTTTAGCATTAATATAGAACAGAGGGTGATACAAACTAACTTGGAGTACGAACTGAATAAATCGCAAGAAATGCTAAAGTTGTGTACCGAATAAAACATACATCTTGTAGCTCGTGTTACAGTGGAGATAGTATTAAGAAAGAAAGTGGAAAAGGAACTGAAGGCTTTAGAAGTGGCACTGAAGGAAAATTGTCACTGTTTATATGATGTGCACAAGGGGTTGAAGAGGTTTTTACATCCAGGGCAAGCTCAAGTTGACGCTCAGACTGCCCAAGAGCGTCAGATAGAATTAGTTATTAGTTTTTATGGTGGTGAACTGGCTAGAGTGGAGAATAAGCTTAGAAAGTACATCACGAATTGTTGAAAATATTTTGATGAAGAAGATGCAAAGGATGAGAATAAGTAGTTTGTGACAGATGAACATGGTAAAGGGTTTGAGAAACCAGCTCCTGAACCTATACAAAATTGGTCAGAGGAGGAAGTCGAAGACTTAGTTCCCGGTATCAGCAAGATATTGTAAGGTTCCGTTCTATCGATGTTGATCAAGCAAGTAGCTCGAGATGTGGTATGAAAAAAAAAATCTCCTTGTCCTTTAACGATGAAGATAAAATAAAGTGCTCACCTATACTGGATTTTTATGTGAACTGTATTGAATAAGATTTGGGATATATATAGAAATGTATAATAGATGTTAAATTGGTTGTATAATAGATGAGTAATCAGATAGTAGATGAGTAATCAGTATAGTAGATGTGTAATTCGGTCAAACATAAGTATTTAATTGATGTAAGATCGATATACATGATAAATGTGAAATAGATAACAAATAATAGATTGTGACACAGTCTTATCTTCGATATAACTTCAACCTCCTTGTATTCCAAGGATTTGGAACTCGAACTCCAGCTTTTGTGATTAGATCACAAGAATTGAGGTTTCTTTTTCGGACGACGATGAAGGGTCCTTCCCAAATTTTTGCGAGTTTTCTTGTATTTAATTCTTTTCCGTGTTTTGGTACTTCTCGTAATACGAGGTCTTGGATATCAAATTCTCATCTTCAAACTAGCTTGTTGTAAGATTTTGCCAATGCCTGATGATATCTCCCCAGATTCATGATTACTCGATCTCTTGTTTCTTCGATCCAGTTCATATTACATTCTAACTGGAATTCATTTTCCTCCTCTGTTATTTCATGGTCACGTATGGAATGATGATATTGAGTTAGAATAACTGCTTCTGTTATGTAAGAGAGCTGGAACGGTGTACATCCCATGGATACTCGTGGTATTGTTTGATACACTCATAATACATGTGGTAACTCTTGAACACAATTACCCTTTTTTTTCTTCTGTCAAACGTTTTTTTATCCCATCAACTATAGTACGGTTGGTGATTTTGGCTTGACCATTCCCCTATGGGTAGTATGGATTCGAAGGAGAGTGAATAATGTAATGTTTATTGGGAAACTCGACCACTTTTACCCCCACGAACTGTGGTTCATTATCAATTCTAATGAGATGGGGGTAGACGAGCCTGATAATAATGTTTTCCTATATGAATTTGATGACTTCCACTTCTCGTACCCGACACAAAGGGACTGCTTTGACTCATTTGGTGAAGTAGTCAGTTGTTACCAAGAGGCCGAGATCCCATCTTTTGAATGGCCAATATACTTTACTTGAATAAAGCCCCAAGGTCGGAGCTCAAATATTGGGTCCATGTCACTGACAGACATTATATTTGCTCGCATATTCGATGGTTTGTACTCGCATTCCAGACCAAAAGACACCCTGAGTAATTGCTCAATTTGCCAAAGATCATCAAACCGCATGGGGTCCGCAAGTGCCTTCATACAAGTCACGTAGGAAATCGAGGGCTTCTTTCTTAGGCAAACATTTGAGATAAGGCCTTGTAACTGATCGTTTATAAAAGAAGTTGTCAATAATGGTGTATCGTTTAACATTGTCCATCAGTCTTCCTTTTTCATTGACATCATTGGGGAGTTTGCTAGTAAATTTGTTATCTTGTCCAATATATTTGAGGAAAGGTCATCTCTAATCATCATCCATTTTTTTGTCGCTCCCAATATTAATTGCATTTTAATGGATAATGTTAATACTGGGGGTAGATATTACCTCGATCTGTAAATATCAAGATTCTGTTCCAAGGACTCCGGCGAGATAAGCAAGGAAATTCGTATGTCTATTTTTTCCTTAAGGTAAGTACTCTATTGTTACCTTTTAAAATCTGCTCATTTTGTTAGATACCGCTGTGGCATAATCAATCATTTTCCCATTTTCTAATATCGTTATGTGTAATGATTTACGATCAATAAAGAATCGGTATATATGGAGAGTTCAGGCATTCCGAGTTCCAAAGCCATATCCATTCCATGGATCGACGCCTCGTATTCTGCTTCGTTATTGGTGGCCTCAATATTGAGTCAGATTGACATCTCAATTTAATTATCAGAGGGTGTGATAAGAACGATACCGATTCTGGATCCTGAAGGCCCTGTGGATCCGTCGATTAGCAGACGTCACACTTTTTTTGATACTAAATCTGATTTTTCTTTGAATTGTTCCTCCATAAGATCGGTGGTATCCTCTTCCCAATCAGGGTCATCAATAAGAAAATCAGTTAAGAAATCTGCTACTGCATGACCTCTTTTAGAATGTCTTGGTTCAAATCGTATGTCATGCTCTCCCAAAGTGACCTACCACTACTGTACCCATTTGGATTTCTCCCTTTTGGACAAAACTTCTCGTAAGGGGTAATTTTTCATAACCTGAACTGAATGAGCTTGGAAGTATTGCTTTAACTTCAGTGACATGTACAGAAGAGCTAGGAGTAGCTTCTCGATTTTAGCATATCGTGTCTCTGCCGGGGTATGAGTCTTACTGATGAAAATAGATGGATTTTTTATTTTCTTTCTATTTTCTCATTAAGTCGAATGTGCGCCAAATTGATCGAATTATCTGTGTCGGCCAAGTAGACTGTAAGCTCTTCGACTTCTGTGGGTGTGCTCATGATTGGTGGTTTGCCCAAGTATTATTTTAACTCCTAAAAGGCTACTTTACATTCTTTGTTCCATTCGATCACTGGATCCTTTTTAGCTTTGTCTTTTTGTGCTCCTTCGCATAGTAGGCTAAATATCCATCTACATCAGTCTGATGATTTTGATATAAATTGGTTGATTACTGCTATTTTGCCAGCCAATATTTGTATATTTTTCTTCATTTTCGGTGAAGGCATGGATAGTAGAGTGCGGATGCGATCCTTGTAAGCTTCAATCCTTTTCTTGCTAATCAAATGTCCCAAAAAAATTCCAGATTGAACTCCGAAGTGGCATTTATCAGGGTTGAGCTTCATCCTGTAGGACCAATTTTTTTTAAAGGTTGTATGAAGATCTGCTAGATGATTTTCTTTTTTAAAGCTATTATACAACATGCCATCGATGTAGACTTCCATAGTTTTTCCGAGTTGATCCTTGAACATCTGAGTCATTAATCTTTGATAAGTAGCTCCTGTATTTTTTAGTCCAAAAGGTATGACTTTATATCAGTACAATCTTTAGTCTGTGATAAAAGCTATTTTCTCTTGGTCTTCGGGTAACAGGGGAATTTGGTTATATTCGGACGCAATGTCCATCATAGACAAGATCTCATGTCCAGCAACTGAATCGAGCAGATAATTAATGATAGGAAGAGGAAAACTATTTTTTGTAGTGTGTCTGTTGAGGTCTGTAAAATCTACACATACTCTGATCTTGCCATTTTTCTTTGGAATTGCCATAATATTTGAGATCCAATCAGGATATTTGGCCTTTTAGTTGAATCTGACTTCGATAAGCTTGTCGATTTCTTTGTTAACTTCTTCCCTGAGTCAGGGTGCTAACGTCCTCTATTTTTATTTAATCGCCTCAGCCTTATCTTTTAAGGAGAGTCTATGGCAAGCCAAAGAGGGGTCAAAACCTGACATCTTATGAAATGTCCATGCAAACACATTACTATTTTCTTTTAAGAACTGAATAAGAGCATTATGTTCTGTGATTGGTAAAAGAGTTCCAATATAAGTGCCTTTCTTGTCTTTACTAATTTCAATGTATTATGTGGTTTCTATGCTTGGTGTTTGGTCTTCTATGGGCTAAGTATTTTGTAATTGTTATACGGCATAGTCTTTGGAAGGTTATGCCATGATAGCAACTGTATTTTCGCAAGCTCAAGCTAGCTTCTGACTATATTTGATCTCATATATCCTGCCATTCCAATCGAATGCAAAGTGATAAGTAGACATAATGGCATTCATATTGTGTAACCAGCATCGCCCCATGATTCCTAAATAACGTGACTTGGCATTAATAATATAAAGAATTACGTTGATAGTTACTGGCCCCACTGTTATGGGAAGTACAATCTTATCTACTCGTTCCTCTTTAGAGCCATTAAAACCGCTGATGTCAATATCGCTAGCTTTGACTTCATCGGTTAAGCTCATCTGTTTAATTATACTTTCAAATAACAACTCAATATTGTTCCCATGTCAAATTTCCTCATTATAACGCACTTGTTGTCATGTTAAAAATGAGAAATGTTATCACAATCTTCGAAAGAGATCCCCATTTTCTTATTACTGGGTTCCATAAGTAATCGAGCCTCTTTGTCAACCATGGATAGGTCGTGACATTGGAGGAGGCGATGTTTTTTAAATATGACCGATCTGTTGATTTTGTGTGTCTCGATGAAATGGCTGAGGCAAATATGATGCAAATGTTTTTCACCTATCCCTTCTTCGATCTGGACTACTTCAGTAATAAGTTTGTAACAACCATTTTTGTAACCCTCTTGGTCGATGATGTATTCGTGCAACCTGCAGTCTTTAAGTATTTACTCCATGAATCTTTGTAGAGCGTAGCAATGCTCGGTATCATGGTGTTAAACTTTGTGGTGTTTGCAATATGGCCTTCGCTCAATGGGCTGGAGAGGCTAAGCGTTTATGAAGAACTTGTCTTTCTGAAGCGTGGGGTACATCTTGGCCTACATAGCAGTTAACTTTGGAAGACATGGCTTTGGAAGGTTGCTACCCTTCCCAGTTCAATCTCTATTAGATTTAATATGTTTTCTGTCCCCTCCAGTATCTGTAAATCGTTCCAATTCTCGTTTTGTAGTTTGTCCTTTAGTTGTTAGGATTGATTTATGTGGCTTTTGCCGCTCGGACAGCATCCTTTCAGGATCAATATAATTATTCACTTTTTTTGATCATATCCTCCAGATTCGTGGGTCTATTCAGAATGAGGTGTTCTTTTGCTCGGCATTCCATGATCAGAGCATTGGTAAAGGCCAAAATGGTAATCTTCTGATCGAGGTTATCCACCCTTCTTGTCAAATCTAGGAATTTTTTGGTGAATGTTTCGAGCGTTTCCCCCGGCATTTGATTCAGACTAAAGAGGGAGTAAATATTATCATCTTTATCCTTGTTGTGTGAATAATTCTTAACAAAAAGTTCCCGCAGTTGTTCAAAAGAATGAATTGATCCTTTCTTCAAGGAATGAAACCAGTGTAAGGGTTCACCTAGAGACTGGTCAGGAACAATCGGCATAGTATGTGATTTGATATGGAATGCAAACCCAAAGAGTCTTGAAATTCTTGAACATGTTCGACAGGATCAGTTCCTTTGAATTTTTAGATTTTCTGTAGTAGCCTACTCGCAGCCTTCTAGCTCCAATCAAACACTCGAAGGCTACATCAAAGCCTACCTAGAGATCTAAAGCCCATTAAGACGATAGCTATGTCCACGAAGCCTTCCGAGACTAATCGAACACTCGAATGAACCATCGAAGCCAACTACTGTAGTCAAATATAGATGAACAACGCATGAACTCCATATTAGTACCAGAAGTACTTCGACCATGGTCGTACATGGTCGAAGGCGGACACGTCATGCAGCCAGATTACCAGACAAAATAGAGAAACAAGTCGCTCGACAACTACAGTGCCAAATCTAACAACTACAGTGTCAGGTCCAACAACTACAGTGTTAGAACCAACATCTACGATGTCAGAACCGACAGCTACAGTATCAGAACTGACTCCGGGTACAAGTCAGTTGTCCTTAGAGGATATGCATATAACTTAACTCCCCATGGTGACTCAACCCTTTCTATATTCTATAAATATGAGGGAGGAGGCACTAGGAGAGGGTTAGAAAAACTCTCCCACAAAGCCTTAGCAGATTACCTTCGAATACCCTGTAACTACCCACAGTTCGAACCTTCAACTACCTTCGATATATATAACAATTCTCTTAAAAATCCTCGTTAGAGGTCGTGGATCATCCCATTCTATGACTTTACGCAAGTATGTTAGTATATTAGTGTCGTTTACTATTATATTAGATACTTGCAAGCCCTATACGAGGATAATCCAGCGGTGTAAGAGCTAGTTTCCCCTCTACAAAACTTGGCCCCTATATTTGGTGCCGTCTGTGCAATCCTACCCTACCAAACTCCCCCTGTCTTTTTTCTCTTTCCCTTTTCTACTCCTACAAGCCACCTTCAATGGCCCCCACCCTCTGCTCTACTTCCGCCCTTGTCGGCAACTCTGCCGATGAAGTGGCCGCTCAGCTCATCCTCCTTACCCAACAATTTGCTCAAGCTGAGGAGTGACACTACAATCAATTACACCTTGAGCGTTAAGCTCATCGCCAAGAGTTCAAGGCTAAACGGAAGCGTTGTTTAGACGAAACAGACAGACAATATCGTGCTCTCGATGATCTACACAATACAGTTTGCGAGTTGCAACAACTTTAAACTAAAGACGCCCCTCAGCCCTCTTGAGCACCTACCCCGTCGCGTGTTTCAGCTCGCGCCCAGCTTGGGCCCCAGCCGCATATTGAAGTACCCCCGATCCATCTTGGCACCGAGGGTACTCCCCCCACCATTTTACCTACCAGATCAATCCACCTTGGTGTACACCCCTCGGAGGATTCTTCCCACTCCACTCTTCGAACTACCCGATACCCCAAACACCGCCTGACGTGAGAATGTTTCGGGGAGCGTAGTGCTGAACATACGCCGAACATTCAGCCTCATCTTCCTCAACCACGGCATTCTTCCCCTCGTTCTGCCTATTTTACACAGCAAGAACTCGGCCACAAAATCCGTACTGCCATATGCATCAGTGTGAGCCCACACCGAACTCTTGGAGTCAGTTAAACAACCCCCTCTGCCCCAAACTCCTCGCTATCGTGGTGCCTCCAAATTTCCACTCTCCCAAAATCAGCAAATATCGCAATACCGACCCCCAATCCCACATCCTCAAATTCTAAAATGCCTTAAGCCTTTGCTCTACTGCTGACCACCTATTGTGTCGACTGTTTCCCACCAGCCTCACACACAGCCCTCTCAGATGGTACCATAGCCTCCACAATGGTTCCATCCGAAGTTTCAAACAACTTTTGACCCTTTTCATCATCCAGTTTGCCTTCAATAAGGACCGCGAGGTTCAGGTCGATGCCCTTTTCAACTTTCGTAAATCCCCCAATGAAACCCTTGAAGTCTTTACCAAACAATTTCTCGATGAGTCGCGTAAAGTTGAGAACCTCGACTACGTGAACGCCATTCTGGTGTACTCTAACGCTTTCCCAGATAATAATCGTATAAAGGAGTATATTGTACTTCATAAACCACGAACCCCTGAATGCCTCTAAAAATTAAATTGCCAGGAGCAAGATTTAACCCCCATTCAGAACAAACCTTGACAACCTTCTACACCCATGGTCGCTCCTGTCTTACAGGAGACTGAGAGCCGCAAACGCCCACACTCTGATAACACTCCTACTGAGGCCTACAAAAAATAGCCCAAGCCGGTCTTCCTAAGCTTACTGCTCCCATCAGTACCCTTCTCCTACAAATTTAAGCCGACCTGATATGACGTACTCCCTACCCCGTCGAGGTCAAACAAGGCGAACCTTACTGCCAAAATCATAAATATAACTGCCACCACACCAAAAAATACTACACTCTACAACGCTCTCTCAAAATAATTCTTAAGGTGGGTCGTCTACATCAATATGTTGCTGACCTCCCTAGCTACCTCAACGGGTCGTACCTTAAGCCTCAACCTGCCCCAGCTGCCGACCCAGCCAAGGTACACATTTTCTAACTCCATCTCATCGAAGTTAACAATATCGACAGCGGCCGTACTAAAAGTAAGCGCAAGCGTGTCGAAAAATGTTGTAAGCTTACCTACTAGGATAAGCTATCCCTCCTTCTGCCAGAATCAAGCCAATACCCTCGACCTGAGGGTATCTCCTTTATTAACTGTGACACTTCCCACATTTATTTCCCCCACTCTGATCCCTTGGTCATTATGATCAAGGTCAAATGCCTCGTCCTCCATACCATGGTCATCAACATAGGTAGTGCAGTTGACGTACTATTTCTCCAGACTGTTCGAGCCATGTAGAAAACCAACCTCATCACCCCGGCTAATGTTGAACTCAAAGGCTTCAATGGCGCCACCGAAGTCATTGTCGATCGCATTAGCCTCCTTGTCACTACTAGGCCATTTACACTCCAAACCAGTTTTCTCGTCATCGACAAGAAATCTGGGTATCTAGACATCCTTGGGCGCGACTAGCTCCATGCCATGAGAGCCATACCTTCGACTTACCACCAAATACTTCATTTCTCTACCCCTTGTGGTACGTGGAACACGAAAGGCTCTCAACGCCTTTCCCGCTCATGCAAGCACCCGGAGATCGATCAAAACCAAAAACTTCAAATAACCATATCAATTAATATCTCTCTCTATCCCCATACCTTTGATGCCAGCTACCACATCCATCGAACCCAATGTCTATATCGAAGTTGACGTTCTGGTCCAGGTACGTTCATTAGTACTTTTCTATATGAGGCCGAAAGCCTTAAACTCACTGACTTCCTTTAAGCAAATAAAAATGCCTTCGCCTGGACATTCCATGAGATGCCCAGTGTTGACCCCACTTTAGGGTATCATCGACTCAACCTCATCCTTCACTCTATAGCAGTGAAGCAAAAGAAGCGTACGTTGGCCCCATGACTTCGAGAAGTGGTAAGCTCGAAGTTGATAAACTCCGAGCTGCAGGTTTCATTAGAGAAGTCAAGTACGTTGACTGGATCTCCAACATTGTTGTTGTCCCTAAGAAGAAGGACCAGAATTTGCGTCGACTTCACAGACCTTAACAAATACATACTGAAGGGCAATTTTCCTCTCCCAATCATTTTAGTATTCCTGGATGCCACAGCTGGCCATGAACGACTATCGATGATGGATGCGGTTTTGGGTTACAATCAGGTACCACTCCTCCCCGAGGACCAACTTAAATTTTTTTTTATTACTGAACAAGGTCTTTACAGCTTTAACATCATGCCATTTGGCCTTAAAAATGTGGGTGCTACTTACCACCGTCTTGTTACCACCATGTTTAAACCTTTGCTTTGCAAGTCGGTTGAAGTCTATATCGACAACATGTTATGCAAAAGTCTCTAAAAATAAACCCATATCCAGGACCTCAACGAGGTATTTGCCATACTTCGTACTTATAACATGAAACTTAACCCAGGCAAATGTAAGTTTGGTGTTTCACCTGGCAAGTTCTTGGGCCATCTCATCAGCAAACGGGGTATCGAGATCGACCCCACTCATATCCGAGCCCTCATCAATATGCCTTCCCCTCTAATAAAAAAAGATATCCAAAAGGTTGCTGGCAAGATAGCCACCTCCAACCATTTTATATCCAAATCCTTTGACCGTTGTGTCTGGCTTTTCTCCCTCTTACGCGACCAAGGTTTCCACAAGGCCAAAAAGAGAAATAACCCCAAAATCAATTAGACACCCGATTACGAACAGGCTTTCCTCGAACTTTAAACATACCTTGGTCGACCACCCATCATCAGTACCCCCATCAAAGGTGAAACACATTCTTTATACCTTGTAGTTACTAACACTTCCATTAGTTCGGTCATTATTCGACTCAAATCTAACATCGAGAAACCCATGTACTTTATCAACATAACTTTGACACCTGCAGAGACTCGATACACAAAGCTCAAGTGATTGCTCCTCACCCTCGTTTACACTACTCGAAAGCTTAAACCATACTTTCAAGCTCATCCTATATGTATTATCACCAGTTACCCCCTTCGAGAGATACTCAACAAGAAGGAAATATCCAGACGGGTACAACAGTGGTATGTTTATCTTGGCGAATACGACATCACATTTGAGAAACAAATATCTCAAAAAAGCCAAGCAGTTGTGGATTTCCTTGCCGACTTCTTGGTCGAAGACATAACTAAGAAGAATACGAAGATGATCTACCAGAAGACCAGCCCGAACAGAACGACCCTTGGAACCCTAACCAGGTTGGTGTCTCTTTATAGATGGATCTGCCGGACCTAACTGTTCGGGGATTGGTATTGTTCTGGTCACCCCCACAAATGACAGAATTAAAAAAGTCGTCAAGTTAAACTTTGAATGCTCTAACAACGAGGCTGAGTATGAAGCATTGCTACATGGCCTTGATCTCACACTTGAACTTGGTGTTCCTAAACTTGTAGTATTCACAGATTCTCAACTTGCTCAGAGGCAGTACACCGGTAAAAATCAGGCCAACAGTCGCATGGCTGAGTATGCTGCTCTCGTCCGCCAGTGCATGGATCATTTTCCTATTAAATCTTCATTACCCTTAAGGTAAAACAGATATGCTGATGCCCTCGTCTACATAGCAGCCATGTTAGGCCAGTCCGAATCTCGAACACTCAATATCGAAGTACTCGAACGCCCAAGTATCGACCAGATGGAAGTCAATGCCATCAATACTAGGGGCGAGACTCTCAATCCAGATACACCAACCTTGCTTACTTCAACAGTTCTACCCTCCCATACGATCCCAATGCTAAACGGTCGTTACTGGAAAATTGTTGCAGATACACCAACCTCAAAGGAGAGTTACATCACAAATCCCCAAACGGCGTTCACCTACGATGCATCTATCAAAATGAAACCACTACCATTCTTGCCAAACTCCACGAAGGTACCTACGGTGTTCACACTGCTGGTCGATCTATGGCCCTTCGAACCGTATCCCAAGGTTTATTCTGGCCTAATATAAAGAAGCAAGCTAAAGAATACACCAAACATTGTGACAAATGTCAACGTTACGCCCATGACATCCATAGCCCATCACAAGACCTCCATTGCAGCTAAGTATCTTGGTCATTCAAGCGGTAGGCCATCGATCTCGTGGGTCTATTTCCTAAAGTATCATGAAGTCGAGAAAATATCCTCGTGATAACAGATTATTTTACTAAATGGGAGGAAGTCGTGCCTTTGTGTCAAACCAGAGAAGAAGAAGTCATCAAGTTTTTATGGGAGAATATCATTACACGCTTCGGCTGCCCTCACATGATACGATGTGACAATGGTCTATAATTTTTTGGGATCAAAGTCCGTAATTTCCTCAAGAAGTACAACATCATCCTCTCCCCCTCAGTACCTTACTACCCCCAGGAAATGGTCAGGTCGAAGCAATCAATAAAACTATAGTCGACGATCTTAAGAAGCGTATCGATTAGAAGAAAGGACGATTGGTTCAAGAACTACAATATGTACTCTGGGCCTATCGAACAATACCGCAAAAGGCGACGGGCTGCACATCTTTCCTCCTAGCCAATGGTACCGAAGCAGTACTCCCTACTCAATTCGAACTACCGACACGTGACCCCAACCTCCCAGACAAGATAAGGAGTTCAAACTCAGATGCAATATGTTATGGATCGATGAAACCAGAGACTGAGCCATCGCTAACCTCGGTCGTTATCATCTTTCCTACCAAAAGTCATACAACAAAAAGGTTTGACCGCACAGCTTCGACATCAGGGCTCTTGTACTTCGGTGAGTCATACCCTCTTCGAATCCTCGCAATGTTGGCAAGTTAGCCAAATCTTGGGAATGACCTTATATCGTATACGATAAGACCGATAAAGGATCCTATAATCTAATAACAAAAGATGAAGAGCCTCAACCTAACCCATGAAATACAATGTAGTTAGCCTCATATAACAGGTCATAACCACTACCTTGTTCAACTGATCTAAATACAGTATAATCAATTAACATATTTTTTACCCTCTGAACTTCGTATTCTGTCTTCCCGCAAATTTCTTGGTCAAACTTAAGTATCATGTCCACCTTTCTACTCAACAGATATTTCGGGGCGACCTCAAAGTTTTTCAAGTCTCCAATTCTAGTAAACCTGAGGGGCATGAATGGTTGACTGACTGGACCCTCATCTTCGACGGAGCGTCCTTTAGTTGGAGGAAAGTGCTTGAAAGTTATGGGATCATACCCCAAACTATCTATGAAGTTCTTTAAGGAAGTTATCGTCTCATACTGCTCATCAAATTGCGCTTGGAAAGTTGCCCTCTGTTCTTCAATTTCCTTCACCTTCTCAGCAAGCTTTGACTCCAACACCTTCTACATTTGAGAATTATTGCCACGCTCAGCTTCAAGTTCCCCAGTACACTCAGCTCTAATAGTTAACCTCTCTCACTTTAGCACATTAACCTCGGTCTCCAGCGACAACGCGATTCCTCGAGTAAGCTCCAGATTGTCCACCGCCTATTTCAGCTACCTCGTTGTTACCTTCCGGGCCTTGGCAAAAGCTTGAGCCCAAGCATGCACCTACTAGAATACTCGAACCATCAGTACTTCTTGAAGCATAGTAAATTTTATCATAATTTTAAAATCACATAAAATAGTTACCTGATGCAGAGCCTTATTCATTTACTTCCCAGCCTCCTCTAGGTCATTTGCGCAGAGCATCGCCATCGACGTGGCCGTGGCTCGAGCATGCTCCTCTAATTCAACATTATGTTGTGCCTCGTCTGTATCCTCCACATCATTAGCCCCCAGCTCCCGATGCCTCTTACGTTGAATAATCTTCAGCTGTTGGACTTTCGAAGGTTCAGGAACGACCATGCCCTTACCTTTGTTTGCCTGCTTCGATGCCTCGGGAACTACTTCGGGTATTGGCGCTGCTTGCTGCCCCTTTGGAAATTAATTTGACTTACGAATCAATCTTGTTTTCTCTATTTCTTCGGGACCTTTCGAAGTACCATCTTCTCTTCTCTTTTGTGGTCTAGCAACAACAGGCTCATTTCGAAGTAATGTATCTGTCTTCTTCCGCCTCTTCCTCACGATACCTAGCTTCCCGAATACTCGATTTATCTACTCCTCATTAAAGTCGACAATTTCGTCAATGTACCTCTTCAGATTTGCTAAAGTCTTAGGATTGGGTTCTGTAAAATAACAAAAGATAAGTTTAGATAACCTATTCGAGCCCCTCAACCAAAAGCCTTTGACAGTCAACTTACTTGGATTATACACCCTGTGTTGCAGCCTGTACTCTTCTTCCCCCTCTGCATTTTCATAAATATCCCTTACTACCACTAAATCCTTGTCCCACCCTCGACCAATCGAGCACAGATTGAATAGCCACAGCATATCTGCATGAAATTGTATATGGTAAGTATCCGCCTTCTTATTTGCTTTTCTCATGTAGAACGATACAATATCAAACCACTCGATCAACCCCTACTTCTTACGCTTCAACTCCACATTCATCCCCTCGATAACCCTGATCATCTTGTAGAAGTTACCATTCATCTGGCAAGGAGCTACATCCCAGTAGATCAATACCTCTTTTACCAACCTTCGAAGGGGTAGTCGCATCCCCAGTCGAATCTGACCTCTAAATGCAAAGAAACCCTCTCAAGGGGTATCCTTGAATGTGTACTTAGCCTCTACTGGAATTAGCACCACTCCCACCCTCGACAAATCATGTTTAGCCATGAATCGATCCAGTCTCACCTTCTCTTGAGTCAAGACTGACCTCATAGCTCCCCTCGAACCAACCAAACCCTCACTACTGTCGCTCTTCTCCCCTTCTTCTCTCTCATCCCCTGAAACCTCGACACTACCTCCATTCCCTCTTCCCTGCCCTCCATCAATCTTTTCTCCGTTACTCTCCCCGATCACTTGGGCCCTACGACGGCTCTTCCTCAAAGCCCCAATTTTAGGTACTACCATGGCTCATGGGGCGTCTATTGCAATGTCTAACTCTTCTACATCACTGCTCTCACCCACTTGAGCACGACCAGGCACACTCAGTTAATTTACTGCAATCTCCTCATCTATCAGCCTCAATCTTGCAGATTGACGAGTACGCATTATACCCTACAAAAGAAGAGGTATGCAATTAGATCAATATATTTGACTATCATGTTTCAATATCATATTTTGGTCTACCCTCTCCAACTCCCCTAACCCATAGTCGAATGTTCGATTACAACCCTGATCACCACCTCAATATCCCCAATTTCCCATAGGGCCGTACCTCCAACCACTTGGGTCACCCCATTCCTCGGCCAGACCCTTATCAATGAAAACCCTAATAGCTCCTACCCTACAATATAACCAACACACCAAGATAGAAGAAGAAACCACAAAACAGAACTACTAAATCACCTATTTATGAAGAAAGTTAGAAGAAGTACTTGTTCGAATGATTCAGACAGCAACAACAACGGTTCTTTCTCTCCTCTCCAATAAGCTCTACCTCAACAATGGTGTATGTTTTCTATCCTTCTCTCGGTTCTCTCTCTATGATTAGTAATTTGGGGAATAGTAAACTTCTCCCTCACTCCTCTAAATACCACCTCGGAAAAATAAAACCGCCTCGGTTTCCCTACTCACCATCATTACCATTCTTCCACTCCCCCTCATTTTTCAGCTGCGACATGAAGTTGCAATTTTACCCTCAACTGCTCCCACGTACGTACCACATGCCCCTCTTCACAAGATCTTTCACAAGTCTCTCGAACCTTCTGGCACCCTACCCGAAGTTATTAACTCAAACCTACGTGTCACTTCCACCTTTTTCCCATAATACGAGGAAATATTATGATGACCTGTAGGGCACTCTGCCCTAGGAACTGTACCGCCTCTGACATGTCAAATGTTATGGCTGTCAGACTCCGCAGTCGAAGCCCATTTGCCATCGATAATGGAAATTTTCAAATCTCTCTTGATCTCATTTGTGAACTATCATTTGCATTCTATTTTGATGATTCGTCCATGCATATTAAGTACTTGATTATTTGAGGTTACTCCAAGTTCTTATCATTCTTACTGCTCATTCCTAAAAGTTTGACTTTCAACAAATTCCTATCGCACCTACATTATCTTTGTCTACTATATTTGTCACACTTACAAAAATTTACTGTAAGACAGATCAATTTCATTCGAATACATGTCCATACTCAAAAACAAAAATCAACAACAAACCAAACAAACAGAGACAACATCAACAGAAAATAAAGCAAATTCCTATTCCCCCTCCCCTTCCCAAACCAGTGCCATTACCAAAACCAAGACGCCCCTATTTGCAGACGGGGCAGTTCTTGCAGAGCCCGACCTCATCTTTAGCTCGGTCTTCTTCGTTTAACATATTTTTGGCCATACATTGCAGGAAGAAGAACCAGTTGTTGATGAGTGGGTTCATCCATTGCAGTACCCTCCACCAGTGCGCATACGACATCCTACTAATCGGCTCCTCTGGCTCCAGCTCAATTAAATCCGACATCACCCAGTCTAGACTTTGGTCACCAAAGAACCATTGCTTCAGCTCGCGGGTCTTCTCCTGTATGTGACATTCCCTTACCGCCATTCTCCTCTGGTACCTTGTATTAGGTGTGGTGTCCATGGTTTGATTACTCGGAGAAGAAGATGCAGATAGTTTGAAATACTCATAATACCCCTTATTTATACTTGAATGCAGATGAATTTAATCCATCTTTAATCACCACCCGCATTAATCACCATCTTTAATTACCCTCCTCGGAATTGCAACAATCACTCAGTCAAACTTTCCAACTTCCCAAGCCCAACCATTTTCTTGGCATGTGCCCTCAGTACCAATTTTTGAGGCCCCTGCTGAAAGGGGGCGAATGTAGTAGCCTACTAGCAGCCTTCTGTGCTCTAATCGAACACTCGAAGGTTACATTGAAGCCTACCTAAAGATTCGAAGCCCAGTAAGACGATAGTTATGTCCACGAAGACTTCCGAGACTAATCGAACACTCGGAGGAGCCATCAAAGCCAACTACTATGGATGAAGATAGATGAGCAGCACATGAACTTCGCATCAGTACCAGAAGTACTTCGACCATGGTCGTACATGGTCGAAGGCGGACACGTCAGATAGCCAGATCACCAAACAAAGCAAGGAAACAAGCCGCTCGATAACTACAGTCCCAGATCCCACAACTACAGTGTTAGGTTCAACAACTACAGTATCAGAACCAGCAGCTAGGATGTCAGAACCGACAACAACAGTGTCAAAACCGACTCTGGGTACAAGTCAGTTGTCCCCAGAGGATATGCATGTAACTTGACCCCCCAAGGTGACTAAGCCCTTTCTATATTCTATAAATAAGAAGGAGGAGGCACTAGGAGGTGGTAAGAATAACTCTCCCACAAAGCTTTAGCAGATTACCTTCGAATACCATGTAACTACCTTTGATATATATAAAAATTCTCTTAAAAATCTTCGCTAGAGGTAATAAATCAACCCATTCTAGAACTCCACGCAAGCGTGTTAGTATATTAGTGTCGTTTACTATTATATTAGATACTTGTAAACCCCTATACGAGGATAATCCAGCGGTATAAGAGCTAGTTTCCCCTTTACGAAACTTGTCCCCTATATTTTCGGCATATGAAAGCTGGTTAAAACTTCGCCGTCTAATAGATCTTGTGCAATCAAGCTCTTCTATAGTCTATTAAAAATGTTCTTTCCTGCATGTGTCTGGGATTCGAGTAGTTCTTTGATGCGTTTGTCTACGAGTTCTTGAGTAACAAATTGTCGAGCCGTGACTGGGTGACACTGGAGGCGGCCCTCCCGAGAATTATGATCCCTACTTACTTCATTGAGTCGTTCATATACAGTAATTCGAATTCATCCTCTCTATAGGTCTTCTGCTTGTCTGGGGCTAGCGGGCACTCTGTCGACCTCATCTAGGGTAGTGAGTATTAGTATGATCTCAGGCTCATGATGGCTATTGATAACTTTAATGTCAGCTCCCTGGTTTGTACCTCTTAGAGGTCCTAGCCAGTTTCGAGCTAAAATTTATGATGTTACTGGTTTGCACTTCTCTCTTTCTAAATCTTCACGGGAGGTCGTAGTTTCTAACCTATTCAGAGGTTTTCTAAGCTAAAATTTGTGCTAGCATTCATTTATTATTCATCTAAATGTTATGAATATCCTTGGTGTAAAGGCTAAGTTTGAGAAACGAAATTAGGCTATTATATTTGGCGTCATTTGTGGGAACGAAGTTCTCAAACTCATTATCTCAAAAAATAGCTGATTATTTATATACGAGATGACACTTCCAGACCAAAGTACGCCAATTTCTCCAAAAGAAGGAAACACCATACTAGCAGAGTTACAGGCCAATCTCAACTCTAAAACTGAAAGGCGAGCCACTCTAGAACAACTACTATCAGGCGTCCAGGACGCGTTGAAGGTTCTGTAAAGTTAACAGGTCGCAACCCAGAAGAACAAAGGCTTGATGCCTGCTATTTTGCGGGTTTCCATTCTAGACAGGATAGGACCTCACGCAAACAATCTGAGAGGTAAAGCTTAATTTAAGCATAAGCAATATAGGGGCGAGCCTGCTATGATACAAAAAGTTCGCCAAGAAGTTGATGGCGGTCTCGATGGAGTCAGACAAGAAGAGCCACCCTGAGGAAAAATTTGATTTCTGGCTCTCGAGAAGGACGAGTCCTGTAACCAACCACCACAACTCGATAGTACATAACTCAGGAACATGTTGACAAGCTCATCAAAGAATTGCTTGATGATCAAATTCAAACCACTAAAGGAATCCATAACAGATTACTGAAGAACCCGATCGTACAGGAGCTAATGGATGGCGAAGTTCCCACTAGTTTCCACACTCCAAAAATCCAAAAATATAAGGGGACTGACCCAGTAGAATACGTTCAAGAATTCCAGGATGCTCTAGACTTATATTCGACATCCAGCCACATTCAATACCGACTCTTTCCTACCAGTTTACATGGTGAACCTTTGCGATGGTTCTACACCCTACCAGAAGGGTCCATTACAACTTTTGAGCAGTTGAGGGTACTCTTAGTCAAGAATTACTCATACAACAGAGACAAAGAGGGGAATCTATATTCTCCATTTAGCCTTAAGCAAGTACCAGGAGAGAAGCTCAAGATATTTACTAAGAAGTTCCTGGAGTTGGCACGAAAGGTAGATCGACTTGATTTGTAGATTCTTATTTCGCCATTCACCAATGCATTACTCGTCGATAGACGGGTGAAGGAGTACCTGGTTCTAAACAAACCTACGACTTTGGAGGACATGATCGAAAAAGTCAACGGGTATATCGATCTTGAAAAAATGGTATCCAACAGACTAAAAACTCAAAAATGACATTAACAGCTAGAGATCAATCTACAGGCCAAGATTTCAATTGTGCTGCTGATCAGGGAGGAGACAGGAAGCGAACAAAATCTAATGAAGATCGACCTCAGAAAGGCAGTAATATGCTAAAACCCTGTCTTCCCAAGATGACTGTTACCATAGCCAGCATTTATCCTATACTTCAGAAGAATAAGTTTTTTTACAATAAACATTATCTCCAACCCATTGAAAATAAATCATATTACATTAATCACAAAGTCCGACATCATGAGACGGGGCATTGCTTCACTTTACAGTGACTGTTGGAGTATATTTTAGCGGATGGACAAATGCATGAATACATCGTGGACGTCGAAAGTTATAAGATCGAGAGTTACAGACTTCTCACGGAGGTCGAACAGGTCGAAGAGGCGGCAGAGGAGAAACACTTAAACCATATCTCTCTTAGCTACTTCATCGAAACTCATACCATTAATAAATCAAACAGGAGTAAAACACGACGTATCAGCCAATACCACGACTTGTCCATAGACGATAAAGAAGCTCAGTTACTCCCCGCATCTAGCTTCTAATATACAGGGATCTCTTTTGACGAATGTGATGTTTGCCACGCCAACTTTCCTCACCATGATACATTGGTGATCATTTGAAAATGAGAAATGTCGTACTACATACAATGATGGTAGTTATTGGTAGTAGCGTCGAACTACTTTTTTAAAGTACGATTTATTAGATGGGGCTGGCCGACAAAGTACAGCCTTGTAACATTGATATCTGTAGATTTAACGATTTTAGAGAAGAACGTATAGGAAAAATCATACTTCCTATTACGGTAGGACCAGCAACCGTTGACGTTGTATTTTACGTTATCAATATAAAATCCTGTTATTTGAGGATAATTGGATACTACTGGTTACATAATATGCAAGCTATTTCGTCGACCTACCATTTGGCGCTGTGATTCAAATGGAATGGCGGTATTTACGAAATCAAAGCAGTCAAAAGCTAGCTCGAGCCTGTAGAAATATTATTACCATCATACTAGAACCATCGATACCATAACTAACATAGAAATTACGCAAAATAACAGGGAACATTACAGAAAACTTTACAATGAACTCTACAGAAAACCAGGTGCCAATTGCAGAAATCATAGAGTACATTAAAATCATTGGGGACAAGCAAAAAACATTTATTGGAACTCTTATGCCCCCAGCAGAACGAGATACTCATATTAAGTTCCTTAAAGACAACAGTGATGTATTCGCTTGAACGTTTCACAAAATGTTGGGCATCGATCCCAATCTGGCCTGTCATAAGCTTAATTTAAAAGATAAAGTTGAAGCCGTCAAACAAAAATAGAGAACTTTGCATTAAGACTCCGAGAAGAAGTCAACAAAGAGATTGATAAACTTATTGAAGTTGGTTTTATCTGAAAAGCCAACTATCCATAATAGATCTCAAATATTGTAGTAGTACCGAAGAAAAATAGCAAGATCAGAGTGTGCGTGGATTTCATAGACCTCAACAAACATACTCTGAAAGATGGATTTCCACTTCCTATCATAAACCATCTACTCGATTCTACTGCGGGACACGAACTTTTATCATGATGGATGCCGCATCAGGGTACAATCAAATACCTCTATTGCCCGACGGTCAGGAGAAAATAACTTTTATTATAAAGCATAGCATGTATTGCTACAGGGTTATGCCTTTCGGTCTCAAGAATGCTGGAGCCACTTATCAAAGGTTGATGACACAGATGTTCAAAGACCATCACGAAAAAACAATGAAAGTATACATTGATGATATGTTGTACAAAATTCTCCGTTTCTACAAAATACGACTCAATCCTGACAAGTGCCAGTTCGGTGTCTAGTCAGGCAAATTCTTGGGACATTTGATCAACAAGAAAGGCATAGAGGCTGATCCTGATCGTATTCGTACACTGTTATCTATGCCTTCATCAAAAACCAAGAAAAACGTACAGAAGCTAGTAGGCAAGATAACAACAATAAATCGTTTTGTCTGCAAGTCTTCAGATCGATGTCGATGGCTATTCAACCTATTACGTGAAGGGACAACGAAAAAGAAATCTTAAAAAGATCCTGAGATTGAGTAGACTGCAGATTGTGAAGCAGCATTTCATAAATTCAAACATTATTTGTGCAAACCACCAGTGATGAGTACACCTAAGGAAGAAGAAGAGCTCACCATATATCTTGCCATCACCGATGAATCATTAAGTTTTGTCCTCATTAGACTTAATGAAAAGATGGAAAAACCTGTCTACTATATCAACAAAACTCTCACTCCAGCAGAATCCTGGTATACCAAGATCGAGAAACTACAGTTAGCTCTTGTTTACACATTATAGAAGTTAAAACAGTATTTCTAAGCCTACTCAATTCGAGTAATGACAAATTATTATTTGTACAAAATCTTGTCCAAGCGAGAGAAATCTAGACGAGTACAACAATGGTCGGTAACTCTTGGCGAGCATGACATATGTTTCGAACCATGGCATTCTCAAAAAGATCAAGTAGTAGCAAATTTTCTTGCAGACTTCCCAATAGAAGATCTTGATTGGGAAGAAGATAGTACAGAAATTAATGAAGAACAGTTCAAAGAAAAGTCAGACTGATATCTCAAAAGGGTTGAAGACTTCTAACTGATGGTTTTGTTAGACCTGCGGGGTCAGGCATCGGCATCGTCTTTATTACGCCTTCTAATGACAGAATTGAAAAAGTAATCAAACTTAACTTTGAAGCTACCAACAATGAGACCGAGTATGAGGCATTAATTCACGGTATGGATATGGCTTTACAAATTGGAGTTTATGAGTTATCTGTGTGCACGAACTCTTTACTCATCGTGAACCATTATATAGAAATTTTTTAGAAAAACGAAAAATGATTGAATATGTTGCAGCAGTAGCTGACAGAATGTGTAGATTCAAGAAGGCTACTATTAAACATTTACCTCTCGGAGGAAGCAAACATTCTGATTCCCTTTCCTATCTGGCAGGTATCCTCGGAACAGAAGCTCGATATCTCAAGATCAAAGTAATATCCAACCCCAACATTAACATCATAAGCTCAAATTCTGCTAATACTGGTGGCGTTGAAAAGGATGAGGACGATTGGAGACGAACTTTTCTCACATATATTGGACCCCAAAACAAGCTTGACGGCGAATTCCCTAAAAATCCTACTGAAAGAAGACGTGTGCTTAATAATGCTAAGTGATACGTCATGGCTGATAATTTTATTTATAAAATATCAATCACAGGACCATATCACGAATGTTTATCGGATAAAGAAGCTCAAAAATTCCTGCATGAACTTCACAAAGGTACTTGTAGGGTCCCATGCAGCAGGACGATCTTTAGCAAATCGAGCTCTTACTCAAGGAGTCTTTTGGCCTAAAATGAAAGCTCAAGCCATCGAATATCTAAACAAGTGTAATGTCTGCCAACGACATGGACCCCAAATTCAAGTTCTAGCCTTAGAACTCCATTCTAGCAACGTTGTTTGGCTGTTCAAAAGATGGGCCCCCGACTTCGTAGGAGAGTTCCTCACTGCACTGGGAAAAAGGAAGTACCTCCTAGTAGCAGCAGAATACTTCACCAAATGGGTGGAAGCAGTTCCTTTGTGTCATACACGTAAAGGCGAAGACATCAAGTTTATATGGGAAACCATCATAATAGGTTTTGGCTGCCCCAATTTTATCAGAATCGATAATGGAGCTCAGTTCGTTGGTTCCAGAGTCATTGAGTTCCACAATTAACACAGCATCATCCACTCTCCATCCAATCCATACTACCCACAAGGAAATGGTCAGGCCAAAATTACCAATCGAACTATCACCGATAGAATCAAAAAATGGTTGACAGAGAAGACGGGTAACTGGGTGCAAGAATTACCACATGTGTTATGGGCATATTGCACAATGCCTCGAGTATCGACTGAATGCACGCCGTTCTTCTTGGCGTACGGTACTGAAGCAATAATCCCAACTCAATATCATCACCCTTTGCGTGACCATACCATGACAGACGAAGAAAACGAATTCCAGTTGGCATGTAACATGAACTGGATCGAACAAATAAGAGATCGAGGAATCATGAACTTGGGACGATATCATCCGACTCTAGCTAGATCCTACAATAAACAAGTTCGTCATCGAGAGTTCAAAATTAAAGATCTAGTCCACCGAGAAGTCCCCAAACGCAAAAAAGAAGTCAATGCTGGAAAACTCACCAAAAATTGGGAAGGTCCTTTTACATTATTGGAAAAGTGGACTTAGCTCTTATGACCTCACCACTGAACATAGAGAACAAGTACCTAACCCTGGAGCACGAGGAGATTGATGCTATATCGAAGATAATAATTTATCATAGTGTACTTCTTTAATAAATCTATCATATTGTGCGTCGGTCTTACATCAATAAAATACTTATGTTTTATCGCCAAACACAACAGTACTTTTTAAATATATCATACAAGTACTTCTATATACAAATTACATGTCTAAACATCATAGATTACCAGTGGGTTCACAACATTCTAATACATTACAAATCGTTTGTTGCTTCAGCCAAATCGATCTTCTATTACATTACAGATCGATTATTACTTCAGCTAAATTGATCTTCTATTACATTACAGATCGTTTGTTGCTTCAGCCAAATTGATATTCTATTACATTACAGATCATTTGTTACTTCAGCCAAATTGATCTTCTATTACATTGAAGATCATTTGTTGTTTTAGTCAAATCAATCTTTTATTTTATAGGTTGCTTGTTACTTCAGCCAAACCAATCTTCTATTTTACATTTTACAAATTATTTATTGCTTCAGCCAAACCGATCTTCTATTATATTAAACATTTGTTGCTTCAGCCAAACCAACCCTCTATTATACGATAGAATGACTAGTAGCTCTACAAAATGGTTACCAGGCTTATACATCACAAGCGATTAATCACAAAAGTTATTACAACTCTGTACAGATCATTACTTTTATCAACTATCCTACCTTGTTACACTCTATCTACTATATTTTCATTAGTATAAAACGAATAGTTCCTTCTAACAGTCATAATGCCTCATCAGTCACTCGAGATATTACTCGAACTGTCAATTAAGTTGTTAGACTGCACAACACTACGCAAACTTTTCCCACGAAGTCGTAGACGCATGAACTCTGGCACCCTCCCAGTCACAATTTACTTTCCTTCTTTAACCTTACTCTTTATAAAAACACCAATTTTTGCCATCATGGGATTCAGATACTCAGATCGTATCAACCGCATCTCCCACTACATACCTTTAGCAACCAAGCTGTCATATACGGTTTTTCTTTCCGCTTCCAGTCTCTTGAACTCATACACAAAGAAGGAAAACACTACCGTAATTTCTCTCTCATACACACTACTTACCTCATATTTCACCTTATCATGGAGAATAAACTCTATAAGTTTTCCTTTAGCTTCCTTCAGCATAACTTCCAAACTTCTACAGTTCTTCCAACGCTCATTTTTCACCCAACGTCGCATCATTATGACCTTCCATTATCGACATAAACTCATCCATGTTTGCCACCAAGCCTATTGATTCTTCTAGGCAAACTTTATTACAATTCCTCTCTAACACTTCTTCCTCAAGACTTATTTAAGCCTTGAAAAGATCCACCTCCAATTTGGTCTTCGCATCACGCAGTTCCCCATTTTCCGATTTATACTCCAACAGGTTTAACCTCAACGTTTGAACGTTATTTTCTAAAGCACAGATCGTGATCCAATCCTTATTTATTGTTTCATTTTGTTTATTATATACCTCTTCTATCTCTTTTAACATCATGTTCGTAACGTACCATAATACTTCAAATTTATAAGCACGATCATTTACCTCTTCGATAGTTGCTCGCGTACCAACTCTTTTCGCTTCGAGCATGTTTATCTGATATTGCAAGTCTTTTACATTATTTTTTTCCTTCTCTAACACCGCCAACAACTTTGTAATTTGAATTTATGCAGACGTCAACTCCGCCCCTTGTTGGCTGATTTGTACTGAAGTACCCAAAATTTCCATATCCTTTTTCCTTATAACTTCTTTTAATCCCTCCATCTTTCTCAGTTCAATGGCTCGCTCAGCCTCTTTATCTTCCAGTTGTTCGATCAAACGAGCAACTGTGCCTCGTTCCTCCACTATTATCACCCCCATCTTCTCTTTAAATTAGGAACTTTATTTATTACGTCATGTTGGTGATACAGATCAGCATTCAGTTTTTTGTTAAAGCATATAACTCTTTACAGTACTTTTGAACCTCTGCCAGTTCACCTTGCAACAATAGTTAACATTCACATAGCTGCTAATTTACATATTCAAAATGATTACATATCACAGTGAACAAAAGTTTACTCAAGAACATAATATTTAAGTAATATCGATATATTGATCTATCTATATGGTCATCACAGAGAACAAATTTCATTCTACATCAAAAATAGTTTACAAAGATCTAGCGCATATACAAGCTGAACTAATCTACTTTCATTTTTTTGAGCTACAAAAGGATGGCCCTTTGTTTCTCGTACTCTTTGAGTTTTCTACTTGAACATCTATAGGAGCTACAAAGGCCACCACCTCTTGTTGGCGTTACCTTCGCCGTGACCGTGAGGCCAGGCACTTAACCTCCTCATCGTTCTCTTCTGAGATATTTTCTCTCGGTCTAGCAATGGGTTTTTCAGCAACATTATCCCCCTCATCTTTTGTAAACCACATATTTTCCGCTTTCAGGATCTCCACATCAAAATCCTTTCCATAATCAGTTACGAACTTTCTAAATTCATTTTCTACCTTTGCCGACTCCCCTCCATAAAAATCAATCACACTTTCTATATGATACTCGTGCTTCGTTCGAGCTGTAGTTTTTTCTCATGACGGATACAGATGCTCCTTCAACTGCATATGCGCCCTGTGCAGACGCTTACACATTTCTTTATGCAATACACCTAAAGCCCTTACATCAGCTTCTGCCTTCTTTCGAACAACTACTTCAGTTGACAATTGCGTCGCTAAAGACATTTTTTGCTCCATATGTTACGATAATACATCCTGTAACTACTTTTACTCACCCTCTAACTTCTGTTGAACCACTATTTTCTTTTTCCTTATCCTGAAAAGCACAATCCTCATTGCCCTTCGGACCTACATAAAGCCAAAAATATTAATTAAAGGTTCTGCATTACCCCATACAATGGATACCCCAGCTCGCGCTGAACATTTTTTTTGCATCTACACAATATGACGATTACGTACTTCTTAAGCTAGAAACATTACTTTAGTTGGGTCCGGTACTACACTATTTTCCTTCAAAACCTCTATATAAGCTTCTTTTAAACCCCGTTTACTATCTACTTCAACCTAAAAATATAATATCAGAGTTATCAACAGACTTTGATACCTAGCCATATCACTCGGGTCGTTAAAACAGGTTAACTCTTTTGGTTTTCTAACTAACACCCTCCTCTCCTCTTCCTTTCTTAATACCTCATCCCTTTCTATTTTTATCTTAGTATATCAACACTGGAGGTCATATAATTCTTTAAAGTTTTTCTTTGAGTTAGATTTAAACTGTCTTCTTTCATACTCAGTTTTATTTAATACTTGTTGTACACGAACCACCGAATCCCTCGTTCTACCTAACGATTTCTCCAGATCTGAAATAGTTTTTCTCAATCGATCTACCTTCTATACATATTACAAATATTTTGTTATCATACAAACATTCAAGGAGAATGTAGGGACTTATCCTTCGAACTATGGACACTAGATCTTATCTATACCTCAAGCTCCGGAAGACTCGATCTAATCCAGTATCAGACTCACGCATAAACAAACACGTTACATACACATCAACAGTTACACATCGACCACGAACTCAAGCTGAACGTGGGTCTTCCACAACAGATGTAAACAGAACAAGTCAACACACACCTGTCTCTCATGAGCTAGCAGTTACACACTCAACTGCCCATGACTTCCACTTTTAGGAAAACGTGTTCAAGCATGATGTCTAGCTATCTTTTCTTAGATTAACTCTTGTAATTAGATTCTCACTCTCCCAAGCAATAATACTACATTAACAAAATCCTCCACTCGAGGTCATGGTTTTTTTACCTATTTATAGGTTTTTCACGCTAAATCCCCTGTGTCAAGTGTTATCCCTTATTTAATTCTTGTCATAGTAGTTCTTGGTGTAAGGATCAATTTTAAGCTATTTCGAGCTTTGTGAAATCTGGTCCCTACATTTGGCACTGTCTGTGGGAATGTACGGTTTTTCCACGTACTTAAGAACTACGATAAATACTCATCAGTCAAGCGGTATTCAACTATGGTTCAAACACGTCAATCTTCAGGAGCTTAACCTAAAATTTCAAGGGGGCCTGATCGGGTTGCCGAACTTAAGGCGAGCTTAATTGCCGAAGCTGAGAAGCAGAGTCAGCTCAAGCGTCTGCTATTGGTAGATTGAGAGCTCCGTAAGAAGGAGTCAGAACGAGAGCGTCAAGCTCAAGTTCTGGAGACAAAGAAATAAGAATCCCAGATGTTAGCTTTTCAAACAGCTTTAAAAGTATTATAGAGCAGCCAACCACCACCACCCCTGAGAGAACGCGAGACAGTACCAACGACCTCAAGGGTTTTCGTTCACGAGAGGTTAGAGCCACATGAGGTACACAGTACAGACCTTTCTAGGATTCATTGTGAGGATCCACAAGCACCGATAGTCTCAATTCATTTGGGACAGGAAGCGCAGACAGATATCAGCAGAAATTACAGGCCTTCCAAGCAACCCGAGGAAGTCCTGCGACCTCCTTACCGAGCTCCACTTCCTGAACATATGAGCAAGGAAACAGGTAACCACATTCCCAGACTTATACGTTAAGCGATTCCAACAGTTCCGACAGTTCCAGCAGTTTGGTAGTTTCAGCAGTTCCAGCAGCTCATATCCCTCATAATTATATTTCTCAGGAGCTCATGGACCAGCATATCAGGGAGATCATCGAAGCAACGGCTTTAGGCGCGAAGGATGACTCGCATAAATTGCAAGGTAGTCTAATTGCTAAAGAATTATTTGATATGAATGTCCCAACAAGTTTTCATACACCCAAGATCATCAAATACAAAGGAACCGATCCTGGCCAGCACGTTCAGCAATTCTGCAATTCATTGGGCTTGTATTCTAATCTAAATCACATCCTTTGCCGGCTCTTTGCTACCAGTCTCTAGGACGAACGTCTCCGTTGGTTCCACTCTTTACCGGAAGGTTCGATTCATACCTTCAAGCAGTTACAAAAAATCTTCATCAAGGTTTATACCCACAACAAAGACAAAGAAGAGAACTTATATTTTCTTATAAGTCTCAAATAAGCACAAGGGGAAAAGCTCGAGGAGTTCTCCAAGAAGTTTCTCGAACTAGCTCAGAAGGCCAACAATCTTGATCAGAAGACAGCCGTGTCCGTATTTACAAATGCTCTGCAGTTCAATTGCAAAGCTAAAGAGTATCTCTTCCTGAAGAAGCCCAAGACTCTTGAAAATATGATCGAGAAAGTCAACAATTACATCGATCTGGAGCGGATGATGCCCGAACCGAATAAACCCGTAAAGGCAGTCCATAACACCATGGTTCCTTCTACAGATTCCAGCAACAACCGCAGCTCGGGCGATCCTAAACGAGTAAAGACAGAACCAGGAAGAGACAACAATCAGAGTTCGCAAAAACAATCCAGAACAGTCATACCAAAGTTGAATGCCAAGCTTTCCGTGATCTATCATATTCTCCAGAAAGATAAATGTTTTTGTCCAGCTCGACCTCTTGATCCAATAGCAGGTCGACCTTATTGCGAATATCACAAGATTAAGCACCACAGCACTGATAATTGTTATGGTTTGAAGAAGCTCCTGGATATCATTTTTAAGGAAGGGAGGATGCTCGAATACATCATCAATCTTCCTAGCTATAAAGATGGGAGCTATCTGAAACAAGGTGACGTGACTCAAGCAACAGAACAAGCTGAGGAGAAGCATCTATATTATCTCTACTACAGCAATATGATCGAGATCAATTAGGTTTTAAATTCCAACATAATCAAGCGGAGGAAGTTGGGTGAGTATTGTGACCTTGCCGCCCAGGACAAGGAAGCCAAGCTCCTCCCAGAGTCAAGCAGTCGTCGAAAGGGAATCTCTTTCGAAGACTGCGACACAAGACATGTGAAGTACCCTCATCATGGCGCACTAGTAATTATGCTTAAAATGAGGAACTTCGTAATGCACACCATGATGGTGGACATAGGAAGTAGGATTGAGATCCTTTTCTAGAGTACGATTGACCAGATGGGACTCTCAGATCAGGTCGTTCAAAGCGAGACAGACATCAGTGGGTTTAATGGGTCCAAAGAAGTATGAGTTGGGAAGATTACTCTCCCGATCACAGCAGGGCCTACCACTATCGACGTTATTTTTTACGTCATCAATGCCAAATCAATGTATTTGGGATACTAGGACGTTGTTGGCTGCACAATATGGAGGTCATCCCGTCCACATTCTACCAAGCACTCCGTTTCAAACATAACAACGGTATTTATGAAATCAAAGGAAGTCAGAAACTCTCTCGAGCTTGCGAGAATACAGTCTCGCCAGTTTTCGACCAGATTGCTGCATTATAATCACAGAAGGCTGATCACCTCGATGATCAGTCTTCTCCAGCCGAGCCGTGGAATACATCCAGATCGATGGAGTTAACCAAGGTACTTATATTGGTACGAAATTAATTCAAACAGAGAAAGAAGCTCTTATTTCTTTCCTCCAATCCAACAAAGACATTTTCGCATGGAACTTCCAAGAAGTGCTAGGCGTAGACCCCTCAAAATCTTGCCATATTTTAAATATCTGCGAAGGCGCCACAGCAGTTAAGCAGAAGCAACGCAGGTTATCTCCAAGACTTAAAGACGAAGTGAACAAGGAGATCGACAAACTTATCAAGGTCAGTTTCATTCGAGAAGCCAAGTACCCAGACTTGATTTCTTATATCATTGATGTTCCAAAGAAGAATGGGAAGGTTCGGGTCTACATGGATTTTACAGATCTTAACAAACACACGCCAAAAGACAGTTTCCCTCATTCGATCATTCATCAGATCCTCGACTCTACAGCAAGTCATGAACTTTTGTCAATGATGGATGCCGCTTCGGGGTACAATCAGATTCCACTCTTGAAAGCAGATCAAGAAAAGACTACATTTATAATTGCAAAAAGAGGTCTCTACCGTTACAAGGTCATGCCATTCGGCCTTAAGAACGCTGGAGCCACTTACCAAAGGCTGGTCACAACTATGTTCAAAGAACACTTGGGAGAAACAGTCGAAGTCTATATTAAAGACATGCTTTGCAAGAGCCTAAAGAATGAAGATCACATCTCTCATCTTTCTACAGTATTCAGTATATTACGATCCTACAGAATGAAGCTTAATCCCAAAAAATGCCAGTTCGGTGTTCACTCGGGCAATTTCCTGGGTCATCTTATTAGCAAGAAAGGGATAGAAGCAGATCTAAATCAAATTCAAGCTCTTCTGGACATGCCTTCACCATCAACAATGAAGGATATACAAAAGCTCGCAGGAAAGATTGCAGCAATCAACAGATTCGTATCCAAATCCTCTGACCGATGCAGATGGCTATTTATGCTACTCAGAGGTTCCACTCAACGAGGCAAAGGGTCAAAGAATGAAGATATCAACTGGACACCAGAATGTGAAGCATCTTTACAGGAACTCAAAACTTACCTAGAGATGGCTCCAATCATGAGCACTCCGATAGGCAATGAGAAACTGATTATCTACCTTGCAGTTACAGATGCATCTCTCAGCTCGGTTCTCATTCGGCTCGAAGGAAAAATTAAGAAACCAATCTTTTTTATCAGCAAAACACTTACTCCAGCGGAAACGAGGTACTCTAAAATTGAAATATTACTTTTAACTCTCGTTTACACCGCACAAAAGCTCAAACACTATTTTCAAGCACATCTTGTCAAAGTCATATCAAACTACCCACTTCGGGAAGTATTGTCTAAGAAAGAGAAATCTAGACGAATACAGCAGTGGTCTGTCAGTTTGGGGGAGCGCGAAATCAAATTTGAGCAGCAAATTTTAGAAAAGGGTCAAGCAGTTGTTGATTTCCTAGCAGACTATCCAGTTTCAGATCCTGACTGGGAAGAACATGATCCAGATCTCGCCGAAAATGCAGCAGATGAGTTTCTACCCTCCAAATCTTTTGATGATCAAGCATCATGGATATCTTAAAAAGGGTGGAGGTTCCTCACCGATGGTTCAGCAAGACCCGCAGGGTCAGGAATTGGGATCATTCTTATTACACCTTCCAACGACAGAATCGAGTAACCTATCTGTCTCGACTTCGAAGCCTCGAACGATGTTAAAGAGTACGAGGCACTCATTCATGGTCTAAATATGGCTCTCGAACTCAGAATCACTAAAATCTCGGCCTACACAGACTCTCTTCTAATCGTTCATCACTACTCAGAACATTACAAGAAGAACGGCATCATGGTCGACCATGCAGCTCTAGTTGTAGAAAAGCTAAATAAATTTCACAAAGTTACGCTCGAATACCTCCATCGAGGAGAGAATCGCCACGCCGACTCCTTGGCTTAAATAACCGGAGTATTGGGTAGAGAATCAAGACACCTTCAAATCGAATATATTTCTTGCCCCAGTATTAATTGTACTACAATATATGCGATTAACACTGGGGGCGATGAGATGGCAGAAGATGATTAGAGAAAACCATTCGTTATTTATCTCGGTCCGGATAACTCATACAACGGGCCACTACCAGATGATCCACAGCAACGCAGACACATCATCGAGAATTCAAAGCGCTACACAGTCCAACCAAATGGTAATCTCTATAAACGTTCAGTCACTGGTCCATTCCTCAAGTGCCTCTCTAAGGAACTTGCCGACAAGATGCTTCGAGATCTACATAAAGGTACCTACGAATCCCATACCGCAGGATGAGCTCTTGCTAACAGAGCTATTACCCAAGGAGTGTTCTGGCCAGGGATGCGGAAGCAAGCTGAAGAATACTCACGGAAATACGACACATGTCAGCGTCAAAGAAATCAAATTCGGGCCCCTGCCCTCGAACTCCATGCCAGTAAGGTGTACTGGCCGTTCAAGCGATGGGCACTCGATCCAGTTGGTGAACTCCCCAATACTCCTGGTAATAGGAAATTTCTCCTTGTTGCCACGGATTACTTTACTAAATGGGTCGAAGCAGTTTCTCTATGCATAACTCGAGAAGAAGAGGTCATTTCTTTCATTTGGCAGCATATAATCACAAGATTCAGTTATCCTCATTTGATCCATATCGATAACGACCTCAGTTCGTTGGAGCCAAGGTCGTAGCATTTCTCAACAAACACAACATAATCTATTCTCCATCAAACCCGTACTACCCCCAGGGAAACGGACAGGCAGAGATCCTAAACAAAATCATCGTGGATGGTCTCAAAATGCGCCTTATGTCACAAAAGAAGGGAAACTGGATACGTGAATTATCTCACGTCTTATGGGTTTACCGAATTACGCCCCAGAAGTCAACACAGTGTTCTTATTTTCTACATGCCTATGGAACTAATGCAGTGATCCCAATAAAATGCCACCATCCTGTAAGAGACCACGAGCTCACAGACGAAGAAAATGAGTTCGAATTGGCGTGCAACCTCAATTGGATTGATGAGACACGAGATCGAGCTATCACAAATCTTGGTCGATATCATCAAACACTGCCAAATTCATATAACAAACGAGTTCGCACTCGGAAGTTCGCTATCAACGACTGGGTCTTTCGAGAAATCCCATATTACAGAAAAGATCCACATGCTGGGAAACTAGCAGAAAATTGAGAAGGTCCTTTCATGGTCATAGGTCAAACTGGTCTGGGTTCATACTATCCCATGACGGAAGCCAGTGACAAAATTCCAAATCCATGGAATACAAGAAGATTAAAGTTATATCGACGCTGAACGGCTCCTTCGTCGCTTAGTAACACCCAATCCACCTCGAGGTTTCACCTCCAATGTATGTGCAAACTCTTTTCAATCAATGAAATCTTTTTTTTATAACAAGAATCCCTGCTATACAGTTCCACTTCATCTGCATCCATCTCCACCCAAGGGTTAAAGCACAGTTTATACTAACTCGATACCTAAAGGTAAAACCAACGTCCAATATTGGTAATGGCATAGATAATACTAGCCTAACTCCTGAGGATACTCATACATCCGAAGGCGGGGGCCATAACAAACCTCTTAGCCAGAAGATAACAAGCCTAAAGCACGAGTAAGGAAAAAACTTGCTCGCTGCCGATAAGCTTCAACATCTAATATTGGTTATGGCATAGATAATACTAGCCTAACTCCTGAGGATACTCATACATCCAAAGGCGGGGGCCATAACAAACCTCTTAGCCTGATGATAACAAGCCTAAAGCACGAGTAAGGAAAATACTCGTTCGCTGCCGATAAGCTTAAAATATCTAATATTGGTAATGGCATAGATAATACTAGCCTAAGTCCTGAGGATACTCATATATCCGAAGGCGGGGGCCATAACGAACCTCTTAGCCTGAAGATAACACGCCTAAAGCACGAGTGAGGAAAAAACTTGCTCGATGCCGCTAAGCCTCCCTAAAGTCCAAGGGTTGAAGCACAGATAATACTTACTTCTACACCCACGGACTTCTTCTAATTCGATGGGTCAAACCAGAGAATAACATCTACTACAGGCGAAGAAAATGTTAGTTTCCAATATCAACATTTCAAATTACAACGCTCCTCTCAAGGGCCTACATCAAACACTGATCAGTTCAATCAGTCACTGAAGCATCAACATCTAATTACAAAAGGTACTCTTTATCAGTATTTAAGTCTACTTCTTTTTAATTCTGCTAGATTTTCTTGATGGGAGAGATGTCGACCTTCCTCCCACAGCAGGAGTAGGTGAGACTACACTCGAGCTTCCCCCTATTTAAGTCCTGGATGCCATGTATTCTGGAGATCGTTCAGCAACAGTTTCTCTATGCTCCCAATACCACGATCCATAACCCCAATCGGATCTATGCTCGAGATATCGAGTTTACATACACAAGTCCTCCCAAAGAAGCAACCTTGCATCAAATCATTCTCAACCTGCGAAAATTTTATTTCCTCGACAAAAAATGCAACCAATAAGCTTAATTGCCGTCGATGCAAAGCTTCACCGTCACATTTATTGTGCTCATGAACTACTAGTTCCTTAAAGGATTGGTGAGTAACAGTAGCACGCTTGTTATCCCTCAAACGATGAGCTTTCGATTAAGCCAATTCTGCTGTTAATTGATCAATACGTTCACTCATCTGCCTCGAAAGGTCTATCGACTTATGCCGAGAATTTGTGAGGTCAATACGCATATTCTCCACTAAATCTTCTTTTTGAGGAAGGAATTCCTTCATCTCTCGACTCCCCTCACCATAAGCAATTTCACCATCCCATTTATCCAATTCCAATTTGAGATCTTTCACATACTTCATTTCCCGTGCACGTAATTCCCGCTTTAATTCAGTAATTCGAGCACAGAGTTGATTAATTCTTTCATTCATCTCCTTATCACGTTGCACCGCCCTCCTCATATTTCCACAGACGTGGGCCAAATTGTCCACCAAACTTCTTTTCTTGGCTTGAACCTCTGCTAAATCAGCCCTGCTCTTAGCCTCTCTCTCTTTTAAACGACGTAAATCAGCCCTCAAACGATCTAACCTGGCAATCAAACTATCACGTATTTATGCAGAGTTACACAATTCTAAATCTTTGCCCACAATACTACTACTCAATTTTTCAAAATTGGCCTCAGACACAGCCAAGTTAGTTTGCGCAGTATCCAGGTCGATCTCTCTCTTTAACAACTGCTCATTCAGAGCACGAATGTTACATTTCATATCAGATATCTCATCATTCAATGCTTTAATACGGTATTCGACTAACTTAGCATCGTGCCGAGAACCTGACGCCGTTCTTTCCTTCAACTCAGCAAGTTTACTGATAACTTGGTTCAAAGCAAAATCCCTGCTTAAAAGTGTTACAGTCTTATCCTCGACTTGGCTCTTAGCTTCTTCGAGCTTTAGAGAAAGCTTCACATTATCATCCAATCGATCTTCATACTGAGAGATCAAAGCCTCATATTCTTCTATATACTCAGCATTATACAAAAGAGACTATTCTTTTCTCTCTCTAGCAACATTTAGCTCATTCTGCATAACAGTTAGCAGGGACTCACAACATGAGTACCTAATTGGGAAACAGATCAACAGAAGCATACTGATAAACTTGCAGAACAGACACCTGTAAGCTCAAGAGAGCTAGTTCCCCCTTGGCCTACCGGCCAAGAAATAAGCTTTGGTCGTAAGGCAGAGTGTACATACACTTACATCCTGAACTAGAACAAACTTACAAGGTACATATCCCTTCTTCTATTAAATTCATGTTCATCTAGTTATTAATTTATCTGAATTATCTAACCTACAAATTAGCAGAGAAGTTATTCTCCACTTCAAGCAGGCCCACTAAGTCTACAACTCTAAGGCGCAAGCGTTCTATCTCCCACAATACGGGATTTCATAAGAAAAACATTGTTGGCATCAAACAACAGTAAAATATTACAAAGCTCGAGTTCATGTTTCACGACCGATGTTACATTACACGATCATCCTACCTGATCAATAGTTTCCTGATTATCGGCAATGGTCTTTTCAGCAACATTCAGACCATCCTCTATTTCCTCAACCTCCTCTTCATCCACAATTTCCTTCTCCTCATAATTCCCTTCGCTAAATGCTAAAATCTCCGCCTTTGTATACCTCAGCTGGTAGAGCTTCTCTGCAAGGTTGTTCTGAGAAGTAGCAGACGCGGAAACCAATCGCTCTGCTTCAGCTGCACTTTCAGCCCTAACTTCCTCAGCTTTATGGCAGCAGCTTCCCTTTCATTCTCCAGCTCCAACTAAAAGCTTCCCTCTCCCGAGTCAAGCTCTCTTAAAACTGGCCTTTCTCACCCTCGAGCTGGGAGATCCTCCTTTCCAGCTCAATAGACCTATCCTGGAAACCAAGCTGAACCCCCCTCAGAGCACGAGCAAACTACTACAATAAATAAGTCAGCTAAAGACGACAAAACAATACGAAAAAAACCAAATACTTACTGACCTTCTTAATCTCATCTTCAACAACAGTAACCCCCTTCTCTCGAGCTTTAGCTCGACATTGTTCCGCTATGAGACCGGTTCCAACCTCAAAACGCGGCCTCAAGTTAGCCCCCTCAGCGATCTTAACGCTTTCTTCTAACACCACCTGCGACTTTGCGGGAAGAGTTACCTTCCTCCTCTTACTGATATCGTCCACACTATCTGACCTAGCAGAACGAGAAGCAGCCCTCTTTTTCACGACATTCCTCTTCGCAAGATTCCGTATAATAGTGTTGGACACAGTGGCCATGTCTACTGGCCCATCTGGCAATTCGTTAAGCCGCGTAAGCTTCAAAGGAGTATTAAGTTCAGGAGTTAGCATATTCTCTTCCATAGAGCCTAGAGTTTTCCCAGCCATTCTCCTCTTTGCTTGAGATCTCCTGACCTTGTCACCCTTACTAGCTACCCTTTTGAACCTATTTATCCCTAACCTTTTGAGAACGACCTCGAGCTCAGTGCCTTCCTTGGCAACAGAATCTATGAAGGATTCCATCCTTGAAACTTTACAGCTAATTCCTGCATAAAAGATAGGCCACGTAAGATACAAATCAACTATATAAATATAGTTCAACATACAAATGATAGTTTGATTTTTAATGGTATACTTACCCTTTATTATAGTTCTATTATTAGGTTCCAGGGGTTCCTCACGGACCGCTGAAGACATTCACCAGACACCCATAAAGGTTGTCGTTCCACACTCGCTCTGCTGAAGACAGGTCGAAGAAGCATGGTCCTGAAGAACTAGAAGAAAGATATGCACCATTAGTTGTTGTGACATACTTTACAGCGTAATACTCCATAAAATCCTTGGCAGTAATCCTACTCTTACTACCAGATGCAGCCCATCTCTCATTAAGGGTTTCGCATACAAGGATAACTTCCCAAAAATTACAATTTAGCTGCGTCGGGCAAGCCCCAATCATATTCATAACACTCTTAGCCAAATTGCTCAAAGGCGGCGTCAACCCATAGTCAAACTGGGATAAATAACAACAAAAACCATCAGTTCGACTCTCCTTCACCACGCCTTGAACGTACTCTAAGGATACTTCATCCCCCAAATGCCTGCACTTCTTTTCTTTAGCCAAATCAGGCAACAAATACAGGTAATCCCCTCCTTGTCTAACACTGTAAGTCATAAAGAAATTACCCCTATATCCGAAGGCGTAACCCCAGATCCCATCTACACTACTTTTGGCCTTACAAAACTCCCTAAATCGACTATAACCCATAGGGTACTCAACTCGATAACCCTTCAAATGAGGCCATTCAACCAATTCTACTACAATATCCTCCTCGTCCCCTACTCCAATGACGGGAGATAAATGCCCTACTAGGTCTACTTCATCAGCCCTTGCACAACCGGAGGTCGAAACCATACTTATCTACAGTAAAGGATCTACTATACAAGAAGCTGCTCCAACAGAACCTACAGATAGGTCAAGGTATATATATCAATTATTAGCTCGCACTACTAGATCACTTCTACAATCATAATTATCACACAACAATTTTTCTCGCCCCGTAGTCATTATTCCCCTTATTATTTTTATTTTGTGTTTAGGTGGGGACATCCTTATCCCAACACAATAAAGATTTTTATACAAAAAATCTTATAAACACAAAGACAGACTTACCTTCAACACCTGAGTGAGAGTCTACAGCGTTGGTTCACACCAGTTTGCTCAATTTTTGTAACTTCTTTAAAACTTCCTTAATCTCAGCCTCCTCTCGCTGTTCGCAATAGAGACTCCTAGAAACTTTTTTCCTCTTATCCTTTCCTCCTTTGGCGGTAATGGAATCGTCAGTTGAGATCTTTATCTCCCTAACCCTTCTTTTTTGTTTCTGGTTTTTTATATTCAGAGAGGGAATACTTATACACCTTTCTCCGAACCGCTGGGGTTTTGAGTTTTCGAATAAACAGTTCTCAATTCCTAAACCAAGCCGTCTGTTCGTCTGAACCTGTCAGGCATGTCATACCGCATCGGTGAAACCACCTTCCCATCATTACACAAAATATTATACTTTAGCGTATTTCTCAGCCTCTTGGTCCCACTCTTTTCACAATGCCCCAAACTCATGATTCTGAAATATCTATTTTAAAATTCCACATACCTTTGTTTGCCCTACTTATACACCTTGACTTTTGACGTCAATATCAATTAGCAACACAAGTTAAAAAATTTAGTTTCAACAACAATCCTAGTCATAGCCTATTTTCGTGAACAAAGTTTTCTTCAAGTAAATTCGGGCAGTTACATTTCAAAAATTCAAAAATACAACAGTTAATCAATCCAATCTCCAAGATACTTGCATTTGAAGCAACCGGTGTGCCCTTCGACACCACAAGCTTTCAGTAGCCCTGAGGCGATATCCTTATCCTCATTGATGATCTCCTCCCTTACCATCATCATGACGAACTCTTTGCGATCTTCAGCAGACCGCCAACAGATACGCATGGACTCAGACCAGTACACGCGGTTCATTTCCTCGCCCCTTTCTACATCAGTCATACCCTTGTAGTTCGCTCGGGTCTCGAGCAGAACCGCATCATAACCTTGCTGCCCTAAAACAACTTCCCTTATTTCATCAATCTTGAGTGCTAAGCGCAAGTCGTTCAACGCACGCGCTTCAACACCCCTCTGAGAGCGAGTCTTCACCATTTTTATGAATAACCTTCTTAAAGAACCAGTCACACTTTTATACTATTAAGTTAATATGGCTAATTTTTTTATTTACTATACGCAACATATTTCAGTTTCTATAACCCACTCTTTCCGGGTTCGAACTACTTACTATTATTTTTTCGTGCTTAATCGAGCTATCTAAAGGTTATATTTCAAGCTTTATCTTTACATCTGTTAAGCTCGAGTTGTTTACGAGGTAGGATAAGGTATGTTATCCCACCAACTATTTACTCCCATATTATTACAGCTCGATGACGTGTCGACTATTTCTGTTTTTTGCTAGTAAGAAACAAAAAAATATTCTTTTATTACGCTCAATTTTCATCTAACAAGTTTGTTACAGGACTACCCCGACAGCGTTGCTTTACAATTACAAAATCAAGCTTTTAGAAGCTCAATATTACAGATACTTTCTCAAGAATGAGGACAGGTCTCTAGTTCTTTTCTCGTTGCCAAGATAATGTTGATCTTCCAAAGAAACCTCAGCCACAGCTCAAAAAATACAAGACTGCAACAGGTCAAACACTTTTTCCCCTTCATTTCCCTGCAAGAAAAATTAAAAGAAAAGACGATTGTGCCGAAGGAAGCGATCCATCTTCCATACGCCACCTCCACCACCACCGTCTCTTCCTCCTTATCCCCACCAACCCAGAGTTAGTAGAGCTTGAAGAGGACTCCAACCTTAGAAATCAGAACGTCATTAGAGGCCAGGGATTTTGCATCGCATACACCCCAGCCGCTAAATTGGACGCTACGTAATACCCAGAAATATTTCAAACAATACTCCTTCAACAAAACAGCAAAGGGAGTTTCCCTACTTTGATACCCAAAATACCGTATCCGGGGTTCCTCCATGATGAAAGAAAACCGGGTATGATACACTCGATTCCTCATCTTAACCACGATGTTGCAAAGGTACGCATCCAAAAGCTCATTTTTTTTTCTCACCCCTAAAAAAAACGAATATGTTTGTTTTTCTCTGCAGTGAAGATTTGTTGCAGGTTATTCGGCTATCAGATCTGACCACAATTTATAGAGATACCACATTTAGCGCACGTTATTTCCCAAGACAGTCATCCGCTCAGGAAAACCACAAGTCTGCCCATAACACTCACGCGTCATAATGACATACACTCATCGATACAAACGTTCCGGTTTTCAAACTCTCGCTTACGTCATCACAGGGTCTGAGTTTAAGGTTTTTCTTAACTAAAGCCATACGTTACTTCAGTTGCGAGGGGACGATTGTAGGACTTATCCCTCGAGTTATGGACACTCGATCTCATCTATACCTCAAGCTCCGGAAGACTCGATCTTATCAAGTATCAGACTCACGCATAAACAAACACGTTACATTCACGTCAATAGTTACACATCGACCACGAACTCAAGCAGAACGTGGGTCATCCACAACAGATGTAAATAGAACAAGTCAACATACACCTGTCTTCCACGATCTAGCAGTTACACACTCAACTGCCTGTGACTTCTACTTTCAGGAGAACGTGTTTAAGCACGATGTCAAGCTGAGAGCAGGGTCTATAAAAGGGCAGAGCTCTTAATGAAACAGGGCGGTCAACAGATAATTTGATACATACAATTATTTGATCTCTAGCTATCCTTTCTTAGATTAACTCTTGTAATCAGATTCTCTATCTCTCTCAAGCAATAATACTACATTAACAAAATCCTCTACTCGAGGTCGTGGTTTTTACCTATTTACAGGTTTTCCATGCTAAATCCCCTGTCTCAAGTGTTATCCCTTATTTAATTCTTATCATAGTAGTTCTTGGTGTAAGGATCAATTTCAAGTTATTTCAAGCTTTGGGAAATCTGGTCCCTACAGAAAACATATCAAAAAGCGTCTATCAAACTTAACAGTTTTACGGCCATGCAGAGTATTATCTCATCAAAGTTAAATGAACTGTATAGTTATAAAACAGGATACCATAGATTGGTTAAATATTCTTACTGATCTCTACCTCAGGTGGAGGGTCCACTTTCTTGTCAGCAGCTGCAGCTGGTTCAGCTGGTGTAGCAGATATATCGGCTGGAGCAACAACATCTCCCACCACTTCATCTTCCACATCTGAAGGAAAGACTATCTCATTGTATTTTCCAGTTCGTCCAAGCTCTACATCAGCATGAGTCAACCCAAAGGAGTAATAAGATTGGACAAAAAAATCTCTTACCGCCTTCAACGTGGAACATGCTCGAACAACAATGTATACCGCTCTTCAGCAGCCTTTACATCTTTAGCCCTCTTCCTTTTTTTTATCTTGAGTTCAGCTTTGAGCTCCCTCATCCGAGCCGTTTGAGCATCCAACCTCAGAGTAAGATCTCCGAACTCCTGGCTCCTCTTTTCAATGAACTTTGTCGCCCCTTTCATCAGCATCGAGAGCCGTCAATGAAAAAGCACAAGTGCAGAACAACATATCATATTCTAAATATAGCACATCAAAGATTTCAATACATACCGCATAAGTATGTTCTTGATACACCTCATCGAGTTGTTGCGGATTAGTCATCGCCATCATGCAGTAAAGTTACTCCAGCTCTCTCATTTTGGCTGCAGCTTTGGCATTCGTAGGAGTACTACCCTTATCCTCGTGTTGTTTTCTTTTCAACAAACTCTTCCCTACCTCTAAAGGAGTAACTTCACTCACCTCCTGCCCCTCCACCATATCTTCAGCAGCAGGTTTAGCGATTTTTTGTCTAGGAACACTACCACAGTAGCAGGCGTAGTTTCCCGAGCTAGTTTTCTCGACCTCTAAGTAGTCTATTTTATGTTCATATTTTACGACGCAGGCAGAGGAAGACTAGTGACATCATCAACAGATAAATGGGCCTTCTTCTCAGCCATAGCTCAATTTTATGAGCTCGCTGAACTTTGGGCACTATAGAATCTACCATCTAATCCCTTCGGATACCTAACTCACCAAGTACTTGCTTTAACTCGACCTGCTCATAAGCTATGCAATCGAACAAGCTGGTAGTATTAGGTGCCGATGTAGGATTGGGACCTGACAAACAAGAAACATGATAATGTTTAGCAGATCGAAGACATGCTGATGGTTGATCAAAGTTAACAAATGTTACTTACTCAAATTATAATATTTATGGTTCAGGGCGAGCGCTGGTTCATCTGGAACCTACATGCAGTTGCCCTCTACCAATACAAGGTGGTCATTCCAAGGTCTACCCGCAGATTCAAAGTTAAATTTTTTTGACCTAGACGAGTTACTATACTGGTAACCATTAATATAACCTTTGACAAACTTCCATTTATAAAATTTTAGGACGTCATCTGCTTTGAGCTGCTTGGCAGTCCCTTCTCTTTTCCATTTATTATTCAGTACCTCGCATACCCTTATTATCTCATACACATTCTTATTCAGTTGGACAGGGCAGCACTACAATGAATTCATAACCCCTTTCTGAAAGAAGGTAAGAGGAATTCTAAGACCATAAACAACCTGATTTAAATAACATAGAAACCCATCATTCGGGCCTACCAACCCAATACTATTATAGTACGAGATTTCAACATCCTCACTAATATTTTTCTCCCTTCTCCACTTATCCAAGCAGGGGACTTGATAGTATACCGCCTCATCCCCTTTTCCTGGGACATAGGCCCTAAACCTGCGACCTTGGTCCATCATATAATTTCCCCATTCTCCTGGTAATTTTTTTTTATGTTTAAAAAGTTCTTTTCCTACATATCTACTCCCTCGGGATATATGAAAAACAATTTATCTTTCTCTTTTGTATCCTCTTTCTCTATGACTTTCTCAACTTTACAGGATTCCCCAACCTTTACACCTGTAGTAATATCTATTTTATCTACAGTCTCTTCCACTATATTATAATCGTCCTACCTCCCCGACGATGATATTTCCTCTGAACTTGATACTACTACAAATTTACTCATGGGATTTATAGGATTTAAACGCATACTGGACCTTCAAATACATGCAATATTTTATCATTATCTCTACGTTACATGCTACACCCTACGCACAGTAAAAACAACCCCGCCCATGTTTCTACCCGTCAACACATTTATTTTCTAATTTTCCAAAAATAATAGACAATCATTTCAATTTTCCCTTTTATTCTCTAAAAAAACATTTTCTCTCTCTACAGTCTGTTCATATACCCAAGGCTTGTATACTACAGCACATTACAGGTAATTACTTAAAATCTTAAAAACCCTATATTCTCAACTTTGTTCTCCCTAAATCAAAAGTGATGAACATACAACATCAAATACAGATTACCGCATACAAAAACAAAATAAAAGCATTTATCACTAACCTATACTCAAAGAACCGCAATCTTCTACTTTACCCGAACGTTTCACAGAGATTGACCACTCCTGTTGTTTATCAACAATTTTTTCTCAACAGATGCAGCCTTCCTTAAAAAATCGCACTCAGAACTCAAGAGTCTCTTCTCTACAAAGATATGGGTTTTTATATAGACAATTTACGAGGGAGAGAGATACGAGTTTATGAGGGAGAGAGATACGAGTTTTTATACTCTCCCTCGGTTTAGAAAATGACGGCTCCTTCATACACGTGTCAGTTACCCCTACTGTCTCTACAGGCACGCCTTTTCCTCTTACAACATTATCATGACTTCTGTGATAACATCTACTGTCATCACGTCTGTCTTAATTGTCTGCCATTAAAAAATTTGCCCCTCTTTGCCAAAGCAGTATACACGATCAATCACCTTACTTTTATACTATACCAAGATCGTACGACATTCCTAAAATAGCTCAATATTCAAAATTCAAAACTATCAACACAGTTGTTAAATTACACAGTTGTCATCCATAATATTTGCCACACAAACGGTACAACAAAATACTTTATTGTTATTTATTTCAGTTCGTAACATCAACTTGCATTGTTCTACATTTAACAGAGTACCAAAATAGAATACTAAAAACAGATTACTTATTCATTTTTGAGCCCTCACAGTTCAAAATTATAGTCACATATAGTTACATTTAAAATAGCCTGGATAATTCACCACACCACATGGCATTATCTTCCCCTACCTTCTACTGCATGATGTACACGCTGAGAACGCATCCTCACCATGGTCTCTCACTTTACCTCAATAGCAAAATTATCTTTGATAGAAGATGCAAGACATAGCAATCAAGGATCACTACTTTATATAGACAAAATAAAGATCTCTAAAAATCTAACTCTCCCCACAAATTTTGTTGAAAGATATATTGTACAAATTTTCATAAACATAAATATCAGCTGAAGCCATAAAATATTATGACAGGTCATACTTTCCATGTTATGACATATCTCCTCAGATTTTATTCGTACAAATATGGAGATCTCAACTTACAAATCAGGCATATCCAACGGTAACACCTACACGAAGATATCAGCTACTTCCATACGGCCAGACATTTTCTAGTCAGTTCGAATCAGTAGCTCGCAAACTTATACATACCTTTACAACCACCTAATCATCTTAAACCAAATGCTTACTTACTCTCCCACACGACCTCTTTACATTTTTGAACTCCTATATTTTTTCAAACCTCAAATTCCATTATCATTTATAGATATACACACTGAGATCTTTACAGTTCAATTTATCCAGCAATACCCCATGACACACTAATGTTCCTCATACCAACATATTTACAGACTTCTATTTTAAAATAGAAAGCTACATATATAAGTTGAGAAGTTCGAAACACAGTATCAAAATGACAGAACAAAGACATTTTATTAGTTTAAATATTCTTTACAGATTACTTTACAGATAATAAGTGTTCTAGAAAATTCAAAGATTACTTTACAGGCTACATTAAATTGCAGTTAGAAATACTTCTCAGTAGCCAACGAAGAAGAAGATTCAAAATTGAAGCAACTTCCAAACTCTAATCCCCTGCAGGAATGGATCAAGAAATAGTGGAACTAGAAATCACCGTAGAATTATGGCACTAGCAGAAGGATCATCTTCAGGGCCAATATTTATGGTCCCTGGAAGAAAAACCTCCTCCACCACCGTCTTTTTCACCATAACCCCCACCCCCCGGTGACAAAGGAGGAAGAAGAGTCCTCACTAGCAGGGTACCAACAAGATTCCCTTAGACGAACGCCTTCCGTATCATCTTTAGTTGTAACAACCTCCTCCGCCAGCAGCCGTATCCCATTTTAACCCTCTACCTTCGATGTCAACCGATAGTGAAAACACACCATTTGGAAATGCTCGTCTTCTGCCTGCAACACCTCCTCATAGGATATCCTGTAAAATATAAGAGACACATGAATTGGCATTAGTAGGTACAAGGTCTGGTAACCAAAGTATCTAACACGGAATTCTTCCATCTTCCTTCGAATCTTAGCCTCCCGAGATTGTTGCCTTGTCATTATTATACTCTCAACCGTTAAAAAGTTTCAAATACAGAAACTGGAACACAGAAGAAATAGTTCAGGGAAGAAGACTTGGTTTATCACACACCAATCGAAGTGCTCTTTATACTATGGTCCTCATTAAAGTCGACTTTCCAAATTCCAACGTCATGAGGATTTCCCATGCAACAAAATTGACTAGAACCATTGGTTCTAGAAAACCCAAAAGCCGCAAACATATATTTATGAAGATACTTTAGAAATAATTCGAATGTATTAATTGTAGTATTAAATGAAGCTTCTCAACCAATACCACTCGCTCACAATATTTCTTGTATTGTTGGCTGAGAGGGGGCAGTTGTAGTAGCTTATTCCGCATTTCGGACTCATGCTTCATCTTCGACCATTATACAACCACTCAACCTTATCAATATAACACGTGGTGCTATTGAAGATGCATTATAGTTACAGAGTTCTATTCATTATTTTCAACCTCTACATCAACAGTTCGAGTTAAGCAAACGCACCGTCATCAATAAAGCCGTTACAAAGTAACAAAGATCAGAACGTTACGCAATCAAATCAAAGATTATCAAAAATATATTGTAACGTCCATCATTAAGGATAATAATGTTCGTCAAATGGTCATATTATAAGACCTATAAATAGGACCAGAGAATCCAGAACTGAGGAAGACTGACTCAAACTCTATACAAAATACTCAGAACATCTCTTGTAATATCTAGCAGCGATCAATAAAACTTCTCTCTTTCTAAATCCTTACAAGAGGTCGTGGTTTCTAACCTATTCAAAGATTTTCCACGCTAAACTTTGTGCTAGTATTCGCTTATTATTCATCTAAACGCTCTGAATATCTTTGGTGTAAAGGCTAAGTTTGAAATACGAAATTAGGCTATTACATTACCTTTTAAGGATTTTTAATACTTCATGTACGTCTGCCAATTGCTATTCCAAAATTGTTTATTTTTTTACCTCGGAGTTCAGAGTAGCGCGCAATTCTGCCATTTGATTTACTCCCGTGTCTATTCCGGCTGTCTGCCCAATTGAAAAAATTTGGCTTGGGCTCGACATTATGTGCTGATGGTATTGTATCTGAGGATTATGGCTAATTATTCGTGAGTTCCCACAGACGATGCCAAATGTAAGAGCCTAATTTCGTATCTTGAACTTAGTATCTCACACCAAATATGATTATAACGCAGGAAATAACAACTAATCGCACATAAGAATTAGCGTGAAAACCTCTGAATAGGTAAAAACCACGACCTCTCTTTAGAATTTAGAAAGACCAATCTTATTAATTGAGTGATTAACTATTATAACGACCACTATGAATAGTTCTGTATAGATTTTTGCAAATAGAATTCTTTGTCCCCAATATGTTCTTTCTTGGTCCTATTTATAAGCCTCATATTATGACCATTATCCTCTTAATTACAAACGTTATAACACGGTTTTGATGGAACTTCATAATGGTTATGTAATGGTCTGACTATTCGGACTTATGACAGCTTCTTTTAATGACTTTGAGTGGCTATGAATTTGAGTTGTTGGTACGGAGGTCGACATCCAAACTTATGTGTGAGATCGAGTGTGGGAATAGGCCCTTTCACCTTCATAGGCCATTATTTTTCTCATATTTTCTGATGTAAAATCAAGTCGCGGAAGCGGAAACTTAAAGATTACGAAAACCTAATTAAAATTTAGGTTTTCTCTAAACTTTAAAACTCAAAATAAATAAAAACTAGGGTTAAACCTTAAGTTTTATTCAATAACCACCGAGAAACAAATCACCTAGACCTCCCCCTTTTATAGAACACAATGGGGGTTAGAATTAGGAACCCTAATTCTAATTGAAATAGAATTATATTAAACTGGGAAATTTCTAATAACCTAGGTTGGGCCTCTCCAACATGCTTTAAGCTAAAGACTAAAATACAAAGCATTAAAAATATTAAATAAACATAGGTCATACGGTGGGTGGACGACCCTATGAGGGATGTGTCACATCAAACCCTCCATCTGAGAAGATTTCATCCACAAAATCAAGGAGGCGGTACTCTAGAAGACTCACGTACGTATGGAGTGCGCATCCCAATTTCTTCTTCATCTTCATCCTGTAAAACGCGCTGAACATTTTGAAGTCTTTCGCAAATTTTCCATACCCCGAGACTGTACCCGAGAGCGGGGATGCGATGCTACCACCGACATTCCTAAGTCGATTACTATCCAATATTGAAGAAGGCATTGAGACCCACTTCCCAAAATTTGCCAAAAACCCCTCCTAAAATGGATCAACGAACTCCTTCTCAATCGTCGAACCTACAAAACCGCAAATTAGGTTTTCAATTACAACTGTAGCACCGGCTAGAGCTTTGTTGGGCATCACTTACTGGACCAGAGAGAGATATTCTTGTCCTGCAATTGTCTCTCTCATCGTTCTAAAAATTATAATTGATTTTTGTAGAGTTTGCGAACCGACGTTAATTCCGGTCGAATCCTTTTCTGAATTTAATGTTGTAACGACGACAGTCGTAGTGACTATCGGAACCATGGGATCGCTGGATGTCATGTTAACGGTAACCTTACCTTCGTTGGTGCCACTCGCGGCTCCGATTGCAGGGATCTCCGTCACTTCTCCCAATTCGACACGCGGGTTTTCCTTGTCCGCATTTTTTGTCACGGTTTTGGTACTCCCAACTTGGGGTTTGCTCTTCAATACACCTATATGAGAGGGTTGAGGTAGGGGTAGTTGTAACATGTCGGAACTCACGGGGACGTTGACAAACTCGCCAAGTTGAATCTTAAGTGTCGCGATTGCTCTTATATGAGACATCGTAGATATCGGTAACTTGACTTTTCCCGAAACTCTAAACATCACTCAATTGCAACCGTAGCAACGCAGAAACTACTGTAGCAGTTACCCGAAATCACTGTAGCAGTCCTCGGAAATCACTGTAGCTGTAACCAAAATCATTGTAGCAGTCGGTGTACAAAAATTGTAAAATCTTGCTAGTTCTGGTACCAATTTGACGTAAAATCAAGTCGCGGAAGCGGAAACTTGAAGATTACAAAAACCTAATTAAAATTAGGGTTTTATCTAAACTCTAAAACTCAAAATAAACATAGACTGGGGTTAAGCCTGAAGCTTTATTCAATAACCACAGAAGAAACAAATAACCTAGACCTACCCCTTTAATACAACACAAGGGGGGTTAAAATTAAGAACCCTAATTCTAATTTAAATAAAATTCTATTAAATTAGGAAACTATTAATAACCTAGGTTGGGCATCTCCAACAGGCTTTAAGCTAAAGACTAAAATATAAAACTTTAAAAGTATTAAATAAACATAGGTCATCCGGTGGGTGGACGACCCTATGAGGGATGTGTCACATCATTTTCTCTCTCAATTAGAAAGCCTAAATGCAAACTCTATTATAGATATTTTTCACTGCAACCATTGCAAGCAAAAAGAGAAGCTTTTGCATAGAAATTCAAGTTGTTTGCTTTCCAAAATTAAACCAAATAGATACAAATATTTTAAGGCCACCACATTGTAATTGCAAATCAAATCAAACACAGGGAAGCGATTAAAAATGCAAATTGCTTGCATTTGTATCATGTTTGTATCTAACCAAAACTAAACTGTGAAACATGAAATCGTTCCTCACTTTTAGAGCTATATATTTTTTCTCATAAAAAATCACGTTTCACATTTTTCGTAATAATTAAAATACAAAACAGCTAACACTCTACTTCACTTCACTGGCACTATGTGCCTAACGACATCAAATAACATAGTGTGAGTGTGTGACAAGTCTCAGTAAAGAAGTCTTTAATCCATAACATCTCTGAACCCTGCGCCCTGCACCAACCCTCTCCTTTCATCTGCAAAATAGTATGCTAAAAAATTAGTTTCATGCAATCATAATTATCAATCTATCCTATACCAGCCTCTCGGAAGAGCTTCTAACCATGCTTTAATTTTTTAAGGGATCAAAAAAATCCCCGCTCATAGCATTCACAACACCCTTGGAGTTAGGTGAGAGAGAGATTTTGAGATTTAAAAGGGTAACTTTACTTGTGCATCCCATATTTAATGGGTGCGCATCCCGGATGACTACTCCCATATTTAGAGGACAACAAGGTGATGGGCCCTACCAAACTAAACTCTTCAAGTTATAATTAAAATTTTATAATATTTGTTTTACTAACCCCACACCCCAAACTCTCTGTAATTTCGGGCTCATAGTTGGGGCGCCCAAAACTGCAGTATCACTCCCGCCAAAATTACTTTTAAAAAAAAACCCTCTCTAAACCAACATCTTTCTTTCTTGAAAAAATCCTCAAAACCTAACAAAACCTCTCTAAACCATCTCCTATACTATGGAACGATCACAACTGAGACGATGATATCGGAAAACACGATTTCAATTTCGACCGAGTGCACACATTAACACTAAACCACCCAATTTTATGCATTCTTGAATCATCCCAACCCACATTACAAGAATTCAATCAAAACCACACCTAACTTGTCGTCTCAGAACTTATTCAACACTCTTTAGCTGTGGGTCGAGCTATAAAGAAGCTTTGCTCGACTCGGTCTTTGATTTCGTACGACATCTATCTATTTTCACATTTAGAAGTGCCCGACGCATTTTATGTGTAATACTATTGTGAAGGCTTATGTGAATTATAATGATTTAGGTAGTGCTATTGGGGTTTATTATAGGGGAATAGTGGAAAAAGGAGTTAGGCCAAATCATTATATGTTTCCTGTTTTGTTTAAGGTATGTACGGAGATGGGCTGGTTTCGAGAAGGGGAGAAGAGTCATGGAAGAGTTGTGAAGTTTGGGTTTGGAGATGATGTTTTTGTGAGGAATTCGATGATTTATATGTATGCTTCGTTACATAGAATGCAGTTTGCTTGCAAGGTATTTGATGAGAGTCCGAACTCGGATTTGGTAACATGGAATTCGATGATTGATGGGGTATGTAAAGAATGGGGATGTGGGTATTGCTTGAATTTTTTTTAATGAAATGCCCGAAAGAGATATTGTGAGTTGGAATACTATGATTGCGGGGTATATGAGTATTGGGGATATGGATGCGGCTGAGGAGGTCTTTGAAAGAATGGGTGTTAAAGATATTGTTAGTTGGAACTTCATGATTGATGGGTATGCAAGGATTGGGAACGTTTTTACTGCTCGAGAGTTTTTCAAACGAATGTCAGATCGGAATTTGACATCTTGGAATGTAATGTTAGCTCTTTATGTGAGAAGTAAGTATTATGGCGAGTGCCTTAGATTGTTTGATAAGATGATAGGAGAAGGAGATGTGAAGCCGGATGAAGCAACTCTTGTAACCGTTTTGATAGCGTGTGAAAGTTTAGGTGTGTTAGATAGGAGTTATATGAGGTTCTCTGTCGAAATTATGAGCATCTCCGGTGTCAACATGATCTCCGGTACTAACATGATCCATTTAAGGTCTTCCAAAGTGATGTTTTAGGAATGGAGGGAAGATTATAGTGATGGTGTGAAGATTATAGCATATTGTTTAGTGTTAATGTGATTCTGGTTTGGGGCACCCATATTCCAAAAAATTAAAAAAGAACAAATTCTTTGTAATTTCGGTCACACATTTTGGGGGCCCAAAAGTGAAAAAGTTATCAAATAACCAAACTCTTTGTAATTTTGGGGGGCAGAGTCTTCAAAATTTGGTCGCCCAAAACCAACATAACCTAACTAAAGAACCTAACTAAACAGAAATCTAACTAAATCAATTTAACTTAGCGTGTGGGAGAAGTAAAAAATGGTTTGAAAAGTTCTAACTATTTAACACTTAGAAGATCATACTTGTGATTGGGTTTCGGGTGTGTATCTTAAGTAAAAGTAAAAATGGGGTGTGGAAGTAGTGGCTCCCGATTTAAAATTTGGCAGCACTTGGATGAATCTCAGCGGCATTTACGATTCTGCCCATCATTTAAACCATATTTCCAAACCTCTCTTCTCCTTCATCTCTCTCACTCTCACTCTTACTCTCTCCTTTCAAGTCCAAGTCCAAGTCCAGTTTGACTTTAGTCGAAACAGTCATGGTAGAATCACCATCACCAACTCAAACCCTAACAGTCTCATCATCCGAGAATCGCAAATCAATCATGATCACCTCTTCCGAAAACCCTAAATCACTCCTCATTTCAACCTCCCAAAACCCTAATTCACTCACAATCTCTCAATCTCCAAACCCTAATTCACCTCTACCAACATCACAACCCCAAAACCCTGAGTCGAGGTTTGCGTTTAAGAGGCCTGAGGTGAGAGTGACCTCAGAGTTCGACAGCGATAGTGCGTTGTTCTTCAACAAGGTGTCGTGTAAGCTTTTCGATAGTCTCGCGAAGTTGAAGTTGTCGTTTCAGAATAATAGGAATGGGGATGTTTCGGATCCTCAATTGGGGTTCTTTACCAAGTATTTTTCGGTGTATTATGATGTCGAGGAGCAGAATGCATTGATTAATGGGAGTTTTAATGTTGGGAAGAGGTTGATGTTCAAAGGTTCGCAGGATGTTAAGGTTCGACTCAAAAACTTGATGAAATTCGTTGATTTTGATGGTTTATATTGTGTAGATATCTAGTTTTGTTATAATATTAATGTTGATATAATATTTGGGTACAATTGTTTTTTAAGTGTAGATATTGAATAAGGGCTTTAAATGGGTTAGAGTGTATGAGTTATGGAATGTGGGTGTCCGGGTTGTTTCCTAAGACACGTTATATTCCAGAGTTGTCAGCTTGGGGAGCTGAAATATATTCGTGTAAGATGTTCGACAAAGTATGTTTGTGTCGAATGTACTTGCGATGATAGTACCAGATGTATTACCTCTTGCATTGAATTGGGTAGTTTCTTCCTGTGCAAGTATCAACACAGAAAGGTGCGTGGTTATTGTATTCAACATTTAGTTCCCTCCTATAATTAGAGTTATTCACGGTGACCTTAAATCTTTGGTTTTTTCCCTAATACGGAGGGGAGAGGTGTATGATTTGCCTTATTGATTTAAATACATTCATTCTGCAGAATATGGGTTTTTTTTAATGACTCTAATTATAACAGGTTTATTAGTAACGACGAGTCCCATGAAATATATTAGGAAGTTGAGGTGGTGGATATTATTTTAGCAAACTTATCGGTCTTATTCTATTAATAGTGAAAGTAGTCGTGGCCATAAGACTCTTTACATACACAGGGGAAGATACTTGAGTGACTTTGAAGTTTGTATTACTCGGTGCAAAGTAATTTCTTATATTAGCGGTCATTTATTTTTAGAGATGAGGATATCTTAGTGACAAAAAGCGCATAATTGAAAAAAGAAGAAGTTAACACTCAGTTCAAGCAGGATATACACAAGGCTACTATCTCCCATCATAGAGCCTCTTACGAAAACTAAACATTTGGAAAGCTCTAGGTTTAATTCAACAAGCGCCCTTTTATGTTGATGATTCTCTTATGCAGGGTGGGCTCCTTGCACAAGAAACTATTGAAGCCAGGCTATTTTACGGTATTTTTCCAACCAATCACCCCCCCCCCCCCCCCCCCCCCCATATGCAATTTTATGGTATTAGGCACCATTTTTAAAACTCTTCGAATTAAAATTTCCAAACAAGGCCAAAAAGTTTGTAAGTCTGTTCAGCCGACCTCAAGCAAAATCCTTGAGATTAGTGAAAAACAATTGGAACAAGTCTAAAGTGATTATATTGAATGAGCGGGTGGTTAGTATTCTTACCGCAAATTTTGCAGATGTAGCAAGTGCCAAAATCTTTTCGAAACAGCTAGATTATCTTTTGCGCGAACTTCATTCAAAATACATGCTTCATTCAAAGCACGTGTTTCGAATCACGGAAACAACACTTATAAGCTATGCTGTCAGGGGTGTCGTCGGGGCGTCCAATTTTAAACCACCCGCCACAGCCTTTTACCGCCCTAGGGTGCTTGAAAGCTCGGGGTGCCTCTCTCAAGCCGCTAAATGATGTGGCATTTTTTTTTATATTCTAGTTTTGCCAAATGATTTGGCTTTTTAGTAAAAAAAAAACAACATAAAATTGCCAAATCATTTGGCATTTCCAAACAAACAAATCAAAAATCAAAAACTATAACAAATCCTCATTAACTCTTCCTCTCTCCTACAATCAATATTTTTAGGGTTCTTCAAAGAAAATCAAAGAGATAGATCACGAGAAAAAAGAAGATCGGAAGGGAATTGAGTCATGTTTGAATTAAATAAATAATACATTACGAAAAAAATAATTACACATTACAAATTTACATTGACATGTTACACATAGTTTTCCGGCTCCGCCTAGCGCCCCACCCCGCCCCTGACAACATAGCTTATAAGGATGATTTGACCTAACAGCTTCCTTTTCAAAAAAATAAAAAATTATCACGATTTTTGTTAATGTTAAAGTGCAATTAGATAAATCTAATGGGTCAAACCCCCATGGCTTTGTCTTTCGCACACTGTTAAGCGAAGAGAAATTCCATAACGAATGGGAGTTCCTTCTATTGGGTTTGGAATATTCATACCCAGTTGCAGTCAACTTATTTTGCAGGAAAGAAAAAACTTTATTTTCATACCCAACTCCCACTCTGCTGATGCTCTAACACAGTAAATTAGTGGCTTTTTAACATCCCTTACAATATTTTTCTATTCTCTCACCCATAAAAACGCAATCACTCTTCCAACTATTTCTGCTCTCCCCGAAGTGGCCATGACCACTCCTGCTAAAGACCATCCAAACTTCTCCAAAACCACTTAAGATCGAAGTCAAATCTGCAACGTGATGCTCAAGAGTAGTCGTTGCCACGGATATGTGAAATGCTGTGTTTAATGTGGTATGCTGGCGTTGTCAAATACAGGAAACATGCAAAAGCTATCTGTAGATGCATAGATCAGTGGGCTTAATGCCTGCTTGCTGTAGATGCTTAGATCAAGTCCAAGATTTTGCCAAGGCATCCATGTGTGGTATAGTGCCGACTATTTCTCGTCCTTATCACATCAATAACCTTGCAAACTTATCTCAAGGTAAAAACTTATAAAATTTATTTGGTTAAGTTATTAAACAGATGGTCACCTCCAATTATGGCTTGGTGAATTATCCCTAATAAAATGCATACAGATAAAAGTGGCCAGCAACGGATAATGTTTTTAGGAAAAACAAGTTAGCATTAGAAGATTCTGGATGATCTGAACAAAAATCTTGATTTGGGGTAGTTTTCAGGCTGAACAAGAGAAGGCAATGGGTAGGTTATAGAGCATAAAAAGGATAAGGAGCAAAAGGTTTGTGCAAAATTGGGATTTGCTTTAAATGCCGACCAAATATACACTAGGTGCAAATGCCTAGTTTCAGAAATGGCACATTAAATTAACCGCATCCTAGGGTATAGCCGTTTATGGAAATCCTTTCCCTGATGAGAGTCAACACCTTTCTCAACATAGTATTCATTCTCATAGTAAGTCCCTGACCTCATTCTTCTCAGCATAAGCTGTTTATCCCCATCCTATTCAGTAATCCTTGTCTCTATCTCTCCCTTGTCTCAGCAAAAATTTCATATGCAAACTCATGCTCTAAGGCAAACGTGTAAAAGATTCTTACTTTTATGGATTTCCTCCTATACTTGATAGATGGTATTAACTTACCCTTAACCAAAGCCTATGAGGAAAGAATCAAATTGGGACTACGTTTAAAGGCATTTTAGGAAGAAAAAAAGAAGTAAATATTTGTCATTTAAAATTGCACAACTTCTGATAAAAAGTAAAGATGTTGGGTGTTTTTCGAGAAAAAAACAGAAGAGTATATGGGCATTGGTTTTATTTTGAGGATGCACTATTATTCAAGAAGGGGAGAAAAGTGATCTAGAAACAAGTGCCTAAATACACTGTAGGTACACACACAGATACGCCTTTGCCTCTTAGGTACCTTAAAGATTCAAGTACATTGTAAATATCTCACGATATATTTTACAGGCTAAAATCCACACTTTTTGTAGTAGTTTCCTACTGCTACCGTATAGTTTACTATAGTGTTTATACTGTAAACCATGGCAAGTTTTATTCTTGTCCCCCAGGCCCCAAGAGGTTCACCACCAATAGTCTGGTTCCTTGTGATTGGTTACATATATATTGCACATTTGGATGCTATTTGGGTTGATACGAAAGCTAGGTGGATAAATCAGATCCAGACGTAATCAAAAAATAAAAAGTAAAGTAAGAAGATGTACATGGTGCTAGCAAAAAGTAAATTTAAGAAACAGCATAGCAAAATGCCTTAAAAAAGTGATCCCAGGAACTCTATTATCCGTATTGAAAGTGAATATTGGATGAATTGCTACACATGGATTTGTCTATGTCAAAGGAAATATTTAAAATGGGATTTTTATTTTTTATTTTTGTATTTGAACTAACTATCAATCTATGACATCCTAAAGATTCATTGAATAACTAGATTGCTACAGAAAGTATGTCCAACTTACACATTGTGGGAGTTCTTTTAGTCGTATTTGGATATCTGGCATAATGTAGTGATGACTGCGAGAGAGGCTTCTCACCATTTTGAAGAGTTAGGGCAATCCAGTTTCTATCCAAGTCTTTTCAGAAAAAGGAAACAATAAAATGAAAAGGACTCTTCCAAGTTAAAATTGAGAAACTTGCTTACGTATTTGTGCAAAATGTGTCGAGATTGGAAAATTGTTTGCAGTGATTATTAATATTTATCTGGATTTGAGCTGCTGAGGCGAAACATCATTTGGATTTTACCCGTCCAATGAAATTCAATGACCTTAAACAATCCATATTAACTAGCCTCTAAGGCCGACTCTTATCACTAAGAATAGTCATGTCAACTTATCCCTTTCTGCCGTACGACATCTTTAGTTTAAGTCATATATCCCTGTTTCTGTTCTCTTACATGTATACACCATTTTTCCTTAGGCACAACAAGGAGAGTTGGCAATGGTCGCAAGTCATTCTGATCCTGCATATAAACTGGAGCTGGCATCTGCTGTTCCTTCTGTTGGTTTTGTGAGTAGCATTCCTAGTATGTTTAATTAAAGGATACTATTTTGTTTTATGTGTTGTACTTAGTATGCTTTTAAGTCTTGTTTTAAATGTAATTAAACTTTTGGTGATGCAGCCAAAAGCTACCTTCAGATTTCCCCTAGGTGAAGTTTCATTGGAGGAACGGGGAAAAGAAGAAGAGGAAGAAGTAAAGAGAGTATTGTCAGTAAGTGGGATTGTGAAGAGTCAGTTGCTAAATGGACTCTGCACTGCTCAGTTCAATGATGATAATTTGAACCTAAGATACGCGTACAAGGTTTATTTTCTGTACATTCATCTCTAATAGTACTTCCATTATTCTGTTTCTATTCTTTCACTTCTATTCTCTAGAAGTTTCAATAAGAGTTGGGGAGGGAGGAAGTCTTGTTCCTCTATCAATATAGACAGAGTTCTACAGGTCTTAAAGTAGCTATGACCTCCCATTCTAATTGAAATAGGATTTATCAATGAAAATCATGATGGCAGGACGAGGAATTGGCCTTCATTCCCAGTATTTCATTACCATCAAATGCGATGTCTTTTGCGTTCAAGCGACGCTTCAGTCCTTCAGATAAGTTGAGGTAACATCTTATGTCATCATTCCTTCTATTTACCTTTTGATTTTACTTTTTCCCACATCTCTGTGCATGATGGGATTATCTCCTTACCAGTCTGATACTTCATATTGAATGATGGTTGCATATTTTTGTTGGCACAGCTACTGGTACAATTTAGATTCGAGTTCCTGGAGTTCTGTGTACAAGCACACATTAGGAAAAGACCTCAAATTGAAAGCTGGTTATGATTCAGCAGTGCGGCTTGGATGGGCTTCTCTTTGGGTAATACCTTCTATCATTGCTTTCTTTTCTTAAGACAATAAAACCACAATGCGGAACACATGGTGTGAGAATAACATTGTGTCCCATGCATCCTATTTAGAGATATGTCATAGTGTAAAACTACAAACAAAATATAAAATTCAATAAAATAACTAAATATCAGAATTACACAAATTTAATTATTTATAAATATTTAGCTTATGAAAAAGCTCGAATAATCTGGTGGCGTTACAAAAGTAAAATATGTATAATAAGTTTACTGTGACGGATAGATACAAAACCAAAGTATTAATATTCATTTGAAAGTGAGTAATGAACAATGAAGTATATGGCAAGGTTTTTATGTCAGCAATTGTCCAAAAATTTGAACTTCATTTAGTATCTCCGGCACTTAAAGCCTTAGACTAGGTTTTTATTTGAAAGTGGCTTAGACTTAGTTATTTTGAGAGCTGCAGAATTAATGGAATGGCTCATCGTTTTTCCCATGGGACAATCCATATAGTATCCGCCTCTTTCTAAAAGCAAGGTTGCAATCAAAATGTTAGCTTCATTTAACTTGTTACAGTACTGACAAGACTGATGTTAGCTTTACATGAGAAATATTGCTCGCAAGTTCTTGTGAGGGAAGTTTTTCCAAAGCACTCAACCCCATTACATTACGCTTCGAGAGGCCAAATATTGAGTTGCAGTAAACACACTGACTGAACATGTGTTGGTGATCTTACCTTAAATTACAACAGGCGAGATTATAAGATGATATGGTTTACAAAAAAAAAAAAAAAACTCAAAAAGAAGTCAAGGAAAAACTGAAAAAGTATAAAAGACGATGTTACATTTTCTTTCAGGTGGGAGATGAAGATGGCAAGGCAAAGACGGCGCCAATGAAGATGAAAGTTCAGTTCATGCTCCAAGTCCCCCAAGATGATATTAAATCGTCTGCCGTCTTGTTCCGTGTAAAGAAGAGGTGGGATTTTTAGTACATTTTTCAGTAATGGATGAACATTTTATGTAAGTTAGGAATAATGGTATATTCTGTTCCCCATCAACGTCTTGTAGTGTAATCAACTTGATAAGTTTTGAAAGTTATCTGTTAAAATGGTCTGTTAATTAATTTTGTACTAGGGTTGTTTTGAGGCATTGCTATACTAACTAACTAACTACTGGGTTTTGCTCAAGGTTAGAGTTTAATTAATGATGTGATTCACATGCACAATTGAAAGTGACCTGCAAACCCTATCGGTCCAAGCTAGATCAACTTCTTTTACAGCAATGCAAAAAAGTTTGAAGGACCCCACCCTGGTAAGTTCTTGGGGGCTTTGGGGTCAAGTTGTTACTGTCGATCTTTTGGTTACACTAGTAGCTTTGTGACCAATCCAGAGCAAAATTGGGTTTTCATCTAGAGAATGACCTTGAAAACTGAATAAAATAGAGTAGAGTAGGCTTGAGAAGGAGTAAAAGCTTATTTACTAAAGGAAATGGACCGGGGGGGCTTCCTGGGGTATTTTTGGGGGCATTTTGGATGAGAATGGTGAACTAAATTGGATTGGGACCTTGGCTGTGATTCGACCAATGGTGGTTGTGACTTTGAGAGGGTCGTAATTTCAAAACCCCATGGGGTGAAAATTAACTTTGCATTCGGCCTTTGGTACCCTTCCTAGCTTGTGGGCCTTCAGGGCTTTTGAAACCCTTTGGGGCTTAGGTTACAGAGTTACAGTGTTACAGTGGTTACGGATCCCTAAAACTGGCTTGCCGAGCATAAAAGAAAAGAAAGAAAGCCGACGTATCCCTTTCAGTTTTTACAGGTTTAAGTTACTTTTGGCCGCATTTGCCATTTCGTACTTGATATTGCATCATTTACAATAAAAATTAAACATACGACTCACTAAAAAATAATAGATAAAGCCAAAATGAAAGTCATATAAATCAAACTGATAATTTTATTTTATTTTTTCGGTTTTTGCATATAAACAGTGTGGTTAACTTGTAAATCTTGTAAAATAATGAATAAAATGCAAAATTTATTCCAATTTTGGAGCCGGTTATAACATTTGAAGATTCATGTATGCCCTTACGCTAGTCTCATTCAGACGAAAGACTCGTTATTTTGATTTCTTTTAGGATATAGACTTTAATCTGTATTTCATAATTGCAAATTTGTGTATGCTTAAAATCTATGAGCTATCTAATTTGGTTTTCCCAGTAAACAAATAAGACGGTTTTTCTTTCTTCCACTGTACTTACCAAGGACTAACTCGGACTCAGTCTTTCTTTATATAAGAGGATTGAATCATGCAAAATGATCTACTTTACAAGAATTGTGTAGTTGATCATGCATATTCTCATTTTTAAGTTGACCGCGAAAGATGAGTGAGGTTAGTATTTTTAGGATTTGCCTGGTACATTTTTTATAATTAAGTTAATCATGCTAGATTAGAGTTCGAGCCCTACCACCCATAGTTCAGTTGTGCCTATTAACGTTTGTCTCACACCTCACTCTTTTCAGATGTGCCAACCTTAACCAATGGCTCTTAAATTAGATTAGATACCTTAAACAAAGTTTTGATACTTCAGAAAATTTAAGTACAACATAACTATAAACAAATCCTGGATTACCATTAAATACACAACTAAGTAGTAGTTGTCAGTCATCACTGTTACCTGGAGTTTAATGGTCTTACATTATCCTCCAGAGAACCATAAATCTATCTGTAATAGTCGGTCTTCAGACATCACGTGTACAATCCAAAAGGCGACTTTTAGGAAGATGGAAAAACATGTAAACAACTAGGGACGAACTTCAAAGTCGATGAATTGCCTTGATCAAGGATTGATTACAAATTCTTTTGTTTTCCAGTTGATAATCCCTGATTATTCCCACTTTTTATGGATAATCTAACAGTAGACCAATATCACAACCCGTGGAATAAGTTCTTCGTCTGTGTCCATGGATTCAAGGACAGCGAAGATGAAGAAAGGAAAGCCTCAGATGTTCCATTTCCAGTGGAATCTAACAAATGGCTTGTTGCACTCAGCCTATTTCGGTTAAATATCAGAAGAGAGCGTTCAGCAATGTCAAAACTTTACTTTGGGAACATGTTATGAGGACCAGCAACTAACACAAAATCTAGTAATTAGTATAAAACTATCTGTCAAATATGAGTTAATTATTTCAATAAAAAGTATACTTTGAGATGTTACATATATCACAGATGAGCGGGCCAAGATTTCCTACTAAAAATCTTGCAAATTTTCCTTCTTGGAGCTAAATATGGCGAGGAGCTTCCCACCACTAACCATGAAGCAGACGCAAAACAGAAACACAATTAGAATGCCAGATTAACGACTGACAAGCCAACTTGGCTTGATTAAGATATCCCAACTGAAGTTGCGAGTGGTGATGGATGTTGACTTACTGTGCCCGGGAAAAAGCTTCCCACCACTGAACAAGAGGCAGAGGCGAAATCGAAGACACTCATCATGCTAGATTAACGACTGACAAGCCAACCTGGCTTGAATAGGATATCTTGCTTGAAGTTATGACCGGTGATGGATGTTGACTCACCCTGTCGGCGGAAACACTGCAACAAAATAGAGATAAATGTTAGATAATATATTATGTAATTTAATATTTTAGGTGGCGAAAATGATGCATCCATTAGAGAGAATGCAAAGGACATTCATGATTGATTAATAGCTCACTTATACTAATGTATCACCTCTTCTACTGGAAATATAGGAAGTGAGCTAAATTAAGAAATCAAGAGCTTGGGTTGTAGGAAGTGAAGTTTTTCCGCTTAAGAATGATCAAGAAGGGAGGAGCCGAGTAACGACCCATTTCGGGAAATAGGACAATTAGATTGTTTATTCGTCAACTGGTAAATAACATAACTTTAATGATAAACGTTAGAACATATATGGGGTGGTCGACCACACATGTCCAACGAAGTTCCAACACTTGTCGGAGTTGCTAGATGTGACATACGCAAATTACTATTACGTGCAAACTAGGAAATTTCATTTGAGTGGGTTGTGTATAATTAAGTGGGTCTTTGAGGACTAATTGGGGATGTTTAATACATGGGTTAAGTGGGGCTCTTACAACAAGCCACATAGCCATTTACATGCATCTCAATTGCCTCCCTTAATTACCAAGTTTAAGGAATGAAAAGAGATGGTCTCATCTCCTCTTTCAAACACTTGGGGCAACCCTAGAGAGAAGAAGAAGAAAAAGTCTAATTTTATAGAGAGGAAGAAGGTGACAATCAAGGCAACAATTTGGAGGGAATCCCACGGAAGTTATAACAATTTGGAGGGAATCCCACTAGAAATTGGGGTATTTTTGCATACGCTTACCTTCTGTTTAAGCAAATGCCATAACGGGGTATCTAATAGAAGTTATAACTAATTTATGTTAGACAACTATTAGAACCAAATGCTAGGGAATATCGGGGACTAGCGTGCACTACAAGGATTCAAGTGGAAGGTTTGGATTGACCAATCGATTTGCTAAGGCAAGTTGTAGTAATTCCATAAATACCCGAAGCCGGTGTTCTAGCACTAACGGGTTTGCTAAAATACTTTATATGCTTTAATATTTCGTTTGCATATGAGTCCATATTTTAGCTTATTGATTAATTGTCGAAATTCCTTTATTTAAAGATTATGAAATCACATTTTGATATTCTCGCTTTTATTTGGAATTGTAATTTTCTTGTATGACCTATGAATGAAATGAAGTTAGTACTGATATATATATACATATGATTGGGGGAAAAAGGTTGTGACATGATAGAGAAAAGGTGGGTTGTGAGAATGATATAAAATAACTATTTAAAACATTTTCAGTAAGTGAAGTCCAAGTTAGCTTTTATGCATTATTAGGGAATGTTTTCTGAAAAGTCAACAAAATAAAGGATTTGATTTCGAATTCATTGAGATGACTATGAAAGAGATAGAGATGTGAGGATGTGATTCCTTGGCTTACCTCCGTGGGACGCCGTACCTCGAAAGATACCTCGACAATAGTTGAGAGTCCTTTGGACTAACCGCACGTGAGGGTGATCCAGGTAGGCCCAGCGGAGTGTGAAGTTAGGGAAGATGGGGTACGATAGATGGGATTGTTTGTGAAGACCTGAATCTCATGAAATGCATAAGACTAACCTTGGGATTGCCCGGCGTGGCAAGCTGCGGCCCCACACGAGTAGCATGAACTTGGCGTAGGCTTTTTCAGTTGAGAGGGATTTAGGGACCATGACGACTAATAATAATAGTAAATCCAGACCGGTAAATAATAAGTTCAACCACGATGTGTATGTTTTAAAAAATAACCTGACCAAGTGATAAGATGACATGATCTTTACAAGTTTACTTGCCATTCCTTGTGGAATGGGACATAAAGGAACCAAGTAGAGTTGTTAAGAGAAGGAGTGGATGTATCGTTATTTAAGATAGGTTTGCAAGACACGGGCGAGTACATGAAATGATTCGAAGAACCGGAGGATCGTGCATCTAGAACACGTCGATCAGATCATTGTTGAGGTCCCTGCTTGTAGTGGTGGTGATGTGAGCGGTTGTGAGTGAGTTGAGAGCAACTGTAACAACCGTTCATACTCTTGAGTTCAACGGTGGGTCCAGAGCGGTATAATAGATCCAAGAGGTTACCTCTACATCAACTCTCTGCTGCTTGTCAAGGAGTCAAAGAGAAAGATCCCCCCCCCCCTCGGGACCTCCGATGTATGCGCCCGAAGGGGAGAGTTCATACATATCCCGACGAGCTTTAGTCATCTACTCTTCTAGTTGTAGAGTTAGTTAACCATACTTGGCTTTAGACTCTTCTAGTTGTAGAGTTGACACAGTATCATTCATTGACTTTGACATAGTGTTGCATATTTACTTTGATTATCGAATTTTATTTCCAGATGTGTTTCGTTGATATTACTACATGTGATAGAATTTATAGTTAACCCATATTCTGATATTATTGGAATTCTATAACTTGCAATGCATATTTTATATGTTGTCCCCCTAGTCCCCCATTTCAGATCCTGTAGAGTACGAGGAGATTGCAGAGGAGGAGATTGTTGAGCCTTGAGTTGCGCTCCACCATTTGCTGGTGCTTGGTATATTTTCGTATTTTGGTTTATGGATGTTAGAATGGCATCCATTGTATATATTTCTTTTGCTTATGTATAGTTCTATCATATTCTAAACTATATATACTTATCATTACTTCTTGTCATAGTCATCTTATATATATATGGTGTATATATATCCTTTTTGGTTGTCATATGGTGTTGTAGATATCTGAAAATGTTGTGTGGTTGTGTGAATTTTATAACGAAGTGGAATTGGGAGCGTGCTGTGTGTATACTGGCTAAACGCTCTCAAACCGACGGATTATATCATTCATTTGAGTGTTCATAAATGCTACAGGTTTTCTTTCTACAAGTACAAATGGAAACGCCCGATTTACAGGGGAAGTGCGGCCGAAATTTTGGTAGGATTTCTCCTATTATTGGGTTTCCTTGCGCAATTTTGATGTACGTGTAATGTTTCACATGATATTATTGTGTGGGACGTCACAAGCCGAGACTGGAGTAAAAGATATGAGCAACCTGAGGAGAGTTGTTGATGTCAAAAAATCCACATTAAATGGTCCATAAAAGGAAATGATAACACCAAATGTTTTCATTTGGTGGCTAATGCAGAAAATAGATTAACACAAAAAATGTTACGATTGGTGCGAGGGCACCAAAAGGGAAAAATCCATCAAACACGAAGTTGTTAAATAATATTATTTGGAACTTAACATGGAAAGAAAGGACTCTGGTGGATTTGTAAAATTGAGTTGAAAAAGGCTTTTAACTGCTCTATAAGAGCATCTGTAGCCGATTGCCAAAATATTACTTACCAAATTTGACTTAACTCGTCAATAAAAGCCAAATAGTTTTTCCCACTACATTGGACTCCTCAAAAATGACTCGCCCAATATTACCTATCATCTTTCCCACAAAATCCTTTAGTTATGGGTAGATTTTGCAGTAATTCTAACCAAATTGATTGCCACATAGGCATCAAATTTGGTTTGGAGAGTATAATAGGTCGTCAAATTTGGAGATTCAAAATGACTTTTAAACAATTTGACTTTAATTTAGAGGTGTCGGATGTAAGTGTTTTATAGGGGTTTGGCTCTCTGAATTTGCCTTAAAGACAATATGGGGAGTCGATTATAGATGCTCAAAATGGGTTCCAACAATATATTACATAGGTAGAACGAGTTTATTTATCTAGGTGGTGGAGATGGGTCCGTAAGTATGCCCTTCTCTGTTCTTTTGTTCTATTCCCCAGCTCCTCTGTTGTCATAAAAGCTCTACAAAGTTTGGGACAGGGAGGGAGATATCCGTTCTGCTCTCTTGTTCGTTATAGTTGTTGAAGCGACGAAAGCTTCTCATGAGAGGTGTCACATTTGGTTAACCTTAGGGTCCCTTGTAGAGCTAAAGCCGTCTGGGATATGGTTGTAGTAGCTGAGATTTCTAAGAGATTTGCTCCGTGGAAATGGAGATTTGTCAGAAAAGTGTGTTCATTTCTGTTGCACTCCAGCTTTTATAACCTACTTCTTAAGTCTGTTTTTAGTAACTAGTTATAAAAATGAAGTTGAACCGCTTTAGATCTGGATCTACCTGGGAGTACTATACCTTAATCGACACTTTTTCGACCCGTGAATGAAGTCAATACTTTGTTGGATCAAGAAACGATAGTCAAATGACATGGATCGAAATGGGAGGCGGGAAATCCACAGCGACACCAAATACTTCTCAATGAGCTCCTTTTATCGTCTTGTCAACCCAGACTAGTTTTCTAACAAACCTGCATCTCAATTTTCGATGCTAAAATCCCCTCTAAAGTGGAGTTCTGCACTTGGACGGTCGCCCTTGGGAGAACTTCAACTGCATATTATCTTATATTGTCAGGACATGGATCCTAGTTAATATTACAATGTATATGCCAGGAAGTTGGGATATCTGTTGCACATTTTACTGGATTATAATGTGACGCCAGACTTTATTCCTATTTACTCCATTCACTTCATTTTTGGGGAGGGTCATGCTTAGCTTGATCAGTTCCTTGGTTTGGTAAACACTAATAAGGATTCACCTCCTTTGGGCATTGTTCCATTTGCAAAATAATTGGGTTGTTGGAAGAAAATATATAACAACAATTGGAGACGAGATGAATCTCCCTTGAATAATTTGGGGGAATGGGGTAGCCCTATTTTGGTGGAGCAGATCTCGTATTAATTTTGCAGGTTTATATGGTTTGGTGCTTGGTAAGAGGTCTAGTTGCAAGGCTCTTCTCGAGACCAAGGGGCTTTTCAATTCAAATCTTAACTTATGGAAATAAGAGGCCAGGATATCTAAGTTACTTCTCCTGCTTTTACAATACTTCCGCTACTTATAATCACTTGATCCCCTATATCAATTGTTCTATAGCAGAAATGGAAAATAAAGTTTATTCTAATGACCACACCACTCTTATGTGTTATTTCTGATATAAGAAAGCAGAGAGATGAAGTTCACCAACCTTATAACAGGCAATTGCATCATCTGGGTACATTGCGAATAGCTTGGTACCAAGCCGGGCACGACAAGAATCACAAAGGCTCTCATCATTGATCTGCACATGTCTTGATCTCTCTTCTAATCTTGCTGACTTTGCATCTATGTTTATTGCGCTGGCTAAACTGTGCACAATCTACATACAAAAATATAATCAATCAATATAAAATATCCATGGAAGTGTATTTTCAGAAAATTGAAAGGTACTAGCTATTATTGTAAATTCCCTCTAAGTTAGCAATCTCTTTAGATCAGTAGAAACATTTTCCTCCCAAGTTTTAAAGGCTTAATAAACACAACGCTTTGTGAGATCTTAGTCCATAGTTGTTGACTCATTATTAGTCTTTAGATTTAATAGATATTCTAGTAGTCATTTTGTAGTCTCTTTTGGTATTATATAATTGAAAGTTGCATCATCATGCCTTTAGAGAGCTAAGAAAGTTACTTTGGAACACCCAACCTGCCTATAATGTGTTGTCAGACATGCCTATAACGGGATAGTCAAAATATGCTTGTTATGATTGAGATGGACATATGCATTAAATGCCTAAGTGTTGCATAGAATAAGTATTCTGCATACTCTAAAAGAGTGAGAGATTGAGGTAATAAGAGAAGATATTAGAGAGCTTGAATTAAAATCAGAAAGACCTTGACTGTTGAATTTACATTCTTCCTCGAAACTGAAAAACTTAGCAATGGTAGATATATAGCTATTTTCAAATAAAAATGTACCTGACCCTGCCGATGATGATGAACTCGAGCTCTCAACATTCTTAATAATGTATCTGAAGCCAGTTGTAGGGGCATATCTGGAGATAACGTCTGCAACAACAGAACTAATATTACATTGATGGCAAGGCTTATTTTTCAACTTATTTAGATTTTATTGTAGTCAACCAAAATGAAACACCAGCAACCAAGATGAATAAAAATAACACCCTATTCTCAATCATGCCTCTCTCCCTCTCAGATAGTGAGACTGCGGAGGACATGTTGAGTATAATCCATGGTTAGCCATTCAAAATCTGATAGTAAAAAAGGACCACATTTTGAGTTATCCTGCTAAATGGGGCAGGGGCAAAAATGACACATAATAATACCTCCAATACTTGGCGAGGGTCCAGAGATTCTCCATGATTATGGAGAAGGCGAACAGCAGCTTTAAACATAGGCTCCTTTCCATTTTGTGGCTCCAAATACATATCAAGTAATCTGAAGTAAGAAGTGAGCAGTTAGAAAATTAGAAGAGATGTAAGTGTAAAATGCAAAGTAAAATATTAAACGAAAGGGAAATAGAAAAACTTACTGCATATATGCATCTGGCCTACCAATCTCCGTACAATATTGCTCAGCTGCTGCACTATCTTCCAGCTTCCTGCATGCCAACTCAAATACATAAATAAATAAATAAATAAATAAATAAATAAGGAATTCCAAGTTTTTAGTAACACACAAAATCCTCTTTATGTTCCTAATTTACTTATCCTTATAAAATGTCTAACTATGACAGGTTGTGTTACATTACTTACAGAGCCAGAATCTGGAGCACCACTGTTTCTTGCCCTAGTTTTCTGTACAGAATAGCCTACATAGAAACACAAATTAAAATATAGAATACAGAAAACTGAACTATATTTGTTCAACTGGAAATGGAGGCCACAAAAACCTTTTCCAACCATAAATCAGAGCCTTCAACCAAGTCAAGGACTTCTTCTGGATCATACAAGTTTGAAGACTGCAAAAATGACTGCAATTTTTTTCGAACCAAACTCCTAAAGATGGCATCACTTTCAAGACCCGAAACATCCATTTCTTCTGACCTTCTAGCAGTAGGATTACAATAAGCGTTCCCATTCTCAAATGTTTCTAGGGCGGATTTTGCAAGAGATACTGCATAAAGAGTATGGAATCGAATGTCGTCAAAGTCTTGAACCTCAATCAACCATTGTAGATATCTACACAAGTAAAATTGGGATATAATAAGTGAGAGTGATTACAAGAATATGATTCTAGAAGCTATTTACAAATTGAAAAGATCAAAGAAGTCAGCTAATGGGCGGTGAATTATCTACGATGGGTCGAGTTAGTTCTGGTGTTTCATTTGCATATGCAAAAACCTGGAGGAAATAAAGAATGCAGTAATGGGGTACCGTTTTTGCCATTTCATACTCTATTCAAGGCCCTTGACTAGTGGGAGGTGATCTGAATGCCGTGAGATGGTAGTGACAAGCTTGGAGGTAGGCGTGCTTCTTATCTGTCAATGTTTTTGAGTATATCATACAAGCTACTGGTTTGCGGGAGCACCCCTTCTTGGGCTCAAGGTTTACATGGCATAATGCATTAGTGGGAAGCTCATGAATCTCCCATAGGCTTGATAGGGGTTCTCTAATGCTGAGTTGGGTGTCAAGATGACAGTTTCTTAATTATCACAAAAAAGACTATAGGTAAATGTATGATGACCTAACTGTGACAAAATTGGAATATAAACATTGGTTAATTCAAGAGTAGGCGTATTCCAAAAACGAGTCACAGTATTGAGGAACAAGGGGGTTAAGTGCAATTAGGCCCTATTACTTGGGGGGTTAACTTTAATTTACTTTATTTATTTATTTATTTCTTAACCATCCATATATCCCATGATCAAACATCAATCCAAAGAAAGATGAGAAATAAAGAACTGAAAATCAGGTCTGAGCTTTCACTAATCTCTCGTCCAGCCTATTGAGCAAAGAAAAAACTTTCTCGACTGTACTCAGTTGGATCACCAACCACAATAGCCTACAGTTTCCCAAAAAGACACAAGTCCAGGAAGAAGGAAAACCAAAAATGAAGTTAACTGACAAACATACCTCTGAAGAATCTCAACTTTCTTAGAATCAATTGCTGCAATTACTTCTTCTAAAGTAAGAACATAAAAGTGTATGTTAGCAGCTGACAAAATCTAGATGAAACTAAAAGATAGTGATACTCTACACGTAATCTAAGAAAAGTTTTACTTTATGGTTTATACATACTGTAGTTTATTATTCTCATATAACCAATCAAACGCTAGAGACCAATTTAAGTACTTGTATACACTAGCACGGTACGTTACATGGACAAAAAAAGAATGCAGTAGTATGGTGCAGAGATGATGTTTTCTAAATATAGACATTGGGAAATAATTAAATATTAAGAAAAAAACCATGTTAGACCCAGTATGGATGTATAAAAAGTAATGCTTGTAACAAAGTTCGCCAACGTATTTTTTGTAAGAAAATTATATAGATTTCTAACTATTTACATATTCGTATAAGGATATTCTTGTGAAATGCTTAAGATTAAGAGTTAGAAAAAAGGACCTGTTAATGTCTGGGATAAAGCTTAGGTTACTCAATTCAAGTTAAAAATATCTATCAGTGATTTGCAAAAAGGTCAGACAGTTTTGAAAATTTTGGAGATCCATTGTTATGACTGGGTCTTTTACGAGAAGGCGGTAAGCGTGGTGGCTGCAAATGGAGAAAATAAAATATTCCAAGCTGATCTTTGATGTGATTTTACGCCTTTAGTCAAGATGTGTCCTTCCCCCTACTATATGTGATCTTAAACATAGAAAGGTGGCTGAGAGTTCTATGGGATGACAGAATACATGATAAGTTGGAGCTGTCACTTGCCAGGGATCTGTTCAAGAGAGAGTACAGGATCTCTACGTACTATGATTCAAAAAAATCAGATCACTCTTATTTGGAAGTGGTAGAATGGGTGAAAATCGAAGGAAATACAGCTAGGAAGTTCAAGGTTACATCAATGTATGTGCCCATGATAGAAGCAAGAAGCCTTAGAGGCTTACGGGTTCTTGGTTTGGAAAATCTGGAGGAAGGACATCCTACTGAAGATGGCACTCTTTCATGGGAGAATGCTATGGGGTTAGACTTCGCTAGAGATTAGCTCATATGAAAAGAAACAGATGTTCAAAAGACATGCGCACTTTCTGGCAAAGTGGATGAAAGTGTCGAACAGATACTAGCATAGCGTAGAGTTTGGGAGAATCTTCTTAACTTATTCAACGCTTTTCAGACAAAATTCACTGATTGTCTAAAAGCGTGAACCATGTGGTAATGCAAAGCCGTTGAAGGGAAGTAAGAAAGTTTCGTAAGATCTATGTCTAAGCTATTAGGAGAGTTCTCAGAAAGAACGGAATGCTAGAGACATTATTGGGAAGACAGACAATGGAAGTGGTCGTCCTTCAATTTTGTGTAGTTCTTTTCTATTGGTATTCTACCTCCAGAGTTAAGAAGAGGGTTAGATTCAAGAATCCACTCGCGAGACAGAGAACCCTTACTATCTCAAATGCGGGGTAACTCTCTGAATTTCTTACTTTTTTTCTTCTTGATATTTATGTTTCATTGGTCTCGTGTTGAACTTGTTCACCCCAGATTGTTTGCGGTTATTTTTCAATCAAGAAATAATATATTACCTCATAAATGATAAAACAAGTTTTGAAAATGATCAACTTTTAAGACTTTTGAGAGTCTGAATAGATGAAGGTCTGGGGAAATGAATGGACTGAGGATGCCATGCATTACGTGTAAGTTCCACTCAGACTGTTGTGTAAGGCTCATAAAGATGGACATAAAGAGAATAATTAACATCTAATAATTAAAAAATGATAGACAAAAATCACCTCTAAACAAATAATTTGTCACAGGTACTATAAAACCAATGTATGTGTGTCGCGCTATCGAACATTACAATTACCTGGAGAAAGTTGATTGACCCTTTTATCTGATGTTAAGACTTGAACAGCAAGTTCCTGGTCCACATCTGCAATCTAGGAACAAAATTCATCACCTACTTAGATATTGATATTTATGAAAACGTGAAATTTCTTTTAAGAAGTATCAATCAACTTGTTAAAATACACACCCATCCAAAATGCTGAAGAACCATATCTTGATCGCAAGACTCCTCCAGAAGCTTTGATGCCTCAATTGCAGCAGTCTTCTGACCAGAGATAATATCTGTACTTGTGTTATCCTGATGGCTGTTCTCCACCGCAGGGTCTTTCCATAGGCCAGCTGAATAATTTCTTGCCAAAATACGCCAGATTGAAAGGGCTTTTGAACTCATCCCTTTACTTGCATAGAGAAACGCAAGCGTACGCAGATGCCCAGAGTCGTCCAACAATGCTTCTAACTCCTCCTGCACTGCAATAAATAGGAGTACTAGGATTCTACTGCTTACCAACATAAACAACTGTAAGGTTTTGAGGCATATATTCAATGATCAATCATCAAACTTCCGGCCTATACATCAGCTTGGTCAACAAACTAAAATAACGAAACTATAAATACGTGCCAGTATGTTCGATACACATACATAGAAGGGGGGATCAACACACCTATGAAATTAGACACAAATGTTAACCTACGCCCCGATAAAAAGAGTTAGAGGTGATGTAATATATATTTGTCTGTCTAGAATGGTCTCCCTTATAAGCAGATCATTCTCACAAAGTTTTGATGGATTTTGATATGTCTAATCCCATAAAATTTGCAATTCGAATTAACAGTGGAAACTGATTATATATTAACCACTCATTTGAATAGCAAATTTAACATGGTTTAGAGTATTGAAATCAGACCAAATTTTGTGAGGATGGCTTACTCATCATGGAAAACATTCTAGACGGAGGGATTTCAATCACACAACCTTTAACTATATCCACCGGGGCATAGGTCAACATTTTTGCGTGAGTCCTTGTGTTTGTGGATTCCCTTTCACATAAATATATATAATCATATGCCATGTATCGATCCGATATATTGAGCAGAAAATATAAGATTCGAGATTTTGTTTAAGCAAATACATCCACAATGAGATATTTTTATTGAAGTCAGAGCCAGCCGGCAAATTTAACGATATATGGTATCAGCCAACAAGTTCTATGCCATGCCTGATACTGAAAGTATCAAGGATAACTGCTATATTTGACCGCTAGCATCTAGCAGACAAAATAAGCGGTTTTTCTATAGAACCAACGACTATGACTTACAAAATCAACTAAGAAATTGATCATACCACAACACAACTGTTCTCTGATGATGCCAACAGCTCCATATCATCTACACGATTAAGTGCCCTATAGAGGTACATTAGAAGAGTGTCGACCCCCTCCCTCACAGAAGAAGTAAGATCCTTATCCCGGTTTACTCTTAGATACCTATGACATATCAACAAGAAAGTCATTCAGAAAAAGACAACCTTTTAACAATCACCACAATGTAGACAAAAGCAAGTACAACAGTAAAAGGTGTCTGTAAGCTTGTGTAGACGGTCTTCATTTGTTTTTGGGTTTTTTTGGAATATCAATAGAGACCTTAATTATAAAAGAAGCACAAGAAAAAATGTTCTAGACAACGAAGGGAAGGCATGAACAACAAAAATAACCAGGAAAAAAAAAAAAAAACTACGTCAACAAGAGAAAGGGTTACAGTTCAATGGGAAGAGAGTGGGAGATTATAAGAGATTTGAGAGTTTTGTTGGTGATCCAAGAGCATCTGTTGATGACTTCAAATTCCAGCAAGGAAAGTTTATAGTGTTAGTGAAAGCAGTAAATACCAATAGCCAAAAGTATGAGATTGAGTCAAACACAGTTTTCGAGCCTACAGATGATTTCCCATCTTTCTCGGTTTCGTGCAACGTTGTGGTGGAATTTAGTATAGATCAATACGTGAGAGGTAGAATGGACAGCAGGAAGACTTGCTCGGATGTTGGAGGAGAGAAGCAATGATCTCCCTTATTTACAAAACCACGAAATGTTTCCGTAAGTCAGTTATCTAGTCGAAGGACATTCAAATCAATGAGATCACGAATCAGTAAAAAAAAAATTAGAGTCAAGATCAGGCTACTAATGAAGACGCTACTATTTCAGGAGTTACTTTAAAGTGAAGTAGAAATGGTCACATTTCGGGTGAAATTTGGGTGGTCACAGGAGGACAGCAGAGATGAAGAGGTTGAAGGTAAATGTTCGGTTTTCTGTGCTCGTACACCGACGTCATGAAAAGTAAGTTGCAAAACCATCGGGTTGCTGCCACCAATCTGTCAGATGGTAGCCTAGAGAGAGTTTGTTTTTCAAATTTGTAAAGAGGTTCGATGAAGAGAAAGCTAAAGGAAAATAGAACAAATATGGCTATAGAAATAGCTTCAACGGGATTGCAAAGGCCTTCAGAGTAGACGTGTGGTCAAGAGGGAAGGCGCCGAAAAGAAAATCGTGTGGGAAGCATATAGCAGCAAAGATCTTATCCAAATGGACACGTACTGCTACAAGGCCTAGAAGATGTCAGAGAATTCGATGGCACTTAACTTGGTATGAGGAGATAAAAGTCTACTTTCATGCTCCTTCTAGAGTAAACCCATGAGCTTGTGGAGCGGTAGCTGTTTTTTAGAGGCTATAAAGGCATGCTTTTAGTAGTGTTGCTTGCTAACATTGGAGTCAACACTGCATATATTACTGAGTGTACTGCTATTGTTGAGTCTAAGTCAATGTCTAAAGCGGATAGAGAATAATTTGGGCGGTGTCAGATTCAATATCTGCTATTCAAGGCTTCTCTAACGGTTTTGCCGCTTGCATTTCTTATCAAGATGGAGTCTTCTCAAGTGTTGGTTCACTTCTCTAAGTTTTTGAGAGAGGTGAACTTCAGTGCAGACTCTATGGCTAAAACATCAAGCAGTATGGCCTAGAAGATGTCAGAATTCGAGCTTGTAGATGGCTCTTACCTTGGTATGATAAGATAAAAGTTCACTGTTAAGTTCCTTCTAGAGGAAATACAGGAGTTTGTGGAGCGGTAGTTGTTTTTATAGACTATAAAGACATGGTTGAATGTACTGCTATCGTCGAGGTTAAGCCAACGTCTAAAGTGGATGGAGAAGAATTTAGGTGGTGTCAGATTCAACATCTGCTATTCAAGCCTTATCTAATGGTTTTGCCGCATGCATTTCCCATCAAGACGGATTCTTTTTTAAGTCTTGGTTCACTTCACTAAGATTTTGAGAGAAGTGAATTTCTATGACTTTAGAAGAGTGAAACTTCCTGTTTTAAAAGGTACTCAGCCTTCCAGCCGCTCAGTTTTCTCACGAATATCTTGATGATAGGATACCAAATCACCTTAGATCATTCTCAAATTATTATTTTTTGCCTTCGATTTATACTCAGCTAGAAAGAAAACCCAGCAAGAAAACAAATGCCTGTGTGAAAGCCCCAAAAAATTTAAACGGAGCAAATCAACTCCACATCCTAGCTACTTGCCAATCTATGGATGTTTGGCACCTTGCTTGCTTGCATCACCATACTGTTCTCATAAAGTATGGTCTATGTTGCAAGAAAATCCAGGCAAAGCAGTGTAAGAAGTATTGGAAGAAGTTGGACAAGTCACGTGATCGTTGACGTTATCATTGAAAGGGGTGTATGGAACCATCTCAACTGGAGGGAGTATATTTACGGGAATATAAGTGGATATTCAAAGTTAGATCAATGAGTGGGAATTTTGTAGAAGATAGAAGTAGAAAGGAGTACCTGTTAGTGGGATTTGCCACTCATAAAGAATGGAGGGTGGATATAGCGATGAAAGTGGCCTTTTATTGGGTAGGAGTGTTTGACTGCAGTCATGTTTCAAAGGAGAAATATAGATGTGTATATGCTTCCTTAATTTCTAAACGTCAAATGTCACAAGAGTATTTGATAAATTTTGATGGTGGTGTGCAGCCATATTTTGAACGTGCTGAAGCTTGGGTTTCTGAAGGAAATCCATAAATTCCTTAAAGGTCTGTTGGTGAAAGGCGCTTAGATGAAATATTATATAAATCCGTTGAGTTCTTACCCCCTATGCTATCATATGGGTCTTAGCTATCATATGGGTTTTATAGAAGGAAGGATATCTGGGCTTTTGACGGGAAAGCCAAGACTACAACATCTATGCAGTTATATCGTATTGGCCGAATAGTTCGTAACTAGCAAAGTGACCTCAAAGCCGAAACAAATATTTCTTGGCGGCTATCATAGTAATTGCGTAAATTAACCTCCAAATATATAGGAGGGTGGCTCTTTTTTACCCGGTTTGAGACTTTAGTCAAAAAATTTCTGTTCCCTCAGAGAAGTTTTCTTTTCTTTTTTCTTGCGCTTGGGATGTTTTTTCATCTAGAATCTTTTTTGTCTTTGTTAATATACAAATTTACTTTCTAAAAAGTATTTCACATAATCGTTATCTGGAGAAATATATCAAAGTTTGTATCAAACCTGATAATATTTTGGATTGCCGACTCCAATAAATCGCCTCTACTTGGCGGATTAAAAAGAAATTCTTCATTGGCTGCTGTCTCCACACCTGCTTTTCTAAGAAATATAGCTCTCTGGATAGTCATCAGCCCATCATCCACTACATCCTCAAGAAGTACAGGAGGAGGATGCAAGCCCCAATATCGGTTCCTGGGGACCTGAAAGATACAAATTAATTTCAATTACTTACATCATGAGAATGAGACTTTCATAAAGTGTATTAACGACGCGAAAGTAGAATGATAATACAATTATTCAACACAATGCAAAGTTTACACATTAAGGAAATTACTGCTAGCCTGAGCTTATGTTCAATTGTTTGACAACTGTAAATTTTATTGATATAAAAAATAAATTACAAAAAAAAGTGGACAATCTGCTGTAGACGTAGGGAATTAATGAAGCAGCATTACTCATTCTCAATTGGGAATCATCTTTCATGAACAAACTGGAAGAGCTCCATTCTAAAATCTAAATAGAAGAAAATTCATTAAGAGCAAGACTACAAAGATACTGGAGTACAAATAGGAGATCTAAGATAAGGCCCTCAATAAGGATATAAGAAAATGGACAATATGAAAAAAAAAGTGTGCAATATTGTATGTGCCAGTTTGTGCATACATGCTGCTAGTCTTAGTGGAAGTTATCTCATATTCTTTGATATTACAAAGTCTCTCCTGACAAGGATTGCAATATTGCCTGTCAAAGTAGTTCTTCATCTTCAGACTTTCATATTTAGATTTGCGTTAATCTTTTGGTCCAAATCTGATCTTGTTCTTTGGTTTGTGGTATTAATGTTAAGCAGCATATGAAAAATAGGAACGAGGTTGCTTAGAGTGTTAAAATAGAGGTAAACGTTATGGCGCATACAACTTCCTAGATGTTGTGGATTCATCAGTCTCTTCATCTGGAAATGGAAGTTGGCGTGTCACTCCCATACATATGTACCATGATAATTAAGCCGCTATGTTTCTTGCTAGTACTCCAGTGTTGAACATGCGGATTAAGATATAGAGGTTGATTATCACTTCATTCGTGAGATGTTGAAGTCAAAGATACTGACTACGTTCAATTAGGAGATATTATAACAAAACTCTTATCTTATATTTTGTTTTTTGCTGTGTTACGAGCTCGGGTTCTCCATTCCCCTCTTTCAACTTTATTTGTTTTATTTTCTTTATTTTTGAATTATATGCTACTATCCAATAAGGATTGTGGTCGAGCAAAGCTAGAAATTAGTAAATTTAGTAGCAATTGAGTTTTGGAAACGTATTAGAATTAGTGGAGATCTACATTACCTCAGCTAATGCCCCTTAATGTAGCTAGGCCATTTCGAGTAAAAAGATAAGAAATGAAGTGTGAATCTCGGATATATCCCTTTGTGGGGAAATACCAAACCTAATTTACGATCGTAGATTTTGTGCAATCCCTACTTAAGTTTCCGCAATTTAATTTGCATCAGTTAAAGTTTTTTTATAATATAAAATAATATATATTACTTAAGTAGGCACATGTCTAGTTAGTGGTGAAAGGGTTCACACGATTTTATACACGTGGGCCCGTTAATTTTTAGCTAGCATAAGGAGAGAGAGAGTTGAATTATTTGCTCATCCCTCCCTTTCTTATTAAGAAGATAGTATAAAACTAATATTCAAGTATTTGATATATTGATCTACTGATTGCTGCACCTTTAAAATTGAATCTTTTTAAAGTTACCCGTAATTCTAACACGTCAACCAATTTTTTTCGCATATTATGTGACTCATGGTCATTAATTAAGAACATCAAACAAAGATATGCCCAAGATCAGAAAAGGAAGCCACCCTTCTAATCAAGTAGGAAACGAAAATGTTTCTCGAGATTGGTTAGCAGGTTGTATTTTCTTTCTCCGCTTTTAAGAACACATCATAGATGGACTTAAACACTTGATGGTAGCTACTCAAACACAGAGATATATAGACCAAAACACCATCAAGAAAATGAAGAAATATGGAGTGAAAGAGGTACCAGCATCGACCAACGATTTGGATCTCGCATTATAAAAGGAAATACTTCAGATGGTTGCATTGTTTCTGACTGCAAAAAGTGATTTACTGCTTCCTCAAAATGCAAGTCAAAAAGTAAGAGGAACCCCACTTGAGCATGAACAACGGACAGCATTTCTCTTGTCATTTCCCCTTCATGCTCAAGCTCCTCAACTAAAGTGATGGCTTCCTTAAAGCTCTTCTTCCTCAACAAATCTTTAATCTGTTCTTCAGCAGATATTTTCCGAAAGCAAATTACCTACAAAACGTAAATATGAGGTTAGTATATTAAACAAATATAAGACATATTTATGAAGAAAAGCTATCAAAACAGAGCTCATTCATATTTTAAGTTTACTTATCATAAAGAGGATAGTTGAATTAAAGTAATTAAGGATTGCAATAATGACTATCAAAATATTGCGGTAATATCCCAATATATAATGGTCAAGCAAGTTGCAATACATAAAAGCTTTTGTTGCTATGAAAACTAACCTAGACATCTCAATCCATCGTCACACATCCCCATCTATTGCAATATATCCCATTATATCCTGATATTTCATAATTTAGAATAAAGATATTAATTTGTAGCAATACTCAGATAAAAAAAATTGCCATAGCCGCAATCAAACTTCTCTCACATTCTCTATAAATTGCCCTCCTATTTGCCAAGTTCTGTTAGATTTTCTAACATTCCTCCCATCTCCCCAAAACTCCCTACCATATCAACTCAAATACCCTCAGTTTTGCAATTCTCTTCAATTACCCACTTATTTGCAGTCATTTTGTCTTTATAAAGTGAACTTTATTGAAGAAAAATCTGAAAACACAGTCAATTTCACCAAACTAGCTTATATTTGCTGAATACATCAAAGTTTCACAAAATTTCATCAATTCTCCCAAACTTTACCTTTCTTTCAGATGCATCTTGATGACATTTATATAGGCCAAAAATCGAAAAGTGTGAAGGATGAGAAAACTTGTGTGTGTGTGTGTTGGGGGGGGGGGTCATCTTCCTTCAGCCTAAAGGCAAAAAAGAAGAAAAACTAGAAGCCACGTCTGATCAAAATAACTAAGTCCCTCCATCTGACTAAAAGACCGTCAAACCTCAATCCCTCATAATTGGAAAAAGAAGACCCATACAAAATCGTTGTTTCCCCAGTCAATGCCTTCTATTTAAAATACATCGTTCCTCCCCATCGATGATACCAATCCAAATGCATACATGATAAGACCCCAAAGCAATTTCTAATCTTCCTTCTAAATAGGTTGCACCACCATACTTCCAAAGATTAATAAAAGCATCATTCAAAGACCCAAGCGGCACCAGAAAGGACTGGATAATGTAACGTAAATAATCAATTATTTAATTTGTGATACCATAAAGTGAAAGCGAAGGATCGACATACATGACTCTTTTTCTTAATAAACCTCTTGTCATAGTACACTATCAATACACACACACACACAATAAAAGAAATAATAACAATACAAATTATACTTTATAAAGAATCTTCTTTCCCCAAACAAAAGGTCTCGGGAATTTTGTAAATCAATAACTACCTTGATGCTCCCAGTTTTAGCCAAATGACAATATATCGATCTCACTCCCCATTCTCGATGCACTTCCAGATCCATTTTTCTTCTTCCATACTCGATGTGAAATAGTTAATAATAGTGCCAGGATGTTCCACTTCTTATCGAAAAATTTCTCCAAAAGTCCAACTTCATTATGTAGAATTCCTTCACTTTTCTGAGGTTCAGGCGCCAAGCAGTATATACTGAAGGATACCAAAGGAAGTCGTTTCGAGCCACTCTATCGTGCTTACGCCACTCTTTTTTAAATGTAAATTTATTGACCAAAACTATTTGTATTTCATTCTCATAAATATAATGCCTTTTGAAAACTTGTCCTACGTACTAAAAATCATTCTCCATAGTCAAATCTTGTATATGTTGTTAGGCTTATTTGGAAGCCATGCATACTCCTTTATCCCAAACTTAACTTTTACCACCTCGGCCATAACCCATCTTTTTTGATACAAAATCTTTATAGCCACTTCACTAGCCGTCATATTGATTAATACAAACTGCCTCCTGATTAATACAAACTGCCTACATTTCAGGAGGTGGAGCTTATGAGCCCCCTAAGTGCCTTTCCAAAGGCAATTTCTAACAATCATCTCCAAAATCTAGGTCATGGGCGTTGTTAGACAGAACAAAGATAGATAATAAATCAGGAAGGTTGAAACTGTATTTTTGATGAGCGCAAAGTGACCTCTCTTCGATAACAACTTCCTTTTCTGTATGCCAGCTTCTTGTCAACCCTTCAAGGACATTATGATGGAGCCCTAGGTGGCATACCAAGTTAAGGAATAGGTAAGGTTCATATATCGCAGCCTAAAGTAGTAGCTAAGTTTACAATTCTATAACCACTTCAACCCCCATAACTTTCCTCTTTGCCAAGTTTGCTCGTACAACTGAAGCGAGTTGAAATCTCAATAAATAAACTAAAGATGTATTATCTCACTCTTATTGTGTCCTATGAATAAAATGGTGGCATCTACAAATTGACTGCGAATAATCTTTGGCACAACCTTTTCCACCCTAATACCATGAATCATCTTCAAGTCTCTCGTCCTACAGCTCAATTTCCTCAATGCTTCCCAGGCCACAATAAGAAGGGAGCTATGCAACATGGACACTCCATATTCCTAAAGAAATACAAAGGTGTCGGATACACCGACACTCCAACAAACACTTCTTGCTTAGATCATCAACTTCTTGATATAACTTTTAAAAATTTTCCAATTCTTATGCATGTTATTCAACCCTACTAACCATAGTTCGAAAACTCGGACGAGTTGCCTCAGGATCGGTCTGGTCCGATCCGACTTTGGCTGAAAACTCGAAAAAGCTGTGACTCAAGCCAACTCGAGACAACTCGTCTCAACTTAGGCGAGTTTTCTTGAGTTTCTAGGATCGGATCGGTAAATCGTTGAATTTTTTAAAATATTGATTTTAATTATTTTAATGCAATTTGATATGACAAAAGTGTATGAATGAAAAAAATGTGATATGACAAAAGCAATGGCTATACTACTCCCTTTTAGTTTTTTGCCTCAATTATACAATGGTACATGGCTAGATGGCGATGATGGGGGTATTGCTGCAGCATTCAATGGCCCAAGGTCACCATCGGAGTCAGATGAGGATGAAGATGACACCTCTAGACGCGGACGTGGACGTGGACGTAATAGTAGTCAGCGCGAAGGAGGTGATGGTAGCCAACGCGGAAGTACTATATATAGATCTTATCAAATCCCATATGATCCATACTATAACTCTTAGAGGCAGTCCGAGATACAGCCTGAGCAATGCGGTATTAGTGCACTTATCAACAAGATAATACTTCTTCTTCTTCGATTCCTCGAGACGGCTATTCTGAATCTTACAATAACAATTGGGGAGTCCATCCTTATCATCGAAGCCCATAATGATTTGGTTAAGCAAACGAGTGATCCAATCGTCTAGTTGTTTGATTATAAAGCTCGTATTTATGTTTGATTATAAAGCTCATATTTCTAGTATTTTGGTGTGTGGTGTGTTTGTATCATTTGTATTTGAATATATGAACTATCTTTATATTTGTATCGTTCGTGTAGAGTGTACTTTGTATCTTTGGTGCGGATTGTACTAGACCCATTCTAATATTGCATTTGGATTGATTATTTAAGCTATAAAAAGAATAAAGAACAACTTAAGTTACATATATCATATTTTAGGCTGAAAAAATACAAACTTGGACCAACTCGGGGACGGATCGCCCGTTCCAACTCGGGATTAGCCGTGGGCGATCCCAGTCCCGAGTCCGAGTTTTTGAACCATGCTACTAACTAATATTATTGTTTTATGTTTGTTATTAGTTGTAAATTAACCTATAAGTTACTATCGAAATTATATATTCATAATACATTCACATATAATAAGCCACAATACAGGAAATGATACTATCTTTTTAGGTAGAAGGTCGTGTCCGACACCTTGTACCCTCGTTGGACACCGACACCTCGTACCCTCGTTGGACACCGACACGCGTACCCATATCAATGTTACATAGGAAGAGAGATAAACGGTCGCCCCGATGAAACCCCTTGAGTTGGAAAAGAAAACCGTTGTAATTCAATGAACTAAGATTAAAAAAAATGTAATGGGCAACATGCAAATGTGCATATATTTTCTCCATTGTTAACCTAACCATCCCCCACCACACACACACACACACACAAAAAACCCACCCACCCACCAACCAACACACACATGTACCACCACATCCTAGAATCTTGGCATTAAGAATGCCATCAAGGATCCGCGGATCCGCAGGAAAAGATTGTAATCGACTATGAAGGTAGCCCATTCAATTGCAATGAGGTAGAGCACTCTTATCGGCGGATATGTAGATAACTTCCTCGTGGATTAGCTAAACAGTATTTAAAATCAAATGATATACTATATAAATATATATATATATATATAACAATCCAATTTGACTTTTGGCTTCCCCTTTTTCTAAACGATTTTTACTAAATATCCACTCTAAATAGATAAACTATACAGCAAAAATCAAGAACTGTGAAACTGCCATTAGGTAACCTGAAAACTATTTGGGGCCCTTAATCAATCTCTTAACAGAAGGCACCCTTTCTGAACAGCTTTAAAGTGATTCACCATAACTGCTACATCCATGTACTTATCGCACCGGTATAACATTTCTACATCACAACGAATTACAGATTGCATGAGATATAATATTCTCTTATCTCTCCTCCAAGCTTGGTCAAAATGGGATGAAGCAGAAGTAGGGGGAGATTGAAGGACACTGTCTTTCATCAATGATAAATTCCGCAAGGATAAAAAAGTAAGTTCAGTTTAATTGGTGAGAATATATTAAGTACAAATTGGTGAGAATATATTAAGTACAAATGTACAATCAGAATCTTTGATGCAGGATAAGATCAGACTAGCACACAAACATCACAACTCTCAGAGTTTTACTCTAAACAAACACACATTTCATAATCAAACTTGAATCATCCTCTCTCACACCACACACCAATACCTTTAAATAGACTTAAAGTGACTCTTGGACTCTATAACTCACACTAAATAAAACTTTTAACACTTGTAACTCCCATACTTAACTCACACACTCAAAAACTCTTAACACTTGTAACTCCCATACTTAACTCACACACTCAAAAGACTTATAACTCCAATACAATCTAAACCTCATACTTAATGCTTTGTAACTTCACCATCTCCTACATCATTCCCCTCCGGTTGAGAAAAATTCGCCCTCAAATTTGACACATCATCGTCAGAGGAATTGTCATAAGGAAGAAGATATTTCACATTAAAAACGTCCGAAGTACGAATATGATTAGGCAATCGCAACCGATAAGCATTTGAATTGATCTTCTCCAATACTTCCAAAGGACCGATTTTTCGGGGACCTAACTTGTTATAGTCACTGGCAGGAATTCGATTCTTTGTAAGAACAGCCCAAACAAAATCTCCAACCTCAAACTCAACATGTCTTCGACGACGATCAGCTGTAGTCTTATACTTGGAATTATAATCAAGTAAATTATTCATGGTAGTAGCATGCATATCCTGAATTTGTTTAATGATATCCTCGGCCATTCCATGAACTTGTTTTAAATTTAGAGCAGGAGCCAAATCAATAGCAGAGCGAGGATTAAAACCAAAAACAATCTGGAAAGGACTGAAACCCGTGTTCCTATTAACCGAACGATTGAAAGCAAATTCTGCCTGAAACAATTGTCAATCCCAAGTCTTGATATTCGAACCAACCAAACTTCGTAGCAAATTCCCCAAAGAACGGTTCACCACTTCCGTTTGACCATCTATTTGTGGGTGATAAGCACTACTAAAGTCGAGACTAGTATGCACAGGCCTCCATAAGCTTTTCCAAAAGTAACTCAAAAATTGAGTGTCCCGATCGGAAACAATGGACGTGGGCAGCCCATGAAGACGATAAACCTCTTTGAAAAATAGTTGAGCAACATTGACCGCGTCCGTGGTTTTCTTACAAGCAATAAAGTGACCCATCTTTGAAAATCTGTCAACAACCACAAAGATTGAATCCATACCTTGCTGTGTACGCGGCAACCCCAAAATAAAATCCATGCTAACGTCAGACCAAGGGCGGCATGAAACTGACCAAGGCATATATAATCCTGCATTTGTAGCCACACCTTTTGAAACTTGGCATATATGACAACGTGCAACAAACTTTTGAACCTCTTTATGCAGGTTAGGCCAAAAATAAGAATCAGAGATTAGCTTCAGCGTTTTGTCCCTCCCAAAATGACCTTCACCGTGCAATTTTTTAATGATTTGGAAGCGTAAACTGCACACGGGAACACATAATCTCTTTCCTTTGAAGAGAAAACCATCTTGTAGAAGAAAATCAGACCGCTTCCCTGATTTAATATCAGCTACCACAAGAGAAAAATAGGGATCATCTTCATATAAATCACGAAAAGTATCGAAACCAAGTATGTGTCCGCAAGGTAGCGAATAGCAAAACACGCCGACTAAGAGCATCTGCAACACGATTATGCGTACTAGATTTATGCTTGAGCACAATAGTATAATCCTGTAAATAATTTGACTAGCGAACCTGTCGATTGCTGCATTTGTCTTGTGTACCAATATATTTGAGAGCGTCATGGTCAGTAAATAACACAAATTCTGCATGAATCAGATAATGCCGCCAATGTTTGAGCGTCTGGATAATCGCATAAAATTCCAAATCATAGGCGCTGTAATTTTGTTTGGCGCCATGCAACTTCTCACTGAAATATGCAAATCGGTTTCCCATTTTGACTGAGAACAGCACCAATTCCCACTTTAGAGGCATCAGTATGAACCTCAAAAGGTAAAGAAAAGTTTGGTAAAGAAAGAATAGATGTGATCAACTTTTGTTTGATTTGATGGAAACTCTTCTCTGCAACATCAGTCCAATAAAATTTACCTTCTTTCATGCAATCTGTGATAGGCGCTGTGATGGTGCTAAAATTCGGAATGAATCGTCTATAAAATGATACAAAACCGTGAAAACTCCTAGCCTCATGCAAAGTTTTTCGAGTAGGCCATTGCTTCACCGTTTCCACCATAGTTTGATCCACTGATATACCATCCTTTGAAATCACATATCCGAGAATTAAGACGTGATCAGTATAAAAGGTACACTTTTGAGGTGCACAATAGAATTGCTCGGCACGTAAGACAGATAAAACCTCTCGTAAATGGTGTAAATGAGACTCCAAATCGATGTTATAGATCAAAATGTCATCGAGATAAACTACCACACATTGACCAATAAAAGGTTTCAACGTTTGGTTCATGACTCGCATAAATGTGCCCGGTGCATTCGAAAGGCCAAACGGCATTACTAGCCATTCATACAAACCGTCTTGAGTTTTAAATGCTATTTTCCATTCATCCCCAATTCGAATCCGAATCTGGTGATAACCGCTTTTCAGATCTAATTTGTTGAACACCGTTGCCCCATGTAATTGATCCAACAAGTCGTCGAGGCATGGGGAACCGATACTTAATTGTTATCTTGTTAATTGCACGGCTATCGACACACATGCGCCAAGTACCGTCCTTCTTTGGTGTGAGTAGAGCCGGAATGGCACATGGACCAAGGCTTTCTCGGATATGACCTTTCACAAGTAACTCCATAACCTGTCGTTTCAGCTCGCCATGTTCCCTTGGACTCATACGGTAATGGGGACGATTGAGAAGAGAAGAACCAGGAACAAGATCAATATGATGTTGTATGCCCCGCAAAGGAGGTAAACCATCAGGTAACTCTACAGGAAAAACATCTTGAAACTCGTCTAACACGCCCTGGACACAAGTAGGAATATCAACAGTAACGACACCAGGACGCCCCATCAACAGATAAGCCATTCCAGAATGCTCCATCTCCTCAACAAACCTCTAGATTGTTAAAAGATTCGACGTCTCACCCGTCTTTGGTTTTGGCGAAATGTCTTTGGTAGGCATGAGTATAATACGAACAGAATCCACCAAAAACTATACGTATTTTTCCGACCATCATGTGTAACACCCATGTCAAATTGCCACGGCCTCCCCAACAAAAGATAACAAGCATTCATCGTGACCACATCACACCATACTTTATCTTTAAATTTTGAACCGATGGAAAAAGTCACTAGGCAACGCTTAGAAACAGTTACTTCAGTTCCTTTGGTTAACCATGAAAGCGTGTAAGGTTTAAGATGTTTCTCTGTCACCAACTTCAGTTTCTTTACAGCTTTATCAGAAATCACGTTCTCGTAGCTCCCCGAATCAATAACAAGACGGCAAACTTTTCCCCCAATTGTACACATAGAGTGAAAAATATTATGGCGCAACCACTCATCGCCATTGTCCTCTTTTGGAGTGAAACAAATCCTTCGAACTACTAGCAACTCACCGCGATCTTCATGGACAAGTTCCTCTTCCGGGTCATCAACACTTGTATCGAATATTGGAGGATCGTCATAATCACCAGATTGTTCTTCTTCGATATCATCATTATCGATAAATAAAGCCTTACCCGAACGACTATTCTTTTTACAATCTGTTGCAATATGTCCAGATTCGCCACAACGAAAGCACTTAATATCTGACTTGGTCCTTAGACTTACACCTTGCTGATAAGTAGGCTTGTGCGATGGTAAAGTGTTAGGACGATTTCCCCACTTGTAGTAAGATCCAACAACGCTTCCACTCCTCCGGTTTAATTATTTTTCTAAACTTAAAGTTCTCTGATGTACTTCTAATGTACTTCTGAAACAGACCGAGGATCAAACAAATTCAAAGTATCTTGAAAGTTTTGTCTTAAACCCCCGGTGTAACGAGAAACCAGCTGCTCTTCCGTCTCCATAAAATCTGCACGAGTAATTAACTGGTAGAATTCCTTGGTATAATCATCTATGGAGCTAGTACCTTGTCGATGATTTTGAAGGCGATGATAAAGTTCTCGAGCATAGTTATAGGGCAAAAATGCAGCACGCATGTGTTTCTTTAATTTCTCCCAAGACTAGATTTTTGATTTTTCTTGCCTACTTCTTGTACTTTTAATTTGTTGCCACCAAACTGTAGCCCTTCCTCGAAATCTAGTCGCAACCAGGGGTACCCTTTTGAGATCAGTAACCTCCTTAAATTCTAAAATTTCTTCCACAATACATAACCAATAGATGAGTTCATCAGACTGCAAATTACCGTGAAATTTAGGAATTTCAATTTTTAACCCTGATTCCCACCTCCTTGAATCTCGCGGACGTCGAGCTCCATGCGGAATGAAGTCCTCCTGACCTAAACCACGTCGTCGAGCTGCACGAGGGACATAGTCCTCTTGATCAACATCAGCAAAAGGGTTTTCAACCTCTTCATTAGCCCACTCATCCACAACAGGGGATGGGGATCTACGGTGCTCTGCTGCATAGCTGCCATCTGGCGGGTGAGCGCATCAACCTGCCGTTGGAGTTCAGCCATCCTATCTTGTTCCACCACATCGTTTTGGGGGACGTCACGAGTGACACGACCACGCAAATTTCTCCCACGCGGCATGCCTCGGAGCGATCTTTGCTCTGATACACTAATACAGGATAAGATCAGACTAGAACACAAACATCACAACTCTCAAAGTTTTACTCTAAACAAACACACATTTCATAATCAAACTTGAATCATCCTCTCTCACACCACACACCAATACCTTTAAATAGACTTAAAGTGACTCTTGGACTCTATAACTCACACTAAATAAGACTCTTAACACTTGTAACTCCCATACTTAACTCACACACTCAAAAGACTTATAACTCCAATACAATCTAAACCTCATACTTAATGCTTTGTAACTTCACCATCTCCTGCATCAATCTTCCTTCTTATATAGAGGACTTCCTAAAGCAGCATCAAATCCAGATAATAAACTATCTCAAAAATCACTATAACCAATTGCAAGCTAGCTGAAACTACTAGGAAAATCGAAAGACAGGTTTCCAATAGTGTTAACATCAGTGCCTGCTTGAATGGTAGATCTTGTAACATAAAAACCAAGTGCTCCAGTGGTTCGATTCCCTTATTAAACAGCTTTCAACTAAGACATTTTTTTCATAAAGTTCAAAAGAAATTATATTAGGAGGAAACCAAAAAATCAAAATTTCCGCCAAACCTGAAAAGATGAGATTCTCGAATGTATGATTGAGGTTTCCAGTATTTTTAAATAGAGGGACATGTTCAAATTATCATCCCAATGCTAATATCATGCAAGTACATGTCTATTTCGCATGGTTGGTAGTATTTATAGGATAGCAGTTCTTAGATCTAGGAAGAAGTGATGGGTGGATGGAGCCTAGAACTATTGCGATGTGCGGATCTAAAGAAGAAGCAAGCTTGCAAGAAGAAAGAAACCTTAATGTTTCCACATTAAGAATAAGCTGAGATCGGGGTTTTTGTTATATGCAATAGGTCTCTCCAGAATTTATTTCTCGCTTAAAATTCGTGGATGTTTTTGAGAATTTTCTTAAGAGATCTGAACCTTAGTCCAAGTTTCAGTACATCGTTATTAGAAGATGCATAAAATGAAAGTTCTAAAGCTGCATAACTTTTCGCTAGCCATTCGTGTTATAAACATAGATAGATTCGGGATTATGAGAAAACAATAATCTTAAATATTGTTTGTGTTTCTTTTCCATACGGAAAAAGGACAATAAATGTTTGTCATTGTGTGCTTATTATTCTTTTTTGTGAGAAATGGGGATGGAGTGTCAACCCCATCAAGTGTTACATAGTTCTTCATTAATACATACCAGATTATATAATTTCTGCATGCAGAAACATGCATACTTCGGGTAAATCAACAGCCAGGATAGATTGTCTAGAATTGAGTACGAGTCTATAAACTTGGACAGAAATAACGTTTAGCTAGTCTTACCCTAATGTTTTTGTTCTATGGGTTACAGTCCTTGTGGCTGCAAGATGATTATTACTAGGAAATCTTACTATCGAATGAAAACATTACAAATTTAGAAACTCTAGTAGCATACAACACCCATACCTTGGAAGATGTTGCAACAACTACATATTCTCCATTCCCAGTCTCCTCATTTGCCACAATGCACGAACCAAGTCCTTTCCCTGCAAAGGAGACCAACTGAACACGTACACCCATTTTCTTGTGGTACAATTCCATCTTCCCGTCGCTTACAACTATTAAGTAGTTTGATATTTCTCCAATAGATTCCGGAGCATTTCGAAACACCAAACTCCCACCCATAGGTTGCCCAACAGCATTCACTACAATCCCAACATTGTCAACTAACAAAAGCACCTCATAATTCTTCCACAACGACTTCAGGTACGGACGACTCGATGGATCTGGAAGTGAAAACATCGAAGCATTTCTCCCAGTACTACTCGAAAACAATGTATACCCATTAACTGTCCCCACAATAATCGAATCGTAAATCCACGCCATGGTCCTAATTCCCTCCACACCCTGAGTTTGAATTTCCTTCAAAACTTCGAAAACACTTCCCGTCCCCGCGTCAACTCTACCCGGTAACAAAAGCTCTATCAACACAATCTTCTTCCCCAACGCAACCGCAACGACGCAATCGCCCGTACCCCTAACTGCCTCATTCTCCTTAAACTTAACCCCATTTGCTCTAATACCTCCACCCAATCTAGTAAAAATCCCCAGACTCGCTCTCGACGACTCCAAAACATCTAGACCCCGCAAATTCTCCCCGATACCCAATCTCCGCGCCACACAGCTCACGCCCTTAGGAAAACTCAATCTCCTAACGGGTTGTAACAGTAGACAATCAAACAAGAACAAAACCCCATCAGAGATAACTAAAACCCTCCCGATTTCGACGAATGCATGTATGTGATCGATCGAAGTGGTGCTAATTGGGACTATTTTGAGGAGTTCAAGAGTTGAATTATTAGGGTTTTGAGAGAGTAAGATGATGGTTCCTGATTCGGTTCCGATGTAAATTAGGGTTTGATGAGAAGGGGAGATTGTGGAAATGGCGATTGATTTGAAAGTGGAAGTGGTGGGGTTTGATTGGGATAGCTTGGAATGATTGAATTCTGCGATTGGTTCAAGTATAGTTCGATCGTTAGGGTTTAGTTTCGCCATTAGAGTTAACTAAGCTCACATTGAAGAACTCTCTCTCTCAGAATTAACGACTCTTAAGACTGGTGGTTGTTTATTGCGTCGCTTATTGTAAACGACAGAGTTTTCAACCGTTGGATTCACCAAAGTGTGTGTGAAAATATACTGACACATAATATTTGGGACAAAGAAAAGAGTCGAATGTAGGGGTTTTATGGTGTTAGCTTTCTAAATTTGCCTAGAAAAAACAATATGGAGAATCGACTACAGGTGCTCTAAGAAGCATTTCTATAAATGGTTAGATCATCATGCTATTTATCGCTCTTTTATATAACACATGGTAGGATAAGTAATGCAATTTGATAGTATAATCATTTCATCTTCGGAAAAGAGCTTATAGATGTAATGAATTTTACCGAGTCTCAGTATCTATGTTTATATCACCACATAGTTTTTTGGTGTTTAGCATGAGTAATTGTGGCATTGTGTCTAGAGCATATATCGGTAAAGAATCATTGATTCATTTTTCTAGTGTCATTAGAAAGATCACATTAGGGCAACATAAATCTAGACAAGTCGCTTAGAAATGGTTGCACAGTTTATTTAACAACGGGAAGATTGAAGAAGCACTTGAACATATTAATTCTTACTCATTAAAATCTACATCCAGAATAATTCGTCTCGACGCTGAACAACAAATGTTGTATCATTACAATAATTTCCAGTAGTAGTACAGAAGAAATTCCCTTAATTAAATTCTATAAACTCTCCTTAAATGGAACTACAAAACCCTCAACTCTGCAAACATTGTTAAGCAAACAACAAAACAACAATTGTGGAGTGAAGAATCATGCAAAGCAAAGGATTCATAGCTTCACTTGCAAGGTTTGGATGGAGTTGGAGATGAGGGCGGCTTCAGATCTGGGTACTGCAATAATACCAAATAAATTGTGAGAACAAAAATTTGCTAACTCTAAATTTATAAGTCAGTGGCAGAGATCAATTACACACATTTACATAGACAATGGAGACCCCCTACGTTTGACATTCCTATATGGGAACCACAAGGAGATCGTAAAGGACTTATTCTTATAAAATTAATTTTCCTCACTGGACACTGAAAAAAAATAAAGATCCTGACATTTCAAACAACATCATAAGAGAATTTCAGAATGGCATTTGATGCTGTTATAAATTCAGAATGTGTTGCTCTTTATGTGAGGCTGATATCTTGAGGAGTTCAGAGATATCACCTTTGATCATCTAAATAGTGGGACTCATGAAGGCGTGTCATAGTCTCTCTAAATCATGCTTACAAATAGATGGATTCCATAGTGCATATACATCTGAGAGATATGCTCATTACTACGTCAACAAACCAAGAACATGTATAGAGAAGAAGGGCATACATTCGGGTATGGCGATGACTGTCTAATCGAACTTGGACTTGCTTGTGGAGGAGATCCTGTTGAGCTAACATATCCATTTTCCGTGGATTTATTTTTGATTGCAGGCTCACTTATAGAAGAGGGCTCCTGGATCTTCTCATTAGTATCTTCTTTATTCATCTCAAGCTGTTTTGACGTTTTACCCTTCTTTGGGAAAACATGCATAGACGGCGGCAAAAGAGTTTCCTGTATTGCCTGAATGTAAGACCAAATACAAGCACCTTAGTTCTCCTTAGTTGTATTGCCTGAATGTAATGAAAAACAAACAAATGAAACAACAACGTTCTAAATATTATTTTAGTTCACCAAAGAAAAGAATGTTTGAAAGCCTAAAAGTACAAACATTTTTACAATAATGTTGTTAGATGACCATATATTCTCAGGCCCTTGTGGAATACCGAAGTAGTACATGTTTTCTTACAAAAACAAGATCAAGTTCATAAGTGGTATTGTAATGTCTTTATCAAAGTGGAGGTATGCCCACATGATTTTATAATGATACTGTAAAATTTACCAAGTATTATGAGGCCCTGTAAGAAATATGCAAGTAATACATGCTTTCTAGTAAAAACATTAAACTCGTGTACAATCGCCAACTAGGGATAGCTCCATCGAACTTCCCAAGAAACTTATGTGGATCAGCTGTCCTGCTTGAAAGCAGTAAGATTTTTAAAAATGTTTTTTTTCTTCCAAGAGAATGGTTTTTAAGCTTTTATACTCCGTACTGGAAAAAGCAGACTGCATAGGATGCGAGTCTATCATAGATGGGGGGTGGTCGTCACCCACTGTCACAGGCCCCACTCTTTAGTTCTATAAAGAGGGCCCTATTTTCTTTTCCAGCAGTTAGTTGTTTTTAGAAAGTTTTGGTAGAACAGCAAAATTAGGGTTTCTTGAGAGAACAAATTTCTTCAATTCAGTTTAATTCGATTATTAGTGTTTCATCTAATAGTTGCTTCCGCCTATTAGTTTCCACTAGTATAATAAAAAGTATTTATGAATAACTGTAAATAAAACATTGATATTCAATTTAAGTTTACCCAGTTTCTTTTTAGCCGCTCTATCGGCATATGATTTGGGCATCAAGTGGTGGGTCCTGAACATGCGTACATGTATGTACATATACAAATCTGGTACATGTGGGCTTGTGAAGGAGCTAGGATATCTAAATATAATTACAACATGAAGAAAACAAATCTGGCACAAAAAAAGAAAGAGAAGAAACGAATACCTGCCACCCATCCTTGCCTCGGATCCCACCCTTAACTGCATAACACTCTTTAAAACCATTCTTGAACAACAACTCAGCCACTATTATGGAATTACCATCAAAGCTACCTTGCACGACAAAAAATACATACTGATGAAGTTAGATTTTCTCATCAATTAACCAGAAAACTAAACCTAAGACTTCCGCAACGAAAATTTAATAGTCTTTGAAGCCATTATCCCCCTGAGACTTTTGAAAGGGGTGTCATACTATGTCCAACACTTAAATTTTTGAACGTAGTGACGAACCATATAAGGAACATATCTAGTTATCATAGCTTTGTAGAAAGACTATCCACAGGGGAAAAGAAATAAAAAGCACATATTTTCTCATGAATTGTTGAACTGGATACATAAAATTAGTACTATTTGTAATCAGATAACGTTGAACTTCACTCTTCCTTTTACACTTGGGCACATTGTTAAACACGTTATATCCTTGTCTATCATCATTGCATTTGTGTTTAATCTATTAATTACTTCAACTGTAATAGGTCAACAACAAGAATAAGAAAGGTCTTATAAAAGGACATCATAATACATAGGCGCGGAAACAACTTTCCCACTTCATAAGCGTAATGCACGTACACAAATTTGCAAGCTTAGAACCACACATATGTAATGCAAAACATATACAATCACTAAAAATATCAAAAACTTACCTGTCAAGAACACATACAGTAGTATTCCCAGGATCCTTAAAACTCTCCAACACCTTCTTCACAAACCTCTCCTCTTGCCCTTCAGAAAACTCGATTTGAATTCCGCTCTTCTTCAAAACCTTCAAATTGGGGGTACCCAAATATCCCACACTCTTCTTATCCCTAATATCCAACAACTCCGAATTGGGGTCATCACGAAGCTTCCGAAAAGCATCCAACGCCGAAAGAAACTTAAATTTTTTCAAATACTCTTGTGTCAAAGGGATCACAACTAACCAAATGAATGTAACCCCCGCAACAAAAAATGGGTACCTATTAAAAAACTCATCAATTGAAACCAAAACAGATTCTACATTGATCTTACTTGAAACCCCATCACTGGGAACTGTAATCTCAGTGGCGAAACATGGAAATTGGGGATAACCCATTGCCATTAAAGCAAGAGAGAGTTGGAGTTTGAGAGAGTTTCGGCTAAAAGAAGTGATTTTTAGAGGTTTTGACAAATGGGTACAAGTGATTTTGAGTATTGGGTTATGGTTATTTGAGTGAATTGGGAAGTGGGGAGTGAGGGAGTGAGAGGTGGTTTTGGGGAGAGAAAAGTGGTTTTGAAGGAGAAAAGTGGTTTTGGAGGTGGTAATGTGGGGTTTGTTGCAGTGGTTTTGGAGTGGTGAGAGAGAGGTGAAGCTCGTTACTGTGAGAGACTCCATGGGAGGGAGAGAGAGAGGTTCATTAACTGCCATTTATTAGAGGTTGGATAAGATATTTTCTAAAAGTCGTGCAGGAGTAAACAGATACGTTAAGAGTACCTCCAACAATATGCGATTCCGGTTTACCATACCAGTATTCCAAAAACATATTGTTTTCGTCCAACGGTCAATTACGTTTTAAGAGAGAGATTGAAGAGAGATACTATGTGTATTAAAAAGTTTTGGACGCGCTAGGAAGTGGTATAGGAAGTGGTATATTAGAAAGAGAAGTTGTGATGGAAGAGAGAGATGTCAACTGTAATTAAAAGTTCTTGGGCGTTAAATGGTTCAGTGCCTAGGCGGTATGCAGATACTCCTCGCCAAGTTTTTGTTCCTGTGAGTATGCTGAACCCATACTCCTGCTCTAAGAGCATCTCCAACAGAGCGATATGTTGTTCTAGTTTACCATACCGATATTCCATAATAGCATATTGTTTTAGTCCAACAGCAAATTACGTTTTTCTTCTTGAGCGCTTAACGGTTCAGTGTCTAACACTAAAAAAGCCAAATCATATTTTTTTTTTTTTGCACTTAACGGTTCAACGCCTAACACTAAAAAGCCAAATCATATATTTTTTCTTTGGGCGTTGAACGTTTCAGCGCCTAGAGTCTGGTTTGCGTTTCATTCAAACTTCACTTCTTTTTCTTTTTTCTTTCATTCATACTTCACTTCCCTTTCTTTGTTTCCCTTTCTTATTGCCTTAGCTTGACATTATTTTCAACCATCTCCGTTATACCCTCATGGACCTTAATCGTCTTTTCAAACTTCGTCAAAAGGTTATTTTGCATTTTTTTTTCTTTTTCCTCCCGCTGCCCTATTCATTAATCCCGAAGATGAATAAACCAGGTTCGTCACTTCTTCGTCATCGTCAATTAAGTTATCGGCGTTCGAACCCATTGAAACCCTCGGACTTGCATTTGAAGACGTTTTTTGTGCCTTAGAGCCGCCACCAACTTGCATTTCATGGACGCTTCTATGAACGATTTCTGGATTTCATCTTGGATGCTTATTCATAATATGCCAAATATGTTTAAAACCAAACTTGTGTGGTTTTCGATTGTTCTCGGTTTTAAACGTTTTCTCAAACATAGTATCCGCAAGGTCATACTACGTAAAAAGAAAAAAAAATTAAACACTTAAATAAACAAATTAATATACCAAATTGAAACGTACCTCCTGGTGTTCATTTCTAATCCCGCTATAGTTCGCCTTACGAACTTTGATAGCACAAGACAAAAAAAAAATGGTTTGCCTTTGGATTTTCTGCCAACGTTGTTTCAAGGCGGCTCTTGTATGGGTTTTCACACCACGTGTTCCTTCATAAGCGTTTACTATTTCCCCCCAAAACTTGGATTTATCTTGTTGGTTACCGTTTTGAGAATCTTGCGAGTGTGTTACCCAATATTTGGCAAGCGTTTGATCCTCAAGGTCGGTCCAACAACTATTATCACTTTTCTTTTTCGGAAGTTACGTTGATGAAACGTATTGAGAGTATGGATTTTGGAAAAATTCGTTATCCATTTGAAGTTAATTGAGTTTGAGATGGTAGAGAGTTTATAGAGCTTGAGATGGTAGAGAATTTAATAAACTACCCTTATTAATTTGAATAGATTTAGGTAAAATTTTAAAAACTAGCCGTTTGGAGAGGGAGTTGGGATTACAGAGAGTAGGCGCTTAACAGTTCAACGCCTAGAGTTTGGGGGAAAAAAAGACTTACGCGCGCTGAACGGTTCAACGCCTAGACAACTATATTAAAAAAGTTGTTAGGTGCTGAACGGTTCAGCGCCTAGGCGGTATGCACATACTCCTCGCCAAGTTCAGGTTTCGCATACTTTGGAGCGGTATGGGGGTGAGTATGCTGAACACCATACCGCTATTGGATGGGTTTTTTGCAAGAGTATGAGAAAACCTTAACAGCATAACACTTTGTTGGAGATGCTCTAAGTAGCCCCATGACCTTATATTTTGAGGTGAAAGGCTCTATGTGTCCAATAATGTGGGTGCAAGGCTATGTGTATGATGTGGGACTATATATCTCAACATGCCCTCTCACGTGTGGTGTAATTTTTGAGCACGCCCTCTCACATGGACAAATATTTGGGTGATGCGGAGTAGCACGCAGGCTGTTGGGCTCGACACATAAAAGAAATGCCCGCTCTAATACCATATTAGAACTGGAGGGTCCATCTCAAAACCAATTGGCAAGAATAGCCCCGTGATCTTATATTTTGAGGTGCAAGACTCTGTGTCCAATGTGAGACTATTTATCTCAACACTAACTAGATGAGAGCTACCTAAGACAGTGGGCGCCAAAACTTAAGGACTAGACCAGAACTGACTTGGATGAATCTCATTCAAAACTTAACCACCAACAAAGAAGCCTCCGAGTTGTCTGCAACAACACAAAAAGTTGGGACGAACTCAAGATGACCCCTTGAATTCTAAGTAATATGTGAAAATAAAAGCTTTTGGAAATATTCAATAATTTTTAGACAACAATGACAAATTTATAAACAAATCTTAAGAAATCAATTTGTTCTCAGTACACTAGTACAGCAATAGTGTATTTGCTTGTCATAACTGAGACTGATTTGGAGACCTCTTCCACCTTCCAAGCTTCTCTATTCCCTGCAATATCACAAGAGAACTTAAATTAGTCCACGGCTGCACGAGGAATTATTCTTACAGTGAGACCATTTCAGTTACGTACCTTACGTTGCCCAACTGCCAGTTCGTTATCTAGAACAGAGATTGCCTTGAAGCCCATGGGATGCAACACCTCTTCGTAACTGCAATGGGAAAAAATTGACGACTTTCTACATAAGTCTAATTGAGAGAAGATAATCTTGCAGTACCAAAGGTCGACTGCGAACTCGAATGAGCCAATTCCCATAAAATATTAAAAAAAGTTACTAGACGTATAGAATTACTCGGCCAATGAAACTTTATATGGGGGTCCACCAACGTGATCACTGATCTGCAATCGGAAGCAACATTCTTAATAAGAACATTTACAACTCTAAGCTACTTTGTAAAGAAGTTTTAGTTTATTCTCCCACTTTTTCCCTTTTTCAGTATCGAAGGAAAAGCATAGAATCTAGTAACAAAAAATTACCGGAAACATAAGTGTAATGAGTTCTCCATCTGGCTTCAAGAGATCTTGTACTCGACTTCCCCAAGTGGATCTCATGGAAGGTTCAATTGCGCAAAAAAATCTGCAATTTAACATAATAACGTGAGAATGAAATCACAATTCCTTCAGTGAAGAAGTGAACTTATGTTAAAGGTGAAAAACTTACGTGTAATCAAAGATGAGATCAAACAACTCAGTTGGATTCCAAGTGAAGAAGTCCTCCTTTAAAAATGCAAAATAACTTGCCTTGGGTGACGATAAATATAGCTGGAAGAAGGGTCATTAGAAATACTCCCACAATGTCAAAACCCACAATTTTTGTATTGTGTTATATTTTCAATATATCATGATTGTGTAAAATTGGGGAAACAAAATGATATACATCTGAAATATTGGTCAATGTTGTAAACATCAGAGACAATATGGCCTTTGGCGACAAATTATATCTAACTCACTATCTTGCAGCTAATCGATGATGCCCATTACAGATACAGATACAGATACAGATAAGGACATTAATAAGAAACAGAAGTAGAACTTTTTATTTCCCTGAAACCTTTGATACATACACTAATGAGTTTCCCATTCTTTTATATCATACAACAAAGTCTATTTTTTATTATTAGTTTGAACACTCTATCTTAGTTAACATAAACCAAGTGTAGCAACATCTTTATTAAGAATATTTGGCAGGAAGATTCTAGCAATTTACTAACACGTGTACATTCGTTTAGAAATCAAATGAAGTTATAGAAAAGAGTAATGCACAAGTAGAAGTTGTATATAGAACTATCCATGGAACATTGGTGTTAGCACGGGTATTGTATCGAGTGGAGACGGGGACACCGAACAAGAAATTTTGAAGTACTCAGGCATCAAAATAGCCAATATGATCGCTATATCATATATGGATGACTTAATTTGGCCGAAATTCTAACATAATACAGTCACTATATCATATATGGAGACTTATTATGGTTGGAATTCCAACATAATGTTCTTGAGGTTGTGAAAGGTTAGTATATAACCTATCTTTTGCTTACATTTTACTGTACCCCTACAGTATTGGCTTGACCAAAAAATAGCTACTTGAACCCCATTAGAAACTTCAAGGCCGCCTTAAAAAAGTTCTATCAAGACCAAAACTTAAGTGAATGCCACCACGTTTTATTTTATAAGATTGAATGTTTATTATATTCCTCTCTTTAATTTATTTGATTCTTCTGGTACTCAAACAACTTTATACTTGCCAGATTGAATTGTTTAAATACTTCATCAAATATTTTGCGAACATGGACCGATTTTTTTTTTACAGAAAGAGGCTACCCTCTAACATTACCAATGGCATTGTGTGAGATTGTACAACAATGTGCCACTCCTGATTAATTTCTAAAGTTGGTATTAAATTTGGTAAACTTAAAGTGAACTGTATATATCTAACAGATAAGTCTCTCCTCTCTAAATGTTTCTCCCGCTCTGTCGTTATTCTTTCTAAACCTACACATAGTTTACAATCAATACAGAGTTTTTTTTTTTTTTTGGGCAAACATAACATTTCATTCCACACATTCCTCCGTAGGGGAAGAAACCCTATTAACATAATTATATAAGTACACGCACCTTAAAACCATACATAAGATAACAAACACAACCAATTAAAGGACAAACACGCCAAACAAAATCTTAAGACACCTGTAAACGATTCCACACAAACGATTAAGGTAGGAAGCATCAAGCTTCATATATCCCCCCGTGTCGGCCATCCCCTCCAGACGACGATCTTCAAGCAAGATATTTTAATGATACTCTGGGCGCTCATGTTGTGACAACTGCATTTGCAATCAACTCCAAATGGTTGAAAGAACCTTTAAACCTCGAAATATCCCCAAGTCGTTTCGAGGGGGCGACTACCCATTGTGAAAACAAAAATTTGCCGATGGAAAAACCTGAGTCTCTTTTGATGAAAAATATCATAACTTGTCCAATATGAAAGGCCACACCTCTAACTGAGCGAGATTGAAAGTGGGCGACTAAGGCAAAGCGAACCATTCCTTCCAAAATCCTTCGAATGGATCGCCAAACAACAACCCAAATCCTTATAACGAGAACTGTGTGACACGATGTAGCTCTCCCCTCTCTTTTCCCCCCTCCACCTCCACCAACCTCCAATCTACATCTTCGACCATTTTCCCCCAAATCATCTCTCTTTATCATTTTTCCCCTGACGATCTCCAAACCACCATCATCCATCATCTTCAACATTTTTCCTCCCAAATCACTACGATTCCACCCAAAACTCCTCCAATACTTCGAATATCTTCCTTTTGTCATCCTTTGACAAATTTGCGCTATTGGGCAAAATTACGCTTCGACATAAATTGGAAGATCTTTGTAGATCTTCATTATCTTTCTTTTTTAGCTTTTTCTTTATTAATTATCTCCTTCCACAACCTTGCAACCCGATTCCCTCTCATCCTATCTTCGACTTTCAGTTAAAATCTGTTTCTCAAATTTATTTAAGGGTTTTCGAGTGAAGATTGGGTTAGTTCCGATCATTTCAAGCCTATTGAATTGTCCTCTAAGGGGAAAAAGAAGGGAAAAAAAGAAGAAAAAGATTCATGTACATTGGGGACTCTTGAAATCGTGTAAATATGGGTACTTGTTTTTTGTCATGATGTTGTGCAAGATGCTAAGATTTGTGTTGCAGTTTGACAATCCATTCGAAGGATTTGGGAAGGGATAGATAGTCCAATTTCGTTCTAGTCGCTCACATTCGTTCTCGCTCAGTCAAGGTGTGACTTTTACTATGGAACAAGATATGATATTTTTCATCAAAGGAGACAACTTTTTTCCATCGGTGGAGATATTGCTTCACAACTGGTAGTCGCCCCCTCGAAACGATTAGTATATACTGTAGAGATGCTGAGAAATATGATCTCAGTCTTGCATCATACTTTTCGAGTCTTTCGTCGCGTAACAACGATTGGCAAGCATTTCCTGCTACACAACGGTATATCTATGTTATTTTTAATATGATCTAGATGGAAAAATTGCAGTATTTATTTTTGTTTGTATTTTTAATCTCTTGTATTATGTGTTTGCATATTGCAACAGGATATGTGTCATACAACATAATGAGATAACAAGAAGGCAAAGAGGTGGCTGTAAGAATATGCTACCAAGAATTTCCAAAAAAGAAGTAACATTTCATAATATACTTCACATATCATACTTCAAAGAATTGAGCCCAAAATGACAGAACTGACAACCATCACTTGGGTTCAATTCTTTGAAGTATCTTATGTGAAGTATATTATGAAATGTTACTTCTTTTTGGGAAATCCCTAGTAAAACATTCTGACAGCCACTACTTTGCCTTCTTGTCCTTTCATTATGTAGTATGACACATATTCTGCTGCAGTATGCAAACATACTACAAGAGATTAAAAATACAAACATATCCTACAATTTTTCCATTTAGATTTGATTAAAAATACAAGAGATTTACAGTTGTGTAGCGGGAAATGCTTGCAAATCGATGCTGCGTGGCGAGCGGCCCGAGAGGTATGATACAAGACTGAGGCTATATTTCTCAGCCCGCATATAGTATCCAACACAACGTCCCTATCAACCAAGACTAGTCCTCGAAGGGCAAGTGGAGCTTCAATATAACGGTAGTCCAGGCCGTAGCCGAGGCTGCGACCAGAACCCAAATAATACATGTCAAGTAAAATGTACAAGGCAATGCCATCTTTTTAGTATCACCGACCTTCTAAAAAAAGAGACCCCTAGACTCGGAAAATACACCTGATGATCCCATGACTTCTTTCTTTTTTGAGCTTTCTGATCTCGCATTGCCGGCTAACCCTCTTGGGAACATCACTTCTCCCTTAAACTCTCTTCACGGCACTGTCCTGCATCTTCTAGGACAGCCCTGCAACTAGGTCTTCTTCCCTACAAATGGTGACTCTGTTCGGGAATCATTACTTGCATAATTATTAAACATGAGCCACGCCAATGTGTCCACATATATTCCTATAACGAATTTTTTTATTCACATCAATAAACCTCAAATTTATTAGTTTTTTTGGGTGTAAGAAGAAAACATCTAGCAAAGACAAATAACTGTCATGATTCATCTTGATCTTGCATGGGAATTAAACAAATTTGTCTCAAGGAAGAGAATTTCTTTCCAAATTTCACAGTTTCCTTTTCAGTATTGAGTTCACCACAGGTAGAACAAACTCACGACCGGCATAAATTTTTCGGCTATTCATAACACTCAAGCAGTAAAAATCAATAAGTAGTGGTGAAGGTGGGTCTTGGATCCAGGTCATAATCAACATTCATACGCCTTTTATTTATAATATTAGAATGAATGGAACTTATATGTACGATCACGGGAATGAAGGACTGATAAATATCTTTTCTGAGCGCCTACCAGTCTTACCTCCCTTGCTTTTCTAATGGCGTTGTCTGAAATATCCAAGCCTACAATGTAGCGATCAGGTCCAGCCATTGTAACAACATCATAACCCTGCCATAGACGAATATATATTGCTCACTTTAACTGTAATAACACAAAGGAAACGAATAGGCAATGATTGCAATACCTAGTTTGTATATGATAAAAAATCTTCGGTACTCTGGCATCAACATTTTCATATATATTACTCAAGCTTTATTCTCAAAAAAATAAATAAATTATATTTTAATAAGTTTAAAAATTGCAACTTAAATAGTTAAAATTGCTTTTTAAGTCACATTCACATTGCACATTTGAGCTTGACCATAGCAGCTCTCCCTTATGACAAACTTGGTTAATGAGCTTGTATGGGGTCCATTCACAAGCAGATCCAACTCTGGCTCAAGGTTTGGAGCGAGATATCAAATCATATAAGAAAATGGATGAAACTTAAAACCAATCACACCACTTTATTTCTTGATTCTACCTGGATGATTATCAACTCGGGTTGAGATCTTCCATTTCATTCAAGTTAATTAGTTTAGTCCAATGCGAGGGGAGTCTCATATATTCATTAATACGAGTCTTTGTTTTCCGAATTAAAGGCATATCCATTTTTTATCATAGCATAGTACAGAAGTAAGGAAGAATAGGACACATACACTGCCACATCCAGGGACAAGAACCCTTCCACTGGGAATAGATCCTTTCTGAAGAAGATCTAATAAAATAGGTGTTGGTTCGTTTAAATCCCATGGGGTCAGTCCTTGCTCCCAACACTTTTCCCAACCCCCTGCTCACCCAGAATTCATGCTAGATAGATAAGCATACACAAATTGGATGTACCTATTTATTATATTATTTTCTATAGCTTTTTAAGACAAATCAAATCCAAGAAAAAAAAAAAAAAATGAAATTACCTGTTGAGTCATTGTTTACGAGTTGTTGCATTTTATCAACACTTGTTCTTGTTGTTGTTTGATCCATAGTTGTTGTTAGATGAGTAGAGATGTTGTTGTGATTATGGAGAGAGAAAGTTGTGGACAGTGGGTAATATGAACGTAGAAGCAATCGAGATGAGAGAGAGCACATAATATACTACTTATCATTACTTTGGATTGTTGTGGTGAGCGGGTGAGGCGCCTATTAGTTGCCGCTTTGTCCTATATATTAAAATTATCGAAAAATAAAATGTCGTAATACATGTCCAACTTGGTAGCTTTCGGTTAGCTCTAAGAAATAACTTGTATAAACATTACCACTATGAAACCAAAAATTGTCAAAATTAATTTGGTATATAACATGATATATCAGAATACTGAAAAATAAAAAGTGCAGATCCGGTGGCATAATAATCATATCAAGTGGGTGGATTTTCGATATATAGGCCACAATATTGATGATAAGTTTGATATTTTAATCCATGACTATTTATGGGAGAGAATAACTTGGGCGTTTCCATCCCTCTGATTTTTTAGCATGAATGAGGCCAATGACCAAAATTTTTGCTGTCTGAAGAAAGAAATGATGATTCAGAAATGAAATACTGAAGTTGAGGGATACCATCTGTAAATTGATACATCCAAGTATTTGTTCAGACTCTAATATCAATGCCTCTGTATTATTATTCTGTTTTCTCCAAAAATCGAACAATAACAATGAACCCAATGACAGCGATCGAATCGGCCCCTTTTATCCCCATCACCTCCTCGATAAACTCTCCCCTCCTTCACTACTGTAAAAGGAAAGACAAACTCCCTTATCTCCCTCTCTCTACAAAATAACAAGTAAATGTATGGAACAAATGTCTTCTTTCAATCCAAGTAGAACAGAGTGACAATCTTCCTGAGGTTCTTGGCTTCTCGGCAAGTTTCCATGAGCAATCTACTGTCATGAAAGGCAAAACAAATGACTTGTTGTACATGTGAAATGATGGTCATATTACATAACCTGTAGTATCACCAAAAACAGGACACAGATTAACCCCTCCATACTAGGAATGAAAGCATATAGGAAACATCACAACAGTAAAACCTACTATATGACGTTAATGCTGAACGTTAGTTTTATGTATCTTGATCCTAGGTTGTGACTACCCTCACCAACTGGAGGAACTAAAATTCCTTTGAAAGTATTACAGTGAAATAGAAATAGTCCATCAATCAGCACTATGCTGTTTATTCATCATCAAAAAAGCAAGTGTTGGTATAGCAGTGTAGGCAAGTTAAGTTCAGAAACCTACCGCAAAGGAGTTCCCTCCAAGTTACTATTGTTTGACCCTTTGAATATTATTTGTTCAAAGGTGGGACCGCGATTATTAAACCTCCTATGAATGGGAGCTTTTGTTAGGAAAAAGGACTCCTGAAGAATGGCCATGAGTCACTACAGCACAAGATAGTGCTCAGATTATTAACTTTTCTTGTCATTCTACAGCTAGAAACTGTTTCATCTTCTAGATTTCTTATTCTTTTACTGACTCAATTTATTTATCTTCAGGAAAATACTCCATCAGATATCTTCAGGTTTTAGGGTTTATTTTGACTTTGTATTTTGGAGTTCTCTTATTAATAGACATGTACAGACATCTCTTGATTAACATACATATACAGTATGCTTACATTTAAATTTGTTATGTGCTTATTTATTGATTAACATATTAACCACCAAGGTTCAAGTTTTATGTAGGTCCTTTGAGAAATTTCCCTCTTGAGTGCAGTTGGGACCAATAATTTTTCAGTAAGAGAGTTTATTTTTAACTTTATCAGCTACTTACAGGAAGATTGCTGTATAATGAAACTTCATTGAGAAACAAAGAGTGGAATAGGATCTTTAATTCTATGGAAGCCGATATATTGGAAAATGGAAACCTGATGATTCACTACTTTAATTCCAGCATACAAGAACGCTTACGGAAAAAAAAATAGAGATCTCACAGACCTGCTAGCTTCTATCAAAGGTAAATGATCATTGTCGGGTTTCTCTATCACATGCTTTACCTGCGAATTAAAAAAGGAAAAACAAGAAGAGAAAAATGTCATCTACAGTCGACTAAGATGCATACAGGTTATTATTTTGATTCATTAGGACCTTCATCAGAAGTTGATTATTTTACTCATAATTTCAGTTATTAATGCCACTGTACTTCTTGGCTCTGTCTGGTCATTCCGTGTGGACAATCAATGAACCACAATTTGTACGACCATTCAAATACATTTGCAAGTTCGAGACTGTCTTGGTGTTTGCTTCAAACAACCAAAGTTTCTTGGGTTTATAAATGCTTTTGGAAAACTTCAAAGATTGAAAGTGTGTTGCGATGGCTGTCAATAGGGAAAACAAGGTATAGGTGGATGGAAAGTTGCTTTCATCAAATCCAGGTTATCATAACAAAAAAATGTTGAAAGTTTTATCATATTCAAATACTGCTATATCAAAACTTATGAAGATGACAGCCTCTCTTGCCCCTACAAAATATTTTCAGGTGTGTAGAGAAATGAAATTTGAGGAAGATTACATGCTTATGGAGGATTGAAAGCTTCAAGTAATATGTAAGACAAAATTCGAAGGAATGGGGTTCTATCCTCTTGGAAGTTGATGTTCCTTATAGCCTTTCGAATGGTGTTCTTATGAGAGTTGTGAAGACTTGTGAAAATTGCAACTTTTTCCTATTCTGTTTCAGTGGTGCCATAAATGGGGGTAAACTACAAGAACGACAAAAAACTGGGATTCTTCGCACGGGATAAACAACAGAAGCAAAATGATGACAGATAAAAAATGGCTCAGGCTGAATTTGTTTGAGTATTTTATGTGAGGTACAAATTCAAATATCATCTGTCAGTGGATGCCATCTAGATGGGAACATCCTCTTCTCTCAAATTGCACAGCTGGGCTAAGCATTCAAGCTTCAGGCAATTAAATCAAATCTTGTTAGGTCTTTCACTCATATTTGTAATTTTGAAACACCATTGGAGTGTTTCTTTAGTAGTAAGGTTTCCAACGACATTGGAGATATTCCTACATATCTTATTTTAAAGTTTTCAATGTTTGGTTAGTACTTAACTGATATAAAACTATGAGAGGAAGCGATTAAAAGGAAAGACAAACTACTTGATTGAATTAAAGACTGAAAAGAAAACTAGATCTCCCTACTTTAGCTATGGTTTCTTCTCCAAAACTCAACCTAACCTAACCTTCTACCTAGGACTCCTTTATAGAACTAGGAGTCCTTCACCTTCTAAAACACTACTCTTCAAAATAGACATTATTCTACTAAAATAAAATAAACTGAAAATAGAAACAGGGAGGGTCTCCATAGAGGCCGGCTCCTAAGGGGTTGCCACGACGACCACGACTAAAAATGGTTATGATTCCTATCATTAACCCTCCATCCATGTACGGCGATAGGGACACCAACCTAGCTAGGATGCCTGACCCCTAGGTAACCAAATGCTCTAAAACTATGGCAGGATTCAATACGATGTTTGTGGATATTTCTAATAGGTACTGGATTTCCTAGGAGGCTTTTGTATTGATTTTAGAAAGTTTCAGGATTATCAATTATTTAGTTATAAAATTGTAATTGGCTGGACTGACAGTAGAATTTAAATCTCGGTTATGAGATTGTGTGTTTTTTCAATGGAGCATCACAGAACCAAATCTTGCATCTATACATCTATATCAAATCCATATATTACATGTTTCTTCTCAAAGAGAAAGCTCGGATCTAAAAGAAACATCTAATAAATGGTATAAGGCGAGTATCACCAAAATCTCACCTTAGAAAGTAACTCCTGGCTCTCGGGGGGTTGCATTTTCAAACTCTGGGGTAAGATGACAGTAAGTAGCTCTGGTCTTTCTGCCCTTAAAGCGCCTCTAATCACAGCTGCATTAGTTCCTGATGCTCCAGATGTAAATATATGATTTTTCTGTATAACACAGTAGGGTTAGAAAAAAATAAATACAAAATCAAAATTAAACCTATCTAAAACATGATCCACATGGAAGCCGATAGGGCGAACAGTGAAGAAATAAAATGGCTCACTAACACCTATGAGCTGTCATATTCTCGAGATATATTGCATATATGATGTGAAAGCGACAATATCCGGGGGTGAGACCCGTGCGTCCACAAGAAATATATGATAGATATCAGAGTACCTTGAGGCTTATGGACAACATTAAAACACAAGATTTAAATGTTTTCACATTCCTTAGTGTTGAACCTTATTTTTGTATGTATTGGCCATCAAAAAGAAAGAGTGACATTGGAAGACAATATACAAGCTCTCTGGTGGGACATGTTGAATGGTACGACCAAACCTACTACATGTACATGTGCTACATTATTCGTATACAAATGATCAACCAAAGTGTGACTACCATTACTTCTATAAAATTAAATGAAAAAAAGGAAAAAAGAAGCAAGTGCGTCATACAGTTATAACCATGGCATAGCTGAGAATCTCAATAAGCTGTTGGTGCATGAAACCCATATTCCGGGTGCCAAAGAAGCCTATAGCTCTTGGTCCTTGTTGTTGAATTGCCAATAATTCCTAGAAAAAATCAGAACACGTTGTTATAAACGAAGAGCAAAGGAAAAAATTTCCAGTAACCAGGTTCAAATCCCAATTTATAAAAAGAAGAATCTCCAATAGTATGATTTGTTTTGTTCTAAGCATTTCAGACCAAAAAGGCCTTCAAATAGTATGGTATTAATGGCAAAGCAACCAACTGAGGCTTGATCAGTTGGTGAGGCTAGTGCTTGGAAAACCAAGAGATCCTGGGATTAACTCTCATCACAAGCAGCTTACCTTTTGAAAAAGAAAAGACAAATTGTGAGAGTATGGGGCTATGAGACCAATGGTATGGTTATACAGGGGACAATAGGTGAATCATAAAAGAACCACGCATACAGCTTTTTATTGGCTTTTCTTTTTTTACTTGTGAAAACATTAATTTTAACCATTAAATTTAACGTAGCACTGTCAGGCCATTACCAAGGATATCTGTTTGATATAATATCTTATTAATAATTTGGTTAACCATATCATTTAATTAATCTCAAGGGGAACTATTTCCCCACTCAGGGCAAACAGAGTATGGCGTAAAGTTGGAAATCAGATGTTTTGCTAAAGAGATTGAATTTTTTATAGCACAGAGGAAAAAATGTTTCCAACTTTCGTAGGAAATGAACTATATACCTGTAAATAGTCGACATCGGCTGAAGGTTTAAACTCTGATACCATCACAGCCCCCGATCCTTCTGCAACAGTTTGAAGTTGGGTTGGAACTTGCGTGATAACTTCTTCATCAGAACCAAACATGCACACCTCATTCTCCAATTCATTTCTCGGCTTATACATACTTTTATCTTTTGTCATGCATCTAGAAAGCCACTATACCAGCATAATGGTCTATAAGTTATAATATACCAACTTTACATACATCTACTGTAAGTTCTGAAGGCTAATAGATATATATAGGAACACATAATTAGCATCTGAACTAAAGCTCACATAATATTTTCATATTGTTGATTAATAAGGATTATACATTTATTTAGTACAAATCACCTGCTAAAATAATCTCAATCCTCCATAAACATAACAAGGCTCGTGCAAAAGGAGGAAATACAAAACACATACTTATATAACTAAATCTAAGGACTTAAAATAACTTTATCAAACTTGGCACAGATCTAAACACGACATCAGATTTTATGTTGATAACAGCTCAGGGCCAACTTGAAAGACATCTTTATCATCAGTTTTCTTAAAATCTAATCTAGGTTTACTTTTTCTTAAGTTGTGTTGGGGGTTTAATTTGTTGATATAATCGTGCTTCTTCAGAAAGGCTGAAATTATTCTACTTACTCCAAGCTTCTATCGATGCGCCTGTTTATCCATTAACTCATTCCATAATTAGGCTTCACAGGGAAGGCATTTCAGATTGCTTATCCAGACAATCAAATTCATTGTGAACAAATAATTATCATAGCCTGGGCTGTGATATACGAATCCATCTCTACTCTTCAACTGTGGAACTTCTTCACACTATGCGCTCAATAATTCCTTTGACCTAATTCAGACAACTCAAAGTAAACACTATACAGGGGTAGAGAAGGCATGAGGAATCTGCTTTTCAATGACTAATTAAATGAGCCATATCAGATGCCTCATTAAGTTTATGCTTATATTTTCAAAACGCAATGGACTTTAGGAAATTGTCATTCAAAGGCAACTCAAATAGGATAAGCCATAAATACCGAGGGCATGATATTGGTTTCCTTTAGGAAAGAGTTGAATGACTTAACTTGGACCACCATCAAATTTGACCAAATTATTAACCGTTTTAACCAAATATGCAGCTCAACCCCAGCCACTCTTATGTCAACTCAACATCCTCTCAGTTATCCGAACCTCTATTGAATTTTTTTTTGGGATCTTTTAATAACCACGATTATATTTCCTCAACAACAAAAAACTCAAAAATTTAGAACCTTTGAATCAGTGCTTCTTCAAAAGGGAAGGGCTGAAATTATTCTTACCTACTCCAAGCTTCTATCGATGCATCTGTTTATCCATTAACTCATTCCATAATTAAGCTTCACACGGAAGACATTCCAGATTGCTTATCCAGAGCATCAAATTCATTGTGAACAAATAATTATCATAGCCTGGGCTGTGATATACAAATCCATCTTTACTCTTCTATTGTGGAGCTTCCTCACACACTATATGCTCAATAATTCCTTTAACCTAATTTAGACAACTCAAAGTGAACACTATACAGGGGTAGAGAAGGCCTGAGGAATCTGCTTTTTGGATGACTAATTAAATGAGCCATATCAAATGCCTCATTAAGTTTATGCTTTTTATTTCAAAGCACAATGGACTTTAGAAAATTGTCATCCAAAGGCAACTCAAATAGGATAAGCCATAAACCCCGAGCCTATGCAGTTGATGGCTGAGAGCTTACGTGGATGTCCCAAAGGCACCACATGTTTTTCTACCTCAGCATCTCCGACATATGAAAAGTTCGAGAATATAACATTCTTTTACGTAACGCATAAGACATTATTCAATTTTCTTTTTCTAGAACTATATTTATAGACTTAATTTCCCCGATACCACAATAGAAGTGTAGTGGTAAGGGGCTATGCTATTCAAAACTTTGAATATAATTATAGAACACCAAACATCAGTAACAGTCTATGATTAAAACATCATAGCTTACACACCTTTGTCAAAACCCACACATTCTTAGATCTTCTGTCAAAAACCTAAATATTTTTTTTCCCACTATTCATTACTAAATAAAAGGGAAGTACATTAGACGCTACCATCGATACGGAAGAACGAAAACTTCTACGCAGCGACTCATTAGGATAAATGCACCAGAAATGAGGCTCAAAAGATCTCAAAACGTATATGCTTTCACAATAGGCAAGGTAAAAGCTACAACTGTCTAAATAAGAAGTGTGTGCCTTTAAGCGGAAAAAAAAACACAAAAAGATAAATAAAAAAAATCTTCTTCTCTACTCTCTTCAGTCCTCAGTCACCCCCCACATTCAACCCCTTCCTTCTCCATCTCGAGATCATGTTGTTCGACACTCCTTTTCGATTTACTAGTCCAAACAACAACCCATTAAATTGATCTAGTAATTCAAGTAATGTATCATACCCCTCAGAACCAATATTAAATAATAACTGTTAAGCTAGAATATCTATTACTATGAATAATGTCATGACCCATAAATTTCATTCTCAATGTACCATCATAAATTTACCCTACAATTCAACCACTAATAACACTGACAACATAAAAACAGATATAATTCACACCCAAGACCAAATCTTTCTGAAAAAAAAACTCAATTCACCCAAAAAAATCACAAACAAACAATACCCAAACCTCAAAAATTCCAAATTACTTCTAAAAATCACAAATTTAGATGAAAAGTAGTACAAAGGGGTTGTGGGTACCTTATGAGGGGTTCTTTTTGGACAAACCCATCTTCTGTTGAGATAAAAAGGAGAAGACTTGATGGAGAAGGAGAGGAAAAGATGGGGTTTTTGAGGAGAATCTGTTGAAACCAAAAAGGTTGTGTTTAGGGGAAGAGGTAGTATTGTCATTCCTTTTGGGTCTCTCTCTCTCTCTTTGTGAGAGCTTTTTTTCCCTCTCTTTTTTCTATATTATTTTGCTTTTGGGAGTGAGGGCAGAGAGAGAGAGAGAGAGAGAAGGCCAACTCTCTGCAACACTGGTTTTAGTAGGGGAAGATATATGTGGAGTGGAGTGGAGAGGGGATTGTCTACTCCACCAGGTGTTCTCTAATTTTGTTACTCTTTTTTTGTGCCATGTGCCTATTATTGTGAAGGTTAGGAAACGTGATCTATGATAATAACGCTGGTGGCGGTTGCAGCAGTAAAGTGAGTGGGAAAGAGCTAGTAGTGGTTTCAGCAGTAAAAAGATTTGGGAAGAGGGAGAGAAGAGACCGGAGAGGAAAAGAAAGAAGGAAAGAGATGGTTAGAGATGAAGATGTAAAAGAAGAGTAATGACAAAATTATGACATCTTTTGATTTTAAATCTGCTATTGTATAATATTTTTTATGGTCTTTTAACTGGTATTGGTGGAAGGGTGAAACGACTTGATGAAGAGACGGGGAGAAGGAGAGATGGTCGAGAAGAGATTGGAAATAAAAGAGATGGAGAGAGACGGGTCAGACATTTGAAATTGTGACATTTTTTTTAACAAGTATAGATTTATGTCACCTATCACCTATCGCCTATCACAAAAACATTCCCTACTTTCGATTATTTTTCCTTTACCTCCATAGTCGATGCTGACTCCATTTTTGTGTTTAGTAGGCACAACTTTATTGATATTTCATTACGAGTTTAGTCTTAAATTGTATTTCCCTACAGCTTAATCGATACTTGTGTATGTAAATGTGGATGGCTAACTCATGAGGATATCATGCTCCCCACGAATTATGATTGGTGCACATGGAATTGAAAACACGAGATTATTTCTTTCTTTCTTTCTTTTTGGGAACTTGGATTGAAATGATTTATTCTACCAAAAACAAAGAAATCATTTAGAATTTTTGGCCAAGTAGTTCTTAGTATTTTCTCACTGTCAGTCTTCTTGTTAAACAAACACATTGCACATTGCACATTGCACATTGCACATTGCACATTGCACATTGCACATCTACTTATATTTCATTCTCTAGCTTTAATCATGGAACAGTTCCAAATATCTCCAAAATGTGCAATAAAAGTAGAAGAAAGATAATATTAACAATGTGTGCTTCTTCAGTGTCTGAAGATACAACAGACTTAAATTACAATACATAAGTTGCAAGAATTCTTACAACATTCCTACCTTCATGATGTTTTATAAATCCATTTTACAATTCCGGAAAGATCACCCATTGATTAGAACTAAGATCAGCAAAGGTTACCCAATATCTTCTCGTTCAAAACTTGTTCACATTTATGCACACGACTACACTTAATAAACACCTCAGCTCAAGTTAATAGGGCGAACCTCAAGTTACTAGAGTGGGAGCGGGAAGTGCAGCAAGAACTCATTCCAAGAAGCTTTATTTGAAATTCATTCGAAGAAGCTTTATATTGGCGTTTATCCTCTAAATCCATGACAGACAGTATCCCCGTGGAAGTAACAAAATGATGAAACTAGTTCGTTTTATTGTGAGAGAAAACGCACGAGAAGAGGGTAACACCAAAAGCTGACAAACACAAGGATAGTAGCCCAGATATACCACTACAGAACTAAGTCCTGTGAATCCAACTTATACTGCATACATTCTCTTATTATATTCGTTGTTCAATAACTCGGAATCTGATACCACAGCAGACATTGAGAAAGAGCGAGATTGGCTTCTAGAAGCTTTCCGTATATTCCTCATATTTGACTCCTCAATTCGATGCCTCACAACACAATAACACATGGAACCGAGTGTAGTCAACATGATTGAACCTCCAATGACTGTCGCATACACAGCCAGCCAACGAGCACGACGACCCACAACTATATATGTGAGAGAGATGAAGGCCACGGATATGAATAGGCAAGCCAGCCACATAAGCTTGTTGATAACAAACATGAGTTGCTTCTTTGCCTTTTGTTCAATCACAACCACGGATGTCTGGACCACTACAACAGCTAAGGAGATAAAGAGAGCAAGAGAGTCAAACACAAAGAAGAGTATGAATGCTGCATTATTTGCAATGTATGCTTGCCCAAGAGTAAGATTTGGTGTTTCTGGTGTCTTAGTTTCAACGTACTGCCCTGGTACAGTGAAGATTGCTGCAAAGGCCACAGTTGCAATGAGAACTGCAACAACTGTTGCAGAGTTTATCGCATTATTGAGACCGCTGATGTGGAGCTTCTTTAATCTCTTTGCAATGGTTTGAACTCGTGCTCGAGTTTGACGCGTTTGTTGAAGTTGGGATTGAACATCATGTTTTATGTCGCTAACTGTTTGTTTCAGTTGCTTTGCACTAGTAGGAGGGTTCGCATTATCCTTAGCATTGGCAGCACCAGCTTCTTTTAGAATGACGCCAATTTCTTGAATTGGGGATTTCTCTGCTACATCAAGTGGGGTTTCTCCAGCCTTATTAATAACATTGATATTAATACCTTCAACTGATAGTAAACATCGGATCATCTGGAATGATATAAAGCTAATTCAGTATAGATAAAAAAATTAGATTGAGCTATGACTAAGAAATTAAGCAGATTTTCTAAATGAAAGATGTCTAATTAAATTCATTAATAGATTATATTGTTTGTTGATTCTTCTCCGCAGAAACTTTTGTTGAATATACCCAAGCATAGTTAGTGTTTTACTAAATTCCATCAAGTGATTATCCAGGCAAGCCTAATATAGAGAAACAATTGTTTCCATTTTACCCAGGAAAGTTTATTTCGTAATACTTCTGCAATCCTAGAAAACTTTAAAGAAAAAACCTTGTTATCCCACCAAGTTTAACTTTGGACGTGATAGAAACTGATAGGAATCGTGGTCCACGGTCACGAGTAGCACGTCTCGTACGTCGCGTGCGCACCATTTTTATTTAGTTATTTCTATTAATTTAATTCCTTGAATTATATAACTAGTTTCCTAATTAGATTGGTATTAGGGTTTCTATTTGTGCTAGGTCTCTTCTCCTATAAAAGAGAGCCTAAGCTTAGTTTATTTGTTAGGTTGGTTTGAGTGAGAGCAAAAGGCTTAGTGTTAGAGAGAGGTAAAATTTGGGGTAAATTAAAAAACCCTAGGTCTTCGATTTTTTATTTTATGCAATTGAGAGATCTTAATTTTAATTGAGATTAATTTAACTTCCGCGCACATAGTTTTTAACAACTTAGTACCAGACCTAGCAAGATTCTGTGGGGATTTTATTTTTATCGACTGCTACAGTGATTTTGGCATCTGCTGCAGTAATTTTTGTGCTGTTACAGTGATGTCGGATTTGCTAAAGTGATTTCTGCATTGTTACAGTAATTTCTGTATCTGCTACAGTGATCTCTGCACTGCTACAGTGATTCTCTGCTACAACAATGTTAAGCCAAAAAGATTTAGAAAGATTATGGGACAAGTTCGGGTGAAAAGACTAAGACTACATGAAAAATTGAATAGAACAGAGATTAAAAAATGACGTATACATACTTCATTGGAGAGAAGCCAATGAAGTATGGATTGCAAAAGTTTTTATGTTTAAAAACATATCTGACAAGGGAGGCGTTTCAAATGCTTGAGAACTCTAATGTCAGAAAAGATGGGGTTCAGACGAATGTAAGTGTTGTCGAAATCGCGAGGTTAGAGGCAGGAGTTATGATGAAGGATTCGAAGAAATTCGATGGAGATGGCTTGGAGATGAAACACCATGAAGAGACGACGGAGAGAGTTGTTCACCGTGCGATTGATCTAGTAGGTGGGAAAGACAGAGACGTGTCGAAGAGCTCTTGGTCAAAACCCGACAAAGAGGTTACGACATTGATGCAAGAGGTTTACATGATCAATGATTCCAATTATTCCAATTGTGAGGAAGTCCAACCAAACAAGACCAACCCCAATCCAAAACCCTTGCCAAGAATTCGAAAAACGATCGGAGGGGAATCGATTACATCGCCAACGGCGGAGGAAGGATCACTAGTGGCTACGGTAGTCCGAATACAGGAGAGAGAGGTCCCCATCGCCGCTGAGGTCCGCGGAAGAAGCGAAATTGAGGGCGAAACGAACTAGGGATTTTTGGGAGAAGACGTAGGCATGCCACAGGGGTATGGCATGGGCATACCACGGGGCACGGGAAAAAGTATCATGGGCACGAGCCAGGGCATGCCTACGGCACGGCAGGGCACAGGACGGCGGGCAGCAACCATAACGATAGTAACATCGGGCATCGGGCAGGATATGCCTTCAAATGGCACAGGCATGTTGCTGCAACAGTTTGCGCTAATGATGGAGTATGGACACGAGAACATCAAGAGAGAGGGATCGTGGGCCCATAACAGTGACTCGGGTACGCCACAAGACCTTTTGGGCACCAAGTTGACTCTTCTCCTATAAAAGAGAGCCTAAGCTTAGTTTATTTGTTAGGTTGGTTTGAGTGAGAGAAAAAAGCTTAGCCTTAGAGAGAGATGTAAAGTTTGGGGTAAATCTAAAAACCATATGTCTTCGACCTTTTATTTTATGCAATTGAGAGATCTTAGTTTTAATTGAGATTAATTTAGCTTCCACGCACGCAATTTTTAACAAATTTTGATTACTTGCCCTGGTGGTTTGGAGGTGCTTTAATGCAATCTCATTTTCCAAATATTCAATAACTATAAGAATAAGAATTAATAAATGATACAAATTTTGATATTCGCAACACGATAAATATTCCTAAATATAGTATACCGTAAAAAGTTTAAAATACACGAAAGATAATAATTCTTCATAAAAGAACATAGATATGATTTAATCACTAAGGTTTCCCATTTGTATATACATGTCTAAAAAACTTGTGTGTCATTCGAAATGCCATTTCTTGAATCAGGTATTTTAAAGAAATCTATTTCTATAAGAACACACATATGAAATGTGATGAATGGCATTCTCTAGTGTCATATTCGGTTCTCAACCAGTAGCATGAAACTCGAAACACGATATTTCAAATACAGTGTTCGGTTCATCTTTTCAAAATCTTATATGCTAGGTTTTTTTCATTCAAAAATTGAATATTAGATTCTTGTCTATAATTCTTTTCTAGAATGTACAATGTAATAAGGTAAATTAAATAACTATTTTAATTTAATGAATAAGACTCACCGGAATGCGACCCTTCTTTATTGCAATATGCAATGCTGTATTTCCCTTGTTATCTTCCAAACTAATAACAGATGGGTCAGGTTTAATCAATTCAAGCACAATCTCAACATTTTGCCCTTTCACTGCCATGTGCAATGCAGTCTGACCTTTCTTATCCTTCCGGAAACCTGCACTTGGATCACTACTTAATACAGATTTCACCACTTCCAAGTGCCCCATCCTCGCAGTGGAGTGGAGGACGGTCTTACCATTGCTCCGGGCTATCTTAGCGAGGTTTTTGTCAGTCTCTAGAAGGAGATTGACAACATCTATGTGTCCTAGAGTTGCAGCTGTGTGTAATGCTGTAGAACATGATGCATCTGCGGTCATGGACAAATCAGGGAAGTAATTGAGAAGCTCCTTCAGTACCTCTGCAAAACCATGTGCAGCAGTATATAAGATCATTTGTGTACATCAAGAAAAAAATATTACAAAAGGATATTCATATTTTTGTATCCATTGTGCTGACAAAGAAGAATGTCCATTTGATCAGTAGTGTGGTTAATAATATCCACTGATAAGTCAAAAACTGAGATTCTGATCGATGATACGTAGTACCAGCTGACATTCTGATATGCCAAAAACTATCTTAGTCTAGATATTGTTAGGCCTCAATATGGTGATCCTTCGTTACTACTCATGAAATTCATGCTGCATTTTGTGAAGCCTGAAGGTACTGGCCTACAAAGTTCTATGGTATATCAGATGCAACTCATCACCTATCTAACTCGGATTTCTTATTCCTTTGAGCAATACTAAAATTGGTGTGATCTGCACCCGTGTATTTTTCTTGTAATCTTTCAAAGTTTGATCTATGTTTAGACTAAAATTAAAACGAAAAATTGCAGGATAGAGAAGGAAAAAAATGAACATGATTCTAAAATATGAAGAACAATTGGACAGGGGAATAAAATTCATACCCAGATGACCTTGCTTTGCTGCAACATGAAACGAATCATATTTATTTTTGGCTGGGAGTGAAGCAGTTTGAGGATCCAGATGCTTCAAGAGCTCACTAACAACAGGTGTGTGCCCATTCTCAGCTGCAGTATAAAGTGCAGTTTCCCCAATAATGTTCTGCTTTGATAACAATTCCTTCAAGCCATCACTATTATGGCAATCCTGAAGAATCTCTCTAACCTTCATTAAATTCCCTGTTCTAGCAGCTAAATGAAGTGGTGTGTCTCCTCTCTTCCCCGGAGACTCTTTCATCTTCTTTTTCTCTCGAAAACTCTGTTGCTTCTCGATAGCTATGCGAAAACTCTTCTGTTTGTCCATCACCCCACGAAAACTCTTTTGTTTCTCCATCACCCCACGGAAACTCATTTGTTTCTCCATCACCCCACGAAAACTCTTCTGTTTCTCCATGTATAACACCACCAACACAGATTCCTTTTCTAGACTTCCACTTAGGATCTCAACACTTATTCACCTTTCTCCAAAGATATCAATTCACATACTAATACCCAAAATCTTCAATTTCTTATCTTTTTTTTCCAACAAAAGAACTCAATTCCTCAAATCAACATATAAAAGTACCAAACACCCTTATTCACATATTCTTACTTCAAAGCAAAGCTCTTTATCAACCCCTTTATTACAGTAGTGCTCCACATAACTCAACAAATATCTAAAACTCAAACCCCACTAATAATTACAGTTAAAAACTTCAAAACCCAGAAACCAATGATCCAAACCCCTTGATTTAAATATTTAAGGAGGACCAAAAATCTGAATTTTATTACAGTACAGCTCAATCACTAAAATCCTTTCTCTTAGGAAATAATTCAAACACAAACACTCAAAACCCAAAACTTGATTCTAATCATGCAGAAGAGCTACAAACCTGACATCCCCAGACCTCAAAATACAATCTTGAACAAAACCCAGAGCTTGAAACTTGATGAATCAGCTCAAATCACAAGTTTTGATTGAAAAACATCAAAAACAACACAACCCCATTTCTATTCATTCATAATACTCTAATCAGTAAAAACAAACAAGTTGATTAGCACCACATGTTTCTGTTGATTAGATTTCTTACTTTTTACACTACTGCAAAAGCACAGAAAGATAGATTGATTTTTTTATTTTCTTTCTCTTTTTGTTTGTCTGGTTGCTAAAATTATTATAGTGGGATAAGTGGCATGGCGGCCATGCTTGTTTAAACAAAAGAAAATTCAACACAAAAATAGTGGAGCACAGTGACAGACACTCACTGAAGGCCCATAGTGAGGTTGAGGTTGCTCCAAGAGTCCCTAACTAGAGGCCTAGTGGACCGGAGGAATGAGGTTGCCTTTTTTTATAGAGTGAATCTGAAACCGACTATGTATAGCTCGTTCACACGTTTCTTTCATATTACAGTCTTTATTGACCGCTCATGAGCATTTCGAGAGCTTCCAGACCTTGATTGTTGTCAAACAAACAAATGCCTCACTCTTTTTCCTCCTTGAATTCTTTTATAGGGCAAGGTGGGATCCAACCTTTGACCTTAACAATAACACAACTATGCCTGTTGAGGTCAAGATCTGATCCCATCTAGCTATGCAGAAGATGGTTCTATCTACTAGCTAACTACTTAAAGAGGGATATAGACTTGATTGGGATTAGATCTATGACCTCAATAGTACCTTAACCATACTTGTTGAGGTCAAGATCCGATCCCATTTAACCCTACAAAAGATAGTGGTATCATGAGATCAGATCTATGACCTCAACATTAACTTAAACAAGCTTGTTGAGGTCAAGATCTGATCTCATCTAGCCCTATAAAAGATTGTTGTATCTAACAATATATCTAGATTGGTTTGGGGGGGGGGTGTATGAACCCTGATTGTTGTCAACCATAGGCATTACTCTTCTTCCTCGTTAAAGTATTTTATATGACAAGGCGGGATCAGATCTATCGCCTCAACATTAACCTTAACCATGCTTGTTGAGTTCAAGATCCAATCCCATCTAACCCTACAAAAGATGGTGGTATCTAGATATTTACAAATATGGGTATGTATAAAGAAAATCTTTAAATTGAAATCTAAGTTTTAATCAACATTTTTTTTTCTTCCTATTTTACCAGAGATTAATCGATAATTAATCATCACGAGATTTTGCTATTTTCCCTTCAGTTACGAGCAAATACGCATGCACTAACGCGTGCAAGCGCATTATTTTTGATATTAAAGTTGGGGTCGAGTGTAATTATTTGATATATCACTTAATTTTGAATGTAAAGATATGTTGCTGGTTTTGTGTTTGAATATTATCAAGTTTTGTAATGATTATCCCCATTCTTGTGATATTTTATATTAGAAACAAACAGGGATCTATTTGGCAATGGCATAATAGACCAGTTTATCTACATTGGTTTCGACCTGCTTGAACTTTGGATAGCTTTAGTACCTCTGTGGGACAATATCTTGAGTTTCCGTATGACACATTAATATCCCATTGTTGTGATCACAAAATGCCCAACACTTTGCGTAAATGCACAATGTACTCCTCCCATGTTTGAATATATATTAAGATATCATCCAAATACACAATCACGAAATCATCAACAAAAGCACGAAGTACCTCATTCATTATCCGCATAAATGTCGCTAGAGCATTGCATAACCCAAAAGGCATCACCAACCACTCAAAGAGTTCTTGTTTGGTCTTAAACGTTGTCTTCCCTGTATCTTCTTCCCAGATTCTAACTTGATGGTAATCCGACTTAAGATCCAGCTTGGTAAAAAACTGAGCCTTCTGCAACTCATCTAAAAGGTCACAAATCCATGGAAGCGGATAACGATTCTTCACAATAATCTTGTTCAACGCTCCATAATCCACACACATTCTCCAAGACCCATCCTTTTTCAGCACCAATAACACCGGTGAACCATAAGGTGAGCAACTTGGAGTAATAACCCCTTGCTCTAAAAGTTCTTATACCTATTTTTTGATCTCATCAGACTCTGTGACAGAAGTTCGATACAACCCAATATTGGGTAGTAGCTCACCATTCACCAAGGTGATATCATGCTCTACCGCGACATCCCTTATATGCTCAGAAATAAGTCATTATACTCCTCTTATAACTTTCCCATATCAGTTTGTTGCTTAGGAGACATTGCCAAAGTAGATTAACACCTTAACCGACGGACCCTCTTGAACCTGTCGCACCAACAATAATACAAACTTGCCGCTCGCATTAACCAACCTCTTCGCCTGAGTCGTCGTTACTAAATTATTGGCAGTGATATGTTCCTTGTAAGCATTGATACGAAACTCCTTCCCCTCCTTCACAAGATGATACTTACGAGCTCTATGGTAAAGGATTGTATCTCGGTCCCAATGATAAGGGCTACCCAAGATGACTTGACACACATCTAATGGAACCACCTCACATGTCATTTCGTCAATAAACTTCTCAGTAATCGTAAACTTGAATGTAAACTGCTTAGTGATCTTTAACTCTGCGTCTTTCTGAATCCAACCCAAACCATACAGCTTAGGATGAGCCACTGTAGCCAAACCCATCTTCTTCACCATCGCCTCAGAGATCAAATTCTTCTGACTACCCGGATCAATGATGGCCTCGACTAAGTTCTACTTCACTTGAATGCTAACATGAAAAAGTTCTTTGCGATTCACCTCTTCGGTAGCAATAGGTTGCTTAAACATTAGAGTTAGCTTAGGATTTGACTTATTTAAATCCGAAAGATCTACAATCGTTGCGGCTAGTGCACGTTTCTCTTTCTTGCTCCTCTTCTCCTTCGGCCTAAGCTCCGGGTAAAGTTTCCAACATTTATCTGAAATGTGCCTGTAGTAGCATATTCCCCAGATTCGACAAGAGTAAGCCAACAAAGCGTAGTCGAAGATAGCCATACATGATTGAAGGTCAACATTCGAGAAGTTACCTCAAGTCCTTGACCTGCCAAAAGTAGCCGTTGCGCCTGGTCAAGAAAAAAGCTGTTAGAGATCCGCAAAGTTTGCCCGCTCCCCCCAGAATAGGAGACTATTTCTTTATGCTTGTAAACTTCCTGTGTCTACTATAAATACAGGCAGAGAATAGATGAGAAAAGACCGAGAATCTGCAAACCTTACCATTTCATTACTTTAACCCTACTATCATTCCAAATTCTGTAATAACTAGCAATATACTGGATTTTACATCAAAATCCTCCTCGAGGTCGTGGTTTTTCTCAGCTTTTACTGAGTTTTCCACGTAAAATCTTATCTATCTAGTCTTATTGCATTCACTTTATGAATAAGTATTGGCGAAGATTCTCCTTCTAGAAAATATGCCACTACAATTGGCACCGTCTGTAGAAATTACTACACTTTTTTTTACCATCACTGATCTAAACAAACATCCGATGACAAACATGAACCTGAGAAGCCATTCTAGTACCGTAAGAGATCAGGAAATACCAGGAACTATTGATTTACATGGTGTAGTACTCGAGCTTAAAAAACAAATGGCCGTAGAAAAGGCCCAAATACTGGAAGATCAGCGTGTCCACGCTCAAGTTCTTCAAATGGAGAGAGACGAATGGAGGAAAACCTTAGATCAATAGAGTCAAACACATTAGAAAGAAATAAAACGACTGAGGAAAACACGCAACTACAATTGGCGTCGTCTGTAGAAATTACCATACTTTTTTTACCATCACCGATCTAAGCAAACATCCGATGACAAACATGAACCTGAGAAGCCATTCTAGTACCGTAAGAGATCAGGAAATACCAGGAACTGTTAATCTACACGGTGCAGTACTCGAGCTTAAATAACAAATGACTGCAGAAAAGGCCCAAAGACTGGATGATCAGCGTGTATACGCTCAAGCTCTTCAAATGGAGAAAGACGAACGGAGGTAAACCTTAGATCAACAGAGTCAAACACATTAGAAAGAAATGGAACGACTGAGGAGAACACAAGATCGACTTATCGGTCAACAAACATCCCCGACAGAGGTTTCTACTGTTATACGGTAATGCCTTTCGGTTTAAAAAATATAGGCGCTACTTACCAGAGACTTGTGACTAAAATATTCAAAGATTATCTTAACACAATTATGGAAGTCTACATCGATGATATGATCTGCAAAAGCCTGAAATGAGAAGACCACTCCAGTAACCTCCAAACCATTTTTGATATCCTTCGCAAGTACCAGATGAAACTTAACCCAGAGAAATATCAATTTAGAGTCGTATCTGGTAAATTCCTGGGACATTTGGTCAGCAAAAGAGGGATAAAAATCGATCCTACACAAATCAAAACACTCATCGCGATGCCATCTCCCCGAATAAAAAAAGACATTCAAAAATTTGTAGGTAAGATCGTCACTCTTCACAGATTCATCTCAAAGTCATCTGATCGATGCAAACTTCTTAACCACCTTCTTCGTGGTAACCCCACTCCTCTTTCGAACAAATAGCAAAAGAAAGTCATTTAGACTCCTGACTGTAAGATGGCTTTCCAAGATCTTAAATGATATTTGGGGCATCCTTCTATAATGAGTACTCCAACTGATGATGAATCACTTACAATATACTTATCCACAACTGAAGATTCAATCATTTATGTCCTTATTCGAGAAGATGGCGGAGTAGAAAAACTAATCTGCTTCATCAACAAAATACTTATGCTTGCTGAAAAAAGATACACAACAATAGAAAAATAGTTACTCACCCTGGTCTACAGTTCTCAAAAACTTTGTCCCTACTTTCAAGCTCATCCCATCAAAGTCATCACCAAGTACCCCCTCAAACTAGTACTCTCCAAAAATAAAAAATCTTGACGAATCCAGCAATGGTCTATTTTTCTTGGAGAATATGATATTTCCTTCGAACCCCAAATATCAATAAAGGGACAAGCAGTTGCCGACTTTTTGGCAGACTTTCCCGTCGAAGACCCCGATTGGGAAGAAATCAAAGAAATTTTCACAGATGACTCAATAGCAGAACCAAACATATGGTCTAAAAGCTCCGATTGGTGACTTTTTATAGACAGATTAGCAGAACCACAAGGATCAGGGATTGACATATCCTCGTTACGCCTTCCAATCATTTAATCGAGAAAACTATCAAACTAAACTTCTATGTTACCAACAATGAGACCAAATATGAAGGAATCTTACACGGTCTCGATCTCGCACTTACTCTCGGAGCAGCAGAATTAACAGTCTACGTCGACTCTCTGCTTGTGGCAAATCATTACAACAAAACTTTTAAAAAAAAATAAAAAATGGTTGATTACGCAGCTCTGGTTAAAGAAAAGATGCAGAAATTCAAACATGTAACAATTTCTTACTTACCTCAATAAAAAAATTGACATGCCAATGCGTTAGCTTACATCGCTGCCATGCTGGGAGACAGTAAAAAAAGATCATTAGAAATCAAAATTATCGAGCATTCCAGTCTCGATATACTATCAATACTCCAGATCGCCATTGCTGAAGATGACGACCCTGAAGACTGGGGAAGACCATTCTATGTATACCTCAACTCCAACATCTTTCCCAATAATAAAGAAGAAGCTCGATCACTTTTGGCCAAGTACCCCAGATTCACCGTCCAAGATCACATCTTATATCGAATCATAGGAGGGGGACCACTTATCGAATGTATCTTTCAGAAACAAGCTCAGGTCAAAATCAGAGAACTTCATGAAGGTATTTGTGGCGCACATGTTTCAGGATGATCATTAGCCCAATGCGTTTTCACACAAGGATTGTACTGGCCCAAGATGAGACAGGACTGCGAAGACTTCGTTCGAAAATGCTACAAATGCCAAATCCATGCCCAAGACATCAAATGTCCTGCCTTAGACTTGCATATCAGCAATGTTCTCTGGCCATTCAAACGATGGGGAATCGACATCATTGAACCATTCCATCCAGCATCGGGAAACCGAAGGTTCGTCCTGGTCGCCACTGATTACTTTACAAAATGGGTTGAAGCAGTTCCTCTCTGCCATACTGATGAAAATGAAGTCATCAAGTTCCTTTGGGAGCACATCATCACTAGGTTTGGCTGTCCGCATATGATATGCTTCGATAATGGCAAACAGTTTATCAGCGCCAAAGTACTTACTTTCTTCCATAAATACAAAATCCAGCTCACAACATCTACTCCATATTATCCTCAAGGCAATGGACAAGCCGAAGCCATAGACAAAGGCATCAAATTAGGATTACGCAAGCGTCTTGACGACAAGAAAGGGTGATGGGTGAATGAATTGCTTAGTGTTCTCTAGGCCTACAAAACCACTCCTCGAGTCTCAACAGGTTGTACTCCATTCATGATGGCTTTTGGTACCAAAGCAGTCATACCTTCGGACCTTGATCTACCAAGTACTCGACAGAAAATTTTGGATGAAGACAATGAACTCAGTCTCCTTTATAACCTCAATTGGATAGAGGAAACCAGAGACAAGGCCATTGTAAATTTGGGACGATACCATGATACATTGAAAAAAGTATACAACAAGAAAGTTTGAAAACATAAATTTGGTATTGGAGACCTTGTCTTACGACGGATCCAAGATAGTACTCGACTTAAATTTTTTGGAAAATCATCAGAAAATTGGGAAGGGCCATACATTGTCAACAACAAAATAGATAGTAAAACTTATTGGCTAATGACTGAAGATAAAATATATCTTAAATATCTATGGAGCACTGCTTAACTGAAACTGTTTTACAGATGAGACACTGTAACCATTTTCATCGATTTAAATAAACAAATTTTGTTACCAGTTTAATCCTTACTATTTGATTTGATCTCGATCTATACTTTTCAAGTATACATCAGACAAACAATATCCTTACTATTTGATTTGATCTAGATCTATAATTTTCAAGTATACATTAGACAAACAATAATCCTTCCTATTTGATTTGATCTCGATCTATACTTGTCAAGTGTACATCAGACAAACAATATCCTTACTATTTAATTTGATCTCGATCTATACTTTTCAAGTATATATCAGACAAATAATAATCCTTACTATTTGATTTGATCTCGATCTATACTTGTCAAGTGTACATTAGACAAACAATATCCTTACTATTTCGATTTGATCTCGATCTATATTTGTCAAGTATACATTAGGCAAACAATATCCTTACTACTTCGATTTGATCTCAAGCCATACTCGATAAGTATGCATGAGATAAACAAAATCCTTACTATCTTGATTTGTTCTTGGTCACCACTTAACAAGTACGACTAAAGACTATCATTCAAATTTACGCGAACAACATCCAACTACAGGATATTCTACTTTGTGCTATTTACTTATCGAAAAACCTTTAACAGAGTTCTTGTTCTTCTCAAATCTAAATCCAGATACCCATCTAAGGATATACATCTGGTACTGATTCTCATTACTTGCCATTTCATGGCCATCTTTCACATATCACGCAGACACGCGTTCCTCGCCTATCTGCTCAAATCTATAGTCACATTCAATAATATTACTTTATCAAATCTGCTACTTAGAATTATTTGTAAGACAAATATACAAAATTATTTCACAAATAAAATTTTTCTGCAACACAAATATTCACCACAAACTACGAATTAAATTGTTTTGGTCCCACTGACCATTTTTACATCCTTTATCAATTGAAATTACTTACACAATGTTTAGCATTTCAGTAGGAGATTTTTCTTCATTCACCTTTAGGGCACCATCGGGTACCTGCATATCGGCTACCTCCCCAAGACGAGAACCATCAGCCTCCATTATCACATCATCTTCGATAAATTTAGTTGCCCCGTGTACATCGGGAGTCTGAGGTACATCGTCTTCTGAGCTATCATTAAAAACAACACCACCAAATTTTGCCAGTCCCTTGTAGAATTTTTTCCTTTCTTCCGACTCCTCATACTGTCCTCAAAAATGCGCCCTCACTTCCCGACATTTTTCCAATATCTCATCATTCATCTGAGCCCTCACTTCATCGAGAAGTTTTCCCTGCTCAAGCTCCATTGTTTTCCGAACATCAGTAACTTGCTCCCTTACATCTTTTTCAAAGTTGATCTTCTGCAACGCCAAAGCCTCATTTTTCTCTTTCTTTGCCACTTTCTTCGCTTCACCAAGCGCAACTTCCCTCATCTTTTTCGCATCGAGCTTATACCTATTCAATGTTGTATTCAACTCAACCTTCTCCGCGATCAAATCCTTCTTTATATTTTTATAGACAACAATCTGATTTGCCAGCTCACCACTGCTCACAACACGACCCATGGCTTCAGTTACCAACATCTTAATATGCATTAAAGTCATATAATGAGTATTCGAGTGACCTACCAAAATTTTCATTCGAAGTAAAGCATTAAATTTTTTCACCTTCGACATGTTCTTTTGACCCTCATTAAAAAATGTATTCAAGCTCTCAATACCCACCAAACAGTCCTCCAGTTTCTTCTTCAGCTCATCCGTCCCAGACATTTAAGAATCCATGGTTTTTTGAATTTCCATCTCAGACTCGTCGACCAATTTCTTCTTCGATGTCTCGCCACCACTAGTCTTCTTCGGGACCATACTGCCCGAACCCCGTGAAGGATGCCCATCCGCCACAATAGCTGGCTTAGTAGTACCAGTCACCTCTTCCATTGCTGACTGTCGAGTAAGCCTCTTATGAGGAGGTAATGGAGGAACATCAGAACTTGCCACCCTTTTCTTTTTATTCCTTCCTAGGGACTCTCCTAGCATGGCATCAATCTCTGTATCAGTATTATACCCAACCAAGGATCGATTTTCCAGTGGCAAGCTAGCATCTGCGGCTTTCTTGTTCTTCACCGACATCTTTATGTCGATAACAGGCACTTCAGAGCCTTTTACCCTCGACCTCTTTAGACCGGCCTTTTGAAATAGCGTGCTCAAGAGATCTTGGTCGATGACTAAGTTATTGATCCTACCAAAGAAATCTTTCCTCACCTTATACAACTCTTCTTTTACTTGTGACTTCTTGTCGACCTCTTTTAACGCTGGAAACTACATAAAATGGTTAGAAACACTTTGCATCCCATTCAAACACTTCGAACAACAATTACAATTACCTAACTACAGACCTAAGTGAAAAGTCTCTCTTTAAGGGTTTTCTAGGATCTTTCTTGTCAAACTCATAATTCCTAGAGATAAGTAAGTGTTCATCGGTGTATCGTCCCCCCGTTGACACCATATCATAAAATAATGGTCTTTTCAGAAACTTCACTAAGTACCGGTAACCTAGCTTCTGCGGGTTCATCTTGAGCATGTAGTACACACATAGTTCACCAACAATTATCAACTCTTCCCCCCTGGACCTAAGTCGACCATTTATTGCCCCACATACATACCCTAAACAGATCATATACATTCGGATTGAACTGACCAGGGGCTAGATCAAAAAAGTTAATGAACTTTTTCTGATCCACTCTGAGGGGAAGCTTCAACCCCTTCTTTATTTGTTCTTGATGCACCAAAATGCCATTCAAAGGTATTTCCTGGTCGATCATTTCATACTGGTACTCCTCTAACCTTATATCCCCAAGAATACCATACTTCTTCTTGAAGCTTAATATCTCTTTGGCCTCTGGACCTTCTCCATAACATACTTCATTACCTTCCTCTACATCTTCTTCCCCATCCCCACTACCTTCTTGATCACTAGCTTGAGGCTCGTGATCCGCATCCATCTCCGTGGCCTCCTCATCAGATAGTTTGATAATACTAGGTGCCACCCTAAACTGTTCTACGCTACCTAGATCTGTACTACTCGACCCCACCCTATATCTCCCTCTCAATTATTATACACAAGTCCTCACATCAATCATCAGAGCCACTACGTCTTCAAGATTCGTGTATATATCTTTCTTATCATTTTGAATTGGTTCAGCCATTTTAAATCGAACTTGTACATCAGATTCCATATTTTTTACACAAGTTAGAATCTATCATATGTGATACATATATATGTTCATACGTTCATATATTCATAATCATATTATTGTCAAAGATTACTCTCCAACACGTCATTGACTTTATTGTCTGCTACTATCATTTTACATTTATATTTTAATACTACAGTTCTTGATAGATTTAATATGATTTAATTCATATTTCTATCTTCAATTAGTGACAAATATACTCAGTTCTTGATGCATTTTTATTTTCATACTAAACATCGATAACTTGTTACTCTGGTTTACTTTGTGTCGAATTACAAGAAACTCAACAGCTTCTCAAAGACACTTCACATGTTTTATGCCAAAAACACTATCATTTAAAATTGAGAATTTCCCTTCTCCGGCACAAAATCCGGCCAAATCCCAACAAAAAACAAAGTCCCCGACAATCTCGCCATTCCCAAACAACTTCCCTACAATCGTGCTCTAACCACAACGCCACCAACAACTTACTCTTTCTACTCATCTCTACCCATTTATACCACCATTCACGCCAGAATCCATCTATAACCCCCTACGACTCCATTTCTTCCATAATCACACCATTAACAGTCAGAACACCATCACAATTTCATCATCCCTCTGTCAAACCCTAACACTGTTCTATTATCTCCTACTTACAATCCATTTACTCTCAATCAAATTCATTCTAAACAACATTACTCATATTTAATGTTTGCTTGTTTATCAATTCTTAATCAATAAAAACAAAAAAGCCACAAAAACTAGAATCACTAATCTTGTTTACGCGCTACTTCCGTATCCCTTTCATTTGCTCGCTTGGCTCTTGCAATCAGAATGCTAATCTCCTCCTTCGCAATTGTAGACAACAAATACAATGACGAGCAGAAGCAATTCGCACTAGAGAGTTTTTTTTATGAGTTTGAAAAGTGTGAACAGTCGCCCACATCAGAGCTGTTTATCGACCCTACGTAATTGTTCATTGCACCACTTCATGACCGTTCAACTCCTCGAACGTAATGTCTTCTACTTTTGTTCTCAGCCTCTTCGATACTTCGCCTTCTCAGTGCCAACAAACCCTTACACTCCCACACTAAACCTTTCATATCTTAAAGAATTTCTTCAGCTACATTCATACGCACCAAAACACAACTTATCTTTTCACAGAGACGATGTACATCAGTTTCCTTATATTTTATACTCTCACCTAAAGGATCACATCTTGCCATAATCACTATTCTTGTTAATTTCCCCACTTCTACTTTATTTATAAATTCCTATATTTTTGGGTACATATTCGACAACATCTACAATATCATTATATTTGACATTCTACCAGAAATTTAATAAAATTATTTTCTATTCCCAAATTTTAACAAGTACATATTCAATTCAACAAATAAACAGCACATTACTTCAATCGACAAAACATCCTGACCAACTTTTTCATTACATTTCATTGACCATAACAACTCCTTACAAAAACCTACTCCTACAAACATTACAACTTCATAAACCCCTGACAGCAGCTTCATCTTCCCTCTTCACCAACAACTTCGCTCGAGTCCACATACCACTACAACATTCATGAGGATGCCAAAACTATAATTTGACATGAAACTCGAAGTCCTCCTCAGCTTTCTTTGCTTCTGCCTCACTCATCCTTTCGTAATCAGGTTCCTCAGGATCTTCTATATGCATATCACAATTCCGAGAACCAAAATATCAAGTGTACAGTACCCAATACATCGCCTGAACACGTCTGTACACCCCATTCCTGGCCTGAGATTTCGTCTTCACCATCTTGCATGAATGCATCACATCTGCAGAAATAAGAACTATTTATACATACTACAGTCACAATTAATTTACCCATATTTACTCCTCCTTGAAACTCTACACTTTCAAAGTCAAATCAATCAACCTTAAAATTTGTTCCTGGACCCACTCAGTCAAATACATTCAAGATGTTATGACAACCCATCAACATTTTATGTGCATTCACGTTCGACATTTGACCTTCGATTATTTTGAACTACAATTTTAAATCAACAAAACACAAGAATAGAATATCGAAGATATTAAATTTATTTATTATGAATAGGTTACATTTCATATTCGACAACTTCATCCTTTGATTACATTACATCAAACTATAATCTATCTTTACATTCGACTTGTATGACTAATTACTCTATGTTTTCTTTTCACCAAAATCTGACATTAAAGCCTCTTTCCAGTGCTAAGAAACTCAATGAATCTTAAGTTACTAAACTTCTAAGGGATGCTTCCATAGATGAAGGCAACAAATAATTGCAAGAAGCCTCCCTCGTTTGGCAAGATCCCTGGACGCCCATCCAAGCTTTAAATCTTTATCATCAACGCGAACAGTTATCCCTTCTCCACAAACTGATGGACTCCATTACCTTCACCACCGCATGATTACATAATTGGTTCCCACAAATACTACCATCCTCTGACAATTCCTTCCCCTACCTTTCACACCGTGACATAATTCACAAAATAATCACCAAGGCCTCTACTGGGAAAATACTTTACCTCCAATTCCTCACCATCTTCATCCTCCGGAAACATATTCTGCCACACTTGGGGTGACATCCTTCCAAAACTACTACCATTCTACCCTCCTACACCTTCCAATCTATACCCAACTTCACTCTGCTAGATTCATTGTACCGCATTAATTGCGTATCGGAAATGACTTGACCAAATACAGTTACTTTGACCTCAAAAATAACAAAGATGACTCATCTTCTAATTCAACAACCTCTTTAGCTTCCAACTTCTTCTCAACACAACCACAAATGCTTATGTCGAGAATGGGGAGATTGTAGTAGCATATTCCTCAGATTTAACAAGACTAAGCCAGCAAAGCGTTGTCGAAGATGACCATACATGATCAAAAATCAACATTCAAGAAGTTACCTCAAGTCCTCGACCTGCCAAAAGTAGCCGTTGTGCCTGGTCAAGAAAAGAGCTATTAGAGATCCACAAAGTTTGCCCACTCCCCCAGAATAGGAGACTATTTCTTTCTGTTTATTAACTGCCTGTGTCTACTATAAATATAGGCAGAAAATAGATGAGAAAGAACCGAGAATATGCAAACCTTACCATTTCATTACTTTAACCCTACTATCATTCCAAATTCTGTAATAGCTAGCAATATGCTGGATTTTACATCAAAATCCTCCTTGAGGTCGTGGTTTTTCTTAGCTTTTACTAAGTTTTCTATGTAAAATCTTCTCTATCTAGTCTTATTGCATTCACTTTATGAATAAGTATTGGTGAAGATTGTCCTTCTGAAAAATACGCCACTACAGCGCCCATTTACCTTATAATGACTACAATAATTCCCCTTGGATTAAGACCCCTCTCCTTTGGACTCCCCTTTATGCTCATTCTTCTAGCTAGACTTGTACCTCAACTTGCTCTTGTCATCTTTCTTGTCACTCTTCAAGTACTTGCCTTCAATAGTAATTACTTTAACGGTAGCATCTTCGATATTTTCCATAGTAAGGAGTTTTAACTCTCTTCTAATGGACTCCGACAAACCCCCTGTATATTTTATGAATATCTCATACTCATTCACATCAATGTTCAAAGCCAACGCTTGGTTATGAAACTCCGTAGTGAACTGTTGTACAGATTGCCCAAATTTTTGGCACAAATTATGCCATTTATACCATCACTCTTGTTCATACCCAATTGGATAAAATTGCCTCCTCACTAATACCTTGAACTCCTTCTAACTCAAGTTTCCTACTTCGTGAAGTTTCCGATAGGACTTCCACCGCGTGAGTGTATGACTTGCAAATTTCAATGTAGAAAAGCAAATTTTCTGAGCATTGAAATATTCATAAATAGAAAAATAGGTTTTTGACCTATCTAACTAATTATCTAACTCCTCGGCATCGATTGAACTATCGAATACCAGAATTTCAATCTTAAAGTCGATACAATGATTACGCATATGATTCATTAACTTACTAATACCCGATCGCTCCTGGACGAATTCAGCATCACAATAATCACTATCTACCTCCTCAGTGTTAGAAAAACCCTATGTATTTTCTTTATTTTGAATATAAACTTGGTATGTTTATTTTTAGTCCCACATTGATAAGTGCAAAGATGATTTTCACTTTATAATGGGTTGCACACTATTATCATGTGTAGTATATGTAAATAGGTGGTGTCCTCACGCGTGTGTGAAGGCTTGTTATATGGAGATGCCCATGGGCTTGTATGCACGACCCGACCCATGACCTACCTGAACTATTTATAAGTTTATGATTCAGCCTTGGGCCATGGGCTCATGGGGATTTCTAGTTTACACTTAGTCTTTTTTGGGTGTTTATTAAGGAGTTAGTTTTTCTCTCCAAGAGTTACAACTCTTCACAAAGGTGTTTCTTGGGGCACAACCCTGTCAACAGGTGCTTCCAAAAGGCACCTTCTCCTTTATAAATAACTATTTTCTACAGTGTTTCATACACAGAAAAATACCCAAATCTCTTTGATTTTTGATTACTTCCTTCTTGAGTGTAATATCACAGATAGTTCGATAGGCGTATCGAGTTGAGTGCTTCAAGTCTGTATGATTCGATCATTTTATTTTGGGAGACAGGTGCCATTAACTGTGAAATACCATATACAGGGCAAAATCTGTCTTAAGGAAATTGTAGTGACTGCAAGCTTCGATTATTGGCTTTCTATTTCATTTTTGTTTATTTTAGTTTCATTTATGAATACATGTGTAATACTTAATACCCCCATCTCTATCCTCCTCCGCAACCCCTTTCTTCTTCGAACATACTCGTCGTTTTACTGAAGTAGAAGCTTGCGCGAGGTTCGTGGGATATAATGGGACCATAAACCACAATCGCCCCCGAGAATCATTATTGAAAAATTGATACTACTTAATCCATAATATGAATTGAGAAAACCATAATTAGAAGAATAATACGAAGAACACACAAATTAGTGAAAGAATTCCCTTTTAAAGCTTTAATTGCTCAATCAATTTGATTATAATTGAATTACTCTCAAAACCCTAAGTCACTATCTCAAAACTTAGATTGATCTAACATGATCTTCTCTTACCTAGCCTTACCCCTTTATGAGGGTTACAAGTTCTGAGTTACAAAAATAGGACAATTATGCCCTTAAACGCTAAATACAATAGGCTAAATTGTACCTCTGTTCGAACAGAATAAGTCTCTGTTCAAATAAAGCAAGTCTCTACTCGAACCGAAAAAGTGTATTCGAATAAAAACACTCAGATAGGTGTTTGTTCGAATATACTTAAAAGTCTGTTCAAACAAAACTGAGTGTATTTGAACATATATTTTATCTATTTGAATAAAAACACTCAAATAGGTATTTCTTCGAATAGACATAAAAGTCTATTCGAACACAAAGGGGTGTATTCGAACAAACTGAAAAATGACTTTTAAAAAGTCTAAAAATGACCCAGATCCTCCTGGATCATGTTTAACCACCAAAGAGAAGAGATCTCCATGTGACTTGGGGAACAATTAGGGATTTCCCCACAAAACTAAAACAATCCACCATCTGCCACATATAAAAGTAAGAAAGTAAGCTTGAAAGAACCCTATTCTTATCCCCAAGTTTGAGAGATATTAGAGAGGAGACTTTAGCCCCATAATTACCCTTTTTTGCCACACAAGAAATAGAAGGAAGGAGCGAACCTTTAGTGCGTCAATCATAGGAGTTGTCGGTGAAATTGCGGTGTTGTTCCACCTTATTCAAACAAGGCAAGTGCACTATCTTTAGAACTCAACTATGATTTTAGATTTGGTCTATAGACATGTTTTAGATTTATTTTATGAAACAATGACCATGATTAAAGGTAAGTTCATACAAATATCTAGCTACCTTAGTATGATGTCTTAGAAATAGATTTAAACCATGTTCTGACTATATACTCCTAGTTGCATCACTTAAACCCTAACTTCATGTGCTTACCTTAAATAAACCAACCTAGATCAGACCCATGGATACAATGCCTTGGGTTGTTGTTGTTGTTATTCCCCTATAAATTTCACCAGTATGTTTTGTTGTGATAGAGATTATAAGATAGATATTGGGTTAATGTATAGATACCTTAATAAGGAACATAACAGAGAATCATGCAATGCTTACTTAAGTAAGCTAATTTTACATGAAGTTGGAGATATTATGAGCCATGTTGAATTGATAAGATATTAGTGGTTACTTAAGGCAGTAGTGTGGATACATGTGGACATATTAGTCTATTTAGATATGTGTACTTCTTGGCTAGACTTGGAAAATTGAAGGAATATTACTATTATAAGTCTATGACTAGAGTTATGTGTAAAACCCATATTAAAGAATAATCATTACTTGACAAACCTTAACGTTACTTATGATTAGCCTAGAAGGAGATATGTATGTATGTTTCATGTTAAGTAAAGAACTTGACTATGATACTAAGAATGAATAATGCGTGAAATACATAAGTAATAATGCGTACAAGATTGCATTTAGGAAGAATTGTGTGAAATCATAAACAAGATATCCCTAAGGGTGAATGTATACATTAGAGTTCTATTGGTCAGGTCTATGATAAATCTTGTCATTTCCATAGGCTTTAATCCTTGAAAGAGTATTGGTTAGGTCATAGGAAATAACAGAGTCTGTGACATTTTAATGGGCTTTAATCCCTGAAAGAGCATTGGTCAGGTCATTGATTTAAGCCATGGTAGGCATCTCCTTGGATTTTATCCCTAAAAGAGTGTTGGTCAAGTCCTTGGTTTCTACGAAACCTAGGGCATTTCTATGGGATTAAAGCCCTAAAAGAGACGTTAATCCGGATAAATTCTTGATTACTTTTCGAGCAGAGGATGGAAGATTTCTAGAGTGTGGTTAAGCCATATGAGCAACCCCATATATAATTGACCGATAGGAGATATTATTTACATTGATATTATTATTAAACGTCGGCGAATATAAGTATAACTTGCAATATTTATTAGGGTTAGATTAGTTATATATTATACTAAACATCCTTGTTATTAGATAATATTTTCTATATATTGTATCATTGCCATTGTCAATATATTTATCTATTATGGTAAACTTTAAGGATTTTGTACTTGCTTAGCCATGGTTTGCTAAAGCCTTGCTCAATACATATTTCAGGACCAGGTCATTAGTAGAGTGTTCAGGACCGCTAGGGGTAGTAGCCGGGAGATTGTTGATTCAACATTCTTTTAGTTTATTTTTCTTTTATATGAGACGTTATTTTATTTCTTTGAATATAGTCATGATGAATAACAAATTTGATATGAGTGGGTTTTAGACATTTATGTTGATTGATATTTCCGCTGCGTACTATTTTGTATGGATATAGATACACTATTTTGTTTAATTACTACATCATTTTGTGTATGGGCTAAGGCATGGAGTAAGGGGTTTTAAAGCTCTTATATTTTGTGCATAATGGAAAACATTGTTTAGGGGATTTTTCATTTATGTTGATATTTTGTAATCTCTCCTATACTCTATAAATAGGAGGGGAATCCCACATGAGAGACATCTTGGAGAGTGTAATATCAAGGTTCAATAAGCAATAAAACTTGTTCTTGTTCTTTTCCTTTCTTATCATTTTGTCTTTATTATCATAATCTAGTAATATGGCGATGATCGAAGGGATGAGTAGGTAAACCTCTTAGCTAGGGCTAGAGGAAGCTCCATCCCAATGTAGCTTAGTTGTAGAAGTAGCTTTAATTTAAGTACTATTTCTTTCTCTCCGGACTCAAGTTCGAATCCTTAATTCATTTGTTCTATGCTTGACCATAGCTAGGATTTGGAGGAGTGAAGAAACTGAACAACCATCTTGTTTGACGATAACAAGATAGATTATGAACATGGAGAAGAGAAAGTAAGTTACCTTACCCAGCATGATCATTGTTATGTAAGGTGGTTTATAAAAAATTCTCAAATGCTTATTTCTTATTCATTGTGAGTATCGTGTATACCCGACCAAGGATACATGGCATGAAAATTATTGCGTACTTTGATTAAAGATACTTTCTCATGGACTATAACGGGGTGGAGTGGAATCGATGCCATGGTTTCCACTCCAATTTATCTTGTAATTTATTTCTTCCTTCTTTTCATATGATTATCTACACACAGATCTTTTGTATTGGATAAAATTAATAGCTCGAAGCTAATTTATACCTACAAGTCTCTTGGGATACGACTCTGTAACCATTTGTATTTAATGGTACACCGTGCACTTATTATCAATCAAGTTTTTGGCACCATTACCAGGGACTTACAAGGTACATTTAATTTTAAGTTATTCATTTTTAAGCTAATTTTTATTATTTTATTTGAGTACACGAGGATGTTGACATCGCTACAGTAATAGCTGAGTATTTGCCATAATCCCATACTGCAATAGTTGTAAAGTTTTAAGTGTTACTGTGGGGCTTTATATCTTTGTATGCTTAATCATTCATTATTTTTTTTCTACTCCTTTTTTTTTTTTTTTCTTTTCTTCTCTTTGTTTTAATCTTCTAGCACTTGGAACCAACAATAACTGCTGCTTGGTGGTCGAGTGGACTTGGTTCAACATTGGGTTAGGTTCAAGAGTAAAGCCGAAACATTTGCTAATGGTTTAATCAAGATTTTTTTTTACATTTGGTCTGTATGCCTCATCGCTTTGAGTGGGCCTCAATTCTTATCTTGATTAGATTGTTTTGTCTCGACCCAAATTTTTTTTTTTTTTGCTTACTGAAAGTGGTTAGTTGTTTGTACTTGTGTTTTCTTAAGTTGTTGGTTCTAGGGCTGTTAATGGACCGGATCGGCCCAGGATCATGGTCGATCCTGACCCGATCCGTTAAGGAATACAACGATCCTGACCCGATCCGTGATCCTAAAGGATCACTAATTTTACGATCCTGATCCGATCCTTTAAGGATCTCGGTGATCCTTACCCGACCCGATCCGTTAAGCTTTAATTTTTGGCAAACAACATATAAGTTGAGAATGAGTACAAACAAAAAGATGTATTATATTTGCAATTTTGCATATATTATACCTTGTAAAATATAGAGTTAGAGACTCATTTTGTACATAACCAAAATCTAGGAGCTCTTAAAACATGGCAACAAATTCACAGGACTTCAAAATCTTGAGCATCCATAGGACTTCAAAATGTGGAGAGAGTACCTGGGATTGCAGTAGATGTTGAGCAAAACGAGAGCTCTCTCTCCAACTTCAACTCCAAGCTCCAATGGTGGAGGAGAGAGAGAGATAGAGAGAGAGAGAGATAGAGAGAGAGACATGGTTTCGCTTTGAGGGTGAACCAAAGCAAACCTAGAAATAGTTATAGGATGAAGTTGGGGCGTTATGAGAATTGAGATGGAGAGTTGAGAGATGGGAGCCCTAGTAATATGAAATTATCATCTATGAATCATAATTTCATATTACTTAAAGTCTTAAATACCCTTAACGGATCGGGTCAGGGTGAATCCTAACCCGATCCGCCAACTAAAGGGTAGGATCACTAACGGATCGGGTCGTGGAGGATCAATTTTTTTCCGATCCTGATCCTTTGTTAACGGATCGGACCGGATCGGATACCGGGTCAAATCCTACCCATTGACAGCCCTAGTTGGTTCTTTGGTGGTACTGACTTGAGCAATCTTATTTGATATTTAACATTTTTGTGAGTTTGAAATAGTACCAACAGTAGGGGTTTTGAATAATTAAAACAAAAATGCAAGTCGTACGGAAAAGGTGCAATGATTAGAAAATGCAAAAAGCTTAAAGCTCGGCCAATGCTCTTGCAAAATCCATCTTGTGCCCCCTAAGTGAAGGGGCACTTCCTTCTTTCACCCCTTAAGTAAAGGGGCGGTCACAGCTACACTGGGAAACACTTCGCGTAGGTTGGTACTTTTCTAAACTTAACATATAGAAGGGGATCCTATCCGCTCTGCCCTGGCACTATGACATATAAGGTCGTGTGGTTTAACCTATTGACGTGTTTAAAATTCTTTTTCATTTCAACATTAGTAAAGGTAAAAATTGTTAGACTTGTGGGATTTCATCACTCAAAAAGCTCTCTAACAAGTGGGACCACCCATTATGGATACGAAGAAAATTCATATCACACAAAAATCGAACGTCTCAGACCTCAAAATAACTTATTATTAAAAAGAGTAGCAAGATTCCCGCAGGGTTTCATCACCCAACGGATAGGTGTACCGGACCGGGGTATAAACACGAGTTCATAGGATACTGCCCCAGCCTAGCACCGTAAAATACTGGTTATAGGTTTGCTACGTCAGCATTCCGAGTGCTGATCTACGATAAGGCAACTCGCTCGGGCGTGAGGACCGAACATCTACTTTAAGCTGGTACTAGCATAGTGACGCAAGAGAGTATAGGAACTAAAGCCTTTTGCCATCCTACACATTTTGAACATAGAAGAATATAGGGAAAACCTAATTATTACTTCTAAAAAACATTGATGTGCTAGAGTTTAGGTTTGATTGATTGTTTACTGTACCGGGTGCCGAATTTTATTAATTATTTGTTTTGCAGAATTAATTGGACATATGAAGGAAAATGATTAGGAAATTTACTAGAACCTTTGCCCATTTACGACCCACCACCTTAGCCTATGTGGAAAGGGCGACCACTTCGCCCAGTCAACATAATAGAGGACTAAAGATCCCCAATTTGGGAGAAGAGCGATCCATCTTGAGTTTCCCCAATTTTAGAGGAGGGTAATTCATCTAGAGTTGACCCAATTGAACTTGTTGTTGAGCTTGAAGTCGATCCCCAAATCATGGTTGCTGCCAAATCTTTTAGGGACCATTGGACCTCAGTGGTGAGTGATATGCCTTCATATATCGTGTTACCAGCCGTCACAACAAACTATTATGAAATCAAGCCTAATATGATCCAAATGTTACCTATATTTCATGGGATTGATTATGGGAACCCTTATAAGCACGTTCATGAGTTTAAGAAAATTTGTGCGCTCTCAAAATACCAACATTTTATTGAGGATTCTATCTGCCTTCGTTTATTCCCATTCTCACTAAAAGACAAGGCGAGTCATTGGCTTGATTCATAAGCACCAGCATCTATTAATTCATGGGATTAAATGGAGACCATGTTTTAAACCAAATGGTTTTCTATGGAAAAAACCCTAGATTTTAGAAATGCAATTGTTAAATTTATTCAAAATGAGAGTAAAATATTTTACGAGGCATGTGAGAGATATAAAGATCTTCTTTCACAATGTCCCCATCATAGTTTTTGGAAGCAACATCTAGCCCAAATCTTTTATCGTGGAATAACTTATGAGAATCGTTATAGGCTAGAATCCATGCATAGTAGAAAATTCCAGGACCTTGAACCTGATAAAGCTTCTGAGGAGTTTAAGACATTGGCTGAGAACTCTCAGTAGTGGGATTTTGATCTACATAAAAATGTTTGTAAAGCCAAGAAAGGTGGCTTATACGAAGAGAGTAAGGGAACAACTATCAAAGCCTAATTAGATACTCTTATGCGAAAAATCGAGGCTATGGCTATGAATCAATCTAAGGGTAGTGTGAACCAAGTTCATCAACAGGGTTGCACCATTTGTTATGTTATAACCCATGTGGCTCAAATGTGTCCCATGTTCAATGAAATGAATGACACTCAAGAGAAAGCTAATGCTTTGAATAATGCTTACAAGAGGCCCTTTGACATGTACAAGTCAACTTGACAGAACCACCCAAGTTTTTTGTGGAAGAACAACCATCCCGTTTGGGTTTTGGAGAGCCACAAACCTCAGGTCATAAATTGCCTTGGAATTCTCTTTCTTAATCTTATCCTCAGACATCTTAGCAATCCTTTCAGTCATCCAAACAATTCCCACCCACTCCACCTAAACCGTCTTTGGAAGATACCCTTGCTCTCTTCATACGACAATCTATGAAAAGTAAAAAACAAGCGTTGTAATTTCAATAACAAATAATGCAATTCCAATAACAAACTTTAGTGAATCAAAATTCTACATCCCAATCTATCTTTAATTTAGAGACTCAGATAGGACAATTAGCAAATCCATTACATGAGAGATCACCAGGTAAGCTACCTAACCAAACTATATTTAATCCGAACAGACTACCAGGGTTTGATTCTAACTCAATTCCTAAACCAATCCAAAATAATAATAGAGAAACCCTAAAATGAATAATTGTATGAAGAACATACCAATTGGTTGGGAAAATCCCTTTAAGAGCTTCAATTGCTTAATCGAAGTTAATTACAATTGAATTACTCTAAAGCCCTAAGTCTATCTCTCAAAACTTTGATTGATCTAACATCCTCTAATTTTTCCTAGCCTTGCCCCTTTTATAAGGGTTACAAGTCCTAATACAAAATAGGACAAATATGCCCTTAAAAGCCTAAAGAAATTGGCTGAATCGCATCTCTGTTTAAACATAACAAGTCTATGTTCGAACAGAAAACATAACAGAAAATGTATTCAAATAGAATTGAGTTGTATTTGAATAAAATACCTTAGAACTTAATCTATTTGAATAGAAAATAATTATATTCAAATAGACCTGAAGTCGTTCGAACGACTTCAAATCTTGCTCGAACGATTTTGGTTAAATTTGAATAAAAAACCCTCATTTCTTCTTTAGATCCTCCTGGATTATGGCTCCCCCCTTTAGGAGCCTTGAGCTCCTGCTCATGCTAGAACTAGATATGTGGGAATGTGGCGATGCCCATCGCCCTACTGTACCACTTCGACTTGCTAGGTAGCTGACCTTTCTCCCCAACTCGGAACGACTCAATACTTCCCCGTCTTGTAGCATAAAATTTCCTCTCTAGAATCCCATCCTCCTGTAACGGATCATCTCTTTCCATCCATAAGTCATCAACTGACGGTAGGCGAGTGTCGATTGTAGAGTCTTCATCTTGAAAGACGGCTCGAACAACTTCAAATGCTTAGCATTAATCACCGAATACATTTTCATGATAGGTGACAAATCCAATTTGAATGCATTGTTACCAATCTTCTTGAGTATCATAAATGGACCATAACTGATAGGTTAGAGCTTCTTACCTTCCCCCTTAGGCCGTTCATTACCCAAATGTGGCAAAACGAGGTCACCCTCTTAAAAAGTACACTCAACCTGATGCTTATTGTGGCGAACCTTATATTTTGCTTGAGTCTTCTTCAAATGCCTCATGAACTTTGCTTATCCTCTTAATGAAACAGTAAGTTTTGACCTATTCCTCTTCCTCCTTCCCTGACACTGTCTTGTCGCCAAGACTAAAAGCCAAATTAAAAGGGCTTTGAGGCAAGTACCCCAAACAAACATCAAATAGAGACTTCAAAGTATAACCATGAATCGCCCGGTTAAACACAAATTGAAGATATGATAAACTCTCATCCCAAGTTTTAAGATGCTTAGAATGGAATCCCCATAGTAAATGTACCAAAATGCGATTAAGTACCTCTGTTTCCCCGTCCGTGAACGGATGAAAAATGATACTTCTCTTCAACATAGTGTCCATCATCCCCCATAACGATCTCCAGAAATGCCCCAAAAAACAATTATCCCTATCAGAAATAATAGAAGAAGGGAGCCCGAAATACCTCCAGACGTCTCTGAAAAATAATCGCGCTTCTCCTTCCTCGCTAAAATGAATAATTGTACGAAGAACCTCATTCATTAACCACATAAATGTCGCCAGAGAATTGCATAACCCAAAAGGTATCACCAACCACTCAAATAGTCCTTGCTTGGTTTTGAACGCTGTCTTCTAAGTATCTTCTTCCCGGATTCTAACATGATGGTAACCCGATTTAAAATCCAACTTGGTGAAAACCGAGCCGTCTATAACTCATCTAAAAGTTCGTCAATCCATGGAAGTGGATAACGATTCTTTACTGTAATCTTGTTCAGTACCCGATAATCTCCATACATCCTCCATGACCCATCCTTCTTCGGTATCAATAGCACTGGTAAGCCACAAGGTGAGCAACTTGGATTAATAACTCCTTGCTCTAGGAATTCATGTACCTATTTCTTGATCTTATTAGGATTTGTAATAGAAGTTCGATATAACCCAATGTTGGGTAGTGGCTCACTATTCACCAAGGTGATATCATGCTCCACATCCCTCTTACGCGATATCTCTTTTATGCCCAAAAACAAGTCTTCATACTCCTCTTACAACTTCCCCATATCGGTTTATTGCTTAGAAGACATTGCCAAAGTAGACTACACTTTAACCGATAGACCCTCTTGAATCGGTCGTACCAACAATAATACAAATTTGCCACTCGCATTAACTAACCTCTTCGCCTGAGCGCCGTTACTAAATTAGTGGTAGTACTATGTTCCTTGCACGCCTTGATATAAAACTCCATCCCCTCCTTCACAAGACGATACTTATAAGCTTTACGGTAAATGATTGCATCTCGGTCTCAAAGATAAGGTCTACCCAAGATGACTTGACACACGTCCAACGGAGCCACCTCACATGTCACTTTATCAATAATCTTCTTAGTAATCTCAAACTTGAACGTATACTACTTAGTGATCTTCAACTCCACGTCTTTCTGAATCTAACCCAAACCATATGGCTTAGGATAAGTCACAATAGCGAAACCCATCTTCTTCACCACCACCTCAGAAATTTAATTCTTCTGACTACCTGGATCAATGATGGCCTCGACTAAGCTCTGCTTCACTTGAATGATGACATACAAAAGTTCTTCCCGACTCCCCTCGTCGACAATTATAGGTTGCTTGAACATTAGTGTAAGCATAGGATTTGGCTTATCTAAATAAGGAAGATCCACAATCATTGTGGCTAGTGCACGTTTCTCTTTCTTGCCCCTCTCCTCTTTCGGCCGAAGCTCTGGGTAAAGTTTCTAACATTTATATGAAATGTGCCCATTAGCCTTACAATGACTACAGGAATTCCCCTTGGATGATGACCCCTCTCCTTTGGACTCCCCTTTATGATCATTCTTCTAGCTAGACTTGTACCTCAACTTGCTCTTGTCATCTTTCTTGTCACTCTTCAAGTACTTGCCTTCAATAGTAATTACTTTAACGGTAGCATCTTCGATATTTTCCATAGTAAGGAGTTTTAACTCTCTTCTAATGGACTCCGACAAACCCCCTGTATATTTCATGAATATCTCATACTCATTCACATCAATGTTCAAAGCCAACGCTTGGTTATGAAACTCCGTAATGAATTATTGTATGGATTACCCTAACTTTTGGCACAAATTATGCCATTTGTACCATCACTCTTTTTCATACCCAATTGGATAGAATTGCTTCCTTACTAAGACCTTGAATTCTTTCTAACTCAAACTTCTTACTTTGTGGTATTTCTGATAGGACTTCTACCACGTGAGTGCATGACTTGCAAATTTTAATGTAGAGAAACAAATTTTCTGAGCATTGGTATATTCGTAAACAAAAAAATAGGTCTCTAACCTATCTAACCAATTATCCAACTTCTCGGTATCGATCGAACCATCAAATACCTGAATTTCAATCTTAAAGTCAATACGAAGATTACGCATATGATTCATTGACTTACCAATACCCAAGTGCTCCTAGACGAATTTAATATCACTAGAATCGCTATCTATCTCCGTAATATCCTCGTCTCCATTCACCTCCAGAAGCTCTTTCTTCCTTGAGTGGCCTCGCCGTTGAGAACGACCTTGCCATTTCACAGAAGCGGAAGCCTTCGTTAGGTTTATGAGATGCAATTATTTTACTAACTCCCCTGCAGTAGAAATTAGGTCAGAAACTGTCATTTCCATAGTCGTGAGTCAATCGTTGGAATCGCCCATCTCCAAGTCGACCTTCTTCTTCGAATTAGGTTTTTGGTAAATCTCCAACGGACTCATTAGCTTCTTCTTCGTTTGCTTGAGACAGTTATGTGTAGAGACCATAAACCACAATAACCCTCATAAATCTTAACTAGAAAGCTAATAACACTTAATCCACAATACGAATATAAAAACCCTAAAATGAATAATTATACGAAGAATACACCAATTGGTTGGGAAAATCCCTTTAAGAGCTTCAATTGCTTAATCGAAGTTAATTATAATTGAATTACTCTCAAGCCCTGAGTCTCTCTCATAGAATTTTGATTTATCTAACATCCTTTAATCTTGCCTAGCCTTTCCCCTTTTATAAGGGTTACAAGTCCTAGTTAGAAAATATGATAAATATGCCCTTACACGCCTAAAGAAATAGGCTGAATCGCACATCTTTTTGAACAGAACAAGTCTTTATTCGAACAGAAAACATAACAAAAAATGTATTCGAATAGACTTTAGTTGTATTTAAATAAAACACATCAGGGCTTAATCTATTCGAATAGAAAACAATTATATTCGAATAGACCAGAAGTCGTTCGAACGACTCCAAATCTCGTTCGAACGACTTTGGTTAAATTTGAAAAAAAAATACCTCATTTCTTCTTCAGATCCTCCTGGATCATAAACAGCTTAATGCCATTACCACCCTTCGAAATGGTAGACAAATTAATAATCGAGTTGAAATGTCTATGGTTGAGCCAACACCAGTTGCTATTGAAGATTAGGTAGGTATGAGTAAACCAGTTGTAGTGAGTATAATAGCCTAATTTCGTATCTTGAACTTAACCTTAAACCAAGGATATTTAGAGCGTCAAGATGAATAATGAAAGAATACTAGCATGAAGTTTAGCGTGGAAAACCTTGAAATGGGTTAAAATCATGACCTCTCTTGAGGATTTAGAAAGAGAGAAGTTTATTGATAGCTGTTAGATATTTTAAGAGATGCTTTGAGTATTTTTGTATGGATTTTGAATGAGTAGTCATCCCTCCTTCATTTGGGATTCTTTGGTCATATTTATAGGCTTTATAATATGAGCGTTTGACGACCATTATTATCCTTAATAGCAGACGTTACAATGTAAATTTGATAAACATTGATTTAATTGTGTAATGGTTTGATCTTTATTGTTTCGTAAGGCTTCATTGATGACGGTGTTTTTGTTAGCTCGATCTGTTAATATAGAGGTTGAAAGTGATGACTTAGAACCTTGTAACTGTAATGTGTCATTCACTGCGCCACGTGAATGTTTATTAGGTCAAGTGGTCATATGATGGTAGAAGATGATGCATGAGTCCGAGATGCAGAATAAGCCACTACAACTGCCCCCTCTCAGCTAACAGTATGAGAAACATTGTGGGCGAATTGTATTATTTAAGAAGCATCATTAATACTGCAATTAATACCTGGGAATCATTTCCAAAACATCTTCATGAATATCTGTTTGTGGCTTTTAGGTTTTCTTGAACCAATGGTTCTAGTCAATTTTGTTATATGGGAAATCCTCCTGACGTTGGGAATTTGGAGAGTTGGCTTTAATGCTGACCGTAGTATAAAGAGAATTCTGATTGTTGTATGATGAAGCAAGTATTCCTTATATATCTTTCTTCTGTCTTTTTTTTACGTTAACTGTCTTGTCTTTCTTAGGAAATTTCTGGGTGTTCAGAACATGGTAATAACAAGGCCCCAATCTCGGGAGGCTAGGATTCGAAGGAAGATAGAAGAATTTCCCATAAGATACTTAGGTTATCAACCTTTATATTTGCCGATGCCAATTCTGGCGTCTCTTACGTTGCATGGGATGACATACGAGGAGGTGTTGGATGTAGATGATGACCATTTTAAAATGGTCAGTTGACATCTGAGGTGAAGTACTAAAATAGGTTGCGGTTTCTGGTGAAGGAAGCAGTTACCGCTGAAGATATAGCGGTTGACGTTCGTCCAAGGGTGTCCTGCCAGTACCCTACTGATGAGTGGGCTATGTCAAAGAAATATGACCCTTCCTCTATTTCTAGCATGCGGGGTGGTGGGGGTTATGGTGGAAGAGGCGGTGGTGGAGGAGATTTTTTCCATAGACCATAAATATTGGTCATGATGAAGATCCTTATGTTGGTGCTGTAACTCCTCGGTGATTTCTAGTTCTACTGCTTCCTGGCCCATTCAGGCAAGGGATCAGAGTTTGGAAGATGCTTTAATTTTGCATCTTCTTCCTCGGTGACTGCTGAGAAGTGTTTCGAACTGTAACTTGATGTAGTTTATAAAACAATTTGTGAACTGTCTGAAACATCTATTATCTGTAAAGTAGTCTGTAAGAAATCTTTGAACTAATAAAATTTTGATGCTGCGTTTTAAATTTCTCAATTTGTATATATAGATGTGTGTTCCAAAATGGAAGTCTGTAAATATTTAGGTATGATGAACATGAGTTTGTCATGGGGTATTGTTGGTTAAATCGAACTGTAAGGATCTCAGTGTATAAATCTGTATAGGGTAGTAGAAATTGAGGTTTAAAAAAATAGAGGAGTTTGAAAATGTAAAGAAGTCATGTGGTGAGAATAAGTACACAATAGGCTTAAAATGATTGGGTAGTTATAAGGGTATGTGTATGTCTATAATTTACTGATTCAAACTAATTAAAAATTGTCTTACTGTATGGAAGTTACTGGTATCTGCCTGTAGGTGCTACCACTGGACATGCTTGGATTGTATGTTGCAATCTCCATATCTGTGTGCATAAAATCTAAGGAAATATGTCATAACATGGAAAGTATGACATGTCATAATATTTTCTGTCTTCTGCTGATATTTGTGTTTCCAAAATTTTGTGCAATATATCTTTAAGTAAAATCTGTGGGGCGACTGAGATTCCCAGAGATCTTCATTTTGTCTATATAAAGTAGTGATCCTTGGTTAATGTCTTATATCTTTAGTTAGAGACAATTTTGCTGTTGAGGTGGAGTGATCAACCATGGTGAGGACACGCTCTCACCGTATGCGTCATGCAGTAGAAGGTAGGTTCTATATCAAGGTCGCTAAACTTCATGAACGATACTTTCATCATTTTTTGTATAACGATGTGCTACCGAGGTGGTCGTTGAAAGTGAATGGTTTAGATGACGAAGGTAGGCATGCAGAGGTTAATCAATTTTTCTGGTGTGATGTGTTTTATGTGCTGCTCTTGGATGCAACTTTACGAGAAGAGGCTATTCGGGAGATTGTATGTAACAAGCTTGTTGAAGAAAATGATAGAGTAGCAGGATGGGAGATAATACCATGTGTTGTGGTGAATCATCCGGGCTGCTTCAAATGTAACTATATGTGGCTATAATTTCAAACTGTGAGAGCTCAAAAATGAATAAGTAATATGCTTTTAGTATTCTATTTTGGTACTCTGTTAAATGTTGAACGAGGCAGGTTGAGGCTGCGAACTGAAATAAATAAGAATAATGTATTCTGTTTTACTGTTTATGTGGCAGATATTGTGGATGACAAATGTTTGATTTTAATGACTGTGTAGATAGTTTTGAATTTGAATATTAAGTTATTTTAGGAATGTCATATATATGATGGTACGATCTTGTATAAAAGTAAGGTGATTGAACGTGTACACTGCTTTGGGAAAGAGGGGTAGAATTTTTTAATGGCAGATAATAAAGATAGACGTGATGATAGTAGACGTTATCACAGAAGTCATGATGATACTATAAGATGAAAAGACGTGTATGTAGAAATCGTCGGGGTGACTGACACGTGTTTGAAGGAGCCGTCGTTTCATAAACTGAGGGAGAGTATAAAAAATTGAATCTCTCTTCCTCATAAATTGTCTGCAGTGATAGAGAGAGAGAGAAAAGTGGTATAACCCATATCTATAGAGGGAGGAAACGTTTGAGTTCTGAGTGTGATTTGTTAGGGAAATCTATATCGATTGAGAAAAATTTGTTGGATAAACAACATGAGCGATCAATCTCTATGAAATGTTTAGGTAAAGCAAAAGATTATGGCTCTTCGAGTACATGTTAGTGATTTGTTCTTCTATTTTGCTTCTATATTTTGTAATCTGTATAGGATTTTAATTGTATATTGCTGTTGTGTGAAAGTAATCTGGGGACATCAAAGATTGACAACGTAAGGAATATGGGCTGATGAATTGCCTATAGGTTTTTGCATATACAAGTTTTGGGTATGGGCATAAACTGTAGAGATAGAAACTATTTTTTGAAAAGAAGAGGGAAAGTTGAAAATGATTTACTAGTTTTTTTGGAAAGTTTTGAAAGCAAATGTGTTGACTGGGTAAAAGCATAGGTGGGGTTGTTTTTATTATGTGTAAAGTATAGCAAGTAATGTAGAGATAACGATAAAATATTTTATGTATCTGTAGGTTCTGTATGCATTCAAAACCTATAAATCTCATGATTATATTTGTAGTAGCATCAAGTTCAGAGGAAACGTCATCGACAAGGAGGGATGACAATTGTAATCTAATGGAAGAGACCGTAGATAAGATAGCAGTTACTGTAGGTATAGAGGCTGGGGAACCCTGTAAAGTAGAAAAAGTTATAGAGAAAGAGGATATCAAAGATACAGATAAAGTATTTGTCATATATCCTGAGGGAGTAGATATAGGAAAAGAATTTCTGAAGTATAAAAAGAAATTACAAGGAGAATGGGAAAACTATTTGATGGACCAAGGTCATTGTTTTAAGGCCTATGTCCCAGAAAAAGGGGTTGAGGCGGTATATTATCAAGTCTCCTATTTGGATAAGTAGAAAAGGGTGAAATAGATTAGTGAGGATGCTGAAATATCTTACTATAATGGTGCTGGGTTGGCAGGCCTCAATGATGGGTCTTTGTGTTATCTCAATCAGGTCGTTTATGGCCTTAAAATTCCTCGGACTTTCTTTTAAAAAGGGGTTATAAATGCATTGCAGTGCTACCCTGCCCAACTAAATGGGAATGTGTATGAGAATGAGGGTGTGCGAGGCTCTGGATGAGAAATGGAAAAAGGAAGGGACTGCCAAGCAGTTTGATGCTGATGACGTATTGAAATTTTATAAACTGAAATACATCAAAGGTCGTAATAGTGGTTACTTGTATAGTGATTCTACGAGGCCAATTTTTTTTTACTTTGAATCTGCAGGTAGACCATGGAATGTCCACCTTGTATGGGTAGGGGGCAACTGTATGCAGGTTCCAGATGAACCAACGCTCGTCCTGAACCATAAATATTATAATCCGAGTAAGTAATATTTGGTACCTTCGACCAACCATCAGTATGTCTTTGAGTTGCTAAACAATATCTTGTTTCTTGTTTGTCAAGTCCCAATCCTAGATCGGCACCTAATAATTCTAGCTTGTTCGATTGCATAGCTCAGCTGCATGTTGAGTTAGAGAAAGTAAATGGCGAGTTAGGTATCTGGAGGGATAAGAGGTTAGATTCCATAGTGCCCAGTGTTCAGCGAACTCACAAGAATTGAGTTATGGGTGAGAAGAAATCATGTTTATCTATTGATGATATCACCAGTCTTCCTCCACCTGTACCAGAAAATATGAACATGAAACGGACGACTCAGAGGTCGAGAAAACTAGTTTTGGAAACAACGCCCACTACTGTGGTGGTTATCCCAAATAAAGAGATCGTTAAACCTGCTGTTGGAGATGTGGTAGAAGAGAAGGAAGTGAGTGAAGTTACTCCTTCAGAGGCTGAGAAAAGTTTGCTGAAAAGAAAATGACACGAGGATGTGGGTAGTGCTCATACTATTGCCCAGGCTATGACCAAGATGAGAAAGCTGGAGCAAAAATATTGTATGATGGCGGGGACTAATCTGCAGCAGCTCGATGAGGTGCATCAAGAACATACTTTTGCGGTATGTATTGAAATCTTTGATGTGCTATATTTGAAATATGATCTATTATTATGAATTTGTGTTCTTGTATTGACAGCTCTTGATGCTGATGAAGGGGGCGACTAAGTTCATTAAGAAGAGGAGCCAAGAGTTCAGAGATCTTACTTTGAGGTTGGATGCTCAAATGGCTCAGATGAGGGAGCTCGAAGCTAGACTTGTGATAGAGAAAAAGAAGAGGGTTGAAGATGCAAAGGCTACTGAAGAGTGGTATACATTGCTATCCGAGCATGATGATGTTATGTCACGATCATGCGAAGCATTAAAGGTGGAAAGAGATTGTTTTGTTAAATCCAATTACTCTTTTGGGTTAACTCGTGCTGACGTAGAGCTTGGTCGATCCGGTAAATATAATGAGATAATCTTCCCTTCAGATGTAGAAGACGAAGTGGCGGCTGATACTGTTGTGCCAGCCGATATCTGCTACATTAACTGAGCTCGCTCTTGCTGCTGACAAGAAATTGGATCCTCCATCTGAGGTAGAAATCAACAAGAATCTTTAACTAATTTGTGGTATTCTGTTTCGAAATATGCTGTTCGTTTGGCTTTGATGGAATTGTACTCTATATGGTTATAAAACTGTTAAGTTTGATAAACTTTTTTTTAATATGCTCTCCTTGAATGTCCGTATGATGACAACAATATTTGTAATCTATGTAGGAGGTAGAGCAGTTGAGAAAAACTATTTCTGACCTGGAGAGATCATTGGATAGGGCGAGGGATTCGGTGGCTCGCGTTCAATAGGTATTAAATAAAACTAAATATGAGAGAAGGCAATTTAATTTAAATTCGGAGAATTTTATTAAAGAATTATATGACTTTTAGTGTAGATATGCTAAAATAAAAATAGAAAGGGATGAGGTTTTATGAAAAGAAGATGAAAGGGGGGTGGGGGTGTTAGTTCAAAAACTAAAAAAGTTGACCTGTTTCAGTGACCGGAGTGATAAAATGAGGCATCAAAAACTGTTGGTAGCTCTGACATTGTATTTTGAGGTCAAAGTAGATAGTGAGCAGGGATTAAAAAAAGTTTATGTAGAACTCTTGAAGGAAAGAGCCGGATCCAGCTTGAGTTATGTTTTTAGCTCAAGAAGCACGTAATCGCCATAGTTTAAAGGCAAAAAAATGTTTAGCTTAAGCTGGTATTTTTATTATATGGGGTGATGTAGAACCTTTACTTGATGTTTTTGGCTTTATATAGGATCGGAGGGTCATGAGAATTGTGTTTTTTAGGATATAAAAAGTGCAAATAGAGGTTCAACAGAAGTTAGAGGGTGAGATAAAGGAGTTGTAAGAAGTATTGTCGCAACATATGGAGCAAAAAATGTTTTTAGCTACTCAGTTGTTAAAAGAAGTAACTGTCCGAAAGAAGGTAGAAGGTGATGTGAGGGCATTAGGTATGTTGCAAAAAGAAACACGTAGGCGTCTGCATCAGGCATACATGTAGTTGAAAGAACGTCTGTATCCATCAGTGCCATATAAAAAGTGTGATTGATTTTTATGGAGGGGAGCTGGTGAGGGTAGAGAGTAAATTAAGGAAGTTTGTAACGGAGTGTGGAAAACATTTTAATGTGGAGAACGCAAAGGCTAATAATATGTGGTTTACCAAAGTTAAGGAGGAAGCTGTTATTAAAAAACCCATTCCTTGATCGTGAGAATTGTTGTTAGAAGAGGATGAGGAGAAGGTCGAGAGCCTGATACCCTGATCATAGTGAAAGCAACGCCGACAGGAGGTGGTGACCTTTATAGTTTCTATAAATGTTCAAGTAAAGAATTTAAAGAGTTCGAGAGACAAAGGACAGTCTTCTCGTAGCTAGAAGAAGTGAATATAGGGTATTCATATTTTTTACTGACCCTGCATATGCGTTAGATCTTTGTACACTATTTTGATGATAAATGAAATAAGTTATCTGTGATGATTATATAAATAGAGTGATGTATCGATATTACTCAAATATTATATTCATGAGTAAACTTGTTAACTGTGACATGTAATCTTTTTGTATATACGAACTAGTATAAATGTTAACTGTTATGGCAGGTGGAACTAGCAGCTATTCAGGGCCAATGTGACTCGTTACGTGTTTGAAATGCATAATTGAACGCTGAACTAACTTTGTGTCAGGGGGCACTAATGAGTGCTACTGAGTTTGAAAAAAAATAAAGGTGAAGATAAAAAAGCGAAGTACAGTAGCTCATTTAACTAATAAACTTGAAGATAAAGAGGCTGAATTAGCCATTAAGCTGAGAAAGATGGAGAGATTAAAAGAAGTTATTAGGAAAAATGATGTAGAAATTTTGGGAACTTTGGGACAAATTAATCAACAAGAGGCGGAGTTGACACCTTTGCAAACTCAAATTACAGAGTTGTTGGCGGTATTGAAGAGAGAATAGGAAAATGCTAAAGATTTGCAATATCAAGTAAATACACTGGAGGCAAAAAGAGTTGGTATGCGAGCAACGATTGATGAGGTAAATGATCGTGCTCGTAAATTTGAAGTATTGTGGTATGTGACGAACGAGATTTTAAAAGAGATAGAAGGGCCCCATAGTGAACATAACGAAACAATAAACCAGGATTGTATCACGATCTGTACTTTAGATTATAACTTTCAAACATTAGGGTTAGACATTTTGGAATATCAATCGGAGAAGGGAAAATTACGTGATGCGAATACCAAGTTGGAGGCTGACCTTTTGAGTGTCTCATTGAATCTTGAAGCAGAAGTGTTAGAGAGGAAGTGTAACCAGGTTCATGTAAAAGAAGCAGCAGGCTTGGTGGAAAATATGGATGAGTTTATGTCTATAATGGAATGTTACAATGATGCGATGGTGAGTGAAAAATGAGCACTGGAAGATCGCTGCAAAAGTTTGGAAGCGATGTTGAAGGAGGCTAAAGGAAAATTTACCGAGCTTGTTCTTCCTGATAAGGTGAAATATGAAGTAAGTGATACGCATGCGAGAAAAATGATGGCAGTTCTCTCCTTCTTTGTATCCGAGTTCCAGAGATTGGAGGTAGAAAACAAAACTGTATATGACAACCTAGTTGTCAAAGGTATGAAGTGTGAAATGCGGTTGATACGATCTGAGTATCTAGAGCCCATGATGACAAAAATTGGTGCTCTTACAAAGAGTAAGGTTGCAGAAGGAAAGCAAATTATGACTGAGAGGATGCCGGAGTTCATGCATTTATGAATTCGTGGGGAAAGTTCACGTGGTGATGTGCAACCTGCTAGTCCAAGGGATAACTCGAGTGATTGATAAGGCGATGATTATAAGAAAGAATTACGCGTACTGGACCAATGAAGCTATGGTAGATAGAGTGTAGTAAGGTGGGACTGTTGATAAAATTAATGATCTATATAGAGTTGTACTTACCTTGTGATGAATTAATTGTGATGTATAAGCCTGGTAGCCATTTTGTCGAGCTACTAGCTGTTCTGTCGTATAAGAGATGGTTGGTCTGGCTGAAGCAACAAACACTCAATAAATAGGGAATCGGTTTGGCTGAAGCATCAAGCGATCTGTAAAATGTAAAATAGAAGACCGGTTTAGCTAAAGAAACAAATGACCTGTAAACTATAAAATAGAAGATCAGTTTGGCTGAAGTAACAAACGACCTATAAAGTGTAAAATAGAAGATCAGTTTGACTGATGCCACAAATGATCAATAATATAATAAAAACTCAATTTGGATGAAGCAGTAAGCGATCTGTAATATATTAGAATGGGGTGAACCCATTAGTAATCTGTGATGTTTAGACATGTAATCTGTATATAGAAGTATTTGCATGATATATTAGAAAAATACTGTAATGTAGGACAACCAAACATAAGTTTTTTATTATTATAAAATTGATATACAAAGAATGTTAGATAGAGTAGTATATGAAACAGTAGAATATACTCTGATGTAAGGCGATCAAACATAAGTATTTCATTGATGTAAAACTGACGTAGAAGATGATAGATTTATTAGAAAAGTACATTGTGATAGATTATTATCTTCGATATAGCTTTAATATCCTTGTGTTCCAAGGATTAGGTACTCTTTCCCCAAGTTTGGTGGTGAGGTCGTAAGAGCCAAATCCACTTTTTCCAACAATGATAAAAGGACCTTTCTAATTTTCTGTGAGTTTTCCAGCATTAACTTCTTTTTTGTACTTTGGTATCTCGCGGAGGATGAGGTCTTTAATTTTAAATTCTTTATGACGAACTCATTTATTATAAGATCTGGCTAAGGCCTGATGGTATCTTTCCAAGTTCATGATTGCTCGACCCAGTTGATACCCGAGGCGTTATGCGATATACTCATAACACATGTGGTAATTCTTGTACCCAATTACCCTTATTCCCTACCAAGTACTTTTTGATTCCATCGACGATAGTGTGATTAGTGATTAGTGATTTTGACCTGACCATTTCCTTATGGATAATTTGGATTAGAAGGAGAGTAGATGATATTGTGTTGGTTGAGGAACTCAACTACTCTGGAACCAATACTACTAGAATCAACGTTAATGGCCACTGCTCTGGCCATGGCTAATACCATTCGCCACGGGTATACCCGTGCCCACGGTCGTATCAACTGGGGGTGTGGCTAATGCTCAAACACGAACTTGACCATGGCTAATGAATCAGATTTAGCTACAGATAGTACTGTGGCTATTTCAATTTTGATAAAATGGGGTAAGTGAAAACGTATTATGATGGTTTCCCATATAAACTTGATGACTTCATCCTCAAGTGTGCGACACAAAGGAACTGCTTCTACCATTTGGTAAAGTAATCCATTGCTACTGAGAGGTGCTTCCTTTTGCCTGGTGCAGTGGGGAATTCTCCTACGAGGTCGAGGGCTCATCTTCTGAACGACCAAACCACATTACTGGAATGGAGTTGCAAGGCTGGCCCTCGATTTTGAGGTCCATGTCGTTGGCAGACTTTACATTTTCTTGCATATTCGATGGTTGAGCTTTCATTTTAGGCCAAAAGACTCCTTGAGTAAGAACTCAATTTGCCAAAGATCGTCCTGCTGCATGGGACCCAGAAGTACCTTCGTGAAGTTCATGCAGAAATTTTTGAGCCTCTTTATCTGATAAACATTCGAGATAGGGTTATGTGACTGATATTTTATAAAGAAAGTTATCGGCCATGACGTATCATTTAGCATTATCAAGCGCACATCTTCTTTCGGTAGGATCTTTCGGGAGTTCGTCGTTAAACTTGTTTTTGCATCCGATATATGTGAGAAAAGGTCGTCGCCAATCGTCCTCATCTTCTTCAACGCCCCCAGTATTAATTGAATTGGAGGTTATGATGTTAATGCTGGGGGTGGATAGGACATCAATCTTGAGATATCAAGCTTCTGTTCTGAGGACGCCTAGGAAATCAGAATGCCTATTTTCTCCATGAGGTAAATGTGCGATGATAGCCTTCTTGAATCTGCTCATTCTGTCGGCTACTACTGCAGCGTAATCAATCATTTTTCCATTTTTCTAACACTTTTCTTTACAGTGATTTTCTATGAGTAAAAAGTCCGTGTATACAGATAATTCAGAAACTCTAATATCTAGGGCCATATCTAGACCGTGAATTAATGGCTCATATTTGGCCTCATTGTTGATAGCTTTAAAGTTGAGTCTTATTGCTTTTTCAATTCTATCATTGGAGGGCGTAATAAGGACTATGCCGATGCCTGACCCCGTAGGTCCGGCAGAACCATTAGTTAGAAGATGCCAACGTTTTTGAGATATCTAGTTCGAGCTTTCTTCGAACTATTCTTCATTGACTTATGTACTATCTTCTTCCCTGTCAGGATCTTCTATTGGGAAGTCTGCAAAAAAGATGCTACTGCTTGACCTTTTTGAGAATGCCGTGGCTCGAGACGTGTGTCATGCTCGCCAAGAGTTACCGACCATTGCTATACTCGTCTGGATTTCTCTTACTTGGATAAGATCTAGCGCAAAGGATAATTTTTCATTAATCAAACTGAGTGAGCCTGGAAATACTGCTTTAATTTTTATGATGTGTAGACGAGAGCTAACAGTAGTTTCTCGATCTTGGTATACCGTGATTCTACAGGAGTGAGAGTTTTACTGATAAAGTAAATAGGTTTTTCCCTCTTTTCATCAAGTCGAATAAGGACAATGAGTCGTCAGTAATGACAAGATATATGGTGAGCTCTTCTCTTTCCTTAGGTGTACTCATTATTAGTGGCTTTCCAAAATATTGCTTGAGTTCCTAGAAAGCTGCCTCACATTCTGCAGTCCACTCGATCTCAAGATTTTTTTTAGGTTTCTTTTTCTTTGTTCCTTTACGCGGTAGGTTGAACAACCATCGATACTGATATGAAGATTTGGAAACAAAACGATTGATGGCCGCTATCTTGCTGGCTAGTTTTTGTACATCTTTCTTCGTCTTTGGAGAAGGCATAAATAATAGTACAGGAATACGATCTGGGTCTGCTTCTTTGCCCTGCTTTCTAATCAAATATCTCTATAATTTTCCAGATTGGACTCCAAATTGGCACTTGTTAGGATTGAGTCTCATTCTATAAGATCAAAGAATTTCGAAAGTCGTGTGTAAATCTGCGAGATGATTTTCTTTCTTGAGACTTTTGCATAACATATCATCAATATACACCTCCATCATTTTCCCGAGATGGTCTTTGAATATCTGTGTCATCAATCTTTGGTAAGTAGCTCCTGCGTTCTTGAGTCAGAAAGGCATGACTTTGCAATAATACAAACTACGCTCTGTAATGAAAGCCATTTTTTCTTGATCTTCGGTTAAGAGAGGTATCTGGTTGTACCCTGATACAACGTCCATCATGGATACGAGTTTATGCCCTACAGTTGAATCGAGTAGATGATTGATAATAGAAAGTGGAAAACTTTCTTTCGAAGTATGTTTATTAAGGTCTGTAAAATTTACGCAGACTCTGATTTTTCTATTTTTCTTCGGTACAGCGACAATGTTCGAGATCCACTATGGGTAGTTAGCTTTTCGGATAAAACCAACTTAATAAGCTTATCGATCTCTTTGTTAACTTCTTCTCGGAGTCTCGGTGCTAAATTTCTCTCTTTTTATTTGACTACTTCAGCTTTATCTTTCAAACTAAGCTTATGGCAAGCCAAATTTTGATCAATGTCTGGCATTTTGTAAAACGTCCAAGCGAAGACATCATTGTTGTTTTTGAGAAATTGAATAAGAGCATTACGCTCTATGGTGGGTAAAAGAGTTTTGATGTAGGTGCCTCTTTTATATCCATTGATCTCGACGTACTCTGTAGCTTTTTCCCATGACAGTTTATATTCTGTAAAGTTTTCTGTAAGGTTCTCTGTGGGTTTTTGTAATTGCTATGCGAGCTGTGGTATGGATGGCTCTGTCATAGTGGAAACAAAATTTTCATAGGCTCGGGCTAACTTCTGACTGCCTTTGATCTCGTAGATACTGCCATTCTATTTTATCAATTTCCCTACCTAAGAAATCAGGGATTCTGTGTTATACAGCCAGCAACGTCCCATGATCCCTAGAAATTGCGATCTTGCATTAATAAAATAGAATACCATGTTAACTATTGCTGGACCAACTATAATAGGAAGTATGCTCTTTCCTACACGTTCTTCTCTAGAGCCATTAAATCAAGAGATATCAATGTCACTGGGCTCCACTTTGTCGGCCTGCCCCATCTGATCAATCGTACTTTAAAACAGTAATTCGATGCTGCTACCAGTATCCACCTTCATTATATGTAGTACAACATTTCTCATTTTTAGCATGATCACCAATGCATCGTGGTGAGGAAAGTTGACGTGGTGAACATCACAATCGTCAAAAGAGATCCCTGTACATTAGGAGCTAAAAACGGGATGTAACCGAGCTTCTTTATTGTCCATGGATAAGTCGTGCCATGTGCCGATCCATTGTCTTTTGTACTTATTCGATTTGGTAATAGTATGATTCTCAATGAAGTTGCTGAGGGAGATATGGTATAAATGTTTCTCCTCTGCCATTTCTTTAACCTGTACGACCTCTATGAGAAGTTTGTAACTCCCATTCTTGTAACTTTCAACGTCTATAATGTATTCATGCATTCGTCCATCTGCAAACATATACTCCAACAGTCACTGTAAAGCAAAACAATGCTTTGTCTCATGATGTCGAACTTTGTGGTGAATACAATATGGTTTGTTCTCAATGGGTTAGAGATACTGTGCATTGCAAAAATACTTATCCTTTTGAAGTATAGGATAAATGCTGGCTATGGTAACAGTCATCTTGAGAAGATAGGGTTTTGGCTTAATATTGTCTTTCCGAGGTCGATCTTCATTAAATTTTGTTTTCTTCCTGTCTCCTTCATGATCAGCAGTGCAATTAAAATCTTGGCCTGTAGATTGATCTCTAGCTGTCAAGGTTAATTTTTGTGTTTTTTTTCTTCTGTCGTATACCATTCTTTCGAGATCGATATACCCGTTGACTTTTTCGATTATGTCATCTAAAGTCGTGGGTTTTTTTTAGAATGAGGTACTCCTTCCCCCTTCTATCGACGAACAAAGCATTGGTGAAGGCCGAAATAGTAATCTTCTGATCAAGTCGATCCACCTTTCGGACCAACTTTAAGAATTTCTTAGTGAATGTCTCGAGCTTCTCTCCTGGTACCTGCTTAAGACTGAATGCGATCAGTCCCTTAATTACTCAAAAGTCGTAATAGACCCTTCTGGTAGTGTGTGGATCCATCGCAAAAGTCTGCCTTATAAATTGGTAGGAATGAGTCGGCATAGAATATGGTTGGATGTAGAATGTAAGCTTAGAGTATCATGAAATTCTTGAACGTGTTCCACCAGATCAGTCCCCTTGTATTTTTGGATTTTTGGAGTGTAGAAGCCAATGGGAACTTTGCCATCCACACTAGTTCCTGTGCGACCAGGCTCTTCTGTAACCTATTGTGGATTCCTTTAGTTATCTAAACTTGAACATCGAGCAATTCTTTGATGCGCTTTTTAACATGTTCCTGAGTCACATATTGACGAGTTGTGGTGGCTGGTCATGGGACACGTCCTTCATGAGGTTGTAGTCGCCACTTCCTTTATTTAGTCAATTAAATGCTGGTATGCGAACTCTTCCTAGTGGTGGCTCTTCAGCTTGTCAGACTCCAGCAAGTCTTCCATCAACTTCTTGGCGGACTTTTTGCACCAAAGTATGCTCATCCCCATGTTGCTTATGAACTTCAACTCATAGATTGTTCGGGTGAGGTCCTATCCTGTCGAGAGCGGAAACCCGTGAAGCAATTGGCAGTACATTTTTGTTCTTATGGGTTGTGACCTGTTGACTTTGCAGGACCTTCAACGTGTCTTGTACACGTCTTCCAGCTATTACTCCGGAGCGGCTGCCTTTTTGTTTTGAAGTTGAAATTGGCCCTCAATTCTGCTAGTACGATATTCTTACCTTCTGGAGTAATTGGTGTACTTTGGTCTGGAAGCGTCATCCTATAGAGAGATAATCAGCTATTTTCTGAGACAATGAGTTTGAGAACTTTATTCCCACAGACGGTACCAAATGTAATAACCTAATTTTGTATCTCGAACTTGGCCTTTACACCAAGAATATTCAAAGCATCTAGATGAATAATGAAAGAATACTAACACAAAGTTTAGCGTGGAAAACCTTTGAATAGGTTAAAAACTACGACCTCTCTTGGGGATTTAGAAAGAGAGAAGTTTATTAATAGCTACTAGATATTACAAGAAATGCTCTAAGTATTTTTGTATGGATTTTGAATGAGCAGTCATCCGTTCTTTATATGGGATTATCTGGTCCTATTTATAGGTCTTATAATATGACCATTTGACGGCCATTATTATCCTTAATAGTGGACGTTACAATTTATATTTGATAAACTTTGATTTGATTGTATAACGTTATGATATTTATTGTTTTGTAATGGCTTAATTGATGACGGTGTATTTGTTAGCTCGAACTGTTGATGTAGAGATCGAAAGTGATGACTTAGAACCTTGTATCTGTAATACGTTATTCACTGCGCCACGTGTATGTTGATTAGGTCGAGTGGTCGTATGATGGCCGAAGATGATGCATGAGCCCGAGATGCGGAATAAGACATTACAATGAGCAATCATGAACTTTATAAGAATTCTAAGGAGTTACCTACCTCGTCCATTTTCGTACCAAAGGCACCTTTTGAGCCAAATGTGCCTTATTCACAATGCCTTTTTTCGGCTAATAAAGGGATTCAATTTGACGAGATGTTGGATACATTTAAGAAAATTCGTATAAATATTCCAGTACTCGATGCTATTATGCTTATCCCTGCATATGCCAAATTTCTTAAGGATTCATAGACTAGGAAAAGGAAAATTAATGTATACAAGAAAGTCTTCTTGACTGAGACATTAACCCCTCCTAAACTTTGAGATCCTAGAAGCCCAACCATCCCTTATAAAATTTGTGATCACAAAGTGGATAGGGCGTTACTCGATTTGGGGGCTAGTGTGAATGTCTTACCTAACTCGGTCTATCAAGAATTAGGACTTGGAGAACTCAAACCTACTCGAATGACACTTCAATTGGCTGACAGGTTAATATGATACCCACGTAGTATCCTTGCTGATATTCTTATCAAGGCTGATACTCTCATTTTTCCTGTGGACTTTGTGATTTTTGATAGATATCACAAATCCTTGCTGTGAGAACCCTGTCATATTGGGCCACCCTTTCCTTGTGACTGTTCATACCATTATTAATTACTTTAATGGGGTCTTACAAATATTAATGAGAAACATGAAGATCAAACTCAAAGTTTTTAACAATAATACTCAACTCTCTCATTCTGATGATATGGCTCAGCTGAATATGATTGACTCCCTAGTTTACAATTTGTTCCCCAAATTATTTTCTAAGGACCCCTTAAAATCAAGTTTTGTAAACTTTGGTGATGACTTTGACGAAGATACGATTGTTGAAGAACTTAATGCTCTACTTGACTCAACACTTATTTTTAACAAGTCCAAATAGAGATCTCATATTGAGCCTCTTGAGCCGTCTACTACTTTGCCTATTTTATCCATCGTTAAAGCACCCAAGTTAAACCTCATGTCATTACCTAAGACTCTAAAATTTGCTTTCTTAGGTGAGTCTGAAACTCGGCCTATGATCATAGCTTCCAATCTAAATATTAACCATGAAAGTAGATTGTTGGGTATCCTTGGAAGACACAAATCATCCCTAGGGTGGTCTATAACATACTTGAAGGGGATTAACCCGACTATTTGCATACATCGCATCAGTCCCGAGGAAGGTGCTAAAAATTCTTGCGAGATGCGACGACGGCTGAATTCCACCATGATGGAGGTGGTGAAGAAGGAAGTTCTCAAACTCTTGGACTCGGGTATCATATACCCCATTTCGCATAGTAAGTGAGTCAGCCCCATTCAGGTTATACCTAAGAAATAAGGGATTAATGTAGTTGAGAATGAAAATAATGACATTACCCCCATCCACATGACCACCGGGTGGCGTATATGTATCGACCACAGGAAATTGAACACAGTCACAAGGAAAGATCATTTTCTTCTTCCATTCATTGATCGAATGCTTGAATGCTTAGTCGGAAAGAGTTATTACTACTTTCTTAATGGTTATTCTGGATACAATCAGATCCCCATTGCTCCAAAAGATTAGGAGAAAGCAACTTTCACGTATCCCTACGGGACATATGCCTATCGACATATGCCATTTGGGTTGTGCCATGTACCCGCTACATTCCAACATTGTATGATGAGCATATTTTTTGATATGGTTGATAAGTTTCTTAAAATCTTTATGGATGACTTTTCAGTATTTGGATCGTCTTTTGACTAATGTTTACACCATTTAGAGCTCACATTAGAATGATGTATACAAGCCAATTTGGTGTTAAACTGGAAAATGTATCACTTCATGGTGACATAAGGGATAGTTCTTGGACATATTATTTCCAGCAAAGGGATTGAAGTCGATAAGGCCAAGATCGACATAATTTCTTCTTTTACCTCCACCTCGAATGGTTAATGCCATTCACTCATTTCTGGGCCATGCTGGGTTTTATCGCCGATTCATCAAATATTTTAACAAAATTTCCCAGCCCTTGTGCAATTTACTTGCTAAAGACATTGATTTCAACTTTGATAACGCATGTTTAGGAGCTTTTGAGAAGCTTAAACTTCTATTAACTTCAGCCCCAATCATCCAACCTCCCAATTGGGAACTTCCCTTTGAGCTCATGTTTGACGCTTCAGATTACGCTGTTGGAGCAGTTTTAGGGAAAATAGTAGATAATAAACATCATGTTATGTACTATATGCTAGTCGCATGCTCAATGACGCACATTTAAATTACACCACCACGGAGAAGAAGTTATTAGCTATTGTGTTTGCTTTGGAGAAATTTGATCATACCTTGTTGGATCCAAAATTATTGTTTACACCGACCATGTGGCCTTAAAGTATTTATTATCTAAAAAAGACGCTAAGCCTCGATTAATTTTATGGATTCTTTTGTTACAAAAATTTGATATCGAAATTCGAGATATGAAAGGTGTTGAAAATGTTGTTACAGACTATCTATCTCGAATTCTCACTGAAGGTACTGAAGATTTTCTCCCAATCTTGGAGACATTTCCTGATGAACAGCTCATGGCTATCTCAAAATTGCCTTGGTATGTCGATATTCTATATTTATATTTAACTTGTCATTTATTAATTAAATGTGATACTAATAAGTGTTTTTTCTTGTATTTACAAAAATCGGTCGCATGATAAACAAGTCATACATTTTTGCGGTTCTCAACAAAGAAAATAATGTAATGCATTCCAACAGTTGATCACCCCTAGTATTTGTCAACCAAAAGTCCAATGAAGAACATTAAATAGGTATTACTGGAGATTATCAAGCGATATCATTTTGTGCATGGGCTAAGGCATGGAGTAAGGGGCTTTAAAGCTCTTATATTTTGTGCATAATGGAAGGCATTATTTAAGAGATTTTTCCTTTATGTTGATATTTTGTAACTCCTCCTATACTCTATAAATAGGAGGGGAATCCCACCCATGAGAGACATCTTGGAGAGTGTAAATCAAAGGTTGAAAGGAATAAAGATTTTTCTTTCTCTTCTCTTCTTATCTTTGACTTTTATTGTTATAATAGTACTAATATGGTGATGATCGAAGGGATGAGTAGCTAAACCTCTTAGCCAAGGTTAGAAGAAGCTTTACCCAATGTAGTATTAGTGTAGCATAGCATAATTTACATTATCTTCTTCCGGGCATAATGTATATTCCTTTCTCCTTTGTCCTATGCTTGACCATAGCTAGGATTTGGAGGAATAAAGAATCTAGGTAACCATCTTATTTGATCATAATGAGATAGGTTAGGAACATGGAGATGAGAACATAATCCATGCTTATCAACCGAACCATGGTTGAGTAAGATGGTTTATGGGTAGTTCCCAATCACAAATCTCTTTTATCTTTTAATGTATTGCATATACCCAACAAATGATATGTTATATGGGAACTCGTAATTTACTTTAATCATTTATGCTATCTCACGGTTACAACGGGTGGAATCTAGGCCTTGGTTCTCACTCCGACTCATACAACTCATACATTCTAGCATTTTATTTTCTTCACTTGAAAACCAACAAAACAAAGACATTGTCATTGGATAAAATCAATAGCTCAAAGTTAGTTCGTACCACAAGATTTTTGGGATACAACCCCACTACCATTTGTACTCAACGGTACACCGTATGCTTACGGGTCTTTTAAGATGTCGGTTTTATATAAATCAAAGAACATGAGAGGAGATATGTTTCCAATATAAACATTATAATCAATTCCACATTTGTCGATACAACAATCATCAAAATAGTATAAATTCTTGTGTCTAACATCAATCGATTGAGGGAAATCACAACAGAAATATCTATTGAAGTGATTAATAAGGAACGATTACTTGAGAGAAAGAGAGAGATGGGTTGTATAATATGAAAGAGAGATGGAGATGGAGGGGGATGAGTGTAAATTTTTTTTATTGGCTAAGTAGAAAGAGAAAGAACAGTTATTTGGGAGAGAAAAAACAAGTTCTCCCAGTTTCCACTTCCTACTCGCTACATGTCATATAATTTATGGTGGTTGAGATGTGACTTAGCATACAAGAGGTGAGGAAAGTATTGTACCTTTTATAAAGATGGTTTCCACTTGATATGAGACCTACTTGTATGTCACCCACTAATTGGTGAGTTATCCCTCAACCACCTTTAAACATGGTACATGTGGAAAAGACTAACTTGTTAACTTGACTTACAGGTTACTGTTTTAAAATTACTTTCTCACTCTACATTCATCTACTCTCTCTTCAAACTCATACACTCCCTCTCTAAAAACAATTTCCTCTCCTATATTATTTCTTACTCTCGAATTCATCAATCTCATAAACCTAATCATTGTCCGGCAACATTAATTCGAAGCACAACAATTTGAAAAATATAATAAACCCATACTTGTCGTTTCTAGCAAACATTAATAAAAATTGCGACATGAATCGAAGCGGGGGAAAATCGATTCAACAACAATCAATAAAGGCAGTAGAAATTGAGCAATATAAATGATGAAGATACTCGAATGAGAGAGATTTCAAAACTAAACTTATGATAGATATAGGGTTATTGGGAGTTAATTCTTTTTTCTCATTTAATTGCAATTGAGTTAACAATATCAAATGGTAAAAAAAATTTTTAGTCATTAATGGAGTTTTCATAGTTTAATAGAAAGAAAGAAAGTGCGGAGAGATTTATTTAGACTTAAGGCAGATGGAGACTTGGATTTTGCTTGAATAGAGAGAAAGAGGGGAAGGTAGATAGAGAGGGAAGAAAAAAAATAGTTATTTGGGAAAGAAGAAATAGGCTCTTCCAGTTTCCCATTTCTACATGCCACATATCAAATAGTTTATGGCTGTTGAGCTCTAACTCAGCGTATAAGAGGTGAGGTAAGTAATTTTTACTTGATATCACTAAAAGTGCTAATCCACAAAGTTTCTCTTCAACATTTCTGTAGTAGCATATTCCCCAGATTCAACAAGAAGAAGCTAGCAAAACCAAGTCAAAGACACCCTATCAGTCGAGAAGATATCAAGTCCACAATTATAGATCTTGATCCTCTACAGTAGTCATTACACTTGTTCAAATAGAGCCGTTGCAAGAGATCCGTGAAGTTTGCCTACTACCCATTAAGAAAGGAGACCAATTATTTGTAACTGCATGTATCCATTATAAATACATGCAGAGCATATGATAAGTGGGATCTAAGAACTCTATTTTTTGCTATACTATTTGCATATGTTATATATTTCAGCAATTATAATAATTAGCACATATTGGATTTTACCATCAAACCCTCCTCGAGGTCATGGTTTTTCTTAGGTTTACTGAGTTTCTACGTAAAATCTAGTGTATTTTAGCTTAAAATTATAACCTTCTTTCTAAAGTATTGACAAAGTTAACCATCAGGGAAAACACGCCATTACAATTGGCGCCATCTATGGAAAAAATCTACTTTTTCTTTACCAAATACTCGCTCCACCCAATTATTTTTATGACAAACATGAACCTCAGAAGTTCCTCTAGTACTCAGAGAAACAATGAGGACATTCCAGTCACTGTCCAGCCAGAAACCATCAATTTCCACAATGCTATTTCGAGCTTTAGAACTAGATGGAGACTGACAGGAACCTACGACCGGAGGATCAGAAGATTCATGCTCAAGCCCTCCAAGTTAAGAGAGACGAGAGGAGGAAGGCCCTAGAAAAATAGAGTCGAGCTTATAAAAAAGAAATGAAAAGTTTATGAAGGTAACAAGATCGACTCACTGGTGGTCGGCAAGGATCACCTAGAAGTGATCATCGGTCATGAGTTGTCTAGAGGAAAAGCCTACCGAGGGAAGAAAGAATGCAAACTTCAAGGTCTCGATCCAGGAACCTAGACTGGACATCTTGACATTTTAGCCTTACGTCATCAACATTGGCAAATCAAAGAAGTTAACGAATACATCATCAAACCTCCTTCACCTCCAAGATGACCAGTTAGAGAGCGATTGGGCCCAGAAGGACAAAGAGATTTTGATCAGCAAGTAGTAGCTGAACTAAACGCTCTCCAACAATTTATTACCTTAGACGACTTGAATAATAGGATTTAAGCATCGAGACAATCCATGTCAAAGATCCTCTCTAGATAGGATCGAGACCAACCCGATTTCCCCTCTTCTCGAAGTCATGCCAATTTTAGATAACTTTCTCATGGAAAAGTTTCACCAATATGCAGGCCTTACTGACCCACTCACCTACATCCGTCACTTTAAAGCAGCCATTAGCCTATACTATAAACTCGATCACATGTTATGTCGTCTGTTTAGCATGAGCATGAAAGAAGAGCCTCTTAGGTGGTTCTGCACCATTGATAACCAACTTCGCCCAATTACAACAACTTTTTGAGTCAAACTATGCTCATGCCAAAGAGCGCGAGATAACAATGGAATCTATATTCTTTTTTGAACAAGGGGTACAAAAAACTTTGCCAAACTTTTGCAAGCGTTTCCTACATGAAATGAGGAAAATTTGAAATTATAATCCCAGGATTGTCGTACCTGTATTCACCTCTGCTCTCCACATCAACTTGAAAGTTCGAGAAGAACTTACACTCCATAAATCAAAAACTGTCATAGAAATGACCGATATAGAAAATAACTACATTGAACTCGAACGATCCAAGAAAGACACGATGAATAATTCTTTAGTTATACATTCCAATGATGTGCTCTCACCCCTACACTCAAAACCAGCAATAAATGTACTTGCCAAGCAGCGTGGGCGTTTCAACGATAATGTCATGAAATACAAAGATGGGAAAAAAGATCGACCTGTATTAATCCTACCTCCTATGACGACCACCCTGTCAGCAATCTTACCAACTTTAAAGGGGGATGAACTCTTTCAAGAAGCACAGGAGATTCCAGACGTTCAAAATAAACCTTTGTGCTAGTATCATAATTTCCACAGCCATGAGATTGACAACTGTTACTCCCTAAAACAAAATTTTCGCCGTATTGTGCTAGCAGGGAGGCTCTATGAGTATGTGCTCAATGTCCAGAAGTTTCTCGCAGAAGATACAAAAAGAAAAGAAATTGAGCAAGATAAAGGCCAAGTTCAAGCTCGACATCTTTACATGATCGAAATTATGAAAGGCAAGAAGCGAAAGAAGGATGATAGGATCACGTCCTGTTACAAGATGACATCTTCAATTTTTTTTGTCAAACTTCTACCAAGCTTTAGCAAGGCCAAATGGCCATATCATATTTTCTTCGAAGATTACGATACCAGCCATGTCAAATACCCTACGATCCATTGGTGATAATGCTTAAAGTAGGACACGACTATTTACACACTCCTCGTCGACACTGGAAGTGTAACTGATGTACTCTTCAAAAGAGCGGTTTACGTTCTAGGCCTTAAAGATTCGGTCAAAGCCTCAATCACAACCATCACATGATTCAATGGTTCAAAGGAATTGGCCTTGGGAGAGATCATTTTGCTTGTTCAAGCAGGACCGGAGACCACGTTTGTTAAATTCATTGCTATCAATGCTGAATTAAAATACTTGGGAATCTTAGGAAGAAGTTGGCTCCATCCTATTAAAGTAGTACCTTTGATATACCATCTGGCATTACATTTCCAAACAAATCATGGTGTCTACAAAATCAAAGGGAGTCAGGCCGTGGTACAAATATGCGAAAACACCACCACAAAATCTTATGCATCTAAACTCCTAAAAGCATAACAATTATAGCATGAGGCAACTCCAACGTTCGAGCAACATGATACCAAAGCAGTTGAATTCGTAGAGCTCGATGGTTTGGGAAGAAATACTTTTATTGGAACTAGGCTCTCATTAGATGTACGAGAAACCCTACTTCAATTTTAAAGAAGAATGTTAACGTCTTTGCATGATCTTTTCAAGAAATGCTAGAAATCGATCCTTTCATTGCATGTTATAAGCTAAACCTCGCATCAGACAACAAGGCAGTAGTACAAAAGTGTCGTAACCTAGCCCCTAGGCTCTGAGAAGCAGTTAATGAAAATCTTGAAAAACTACTTCATGTTGGATTCATTCGAGAAGCTAAATATCTAAAGTAGGTCTCAAACATTATGGCAGTCCCGAAAAAGAATAAGAAAATCAGAGTGCGTGTTAACTTTACTAAACCAAATAAGTTCACACCCAAACACAATGCTACCTCACTTTCTTCCCCCTCACCACATGACATTATACCTTTTCTTTCTTTCTTGCTAACCACAACCGCATTACACCCAAAGACACGGATCTCTATTTTCTGTTGTTGTAATTTAATTGTGCGAAGCACGGGTACATAAAACTAGTTATATCTAAGCCCTTCAACTAAATCAATTCCTGAACCATTTGTTGTTCATTTGTAAGATTCTATGTTGACGGGTGACGGTGAACACAAAGGCATGACTTTTCCTGTACAATAACAGTGATTATGTCACAAAAACGAGATTAACAAAGTAACTATTTAAATTCCTAAATTGTAACAAACAATAATGGAAATAACCAATAATAATTATATAGTATACCTGCCCTAGCGCGATTAACCTCGCTCTATGGAACTTGAAGCTCTTGAGCAAACTATTATCAATAGGCCCTATATCTTTGTTGTTTGCAGCATCGCCTTTACAATTACCCACATCAGCGTCATTATTAGGAATATTAACCTCAAAATCAGTTTCGCTGTGACATTCACCGAGTGTTAGTTGAGCTCCCAAAGCAGTTGGGCAGACTCACTCTGGATTTTAGAACACATACTTACTCGAGCCTCGTCACCATCTTCAATATCATCTATTGTATCAGGTCTACTGTGTTGACAAACACCCTCATTCATAGTTTTAAAGTTTAATAATTATTCAACAGTGTTTGGAGGGACCACTGTTCTTTTCTCAACAGTCTTTCTCTTTTTCAGCTTTCTTTTTGGATTTTCAAAGTCTGGGTGTTCCGATTGGAAGCTGTAGGAGGCAGCTTCTTTCTTATTGTGTTACCTGTAGATGGAAACACACCATATTCAAGGAGGGAAGTGTTAGTAGGTAGGATTGTCTGTATAGTTATTGTTGGGTAATACATCATTTGACAATTTCATTAGTTTAAGTCTCAGCATGCACTAATATAATTGTCGATCTCGACAATTTAATACATGCATAACTCCACATACACTGGTATAATTGTCAAACTCGACAATATTATCTATAGAAGTCTTCACATACATTACCATAATTGTCGAACTCGGTAATTATCTTATGTGCAAGTCTTCATATACATTATAATAATTGTCGAACTCGACAATATTATCCATGGAAGTCTTCATATACATTACAATAATTGTCGAACTCGACAATATTATCTCACTAAAGTTATCGAATTTGACCACTTTGACTTGTAACCATGCATTACTGATCGATTATAATCCGACGTCTAAAAAGACCTGCAAGTGTACGGTGTACCGTTAAGTACAAGGGTAAGCGGGGTCGTATCCCAAGAGACTTGTGGTACAAATTATACTTCGAGCTACTAGTTTTATCCAATGACAATGATTTTGAGTAGGTTTCGAACTAAAAAGAAGAAATAAACAAATGCTAGAAAATATGAGTTGTATGAGTTGGAGTGAGAACAAAGGCTTAGATTCCACTCCACCCTTTGTACCCATAAGATAGCATAAATAATTAGAGTAAATTACGAGTTCCTGTATCACATATCCTTGGTCGGGCATATGCAATACATCAAAAGATAAAAGAGATTTATGATTAGGAACTACCCATAAACCACCTTATTCAACCATGGTCTAGTTGATAAGAGCGGGTTATGTCCTCTTCTCCATGTTCCAAACCATCTTGTAATGGTCAAAAAAGATGGTTTCCTTAGATTCTTTACTCCCTCGAATCCAAGCTATGGTCAAGCTAGGATCGTAGGAAGAAGATTATGCATTAAAACGAAAAAAGAGAAAGTAACTACTCTAGTTATACAATGATATTCTATATTAAGGCTACATTGGGCGGAGCTTCCTCTAGCCTTGGCTAAGAAGATTAGCTACTCATCCCTTTGATCATTGCCATATTACTTGCTTAAAGGAAATGACAAGAAAATGAGAAAAATAATAACCTTTATTGTTGTGAACTTTGATTTACACTCTCCAAGATGATCTCTCATGGGTGGGATTCCCCTCCTATTTATAGAGTATGGGAAGGGTTACAAAATATCATCATTAATATAAAATCCCCTAAACAATGCCTAAAATCATGCATAGATATTACAACTCATGAGAATAATATATACATTTAATTTTCTTCAATGGGCTTCCATGGGACTTTGGTTGACAACTTCAATTGAGAATCATTGTTGGAGTGCATCACCCTTGTTCTTCGTTGAAAACTGGAAAAATGCACGACTTGTTTATCATGTTACCGATTTCAGTAAATACAAACAAAAACACTATTAGTGTCACATTTATTTAATAAATGACTAGGTAGATATAAATTTAGGAGTTGTATACGTAAATATTACGTGTCTATCAATTACACAAGGGGACATGCACTAGGGGAAAGAAATAAGGGGACATTTGGATTGTAACACATGCATTACACAAAGAGGGAGATAACCATAAATGAACTATAATTTGGTAGTAGTAGCATACAGAATAATAATAAAAAACGCAAACCATTTACGCAGGAAAATAAGAAATATTTGTTTTTTTTCAAATTATAATTGTTTGATAAAACAAAGCCTAACTAAATATAAAGGGGGTAGGGATTGTGTTGGGGGTGAACGTGCAGAATACATCACCCTCGCGCAATTTGGTTTTCTCCGTTATCCTCATGGCATACAAATAATCTACCAAAAAACTAGAAATGAAATTAACATGCACACACAGCACAATATTTATCGGAGGTTCACCATAAGGCTACTCCCCCCACCAAGCTAGAAATCTACTATGTATCCAAGTTCAATTACAAGCACTCAAGGGATTCCAACAAACATAAAAATCCCTAATCTCGCAATAATCCTCACATTGATTTACAGGAGATAAAAGAAACATAAGAGATCCATCAAGAACATCGAAGATTACCTCAATAAAGACCATGTTGCATACCTTCTTCTTGAAATCCTTTCAATCTTCTCTCTACCTTGATTTTCCTTTTTAGCAACCAAGAGGTACTTCCCCTCTCACTATCAAATCCTAAGAGAACAACACCCTTCACCTTCTTCCTTGTAAAGACCAACTCTTTACAAGGTCTACCATAGAGGTTACATCTCTTATAGATCTTAAGTTTCTCTCACAGAGGCTTTTAACTCACACACTGTGTCAGGAGGCTTTAAACTCACAATCTATATTTATAGAGCTTCCAGTAGGTCATCTCCAAAATACGCATCACGAGATAATCTATCGCTTTGGATTAAATCCCCTTTAAAATAAACTTAGAAACAACCAAATAGAGTTAATTTCGTTCTAACGGGTCATTAGGTCGTTCGAGCGACTATTAGACAATCCTATAGAATTTTGCCACAAAAGCTATTTTTGTTCGAGCGACCACAGAAGTCGTTCGAATGACTTTAACAGAACTCTATCGTTCGAACGACTTCCCCACCCGTTCAAACGACTTTCCCAGTTTTTGAGCCGTATTCCTAACAATCTCCATCTCGGCGAAAAACCTCAATTCATTGACCATCTATAGAGCGAACAAGCCCATTAACAAAACCGTTGAACTTGTTTACTTCTTATCCTCTACCCATGTTAAAATATTTTCGTACCTAAAACCGGATACCTTCGTCAAAACTGACGAACATCCATTAGCTTCTTTTCTCTCCGTGATAAACCATACTTCCGAGCTTGCTTTACCTGTAGTCATGAGACTATACCGCTCCCACTTCTGCTTTGAACACATCTCCATAAACACCATCAAGTCCACCTCTGAACTCCATCACAGAAAAGTACCTCTGAAACAGTAAGTCAATCTATACCAATGAAATTACACAATTTTGCTTACACCAAAAAAATCAGAACCAGTGTATGTTTAATCTAGAAAGAAAAAATTAAACACTATACACTAACCCGGCCACGTCGAACAAACCTAGGAAATCTGATTCTATATCACAAACCTAGAGTCTCCGCAAATTGACCCACTTTGTCACCACACGAACCATAACTTGTGATCATGATTCATAAAATTATGACCTGCCAATTCGGTAATCATCCATGGTGAATAACTTGAGGTGTCACCACGATTACCCAAATTTAACGAAGATCGGTCATAGAGAAAAATCATCCCCCCTTACCAAACTTTTGAAGCTTTTTCTGGAACCGCTCCACCTTCAACAAAAACCATGTTCAACCCTTTCTCACAACATAAACCATGTTGCCATGCTTGTGTACAAAATCACTTTCATCTAAATCTCTTCTTCCCAAACTCCACCGCTTGAGAAAATCATGTAGCCAAAATAGCCGAAACCAAATCCATCTTGAAAAATTCAACTATCCGACTTAACCACGAACCCAAGAATCTTCAAGAACAATAATCCCATGGTCTTAACCTCGCTCTGACACCAATTGTTGGGGGGTGAACGAGCGGAATACATCACTCTCGCACAATTTGGTTTTCTTCGTTATCCTCATGTCATACAAATAATCTACCAAGAAACTAGAAACAAAATTAACATGCACACAAAACACAATATTTACCAGAGGTTCACCATAAGGCTACTCCCCCAACCAAGCTAGAAATTTACCATGTATCCTCACATAGATTTACAAGAGATAAAAGAAATATAAGAGATCCATCAAGAACATCGAAGATTATCTCAACAAAGACCATGTTGCATACCGTCTTCTTGAAACCCTTTCAATCTTCTCTCTACCTTGATTTCTCTTCTTAGCAACCAACAGGTACTTCCCCTCTCACCATTAAATCCCAAGAGAACAACACCCTCCACCTTCTTCCTTGTAAAGACCAACTCTTTACAAGGCCTACCACAGAGGCTACATCTCTTCTAGATCTCAAGTTTCTCATACAGAGGCTTTTTAACTCACACACTGTGTTGGGAGGCTTTGAACTTATACTCTATATTTATAGACCTTCCATTAGGTCATCTCCGAAATATGCATCATAAGATAATCCATCGCTTTGGATTAAATCCCCTTTAAAAGAAACTTTAAAACCACCAAATAGGGCTAATTTCGTTTGAAAGGGTCATTAGGTCGTTCAAACGACCATTAGGCAATCCTCTGGAATTTTGGCCCAAGAGCTATTTTTATTCGAACGACCTCAGAAGTCGTTCGAATGACTTCAACGGAAACTTTATCGATCGAACGACTTTCTCACTCGTTCGAACGACTTTCCCTGCTTTTAAGCCTTATTCCTAACAGATTGTCCAACATAAACATACCATCAAATAGACAGGGCAGCAATCTCCACCAACAAACTATTCTCCAATATCCAACAAGAAACCCTAGATTCTTCTCTGAAACCCTTAAATTAAAGGAAGCCCTGTCTCTAACAACCCCAACCAACTAGTCTCCAGTACAATTCTCCAATCAACCAATAACCTATTAGAGAGCGCTCAAACCTTAATTTTACTTCTAATCACCGTACGATTGATAAGCTTCAAAATGGACAGATAAACTGTTTAAGAGATATACAATGATAAAGAAGAGTGATTTAAGGGGATTTAATTTGAAAATGCCCAATTTCTCCTTTAATGGTGAGTGTATTAGAGAGAGGGAAAGAGAGTAGAAGAGGAGGAGGAGGAGGACGACGAGTGAGACAAGGGGACAAAGAGGAGTAATTTGAACTCTTTGTTTATTGAGTAAATTTGACTTAACCCCCCAAATAAGTGGTACTTCTAGTGATTAACCCCCACTTTTGTGTAAAATTGATTTTACCCCCTTGTTAAAGATTTTTTGACGGTTTAATGTCTTTGACCAACCTTTGACTGGCATGGATTATATATATAGTAGACCATTTATATCTTGATTGTGCGTTAGCTACTAATGCTAATGGTACCCTTCAAAACTATGTATAAAAAATATGCCTCTCTCTAGGATTTCTGCTTTGTAATTAATTCAAAGATATGAGATCAATTCAAGTGTTAGATTTATCTATTATTGTTTCATCGTAATCTATAATTCAAAACTTGTAAAACATGAGCAAATAAATTACGATGTAGTGGATAAGGAGAGAAGATAGAAACTTGATTATTATGGCATTAATGTAGATTATCTATCTATGAATTGCTAATTAGCGAAGAGAAGAAGATTGTCGATTAATCAAATAAAGAAGATTATCGATCTAAGATACATTTTCTTCAATCTTAGCCTTTAGATCCTATTAACCTCCAAGAAATTTAGGTTTTGAAATACATGTGTCAGTCAATAGTCTGTACCATTAGAAAAATTGGGACTAGGGGGTGAAGTCATTTTTTGAAAGATGTGGGGGCTAGTCACTAACAACAATTGTTATATGGGGGGTAAAGTGAAATTTACTCTTGCTTATTAAGAGAGAGGGAAATACGACGTGGCTGCCAACAAGAATAAGTTGTCTACCTTATTTTCCTATATAACAAATCACCTATTTTAAGAGCCACTCATCTAATAGAGATGAGTAGCTGGTATTGAGTAAAACTTTAGTGTTTGGTATGTGAGTATCTCTAAATCCTCTCCCTTAGAAATAATGAATCATCAAAGAGTAACAAACCTTGCTGTAGACAAGTTCTACAGTCTCAAGGCTTAAGAATTTTAAGAAAATTTAAAGTATACTATCCATGGGTTCTCTATTACAGATAGAAAGGAAGGTCTGTTGGTATGCCACTCAAGTACTTCTAGAGGGAGGGTACAAGTTCTTTTAGTGCAACTACCGACACTAAAATTTGTCTCTCTCCAAGAATGTTGAAATTTTATGGTAAAAACATTCTTAATATTTTGCTATCTAGAGAAGTATTGCCAAGAAACTTTGTTACTAGAGAAAGCTAAGATTGCAGCTTTAGAGTCAGAGCAAACGATCACTTTGTGCCACCTTTTTTTGTGAGCAGCTTCGAGAGCCTCAATAATACAATGACATTCGACCATGGAATGAGTAGTGACACCCAAATTTCCTAGCAAAACTGTAGTTATTGCACCTTAATGGCTTCTAAAGATAGCCCCAAACCCTCTCACGCTTAGATTGCCAATACAAGCTCCATCAAACTTTATTACCCATAACTTAAAATCTAATATTTAGAGTGCTTCTATGAAATATGGACAAAATCCAAGGCCGCTTGAACTTCGATGAATAAGCTTTAAGACACAAGTTTTAATTGAAAAAACTATAAAAATATGTAGATGCCCATTCTGTTGTTCTCCCTAAAAAGAAGCCTAAGATTTTCAAGTGAGGCCTATCAACAATACTACTCTATAAGATATTTTAGGAATCGAATCTTGAGATAACATGCCGCGTAAATAATTTTAATCCTATTCACTAAGCCAAAAACTAAAAACAGTTTGTACAAATATTATTCATACGTTCAGACTCGACACATTATTTAATTGTGCTATATGGAAGTTAAGTAAAAATGGAAATTTTACTCTTAAATTTGTTGGAAAAAATGCATGACATTTCTTTGTGGTTTGAATATAAACTTGGTGATTACTGTTAGTCCCACATTAGATAAGTAAAAAGAGTATTTTCACTTTATATTGGGCTGCACATGTATAACATGTGTAAGTAGGTGGTACTTTCACAAGTGTGTGACAAGTATGTAAAGGCTTGCTATATGGGGATGCCCATGGGCTTGCGTACACGAACCAACCCATGACCCATTTGGACTATTTTATAAGTCTATTCGAATAAGTCTATTCGAATAAGATTGTATTCGAATAGATTATTATTCTATTCGAATAAATCTAGCAGTAAGAATCTATTCGAATAAATTATGATTCTATTCGAATAAATCTGACAGTAAGAAATATATTCGAACAGAAATAGATTTTATTCGAATAAAACATGTAGTTTCTCTTTAAGAGACACAACTCTTCTCAAAGGTGTGTCTTGGGACGCAACCCTGTCTACAGGGGTTTCTAAAGGAAACCTTCTCCTTTATTTAAATGATTATTCTTGATGTGTTTGATACACAGAAAACATCCCGAATCTTATTCCTCAGCTTTTCAATTTGATTCCTTTTTGAGAGTGAAGTTACAGATAGTTCGACAGGCGTATCAACTTGAGTGCTTCAAGTCTATACGATTCGATCGTTGTATCTTGGGAGACAGGCACCGTCAACTGTGAAGCACCATACGCAGGGTAAAATTTATCTTAAGGAAATTGCAGTGACTGCAAGCCTCGATCTTTAGTTTTTTCCATTTCCTTTTCGTTCATCTTTGACTTAATTATGAATACATGTTCTTCAATCTTAAGACAGAATCTATTAATATCTTCTTTGTGTTCAAGTTTTGTGAAGATGTCGATTAACCAAACTGTTGTTCGTGTTCATCAAGAAAAGTCAGAAAAGTTCAATGGAGTGAAGTTCAAACGATGGCAGCAAAAGATGCTATTTTATCTGACTACTCTGAACCTTGCCAATTTTTTGTAAGAGAGTGCCCCTGTTCTCAAAGATAGTGAAACTGACAAGACAACTATTGTTGTTGTGGAAGAATGGATACATTCTATTTTTTTTATGCAAGAACTATATTCTGAATGGGATGGATGATAAACTGTACAATATTTATAGTCCACTCAGGACTGCCAAGGAACTGCAGGATTCACTGGATAAGAAGTACAAGGCAGAAGATGCAGGAACGCAGAAATTCATTATAAGTAGATTCCTTGACTTCTAGATGATTGATTATAAGTCAGTGATCAGTTAAGTACAAGAGTTGCAGATTATCCTGCATGAAATTCATGCAAAATGAATGATTCTGAGTGAATCATTTCAAGTTGGTTCATTAATTGAAAAATTACCCTCATCCTTGAAGGAATTTAAGAATTATTTGAAGCACAAATGCAAGGAGATGAAGTTTGAGGACTTGATCATGCGTTTGAGAATTGAAGAAGATAATCGCAATAGTGAGAAAACGATTGAAGTTGGTTCACTGGAATCAAAAGCCAATGTTGTTGAAGGCAATCCTTCAAACAATAAGGGTAAATCCTATAAGAAGAATGAGAAGAAGGGTAATAACCCTACACTTGGTCTAGCCGAAAGAGATTTCAAGAAGTTTTATGGGAATTGCCATACCTGCAGAAAGAAAGGGCACCGCACAAAGGACTACAGGAAGAATAAGGACAATTCCTCAAAGAACCAGATCCTTCAAGCCAACGTGTCTGAAATGGAGAACCTTTCTGCTGTGGTCTCTGAAGTGAACTTGATCAGTAACGCCAAAGATTGGTGGATTGATACTGGAGCAACATGCCACATTTGTTCTGACAAAACCCAATTTTAGTCATATAACAAAGTGGACAGTGATGAATAACTATACATGGAAAACTCTGCAACTTTTGTGGCTGAAGGAGTTGGAAAGGTTGTCCTAAAGTTTACATCAGAAAAAGAACTTACTCTGAATGAATTTTTGCATGTTTTAGATATTCGAAAGAATTTGGTGTCTGGATTAGTTTTAAGAAAGAAAGGCTTTAGGCTAGTATCCAAGTCGGACAAATATGTCTTGACTAAAAGTGGAATGTTTGTAGGAAAGGGCTACTTGAGTGATGACCTGTTTAAATTCAATGTTGATGTAATCCCAATGTTTATCAATAAAATTAAAGTTTTTGCTTACATTCTTGAGTCTTTTAATGTTTGGCATGCACGATTAGGCCATGTTCATAGTGGTTCGTTACGTAGATTAATGAACTTAGGACTGTTGCCTAAATTCAGCATTGATTGCAAACAAAAATATACAACATGTGTTAAAGCAAATTTTGCAAAGCAACCCTTTCAATCAATTGATAAAAGGAAGACAGTACCTCTCGAATTAATTCACAGCGATTTATGTGACTTAAAATTCATCGAAACAAGAGGTGGGAAAAAGTATTTTCTTACTTTTATTGATGATTGTACTAGGTACAGTCATGTGTATCTACTCCAAAGTAAAGATGAAGCATTAAAGATGTTTACGCTTTACAAAAATGAGGTTGAGAATCAACTTGAAAGGAAGATTAAAACCTTAAGGTCATATAGAAGTGGTGAATATGTTTCATCAGTTTTTGAAGAGTTTTGTGCTTAAAAAGGGATTATTCACCAAACTAGAGCACCTTATACACCTCAACAAAATGGAGTTGTTGAGAGGAAAAATAGAACTTTGAAAGATATGGTCAATGCCATGCTGATTAGTTCTGGTTTGCCACAAAACCTGTGGAGGGAAGCTTTACTTTCAGCAAACTATTTACTGAATAAGATTCTTCATAAGAAGATTAATAGCATTCCTTATGAACTTTGGAAAGGTAGAGTACCTTCCTTTAAATTCAGAAAGGTGTGGGGTGCCTTGTAAAAGTGCAAGTTCCAGTTCCCAAACGTGTCAAATTGGGACCCAAAACCATTGACTGTATTTTTATTGGCAAAGCTAATAATAGTAGTGCATTCAGGTTTCTGGTAAACAAATCAGAGATTACTGATATACATGAGAATACATTCATCGAATCACATAATGCTATCTTTTTTGAGAATATTCTCCCTAGCAAAAAGAATGATAATGCGAAGTCTCTAAAAAGATCACATGACGTTGCTTCAGGTAGTGATCTTTAGCTTGAAAGTTCTGAGCAAACTCTAGAACAAACTTCTGAACTGGCTCCAGAACTTAGACGTGGCAAACGTGTTAAGACCGCATCCATAAAAATCGGTCCCGAATATCTAACTAACCTATTAGAGAATGAACCTCAAACCTTCAAGGAGGCTATGTCAACTCCTGAGGCTCCTAGTTGGAAAGAGGCAGTGCATAGTAAAATTGATTATATTATGCAAAATCATACTTAGGAGTTGGTAACTCTTCCACCTGATAACAAACCAATCGATTCTAAATGGATCTTCAAGAGGAAGATGAAACCTGATGGTTTTATAGACAAGTACAAGGCGCGACTTGTTGCTAAGGGATTTTGGCAAAAGGAAGGCCTATATTACTTTGACACTTATTTACCAGTTATAAGAATAACACCTATACGAATATTGATAGCTATTGCAGCTTTGCATAAGCTTGAAATACATCAAATGGATGTGAAAATAGTTTTTCTAAACGGTAAATTAGATGAGGAAATTTATATGAACCAACCCAAAGGGTTTATTGTCAATGGACAAGAACACAAAGTTTGCTAATTTGTGAAGTTCTTGTATGGATTAAAACAAGCTCCCTTACAATGGTATGCAAAGTTTGATCATGTTATGATCAAGCATGGATTTAAAATCAATGAATGTGACAAATGTGTTTATTATAAACGCATTGATGTTGTATGCGTAATTGTATGTCTCTATGTAGACGATATGCTGATTTTGGGGACTAATATTAATGTCATAAACTCCACTAAGAAAATGCTGACCAAGAACTTCAACATGAAAGACCTAGGTATTGTAGATGTTATTCTTGGAATTAAGATCAATAGGACATCATAGGGAATTGTGTTGTCACAAGCACATTATATAGAAAACGTGCTTAAGAGATTCAATAAGTTTGAATCTAAAGGTGTTGAAACACCATTTGATAGAACTCAAAACTTAGCAAAAAAATAAGGGAAAAAGCATTTCTTAACTTGAGTACTCACGTATTATCAACAGTCTCATGTATATTATGAATTGTACCAGACCAGATATTTCTTATGCAGTAAGTAAACTGAGTCGATATACGTGTAATCCTAGAGATGCACATTGGGTGACACTCGTTAGGGTTTTAAAGTAGTACAAGTACACCCAACACTATGGTTTGCACTACACTACTTATCCAATTGTACTTGAAGGATATAGTGATACAAATTAGATTTTAGATTCTGACGAGTCAAAATCCACTATTAGATATGTGTTCACACTTGGAGGTGCAACAGTATCATAGAAATCTAAAAAAAAAACATGTATAGCTCGCTCCACGATGGAATCTGAGTTCACTGCTTTGGATAAAGCTAGAGAAGAAGCAGAATGGCTTCTAGAGTTTCTAGAGGATATTCTTTTATGGCCACAACCTGTGCCTGCTATATGTATTCATTGTGATAATCAAGCAACACTAGTAAGGGCTAAGAATCAAGTGTATAATGGTAAGTCATAACATATATGTCATAGTCATAATACCGTTAAGCAGTCGCTTGCGAATGGAATAATATTCATTGATTTTGTAAAATCTCATGACAACCTTGCGGATTCATTTACAAAAGGGTTGTCGAAAGGGCAAGTATACTATACATCAAAAGGAATGGGATTAATACGGCCAATCCATGAGTAATCTCAATGGCAACCTAACCTTGTTGACTGGAAGATCCCAAGATCTAGGTTCAATAGGAAAAATGGTTGAGGGTTATTCACCTAAGCACTGCAGAGACTAGGTCTCTATCTCATTCCTGATATAACAGTGCAACCTGCAGAGATTGTTAGGGTAAACTTTATTTTTAATGATTCCTATAGCTTGTGTATACAAGTAGAGTACAGCAGGGTACTCTTAATAGGAAATTACCTATGTGAGTGAGAAGTGAGGGTCGCTTCCATGAGAATTGAGATGGCTGAATTATCTAATAGCACTCATGAATCCAAGATTGTCCAAGGCCAAAATAGACAAAACATTTAAAACGGTCTGTGACAGGAAAGGAACTGTGTGAATACTATTGTTTGGGCTTACATCAATGGCTGAATAGTTCAAGACATCATGTTCACTGCTTAGCCAAGTATGTCCGATAGTTTTTCACTAGAGAAGGTTCAACTCCACAAGACAGCTTTTTTGATGCAGAGCCATTCCCACCATTACTCTCAATATTCTTTTTCATTCTCGTCTTTCCCATTTTTATTCAAATGTGGGGGATTGTTGGAAAAAATACATGTCTTTTCTTTGTGGTTTGAATATAAACTTGGTGATTACTTTAATCCCACATTAGATAAGTGAAAAGAGTATTTTCACTTTATATTGGGTTACACATGTATAACATGTGTAAGTAGGTGGTGTTCTCACAAGTGTGTGGCGAGTGTGTGAAGGCTTACTATATGGGGACGCCCATGGGCTTGCGTGCACGAACCAACCCATGACCCATTTAGACTATTTTATAAGTCTATTCGAATATGTCTATTCGAATAGATTATTATTCTATTCGAATAAATCTAGCAGTAAGAATATATTCGAATAGTTTATGATTCTATTCGAATAAATCTGACAGTAAGAAATGTATTCGAACATAAATAGATTCTATTCGAATAAAACATGCAGTTTCTCTTCAAGAGACACAACTCTTTTCAGAGGTGTGTCTTGGGACGCAATCCTGTCTACAGGTGCTTCTAAAGGACACCTTCTCCTTTATTTAAATGATTGTTCTTGATGCGTTTGATACATAGAAAACATCCCGAATCTCATTCCTCATCTTTTCGAATTTATTCCTTCTTGAGAGTGAAGTTATAGATAGTTCGACAGGCGTATCAACTTGAGTGCTTCAAGTCTATACGATTCCATTGTTGTATCTTGGGAGAGAGGCACCGTCAGCTGTGAAGCACCATATGCTGGGTGAAATCTATCTTTAGAAAATTGCAGTGACTGCAAGCCTCAATCTTCAGTTTTTTCCATTTCCTTTTCATTCATATTCGACTTAATTATGAATACATGTTTTACAAAATCTGCATGCGAATTTTTGAGGGGAGAATATTCAAAACAAGACAAAATGGAGTGGTTATGGCATACAATTATACCTACAAAGATACCCGTTTTTGGCTGGAAACTATGCAGAAAAATTGTTCCAGTGGATATTGTTATTCAAAGATGCTTGCCCATGGTCTCCAAATGCCTTTGCTATAGTGAGGGACACGTTGAAAGCATTGATCATGTCTTTGCACATAATGGAATAACAAGAAAGGTATGGTCTCATTTCAGCTCTATTTGCAATGTCCATAATCTTAACTGTGATACTTACTGGACAAGACAAACTAGATGGCTTCTTAAAGCTGATCATAAATCTCTAATGGGAACTATTAGAGGGGTCTTACCTAACTTTATATCCTGGGAACTCTAGAAATCTAGGTGTAGGCTCAAATATGATAATGTGACTTTCACTGCGGAAGAGATCATCAACAAGGGTAGCAGATGGATTCAGGAGATAAACTATAACATCAAAATCACCAGCAGTTGTGGATTCAGTGACAACATATCTTTACGGGTACTAAAGATCAAGACATGTACACTCAATTTCAAACCTGTTAGACTTGTCAGATGGCTAAAACCTCAGTGTGGGATCTATAAGTTAAACTGTGATGGGTCAACATTTAGAAATAGGAATAGTAGTGTTGGAGGTGTCATCAAAGATTACAATGGTGAACTCAAATTGGCTTATGTTTATGCCTTGGGTCCAGGTACCAACACTGTAGCTGAATTGTATGCTTTATTACTGTTGAGTCGCAATCCCGGAAGCCGAAACTCCAACTCCAATTTGGTTAGCAATGAACAAGCAACAATCAAAGAAATATATAATACACAAGTTTAAGGTGGTTCGACAAGTTGCTTACGTCCACCGTACAAGAGAGAGAGAGAGAGTTTATTCAAGGTCCCAAAGTTACATCATTCAAGCAATTAGAGGTTCTCTCAAGGATTTCCTCTCAAATTGATCTCACTAAGGGTTGGCCACCAAAGAAACCTAAGTTCCCCTTTTTATACTAGGGGAACATAGTTACAATCGCTCAAATCTTGAGGCAAACAAATGGTTCCAAAGCCATCTTAAAAAAAAGAGTTTCGCATTGTCGTTTGAACGACCCTCAAGGATTTCCTCTCAAATTGATCTCACTAAGGGTTGGCCACCAAAGAAACCTAAGTTCTCTTTTATATACTAGGGAAACATAGTTATAATTGCTCAAATCTTGAGATAAACAAGTGGTTCCAAAACCATATTAAAAAATAGAGTTTCGCATAGTCGTTCAAACGAATTGGATGGCTGGGCCAAAATTCTAGAGAGTTGTTCAAGGGCCGTTTGAACAAAATCTGATAGTCGTTTGGACTTGGGTAATTGGGCCAAAATTCTAGAGAGTTGTTCATGGGTTGTTCGAATGAAATATGATAGTTGTTCGAATGACCAAGGCAACAGTCCCCACAATTCTCCACTTTGGTAAAGATTTCCCCAACCAAACGAACCAAAATCTGAGCCGAACATAATAACAATCTATACGGACCCCATCAAATATCCCCAAAGACCCAAGCACATAAGCGGCCCAAGGAAACCAACCAAAAAACCATGCATCCCAAAGAACCAAATCCAAACCAAACATCCCAAAGAAATGAGAAACAAACCAAATGTCACAAGGAACCAAAATTGACTGCACCAAATCAATGGTTGCCTACGTACCGTGGATCAATCGCCCATAGTTCTCACAAAAAATTCAATCAATCAACATGAAAAATTTAAACTAAGTCCAAACAATGATTGAACTTAATTCCTGAAACAACTTTCGTAAACATATCCACCGGGTTATCTTTGGTGTGAATCTTCTTCAATAGAATCTCACCCTCTTTTAAAACTTCTCTGACAAAGTGATAACGCACATCAATATGCCTTGTGCACTGATGATGAACCTGATCTTTGGCCAAGAAGATAGTGCTCTGATTATCACAGAAAACATCAAGATAATCTATCTTAATGCCTAAATCGCGCATAAGGCCTTTCATCCAAATAGATTCCTTTATTGCCTCAGTCACCGCCATATACTCCGCCTCAGTAGTGCCACCATTAACTATAGCGTGGATCTCCAACTAACTGGACCTCCGCTAAATATAAACACATACCCGGTAGTAGACCGCCGTTTCTCCAAATCACCCATATAGTCAGAATCCACATAACCCACACAAAACTGATCAATCGAATCTTGTTTATGAAATTTTAAACCAATATCTACAATACCTTTGATATACCGTAGAACCATTTCACAGCCCGCCAATGATCTCTACCTGGATCATGCATGTATTGACTAACCATACCAATCGCTGTAAAATATCTAGCCGAGTACATACCATAGCATACATCAAGCTACCAACCGTGCTAGTATAAGGAACTTGACTCATATAATCACGTTCCTCATCAGTGTTTGGAGACATATAAGCCTTAAGCTTAAAATGAGGAAAAAATGGGCGTACTTACAGATTTTGTGTTACCATCAATGTCAAATCTCTAAAGTACCTTCCTCATGTACGTTGTCTGAGAAAGACGCACTATTCCATTATCTATATCTTTATACCAAGAATCTTTTTCGTATCACCAAGATCCTTTATTTTAAATTCTTCACCCATTTTTTTTCCAGCTTATCAATCTCGCTTTTGTGCTTACACGCAATAAGCATATCATCCACATACAAAAGCAAGTAAATAAAGGACCCGTCACGTAGCTTGCGTAAGAAGACACAATGGTTGTAATGACTCCGCTTGTACTTCTGCCCAATCATAAACTGATCAAACCGTTTGTACCATTATCTTAGAGACTACGTCAAGCTGTACAATGACCTTTTTAATTTACACACAGCCTTCCTTCCCCGCAACTGTAAACTCACTTGGCTGAGTCATATAGATCTCTTATTTCAAATTCCTATATAAAAATATCATCTTAACATCTGGTTGTTGTAGCTCCAAATCAAAATGTACTACCAAGGCCAATAGGATACGAATGGAGGAGTGTTTCACCACCAGAGAAAAAAATTCATTGTAATCGATCCCCTCCCTTTGAGCATAGCCTTTGGCTATGAGTCTTGCCTTGAAGCGTAAATCATCTTCAAGATATCATTGTTTCTTTGTGTAGACCCATTTACAACCGATCACTTTATTTCCCTTCGATAACTTTGAAAGTTCCCAAGTTCTATTCTTAAATGGAGAATACATCTCTTCCTTCATCGCTCCCTCCCAATATTTAGCCTTGGAACTGTAAATAGCCTCTTTATTGGTGGAAGGAACATCTGATCTTCAACGACCGGAAGTACATAGGTTACCATGGCCTTCGCCTTTGGAAGTACCATATCCTTTGTAAGCCAACTCGATTTACTTACATCCCTCTTTGGTTTACTCTTTACGATTGACTCCACCACCGGAATCTTTTCATCCGTACTACCAAATGCTCCACCTTCATTCGTATCTTCATTATTTGGAACATGAACTAATGGCTCATCACCCATTGTCACATCGATAGATGATACCCCCTTTTGTACGAAACTTTTTGGCCAATGTAAAGACGCATCAATCTCCACCCATTGCAATACCTCGTTTGTCATCTTATCTGTGTGGTCAGGGCCATGTGACTTCATCATAGAAGCCTCATTAAAAGTGACATCTCTGCTTAGAATGATCTTTTGGTCTCTCGTATCCTATAATTTGTAGCCTTTCATACCCTTCTTCTTACCCAGAAAAATGGCCTTCCTTGCTCGTGGATCCAACTTACCATCCTTAACATGATAGTATGCCGGACACCCAAATATACGAAGAGTATCATAATCTATAGCAGGTTCTCCCGACAAAGCTTCCATTGGCGTTTTACCCACAATTACAGCCGAAGGCAACCTATTAACGAGATAGCATGCATATGTCAAAGCCTCAACCCAGAACGCCTTGCCCAACCCAGAATTGGACAAAATACACCCCACCTTCTCTAGCAAAGTACGGTTCATGCGCTTAGTTACCCCATTTTGTTACCGTGAAGTGTCGAACTATCTCTTCATCCCAACATACTTGCAAGAATGGATCACTAGTGTACTCCCCACCATTATCTGAACGGAGCGACTTGATCTTTCTGCCAGTCTAAGTTTCAATCAACTTTTTCCACGTCATAAATTTTTTTAGGATTTCATCCTTCCTCCTCATGGTGTACACCCATACAAACCTAGAAAAGTCATCCACAAAAGACACAAAGTAATGCTTCCCTCTAGCAATGCATTCTTGGAGGGTCCCCAAACATCAAAGTGAACATAACCAAAGGTTTTACTAGTACGGTGGATCGCGGTGCTGAACTTAACCCTTGTCTGCTTGCCCCGAATGTATTGTTCACAAAAATCCAATTTGCACATCTTGGCACCTCTCAAAAGCCCCTGGTTCACGAGAACTCTCAAAGACTTTTCTCCCGCATGCGTCAAACTCATGTGTCATAGTTGTGTGGTATCTCTGGAAGTGATCTCCTCCCTTCCCACGGTATAAACTTCACCAAGAATAGCTGTACCATCAAAGTAGTACAAGTTGTTACTTCTCCTTTGGCCTTTTAATACAACCATGGCTCCCTTAAGAACCTTTTTCACCCCATTTTTAGACACAACCTTGTAGCCTTTCGCTTCAAGTAAACCCATCGAGATAATGTTCTTCCTCATTTTTAGAATATACCGAACCTCATCAATCTCTTTAACCAACCCATTGTACAACTTTACACGAATGATACCTTTCCCCATAATGCGGCAATGATTATCATTTCCCATCAATACTGCTCCACTTTCTAGTATTTCAAACTAGAAAACCAACCCATTTTGGGACAAATGCGATAAGTAGCATCCGAATCTAAAATTCATTCTTTTGAATCAATAATACATGTATTAGATGTTATAGTAAAAGAGAAATCAGAATCATTACCTCATGTTGCCGTGTCCTGAGCAACATTTACAGAAGAGCCTGTTATTCCCCTTTTCTTCTTCTTAAGAAGCGCGGGACATTCATTTTTCCAATGACCCATTTCCTTGCAAAATGAGCATTGGTCCTTTCCCAAGTTGTTTCAGTTTCCACCACGACTTCTCGATTTCGACCGAGAGTTGTTACCAATGGCTTCCTCTTGTCCGAGAATCTTCCATGAACCATTAATATTTCGGATGTAGACTTATCGGTCTCACGTTCCTCCCTCCTCTGGTACTCGTGGTTTACTACGGCCGTAGTCACATCCATGTATTTTAATGAACTTTTTCCATAAGTTATCGTCGTAACGAAGTGCTCAAATTCTTTCGGAAGTGAGTTCAAGAACAAAAGTGCCTTGTTTTTATCCCTAACTATCTCTTCAAGATTCACCAAGTCGGCTAACAACTTGGTGAAGTCATTCAAATGCTCCGACATACTAATCCCTTGCCTCATAGTGAAGCGGTAAAGCTTCCTCTTCAAGTGGAGTTGATTTTTGATACTCTTTACCAAGTAATTCTCCTCTAGAATCCTCCACCTCCAAATTTTTTTTATAGAGGTTTCATTCATCATAAGGTACTTAATGTCTTGAGCAAGACAAGAACGAATTTGGCCACAAGCCCTCTTGTTCATCTTCTTCTATACACTCTCCTTTATGTCATCCGGCTTGTCCTCCTATACCTCGTCTAAGTCTTGTTGACTTAGGGTATCAATAACCTCGCATCGCCACGTGTTGAAGTTATTTGTGCCGTTGAATTTCTCAACTTCAATCTTTGCATTGTTGAACATCACCGATGTATTCCTTTTCGGGGCCGTCGAAGAACTCGATTCGACTACATCTCCCATATTTCCCCCAATTTTCATGAACTAACCAAATCCAAAACCAAATTGAAATTGAGAAACCCTAAGTTACCTCAAATTCGCGTACTACCGAGGAATCGACCTCACCCTGACAGTAATTGTTGAGTCGCAAGCTCGGAAGCCGAAATTCCAACTCCGATTTGGTTAACAATGAACAATCAAAGAAATACACAATACACAAGTTTAAGGTGGTTCGGCAAGTTGCCTACGTCCACCGTACAAGAGAGAGAGAAAGTTTATTCATGGTCCCAAAGTTACAATCACTCAAGCAATTAGAGGTTCTCTCAAGGATTTCCTCTAAAATTGATCTCACTAAGGGTTGGCCACCAAAGAAACCCAAGTTCCTCTTTATATACTAGGGGAGCATAGTTACTATCACTCAAATCTCGAGGCAAACAAGTGGTTCCAAAACCATCTTAAAAAATAGAGTTTCGCATTGTCATTAGAACGACCCTGATAGTCGTTCGAACGAATTGGGTGGCTGGGCCAAAATTCAAGAGAGTTGTTCAAGGGTCGTTCGAACGACTTGGGTAGCTGGGCCAAAATTTCAAAGAGTTATTCAAGGGTCGTTCAAAAGAAATCTGATAGTCGAACGACCAAGGCAACAGTCCCCACAATTACATGGCCTGAGACTATGCAAAGAATGCCATCTATACCCTGGAGTAGTTGAGATTGACTCTCAAGTTATTGCAAATTGGTACTACAACAAAGGAAAAATTACTTCAAGGTTTCAAGGCATGTGGATGGAGATTAGAGATTTAACAAACTGACTTCAATGTGCACTCAGTCTTATTCTCAGAGAAGCTAACAACCTTGCATATTTCTTTGCAAAATTGGGGAGTGAATAGGTGACTCATTTGTTTTGGAGACTGGCAGACATTCCACTCATAGCTAAAAAAACATATTAACTATGGACAAGTTGAGCATTGCTTAATTAGAAAATGATGTAATTCTTTTCTTTTTCTTAAAGATTTGATGTTTTGTATCAATCCTTTTTTTGTACAGCTTGTTCCCACAATTATTCAATAAAATCCCACATTCAATTAAAAATAAAAAATTATAAGACCAAACTATTTTCGTAATAGACATGTCTTGCATACTCTTAAGTGTGAATCGGTCGCCTATCGTTCGCTCTGAGTAGTTTTCTATATTAATATGTTTTTCATATGAACAGATTGAATCATGCACATAGAACACGGAGATTAGAGACAAAAACATACTTTTTTCCCTTAATCAATACTCAAAGTCCTAATAAAAGAAAACATGTATTATTTCATCTCACATGTTTCTCCCTTATAATTAACAGCTAAGAATTCCATTATGTGCTATTATTGATACGAATTCGTGACCTAATTTCCCCACTTTCCTAAAATTAGGGGTCTTGTAAACCCTCCACAGCTCCACGCTATCGATCGACAAACCAAATTCGAAAGCCCATATTAGTTATAAAGATCGGGCGAACAAAGAGGGTTAGCAAAACCCTCTTTTGTAAGAGGTTAGCAAATTTAGATTATTTCACTAATACAATATATCAACCTAGGCTAGGAGGAACTTCTCATGTGACACCCATTTTGCTCTCCTTGATTTCTCCATGTGTCACGTGACCACCCTTAAAACAAGGAATTTCTTCTTATAATACTCACCATTGGATCAAATTGTAGCTCTACGTAGGTAAGACTCCACAACCAATTACAACCGTTGGATATATATTTCTCTACGTCACAAACCCTATAAATAATACCCCTAACTATAATAACGACTTGCATCAACTCTCTAAAAAATGTCAGTTTTCAAAGCATGTTTGCTCTTTCTTCTCTTCTCATCAGTAACAGCAAATGCAGCTTACAATGTGATGTCTTTCGGCGCGAGATCGGATGGTAATACCGACTGCACAGAAGCGTTTCTCAAGGCGTGGTCGTCAGCTTGCAGTTCGGTTAGTCCATCAACCATTTATGTCCCGAAAGGACGGTGGTTAATAAAAAATGCAGCTGTTTTTAGAGGGCTATGTAAGAGTAAGATTGTAATTCAGATTGATGGTACTCTTGTTGCCCCTTCCGATTATCGGGTGCTGGGTAGTTCGGGGAATTGGCTTTTGTTTATTCAAGTGTCTGGGTTGTCAGTATTTGGTGGGACGATTGATGGGCAGGGGTCTGGTCTTTGGGCTTGTCGGAACGCTGGGAAAAGTTGCCCCGAGGGAGCTAGGGTGAGTTTGTGTGTTTACGACAATAAATATGACCATGGAACTAAATATCGAAATAATCCATGTTTTTAATTTTATTTATGTGAAATGTTGCGATTTTTTTGTTATGTACGATCCCATGATATTATTTTTTTGCTACTAATACATGTTTTATGTGTGTTTAGTCGATAACGTTTAACTATGCAAACAATGTGGTGATAAGTGGCTTGACATCAATCAACAGTCAGTCAATGCACATTGTCGTCAACGGCTGTAACAATGTAGTAATCAAAGGGGTGAATATTGTTGCGCCGGAGCAAAGCCCAAACACGGACGGCATACATGTACAGCGGTCAACAGGTGTCACCATACTAGATACAAGCATAAAGACCGGGGATGATTGTGTTTCTATTGGCCCCGGTGCAAGAAATCTGTGGATCGAACGTGTTGGATGTGGCCCCGGTCACGGAATTAGGTATTGTCTGAGACCGTTTAAAAGAAACTGCCTTAGGATAAAAGCGTAAATATGTTTTGACGTTCATGTTTATTGGTTCTAAATTGCAGTATTGGGAGTTTGGCAAGGGATCTCAATGAAGATGGTGTACAAAATGTGACCGTAAAGGATACAATCTTCACTGGGACACAAAACGGGTTACGAATTAAGTCGTGGGCAAGACCAAGCAATGGGTTTGTTAAAGGCATACTATATCAAAAAATTCTCATGAAGAACGTCAATAACCCAATTATAATCGACCAAAAGTACTGCCCGGATAACAATTGCCCTCATCAGGTAAAAATAAAATCATGTGCGATTTTTTCTTGTAATAAATCTTATACAGTTAAACTACTCACACACCTCTCTATTCTTTCTTTTTCCTTTCAGAGCTCTGGTATAAAAATTAGCGGAGTGACGTACCAAAACATACACGGAACATCTTCGTCAGAAGTTGGGGTAAAGTTTGATTGCAGCCCTAGCAATCCCTGCAGAGGGATCACGTTAAACGACGTAATGCTTACATTTCTAAACAAGCCCGCTCAGTCGTCCTGTGTGAACGCAGGAGGAACTAGCAGTGGGTTAGTCCTCACCGGAGGGAGGTGTTTGTAGTAATGGTGTTAATTACATATAGAAGGCAGTAGACACTAGTGACTAGCATGTGTCTCTCCACATAGCAGGCAAAATATCTCTTAAAGATTAGCAACTGTAGTTAGAATTAAGGGAATCAAATGTTCAAGATTATGCAGTAGTGTTGGATCATGTGCTTCAAATTATAGTTAGAAGTACACAAATCTTTTGTAATCATAATTAAATTTGCGTGTTACAAGTCAACTTGATCGGTTATAATGTTTAAATTTCAAACATCGTGAACAAATAGGGTGGATTGTATCCATGTCATGGGTCTGTTATAACTAAACAATACGGGTATATTTTGTTATTTCCTGATGATATACAAATCATGTAGGACATTGTAAGCTTAGAACTGCTAACATTAGACTCTTACTGAGTGGCATCACTCTGCTCTCCAAGCTGATTCTGGTTTTAGGCCGGTTCGAGTAGGCATGCGTGACCGTTACAGATTTTATTGCGTATCTACTTGTGCAGAAATTCAGGAATATTAAAGTCGTGGGCGCATATATTTGTTTAGTTAACTAAAGACTTCTAAGTGAATCCATATATATGTAGTAACCCTTTATAAGAGTAGTTAGATTAAATAGTACACATGCACTAATAGTCTAATATCCCTTTGACCTTCATACAAGTTTGGTATTTATCCAGAAATGAGCTAAATGATGAACAAGATTCGCTTAATTTTACATGGTGTACATGTTATGCTAGGGCAGTGTTGATCAACCAAACAAGACTACTTGACCAGCTTGTTAGGCTGAATCCACAGTTACGTAATACTGATTGGGGGCTGAAACATAAGCTTAGTTAACCACACGCGTCGCTATAACTTTAATTAAGTAATGATCATATTAACCGGCTCAAATATATTAATAAAGGTTTAGGGCACCCTAATCTTTGTGTTTGAACAAATTAATTGTAATAGTTCAGGCCATAATATTGGTCATTCTATTCAAGTTAATAGGATTTTGGACCAAACACTGTTGCAGAGAACACTGTAATAAAAGAGAGGAATACAGAGATTTGAAGCTCTTTCGAGCATTTCAGACCACTTACATTTCTGAGTTAGACAAATCTTTTGGTTGAAAGCGTGTTGGACATATTTAGCTTATTGGACGCATTAGTTATGATCAGTTAATTAAGCATTGTTTGGTTTCGGGATTGTAAGACAAGAGAAGAAATACATAAGTTTTGGAAAGTAAATATGATACTCTTCAATGAAGAGTATACGACTGTTCATAGTGCATGAAATGTGGTTTGAATTAATGCAGATAAATAAGGACGGAGCTTCTATATAATATCCACAGTTAAAATGGATCAGCACTTGGACCATGTTATTCGACTTCGATATTATTAAGTGTCGGCATCGGGAACTTGTTAATTGTTATGCTCACATTTCTAACTCATAATGTTTGGACTGTGAGGCTGTTGTACGTAAGAATCCGATGGAGGAATATAACATAATAAATGTTATAGCTTACGTACCAAAAGTATTCTTAATTACTAATGATATTATTCACCAATTTGTCTAAAACTGCGCAATAGTGAGACATACATTATTAATTAATTAATGTCACACAAAATGAAAAGTACCTTAACCTTGTAAAAGGGTAAGTTTAATACATTCCTTAACTCAAGAGCGGGCGATATGAGTTTTGTTACATTCCTTAAAGAATCAGGAAAGTAAAATGCTTTCACCGCCACAGAACAGTTCTCTCTCGATTTATTAGTAGTACATATTGCAAAATAGAAATACATTCTTCAAAAGTTGAGATCTTTCCCTGAAGCTTCGGTGAACATTCCCCCTTCTACTAAAAACAACTTGAAGGCTTGATAATACCAAAAGTGGCACCATCTGCACTCGAGCATGAAGACTCTGCAGGTTGATTCCGACAACTAAGATCAACGTCCTCCATAATTAGACCATTACACGGTTTCTCTTGGCTGCAGTCGAATTTCACGGCCACTTCAGTAGCTGACGTCCCTTTTATGTCCTTGTAGGTAATGTCACTTATTTGTATTCCTGAAGCCTACAAATTCAATAAACAATTAAGATTAACTGCGAATAGTTTTGCCAAACATATATGTTTATTTTACCCTTTTAATATTGTACCTGATGAGGGTGAGCGCTATCGGAACCGTACTGTTGGTCAATGATAATGGGATTTTGGACATTAGTCATGGTCGCATGTTGGAAATGAACCCCTTTGACAAACCCCGTGTTTGGTTTTGCCCATGTTTTGATTCTAAACCCGTTCTCAGTACCGGTGAATGTTACGGTTTGAACTGTCACATTTTGTACTCCTGCCTCATTCCCGTCTCTCCCAAGACTCCCAATACTACTCACAACAAGTACATCATTAGAGACATTATACTTTCATCGATCAAATATCTTTCTATATATCTTAGAGTAATAAATTAAATATATACTTATTGTCGATTTTAATTTACCTGATACCATGTCCAGGTCCACAGAAGATGTCCTCGATCCATAAGTTTGATGTCCCGGGACCGATTGAGATGCAATCGTCGCCAGTACTAATGGTGCTCCCCGTGATCGTAACCCCTGTGGATGATTCCACGTGTATACCATCAGTGTTCGGGCTATTTCCATCGGATCTTATCTTCACCCCTTGAACATTCACATTTTCACAAGAGTCGATTTTAATGTTGAACATCTGGCTGTTGATCGACGTTAACCCTTTGATCACGATACCTTTGGAGTTCGAAAACTGAAGTGACTGTCAATTATACCAAAATACATGTCAACAAGTTAAAGTGTTGCTATGTAAGTTATTAAGTAGTATATAGTATAAATATTAATATATGTACCGTGGCTCCGGAAGGACAGTTGTTCCCGTTAGACTTGCAAGCCCACAAATCGGTTCCTTGTCCGTCTAAAGTTCCACCAAGGATGGAAACCCCAGTGACATGATCAAATTTAAGCCAATTTTCAATGTTTGCATTGACATAATAATCTGACGGAGCAATGAGTGTTCCCTCAATCTGAAAAGTGATATCAGCGTTTGCACATTCATTTCCGGAGAATTCTGCATAGGTTAACAAGTATTTCCCTGGTGGAACATATATCACAGGCGAACCAGAAGACCTACATGCTTGGTTCCATGCGTCAAGGAAGGGTTGAGCGGAGTCTGTTGTGCCTTCGGGCTTGGCCCCTAACTGAACCACATTATAGACGGCACTTGATGATGATGTGTGAATGATACTGATGAAGAAGAGGAAGGAGAGAAGAAGGTTAATTGTTGCCAAAATCTCCATTATGTGTGTGTGAGAAAGAAGGAGATTTTGTGAGCTGAGATGATGAGAGTTTGGGGAAAGCATGCAACTATTTATAGATGAATTCGTCTAGGTTGGAGGAAGGATAGCTGAAACTTGAAGCAAAGCAACCGCCGAATTTGAGAGCGATGGTTTGAAATCGGGCAGTTGAACTTTTTTATATTAAGTCGACAGACATTAACTTAAGCTATTGTATGTAACATGGAATTTAATTGTTGTTTTAATATGACCTACATCTGGCCATGTTTTATGGATATTGCCAAAATCCTTATCAAGAGTAAAGATTTCTATTTCGTATTAAATACTGAAGGCCTGCTTCTAGACTAAGTTATAGGGGTTTGCCAAGTTTAACATGTAAGTTGAACGTGATGGCATCATACGAGTTGAGTTGGAGTATGCATATATATATAACCTTCACTAGTCATCATGTAACCTTGATGTGTCATAACTAATTTTATAGCCCAATTAAATCACTTATGGATCTAATCCAGCATTGCACGAAAGACTTCGAACATGCAATGCATATTTTAGGTAAGGTTAAAGCTTAAAACACCTGAAATTAACATACTAATTGAGTACCAATAAGTACATGGAAAACTTGCATGTACAACGAGGAGGTTTAATGCGTAATTACTGCTAAAAAGATTTGGGAATGTTAAAGTCTTGAGGTACATGTTAGTTTAATTAATGGTTTGCAGATAATCCTCCATATATAAGGTGACTATCCCTTAATTTATGATTGCAATGTCTGCGTTACAAGATAGTAGGGACCCTTTATAGAGGTATAACTTTAAATGTTACTTAATTATGAACTAATGCTGTAAATTTTAGTACTTATTTGTCTCGGAATTTCTTTGCTTTCACTTTCACATGGCATCTATCAGCCCGAACCCACTCTTGCTTAATCAATGTTGAAAATATGGGATTGTAGAAGCCTATATATGATAGTTTACTTATATAATCTAAGTATAGGCCATGCAACTAAAACCCCTTTTGAGGGGTAATAATTATACATTAAAATTCCTTCACTGAAATTGCATTTTTTTTCAGGATAGGTTCCCTTGAGTAGTTTGACCTGCATGTTTGTTAGTTTTTATCAAGGATGAGTAAAATGAGGACAATTTTTCTTTTTCACATGGTGCATGGAGATGCTATATATGATAAGGCACTGGTCATCAACCAAAGAACACTGCTAAGTGACCCTTTATTCCGGATCTGCCTGACATCAGGCCAACCCAACAGTTATAAAATTCGGACGGTAGAGGGAACCAAACTACTGATGAATACCAAATACTCAAACTACTTGGATAGTTTTGCTTGCGCTGGCTAGACATCTAAACCGTCTGTTGGGTACCTCGCTACAACATTATTATCAAATTTAGTACATCTGATAGTGCCCCTGGATCATTTTCTGTTAGAATAGACTCTGGAAAGGTTCAGGCCATATTTCTCACTTATGAATGCAATAAAGTCCATGTTCTCTCACTTCAGAGAATTCTGGCATGTACTGTAATTAACCTAATAAAATCGTTTGAAGGGTCCAATTTTCAACGCTCTTTTGATTCATAAAAAGCTAATTAAAACACATGAAACTTATTTACAATAGCGGTAGATTAAAACAGCATGCGTGCGAAAACATGCTACGGATTTTAATGCATAATTAACTACATGGTCATGTCTAGGATTTTTAAAACCAAGGGGTTGCGGATATCACTCCATATAAGATGACTAGCTATATCCTTCTTTTGTTAAGCCATGTCTGTGTTAATCATTACAGGAGATATAATTGATTACATGGTCAATAAGTTTGATATTTACCCAGAATGAGCTAAATGGTCCCTTTTAAGACTAGCTAGGGTTCTTAAAACCAAGATACACAAACAACCCTTTATAGGGGTATTGTTGATAACATATTACAGGAGATATAATCCCTTTGACCTTCATTTAAGTTTTATTATATTTACCTAGAATGAGCTAAATGGTCAATAAGAACAAATTTTCTTAACTTCACATGGCGCACATGTTTTGCTAATAAACCAAACAAGACTGTTTATATATACCTATGTATCGGTTTTTTGTTATGTTATGTTATCATGCTTACAACAAAAAGCAAACTAAAAGCTAAAACGGCTGCTTGATCATGGATCCACCAATATCAGGCCGATCCCACAGGCCACAGTGATAGATTGCTAGCGGGAGAAAATGCATGATCAAGTCATATATAGTCTAATGTCCATCAGAAGTACAAGCCCCAAAGAAAATGGTGCCGCGAATTAATCAAAAATTCAAATTTTTCTGTCAATACAATTACATATGTACAGATTAACGTTCTCTTTAATTCAAACAACTCGATGCTGATACTGAGCTACTTATCTTCCCATCTGCATTGAGACAAGAAGATTGTGCTGGGTTGTTCTGATATGTAAGCTTCACATTTATCACATTCATCTCCCTACAAGGATTCGTCACACTGCAATCAAATTTCATGGCAATTGGAGTAGCAGACGACCCTCGAATATTTCTGTACGTCACTTGGCTGATTTTGATTCCGGAGTTCTGAATTTGAGTACACAGCAGCATATCAAAATGAAGATTAAATATATAATTGCTGGTCATATTATTTAAAAGAGAACTTGTAGGAAGTAATTTTTACCTGACTAGGGCATGCTTCATTGCGAGGACAATAATGTTGATCGACTATAATGGGGTTTTTAACATTCTTCATTATCACATCCTGGTAAAGAATTCCTCTCACGAACCCAGTACTGGCAGAAGTCTTGGCAAGGACTAAACCATTATCGCTTCCGGTAAAAGTAACTGTTTTAACTGTCACATTTTGCACCCCATCTTCTATAGCATCCTTGCCAAGACTTCCAATGCTGCAACAATATGTATACATTTTCGCAAGTACTAATTAGTGTGTTCGGAATTATTTACACGTAAGAAAATATATGTGGTATTGCTGACCTTATGCCATGACCAGGGCCACAGTTAACGCCTACGATCATTAAATTTCTTGTGCCGGGGCCAATGGAGATACAGTCATCACCCGTTTTTATACTTGTGCCAGTAATGGTAACACCAGTTGAGGTCTGAACATGTATGCCGTCCGTGTTTGGACTATTATCTGGGGCAACAATTTTTAGTCCTTGCATGATCACATTATTGCAACCGTTGATTACAATATGAGACGCCTGGCTGTTGATTGACGTCAATCCTTTTACATTTACGTTTCGAGCACCGTTAAACGTCAAGGACTGCACATATCAAATAACAATCTGTATGTGAGAAATCTTGATCGTATAATAAAATTTCAGTGATACAAACTTCAGTCCGGCATTTTACGAAATAAGCCTCCAAAATTTCTAAGGTGATCAGGGTCAAAGTCGGAATATCAAAACTCGGAATGTTATAAAATTTACTTACCCTTGCTCCGTTTGGGCAATTTTTACCCGCGGCTCTGCAAGCCCAAAAACCCGCTCCTTGTCCGTCTAATGTTCCACCAGAGATCGACACACCATTTACTTTGTTGAATAAAATCCAATAACCCGTATTCTCGAGGTCCCAATAATTAGTTGGAGCAACCAAAGTACCATCAATCTTAATGTTAGTAGCATTGTTCTTACATGGGCCTTTGAAAATTGCTTGACCGATCAAATACCTACCTTGTGGTACATAGAGCTCTACGGATTTTGTTGATCCACAGGCCACTGCCCATGCAGCAAGAAAGGGTTTGGTCGTGTCCGTTTTACCATCGGGTTTTGCACCGAATGTTGCCACATTTACATTGTAGACAGAATTTGCTGATGTGAAGAGTATGGAGAGGAGAAACAAAAGAATGCATTGTGATTTCTTCATTTGAGAGAGAGAGAGAGATGTTGATGCTTGGAAGCTGAAGGAAGTTAAAACAGTTATAGTTGTATTTATAGTATTTTTGGTAGGTTAAATGAGTTGAAATTACAACAATACCCATTTCGTATATAGATTATATTTGCATTATTGAACCGCAATCATGCAAAAAAATTTCAAAACCTAGTTTATAAAAGTAAAGTTATTGTATTAAGAGTCTAAACATGCTTTAAGCTCAAATATATCCCCAACTTTTAGGCTTTTAAGTTCCCTTCTATCCATACTTAGTTTGGAAATCTGATTTGATCCGGGTCCATTCATGCATTTCATTTTGAATTTAGGGTCTATTAGCTGAATTTGTAGGCATCAAACAACTGAAAACTATACATTTTTATGCATTATTTCGGGAAAAACTTTATATTGGACTTGTTTTCCAAGCTATACTCAAACACACTCTAGAGAGGATTTCTCACGAAATTAACTAAGTAGTGCGAAAAGAATACCATAAGAGAGTCAACTTATCAAATGAAGCATGTGGCAACAGCTCCGTAACAGTTATCAAGTACAATAGAGTATACTTATTAATTTGAAGAATAGAATGTTAGGGTGTTTCGTTAAATATGATACATTGTTTAATTTAGTTCGTAATAAGAGAATATCTGGTTTTCTTCGGGTTGGTGAGTATGTGAAGTACACATGAATTTAGTCTCCAAAATTTTTGGGAACATGGCGTTAACCCCGGGTGGGTTTTGTTTTTTTACATTTTTTATCATCCAGATTAATCAAACTGTGTTTATAAGTCGTATTGGCTAACAAACAACCGAGTTTAAGTGGAACAACTAACTATTAGAGACCATGACTAGCTAACTAATTAATCCCATTTCTTTTCAATCAGTCGAGGTTCCGCTTCTACGAGTACATAATTAGTACGTTCCTGATGAACATGTGATGTAAAGTAAAACTTAGCTAGGTATTGGTCATTTAATTCCTTCATCAACTCTCAAGAGTCTTAATCATTGGGAGAGAACATGGCAAATTTATATGTTTAAGCTCACATGGCTTCTCTTCTATTTAAATTGTCTAAGAATTCCATTTCCGTGCTATTATTGTGCCTTTTAATTTGTACTCCTCTCATCTTCTTATATGCATGTTATCCAAATTATGAATTGATTAATTATTATTAGACAAAATGGCATATATACCTAACGCAGTAATGATCATGAGATTAAAGTATAAAATTCAAAAAATACAACAGAGACTAACAAGGGAAATTGCAGTCAAAGTAAGAATTTCAAACTTGACTTCACTAGAAGGTCATTGCGTTTTAGTCTCTCCGGTGTAAAGTTTGGAAACACCCGCACAATACATGATGAGTGTACATACGCCATACATGGAAAGCATAAACCAAGTTATCAATCTATATGTTTTTTTTTTTAATCCGAAAGCATCTCTACGGTTCTCTAGACGTTAATCAACAATGCAGACATAACGGCTTTTCAAACCTGTTATTTCTTCTTTTATACAAATATCATAATAAAGTAGCCGCCCAAATTACATCCGCAAGTTAGGTCAATTTAGGAAAGCTTGGATCAACTTCGGAGTAGGTAGGTACGTACATTGTATAAAATACCTACATTTCTTAAGATGTACGGTGTCTCTGGCCCGCAATTTTCTCATAAGATTAGTATATATAAGTTATAATGCAGACGCAGGTTTCAGTCAAAATATTAATAATAGCGAGAATGTCTTCTTTTTCACTCCATTGGTCATGTTTCATGTGATGATAATATATAAACCATGATACAAGGAAGTATTGTCAAACATTGCTTTATGATAATCACTGATCAGTTATAGAAACGTCACGACTTATGCCTAAGGCTGCTAATTGGACCCCAACAAGATAATACGACCTGAACTTGAAGTGCTATAAACGGGTTTGGGTTCACCCTTGATAGATTTGGGTCATAAATGGGTTGACATCAAGGGCGGAACCACATGGAGACTACCCTGGGTTATAGCCCGGGGTAGATTCCAAAGAAAAAATTATTTTATACTCTTGAGAGTAGTACATTTTGTTGACTTAGGCACTACCTAGCATTAATAAATGCCTATCTAATCTCTACTCACCACATGTCGTTGAAAAAAAAAACTTTATGGTTTTATCCTTAATTTGAATGATTGATATCTAAGTAGTTTATTTTTGTACGACATTGGGTATATAGGTTACACAACTCTAGATTATAAGTAAGAGTTTACTTATGAGTTGTAATATGCGTGATTTGAGTTGTCTCCAACAGACACATCATGAGGTGTGTCTTAAGGTGTGACCCTTGGTGAAGAGTCGTAACTTGAGGTGTGACTTTTAGTGAAGAGACACTAACTTGAGGTGTGACATTTGGTGAAGAGGCACTAACTTGAGGTGCAACCCTTGATGAAGAGTCACCTATACTCTATATAAACCCAACTTCGTTTTTATTTTTTATGAATCAGTTTTTCAGAGTTTTTTTGAGTCATTTTCAAGAGAGAAAATAGATGCAATCAAGGTTCGTTTGGCAGAGAGATAGAAGTGTTTTCTTCTCTCTGTGACTGATCGCTGTATCTTGGGAGATAGGGGCCGATTATATCCTGCAAAGCACTGTGGCAGGGGCGAATCTGTCTTAAGGAGATAGTGTGCATGCACTAGACTCGATCATATCCCGATAAGTGTTTTGATATCTTTCTAATCTCCTTAACTTATTTTTGATTATGCCAATCTTTGAACACAGACTAACAACCATCTTAAGACAGATTCAAATATCATTTTAGTGTGTTCAAATTTTGGTGTAAATTAACAATTACTACTAATCGCATGGCAAAATAGAGATTTGTTTTCATTTTTACAGGGACGAATGACCCTCTTGGTAAATAGTCCTTTAGAGTTGAAAATAGTGACTAAAAGGAAAGTGGCTTTTCATTTCCGTGAGTGATTGAGGGTGAGCAAGATTTGTAGAGCCAGAGAAAGACCGTATTTTTTTTAATGAAGAAAAATATAAGGCAGGGAAGAAAATTTCAGAAGAATTCTATTGTGGGAGAGGATTATCAAGACTTTCCCAATCTTCATCGTGAATGGTCAGTCCAAGATACGAGATTCAGATTGGTACTTAATGGTTTCTTTTCTTCTAGTTATTCGAAGTACGGAGGTATGACGATGGGTTTTGAGAATTGGGTAATTAGTTTTTGTTCTCCCTTATTCTTCGATCCCAATTCGATTTATGTCGTTTGGGTTTTGTTTGGTTGATGTATCCCAAGTGTTAGTTTGATCCCTTTGTCAAATTGTTGATTTATGGGGACAAATTAGGGCTTTGAAGAGTCAGGAATATAAGGGTCACTCATTGAGGAGTTGAGACCTAGGTGTTGATTTTAAAGAGTTTATTTTCAAGAAGAGAAAATCTGTCAAATTCCTACTGAAATCGAAATGTGGTAGGCATCGCAGCGTTGTCTATGGGAGCATTGAACAACACTTACTCGTGTATTCGACAGTCCTAGACTCGGTGTTATGATATCATTGATTTTAATGGGTTTTATTATTTTGGGGAATGTTACAAGACACATTCCAATCCCATGACAACATCCATAAAAGAAGAGTTTCTTTGCGGGATTGTCTAGTTATGGAATAACTTTAATTTGTCGAATAAAGTATTTTAGGAACGATTCAGGGTGAACTCATTCAAATTAGTATAAACTAATGAGATTGGTTTTCCTACAACACATGAGAATTAACTTGGAGTTTCTTTTCGGTTTCGTGATGATCATAATAAGATTGTTTGTTTTTCGAGACCATTCTATGAGTAGATTAGAGACTGCAGAGTGTCTTCCTTTAAATTATTAAAAATTGTGAGGAAAAGCTTTATTTATAGCAGCTTTGTTTATGGCATAGTTTTAGAAAGGCAGAGTGTCTTCCTATAAATTATTAAAAAATATAGGGGATGTTATGCATATTTAAACAAAGAAGCACTAGTCAGGGTACTTAACTTTCATGCTATTTAAGCTTTTAATGGTTCCTATAACTTGTATTTATAAGTGGGGTACAATAGGGTACTCTTAATAAGAAATTGCCTATGTGAGTGTGAGGCAGGGCCGCTTCCATGAGAATTTTATAAGGCAAAATTCTCTAATAGCACTCATGAATCCAGGATTTGTTCAGGGCCAAATTGAATACAACTGTGAGAGCCGATTACGTTTGGAAATGTACTGTGTGAAGACTATTGTCTTGCTTTACACTAAAGCTGACAATTTAAGAGATATGTTCACTAATCAGCGTAAATCTGATAGTTTTTTACTAGGCAAGGTTCAAGTCTCCAAGACACCTCTCTCGATGTAGGATCATTCCCTATTATTCTTTTCTTCTTCTTTTTTGTTTGGTCTGAGTTTATCTGTTACAATTCAAATGTGGGGGATTATTGGAAGAAAAAAACCCTGTGGTTTTATCCTTAGTTTGACTGGTTGATATCTAAGTGGTTTATTTTTGTACCATATTGGGTATGTAGGTTACACAATTCTAGGTTATAATTAAGAGTTTACTTATAAGTTGTAATATGCGTGATTTGAGTTATCTCCAACAGACACATCATGAGGTGTATCTTAAGGTGTGACCCTTGATGAAGAGTCGTATCTTAAGGTGTGACCTTTGGTGAAGAGGTACTAACTTGAGGTGTGACCTTTGGTGAAGAGGCACTAACTTGAGGTGTAACCTTTTGGTGAAGAGGCACTAACTTGAGGTGTAACCCTTGGTAAAGAGTCACTTATACTCTATATAAACCCAACTTCGTTTTTATTTTTTATGAATCCGTTTTTAAGAGTTTTCTTGAGTCATTTTCAAGAAAGAAAATAGACGCAATTAAGGTTCCTTTGGCAAAGAGATAGAAGTGTTTTCTTCTCTCTGTGACTGATTGTTATTTCTTGGGAGACAGGGGCTGATTATATCCTGCAAAGCACTGTGGCAGGGGCAAATCTGTCTTAAGGAGATAGTGTGCATGCACTAGACTCGATCATATCCCGATAAGTGCTTTAATCTCTTTCTAATCTCCTTAACTTGTTTATGATTATGCCAATTTTTGAACACAAGCTAACAACACATGTCACCCATTTTATTAAGAAACCTATGCCATCTTTCTCGTTCTTTCCTTCTTCTCACCAAACTTCCCCGTTTCCCTCACCAACCAAAACTTTCCCCATTAGGAAAAGGAAAAAAATTTGGTTACCATCATAAAACAACCCCACCTAACACATGTTCCCTTTCTTGAAAAGCTTAACCCATTTTTCTTATGACAATCTTAATAAGTTAGGACATCTTTGGGCGGAACTCGCTAACTCTTTAGCCAATTATTCATATCAACGAATAATTAGAGATGAATAGACTAAATAAAAGTGGTTCCCTTGTTTATATTTCTTGGTTTGATTGCCATCAACTATTGATTGATTATATATTTAGTGTGTTTATCTAGTTGCGTACATTCAAAATATATATATAGAAATACCCTATATTTTTTTTTCGGGAACCCCCATAACTATTTAGCCCCCCTAACATTAATTCCTAGTTCCGCCCCTAGTTGACCCGCTAGCTAGTATTATAATTTTATTTGGGCTTACGACCATTAGGCTTTTCTCTATATGATATTTAGTCATTTTGATGTAACATAAAACTCTAAAGAGTCAAAGAAATCTCATATGCTCTTCAGCTTCTCTCTCTTTCTCACGGTCACTACGAAAGTATGAACCTCATCTAAATTCTGAGGTCCTGAACTTGTGTGTCTATGGTCATGAAATGATGGACTATTTGATTTATGAGAAATTTGATGTATGAGGCCTTAACCTCTGTAACTTATTAACTTGTTGTATTTAAGAGTTTAAGCTTCTAAACAGGTCGGGTTGACCTGGTTACCTGGTTATCGTGTTGACCCAATAGTTTCACGGGTAAAATAGGTTGGGTTGGATCAACACGGTAATTCGCAGGCCGGGTTTGGTCTAACTTTCAAAACTGTTTACTAAACGGGTCGGGCTGACTACTTGTTGACATGAACCCGAGATTACACGAACTGAACATGACACGACACGACACGACCCATTGACAACCCTACTTATTCCCATGCATGGTTCGATATATTGGAATATCGACCTGGTTCGAGAAAAGGTTTAAGAATATATTATATATCATGATAATTCTCAATGATTCGCTTCATATAATGCCCATGACTAGCCATAGGTTTAGGGATAAAGATTTCTAATGTACCAAACTACTCAAGCTGGGTTACAGACGAGAATGTCAATAGATCGGATCATGAATCAGGATTATACTTTTATTACCTAAATACTTTTCAAGACAAAAATCTTATCTTAGAGAAACTTGATCTGTTGAAAAGTGTTGAGATATATAGTCCCACAGTAAGCAAAACTCTACTAGGCATAGATACTGGGCCAAACTTGAATATAGGCCCATTAGGCATTCCTAAGCACTTCTCCATTGAACATATGTCTGATGGGCATGTAAAATGACCATTTTTCCCCTATTACTTAATGTTTATTATCCTTAATTTTATAAACATGATTTATAAAAACAATTTTTGCATTTCAGCTCATATGGAGCTCATTTATCAAATATGTGCAAATACCGGGATGCACAGCTCAAAAGATGAACTGCTGGAGAAGGATGTAGAGTTGTCAAGCACAAGGGTCCTACATTGGGAGGTTACATTTTAGAAGATAACTCACTACAAAAAAATGATTATTAGAGACTAGATATTAGAGACAGAGTAAAATTTGTCTCTAATAATATCATATTTGGGACGGTTTTTATTTCGTGTCTTATTATTTTTGTTTATGGGATGATAGACACGTAATAGTTACGTGTACAACTCCTAAATTTATATCTACCTAGTCATTTATTAAATAAATGTGATATTAATAGTGTTTTTGCTTGTATTTATAGAAATCAGACAAATGATAAACAAGTCGTACATTTTTCTGGTTTTTAACAAAAAACAAGGGTGATGTACTCCAAGAATGATCGTCATTTAAAGTTATCAACCAAAGGCCCATGGAGGAGTATTAAAGAGGCATTGATGGAGATCATCAAGTCATATAATTTTATGCATGGACTAAGGCATAGACTATGGAGTTTTAAAGCTCTTATATTTTGTGCATAATGGAAGACATTGTTCAGGGGATTTCTCATTTATGTTGATATTTTGTAACCCCTTTGTTAGGAATATGGTTCAAAAATTGGGAAAGTCGTTTGAACGACAGAGTTTTCATTGAAGTCGTTTGAACGACTTCTGAGGTCATTCGAACGAAAATAGTTCTTGGGCCAAAATTCCAAAGGATTGTTAAATGGTCGTTCGAACGACCTCATGACTCGTTCGAACGAATTTGGCTCTGTTTGTTTGTTTCTAAGTTCGTTTTGAAGGGAATTTGATCTAAAGCGATGGATTATCCCATGATGGGTATTTTGTAGATGACCTAATGGAAAGTCTATGTATAGAGAGTGTATGTTAAAGGCCTTTGCACTGTGAGAAATTATTAGAGAGAGAAAAGGGAAAAATCTAGGGTTTAGCTCTGGAGAGGTTTCTTGGGTTTTATTTCTAGGGTTTCTTGCTGGGATTATCTGTAAGGGTAGAGGTGAGGTTTGAGTGATCTCTGTAACTTCTTATAACCCTTAGTATGATAATATATTCGTTGTGCTTGTCGGGGGTGGTTTTGATCCTGTTTAGGGTTTCCACCTTACTTAAACCTTGTGTATATATTTTATTGCCTTTGTTCAAATTCTCTTTGGTTAGAGTTTGTTCTTCGAGTTCTTATTAATTGTATTATGCTTCCACGTTGCAATTTTCTCTCTCGGTTTCCTAACAATTGGCATTAGAGCAAGGTTTGGGGCAAGAAGAGTAGCAAGATGGGAAGATCTAGGTATTCTAACGCGATCAAGTTTTATGTTGAGAAGTTTGATGGGAAGATCAATTTTGGATTGTGGCAAATTCAAGTCCAAGAAATCTTGACTCAAGGAGGGTTATGCAAGGCACTGAAAGGGAAGCCTATACCTAAAACTCTGGTTGAATGTATAGCAGCCCAGAGAGCGGGCGATGATAAAGAAGAGGACTGGGAAGATCTAGATTCAAGGACTGCGAACAAGATACGCCTTTGTCTCGCTAAGAATGTTTTGGCAAACGTGGCTGGAGAGAAGACCACAAAGGGTCTTTGGGAATAACTTGAAAGTTTATACCAAATGAAGAGTCTATCGAATCGCTTATACCTCAGGGAGCGGCTTCATACACTTAAGATGAATGAGGGTACGAACGTTGGTGATCACCTAGGTTCTTTGAACGGGATTGTTTCAGAATTGGAATCTATCAGAGTTAAAGTTGAGGATGAAGATAAGGCGCTTCAACTCATATGGTCTCTTCCACCTTCCTTCAAGCATCTTCAGCCTAAGTTGATGTATAGGAAGGAAACCTTAAGTTTTGAGGAGGTTACAAGTACGCTTCATTTCGAGGAGAGAAGGCTTAAGGGTAGCGAATCCTTTGGGGAAAACTCTGCAATGGTGGTTAGTGGGAAGAGAAGCTTTAATAGGTTCAGAAAATGAACTTGTTGGAGCTGTGGTCAATCGGGTTATTATAGATCGGATTGCAAAGCGGATAAAGGAAATGGAGCAAGTTCGGCAAGAGGCTCCGAAAGTGACACTAACAAACTGGCAACGGTTCATAGTAATGATGGTGATGAGGCGCTCCTCATTGTGGCCGCTGATGGTTCAGGCCACGATAGAGGATGGGTGTTTGATAGTAGGGCTACAATGCATGTATAGGCACACAAGGCATGGTTCGGCAATTATGCAAGGTGTGAGGGTAGCAAGTTTGTGTTGATGAGCGATGGATCTTGAAGGCCGATTTTGGGAGTGGATGATATTTGAGTGAGGATGTTCGATGGACGCATCTTAGTTCTTCATGATATTTAACATATGCCGAGTATGACTCATAATCTAATTTAACTTTCCAAGTTAGATAATAAGGGTTATAATTACTCCGGGCGAGGTAGAGTAATGAAAGTTTATTGGAAGTCTTCTTTGATCATGAAGGGAGTTCTAAGTGGGAACTTATATGCATTGGTTGGTAAATCAATAGGTGGAGATGTGAAGGTTGCGTGTACCAGGGGAGCTATAGAGATTTCTCAAAAGAGGAATTTAGTTTAAGGTAGAGCAATGACACGGTCTACAAAGATGATCAGAAAGTGGGTTCCAATTGGTAGGTCTAGGAAAAGCCTAGACTTGGGTAATTCTCTTAATTGAGAAGCAACAAGGATACACGACGAATGCAGTAGAAGTAATGGTTTTATCGCCGAGGTGGAGATTGTTAGGAATACGGCTCAAAAACTGGGAAAGTCGTTCGAACGAGTGGAGAAATCGTTTGAACGACAGAGTTTCCGTTAAAATTGTTCGAACGACTTCCAAGGTCGCTCGAAAAAAAATAACTCTTGGGCCAAAATTCCAGAGGATTGTTAAATGGTCGTTCGAACGACCTCATGACTCGTTCGAACGACTTTGGCTCTGTTTGTTTGTTTCTAAGTTTGTTTTGAAGGGGATTTGATCCAAAGCGATGGATTATCTCGTGATGCATATTTTGGAGATGACCTAATGGAAAGTCTATAAATAGAGAGTGTATGTTAAAGGCCTCTGTATTGTGAGAAAGAGTTAGAGTGAGAAAAGGGAGAAATCTAGGGTTTAGCTTTGGAAAAGTTTATCTAGTTTTCTTTATAGGGTTTCTTGCTGGGATTATCTATAAGGGTAGAGGTGAGGTTTGAGTGATCTCTGTAACTTCTTGTAACCATTTGTGTGATAATATATTCGTCGTACTTGTCGGGGGTGGTTTTGATCCTGTTTAGGGTTTCCACCTAATTTAAACCTTGTGTATGTGTTTTATTGCCTTTGTCCGAATTCTCTTTGGCTGGAGTTAGTTCTTCGAGTTCTTGTTAATCGTATTGTGCTTCTGCATTATGATTTTCCCCCTTGGTTTCTTAACACTCTCCTATACTCTATAAATAGGAGGGGAATCCCACCCATGAGAGACATCTTACGGAGTGTAAATCAAAACAAAAGGTTCAAAGCAATGTAGTTCTTGTTCTTCTCTTCTTCTTGTCTTTTACTCTTATTGTAGTAATAGTATTATGGCAATGATCAAAGGGTTAAGTAGCTAAACCTCTTAGCCAAGGCTAGGGGAAGCTCTATCCAATGTATCATTAGTGTAGATTGTATTGTTTAGTTAGAGTAATTACATTCTCTTTATCCCGGCATATTGCATATTCGCATTCCTTTGTCCTATGCTTGACCATAGCTAGGATTAGTAGGAATAATAAATATAATATAGAAACTAATACAAAAAATAAGAAATTCGAGAAGGACTAACTTTATTATTATTTGATTATTACAATGGAAGAAGACATTCTCCTTATATAGTTACAATTACTTGGGGGCTAAGTAATAATATCCTATATTTAGAGAATTTTATATTTAATATATATCTTATATTAGGTATATTCTATATTCAATATATATTCTATATTCAACACTCCCCCTCAAGATGGAGCATAGATGTCAATCATACCCAGCTTATTAATCATGCTGTTAAATATTCGTCCACAAACTCCTTCCGCAAGAATATCTGCAAGTTGATCTTCCGACTTCACGAATGGAAAAGATATACACCCTTTGTCAATATTTTCTCTGATAAAGAACCGACCCACTTCAACATGTTTCATACGGTCATGTTGAATTGGATTGTGTGCAATCATAATTTCTACTTTATTGTCATAGTGTAGATCCATTGCTTTCATGAGTTTAAATCCAAGATCCTTCAATATATTCCATATTCATAGTAGTTCACATACTCCATGAGCCATACCCCGAAACTCAGATTCCGCACTTGATCTAGCAACAACCTTTTGCTTCTTAGCTCTAAATGTCACCAAATTCCCACATACAAATGTAAAATAGCCTGAGGTTGACCTCCTGTTCGTCATATCTCATACCCAATCTGCATCGATGTATCCCATTACTTCTATATCACCACCTTTATGGAATAAGAGACCTTTTCCCGGAGATTTCTTCAAGTACCTTAGTATTCGAAAAATCGCCTTCATATGTTCTTTACTTGGATTATGCATGAATTGACTTACGACGCTAATGACATATGCAATATCCAGTTGAGTATGGGAGAGATAAATTAGTCTTCCCACTAAGCGTTGGTACCTTCCTTTGTCACATGGAATTTGAAATGTATATCATTGAGCAGATAAATTAGTCTTCCCACTCAACTAGTCTGGCTTTATACCTATCAATACTTCCATCTAAAATCATCTTTATAATAAAGATCCAACGACACCCAATAATACGATATCCGTGGGGTTTATCAACAAGTTCCCAAGTAGAATTTTTTTGTAATGCATTAATCTCTTCATTCATAGATTTCTTCTATCGTAGATCTGATAGTGCTTCCTACAAATTACTAGGAATAGATACAGAGGATAATTGATTCATAGTGCATGTAAACGACTTAGTCAACCTATGGGCAGATAATCATAAATTGGGTATTTGGTTTTAGAATTGATATCTGGTTCATAAGTAGATTTTGGAATACCTTTAGTAGGCCTTTCTGAACGTCTAGGTTGAATATCATTAACAGTGTTAGGATTAGGTAATACTTGAGGTTCGACATTCTGCGGCAGTGCTTCCGTAGATGGTGTTAGAATGTTGGAGTCACGGGCAATTTCTACTACTTCAGCTTGATCTTCCCCTATCGTCTGATCCTCTCCATTCATATGAAGTTCATCTTCAATACCCTGATCTCCCCCTATCATCTGCTCTACTTCACTTTCCTTCCATCATCAGCTAGCTTACTACACCTGTTCAAATTACTTATCAAATTCTCTAGTTCTTGAAACATATCCCTAATAATAGAGAACTTTCCTTCACCATCATTATTTTTCTCCCCTGAAGGGAAGATCCCAAAAAATACGCCTCCAATTCTCGAAATGAAACATCCAAAGAGATATACACCTTCCCTTCTACCGGATCATAATAACGATAACCCTTCTTAAATTCAGCATATCCAAGAAACACACACTTTCGAGCACAATGATCCAATTTTCCTCACTGATGTTTAGGTATATGAAAAAAGAAAACACATCCAAAAACACGTGGCTCTAGGTTTGGCATTACAGGGATGGTGATAAGATCATGAAGTTTTTGGAAGGGGGTCTGAAATTTAATGACCCTAGATGGTGTACGGTTTATCAAGTAAGCAGCAGATTTTAGCGCTTTCCCCCAATAATTCAATGGCATATTCATTCCAAAAAGAGATGCATGAATAACTTCTAACAGTTGTCTATTCATTCATTCAGCTAACCCATTTTGTTGTGGGGTATAAACATTAGAGGTTTGATGTCGAATACCGTTATTTGTCAAGAACTCCGACATGTCATTACTAGTAAATTCTTCTCTATTATCAAATTGATACACTTGTATCCTCCTTTGGAATTGGGTCAAAGCCATCTGATAATTTTTCTTAAATACTTCAAAGACTTCATTTTTATGGGTAATTAGGGATACCCATATCATACGAGTACACTCATCAATAAAAGTCACAAAATAACAAGCTCCAGACAATGAAGGAATACGTGCAGGACCCCATACATCATAGTGAATAATACTAAAAGGTTTTGAACTTTTATTAAAACTTGGAGAGTATGTAATACGATGACTCTTAGCGAGTTCACAAATATCACACTTAAACTCTGAAATGCTAAAATTCCAAAATAATGACGAATTTAATTTTTGAAGATTCCCGAAAGAGAGATGACCCAGTCACCGATGCCATTACCACACATTAGCTTTTGCTTCTTCAATTCCTCTGACTTTATTCACTTGATGAATTCTCTGCTCTCTACTATTAGTCAGGTTCAAATAGTAGAGATTACCTTTTTTAACACCACAACCAAGAACCTACCGAGTCACTATGTCATGAAAAATGCAGAATTAAAGCCAAAATGTCACGGTACATGTAAGTGCACCTACTGACAGACAAGAAAAAGCATCACTATTAGTCCTTTAGTGATCCTACTGACAGACAAGATATTATACTCTAGAGCAGGAACAATAATGATAGAGTTTAATGTTAGGGATTCAGATATGTCAGTGGAACCTTCTCCAATTATAGGAGAGGAACCACCATTTGCTGTGTATATAGAGCTTTGGGTTGAAGGTGTAATGGATAATAATATGCTAGAGTCGTTTACCATGTGATCTGATACACCAGTATCAATTAACCAAGTACTATTCAAAGAATTTACAACTAAAACACTACATTTAGTTTTCATACCTGACTCGGCAACATTAACTGAAGGAGGACTTTTAGTAGCATTCTTCTTCGCAGCTATGTTCATCTTTGGTGTATCGATGTGGTTATGAACAATATGAGGATTAGGGCTTAATTTTGATGATACCATTGTTGTATCATCATTGTAACCCATTGATCTAATTGCTACAGTGATTTTCTAGTATCTGCTATAGTAACTTCAAACTGCTGCAGTGATTTTCTGGTATCTGCTACAATAACTTCGAACTGCTACATTAACTTCGAATACTACTGCTACAGTGACCTCAAACTATTACAGCTACAGTAACTTCAAACTTCGCAATAGAATTAAGTTTCGTGACAACAATTCGCAGCGGAATTCAATTCGAGAGAACCAGGTTCAATTATCGAACCCGCTCTGACACCATGTAGAACCTAATACAAAGAATAAGAGATTCAAGAATGTCTAACTTTATTATTATTCTATTATTACAATGGAAGAAGACCTTCTCCTTATATAGTTACAATTACTTGGGCGCTAAGTAAGAATATCATATATTTAGAGAATTCTATATTTAGTATATATCATATATTAGGTATATTCTATATTCAACATATATTATATATTCAACATATAATTAAGTAACCATCTTGTTTGACCATAACAAGATAGGTTAGGAATATGGAGAAGAGAACATAATCCATGTTTATCAACCGGACCATGGTTGAGTAAGTTGGTTTATGGGTAGTTTCTAATCACTAATTATCTTATCTCATGATGTGTTGCATATACCCGACCAAGGATATGCGATACGGGAATTCGTGAATACTCTAACTAGGTACACTATCTCAAGGTTATAATGGATGGAGTGGAATCATGCCTTGGTTTCCTCTCCAATCGTATAAACACTTTTTCTAGTTTGTATTTTATTTTAATTTCTTCACTTATAAAAACCCAAAACTTATTCTTATTAGATAAAATTAGTAGCTCGAAATATAATTCACACCACAAGTCTCTTAGGATACGACCCTGCTTTCCTTTGTACTTAGATAAAAATGTACACCGTGCGCTTGCAGGTCTTTTAAGACATTGATTTTATAATCGATCAAACTTTGGCGCCGTTGCCGGGGACTTGCGATTGTACATTTTTATCTTGAGTTATTTTTTTAAGCCAATTTTTCTCTTTCTTTCTTTTTATTTATTTATTTTTCTTTGGGTATCAAGAATACTTGGGACAAACATTGATCGTTGTTTGGTGCTTAAGGGTGTCATTGATTGGTTCACATGACTTCATAAGAGCATCCACAACAGCTAGGTACACCCTGATCTGGCAGGTGGATTTGCAAATCCACCCTCAAATCCTCATAGCAGCTAGGTCGATTTGTTTATGGCGATAAAATATCCACCCTGAGGGTGGAGAAATGGTAGATTTTTGGTGGATTCATGTCGCGCCCTCCTAAACCACGCGTTGGGTAATGGACGCTCTAGATTGAGCCACGTGGAGAGACCTTATATTTTTTTATTATGCCGCGTAGTTCAGAACTGCGCGTAGTGACGCCCCACGGTTCAGAACTGTGCGTAGTGCTATTTACCTTGATTTGTGATGAACTATTGTGGGGTGAATTAAATTCATCCTCATCCTCATTTTGGGAAAATCTACCCAACCTCTAACAGAGCTACAGTGCAAAACTTCAAGCATTACTATATGGCTTTGATTTTTTTTGGTGGGATTGTTATCGTGGAGTGTGATTTTAATAATGAGTGGTTGTAAAATATTAACGTAAGTGGGGTTACTTTAACTTTGTTTTGGATGTGTCACTTACCATTTAAAGTTAACGTGCTTGGTTATTTAAAGATTGTATACATGTGCACTACTCATGTTAAATATATTTACAATGTCTCCTGTTTTAACTTCTGTTTGAACCCTACCCAATTTCTTTTCGGTTTTGGATCTGCAATAAGGGACTATTGTATTTGTTCATTGCTCGTTAACCTTTGATATTACACCTCCAATTCTGCTTAAATACACGCCGGTCAAAGTTTGGCTATTTTGGCATCCATAAACAAGATAAGGGAACGTGGAAACTAGGGAAGATAGAAATACGAAAAGCATAAATCTAGGAAAATCTCTTGAACAATCTTTCTTGTGTCCCCTCGTGAAGGAGCGCTTCTTTCTTTCGCCCCCTAAGTGAAGGGGCGGCTACAGCTACACCGGGAAGCACTTCCTATAGGTTGGTATTTTTTTAAACTTCACATATAGAAGGGGTACATATCCGCTCCGCCTCGGCACTAGGACATATAAAGTCGTGTAGACTGTGCAAATACACGCTGCTCTAATAAAAAAATTGTTGTGGTTGGATTGACCTATTGTTGTATATAATATTCTTTTTAATTCCAACATTAGTAAAGGTAAAAACTGCTAGAGACTTGCGGGATTTTATCACACAAAAAACTCTTTAACAAGTGGGACCACCCATTACAGATACGAAGAAATTCGTATCACACGAAAATTGAATGTTCCATACCTCAAAATAGCTGTTAATAAAAAAGAGTAGCAAGATTCCCGCGGGATTTCATCACCCAACGGATAGGTGTAGCGGACCGGGGTACAAACACAGGTTCATAGGATACGGCCCCAGCCTGGCACTGCAAAATACTGGTTGCAGGTTTGCGAAGTCACCATTCCGAGTGCTGACGTACGATAAGGTGACTCGCTCAGGCGTGAGGACTGAACATCTACTTTAAGCTGGTACTAGCATAGTGACGCAGGGGAGTGTAGGAGCCAAAGCCTTTTGCCATCCAACCCATTTTGAGCATAGAAGAATATAGGGGAGACTGATTTATTACTTTAAAAAAATGTTGATGTGCTAGAGTTTAGGTTTGATTGGTTGTTTATTGCATTGGGTGCTGCTTTTATTTCAAAATGTCATACATGCAAGAACGTTGGAATCTATACGACTCACAGTTCGACATCCCGCAACAACCTCAAAATCATTTTCAATCATGAAATCACCAAAATTCTCAATATGTGAAATCTTTCCAACCTCATTCTTATATGGCTTATCAGTCCGTCCAGTCATCCAAACAGTTCCCACCCGCTCCACCTAAACCATTTTTGGAAGAAACCATTGCTCTCTTCATGCAACAAATAATATAATTCCAACAACAGAGTTTGGTGAGTCAAACTTCTACGAACCAATCTATCTCTAGATTAGAGACTCAGATAACTCAGTTGTTAACCACGTGGAGTGAAATAGAGCACAAAAAACTTCTAAACAATGAAGGAGAACAATATAAAGTTAAATCCCCTTGCGATTTAGAAAATAATGAATTCAAGCGTAATCAAGGTATGTTTTCCCTATGGGGTGAATGGATACTATATTACGAGACAGATTTAGAAGATGATCATTTTAAGGTCGACGATTCTATGTCATAAGAAGATCTTGAAGAAGCAACTAGCATGTCAAATACAATTATTTCTCAATTGCCTCCAAATTCAGCTATCATCATTCACCTACCAATATCACCATCCATCCTTTCATATGTCAACCCAATAAATTCTTTCAAGAAAACTATGACCGAGACTGAATTTTTTTTCCTTTCCTCTAAGGATTTTTCTGACGATGATACTGACGAGATAAAATATGAATACATGGAATCACCGTCTGATCATACGATAGCATGCGAGGAATTTGTAGATGATGATATTTGTACCAAAATCAAGAAATTAGAAATTCTCAAACCTGTTGCAGATATTATCAACTTGTCATTTCCTTCTCAGTCTCCTTATGAGTCACCTCAGCCTTGCCTTGAGCCGCGTCCACCTAACATAAAATGCGATGTTAAAAACTAGTGGGTGGACGACCCTTCTTTACGGGATATATCACTATTATTGGGGGCTGATTCTATTTTAGTTACTCCTTCATCAACCCTCCCTATACCTATACTTACATCTTTATTTCACAAGCCACTTGGGGGTACCATAATTGTTAATGAATTTGAGGATTTGTTGTGCGATAACTCTAGTTGTACCTACTTTATTGATTAATGTTTGAATTATTTCAAGTACTGAGACGACTTAATAATTCTTAAAATAGTACAAGCATTATCACCTGCAACTAAGTCATACAAACTTGAGCCCGACCCACAACCACCCAATCGACACCACTTTAATGGTTCAAGTCACTTTTTGGAAAATGATGAATATTAAGATACATTTTTGGTGTATGGGGTTATACCTAATAAAATATCTCAAAGTGAGATTCCCCATAAATTAAATAAGGAAAATCTTTATCCTGGGGGATTAGACTCTGAGTTATTTTTATGTATCATGATTGCATCAGCCCAATTTGGTGTAGATAAGGAGACAACTATTTTTCTATTATCTGGTTATTCAAGGATAAGGACGATTTTGGTGTTCCTCGGTTATTTAAGGAGAACCTACAATCTGGATAGTTCATCAACTATTGTATTTTGTACCCCTTTACACCTATATCATGATATTTAAGTTTGGGGGTACATTCATCTGGCTAAAAATGGTAAGACTTAACGCTTTCTGGGAGGCAACCCAAGGCACATTCAGGTGAGAAGTTCCAGTTTTTATTTCCCATTTCATGTATTAAATTTTGTTCTCAAACATTGAGGACAATATTTTATTTTAGTTTTGGGGAACAAAAACTACATTTTATATACTTTTTGATGAAGAGTACAATAATGACTATTTGGCAATTTATGATATACTTTTGGCAAATTTCCAGTACTTAAACTAATTTTATTTAGACAAAATGATATGTTGATTTGAAAATTCAAAAAACTTTGATATTTAACCAAGTGTATACTAGAGTATTTATTTATCGTGTTCTTAAACTCGGTATACTACCTTGTGATTAGCAAAAAACTCAAATTGTTCTTGGTATATTTTCAAAACTTGCACTTCACTATAGTTATACTACTAATACCTTCAATAGAGTTTTTGACCAGAATATGGAAAATTTAGCATTTATGCTAGGAATAATTCGCTCCAAGGGGGACAACTGCCTAAGAATAAGTTCATTCCTGAAAGTATAAAAGAAAAACCAAACTTGCTCTAAAACTTTCACGCTGCAAGACATACTTGCATGATTAAGAACTGAAAGAGGAAAAATTATCGCCAATCTCGAGTATGACCATGAACTATGTGAAGGGAGTATGAAAAATGGTATTTATAAGAATCCTAGGTCTAGGCCAAGAAGGGGCTCCAAACCCTGACATCCTTAGCCAACTGGCAGGGATTGTCAACTGAAACTCCTTGCTATGGAGGCTTCACTAAGAAACCATGTACGAAAAGAAAAGAGCTTGTAAAAAAAATTAATACCAGGAGAATGAATTGACTAAGGCACTTGTCGAATTAACCGATAAATTTATTCCAATAAGTACTAGACTACCAAACACTGACTCAACTATTCTATATAATGTATTGTGTTGTAACACTATCTTCACTACACTGACATATATAGCTAAGGAAAATATTTAAATCTTTTTCTAACCATGAGGGTAGTATTTTAAGTTTTGGATTTTGAAAATGATATTTTATGGTACATTTGGGAAATATTGAGTTTTAAGGAATCTTCTGTCATAATATTTTCTTGTTATAACAAAATAAGAATAAGCTGACAGGAAATAATTCATTTATAATCTAGAATTGCCAAAGTGTCATTATCAATTTTTGTGGGTATAATCATTGTAAACCCTCATGAGACAACACTCATCCACTAGGGAAACCTAGGGGTTTAACGGCTTGTTGTATACGCTAAATGCAACCGCGTTACCAGCGAAAATGGTTTTTATTTACTTTTGCTCGAGGTCTAGCAAAATATAAGTTTGGGGGTATTTGATAGACACATAATATTTATGTGTACAACTCCTAAATTTATATCTACCTAGTCATTTATTAAGTAAATGTGACCTAATAGTGTTTTCGCTTGTATTTACAGAAATCGGACACATGATAAATAAGTTGTACATTTTTCCAATTTTTAACAAAGAACAAGGGTGATGCACTCCAAATATGATCCTCATTTGAAGTTGTCAACCAAAGGCCCATGGAGAAGAATTAAAGAGGCATTAATGGAGATCCTCAAGTCATATAATTTTATGCATAGGCCAAGGCATTGACTATGGAGTTTTAAAGCACTTATATTTTGTGCATAATAAAAAGCATTGTTTAGGGGATTTCTCATTTATGTTGATATTTTGTAACCCCTCTTATACTCTATAATCCACAATACGAATTGAGAAACATTAATTAGTAAAAAAGTAACAGAAGAACAAATCAATTGGTTCAGAAAAATCCCTTTTAGAGTTTCAATTGCTCAAATAATCGATTACTATCAAATTCCTCTCAAGCCCTAAGTCCCTCTTTCAGAACTCCCATTGATATAATATCCTAAGATCTTGCCTAGCCTTATCCTTTTTATAGAGTTATAAGTTCCTAGTTTCAAAATATGACAAATATGCCCTTAAACGCCTAAAAAATAGGCTGAATCGCACCTCTATTCGAACAGAACAAGTTGATAGACAAGTAATATTTACTACTGTACAACTCCTAAATTAATATCTACCTAATCATTTATTAAATAAATGTGACACTAATAGTGTTTTTGTTTATATTTACAGAAATCGGTCACATGATAAATAAGTCGTACAATTCCGGTTTTTAACAAAGAACAAGGGTGATGCACTCCAACAATGATTCTCATTTGAAATTGTCAACCAAAGGCACATGCATGGAAGCTCATTGAAGAGAATTATATATATATATTATTCTCATGAGTTGTAATGCATAATTTTAGGCATTGTTTAGGGGATTTTATATTGATGGTGATTTTTAGTAACCTTTCCTATACTCTATAAATAGGAAGGGAATTCCACCTATGAGGGATCATCTTGGAGAGTGTAAATCAAAGTTTAATAAGCAATAAAGTTTTTGTTCTTCTCTTGTTCTTGTCTTTTAACTTTTATCATAGTAATAGTAGTATGACAATGATCAAAGAGATGAGTTGCTAATCTTCTTAGCCAAGGCTAGAGGAAGCTCTACCCAATGTAGCCTTAGTATAGATTGTGTAGCTTAGTTAGAGTAATTACTTTCTCTTTATCCTGGAATATTGCATATTTGTATTCCTTCATCCTATGCTTGACTATAGCTCGGATTAGGAGGAATAATGAATCTATGTAACCATCTTGTTGGACCATAACATGATAGGTTATGAACATGGAGAAAAGAACATAATCCATACTTATCAACCGGACCATGGTTGAGTAAGTTGGTTTATGAGTAGTTTCCAATTACTAAATCTTTTGTATCTTTTGATGTATTGCATATGCCCGACCAAGGATATGCGATACGGGAACTCGTAATTTACTTTAATTATTTATGCTATCTAAATGGTTACAAAGGGTGGAGTGAAATCGATGCCTTGGTTTCCACTCTAATTTATCTTGTAATTTGTTTCGTTCTTCTTTTTATTTTAAAACCTACACAAACTCGTTGTTATTGGATAAAACTATTAGCTCGAAGTATAATTTGTACCACAAGTCTTTTGGGATACGACCCTGCGTTCCTTTGAACTCAACGGTACACCGTGCGCTTGCGGGTCTTTTAAGATGTCAGTTTATAATCGATCAAGTTTTTGGCACCGTTGCCGGGGACTTGCAAAGTTACATTTTATTTTTGAGTTGTTTTATTTTAAGCCAATTTTTCTTTTATTTTTCTTTTTTATTTTCTTCTTTTTTTAGATCCGGAAACAAAGTGATTGAGTGATTGACTCAAACTCTCTTGACGCTATAGTAGCTGTGAAGTCTGTTCCTGAATATTTTACCATTTTTGATCATCTATACTTCACAGTTGGGGAAAATGTTTGCTATAAAAGTTTTAGATAATTCAAAACCATTTCTGAATTGCTTTAGATCATATTTTTCTCTTTTGTCGTTTGTGAGTTACAGCTTTTTGAAAAAATAGTAAAATAATAGTCTCCGTTAAGGACGCCGCTGTACATTCATCACCTGTTTTGAGTATTAGGGAAGCTAAATTATTGAAAACTTCCTTCTTAATGATTTTTCCTTTCTGAATTATCTTTCCAAATTGATATTATTGAATATTCTCTCAACTGATTTGAAAGATATGCGCATTTGAAAATCAGGACATCATAGACTACGATAAACTTGGAAATTGAATTAATATTATTATCGCAAGTTCACTAATCTTTTTTCTCTAGTTTTGCAGGATAGTCACAAAGTTGGAAACGGGACGAATAATACGCAAAGCTAAAAGCATCATCAAGTCCATCCTTCTTGTGCCCCCTAAGTGAATGGGTATTTCCTTCTTTCGCCCCCTAAGTGAAGGGGCGGCCACAGCTACACCGGGAAACACTTTCTGTAGGTTGGTACTTCACAAAACTTGACATCTAGAAGGGGTTTATATCCGCTCCACTCCGGCACTAGGATCATAAAGTCGTGTGGACTGCGCAAATATGCGTTGCTCTAATAAATTTTTTGTTGTGGTTGGATTGTCCTATTGCTATGTTTAATATTATTTTTCATTCCAACATTAGTAAAGGTAAAAACTGTTAGAGACTTGCGGGATTTTATCACCTAAAAAGCTCTCCAAAAAGTGGGGCCACTCATTAGGGATACGAAGAAATTCGTATCATACAAAAAATTGAACGTCCCGAACCTTAAAATAACTGCTAATAAATAAGAGTAGCAAGATTCCCGTGGGATTTCATCACCCAACGGATAGGTGTACCGGACCGGGGTACAAACACGGGTTCATAGGATACGGCCCCAGCCTAGCTCCGTGAAATACTGGTTATAGGTTTGTGATGTCACCGTTATGAGTGCTGACGTACGATAAGGCGACTCGCTCGGGCGTGAGGACTAAACATCTACTTTAAGCTGGTACTAGCATAGTGACGCAGGAGAGTATAGGAACCTAAGCCTTTTGCCATCATACCCATTTTGAATATAGAAGAATATATGGAAAACCTAATTATTACTTCTAAAAAATGTTGATGTGTTAGAATCTAGGTTTGATTGATTATTTATTGTACCGGGTGCTGAATTTTATTTATTATTAGTTGTGCATGATCAATTGGACACGTGAAGAAAAACGTTTAGGAAGCTTATTAGAACCTTTGCCCATTTACGGCCTACCACCTCAGCCTAAGCAGAGAGGGCGGCCACCTTGTTCAGTCAATACAATAGAGGACTTAGGAGCCCCAGTTTAGGAGGAAAGTAATCCATTTTGAGTTTTTCCAATTTCAGAGGAGGGTAATTCATCTAGAGTTAACCCAATTGAGCTGATTGTTGAGTTAGAAGTCGAACCCCCAATCATGGCTGCCGCCAAATCTCTTAGGGACTATTGGACCCCAGTGATAAGTAATATGCTTTCGTGTATTGTGTTACTAGTTGTCACGACAAACCATTATGAAATCAAGCCTAGTGTGATCCAAATATTTCCTACATTTTGTAGGCTTAATTTTGAGAGCCCTTATAAGCACGTCTACGAGTTTAAGAAAATCTGTGCGCTCTCCAAATACCAATATTTTACTGAGGATTATGTTCGCCTTCGTTTATTCCCATTCTCGCTAAAAGACAAGGCGAGTCATTGTCTTGATTCATTGGTACAATCATCTATCAATTCATGAGATCAAATGGAGACCAAGTTCAAAACCAAATGGTTTTCTATGGGAAAAACCCTCGCTCTTAGAAATGCAGTTGTTAAATTTGTTCAAAATGAAAGTGAAACATTTTACGAGGCATGAGAGAGATATAAAGATCTTCTTTCACAATGTCCCCATCATGGTTTTAAGAAGTAACATCTAGCCCAGATCTTCTATTGTGGAATAACTTCTGAGAATCGTTATAGGATAGAATCCATGCATAGTGACAAATTCCAGGACCTTGAGCCTGATAGAGCTTATGAGGAGTTTGGGACATTGGCTGAGAACTCTCAGCAGTGGGATTTTGATCCACATAGAAATATTCGTACAGCCAAGAAAGGTGGCTTATACAAAGTGAGTGAGGGAACGGCCATCAAAGCCCAATTAGATACTCTTACCCAAAAAATTGAGGCTATGGCTACAAATCAATCTAAAGGTAGTGTGAACCAGGTTCAGCAATAGGGTTGCACCATTTGTTATGATGTAACCCATGTGACTCAAATGTGCCCCATGCTCAATGAAATGAATGACAATCAAGAGAAGTAAATGCTTTGAATAATACCTACAAGAGGCCCTTTGACCCGTACAAGCCAATTTGGCAGAACCACCCTAATTTTTCGTAGAAGAACAACCAACCCAGTTCAGGTTTTGGAGAGCCACAAACCTCAGGTCATAATTTGCCTAGGAATCCCCTTTCTCAATCTTATCCTCAGGCATCTCAGTAATCCTTTTAGTCACCCAAACAGTTCCCACCCACTCCACTCAAACCATCTTTGGACGATACCCTTGCTCTCTTCATGAAACAATTAATGCAATTTCAACAACAAATGATGCAAATTCAACAGCAGACTTTGGTGAATCAGAATTCTATATCCCAATCTATCTCTAATCTAGAGACTCAGATAGGACAATTGGCAAATGCATTGCATGAGAGACCACTAGGTCAGCTACCTAGCCAACCTGTATCTAATCCGAAAGGACCACCAGGGTTTGATTCTAGCTCAATCCTAAAGCAGGTTAATGTCATCACAACTCTTCGAAGTGGTAAACAAATTGTTAACCAAGTTGAAATGCCTAGGGTTGAGCTAGCACCCGTTGCTATTGAGGATGAGGTGGTACGAGTGAACCTTCTAATAAATTAAAGGAGTTGCCTACCTCGTCTATTTCCCTACCAAAGGCACATTTTGAGCCAAAGGTGCCTTATCCATAATGCCTTCTTCCGGCTAATAAAGGGATTCAATTTGACGAGATATTGAATACATTTAAGAAAGTTCATATAAATATTCTAGTACTCGATGCCATCATGCTTATCCCTGCATATGCCAAATTCTTTAAGGATGCGTGCACTAGGAAAAGGAAAATCAATGTGCACAAGAAAGTCTTCTTGACTGAGACATTAACCCTTCCTAAGCTTCGAGATCCTGGAAGCTCAACCATCCCTTATAAAATTAGAGATCATAAAGTAAATAGGGCGTTACTTGACTTAGGGGCTAGTGTGAATGTCTTACCTTACTCGGTCTATCAGGAATTAGGACTTGGAGAATTAGAACCTACCCAAATGATACTTCAATTGGCTGACAGGTCAATACGATACCCACATAGTATCCTTGAGGATATTCTTATCAAGGTTGATACTCTCATTTTTCCTGTGGACTTTGTTGTTTTGGATACTGAAGATGTAAAAAATCCTAGCTGTGAGATTCCTGTCATATTGGGTCGCCCCTTCCTTGCGACTGCTCATGCCATTATTAATTACTTTAATGGGGTCTTACAACTATCAATGGGAGACATGAAGATCAAGCTCAATGTTTTTAACAATAATACTCAAGTCCCTCATTCTGATGACATGGCTGAGCTGAATATAATTGACTCCCTAGTTTACAACTCGTTCCTTAAATCATTTTCTGAGAACCTCTTAGAATCATGTCTTGTAAACTTTGGTGAAGACTTTGATGAAAATCCGATTGTTGAAGAGCTTAATGTTCTACTCGACTCAACACCTATTTTTAACAAGTCAAAATGGAGACCTCGTGTTGAACCTCTGGAACCGTTCACTACTTTGCCTATTCCATCCATTGTTAATGCACCCAAGTTAGACCTCAAGCCATTTCCTAAGACTTTGAAGTATGCTTTCTTAGGTGATTTTAACACTCTGCCTGCGATCATAGCTTCCAACCTCAATGTTGACCAGGAAAGTAGATTGATGGGTGTTCTTGGAAGACACAAATCAGCCCTAGGGTGGTCTATAACAGACTTAAAGGGGATTAGCCCGGCCGTTTACATGCATCGCATCAATCTCGAGGAAGGTGCTCAAAATTCTTGCGAGATGCAACGGAGGTTGAATCCCACCATGATGGAGGTGGTGAAGAAGGAAGTTCTCAAACTTTTAGACTCGGGTATCATATACCCCATTTTGGATAGTAAGTGGCTCAGTCCCGTTCAGGTTGTGCCTAAGAAATTAGGGATTACTGCAGTTGAGAATGAAATTAATGACCTAATCACTACCCACATGACCACTGGGTGGCATGTATGTATCGACTACAGGAAATTGAACACGGTCACAAGGAAAGATCATTTTCCTCTTCCTTTCATTGATCAAATGCTTGAGCGCTTAGTCGGAAAAAGACATTACTGTTTTCTTGATGGTTATTCTGGATACAACCAGATCTTTATTGCCCCAGAAGATCAGGAGAAGACAACTTTCACGTGTCCCTACGGGACATATGCTTATCGACGTATGCCATTTGGGTTGTGCAATGCACCCGCTACATTCCAGCGTTGTATGATGAGCATATTTTCTGATATGGTTGATAAATTTCTTGAAATCTTTATGGATGATTTTTCAGTGTTTGGATCATCTTTTGACGAATGTTTACACCATTTAGAGCTCATGCTAGAATGATGTACACAAACTAATTTGGTGTTAAACTGGGAAAAGTGTCACCATGACACAAAAGATATTTTTTAGACACATTATCTCCAACAAAGGGATTAAAGTCGATAAAGCCAAGATCGACATTATCTCTTCTTTAACTCCACCCCGGACGGTTAAGGCCATTCGATCATTTTTGGGGCATGCTGGGTTTTATCGCCGGTTCATCAAAGATTTTAGTAAAATTTCCCAGCCCTTGTGCAATTTACTTGTTAAGGACACTGATTTCAGCTTTGATGACACATGTTCAGGTACTTTTGAGAAACTTAAACTTTTATTAACTTCAGCCCCTATCATCCAACCTCCCAATTGGGAACTTCCCTTCGAGCTCATGTGTGATGCTTCAGATTATGTTGTTGGAGCAGTTTTAGGGCAAAGAGTAGATAATAAGCCTCATGTTATTTACTATGCTAGTCGCACGCTTAATGACGCACAGTTAAATTACTCCACCACGGAGAAGGAGTTCTTAGCCATTGTGTTTGCCTTGAAGAAATTTCGATCATACCTTATTGGATCCAAAATCATTATTTACACCGACCATGCGGCCTTATATTATTTACTATATAAAAAAGACGCTAAGCCTTAGTTAATCAGATAAATTCTTTTGTTACAAGAATTTGATATCGAAATTCGAGATAAGAAAGGTGTTGAGAATGTGGTTGCGGATCATCTATCTCAAATTCTCACTGGGGGTACTAAAGATTTTCTCCCTATCTTAGAGACATTCCCTGATGAGCAGCTCATGACTGTCTCACAACTACCTTGGTTCGCCGATATTGTCAATTATCTTGCTACGCAACGATTACCTCCCCATTGGTCAAAACAAGATAAAACTAAATTTTTGTACGAGGTTAGACATTTTGGTTGGGATGATCCTTATCTTTATAAGTTTTTTTCTGACCAAGTGATTAGGAGATGTATCCCAAATGATGAGTTCCATAGTGTACTCACCTTTTGCCATACCTTAGCTTGCGGTGGACATTTTGGGACCAAGAATATTGCTGCAAAAGTCCTTCAATCTGGCCTTTATTGGCCTACCCTTTTCCGTGACGCACATACCTTTTGTTTTAAATGTGATAGGTGCCAGAGGACTGAGAATATTTCTCATCGAAACATGATGCCCTTGAACAACATCCTTATTGTTGAACTATTTGATGTTTGGGGCATTAACTTTATGGGCCTATTTCTTTCTTCTCGCAGTTACCTTTACATTCTAGTTGGAGTCCATTATGTTTCTAAATGGGTTGAGGCGGTGCCATGTCAAACGAATGACCATAAGTCCGTGATAAAAATTTTAAAAGCCATTTTTAATCGTTTTGGCACGCCTCGGGCAATTATTAGTGATGGTGGTAAACATTTTTGTAACTGTGTCTTTTAAAATCTTTTGAAAACTTACTCCATCACTCATAAAGTTGCCACACCTTATCATCCACAAACACGTGGTCAAGTCGAAGTATCCAATCGGGAGATCAAAAGAATTTTAGAAAAAATTGTTCGAACCGATCGTAAAGATTGGTCTGATCGTCTTGATGATGCCCTTTGGGCATATCGAAGAACTTAGAAAACCCAGATTGGTATGTCACCCTATAGACTTATCTTTGGCAAGGCTTGTCACTTACCTGTAGAATTGGAATACAAGGCCTTTTGGGCTACAAAGGCCTTCAACTTTGAAATGGATAAAGCCAGATCACATAGAAAACTTCAACTTTCTGAACTTGACGAACTTCGTCGCGAGTCTTATGAAAATGCAAAAATTTACAAGGAACGAACTAAAGCTTTTCATGATAAGTCAATTGTTCGTAAAACTTTTGAGCCTAATCAGAAAGTGTTACTCTATAATTCACGACTACGTTTATTTCCTAGGAACTTACGTTCTCATTGGTATGGCCCTTTTGTAGTTAAAACTGTTTATCCTCATGGAGCCGTAGAGGTGGAGGATCCTAAGAACTGAAATATTTTTAAGGTCAATGGCCAACGATTAAAACCGCACTTAGAGTTCTATACTTTTGATGAAAAAATAACATTTCTAAATAATCCAGTATATCAGAACTGTTATTATGTACCCCTATAGTACCATTATAAATCATTTAAGTATGGGTGTATATTTGTCTGGCTGAAGATCGTAAACTTAGCGCTTCTTGGGAGGCAACCCTTGACACATTCAGGTAAGACATTTTAGTTTTCCTCATCTATTTATTTTCTTTTTCTCCAACATTGAGGGCAAAGCTTGATTTAAGTTTGGGGGTAGGAAACCATTTTTTTATTTGCTTTTTGAAAAAAAGTGATATAATGGCACTTTGGCAATGTATGATATATTTTTGACGAATTTCCAAACACTTAAACTGATTTTACCTTGACATAAATATTATGAAAAAACCTAAATTTTGAAATTGTACCAAGTATACACTTGAATATTTTGGAATATCTTAAGCTTGATGTACTATCTTTTTATTAACGATTAATTCAAGTTAACTTGATATATTTTGAAAACGTGCACTTCATTGTAGTTTTGCAATTAATACATTTAATAGATTTTTGCTCAGTATAAGGGAAATTTAGTATTTATGTTAGGAATAGTTTGCTACAAGGGAGACAACTGCCTAAGAATAAATTCATTCCTAAGAAAATAATAATAAATAAGCCAAATATGCTCTAAAAACTTTCACGCTGCAAGGCTACTCGCATGATTAAGAACTGAAAGAGGAAAAATTATCACCAATCTTGAGTTTGACCATGAACTTTGTGAAAGGAGCACAAGAAAATATTACTTGTGAAAGTCCTGAGTCTAGGTCATGATTGGGCACCACACCCTGGCAACCTTTGCCAACTGGCGAGGATTGTCGACCGAAAACTCCTTGTTACAGAGGCTTCACTAAGAAATAAAGTACTCAAAAGAAAAGACTTACAAAAGAAAAGAAAAATTCTAGGAAGACGAATTGACTAAGGCACTTGTCGAACTGACCATTGAATTTATTCCAGTGAGAACTAGACTACCAAAAACTGAGTAAATTATTTTAGACAACGTATTAGGCGATAAAACTATTTTTTATTGTACACTCAAATATAGCCAAAGCAAAATACTTGAATCTCTTTCTAATCTTGAGGTAGTATCTCTAGTTTCGGATAAGCTTAAAAAATTCTTTGATATACTTGGGAGAATAACAAGTTTAAGGATTTTTTTATTGGTATATTTTTGTCACAACTAAGTAAGGTTAAGTTCATAGGAAATAAGTCATGTGTATTCTAGAATTACTTAAAATGTCATTATTGACTTTTGTGGGTATAGTCACTGCAAATCCTCACGAGACAACACTCGTCTACCAGGCTAAACCTGGGGGTTTAACGGCTTGTTGCATAAGCTAAATATAACCGCGTGACATGCAAAAATGGTTTTTGTTTACTTTTGCTTGAGGTTTAGCAAAATATATGTTTGGGGTATTTGATAGACACGTAATATTTATGTATACAACTCCTAAATTTATATTTACCTAGTTATTTATTAAATAAGTGTGACACTAATAGTGCTTTTGTTTATATTTATAGAAATCGGTCACATGATAAATAAGTCGTACAATTTTTTGGTTTTTAACGAAGAACAAGGGTGATGCACTCCATCAATGATTCTCATTTGAAGCTGCCAACCAAAAGCCCATGCATGGAAGCCCATTGAAGAGAATTAGATATATATATATTATTCTCATGAGTTGTAATGTATGATTTTAGGCATTGTTTAGGGGATTTTATATTGATGGTGATTTTTAGTAACCCTTCCTATACTCTATAAATAGGAGGGGAATTCCACCCATGAGGGATCATCTTGGAGAGTGTAAATCAAAGTTCAATAAGCAATAAAGTTCTTGTTCTTCTCCTGTTCTTGTCTTTTTACTTTTATCATAGTAATAGTAGTATGACAATGATCAAAGGGATGAGTAGCTAATCTTCTTAGCCAAGGCTAGAGGAAGCTCTAACCAATGTAGCCTTAGTGCAGATTGTGTAGCTTAGTTAGAGTAATTACTTTCTCTTTATCCCAGAATATTGCATATTCGTATTCCTTCATCCTATGCTTAACCATAACTAGGATTAGGAGGAATAATGAATCTATGTAACCATCTTGTTGGACCATAACAAGATAGGTTATGAACATGGAGAAGGGAACATAATCCATACTTATCAACCAAACCATGGTTGAGTAAGTTGGCTTATAGGTAGTTTCCAATTACTAAATCTCTTGTATCTTTTGATGTATTGCATATGCCCGACCAAAGGTATGCGATACTGGAACTCGTAATTTACTTTAATTATTTATGTTATCTAAATGGTTACAAAGGGTGGAGTAGAATCGATGCCTTGGTTTCCACTCCAATTTATCTTGTAATTTGTTTCGTTCTTCTTTTTATTTCAAAACTTATACAAACTCGTTGTTATTGGATAAAACTAGTAGCTCGAAGTATAATTCGCACCACAAGTCTTTTGGGATACGACCCCGCTTTCCTTTATACTCAGCGGTATACCGTGCGCTTGCAGGTCTTTTAAGATGTCGGTTTATAATTGATCACAAGTCTCTGTTCGAACAAAAAAGTGTATTCGAACAGATAATTTATGTATTCGAATAAAATACCTCAGACACTTATTTATTCGAACAGAAAGAAAAGTCTATTCGAATAAACCTCAAGTCGTTCGAACGACTCCAAATCTCGTTCTAACGAATTGGTCAAATTTTTAATAAAAACCTTCCTAGATCCTCCTGAATTACTCTATAAATTGGAGGGGAATCCTACCCATGAGAGACATTTTGGGGAGTCTAAATTAAAAGGTTCAAAGCAATAAAGTTCTTATTCTTATCTTCTTCTTGTCTTTTACTCTTATTGTAGTAATAGTATTATGACAATGATCAAAAGGTTGAGTAGCTAAACCTCTTAGCTAAGGCTAGAGGTAGCTCCATCCAATATTGCCTTAGTATAGATTGTGTTGTTTAGTTAGAGTAATTACATTCTCTTTATCCCAGTATAATGCATATTAGTATTCCTTCGTCCTATGCTTAACCATAGCTAGGATTAGGAGGAATAATGAATCTTGTTAAGTAACCATATCTTGTTTGACCATAACATGATAGGTTAGGAACATGGAGAAGATAACATAATCCATGCTTATAAACCGGACCATGGTTGAGTAAGTTGGTTTATGGGTAGTTCCCAATCACTAATTATCATATCTTATGATATGTTGTATATACCCGACCAAGGATATACGATACGGGAATTCATGAATACTCTAACTAGGTATACTATCTCAAGGTTATAATGGATGGAGTGGAATCGCACCTTGGTTTTCTCTCTAATCGTATCAACACCTTTTCTTGTTTGTATTTTATTTTAATTTCTTCACTTATAAAAACTCAAAACTCATTCTTATATGTTAAAATTAGTAGCTCGAAACATAATTAGTACCACAAGTCTTTTGGGATTCGACCCCACTTTCCTTTGTACGCAACGGTACACCGTACGCTTGCAGGTCTTTTAAGACGTCGGTTTTATAATCGATCATGGGACGAAAAAAATTACCCTGTCCTTAATAGTATAAGTTTAAGGACAGTTGGACATACCCATCCCTAATTGCATAATTTCAGGGATTATAGGACATGGCCGTCCCTAATATGTTATGTTTAGGGACTGTGGAAAAAATACTGCAAAAATCGAAAACTAAAATTTTAAACCCAATTTTGTCTACTCAATCTTTCCTCACGCAGTCCTCCATATCAACTCAACTCCCTATCCTCTTCACCGCAATCCTTCTCCCTCAACTCTTTGTGACTGCTCAAACTTCTCAAAAATTCCAATACACAATCTGATTTGTTGGTTGTTGCTCTTGGGTTTGCTGATTGTTGATATCTATTGCTAATCTCTTTTACTACTCTCAGGATTGCTAATTTGTTGATCTTTCTTGCTCCTATCGGGTTTGCTAATTTACTAATCTCTTTTTCTTCTCTCAGGTTTGCTTATTTGTTGATCCCAATTGCTGATCTCTATTGTTGCCCCTGTAAGTTTTTCAATTTCAAGCTCTAATTTTTTCCTTCTAGAATTGCTAGGTTCAATGTGTAGTATTCAATTTTTATGTTGTGATTGAACAATTCCTTTCTTATGATAGTTGATTCCCAATTTCTAACCACGCCTTACTCAGTAATCCTACCTAATATATGTAACATAAAGGTGATAAAGTAAATCAACTACATTCCCTTTTGCACAATAAAAAAGAAAGATATCAAAGAACTTAATCAAATAGAGTGAAGAAGGTAGCAATCCTAGCTTTGTCTTTGGGCGAAAATGTCGTGTGCCTGTATTTTCATGAAAATCAATGAAAAGTACAATCATTTTAGATCACAATGGGGGAAGGCAACATCATGGAATTCTTTCTTTTTTTGTTTGGTTGGACCTAGAAAATGATGGAAGTTATCTAAGAATTTACTTATTTGCAACAAACATGTTTTTGCCTAGATTGTCTGAATCTGGATTTTCTCTCTATATTCTACCCTCTGCATTCTCTTAATCCATAATTTTCCCTTTTGATCCGTACTCAACGATTTTCTTCAAAATAATTTCATTTCTAATTGGTGTTACTCTGAGTCGTACATGCTCACTCTCTTTTATTGAAGCCGAAGTTCTCAAACATTTTCTACCTTCAAAGTAATTGAAGACTTCATATACTTAAATTGTACTCTTGTCAAGCTCATGCCACTTCACTGTCATACCTGAGGCTTCAAAGTAATGTAGGCGAAGTATGTGCATAGGCTTGTACATGGATGAGAATCATAAAAGTTAAAAATCTATGTGCTTGGTATATAATGTATTTCGAGAAATAGGTTGGACCTAATTTTATCAATAAATGATCTAGGATTAAATAGAAGCAATCAATGGTAAAGACAATGAATTAAATGACACAAACAATTGTTCACCCTGTAGAAACTCCTTACTCAGAAGAAAAACCACAGTTGTCGATGAACACGTCAACCAAAAATCTATTAATTAAAAAGAGTTTAATCTGAATCACACTTACAGACTTGATAACCTCATCTCATGATTATCTCTCTTCTGATCAAAGCTTCATGTCCTATCTTCTTCGTTCTCGCAACAACGCTCCTTGATCTCACACCAAGTATCACCCTTCTTAAATTACTCTAAAACAATTTGTGGAAAGTAGGATACACTAACTCAACATCAACCTCAATGTTTTTAGGTTTTGATTGATGTCAAATTATCTCTCTAATAAAGAATATTGAGCTCTTTCGAAAATAACTTTTTGCCAAAGAAAAGAGAAAAAAATAGGGAGAAAAGAGAAGCAATGTTCTCTTAAATAATATTTCATCTTTTCTCGGGACTCGTTCTAACGAAACCTTTGGTCGTTCAAACGAAATCATTAATAAGCCTTCAAAAAATATGCATTTTTGTTTTGAACTCGTAACACTCGCCTAAACGAGACCTAAGCTTGTTTGAATGAGATGCCCAAAATTCTTTCGAACGAGACCTTGGGTCGTTCAAGCGAGATTCCCAAAATTTTTAAACAATTTAGAAAATCATTTTTGGCTCCCTTTATCAGAGTTTTACTTAACCAACATACCTTCTTGGTCGTTGGTTGATAGAAGATTGTACCAAGGTCTTCATCCTGTCACTGTCTTTGACTGAGATAACCACGGACCTTTACATACATGAAATGAGACAAACTAAAACCTATCAATCTCCCCCTTTGGTTTACTTTGTGACAAATAAAAATTAAGACCTACACATTGCTCTACAGTACTTCCTAGCTACAGAGATAGTCTAGACCTTTAAAAAGACTCCACCCCTTTTATGAACAGGTTTAATCTCTAGACCTCTTCTACGGATGATATCTTCTTACATCTCAGCACTCATTAGAAAGCTTGTTACTTAATATCTGCACATTCAGCAAACTCGTTTATAATATATGTGAAAAGAAGAACTTAAATTATTTATAAACAGAGAACCACATAATCATGAAAGAAATCATAAAAAAATCAAATCAGAAAAATATTAGCCTATATCCATTCATGTTGCTTTCCTATCAGAGATACGTATTTCTCCCCCTTTTTATCACAGAAGAAACAACTAATAACCGCAATCTACTATCTAAAACAAAAAGAATTTAGAACCATTGGACAATTAAAGAATTAAAATATAGTATTAAGCATACTTCCAATGTTAGTACATAGACTACTATCATATGTGTTCTCTGAACAAAACCAGTCTCATAGAGACGAACCATAGACCAAAAACAAAATAGAGAACATAAATGAGGCACCCTGCTGTATCAAGTATCCTTAGAAGCAGACGCATAATCGTACATAGACTCCTCCTGTAGCTGATGAAGATACCCAACCTTTGTCTCCATTCTAAGCAACCGTGTATCAATAGTTCCCAGCGTAGTCTTCACCACCCCCATATCTATTGTTAAAGTCTGAAGCATGGTCCTGACATCCTGAAGTGTAAGATCCCTCTGAGTTTGTGCAGCGGAGCTAGAAGAACCTATGTGTTCACCTGGAGTAGCAGACTGTGCACCTGAAGGAGCAGGTTTAGATGGTAGTACAAAAGCTAAATGAGATGTACTCCTATGAAAGTTACTAGCATTCAATCTTTCCACTTTGGTATCCTCAAGCTCATCGGGAAATACCTTATACCCAACCTCTAGTAGAATATCCATCACAAAGTGGGCAATAGGTAATGAACTGCGGGTCTCCATTTTGGTGCTGGCATCTATCATATCTGCAATGATGATGTTTGTCCACATTATTCTTGAAGGCATAGAGAAAGACCTTTATCCGCTCAAAAAGTTTATTCTTTTGAGATCTTAGGAGGATACTCTATTTGAAACATTATTTCGACAACATTAGGGATACTTTATTTTTTTATTCATCTTTCCCTACTTAAACTCCTTCCTTCACTTTGATTTTACTGAAACATCTAAGAACAAAAGGGTTAAAAGGAGTTGGATATAAAACAAATAGCATATTTTAAGGCACAAAAGGGATACAAACGGATAAAATTTTGGATAAGCATAGACGAAGGCCAAAAAACTATAACAATAAAAAGCCTATTATCATATCTTTGGTCTCACATAGTACATTTTTTGTCTCGAATCAAGTATAGGGAATGTTCTACTAAACTAACTTGAACTAAATATCACCACCAACAATTGACAAATGCATAAAATAATGAGATCATAAATAAAGAGAGATTTGAGGGAAATAATTCGTTTAATAACACTCAAAGCTTGCACAAAAGATTAGATCCTCATATAGTATTAGGTAACGAAGTCTCTACATGTATCCTCAAGGTTTCTACTTAAGACTAAAGTCAGGAACAATTGAAACTAGTGATAAATAAGTTATACCAACTAGCTCAAGAATTAGATGAATATATGACAAATAAATAAATCCCGAACATACACATGCATTGCTAAGATAGACTGTATTGCAAAAATAAGGGGAAATAACCAATTTGAACAAGAGAAATGACGCATACCTGACGATGTCCACAGAATAGCACACAGACAGTCAGGATGACCTATTAGATTTATGTAATAGAACAAACACCAATAGTGTATCAGAGAGTTTCAAACTGAAGAACATCTAAAGGTTTGATGAAGAGATCAACAAGCTGGTTCTCTGTACACATATACTCGACAATTACAATCTTTCGCTCAACAAGGTCTTGAATGAAATGAAATCTAATGTCAATGTGCTTGGTCCTCGAATGTTGTTCAGGATTCTTGGAAATGTTGATTGTACATGCATTATCGCAATAAAGTGACATTACTCCCTGATTCAGCCTGTAATCATGTAACATTTGTTTCATCCAGACATGTTAGGTACTACAACTTCCCGCAGTAATATACTCGGCATCTGCAGTAAATTGCGAAATGCAATTTTGTTTCTTACTTTGCCATACAACAAGATTGTTCCCAATGTAATAGCATCACCCAGAAACGCTTTTCCTTTTATCAGAATTTCTGGCCCAATCAATATCTGAGTATCCAATAATTTCAGACATAGTTTTTCTAGTATACCATAATCTAAACTCAAAAGTCCCAGAAACTTAGTAAATAATTCGTTTAATAGCGTGTAAAGAAGACTCCTTAGGACTTGCCTGATAACTAGCACATATGCAAACACTGAACATAATTTCCGGATGACTAGCTGTAAGATACAACAAGCTTTCGACCATGCTCCTATACATCTTCTGGTCTACATCAATACCTGTGAAATCCTCACTCAATTAGGTGGTAGTGCCCATTGGTGTCCTTGCATGTTTTACGGAATCAAGACCAAACTTTTTACAAGATCCTTAGCATATTTAGATTGAGATACAAAAATGCCATCCTCCCTCTAGGGACTTATCCCTCGTGCTATGGACACTCGATCTCATCTATACCTCGAGCTCCGGAAGACTCGATCTTATCCAGTACCAGACTCACGCATAAACAAACACGTTACATACACGTCAACAGTTACACATTGACAGCAAACTCAAGCAGAACGTAGGTCGTTCACAATAGATGTAAACAGAACATGTCAACATACAGTTGTCTCCCACGAGCTAGCAGTTACATACTCAACTGCCCATGACTTCCACTTTCGGGAGAACGTGTTCAAACACGATGTCAAGCTGAGAGCAGGGTCTATAAAAGGGCAGAGCTCCTAAGGAAACAGAACAATCGATAAACAATTTTATACACACAATTATCTGAACTCTAGCTACTTTTTCTTAGATTGACTGTTGTAATCAGATTCTCTCTCTCTCAAGCAATAATACTACGTTAACAAAATCCTCCACTCGAGGTCGTGGTTTTTTTTTTACCTATTTTTAGGTTTTCTATGCTAAATCCCTTGTGTCAAGTGTTATCCCTTATTTAATTCTTGTCATAGTAGTTCTTAGTGTAAGGATCAATTTCAAGCTATTTTGAGTTTTGCGAAATCTGGTCCCTATATTTAGCGCCGTCTGTGGGAACGCACGGTTTTTCAACGTACTTAAGAACCACAATAAATACTCATTAGTCAACGGTATTCAATTATGGTTCAAACACGTCAATCTTCAGGAGCTCAGCCTGAAAGTTCAAGGGGGCCTAATCGGGTTGCCGAACTTCAGGCGAGCTTAATTGCCGAAGCCGAGAAATGGAGTCAGCTCGAGCGCCAACTATTAGCAGATCAAGAGCGTCAAGCTCGAGTTTTGGAGACAAAGAAACAAGAAGCTCATATATTAGCTTTTTAAACAGCTTTAAAAGCATTACAGAGCAGCCAGCCAACACCAGCTCTGAGAGAACGCGAGATAGTACCAACGACCTCAAGGATTTCCGTTCACGAGAGGTTAGGGCCATATGTGGTATGTAGTACATACATTTCTAAGATTCATTGTGAGGATCCACAAGCACCGATAGTCTCAATTTATTTGGGACAGGAGGCGTAGACAGATATCAGCAAAGATCGCAGGCCTTCCAAGCAACCCGAGGAAGTCCTGTGACCTCCTTACCGAGCTTTGCTTCCTAAACATATGAGCGAGGAAGCAGGTAACCACGTTCCCAGACTCATACGTCAAGCGATTCCAACAGTTCTAGACGAGTACAGTAGTGGTTCGTTAGTTTGGGGGAACACGAAATCAAATTCGAGCAGCAAATTTCAGAAAAGGGTCAAGCAGTTATTCATTTCTTAGCAGACTTTCCAGTTTCAGATCCTGACTGGGAAGAACATGATCCATATCTTGCCGAAGATGCAGCAGATGAGTTTTCACCCTCCAAATCTTTTGATGATCGAGCATCATGGATATCTTAAAAAGGGTGGAGGTTCCACACCGATGGTTCAGCAGGACCCGAAGGGTCAGGAATTGGGATCGTTCTCATTACACCTTCCAATGACAGAATCAAGAAATCCATCCCTCTCAACTTTGAGGCCTTGAACAATGTTACAGAGTACGAGGCACTCATTCATGGTCTGGATATGGCTCTCAAACTCGGAATCACTGAAATCTCGGCCTACACAGACTCTCTTCTAATCATTCATCACTACTCAGAACATTACAAGAAGAAGGACATCATGGTCGATAATGCAGCTCTCGTTACAGAAAAGCTAAACAAATTTCACAAAGTTACGCTCGAATACCTCTCTCAAGGAGAGAATTGCCACGTCGACTCTTTGGCTTACTTAGCCGGAGTATTGGGCACAAAATCAAGACACCTTCAAATCGAAGTTATTTCTAGCCCCAGTATTAATCGTACTACAATATATGCGATTAACACTGGGGACGATGAGATGGAGGAAGATGATTGGAGGAAACCATTCGTTACTTATCTCGGTCTGGATAACTCATGCAACGGGCCACTACCCAATGATCCACAGCAGCTTAGACACATCAAAGAGAATTCAAAGCGCTACATAGTCCAGCCAAACGGCAATCTCTACAAGCATTCAGTCACTGGTCCATACCTCAAGTGCCTCTCTAAGGAACTTGTCGACAAGATGCTTCGAGATCTACATTAAGGTACCTGCGGATCCCATACCGCAGGACGAGCTCTTGCTAATAGAGCTATTACCCAAGGAGTGTTCAGGCCAGGGATGCGGAAGCAAGCTGAAGAATACTCACGGAAATGCGATGCATGTCAGCGTCATGGGAATCAAATTCGGGCCCCTGCCTACGAACTCCATTCCAATAAGGTGTACTGGCCGTTCAAGCGATGGACACTCGATCTAGTTGGTGAATTTCCCAATACTTCTGGTAACAGGAAATTTCTCCTTGTTGCCACGGATTACTTCACTAAATGGGTCGAAGCAGTTCCTCTATGCAGAACTCAAGAAGAAGATGTCATTTCTTTTTAATCTGCATCATATCATCGCAAGATTCAGTTGTCCCCATTTGATCCGTAGCAATAACGAACCTCTTAGCCTGAAGATAACAAGCCTAAAGCACGAGTGAGGAAAAAACTTGCTCGCTGCCGATAAGCTCTAACATCCAATATTGGTAATGGCATAGATAATACTACCCTAACTCCTGAGGATACTCATACATCCGAAGGCGGGGGCCATAACGAACCTCTTAGCCTGAAGATAATAAGTCTAAAACACAAGTGAGGAAAAAACTTGCACGCTGCCGATAAGCTCCAACATCCAATATTGGTAATGGCATAGATAATACTGGCCTAACTCCTGAGGATACTCATACATCCGAAGGCGGGGGCCATAACGAACCTCTTAGCCTGAAGATAACAAGCCTAAAGCACGAGTGAGGAAAAAACTTGCTCGCTGTCGATAAGCTCCAACATCCAATATTGGTAATGGCATAGATAATACTAGCCTAACTCCTGAGGATACTCAAACATCTGAAGGTGGGGGCCATAACGAACCTCTTAGCCTGAAGATAACAAGCCTAAAATACGAGTGTGGAAAAATCTTGCTCACTGCCGATAAGCTCCAACATCCAATATTGGTAATGGCATAAATAATACTAGCCTAACTCCTGAGGATACTCATACATCCGAAGGTGGAGGCCATAACAAGCCTCTTAGCCTGAAGATAACAAGCCTAAAGTGCGAGTGAGGAAAAAACTTGTTCGCTGCCGATAAGCTCCAACATCCAATATTGGTAATGGCATTGATAATACTAGCCTAACTCCTGAGGATACTCATACATCCGAAGGCGGGGGCTATAACGAACCTCTTAGCCTAAAGATAACACGCCTAAAGCACAAGTGAGGAAAAAAATTGATCGATGCCGCTAAGCCTCCCTAAAGTCCAAGGGTTGAAGCACAGATAATACTTACTTCTACACCCACGGACTTCTTCTAATTCGATAGGTCAAACCAGAGAATAACATCTACTGCAGGCGAAGAAAATGTTAGTTTCCAATATCAACATTTCAAATTACAATGCTCCTCTCAAGGGCCTACATCGAACACTGATAAATTCAATCAGTCACTGAAGCATCAACATTTGCTAATTACAAAAGGTACTCGTTATCAGAATTCAAGTCTATTTCTTTTTAATTTTGCTGGATTTTCTTGATGGGAGAGCAGTCGACCTTCCTCCCATAGCAGAAGTAGGTGAGACTGCACTCGAGCTTCCCCCTATTTCAGTCCTGGATGCCATGTATTTTCAGCCGTCGTGGTTCCCCTAGTTCAGCAGCAATTTTTCTCCCTTGAGCTATATTTTCAGCCGTCGTGGTCCCAATACCACGATCTATAACCCCAATCGGCTCTATGCTCGAGATATCGAGTTTACATACACAAGTCCTCCCAAAGAAGCAGCCTTGCATCAAATCCCTCTCAACCTGCAAAATTTTTATTTCCTCGACAAATAAAACAACCAATGTGCTTAATTTCCGTTGATGCAAAGCTTCACCGTCACATTTATCTTGCTCGTGAACTACTAGTTCCTTAAAGGATTGGTGAGTAACAGTAGCACGCTTGTTATCCCTCAAACAACGAGCTTTCGATTCAGCCAATTCTGCTGTTAATTGATCAATACGTTCACTCATCTGCCTCGTAAGGTCTATCGACTTCTGCCAAGAATTTGTGAGGTCAATACGCATATTCTCCACTAACTCTTCTTTTTAACGAAGGAATTCCTTCATCTCTCGACTCACCTCGCCAGAAGCAATTTCACCATCCCTTTTATCCAATTCTAATTTGAGATCCTTCTCATACTTCATTTCTCGTGCACGTAATTCCCACTCCAATTCAGTAATTTGAGCACAGAGTTGATTAATTCTTTCATTCATCTCCTTATCACGTTGCACCGCCCTCCTCACATTTCCGCAGACGTGGGCCAAATCATCCACCAAACTTTTGTTCTTGGCTTGAACCTTTGCTAAATCAGCCCTGCTCTTAGCCTCTCTCTATTTTAAATGATGCAAATCAGCCTTCAAACGATCTAACCTGGCAATCAAACTATCACGTATTTGTGCAGAGTTACGCAATTCTAAATCTTTGCCCATAATATTACTGCTCAATTTTTCAAAATCGACCTCAGACACAGCCAAGTTAGTTCGCACAGTATCCAGGTCGATCTTTCTCTTTAACAAGTGCTCGTTTAAAGCACGAATATTATATTTCATATCAGATATCTTATAATTCAATGCTCAAATACGGTATTCGGATAACTCAGCATCGTGCCGAGAACCTGACGCCGCTCTTTCCTTCAACTCAGCAAGTTTGCTGATAAGTTGGTTCAAAGCCAAATCCCTGCTCAAAAGTGTTACAGTCTCATCCTCGACTTGGCTTTTAGCTTCTTTGAGGTTTAAAGAAAGCTTCACATTATCATCCAATCGATCTTCATACTGAGAGATCAAAGCCTCATATTCTTCTGCATACTTAGCATTATACAAAAAAGTCTGCTCTTCTCTCTCTCTAGCAACATTTAGTTCCTTCTGCATAACAGTTAGCAGGGACTCACAACATTAGTACCTAATTGGGAAACAGATCGACAGAAGCATACTGAAAAACTTGCAGAATAGACACCTGCAAGCTCAAGAAAGCCAGTGCCCTCTTGGCCTACCGGCCAAGAAACAAGCTTTGGTCGTAAGGCAGAGTATACATGCACAAACATCCTGAACTAGAACAAACTTACAAGGTACATATCCCTTCTTCTATTAAATTCATGTTAATCTAGTTATTAATTTATCTGAATTATCTAACCTGCAAATCAGCAGAGGAGTTTTTCTCCACTTCAAGTAGGCCCTCTATGTCCACAACTCTGAGGCGCAAGCTTTCTATCTCATACAATACGGGGTTTCATAAGAAAAACGTTATTGGCATCAAACAACGGTATAATATTACAAAGCTCGAGTTCATGTTTCACAACCGATGCTACATTACGCAATCATCCTACCTAATCAATAGTTTCCTGATTATCGACAACGGTCTTTTCAACAACATTCAGACCATCCTCCATTTCCTCAACCTCCTCTTCATCCACAATTTCCTTCTCCTCATAATTCCCTTCGCCTAATTCCAAAATCACCACCTTTGTATACCTACACTGGTAGAGCTTCCCTGCAAGGTTGTTCTGAGAAGTAGCAGACGCGGAAACCAATCGCTCTGCTTCAGCTACACTTTCGGCCCTAACTTCCTTAAGCTTTAGGACAACAACTTCCCTTTCTTTCTCCAGCTCCAACTGAAAAGCTTTCCTCTCCCGATTCAAGCTCTCTTCAAACTGGTTTTTCTCTCCCTCGAGCTGGGAGATCCTCCTTTCCAGCTCAATGGACCTATCCTGGAGACCAAGCTGAACCCCCTCAGAGCACGAGCAAACTACAACAAGAAATAAGTCAGCTCGAGATGACCAAACAATACGAAAAAAACAAATATTTACTAACCTTCTTAAACTCATCTTTAACAATAGTAACCCCCTACTCTCGAGCTTTAGATCGACATTGTTCCTCCATGAGACTGGTTTTAATCTCAAAACGCAGCCTCACGTCAGCCCCCTCAATAATCTTAACGCTTTCCTCTAACACCACCTGCGACTTTGCGGGAGGAGTTACCTTCCTCCTCTTACTGCTATCGTCCACACTGTTCGATGTAGCAGAATGATAAACAGACCCCCTTTTCACGGCCTTCCAATTCGTAAGATTCCGTACAACAGTGCTGGACACAGTGGCCATGTCTACTGGCCCATCTGGCATTTCGTTAAGCCGCGCAAGCTTCAAAGGAGTATTAAGTTTAGGAGTTAACATATTCTCTTCCATAGAGCCTGGAGTTTTTCCAGCCATTCTCCTCTTCGCTTGAGATCTCCTAACCTTGTCGTCCATACTAGCTACTCTTTTGAACCTATTTATCCCTAACGTTTTAAGAACGACCTCGAGCTCAGTGCCTTCCTTGGCAACAGAATCTATGAAGGATTCCTTCCTTGAAACTTTGCAGCTAATTCCTGCATAAAAGATAGGCCACGTAAGATACAAATCAACTATAGAAATATAGTTTAACATACAAATGATGGTTCAATTTTCAAAGGTATACTGACCCTTTGTTATAGTTCTATTATTAAGTTCTAGGGGTTCCTTATCAGACCGCTGAAGACATTCACCAGACACCCATAAAAGGTTGTCCTTCCATACTCACCCTGCTGAAGACAGGTCTAAAAAGTACGATCTTAAAGAACTAGAAGAAAGATATGCACCATCAGTTGCTGTGACATACTTCACAGCGTAATACTCTAGAAAATCCTTGGCAGTAATCCTAGTCTCACTACCAGATGCAGCCCATCTCTCATTAAGGGTTTCGCATACAAGGATAACTTCCCAAAATTGTAATTTAGCTGCGCCAGGCAAGCCCCAATCATATTCATAACACTCTTAGCCAAATTGCTCAAAGGCAGCGTCAGCCCATAGTCGAACTGAGCTAAATAACAATAAAAACTATCAATTCGACTCTCTTTTACCACACCTTAAATGTACTCCAAGGTCAATTCGTCCCCCAAACGCCTGTACTTGTTTTCTTTAACCAAATCAGGCAGTAAATACAGGTAATCCCCTCCTTGTCTGACACTGCAAGTCTTAAAGAAATTACCCCTATATCCGAGGGCATGCCCCCAAATCCTATCTACACTACTTTTGGCCTTACAGAACTCCCTAAATCGACTACAACCCATAGGGTACTCAACTCGAGAACCTTTCAAACGAGGCCATTTTACCAATTTTGCTACAATATCCTCCTCGTCCCCTACTCTAATGACGGGAGATAAACGCCCTACTAGGTCTACTTCATCAGCCTTTGCACAATCGGAGGTCAAAACCATACTTATCTACACTAAAGGATCTACTATACAAGAAGTTGTTCCAACAAAACCTACAGATAGGTCGAGGTTATAATATCAATTATTAGTTCACACTACTAGATCACTTCTACAATCACAATTATCACACAATGATTTTTCTCGCCCCGTAGTCATTATTCCCCTTATTATTTTTATTTTGTGTTTGGGTCTGGATTACATCCTTATCCCAACACAATAAAGATTTTTATACAAAAACTCTTATAAACACAAAGACAGACTTACCTTCAACACCTGTGTGAGAGTCTACAGCGTTGGTCCACACCAGTTTGCTCAATTTCTACAACTTCTTCAAAACTTCCTCGATCTCAGCCTCCTCTCGCTATTTGCAATAAAGACTCCTAGACACTATTTTCCTCTTATCCTTTCCTCCTTCGGCGGTAATGGAATCGTCAGTTGAGATCTCTATCTCCTTAACCCTTCTTTTCTGTTTATAGTTTTTTATATTCGGAGAGGGAGGAGAAAGAGTACTTATACACCTTTCCCCAAACTGCTAGCGGTTTTGAGTTTTTGAATAAACAGTCCTCGATTCCTGAACCAAGTCGTCTGTTCGTCTGAACCTGTCAGGCATGTCGTACCGCTTCGATGAAACCACCTTCCCATCATTACACCAAATATTATACTTTAGCGTATCTCTCAGCCGCTTCGATGAATTATCTATTTTAAAATTCCATGCACCTATGTTTACCCTACTTATACACCTTGAATTTAACGTCAATATCAATTAGCAACACAAATTAAAAAAAATTAGTTTCAACAGCAATCCTAGTCATAGCCTATTTTCGTGAACAATGTTTTCTTCAAGTAAATTCGGGCAGTTACATTTCAAAAATTCATAAATACAATAGTCAATTACTCTGATCTCCAAGATACTTGCATTTGAAGAAACCGGTGTGCCCTTTGACACCACAAGCTTTCAGTAACCCTGAGGCGATATCCTTATCCTCATTGATGATCTCCTCCCATGCCATCATCATGACAAACTCTTTGCGATCTTCAACATACCGCCGACAGATACGGATGGACTCAGACCAGTACATGCGGTTCATTTCATCGCCCCTTTCTACATCAGTCATACCTTCGTTGTTCGCTCGGGTCTCGAGCAGAGCCGCATCATAACCTTACTGCACGAAAATGGCTTCCCTTATTTCATCAATCTTAAGTGCTAAACGCAAGTCGTTCAACGCACACGCTTCAACGGCCCTCTGAGAGTGAGTCTTCACCATTTTTTTGAATAACCTTCTTAAAGAACAAGTCACACTTTTATATTGTTCAGATAACATGACTAATTTTTCGATTGCCTATACGCAACATATTTCAGTTTCTATAACCCACTCTTCCCAGGTTCGAACTACTTACTATTATCTTTTCGTGCTTAATTGAGCTATCTAAAGGTTACATTTCGAGCTTTATCTTTACATCTGTTAAGCTCGAGTCGTTTACGAGGTAGGATAAGGTATGTTATCTCACCAACTATTTACTCCCATATTATTATAGCTCGATGATGTGTCGACTATTTTGCTTTTCATTAGTAAGAAACAAACAAAATATTCTTTTATTACGCTCGATTTTGATCTAACAAGTTCGTTACAGGACTACCCCTATAGCATTGTTTTACAATTACAGAATCAAGCTTTTAGAAGCTCGATATTACAAATACTTTCTCAAGCATGAGGACAGGTCTATAGTTCTTTTCTTGTTGCCAAAATAATGCTGATCTTCCAGAGAAACCTCAGCCACAGCTCAAAAAATGCAGGACTGCAACAGGTCAAACACCTCTTTCCCCTTCATTTCCTTGCAGGAAGAATTAAAAGAAAAGGCGATTGTGTCGAAGGAGGCGATGCATATTCCTTACGCCACCACCACCCACCACTGCCGTCTCTTCCTCCTTATCCCCACCAACCCAGAGTTAGTTGAGCTTAAACAGGACTCCTACCTTAGAAATCAAAAATGTCATTAAAGGACAGGGATTTTGTATCGCATACACCCCGAAAATATTTCAAACAACACTCCTTCAGCAAAAAAGCAAAGAGAGTTTCCCTATTCTGATAGCCAAAATACCGTATCCGGGGTTCCTCCATGATGAAAGAAAACCGGGTATGATACACTCGATTCCTCATCTTAACCAAGATATTGCAAAGGTACGCATCCAAAAACTCATATATATTTTTTTCTCACCCCTAAAAAAAATGAATTTGTTTGTTTTTCTCTGCAGTGAAGATTTGTTCCAGGTTATTCGGCGATCAGATCTGACCACTATTTATATAAATACCGCATTTAACACACGTTGTTTCCCAAGACAGTCATCCGCTCGAGAAAACCACAAGTCTGCCCATAACACTCATGCATCATAATGACAACACACTCATCAATACAGACGATTCAGTTTTCAAACTCTCGCTTATGTCATCACAGGGTCTGAGTTTAAGGTTTTTCTCAACTAAAACCATACGTGACATTACTTGCGAGGGGGTGATTGTAGGGATTTATCCCTCGAGCTATGGACACTCGATCTTATCTATACCTCGAGCTCCGAAAGACTCGATCATATCCAGTACCAGACTCACGCATAAACAAATACGTTACATACACGTTAACAGTTACACATCGACCACGAACTCAAGCAGAACGTGGGTCGTCCACAACAGATGTAAACAGAACAAGTCAACATACACCTGTCTCCCACGAGCTAGCAGTTACACACTCAACTGCCCATGACTTCCACTTTCAGGAGAACGTGTTCAAGTACGATGTCAAGCTGAGAGCAGGGTCTATAAAAGGGCAGAGCTCCTAAGGAAACAGGACGGTCAACAGACAATTCTATACACACAATTATCTGATCTCTAGCTATTTTTTCTTAGATTGATTGCTGTAATCAGATTCTCTCTCTCTCTCTCAAGCAATAATATTACTTTAACAAAATCTTCCACTCGAGGTCATGGTTTTTTACCTAATTATAGGTTTTCTACGTTAAATCCCCTGTGTCAAGTGTTATCCCTTATTTAATTCTTGTCATAGTAGTTCTTGGTATAATTATCGATTTCAAGCTATTTCGAGCTTTACAAAATCTGGTCCCTACACTCCCGTTGCTTGATTTGGAGACTTAAGAAGTAGGTTAATTCCCTAACCATGCTCATCTCGAACTCTATTCTCATTAATTATCTGAAAGCCTTGATACGTGCATCAGACATAGATCCAAATACAATATCATCCACATATACCTAAGCAATAAGTATTTCATCTCTTTCTCGCTGAATAAATAATATCTTATCAACTCCCACTCGAATAAAGCCCTTTCCAAGTAAAATTTTTGAGAGTTTGTCATACCATGCTCGAGGAGCTTGTTTTATTCCATAAAGAGCTTTCTTCAAGCGATAAACATACTTCTGATCATATGGATCCTCAAACCCCTTGGGTTGAGCTACATACACTTCTTCCTCAAGTAACCCATTCAAAAACGTACTTTTTACATCCATCTAATAAAGCTTAAAATTTTTGTAATAGGCAAAAGCCAAAAGCATCTGAATAGATTCAAGTCTAGTTGTAGGAGCAAAAGTTTCTTCTACATCCACCCCTTTTATTTGATTGTATCCCTGAGCTACCAGCCTTACTTTTTTTTTCTTACAACATCATCATTCTCATCAAACTTGTTCTTGTAAATCCACTTAGTGCCAATATTATTAGTATTTTCCGTTCGTGATACTAAGTCCCATACATCTTGTCGGTTAAATTCATTTAGCTCATCTTGTATGGCGTTAATCCAATATTCATCAGATAACGCATATTTCACGTTGGTTGGTTCAATGATGGACACATAACACACACTTTCCACTATCTATTATAACGTAGAACAATGATAACCGACGTACCTAGCAGACTCATGAAGTCATAATCATCAAGGTATCTAGGAGCACCACAATTCCGAGGAGGATTAGTACAAACAGTAGCATGTGGTATCGAGATTTCACTAGAAGGTGTTTAGGAAGCTTCAGCGTGAGACGTACCTTCAGTTTCTATGGGTAACACAATATCTTGAGCCACAATAGAAGAGTTTGGCATAGTTTCTTCTTGAACATTACTATCTCCATCATTTGTTTGTCCAAGAACTATTGAGTCATCAACTACCACATTAATTGACTCCATTACCATCTTGTTCTTCATGTTGTAAATACGAAATGCCCTACTGTTTGTTGCATATCCCAGTAAAATACCTTTATCGCTTCGGGCGTCAAATTTTCCAATATTCTCCCGATCACATGTGATATAACATTTACTTCCCAACATACGAAAGTATTTCAAGTTTGGTTTTTTTCCAAACTAGAGTTTATACGGCGTGTTAAGTATAAGAGGACACAGATAAACTCTGCTGATAATGTGACACGAGGTATGAATAGCTTCTCTCAAAAAATGATTAGGAACATTCTTTCCATGGAGTAATACCCACCCCATCTCTTGTAAAACTCGGCTCTTTCATTCTGCAACTCCATTTTGTTGTGGTGTGATTGGTGCTGAAAATCCATGTTTGATCCCATTAGCTTGATAGTACTCAATCACTTCACTATCTTTAAACTCTCCTCCACGATCACTTCGGATTCTGTCGATGGAATAATCTTTCTCATTCTGTATTCGAAGGGCTAAAGTATGAAATTCCTCAAACATGTCAGACTTCTGTTTTAATAATGCGATCTAGGTGAACCTTAAAAAATCATCAACAATAACCAAGATATACTTCATTCCACCCAAAGTACTCACTCTCATAGGACCCATTAAGTCCATGTGAATTAGCTCCATAACTTACGTAGTGGCAATGTTGGTGGATTTTTTGTGCAAAATCTTGGTTTGTTTTCCAATTTGACATGGTCCACATACTGCATCTGCTAACGTGCTTAGTCTTAGAACCCCTCAAACTATTTCCTTACTTGTAATCTTGGCAAAATCGCTGAAGTTCACATGCCCTAATCGTTGGTGCCACAGTTCCACATCGCTCATCTTCGCAACTTTACATGAAATAGAGACTTGTGATATAACATAGCAGTTGCCAAAAGTTCTGGCAGCAGTCACAATGCATTTCCCAGTATTGTCAAAGATACTGCATACCTTTTTGTCAAATGTTACTGTGTTATCTTCATCACATAAGTGACTCACACTTAGAAGGTTTGAAGTAAGTCCCTTGACATAGAGTACATTATCGACTGCTAGGCACCCAATTCCTTCCACACTCCCTTTTCCCATAATCTTTCCACTTATCTATCCTCCAAAAGTAACATCACCTCCTTGAATATTTGTAACATTGTTCAGACGAGTACCATCCCCTGTCATCTGATGTGAGCATCCACTATCTATATACCACTGGGTAGAGTTAAATTATTTAGAGCCATTACTATAATATTGTATTGTAATTGTGGTAGAAGATTCTTCTTTTGAACCCAAACGGATCTCACCTTTTTTTGTTCTTCAGTCGCTTGAGTCAAATTCCTGAAACCATTAAAAGACTTTTGGACAAAAGAGGAATTAGCAAATGATTGGGCATACGATCGATAGGGCTTCCCTCATTCCAAGTAAAGATCATTCCTACTATGAAATATAAGAACATATCTACAATAGGGAGCTAGATGGCCCTTTTGACCATAAGCCTGGCAATAAAATACATGAAAGACAAAAGGCTGTTTAGTCTGCCTATGAGGAGTAAAAAATACACTAGGTGTGGGAAAATATGGAACTGACTTAGCTTTGACAAACTTAGTGACTTGAGATGTGGTGGACTTGACATTTTTCTCATCAAATCCTAACCCTCTTTTGTCACTACCATTTTTGCTCATACTTAGTATTTTATCAATATTTTTTGCTCTATGATAGAAAACTTCAATTTTTTGCGGTATAGAGGTTAAATCAAGTTTAAGCTTCTCAATTTCGGTTTCTGCCAATTTTACATTCTCCATAGCAGTGTATTTTTTCTGTTCACAAGTTTTAAGTTGGCATTAAGAGATTGTTTCTCATTCTTAAGTTTCTCAAGCAAAGAAACAAGTTGAGAATACAACTCTTTAAAATTAGGCTCTTCACAATTATCACTTTCATAGTTACTGTGATCATCTCTGTCAGATTTAAGTGCAAAAACATCAGAGCGATCACAACTTGAGTTAATAATAGCAATATGATCTCTCAGACCATTTCCTCTTTATTGAAAGGGATTATCATGTTCATTATGGTCATCATCACTATCATCCCCCGTAACAATAATGTTCATAGCCTTGTGGTTGTTATTAGAAATCTTAGTGGGAAAGTTGTGAGGATAGTGAACATACTTGTGACACCTATATCATTTAACTTTATTTAGGTCATGTTCTGTATTAGTCTGTTTGCCATAAAACTTAACACGATCATGGGGACGTGGCTTATAATTCACATTTTCCCTTTGTTTCTCAAATTGCCTTTTTTTAAATGTTTTCTAAATTGTTGGCTTATAAGAGCAATCTCTGAATCTGAGTCAAGTTCATAATCATTGTCAGAGACAGAATATTTTTTAGCTTCTCTGGTTCCCTGAGAAGATAAAGAGTTGGAAAAAGACTTAAAAGGTACACTCTTATTCTAAGGGTTTTCTATTTCTATTTTAATTTTAAAATTTGTAATTTTTTAGCAAGTGTGTTAGGTTTCATGGTTTTAAGATTTTGCGTTTCCTCTATAACATCACGTCTAGACCAGAAACTCTTAGGAAGAGATCTTAAAATTTTATGAACTATTTGAACATCGGTGTATCCAGCTCCTAAAGAGAAACTGTTATTACCAATATCATTCAGTCTGGCATAAAACTCACTGAACGGTTTATCCTCGCTCATCCAGATATTTTCAAATTGAGAGGTGAGCATTTGTGGTTTACTTTCTTTAACCGTATCACCACCTTCGTGAGTGCGCATTAAGATGTCCCAAGCTTCTTTCAAAGTGGTACACGCGGGCATGTGCCTATACTCACTTTGGCTCAACGCATTAAAGATAGCATTAAGACATTTCGAATTATACCTAGATATATATTTTTCCTCCTTAGTCCATTGATTTCTTAGTTTAAGAATTTCTACAGCTGTTGCTAGCTCACCCCGCATAACAGTCGGGGGTACCCATCCATCCTCAATGGAAATCCAGACATCTTCTCCCATGGATTGCAAGAAGGTAATCATTCAAACCTTCTAGTAGGGAAAGTTTGTGCCATCAAAGAGTGGTGGGCAATTTATAGGACCTCTAAAATTTTCAAAATCTATTAAATTAATCAAGCACTTAAGATAGGATCACCGCTCAGGATATAAAGCCTACAAGCGATTCTGCTCTGGTACCAATTAAAAATCAGTGTGCCTGGTATTTAATATATTTTGAGAAATAGGTCAGACCTAATTTTATTAATAAAGAATCTAGGATTAAACTAAAACAATCAATGGTAAAGATAAAAAATTAAATGGCACAAATAATTGTTCACCCTATGGAAACTTCTTACTCAGGAGAAAATCTATAGGTTGTTAATTCATAATACGAATAAAGAAACCCTAATTACCAGAAAAGTATGAAGAACACCAAATTGGTTAGGAAAAATCCCTTTTGGAGCTTCAATTGCTTAATCAATAATCAATTACAATCAAATTACTTTCAAGCCCTAAGTCTCTCTTTCAGAACTTTGATTGATCCCCCCCCCCCCCCCATAATCTTGCTTAGCCTTACCCCTTTTATAAAGGTTACAAGTTCCTAGTCCCAATAGGACTTTCCTAGCCTTACCCCTTTTATAAGGGTTACAAGTTCCTAGTCCCAATAAGACTTGCTTAGCCTTGCCCCATTTATAAGGGTTACAAGTTCCTAGTTACAATAGGACTTGCCTAGATCCTCCTTGATCAGTTGTTGTCGATGAACAGAATAACCAAAAATCTACTAATCAAAAAGAGTTTAATCTGAATTACATTTACAGACTTGATAACCTCGTCTCGTGATTATCTCTCTTCATATCAAAGCTTCATGCCCTATCCTCTTTGTTCTCGCAAGGACACTCCTTGATCTCACACCAAGTATCACCCTTCTTGAATCACTCTAGAACAATTTGTGGGAAGTAGGATACACTAACTCAATATCAACCTCAATGTTTTTAGGCTTTAATTGATGTCAAATTGTCTCTCTGATAAAGGATATTGAGCTCTTTCAAAAATAACTTTTTACCACTGAAAAGAGAAAAAGAGATAGGGAGAAAAGAGAAACAATGTTCGCTAAAATAGTGTTTTAGCTTTTCTTGGGATTTCGTTCGAATGACTAAAGGTCTCGTTCGAACGAAATTCCTAATAAGCCTTCAAAAAATATACGTTTTTATTTTAAACTCGTAGCACTCATTCGAGCGAGACGTTCAGAATTCGTTCGAACGAGGCCTTGGGTCGTTCGAACGAGATTCCCAAATAGTTTAGACAATTTAGAAAAACATTTTTGGCTCTCTTTATCAAAGTTCTAATTAACCAACTTACCTTCTTGGTCGTTGTTTGATAGAGCATTGTACGAAGGTCTTCATCCTGCCACTGTCTTCGACTGAGATAACCACAGACCTTTACATACACAAAATGAGACAAACCAAAACCATTCAAAAGTATCATATTTGCCTTGACGTAAAATTTGTCAATAGACAATTTCAGTCTCGAAGACCTTGCATTCACCTTGACTGTAAGCTGGAAGGTTCAATGATAATAACCCATTTTCGGCATCATAAATAAATTCCTTATCCTCTTTATTCACAGTATAATACTTTGGTTTTTTGCTCGAATATGATCCAAGGCAACCACAGCCTCACACTTTGATTTGTAGTTTACAAGTTGAGGAATCTTCGCTGCAGTTAAGAGCTTCAATCGCTCCTCCAGAGTTATACATGTCAACCAATCCTAAGTGAGCAAAGTAAATCGTTTGATTATACACCTTGATTGGAGAAATAGTATATATTTTACAATATTAAACACCCAAAGTAACTTCAATACTTCCATTCTTTGGTAGTCTCAAAAGAATTCCTGCTTTAAAAGCATAGACTGCACAATCACCAGCCCAATTTTCACCTGCGACCTCTTGAAGGAATTCGACGTCAACAGGCTTCACAGAGCTTGAGAGTGCAGAAAGCTTAGGTTCCAACACATGTTCCCTGGGATTTCTTTCTTTGCACAACCAACTTCCTAATTCTTGGCAGTTAAAAACACCAATAACTCTGCCTAACTTGTTTAAATTCAAGATCTTAAGTAGACTCTTTCCATCCATTACTGGGTCCACGAATAAACAATCCCGAGTAGGTCTTCCGGCATATCTCATTCTTAAAATAGATCCATCGGGTAAAACTTCTCTAAAGAATTAAGAAATCATGTATGCCTGGTTTGTCACTTACATATACTCTATATCCAATTAATGCTCGAGCAGCACCGTGAAACTCAGCTGTAGCATGGTAGCTATGATACATATCCCAGTCTGGTACAAAGATCTCCCCGAGAAAGAGACTATTGAACGTAACTGAGAAAATATGCAAGGTCTGAAATGTATTCACACTATTAAACCTACTAGTTCTATCAGCACCAGGGTGGAAAACTGCTTTTGCTGCTTCACAAGCTTATGATGTTTCGAGATTCGGATTTGTCGGGGATGGCAGAACCGATAACACTCCAATAAGAAAATCATACTCTTATTTTCAATTCTCACTCCCCTGGAGACTGGAGTTTTAATCCAGGCCTAACGCTAAAACGACCTTAAGAATCTACATATTCAGGGATACGAAATATCTTGAACTTCTTAATGGGACAACTTATTTATACCTATGGCTGCAAAATAGTGGCATTATATTTATATGAATACGAGTCCAGCTTTGGTGTTTGAATTTATGTTGTGAAGCTATAAATTGCAACAACCCATATTTATGTTATTGGTAACTCAGGGTTGTATAAGCCATGGCCTAGTGATTAATTGCAATGGCCAAGATAGGCTTGTCGCAATTTTATCCTATTTATATCCTTATTGATGAAATAGTTGATCGTTTGGGAAAAAATAATTCTATTTTTTATTTGACCAAACTAAAGGCATTTTTGAGAGCTTGGGAAGATACATGCAAATCAACCTCTTTTAACACGGTCTTGGAAGTACCAAGGGGGAGTACCTACTGAAGCCGGTGAAATTCTTAGGTCCATGCACGTCCCAAAATATCTTTATTCAGGTAATTTATTATCGGTATTCATTAAATATTTTCTTCTCTTGGGATTTTGTGTTTCTTTCCAATTTTTGGCATTTTGCAGCTTTCCGGGACTTTAGTTGCACCGGGGTCTGGGGCATGGGCTGGATATGCAAAGAATACTTGGATTGTTTTCTATGGTGTACATGTGCTAGTCATAGAGGGATCAGGTACAGGCACGATTAATGGAAATAGCCAGGGTTGGTGGGTGAGTAATACTAAGCTTAATATAAGCTTACAACGAATGAACAAAGTTGGCTTTTATAAACACACACCTTTTGCCAACCTTAGCCCAAGGATGTGCGTTTATCATCGGTTTATACATATATAAGCATATTCATTCTAGATTATTTCATTATTTTTTTGCTTGATTAATTTCTCTATAATCTTGTATTTGCAGCACAGCAGAGGATGGCGTCCCGTGGTAAGTTCATCACTTGTATGTTTATACTAGCTATAAATACCACAGTTTCCATTAATGCGTATTTTTTTTGGCTTAATTATCAAATTTGTAAGCTTTAAAAATCAACGTCTTAGTGGTGATGATTGGACTTAGGCACTCACATTTCATAACTGCTACAATCTAAAAATATAACATCTGAACTTGTTAAACAACGCAAAAGGCCATTTAGCTTTAGATGCCTGTAGTGGCGCAACGGTCTCAAACGTCTTTATATCGGCCCTGGGAATAGTCCTAATACTGACGGTATTGATATCGCCAGCTCCTCCCACGTCCTCGAGAGTACCATAGAAAGTGGTAACTAGACAAACTTGCCACCATCTACTTAATTTTCTTGTTTGAGCTACACTTATTTCTGCTTGACAAAAGGAGTATTTGCGCCAAACCCCTAGGCATCCAAAACAGGTCCTAATTTTATTATTTTTTAATTTTCAGGTGATGATTGTGTTGCTATTAATGGCGGATCTTCCTTTATTAATATTGGGCACGTACAATGCGGGCCGGGTCAAAGTATTAGGTACAGTATATGAGAAAAAGTTACATATTATCCTTTTTCTTATCAATAAAACATATTTATACCATGAGTTAGTAGAATATATTTTAGTAATCCCAAAATTAGTTTGCCGAGGCCTTAAATAAGAAAATATTTGTAATACATGCAGTGTGGGAAGCCTAGGAGAAAATGGAGCTCATGAGGCAGTGGAAGAGGTACATGTGAGTAATTGTAATATAATAACAAACACAATGTATGGGTTAAGGATCAAGACATAGCAGGTAATATTATGCTTCTAAGTGAGCTATATTTGTTCGTTAACATATTTAAGATGGTTCAATAGGACAATATATATGTTCAGCAAAATGACCTATATATACTAATTATGTTTGGAATTATTATTGAGGCTAAATTTTCAAAGATGTGATTGGAGAAGATGGACATGGATGATTTTTGTGCAAAGGGATAGTTGCCCGTCCCAAAAATGCAAGGTCACGGTCCTCATTATTATCATTTCAGAACTACGAGGATGAGCTTACCAAGTTACAATGAGAAGCTGACGAGAGAGAAGCTCGACACCAATAAGAAATTGAGATTGTAAAGGCCTTTGTGAATAGTATAATTCAAGTCGAAGTTAAGCAATTGATGCAAATTGCAGGCATCCCTTTTCCGGATAATAATTAATATCATCGGGTCCCAAAGTTGATCATTATTCTAAGGTAACTATGCTTTTATTTTTTAGATAAAAATCATGAATAGAGTTGTCTTCTGCTTTTGTTGTTGCAATGATCTTATTAGTGATTTGTAAGTGGGATTTTTAAATTTTTGACCCGATATATTAGTATTTTAGAGCTAAAATTGGCTTAACCAACATATGACATTTGTAGACCAACATGATATAGTGGCATAACTTCATTTTCACAGATTTTTTAGTACTTTGTAGATTGGCACTAATATTCTTTTTGGACAAAATACTAATTGCAAGAGTCTTCTAGTCCTTTCAGGTATGTTTATTCTTAGTGTATACGAATACTTTACATTTTACCATACTACGTGTCGAGTAGCATTTGGTGGTATAGTGTCGTAATTCATGCTATAAAATTAAACTTAATTAGGTGGTAATGTTTGTAGTTGTTGAGATTTATATATATATATTATCAAGCCTCATGGTTGATATGACCTTAATGTGATATCCAATTGTTGTGCGATTTATGTAGATTTCATAATTTTATGAATTGGGAGTGTGCCGTCTGTACACTAGCCTTAAGCATTCTCAAACTGAAAGATTATGTTATTCACTTGAGTGTTAATAAATTGTATATGTTTTCTAGTAGGTACAAATTGGAAATATCCAATTTACAGGGGAGGTGTTGCCAAATTTTTGGTAGGATTTCTCCTATTTGATTTGTGCTTCCGCGCAGGACTCTAATATAGATGTGACGCACCATTTAATTTTTTATATTTTTAGTTTCATAATATGTACTTTATTGTTTTATTATCTTTTGGTTTGCAATTATTTTTATATGTTGTGGTTGAGGTTGTAACAATTTGATTTTTTGTTTTAGGTAGTTTCTTGATAATTATGGGAGCGATACAAACAAGTATTTATTATACGTATAAATATTGTTCGTGTGTTTATAGTTCCATGTTTAGTGCGTAAGAGGTTGGATAATTAATTAGAATGCTCAAGTTATATTTAGTGATTGAATAATAATTTTTAATGTTCAAGGTGGATTGAGACCTTATTTATTTATATGAAATTGGTATTTGTGGAACCTTGTAAATAATTATTTCTCTCTTTTAAATTAACTTGTGGTTGATGAATGATTTGTACTATCTAATTGGGGCGTAATTAAAATTGCAAAAATGATATATTTAGCATTGCCTTCTTTAGGGACGATTTATTTTGTCTCTATTAATATTGGCGTCATACTTTTAGAGACCAACAAATTTATCTCAAATGTTATGTATTAGAGATAGAATAATCCGTCCCCAATAATATTGGCGCAGGTGGGAAAATTTGGCACCATACTTTTAGGGACAAACAAATTCATCTCAAATATTATGTATTAGAGACAGAATAATCAGTTCCCAATAATATTGGTGCTGGCGGGAAAATTTGGTGCCATACATTTAGAGACAAACAAATTCATTTCTAATATTAGGTATTAGGGACGGTTGTACTCCGTCCCCAAAGGATTTGAAAAACAAAGACCTTTAGAGATGGATTTTTGGCATCTCTGAGGCTGTCTTTAATAGTATTAGTAACGGATGTGTCCGTCTCTAATGTATTTGGGATGCCACCCTAAAGGGATAATACTTTGTGGTCCCTAATGATGTCCCTGATAGCTATAAGGATGGATTAGTAGTCTTTTGGGATACCTTTTTGCCATCCCTAAAGGTGGTTTTTCTTGTAATGACTCTTGTAGGTGACATTTTAGAAGATAACTCATTGAGGTTACATTTTTATGTACATTCATGGCATAGGTTACAATTTTATATTAAATATAAGAAATCTCTCCTTCATCTATAAAAGGAGATATGGCCGGTGAGCTAATAAGGTCATCAAATTTTGAGAGAATCATTCTTGTAGAGTGTAAGAGAGCATTATTGGAGTAACTTGGTGCAAGTCTTGTAAGCATTTTGAGCATTTCATTTTGTAAGTCAATAAAATTCCTCTTTTTGTTCTTAGTTTATGTTCATTTCATTATCATATTATTTATATTTTATAGTTATTATAATGGCCAGCTAAATCCTTACTAGGGGTGAGGATGGATTCGCCTTAAGCGTATGATATCATATAGTAGAGTATATTTTTCTCCAACCCAATATGAGCATATTATCACAAATCCCAAAACTATATCGTTAGAGACATCCATTATCATCTTATGATCTATTTAAGTATAGATATATGAAGAGTTTTGTGATTCTCAAGTGACATAGTAAAATTATATTAATATTGTATTCTTTTTAGGTATGATCCTAATTAACATTTCATAGTTAACAATGCTTTCATGGATTGTGTTTTTAGCACATACTTAGTTCATATGATATATTCTACTTAACTTATAATTAATCATGGGATTACATCGACAAAAGGTCAAAGTTTGTTATTTCAATTAAGTGGAGAAATTAATGTACAAAACTATGTTGATATTATATGTAAATGGTGGTAAAATCTGAAGCTCCTAAACCTTTATTTTTGATTAAATCCATATCATTGATTTTTGTAGTTTTACAACCTTAGATTACTTAAACATAATACCAAAACTAATTTCTAGTCCCGTTCGGAAGTAAAAACCACGCGATTTTTACACATACTAAACACCGGATTTTCACCGTTATCAAAATGGCGTCTTTTGCCAGTTTTGTTCGGTAATTAGAAACTGTTTTTGATTGTGTTTTCTTGGATCTATTGCTTTTGATTTTTTATTTTATTTATCATTTCTTTGAAAAAATTAGTTCACAATTGAAATTATTGATTTTACATATTCTTTTCTTCCTTTTGTCATTTGAGGCAGTTTGTTTGCATTTACAGAGAAGGAAGAAACGAATACCACAACATATTTCAGTTTGTGTTAAAGTGTTACATCTGTCACCAAGGCTTATACATATTCTTCAAGACAAGGCTTAAAGTCAAGGCTTAGGAGTAAGGCTTTATTTGGGTTGGTGCATTACATAAGATGTTAACATAAGATAGGGTTGGTGGATTACATAAGGAGGCCGTTACAAATCAGTAATAAAGTGGGGCAGCTAAAAATTAGTAATTAAAGTTGGGCATTAAAAGTTCTTGTACTAGATTATGGTGTACCAAAACCGTTTGCTTGTCTTAAGGAGCAGACATCATCAAGTTCAAAAAGGTAAAACACTAACCACTCAAAGCGAAGGAAGAAGTGTTGTTGGACACGGTTTCAGTTTTAAGTTCTCTTATAATTTGATCGTCGAAAGGAAAAAAGAAAAGAAAAAGTAATTTTTATTTTGTTAGTATTTTATCTTTTCCTTTTCCCTTATAGTGACTTGTAGTGAGGAAAACTTGTACTCTTGAATGTTAAGTGTTAAGTGTATAATTAAAGTGAGGATACAAGTATAATTTTTTGTGCAGGGGTTTTATTGGGACCTCTCTACAACGTCTACTTGAGCCAGAGAACCCGGGTGCACCATCTCACTTGTTTTACTAGAGTAAACAACGAGCCCCTAAAAAGGCTTCCCTGTAGGTACTTTCTTCAACCACACTCTCCTGCTAAGCGGTCAATTTTTGTTCATGTGCCTGATGTTTGCGCACTTTTAAATTCTAACATTAGATAAAGAGTGAACGAAAAATAGGATTTCATCACCTGTGTGTGCCACCGCACACTAGGACCCCGGGAGGTCATGACCCAGTTTAACCTTTTCAGAACAAGACATTAACTTTAAAAAAAACCAAGATTAAGCCATAAAATATATAGATAGACAAAAGACTTATAAAGCTCGGACTGGGAGCATTAGAAATGCGCTCATTAAGATCCCTGATAGTGGCTACGTTTGTCTGGAGGAAGTACGTTCCCTGACATAACTAGTGTGGATAAGTGATTCTAAGCAGTTTGCCCTACCTTTTAGCATAGGTACTTTAAGGTAACTAGAAATGCATACGAGTTATTGCTAAAGCGAGTATACACAACTCAACGTAGGAACTGATCCATTGCCCGGAATAAGGGGAACCGAACCCTAAGACTGGGTTCATAACTTGACCTTAATTAAGGCCCATCTAAAAAGGTTATTGTGTTTATTTTTATGTACCTCATTCTTGTGTGATCATCATGCGCACATCTATTAGTGAATGAAAGAATGGTTTTGAGGACCTAGGTGTCATCTTGAAAGGCTTAGAGAATCTGATTTGATAGATATTCCGATCTACTTCGAGGTAGGCGAGTCAACCCAACTGGAGATACCAATTCCCATTGATACAAGATACTGTACAAACCTTACACGTAGGAAACTTTTCCCTTTTTGGAGTGAGTTAGAAACCTTTGATTTCCCCTTCTATCCATTAAGACTCAATCTTAGTTCAATTTCCTCATTCACTCTGTTTAGTGTTTCACCCCAATCATTTGAGATGGGAGATATGAGATTGGTCAGGGACCCGTGCGAATTCTTCTTAAGGATCACATGTTCCCAAAAATGATAAATCGTGCCTCGTACATTGTTTTACCTCCAACCATTAGGCAATTTGAACTTAAGAATGCGCTTATCAATTCATTGCCAAAATTCTCAGGAGTAGAAGATGAGAACCCATACGCTCATATTAGGGATTTTGATGACTTAATGTTCCTCCAAAAGTATAGGAATGAGAGCAAAATGGAGGCCATGAAACTCATGTTGTTTCCCTTTTCTTTACTAGGGAAAGCTAAGAGCTGGCTTCAAGCTCTATGTCCAAAATCAATCACGAGTTCTGAGATGCTTACTGAAGCCTTTTACAAGAAGTTTTTCTCTCTTGAGAAAACTGAGACCCTCTGTGGGGCCATTCTTAGGATTACCCAACTTCATGGAGAAAGCTTAAAGGATCATGTTGAAAGATATAAGGGACTGATCCTACAATGCCCTCATCACGGTATCGACTCATGGGTCCTAACTAGAAATCTTTATGATAGATTAGATGCCAATACCAAGAGAACTGTAGAATCCTTTTGCTTAGGGAAATTCACTGATAAGGATAATACAGAGGGTTTGAACTTCTTAGAAGAGATGGCTAAAAAATTACAAACCTGGAGAACCATGAGATAAACTGATATTCAAGAAAAGGGGGTTAATACCTTTGGAGTTAGATCTAACTCCAATTCAGAAGTTACGTTGACGACCATCCTGTGTAAGATAAAAGTCCTTAGAAATAGGGAAAAACAAAATATGCGCTAAAGTACCCATTTTTCATGTTGAGATGCAAGCTTGTGACGCGTGTGACGATGTTGGACACTATACTCAAAATTGCCCTTTGATTCACGAAATTAGGGAAACTTGGAAGGATCAGGTCAATAAAAACTTTCCTCTTTTCCTTATAACTAGTCACATCATCAAGATAATTCTTCAGGGAGGAATAATTCGAATAACTATTTAAGTAGACTGTATTACCAAAGGAGTAATTCAAATCAAAATTAAGGTGGTGCATCCTTTAATCCCAATCACCAACCTTTTTAGTAAAATACTCCTTACGTCCTTCCTCATAATAGGAAACCATCTTCGGATGATGGCATCCAAGCCTTATTGTAATCCAATAACCAGTTGATGTAATAATTCATGCAAATGAATCAGCAATCCATAACTCGAATAGAGACATCAATTGCTCAATTGGCGTCTGAGTTAAGTACTTAAGACAAAGCTATGTTTCCAAGTTAAACCTAACCCAATCTGAAGGATCAAACTGGGAGTTTATACTGTGATTAGGTTAATGCAGTGATCACACTTAGAAGTGAAAATACTGTAGGCAACAAAGTTAGGATGCCTGAGGATGAATCACGTAAAAGTCCTAATCCTAGTACTGAGAAAGTTATAGAAAGGGGAGAACCTATATGTGAAGAAACCCCTTTTATTGAGGAAGAGACCGGGCATGTCTCTCAAAGTGAGAAGATTATCTAAATAATCCGCCTAGAATTCCTAGAGTACCTTTTCCCCAAGGGTTTTTAGTCAATAGGAAGAACATTCCTGATGAAGAAGTATAGGAGATGTTTAAGACTCATAAGATCACTATTCCTTTCCTCGATGCGTTACGACAAATTCTTTCCTATATAAAACATTTCAAGGACCTTTGTATGTTCAAGAAACGTATGAATGTTTCCAAGAAATCTTTCAATGTCCATGACAGCAAAAATGTTATTCAATTGGATGCTCAGGTTAGCTCTATAATCTTGAACAAAGTACCCATGAAATACAAAGATCCAGGAATGCCAAAAATTTCTTGTCACATAGGGACAAATCACATCAGGAAAGCCTTACTTGATTTAGGCACCAGTGTCAACTTGATCCCTTATTCAGCATATAAGCAGCTAGGTCTAGAAGGACTAAAACTGACACATATAACCTTACAACTAGCTTATCGAGTCATTAAAATTCCTATGGGAGTTGTGATGGATGTACTTGTCCAGGTTGACGATTTTTTCTATCCCATGGACTTCGTGGTCATTAACACAAACACAATAGAAGACCCAAATAGTGAGATACCTGTAATCCTCAGCCAACCTTTCTTGGCCACCGCTAGTGCGTTGATCAATTGCCGTAGCAGAGCTATGATGTTGACTTATGAGAATAAGACCATCGATTTGAATATCTTCAATGCAACTCATACTCCATTTGATGATGAACTCGATGGGTGTAACATGCTTGATACGATTTTAAATAGTACATTTCATAGTTCCAATCCTAAGGACCCATTAGAAGCTTGTCTTGCACATTTTGGAGAGGATTTAGACATTGATGACCTCACCAATGAGGTCAATACTTTGTTGGATTCTGTTCCTATTTTAGATAGCAGTGATAATGTTGAAATGATGAAAGTCAAAGATTCGGTTCCAAAAGTAGGGGAAGTACCCGTTAGGTTAGAACTTAAACCTCTCCCTAAAAATCTCAAATATGTCTACCGAGGTCCTAATGAGACTCTTCCTGCTATCATGGCACCTAACCTAGAACCTGAGAATGAAGAAAAATTAATGCGCGCATTAAAGGAAAACACAAAAGCTCTTGGATGGAATATTTCAGATATGAAGGGTATTAGTCCTTCTGTATTTATCCATAAGATAAAGCTCAAGGATAATGCTAAGAAGTCCAGAGAAGGACAACGATGGCTTTGAACCCGATGATGGTTGAGGTTGTGAGAAAAGAATTTTGAAACTGCTTGATGCTGAGATCATTTATCCTATTTTAACAGCCCATGGGTAAGCCCAATTGATGTTGTTCCTAAAAAGTCTGAAATCACTGTTATGTAAAGAATGATCATAATGATCTTTTTCTCACTCGCATGAACACAGGTTGGTGAGTGTGTATAGACTATAGAAAACTCAATTCGGTCACTCGAAAAGATCATTCTCCCTTGCAATTCATGGATCAAATGCTTGAACGTCTCACTGGCCATGAATACTATTATTTTCTTGATGGGTATTTTAGTTATAATCAAATACCCATCGCTCCAAAGGACCAAGAAAAAACCACATTTACATGTCCTTTTGGCACTTTTGCCTATCGTCGCATGCCATTTGGGCTATGCAATGATTCGACAATATTTTGGCGATGTATGTTGAGCATTTTCTTTGACATGGCTGAGTATTTACTTGAGGTTTTCATGGATGACTTCTCCCTCTTCGAAGATTCGTTTAACCAATGTTTCTACCACTTATTTCTTGTTCTTGATAGGTGTCAATAGAAAAATCTTGTTCTAAATTGGGAAAAATGTCATTTCATGATAAAAAAAGGGCATAGATGTCATATCAGTAAAGGGAATCGAAGTAGATAAAGCCAAGATCGATGTCATATCTAGTCTCCCACCCCCACGAACAATCAAGGACGTTCGTTCATTCTTGGGGAATGTGAGATTTTATTAACATTTTATTCCTGAGTTTAGAAAAATTGCTCGACACCTCAGCAATCTCCTCGCCAAGGACACCACCTTTTTATTTGATGATTCGTATCTTAAAGCTTTTGGGAATCTCTGGACACGTCTAACATCATCACCCATAATCCAACCTCTAAATTTGAATGAACCTTTCGAGTTGAGATGTGATGCATCTGACTGTACCATTGGTACAGTTTTGGCACAACACATTGATAACCTTCCGTGTATCATCTATTATGCTAGTAAAGCTCTTAATGATGCGCAACTCAATTACACAACCACAGAGAAAGAACTTCTAGTGATAGTTTTTACTCTAGAAAAAAAAATCTTATCTTATAAGTTCTAAAGTATTAGCCTATACGGATCATGCTTTTATCAAACACATTTTCTCCAAAAAGGACACCAAACATCGCTTAATTCGATGGATATTATTACTTTAGGAGTTTGATATCAAGATTCGGGATAAAAAGGTACCAAGAATGTGGTAGCTGACCACCTTTCTTGAATAGACAATGATTCTTCAGATAGGTTGTTACCTATTCGTGAGTTATTTCCTGATGAGTAACTCATGTCCATTCACTCTATGTCTTATGTACCATGGTTTGCGGACATAGCAAATTATCTTGCCACAGGGTACTTTCCTAGTTTTTGGACCAAGCCTGATAAGAAAAAATTTCTTAGTTAGGCCCGACACTTCTTCTAGGATGACCTGTACCTGTTCAATTATTATTCTGATCAAATCATTAGGAGATGTGTTTCTGATTTTGAGTATACCAAAGTCATAGAATTTTGTCACTCCCAAGCTTGTGGTGGTCACTTCAGCTCTAAAAAGACCTCTGTAAAAATTTAGTAGTGTGGATTTTATTGATCTACCTTATTTCGTGACGTTCATAAATTTTACAAGGCTTATGATAGGTGTCAGAGTATGGGAGTATGATGCTCTTAAACCAAATTTTGATAGTTGATCCATTCAATGTTTGGGGCATAGACTTCATAGGTACCTTCACCCCATCTTCTGGGTTCACATACATCCTTTTATGATCCAGGAAGATCTAGAGTAATTTGGAAATTTCTACTAGTCGTTCGAACAAAGTTGAGAGTCGTTCGAACGACCAAATTTTATCCCACTAAAATTTTGGCCCAATGCCATTTTTCGTTCGAATGACTGATAGTTTCGTTCGAACGACTAATTACCATCCCACTGGAATTTTGGCCCAGAGCCATATTTCGTTCGAACGAGTTGAAATTTCTTTTGAACGATTGGTCTACTTTTCTAGGGTTTAGACCAATTAGTCATAAAGTCGTTCGAATGACTCCCTAGTTCGTTCAAACGACTCTGGCGATGCTTTGGATTCTCAGGCATTGTTTTGCCTCGAAATCCATTCTTTTATGATTTTTGAGTTCCTTAGTATATAAAAGGAACTTAAGTTATTTTTTAGGTTATGTTTGATCTGAAGAGAGTTCTGGGAGAAGCCTAGGGTTTGAGAGATTTTCATTGTAATTACATGTTTTTAGAAATTGAATTATCTATTTTTCCAAATCTAATTGGTGTTTTTCGTTCTTTCAACTAACTAAAGCTTCTTAATCGGATTGTGGATTAAGTGGTATCAGTTTTCCAATTGTGATTCTCAGGGGGTTGATTGTGGTTTATGGTCTCTACACGTGACCGTCTCAAGCCAATGAATGAGAAGTTAGTGAGTCCGTTGAAGATCCATGGAAAACCTAATTCGAAGAAGAAGGACGATTTGGAGATGGGCGATTCCAGCGATCGACTTACGACTTTGGAAATGACAGTTTCTACCCTAATTTCAACTATAGGGGAGTTAGTAGAACAATTGTGTCTCACAAACCTCGCATTGGGTTCCGTTTCGACGAAACGACGAGGCCGCTCGAAGAATAAAGAAGGTTCGGCGGTGGATGGGGACGAGGATAATGCGGGGTTAACTAACGATTCTATTGATGCCGAATCCATCAAGGAGCGCCCAGAGTTTGGTAAGTCATTGAATCCTATGCGTAATCTTCGTTTTGGCTTTATGATTGAGATTTCGGTTTTTGATGGTTCTGTCGATGCTGTGAAATTAGATAATTGGCTTTTGGTTTTCATATTAATGCGTGCAAGGAACATATCACTACCAATAATTTGGTAACGGCGACTCAAGTGAAGAGGTTGGCTAATGCGAGCGACAAATTTGTTTTGTTATTAGTGCGACAGGTTCAAGAAGGTCTGTCAGCTACAATATTGTCTACTTTGGCAATTTCTCCTAAGCAACAAACCGATATGGGGAAGTTACAAGAGGAGTATGAAGACTTGTTTCTGGGCATAGAAGGGATGCCGCGTAAGAGGGATGTGGAGCATGATATCACCTTGGTGAATGGTGAGCCACTACCCAATATTGGGTTATATCAGACTTCTGTTACAGAGTCTAATGTGATTAAGAAATAGGTACATGAACTCCTAGAGCAAGGAGTTATTAATCCTAGTTGCTCACCTTGTGGTTCGCTGGTGTTACTGGTGCCAAAGAAGGGTGGGTCTTGGAGGATATGTGTGGATTATTGGGCGTTGAACAAGATCACGGTGAATAATCATTATCCGCTTCCACAGATTGACGAGCTTTTAGATAAGTTGCAGACGGCTCAATTTTTCACCAAGTTAGATCTTAAGTCAGGTTACCATCAAGTTAGAATCTATGAGGAGGATACATGGAAGATAGCGTTCAAGACCAAACAAAGCTTATTTGAGTGGTTGGTGATGCTTTCTGGGTTATGCAATGCTCCGACGATGTTTATGCGGCTAATAAATAAGGTACTTTGTGCGTTTATTGATAATTTGGTGATTGTATATTTGGATGATATCTTGATATATAGTCATACATGGGAGGAATATCTTAGGCATTTACGCAAAGTGTTGGACGCGTTGTGATCACAACAGCTTTTTTTGAACGGGAAGAAGTGCGAGTTTGGGAAATGGAAGCTAGTCTATTTGGGTTTTATTGTTGGTGGCGGCGAGCATAAAGTCGGTCCGGAGAAGGTCTCGGTCATTACTAATTGGCCAAGACCCCGCACAATGATGGAAGTGAGGAGTTTTATGGGTTCTTGTCTGTACTTACGGAAATTTATTCGGCATTTTTCACAAATAGCCGCGCCGTTGCATTCTTTGACGAAGACCGGGGTACAGTTTGTGTAAATAAAGCACCATGAGAAGACTTTTCTGCTACTGAAGGGGAAGATTATGGATGGACCAGTGTTAGCATTACCTAATTTATAATAGCCTTTTAAGGTCGAGACAGATGCGTCAGACTATGCATTGGGGGCAATCCTATTACCGGATGGGAAGCTGGTTGCTTACCATTCTGAGATGTTTATAGGAGCAGTACTCAATTATCCTACTTACAATATGGAGGTCAACACGTTATATTAATTAGTGAAGCATTTGTGGAGTTACTTATTAGGGAAGGAGGTTATGGTACATTCCGATCACAAACCATTGCAGTTCTTATCTATGCAGTCTAAGCTTCAGCAAGCTCGCCATATGAAGTGGATGTCGTACCTTCAGCAGTTTACCTTATTGATCAAGTAAAAGAAATGAGTGGACAACAAGATGGCAGATATGTTATCTCGACCCCCATTACCAACTATTTCTGCTTTGTTGGTAGCTATGCAGATCTGGCTGATTATTCCTTCTGAGTACGTTTCAGGGTATGACAATAACAAGGAGCTCAGTGGTTTTCCCATGACCAGATGTAAGAATGACTATTTTTTTGTGGTGGTAGATCAATTCAGCAAGATGATTGTTCTTATTCCATGCCAGAAGACAGTCACAGGGGAAGGAGCAGCGCGGTTGTTTTTCATAGACGTCTGGAGGTATTTCGGGCTCCCTTCTTCTATTATTTATGATAGGGATAGCCGCTTTTCGGGGCATTTCTGGAGATTGTTATGGGGGATGATAGACACTAAGTTAAAAGAGAAGTACTACTTTTCATCTACAGACAGATGGGCAAACAGAAGTCGTCAATCGCACTTTGGTACATTTATTATGGGGATTCCATTCTAAGCATCCTAAGACTTGGGATGAGAGTTTATGTTTAATTGGGCGATTCATGGTTCCACGTTGAAGTTTCCTTTTGAAGTTTTTTTGGGGTACTTCCCGCAAAGCCCTTTAAATTTGGCGTTTAGTCTTTGCGACAAGACGATGTCAGGGAAAGAGGAAGAGGAGCAAGTTAAAGCTCAGTATTTTATTAAGAAGATCAGTAAGGTTCGTGAGGTGGTTAAAGCTCAGCTGACGAAGACTCAAGCAAAGTATAAGGCTTGCCACGACAAGCATCGAGTTGAGTACACTTTTCAAGAGGGGCAACCTCGTTTGGTTGCATTTGGGCAAGGAACGGCTTAAGGGGGAAGGTAAGAAGCTCAAACCTATCCATTATGGTCCATTTTTGATACTCAAGAAGATTGGTGATTATGCATTCCAGTTGGATTTGCCACCTTTCATGAAGATGTATTCGGTGATTAATGCCGAGCATTTGAAGCCGTTTGAGCCATCTCTTCTAGATGAAGACTCTACAGTCGATACTCGCCTACCACCAGTTGATGACTTATGGATGGAAAGAGAAGGTCCATTGCCAGAGGATGGTATTCTAGAGAGGAAATTTCATACTACAAGACGGTGTGTTATTGAATCGTTTCGAGTTAGGAAGAAGGGTCAGCTACCGAGTAAGTCGAAGTGGTACAGCAGGGAATTGGGCATTGCCGCATTCCTACATCTCTAGTTCTAGCTTATGTTAGATCTGAAGAGAGTTTTGAGAAAGCCTAGGGTTTGAGAGATTTTTATTGTAATTGCTTGTTTTTAGTAATTGAATTCTCTATTTTTCCAAATATAATTGGTGTTCTTTATTCTTTCTACTAACTAAAGCTTCTCAATCGGATTGTGGATTATTTTAGACATTAACTATGTGTCTAAGTGGGTTGAAACTATTTCTACCAGAACCAATGATAGTTCAGTTGTTATCGAATTTATTAAAGGGAACATTTTCTCTCATTTTGGTACACCGAGGGCAATAATTAGTGATGGGGGGTCACATTTCAACTGTCGAATGTTTGCAAACTTAATAAAGAAATTTGGAGTAACACACAAGGTTGCTATACCCTACTATCCGTAGACTAGTGGGCAAGTGGAGGTTTCCAATCGTAAAATTAAGAATATTCTTCAAAAAATGGAAAAACCAAACCGCAAAGATTGGTCAACTTGATTAAACGATGCTCTTTGGGCATATCGCATTGCTTTTAAGACACCTATTGGAATGTTCCATTACCGACTAGTCTATGAAAAGGCGTGTCACCTTCCAGTTGAGTTAGAATACTGCGCCTAATGGGCAATAAAGGCATTGAAATTTGACATTGGGAAGGCCGGTTTGCATCACAAGCTTACCCTTAATGAGTTAGAAGAACTATGGAATGATGCATACCATTCAGCAAAGACTTACAAGGAGCGCATAAAAGCGTTTCACGGCAGAAACATTTCGCGAATATCATTTGAACCAAACCAAAAAGTTTTATTGTATTCTCTTAGGTTGCATTTATTTTCTAGTAAACTACGATCACGATGGACTAGGCCTCTCATTATTAAAACTGTATATCCACATTGGGCGGTTGAGGTTGAAGAACTGAGTACTGGCAAAATACAAAAAGTGAACAGGTAAAGGCTTAAGCCTTATTATGAACATTTTAGCTACACCAATGAAGACTTAAAAATTTTAGACCCCGTTTATGAGGGCTGACATCCTTCTGACCTGGCTCTCACTCAGTTTGGGGATACCTCATTTTGTCTGGCTGAAGACAGTAAACTTAGCGCTAATTGGGAGATAACCCAAGTCATCTTAGGTACTATGTTCCAAAAAAAATTCCCATCTTTTAAGGTATGTTTTCGCACATTGAGGACAATGTTTCTTACTAGTTTGGGGGTGGGGTTAAATTGTTCACATTTTTCACACTTTTAAAAAAGAGAGGTTATTTTGGTAATTTATGAGACTCTTTGACAAATTTTTAAAAACTTAGAAATATTTTATCATGGTCTAATATATTTGCTCGTAAAAACCAAAATTTTTTTAATTTTTAATCAAATATATGCTTAGAAAATGTTAGAGCACTATCCTAAGCTAGATATAATATCCTTTAATTATAAGAAGTTTCAAGTTGATTGATATTTCTCGAAAAAGTTGTACTTCACAGTTGCATTTATTACTTTCGTTAGAATTTTGACCAATTCAAGGGAATCAAGTATTTGAGGTAGGAATGATCTACTACAAGGGAAGCAATTGCTTAAGAATAAGTTTGGTCCTGAAATAATAAAGTAAGGATTTCTATAAGCCAAAATAGCCCTAAAAAAATAAGAAATAAAAAAACTTTCACGATGCAAGGGTACTTGCAGGATATAGAACTGAAAGAGGAATAATTATCACCAATCTCGAGTATGGCCATGAAAAATGTGAAAGCAGCAAGAAAAATGTCTACTTGTGAGAATTCAGAGTCTAGGTCATGAAAGGGCACCAAACCCCGGCAACCTAAGCCAACTGGTTGGGATTGTCGACCGAAAACTTATATACGAAGGCTTCACCAAGGAAAACAAATATCAAAATAAAAAGGCTTAAAGTTATTCCCCACAATTAATAATAGGATTCAAATTGACTAAAACACTTGTCAAACTGATCGTTGGATTTGTTTCACGAAATACGAGGCGACTGAATATTGACTCAAAAACCTCTAAATAAAGTTATTTGTGCAATATCTATTTTTACTACACTCAATGGTATTAGAAAAATATTTGAGATCTCATATAATTATTGGATAATATCTCAAGCTTTAAATAGTTTTTTCGGATCTTCTAGTTAAATATTTGTGAAATAAATAAATTTTAAGGGGTTTTCATTCTTAAATATTTGTGCCATTGTCAAGTGTTGAAAAGTTGAAGAGGAGACCTAAAAAGTTTCTAGACTACTATAATGCCATTATTCACTTTTGTGGGTAAAGTCACTGTAAACCCTCACGAGACAAAACTCATCCTATAGGGGTAATGTAGTGGCTTATTCCGCATCTCGGGCTCATGTTCCATCGTCAACCATCATACGACCACTTGACCTTATTAACATAATACGTGGCACTATTGAAGATATATTACAGTTACAAAGTCCTAGACATCACTCTTGACCTCTACATCTATAGTTTGAGTCAACAAACGCACCGTCATCAATGAAGCCGTTACAGAATAGTAAAATCAAACCGTTACCCAATCTGTTCAAATATTATCAAATATACATTGTAACGTCCCTCATTAAGGATAATAAAGGTCGTTAAACAGTCATATTATAAGACCTATAAATAGACCAGAGAATCCTAGATGAAGGAACGGAGGGATGCTCACTCAAACTCTATACAAAAAGTACGTAGAGCACTCTTTGTAATAGTTGGCAATCTTAATAATATCTTTCTCTTTCTAAAATCCTCAAGAGGGGTCATGGTTTTTAACCTATTTAAAGGTTTTCTACGCTAAACTTTCGTGTTAGCTATTACGCATTACTCATCTAAACGTTCTGAATATCCTTGGTGTAAAGGCTAAGTTCAAGATACAAAATTATGCTATTACATTTGGCGCCATCTGTGGGAGCAAAGTTTTCAAACTTATTGTCTCATAAAACAGCTGATTATTTCTGTACGAGATGACGCTTTCAGACAAGAGTACGCCAATTTTGCCAGGAAAAGGGAATGTCGTGCTAGCAAAGTTACGGGCCAATCTAAACTCCAAAACCGAAAAACAAACCGCTTTGGAATAATAATTAGCAGACATCTAGGAAACGTTGAAGGTTCTGCAGAGTCAACAGCTCGCGGCTCAAAAGAGGAAAGGCGTTTTACCGGCTATTTCACGAGTGTCCCTTTTCGATAGAATAGGACCTCACGTCAACAATCTAGGAGATGAAGTTTGATCTAAGCATAACCAACCTGGGGGAGAGCAAGCTCTAGCACAGGAAGTCCACTAGGAAGTTGATGGCGGCCTCGCCAGTGTCAGACAAGATGAGCTACCTCGAAGAAGAATTCGAATTCCATCTCTCGAGCAGATCAGTGAAGAAAATGACGACCACATTCCTCGCAAAGAACGAGTCATGTGACCAACTACCACTACTTGTCAGTACGTGACTCAGGAACATGTCGAAAAATGCATTAAAGAATTGCTAGATGCTCAAATTGAGACTGCTAAAGGAATCTACAACAGGTTATAGTAGAGATCGATCGCACAGGAACTACTTAATGGCGAAGTTCCCACTGGCTTCCACACTTAGAAGATCCAAAAGTACAAGGGGACAGATCTAGTGAAACATGTTCAAGAATTTTAGGACGCTCTGGGCTTACATTCTACATCTAACCACATTCTATGTCGGCGCTTTCTTATCAGCTTATAAAGCGAACCTTTGCGATGGTTCCACATACTACCAAAGGGGTCTATTACAACTTTTGAGTAATTAAGAAAACTCTTCTTCAATAACTGTTTGTATAATAGGGTCAAAGAAGAGAATTTATACTCTTTATTTAGCCTGAAGCAGATACCAGGAGAGAAGCTCGATATATTCACTAAGAAATTCTTTAAATTGGCCCGTAAGGTGGATCGACTCGATCAGAAGATTACAATTTCGGCCTTCACCAATGCTTTACTCATTAATAGAAGGGCGAAGGAGTACTTCACTTTAAATTAACCTACAACTTTGGAGGACATGATCGAAAAAGTCAACGAGTGCAATGATCTGGAAAGAATGGTATCCGAGAGATATAAAACTCAGAAATCAACCTTGACAGCTCGAGATCAATTCGTCGGCCAAGATTTCAATCACGCTGCTGATTATGGTAAAGATAGGACGTTAACAAAATCTAATGAAGATCAACCTCGAAAAGGCAGTAATATGCTAAAACCTTGTCTTCCCAAGATGGTTGTTACCATAGCCATCATCTATCCTATACATTAAAAGGATAAGTTTTTTCACAATGCAAAGTATGTCCAGCCCATTCAGAACAAACCATATTGCATCCACCACAAAGGCTGACATCATGAGATGGAACATTGCCTTGCTTTACAGCGATTGTTGAAGTATATTTTTGTGGACAGACGACTGCATGAATACATCGTGGACGTTGAAAGTTATAAGAACGGGAGTTACAAACTTCCCGCAAAGGTCGTATAGGTCGAAGAAATGGCAGAGGATAAGTACTTATATCATATCTCCCTCAACCACTTTATTGAGACTCAGACCATTAACAAATCAAACAGGTGTAAAAGACTACGAATGAGTTAATGCCATGACTTGCCCATGGATGATAAAGAAGCTTAGTTACTCCCTGCATCTAGCTCCCAACATACAAGGATATCTTTTGACGATTGTGATATTCGCCACGTCAACTTTCCTCACCATGATACACTGTTAATCAAGTTGAAAATGAGAAATGTCATATTACATACAATGATGGTGGATACTGGTAGCTGCATCGAACTACTTTTGCAAAGTACGATTAATCAGATGGGGTTGGCCGACAAAGTTCAACCCATTGACATTGACATTTGTGGATTTAACGGCTCTAGAGAAGAGCGTGTCGAGAAGATCATACTTCCTATAAATACCGGACCAGCAATAGTTGACGTTGTCTTTTATGTTATCAATGCCAAATATTGTTATTTGGAGATAATGGGATGTTGCTGGATGCATAGCATGCGGGCGATTCCGTCGACCAACCATTTGGCATTACAATTCAAATGGAATGGTGGCATTTATGAAATCAAAGATAGGCAGAAGCCAGCTCGAGCTTGTGAAAATACAGTTACCATTGTACTAGAGCCATCGATACCACAGCTCGCATAGCAATTACAAAAAAAAACAGGGAACATTATAGAAGACCTTACAGTAAACTCTACAGAAAACTAGCTGCCAAGTACATAAATTATAGAATACGTTGAAATAAATAGAGAAAAATGAAGAACATTTATTGGAACTCTTCTGCCCACAGCTAAACACGATGTTCTTATTCAGTTCCTTAAAGACAACAATGATGTCTTTGTGTGGATGTTTCACAAAATGCCAGGCATTGATCCCAATTTGGCATGCCATAAGCCTAATTTTAAAGATAAAACTGAAGCAGTCAAACAAAAATAGAGAACTCTAGCACCAAGACTCTGAGTAGAAGTCAACAAAGAGATTGATAAACTCATTGAAGTTGGTTTTATCTGAAAGCCCAACTATCCAGAATTGATCTTGAACATTGTCGCAGTCCCAAAGAAAAATGGCAAAATCAGAGTATGCGTAAATTTTTACGGACCTCATCAAACATACTTCAAAGGATAGTTTTTCACTTCCTCTCATAAACCATCTGTTCAATTCTACTACTGAACACGAACTCTTATCCATGATAGATGCCGCATCAGAGTACAATCAAATATCTCTGTTGCCCGACGATCAAGAGAAAATAGCTTTCATTACAAAACATGGCCTGTATTGCTACTGAGTTATTCATTTCGGTCTCAAAAATTATGGAACCACTTATCAAAGGTTGATGACACAGGTGTTCAAAGACTATCTTGAAAAAATGATGGAAGTATATATTGATGATATGTTGTGTAAAAGTCTCAAGAAGGCGAACCATATCGCAGATTTGAACAAAGTTTTTGACATTCTTTGAGTTTACAAAATGAGACTCAATCCTGATAAGTACCAGTTTGGAGTTCAGTCAGGCAAATTCTTGGGCCATTTGATCAACAAGCAAGGTATAGAACTAGATCCAGATCACATTTCTGCACTGTTATCTATGACTTCTCCAAAGACAAAGAAATATGTACAAAAGTTAGCAGGCAAGATAGCAGTAATCAGCTCCTTTGTCTCCAAGTATTCAGACAGGTGTCGATGGTTATTTAACCTATTACATGAAGGAACAAGGAGAAAAAAGTAAAAAGGATCCTGAAATTAAGTGGGCAGCAGAATGTGAAGTAGCATTTCAAGAGCTTAAACATTATTTGGGCAAGCCATCAGTGATGAATACACCAAAGGAAGGCGAGGAACTTACTATATATCTTGCCATTACTGATAAGTCATTGAGTTTGGTCCTCATTCGACTCGACGAGATGAAGAAGAAACATGCTTACTTCATCAGCAAAACTCTCACTCCTATAGAGTCACGATATACAAAGATCGAAAAGCTTTTATTAGCTCTCGTTTACACGACACAGAAGCTAAAATAATATTTTTCAGGTATACTCAGTTCGTATAATAAAAAATTATCCTTTATGTGAAATCCTGTTCAAGCGCAAGAAATCCAGACAAGTACAATAATGGTCAATCACTCTTGGCGAGCATGACATACGTGTCACTCTGACAGAGGTCATGTAGTAGCAGATTTTCTGGCAGACTTCCCAGTAAATGATCCTGATTAAGAAGAAGATAGTACAGAGATCAATGAAGAATAGTTCAAAGAAAATTCAGACTTAATATCTAAGAAGGGTTAGCGTCTTCTAACTGATGGTTCTACTAGACCTACGGGATCAAGCATCGGCATCGTCCTTATTATGCCTTCCAACTATAGAATTAAAAATGCAATCAGACTCAACTTTAAAACCACAAATAATGAGACCGAATATGAGGCGTTAATTTACGGTCCGGATATGTCTGTAGAGATTGGAGTCAGCGAGCTATCTGTATACACAGACTTTTTACTCATAGTGAGCTATTATACCAAAAAGTTTCAAAAAAATAGAAAAATGATCGATTATGCCGCAGCCGTAGCTGACAGAATGACCTGAATCAAGAAGGCTACCATGGAACATTTGCCGCGTAGAGAAAATTGACATTCTAATTCCCTTGCCTATCCTGCAGGAGTCCTCTGAACAAAAGCTCGATATCTCAAAATTAAAGTAATTAACACCCCCAGCATTAACATCATAAACTTAAATTTTGTTAATACTGGGGGAGTTAAAGAAGATGAGGATGATTAGAGACGACCTTTCCTCATATATATCGGGTCCTAAAACAAGTTTGACGGCAAACTACCTACATATCCTATTGAAAGAAGAGGCGTGCTCGATAACCCTAAGCGATACGTCATTGATGATAACTTCCATTATAAAATATTAGTGACAGGACCCTATCTCCAGTGCTTATATGATAAAGAGGCTCAGGAATTCCTACATGAACTTTACGAAGGTACTTGCGGATCCTATACAACCAAACGATCTTTAGCAAACTGAGCTATTACACAGGGAGCCTTTTGGCCAAAGATGAGAGCACAAACCATCGAATATGGGGCCTCGACCTCATAGGCAAATTTCTAGCTGCACCCAAAAATTAAAAGCACCTCCTAGTGGCAATGGACTAATTCACAAAATGGGTAGAAGTAGTTCCTTTATGTCATACACAAGAAGGCGATGCCATCAAGTTTATATGGAAAACCATCATAATATTGTTTTGATGCCCACACCTCATCAAAATTGACAATGGACCACAGTTTGTTGGTTCCAGAGTTATTGAGTTCCTTAACCAGCACAACATCATCCACTCTTCATCCAATCCCTATTACCCACAAATAAATGGACAGGCAAAAATCACCAATCGAACTATTGTCAATGGCATCAAAAAGCGTCTGACAAAAAAGAAGTATAATTAGGTACAAGAGTTACCTCATGTGTCATAGGCATATCGAACAACACCGTGAATATCGACTAGATGCGTACCATTCCTGTTAACATATGGTACTGAGGCCATCATCCCTACTCAATATCATCACCCATAGCGTGACCATACCATGACAGATGAAGAAAACGAATTCCAGTTGGCATGTAATATAAATTGGATCGAAGAAACATGAGATCGAGCAATCATGAACTTGGGAAGATATTAGCAGGTTTTAGCCAGATCTTATAATAAATGAGTTTGTCGTCGATAATTTGAAATCAAAGAACTCGTCCTTCAAGATATACCAAAGTACAGAAAAGAAGTCAACGTTAGAAAACTTGTAGAAAATTGGGAATGTTCTTTTATATCTATTGGAAAAAGTAGACTTGGCTCCTATGACCTCGCAGCAGAACATGGAGATCTAGTGCCGAACCCATGAAACACAAGGAGATTAAAGCTCTATCGAAGATGATCTATCACAGTGTACTTTTCTAAAATAAATCTATCATCTTGTACGTCGGTCTTACATCAATGAAATACTTATGTTTGATCACCCTACATCAGAGTACTTTCTACTATTTCATGTAATACTCTATCTACCATTCTCTGTGCGTCAATCTTACAACAATTAAATATTTGTATTTGGTTGCCCTACAGTACAGTACTTTTCTAATATATCATACAAGTACTTCTATATACAGATTACATTTCTAAATCATCACAAATTACTAGTGGGTTCTCCCATTCTATTACATTACAGATCGTTTGATGCTTCAGCCAAACAAATCTTCTATTACATTGCAGATCATTTGTTACTTTAGCCAAACAAATTTTCTATTTATTTTATAGATTATTTGTTGCTTCAGCCAAACAGATCTTCTATTATATTACAAATCGTTTGTTGCTTCAGCCAAACAGATCTTCCATTACATTATAAATTGTTTGTTACTTCTACAAAATAAATCTCCTATCACATTACAGATCATTTGTTGCTTCCGCCAAACAGACCTTCTAATACATTCCAGATCGTTTGATACTTTAGCCACATTGATCTTTTATTTTGTTATAATTTGTTTGTTGCAACGAGTTGGTTGTATCACCCAAGCAAATCCTCTATTCTATGACAAGATGACTAGTAGTTTTAAAAAATGACTACCAGACTTCTGTACCGTAAATGCCTCATCAAAAGGTTAGTACAAATATATATCGATTGTTCGTACTATTATACTATCTACTATATTTTCATTGGTATAGTACGAACACTTCTTTCTAACAGTCATAAAGCCTTATCAATCACTCGAGCTATCACTTGAGCTTTCAAGCCGTACATCACCACGCAATCTTTCCCCACGAAGTTGCTGATGCATGAACTCTGGCATCCTCCTCGTCACAATTTGCTTTCCTTCTTTAACATTACTCTTTGAAAGGGCACAAATTTGTGACATCGTGCGATCCAGATAATCAGATCGTATCAACAACATTTTACACTGTACACCATTGGCAACCAGGTTGTACAGTTTTGCTTACCACTTCCAGTCTCTTGAACTCGGATATGAAAAAGGAGAGCACTGTCATCATTTATCTTTCTTGCGTATTACTTGTCTCACATTTCAACTTATTGAGAAGAACAAGCTTGACAAGTTTTCCTTTAGCCTCCTTCAGCATAGCTTCCAAACTACTGTAACGATTTTCTACCACTCATTTTTCACTCAACGTCGCCTCATTTCGACATTATCGCCATAAATTCATCCATATTTGCCACCAAATATACTTCTTCATCTGTACGAACGTTATTGCACTCCCTCACTAATACTTCTGCCTCATGCTTTATTTCTGTATTGAGAAGATCAGCGTCCAACTTAGTCTTCACATCACGCAGTTCATTATTTTCAGATCTATAATCCAAAATGTCTAATCCCAGCGTTTAAATGTTATGCTCTACAACACAGATCGTGATTCAATCCTTTTTTATCGTTTTGTTTCGTTCACTATGGGCCTCTTCTATCTATTTTAACATCATGTTTGTAACATACTACAAAACTTCAAATTTGCGGGCACGATCATTTACCTCTTTCATAGCTGCTCGTGCACCAACTATCTTTGCTTCGAGCGTGTTTATTTGAAATCGCAATTCTTTCACATTATTTTCTTCCTTCTTTAACACCGCCGATAACTTTGTAATTTTAGTTTGCGCGGTTGTCAATTCGACCTCCTGTTGCTGGATTCGTCCCGAAATGTCCAAATTTTTTAAATCTCTTTCCTTATGACTTCTTGTACTCCTTCCATACATTTAAGCTCAACATCTAATTCAGCCTTTTTCTCTGCCAGTTGATCGGTTAAATGAACCATTGTACTTCACTCTCTTGATATTCTCACATTCCTTTCTTCTTATACATCAGTTGCACTCTTTAGTACTTCCTGATACACAGTTAGTTCGGTGCCCAACTTTTCATTTCAAACATGTATAGCGTCTAGCTAACTCTGTACCAACGCCATTTCAACCTACAATAACCATTAATATTTATACTAGTTTGTATCTCCAAGCATATTACATATCACAGTTAACAAGTTTACACACGAATATAATGTTTGAGTAACATTGATATATCGATTTATTTACATGATCCTCACAAGAAACAGATTTCATTCATCACCAAAACAGTGTTCAAAGAACTAACGCATATGCAAGGTCAGTACAAAACTGGACTACTTTACTTTCGCTTCTTCGAGATATGAGAGGACTGCCCCTTGTCTCTCGAACTCTTTATATCCTTAACTTGAATATCTATAGGAGCTATGAAGGTCACCACCTTCTTCTAGCGTTGCTTTCGCCATGATCGGGGTATCAGGCTCTCGACCTCCTCATCCTCTTCTAACAATAATTCTCTCAAACTAGGAATAGGATTTTTAACCACATTTTCCTCCTCATCTTTGGTAAACCACATATTTTATGCTTTTGTGTTCTCTACATCAAAATCCTCGCCACACTCAGTTACAAACTTCCTAAATTCATTCTCTACCCTCGCTAGCCCCCCTCTATTAAAGTTAATCATACTTTCTATATAACGCTCATGCTCTGTTCGAGCTGCAACTTTTTCTCTTGATGGATACATATGCTCCTTCAATTGTATTTGTGCCTTGTGTAAACGCTTACGCGTGTCTTTTTACAGCACACCTAACGCCTTCACCTCACCTTCTACCTTCTTACGAGTAGTTCCTTCTTTTGACAAATGACTTGCTAAAGATATTTTTTGCTTCATATGTTGCATCAATACTTCTTGCAACCCCTTTATCTTACCCTCTAATTTCTGTTGTACCTCTATTTATTCTTTCCTTATCCTAAAAAACACAATTCTCATCGCCCTCTAATCCTACATAAAGCCAAAAACATCAAGTAAAGGTTTTATTTCACCCCATATAATAGAAACACCAGCTTGAGTTGAGCATTTTTTACCTCTAAACTATGACGATTACGTGCTTCTTGAGCTAGAAACATTACTCGAGCTGGGTTCAGTACTACGCCCTTTTCTTTCAAGATCTCTACATAAGCCTCTTTTAAGCCCTGTTCGTTATCTACTTCGACCTCAAAATACATTGTCAGCCTACCAACAGCTTTGATACCTAGCCTTATCACTCGGGTCATTAAAACATGTTAACTATTTTGGTTTTTGCACTAAAGCCCCCCGTTCTTCCTCATTTCATAAAAGCTCATCCCTTTCTATTTTTATCTTAGCATATATACATTGAAGATCATATGACTCTTTAAAATTTTACTCTGAATTTGACTTAAATTGCCTTCTCTCATATTTAGTTTTATTAAATACCTGTTAAATACGAGTCACGGAGTCCCTCGCTCTACTCAACGGTCTCTCCAGTTCGGAATTAGTTTTTCTCAATCGCTCTACCTCCTACATAGATTACAAATATTTTATTATCATACAAACATTCAAACCGAGTATACTAAGGTGTGTCTATCAAACTTAACAATTATATGGCCTTACAGAGTATAATTCCAGAAAATCAAAGGAACAACATAGTTCAAAATAGAATACCACAAATTGATTAAAGATTTTAGTTGATCTCTACCCAGATGGAGGATCCAATGTCTTTTCTGAAGCTCACACTGGTTCTATGGGCGAAGTAGATACATTGGTCAGGTCAGCAGCATCAGCAACCACCTAATCTTCTACATCTGAAGGAAAGACTATCTCATTGTATTTGCCAGTCTGGCCCAGCTCCATATCAGCAGAAGTCAACCCAAAGCTATAAAAAGTTAGACAAAGTAATTTCTTTCCAACTGCAGTACATCGTATGATTGTGACATCACTTTATCATGCTCGAGCAACTCTTTATACCGCTTTTCAGTAGCCTTGGCATCTTCCACCCTCTTCTATTTCTCTTTTTTGAGCTCAGCCTCGAGCTCCTTCATCTGAGTCGTTTGAGTATCCAACCTATAGGTCAGATCTTTGAACTCCTGGCCCCTCTTCTCCATAAACATCATCTCCCCCTTCATCTGCACCAAGAGCTATCAATATAAACACACAAGTTCATAACAACAGATCATATTAATACTACAGAACATCAATGATTTCAATACAAACCGCAAAAGTATGTTCTTCGTACATATTAGTAAACTATTGCAAATTCGTCCCCACCATTATACAATATTACTGCTCTAATTCTTTCATCTTGGCCACATCTTTGGTGCTAGTACGGTCACTGCCCTCGGCCTAGTGCCATGACGAACTCTTCTCCACCTCTGAAGGAGTAACTTCCCTTACCTCCTGCCCTTTCACCACATCTCTAGAAGTAGGTTTAGCGCTCTCTTTATCTGGGATCACCACCATAGTAGAAGGCGTAGTTTCCTGAGCGGGTTTCCTTGACCTCCATATCTTCTTTACGATCATAGCTTCCAGTGTAAGAGGAGGAAGACTAATGACATAATCAACAGACAAACGGGCCTTCTTCTGATCAGCCATAGCTCGATTCTCGTGAGCTCCCAAAACTTTAGGTACTATGGAATCTACCCTTTTATCCCTTCAGATACCTAACTCACCCAGTACCTGCTTTAAATCGACATGGTTAAGAGCCACACAGTCGAACAAGCTAAAATTATCAGGCGCCGATGTAGGGTTGGGACCTGACAGACAAGAAAACAAAATAATGTTTAGCATCTCGAAGACACACTGATGATTGGTCAAAATTGAGAAGTGTTAGTTACTCGGATTATAATATTTATGGTTTAGGACGAGCGTTGGTTCATCTGGAACCTATATATAGTTTCCTCTTACCCAGACAAGGTGATCGTTCGATGGCCTACCCGCAGATTCAAAATCATGTTTTTCCTAAACGAATCACTATATAGGTAACCACTATTACGACCTTTGACGAACTTCTATTTATAAAATTTTAGGACATCATTTGCTTCGAACTGCATGGCAGTCCCTTCACTTTTCCATTTCTCATTCAATGCCTCAGACACCTTCATCATCTCATATACATTCCTATTTAGTTGGGTAGGGTAACACTGCAATACATTCATAACCCCATTATGAAAAAAGGTCAAGGGAATTCTAAGGCCATAAACAACCTGATTCAGATAGCATAAAAACCCATCATTCGGGCATGCTAACCCAACACCATTATAGTATGATATCTCAACATCTTCATTAATCTTCTTCTATCTTTTCCATTTATTAAAACAGGGGACTAGATAGTATATTGCCTCCTCCCCTTTTCCTGGGACGTAAGCCATAAACCCACGACCTTGGTCCATCATATTGTTTCCCCATTCTCCTTGTAATATATTTTTATGTTTAAAAAATTCTTTCGCTACATCTACTTCATCTGGGTATATGAAAAATAATTTCTCTTTATCTTTTGTATCCTCTTTTTCTATAACTTTCTCTACTTTACTAGATTCCCCAGCCTCTTCACTTACAATAACTTATATTTAATCTACATTACAATCGTCTTCCCTCTACGACGATGATGTTTCTTCTAAGTTTGATGATACTACAAATTTACTCATGGGATTTATATGTTTTGAGTTCATACTGAACCTACAGATATACAAATTCTTTTATCATTATCTCTATGTTACAGGTTATACCTTACACACAGTAAAAGCAACCCCACCCATACTTTTTACCCAGTCAACACATTTGCTTTCAAACTTTTCAAAAACAATAGTAAATCATTTTCAATTTTCCCTCTTCTTCTCACCAATAAAACATTTGTCTCTCTCTACAGACTACAAGCAATTTTTTAGCCCCTATACCCTACATTCTCCATCTTTAATATTCCCCAATTATTCTTATACAAAAAGCACTATACAGTCAAAATCATTATACAGATTACAGCATACAAAAACACAATGATTGAATAACTCACTAACCTATACTAAAAGAGCTACAATCTTCTGCTTTACCTGAGCGTTTCGCAGTGATTAGTCGATCCTATCGTTTCTCCACCAGATTTCTATCACCGGACGAAGCTTTCTCTTTCAGATGACACTCATAACTCAAGCATTTCTTCTCTATGGAGATATGTGTTACACTACTTTTTTTCTCTTTAACTGTAGACAATTTATGAGGGATGGAGATACGAGTTTTTATACTCTCCCTCGGTTTACGAAATGACGGCTCCTTCAGACACGTGTCAGTCACCCCTACTGTCTCTATAAGCACATCTTTTCATCTCATAACATTATCATAACTTCAGGGATAACATCTCCCGTCATCACGTCTGACTTAATTATCTGCCATTCAACAATTATGTTCCTCTTTCCCAAAGCAGTATACACGACCAATCACCATACTTTTATCAATAAACGTACCAGCATATATATGACATTCCTAAAATAGCTCAATATTCAAATTCAAAATTATTTATACAGTTGTTAATATTAAACATTTATACTTAACAATATTTATCACATGAGCAGTAAACAAACATTTTATTCTTATTTATTACAAGTCACATATTCAATCGTTCTCATTCAATAGATAACATAAAAAAATTACTTATTTGCTTTGAGCTCTCACAGATCAAGCTTACATATTTTAATAGTTACATTTAAAGTAGCCTAGATGGTTCACCTTTCCACATGGAATTATCTCTCCTCTTGCTGCCCTTTCATCCTCTTCAATAATTTTGTCATGTACGATCTTTTAAACAACCTATTATTGAACAGTTGTATCCAACAGACACTTTCAAAGCATATCACACCAGAAAAGGCGATCAAACTCTGCACGCTTGCCTTCATCATCTAGGCCGATTAAGTCCAACGACCATTCTGGTAACACAGTATCATAAGGCAATAGGCAAAAATATAGCTCACAAAGTTCAGTGACCTTGATATGGAACCTACCTTCTGTTGTATAACAAGCACGCTGTGAACGTGTTCTCACCATGGTTACTTATACTGCTTCCACAGCAACAGGTCCCTGCCAAAGATATAAGGCATACCAGCCAAGGGCCACTACTTTATATAGACAACATGAGGATCTCTGCAGATCTAAATTGCCACACTAATTTTGCGAAAGAATATATTTTACAAGGGACAAGTTTTGGAAAGACAAATATCAACGGAAGATACAAAATATTATGACAGATCATAATTCCCATTCATGCAATATCCACTCAGATTTTGTTCCCAGAGATATGAAGATCGACACATCCAATCTAGCACCTACAGCAGTAGCACTTACATGATACATATCCTTATAGTTTGAGTTGACCAGCAATATTCCGTGATAAACAAAAAGTTCCTAATACCTACGTATTTATAGACTTATATTCCTTCTACTCCATTTTGTTTCGTCAACAGTTCGAATTTATCTTTCTCAATGCCGACCAAACGACCTTTCTCTTAAACTATACATATAAAATGAGCAAGTTCGAGACACAGCTTAATAAAAGGACAAAAATAGCTATATTTCATTAGTTTGAATTTTTCTTACAGACTACTTTATAGATAACATATGTTTTAGCCAGTTCAGCGATTACTTTATAAAACACAGTAAGTTTCAGTTCGAAACACTTCTCAGCAGCCTCCGAGGAAGAAGATGCAAAATTGAAAGTAACTTTCAAACTCTAATCCCCTACGTAAATGGGCTAGGGAAGAGTAGAAATGGAAATTAATGAAGAATTATGGCACCATCAAGAAGAAAAAACTCATCCACCACCACCCTTCATGGCAGAAAAGGAAGCAGAGTCCTACTTCTTCGTTAAGACCCACTCACCAGTAGGGTACTGATGTAACTCCCGCAGACGTATGCCTGCTACTTAATCTTCAGCTGTAGCAGCTTCCTCTGCCAGCAGCTACAGCCCATTTCGGTGCTCCTTCTCCGATGTCAGCCGATAATGAAAATGCACCATCTGGAAATGGTCGTTCTCTACCTCCAATACCTCCTCGTAAGACATATAATTAAACGTAGGGGATACCAGGATTGGGGCCGGTAAGTGCAAGGGTTGATAACCAAACCACCTGACGAAAAGATCTTCCATCTTCACTCGAATTCTAGATTCTCGAGACTGTTGCCTCGTCGTTACCATCTTCTCAACACTTTGAAGTTTTTAACTCACAGCAAGACAGTTAGTACAAGAATGATACATAAGAAAGTTTAGGAGACCTATTTGGTTCACCACACACCAATCAACATGTTCTTTATGCAATGGTCAACATTAAAATTGACACTCCAAATTCCTAATGTCAGGAGGATTTCCTATGCAGCAAATACTGACTAGAACCATTAGTTCAAGAAAAACCCAAGAGCCACAAACAAATATTTATAAAGATACTTTGGAAATGAGTCCCAGGTATTAATGACAATAGTAATGACGCTTCTCAACCAACACCACTCGCCCACAATGTTTCTCGTACTGTTGGCTGAGAGGGGGCTGTTATAGTGGCTTATTTCGCATCTCGGGCTCATGCTCCATCTTTGATCATCATACGACCACTTGACCTTATCAACGCAACACGTAGCATTATTGAAGACATATTATAGTTGCAAAGTCCTAGACATCTCTCTCAACCTCTATATCAACAGTTTGAGTCAACAAACGCACCGTTATCAATGTAGCCTTCATAGAGCAGTAGAATCAGACTGTTATGCAATCCATTCAAAGATTATCAAATATACATTGTAGTGTCCCTCATTAAGGATAATAAAGGTCATCAAATGTTCATATTAAAAGACCTATAAATAGACTAGAGAATCCCATATAAAGGGAGAGAGGGATGCTTACTCAAACTCTATGCATAAAATACTCAGAGCACTCTTTGGAATAGCTAGCAATCTCAATAATATCTCTTTCCCTTTCTAAAATCCTCAAGAGAGGTCGTGGTTTTTAACCTATTCAAAGGTTTTCCACGCTAAACTTTTGTATTAGCAATTATGTATTATTCATCTAAACGCTCTCAATATCTTTGGTATAAAGGCAAAGTTTGAGATACAAAATTAGGCTATTACAGGTAACATATAGGCTTAAGAACTTGTTCCATACTCTAAATGCAATTCTCTTAACCACGAAAGAGTTATGCTTTTATTCTTTTTTTTGCTCGAGGACTAGAAAACTTTAAGTTTGGGGGTATTTGATGGGCATGTAAAATGACCACTTTTTCCTATGACTTAATGTTTATTATCCTTAATTTTACTATTAAATATGACCTATAAAACAATTTTTGCATTTCAGGTCATTTACCAAATATGTGTAAATACTGGGATGTATAGCTCAAAAGATGAACTGCTGAAGAATGATGTAGAGTTATCAAGCACAAGGGTCCCACATGGGGAGGTTACATTTTAGAAGATAATTCTTAGAGGTTACATTTGTATGTACAATCATGGCATAGGTTACAATTTCATATTAAATATAAGAAACCTCTCCTTCATCTATAAAATAAGAGGTAGTAAGCTCATAAGATCATCAAATTTTGAGAGAATCATTCTTGCAGAGTGTAAGAGAGCATTGTTGGAGTAACTTGGTGTAAGTCTAGTAAGCATTTGGAGCATTTCATTTTAAAAGTCAATAAAATTTCTTCTTTTATTCTTAGTTTAAGTTCATTTCATTATCATATTATTTAGATTTTATAGTTGTTATAATGGCCGGCTAAGTCCTCATTAGGGGTGAGGATGGATTTACCATAAGCGTATGATATCATGTAGTAGAGTATATTTTTCTCCAACCCAATATGAGCATATTATCATAAATCCCAAAACTATATAATTAAAGACGTCCATTATAGGAAGAGTTTTGTGATTCTCAAATGGCATAGTAAACTTGTATTAATATTGTATTTTTTCTATGGTATGATCCTAATTAGCATTTCATAGTTAGCATTGCTTTTAAGAAATATGCTTTTATCACATACTTAGCTCATATGATATATTCTACTTGAGTCATAATTAATCATGGGATTATATCGTCAAAATGTTGAAATTTGTTATTTCAATTAAGTGGAGAAATTAATGTACGACACTATTTTGATATTGTATGTAAATGGTGGTAAAATCAGAAGCCCCTAGACCTTTATTTTTGGTTAAATCCATATCATTGATTTTTTTGGTTTTACAAACTTAGATTACTAAAACACAAGACCATAACTAATTTCTAGTCCCGTTCGGAAGTGAACGACAGTCTATTTTTACCCATACTAAACACCGGATTTTAACCGTTATCAGTGTCTTCTTTAACCCATCTAGGTAACCTTGGTAACCTAATTTTCTAAATCCCTTAATCAAGGATAGATTTTAAATATTAAAATTTAGTTTCCATTCATATAGGGAAAAAAATCTTATTCTCATACCAAAAAATAAGAGAATTTCCCCTTCGGCAATTCTTCATTTTTGTAATCACTTTTCTAATTTCTAGGTAAAAGGAGGACATTGAATACAATAACTAAATATAGTGAAGACATTGAACACGAGAGCTAATCAGTACTACTTAGTTTGAAATTTTTTTTAACCTAACATAATCAAGATTAATTGGAATACGATATGAATTCATGTCAATAAATCGTCATAAACAACTTAGGATTTCATTGAGATTTTTTTCATTGCCCTTTTTCCCCCAAGAGAAAATGGAATAGAAGATGAGTCACTAGGAAGTTTTTTTTGCTATTATTTTTCTGTAGAGAGATGGAATAGGAGATTAAATTAAAATATTGCTAAGAACAGTCGAATGGGGACCACCCAAAATGGGTTTGGGGTGTCCCAGAGACTCCTAACCTTAAGCCCATAAACATAGGGTTGGGTTTATGGGATAGAGTTTAAGAGAGTTAAACCTACTATTTATATATATCCCTAAATGATACATTCCTTGTAACAAGGTTTTGCTATTATTCGAATAAATAACTCTCTCTCTCTTTTCTCTCTCTACATATTTGTGCTTGTGATTGTATGTTAGTAGATATAGTGGCTTATTCTGCACCTCGAACTCATGCTTCATCTTCGAACTATATACAAACTTTCAATTTCATCAACAGGGCACGTGGCACAATCTAAATCAAGACATTAACATCAGGAAGTAAATATAACACAAATTTCTCAACCAACACCACTCGTTCATAAGGCTCCTCGTGCTCTTGGTTGAGAGCCGTCTTGTAATAGTTTATTTCGTATCTTGGACTCAAGCTCCATCCTCGACCTCATCAGCATACAGGAAGCACTACTAAAGATATGTTCAACATTCATTAGTTCGAGTCATCACTTTCGACCTCCGCATTAACAGTTTGATTTATGCAAATGTACAATCATCAATAAAGCTATTATATAGCAATAGAGATCAGAACCTTACATAATCTGGTCAAAGAGCATCTTCCATATACTTTATAACGTTCATCATTAAGAATATTAATGGTCGTCAAACGGACATATGATAAGACCTATATATAGGACCAAAAAACTACAGATTAAAGACGGGTAATTCTACATAGAAGAATCCTTACTCTAAAACTCCAGATACCCAGAGCACTCATTATAATTAGTTAGCAATCTCGATAAAATCATCTTCTCTTTCTCAAAATCCTTCGGAGAGGTCATGGTTTTTAATCTATTCAAAGGTTTTCCATGCAAAATTATTTTATTGATTATTGTTTACTATTCTTAAGCTTTCTAAACATATTTAGTGTAAAGGCTATGTGCAAATCCTAGAATTAGGCTATTACATTTGGCACCGCCTATGGGAATCAATGTTCTCAAGCCCATTGTCTCAGAAATTGTTGATCGTCTTCTTTTTAGAATATTGCCTCCAGATCAAAATACACTGATCATTCTAATAGGATAAAATATAGCATTAACAGCTTGGCGGGCCACTTTAAATTCTGAAATAGAGAGACGTACTGCTTTAGAACAACAGCTAGTGAGTGTACAGGATGTGTTGAAGGTTCTACAGGGTCAGTAATTTGTCGCCCAAAAGAACAAAGGCGTACAACCAGAAGGCTCGCGAGTTTCCGTTCATGACAGAATAGGACCTCCACCAAAAGGTAATAACCTAGGAGGTACCCCTGAATCTAACCATCACCAATAGGAAATGGAGCCCATCCTGATTCAAGAGGTCCACCAAGAAGTCGATGGCAGCCTTGTGGGAGTCAGACCGGTGGAAAATCCACCTTGAAGAGTTTGAGTTCCAGCAAAAGAGCTTCTAAGTAAAGGGAGTGGCGACCACAATCCTGGAGAAGGATGCGCCACACGCCCAGCCACCATAGCCCGACAATATGCGACTCAGGAACATGTCGACAGGAAAATCAAAGAATTACTCGAAGCTCAAGCTCCGACTAAAGGAATCAATAACAGATTATAGAAGAACTCGATCGCACAGGAGTTGTTGGATAACAAAGTCCCCACCGGGTTCCATACTCCAAAAATCTGAAAATACAAAGGAACTGATCCAGTGGAACACGTCCAAGAGTTCTAGGATACTTTGGGCCTATATTCCATCTCCAACCACATTATATGTCGTCTCTTTCTTACTAGTTTATCAAGCGAACCCCTACGATGGTTCCACACATTACCCGAAGGATCCATTACGACTTTTGAACAGTTGTGAGAACTCTTGGTTAAGAATTACTTGCATACACAGAGGCAAAGAAGAGAATCCATACTCCCTTTTAGTCCCAAGCAAATGCCAGGTAAGAAGCTCGAGACATTTACTGAGAATTTTTTGGAGTAAGCTCGAAAGGTTGATCGGCTCGACCAAAAGATTACTATTTCCGCTTTTACCAATGCTTTACTAGTCGATGGAAGGGCGAAGGAGTATATCATCCTGAACAAGCCAACAACTCTGGAAGACATGATCGAAAAAGTTAACGAGTATATTAATCAGGAAATAATGGTATCTGACAGGCAGACACCTCAAAGGTCAACATTGACTGCTCGATATCAATCTACGGACCAAGATTTCAACCGTGTTGCTAATCAGGGAGGAGACATGAAACAGACAAAATCTAATGACGAACAACCTCAGAAGGGCAGTAACTTGCCAAAGCCTTATCTTCCCAAGATAAATGTAACTATAGCCAACATTTATCTTATACTTTAGAAAGATCAATTTTTTCAAAATGCACAGTATCTCCAGCCTATTGAGAACATACCTTATTATATTCACCACAAGGTTCGCCATCATGAGACTAAACATTATTTTGCCCAACAATAACTGTTAGAGTATATATTTGCAGATGGGCGAATGCATGAATACATTGTGGACGTTGAGAGTTACAAGAATGGAAGTTACAAACTTCTAACAGAAGTTGTACAAACTGAGGAACTGGCAGGAGATAAACATTTATACCATGTATCCCTCAGCCACTTCCTTAAGACTCAGATCATCATCCAATCGAACAGAAGTAAAAGATGATGAGTCAGCCAATGCCACGACCTATCCATGAAAGATAAAGATGATGCTTGTTCATTTTTCTCATCTAGCTCTCAGCGAACAGGAATTTCTTTTGACGACTGTGATGTTCATCATATCAACTATCCTCACCATGATGTTTTGGTGATCATGTTAAAAATAAGAAACACAGTGCTTCATACGATGATGATAGATATTAGGAGTATTATTAAATTACTTTTTTAAAGCACGATTGATCAGATGGGGCTGGTTGATAAGGTACAACCCAGTGGCATTGATATCTACGGATTCAACGGATCTAGAGAAGAACGTGTAAGAAAGATTATACTTCTTATTACGGTAAGGCCCGTAACACTTGACATTGTCTTTTATGTTATCAATACAAAATCTTGTTATTTGGGGGTAATAGGACATTGTTGGTTATACAATATGCGAGCTATTCCATCCACCTATCATTTGGCGCTACGATTTGAATGGAATGATGGCATATATAAAATTAAAGGAAGTTAGAAGCTAGCTCGAGCATGTGAAAATTCTTTTGTCATCATTCTAGAACCCTCAGAGCCACAGCTCGCATAGCAATTACAGAAAATAACAGAAAATATTACAGAAAACTATACAGTGAACTCTATAGAAAACCATCTGCCAAGCGCAAAAATAACAGAGTACGTCAAAATCAATAAAAAAAGCGAAGAACATACATTGGCACTCTTCTGCCAATGGCAGAATGAGATTCCCTCATCCAATTCCTCAAAGATAGCAGTGATGTCTTCGCTTGGACCATTCACAAAAAGTTGGGCATTGATCAAAATCTGGCCTGTTATAAGCTCAATTTAAAAGATAAGGCCGAAGCTGTCAAACAAAAATAGAGGGCGTTAGCACCAAGACTCCGGGATGAAGTCAATAAAGAGATCGGCAAACTCATCGAAGTTAGTTTTATCCGAAAGGCCAATTACCCATAATGGATCTCGAGCATTGTAGCAGTCCCAAAGAAGAACGACAAGATCAGAGTATGTATGGATTTTACGAATCTCAATAAACACACTCCAATGGATAGTTTCCCACTTCCTATCATAAATCATCTACTCGATTCCACTTCAGGGAACGAACTTCTATCCATGATGGATGTCACATCAAGATACAATCAAATACCTCTGCTACCTGATGATCAAGAGAAAATAGTTTTCATTATAGAACATGGCATATATTACTGTAAGGTAATATCATTCGGCCTTAAGAATGCTGGAGCCACGTATCAAAGACTAATAACTCAAATGTTCAAAGATTACCTTGGGAAAACAATGGAAGTCTACATCGACAATATGTTGTGTAAAAGTCTTAAGAAGGATAACCATATAACAGATTTGCACATTGCTTTCGAAATTCTCCATTTCTACAAGATGTAACTCAACCCTGACAAATGCCAGTTCAGAGTTCAGTCTGGCAAATTATTGAGACATTTGATCAGTAAGCGAGGCATAAAAGTTGATCCAGATCGTATTCATGCTCTATTATTTATGCCTTCTCCAAGAATAAAGAAAGACGTACAGAAATTAATAGGCATGATTGCTGCATTAAATTGTTTTTTGTCAAAGTCTTCCAATAGATGTCGTTGGTTGTTCAATCTATTGCGTGACGAAACAACAACAAAAAAGTTTAAGAAGGATCCTGAGATCGAGTGGACAGCAGAGTGTAAAACAACATTTTATGAGCTTCAATGTTACTTGGGTTCACCACCAGTGAAGAGTACACCTAAAGAAAGGAAAGAACTCATCATATATTTTGCAGTTACCGACGGGCCATTAAGTTCTGTTCTCATTCGACTTGATGATAAGATAGAGAAACATGTCTACTTCATCAGCAAAACTCTCACTCCAGCAGAGACCCGGTATACCAAGATCAAGAAGTTACTATTAGCTCTCGTATACACATCATAAAAATTGAGATAATATTTTAAAGCCCACTCAGTTCGAGTAGTAACAAATTACCTTTTACGAGAGATTTTATCCAAGTGAGAGAAATCCAGACGAGTACAACAATGGTCGGTCACACTAGGCAAACATGATATCCATTTCGAACTATGACATTCTGAAAAGGGTCAAGCAATAGGAGATTTCCTAGCAGACTTCCTGGTAGAAGATCCTGACTAGGAAGAAGACAACACGGATACCAATAAATAAAAGTTTGTAGAAAAGTTTGAAGAAAAATCAGACTGGATAACTCAAAAGGGATAGTGCCTTTTAACTGATGGATCTTTTGGATCTGCAGGATCCGGTATCGGAATCGTGCTTATCACACCTTCTAATGACAGGATTGAGAAAGCAATCAGACTCAATTTTGAAGCTACCAATAATGAGGCTGAGTATGAAGCAATGATTCATAGTCTGGATATGGCTCTCGAGATTGGAGTCTTCGAGATGTCTGTGTACACAGAATCTTTACTCATTATAAACCATTACGCAGAAAAATTCCAGAAGAATGAAAAGATGATTGATTACGTAGTAGTAGTAGCCGACAGAATGCGCATATTCAAGAGGATTACTATTGAACATTTACTGCGTAGAAAAAATAGATATTTTTATTCTCTCACTTATCTCACAGGAATTCTTGGCACAAAAGCACGGTATCTTAAGATTGAAATATTATCCACCCCCAACCTTAACATCATATGCTTAAATTCTGTTAATACTGGGGGCGCCGAAGAGGACGAGGACAATTGGAGATGACCTTTTCTTAAGTCTATTGGAACTAAAAACACGTTTGACGGTGAACTCCCTACAGATCCCACTGAAAGGAGATGTGTGCTTGATAATGCTAAGCGATACATCTTGGAAAACGATATCCTTTACAAAATTTTGGTCATAGGACCATATCTCGAGTGCTTGTCCAGCAAAGAAGCTCAAAAATTCTTGTATGAACTTCACGAAGGAACTTGTGGTTCCCATGTAGTAGGATGATCGCTAGCCAATCGAACTCTTACTCAAGGAGTCTTTTAGCCTAAAATGAAAGCTCAAGCCATTGAACTCACAAGCAAATGCGATGCCTACCAAAGACATGGCCCCCAAATGCGATCTCCAGCCTTGGAACTCCATTTCAGTAACATTATTTAGCCATTCAAAAGATGGGCACTCGACCACGTAGGAGAATTCTTCGCTACACCAGGTAAAAGGAAGCATCTTTTTGTAGCAATGGATTACTTCAATAAATGGGTAGAAGCAGTCCCTCTGTGTCGCACAGGCAAAGAAGAAGTCGTCAAATTTGTATGGAAAACCATCATCATCCATTTTGGCTGCCTCCATCTCATTAGAATCGATAATGGACCTCAGTTCATTGTCTCCAGAGTCCTCAAATTCCTCAATCAGCGCAACATCATACACTTTCCTTCTAATCCAAATTACCCACAAGGTAGTAGTCAGGCCAAAATAGCTAATCGTACTATCGTGGATGGAATCAAAAAGTGTTTGACAAAAAAAAAGAGTAACTGGGTCCAGGAACTACCACATATATTATGGGCATATCGAACAATACCTTGAGTATCAACTGGATGCACTCCGTTCCTCCTGGCTTATGGTACAGAAGCAATTATCCCCACTCAGTATTATCACCCAATACGCGACCATATCATGACAGGTGAAGAAATGAATTCCAGTTAAATGTAACATGAATTGGATCAAGGAGGCTCAGGACAGAATAATCATGAATTTGGGAAAATATCACCAAGCTTTAGCCCGATCTTACAACAAGCGCATTCGTCATAGAGAGTTTGAAATCAAAGACCTCATCCTACGAGAGATTCCTAAACACAAAAAAGAAGTCAATGCGGGGAAATAGGCAAAAAATTAGGAAGGTCCTTTTGTTATTATTGGAAAAAGTGGCATTGGTTCTTACGATCTCGCCACTGACCACGGAGAACGAATACCTAATTAGTAGAAAATGGGGAGATTTAAGCTGTATCGCAGATAATAATCTATTACAGTAAACTTTTCTATAATCAATCTATTATCTTGTATGACGATCTTACATCAATGAAAGACTTATGCTCGATTCCCATACATCTGATTACTTTCTACTATTTCATATAATACTCTATCTAACGCATTCGTTGTACGTCAATCTTACACCAATGAAATACTTGTGTTCGATTACCCTACATAATAGTACTTTTCTAGTATATCCAGCAACTATTTCTATATACAGATTACATATCGTTTGTTGCTTTAGCCAAACTGATCATCTATATAGTTCGTTTGTTGCTTCAGCCAAACTGATCACCTATACATTACAGATCGTTTGTTGCTTCAGCCAAACTGAACATCTATACATTACAGATCGTTTGTTGCTTCAACCAAACTGATCATCTATACATTACAGACTGTTTGTTGCTTCGGCCAAACCGATCACATATCACATTACAGGTCATTTATGGCTTTAGTCAAATAGATCATCTATGTTCTTCTACGTTATTGCCTCAGTAACCATCTACTATATAAAAACCTTTGGAATCATTCTATAAAATAGGCATCCAACCCATACATTACAATTGGTTCCATGTAAGGTTAGTACAGATCATTCTTTTTCCATTAGTAATTTCATTGTATACTCTATCTACTATATTTTTTTAGTATACATAAAACCTTATCACATTTGTTACACCTCATTCCTCACTAGAACTATCACTTGAATCATTACCTAAATTAGAAGATCTTCCAACGTCACGTGTACAACCCTTATACAGCTGTTGATCCATAAATTCTGGCATTCTCCCTATAATAATTTTTTTTCCCTCTCTAACCATACTCCATTTAAGAGAGCCAATTTTGGCCATCATGGGATCTAGATACTCGGATCGTATTAACTCCAACTCATACTGCACACCTTTGGCAACTAAACCCTCATACACCATTCTACTTTCAACTTCTAGTCTCTTGAACTCTGATACGAAGAACGAAATCATGGCAATCATCTCTCTCTTGCGTACATCACCTGCTTCACTTTTTACCTGTTTACAAAGAATAAGCTCGCTAAGCTTACTTTGCGCTTCCTTCAACGTAGCTTCTAAATAATCACAGTGTTTCTCCACTCATCGTTTTCCATCCCCAACATCAAAATTCCGAGATTCTAGCACTGTCATAAATTCTTCCATATGATAAATCAAAGATATTGACTCCTCCATTTTAGCTTCACAGCCTTCACATTCTACCCTCCTTTCATCGAGACGTATCTCCGCCCGTATTAGGCCAGCATCTAGCTACCTATTCGCGTCTCATAATTTCTCATTTTATGTTCGTTACACTAAGAAATCTAAATCCCGGGATTACATAGTGTGCTCCAACATATGTATTTCGTTCTAAGCCTTGTTTATGTCTTCGCTCTATTGATTGCGGACCTCTTCCATCTTCTTTACCATCACATCAGCAACTCGCCACAATATTTCATAATTACGAGCACGAACTCGCATATCGGCTATCTCCGCATTGATCATATTTACTTAAAATTGCAAGTCTTTCACAGTATTTCCTTTTTCCTCTACTACTGCCAACAGTTCTGTAACTTGGGAGCGAGAAGATGTCAATTCAGCGCCTTGTTAGCTAGCTTGTTCTGAGATGCCTACAGCTTCAACACCCTTTTTCCTTATTACTTCTTTTAAACCCTCTATCTTTCTCAATGCAATGGCTAGGTGAGCCTCTTTTTCTTAAAATATCTCCGTCACACGGATTACTGTATGTCGCTCTTTTACAATTTCCACTTTAGAATTTTCTTATAATACAATAACTCTCTATAATGCCCCCTGATACAAACTTAGCTCAACATTCAATTGTTCATTTTGGATGTGTAACGCCTCGCATTGACTTTGACTAGCTGTCAGCTCTACCTGTCATAATAGTTTACATTTATAATAGTTCACATATACTAACATATTACATGCCACAGTTAACAAGTTTAAATCAAGAACATGGTATCTTAATAATTTAGATACATCATTCTATTTATTATCGCAGAAAACATATTACATTTATCATCACAATAGTACACAAAGATCTAACACATATGCAGAGCCGACAAAAGAACATGGGAATACCCTATTTTCGTTTCTTTGAGATATGCGAGGACTACCCTTTCTCTCTTGAACTCTTTCTACTTGTTACTTGAACATCTATAGGAGCTGTAAAGGTCACCACCTCCTGCTGGCATGGTTTACACCACGATCGAGGTCTCTGATTTTCAACCTCATCCTCATCCTCTTCTAATAAAAGTTCCCTCGACCTAAGAATGGGTTTTCACCAAAAATTTCACCTTCATCTTTAGTGAACCACATATTTTCAGCCTTGGTATTCTCCACATCAAAATCCTTCCCACATTCCGTTACAAACTTCCTAAATTCATTCTCTACCCTCGCCAGTTCTCCCCCATAAAAATCAATGACACTATCTATATGATGCTCATGTTCTGTTTGAGCAACGACTATTGTTCGAGACGGTTAAAAATACTCCTTTAATTGCATATGCACCTTGTATAGCCAATGTCGCGTTTCCTTATGTAATACACCTAAAGCCCTCACATCAACTTCTACCTTCATCAAACAGTAACTTCTTTTGACAATCGCGTCGCTAAAGACATTTTTTGTTCAACATGTTATGATATCTCATCATGTAACTCCTTTAACTTACCCTCTAATTGCTATTGAACCTCTATTTGTTCTTTTCTTATCCTGAAAAATGCAATTCTCATGGCCCTCCAATCCTACATAAAGCCAAACACATCAGATAAAGGTTCTACATTTCCCCATACAATAGGCACACCAGCTCGAGCAAAATACTTTCGCACCTCTAAACTATGACGATTACGTGGTTCTTGCACTAAAAATATAACTCGAGCTGGGTCTGGAACTATACCTCTTTCCTTCAAAAGCTCTATATAAGCTTTTTTTAAACCTCGTTCACTATCTACTTCGACCTCGAAATATAATGTCAGAGATATCAGTATGCTTTGACACCTAGCTCTATCACTTGGGTCATTAAAATAGGTCAACTCTTTTAGTTTTTAAACTAATACCCCCCTTTCCTTATCCTTTCTTAACACCTCGTCCCTCTCTATTTTTATCTTAGCATATCTACACTAAAAGTCATATAACTCCTTAAATGTTTTCTCAGAATTAAGTTTAAATTACCTTATCTCATATTCAGTTTTATTAAGTACTTGTTGAATACGAGCCACAGAATCCCTCACTTTACTCAACGACCTCTCCAGTTCGGAATTAGTTTTTCTCAGTCGCTCTATCTCCTATACAGAGTATAAATATTTTGTTATAATGCAGACATTCAAAACAAACATGTTTCAAATCATCACTCCAACTTTAGTAAAGTATGACAATACATAGTACAATCACATTGATATCACATGAACTAAATAATCAAAAATAGAATATCACAAAAGGTTTAGAGATTCTTGTTGATTTCTACCTCAGATGAGGCCTTCAACGACGACCCAACAAGATGGGCTGGATCAGCAGGTTCTGAAGAAGGATCCAATATCTTTCAAGGAAGAGGAACTGGTTCAGTACGTTCTGATAGAGGGTCCAATACTTTCTCAATATATAGGACTGGCTCAACACTTCCTGGTAGAAGATCCGATATTTTCTTCGGCATAGTAGCAGCATCAGCCATCTCTTCGACTGCAACCTCTGAAGGAAGGACTATTTCACTATATCTACCAGTTTGGCTTAGTTCTACATCAGCTATACTTAATCCAAAATCATAATATGATTGGACGAAGTGGTCTATTTCTACTAAAAGTGCATCAACTAATTTTGACATAACAACATCATGCTTCACTAGATCGTTATACTTTTTTGCGACCTCGGCAGATGTTGTAGCATCTTCAGCTCTCTTCTCCTTATCAATCTTGAGCCCAGCTTCAAGCTCTTTTATACGAGCAAATTGAGCTTCATACTTCGTCGTAAGAATCCTAAACTCCTACCTCCTCTTTTCCAGACACTTTTTTGCTCCCTTCAACAATATCGAGAGCTGTCAGTACAAGCATACACAAAGACAGATTCAGTATAACAGCTTTTAGTCCGAATATAAAGGCAATTAACAATTTTTAACACATATCACGAAAGTATGTTCGCGACACTCATCGTCGAGCTGTTCTGGATCCGTCTCAGCCATCAGACAGTATTTCAGCTCTAACTCTTTCATCTTAGCTACGACATGGGGATTAGTTTGAGAACTACCCTCTTCATCATGCCTTTTTCTTTTTATCGAGCTCTTCTCAACCTCAGCATGAGCAACTGCACTCACCTCCAGCTTCTCCTCCACACATACAAAAATAGTCTTGGCGACCTCTTGTTCCATGGTTGTCATCCCAGTGGCAGAGGTACTCTACCGAGTTGACTTCCTGGACCTCCTAGTATTCTATTTGGTGGTCTGAGGTACAGGAGGTGGAAGACTAAGAATATCATCCACAGTCAGGTTAGCCTTCCCTTCAGCCATATCCCATTTTTTGTGAGCTCGTTGAACTTTGGGTACTACGGAATCTACCCTTTTATCCCTACGGATACCAAGCTCACCAAGTACCTGTTTTAGCTCGTCCTGATCTTGAGCAATGTAGTCGAACAGACTAGCCTAATCAGGCATAGATGAAGGCTTGGGTTCTGCCAAAATAAGGAAACGCAATATTAAGTAGCAGATCAAAGACAAGTTATTGGTTATTTGAAGATTGGTCAACATTACTTACTCAGATTATAATATCTATGGTTCAGTTCGAGCGCTGGTTCATTTGGAACCTGCATACAGTTACCATCTACCCACATAAGGTGGTCGTTTCATGGTCTACCCGCAGATTTGAAATCAAAAAAATTTGGCCTAGATGAATTATTATACAGGTAACCACTACTTCGACCCTCGTCATACCTCCATTTATAAATTTTCATTACATCTTCAGCTTTGAACTGCTTAGCAGTCCCTTCCATTTTCTACTTCCCATTCAGTGCCTCACATACCAGCATCCTCTCGTAAATATTCTCATTCACCTGGCCAGGACAACACTGTAATACATTCATGACCCCTTTCAGAAAGAAGGTTAGAAGAATTCTAAAGCCATATGCCACTTGATTCCAAAAACATAAAAATTTATCACTCGGGCCTGATAGACAGAGATCATTATAGTATGAGAGATTCACCTTCTCACTAATCCCTATATCCTTTTTCCACTTCTCCAAGCATGGGACTTGATAGTATACGGCCTTCTCCTCGTGGACATAGGCCCTGAACCAGAGACCTTGATCCTCCACATAACTTCCCCATTCTCCCTGCAATTTCTTTTTATATTTCAAGTATTCTTTTCCTATATCTACTCCCTCTGGGTATATGACAAAAACTTTATGTATCTTTTCTATCCTCCTTCTCCATCACTGCCGTAATATTACTAGGCCCCCAATCTCTATGATCATCTCTATACTATTCAAAGTTTCTTCCATGGCACTACAATCGTCCTCCCTCCCCGAAGATGATATTTCATATGAACTCGAAGATACTACAAATATACTAGTAGGAATGCTAGGTTTAGAACACATACTTGACCTATAGATACAAAACATATTTTATCATTCTCTGCACAACATGCAGAAACCACAACCTCCACCTTCTACCCAGTCAACACGTCTACCTTACAATTTCCCAAAACAAAAAATAACAATCAATTATTTCAATTTTCCCTCTCCTTCTTTAAGCAAGCATTTTCTCTCTCTAAAGTCTGTTCATAAAAAAAAATCTCAAACTCAAAAACTCTCTCATATTTATTCAGAAATCCCAAAACCCTTGCATTATCAAATACACATATCAAACAGGTTACTACATATATCCAACGGATTACTACAAATATTAAAAAGATTACTACACATATCATCTAGATTACTAAACAAATCAAATGGACAAAACTTTATATTACCAACCTATACTTGTAGAACAACAATCTTTTACTTTTCCCAGACATCTTGCCAAGAATGAACGCCCCCATCGCTTCCTCAATAATTTTCTATCGCCTGGTTAAGATTTCCTTCTCAAATCACACTTAAAACTCAAATGATTCCTCTCCTTGAGAATAAAATTTGCACCACTTTTTTCTCTCTCTAAAACTATAGGTAATTTATGAAGGAAAGAGAGACGAGTTTTTATACTCTCCCTCGGTTTATGAAATGACAGCTCCTTCTGACACACTTCAGCCATCCCTATTATCTCATCAGGCACGTCATTTCGGGTAATAGCATTATCATAAATTTTGTGATAACGTTTACTGTCATCACGTCTGTCTTTATTATCTGCCATTAAAAATTCTGCACTTCTTCCTTAACATAGTACAAACGACCAATCACCATATTTTTATACTCTACCAAGGTCGTACAACTTTCCTAAAATAGATCAATATTCAAAATTTGAAGAGATCTATACAGTTGTTAAAATTCTACAGTTGTCTTCTACAAATATCTATACACAAACAGTAAAACAAAATACTTTATTCTTATTCAATCAGATCGAGACATCAAATATTTATCATCTTATATTTATTTGGATACCAACACAAAATACTAAAAACATAATACTTTGTACAAGCTCTCACTTCGTGCTTACTCTCCAGTCACATCTAAAACAGCTTTGATAGTTCACCTCCCCACACAAAATTATCTCTCCTCTTGTAGCCCTTGCGTCCTTTTTAACAATCTTGTCACATGCGAGTTGTCGAACAGTCAGTTCCCGCACCGTGGCACTCAGCAGCGACCTACGAAACACATCGCACCAGAAAAAGAGATCATACTCTGCATGCTTACCTTCTTCATCTAGTCTAATCAGATTTAACGGCCATTCGGGTAGTATAACATCATAAGGCAATCAACAAAAATACCACTCACGGAGTTCATCAACCTTGATATGAAAGTGACCATCTGCTACCTAATGAGCGCGCTGAGAACAAGTCCTCACCATGGGAATCACACTACCTCCACATCAAATTTATCCCTGCAGAAGATATAAATCATAACAGCCAAGAATCACTATTTTATAGCCATGAGAAAGATCTCTGCAAATCCAGATCACCCCACAGATTTTGCTAAAGAGAATATTTTCTAAGTACATTTTTGGGACAAGAGAATATCAATATCAAATGAAAAATATTGTGACAGGTCATCCCTTCCATATTATGAAATATCTCCTCCAATTTTATACGAGCAAATATACAGCTGGCAACATGCAAGATCAAGCAAGTCCAGCAGTAACACCTACAAATTAATATCACTCCTTTTTCACATTTGGAGACATTATGTCATCCAATTCAAATACACCGGTCACAGAAAACCATATATATTTCCATCCTCCAAGTCATCTCACAAAAAATATCTACTTTCTATCACCATATTTTCTAACACCTTTAACTTTTCAAACTCCACCTATCACTACCATCAACTACAATACACACTGAAATCCATACAGCTCAATTTTCTCTATCATACCACCTGATAAAATCACACCTATTTATAGACTCCTATTTTATAATAGAATACTACATAAACAAGTCCGACACAAAGAGTCAAAAGACCAGAATGAGGACATTTTCATTAGTTCAAAACTTTCTCTTACAGTATACTTTACAGATAACAAAATGTTCCAAATAATTCCAACAGATTACTTTACACAGTTACAGTTTGAATTGCTTTTCAGCAGTCCACAGGGAAGATGATGAAAAACTAAAGCAACTTCCAAACTTTAATCCCATGCTGCAAGGTCTAGGAAACAGTTAGAACTGAAAATCACAGATGAAAGATCTTCTTCATGGCCAATATCTATGGTCTATGGGAAAAAAGATTCATCTATCATCACCACCTCTACCACCATAACCCCTACCCCTCATGCTAGAGACAGACGGAAGGTCCTATTTTTCAGAAAGGACCCATTCATTAGCAGGATACCGGCAAGACTCCCTCGGACGAACGCCTGCCACTTCATCTTCAGTTGTAACAGCCTCCTCCGCCAGCAAACGAAGCCCATTTCGACACTCTACCTCAGATGTCAGCAGATATTAAAACCGTACTATTTGATAATAATCATCCCCCGCCTCCATCACTTCTTCATATAACATGCGGTGATAGGTAGGCGATACAGGAATTGGTATCGGAAAATACAGAGCTTGGTATCCAAAATGCCGAATATGTAATTCTTCTATTTTTCTACGAATCCTAGACTCCTGAGATTGGTTCCTGGAAGTCACCATTTTCTCAACAGTAAAAAATAGATAAGAAAGGAACCAGAGACGAAGACTTGGTTCATCACACTCACCTCCAAATAATTTTTATACTATGATGAGCATTTAAAGCAGACCCTTCAAATTCTCATCGCTAGAAGGAGTTCCCATGCAAATAACATTGACTAGAACTATTGGTTCTCGAAAACCAAAAAGCCACAAGCAGATACTCATGAATATACATTGGAAATGATTTATAGATATTAACTGTAGTATTTATGACACTTCTCAACCAACACCACTCGCCCAAAAAATTTCTCGTACTGTTGGCTGAGAGGGGGCGGTTGTAGTGGCTTATTCCGCATCTTGAACTCATGCTTCATCTTCGAACTAAATATGAACTTTTGATCTCATCAACAGAGTACGTGACACAATCTGAATCATGACAACAACATCAGAAAGAAAATGCAGCATAAATTTCTCAACCAACACTACTCGTCCATGACGCTCCTCGTGCTCTTGGTTGAGAGTCGTCTTGTAATAGTTTATTTCGTATCCCAGACTCATGCTTCATCCTCGACCTCATCAACATACAGGAAGTACTACTAAAGATATGTTCAACATTTCTTAGTTCGATTCATCAATTTTGACCTCCGCATCAGCAGTTCAATTTATGCAAATGTACAGTCATCAATAGAGCCGTTGTACAGCAACAAAGATCAGAACGTTACACAATCTGGTCAAAGAACATCTTACATATACTTTATAACGTCCATCATCAAGAATATTAATGGTCGTCAAACGGTCATATGATAAGACCTATAAATAGGACCAAAGAACTACAGGTTAAGTTAAAGACAGGTAATTTTACACAGAAAAATCTTTACTCTAAAATTCCAAATACCCAGAGCACTTATTGTAATAAGTTAGCAATCTCAATAAGATCATCTTCTCTTTCTCAAAATCCTTCGGATGGGTCATGGTTTTTAACCTATTCAAAGGTTTTCCACGCTAAATTATCTTATTGATTATTGTTTACTATTCTTGAGCGTTATAAATACATTTGGTGTAAAGGCTATTTCCAAATCCCATAATTAGGATAGTACATTAGAGTGGGATAGCTTTGATCCTTACATGATATTAGCACAACTCAGGAACTATTTGGAGCGATTTTGGCGTTATTGGATTTCTCTATCTTATTTAATTAGATTAATCGCATTGCGGAGAGGTATAAAATTTATAACCAATTTAAATTTTGTTTTTTAATATGTCCATATTGTTGATTTTGTACCTAGGGTAAGTATGTGTATCATCATAAGCTTCATCCCCTTGTGAATTTTAAAGTTTCCTCTAATGGAGGTCAACCTTAGCCGCTAACTATGGTTCTTCCTTAGGGTTTTCCTTATTTTATAAGCCATAATCTCTTCTTTAGAGCATCTCTAGCAGGGTCTGGGTTTGGGTTAGGTTTGTCAATTCAAACCCAAACCCAAACTTTTTGTTTCTCCGTAGCATAAAAATGGGTTTGAGTTGGATGAGCTGGAGGTATCAGAGCATAACTGGGTTTGAGCTCCTCAAACTAAAAAAAAAATAGTTTGTAGTAAAAGGAACACTGCCAAACTCAATTATTTTTTACCTGAACACTCCCTAGCTACCTCTTCCCTCCCAAACCTAATTGCAGAGCATAGAGGAAAGCCTCTACACTCTTCCCAAATGGCAAACTCTAGAAATAGCAGTAATAACTCTACACCATCGACACCATCCTACCATAACCCACCTTCAACATCATTCTCTCAGCACCCATCATCGTAATTCACTCCATACCTTTACCATAACCAATCTCAATTCTAATCACAGACCCCACCTCCGTTTACCATGTCACAAGAGGATACCTTCGGAGGACAATATCAAAATCCATTTGTACTTTTTCAACCGTAACCTTAGGCGTTTAGCCCGTACTATCAACCATATTCGCTCACTCAATTTCAAGGTTTTCAACCTCCAAATTAATTTTAGAACTACTTATTCCATGGTAAATCTACTCAGCACAATCAAAGTGACGTAAATATATCAATACCTATTGAAGTGGTGATGCCTGAGAAATAAAAAGGAAAATGAACAAAGAAAAGAACACCCACAAAACAAAGACAAAGTGTGCAAGTGCTAGAAGTTGTTAAGTTTTTGATGAGACGGATGATGATGGACTGTATTGGACAAATGCTTACTTCACGTGTCTCGCAAGGGGGTGGGTAGCAGCTTCTATCCAGACAGTGGGCCGCACAAAGGGTTTGACTTTCTATCAAAAGGTCAACAATGCCTTTAATAGAGACCCCGAGTGCCCCACGCGATGATTAAGCGGGTCGACCAAAGCTCAGTGGTATCTCCTTAATGTAGAATATGCGGCGTAGCGTACAAGAGGATAGTTGCTCAAGTACAATTTCGGCACGACAGCGAGAAAACTGATGAAGAACGGGTATGTTCTAGTTTCCTTTAACTTAATTTCATTTATTTTTCTAAGATATACACGCTATTTATTTGTATTTGGCAATTTTATGAATTGTAGGAAAATGATACTCACAAGATCTATCAAGGTTTGAATGGCGGCAATGACTTTAAACACCATGCGGGGAATGTACCAAAAAATGTAGCCATGAGAACATCAGACAATTCTTCTCCGGGGAACTCGGTCGGATTAAAAAATCTATCGGAGGACCCCGATGACCCACCTATACCTCAATCTGCGGGCCAAAATACTAAATTAGATGGTTCATTATATGAGGGTAGAAGCATGCCCATCAGCCAAAAACTCTTTGGAAAAAACCTTGCAACGCAAAAGGCCTTGAATGGTGTTATTACATCTGGTAGCGGTATCCAAACAATGTTGGATGAATTACGGTTGGAAAAAAGACAAGCGAAATAAGAAAATGAAAGAAGAAGAGCAGAAGTAAATCAATAATGGCAAGCCAAAATGGATTTTGAAATCAGTTATGGCACCCCCGGTCGTGACTGTGGTATCCAAACCATGGTACAGGGAAGCAATAATAGCATAACCACAGTCATATTCGATAGCTTCGTCCAAATTGGCCACGTCCACAAGATATCCAAGCGGGACGGTGTCATTGGCCGTTTGGAACCATAAATGTTCCATCATGAAGAGGATAAAAGTACGAACAATGGTAATATATCATCCTCCCGATCATCTGTGATGGTCAAGTACGTCCTCAAATATGAAATGTTGATGTTCCTACTCTTTGTATTGCTGGATTCAATACGGGGGAGAAATTGCCTCGTATTAGATAAAATACTTCATGCATTTTCATACGGTACCTATGTCAGTTATCGGCCGATTGACAATGATGTCAGCATATGGAAATCCATTGGAGTGATTCTTATCTCAACACACGGGAACAAAAAAGTGTGCGTTGTCGGCCACCAATGCTCTGTTAGCGCCTGAATTAGCCGATTATCAGAATTACCCAAGCGTATATCCATAAAGCTCCCGAATATCTTCACCACGAGATCCTTAATTTCCAGAATTGTAAATATCTCCTTCCAAACTTTGATCACCGTAGTGAATGTGTCGTGCAGACGCATTGAATCCTGATTGTGTTCATTGGAGCATTTTGTCAAATTCTTGATTAATGGAAATAGCAAATTCACAATTAAACAAAAAATTACCGTGAGTTCCTTGCTAGTGTAATAGATATGACTGACACTGTCTGGGAGCGCGGTAATAAACATGTGTGGATAGTTTTCTTGAGGTGGGTGTGACATGTCTTCACTGCGATGTACCTCTTCACATTTAACTCTTTTTTTCTTCCTTTCAGACCTCGACCGAGTTACGGATCGCTCTGGATCTCTTGTCCCTATAAACCTAGGTAATATACTAGGGTGTGGGCCTCCCTATGGCATATCCATTGTGTTTTGAAAGAAATTGAAAAAAAATTTAGGCCTACCCTTGAATTGATAGAGAGAGATGAGGAAACACTGTTATAAACTTGAGTTGGAATTGAATATTTCTTAACAGTCGAAGTGGCACTATTCCTTTTATCGCGCGGTAAAAGGAACACTGCGCGGTGTTTTGAACTCCTTTTAAAAATAAAAAACACGTCACAAACCCAAACTTGCTGCTGGGAGAGGCTGGGTATGGGTTGGATTTTTTGTGGGCCCCCTGTAAGAGCGCACACCCAAACCCAATCTTGCTGCTGGAGTTAGAGCATCTCCTAAAGTGCCAAACTACCTTGGAATCATGGTGCCACATAGGATTTTCGTCATCCAACAGTGCCTCACTGACTTGAATTTGAGTCTCCAAAAGCAATCCAAGACTAAACCTTTCTTTTTTACGTCGCGATTGGGAGACTGTTCTGTTTTTAAACAAGCGTCTGATGTTTGGGTGCCCAATTATTTTTTTTAATAAAAAAATCAAATCGAACGCCTAAGACTTGGGCGCCCAAGTCTTATAAACCTGATGAATTTTTATTTATTTTTATTTATTTTCAAAGAAAATGAAATAGGCGCCCAAGTGATGGGCGCCAGTTAAAAAAAATAAGTCAGGTACTGTTGGAGGAAATAGAGCCTCATTGACTTGGATTTAGCTTTTTTTCAACGAAGTCAGTGATGCACTTTAAGAGATGTTGTAAGGAGAACTACACATGGTAGTGAGTTTACGAAAACAAGGTAGTGAATTTAGAGAGACCCGCCCACCAAATCCCATTCCACCTTCAAAACCATGCTGCCAAACACAGTTGGAGCATCACATCAAGTCCACCCACACTTTGTGATAGCCCAAATATGTTAACAAATCTAGTCGTTTATCAACATCGTCGTATTTTCTTCCCAGCATATCTTAAAGGCTAAAGAAAACACCCACATTGTGTTTTTCTTGAAAGATATAAGCAGTTTCGGCCTGTCTTTAATTTAGGGTTCATAATATTGAGATATTGGGTTGTTAGTCTTCCTTATTCTAAGGACTTGTTAGTCTTCCCTATTCTAGGGACTTGATTGTAGGAAGTCCTTGATTGTAGGATCTACTCTAGCATGATTGAAGGATTCTACACTATATATGTATGTATTCTTAGTGTAATGAAGTATGAAGAAATGGAGATTATCCCTAATGTTTAACATGGTACCAGAGCACAAGGTTCTAAAACTCCTAGCCGCACTCTCGAATCAGTGCTATTAGGGTTTGATTACCAATATCCCACCACCACCACCGCACATCCTAACCAATCGAATTCCTAAATAGTTCGTCATGGCCACGAATGACACGGAATCATCAAACACCATGGTATCAAACACCAAATATATTATTGTTCAATCCGAAGGGTCAGTATTCAGTGCAAGAATCACCCTCACTGAATCAAACTACGATGTATGGCCTCAAATCATTGAGATGCATATCGCAGAACGTGAAAAACTCTCGTATATTCGTGGCAACATACAGCCCGCAGAATCAGATGAAGGGTACGACAAGTGGTATGCGGAAAACCAAAAAGTTAAGGGATGGTTGTTGATGTCAATAAGCCCTAAAATCATGAAGCGATACATACGCTTACCCATTGCTAGAGAGATATGGGATTCCCTCTCAAAGGCATTCTATGATGGAAGTGATGAATTACAAGTGTATACCTTGAATCAAAAGGCCTTTATAGCCAAACAAAATGGAAAAAATCTGTCGAGTTATTATGGAGAATTAACTGAAATTTTCCGCGAATTAGATCACCGTGATAAGGTGGTTATGAAGCATCTCGATGATGTTACTGCATATCGGAAATCTTTTGAATGGCTAAGAGTGCATATATTCCTTGCTGGATTGGATGGTGAGTTCGAACAGATTCATGGAGAAATCTTGCGCAAGGATCCTATGCCTGAATTAGAAGAATGTTATGCACTGATTCGTCGTGAGTCTGTTCGATGCGCAACGATGAATGAAGAAACTGAACATCCTGAAACCTCGGCCATGATAGCCCACAACCGCCATCCTCAAGACCGAACCAAGCTTGGTTATCCTAAGGCCACTAATGGTGCCAACAAGTCCACCTACAAATGCACTCATTGTGAACAAACTGGCCACACCAAAAGCCGATGCTTTGAACTTGTGGGGTATCCAGTCCATAATGGTGGGATCAAAACCGTGATCCACGGAAGCCGAAGTCCACACGGATCTCCACTGCTGCGGTTGTTAAAACAAAAACAGAGGATGCTAATGTCACTGGAAATGCCTCGTCTCTTATAGCAGCTGCAGGTAATGGTGGTAAGTTTTTACATACGTCTGCATCTGTTTCTAATAGTGCGTGGATAATTGATTCCGGTGCCACGGACCACATGACATTTGATTCTAGACAAGTCTCACTCTTTAAACCATCCTCACAAAAGTTTGTTTCCACTGCCAATGGTACTCCGGCCCCGATTATTGGGGAGGGATCCTTGCCTCTCACTAATACTTTAAACTTAGATTCTATTTTAGTTGTTCCATCATTGGATTATAATCTCTTGTCCGTTTCCCAACTAACCACTGCCTTACATTGTGTTATAATTTTTTAGCCTGAATTTTGTCTTTTAAGGACATCTGAACGCAGCAAATGATTGGTTGTGGTGTTAGGCGAGGGAAGTTGTATTACTTGGACTTGGTGTCAAGGAGTTCGAACAAGTTGGGTCAAGCTTTAGCGGTGGATGGCTCTGAGGGGAAGAAGAAGCAATCTGACATCTGGTTATGGCATCGACGTCTGGGGCATGCTTCCTTTGGTTACCTAAAGAAATTATTTCCTAGTTTATTTGAAAAAATTGATGTTTCTAGTTTCCGTTGCGATGTTTGTGAACTTGCAAAGAGCCATCGAGCTTCATTTCCATTAACTTTGAATAAAAGACCAGTTCCTTTTATGGTCATACATTCTGATGTTTGGGGTCCATCCAAAGTGACTAGCTTGAGTGGATCTCGTTGGTTTGTTACTTTCATTGACGACTGTACCAGGATGACGTGGGTGTGCTTGATGAAGTCCAAAAGTGAGGTGAACTTATTGTTTCAAAATTTTCATAAAATGCTTCGTACTCAGTACAATGCACTAGTTCAGGTTCTCCGTAGTGACAATGGAGGCGAATACTTGAGTTCTGAATTTCAGCAGTATTTGCTAGTCCGCAGAATTATCCATCAAACTAGTTGTTCCACTACACCTCAACAGAATGGGGTGGCCGAGAGAAAAAATTGACACCTGTTGGAGGTTGTTCGGGCTTCGTTGATAGAAGCCCATATGCCCTCGGCTTATTGGGGAGAAGCTCTTACCTCTGCAGCGTATTTGATCAATCGAGTACCCTCCAGCACTATTGATTTCCAGACACCATCCCACGCTCTCACTGAAGTCGTTGTCGCTCCAGCTATCTCAAACTTACCTCCTCGCGTCTTTGGTTGTGTAGCCTTCGTACACCTTCATAAACATCAACGCAACAAGTTAACTCCTCGAGCGTTGCGATGTGTCTTCCTAGGATATGCGACTTGTCAAAAGGGGTACCGATGCTATCATCCTCCAACCCAACAAATGTTATAACATTGGATGTAGTTTTTCATGAAGATTCGATGTATTTTTCCTCTGAGCCTGAACGTCAGGGGGAGTACCAGAAGGAGGTTCAGACTCTAGACTATGAGGTTCGCATCTCTGAAGAAGTGAATGAATTGGATTTGAATGGTATAACTTTGGACCAAAGTACTGATGAGGTTCAAGCTACTGAAGTTGTGGATGAATTGGATTTGAATGGTATAACTTTGGACCAAAGTGCTGATGAGGTTCAAGCTACTGAAGTTGTGGATCCATCTCTGTCTGACTCCCTCACACCGCATGCAACTGATACACCAAACAAATCGCTTGCTGAAGATGTTCCTGAGCCATCTATAAAACAACTACCACAACGTCACAATAGAGGTATCCCTAAATCCACATATGAACCCAAAATTTCTAGTAAGGTTAAATATCCCATGAGTCATTATGTGTCTAACCATCGTTTGTCAGAATCAAACTAGTCATTTGTCAATCAATTATCTACTGTAGCTATTCCTAACAATGTGCAGGAAGCCTTAGCTGACCCAAGGTGGAAAGCCGCTATGAATGAGGAGATGAAATCCTTGTAGAAAAATAACACTTGGGAACTCGTTGATCGTCCACCAGGCAAGAAATCAGTTGGATGTCGGTGGGTTTATACTGTGAAGTACAAAGTCGATGGTACAATTGAACGCTTTAAAGCGAGACTGGTAGCAAAAGGGTACACTCAAACCTTTGGGATCGATTATACATAGACATTTACACCTGTAGCTAAAATAAACACAGTTCGAGTATTATTGTCTCTTGCTGTGAACTTGGATTGGCCATTGCAACAGTTTGATGTGAAAAACGCCTTTCTACATGGCGAGTTATCAGAAGAAGTATACATGGATCTCCCGCTAGGATGCATGATAGCAAAAATGCATAGTCGGAAGGTGTGCAGATTGAAGAAATCATTGTATGGGTTGAAACAATCTCTGAGGGATTGGTTTGGAAGGTTCACGAAATCTATGAGAGCCTTCGGTTACCGTCAGAGCAATTCAGACCACACTTTATTTTTGAAGAAACGACACGGTAAGATCACTGCACTTATTGTCTATGTGGATGACATGGTGGTTACAGAGAATGATCCTGAGGAAAGGCAAGCCTTACAGAGTTACTTGTCCAGAGAATTCGAAATGAAAGACCTCGGTTCCTTGAAATATTTTCTTGGGATAGAAGTGTCTAGATCTGATAAAGGGATCTTTTTGTCTCAAAGAAAATATGCCTTAGATTTGTTGCAAGAAACTGGTATGTCGGCATGTCAACTAGCTGATACACCAATGGAAAAAGGATTGAAGTTATGTGCTGAGTCTAATCAGGTACCGGTTGATAAAGGACGATACCAGAGACTCGTAGGGAGACTGATGTACTTAGCACATACACGGTCGGACCTTGCCTATGCTTTGAGTATTGTCAGCCAGTTCATGCATAATCCTGGTGAGCAACATATGAATGCAGTTATGCGCCTTTTGAGGTATTTGAAGTCTGCTCTGGGAAGGGGACTTTTGTTCACTAAACATGGAGATCATTGAAGCGTGGATGCATATACTAATGCTGATTGGGCTGGAGCAGTCGATGATAGGCGATCTACTTCCGGTTACTTCACCTTCGTAGGTGGTAATCTCGTTACATGGAGAAGTAAAAAACATAATGTTGTTGCGCGTTCAAGTGCAGAAGCTGAATATAGAGGTATGGCACTTGGAGTTTGTGAAGTTCTATGGCTAAGACTCATCTTGAGGGATTTGGGCTATCCGCCTAGGCAACCGATTCGATTATATTGTGACAATAAAGCAGCACGTGATATTGCTCATAATTCGGTTCAACATGATCGTACCAAGCACGTGGAAATAGATAGATTCTTCATCAAGGAGAAGTTGGATAAGAACATTGTGGAATTGCCTAAGATTCGATCAGAGGATCAACTCGCTGATATTCTCACCAAAGCAGTTTCAAGTCAAGTATTCTTCAAGTTTTTGGGCAAGTTGGGCATGTGTGACATCTATGCACCAACTTGAGGGGGAATATTGAGATATTGGGCTGTTAGTCTTCCTTATTCTAAGGACTTGTTAGTCTTCCCTATTCTAGGGACTTGATTGTAGGAAGTCCTTGATTGTAGGATCTACTCTGGCATGATTGAAGGATCCTACACTATATATGTATGTATTCTCAGTGTAATGAAGTATGAAGAAATGGAGATTATCCCTAATGTTTAACACATAATGTTGAATTGTTGATTTAGGGTTTCATGATTGTAGAGCTATTTGAAATCTTTATTTCAATTCAGTGTTAGTGAGAGAGAGATAGAGTAATTTTGGGCACAACATTATATCCATGTTTTTGTGATCCATAGAAATAAAAACCCAAGGAAAGAATTTTGAATGAGATGTTTCTTAGAGTGAAAGAGTTTGGATTGAGAGAAATTTAGACGTGTAAGAGCGTCCTTAGCAAGGGGGTAAGGCGTCAAATTTTTGCTTTTCTTCATGCCCCAGGAGTGTCTTAATACATGCCGCGGCATCCAGAAAGCTGCCGCATAGTTTTTGTTTGATGTCTCATTTTTTTATATATAATACCTCTCCACTGACGTACTGCACACTTGTGCTCCTCTTGATTGATCAAGTATCTCTATTCACCATGTCTCAATCTCAAATATTTAACTCCCAATTTCAAACTTCAAATTCTCAAATGCTCTCACGGTTCCGGATTCATTAATGACAACAAAACGGTATTGTGCGCTACATATTCGCGCATCAAGGCCTTTTTTGGCTCCTGGGGCATGAAGAAAGGCAAATTTTTTTTTATATTTTGCCTCCCTGCTGGACTGTGCAAAACCAGCTTAAATATGTGGTTCTGAGACTCCCATAAATAATGCAACCCGATGAAACTCCCTCAACTTTGCCATAAGTCTCACTCCATGATATGCTAGGATGTATACAAGTAACAAGATGTGATATAGGAAGATCTAAATACCCTTTTAAATTCTACATTTGTTTCTCGGTGCAGATAAAGCCTAAGGGATCTACGCTTCAGTCATTTCGGTGTGATATTTTACCTTACGACTGACCGACTTTTACCCCAGTTCGAGTAGGATTAGCTAACCTAGTTCGTGTAGGGATTTTATTGTAATTCGAGTAGAACTGTAGGTTCACTCTATAAATAGGTCTTGTAACCCTAAAATGGGCAAACTTTTTGCATTGTAATTCTTTTTTTCAGAAGCAATAAGCAAGCACAAAACCTCGAGGAGGGTTTCCTCCTCAAAATCTCAAATTGTTCTTCTTTTTTTCTTCAATTACTGTTCTTCTACAAATTGTGGATTAGGATGTCCATCTGGCCCTTGGGATTTTTTACCACCATTGTTCCTCAGCTGTCAATATTTCTTTTTTGACTAATTCCTGCTCAAGCTAAGCCGGTTGTTCTATATATATATAGCCAAGATCTAAATTTCATTGTTGACACTCCTTAGAGAATGCACAATTGAACTAAATAATGTGTCCCTGATTCTTTCATTATCATCCCCTTAGGGGTCATTTTTTTGTTGTTGTTGTTAATTCTTAATACTTATTCTGATAACCGATTACTAATTCTTAAGCTGCATCGATGATGCAGCTCAACCGCAAAAATCATGTTTGTTTATTTTACTAAATCTGAAGTTTATATTGTCTAAAACTACATAATTGTCAAAATTACCCCGTTCCGTCTCATTTTTATAGCGTGCTTTCCTCGTAAGTGCATTTAGACATGAAGTTAAACATCTCACAAATGTAACTGTAACATACGAGGAGAACAATAATCATTTGGGTTTCATATCATTCCATTCATTATAGCAAATTAAATTAGAGAACAAGAGGGTCATCATAAATGTCGAATTTATATTTCATAATAGATGTAAAAACAGGGAGAGAGAGAGTGCAAATTTATATGATACCCAAGCTTAAAGACACCCAACTCAAACAATTGGTCAAAAAAAACTTGAAGATACACAAGCTTCAAACTGTAGTTGGGATATCAAATAGCAAATTGGACTAGAACTTACAACTAATTTCCCCTGAATCCAACAATGGAAAATGGCACGTGCATCATATTGATTGAGTTTCGAAGCAAAAATTATCGAAATAAAAAGCAAAAATTAGATTGTTTGAGATCTGAGTCATTACCCAAAATAAAGATTGTTTGAGGTGCATCATACTCGACTATACCTACAAGTAAAGCACAAAATAGATATTTAGAACTTGGAATAGAGAGCTAGAAGGAGAATATAAACATTTTTGGTTTAAGAAATCTGAGAATATGTATTTTATGATGGATTGGAGTCAATCCAATACTCATCCTTGGAATTGCTTCATGGGTGGATGTGTTATCTCTTCTAATTGAAGAGACATCTAGGTAACATTGACATGGGTACACGTGTCGGTGTCCGACATGGGTTCAAGGTGTGGGACACGGCAGATGCAAAATAAGTGAAAACGCGGACAGAGCCTTATACCCAAAAATATAGTATCATTCTTCATGTTTTCTGTATCGTGTCTTATTATATGTGAATGTATTATGAATATATATATAATTACGCTATTGACTTATGGGTTAATTTACGACTAATAACAAACATAAAACAATGATAGTAGTTAGTATGATTGAATAACATGTATAAGAAATGAAATTTTTTTAAAAGCTATGTCAAAAAGTTGACGATCTAATCAAGAAGTGTCTGTTGAAGTGTTCACACGAGTGTCGGTGTGTCCGACACGTTTGGATACGGTTTTTTTTGGAATATGGAGTGTCCATATTACATAGGTTGACATTATTTTACTCTTTGTTTATTCAAATGGATAGGCAAAGAGAGAGGGAGAAGGAAAAAAATGTTAAATCTTATTAGATTATTAGCTACAGGTCTTGAGATGGGTTAATGAATTCTGAGAACGATGGAGATGAAACTCTAAAGAGAGAATAATTTATCGAGAGGGCAAGAAGAAAGAAATGGTTCTTTTGGCATTATTTTTTCGTACGCAAATCGCCGTCCAATTCAGGAAAAAAGAGAGGAAATAAGCTGGCAAAACTAACTTATTCAAAACTCTGAAAATGGAGGTGCCTTTACTAATAATTTCCTTTTCCACAACAAAAAACAAACACTTCTTATTCCAAAAATCTACTTAATTTATGGTAATTAAGGTAAATAAGTAGAAAAACAAACAGCCTCTTACTGTTCGCCAATTTACAACTTAAACAAGATGTTTATCAGCCTTCACCATTTACTCACTGATTGGAAGAACTTTGTGTTAATTATCTTTTCTCAACCACTTCAATCTAGATCATCTAGATCCCTGCTTCCATTTGATTACTTTAGAGGGTTTGAAGGTATATTAAGAGACTCTTCTCTCTTCTTTTGCTGGTGTATTAATAAATGTTTTTTATTTATATATATATCAACTGCATAGGTTGTCTTTCATTGAAATAATATGCAAATAATAGGCATCACTCATTTGGATTTCTTAGGATGCAATTATCAGGCCCAGATGAGTCGTCATCTACCCCTTCTGTTGCAAAATCCTATGAGGCCTCTATCTCGGCAGATGGAGGTAAATGCAATCTTTCTTTGCGTTTTTTCTTGGTTTTGCGGAATGATCCATTCACAGCAACATTACTCACATACACGCAAAAATAAATAAAATGCAAGAATGGATTTGGATCTAGACCTTATCTCCCTAATAAAAAATCTATGTATTTTACATGCTTGTTACACCTATGTTTCCATTGGCTAAATTGTTGGCTCTTGACACTCTTAAACTATATTTTTCTCTACCTTCACGGGTTAGATGAGCTCCAAGATCAGATTCACTCTACTGCAAAAGGAAAAAATGTATTAGAAAGTATGTACTCCTCCCAGGGAATGTAAGTATTGATAAAAATACTAAGGTTATCAGTTTCGGAGTGGAAGATGATGCAGGCTGCAGTGTTACGCCTAGGATTCAAAAGGAGACGAATAGCAGAAAGTTTTTAAATGATGTTTCTCCCCTGAACAAAGAGCAGATGGAATTCGTAAAGACCTCAAGGACAAATGGGCACGTCTGATAATGAAGGGTGAGATTAAGGAGTAGAATACAGCTTTGGCAGAATGATTGGTCAGCCAAATTAGGACCCAGGCACAGCAAACTGTTCCTAAAACATGAGTTGGAGCCTCAGAAAGATTGGGAGATCTTGGGTGCTGATGTTCCAAATTAGGACTTCAATTGTGCAAGGATAGAGGATATAAAAGAGTTCAAGTAGCAGCTGATTTAAAACTGGGAGTTCTGATGATACAAGGTTCTATTGAGCCCACATGGAGGTTCAGATTTAACGTGGTTGAAATTAGAGAGATGACAGGGGAGTTTCTGGTTCTTAGTGAGTACATATTTGAGAAAATAACAGAGGATACGTGGCTAGTCTAGAGAGTAATGTTAATCCTTCATTTTAGAAAATCTTTCTCTGAATACCTTGATGATCTTATTGTATATAGGGCATCCCAGAAGGCCAAAAAGTGGGAAGTCCAAAGCAAAGACCCCAAAGACCCATTTCGAAGACCCTAGTGCGAAATCAAGTTTTGACTGGTGACTTATCTTTGATTCTAGCCAATGGCCGACTATAGAATTTCCACTATGAAATCAAGGCTATTTTCTTTCTTTTTAGCACATAGCTCCTAGCGCAAAACCCCATTTTGCCTGTGACTGGTCTCCCCGAAGTAGTTGCGTACCCTAGGTCTAGCCTTACCCTACACATCAAAAGGCTAGGGTCTACTAGGCTGAAGTTCTTTGTGCGCAAGGCGTGGGTTGGAGCTAACATCGTGCCAGTGAGAGCATCCTGAGGGGATGGGCCAACACGAGTAGCCCCTGGAAGGCCCATAAACATAGTGAACTGGCCATGCTAGGCCGGACCACACTCCACCAAGAAAAGATCTGTATCCGATGAGGGGGGTTGGAAATGTCCCTTCATAGCTTGCAAACCCCTCCTTATAACTATAGCGCAGTGAAAACTTTACGGCATATCTTTTCCAAGTGTTGCGCTAAGGTGGGTCCACAACATTAAAAAGTTATATCCCGTCACGTATGGTGATTCCACTAGGGACTTGCACCTTGGAGTAGGACTAGTGTTAAGTGCAGCGACCGAAAGAGAGAGTATAATTTATTTTAGTAACGCACATAACAAGAACAGTAAGGTCCCCAAAATGGAAGCACACCCAAAAGAATGGCTGCTCAAAGACAGAGATTAAACACAAGAAACCTACCCCAGCCCTGTGAGATAGAAGACGACGTCAGGACAGCGGTGGTAGACGAAACTGAGCACGTCAACCTTGGGGGTTGAATACACATGGATGGCTATCATTGGAGCACTACTTCAGACCGATGAAAAGGAGCGTGTGATTGCCTTCTTAACGTAGTTGTGGATGTATTCACCTGGATATACAAAGAAATGTCAAGTGCTTACAAGAGCTTGGTAACGAATTCGTTGAGCATCCTAATGAAGACCCAAGAACGTAAACAGGGAAAGTGCATGTTGTCGCGACCCTTCTCTATGCGCACTGATAGGTTATGTTGGTGTCAAGTAAAGAGATCCCAACTTAAGGACCTTAGGCCCGATAGGATCTTTAGTGACGTGGGACTAAACCACTAGCGCAACTATCACTATAGTGCGGGTTAAGCGCTTCTCTAGCACATTGGCTCGCGCAGGGTGTCAAACGTTCTGTCCCAAAATCGTGTCCCAAAATCAAGGTCAGGTTACAAAAGCTGTTTCATTCATGATTCATCAAGCCCCTGAAACATCCCACACGGTTAGTCAACATTGTACCACATGATTCATCAAGCTGTTCCGTGAATTTCCGAGACTAAAACAAGGTCTCCTGAAAGGATGACTCCCGCTACCCAACATGGAAGTGTTGGTTGATGCCACGACGGGGTATGAGATGTTTTACATTATGGAGGGTTATAATGGTTACAACCAAATAATGGTGACGACACTTGACACATGAGAGCCGTGGTAGCTATCTTCCATTATTACCTCCACAAATACGTTGAAGACTATGTCGATGACGTAGTTTTCAAATTAGTAACAAGAGAAGAGCACACTCAAGTTTTATGGTTTGCATTGCAGTGTTAACGAGGATATAAAATGTGAATGAATCCGCTAAAGTGCACCATTGGAGTAACACTGGGCAAATTCTTTGTATTCTTTGTACAACAAAGGAATTGATCTCTACAGAGACAAGGAAGCCGCAATGAGGGCGCCCAGTAGCCTGAATGAGCTCAAGCCTTCATTGGATAAGGCATCTAAAAATCCCCAAAAGTGGGAGGCCCAACTCAACGACCCCACATCCGGGCCAGTATTGTGCGTGTTGCGGGCGACCCATTGTAAACGAGCCCTAAGAGACTGGACGCGAGACAAGACGGATTGAGCATTGAGCCAGTAAAAGCACCTCGATTGGCTGGGCCCGGCACGGGACGCCCTCGGGAGGTAGATACACTGATTGGTCTGGGCCATGCTAAGCTGAGCCACTCTCCACCAAGAAAAGTTCTGGCCGGACTAGAGGGGCAGAAATGTCCCTCTGTACGGACCCTTCCCTGTAGGGGCGGGTTCACTACACTAATAAGTTATTCCCAGTTACATTATGTATAAGGATTAGTTGCCTTAATATATTCTGCTAGAGTCTTGTGTATATTCCAGCTTGCTTTGCATAACAAAAAAAAAAAGTTATGGTTTGATATTATCACTGATTTTTGAACCTTTAACATTCAGTCTTGAGAATAGAAGTAAACTCAGATGTGTGCTAGCAAACTGTGTTTGGTAAGATTATAAGGTCTGAGAGAGAGACAGTTGGGAAGTCCTCCATTTTGATAAGATTATTGAAGCAATTTTATTGTATCCTTGCGGAATGTTCAGGTTATCTAGGAAAAATAAAACATAGTTTGCTTTGTCTTTGTTTAGATACTTGCATTGGTATTAATCGTTCTAAATAACCGATTTGGGTTTTCTTTGGATGCGGTAATTACAGATAAAATGGAGCAGAATCTAGTGTCTAATGTCGACAATGACCCTGTAGCAAAAGTGTATGGATCTGAAAGGAGGGGCTGTGTACGGGGAATGGGTTTGGATGTAGTAAACACTATCTTGGAGACCAATTATGAGAATGAAGATAAACAGATGGATGAACTTGAAGCTGACTTAACTGGTATGATGACTGCTTTAAGGACAAAGTGTCATTGCCCCTTTCCTACAGTTGGTACATCACATGTAAGAACTTTGTCATTTGTTTTTTGTTCTCTCTTTATTGCTGATTATATACATTTATGTATTGTGTATTGTAAGTAGTCATTGCTGCCTAAGCGCCAGGGATCGGGGATTGGTGTATTGAAGACTAGTTTAAAGAAGATAAAACATAAGAAGCGTAGAACCCAGAAGAGACTCGATGAACGAGTAAGTAACATCCGTGCTCACCTCGTTGCCTTGAGGACGATGATGGCACAATGTCATTGTAACGATCTAGAACGCAAGTTGGTACATGTAAACTTTGTTGACAACAGTGAAGATATTGTCGCCGTTGGAAGGGCACTGGTACGTCCTAATGCAACTAATCCTGAACAATCTTATGAGGTTTTCGTGGATGTTATCCATGATGAAAAGGCTGAAATTTATGGTTGGACCAAACACTTTAGCGATGTTGCAATAGGCCAGAAGATCTCCTATGCTTCTTGTCGTTTGCAGTTTCGTACCTAAGTAAGTGCTTCCAAACTTTGTTATTTCATTTCGTCGAAGCTTTTCAATGACTATAATTTCCAAGTAATAAAGTCTGCCTTTCTATTTTGCAGGAGGCAGGATTCTTGTTGGGTTTGTTTTTAATTTATATTCTCGTTCAACTTTTGTAATTTGCGTACTTTTTTTGTACTATAAAGTAATTTTGTAGATAGAAGAATAATTTATGTTAATGTACGATAAACCATGATCCTTTTTATTATTGGTTGGATTAACTGTATTTATGTTAATGACTGAAGTTTTTATCTTCCTGTTTTGGAGAATTCACTTGTTTATATACAGGTTTAAGGACATGCAGGCAAAACCTCAGAGGGAATGGTGACAATTTATTTCCAGTTACAAGGTGATCCAAGAGGATCTGGGTCGTTTTAGACATTTTTTGACCAAGTCGTTCGAACGACTTAAGGTCTATTCGAACAGACTTCTAAGCCTATTAGAATAAACAGGTGTCTGAGTAATTTTATTCGAATACACTTAATGTCTGTTCAAATATATTTTTTCTATTTGAACAGAGACATGTTTTGTTCGAACAGAGGTGCGATTCAGCCTATTGTCTAAGCGTTTAAGGGTATAAATGTTATATTTTGTAACTAGGAACTTGTAACTCTCATAAAATAGCAAGGCTAGGCAAGATTAGAGGATGTTAGAAACATTCCTCTAATGAATTCCCTAGGAAACTCTATAGTAAATGGAATATACAGAATTGTGATCAATTAAATATTGCAAATCCCCGACATTTTTTATCGTTCATAATTGGACCATAATGGAATTTCGGTCTATATCGGTACCATAATATCAGATTGGGGAGGAAGATTAGAATTAGAAATTGATAGAAAAGCACGGATATGGGCTCGTGTAAGTAGGAAACAAAAAATATCTATTCTAGTTCTATCATCAGCTATGGGTTCGAATCTAAGAGAAATTATAGATAATGTTTGCTACCCCAAAATTTTCTTGTTTTTCCCGAATGATGAGGAGAAAAAAAAATTGGTTCAAAAGAAAATGCCATTTTGGAGTTTTATCAACAATTCGCTTGTGTGGGCGGGGACTCGGTATTTTCTGAGTCCTTATGTAAAGAATTACAAAAGAAATTTTTTCAACAAAGATATGTCAAGTTCTAAGAGAAAGACTTGAGGTTTGAGAGGAATTTGATTGTAATTGATTTTGATTTTGATTTTGATTAAGCAATTAAAGCTCTAAAATGGAATTTTACTACCAATTGTATGTTCTTCGTACTAATTCTTATAATTAGGGTTTCCCAATTCGTATTGTGAATTACAATGTGTTAGATGAGTATGGGAATATAAGCGCTAAATACAATTTACAAGATGTAGTAAACAAGAAATACGAAGAAGAGAAGACAAGTTATGAAAATGAATGAAATGTGTTGGGCGAGAAATTAAATGAGATTGAGAGAACAATGTTAGGTGGAGACTACACACGTTTAAGGGTAAGACGAGTTATGAAAATGAATGAAATGTGTTGGGCGAGAAATTAAATGAGATTGAGAGAACAATCTTAGGTGGAGACTACACACGTTTAAGGGTAAGACGAGTTATGAAAATGAATGAAATGTGTTGGGCGAGAAATTAAATGAGACTGAGAGATGTCGGGGTCCAAATAGGAAAAGATATAATATTTTTAACTTCTGGTACGTGCTCTACTTAAGAACAGGTGTGCCCGTAACAGTTTCCTTTTCGAAATGAATGGGAAGAAGTAAACCTGTATGGCTCCTCAATTTAGAGAGATTTGGAGAGTATGAAATTTGTGCAATTCAGTTAGAGAACTCTTTTCACCCTTTCAAGCTTGATCACATAAAATATTTATACGCTTTTTAGACCACTTATACCAATCATCACAAAGAAAAAGAGAGCATAAGAGCCAGATCTATGATCGAGTTTTATTATGTTAAAAATAAGGCCCCCCCAAAAAAAAAAAGAAAAAAAAAAAGTGAATTAACACCTCTTTGCAGATCGGGTATAAAGCTTCAGGAGATCCATAGCAGGCCCAACATGTCTATCGCCCTTGTCCTGTCTTCTCAGTAACTAAATTCTACGTGATGTGTTGATGATAACCCTACAAAACAACCAGTCTCTTGGTTCTAGCCTTCTAGGGTACTCACTGCGACATCAACACAGTGCTTAACATCCTACAGTAACTATATATTTTATCTACAGTTATTATTAGGCTAACTTGGTTGGCCAGACATAGTTTTCTAACACCCTAGCATCCCTACGGCTACGGTGACCCCATTTTTTAAAACTGTAAATCGCTGATGTTGCATGTGCACCATGTGACAACTGAAATCCTTTTTTTTTTCCTAATAGACTTAACTATCTTTATCTTCACAAATTTAACTGAATTTTGTTTCAGATTTTCATAGTGATGTGCATGACATGTTTATCTCACATATAAGCAACGAAAAACACCGCCAGAAAATGAGAAAATCGTTCATTGAGACAAAGCAAGAAACAATAACAAACATTGCTTCAAAACAGGATGATTTTAAGGGCTTCTACTATATGATATAACAAACACATAGCCATAGCTTCACGTTTTCTTGGATGATCATAAAAAATTGTCATAAAATGCAGAAGAAAACACTAAAAAGGCATTTGCTTGATATATGTTCTGATGTTCGTATTCATTAAGTGCACATACATAAATGGAGTGCACCGTACGTCTTCGAAAGATCCTTAGATAGCTATCTTCTAAAGAATATAATGTTTCAAGAGACTAAAAACAAGATATATATATATATAATTTTATTTTCAGTCTGAATCAGTTCCGGGAAATTGGGCATCCGCCGCGAGCTCCCTCACAACATGTAAAATGATAAATATATAAAGAAATAAAAATGTAGCATAACAAGATAAGGGACATTCACAAAATAGGAGACTACTTATGTAAACATGGTAAACATGGTGATCCCACCATTTTGCCCCTAAGATTTATTGTTCCTTTTCGTATGCATGTTCAAATGTATTGAGACAACATGGAAATATGATAATCTCCAACCATACCGTTGAGCACGGGACATTTTTCGCACGTTAACGGTTGCGTTTTTCATCCAAAGTTGTATCTAATATATTCAACAATATTGAAAAAAGTAGATTGAATTGCTGCTTCTTTTGCTTTTGCTTCAAAGTTCATCCTTCCTTTCCTCTCTAAAGCTTAAACCAAATTCTATAAATACTACTTTACTCTCCTAAACTTCCTCACCAAATCATATTTTCTCTCACTCACTCACAACAATGGAGGCACCCAAGAGTTTTCTCTTCTCAATGCTTTTGTTCCTAATTAGCATTATCCATAAACCATCTTTAGCAAATGAAGTCTACAATGTAGTCAAATTGGGTGCAAAGTCAGACGGTAGAACGGACTCCAGCAAATCTTTCCTTGATGCATGGACTGCAGCTTGTAGGTCGACCGGGTCTCCAACTATATATGTTCCACCTGGGAGATATTTGTTAACCCATGCACTTTTCTCCGGGGACAACTGCAAGAACACCGCTATCACCTTTAGAATTGATGGAACACTCATAGCTCCATCAGATTATCGTGTCATTGGGAACATAAAAAATTGGATTAAATTCGAGCAAGTTAATGGGGTTTCTATTTTAGGAGGCATTTTAGACGCACAAGGGAGCGCGCTTTGGGCATGCAAGTCTAAGGGGCCAAATTGTCCATTGGGAGCAACGGTAACAATTTTTTTTTTTTGGTAAACTGAGCAAGCTAACATTAAATTAAAATATTTAAAACTATAGCTATTTACTTCACATATGTTGCTGGAATTTATGTTATGTCCAAGTGCAGTCACTTGAGTTTGGAAACTCCGAACATGTTGTGATCCAAGGATTAACGTCAATCAACAGCCAAATGTTTAACATCGTAATATCCGGTTGCCAAAACGTGAACATCCAAGGAGTGAAGATCACATCACCTGGAAACAGCCCCAACACAGATGGTATACACGTGACATCGTCTACTGGTGTCACAATCACAAGGACTGCAATCAGGACGGGTGATGATTGCATCTCCATTGGTCCTGGAACTTCTAACTTATGGATTGAGCAAATAATTTGCGGACCTGGTCATGGCATTAGGTAAGTTATATTTTCTTTGCTGAGCAATTTAAGGTTAAGACAGACCCTTAACAAGTTATATTTGCTTAAGCTAATGTGATACAATATTGCAGCATAGGAAGCCTTGGGAGAGACTTTAAAGAGGCAGGAGTACAAAATGTGACAGCTCAAACCGTAACATTTACCGACACTGAGAACGGGTTTAGAATAAAAACATGGGCAAAACCAAGTAATGGATTTGTGAGAGGGATTCATTTCCAACAGGCGACCATGATCAATGTCGATAATCCCATTATAATTGACCAAAATTACTGCCCTCACGAACAAGGTTGCCCCCATCAGGTACAATGCACAGGAATAAATACGTAACATATGTGTAAATTACATAATGTCTCTATTATATGTAGCCTTTGTTCTAATAAGCTAATTATTCGTGGTTGCTAATTGTTTTGTAGGCCTCTGGTGTGAAAATAAGTGACATTAGCTATGAGGACATAAAAGGAACCTCAGCTACCCAAGTGGCTGTGAAATTTGATTGCAGCAAAGAGAAGCCGTGTAGTGGGATAGTAATGGAGAACGTCAATCTTAGTTATCGAAATAAAGCTGCACGGTCATCGTGTTCTAGCGCAGACGGCTCTGCTCGTGGTGTTGTTCAACCTTCAAGTTGCCTTTAGCTACATTTTGATTTATACTACACTATTTTTTCCGTAGAATTATGTAATTCGTAAGATGGGAGATTTTGACCAAAAGTCAAGTTTCTCCGGATTTTTTCTGTGATATATACATACTGGATTATTTATATACATAAAACATGAATAAATTTATAATATATTTGCTTGCAGTTTATATTTGCCTTTAATCTTTCGAGTTCTCCTTCTAACATAAACCAAATTATAATTTCATTAGAAGTAGTGACAAATTAATTGCATGCAACTTTCTAATACTCAATCTCCTTGCCTCAAACCCTTACTTGCATTAGGGAAATACACCTATACCTAATGATTATATAGTTTTCTCAGCCAAATACAAACTAGTGTGGATAAAGTGTTGAAGAGTACTCTTTCTATTTTCTCCAACACCCTGTTCAACAATTTGGTCTCCTCAAATTAAGTTTGCTATATTTAGTATAAGTCTAACCAAAAGGCCCCCAAAAACTAAGAACGTAAGGTAGAAGAGTTTGAACTTTATGCAATTCAGTTAGAGAAGCGTTTTCACCTATTCGAGCTTGATCATGTAACACATTTATACTTTTTTTAGTAGAGACCATTCACGCCAGTAATAAAAAAAAACCTCTAACTAATCTGGGATATATATGCTTTCCGAGGACCAATTGCAGTCCCAACTTTATTTGGAGCGGCAAATACAATCTGGAATTTAGTAAAATACAATGTCACATGGCCATTATCCTGTTTAGTTCCAAAAAAAAAAAAAAAACACAAGTTCTTCCTGCAGTAGCGTACTATCTGAAAAACTTTCTACGTGACAATTTGGCTACGGCACGGCGGATGCTCTTGAAAAATTAGAATAAGTATTTTATGTCCAATACTTTCTAAGTAATGATAATGAAGTAAGCTAATGGGATAAACGGGATCAGCAAAAGCTAAGAAGTTGCATCCTTTTTAAAGTGAAGTTCCTATGGCTATGAATATGAACACTAAATGAAATTTATTTAAAGTAAAGGCTTGGTATTCAGTCATTTGAAAAAAAAGTTACAACAAGATGATAACAATCCAACAAATCAAACATTCGATATGCAGGGTACTTCGGCATCAACCCCTGGTGGCATCACCATGGCTGAAGTGATCATATGAACTATTTTATCTACAGTCATCGTTTGGTTGAAGTTGGTCACTTGGTTGTTAACCGAGTTTGAGTAGAGTTTCTATAACCCTAGCCTAGGGTGACCTAAAATTTCGAAGGGGTGACTAACTGCCCTTGCATTGCATACATGTGACACTAAAATTGTTTCACTGTTCTAGTAGACTTTATCCTCTTATCTTACCAACTTAACTGAAGTTATTTTAGATTTTTTGGTGGTTTGCATGACATGTTAGCTCTCCTAAAAGCAAACATCAAGCCATACGCACGGGCAGTATTGATTTATGAAGAATTTGATATGATTCTTACCGGAGGAATAAATTCAAACACAGGGAAATACCTAGAAGTATTTAAAATTCCATTTAAATGGAGCTTGTGAACATAATCCTATATCTAGTTAATTGGAAATTTTATAGTATAATTATTACGATATTAATAGGTATTGTACCTAAAATATCGTAATAATATCGTAATAATAATCCCATTTGAGATGGTGTTATTTGTAAAACATAGGGAACACACAAAAGTGCCTTACCAACAAACTCCTAGTAATATCCATGTCGTTAACCTCAATCAGAATAGAACAGAGGAGCAAGTTGTCATATCAACACCAAATGAAGCAAGTTGTCATATCATCACCAAATGAATATTCGCATATAATAGTGTAAGTATCTTACCGTGCTCCCATGGGCTAAACCACAATGTTAAGAACAAATTTTGATTTGTACACTTACTACTTGAACGTATAATGCTAATAAATGTGAGAGAGGCATATAATAGTGTAAGTATCTTACCATGCTCCCACGGGCTAAACCACAATGTTAAGAACAAAATTTGATTTGTACACTAACTACTTGAACATATAATGCTTATAAATGTGAGAGAGGCTTTTTTCCAATAATTGGGTAATATTTCATCAGTTTTTAAATTCACAACCATTTGTGATATGGTAGGCCTGTCAGGGGAAGACCATTCTCTGTGAGACATGAATAAGCCATACAATCAAACTTGAAAAATATCACACAGACATACGAATACAAACATGAGAAATTAACATAATACTTGCAAATAAAATCATTTTCCACATAGTAGGTTGTTTAGCTGTAATAGATGTCATCGTGTAAACTAGTTATCTTCGTTTCTTCACATAAAAACGACTCTAGCATCAAACCTTGAGAGGACAAATACTTGCAAATAAAAGACAATGGGCATGACATCTTTGTTCTTTTCATCAGAAAAGAACCTATACTTGCATGAAGCTACTCCCGCCAGCACCTCAGACTTTTGCTACTTCCAAGCTCCAAGAAATAAACATAACAATAGTAATTCCAACAAGCACCCATTTAGAAATCACATGCAATAAGCTTTTGCTAAGCACATGCAAAAACCACTGAGCTTGTAGTTTCAAGTTGGATGATGATGGCAAATGTTGCTGCTTTTCCCATTTAGAAAGATTCAATTACATTACAAATTTCACCATACCTTTTCTATAACTTAGACATACCAATATCACATGAGATGCATTCCCACAATCACATACATACATTAGCATAAAACTTTCAATCATCTTGGACTGGATTCAAGCAAGTGCAAATTGTTATTCAATCAGGATTCCTTCAATACCTGGATGGATATCCGATGGACCGTGACTGATCGCATGTCGCCTTTTTATGAAAGATGGAGTTTTAGCAGGCTATGATCCCCTGGATGTTGTTTAGGAAAAGAGTTTATTAAGCATATGAAATGGTCGCACCCTAGAAAGGCGTAACGTAGATTGAGGGTGAATGACATCGAAAAATTGTAACAAGCCGTGGGGATTTTGGAGGTTGAATAAGTTTGAGCTATCTGAAATGTTTTATATCCAGGAAGAGGTCAGCTTCTTTTCCCTGAAGAAACAAAAATTGCACCATGAGAATACATTAGTAAAGTATCAATACAAACATATTGGTAAATGTAATAATCATGTCGACTTCAGTTTTACTTTCGATAACCATCCAACCTATGGTAGATTTTTAGTAAGCAAATAATGATGAAATAACAATCAAATCGTAGACCTCATTGATATATCAATTTAATGTTTGTAGCAAGTCCTCTTTACCCCTCCAACGGCTCCACTAATGCATGACATTAAAATAAATGGTTGTAATTTCCTCCTAAACATATTTAAACAACAGCCAGAAAACCTTAAATAACTTATTAACCATTAAAGAATAACTTAGAGTAGTTTCTAAGCGAAGTCACTCAATAACTTAGAAAATAGCTAACTGTTTTAGCAAGAGCAAGAGCAACGACGAAAATTAAAAAAATAAACATTCAACGGGCATGCAGAAACAAAAAGAAAATATTATTGTTGAATCAAGACTTACAGACTATAGGAATTCTCGACAATCTTCAAAGCTTATGATCATAGAGACCGGTGGCATCAAGATTTAAGACGAATAAATAACATTTACATCTATTTACAACAGTGATACAAAAGGTTCATGAATATTAAATCTCCAATCACTATGTCTTTATGCCGTAATTCTAGATATCAATCCACAAAAAAGGTAAGAAATTAAATTAGACATTTAGAATCTCCACAAAATAGTATTATCACTTAACATACTCCATAAATTTTATAAGGGGATAGCAATAGATCCAAAAATTAATAGGACCTACAAAACCCGTTATAGATTGATGGGTAAATGTACTATCTCAAGATCTTGTTTCCAATATTTTATTTCTATCGAGAATACCGTTTCTGATGGGGCATGAATCCCATATATAACAACCAAAAAATAACTCAAGTTTCTTGATATTCTGCAAGTGTTCATCACCACATTCTGAATTGTGATAGGAATGTAACTTTCGTGCCGCAATATCTGGAGACTTCATCTTATTTATGAATCAGATGGTGGCTTCATAGGGATCCAATATGCCCCCGTTGATATAATCAAAACATTTTACTGACTAAAAATCCTCCTCAAAAGATATTATCATTGTTGGCCTTTTGGAATTAATTTCTTAATCCAACATCCATAACTAACTTGTTGTTCTTGGCCTGATTTAAGTTTTGTAACTATATTGATCATGAAAAACAACATGTTTATGAAGTACGCCATGATGAAAAATTTACCTAATCTCAACTTGTGAATCTCAAAGTTTATTGTTTCTGATAATTCTTTTAAGAATGGATGAAGGTCTTCGGATACCATCATTTATAGTTAAAAAATCCCGCCATCCAATTGAATAATTGTACCAACATTCAAAAGGTATAGATTGTGTACATGTGATGTCATTTACTATAGGATATGTGGTTACTTCATTTTCAAAAAATTAAATCTCTTTGCACGTAAAGTAAAAGTTAGAAAACTATTTGTGACGATATTTGATGAACTTATGCTTAATTTTAGATCTTACAATGTTTTGTGAACCTTTGTGATTATTGGTTCTTCTTATTCTAAATCTTACCTTTAACATCTTATAGCATGTGATAATGGGTTTGGAGATTTAAGGATTCTGATTTCTACTATATAAAACTATAAAATATAGTAGAAGACCTCGAGAGGTCTTTTGTGTTGAACATCGAGAAATAGATCATTTATTTTATCATCATATCATACATTGAAGTTTTAAGTAACTTGCAAAGTTAAGTGATGAGAAGTTTGAGCCACATTAGCAACAATAGTTTCAGTTTTGGATTGTAAGAATAAAATTACCTCTTTAGTTTAGTATTATCAGTGGTAGCCCTATACTAACATATCTCCGAGACAATGCTTCCATTGTCTAATTTTAAGCATTGGATAACTCAAAGCCCCATTCCAGATAAAGGCTCCAACCATGCAAAACAATAACGGAAGTCCTACCAGGCATATGACCTCAACAGTAAGCATATAAAATTCTTTCTCAAAATTATTGATGAGCGCGTAATTATAACATTTTTAATATACCCGAACATGTATTTTAGTCGTCCATTATATTAAAATTTTGGGTACTTATGCGCGTTTATTTGATTGTAGCTATTGGAGATGGATATTTGAAACCAAGCTCTTAAAGTTAAGTAAAAGTGTCTTCAATAGTTCATAGCACAAAAAGTCAAATACACAATATATTTAGTCTCAAGATTGAAGAAATATATACACAAATATTCTTGGAGAATAAGATCAAATAATATATTATATCCAAGATCCTTGAAGATATTTTATATTGACGATATATGCAAGAGTTTCCATGAAGAAAGATCTCTACATCACTTAAGAGAATTATATGCAAGAATCTTAGGTGATTGGTTACAATATTAAAAGATATTATTGTGAAAATATTCTTTAGAATTTAATGTATAGTTTCTAAATTTAGGTTCCTTCTCCTATAAAAGGAACCCTCCCCCCATTGTAATTAGAAATCTTATATTATGACAAGTTTAGAAGAAATAAAGTCTTAGTTTTATTTAATTGTCTTCTCTCTCTTATATTTTTTTGTAGAAATAGTTAGCTAGTTCATGCAATGATCTTGGAATGATAGAAGGCTAATCTCTTCTAGCTATGACTAGAAGGAAGCCCTTATTCGTGTAACAATAGTTATGTTGTAGTTCTAGGATTAGTTCTCTTTTGCAATCTTCTAAAATAGTTATAATCTACTTTTAGGCTTAACCATCGCTAGAAAGTGAATTTAAACTATTTAGCAAAAATTTGGTGTTATAACCATTAAACCATATTTTAGGGCAAACACGAAGAGAACTTGATGAGCGCATAATTATGATATTTTTAATATACCTGAACATGTATTTAAGTCGTCCATTATATTTAATTTTAGGTACTTATGTATGTTTGTTTGATTGCAGCTATTGGAGATAGATATTTGAAACCAAGCTCTTAAAGTCAAGTAAAAATGTCTCCAGCAGTTCATAGCACAAAAAGTCAAAGACACAATATATCTGGTCTCAAGATTGAAGAAATATATGCATAAATATTCTTGGAGAATAATATCAATGAATATATTGCATCCAAGATCATTGAAGATATTTTATATTGAAGATATATGCAAGAGTTTCCATGAAGAAAGATCTCTACATCACTTAAAGGAATTATATGCAAAAAGCTTAGGTGATTGGTTGTAAAATTAGAGATATTATTGTAAAAATATTATTTACAATTTAATGTATAGTTTCTAAATTTAGGTTCGTTTCCTATAAAATGAACCATCCCCCCATTGTAATTAGGCATCTTATATTGGAGCAAGTTAGAAGAAATAAAGTTTTAGTTTTATTTAATTGCCTTCTTTATCTTTTATTTTATTTTGTAAATAGTTAGCTAGTTCATGTAATGATCTTGGGAATGATAGAAGTCTAATATCTTCTTGCTATGACTAGAACGAAGCCCTTACCCGAGTAGCAATAGTTATGTTGTAGTTTTAGGATTAGTTCTCTTTTACGATCTTCTAAAATAGTTATAATCTACTTCTAGGCTTAACCATAGCTAGTAAGTGAATTTAGACTATTTAGCCAAAATCCAGTATTATAACCATTAAACCGGATTTTAGGGCAAACACGAAGAGAACTCGTAGGAAAAATTTGACCAAGCTTAACCATAGTTGGAAGAATTTCTCCTACACATCGGATTATGTAAAACATAATTTGACCAAACCTTAGATGCCTAACCATGGATCTAGGATTGACATTTACATCAAAGATGCCCTATCCGGGATTTTTGACATGAATAATCCGTCTAGTAAATCTACATAATTACTATTATTGCTTTAGTTGGGCCGAATTCTAGTCGTAGCTATTCTCTTGTTAATTGTTCTTGTTATTTATTTCTTTTCAATCTATCACTTATAAAATCGTAATTTGGCCTAGAAAATATTTAATTTCCCAAACCTCCCTATGGATTCGATCTCACTCATCCGTGCTACAATTCGATAGCCGTACTTTGAGCAGGTATTTTGTTAGAGGCCCTAAAAACCTCTTATCAAATGGCGCCGTTGCCGGGGAATCATAGTTGAAAACTATTCTTTCTAATACAGAATTTTTTTTATAATTTTGTTTTGTTAGTTCTTTCTAATATCGTTCCAATAATTTTTATATTCTTTGTTTCAAATATTCGCTGAAAAATATAATAAGCCGGTAATGTTTTTATATAGTGTTTCTATTATTGTCGTTTCCCTTTCTGTTTCTCTAGTTTAAACTAATAAAAAATAAAAAATCTGGTTTTTGGCGCTATAGTAGCTTTATGCTTGAGGTTTTTTCGGTAACAGATTTCTTATTGGGGTCTCCAATATTTCGTAACTTTTAAACAATAACATATAATATATAATTCCTTTTGATGGACCTCGTGTTAGGGTGTTACCATGCATTAATATTCATTAGTGTAACAGTAACAGATAATATATAATTGCTTTTGGTCCACAACAAAAAGAAAAAAATTGTTTTATCTTACACAAGTCAAAGGCAAGGTATTTGGAGCTGCTAGTGCAATTTTTGTTTGTTGGTCATCATATATAGGTGTCCTTAACACATTACACTATTAAATCGTCAAAATTTTTAGAGCCGTAAGGAGATACTATTCACCTATTTTCCTATTTTTCATACCAAATTCCGTTGGTGAATTACTTCTTGGACACCAAGCAGCAACTTAATAATGCCCACCAAGAGCATCCTTTTGTAGTCTCGTTTAACCACATTATCACAGTCACATAAATTGATCACATTATTTTTGAGTATATAATTGTAACTCTCGCGAAGCACTACACCTAAATTTGTTGTCTTCTCTTTTCAGGTTAGTTTTGGGACACGATAAAAAGGTGTTAAGAGCGAGGATGAAAAATATGCAAAGCTAAAAGCATCATCAAATACATCATTCTTGTGCCCCCTAAGTGAAGGGGCACATCCTTCTTTCGCCCCCTAAGTGAAGGGGCGGCCACAGCTTCACCAAGAAATACTTCCCGTAGGTTAGTACCTTTATAAACTTGACATCTAGAAGGGGTATATATCCGACCCCCCCGATATTAGGAACTTAAAGTCGTGCGGACTGTGCAAATACACGCTGCTCTAATAAATTAAAATTTACTGTGTTGGATTGACCTATTGTTGTGTTTAAAATTTTTTTTCATTCCAACATTAGTAAAGGTAAAAGCTGTTAGAGACTTGCGGGATTTCATCACCCAAAAAGATCTCTAATCAATGAGACCACCAATTAGGGATATGAAAAAATTCGTATCATACAAAAATTAAACGTCCCGGACCTGAAAATAACTGATAATAAAAAAAGTGTAGCAAGATTTCCATGGGATTTCATCACCCAACGGATAGGTATATCGGACCGGGGTACAAACACGAGTTCGTAGGATACGGCCCTAGCCTAGCGCTACGAAATACTGGTTGTAGGTTTGCGATGTCTCCGTTCGAGTGCTGACGTACGATAAGGCGACTCACTCGGGCGTGTGGACTGAACATCTACTATAAGCTAGTACTAGCACAGTACGCAGGGGAGTGTAGGAAGCAAAACCTTTAACCATCCTACCCTTTTGTGAAATAGAAGAATATATAAGGAAGACCTTATTACTTCTTAAAAAATGTTGAAGTGCTAGAGTTTTAGGCTTGATTAATTTGTTTTTGCATTGGGTGTTAATTTAATTATAAAATGTCGTACATGCAAGAACATTATGGCTTATATTTTGACATCCCACAATATCTTCAAAATCATTTTCAATCATGGGATCACCAAAATTCTCAATACGTGAAACCTTTCCAACATCATTCCTATAGTGGTTTATTCCGCATCTCGAACTTATGCCTCATGTTTGAACTACATATAAACTTTAGACCTCAATAACAGAGCACGATGCACAATCAGAAATAAGACAACAACATCAGGACGAGTTTCTCAACCAACACTACTCATTCATGATGACACTCATGCTATTGGTCGAGAGCCGTTTTGTAATAGCTTACTTCGTATCTCAGACTTAAGTTTTGTCCTCGATCTCATCAGCATACATGAAGTATTACTAAAGACATGACCAACTCTCCTCAGTTTGAGACATCACTTTTGACCTCTACACTAACAGCTCGATCTGTGCAAAGCGTACAGTCAGCAATAGAGCCATTGTACAATAGCAAAGATTGAAACGTTACATAATCTGGTCAAAGAATATTTTACACTTACTTTGTAATGTCCACCATTAATAGACTTTATGGTCATCAAATGGTCATATTGGAGGACCTATTAAGAAACTTGGAGAACTGCAGATGAAGGACAGAGTATTAGATACATAAAAGTTCTTACTTCGTTATCTTACCTTCTCAGAATACTCATTGAAATAGATTAACAATCTCAATAAGATCACCATCACTTTCTCAAAATCCTCAAGAGAGGTCATGATTTTTAGCCAATTTAAAGGTTTTCTATGCTAAACCATCTTGTTATTCGCTATCTATTGTGTTTGAACGTTTTGAGTATATTTGGTGTAAAGGCTAAGTCTGAATCCCAGAATTAGGCTATTACATTTGGCGCCGTTTGTGGGAACTGAAGTTCTCAAACCCATTATCTCAAACGCCGCTGATCATTTTCTCTAAGAATGTTGACTTCAGGTCAGAGCTCGCCAATCGTCCAGGTAGAAGAAAATGCAGCCTTAGCAGACCTGATGGCCACTCTAAACTCGGAAACAGAATGACGTGCAGCCCTGAAGTAACAACTCACGAGTGTACAGGACGCGTTGAAGGTTTTACAGGGTCAGTAGGTTGCCACCCAGAAGAACAAAACCGCACAACCTGAGGGCTCGCAAATCTCCGTTCATGACAGAATATGCTCTCCTCTAAAAGGGGTTTACGCAGGAGGTGCACTTTGATCTAACCATCAAAAATAGGACATGGAGCCCATCTTGATCCAGGAGATCCATTAAAAAGTAAATGACAGCCTAGCCAGAGTCAGACAGGCTGATAATCTACCTCGAAGAGTTAGAGTCCCAGCGAAGGAATGTCTATGTGAAGGGAGTGGTGACCACAATCCTGGAGAAGGACACGTCGCACGACCAACCACTACAGCTCGACAATATTTCACTCAAGAACATGTTGAAAAGTGAATCAAAGAATTGCTTGAAGCCCATACGCCGACTAAAGGAATCCACAACAGGTTACAGAAGAGCCCAATCGCCCAGGAGCTATTAGATGGTAAAGTCCCCACCGGATTTCATACTCTGAAGATACAAAAGTACAAAGAAACTGATCCAGTGGAACACGTTCAAGAGTTCCAGGATGCTCTAGGCCTACATTCTACTACCAACCACATTATATGCCAGCTCTTTCCTACCATCTTGTCAGGCGAACCCCTACGGTGGTTTCACACACAGCCTGAGGGATCTATCACAACTTTTAAATGGTTGCACGAACTCTTCGTCAAGAATTATTTGCACAACAGAGATAAAGAGGAGAACCTAGCCTCAAACAAATGCTAGGAGAGAAGCTCGAGACGTTAATTAAAAAATTCTTGGAGTGAGCTCAAAAAGTAGATCGACTCAACCAGAAGATCATTATTTCCGCTTTCACCAATGCTTTACTCGTTGATGGCCAGACGAAGAAGTACTTCATCCTCAACAAACCAACAACACTGGAAGACATTATTGAAAAGGTCAACGGATATATCGACCTAAAACAAATGGTGTCTGACAGATAGAAACCTCAAAAGTTAACACTGATAGATCGCGATCAATTGACCCATTCCGATTTTAATCGGACAACAGATCATGGAGGAGACAGGAAACGAACCAAACCCAACTACAAACGACCTCGAAAGGTGATTAACTTGCCGAAACCTCATCTTCCAAAGATGAATATGACCATACCCAACATCTATCCTATATTACAGAAAGACAAATTCTCCCGCAATGCATAATACCTTCAACCAATCGAGAACAAACCATACTGCATCCACCAGAAGGTCCGACATCATGAGATGGAACAATGTTTTGCCTTACAATGGTTGTTAGAATACATCTTTGCAGAAGGATGAATGCACGAATATATAGTGGACGTGGAAAGTTATAAGAACGGGAGTTACAAAAACCCCACAGAAGCTGTACAAGTCGAGGATCCAGTAGCCGAAAAGCATTTGTCCCATATCTCACTCTGCCATTTTATGGAGAATCAGATCATCAAAGAGTCGAATAGGAACAATCAAAGACGTGTCGGCCAATGTCACGACTTATCCATGCAAGATAAAGAAGCTTATTTAATTCTAGTATCCAGCTCTCAACGAACTAGATTTTCTTTTGATGATTACAACGCTCGGCATGCCAACTATTCTCACCATAATGCTTTGGTGGTCATGTTGAAAATGTGAAATATGCTGCTTCATACGATGATGATAGACACCATAAGAACTATCAAACTCCTTTTTCAAAGCAAGATCGATCAGATGGGCCTGGCCGATAAGGTCCGACCCAACGACATTGATATATGTGGTTTCAATGTATCTAAGGAGGAACATGTAGGAAAGATTATTCTTTCTATCACCGCAAGGCCAGTGACACTCGGCGTCATCTTTTACATTATCAATACAAAATCCTATTATCTGAGGATAATGGGATATTGTTGGTTGCACAATATGCGCGCTATTCTGTCCACCTATTACTTGGCATTACATTTTAAATGGGAAGGTGGCATTTACGAGATCAAAGGAAGTTAGAAATTAGTACGAGCGTGCAAAATTTTTGTCATCATTAGACCATAACCTTTTGAACATCAGCTTGCATAGCAATTATAGAAGATGATAGGAACATTACAGAGAACTATACAGTCAACTTAGTAGGGAAACATTTGCCCAACGCGGAAAATACATAGTACATTGAAATTAGTAGACCCAAGCGTGGGACATATATTGGTACTCATCTGCCCATAATAGAGCGTGACACTCTCATCCAGTTTCTCAAGGAAAATACTAATGTCTTAGCTTAGATGTTTCACAAGATGTTGGGCATTGATCCAAGTCTGGCCTATCACAAACTCAACTTAAAGAATAAAGACGAAGCTGTCAAACAAAAATAGAGGACTTTAGTACCAAGACTTTGAGACGAAGTCAACAAAGAAATTGGAAAGCTCATCGAGGTTGGCTTTATCCGAAAGGCCAATTATCCAGAATGGATATCAAATATTGTAGCAGTACCAAAGAAGAATGGAAAGATCAGGGGGTGTGTAGATTTCACAGACTTGAATAGGCATATTCCAAAAGATAGTTTTCTACTCCATATCATCAATAACCTGCTCGATTCTACTTCAGGACACAAACTTCTATCTATGATAGATGTCGTATCAAGATACAACCAAATACCTATGCTACCTGACGATTAAGAAAAGATAGCTTTCATTACAGAACATGGCCTATACTATTACAAGGTCATGCCATTCGGTCTGAAGAACGTTGGAGCTATTTATCAATGATTAATGACACAAATGTTCAAAGACCACCTTGGAAAAATAATGAAGGTCTATATAGACAATATGTTACGTAAAAGTCTTAGAAGGAAAACCATATTGCAGATTTACACACGGCTTTCGATATTCACCGACTCTACAAGATGAGACTTAACCCCGACAATGTTAGTTTAGAGTCCAATCAGGGAAATTCTTGGGCCACTTGATCAGCAAACGCGGTATTAAAGCCGATCCAGATCGTATTCCCGCATTGTTATTTATGCCTTCTCTAAAAACAAAGAAAGACGTCCAAAAGATAATAGGCAAGATTGCCGCAATAAACCATTTTATTTCAAAATCTTCCAATCGCTATTGATGGCTGTTCAATTTATTATGTGAGAGGACAACAAAATAGAAGCCTAAGAAGGACCCCGAGATCGAATGGACAACAGAGTGCGAGGCAACATTTCAGCAACTTAAACTTTACTTGGGATAACTACCAGTGATGAGTACACCTCACGAAGGAGAAGAACTCACCATTTATCTTACAGTTACTGAAGAGTCATTAAGTTCTGTTCTCATTCGACTTGATGAGAAGACTGAGAAGCCGGTCTATTTCATCAGTAAAACCCTCACTCCAGCAAAATCCTGATATAGCAAGGTCGAGAAACTATTTTTAGCTCTCGTCTACACCTTGCAAAAATTAAGACTGTACTTTCAAGCCCACTTAGTACGAGTAGTAACCAACTACCCTCTGTGTGAAATCTTATCCAAACAAGAAAAATCAATACGAGTCCAGCAATGGTCAATCACACTCAGCGAGTATGACATTCATTTTGAATCCAGACATTCTGAAAAGGGTCAGGCCATAGAAGATTTCCTTACGGACTTCCCCGTGGAAGATCCTGATTGGGAAGAAGACAACACAAAAATTTAGGAAGAACAACTCGAACATAGGGCAGGCTGGATAACTCAAAAGGGATGGCGTCTCTTAGCTGATGGATCATCTGGACCTACCAGATCAGGCATCAAAATCGTGCTGATCACACCTTCTAATGATAGGATCAAAAAGGCAATCCGTTTGAATTTCGAAGCTACCAGCAATACAGCCGAATATGAGGCAATGATTCGCGGTCCAGATATGGCTCTAGAGATTGGTGTATTCGAGTTGTCCGTGTATACAGACTCGTTACTCATCGTCAGCCATTACACAAAAAAATTCTAGAAGAATGGAAAAATAATAGATTATGCAGTAGCCGACAGAATGAATAGATTCAAGGAAATTTCTATCGAATATTTGTCGCGCGGAGAAAATAGACATTATAATTCCCTCGTATATCATGCATGAGTCCTTGGCTCAGAAGCTCAATATCTCAAGATCGAAGTATTATCAACCCCCAATATTAACATCATAAGCTCAAATTCTGTTAATTCTGGGGATGTTGAAGAGGATGAGGATGATTGGAAACGACCTTTCCAAAAGTATATTGGGACCAAAAACAAATTCGATGACGAACTCCTTCAAGACCCCACTGAAAGAAGATGCGTACTTGATAATGTTAAGTGCTACATCGTAGAAAACGGCCTCTTATACAAGATTTTGGTCACAGGACCGTATCCCGAATGCTTATCCCACAAAGAAGCTAAAAAATTCCTACGCAAACTAATTGAAGGTACTTGCAGTTCCCACGCAGCAGGAAGAACTTTGGAAAATCGAACTCTTACCCAAGGCATCATCTGGCCTTAAATAAAAGCTCAGGCCATCAAAATTATAAGCAAATACGATGCCTATCAACGTCATGGTCCCCAAATTCGAGCCCCAGCTTTGGAACTCCATTCAGCAACGTTGTATGGCCATTTAAATGATGGGCCCTCAACCTTGTCGGCAAGTATTCCACCACACCAGGAAAACAAAAACATCATTTAGTCACAATGGATTACTTCACTAAGTGGGCAAAAGCTGATAGACAAGTAATATTTATGTGTACAACTCCTAAATTTATATCTACCTAGTCATTTATTAAATAAATGTGACACTAATAGTGCTTTTGCTTGTATTTATAAAAATCGTTCACATGATAAACAAGTCGTACATTTTTCCAATTTTTAACGAAGAACAAGGGTGATGCACTCCAACAATGATTATTATTTGAAGTTGTCAACCAAAGGCCCATGCATGGAAGCCCATTGAATATAATTAGATATAGATATTATTCATATGAGTTGCAATATATATGCATGATTTTAGGCATTGTTTAGGGGATTTTATATTAATGGTGATATTTAGTAACCCTTCCTATAATCTATAAATAGAAGGGGAATTTTACCCATGAGGGATGATCTTGGAGAGTGTAAATCAAGGTTCAATAAGCAATAAAGTTCATGCTCTTCTATTTTTCTTGTCTTTTACTTTTATCGTAGTAATAGTAGTATGGCAATGATCAAAGGAATGAGTAGCTAATCTTCTTAGCCAAGGCTAGAGGAAGCTCCACCCAATATAGCCTTAGTGTAGATTGTGTAGCTTATTTAGAGTAATTACTTTATCTTTATCCTAGAATATTGCATATTCGTATTCCTTCGTCCTATGCTTGACAATAGCTAGGATTAGGAGGAATAATGAATCTATGTAACCATCTTGTTGGACCATAACAAGATAGGTTAGGAACATGGAAAAGAGAACATAATCCATACTTATCAACTGGACCATGGTTGAGTAAGTTGGTTTATGCGTAGCTCCCAATTACTAAATCTCATATATATTTTGATGTATTGCATATGCCCGTCCAAGGATATGCGATACGGGAACTCGTAATTTACTTTAACTTGGTACACTATCTCAAGGTTACAACGGATGGAGTAGAGTCGATGTCTTGGTTTCCACTCCAATTTATCTTGTAATTTGTTTTGTTCTCTTTTTTATTTCAAAACCTACACAAACTCGTTGTTATTGGATAAAACTAGTAGCTTGAAGTATAATTCGCACCACAAGTCTCTTGGGATACGACCCCGCTTACCCTTGTACTTAACGGTATACCGTGCGCTTGCAGGTCTTTTAAGACGTCAGTTTAAAATCGTAGGTTGGTACTTGTGAAGGGGTGGCCGCAGCTACACCGGGAAATACTTCCCGTAGGTTAGTACTTGTTAAAACTTGACATCTAGAAGGGGTACATATCCGCTCCGCCCCGACACTAGGACATATCGTGTGAACTGTGCAAATACACGCTGCTCTAATAAAAAAATTGTGTTGACTGGATTGCCCTATTGTTGTGTTTAATATTTTTTTCATTCCAACAATAGTAAATGTAAAAACTATTAGAGACTTGCGGGATTTCATCACCCAAAAAGCTCTCCAATAAGTGGGACCACCCATTAGGGATACGAAGAAATTCGTATCACACAAAAATTGAACGTTCCGGACCTCAACATAACTGTTAATTAAAATGAGTAGCAAGATTCCTGCGGGATTTCATCACCCAACGGATAGGTGTACCTGACCGGGGAATAAACATGAGTTCGTAGGATACGGCTCCAGCCTAGCGCTGTGAAATACAGGTTGTAGGTTTCCGGCATCACCGTTCTGAGTGCTGACGTACGATAAGGTAACTTGCTCGGGCATGAGGACTGAACATCTACTTTAAGCTGGTACTAGCATAGTGACGCAATAGAGTATAGGAAACAAAGTCTTTTGCCATCGTACCCATTTTGAACATAAAAGAATATAGGGAAGACCTAATTATTACTTCTAAAAAATGTTGATGTGCTAGAGTTAATGTTTGATTGGTTATTTATTGCGTTGGGTGTTGCTTTTATTTTAAAATGTCTTACATACAAGAACATTGGAATCCTTACAGCTCATATTTCAACATCCCGCAACAACCTCAAAATAATTTTTCAATCATGGGATCACCAAAATTCTCAAGACGTGGAACATTTCCAATCTTATTCATATATGTAGGCTCATCAGTCTGTCCAGTCATCCAATCAGTTCCCAGCCGATCCACCCAAACCTTCTTTAGGCGATACCCTTACTCTCTATATGCAGCAATCAGTACAATTTTAGCAACAAATGAAGCAATTGCAGCAACAGACATTGGTGAATCAAACTTCTGCGAACCAATCTTTCTCTAGATTAGAGACTCAGATAACTCAGTTGTCAACTATGTGGAGTAAAATAGAGCATGAAAATTTTCTAAGCAATGAAGAAGAACAATATGAAGTTAAATCCCCTTGTGATTTAGAAATGGATGAATTCAAGCGTAATCAAGGAATATTTTCTCCGCGGGGTAAATGGATCCATATTGTGAGAAAAATTTAGAAGATGAATATTTTAAGGTCGACGATCCTATTTCGCAAGATCTTGAAAAAGCCATCCAAATTCAGCCATCGATCTCACCATCCATCATTTCATTTGTTAACCCAATAAATTGTTTCGAGGAAACTATTACCGAGACTGAATATTTTTCCCTCTCCTCTAATGATTTTTTTGGCGATAATGATGACGAGATAAAATAAGAATATATGGAATCGCCATCTCATTATACGATAATTTGAGAAGAATTATTTGATGATGATATTTAAACCAAAGTTAAGAAATTAGAAATTAGAAATTGTCAAACCTGTTGCAGATGTTATCAACTTGTCATTTCTTTCTTAGTCTCCATATGAGTCACCTCAGCCTTGCCTTGAGCCACGTCTACCAGACACAAATTGCAATGTTGAATACCAGTGGGTGGACGACCCTTCTTTACAGAATATGCCATTATTATTAGGGGCGGATTCTGTTTTGGTTACTCATTCACCAACCACACCTATACCTATGTCTATATCTCCATTTCACAAGCCTAATGGGGGTTCCATGACCATAAATGATTTTGAGGACTTATACGGAGATAATTCTTGTTGTATTTCTGTTAATGAATGTTTAAATTATTTTGAGGACTCGAATGATCCTGAAATTTGTGAAATGGTACAATCATTAGCATCGGAAAATATGTTTCAACTTGGCCATGTCCCTATGCCAATGAATATCCATGTCAATGGTCAAGATGAGTCCCTTGAGATAAGTTGTGATTTTTGGCACATAAATTATAAATGTTTGTTAGAGTCAATTGTTCCCCGAACTCCACATCCACAAATATGTTATATAGTTTTTCTTCCACTAAATGAAAATATCTTTTTGAAAAATTATAATTTTAGGGATGCCTCACGGACTTGCTTTGTCAGAACCACCTATCACATTTTTTGGAATATCAGCGATAACATGAGAGTTTTGAAAATTTTCAAAGAAAATATCTTTACAGGAAAATTGAGTTTTGAATCTAGTACATTTTCGGGGATGAATACTTATATACCAATCTTCTTATTTACTGCAACATGTAGTAATCATATGATTGTATTGATAATTCTAAAGAAAAATATGCTCCGTGGGTATGTATTTGCTTTATCTTGGAGAAAATAGTTTTTCCTGATTTGTCTAAGATTTTGAACTTGGAATCATCAAATGATAGGCAAAGTTTTTAGAATTTTTTTTTCATAGAGAATTAGTTTTAATCTCTTTATGGATTTTACAGAATATATCTGCCCAATTAAAGGCTAATATTAAAGATCACCAGTCATGTATTATCTGGTTTTTGAAAGAGAATTTACAACCAGGATAGTACATCACCTTTTCAGCTTCGTACCCTTCCAATCATATTAAATTTTTTAAGTTTGGGGGTGCATTCATCTGGCTGAAGACAGTAAACTTAGTACTTCTTGGGAGGCAACCCATGACACAATCAGGTGAAAAATTCCAGTTTTTATTCCTCTATTTTTTTATGCTCTCAAACATTGAGGGCAATGTTTCATTTAAGTTTGGGGGTAGAAAAATATTTCTTTAAATGTTTTTTGAAGAAAAGTGAAATAATGGCACTTTGACAATTTATGATATATTTTTGACAAATTTCCAAACACTTAAACTGATTTTACTTTGACATAAATATTATGGAAAAACCTAAATTTTGAAATTGTACCAAGTATACACTCGAATATTTTGGAATATCTTAACATAGATTTACAATCTTTTTATTAGCGACTAATTCATGTTAACTTGGCAAATTTTGAAAACGTGCACTTCACTGTAGTTTTATAATTAATACCTTCAATAGACTTTTGCTCAGTATAAGGGAAATTTGGCATTTATGTTAGGAATAATTTGCTACAAGGGAGACAACTATCTAAGAATAAGTTCATTCCTAAAAATAAATAATATGCTAAATGTGTTCGAAAAATTTTTACGCCGCAATGCTACTCGTATGATTTAGAGCTGAATAAGGAAAAATTATTACCAATCTCGAGTTTGACGATGAACTATGTATAAGGAGCACAAGAAAATGTCACTTTTGAGAACCATGAGTCTATGTCTTGATGGGGGACCACACCCTGATAACTTTAGCTAACTAGTGGGGATTGTCGACCGATAACTCCTTGTAACGGAGGCTTCACTAAGAAATAATGTACTCAATAAGAAAATGCTTGTAAAAGAAATGAAAAAAAAGTAAAATTCTAGGAAGACGAATTGACTAAGGCACTTGTCGAACTGACCGTTGAATTTATTCCAGTAGGAATTAGGCTACCAAAAACTGTGTAAATTATTCTAGACAACGTATTAGGCGATAAAATTATTTTCATTGTACACTCAAATATAGCTAAAGCAAAATACTTGAATCTCTTTCTAATCTAGAAGTAGTACCTCTAGTTTTGGATAAGCTTAAAATATTCTTTAATATACTTGAGAGAATAACAAGTTTAAGGCTTTTTTTATTGGAATTTTTTATTCACAAGTAAGTAAGGTTAAGTTCACAGGAAATGAGTCATGTGTATTCTAAAATTATTTAAAATGTCATTATCGACTTTTGTGGGTATAGTCACTGCAAACCCTCACGATACAATACTCGCCCACCAGTCTAAATCTGGGGGTTTAACGGCTTGTTGCATACGCTCAATGCAACCGCGTGATATGCAAAAATGATTTTTGTTTAATTTTTGCTCAAGGACTAGAAAAATATAAGTTTGGGGGTATTTAATAGAAACGTAATATTTACGTGTACAACTTCTAAATTTATATCTACTTACTTATTTATTAAATAAATGAGACACTAATAGTGCTTTTATTTTAATTTACAGAAATCGGACACATGATAAACAAGTCGTACAATTTTTTGGTTTTTAGCGAAGAACAAGGGTAATGCACTCCAACAATGATTCTTATTTGAAGTTGTCAACCAAAGACCCATGCATGGAATCCCATTGAATATAATTAGATATAGATATTATTCTCATGAGTTGTAATATATATGCATGATTTTAGGCACTATTTTGGGGATTTTATATTAATGGTAAAATTTTGTAAACCCTTCCTATTCACTATAAATAGGAGGGGAATCTCACCCATGTCGAAGGATCTTGGAGAGTGTAAATCAAAGTTCAATAAACAATAAAGTTCTCGTTCTTCTCTTTCTCTTGTCTTTTACTTTTATCGTAGTAATAGTAGTATGACAATTATCAAAGGGATGAGTAGCTAATCTTCTTAGCCAAGGCAAGAGAAAGCTCTACCCAATGTAGCCTTAGTATAGATTGTGTAACTTAGTTAGAGTAATTAATTTATCTTTATCCCGGAATATTGCATATTCGTATTCCTTCGTCCTATGCTTGACCATAGCTAGGATTAGGAGAAATAATGAATCTATGTAATCATCTTGTTAGACCATAACAAGATAGGTTAGGATCATGGAGAAGAGATCATAATCCGTACTTATCAACCAAACCATTGTTGAGTAAGTTGGTTTATGGGTTGCTCCCAATTACTAAATCTCTTATATATTTTGATGTATTGCATATGCCCAACCAAGGATATGCGATACGGGAACATGTAATTAACTTTAACTTGGTACACTATCTAAAGGTTACAACGGATGGAATAGAATCGATGCCTTGGTTTCCACTCCAATTTATCTTGTAATTTGTTTTGTTCTCTTTTTGATTTTAAAACCTACACAAACTCGTTGTTATTGGATAAAACTAGTAGCTCGAGGTATAATTCGCACTACAAGTCTCTTGGGATACGACCCTGCTTACCCTTGAATTTAACAGTACACCGTGCGCTTGGGGGTCTTTTAAGACGTCGGGTTATAATAGTAGGCCGAAACTTGTAATGGGGCAGCCAGAGCTATACCGGGAAACACTTACCGTAGGTTGGTACTTGTTAAAACTTGACATCTATAAGAGGTACATATCTGCTCTACCCCGGCACTAGGACATATAAAGTCGTGTGGACTGTGCAAATACACGCTGTCCTAATTTAAAATTTGCTGTGGTTGGATTGACCTATTATTGTGTATAATATTCTTTTTCATTCCAACATTAGTAAAGGTAAAAACTGTTAGAGACTTGCGGGATTTCATCACCCAAAAAGCTCTCCAACTAGTAGGACCACCCATTAGGGATACGAAGAAATTCATATCACACGAAAATTGTACGTCCCAGACCTCGACATAACTATTAATAAAAAAAGCTGCAAGATTCCTGCGAGATTTCATCACCCAACGGATAGGCGTAGCAGTCCAGGGTACAATCATGGGTTTGTAGGATACGGCCCTAGCCTAACGCCGTGAAATATTGGTTGTAGGTTAGCGACATCACCGTTCTGAGTGCTGACGTACGTTAGGGCGACTCGCTCGGGCGTGAGGACTGAACATCTACTTTAATCTAGTACTAGGATAGTGACGCAAGGGAGTATAGAAACCAAAGCCTTTTGCCATCGTACCCATTTTGAACATAGAAGAATATTTGGGAGACCTAATTATTACTTCTAAAAGATATTAATGTGCTAGAGTTTAAGTTTGATTGGTTGTTTATTGCGTTGGGTGCTACTTTTATTTTAAAATGTCATACATGCAAGAACATTGGAATCCTTACAACTCACAATTTAACATCCCGCAACAACCTCAAAATCATTTTCTATCATGGGATCACCAAAATTCTCAATACGTGAAACATTTCCAATCTTATTCATATATGCAAGCCCATCAGTCCATCCAGTCATCCAATCAGTTCCTACCCGATCCACCCAAACCTTCTTTAGACGATTCCCTTGCTCTCTTCATGCAACAATCAGTACAATTTCAGCAACAAATGATGCAATTCTAATAATTGACATTGGAGAATCAAACTTCTATGACCTAATCTATCTCTAGATTAGAGACTCAGATAACTCAGTTATCTACTACGTAGAGTTAAATTGAGCATGAAAAACTTCTAAACAATGATGAAGAACAATCCGAAGTTAAATCCCCTTGCGATTTAGAAATGGATGAATTCAAGCGTAATCAAGGAATGTTTTCTTCGTGGGGTGAATGGATACCATATTGTGAGATAGATTTTGATGATGAATATTTTAATGTCGACGATCCTATCTTACAAAAAGATCTTGAAAGAGCCCACCAAATTCTACCATCGATGTTACCATCCATCATTTCATTTGTTAACCTATTAAATTATTTTGAGGAAACTATGACCGAGACTGAATATTTTTCCCTATCTTCTAATGATTTTTCTGACGATGATGATGACGAGATAAAATATGAATATATGAAATCACCATCTCATTATACGATAATTTATGAGAAATTTGTAGATGATGATATTTGTACCAAAGTCAAGAAATTAGAAATTATCGAGCCTATTGCAGATGTTATCAACTTTTCATTTCCTTCTCAGTCTCATTATAAGTCACCTCAGCCTTGCCTTGAGCGGCGTCCACCTGACACAAATTATAATGTTGAAAACCATTGGGTCGGCGACCCTTCTTTACAGGATATGCCACTACTATTGGGGGCTGATTCTGTTTTGGTTACTCATTCACTAACCACACCTATACCTATGCCTACATCTCCATTTTACGAGCCTAATGGGGGGTACCATGACCATAAATGATTTTGAGGACTTGTACGGAGATAATTCTTGTTGTATTTCTGTTAATGAATGTCTAAATTATTTTGAGGACTCGAATGATCCAGAGATTCGTGAAATGGAACAATCATTTGCATCTAAAAATATGTTTCAACTTGGCCATGTCCCTAAGCCAATGAATATCCACGTCAATGGTCAGGATGAGTCCCATGAGATAAGTTAAGATTTAGGCACATATATTTTAAATGTTTGTTAGAATCAATTGTTCTCCGATCCCCACACCTACAAATATGCTATATAGTTTTTCTTCTACTAAAAGAAAACATCTTTTTTGAAAAATTATAATTTTGGGGATGCCTCACGGACTTGCTTTGTCAGATCCACCTATCACATTTTTTGGAATATCAACGACAACATGGGGGTTGTAAAAAAATTCAAAAAAAATATCTTTCTAGGAAAATCGAGTTTTGAATCTAGTATATTTTCGGGGATGATTACTTGTATTCCAATCTTCTTATTTACTGCAACATGCAGTAATCATATGATTGTATTAAAAATTCTAAATAAAAATATGTTCCCTAGGTATGTATTTGCTTTATCTTGGAGAAAATGGTTTTCCTTGATTTGTCTAAGATTTTCAACTTGGAATCATCAAATGATAGGTAAAGTTTTTATAATTTTTTTTCCAAAGAGAATTAGTTTTAAACTCTCTCTGGATTTTACAGAATATATCTGCCCAATTAAGGGCTAATATTAAGGATCACTAGTCATGTGTTATCTAGTTTTTGAAAGAGAATTTGCAACCAGGATAGTACATCACCTTTTTAACTTCATACCCTTCCAGTCATATTGAAAATTTTAAGTTTGGGGGCACATTCGTCTGGCTGAAGACAGTAAACTAAGCGCTTCTTTGGAGGCAACCCATAACACATTCAGGTGAGAAATTTCAGTTTTTATTTCTCTTTTTTTTTTTTGCTCTCAAACATTGAGGGCAATGTTTCATTTAAGTTTAGGGGTTGAAAAACATTTCTTTAAATGTTTTTTGAAGAAAAGTGAAATAATGACACTTTAACAATTTATGGTATATTTTTGACGAATTTCCAATAACTTAAACTGATTTTACATTGACATAAATATTATGGAAAAACCTAAAATTTGAAATTATACTAAGTATACACTAGAATATTTTGGAATATTTTAACATAGATTTACTATATTTTTATTAACGACTAATTCAAGTTAACTTGGCATATTTTGAAAACGTGTACTTCACTGTAGTTTTGCAATTAATACCTTCAATAGATTTTTGCTCAGTATAAGGGAAATTTAGCATTTATGTTAGGAATAGTTTGATACAAGGGAGACAACTGCCTAAGAAAAAGTTCATTCCAAAGAATAAATAATAAGCCAAATGTGCTCTAAAAACTTTTACGCTGCAAGGCTACTTGCATGATTAAGAGCTGAAAAAAGAAAAATTATCACCAATCTCGAGTTTGACCATGAACTATTTGAAAGGAGCACAAAAAAATGTTACTTGTGTTAATCCTGAGTCTAGATCATGATGGGGCACCACACCTTGACAACCTTAGCTAACTGGCGGGGATTGTCGACCGATAACTCCTTGTAATGGAGGCTTCACTAAGAAACAATGTACTCAATAAGAAAAGGCTTGTAAAAGAAAAAAAAAGAAAAATTTTAGGAAGACGAATTGACTTAGGCACTTGTCGAACTGACCGTTGAATTTATTCCAGTAAGAACTAGACTGCCAAAAACTGTGTAAATTATTTTAGACAATGTATTAGGCGATAAAACTTTCAATATACAATCAAATATAGCTAAAGCCAACTACTTGAATATCTTTATAATCTTAAGGTAGTACCTCTAGTTTCGGATAAGCTTAAAATATTCTTTGATATACTTAGGAGAATGACAAGTTTACAGATTTTTTTATTGGTATATTTTTGTCACAACTAAGTAAGGTTAAGTTTACAGGAAATGAGTTAGGTGTATTCTAGAGTTATTTAAAATATCATTATTAACTTTTGTAGGTATAGTCACTGCAAACCCTCATGATAGAACACTCGTCCACAAGGCTAAACCAGGGTTCTTAACGGCTTGTTGCATATGCTAAATGCAACCGTGTGACATGCGAAAGTGGTTTTTGTTTACTTTTGCTCGAGGACTAGCAAAATATAAGTTTAGGAATATTTGATAGACACGTAATATTTACGTGTACAACTTCTAATTTTATATCTACCTAGTCATTTATTAAATAAATGTGACACTAATAGTGCTTTTGTATGTATTTAGAAAAATTGGTCACATGATAAACAAGTCGTACAATTTTCCAGTTTTTAACGATGAACAAGGGTAATGAACTCCAACAATGATTCTTATTTAAAGTTGTCAACCAAAGGCCCGTGCATGGATGTCCATTGAATATCATTAGATATAGATATTATTCTCATGAGTTTTAATATATATGCATGATTTTAGGCATTGTTTAGGGAATTTTATATTAATGGTAAATTTTTTTAAACCCTTCCTATACTCTATAAATAGGAGGGTAATCCCACCCATGAGGAAGGATCTGGGAGAGTGTAAATAAAAGTTCAATAAATAATAAAGATCTTGTTCTTGTCTTTTACTTTTATCGTAGTAATAGTAGTATGGCAATGATCAAAGGGCTGAGTAGCTAATCTTCTTAGCCAAGGCTAGAGGAAGCTCTACCCAATGTAGCCTTAGTGTAGATTGTGTAGCATAGTTAGAGTAATTACTTTAACTTTATTCTGGAATATTGCATATTCATATTCCTTCGTTCTATGCTTGACCATAGTTTAGATTAGGAGGAATAATGAATCTATATAACCATCTCTTTGGACCATAACAAGATATGTTAGGAACATGGAAAAGGTAACATAATTCATACTTATCAACCTGTCATGTTTGAGTAAGTTGGTTTATGGGTAGCTCCCAATTACTAAATCTCTTATATATTTTGATATATTTCACATGCCCGACCAAGGATATGCGATGCAGGAACTCATAATTAAGTTTAACATGGTACATTATCTCTAGGTTGCAACGGATGGATTGGAATCAATGCCTTGGTTTCCACTCCAATTTATCATGTAATTTGTTTCGTTCTTCTTTTTATTTCCAAACCTACACAAACTCATTAGTTTTTGATAAAAGTTGTAGCTCGAAGTATAATTCGCACCACAAGTCTCTTGGGATACGACCCCACTTGCCCTTGTACTTAACGATACACCGTGCTCTTGTGGGTCTTTTTAGGCGTTGGTTTATAATTGTAGGTTGGTACTTGAGAAGGAGCTGCCGCAGCTACGTCGGGAAACACTTCCCGCTGGTTGGTACTTGTTAAAACTTAACATCTAGAAGGGGTACATATCCGCTCTGCCCTAGCGCTAGGACATATAAAGTTGTGTAGACTCTGCAAATACACGCTGCTCTAATAAAAAAAATCTGTGTTTGGATTGACCTATTGTTTTGTTTAATTTTCTTTTTCATTCAAACATTAGTAAAGGTAAAAACTGTTATAGACTTGCGGGATTTCATTACCCTAAAAGCTCTCCAACAAGTGGGACCACCCATTAGGGATACGAAGAAATTCGTATCACACAAAAATTAAATATCCCGGACCTCAACATAACTGTTAATAAAAAAGAGTAGTAAGATTCCCGCGGGATTTCATCTCCCAACGGATAGGTGTACCGGACCGGGGTACAAACACGGGTTCATAGGATACGGCCCTAGCCTAGCGCCATGATATACTGGTTGTAGGTTTGCGACGTTACCGTTCTGAGTGCTGACGTACGATAAGGCGACTCGCTCGGGCGTGAGGACTGACATCTACTTTAGGCTGGTACTAGCATAATGACGCAGGGGAGTATAGGAACTAAAGTCTTTTGCAATCGTACCTATTTTGAACATAGAAGAATATATGGGAGACCTAATTATTACTTCTAAAAAATGTTAATGTGCTAGAGTTTAAGTTTGATTGGTTGTTTATTGCATTGAGTATTGCTTTTATTTTAAAATGTCATACATGCAAGAACATTGGAATCCTTACAACTCACAATTTAGCATCCCAATGTAGCCTTAGTGTAGATTGTGTAACATAGTTAGAGTAATTGCTTTATCTTTATTTCGGAATATTGCATATTCGTATTCCTTCGTCCTATGCTTGACCATAGTTTGGATTAGGAGGAATAATGAATCTATGTAACCATCTTTTTGGGCCATAACAAGATAGGTTAGGAACATGGAGAAAAGAACATAATTCATACTTATCAACCAACCATGGTTGAGTAAGTTGGTTTATGGGTAGCTCCCAATTACTAAATCTCATATATATTTTGATGTATTGCATATGACTGACCCAGGATATGCGATATAGGAACTCATAATTTAGTTTAGCATGGTACATTATCTCTAGGTTACAACGGATAGAATGGAATCGTTGCCTTGGTTTCCACTCTAATTTATCTTGTAATTTGTTTCGTTATTCTTTTTATTTCAAAACCTACACAAACTCGTTGTAATTAGATAAAACTAGTAGCTCGAAGTATAATTCGCACCACAAGTCTCTTGGGATACGACCCTGCTTACCTTTGTACTTAACGGTACACCGTACGCTTGCGGGTCTTTTAAGACGTCAGTTTATAATCGATCATTTGTCAAACCCAAGTGCAGATCACAACAAACGCATATTACAATGGTTGCAGATTGTAGATCGAATCCCAACAGTTTGTGAATCCCAAGCACAATTTACAGGTCGAATCCGACAGTTTGCGAATCCCAAATGATATTTGCAGTTCAAATTGGTCCACTATAACTATCTGTGAATCAAGCTCTGCTTCAACAACCTGGTTAAAAATAACAACACTCTTGATCAGCAACAACATTACCATATTGTTCACCAGTTCGCGAATCAAGATCTGCAACAACAATAATAGAGGTTCTCTTTAACAATGTGCTTCAATCCGTTGATTGGAGCGGTGATGATATTTGAAAGAGATCTCCGTCTGGCATTTCTCTGATCTCTCTCTCTCTCTCTATCTAGAATCAAATGGCTTCATCTCTTCTTATTTTCTTCACCATCGTACTCTATTTCGGTGACGCCAGAAGACAATTTAGACTATGGGTACCTCTGGTGCGTCGCAAAGAACAACGAAGAGGATACTGCTTTACAAAATGCGATTGATTGGGCTTGTGGGGGTGGTGGTGCAGATTCTAAGCCCATTCAAGAAGGAGACCCCTATTATGATTGAAGCAACATTCAAGCCAGTACTAGCTGCTCGTTCAACGATTACTTCATAAAACATAAAATGGGACCTGAAGGGATTTATGATTTTGAGAATACTACTAAGGCCTATAGTCGCAATACAAGTTATAGTAACTGCATTTTACCTCTAAGCCATCACTCATACTCGGGGGGGGGGGGGGGGGGGGGCCTGGCCTCAGCTCCAGACTCAACACTCGATCTCATACTTCATCTTTTTAACAACATCAAACCATATTATTAAGCCGCTCGAGGTTGTGGTACTCGAGGCGATTACAACTTATTCAAGATTATACTCGGGGCGAACCCGACTTCACCTTCAGACTCAATGCTTGATATTATCTTTTCAACGACATCAAACCGCATTATTAAGGTTCTCGAGGTCGAGGTACTCGAGGCAAATACAACTTAATCAAGCTCGGGGCGAGCCCGATCTCAGCTTCAGATTCAATGATCGAACAAACATCAAACCATATTATTAAGCCGTTCGAGGTCAAGGTACTCGTGGCGATTGCAACATATTCAAGCTTATACTCAGGGCGATCCCGATCTCAGCCTCAGACTCAATAATCGAACTTATCAAACCACACTATGAAGATGCTCGAGATCGAGGTACTCGAGGCGATTGTAACTTATTCAAGCTTATACTCAGGGAGAGCCCGATCTCAGCTTTAGACTCAATAATCAAACTTATCAAACCACAGTATGAAGACGCTCGAGGTCGAAGTACTCGAGGCGATTACAAACTTATTATCGAGCTCGGTTTTCAAGCTTATACTCGGGGCGAGTCCAATTTCAGCTTTAGACACAATGTTCAACCTCAGCTTCAGACCTCAGCTCGATCTCATTATTTATTTAACTCATACTCGGGGCGAGCTCGACCAATTTGACCAAACAAAATATATTCTACAAATCTAAAAGCTGCCACCTGGATACAGCCAACCCAGCTCTACATACTACATATCTCATTACGGTCGCTTATTGATACGCTCAATTCGACCTTTAACTGAGACCTACAACATAACTCTTCAAGTTTACACGCTCTCCCGAGGGTCATTTATTGAGTCAATCAATTCGATCTGACCGGGACACGCTATACAGCTATTCAATATTTAATATTTCTCATTATGGTCGCTTATTGATATGCTCAATTCGACCTTCAACTGAGACCTACAACATAGCTCTTCAAGTATGCACGCTCTCCCGAGGGTCGCTTATTGAGTCAATCAATTCGATTTGGCCGAGACATGTTATACAACTATTCAACATTCAATATTTCTCATTACGGTCGCTTTTTGATACGCTCAATTTGACCTTTAACTGTGACTTACAACATAGCTCTTCAAGTATACACGCTCTCCCGATGGTCGCTTATTGAGTCAATCAATTTGACCTGGCGGAGACACGCTATGAAACTATTCAACATTCAATATTTCTCATTACGGCCTCTTATTAATACGCTCAATTTGACCTTTAACTGAGACCTACAACATAGCTCTTCCAGTATAAACGTTCTCCCGAGGGCCTCTTATTGATTCACTCAATTCGACCTGTGTTTGAGACATACTATCATACATTCTAACATACTATCATACATTCTAAATCATACATTATCATCCATTCTACTACATTATCATCTATTCTACTATATTATCATACATTATAATACATTCTCTTACATTCGAACAGTTGCTTCAAACAATCCAACTATGCAGTTTACATATCCAAAGGTCAATGATGTTTTTCAACCAACACCACTCGCTCATCATTCTTCTTGTGTTCTTGGCTGAGACGGGGCGAATGTAATGGATTATTTCTAATACTTAACCTAAACCCAAATATGGACCTTCAGCTTGATTGGATGTAAAGGCTAGTTCTGAAACTCAAGCTCGGGTCTCAAACATTTGACCATCACGCCATTACTCGACCTCGCCAACAAACACGTGACCATTTATGATACATTATGGAGCGGTTACAAGGAATAAGAGTTACTCCAGCCGTTACTCGACCATTATGAAGACTCATATTGTAACGTTCCTCATTAAAGACATAACGGTCATATTATAAAACCTATAAATAGGACTAGAGAGCTACAGATTAGGGAGAGGCTGCTCTGAGACCTTCTAAGAGACCTTTTCTAACATTTCTTTCTCTTTGTAATAGCTAGTAATCTATAAACATCTCTCTCTTTCCAAAATCCTCAAGAGAGGTCGTGGTTTTTAACCCATTCAAGGATTTTCCACACTAAATCTCGTGTTAGTTACTTTCAATTCTTAGCTAACATTCTATATTTCAAGGGTGTAAGGCATTATCTTCATCCAATACAAAAATAGGCTATTACAGTATCAAAAGCAACATGTGCTCAAGTTCAAATTAAGGCCCACAAAACAACATTTAGTTTTCAAGATCGAAAATAGTTTGTGCTCGAGCTATAAAACAGTTCGTGTTCAAGTAGGGCCACTCGTAACAAAAACACGAACTCAAGTTATAAAATAGTTCGAGTTAAAACTCTTTGGACCCACAATAATTTTTATTGTCAAGCACCTCAAAGTTTAAGAAAAAAAAAGCTCGTGCTTAAGTTATAAAAACAGTTTGTGCCCAAGTTAGAAAAAATAGTTAAGTTCGAATTGAGGTCCATAAAACAGTTCGTTAAAAACCGAAGCTCGTGCTTAAGTTATAATAACCAAAGTGGGCACATGCAAAAAAATAGATTAAGCACGTCAAATTTTAATGCTAGTTGGTGAGTTTCTAATAAGTCAAGCCCAGAACCGAAAATAATGGATATCAAATGATGCTGTTAAAATATTTAATCTCAAGTCAAGTTTCAGACCTAAGAAAACATAAAATCACTCACACCTCATGCATTAAGTATCAAACAACTGTTACTGTTTGTACTCGTGTGCTCGTACATCCGAAGCCAAGAAAAGTAAGAAGAACAAAGTTGAGAGAGAAGAAATAATAATAAAAATTAGCTTAAAAATAACAATTCGAAAAAAAAAAATGCACTTTAGTCCCTGGCAACGGTGCCAAAAACTTGATCGATTATAAACTGACGTCTTTAAAGACCCGCAAGCGCACGGTGTACCGTTAAGTACAAGGGTTAGTGAGATCATACCCAAAGAGACTTTTGGTGCGAACTATACTTCGAGTTACTAGTTTTATCTAATAACAATAAGTTTGAGTAGGTTTTGAACTAAAATGTAGAAATAAACAAATGCGAGAAAATATGAGTTGTATAAGTCGGAGTGAGAACCAAGGCTTAGATTCCACACCACTTTTTGTAACCGTGAGATAGCATAAATAATTAAAGCAAATTACAAGTTCCCGTATCGCATATCCTTGGTCGGGCATATACAATACATCTAAAGATAAAAGAGATTTAGTGATTGGGAACTACCCATAAACCAACTTACTCAACCATGGTCCGGTTAATAAATATGAATTATGTTCTCTTCTCCATGTTCCTAACCTATCTTATTATGGTCAAACAAGATGGTTACTTAGATTCATTACTCTTCCTAATCCTAGCTATGGTCAAGCATAGGATGAAGGAATACAAATATGCATTATTCTGGGATAAAGAGAAAGTAATTACTCTAACTAAGCTACACAATCTATACTAAGGCTACATTGGGTGGAGCTTCCTCTAACCTTGGCTAAGAAGATTAACTACTCATCCTTTTGATCATTGCCATACTACTATTACTATGATAAAAGTAAAAAACAAGAAAAAGAGAGAAATAATAACCTTTATTGATTTAAACTTTGATATTACACTCTAACATGAGATGCCCAATTACAATGGGGGTAGGGTTCCTTTTATAAGAGAAAGAACCCAAATTTAGAAACTATACATTAAATTCTAAAAAATATTTTCACAATAATATCTTCTTATTTTACAACCAATCTCCTAAGATATTTGCATATAATTCCCTTAAGTAATGTAAAGATCTTTCTTCATGGAAACTCTTGCATATATCTTTAATATAAAATATCTTCAATGATCTTGGATGTAATATATTCTTTGATCTTATTCTCCAAGAATATTTGTGTATATATTTCTTAAATCTTGAGACCAAATATATTGTGTCTTTGACTTTTTGTGCTATGAACTGCTGGAGACACATTTACTTGACTTTAAGAGCTTGGTTTCAAATATCTATCTCCAATAGCTACAATCAAGCAAAAACACATAAGTATCTTAAATTAAATATAATGGACGACTAAAATACATGTTCGGGTATATTAAAAATATCATAATTACGTGCTCATCAGTACTCTTTCCCTACATCTACCCCCTTTGTTATATAACAATGACTCTCTCTTTCTCCCTCTCGTCCTCCTTCTCTTTCACACCTTAAGATCTACTGGGCCCCACCACCTCTAACACCGTCTCCATATTATTAACAGTTTTCTCCATTACACTACACTCGTCCCCCCTCCGTGAAGACGACGTTTCCTCAGAATCAAATGAGACTACAAATTTACTTGCAGAAATACTACGTTTAGAACGCATACTGAACCTACAGATACAGAGACATATTTTATCATTATCGCTACACTATAAATAGTAAAAATAGACCCACTTTCTACCCAGTCAACACGTCTATTTTCCGAATTTCCAAAACAAACCAGCAAAAAGCACATCATTTTAAAATTCCCTCTTCTTCTCAAACATATATATTTTCTCTCTCTACAGGCAACATACATATACAACACAATCTACACTACAGACCTCTCTCAATGAACTATCAAAATTATCCAACAAATAAACCCCACATATTCAAAATACTTATACAGATTACTAAATCATACAGATTACCAAATCATAGATTATTCACAAATCATACAGACATAATTTATATTACCAACCTGTACTTGTAGAGCAGCAATCCTCTGCTTTGCTTAGATATCTTTTCGAAAATAAGTGACCCCGTCATCTCTATGGTAATCTCCCATCACTTTCTCAAAATCCTCAAGAGAGGTCATGGTTTTTAACCTATTCAAAGGTTTTCCACGCTAAATCATCATGCTATTTGCTACCTATTATGTTTGAATGTTCTGAGTATATTTGGTATAAAGGCTAAGCCCAAATCCCAGAATTAGGCTATTACAATTCTTATATGTAGCCTCAACAATCCTTTTAGTCATCCAAACAGTTCCCACCCACTCTATTCAAACCATCTTTATAAGACACCCTTTCTCTCTTCATGTAACAATCAATGGAAAGTAAAAAAAAATATTACAATTTTAACAACAAATGATGCAATTCAACCAACAGACTTTAGTGAATCAAACTTCCACGACCGAATCTATCTCTAGGTTAGAGACCCATATAACTTATTTATCAACCACGAGGAGTGAAATAGAGTACAAAAAACTTCTAAGGAATGAAGAGGAACAACTTGAAGTTAAATCCCCTTGTGATTTAGAAAATAATGAATTTAAGCATAATTAATGAATACTTTCCCCGTGGGGTGAATGAATACCATATTATGAGACAGATTTAGAAGATGAACATTTTAAGGTCAACGATCCTATGTCACAAGAAGCTCTAAAAGAAACGGCTAACATGTTTAATAAAATTCTTTTCCAATCACCTCCTAATTCCGCCCTCAATATTCAACCACCGATGTCACTATCCATCCCTTAACCGATAGAGCCCCACCAATTCACAAATGATATCATGACAGAAAGTGAGTATTTTTCCAAATTCTTAGACGATTTCTCTGATGATGACAAATTTCCTGGAAGTGTAAATTCCATATTGATTCTTGAGAAAATACGAGCTCAATCTTTATCCCAACCAGTGTCACCTTCTTCATCTCTCTTTCTTGCATCTATACCTCCATCGCCTGAGCCTAATGGGGGTACCATGACCATAAAAATTTTTGAGGACTTGTATGGAGATAACTCTTATTGCATTTCTGTTGATGAATGTTTAAATTATTTTGAGGACTCTAATGATCCTGAGATTCGTGAAATGGTACAGTTATTAGCATCTGAAAACGTGATTTCAACTTGGCCATGTCCCTAAGCCAATGAATATCCACGTCAATGGTCATGATGAGTCCCTTGAGATAAGCTGTGATTTTAGGCACACAAATTTTAATTGTTTGTTAGAGTCAATTGTTCCCCGATTCCCATATCCACAAATATGTTATATAGTTCTTCTTCTACTAAAAGAAAACATCTTTTTGAAAGATTATAATTTTGGGGATGTCTTACAGACTTGCTTTGTCATAACCACCTATCATATTTTTTAGAATATCAACAATAATATGGGGGTTTTGAAAATTTTCAAAGAAAATAACTTTCCCAAAAAATTGAGTTTTGAATATAGTATATTTTCAGGGATAATTACTTGTATGCCAATCTTATTATTTACTGCAACACGTAGTAATCATATGATTGTATTAAAAATTCTAAGGGAAAATATGTTCCTTAGGAATGTGTTTGCTTTATCTTAGAGAAAATGGCTTTCCTTGATTTGTCTAAAAATTTTAACTTGGAATCATCAAATGATAGGCAAAGTTTTTAGAAAAAATCTTTTTTATATAGAATTAGTTTTACATAATATATCTACTTAATTAGAGGCTAGTATTGATGATCACCATTCATGTGTTATCTGGTTTTTGAAAAAGAATTTGCAACCAGGATAATACATCACCTTTTCAACTTCGTACCCTTCCAGTAATATTAAAAATTTTAAGTTTGGGGGTACATTCGTTTGGCTGAAGACGGTAAACTTAACGCTTCTTGAGAGGCAATCCATGACACATTCAGGTTAGAAATTCTAGTTTTTATCATTCATTTTTTTTATGTTCTCAAACATTGAGGGCAATGTTTCATTTAATTTTGAGGGTAGAAAGCCATTTCTTTAAATACTTTTTGAAGAAAAGTGAAATAATAACACTTTGACAATTAATGATATATTTTTGAAAAATTTTCAAACACTTAAACTGATTTTACCTTGACATAAATATTATGGAAAAGCCTAAATTTTAAAATTGTACCAAGTACACACTATAATATTTTGGACTATTTTAAGCTAGATGTACTATCTTTTTATTAGCGACTAATTCAAGTTTGCTTAACATATTTTAAAAATATGCATTTCACCGTAGTTTTACAATTAATACCTTCAATAGATTTTTGTTAAGTATAAGAGAAATTTAGCATTTATGTTAGGAATATTTTGTTACAAGGGGGACAACTGCCTAAGAATAAGTTCATTCATAAGAAAAATATTAATAAGCCAAAATGTGCTCAAAAAACATTCAGGCTGTAAGGCTACTTGCATGATTAAGAACAGAAAGAGAAAAAGTTATTACCAATCTCGAGTTTGACCATGAATTATGTGAAAGGAGCACAATAAAATATTACTTGTAAGAATCCTGAGTCTAGGTCATGATGGGGCACCATACCCCGGCAACCTTAGCCAACTGGCAAGGATAGTCGGCAAAAAACTTCTTGTTATGGAGGCTTTACTAAAAAATAATGTACTCAAAAGAAAAGGCTTGCAAAATAAAAGAAAAAAGAAAAATTCTAGGAAGACGAATTGAGTAAGGTACTTGTCGAGCTGACCGTTGAATTTATTCCAGTAAGAACTAGACTACCAAAAACTAAGTAAATTATTCTAGATAACGTATTAGGTGATAAAACAATTTTTACTGTACACTCAAATATAGCTAAAGCAAAATACTTGAATTTTTTTTATAATCTTGAAATAGTACCTTTAGTTTCGTATAAGCTTAAAATATTTTTTGGTATACTTGAGAGAATAACAAGTTTAATAATTTTTCATTGGTATATTTTTGTCACAACTAAGAAAGGATAAGTTCACAAGAAATGAGTCATGTGTATTCTAGAATTTTAAAAAATATCATTATTGACCTTTATGGGTATTGTCACTGCAAACTCTCGCGTGATAACACTCGTCCACTAGGATAAACCCGGGGGTTTAACGGCTTGTTGCATATGCTAAATACAATCGCGCTCCCTGCGTAAGTGGCTATTATTTTATTTTACTCGGGACGAGCAAAATACAATTTTGGGGGTATTTGATGGGCGCGTAATTATGACATTTTTAATATACCTGAACATGTATTTTAGTCGTCCATTATATTTAATTTTGGGTACTTATGTACGTTTGTTTGATTATAGCTATTGGAGATGGATATTTGAAACTAAGCTCTTAAAGTCAAGTAAAAATGTCTCCAGCAGTTCATAGCACAAAAAGTCAAAGACACAATATATTTGGTCTCAAGATTGAATAAATATATACACAAATATTCTTGGAGTATTAGATCAAAGAATATATTGCATCCAAAATCCTTGAAGATATTTTATATTGAAGATATACGCAGGAGTTTTCATGAAGAAATATTTCTACATTACTTAAGGGAATTATATGCAAGAATCTTAGGTGATTGGTTGTAAAATTGGAAGATATTATTGTAAAAATATTCTTTACAATTTAATGTATAGTTTCTAAATTTGGGTTCCTTCTTCTATAAAAGGAACCTTCCCTCATTGCAATTGGGCATCTCATATAGGAGCAAGTTCAGAAGAAATAAAGTCTTAGTTTTATTTAATTGTCTTCTCTCTCTTTTATTTTTTTTTGTAAATAGTTAGCTAGATCATGCAATGATCTTGGGAATTATAGAAGGTTAATCTCTTCTAGCTATGACTAGGAGGAAACCCTTACCCGAGTAGCAATAGTTATGTCATAGTTCTAGGATTAGTTCTTTTTTGCAATCTTCTAAAATAGCTATAATCTACTTCTAGGCTTAACTATAGCTAGTAAGTGAATTTATACTATTTCGCCAAAATCCGGTGTTATAACTATTAAACCGGATTTTAGGGCAAACACGAAGAGAACTCGCAGGAAAAATTTGACAAAGCTTAACCATAGTTGGAAGAATTCCTCATACACATCGGATTAAGTAAAACTTAATTTGACCGAACCTTAGATGCCTAACCATGAATCTGGGATTGACATTTACATCGAAGATGCCCTACCTGAGATTTTTGACATGAATAATCTACCAAGTAAATCTAGATAATTACTACTATTGCTTTGGTTGGGCAGAATTCTAGTCGTAGCTATTCTCTTGTTAATTATTCTTGTTATTTCTTTTTTTTCAATCTATCTCTTATAAAACCGTAATTTAGCCTAAAAAGTATTTATTTTCCCAAACCTCCCTGTGGATTTGATCTCACTCATCCATGCTACAATTCGACAGTCGTACTTTGAGTGGGTATTTTGCTAGAGGCTCTAAAGACCTTTTATCTAAACTCGTAGAAGAAATTCGACCAAACTTAACCATAGTTGGAAGAATTCTTCCTACATATCAGATTAAGTAAAGCCTAATTTGACCAAACCTTAGATGCCTAACCATGGATCTAGGATTGACATTTACATCGAAAATGCCCTGCCCGAGATTTTTGACATGAATAATCTACCTAGTAAAACTACATAATTACTATTATTGCTTTGGTTGGGCAAAATTCTAGTCGTAGCTATTCTCTTGTTAATTGTTGTTATATCTTTATTTTCAATCTATCTCTGATAAAACTGTAATTCGGCCTAGAAAGTATTTGTTTTCCCAAACCTCCATGTGGATTCGATCTCACTCATCTGTACTACAATTCGACAACCATACTTTGAGCGGGTATTTTGCTAGAGGACCTAAAAACCTCTTCTCAAGCATTATCTCTATCACAAAAACACCAATCTCACCCCCCTGCATTACAAACGATATGCATACTCATTTAAATTTTTTAGATTAAAACGTAAAATAACTGCTTTGAATAGACGCGTAAAACTATTTGTATAAGACAATAACAAAACTGAAAGATTTCATTCACAAAAAGATTAAGTAGATTTCATTATATAATCATTAAGGGTCGATGATTAGAAGACATAAATCAAACAAATCAGACAGATCACGAATTACATATCCCCCAAATCAACCTACAATCATCTACGAAGGGGCTTGTCAGAGCAATGTACCCTTTGACGGAGATAATTGGTCAAGAGACTATTGAAGAAGGCAAATTTGTGATTTACAGGGTCGTAATCAAAATTATATAGTTAATACCCCCAAAACAAATAATGGTTTAGAGAGCAAAAATCCGAGATGAATCAAATTAATCTCAATCTTCGAATGAATCCAAAAGGAAGCAAATTTCAAAAACCTAAACCAAACAGAAAAATAATGGATATAGATTAGGGGGAGAGATTAAAAAGGCAAATACCTGGTCATGTCAAATTATTGGAAAGATTTAGTGTTTGGGGAGAAGGAAGAGCCGAAGAGTTGCAACTATTGAGTTCTGAGAGAATATGGTCGTATGAGTTGTTGCGATTGGTTTAGAGTATCCAATAAAACGTGTTTATGTGGCACAACAGGAATGATGATTAAAAACGCTTACGTGGCAGAATATAATAAACCAAGAAAGGATGATGTGGCAGTCCCATAATCATTTCTACAGACGCGTCTCCAATTATATATTTATTATATATAGATATCAAGTATAAAATATAAGAGAGAAAAAAAAACCATCTACTTATATACATCCATATTCAAGAAGTGCACGTACATACATTATTGAGTGATTCGTACATCCCTGAGAGACCCGTATTTTTGAAGAAACGAAAATTTTGATTTTTTAATATTTCAGTCTGAATAAGTTTCCAGGAATTTAGGCTCGCCAACAAGATAAGGGATATTGAATCATTGATGAAACAAGATTGTACTAAACATGGTGAGCCTGGCTTTTTGCACCAAATTAAGGAGGCTTGGGGTGTTTTTTCTTGTTTCTTTTGCATGCATGTTGAATTGTAATGAGACAATGTGGAAATATAACATTCTCTCCAGCCATACCGTTGAACACCGGACATCTTTCTCACGTTAACAGTTACGTTTTTCTTCCAAAGTTCTATCTAAGATTTATTCAATTGCGGCTTCATTTGCTTTTGCTTCTGCTTCTGCTTCTACTTCAAAGTTCATCCTGTAAAGCAAATCCTTTAAATACCCCTTCACTAACCTCAACCTCTTTACAAATCTCTCTCTCTCTCTCTCTCAAATATGGAGTCATACAAGAGTCTTCTCTTCTCAATTATGCTCTTCATTAGCATCGCTTATAGGCCAACTTTAGCAAATGAAGTATACAATGTGGTCCAATTGGGTGCAAAGCCACATGGAAGAACCGACTCCACCAAGTCTTAATGCATGGAGTGCAGCATGCACATCAACCGGGTCTCCAACAATATATGTTCCACCTGGGAAATATTTGCTAAACTGTGTACTCTCTCTGGAGACAACTGCAAGAACACCAATATAAGTATAACGATTAAAATTGATGGAACACTCTTAGCTCCATCTGATTACCATGTTATAGGAAATGCAAAAGCTTGGATTAAGTTTGAGCATGTCAATGGGATTTCCATCTTAGGGGGCACTTTAGACGCACGAGGGACTGCTCTTTGCTTTGAAAGTCAAAGGGACATAATTATCCGTCTGGAGCAATGGTAATATGAACATTTATATATAACTATAGATATATCTGCATGATATATACCTAGACTTGGGCGAGTGGGGATTAAAATTTGACTCCCTCCAATTTATATATGCAATGGAAATACGTAACAATTTTTTTATACATACCCTTTACGTCTATGTTGTTGACATCTATGTTATGTGCAAGTGCAGTCACTTCCGTTTGGTAACTCCCAAAATGTGGTGATCAACGGATTGACATCAATTAACAGCCAAATGTTTAACGTCATAATTTCCGATTGCCAAAATGTGAATGTTCAATGGGTGAAGATCACATCTCCAGGAAACAGCCCCAACACGGACGGTATACATGTATCATCAATCATCGTCCACTGGTGTCACAATCACGAGGACTACAATCAGGACAGGAGACAATTGCATCTCCATTGGTCCCGGGACGTCAAACTTGTGGATCGAGAGCATCATATGCGGACCCGGCCATGGAATTAGGTAAATTAAACATGGTAACTGGTACCCAATCAGCTCCTTAATATAAAGGTTTATTTGGCTAAGCTAATAAGCTCTAATTAATGGTGCAGCATAGGAAGCTTTGGGAGTGAGCTTAATGAGGCAGGAGTACAAAATGTGACAGTTCATGATAGACACGTAATATTTACATGTACAACTCCTAAATTTATACCTACCTAATCATTTATTAAATAAATGTGACACTAATAGTGTTTTTGCTTGTATTTACAAAAATCGGTCACAAGATAAACAAATCGTACATTTTTTTGGTTTTTAGCGAAGAACAAGGGTGATGCACTCCAACAATAATTCTTATTTGAAGTTGTCAACCAAAGGCCCATGCATGGACGCTCATTAAATAGAATTAGATATAGATATTATTCTCATGAGTTGTAATATATATGCATGATTTTAGGCTTTGTTTAGGGGATTTTATATTAATGATAATATTTTGTAAACCCTTCCTATACTCTATAAATAGGAGGGAAATCCCACCCATGAGGGAGGATCTTGGAGAGTGTAAATGTCACGCCCCAAAATCCAGTAATCGGTAGCTAGACCAATTACTGAGATTCGTGGATGTATAGGTCGGGGAATCCAAAGATTTGCCCCACGAATAACCGAGCCGTAGATAAATGCCCGCCCAGTCATTCACAATAGTGTCACAATAGAGTAATAAGGAAAGACAGAAACAGCGGAAGACTAAGATAACAATATCTAAACGTAAGATTCTATAAACCTCTGCGCAACAAGCACGACAGTAATAACTAGAGAATGAGCCTCCAGCTCAGCTCTCCAAAGATCACCACAGCAACAACTAAAACCTTAAACAACCTGCCACTGAAAGGGGGATGCGAGAGTGAGCAAATAACGAGCTCACTAACTCCCAAGAATAGCTAAATGATTATTCTAACCAATGAGATGGATATAATAATATCTAACGATAACAATATATGTATCTAAATATATACAAGATGCCTAATAGGTATCTAATAGATACATAACTACTCTAATGATTATATGTAACTATACTATAATTATACATACACATCTCAAGCAAAGGAGTGCTAAGACTATAACTCCACTCCACTCCCAAGGACTACTAACTACACTCTAATCACTACCGTGGCCCTCAGCGTCACAAACGACTAACCTACCTCAGAAATATAATTACACACGAGGGTAAATACCCTTGGCTCACAATAATCCAGCAGGGTTATCCAAACCCCAACCAGGCACAACCCCGAAGCTATCACAAGCTGAGCGAGATCGCCCACAACCAAATACCAGCCTAAAGCTCACAGCAACCAACCAGACTAATTAACCTAATAAATTAACCAGATACGGAAGAGGGAGGAATAGATGCAGAGAAGAGAGGAGTATGTAAAAGGAAGATGAATCTAATTACACCGCAAATCAATTAGGAGAAGAAGAATTCAAATAAGAGGAGAAGAATATGATGAACTAGGATAATCCCAAATTATCCCAATGCAATGATATGTTATGATGATGATTTGATAGAATGAGATAATCTTATGATTATCCCAAGTGCAGAAGATTCTATATTAAACATAATGCAGAAAAGGTTAAGGATTTTCTATCAGGAGAACTTACGAATTGGAAGTATGCAGAGATGCAATGATACGCTTGATGATGATGCTGATGATGATGCGTTATGATGCATAATGATTTAGCGATGTCAACACAAAGGGCTTGCCCCCATGACTAAAGTGGGCTAACAACTGCTAAAGAAAGATTACCTTAAAGGACCATTATGGATACAGGTACGATTTTTCTAAGCTGACCAGGCTAGGGGAACTATACTGGGCGTCACGAGCACCCCAAGGAATCACATCCTCAATCAAACACAAGGAGCCACAGTCCTTACCACACACATGTCACATATAATACGGGTCAGGGGATGTATCCGGTCGTAATAAGATAAGATAATATATTATCCATGGATGTGAGCAAAAATCCTAAAGATTGAAACACAACTGTTGCCAACACAGCCAGCACACAATAGGATAACCACCTACCTGAGAGTATGGCAACCAAAACTAACACAGATGCCCTCATGTGACTCAGTTGCACCATCTAAACCTAGATGAAACAACAACTTAACCGTCACGACATCTAAACAACATCAGTCTCTAAAATTTCTCAAAGCAATATGATTACCATCAAGTACTACAGTACTCTAGCTGTCAACACAGACTAGTACTTATGGGGTGACCTACAAGTGTCCAGCAAGTAGCCAACAATCCCCAATAACCGAACCACATCACAATCCTCTTAATCATGTACATAAGTCACCAGCACGGATGTACAGAAACCTACTAGGTCTGTCTACACCCAAGGTGATAATCTCCGCGAAAAGATGTTCGACGGTGACAGTTTCCCTACACTGATGTGATAGTTCACCCCAACAGATTCTAATATCACGGGTGACGTACAACTTCATAAACCACCTGGCTCAGCTGTATACCTCACTGAGCCATGCTGTCTCGCTGCCTCCGAGATGACGGAAGGGAATACAGTCCTAACAGCCTCATCCCGGGGAAGGAAGGCTTACGAGTAAGCTCTATTAGCTCTAAGAGTTATGAGGATAATAAGTGTCACAACACGATAAGCAAGCACTCATAAGGTAAACTATCAAAAGTTCAACATCTACGACCAACCACCACGGACAAGTCGTCTGCTCACCACTAACTACTAACAGTCCAGGAGATTCCACACTCCCACAGGGAATCTAACATTCCAACCAACCACCAATCACAACGACAGTGCTCAACGATCAGGCCTCGAGAACACAGAGTACACCTAGGCTAATCATAAGGTAAATCAAAGCAATAACAGGCAAGAGGACAAGCTTCGAATCGAAGACCATTTCTTACTAAAGCTATATCTCCCCAAGACTACCCTGGAACCAAGTCCAGCAACCTAAACTAACCAAGGTGCTACACTATAAGGTGAGAACTATAATCTCTAAACTACACTATCACAGAGAAATGATGACTAAACCACAGCCGTCCATACATCTCCACTAATAGCCAAACCTAGTTACTAGTGCCCTGAAATAAGCTGGGCACCCTAATAACTAACCAACAATACCATACTCAATATATTATATATATATATATAGCGACACTGAGGCGTCACAACACACTGAAAAATGCCTTTGTTCTCAACCTCCACGAAGAAAAGATTCATGATAACAACCTTCAATGAAATCGGTCTAAGGGGAATCTCAGGAGTCATCGTCACATCGACGACAACAGAGAATAACCTCCTCTGGCTAATCATAACCTACAGATTCTATCTGGTAACTAAACTCACATTATTGCGGGTTTTACTAACTTATCAAACCCTTAAATGCTCTCGTCTAAGGTAAAACTAAACGGATAACCAGTAAAGTGTCCTAAGCGATTAACCCACATACTAACCTAGTTACAGATATAATATACTAAACTATGCATTTCTATAACTCACGAATCAACATAATAATCTAGTTATTCAGGAAGATAAAAACTCGCCTGTAACCCGATGCAATGCTTCAGCAGAATCAATCTGAGCAAGCAACCCGAAGTTCCAACGACAGTATCTCGCGGACATGCCACCCGAATCACGGAACAACCCAACCGCAACACCGCAGCCATCGCAACAACCCAAACAACAACACCACCGTCAAACCCAACACCTGCAACCATCACAAATTCGTAAATCAACAAAAAACCCAATAACCACAAACCTTAAAATCACCCCACGATCACAAACCCTAAAACCGAGGGTTTCCACCGAAACTGAAATCGGAACAAATCACCCAAATCACAGGACAACTCAACTGCAAGGCCACAGACATCCCACGCAACCCAACCAATCACCAATCACCACCGCTGAACACCCAAATCCTCCAACAATCACAACCCACAATCAAACCCAATACCTGCGATAATCGCAAATGCCGCAAACCCCAAATTACCAACAATACGAACCCAAACAAACCCCCACAATCACAAACCCTAGAAATCAAACCCTACGCCAAAATCGAGAGGAATTGATGAAAAGGGAATCGAGAATAACTCACCAAGGATAGGAGTGAAGATCACGGCGAAGCTCGGCGAAGAATCTGAGAGCGATGGGGAAGATTGGATCAAGAGTAAGGAGGAGAGGGGAATGGTTAGGGGAGAGGAGAGAAAGAGAGTGAGTTTGGAGTGAAGAGAAATGAAGTGAGGAAAAGAGAGAATATATATAAAATGTGCCTCTGTTCGACTAGGGAGGATCCTATTCAGACAGAGAGAATCCTATTCGAACAGAGGAAGTCTTGTTCAAATAAAAAGGGTCAGCAAAGAAACTCAACAGCTCAAGAAGAATCCTATTCGAATAAAGAAGGCTCTGTTCAAACAGAGGGAAAATCCTATTCGAACAGAGAAGGTCATGTTCGAACAGAGCAACTCAGGGAAAAATCTAACTATTCAAGGAGGATCCTATTCGAACAGATAAGGTCATGTTCGAATGGAGGAAGATCTTGTTCGAATAGAGAAGGTCCTGTTCGAGCAGAACTGGTTTGTTCAGAAAAAGAAGATTCCAAAAAGCCTAACGGCCAACCCCGGACACCCCAAAATCAAACCAAACCACCAACACCACCACACAAACACTACTATAAACCCAACAAAGGTTTCCCAAGGTATAAACACCACCTTCACCGCCTCACAGCCACCAAAACGTATAAACCCTCGAAAAAGAATCTTTGCTCGGAAAACTCCGAAAACCTATCGGCCAATCCAACGGCTCACCGGAACCACACCAAACCACAAACACATCAGACAAACATCACTACCAACCCATCTAGGGGTTTCCAAGGCCATAATTCCACCTCCTCCTCCGAATAACCCCCGCACCACCGAAACTACATAAAAGGAATCTAACATACAAAACCTGCCGAAAGGAATAAATGGATGCATAATGGATGAAAAAGTACATGCGGAATATATATGGAATATATGTACGGAACTTAACGTGGAGGAATAATAATAATAATAATACTTAATAGTAAATAAATAAAATAACCAGCAAATCCGGGACGTTACAGTAAACAAAAGTTCAATAAGCAATAAAGTTTTTGTTCTTCTCTTGTTCTTGTCTTTTACTTTTATCGTAGTAATAGTCGTATGGAAATGATCAAAGGGAGGAGTGGCTAATCTTTTTAGCCTAGGCTAGAGGAAGCTCGAACCAATGTAGCCTTAGTGTAGATTGTGTAGCTTAGTTAGAGTAATTATTTTATCTTTATCCCAGAATATTGCATATTCGTATTCCTTCGTCCTATGCTTGACCATAGCTAGGATTATGAGGAATAATAAATCTATGTAACCGTCTGTTGGACCATAACAAGATAGGTTAGGAACATGGAGAAGAGAACATAATCCATACTTATCAACCGGACCATGGTTGAGTAATTTGGTCTATGGGTAGCTCCCAATTACTAAATCTCTTATATATATTGATGTATTGCATATGCCCGACCAAGGATATGCGATACGGTAACTCATAATTTACTTTAACTTGGTACACTATCTCAAGGTTACAACGGATGGAGTGGAAACGATGCCTTGGTTTCCACTCTAATTTATCTAGTAATTTGTTTCGTTCTACTTTTGATTTCAAAAGCTACACAAACTCGTTCTTATTGGATAAAAATAGTAGCTCGAAGTATAATTCGCATCGCAAGTGTCTTGGGATACGACCCCACTTACCCATATACTTAACGGTACACCGTGCGCTTGCGGGTCTTTTAAGACTTCAGTTTATAATCGATCAAGTTTTTGGTGCCGTTGCCGGGGACTTGCAAAGTTGCATTTTATTTTTGAGTTATTTTATTTTAAGCCAATTTTTTTTTCATATTTTCTTTTTCTTTTCTTTTTTTTTGATCCGGAAACAAAGTGATTGAGTGATTGGCTCAAACTCTCTTGGCGCTACAGTAGCTGTGAAGTCTGTCCCTGAATATTTTACCATTTTTGATCATCTATACTTCACTGTTGGGAAATACGTTTTCTACAAAATTTTTAGATAATTCAAAACCCTTTTCCGAATTTCTATAGATCATATTTTTCTGTTTAGTCGTTTGTGAGTTACAGCCTTTTGCAAAAACTGTAAAAAAATAGTCTCTGTAATGGACGTCGTGTTTATTAATCACCTATTTTGAGCGGTATAGAAAACTTCCTTCTTGAATGTCTTTCCTTTATGAATTATCTATCCAAATTGATATTATTTAATCCTCTCTCTCAACTGGGCTGAAAGAAATGCACATTTGAAAATCAGGACATCATGAACTACAATAAACTTGGAAATTGAATTAATATTATTGTCGCAAATTCAATAATATTTTTTCTCTTGTTTTGAAGGATAGTCACTAACTTGGAAACGAGGCGGACAATACGCAAAGCTAAAAACATCATCAAATCCATCCTTCTTGTGCCCCCTAAGTGAAGGGGCACTTCCTTCTTTCACCCCCAAAGTGAAGGGGCGGCCACAGCTACACCGGGAAACATTTCCCGTAGGTTGGTACTTCTTAAAACTTAACATCTAGAAGGGGTACATATCCACTCTGCCCCGACACTAGGACATATAAAGTCGTGTAGACTGTGCAAATACACGCTGCTCAAATAAAAAATTTGTTGTGGTTAGATTGACCTATTGTTATGTTTAATATTCTTTTTTATTCTAATATTAGTAAAGGTAAAACTGTTAGAGACTTGGGGGATTTCATCACCCAAAAAGCTCTATAACAAGTGGGACCACCCATTAGGGATACGAAGAAATTCGTATCACATGAAAATTGAACGTCCCAGACCTCAAAATATCTGTTAATAAAAAAGAGTAGCAAGATTCCCGTGAGATTTCATCACCCAACGGATAGGTGTACCAGACCAGAGTACAAGCACGGGTTCGTAGGATACGGCCCCTGCCTAGCGCCGTAAAATACAGGTTGTAGGTTTGTGACATCACCGTTCCGAGTGCTGACGTACGATAAGGCAACTCGCTCGAGCGTGAGGACTAAACATCTACTTTAAGTTGTTACTTGCATAGTGACGCAGGGGAGTATAGGAACCAAATCCTTTTGCCATCGTACCCATTTTGAACATAGAAGAATATAGGGAAAACCTAATTATTACTTCTAAACAACGTTGATGTGCTAGAATTTAGGTATGATTGATTGTTTACTGCACCGGGTGCCGAATTTTATTAATTATTAGTTGTACATAATCAATTGGATACGTGGAGGAAAACATTTAGGAAGCTTACCGGAACCTTTGCCCATTTATGGGCCACCACCTCAGCCTAAGCGGAGAGGGCGACCACCTCGCTCAATTAATACAATGGAGGACTTAGGAGCCCCAGTTTGGAAGGTAAGTAATCCATCTTGAGTTTTTCCAATTTCGAAGGAGGGTAATTCATATAGAGTTGCTTTAATATTAAAATGTCATCCATGCAAGAACATAAGAATCCATACAGCTCACAATTCGACATCCCGCAGCAACCTCAAAATCATTTGCAATCATGGGATCAACAAAATTCTCAATATGTAGAACCTTTCCAATCTTATTTATATATGCAGGCCCATTAGTCCGTCCAATCATCCAATCAGTTCCAACCTGCTCCACCTAAACCATCTTTGGAAGATATCCTTGCTCTCTTTATGCAACAATAAATGGAAAGCCAAAAACAATCAATGGAAAGCCAAAAACCGGCGTTGCAATTTCAGCAACAAATGATGCAATTTCAGCAACAGATTTTGGTGAATTAAAATTCTACGACCGAATCTATCCCAAGATTAGAGACTCAGAAAACTTAGTTGTCAACTACGTGGAGTGAAATAGAGCATGAAAAACTTCTATGCAATGAAGAAGAACAATCCGGAGTTAAATCCCCTTGTGATTTAGAAATGGATGAATTCAAGCGCAATCAAGGAATGTTTTCTCCGTGGGGTGAATGGATACCATATTGCGAGACAGATTTAGAAGATGAACATTTTAAGGTCGACGATCCTATATCACAACAAGATCTTGATGAAGCAGCTATCATGTCTAATACAATTCTTTCACATTCACCTCTAAATTCAGCCCTTAGCATTCAACCACCGATGTCACCATCCATTACTTCATTTGTTAACCCAATAAATTGTTTCGAGGAAGCTGTGATCGAGACTGAATTTTTTTCCCTCACCTCTAATGATTTTTCTAACGATGATGATGACGAGATAAAATATGAATATATGGAATCACCATCTAATTATTCGATAATATGCGAGGAATTTGTAGAATATGATATTTGTACCAAAGTTAAGAAATTAGAAATTGTCGAACCTGTTGTAGATGTTATCAACTTGTCATTTCCTTCTCAGTCTCCTTATGAGTCACCTCAGCCTTGCCTTGAGCCGCGTCCACCTGACACAAATTACAATATTTAAACCCAGTTGGTGGACGACCCTTCTTTATATGATATACCACTATTATTGGGGGTTAATTCTGTTTTGATTACACATTCACCAACCACACCTATACCTCTGCCTACATCTCCATTTCACGAGCCTAATGGGGGTACCATGACCATAAATGATTTTGAGGACTTCTAAGGAGATAATTCTTGTCGTATTTTTGTTAATAAATGCTTAAAGTATTTTGAGGACTCAAATGATCCTGAGATTCGTGAAATTGCATAATCATTAGCATTTGAAAATATGTTTCAATTTGGCCATGTCCCTAAGCCAATGAATATCCACGTCAATGGTCAGGATGAGTCCCTTGAGATAAGTTGTGATTTTAGGCACATAAATTTTAAATGTTTGTTTGAGTCAATTGTTCCCCTATCTCCACATCCACAAATATATTATATAGTTTTTCTTCTACTAAAAAAAACATCTTTTTGAAAAATTATAATATTGGGGATGCCTTACGGATTTGCTTTGTCCGAACCACCTATCACATTTTGTAGAATATTAACGATAACATGGGGGTTTTGAAATTTTTCAATCTTTCCAGGAAAATCGAGTTTTGAATCTAGTAAATTTTCGGGGATGAATACTTGTATACCAATCTTCTTATTTGCTGCAACATGTAGTAATCATATGATTGTATTGAAAATTCTAAAGGAAAATATGTTCCCTGGGTATGTATTTGCTTTATCTTGGAGAAAATAGTTTTTTCTGATTTGACTAAGATTTTCAACTTGTAATCATCAAATGATAGGCAAAGTTTTTAGGAAAAATATTTTCCATAGAGAATTAGTTTTAAACTCTCTCTAGCTTTTACAAAATATATCTGCGCAATTATGGGCTAATATTAAGGATCACCATTCATGTGTTATCTGGTTTTTGAAAGAGAATTTGCAACCAGGATAGTACATCAACTTTTCAACTTTGTACCCTTACAGTCATATTAAAATTTTTAAGTTTGGGGGTACATTCGTCTGGCTGAAGACAACAAATTTAGCGCTTCTTAGGAAGCAACCCATGACACATTCAGGTGAGAAATTCAAGTTTTTATTCCTCCATTTTTTTATGTTCTCAAATATTGAGGGCAATGTTTCATTTAAGTTTGGGGGTAGAAAAACATTTTTTAAAAGGCTTTTTGAAGAAAAGTGAAATAATAACACTTTGACAATTTATGATATATTTTTGACGAATTTCCATACACTTAAACCAATTTTTCCTTGTCATAAATATTATGGAAAAAAATTAATTTTGAAATTGTATCAAGTATATACTAAAATATTTTAGAATATCTTAACATAGATTTACAATTTTTTTATTAGCGACTAATTCAAGTTAACTTGGCATACTTTGAAAGCGTGCACTTCACTATAGTTTTGCAATTAATACCTTCAATAGATTTTTGCTCAGTATGAGAGAAATTGAGCATTTATATTAGGAGTAGTTTGCTTCAAGGGAGACAACTGCCTAAGAATAAGTTCATTCCTAAGAATAAATAAAAAGCCAAATGTGTTCTAAGAACTTTCACGCTGCAAGGTTACTCACATGATTAAGAGCTGAAAGAGGAAAAATTATCACCAATCTCGAGTTTGAACATGAACTATATGAAAGGAGCACAAGAAAATGTTACTTGTGAGAATCCTGAGTCTAGGTCATGATAGGGCACCACACCCTGACAACCTTAGCTAACTGGTGGGGATTATCGATCGAAAACTCCTCGTAACGGAGGCTTTATTAAGAAACATTGTACTCAATAAGAAAAGGCCTGTAAAAGAAAAGAAAAAAATATAAAATTCTTTGAAGATGAATTGACTAAGGCACTTGTCGAACTGACCGTTAAATTTATTCCAGTAAGAATTAGACTACCAAAAAACTGAGTAAATTATTCTAGGTAACGTATTAGGCGATAGATCTTTTTTTATTGTACACTCAAACATAGCTAAAGTAAAATACTTGAATCTCTTTCTAATCTTGAAGTAGTATCTCTAGTTTCGGATAAGCTTAAAATATTCTTTGGTATACTTTGGAAAATAATAAGTTTAAGGATTTTTTTTATTGGTATATTTTTTGTCACAACTAAGTAAGGATAAGTTCATAGGAAATGAGTAAAATGTAATCAAGAATTGTTTAAAATGTCATTACTGACTTTTGTGGGTATAGTCACTGCAAACCATCACGAGACAACACTCGTCTACCAGACTAAACCTGGGGGTTTAACGGCTTGTAGCATACGCAAAATGCAACCGCGTGACATGCGAAAATGGTTTTTGTTTATTTTTGCTCGAGGACGAGAAAAATATAAGTTCGGGGGTATTTGATAGACACGTAATATTTACGTGTACAACTCCTAAATTTATATCTACCTTGTAATTTATTAAATAAATGTGACACTAATAGTACTTTTGTTTATATTTACAGAAATTGGTCACATGATGAACAAGTCGTACATATTTCCAGTTTTTAATGAAGAACAAGGGTGATGCACTCCAACAATGATTCTTATTTGATGTTGTCAACCAAAGGCCCATGCATGGACGCCCATCAAATAGAATTAGATTTAATTATTATTCTCATGAGTTATAATATATATGCATGATTTTAGGCATTGTTTAGGAGATTTTATATTAATGGCAATATTTTGTTAACCCTTCCTATACTCTATAAATAGGATTAAAATCCTACCCATGAGAGGGCATCTTGGAAGGTGTAAATATCTAGGTTCAATAAGCAATAAAGTTCTTGTTTTTCTCTTTTTCTTGTCTTTTACTTTTATCGCAGTAATAGTAGTATGACAATGATCAAAGGGATGAGTAGCTAATATTCTTAGCCAAGGCTAGAGAAAGCTCCACCCAATGTAGCCTTAGTGTAGATTATGTAGCTTAGTTTGAGCAATTACTTTATCTTTATCCTGGAATATTGTATATTCGTATTCCTTCGTCCTATGCTTGACCATAGCTAGGATTAGGAAGAATAATTAATCTATGTACAATCTTGTTGGACCATAACAAGATAGGTCAGGAACATGGAGAAGAGAACATAATCCATACTTATCAACTGGACCATGGTTGAGTAAGTTGGTTTATGGTTAGCTCCCAATTACTAAATCTCTTATATATTTTGATGTATTGCATATGCCCGACCAAGGATATGCGATACGGGAACTCTGAATTTACTTTAACTTGGTACACTATCTCTAGGTTACAACGGATGAAGTAGAATCGATGCCTTGGTTTCCACCCCAATTTATCTTATAATTTGTTTCGTTCTTCTTTTAATTTCAAAACCTATACAAACTCGTTGTTATTGGATGAAACTAGTAGCTTGAAGTATAATTCGCACCACAAGTCTCTTGGGATACGACCCCGCTTTCCTTTCTACTCAATGGTACACCGTGTACTTCTGGGTCTTTTAAGACGTTGGTTTATATATTGATCAGTTCAAACTGTTACATTCACCAGTGTACTAATTACGGGTTTAAAATTAAAACATTGGCAAAACCAAGCAATGGGTTTGTGAAAGGGGTTCGTTTCCAACAGGCGACCATGATTAATGTGGATAATCCCATCATAATCAGCCAAAATTATTGCCCTCATAATCAAGTTTGCTCTCATCAGCTACATAAACATAAAAGGAACATCAGCTACAGAAGTGGCCATAAAATTTGACTGCAGTCGCGCGGAGCCGTGTAATGGGATTGCAATGGAGAACGTCAATCTTAGTTATCAGAATGAAGCTGCACAGTCATCATGTTCTAGCGCAGACGGTTCCTTCTCATGGTGTTGTTCAACCTCTAAGTTGCTTGGTCTAGTAGAACTTGTATAAATACATTTTCTTTTATACTATATGCATTATTCTTTCATAAAACATCTGTATTAAATTGGGGTAAATGATCATACGCATGTAACCTATACAAATTGTTCATATATATACATGAATATAAAGTTATATACTTCATTGTAATTAGTTTAAATTCATTCAGAGTTTCTACCAAAGGAAGTATATAAAGATTCCAAATGAATATAAGAAAATATCAATTTACATATCGCATAAAATCTGGGAGTCATGAAAACAACCCTCGTTATAAATGGTTGAAGGGATATGAACTAATTAAAGATACTTTTCCCCTTGACGCCCTACAAAATACGTATATACGTTGGATGAATGATCAATGAAGAAGGGGAGTTTAACCCTAGTACAAGGAGGGATCCTTTTTAGGAAATTATAGGATTAGTCCAGACGTCTAATGGAATTGTCTGCCGTCCTCATAGTCACAAACTGAAAGGACACAACATCACTAGTGATACAACCCAATGGAAATACTCAATTAAACACTCGATTGTTATGATAATGTATATTTCAAATGCCCAAGATACATCATTTTCATTGTTTACAATACCAACGCCTTTCCATAATAAGGACCTCATATATAAGCGCCAATATAAAGCTTATAATTTGCCTACAAATAATCTTTCCCAATCGAATTCGATTTCTAGCATAAAATAATATATGATCACATTTGGGGTGACAATTGATCGATTATAAACCGAAGTCTTAAAAGATCCGCAAGCGTACGGTGTACCGTTAAGTACAAGGGTAAGTGGGGTCGTATCCCAAGAGACTTGTGGTGCAAATTATATTTTGAGCTACTAGTTGTATCTAATAACAGCGTGTTTTTATAGGTTTGGAAATAAAAAGAAGAATGAAGCAAATTACAAGATAAATTGAACCAAGGCATCGATTCCACTCCACCCTTTTTAACCATTTAGATATCATAAATAATTAAAGTAAATTACGAGTTCCCGTATCGCATATCCTTGGTCGGGCATATGGAATACATCAAAAGATACAAGAGATTTAGTAATTGGGAACTACCCATAAACCAACTTACTCAACCATGGTCCGGTTGATAAGTATGGATTATGTTCTCTTCTCCATGTTCCTAAGCTATCTTGTTATGGTCCAACAAGATGGTTACATAGATTTATTATTCCTCCTAATCCAAGCTATGGTCAAGCATAGGATAAAGGAATACGAATATACAATATTCTGCGATAAAGGGAAAGTAATTATTCTAACTATGCTACACAATCTACACTAAAGCTACATTGGGTGAAGCTTCCTCTAGCCTTGGCTAAGAAGATTAGCTACTCATCCCTTTGATCATTGTCATACTACAATAAAATTAAAAGACAAGAACAAGAGAAAGAATAACCTTTAATGTTATGAACCTTGATATTATACTCTCCAATATGATCCCTCATGGGTGGGATTCCCTTCCTATTTATAGAGTATAGGAAGGGTTACTAAATATCACCATTAATATAAAATCCCCTAAACAATGCCTAAGATCATGCATAGATATTAGATCTCACGAGAATAATATCTATATCTAATTATCTTTAATGGCATTCATGCATGGGCCTTTGGCTGACAACTTTAAATGAGCATCATTGTTAGAGTGCATCACCCTTGTTCTTCGTTAAAAACTGGAAAAATGTACGACTTGCTTATCATGTGACCAATTTCTGTAAATACAAACAAAAGTATTATTAATGTCACATTTATTTAATAAGTAACTAGGTAGATATAAATTTAGGAATTGTACACGTAAATATTACATTTCTATCAAATACCCCCAAACTTATATTTTGCTAGTCCTCGAGAAAAAGTAAACAAAAACCATTTTTGGATGTCACGCGGTTACATTTAACGTATGCAACAAGCCGCTAAACCCCCAGGTTTAGCCTGGTGGACGAGTGTTATCCCGTGAGGGTTTGCAGTGACTATACCCACAAAAGTCAATAATGACATTTTAAACAATTCTAGAATACATATGACTCATTTCCTATGAACTTATTCTTACTTAGTTGTGACAAAAATATACCAATGAAAAAATTCTTAAACTTATTATTTTCCTAAGTATACCAAAGAATATTTTAAGCTTATCCGAATCTAGAAGTACTTCCTCAAGATTAGAAAGAGATTCAAGTATTTTTCTTTAGATATATTTGAGTCTACAATGAAAATAGTTAAATTGCCTAATACATCGTCTATAATAATTTACTCAGTTTTTGGTAGTCTAGTTCTTGCTGAAATAAATTCAACGGTCAGTTTGACAAGTGCCATAGTCAATTTGTGTTCCAAGAATTTTACTATATTAATCTTTTCTTTTGCAAGCCTTTTCTTTTGAGTACTTTGTTTCTTAGTTAGGCCTCCGTAACAAGGTATTTTCGGTCGATAATCCCTGCCAGTTGGCTAACGTTGCTAGGGTTTGGTGCCCCATAGTGACCTAGACTCAGGATTCTCACAAGTAACATTTTCTTATGCTCCTTTCATATAGTTCATGGTCAACCCCAAGATTGGTGATAATTTTTCCTCTTTCAATTATTAATCATGCGAGTAGCATTACAACATAAAAGTTTTTAGAGCACATTTGGCTTTCTTTTTTTCTTAGGAATGAAGTTATTTTGAGGCAGTTGTCTCCCTTATAGCAAACTATTCCTAACATAAATGCTAAATTTCCCTTATACTGAGCAAAAATCTATTGAATGTATTAATAGTAAAACTACAGTGAAGTGTACATTTCCAAAATATGCCAAGTTAACATGAATTAGTCGCTAATAAAAAGATAGTACATCTAGCTTAAGATATTCCAAAAAATTCTAGTGTATAGTTAGTACAATTTAAAAATTTAGGCTTTTCCATAATATTTATTTCAAAGTAAAATCAGTTTAAGTGTTTGGAAATTCGTCAAAAATATATCATAAATTGTCAAAGTGCCATTATTTTACTTTTCTTCAAAAAACATATCAAAAACTGGTTTCCTACCCCCAAACTTAAATCAAGCATCGTCCTCAATGTTGGAGAGCAAGAAAATAAATGGAAGAGGAAAACTAAAATGTCTCATCTGAATGTGTCAAGGGTTGCCTCCCAAGAAGCGCTAAGTTTACCGTCTTCAGCCAGACAAATGAATTCCCATAGTAAAATGATTTATAATAGTACTATAGGGGTACATTATATCAGCTCTCATATATACTAGATCATTTAGAAATGTTATCTCTTCATCAAAAGTGTAGGACTCTAAGTACGGTTTTAATTGTTGGCCATTGACCTTAAAAATATTTCCATTCTTAGGATCCTCCAACTCTACGGCTCCATAAGGATAAACAGTTTTAATTACAAAAGGGCCGTACCAGCGAGAACGTAATTTCTCAAGAAATAAGCGTAGCCGTGAATTGTAGAGTAACACTTTTTGATTAAGGTCAAAAGTTTTGTAAATAATCGACATATCTTGAATAGCTTTAGTTCGTTCCTTGTAAATTTTTGGATATTCATAAGCCTTGCGACGAAGTTCGTCAAGTTCAGAAAGTTGACACTTTCTATTTGATCCAGCTTTATGCATTTCAAAGTTGAAGGTCTTCGCAGCCCAGAGAGCCTTATGTTCCAATTCTGAAGGTAAGTGGCAAGCCTTCCCAAAGACAAGTCTATAGGGTAACATACCAATCAGGGTTTTATAAGCTATTCGATATGCCCAAAGGGCATCATCAAGACAATCAGACCAATCTTTACGATCGGTTCGAATAGTTTTTTCTAAAATTCTTTTGATCTCCCGAATGGATACTTCGACTTGACCGCTTGTTTGTGGATGATAAGGTGTAGCAACTTTCTGAATGATGGAGTAAGTTTTTAAAAGATTTTGAAAGACACGGTTACAAAAATATTTACCACCATCACTAATAATTGCCTGAGGCGTGCAAAAACGATTAAAAATTGTTTTCAAAATTTTTATCACGGGCTTATGGTCATTCGTTTGACATGGCACCGCCACAACCCATTTAGAAGCATAATCGACTGTAACTAAAATCTTAAGGAAACCGTGAGAAGAAGGAAATGGGTCCATAAAGTCAATGCCCCAAACATCAAATAGTTCAACAATAAGGATGTTGTTCAAGGGCATCATGTTCCGATGAGAAATATTTTCGGTCCTCTGGCACCTATCACATTTAGAACCAAAGGTATGTGCATCACGAAAAAGGGTAGGCCAATAAAGACCAGATTGATGGACTTTTGCAGCGGTTTTCTTAGTCCCAAAATGTCCTACGCAAGCTAAGGTATGGCAAAATGTGAGTACACTATGGAACTCATCATTTGGGATGCATCTCCTAATCATTTGGTCGGAACAAAACTTATAAAGATAAGGATCGTCCCAACTAAAATGTCTAACATCGAGAAAGAATTTGGTTCTATCTTACTTTGACCAATGGGCAGGTAATCGTTGCGTAGCAAAATAATTGACAATATCGGCATAACAAGGCAGCTGTGAGACAACCATGAGCTGCTCATCAGGAAATGTCTCTAAGAGAGGGAAAAAATCTTCAGCAACCTTAGTGAGAATTCAAGATAGATGATCCGCAACCATATTCTCAATACCTTTCTTATCTCGAATTTTGATATCAAATTATTGTAACAAAAGAATCCATCAGATTAACCGAGGCTTAGCATAATTTTTAGATAGTAAATTCTTTAAGGCCGCATAGTCGGTGCAAATAATGATTTCGAATCCAACAAGGTATGATCAAAATTTCTCCCAGGAAAATATAATGGCTAATAACACCTTCTCCCTGGTGGAGTAATTTAATTGTGCGTCATTGAGCGTGTGACTAACATAGTAAATAACATGTGGCTAATTATCTACTATTTGCCCTAAAACTGCTCCAACAGCGTAATCTGAAGCGTCACACATGAGCATGAAGGGAAGTTCCCAATTGGGAGGTTTGATGATAAGGGCTAAAGTTAATAAAAGTTTGAGCTTCTCAAAAGCTCCTAAACATGCGTCATCAAAGTTGAAATTTGTGTCCTTAGCAAGTAAATTGTACAAGGGCTGGGAAATTTTACTAAAATCTTTGATGAACCGGCAATAAAACCCAGTATTCCCCAGAAATGATCGAATGGCCTTAACCGTCCAAGGTGAAGGTAAAGAAGAAATAATGTCGATCTTGGCCTTATCGACTTCAATCCCTATGTTGGAGATAATATGTTCAAGAACTATCCCTTGTGTCACCATAAAGTGATACTTTTCCCAGTTTAACACCAAATTGGTTTGTGTACATCGTACTTGCACGAGCTCTAAATGGTGCAAACATTCGTCAAAAGATGATCCATACACAGAGAAGTCATCCATTAAGATTTCAATAAACTTTTCAACCATATCAAAAAATATGCCCAACATACAACGCTGGAATGTAGCGGGGGCATTGCACAGCCCAAATGGCATACGTCGAAAAGCATATGTCCCATAGGGACATGTGAAAGTTGTCTTCTCCTGATCTTCTAGGGCACGGGAGATCTGATTATATCCAGATTAGCCGTCAAGAAAATAGTAATGACTTTTTCTGGCTAAGCGTTCAAGCATTTGATCAATGAAAGGAAGAAGAAAATGATCTTTCCTTATGACCGTGTTTAATTTCCTGTAGTCGATACATACACGCTACCTGGTGGTCATGCGGGTGGGGATTAGGTCAATATTCTCATTCGCAACTACAGTAATCCCTGATTTCTTAGGTACAACCTGAACGGGACTGACCTACTTACTATCTGAAATGGGGTATATGATACCCGAGTCCAAAAGTTAGAGAAGTTCCTTCTTCACCACCTCCATCATGGTGGGATTCAACTCCGTTGCATATCGCAAGAATTTTTAGCACCTTCCCCGAGTTTGATGCGATGCATGCAAACGGTCAGGCTAATCCCCTTCAAGTTTGCTATAGACAACCCTAGAGCTGATTTGAATCTTTCAAGGACACCCAACAATCTACTTTCTTGGTCAATATTGAGGTTGGAAGCTATGATCACAGGCAGAGTGTTAGAATCACCTAAGAAAGTATACTTCAAAGTCTTAGGTAATGGCTTGAGGCTTAACGTAAGTGTATTCACAATGGATGGAATAGGCAAAGTAGTGGACGGTTCCAGAGGTTCAACATGAGGTCTCCATTTGGACTTGTTTAAAATAGGCATTGAGTCAAGTAGAGCATTAAGCTCTTCAACAATCAGATTGTCATCAAAGTCTTCACCAAAGTTCACAAGACATGATTCTAAGGGGTCCTCAGAGAATAATTTAGGGAATGAGCAGTAAGCTAGGGAGTCAATCATATTCAGCTCAACCATGTCATCAGAATGAAGAACATGAGTATTATTATTAAAAATATTAAGCTTGATTGATCGATTATAAACCGACGTCTTACAAGACCCGTAAGTGCACGGTGTACCGTTAAGTACAAGGGCAAGCGGGGTCGTATCCCTAGAGACTTGTGGTGCGAATTATGTTTCAAGCTACAAGTTTTAACCTATAATAACGAGTTTGTGTAGGTTTTGAAATAAAAAGAAGAACGAAATAAATTACAAGATAAATTGGAGTGGAAACCAAGACATCGATTCCACTCCACCATTTTTAACTGTTAGATAGCATAAATAATTAAAGTTAATTACGAGTTCCTGTATCGCATATCCTTGGTCGGGCATATGCAATACATCAAAAGATACTTGAGATTTAGTAATTGGGAACTACTCATAAACTAACTTACTCAACCATGGTCCGGTTGATAAGTATGGATTATGTTTTCATCTCCATGTTCCAAACCTTTCTTGTTAAGGTTCATCAAGATGGTTACATAGATTCATTATTCCTCCTAATCCTAGTTATGGTCAAGTATAGGATGAAGAAATACGAATATGTATTATTCCGGGATAAAGAGAAAGTAATTACTCTAACTAAGCTACACAATCTATATTAAGGCTACATTGGGTGAAGCTTCCTTTAGCCTTGGATAAGAAGATTAGCTACTCATCCCTTTGTTCATTGCCATACTTCTATTATACTCTCCAAGATGCTCCCTCATGGGTGGGATTCCTCTCCTATTTATAGAGCATAGGAAGGGTTAACAAAATATTACCATTAATATAAAATCCCCTAAACAATGCCTAAAATTATGCATATATATTACAACTCATGAGAATAATATCTATATCTAATTCTATTCAATGGGCTTCTATGCATTTGCCTTTGGTTGACAACTTCAAAAAAGAATCGTTGTTGGAGTGCATCACCCTTATTCTTCGTTAAAAACAGGAAAAATATTCGACTTGTTTATCATGTGACCGATTTCAGTAAATACAAACAAAAGCACTAATAGTGTCACATTTATTTAATAAATGACTAGGTAGATATAAATTTAGGAGTTGTACACGTAAATATTACGTGTCTATCAAATGCCCCCGAACTTATATTTTGCTAGTCCTCGAGCAAAAGTAAACAAAAATCATTTTTGCATGTCACGTGGCTGCATTTAGTGTATGCAAAAAGCCGTTAAACCCCCAGGTTTAGTTTGGTGGACGAGTGTTGCCTTGTGAGGGTTTGCAGTGACTATACCCACAAAAGTCAATAATGATATTTTAAATAATTCTATAATACACATGGCTCATTTCCTGTGAACTTAACCTTACTTAGTTGTGACAAAAATATACCAATAAAAAAATCCTTAAACTTGCTATTCTCCCAAGTATATCAAAGAATATTTTAAGCTTACCCAAAACTAGAGGTACTACCTCAAGATTAGAAAGATATTTAAGTATTTTGCTTTAGTAATATTTGAGTGTACAATGAAAATAGTTTTATCGCCTAATACGTTGTCTAGAATAATTTACTCAGTTTTTTGTAGTCTAGTTCTCACTAGAATAAATTCAGCGGTCAGTTCGACAAGGTCCTTAGTCAATTCGTCTTCCTAGAATTTAACTTTTTTATTTTCTTTTTTAAACCTTTTATTTTGAGTACTTTGTTTCTTAGTGAAGCCTCCATAACAAGGAGTTTTCGGTCGACAATCTCTGCCAGATGACTAAGTTTGCCAGGGTGTGGTACCCCATCATGACCTAGACTCAGGATTCTCATAAGTAACATTTTATTATGCTCCTTTCACATAGTTTATGATCAAACTCGAGATTGGTGATAATTTTTCCTCTTTCAGTTATTAATCATGTGAGTAGCCTTGCAGCGTGAAAGTTTTTATAGCACATTTGGCTATTTTTTTAATTAATTTATTTTTTCTTAGGAATGAACTTATTCTTAAGCAGTTGTCTCCCTTCTAGGAAACTATTCCTAACATAAATGATAAATTTCCCTTATACTGGGCAAAAATCTATTGAAGGTATTAATTGTAAATCTACAATGAAGTGCACGTTTCCAAAATATGCCAAGTTAATTTGAATTAGTCTATAATAAAAAGATAGTACATCAAGCTTAAGATATTCCAAAATATCCTAGTGTATACATGGTACAATTTTAAAATTTAGGATTTTTCATAATATTTATGTCAAGGTAAAATCAGTTTAAATATTTTGAAATTTTTTAAAAATATATCATAAATTGTCAAAGTGCCATTATTTCACTTTTCTTCAAAAAACATATCAAGAAATGGTTTCGTACCCCCAAACTTAACTCAAGCATTGCCCCCAATGTTGGAGAACAAGAAAATAAATGGAAGAGAAAACTAAAATGTCTCACTTGAATGTGTCAAGGGTTGCCTTCCAAGAAGCGCTAAGTTTACCGTCTCCAGCCAGACAAATGTACCCCCATACTTAAATAATTTATAATGGCACTATAGGGGTACATAATATCAGTTTTGATATACTGGATTATTTAAAAATGTTTTCTCTTCATCAAAAGTGTAAAACTCTAAGTACGGTTTAAATCGTTGGTCATTGACCTTAAAAATATTTTCGTTCTTAGGATCCTCCACCTCTATGGCTCCATGAGGATAAACAGTTTGAACTACAAAAGGGCCGTACCAACGAGAACGTAATTTCCCAGGAAATAAGCGTAGCCGTGAATTGTAGAGTAACACTTTCTGATTAGGCTCAAAAGTTTTGCGAACAATCGATTTATCATGAAAAGTTGTAGTTCATTCCTTGTAAATTTTGTAAATTCATAAGCCTCGCGATGAAGTTCGTCTAGTTCAGAAAGTCAAAGTTTTCTATGTGATTCAGTATAATCTATTTCAAAGTTGAAGGCCTTTGTAGCCCAGAGGGCCTTGTGTTCTAATTCCACAGGTAAGTGGCATGCCTTCCCAAAGACAAGTCTATAGGGTGACATACCAATTGGGGATTTATAAGGTGTTCGATATACCCAAAGGGCATCATCAAGACGATCAGACCAATCTTTACAATCAGTTCGAACAGTTTTTTTTAAATTCTTTTGATCTCTCTATTGAATACTTCGACTTGACCACTTGTTTGTGGATAATAAGGTGTAGCAACTTTCTGAATGATGGAGTAAGTTTTCAAAAGATTTTGAAAGACACGGTTACAAAAATATTTACCACCATCACTAATAGTTGCCCGAGGCGTGCCAAAATGATTAAAAATGGTTTTCAAAATTTTTACCACGGGCTTATGGTCATTCGTTTGACATGGCACTGTCTCAACCCATTTAGAAATATAATCGACTGCAACTAAAATATAAAGGTAGCCGCGAGAAGAAGGAAATGGGCTTATAAAGTCAATGCCCCAGACATCAAATAGTTCAACAATAAGGATGTTGTTCAAGGGCATCATGTTTCGATGTGAAATATTCTCTGTCCTCTGGAACCTATCACATTTAGAACAAAAAGTATGTGCATCACGAATAAGGGTAGGCCAATAAAGACCAGATTAAAGGACTTTTACAGTTGTTTTCTTGGTCCCAAAATGTCCTCCGCAAGCTAAGGTATGGCAAATTGTGAGTTCACTATGGAACTCATCATTTGGGATGCATCTCCTAATCACTTGGTCGGAATAAAACTTATAAAGATAAGGATCGTCCCAACTAAAATGTCTAATCTCGTGCAATAATTTGGTTCTATCTTGTTTTGACCAATGGGCAGGTAATCATTGCGCAGCAAGATAATTGACAATATCGGCGTACCAAGGCAGTTGTGAGACAGCCGCGAGCTGCTCATCAGGAAATATCTCTAAGATAGGGAAAAATCTTTAGCACCCTCAGTGAGAAATTTGAGATAGATGATTTGCAACCACATTCTCAACACCTTTCATATCTCAAATTTCGATATCAAATTCTTGTAACAAAAGAATCTATCTGATTAACCAAGGCTTGACGTCTTTTTTTGATAGTAAATACTTTAAGGCCACATGGTCGGTATAAATAATGATTTTGGATCTAATAAGGTATGATTGAAATTTCGCCAAGGCAAACACAATGGCTAAAAATTCCTTCTCCTTGGCAGAGTAATTTAACTGTGTGTCATTGAGCGTGCGACTAGCATAGTAAATAACATGAGGCTTATTATCTACTATTTTCCCTAAAACTGCTCCAACAGCATAATCAGAAACATCGTACATGAGCTCGAAGGGAAGTTCCCAATTGGGAGGTTGGATGATAGGGGCTGAAATTAATAAAAGTTTGAGTTTCTCAAAAGCTCCTAAACATGCATCATCAAAGTTGAAATCAGTGTCCTTAGTACGTAAATTGTACAAGGGCTGGGAAATTTTATAAAAATCTTTGATGAACCAGCGATAAAACCCAACATGCCCCAAAAATGATCGAATGGCCTTAACCCTCCGAGGTGGAGGTAAAGAAGAGATAATGTCGATTTTGGCCTTACCGACTTCAATCCATTTGTTGGAGATAATGTGTCCAAGAACTATCCCTTGTGTCACCATGAAGTGATACTTTTCTCAGTTTAACACTAAATTAGTTTGTGTGCATTGTTCTAGCACGAGCTCTAAATGGTGAAAAAATTCATCAAAAAATCATCCAAACACTAAAAAATCATCCATAAATATTTCAAGAAATTTATCAACCATATCAGAAAATATGCTCATCATACAACACTGGAATGTAGCAGGTGCATTGCACAGCCCAAATGGCATACGTCGATAAGCATATGTCCCGTAGGGACACGTGAAAGTTGTCTTCTCCTGATCTTCTGGAGCAATGGAGATCTGATTGTATCCAGAATAACCGTCAAGAAAATAGTAATGTCTTTTTCCGGCTAAACGTTCAAGCATTTGATCAATGAAAGGAAGAGGAAAATGATCTTTCCTTGTGACCGTGATTAATTTCTTGTAGTCGATACATACACGCCACCCAGTGGTCAAGCAGGTGGGAATTAGGTCATTATTTTTATTCTCAACTATAGTAATCCCTAATTTCTTAGGTACAACCTCAACGGGACAGACCCACTTACTATCCGTAATGGGGTATATGATACCCGAGTCCAAAAGTTTGAGAACTTCCTTCGTTACCACCTCCATCATGGTGGGATTCAAACTCCATTGCGTCTCGCGAGAATTTTTAGCACCTTCCCAAGATTGATGCGATGCATGCAAACGGCCGGGCTAATCCACTTCAAGTCTGCAATAGACCACCCTAGGGCTGATTTGTGTCTTTTAATGACACCCAACAATCTACTTTCTTGGTCAATATTGAGATTGGAGGCTATGATCACAGGCAGAGTATTATAATCACATAAGAGAGCATACTTCAAAGTCTTAGGTAATGGCTTGAGGTCTAACTTGGGTGCATTAACAATGGATAGAATATGCAAAGTAGTGGACGGTTCCAGAGGTTCAACATGAGGTCTCCATTTGGACTTGTTAAAAATAGGTGTTGAGTCGAATAGAGCATTAAGCTCTTAAACAATCGGATTTTCATAAAATTCTGAACCAAATTTCACAAGACATGATTCTAAGGGGTCCACAAAAAATGATTTAAGAAACGAGTTGTAATCTAGGGAGTCAATCATATTCCGCTCAGCCATGTCATCAGAATGAGGGATTTGAGTATTATTGTTAAAAACATTGAGCTTGATCTTCATGTCTCCCATTGATAGTTATAAGACCCCATTAAAGCAATTAATAATGACATGAACAGTCGCAAGGAAAGTGTGACCCAATATGATGGGAATCTCACAGCTAGGATGCATTACATCTTCAGTGTCCAAAACAACCAAGTCCACAAAAAAAATAAGAGTATCAAACTTGATCAAAATATCCTCAAGGATACCACATGCGTATCGTATTGATCTATCAGGCAAATAAAGTGTCATTCGGGAAGGTTCGAGTTCTTCAGTTCCTAATTCCTGATAGACAGAGTAAGGTAAGACATTCACACTATCCCCTAGGTCGAGTAATTCCCAATCCACTTTGTGATCACCAATTTTAGAGGGGATGGTTGGGCTTCCAGGATCACGAAGCTTAGGTGGGGTTAATTTCTCAATCAAGAAGACTTTCTTGTGCACATTAATTTTCCTTTTCCTAGTGCACGCATCCTTAAGGAATTTAGAATATGCAGGGATAAGCATTATGGCATCGAGTACTGGAATATTTATATGAACTTGCTTAAATGTATCCAATATCTTGTCGAATTGAATCCCTTTATTATTCGGAAGAAGGTGTTGTGGATAAGGCACCTTTGGCTCAAAATGTGCCTTTTGTAGGGAAATAGAGGAGGTAGGCAACTCCTTAGATTTATTAGAAGGTTCACTCGTACCAACCTCATCCTCAATAGTAACGGGTGTTGGCTCAACCCTAGGCATTTCAACACAGTTATCAACTTGTCTACCACTTCGTAAAGTTGTAATGGCATTAACCTGTTTTGGGATTGAGCTAGAATCAAACCCCGGTGGTCCTTTCAGATTAGATACAGGTTGGTTAGGTATCGTATATGGTGGTCTCTCATGCAATGCATTTGCAAATTGTCCAATCTGAGTCTCGAGATTAGAGATAGATTGAGATAGAGAATTCTGATTCACCAAAGTCTGCTGTTGAAATTGCATTATTTGTTGCTGAAATTGTAACGCTTGTTTTTGGCTTTCTATTGATTGTTTTTGACTTTCCATTGATTGTTGCATAAAGAGAGCAAGGGTATCTTCCAAAAATGGTTTGGGTGGAGCGGGTGAGAACTGATTGGAGGGCAAATTATGACCTGAGGTTTGTGGCTCTCCAAAACCTGAACTGGGTTGGTTGTTCTTCCACAAAAAATTTGAGTGGTTCTGCAAAGTTGGTTTGTACGGGTTGAAGGGCCTCTTGTAGGTATTATTCAAAGCATTCACTTGCTCTTGATTGTCATTCATTTTATTGAGCAAGGGGCACATTTAAGTCAAATGGGTTACATCATAACAAACGGTGAAACCCTGTTGCTGAACCTGGTTCACACTACCCTTAGATTGATTCGTAGCCATAGCCTCAATTTTTTGGGTAAGAGTATCTAATTGGGCTTTGATGGTCGTTCCCTCACTCACTTCGTATAAGCCACCTTTATTAGTTGTACGAATATTTCTATATGGATCAAAATCCCACTGCTGAGAGTTCTCAGCCAATGTCTCAAACTTCTCATAAGCTCTATCAAGTTCAAGATTCTAGAATTTGCCACTATGCATGGATTTTATCCTATAACGATTCTTAAAAGTTATTTCACGCTAGAAGATCTGGGCTAGATGTTGCTTCTCAAAACCATGATGGGGACATTGTGAAAGAATATACTTAAATCTCTCCCATGCCTCGTAAAGCGTTTCACTATCATTTTAAACAAATTCAACAACTGCATTTCTAAGAGCGAGGGTTTTTCCCACAAAAAACCATTTGGTTTTGAACTTGGTCTCCATTTGATCCCATGAATTTTTAGATGATGGTGTCAATGAATCAAGCCAATGACTCGCCTTGTCTTTTAGCGAGAATGGGAATAAACGAAGGCGGACGGAACCCTCAGTAAAATGTTGGTATTTGGAGAGCGCACAGATTGTCTTAAACTCGTAGACGTACTAATAAGGGCTCTCAGAATCAAGCCCACAAAAAATTGGTAACATTTGGATCACACTAGGCTTGATTTCATAATGGTTTGTCGTGACAACTGATAACACAATACATGAAGGTATATCACTCACCACTGGGGTTCAATAGTCCCTAAGAGATTTTGTGGTAGCCATGATTGGGGGTTTGACTTCTGGCTCGATAATAAGTTTAATTGGGTCAACTCTAGATGAATTACCCTCCTCTGAAATTGAAAAAACACGAGATGGACCACTTTCCTCCCAAACAGGGGCTCCTAAGTCCTCTATCGTATTAACTGGGCGAGGTGGTCGCCCTCTTCGCTTAGGCTGAGGTGGTGGCCCGAAAATGGGCAAAGGTTCCGGTAAGCTTCCTAAATGTTTTCCTCCACGTGTCCAATTGATCATGCACAACTAATAATCAATAAAATTCGGCACCCGGTGCAGTAAACAATCAATCAAACATAGATTCTAGCACCATCAACATTTTTTAGAAGTAATAATTAGGTCTCCCCTATATTCTTCTATGTTTAAAATGGGTACAATGGCAAAAGGCTTTGGTTTCTATACTTCCCTGCGTCACTATGCTAGTACCAGCTTAAAGTAGATGTTCAGTCCTCGCGCCCGAACGAGTCACCTTATCGTACGTCAGCACTCGAAACGGTGACGTCACAAACCTACAACCAGTATTTCACGGCACTAGGCTGGGGCCGTATCCTATGAACCCGTGTTTGTACCCCGGTCCGGTACACCTATCCGTTAGGTAATGAAATCCTGCGGGAATCTTGCTGCTCTTTTTTATTAGCAGTTATTTTGAGGTCTGAGACGTTCAATTTTTGTGTGATACGAATTTCTTCGTATCCCTAATGGGTTGTCCCACTTGTTGGAGAGCTTTTTGGGTGATGAAACCCCTCAAGTCTCTAATAGTTTTTACCTTTACTAATGTTGGAATGAAAAAGAATATTAAACACAGTAATAGGTCAATCCAACCACAACAATTTTTTTATTAGAGCAGCATGTATTTGCACAGTTCACACGACTTTATATGTCCTAGTGCCGGGTCATAGCGGATATGTACCTCTTCTAGATGCCAAGTTAGAGAAGTACCAACCTACGGGAAGTGTTTTCCGGTATAGCTGCGGCCGCCCCTTTAGTTAGGGGGCGAAAGAAGGAAGTGCCCCTTCACTTTGGGGGCACAAGAAGGAAATGGTTGAAGTAGCTTTGAGCTTTTCGTACTTTTCGATCACCGCACCTTTTCCGTGCTTATTGTATCACTTATCGGTTCCCAAAATTGTCAAAGTGTAATCGGATTGTATTTGATCTACAATGGAGAGTAATAATCAAGATTAGCAAAAATGGTCTTTATCACATCTCAATTCAAGCAAAACTTGCAAAAGCAACTCGTGCTCAAGCACGTTAAACATTTTGTGGTCGGTAAGAGGCTTTCAAAAATTACCAAAACTCATTCTCCAGTTAAAATAAATTAGTTTGTGCTCAAGTAGGACCACCTGTAACAAAAACACGAGCTCAAGTTATAACAAAAAAATAGTTTGTGTTTAATTTCTTGGACCCACGGCAACAATTTATAAACCGAGCTTGTTCTAACAGTTTGTGCTAAAAAAAAATTCATTTTCAAGTCCACCCATTGAAAAAGAAAACAACTCTTAACAAAAGCATTAAGACCCATTAATAAATGGGTTAAACATATATTTTCATGATGTCCCAATACCACTCATATTATTCTCTTAAGCCCACATGAAGTCATAGTTGCAAAAATCAAACATCCAACTTAAGTTACTCAGTAACGTACAACAACAAATATTCAGCAAATATGTGACTTGATATTAACCATCAAGCATTAATACCATATCACGATAAGCCAAATGAGGTACCGTTATATTGCAAGTTATGCCTTGTAACGAAACTTTTTGTCCCAAGTATACCCATGATCCAAAATAAAAAAAAAGGGGAAAAAAAGTAAAAGAAAAATTGGCTTAAAATAACATCTCAAAAAAATAAAACGCACCTTCGGTCCCCGGCAACGGTACCAAAATGTTGATCGATTATAAACCAACGTCTTAAAAGACCCACAAGCGCACGGTGTACCGGTAAGCACAAGGGTAAACGGGGTCGTATCCCAAGAGACTTGTGGTGCGAATTATACTTCGAGCTACTAGTTTTATCCAAGAACAACGAGTTTGTGTAGGTTTTGAAATAAAAAGAAGAATAAAATAAATTACAAGATAAATTAGAGTGGAAACCAAGGCATCAATTCCACTCCACCCTTTGTAACCATTTAGATAACATAAATAATTAAAGTAAATTACGAGTTCCCGTATCGCATATCCTTGGTCGGGCATATGCAATACATCAAAAGATACAAGAGATGTAGTAATTGGGAACTACCCATAAACTAACTTACTCAACCATGGTCTGGTTGATATGTATGGATTATGTTCTCTTTTCCATGTTCCTAACCTATCTTGTTATGGTCCAACAAGATGGTTACATAGATTTATTATTCCTCCTAATCCTAGCTATGGTTAAGCATAGGATGAAAGAATACGAATATGCAATATTCCGGGATAAAGAGAAAGTAATTACTCTAACTAAGCTACACAATCTACACTAAGGCAACATTGGGTGGAGCTTCCTCTAGCCTTGGCTAAGAAGATTAGCTACTCATTCATTTTATCATTGTCATACTACTATTACTATAATAAAAGTAAAAGACAAGAAAAAGAGAAAAACAAGAACTTTATTGCTTATTGAACCTTGATTTACAGTCTCCAAGATCATCCCTCATGGGTGAAATTCCCCTCCTATTTATAGATTATAGGAAGGGTTACTAAATATCACCATTAATATAAAATTTCTTAAACAATGCCTAAAATCATGCATAGATATTATAACTCATGAGAATAATATCTATATCAAATTCTCTTCAATGGGCTTCCATGAATGGGCATTTGGTTGACAACTTCAAATGAGCATCATTGTTGGAGTGCATCACCTTGTTCTTTGTAAAAAACGGAAAAATATACGACTTGTTTATCATGTGACCGATTTCTGTAAATACAAACAAAAGTACTATTAGTGTCACATTTATTTAATAAATGACTAAGTAGATATAAATTTAGGTGTTGTACACGTAAATATTACGTGTCAATCAACAATCCTTCAAATAAAATTCATGCAACCCTTCAAATTCTCAACCCCAAAGGATTGAAAACTTTCATTTTTCTCAACTTGGTTGCCTGAAATGATTGGTTTGGATATCCTTTATTCTTAGGGTAATGTAGTGCTCTCGACGGTTATAGTAAACATCCACTGAAATAGAGAAAAACTTAGGTAGATAATGGATCTCCTTACATCAAACCCTTCACACAAAGGACGCACCTAATGATTATATAAAATTTCTCCCCGAACATGGGACAAACTGGTGTGGATGCTCCTAACTACTTGGTAAAAATAAGGATCTCTCTTACTGTTTTCTTCATTAGTTCTTCATGTTACGCCGTTTGGTTCAGCCATGTAAGCCTAATTTTCGAATCTGCATGCCCCGACTCTTGCATGTGCATGCACCATGTGAGACAGCTAAAATCATTTCTCTTTTCTTGTAGACATACTAGGCATGTGCACTTATCTTTACTAATTTAACCATATTTTGTTGTCTCCCACAAGCAAGAAATCACAAGGCCACCAGAAAACGAGAAAAACACTCATGCGAGACAAAGCTAATAGCAAAAACAAACACATTCTCATATGTAACGTTTTAGGCCGGTGTGATCTTTAGTAAAAGTATACTCATTTTCAGCACAGAATCCGCTTTTTTGAATCCATTCAGATAAAAATAAAATAAAATAAAACTCATCTAGATCTTACTCTATTTATCGAAAATTTAGAAGAAGAAAGCATCCGCTTTTATATGTTTGCATTAATGGAGTGCACCTGAGACGTTAAATACATGTCCCCTGATTAAATATTACTTTCAAAGACAAGAATTATTCACAGGAGTAAGGTCATTCCTAAAGCAATTCGCAGGAGTTCAATTTAGTATTTCATTTTTATTCTGAGCCGGTTCCAGAAATTTCAGCAGTCGCTGTGAGCTAAGGTACATATGGTGAGCACGGGCATTTTACACCAGCTTAAGGATGATTGCGATGTATTATTCTTGTTTTGCTTTTAGTATGCTTGTGGAAATGTAACATTCTCCAACTATATATATCTATGAGCGTACCGAACATCTTTCTCACGTTAACTGTTGTGGTTTTCTTCTAAACTTCTCTCCATTAGTTATTCAACAATATTGAAAAAAGTAGATCCAATTGCGGCTTCTTTAGCTTTTGCTTCGAAGTTCATGTTTCTTTCCCTCTCTAAAGCTTAAACAAAATTCTATAAATACGTATCACATTACTCTCATTTAACTTCATCACAAAACTCTAGCTTTAGCTCCCTCTCTATATCTCTCTCTCACACACACTCTCTCAACAATGGAAACACCCCAGAGTCTTCTCTTCTCAATTCTTTTATTCCTAAGCATTACTTCTAAACTATCTCTAGCAACTGAAGTGTACAATGTAGTCCAGTTGGGCGCAAAGCTCGACGGTAGAACAGACTCCACCAAACCTTTCCTTGATGCATGGAATGCAGCTTGTAGGTCGACTGGGTCTCCAATGATTTATGTCCCTCCTGGAACGTATTTGCTAAACCGTGTACTCTTCTCTGGGAGCAATTGCAAGAACACCGCTACCACCTTAAAAATTGATGCAACTCTCTTGGCTCCATCTGATTATCGTATTTTAGGAAACAAAAAAAATTGGATTATGTTCAAGCAAGTAAATGGGGTTTCAATCATAGGGGGCACATTGGACGCACAAGGAGACACGCTTTGGGCTTGCAAGTCTAACAGGCACAATTGTCCAGAGGGAGCAAGGGTAACATCAGTACCTAAAACTAGATATTGATATATTATTATATATATGATACGAGTTGGATTCCTAAACTCTGGGACTTCTGTTTATATATAATGCCATGACAAACTTAATAATTTGCTACACCAGATTATGTTTTTCTTAGCTTTCAAATCCGAAAATACCCTTTTCGTCACATATGTTGCTGACATTTTTGTTATGTGCAAATGCAGACACTTGAGTTTGAAAACTCCAAACATGTCGTGATCCAAGGATTAACGTCAATCAACAGTCAAAAGTTTAATGTTGTAATTTCTGGTTGCCAAAACGTGAACATTCAAGGGGTGAAGATCACATCACCTGGAAATAGCCCGAACACGGATGGCATACACGTGACATCCTCCATTGGTGTGACAATCACGGGGGCTGTGATTCGAACGGGGGATGATTGCATCTCTATCAGTCCCAGAACTTCAAACTTGTGGATTGAGAACATCATTTGCGGACCTGGTCATGGCATTAGGTAAGTTAAATCTTAATTATATGGAAGTACCTAATCAGCTCCTTAATATAAAGTTATATTTGGCAAAGCTAATAGTCTACAACGGTGCAGCATAGGAAGCCTTGGAATGAATCTCATTGAGGCAGGAGTACAAAATGTGACAGCTCAATCCATAACATTTACTGGCACTGAGAACGGGTTTAGAATAAAAACATGGGCAAAACCAAGTAATGGGTTTGTGAAAGGGGTCCGTTTCCAACAGGCGACCATGATTAATGTTCATAATCCCATCATAATCGACCAAAATTACTGCTCTCACAGTAAAGGTTGCCCTCATCAGGTACAACATACAAGGAAAAATTGGTAAAATAAGTCAATTCCGTACTTTACGTCTCTACCATTTTCGATGCTACTAATATTCTAATAAGCTTGTTCATGGTTGCTAATGTTTTGTAGGCTTCAGGTGTGCAAATAACAGATGTTAGCTACAAGAACATAAAAGGAACATCAGCTACAAAAGTGGCTGTGAAATTCGACTGCAGTCGCGCGAAGCCGTGTAGTGGGATTGTAATGGAGAACGTCAATCTTAGTTATCAAAATCAAGCTGCACAATCATCATGTATTAGCGCAGGCGGTTCTGCTCATGGTGTTATTCAGCCTTCAAGTTGCTTGGTCTAGAACTTAAATACGTTTGGTTTTATACTATACCTTATTCTTTCATAAAATAGATGTAATAAATGTAGAAAGTTCTTTTATTTTGGGAAGAAGAAGATGAGATATTTCTCCAAAAGTCCCTTTTTTTCATATATACAGGATAATTACGAGAGGATATATATATCACTTAAGACAAGTGTCTAGAACAAGCTTATCTTCTAGAAACATCTTCCAAGTCATCTAGAAACCTCCCAAATTTGGATTACTTCAACAATGCCTCCCGATAAACCAAATTTTCTTCGGACTTCTATTCTTTGAACTTCCCTTTTGAAGACTTGTCCACCAAGGGGCTTTGTAAAAATGTCCGCCTTTTGATCATCGGTTTTGCAATACTTTACTTGGATAACTCCTTCATTCACCAGCTCTCTTAGGAAATGAAATCGAATACGAATGTGCTTTGTTTTCTTATGAAGAACTAGATCCTTTGTAATTGAAATTATTGAACTATTGTCACAAAGCAACGTCGTTAGATTGTTTTGCTTGTGCTTGAGACTTTCCAAAATTCCTTGTAACCTAATGATTTGACATCCTGCAAAAGAGGCGGCGATGTACTCGGCTTCCGTAGTAGAGAGAGCAACGATTGGTTGTTTCTTCGAACTCCAACAAATTGCTCCGCTTCCGAGATTGAAAACATATCCAGAGGTACTCCTACTGTCATCAATACTTCCTGCCAAGTCGCTCTCCGTGTAACCAACAAGGTTAACAGGAACATTTGCTTGGTAGAAAATTCCATAGTCGATGCTTCCTTTAACATACCTTAGAATTCTTTTGGCAGCTTCCCAATGGTTCGAGTATGGTTTTTCCATAAATCTGCTTACCAAACTTATTGCATACATGGTATTCGGCCTTGTAGCTGTTAAATACATCAAGTTACCAACTAAACTCCGGAACATGGTGGTGTTAACAAGCTTTCCTTCGCCATCTTTGCTTAATTTCAGACCTGTAATGCACGGAGTAGAAACTGGATTTGCGTTCTCCATCTTAAACTTTTTCAAAATCTCTTTTGAATAACTCTCTTGAGAAATGAAAATACCCTTCTTGGATTGATGAACTTCAATACCAAGGAAATGATGTAGCTTTTCCAAATCTGTCATCTCAAACTTCTTCATCATTGAGAGCTTAAAGTCATTCAACATTTCCAAGTTATTTCCGGTGAAGATGAGATCATTAACATAAAGACTTGCGACCATAAAGCTTCCATGCGAACCACTTTTGGTGTACATAGTATATGGACATTTTTGAAAACCATTCTTCTCAAAATATGAATTAATACGGCTGTACCAAGCTCGTGGTGATTATTTTATCCCGTATAATGCCTTCTTCAGCTTGTACACTTTGTTTTCTTGCCCTTTCTTCACAAAACCTGGTGGATGTTTAATATAAACTTCCTCTTCAAGGACACCATTTAAGAAGGCTGATTTTACATCCATTTGACATAATTTCCAATTGTTTTGAGCCTCAAGAGAGATGATTAAGCGAACGGTATCAAGTCTAGAAACAGGAGCAAATACCTCGGTATAGTCTTCTCCTTCTTTTTGCTTATACCCCTTTGCTACAAGCCTTGCCTTGTACTTGTTGATGGAGCCATCCGGATTCTTCTTTATCTTGTAGACCCACTTCACACCAATAGGTTTTTTATATGGCGGCAAGTTCGTAAGTTCCCATGTATTGTTCTTTTCAATCGCCTTTATCTCATCTTTCATGGCTTGCTTCCATTTATCTTCTTTACTTGCATCATCAAAAGAAGTTGGATCTTCTCCTACAAAGAAAGCAAAGTAAACGGTTTCATCATTTTCAACTTGCTCGGAAGAGTCGTATATGTCTTGCAAAGTTCTCATTCTTAGAGGTGGACTTTGAGAAGAATCTTCACTCGATGAGGCTCGAGGAGAGGAAGGAACACTTTCATCTTGAGAGCCATTGCATTTATCACCAAAATTGGGCAGCCTTATTCTTTTATCTTCGTCACAATCAAATGTAGAACTTTCATCGAATCGAACATCACGGCAAATCATGAATTTCTTTGTGTTCGGGTTGTATAACTTATAGGCTTTGCTCCTCTCACTATATCCAATGAAAATGCATTTTTCTGATTTGTCGTCTAATTTATTTCGCATCGCATCGGGGATGTGTGAATAAACAACACTTCCAAAAACTTTCAGGTGAGAAACACTTGGCTTCCATCCATACCATGCCTCATAAGGTGTGCACTCCTTCAAGCATTTTGTTGGAGACCTATTGACTAAATAAACTGCACATGAAACAGCTTCTGCCCAGAATTCTTGCTGCAATTTTTTTTCTTTTAAGCATACACCTCGTCATCTCCATTATAGTTAGATTCTTCCTTTCACTAACGCCATTTTGTTGAGGTGAATATCGAGCTGTTAATTGGTGCCTTATTCCCTGGTCTTTGCAATACTTCTCAAAGTCATTTGAGAAGTATTCTCCTTCTCGGTCTGTCCTCAAAGTTTTTATTTGAAGACCTGAATATTTTTCAACTTCCGCCTTGAAATCTTTGAAAGCTTGGAATGCTTCTGATTTTTCTTTAAGGAAATAAACCCAAACCTTTCTTGTGTAATCATCGATAAATGATATGAAATATTTATTACCTCCAAGAGATGTCACCGGCATTGGTCCACATAGATCTGAATGAACAAGCTCCAACGACCTCTTTGCTCTCCATGATGATTGGGTGGGGAATGGAGTTCTATGTTGCTTTCCAAGTTGACATTCTCCACAAGCTTCATCTATTAGATCAATGTGGGGCAGCCCTTTGACCATCTTCTTTGTTGATTGCAGCTTCAAGCATCCGTAGTTCAAGTGCCCAAACCTATCATGCCATAACTTGGAATCTCCATTATCAACACTCTTAAAACAAGACATTTTAGTAATCTGAAGTTTGAGAGGGAATAAGTTATTTGCAGCTATTCCAATCTTTGCAACAAGCTGATTTTTTCTTGATAAGAAGCAAGTATCGTCATGAAAATGAATGTCATATCCCTTCCTCAAAAGATGATCGATACTAAGCAGATTGCTCTTCACTCCAGGAACATAATAAACTTCTGACATCTTCTCTAACTTCCCTAATTTTGTTATGAAAGCCACTTCTCCAACTCCTTCAATTTTATAAGCTTTAGCATCACCAATTCTTACTTGTCCATGATCTAATTTTGACAAAGTTGAGAACAGATTTTTGTTACCTGTCATATGCTTGCTAGCACCGCTATCTAGGTGCCACACATCATTCATATCTTTCCCGTGACATGCAAGCAATAACGTTTCTTGAAGGTTCTTGTCTTCATTCTTATATTCATGCATAAAACCACCCTTGAATTTCCTGCCTTCCTGATGCTTGTACCAACATTCATCAATCTTGTGGCCTGGTTTGTGGCAATGAAAGCATTCGATGTAGCCTCGTTCTCTACCTTTTTGATAACCACGAACTCTTCCTCTTTGTGAGAACCTCAAGTTCTGATTTTCTTCTCCTTCATTTAGATTGTTTTCATTGCTTGAAAAGCTTCTTCTTCGTCCTCGAAAATTGAAACCTCTTCCTCTAAAATTTCCACCTCTTCTACGACCACGATAAGAGCCACGACCTCCCGTAGACATAATTTAGGATTTTAGAACTTGATCTGGTTAGGAAGGAGGAAGATTCCTAAGATTAATTCTGATCTCATGAGCTTTTAATGTTCCTTGAAGATCTTCCAAAGTGAGGGTGTTGAGATCCCCTGATTCTTCAATAGCAACCACAAAGTAATCAAACTTTGGTGGTAAGCTAAGGAGAATTTTTTCAATGACTCGTCCATCTTCTAAAATCTCCCCATTAGATGCCATTTGATTAACAACTGAACTTACTTTTGTAAGATACTCAATAATGCTTTCGTGTTCCTTCATTTCTTGTTTTTCCAATTCCGATCGTAAGGTTTGAAGATGCACTTTTTTCACTCTTTGTTCACCTTTATAGGCTGCTTGAATAATCTCCCAAGCTCGCTTTAAACTCTCGGCTTTGGCGATTCTTTCATATACCGGCATCTCGATTGTTTGGTAAATTTGGAATAACGCCTTACTATCCCTTTTTCGATTATCCTTCAAGATGTTTTTATGGGTCGTCGTCAACCCTTCCTCGTTCTCAGGCTCTTTGAACCCTTCTTCAACTATACTCCATAACTCCATTGATTTTAGCAACACCTTCACATTGTTGCTCCAATAATCATAGTTTTCTCCATTGAATCGAGGGATAAGCGAAGCCATATTGCTTGTACTAGCCATCTTAGCTAAATTTTAACCTTGCTCTGAGACCACTTTGTAGAAAGTTCTTTTATTTTGGGAAGAAGAAGAAGATGAGATATTTTTCCAAAAGTCCCTTTTTTCATACATACAGGATAATTACAAGAGGATATATATATATATATATATATATATATATTATATTTTTATTTTTTTTAAAGCTTGTTTTTTATAGGGATCCGCAACCCTGAGTTTCCAACCCCATGAGATTTTGAACCCACGACCTCTCACTAGGTGGAGAGGTACTACCACTACTGGGCCAATAGCCCAATGGTAATTATAAGAGGATATATATATCACTTAAGACAAGAGTCTAGAATAAGCTTATCTTCTAGAAACTTCTTCCAAGTCATCTAGAAACCTCCCAAATTTGGATTACTTCAACAATAAATTTGCCTAAATGATTTGTTAGGAGTTAGGGAAGCTAATCCCAATCCCTCGTCCAAGAACGATACACAGAAACATCAATTGAGAAACTAAACAATAACAAAATCAAACGCACACAACGATTTACCCGAAGGAAAGAAGTGGAAAACCCTAACGGGTAAAAAAACACTTAACACCACTATGACTCAAATAGGTTACAATCACTCAAGCTTCCTCAAAGCTTTAATGAAGTCTCCCAAACCCTAACTTTCACTCTAAGAATAAACTCACATTTTGTTCTCAACAACACCTCAGAAATACACTAAGTATCATTTATATACCTGAGAGGATATTACATGAGTTATGGCTCAAAGTACGAATCACGAGACAGGTAAATGATCAACAAAGCAACTTAAAAAAGCTAAAATACGAGGTCAATTCGAACATAGACTAAAGTCAATTCAAGCAGACCTCTGTCTGAGACTTTTATTTGAATAGTGACTAAAGCCTATTCGAACAGAGGTCTATCTGAGATCTATTCAAACAGAGACAAAAGTTTATTCAAATAGAGAGACCTCTTCTGTTCGAACAGAAACACTGAAAATCACCAGAAATTCATGTTTGATTGACTCATTTATGAAGGCATGCTACGGTCAAATCGATCCATCCGATCACATGTAAGCAAAGATAGCCAAAGCCTTACGATTTAGAGGCACTTTGTGAGAAGTGGGTCTTTCTCTATGATAAGGCAGGCAAAATCTTTTTTTTGAGGCTGAGAAAGGTCTACTTTTAGTCGCGCTCGTATGCTAAAGGGTAGCAATTGTTGTAACGTTAGTGCGTTGAGCTGTGTTGCTAAAGGGCAGCAATTGTTGAAACATTAGCGCTTGGAGCGATATGGTTTTGGGAGAAGGTGGACCCTCGACTCAAAAAGACTACACTTTTCCACCTTCGTCTTTGATCCTTGTTCGTCCCACGAACATAATGAACTTTCACGAACACCAAATTTGAATTCATTACTCAACAATCTTGTCACACTCCAAATTTAAATAATTAAAACCTATTTAACTAATATCATTCAAGACGTACAGGTCGGGGAATCTAAAGATTCACCCCCACAAATAACCATGCTAACAGAATATACCTCAGCCATTCATTATAGCAATTCATCAGAGTTATAAAAGGATAAGAATAGCGGAAGTGAAAGATAAATATCAAATCTAAAATAGAATCAATTATCTCAAAAACATAAAACAACAAAGAATGAAATGAGTTCAACGGAGTCCGATATCTCAAAGAATTAAATAAGCAAGTAAAGACTAACGGCAATAGTAAGAACTAAGCTTCAATCCTAACTGTAGCTCTCTACAACTCCACGCAACTACTCCGTCTCTAAAATGTTTAAAAATGCGAGAGTGAACAAACCACGGCCCACTATAATCCAACAAGGCTAACTTCCATACTAATAAAACTGATGTTAGAATGAAGAGGAAAAGATGAACGTGATAAGATATGCTTATCGTTCGATATTACTAAGTGAAAAATGAATTAAATATGAGAAATTGATATAATTCAAATGATGCCCTAATGTTAGATGATTAATGATGTTAGACCGATGAACTCAATCCTATAATTATTTGGCTGATCAACCGCTAGTGTATGGTGACATTAATGGATGCAAGGGGTTCAATTTTTGTCAAGCTCGGCCAAGCTAAGGATATTTCAACCCAAGGAGCCTAGTTGTCCTTACTCTATTCAGATTCCAATGAATTTTAACCTCACAGAAGAGAAGATGGGTACAAAAGGAGAATTGGCTCATTGATAGACACGTAATATTTACGTGTACAACTTTTAAATTTATATCTACCTAGTTATTTATTAAATAAATGTGACATTAATAATACTTTTGTTTGTATTTACATAAATCGGTCACATGATAAACAAGTCGTACATTTTTCTAGTTTTTAACGAAGAACAAGGGTGATGCACTCCAACAATGATTTTCATTTGAAGTTGTCAACCAAAGGCCCATGCATGGAAGCCCATTGAAGAGAATTAGATATAGATATTATTCTAATGAGTTGTAATATATATGCATAATTTTAGGCATTGTTTAGGGGATTTTATATTAATGGTGATATTTTGTAACACTTCCTATACTCTATAAATATCAGGGGAATCCCACCCAATAAGCAATAAAGTTTTTATTCTTCTCTTTTTCTTGTCTTTTACTTTTTTCGTAGTAATAGTAGTATGGCAATGATCAAAGGGATGAGTAGCTAATATTCTTAGCCAAGGCTTGAGGAAGTTCTACCCAATGTAGCCTTAGTGTAGATTGTGTAGCTTAGTTAGAGTAATTACTTTCTCTTTATCCTGGAATATTGTATATGCGTATTCCTTCGTCCTATGCTTGACCATAGCTAGGATTAAGAGGAATAAGGAATATAAGTAACCATCTTGTTTGATCATAACAAAATAGGTTAGGAACATGGAGAAGAGAACATAATCAATGCTTATCAACCGGACTATAGTTGAATATGTTGGTTTATGGGTAGTTCCCAATCAATAATTATTTTATCTCATTATGTATTATATATACCCGGCCAAGGATATGCGATACAGGAATTCGTGAATACTCTAACTAGGTACACTATCTCAAGGTTACAACGGATGAAGTGGAATCACGCTGTGGTTTCTTCTCCAATCGTATCAACACATTTTCTAGTTTGTGTTTTATTTTAATTTATTTACTTATAAAAACCCAAAACTCATTCTTATTGGATAAAATTAGTAGCTCGAAGCATAATTTGCACTACAAGTCTTTTGGGATACGACCCCGCTTACCCTTGTAGTTAATGGTACACCGTGCGCTTTCGGGTCTTTTAAGACGTCGGTTTAAAATCGATCAAGTTTTTGGCGCCGTTGTTGGGGACTTGCAGAGTTGCATTTTATTTTTGAGTTGTTTTATTTTAAGCCAATTTTTCTTTTTTATTTTTCATTTCTTTTTCTTTTTCATTTTTTTTTTTTTAGATCCAGAAATAAAGTGATTGACTGATTGGCTCAAACTCTCTTGACGCTACTGTATGTGTGAGGTCTGTCTCTGAATGTTTTACGGTTTTTGATTATCTATATTTCACAATTGGGAAATATGTTTGCTACAAAATTTTTAGATAATTCAAAACCCTTTCCGAATTTCTATAAATCATATTTTTCTGCTTAGTCGTCTGAGAGTTACAGCCTTTTGAAACAACAGTAAAAACAGTCTTAGTAAAAAACGCCGTTGTTCATTAATCACTTGCTTTGAGCATTAGGAATGCTAAATTATAGAAAACTTCCTTCTTGAATATTTTTTCTTTCTGAATTATATTTCCAAATTGATATTATTTAATGTTCTTTCTCAATCGAGCTGAAAGATATACGCATTTGAAAATCAGGACATCATAGACAACAATAAACTAGGAAATTGAATTAATATTGTTATCGCAAGTTCACTAATCATTTTTCTCTTATTTTGCAGGATAGTACAAAGTTGGAAACAAGATGGACAATACACAAAGCTAAAAGCATTATCAAATCCATCCTTCTTGTGCCCCCTAATTGAATAGGCACTTCCTTCTTTCGCCCCTTAAGTGAAGGGGCGGCCACGGCTACACCAGAAAACACTTCCCGTAGGTTGGTACTTCTTAAAACTTGACATCTAGAAAGGGTACATATCCGCTCCGCCCCGGCACTAGGACATATAAAGTCATGTGGACTGTACAAATACACGCTGCTCTAATAAAAAAAATTGCTGTGGTTGGATTGACCTATTATTATGTTTAATATTTTTTTTGATTCCAACATTAGTAAAGGTAAAAATTGTCAGAGACTTGCGGGATTTCATCACCCAAAAAGCTCTCCAACAAGTGGGACCACCCATTAGGGATACGAAGAAATTTGTATCACACGAAAATCGAACGTCCCGGACCCTAAAATAACTGTTAATAAAAAAGAGTAGTAAGATTCCCGCGGGATTTCATCACCCAAAGGATAGGTGTATCGAACCGGGGTACAAACACTGGTTTATAGGATACGGCCCCCGCCTAGCGCCGCGAAATACTGGTTGTAGGTTTGCGACGTCACCGTTCCGAGTGTTGACGTACGATAAGGCGACTCGCTAGGGCGTGAGGACTGAACATCTACTTTAAGCTGGTACTAGCATAGTGACGCAGGGGAGTATAGGAACAAAAGCCTTTTACCATCGTACCCATTTTGAATATAGAAAAATATAGGGGTGACTTAATTATTACTTCTAAAAAATGTTGATGTGCTAGAATCTAGGTTTGATCGATTATTTACTGCAACGGGTGCTAAATTTTATAAATTATTAGTTGTGCATGATCAATTGGGCACGTGAAGGAAAACATTTAGGAAGCTTACTGGAACCTTTGCCCATTTACGGGCCACCATCTCAGCCTAAGCGGAGAGGGCGACCACCTCGCCCAGTCAATTCAATAGAGGACTTAGGAGCACCAATTTGGGAGGATAGTGATCCATCTCGAGTTTTCCCAATTTTAAAGGAGGGTAATTCATCTTGAGTTAACCCAATTAAAATTATTGTCGAGCTAGAAGTCAAACCCTCAATCATGGCTGCCGCCAAATCTCTTAGGGACTATTAGATCCCAGTGGTGAGTATATGCCTTCATGTATTGTGTTACCAGTTGTCACGATAAACCATTATAAAATCAAGCCGAGTGTGATCCAAATGTTACCTATTTTTTGTGGGCTTGATTCTGATAGCCCTTATAAGCACGTCTACGAGTTTAAAGAAATCTGTGCGCTCTCCAAATACCAACATTTTACTGAGGATTCCGTCCGCCTTTGTTTATTCCCATTCTCACTAAAAGACAAGGCGAGTCATTGGCTTGATTCATTGGTACCAGCATCTATCAATTCATGGGATCAAATGGAAACTAAGTTCAAAACCAAATGGTTTTCTATAGGAAAAACCCTCGCTCTTAGAAATACAATTGTTGAATTTGTTCAAAATGAAAGTTAAATATTTTACGAGTCATGGGTGAGGTATAAAGATCTTCTTTCACAATGTCCCCATCATGGTTTTGAGAAACAACATCTAGCCCAGATCTTCTATCGTGGAATAACTTCTGAGAATTATTATAGACTAGAATCCATGTATAGTGGAAAATTCCAGGACCTTGAACCTGATAGAGCTTATAAGGAGTTTGAGACATTGGCTGAGAACTCTCAGCAGTGGGATTTTGATCCACATAGAAATATTTATACAGCCAAGAAAGGTGGCTTATACGAAGTAAAGTGAGGGAACGGCCATCAAAGCCCAATTAGATACTCTTACCCGAAAAATTAAGGCTATGACTACGAATCAATCTAAGGGTAGTATGAACCAAGTTCAGCACAGGGTTACACCGTTTGTTATGATGTAACCCATTTGACTCATATGTGCCCCATGCTCAATCAAATGAATAAGAATTAAGAGCAAGTAAATTCTTTGAATAATACCTATAAGAGGGCCCTTTGACCTGTACAGGCCAACTTGGCTGAACCACCCAAATTTTTTGTGGAAGAACAACCAGCCCAGTTCAGGTTTTGGAAAGCCACAAACCTCAGGTCATAATTTGCCTAGGAATCCCCTTTCTCAATCTTATGCTCAGGCATCTCAGCAATCCTTTCAGTCATCTAAACAGTTCTCACCCATTCCACCCAAACCATCTTTGGACGATACCATTGCTCTCTTTATGCAACAATCAGTACAATTTCAGCAATAAATAATGCAATTTCAACAACAGACTTTGGTGAATCAGAATTCTACATCCCAATCTATCTATAATATCGAGACTAAGATAGGAAAATTTGTAAATGCATTGGATGAGAGACCACCAGGTACGCTACCTAGCCAACCTTTATCTAATCTGAAAGGACCATCGGGGTTTAATTCTAGCTCAATCCCAAAACAGGATAATGCCATTACAACTCTTCGAAGTGGTAGACAAATTGATAACCGAGTTAAAATGCCTAGGGTTGAGCCAATACCCGTTGTTATTGAGGATGAGGTCGGTACGAGTGAACCTTATAATAAATCGATGGAGTTGCCTACCTCGTCTATTTCCCTACCAAAGGTACATTTTAAGCCGAAGGTGCCTTATCCACAATGCCTTCTTCTGGCTAATAAAGGGATTCAATTTGACGATATATTGGATACATTTAAGCAAGTTCATATAAATATTCTAGTACTCGATGTCATCATGCTTATCCCTGCATATGCCAAATTCCTTAAGGATACGTACACTAGGAAAAGGAAAATCAATGTGCACAAGAAAGTCTTCTTGACTAAGACATTAACCCCTCCTAAGCTTCGAGATCCTGGAAGCCCAGCCATCCATTGTAAAATTAGAAATCACAAGTGGATAGAGCATTACTCGACTTAGGGGCTAGTGTGAATGTCTTACCTTACTCGGTCTATTAGGAATTAGGACTTGGAAAACTCGAACCTACTCGAATGATACTTTAATTGGCTGACAGGTCAATACGATACCCACGAGGTATCCATGAGGATATTCTTATCAAGGTTGATACTCTCATTTTTCCTGTGGACTTTGCTGTTTTGGACACTGAAGATGTAAAGAATCCTGGCTGTGAGATTCCCATTATATTGGGTCGCCCTATCATTGCGACTGTTCATGTCATTATTAATTGCTTTAATGGGGTCTTACAACTATCAATGGGAAACATTAAGATCAAGCTCAATGTTTTTAACAATAATACTCAAGTCCCTCATTCTAGTGACATGGCTAAGCTGCAAATGATTGACTCCTTAGTTTATAACTCGTTGCCTAAATCATTTTCTGAGGTCCCCTTAGAATCATGTCTTGCGAACTTTGGGGAAGACTTTGATGAAAATCTGATTGTTAAAGAACTTAATGCTCTACTTGACTCAACACTTATTTTTATCAAGTCCAAATGGAGACCTCATGTTGAACCTCTAGAACCGTCCACTACTTTGCCTATTCCATCCATTGTTAATGCACCAAAGTTAGACCTCAAGCCATTACCTAAGACTTTGAAATATGTTTTCTTAGGTGATTCTAACACTCTTCCTGTGATTATAGCTTCCATTCTAAATGTTGACCAGGAAAGTAGATTGTTAGGTGTCTTTGAAAGACACAAATCAACCCTAGGGTGGTCTATAGCAGACTTGAAGGGGATTAGCCCGGCCGTTTGTATGCATCGCATCAATATCAAGGAAGGTGCTAAAAATTCTCGCAAGATGCAATGGCGGTTGAATCCCACCATGATGGAGGTGGTGAAGAAGGAAGTTCACAAACTTTTAGACTCGGGTATCATATACCCCATTTTGGATAGTAAGTGGGTCAGCCCCGTACAGATTGTACCTAAGAAATCAGGGATTACTGTAGCTGAGAATGACAATAATGACCTAATCCCCACCCGCATGACCACCGGGTGGCATGTATGTATCGACTACAGGAAATTGAACACGGACACAAGGAAAGATTATTTTCCTTTTCCTTTCATTGATCAAATGCTTGAACGCTTTGCCAGAAAAAGTCATTACTATTTTCTTGATGGTTATTCTGGATACAATCAGATCTCCATTGCCCCAAAAGATTAGGAGAAGACAACTTTCACATGTCCCTATGGGATATATGCTTATCGATGTATGCCATTTGGGTTGTGCAATGCACCCGCTACATTCCAGCGTTGTATGATGAGCATATTTTCTGATATGGTTGATAAATTTCTTGAAATCTTTATTAATGACTTTTATGTGTATGGATCATCTTTTGACGAATGTTTACACCATTTAGAGCTCGTGCTAGAACAATGTGCACAAACCAATTTGGTGTTAAACTGGGAAAAGTGCCACTTTATGGTGACACAAGGGATAGTTCTTGTACTTATTATCTCCAACAAAGGGATTGAAGTCGATAAGGCCAAGATCGACATTATTTCTTCTTTACCTCCACCTCGGACGGTTAAGGCCATTCGATCATTTTTGGGGCATGCTGGGTTTTATCGCCGGTTCATCAAAGATTTTGGTAAAATTTCCCAGCCCTTGTGCAATTAACTTGCTAAGGACACTGATTTCAACTTTGATGATGCATGTTCAGGAGCTTTTGAGAAGATCAAACTTTTATTAACTTCAGACCCTATCATCCAACCTCCCAATTGGAAACTTCCCTTTGAGCTCATGTGTGACACTTCAGATTACGTTGTTGGAGCAGTTTTAGGGCAAAAAGTAGATAATAAGCCTCATGTTATTTATTATGCTAGTCGCACGCTTTATGACGCACAGTTAAATTACTCCACCACAGAGAAGGAGTTATTAGTCATTATGTTTGCCTTGGAGAAATTTTGATCATACCTTGTTGGCTCTAAAATTATTATTTATACCGACCATGCGGCCTTAAAGTATTTACTATCTAAAAAAGATGTTAAGCCTTGGTTAATCAGGTGGATTCTTTTGTTACAAGAATTTGATATCAAAATTCGAGAAAAGAAAAGTATTGAGAATGTGGTTACGGATCATCTATCTCGAATTCTCATTGACGGTGCTGAAGATTTTCTCCCTATCTTAGAGACATTTCCTGATGGGCAGCTCATGGCTGTCTCACAACTGCCTTGGTACGCCGATATTGTCAATTATCTTACTACGCAACGATTACCTGCTCATTGGTTAAAGCAAGATAAAACCAAATTCTTGTATGAGGTTAGACATTTTAGTTGGGACGATCCTTATCTTTATAAGTTTTATTCCGACCAAGTGATTAGGAGATGCATCCCAAATGATGAGTTCCATAGTGTACTCATATTTTTTCATACTTTAGGTTGCGGAGGACATTTTGGGACCAAGAAAACTGCTGCAAAAGTCCTTAAATCTAGTATTTATTGGCCTACCCTTTTTAGTGACGCACATACCTTTTGTTCTAAATGAGATAGGTGCCAGAGGACCGGGAATATTTCTCATCGAAACATGATACCCTTGAACAACATCCTTATTGTTGAACTATTTGATGTTTGGGGCATTGACTTTATAGTTCCATTTCTTTCTTCTCGCAGTTACCTTTACATTCTAGTTGCAGTCGATTATGTTTCTAAATGGGTTGAGGCGGTGCCATGTCAAACAAATGACCAAAGCCCGTGGTAAAAATTTTGAAAACCATTTTTAATCGTTTTGGCACGCATCGGGCAATTATTAATGATGGTGGTAAATATTTTTGTAACCGTATCTTTCAAAATCTTTTGAAAACTTACTCCATCACTCATAAAGTTGCCACACCTTATCATCCACAAATAAGTGGTCAAGTCGAAGTATCCAATCAGGAGATCAAAAGAATTTTAGAAAAAATTGTTCGAACCGATCGTAAAGATTGGTCTGATCGTCTTGATGATGCCCTTTGGACATATCGAACAGCTTATAAAATCTTGATTGGTATGTCACCCTATAACTTATCCTTGGAAAGGCTTGTCACTTACCTGTGGAATTAGATCATAAGGCCCTCGGGCTATAAAGGCCTTCAACTTTAAAATGGATAAAGCCGGATCACATAGAAAACTTCAACTTTCTGAACTTAGCGAACTTTGTTGCGAGGCTTATGAAAATGCCAAAATTTACAAGGAACAAACTAAAGCTTTTCATGATAAGTCCATTATTCGCAATACTTTTGAGCCTGATCAGAATGTGTTACTCTACAATTCACGGCTACGTTTATTTTTTAGGAAATTACTTTCTCGTTGGTACGGCCCTTTTGTAGTTAAAACTATTTATCTTCATGAAGCAGTAGAAGTGGAGGATCCTAAGAACGGAAATATTTTTAAGGTCAATGGCCAATGATTAAAACCGTACTTAAAGTCCTACACTTTTGATAATGAGATAACATTTCTTAATAATCTTGTATATAAAAACTGATATTATGTACCCCTATAGTACCATTATAAATCATTTAAGTATAGGGGTACATTTGCCTGGCTAAAGACGATAAACTTAGCGCTTCTTAGAAGGTAACCCTTGACACATTCAGGTGAGACATTTTAGCTTTCTTCATCCATTTATTTTCTTGTTCTGCAACATTGAGGGCAATGCTTGATTTAAGTTTGGGGATAGAAAACCATTTCATGATATATTTTTTGAAGAAAAGTAAAATAATGGCACTTTGACAATTAATGATATATTTTTGTCGAATTTCCAAACACTTAAACTGATTTTACCTTGACATAAATATTATGGACAAACTAAAATTTTGAAATTGTACCGAGTATACACTATAATATTTTGGAATATCTTAAGCTAGATGTACTATCTTTATATTAGCGACTAATTCAAGTTAACTTGACATATTTTGGAAACGTGCACTTCACTGTAGTTTTGCAATTAATACCTTAAATAGATTTTTGCTCAGTATAAGGGAAATTTAGCATTTATGTTAGGAATAGTTTTTTACAAGGGAGACAACTTCCTAAGAATAAGTTCATTCCTACGATAAAAATAAAAAAATAAAAAAAAGCCAAATGTGTTTTAAAAACTTTCACGCTGCAAGGCTACTCGTATGACTGAAAGAGGAAAAATTATCACCAATCTCGAATTTGACCATGAACTATGTGAAAGGAGCATAAGAAAATGTTACTTATGAGAATCCTGAGTCTAGGTCATGATGGGGCACCACACCTTGGCAACCTTAGCCAACTGACAGGGATTGTCGACCGAAAACTCCTTATTACGGAGGCTTCACTAAGAAACAAAGTACTAAAAAGAAAAGGTTTGCAAAAAAAAAAGGTAAAATTTTAGGAAAACGAATTGACTAAGGCACTTGTCAAACTGACCGTTGAATTTATTCCAGTAAGAACTAGACTACCAAAAATTGAGTAAATTATTCTAGACAACATATTAGGCGATAAAGAAATTTTTATTGTACACTCAAATATAGCTAAAGAAAAATACTTGAATCTCTTTCTAATCTTGAGTTAGTACCTCTAGTTTCGGATAAGCTTAAAATATTTTTTGGTATACTTAGGAAAATAACAAGTTTAAGGATTTTTTCATTGGTATATTTTTGTCACAACTAAGTAAGGATAAGTTCACAGGAAATTAGTCATATGTATTCTAGAATTGTTTAAAATATCATTATTGACTTTTGTGGGTATAGTCACTGTAAACCCTCACGAGACGATACTCGTCCACCAGGCTAAACCAGGGGGTTTAACGGCTTGTCCCATACGCTAAATGTAACTGCGTGACATGCGAAAATGGTTTTTGTTTACTTTTACTCAAGGACTAACAAAATATAAGTTTGGTGGTATTTGATAGACACGTAATATTTACATGTACAACTCCTAAATTTATAACTACCTAGTCATTTATTAAATAAATATGACACTAATAGTACATTTGTTTGTATTTACAGAAATTGGTCACATGATAAATATGTCGTACATTTTTCCAATTTTTAACGAAGAACAAGGTGATGAGCTCCAACAATGATTTTCATTTGAAGTTGTCAACCAAAGGCCCATGCATGGAAGCCCATTAAAGAGAACTAGATATAGATATTATTCTCATGAGTTATAATATATATGCATGATTTTAGGCATTGTTCAGGGGATTTTATATTAATGGTGATATTTTGTAACCCTTCCTATACTCTATAAATCGGAAGGGAATCCCACCCATGAGAGATGACCTTGAAGAGTGTAAATCAAAGTTCAATAAGCAATAATGCTCTTGTTCTTCTCTTTTTCTTGTCTTTTACTTTTTTCGTAATAATAGTAGTATGGCAATGATTGAGTAGCTAATCTTCTTGGCCAAGGCTAGAGGAAGCTCCACCCAATGTAGTAGCCTAGTTAGAGTAATTACTTTCTCTTTATCCCAAAATATTGTATATTCGTATTCTTTTGTCCTATGCTTGACCATAGCTAGGATTAGGAGGAATAAGAAATATAAGTAACCATCTTGTTTGACCATAACAATATAGGTTAGGAACATGGAGAAGAGAACATAATCCATGCTTATCAACCGGGACATGGTTGAATAAGTTGGTTTATGGGTAGTTCTCAATCAATAATTATTTTATCTCATGATGTATTGCATATACCCGACCAAAGAATTCATTCTTATTGGATAAAATTAGTAGCTCAAAACATAATTCGCACCACAAGTCTCTTGGGATATGACCCCGCTTACCCTTGAACTTAACTACACCATGCACTTGCGGGTCTTTTAAGGCATCGGTTTATAATCAATCACTCATACTATCCCACACTTCAAGATAGGTCCCATAGGTATGATAGTAACCTGCCCAAACTCACCTACTATTTTAACCAGAGCTAGGAATCCTAGTAGCCTATTAGGAGTTAGTCAATTTAGAGTTAGTTTATGTATCTGACCTTATTAAGTTTTAGAAGAATTTCCCTTATGACCTTCTAATGTAAACAGATCTATAAGATCAATACACAGTTGGCACTAACATGCCTAGGACACATAGGATAAACCACTTGCCTAAATGAGTGGTAAACAATCCTAACATAGATGGATAGTGACTTACTAGTCACAACATCTAAACAACATTTGTCTCTAAAAGATGAACTCGGTATTCAAGGACAAAGCCACGAGAACACTACTCATGCACAACTTTCTAAATGGCGAATGAGAATCACTAACTATGTGTGTCTTAGAATATGACAGACTAAAATGAATGACTACGTAAAATAAGTTAGAAGCAACTATGCCATTAGTGTTCAAGGATAAAGCCACGAAAATAAGCGTAATAGCTTCTCACCAATTCTTGAAGTCTAGAGACAATCAAGTGAACTAGTGGCCAAGCCACGTGTCACCTAGAGAAGTAGTAGCATATTTACCAGATTTGATAAGAACAAGCTAATAGAGTCAGGTCAAAGGTATTTTGTCATTCGAGAAGGTGTCAAGACCACAATAATAGATCTTGACCGTCTACAGTGACCATTATACTTGGTCAAAAAGAGTCATTACACATAATCCATGAAGTTTGCTCACCACCCATTAAACCAGGAGAACAATTATTTTGTAATTATCTGTATATATTATAAATACAGGCAGAGCATAGGTAAACAGGGGGATCTTTCTGGGGTATCATTCTTAACTATGCTTATCAAATCTATCTGCAATTGTAATAATCTAGCACATATTGGATTTATACCTTAAAATACTCCTCGAGGTTGTGGTTTTTCTTAAGTTTTATTGAGTTTCTACGTAAAATCTAGTGTGTTTTGGTTTTATTTACAAAATCATCATAACCTCATTACTAAAAGTATTGACAATGTTTACCAACCGAAAAACTAACCATTACAATTAGAACCGTCTGTGGAAAACTCACTTTTTTATTTACCAAATATTATCCTAAATAGTCATTATCATGACCAACATGAACCTCAAAAGTACCTCTAGTACCCAGAGGAACAACGAGGACATTCCAACTGGCGTCTTACCAAAAACAGTTAATTTACACAATGTTGTCATTGAGCTTCAGAAGCAGATGAAGTCTGACAGGTTTTAGCGGCTTGAAGATCAAAGAATTCATGCTCAAACTCTGTAAGTTGAGAGAGACAAAAGTAGGAAAGCCTTGGAACAACAGAGCTGAACCCTTCAAAAAGAAATGGAAAGGCTGCGAAGGCAACAAGATCGATTTACATTTTGACAAGGATTGCCTCCCCAAGCCCGAAGTGATCATCGATCCAGAGCTTCCCAGAGGGATAACATACCAAGGGAAGAGCAAAATCGAGCATTAAGATCTCGATCAAGGAACCTAGATAGAGTATCATGACATTTTGGGCTCATATTATCAGCATCGACAGCCCAGGGAAGTCAACGAACATGTCATCAGACCCCGCCACCTCTTTCGAGATGACCAGTTAGAGAATGGTTGGGCCAAGAAGGACAAGGAGATTTTGATACTCAGGCTGCAGTTGCACCAAAGAATCTCCCACAATTTATTACCTTGGATGACATGAACAATCAAATTTAGTCCATACATTATGATAATCCTAGTCGAAGATCCACCCAGGATAGGATCGAAACAAATCCTATTTCCCCCCACCTCGAAGTCATGCCAATTCCAGACAACTTTTATATGCCAAAATTTCATCATTATGCAGGCCTCACCGACCCTCTCTCCCCCACGTCTATCACTTCAAAATAGCGGTTAGTCTGTACTCCAAACCTGATCACATACTATCTCATTTATTTAATATGAGCCTTAAAGAAGAACATCCCAGGTGGTTTCACACCATTCCCGAAGGATCGATAACCAGCTTCGCCCAATTACATCGACTGTTCGAATCAAACTATGCACAAGCTTAATAGCGTGAGATAACAGTTGATTCTTTGTTCCTTTTTGAATAAGGTATGAAGGAAACTCTAGCAAACTTTTACAAACATTTCTTACAAGAAACAAGGAACATTGGGAATTCGGACCCAAAGATTATCGTACCTACATTCACCCCAGTATTCTATATCGATTTTAAAGTTTGAGAAGAGCTTATGCTTCACAAACCCAAAACTGTCACCAAAATGATCGATGTGGTTAACAACTACATCGAGCTTGAACGATCCAAGAAAGATAAGATGAAAAGCTCATCTGTTATTCATTCTAATGATGTACTTTCACCACCACACTTAAAACCAACAAGCAATGTTGTTGTCAAACAGCGTGGGCATTTTAACGACAACGTCAAAAGAAAAGGTAGGAAAAAAATAGACCTGTCTCGATCCTGCCTCCTATGATGACTACCCTATCTGCCATCTTAGCAATACAAAAGGGGGATGAGTTATTTTGAGAAGCATAATAAATTCCAGATGTCCCGAATAAACCCTTGTGCCATTATCATAATTAATAGACAAGTAATATTTACATGTGCAACTCCAAAATTTATATCTTACTTGTCATTTATTAATTAAATGTGATACTAATAGTGCTTTTGCTTGTATTTACAGGAATCGGTCGCATGATAAAGAAGTCATACATTTTTGCGGTTCTCAATAAAGAAAATGATGTAATCTACTTTAATAGTTGATCATCCCTTGTATTTGTCAACCAAAAGTTCAATGAAGAACATTGCATTCATGGAGATTATCAAGCCATATAATTTTGTGCATAGGCTAAGGCATGGAGTAAGGGATTTTAAAGCTCTTATATTTTGTGCATAATGGAAGACATTGTTTAGGGGATTTCTCATTTATGTTGATATTTTGTAACCCCTCCTATACTCTACAAATAGGAGGGGAATCCCACCCATGAGAGACATCTTAGAGAGCGTAAATTAAAAGGTACAAAGCAATAAAGTTCTTGTTCTTCTCTTCTTCTTGTTTTTTACTTTTATTGTAGTAATAATATTATGCCAATGATAAAAGGGTTGAGTAGCTAAACCTCTTACCCAAGGCTAGATGAAGCTCCATCCAATGTAGCCTTAGTGTTGATTGTGTAGTTTAGTTAGAGTAATTACATTCTCTTTATTCCGACATAATGCATATTCGTATTCCTTTATCCTATGCTTAACCATAGCTAGGATTAGGAGGAATAATGAATCTAAGTAACCATTTTGTTTGACCATAACAAGATAGGTTAGGAACATGGAGAAGATAACATAATCCATGCTTATCAACCGGACCATGGTTGAGTAATTTGGTTTATGGGTAGTTCTCAATCACTAATTATCTTATCTCATGATGTGTTGCATATACTGGACCAAGGATATGCGATACAAGAATTTATGATATACTTTAACTAGGTATACTATCTCAAGGTTATAACGGATGGAGTGGAATTACGTATTAGTTTTCTCTCCAATCGTATCAACACCTTTTCTAGTTTGTATTTAATTTTCAATTTCTTCACTTATAAAAACCTAAAACTCATCCTTATTGGATAAAATTAGTAGCTTGAAGTATAATTTGCACCATAAGTCTCTTGGGATATGACCCCTCTTTCCTTTGTACTCAATGGTACGCCGTGCGCTTGTGGGTCTTTAAGACATCGATTTTATTATTGATCAATATGGTCCACAACCATGAAAGTGATAATTGTTACTCTCTTATATATATTTTTTGCCGTATTGTCCTGGTAGGGAGGCTCCACAAGTACTTAATCGATGTCCAAAAGTTTTTCGAAGAAAAAACAAAAAGAAAAGAAGTCAAACAAGAGCAAGGACAAGGTCAAGCTTGCCATCTTTATATGATTGAGATTGAAAAAGGTAAGAAGCAAAAGAAAGTTGACAGGACAAAATCACATTCTGCAGCATGATTACATCATCCAAGAAATTCATCAAACTTTTACCCAGCTTCTGCAAAGCCAAACACCTATACCACATTTCCTTTGAAAATTGTGACACCGGCCACGTCAAATGCCTACATGACGACCCATTGGTTATAATGCTCAAAGTAGGATAGGAAACTTATGCACACTCCCAATCAACACCGAAAGCACTGCTGACGTATTATTCAGGAGAGCAATTGACATTCTAGGCCTCAAGGATTCAATCAAATCTCCAACCACAACCATCATAGGATTTAATGGTTCAAAAGAATCAGCTTAGGGAAAAATCACATTGCCTGTTCAAGCAGGGCCGAAAACTACCTTCGTTAAATTCATTATCATCGATGCCGACTCAAAGTATTTGGGAATCTTGGGAAGAAACTGGCTTCATTCTATCAAGGTTGTACCTTCGACATATCATCTGGCATTATGTTTTTCAATAGATCATGGAATATATGAAATCAAAGGGAGTCAAGTTGTGGCGCGAATGTACAAAAATACCACCACAAACTCTCATGCGTTCGAATAGCGTGATACTGAAAAGTTAAATCCGTAGAGCTCGATGGACCAGGGCAAAGTATTTTTATTGGCTCTAAACTCTCATTGGAAGAGAAAGAAACCCTCTTACAACTATTAAAGAAAAATATCAATGTTTTTGCATAGTCTTTTCAAGAAATGCCAAGAATTGATCCTTCTATTGTATGCCATCAGTTGAACCTTGTCCCCGACAGCTAGGCCATAGTACAAAAGCATCGTAACTTAGCCCCCCGACTCCAAGAGGTAGTTAATGAAGAAATCGACAAATTACTTCGAGTTAGATTTATTTGAGAAGTTGAATATCCTAAGTGGCTCTCAAACATAGCTGCAATCCCAAAGAAGAATGGGAAAAATAAGGTTTGCGTGGACTTCACCGAACCAAAAAAATATACACCAAAGGATAACTTCTCCCTTCCTTTGATTCCTTAACTCCTTCACTCCATAGCTGCACATGTACTTCTTTCTATGATGGATGCAGCTTCGGGGTATAATCAAGTCCTACTTGTCGAAGAAGATCAAGAAATGACCACATTCATAATAGAGAGAGGCCTTTACTATTACACCGTCATGCCTTTCGGATTGAAAAATGCAGGAGCAACGTATTAAAAACTTGTCACAAAATTGTTTAAAGATCACATGGGCAAAATTAAGGAGGTTTACATCGATGACATAATTTACAAGAGCCTAAAGTGAGAAGATCATTGTAGCCACCTACAAAAAATCTTTGACATTCTTCGAACATCTCGTATGAAGTTAAACCCTGGCAAATATCAATTTTGCATTGCGCCTGGGAAATTCTTGGGATATCTGGTAAGCAAAAGAGGGATAGAAGTGGAACCAGCACAAATCAAAGCACTTATGGTAATGCCATCACCCCGAACCAAAAAAGATGTCCAGAAACTCGTAGGGAAAGTCGCAGCTTTCCACAAATTTATGACCAAGTTATCTGATCGATACAAACTTCTTTACCTCCTTCTTCGGGGAAACCCATCACCAATGGTAAAAAAACAACCCAAGAAAATCGCATGGACCCCAGAATGTGAATAAGCTTTCAAGGATCTCAAAAGATACTTAGGGCGTCCTCCCATATTGAGTACTCCTGTCGATGGTGAAGTATTAACAATGTATTTATCGACAACGGAAGACTCTATCAGTTATGTCCTTATTCGAGAAGACAACGGCGTGGAAAATTCAATCTACTTCATCAGCAAAACTCTCATGCCTACTGAAAAAAGATACACAACAACTGAGATGCAACTATGGGCCCTGGTGTATAGTTTCCAAAAACTTCAACCTTATTTCCAAACACACCTTGTCAAAGGAATCACCAAATTCCCCCTCAAACTAGTGCTGTCCAAAAAAGAAAAGTCCAGAAGGGTTCAAAAATAAAATGTTTTCCTAGGAAAATACGACGTCACATTCGAGCCACAAATTTTGATTAAAGGATAGGCAGTTGACGACTTCCTTGCAAATTTTCCTGTCGAAGACCCTGAATGGGAGGAACTTAAAGAAGTTCTAGTCGATGACTTAATTGCAGAACCAGACGCATTGTACAAAAGTATAGGATGGAGACTCTTTACAGATGGATCCGCATGACCAAAAGGGTCAGGGAATGGCATCGTTCTTGTTATACCGTCCAATCACTAAATTGAGAAAGCCATCAAACTCAAATTTTATGCAATAAACAATAAAATAGAGAATGAGGCTATCTTACATGGACTAGACCTTGCACTATAACTGGGAGTAGAAGAATTAGCTATCTACGTGGACTCATTACTTGTAGCCAACCATTAGAACAAAAAATTTAAAACATCGGGCAAAATGGTTGACTACGCTGCGCTGGTCAAAGAAAAAAATGAAGAAATTCAAATACGCCGCAATTTCTTATTTGCCACGGGGAGAAAACTAACATGCCGATGCTCTAGCATATATTACTGCAATGCTCAAAGACAGTAAGAAGAACCCTAGATATCAAAGTTATCGAACATTCCAGCCTCGAAGTAAGTTATTCCATGCAAATCCAAGCTGCGGACACTAACGATCCCGAAGATTGGAGAAAACAATTCCTTATATATTTTAATTCTAATACCCTCCTTGAGAATAAGGAAGAAGCTCTATCTTTGTTAGCCAAATGTCTAAAATTCAAAATCCAAGGAGGACCACTATACTAGATTACAAGTGGAGGCCCACTGATCGAATGCATCTCTCAGAAATAAGCCCAAAGCAAGATCAAGGAACTTTACGAAGGAATTTATGCTGCACATATCTCAGGACGATCATTAGCGCAAAGAGTATTCACACAAGGTTTATACTGGCCGAAGATGAGACAAGACTGCGAAGACTTTGTTTGCAAATACTGTAAATGTCAAATCTATACACAAGACATCAAAAGTCTAGCTCTCGACCTACATGTCAACAATGTTCTCTGGCCATTTAAAAGATGGGCCATCGACATCATTGGTCCATTCAACCCTGCATTGGGAAACAAAAATTTTGTCCTTGTAGTTATAGACTATTTTACGAAATAGGTCGAAGCTATACCGCTTTGTCATACTGATGAGAATGAAGTAATCAAATTCTTATGAGAGCATATCATAACTCGATTTGGTTGTCCATAAATGATAAGATCTGATAATGATAAATAATTTATCAGCAACAAAGTCCTCAAATTCCTCTACAAATACAAAATCCAGTTAACTACTTCGACGCCGAACTATCCATAGGGAAATGGCCAAGTCGAGGCTATTAATAAAGGCATCAAGTCAAGATTACAAAAAAGAAGGGCAGATGGGTTGAAGAACTACTTAACATTTTATGAGCATATAGAACAACACCTCGAACATCAATAGGCTAACACCATTTATGTTGGCCTTTGGTACTGAAGCTGTAATCCCTTCAGACCTCGACCTCCCAATCATTTGAAGACAAATCACAAATGAAGAAATTGAGCTTAGACTTCTCTGTAATCTTATTTGGATCGAAGAAATTCGTGATCATGCCATTATAAACTTGGGTGATACCATGACAATCTAAGGAAGGCATACAACAAGAAGGTAAGGAAATGCACATTCGACATATGCCATCTTGTACTTTGACAGATTTTGGACAGTACTCGACTATAAAAATCGAGCATGTTATTAGAGAATTGGGAAGGTCCTTACATTATCAATGACAAGACCGCCAGTGGTACCTACTGGTTGATGACTGAAAACAAATTACAACTAGAATTTCCATGGAATGCAACCCATCTAAAGGTGTTCAATAGAAAGAAGTTGTAATCTAATCAATATTTCTTCAATTAAAAAGTTTTCGTTCCCGTCAATATATCATCTATTCTACTTCTTTCTTTTGACAAAACTTGACAAGTATTTATCAAATTTAAGTTTTCTTTTCTTCGACAAACAAATCTCCAATTATAGGAGATTTCAACTCAACATCATTACTAAAATCGACAACTCATTTATGGCTGTCTTATCAATCAAACGGATATCCTATACAGGAAATATATCTACAATTTATTTTTATACTCGACCAAGCCTAACATGGCTATCTTATCGTTATACTCAGATATCTCTCCCATGAGAAACTTCTAAAAAATCTTTTACTATCATCTCGAATATCCTCTTTAATCAAATCCAAACAACATATTTAATAACGAGAATACCTCTGTCTCATTCATCGATAAATCCAAATATTCTGTGTTGCAAAAATTAAACCATTTACCAAATTCATTCAACATCACACTCAAAGTTATCAGGTCCCATTGACCACTTGTACAAAAAAAATAATACCAAACTTCAAAACAAAACCAATAAAGAAAGATAAAGCTTATAACATTACTTTTTACTTCTCCGGGGAGATTATGGGGGTTGTTAACTTCACCGGAAGACCAGGAGTTAAATCAACGACAAGCTCCCTTTCTATCTGCTCCGCACCATCAGCCAAGGTCGGGGCAACTTCTTGAGCCTCGAGAACCTCCTCCTCCGCATCAGAGTCGACAAATGTCGCCCCTGCAGCAGCAACCAGGCCTTTGTAAAAATCTTTCCTTTCTTCCATCAGGTCAAACTGCCCAGAGAAGTTAGCTTTCATACGCTTGAGAGAATCATTGTTAGACCGATCTACTTCTACGGTAGCTTTAGCAAGAACCTTGGCCTTCTCTACCTCTATCGATCCTCACACAGATAAAATCTGTTATCGAACATCGTCCACACAATTAGACTTTTGCAGAGCCAACGCATCTTCCCTCTCCTTTGCAAGTTCGACCATTACCTTCTTAATATTTTTCTTCTTCTTCATCTCCCATATCTTCTTAGCCTCGCAAACAGCAGTCTCCTTCAACTTATCTGTGCCAAGCTTCAACTTTTCCAACTTAGCTTCTAAGTTTTCCTTCACCTTAACCAGCTCATCTTTTTCCTTGACAAGTTCTTTCTCGATATTCTTATAGATAAGCAGCTGGTTTGCCAAAGTCTTAGTACCAAGGAGAATATGCTTCCCATTGATCAGCAACTTCTTGATCTGTATGATAGTAATAATGTGAGACCACGAATACGGAAGTAACTTCGTTAAACAGAATAAAACATAAAAATTCCTCATCTTATTCATTGTTTTGTGACCTTTGATGAAGAAGGTCGACAAACTCTCTGCTCTTACCAGGCAGTCAACAAAATCTTTCTCCAAGGACGTTGTCCCAGCAGTATAGGACTCGATGGTCTGTTGGGCCTCCTCTACAGAATTTCTAAGATTCTTAACAACCTTCATCTTCAGCGAATTGGGAGAACTTTTCCTCCCAGTCCCAGCCTTCTACTGCGTAACAGTAGTTGGCTTAGGGGCACTAGAAGTCCCTGATCCAACAACTCTAGACTTCTCTACCTTCTCGACTGGAGCCTGTCGAGTCAACCTCTTTGATGATATTACAGCGGCAATAGGAAGTTTGGCAGCTCTCTCTCTTATTTTTGCCAAAGATCCTACTTAACAGGGCCTCTCTCTCTGTAATGGCAAATTCAGTGGTGTACCCACTGAGATCAAGGTTCTCGAGAGGAATACTTGATTCAGCAGTTCTTTTTTTTTTGCTAACATTTTTCCGTCGACAACTGGATCTTCAGAACCTCTAGTTCGGGATCACTTAAAACCAACCTCCCTAAACAACCCTTCTACATTTTCTTGGTCTTCGACAAGAGAATCAACCCACCTAAAGTAATTTGTTCATAAGGTTTACAACTTCTCCGTCCCCTTAAAGTTTCTATCTATCTTCTTTGTAGCTGCATGAACAAATAGCAGCAGTTAATATTTCATCAACATACAAAGTTCAACAACGTATATTCAACATTTAAATACATACATACAAAAACCACTAATCTAGATGAAAATTTTTGGGTCGAACTCATAGTTCCCTGAAACAAGTAGACAGTCGCCAAAGTATTGCCTCCCAGTCGACCATCTCATAAAATAAGGGCCTCTTGAGAAATCTGGCTAAGTAACTATAGCCAACTTTTTGAGGGTTGTGCTTTAGTGTGTAATACACACACAAATTATCGACAGAAACCAAATGTTCTCCCCTCTCCAGTAGTGGACCATTTAATATTGTCATTATCCTAAAGAGGTCGTATACATTTGGATTAAACTGCCCTGGAGTCACATTATAGAAATTTAACAGCTTCTTTTGATGAGCTCGAAGGGGTAACTTTAAACCTTTTTTTATATGTTCTAGAAGAACCAGAATGCCCTCCATAGGGAGTTCTTGGTCAGTCATTTCCCCAAGATACTCTTCCAGCCTAATATTATCAGGGATGCCATACTTTTGTTTGAAAATCAAATTTTCATTGGTTTTCTCGGCATCCCCATAACACTCCCCAACAAAATCCATATCTACCTCTTCCTCGCCTCCATCTCCACCCCCACCAGTACATTCTTTTCGATCTCTTGGTTGCGGCTCATGTTCCACATTAGTTTTTATTCTCTCCCCATCAGAAACCTTGACAACCTTAGTTTCTAGCCTCGCTCGATTCTCATGAGCCATGTCAACATTATTCTCCCCAAACCTATAGTTCATACCCAAATCTAATACACAGATAGTCGCATCGATTATTAATGGCTCTACATCGACAAGGTTACCAAATATTCTTTCCACCTCAGCATCATGACAATTAATGTTTTGAACTGGTTCAGCTATTTTTAACCTGAAAATCATAATTCTTTTTTTTAAGATAGTAAGATATCATATCTTAAATACTATATATTCCTATTTGTTAGTATAAATACTGTTGTCGAGTATTTCCCTCCAACAAATCATTATATCCGCTACAATCTAGTTCTCGACCAAGAAAATAACTGATGTCTTCCAAGTTTTATTTTGAAAATTATTTCTTCAACATTATTACCTTAATTATCGATCCAAATCACGAATCAATTTTATTAAGTTCTAGCATCAATATCTTTTTTCGAGAACTATTTAATTTCCCTAATAATTTATCTCGAAGTTTTTAAGCATAAGAAGCTTCTCGAAGATGTTTTATATAACACCTAGATTCCCGCCAAAAGGAGACCAAATCCATTTTATTTTATTTTTTCCTTTTTCTCTGGCGTAAAATCAAGCAATATACGGCGTATAATCCGGTAGAGTATTTTCCCCAAACTCCTCAATCCCTTAAACACCCTATTTACTCCAAAAAAACTGCCAAAAATCACACTGTAATACTTGCGGTAACAAGAATTTAACCTTTCTCCACCTCACTCCAAACCAGAGCAAAGTTCAATACCCACAACACCCATTATCACCAATACACCCTCGAACATCAACAAACTTCTCCATTTCATCTCCAAATCACAAAAATACAGAAAAATCCTAAAAATAGATTTCTGCCAATTTCTCAAAGAATACTCACTCTCACTAAAATTAATTACTACCAATAACTCATACAAGTATAAACTACAAAGGGTTTGTAAGAGATCATATTACATACAACCAAGCATGGATAAAAGAATTCCAAGAAAAAGAAAAACCAACCTTGGTGACGAGCAGCTCGTGAGTCTCTCTCCTTTGCAAGTTTCGCTTTCTTGATAAGCATAATAATCTTCTCAGAACCAATGATGGAAGGATTAACAACAGCAGAGCGCAAAGAATTACCTTTAATTTTTTTTGGAAAAATGGAGTGTGAATAGTTGGCACCCGAAGAGCTATTTGTAGGCCCCACGTGACGGTTCAACGCACACCTTCGAGACTCTTCGGCTAACCGCCTAGCAAAATGTCTAGCATGCCTCTTCTCAAATTCATGAACTCTTCGCCTCATAAAAGATAATAAACTATTACATTGTTGCTCTAAACTATCTAGATACATCTCTACCTTCTCTGTTTTCTCTATCTTCACCAATGCAGTTCTTAAACTCATAAAAAGATATTGTACATCCACTTCCTTATAACCTAATATATCACATGCAGGAATACACCTAGCCATTGTTCTTTGAACTCCTAAACCATATATTTCATTTTTTCATCAACGTCCTATTTTAATGGGACAGTTGTAACTACAATTCAAAATTTAAATTTCTAGACTTATTCGATAAGAATATAGTTCCTACTGCGAACATCGAGTATGCTTCATTCAAAATCATTTTATCATCATCGAAAAGATTCGTCACTTGTTTACATATATACCATTACAGTTGAAACACGGCACATGATTGCTCTATACTTCAGCCACCAGGTTCAGAATGTTCTTCTCGACACAACAAGTAATTGTATTGAGAATGGGGCGATTGTAGTAGCATATTATCTAGATTCGATAATGACAAACTACTAGAGTCAGGTCGAAGGTATCTTGTCATTTGAGAAGGTGTCAAGACCACAACTACATATCTCGACCCTCTAGAATAACCATTATACTTGATCAAAAAGAGTTATTGCACATGATTCGTGAAGTTCGCCCACCACCCATTAAACCAGGAGACCAATTATTTTGTAACTATTTGCATCCATTATAAATACAGGTAGAGCACAGGTCAATAGGAAGATCATTTTGGGGTATCATTCTTAACTATACTTATCATATCTCTCTGTAATTGTAATAATCTAGCACATATTGGATTTATACCTTAAAATCATCCCCGAAGTTGTTGTTTTTTTTAGGTTTTACTGAGTTTCTACGTAAAATCTAGTGTATTCTAGCTTTATTTGCAAAATCATCATAACCTCATTACTAAAAGTATTGGCAAAGTTTACCAACTGAAAAACTAGCCATTACAAGAGGTTATACTAAGTTAAAGAGTAGTTAAGTACCTATCTAACATTGTATCTATCAAACTTCATAAATGAAACTCATCTCTAATATATAGACTAGATCATGCATATTATGTCTATTTAGGAACATCATTCTTAACTAAGATCAATTAAACTAGTAAAGGAATTTAGCATGAAGGGAGAACTCGCCTTAAAACATTTGATGAATAAACAACCTGCATGACAACAACAATGTATTGCGAACTAACTGATCCAAATCAATCCACTAGCCAAGTAACACTTACTGTTATAACCCTAGTACAAACGATTAAGTATAAAGTTAAGCTAAAGAAATAACCTAGTCACTCAATTATATAACAACATCTATAAGGTTCATATGAAACCAATCTTTAATCTAATAGAACCTAGATAGTACGAGTCGCAAAAGGCAAGAGTTCATACCTGAACTCTCTGGAACAAATTATACTATGCAGTTTGCTAATGAGTCAACCCCAACTCCTGGAATGCAATGTAATCAACTATTTAATAAGTTCATCTCCTTGTCCCATAAAGAATTAACTATAGGCAGTAACAATAGTAGGAGATGACATACCTAATCATTCATCATGGATAGAAAGATAAGTTGTTGCAGTAAGAAGTAAAAGCTAGAAGGTGATGCAAACAGGTACTGATTTCCCAACTTCTGTAACACAAACTACGATCTCTTAGTAATCATCTCTCTAATCCAACCTTGATCTTACTAAAGCATAATGTGTAGTACCATCATTAAAGGATGAAACACTTACCCAAACTAAACATGAAAGGAGTAATTACTGGCAGTGAAGGAGTGAAGGAACAAGAGATGATTCCAATGCTTGTGTCTTAAGGATCTGCTGGTTGAAGATAGATGCCTTAAGGAGGAGAACTTTGAAGGATGAGGTGATGCAAATAGGTTGGTGATGAAAAGAAGGATGATATTTGGAGGTGACAGGAAGAGATGAGGAGTTCTCTTCTAAAACAACCGTTTCTCTCTCTTATTCGTCTTTCAACAATATTTGCCTAAAGTCTCCTATCTCATGAAGACTCTCCCCCACCCTCTGCTAATAAGGATACAAATAAATCTTTCTTCTGAAAACAGATTTTTAATGTAATGATTCTATACTACAGCAGCAGCATAACTTAAATAAACCCCGCCTATTCATGTGAGAAACGACATGTCAACTATAAGCGATAAAATAAGACATGGACTAACTACATTCTAAGATGCATGACTAAACATGATGCAAATGATTTACGCATGATGCACGATGAATAGATATGGATACAAATCACATAAAAAAATATGGGATATTACAAATCTCCCACTTGAAATTGAATTTAGCGTAACCCATCTCCATATCTCAATAATAAATTTTTCGCACAACTTGGACATTCAACCATGAAGACCCACTTACAAAATTTCACAATCTTCGACAAATCTCTCACTAAAAAATTGAAATGTGAGGTTCCCATAACTACCAATCTTTAAAGTAACCACATTTATGAAAGATTTTATTTGTCTCATTTCGTACTTGTGGAGTTTCTGGTTGTCTCAGTCGAAGACACAGATCACAGGACAGAAGGTAAGTATTACTCTCTGATAAAAGGAATGAGCATTTCTCTATTTTGTCGTTCAAGTAAATTTTCTTGTCGTTTGAACGAAGTGTCAAGTCCCCTGGAAATTTGGTCCATAGACAATTTTGTCGTTCGAACGAGTTTTCTTGTCGTTCGAACGAAGTGTCAAGTCCGCTGGAATTTGGCCCATATGCAATTGTCGTTCGAACGAGTTTTCTTGTCGTTTGAACGACTTGTCAAGTCCCCTGGAATTTGGCCCACATGCAATTGTCGTTCGAGCGAGACTTCTTTTCATTCGAACGATATGTAAACTTTCTAGGGTTTTTGACCAAATTAGTGGTAATTCGTTCGAACGACTTTTGGTCTTGTTCGAACGAATATCGAGTGAAATAGAACTACTATTTAAAGAAACCCTAATTTCTTTTTCAGTGGTTCTTCTTTCGAGGGGAAAAACAATTTTCTTTCTAAGGGCTCCAAATGACTTTATCAGAGAGGGTGAAGAACTTAAGATCAATGAATCATCCTTTGATAACGAGATTGATGTTGAGTTAGGGTTTCAAAGACTTCCCAATTATTTTGTTCAAGAGCGATTTGAGAAGAAATTTCTTGGTGAGAGATCAAGACGGGCTATTGCGAGAATAGAAGAAGTTTCTTGGTGAGAGATCAAGAAGAGTTTTTGTGAGAACAAGAAGAAGGTGGAGCGTGAAGCTTTAGTCAGAAGAGTAGTAATCTTGTGACTAGGTTATTAAATCTGTAAGTATAATTCAGTATAACTCTTTTTGACTAGTGAAACTTTTGGTTGTCGTGATCCTCGACAATGATCTGTAGTTTTTCTCCTGAGTAAGGAGTTTCCACAGGGTGAACAGTTGTTTGTGTCCTTTAATTCTTTGTCTTTGCTTTTGATTATTTATGTTTAACCTTAGACTATTGATTGATAGGAATTCTTCTGACCTAGTTTCTCGAAATACATTAATTACGAGCACATAGAATTTCAATTTATAACCATGTCAAACCGAACTCTTCACGCCAAAAGCTGTTGTACCACACAAAAATATGTGATAATGTTTTTGAATATTTTTTAACAAAAAAATCAAGAACATCCCTTCCAAACTTTCAAAGTCGTACCGTACTTATGCATTTACAATTCATGATACAATTAACCATTGTCATCTCGATACCCAAGTAGCTTTAGTATAACACCACGAAAATGTAGCCTTTTTTATGTCACTAACGTACTCCGCCATCACAAGTGTACACAACCCTGCAAGCTGATCAAGAATCACTTCATAGCAATGAGTAATAACCGAGTCTTCTTCGAATACATACATAATATTCATGGTCAACGTATCACAACTCTCACTTCATGAGAAAACTCTGGTCTCATGTAAACCATGGCATACATTAGCAAACAAATCATCAATGAGTTAGGCATACCTTAATCTAAACTCATATTGCATTCCATAGCCAAACAAACACGTGGTTTAAGCCCGAAGTAAACAACAAATGATATGCTACCAAATAATACTCCAACCAGTCTCAATGTACCATGCCAATAACAACTTCTGCTTTACGTTCTTCCTGTTTATACTATACCATATGCCAATGATTAGCCAATCTATTGGTCCAGCCCTTTATTAAGATAACCGTTCTCACGGCTCTTCAATCTCACCTATGCTAGAACTTGCATAAGCAACTAGCATATCATCCATACTCTAAGAGCGAATGATTCATGAGTTCTCAAAACTCATAACATCAATAATAGTCTTCGTAGTGTTTCATAAATCCATCAATGATATAAACATATCCAACATTGAGCCCCTATCATTTCGGTGTATGTCTTGAACCAACATAGGAGCTCTCAAGTATGAGCCTCCATAATGCAACTTCACCAGGTAACTATATATCCATGTAGCCAACTTGCATACCCCTTTTTAAAAAGATTAATCATGAAGAATTTTTCATTTCATATCAAGAATCACTCAATCTGGAAACCAAAGCCACCACAATACAACTAGCTTCACAACCGGTGAACCAAAACATCTTGACATAAGCACCCATTTTTTCTTAAAAGCACTTTACCACAAATTCTATTTTTAACTACCTTGAACAAACTTGTTCTCGTTTAACTTGTAAACCAAATTGTGAAGTAAAGATTTTTACCATTGGTAATAGGATTACATCCCATACCCGATATGACGATTGAGATCCCATCTTATCATCATCGATGACAAGCTCCCACTTGCCTATGACCTCACCTTGTAAAGCCACCTTGTAGTCATCACCAATATCGGCTAACCACAAACAATGTCGGGAGTAATGATAACGGGCCACAGGTTTTAAAACATTGGTTCTCATTTTCATAATAATTGGAGGAGTATACAGTTCTTGTTAGACATTTTGAATGGTTCCAACACCATCTTTGCAAATATTTTTTTATATTCACATGACCCCGATTTATCTATTTTTTTCGGTTCGCTTATCCATGTCTTCACAAAAGACATCACCATTGGATATTACATCAATAATTTGAATAATTTTTTGATTCTTTGCATCACAAGATTGGTCACCAAAATCATCACAAACATATCCAATGAACATGTACAAGCTAGTTATATAATCTAGTAATGATCTACAACTAGGATAGACAAAATAAGTATAAATGATTATCTTCTTTTTCATCCAAGTAATCTCTTCAAATAGTCCAACATCTAATGCATACCAAATCTCTATATCAATCATTGAAACTACTGAATCTGCCCAAAGCTGCTTTGACAACTCGATAAAACATTTCATACTCCGTACCCTTTCTGTAATCTCACGAACTACACTTTCAGCTACACCAACCCATTGTGGTATTATTTATGATCTTATCAAGCCTTTCAATTATAATAGATGCATCTAACAAAATAAAACCATCACTGTAAAATCAATCACCTTCACTGTTAGACCCAAGATACTTTAACATTGAAACCGTCTCAATCTCAACCCAAGCTTTCCATCTAGTGAAGACATCAAACCAAGCCATTTCATTCTTCAAGAAATGTACATAAAACTCTCGTATGGAATCACCAATGAAAAGTAACAAAACCATGAAATCCCCGGTTGGAACTAACTCTAGTCGGTTCCCGTATATCATCGTATAAGTGGTTTGATCTTATATATCATTTTCTTCTCTTTCTAGGAAACCCGACCTTTTTTTCCTTCACCAAGATAACGTCTTCACAAAATAACAAATCTATCGATTTTAACTTGTCAAGTCTTCTCCACGAGAACAATGTTTCCATCCAATCTTTGCTCATGTGATCAAGTTTCTTATGCCATGCTCTAGAGTCCTCCATCGAAGTAACAACACCAACAATCTCATAGCATTACATGCCTCTAAGACGACATCTTGTCTTTTGTACCAAACTATAACCATAGCTTCCTTTGTGATCTCAGCATCAACAAAAGGTTCTAAAAGACCCAAACCTGATAATTGGCTTGAAATCATATTTCTAGCCATACTAGTCACATGTTGCACCGTGTCCAAACTTAACGAATCATTATTCGTTAATTTAATCTGAACATCTCTATTATCAGCAATGTGATAGCACTCATCATAGCTAGACAATTCGTATTTACTTGAGGTAATTTCCAATTAAGCATCTAAGTCTAACCTCGACTTCTTACAAACACCATAAGGCAACCAACGCGACTCATCCCGCGTACCATGAATCACATTACATAGTTTATCCTGAATATCATAAGTCATATCACACAAATCATTAGAAATAAAATTGGAGGCACTATCGAAATTTTACTTTCCCCAGAGAAAGTCGCCGAACATTTATTTACAGATCTTCCCTTCTTCATTGATCTACAATCTTCATTGATCTACAATCTTCTTTGTTATTGCAATTCCATGCCTTGATGCATCTTTTGCTTCTATTCTCGATATGTGAGACTCCCCTTCCTCTAACTTCTACATCCGGGTAATCATCCGATGTTAACAACGAAGCTCCAAGAGGTATGCGGAAATCTTCACCAAAGATTTCAACTACCTTATTGAAAGTAACCCGCTTACGAGACTTTAAATCACTCAAAGCCACTAACTCATATCGAAGGGATAACATACTCATCATCTCTACCGTTGTGTTAACTTTCAGAAATTGCGAAGAAATAGAAGTTGCGAGTGTCGATCGAACTTTACCTAAAACATCTTGATCTAGAAGTTCCCATTCCAATACACCCATATCAGACTGCTTCATCGAAATCCCTCATAGAAGAAAATAAAAATTCTCCACATTCAAAAAATCCTCTACTTGCATCTTTCAAATCCCAAATTTCAATCCATTAAATTTCTCGATATTCAATTTCTCATCATCAACAATCGCTCCAATCACATAAGTCTTAACCTTGCGCTCTGATACCAGTTGTTAGAAATTGGGGTAGTTAATCCCAATCTCTCGCCTAAGAACGATACAAGGAAACACCAATTGAGATTAAGCAATAACTAAATCAAATGCACACAACAATTTACATGAAGGAGAGAAGTGGAAAACCCTAACGAGTAAAAAATCACTCCCCGACGAACAATCCACTATAAATCAAATACGCTACAATCACTCAAGCTTCCTAGAAGCTTTAATGAAGTCTCTCAAACCCTAATTTTCTCTCTAGGATTAAATTCATATTAGGTTCTTAAAAACACCTAAGAAACACTCTAAGTATCATTTATATACTTGGGAGGACATTACATGAGTTATGGTTCAAAGTACGAATCATGAGGCAAGCAAACAGTCACCAAAACAACTGAAAAAAGGTTAAATGCGAGGTTTATTCGAATAGACCTTTGTTTGAGACTACTATTCAAATAGACACTAAAGTTTATACGAACAAGGGTCTATATGAGAGTTCTATTCGAATAGAGTGGTCTCTTCCTCTTCTGTTTGAACAGAAACACTAAAAATCACCAGAATAACTTTTCCACCTTCGTCTTTGACTCTCGTTCGTCCCAGGAACATAATTAACTTCCACGAACTCCAAACTCGAATGTATTACTCAGCATGATTGTCACATCATCGTCGTAGTTAAGAAATAGTTGATGATCAAATGTCATATTTACGTAACTTTTTAATAAAACCTATATTGAATTATTTTTTTCACATACGTATATGAATAAAGTTAGATACTCGACTGCAATTAGTTTACGTACGCCTTTAATTGGAGTGTGTCTACTATATTTAGAAAAGGAAGTTTCTGAATGATATATAGAAGTAAAATATTTTACGTATTCGTGACAACCCCCGTTGAAAAAGGCTGTTGGGATAAATGAATGATGGAGAAGTGGAGTTTAGGCTCTCCTTTTAGGAAATGTAGTAGTTCCAATATATATTCCAGATGTTCTAGGCTCCACTTATACTTTGCCAGTAAGAATCTTTACAAATCATAATCCTCTTTAGCATAAACTAATGTATGATACAAGCAGACAGGCACGTGCTATCGCGAGTGCCTTCAAATATGGGTTAAAAAATCATACTAAGAATTTTGTGCAGTTTAGAAGGTGTTTGATTAAGGATATTTAGGGTTATAGATGAGTTGGGCTTGGAGTAAAAGGAGTTGTTTTGGGCTGGACATTATCTTCTATACTTAAACATGACACCCGAAAGCATTATTTTTACTTGTTAGGGTCCTTAGAATTACACTATTGTTTTGGCCAACCAAAATATTATATTTTCTACCTAAGCATCCTACTAACTTCATTCCAAAGAAAAATCATGTAAGGATACTCAAAACCAAGAGCATCTCCAGCAGTTCGAATTTGGGTGTGGGTTAGGTTTGTTTTGTCAGCCCATACTCCCAACTCAAACTCTCAGCCTTCCAACAGTACCAAAAATGGGTTTGAGTTGATGACATGGCGTTGTTAGAACTCAACCGAGTGTTGGGAGCTTACACTCAAAAAAATGAGTTTGGTGGAGTTTAAAATACCGCGCAGAGTTTTGAACACCGCGCAACATTCTGAAGTCTATGCGAGTCCCTCTCAAAACTAGTTTAATCAAAACTTTAGTCTCCTCCTCTATCTCTCTCACAAAAAAAAAATCACAATTGAATTATCAAAGAATCTCCAAATCGAGATCCAATTCGACACCAATTCATAAACATTACTTCGATTCCCTCATACCCAATCTCTAATTTCATCTCAAACAACCGTTTTTGCAAAAATAAAATAAAATAAATCAAATCCCAAACTGACGAATCTCTATTTGGTATATGATCTTTCTGATATGCGTGATATAATCTTTCAACAGGGTTGTGAAGTTTCTGTTCTTCTTGATATTGTTCATGGGTTTGAGTTGATCGACAAAATATAATAAAATTAGGGTCGAGATGAGTCTGCTTCGACCATGAGAAATGTGCATATGAATCATATCCCTGGTCCATCATCATCGGTGGAAGTAGCTTTAGCTTTCCAAAAGATTAGCTTTGATTTGGATGATCTTCCTCATCCTCATCGGTGGAGAAGAAATGAGACTTTTTAGACTCACAATCTTCATCTAAAGTCAACATCAACAACAACAAAAGAGAGAGATGGGCGACTTTGATGTTATTAAAGCTATGATTGAAATCAAAACTACAAAAGCAAAACGAAACAAAAATCTGAGTAGTTTTAGAGAGAGAAAATGGGTTCAAAGAAGAGAAAATGGGTTCTAAGAAGAGAAATGAAGTCCACGTCATTTCTGTTAGGAGGCTCAAGTTTGGGTTGGGTATTTTTCTCCCTGACAGGGTGGGCCATAGACACCAACCCAAACCCAACTGCTAGAGATGCTCTAATGTCTTTTAAGGTTTGGTGCTCATTTGCAAGATCCTTTCTTGTAATTATTTGGCTTTCATGATGCAATGGCAAGGGCCTTTGCAACGAACTAGTTTGATTATAGTTTCTTTTAGCACATAAAGCAATAGAATTCTGAAGTTCCCTGTACTTGAATGCGGAACACAATCCTTGCCTCCTGGGGCTAGAATCAAATGAGATCAAACTAATATAAAATATCTGATTCTAAGCAGTTAGCATGTGAGGTACTCTTGGAAGATTCCATCTCAAATCCTTTTACAGCTAGAAACTATACCCTGAAGGGTGAGAAAACAAATCATCATGCCTTCTCATAGGGACAATGTACCGCACGTGAAGTGGTGCCTTTCTATGGGGAGAATGTACTGCACATTAAGTGGTGTCTCTATCGAAAAATAAAACAAAACCATATTCAATCAAATAATAAAAGTTGCAACCTCTTTTCATTGAAATGAAATTTTGACTGAGCTACCATTCTTAAGCAAGAAACATGGCATTCTACATCGACCGAAGGCTTAAGAAAATGCGAGATCAAGGGTGAACACAGATAAGATTTGATACGAAACACTCAAGAATAATGTGCAATGGAGGGAGCCATTATGTTTATAAAAAAAGGAGCCACTAATTAAATAAACACAGAATTCCTGAAGAAAGATCCTTAAATCCATAACAAATGCAGATGTTTCATCGTATAAAATCATTAAAACCATCATATAACCAAATCACAAATGTTTCCAATTGTATAAATATCAAATAGTTGATAGAATCCTCAAATTACATACTCAAATCAAATAAAGAACTCCTAAATACAAAACAATGGTTAATCAAATAACCAATTACACTAATTATCATCATCAACATGAGATTTAATCTATAAACCATCTAATGATGTTAACATGAAGCTTCACAAGAGTCACTGCTAAATTGGCCAGTCCTAGTATAGCATATGCAACATGGTCTCAAACAAGTGAAACAACTCTGCACAATCCTGGAAATTAAACACCACGATAAATCAACAATTATTCAAATAAAAAAAATCTCAATTTCTACAATTGAAGTAGTATTAAAACCTTAGCTAGACTATGTTCCAGATTGAAGAACTCACGGGAGGGATCGCATGTTTAATATGTGCATATTATTTGCTAATCCTCTCCAGGAGGAATCGGATCCCCTTGCTTCCCGCAGTTTATGGCAAGTGTTCACCACATATTAGTATGTAATCACGGGAACAGGAAAAAAAATCCATAGAACCGTACGAGGCAAATAGAAAAACATATATATTGAGAAAGGATCAAAGTATCTAGCTATTCCATTCGATAAATTTGTACCGACGAATACTGATAGAGCCTACATAAATTGGTATGTTGTCTGACGTTCTATGTATCATAATATGTGTCGCCATATATTGATGTTACATCGGTCATTTGCAACAATGTATTGTTGTATATACTGGATCCATATCATATAAAAACATTATAACAGGTCACATAAGATATCCTACCAGTAGCAATATAACAGGTCACATATATCATATTTGTACAGTCACTCAAGATTATGATATACCAATTTTGATAAATCAACAAAATTTTGAGCCATGTTGACTATGTTTATTCTTAACATGAGTGAAGAAAAGTATTACCCTGGCATCCAAATCTTCCAAGGTTTCTTTAACAAAAGGGGAATTCAGGAAGTACAGCCCAAGCAAGCCTACTATGTGGTGGTACCTTCTTAAATGCACAAAACACTAACATGATGGAAACAATAGTTTCTCCGTTAACTTGAGGATCATGGTGTCTCGCTATATCAGATTAAGCGACCTTGCAAAGAAAACCCTCCAGAAAGCTTTTGAAAATTTGACTCACGTTGTCTGGATACTTTCCTGGATCCTATGAGAAATATGAGAAATATAGGATATAAATAAAGTCAAAAAACAGAAAAAAGAATATTGAAATCTGGAAAAAGGTTCGGCCAAAGACATTGATTATGTGACAAATCAGGGCATATACTGAATTTGTAGAAAATGGTGGCTGGCCCAACAAATAATTCGTACCTAGAGAGGCATCATTATCAGCAAACTGCTCAGATCATAATTTCCTAAAAATTAAAGATATTTTAAGAGATGGCAAATGGTACATAGAAACATCGATCGAATTTTTTTCAATATCTCTTATATATCTAAGCAATAAATGATATCGTGATTTCTACCGTTTTCAATCAACTCATGGCACTGTAGTATTCAAAAGACCAAATTGTATTCATTCAAATTGAGGCCATTGAAAAAACAACAAATATTTATATTTTATAAGTGTTTCATTAAGTAAAACAAGAGAGACAAACATTGGGTTATTTTTTTCAGCTAGTTGTATTAACTTGCGTGAGATTTTTCGCTAAAATTTGGCAGATGGCTACAAGACCTAAGATGCCAACCTTGTTTTTCCGCATTTTCAAGTAAATGCAAAAACAAATAACTTTTTCATAGTGTAATAAAAGTATGTCTGTTTCGATATTGTAAATGTTGTTTAACAAGGTTTAAGGGAAGGAAGCGTCACCGACATCTGAAAAGTATACTAGAATCAGTTAATCAACCTTTAATTTAAGGAGTTTTTTGTAGGAAAAGAATCAAATGCAAAGAGCAAACGTATAGAGCACCCATTCAACAATGTATCATGTACTACTATATCATAGTATTGAAAACGCCCATTATTGTTGCTTACGATATAAGAAATATTTCTCGCGATTTGGCAGTAACTGACTATTGGTTAGATAAGGTTTCTCTCATACATATATGAGTTGGTAGATAAGACTTCCAACACATTTTCTACCTATGGATAAATTACAATAATTTAAATATACTTCAGACTTTTACAGGACGTTGGAACAGAAACATATTAGTTTATTGAAGGAACAATATATTGGACTAAACGATATATTTGAAACTAGATTAGAATGACTTGTGAAAGTGAGGGCAATTTACCTAGGGACCTTGTTCAGCACCCTCTTCTTGAATGGGTCACCAACAATACGCCTCACAGCCCATGCTTTTGCTTTTTCTATAAACTCGTCATATACATGCTCATGCACAAATGTGCGAGACCCAGCAAAACAACATTGTCCTGTAATAAGAGAATATGTACTTCACAATTAACAGATTTGTCACAATTACCAAATTGAACCCATTATACAGAAATTGGAAGTACCTGATTAAAGAACAAAGCAAAGTGTGCGAGCTCTACATCCTTATCAATACCAGCATCTTCACGAACAATGAAAGGAGATTTCCCTCCAAGCTCCAATGTCACAGGCTTCAGGTTACTTTTACATGTAAGTTCAAGCACAACTTTTTCGGTAGCCGTAGATCCCGTGTAAGCAAGCTGAAAATAAAATGTAAAGTGAAAACGCCTTCAGGGGAGGCAACTGTCAGCCAAGAATATGCGCTAGAATCAACTTAGTAGTAATCAGTCATACTGAATATGACCTACCCTAGTGTTATTATTTACTTAAGCTAGCAAATATAGATTGTGTCTACTACACATACTAAGTTCCCAAGAGGCCTAAATTAGATCAGCTTTTACAATGCTCCAGCCCAGTCAAAACCCATATTTAGAAAAAAGTAATGCTTAAAGCGGAACCAAATATCTGTAAATGTAATTTCCTACATGGAGTATGATGGAATGTGATTTAGCTTGCTAAGACCATATACAGTACAAGAGAAAGTACATTTTATAGCATTCGAAAAATGCTATCAAAAGATTTTATAGTGTTTTTTCAATGCTGTGAGAAGCGATGCTATGCTCTTTTTAATAGCCGTTTTGTGAACGCTGTGAAAGTATTTGAAAAATGCTATCATTTACTTTATCTACAACTTTGGGTGAATGCTATCGTTTACTTTTTATAGCAGTTATAGAACGCTATTTTTTCTCCCCTTAAATAGCAGTTGATGAATACTATCTTTTGTTTGCTTTAAATAGCAATTTTAGAATGCTAAACATGGCCATATTAAAATACCATGAAATGCTTATTTGCGTTTGGTATAAGCAATAGTAGGTCATTTTAAGGCTTGTCGAATCTAGATGGACTCGAACCATCAATCTCTCACTTTGCGAGCGCTCTTGCCATTTAGAGCTTATATAGATTTATTAATATTTGCAAAAAACAACTTAAAGTGATATACTAAAGTAAAAATTATAGGAGATAATGTTATAGTCTAGGATAGGAAGGTCATGCCATGAACATACACCATATATAACTGATTTCTCCAAAATAAACCCTATCCAAACGAACATAATCCAAATGAAAGAATGTAAATGACTGTAGCAATGTTCCAATTTTACTGTAAAGAGACTTCTCGTAATTACATACATGGTATCATTTTAAGAAGCACCTGAACGTGGATCATAATAGTCGTGTTACACTGACTTAAAAATAGATGCTCATATTTCGCTGGAAATACAAAAGTTGGATAGGAGCAAAGATTACCTTGATTTTGGAATTTTTTATTGTCTTAATCATGACTGGCCATCCAGAGTATAGTAAAGCAACTCTAAAGTCTTCCTCACAGGACAACAACTCTCTCAGTGCATCATTTCCAGAAATGGTTAACATATAATGGGTTGGATTGATCTGCATAAGCCGGTGCATGTATCCCTTGGATAAAAATCTACATCTATAAGAGGACATTTGCAGGATGCATGTCTCATAACAATATATCTGCATAAGCTCATAATATTAAGTTCAAAGCACTAAGAACAACAAGAAACTAATGAAATCCATAATCTAGTTGTCAAGGTACCTTGTATATCCAATTGGAGAGTGTGCATCAGTTCATAATTCTTTAGCCCTTGGTTATTCCCTCATTGGTTAAGAAACAATATGGACTTCTCTGCCATTGCATCACACCTCCCTGGTCCAGCCTTTATGTTATTCCATCCATCCATATAAAGCATGGACGCTTACACATTCTCAATAATATCACAAGGATCGTAGCATTATGTTTTATAAGTGGAGCTGAGTCATTTTAGCATTTCAGCAAAGCACACGGAGGCTGACTATAGAGAATTCTTTTCTAGTTAAGAAATTAAGAATCCCAAAATGGAACAATAAATGACTCGTTAAAGGTCGAGCAAAGTTCTAGAGTTCATCACAAATACTGTACGCCTAGAAAGAAAATGCATTAGATAAGAGTACATTAGCATTAGGCAATCTCTCGTGAACAGAGAAACTGAAATTACAACAGAGTAAGCACTCACAAAGTCATTGAAGCGATGGGTTCATGTTTGAAAGCTTAAACCGGTATTGTATTTGATGAAGGTGCCAATTTTCATGTCAAAGGACACTTTAGTCCCAAGACTAAGAATAATACTTTTAAGGCCTGGGAATTTGACTATGAGACTTGCAAAATCAACATAATAGTACTTGTGGAAATTCTTGCACAGCCATGCTGATATTGAAACTTAGCTTGTTAGCACAAACCAAAGCTCAAAAACAATTTCCAGTGATATCCTAGTTTTAAAGTATGAGATAAGAAATGCGTTATTGCGGTGTCTCTATGCCATAATAGTCGAAGGCAAGGTGTACATGATTTAAAACCTTAAGGACAAGAAACCATGTATACAGAATAATAGCACCTTAATGTGCTATCATAAATTGATAATTTTCAATTAGATACTTAATAGGTTTGATTGAAATCAATAGCCAACTTAATCCAAGCTTACAACCTTAACGAAACACTTTTAGTCTTGGATTATTCCTTGATCTATTTTCTCCAATAAGAGAGTGCAAATATAATACAACCTCGCATCAGAACTCCACCTTAAGAACTTGTAATAGCAGTTCCTGGCCTTCTTGCAAACCACAACTATGAACATATAACACCTTTATTCATTGTGGAAATCAACAAAACTATTTTCACTATTTAATCAAACATCTTGGATTCCAAATCCAATCTCATGTCAACCAAATAAATTATAAAAAAAAACACCTAAGAACTAATACAATCAAAACCCAAAGTAAATCTTTACAGTTAAAGTAAAAAAGAATCAAGCTTTCGTACAATACCCAGATCACGAGCATGGGGGTGTAAAATGAGATCAAGGTAAGTGTTGGGGAGAGACGTGAAAAACGTGGTGGAGTGGAGAAACCTACGTTTAAAGCAATCGAGGGTAAGTTTTCGAGTTGAAGCTCATCATCAGAGAGAGGAGAGATGAAGAGGAGCTTGACGTCGTGATCTTCGACCGAATGTTCAAGTAGAATTTAGATAAAGTTCAGAGTGTATTTTTATGAATTTTAAATAATTTCACATAGACAAAAGAAAGTGATAAATTCCAGGGTGAACACATAAACCCGAACCGGGCAGATCCGAACCGGCCGGTTCGGTCCGGGTTTGAAATCTATCGGTTCCAGTTTGGGTTCGGGTCTGTTTTATAAAATTTAATTATAATCAGGTTCAGGTTTGGGTTTATGATATGTTATATCTTAAAACCCGACCCGACCCATGTATTGTAGAGTTAGGTTTAGAACCGGGTATATCTTAATTCCCTATAAAGGTTTAGAGTTAGGTTTCACTCGAAATCGCAAGTTCCCAACATACAAACCCCAATCTCTCCACTCTCCTCTTGTATGGTTCCCCAATCTCTCAATTTAAGTTAATAATTGTATGAAATCTCGACCTCAGAGTCATCATCATCAACATCGACCGAGTTTTGAAGAGATCTAGGGCGAGATCGTTGTTGAGTAGAATTAGGATTTTTTCGAGGGATTGGTGGTGGTGGTTGAATTGGTTTCGATTGTTTGATTGTAGTTTTTGATTTGTTGTAGTTTGTATCGCGATTTGTTTGTTCTTTTAATGCCATTTGGAGAAGCTCGTCTTCGTCCATATCGTCACTATCGCTCGACATTTTTTCTTGATTTCTTTGGATCTGTGAATGTGAAAAAGAAATTAGAGAAGATGGTGTATTTTCACACAAAGAATTGTTAATGTGCCACCTGGTAGTGGTATCTCTAGATGGTTTGAACAAAATATTTGCCTCAGAGCATATCTGGCCATTGTTGGGTTGTGATCTCAGTCCTTTATATCTTTGAAGTAAAGGAAACCTCGTGTGTGAAGATGATTTGCTAGTAAATACATACATTATACGCACAAATGAGGTTTTGCCTCTTTAATGCCTTTGAGAAGCTTGAATTTGAGACATAACTTTCATAGGGTAATTGTGTAGGTCGATGTAAAGGCTAAATGCTATATGATGTTAAACTCATGGACTTATACGAATTTAAAAAAGAAAAAAGATTCTATGTAGATGATGTTTCATTAAAAAAAAAAAAAAAAAACCTGAGTTCAGAACCCGACCCGATCAATTCGGTTCGGTTCCGGTTCGGGTTCGAGTTGAAAAGGTGGTAACCCGACTAGCCAAGGTCCGCTCAGGTTTAGGGCTTAATCCGGGCCGACCTGACCTTTGAACAGCCCTAATAAATTCTATATCTACCCCAGAAGCCATGAATGCATTACGATGGAGTTGCCTATTTTGAAGATTTTTAGTATAGACGAAATGGGGGTATTATAGTATTAATTTTTTTTGCAAGAATTGACTAAATAGCCCTCAAGATCTAACGGCTGTTACAATTTTTTATATTTATGGTTATAGCCTGAACCCTTAATTTTCCTCAACACGTGTAGGATATTGTGATTAATAGCCGAGATTGATTCTCAGTGAATGGATATTCCTTAAGAAGTAAACTAACAGTCGGGCACGCGCGACAGCGCGTGCCTTAAAATGTTGTTTCAAGCACATTGTTTACAAGAGTCTAGTTATGGGGGACGCCACCATATGTTGTGCCTTGTAATTTTGGTTAAATCATAATATTTAAAAGAGTTTGTACATGGAGGTAGCACATTCTTATGTAGAATTCATAATGCTCCACCAAATAGCATTAGTTCATCACATTATAGTAGAGAACGGATAAGGTAAATGAAGTGTTGGCCGATGTTGTAGCTGTTCATCTGTGTTTGATAACTACACTTTTCAGTTTTAGAGAATGGTCTCATCGGCACAGGAGTTTGACGGACGAAGAGTTTGAAATCCATGGTTGTTGTTGTTGCTGCTGCAGTTGTTACAGATGTTGTAGTTGATAACATAGATATACTCGACTTGTTATGTTTGAGTAACGCAAACAAAATTATCGATGCAATTCGTAACTCACCTATTCTCTTAAAAAAATTTCAGGCTCTGCCGAGAATATCTCTACAAATCAAGCTCATATCCAATAAGGTACTCTAGGTCGACATAGAAGCTACTACTTGCTTCTTCCAATATATATACCCCAAGTATTGGATTCAGTCAATCGACTCAAATCATACTTGGGGGCGAGCTCGACCAACATATTACAGGTTACAATTGGTTCATCCAATTTTGCCAACGTATTACAGGTCAACGATTGGTTCATCCCATTCAGCCAACATATTATAGGTAAACGATTAGTTCATCCAATTCGACCAACATATTACAGGTTAACAATCGGTTTATCCAATTCGACTAACACATTACAAACAAATCAATTGGTTCATCCAATTCTACCAACATATTACAGGTCAATGATTGGTTCATTCCATTCAACCAACATATCACATTTCAACAATTGGTTTATCCAATTTAAGCCTGTTTTCGGATCGGATCGAAAATGAAGGCAGTCGGAATTTTTCCAAATTTTTTCATAACTGTAATATCTGTTTTGATTCGATCCGATTTTTTTTGGTAATCCAAAAATTATTCCGAATTTGGAAAAATAGGATTTTTCAGAATAATCAGAATTTTCAGAAAATCTGAAAAATTCGGAACTTTTTGATTAAAAATTCGAAAAAATCAAAAAATTTAGATAATATTTGTGAAAATAGTGAATTTTTGGTTTTTTTATATGTAAAATTAAATGTAATGTCCCCAAATCAAAATATTCAACCCTTACTCATACAATAGTAACATCAACACATCTCCATCTAACAAAAAAATAATTATTACAAAAAACACATTAAATATTGAATAAAAATATTCAGAAAAATTGGATCGGATCTTGTTCGGAATAATCGGATCGGATCTTGTTCAGAAAAATCGGATCGGAAAATTCAGAATAGCAGAAAGCTATCCGATTTCGATCCGAATTTTTTTAGAAAAAATCAGAAATTGGATTTTCGAAAATCAGAACTTTATAATAGGGTTTCGAAATCGAAAAAATAGGATCAAAAATCGAAAAAAATCAGAAGTTTGGACAAAAGTTGCAGCCCTAATCCAATTCGACCAACATATTACAGATCAACGATTGGTTCGTCCAATTTGACCAACATATTACACACAAATCAATTGGTTCATCCCATTCGACCGACATATTATAGGTCGACAAAAGGTTCATCCAAATTGACCAACATCTTACAAGTTATCAATTGGTTCACATCATTCGCCCAAAGCTTGGGAGCGGCCTTGAAGTTCTTACATTGCTTCCAGCAGGTAATACATAACCTTCAAGTATTAGACTCTGTCAATAGACTTTAATCATACTCGAGGTCGACATTGAAACCTTTTATTGCTTATTACACTTATACAAACCCCAAGCAATAGATTTAGTCAATCGACTTAAATCGTACTCAGGGGTGACCTCAAAGCCTCAAAATTTCCAAAGGCAAGCATTAACGACATCGGTAATGACTGCACCAGAATCAAGACAAAAGCGTTAGGTAACGGATATAAGACAAATTTCTCAACCAAAATCATTTGTGATTTTAGTTGAGAGGGGGCGATTGTAAGGCCTGTTCCAAATCTCGAGCTCAAGCCCTAGCTTCAACCAACATACATTTACTCGACCTCGTCAACATACGATAAAGTGGCACATTTATGGTACATTATGAGGCAGTTATAAAGAAGGATAAATGCACATACCGTTACACAACCGTTATGAAGACTCATCAAAACTATGTTGTAACGTTCGTCATTAATAGATATAATGGTCATAAAACAATCATAATATGAGACCTATAAATAAGAACAAATTAGGGACAAATTTTATGACCTAGAAACTCTAAGCAATTTTATCCAGAATACTCGTTGTAACAGGTAGCCACTAATTAATAAAATCGCAATTTCTAAATCCTCAAGAGAGGTCGTGGTTTTTACCTATTCAAAGGTTTCCACGTTAGATCTTGCGTTATTAGTGATTGTTCATTATTGTTTAGTGTTCTGGTCATCTTTGGTGTGAGAAGCTAAGTCCGAGTTCCAAATTTAGGCTCTTACAATAATAGTATTAAATCATTTCATTGGCGAGGAGCCGGATGAGAAGAAACTCTCATGTTCTGTCTGCAGTAGAGATGGTATTGAGAAAAAACCATCAACTATAGCCCAAAAAGAACCAAATTTTGTAAACAACATAGGGGAAGTTCGACGTTCGCCGATTTATTTTTATTTTTTTGGTTCGGCACCCCATGGACCACTCATAGTTTGATATACATGTTTATGTCCAAAAGAGGGATTAAAATGAGCTAAGTATCTTGTAAAAGCGCTTGCATGAATAATATCATGTCGATGTCAATGTCAATGTTGTATGTTATGTTTAATGTTGTATGTTATGTTTATATGTTTCTCGTAACAAAGCGAAAGTGTGACCTTTCATCTCTTGCAATGATGTCTGTAATTTACGTGCAAACAGAGATGGGGTGGTTCGGATGGGAAAAAGGGGAGATCGTGAGGAAGGATTACGCTGTCGATATCACAGTTTCCACCGCTCTATGACCTTTCTTTCGCGAATCCAACTTTAATTTGTTTGGACTTTTGAATAATTCTTCAAACCCTACCAACATGGTATGTTGGGTTGCAAATTCACATCCCAGTGATAAATTGTGTTCAACTGCACTTTAGCACATGTTTCGTACATTAAGCTATTTTCATAATTTTCGCTTTTAGCTTTCAATTTTTCGGATATCATCGGTGTTTCCTGCCCATTGATTTTTATGCATAATGATATCTTGATTAGAGCAGCAAAAACTATACTGACACCGCTCTCTCTTTCGCTCTTGACAGAGCCATGAGAACCTTATACTAATGGACCAGTCCTGTTTTTGTAGATAAACCCTAACTCTTACTCGATTGCTCTAAAACATTCCAAATTTGCTTTGAGCAACTCAGTTTAGGCCTCTTCATTCAAGCTGTTGTCAAAGTAATGAATGTATATATAGATCACAAATTGTGCATTCTCCACATTAGATATGCCGTACAATATATACTTGAGTTGTACGTAAGGAATATAGACGAGATAAGAAAATTACATATAATTTCAACTAATATCATTTATATATGTGAGAAAAAAATTCACAGTACTAAAACTGTGGAATAATTTGATAGGCTATAACTTATAAAACAAGAATATAGTACAAAGTTTGTAAGGATGAAAAGTTTAACATTGGCCTGATGCACTACTCCCGTAAATCATTCTATAGTAATTATTACGTCCTCCGCTTCCATCATTTATGCCAGACCCTGCTCCATTGCCATTGCCAGTTCCGTCTCCATTGTTATATGGTGATGGCATGTTTATATTTCGATCCTTGTCCAATTTACCAAAGCAGCGTAGCCACATTAAGAAACTTTACACAGAACAAAAACTATAGAGATGAAGAGACACAATGAATCAAAAGAAGATGAGAAATATTTAAAGACATTACTATGCTTGGATATTGCACACCTCTTTGGGTACCAAAGCTAAGGTTCAATGTAGTTAAATGCGACATGCATGATATGTTCCTAGACACAAAAAATTGTAACATGTTGCTTAAAGCAACCTATTTTTATGCAGTAGTTCCTCAAAAAATCTCCACAACAAAGAAAATAAGGAAGTTATTAAACACATAAGGATAAGAGTTTACACACGAACATAAGGAGTAACTACAGTGGACTAAAAGGACCTTGAAAATTTATCATCATTTGCCCGACTAATCACTGGGGAACTTGAGATCCTTGGAGATACACATGCCAGGTAGGATAGGATAAATCCTAGTGAGTGAACACCGTTGGTAGTGATTGGTGAGTCGAGCTCAGGACCTCTACTTCTTGAAACATGGTCCCAAACGTTACAACAACCCACGTCGATTAATTAGGACATGTTACTTTTATGAGGATGATGGCTCTCCTTGGTCGAAATAAACTAAATTTAGTGTATGTAATATACCACTATAATTATACCTATTTTCACAAAAGACTCTAGCATTCGCTATCAAGCCATCAATAAGTCCAGGCGATTTAGCATCCATGCTTGATGCCTTCGCGTACTGCTGCTCACCCCCAGACTGAACAAAGAACGCTCCGTTCACCAGTATATCCTGGTCTGATCTCCATGAAATTCTATGCGCTCGTAATTAATGTATTTCGAGAAAATAGGTCATAACAATTCCTATCAATCAATAGTCTAAGGTTAAACAGAAACAATCAAAAGCAAAGACACGGAATTAAAAGATACAAACAAATGTTCACCCTGTGGAAACTCCTTACTTAGGAGAAAAACCACAGGTCGTTGTCGAGGATCACGACAACCAAAAGTTTCACTAATCAAAAAGAGTTATACTGAATTACACTTACAGCTTTAATAACCTAGTCTGAAGATTATCACTCTTCTGACTAAAGCTTCGCGCTCCATCTTCTTCTTGTTCTCACAACAATTCTTCTTGATCTCTCACCAAGAAACTTCTTCTATTCTCGCAACAGCCCGTCTTGATGTCTCACAAAGAAACTTCTTCCAGAATCGCTCTTGAACAACTAATTGAGAAGTCTTTGAAACCCTAACTCAACATCAATCTAAAGATCAAAAGATGATTTATTGATCTTGAGTTCTTCTCACTCTCTGATAAAGTCTTTTGGAGCCTTTAGAAAGAAAAACCTTTTAGCCAAGAAAAGAGCGAGGGAGAAAAAGAAATTAGGGTTTCTTTAAATAGTAGTTCTATTTCTCTCGATATTCGTTCGAACAAGACCAAAAGTCGTTCGAACGAATCACGTCTAATTTGGTCAAAAACCCTAGAAAGTTTACATCTCGTTCGAACGAAAAAAAGTCTCGTTCGAACGACAATTGTATGTGGGCCAACTTCCAGGGGACTTGACACTTCATTCAAGCGACAAGAAAACTCGTTCGAACGGCAATTGCATATGGGTTAAATTCCAGGGGACTTGACACTTCGTTCAAACGACAAGAAAATTCGTTCGAACGACAAAATAGAGAAAGGCTCCTTCATTTTAATCTTAGAGATGATAGTTAAAATACAAGTACAAACCCTTAGAGATCATTAAGGCAAACCATAATGATTACCTTAAAAGACCTAGTTGATTTTAAGCTAAACCATATCTTTGCATGCTTCTGTAGCTGTAACATATTCTGCCTCCGTCGTAGACAAAGCTACAATCTTCTGTAGCCTAGAAACTCATGTAACAGCACCGCTTCCCAATGTAAAAACGAAACCGCTAGTACTCTTCTGCCTATCCTTGCCACCCACCATATTATAATCAACAAAACCCTGTAAGCATATCTAAGAACTTCCATAACATAATGCCATATCTTGAGTCCCCTTTAGATACCTCAATATCCATTTCACAGCTCTCCAATGCTCCTGGTCTGGATTACTCATATACCTACTAACAGCTTCCACTGCTTGGGCAATATCTGATCTCGTACAAATCATAGCATACATTTGGCTACCAACCGCGGATTAATAATGAACCTTCTGCATCTCATCACGATCCTTCTGCGTCTTCGGACAACAATCCTTTGATAATTTGAGGTGACCTCCCAATGGTATACTAACAACCTTAACACCATCCATGTTTTACCGCTTCAGTACTTTGCCAATGTACTCAGCTTGAGACAACTTCAATTCTTGCCGCTTTCTGTACTTGAAACACGCATACCAAGAACTTGTTTCACCGCACCCAAGTCCTTTATAGAAAACTCCCAGGATAATAGTTCCTTCAACTTAACTATCTCTCCCATAACGACACTTTTTACCAACATATCATCTACATACAGAAATATAATGATATATGAATTCCCCATATTCTTTATAAAACAACAGTGATTCATATTGCTCTTCGAATAGCCATTTTTGGACATGAACTGTTCGAACTTCAAATACCACTGTCTTGGCGCTTGTTTCAAACCGTATAAACTTTTTATGAGCCTATACACAAGATCTTCTTTCCCTCTAACGGAATACCCTTCTGGCTGCTTCATATAAATTTCATCATCAAGGTTACCGTGAAGAAATGCGGTCTTTACATCAAGTTGTTCAAGATGTAAATCTTCAACAACAACTATATTAATCACAACCCGAATGGTAGACATCTTCACAACAGGAGCAAAACCTCACCGAAATCAATGCCTTCTTTTTGCTGAAAACCCTTCACCACAAGTCTAGCCTTGAAATTCCTTGATCCATCAGATTCATGCTTTAGTCTGTATACCCACTTTTTATGCAATGCTCTCTTCCCCTTCGATAACCAAACTAAATCCCAAGTTTGATTAACTGACAATGACTGCATCTCATCATCCATAGCAAGCTCCCACTTGCTCTTGGCTTCCACATCTAAAGCCTCCTTGTAACTTTCAGGTTCACCACCATCTGTAAGTAATAAGTAATTTAAGGAATTTACCTACCTTGCCAGAATTCTTACAACTCTCGGCTCCTTTCAAAGTACTATTTGAATGTCTAGATCATTAGGTTGCCCGTTTTGATCCGGTGTATCAGACTCAATAACGACTTCTTCATCATCTTCTCGAGAGAGTTCATCATCTTTAATGTCGATATTTTCTGCTACTTCACCTCGAATCTTTTCCACAGGTACTTTTAAATATTTATACAAGACTTCCTCATTGAATATAACATTATGGCTCCGGATAACTTTCCGATTCTTTGCATCCCAAAACTGGTACCCAAACTCACCACCACCGTATCCAATGAATATGCACTTCGTTGGCTTTGCATCTAGCTTTGTCCTTGTATCTGAATTATCAAACACATATGAGGTACAACCGAAAATACGCAAGTGATTAAGGTTTACCACTTTACTGGTCCATACATCTTCAAGAATTCCAAGCTCCAAAGCCGTCGAAGGCCCTCTGTTAATCAAGTACGCCGCCGTACTAACCGCATTCGTCCAAAGACACTTTGGCAATCCAGCGTTGAGTCTCATACTCCTTGCTCTTTCGTTTATTGTTCAGTTCATGCGTTCTGCAACACCATTTTGTTACGGTGTTCTGGAAATAGTCTTCTGTCTTCTAATCCCGTTTAATGCGCAAAAGTCTTCAAACTCGTTACTACAGTATTTGCCCCTGTTATCTGACCTAAGACACTTCAGTTTTAATCCGATTTTATTTTCAACTAGGGCCCTCTACCTCTTGAATTTATTGAACACATCTGACTTGTTCTTCACGAAGTAAACCCACAGTTTATGAGTAGTATCATCGATAAAAGTAATGTAGTAATGAGAACCACCAAGTGAAAATACCTTGGCTAGCCCCTAAAAATCCGTATGTACAAGATCCAGCTTTCCAGGTTTTCTTGATCTTCCAGATAATTTGAAACTAACATTCTTCTGTTTTGCAAGAATACACTCTTCACAAAACTTGAGATCAACCTTAGCAAGACCCTCTAGTTTTCACTTTATTGCCATTACCTTTATCCCCATTTCACTTATGTGACCAAGCCGTTTATGCCACGTACTTGAATCAATCCCCGGAGTGGCCGCGCAAATAGTGGAAATTATGTTATGCGTTATATACAATGTTCCTTGTTTCAGGCCTTGAGCTATTATCATAACTCCCTTTGTAACCTTCCAGAAGGTTGTACCAAAGGTACTCACATATCCGCCAATTTGCTAACCGATATAAGGTTACGCCCCAATTTAGGTACAAGTTGCACATTCTGTAAAACCAATGATCCCCCTGAAGGCAGCAACGGCCTAGCACTCCCTTTTCTAGTAATATTACATGCACTCTTATCTGCAGGAAAGACCGTACTGAAGTTGCCTTTAACAATATTAGTAAGAAAACCTACGTTCGCAGTAACATGGAAGGAAGCACCCGAATGAACAATCTAAGATTTATTCACATCATCACATGATAGTAGTAGAGCCTCATCAGAACTAATCTCTTCAGTAAGGTTTATTGTATCTTTCTCTTCATCATCAATCTTCTTAGAAGAAGAAGAGTTACTATCTCGCCTGAAGTAGCCCTTCTTTCCACAAGTCCAATATGCACCAGGTGGCTTAGACTTTCCTCTTGACTGTGATCGACCCCTTCTAAATTTTGGCCCCTTTCTGTAAGACCTCCCTCTTTCCTTGATGTTCAACATACTGTTGTTTGAACTCAAAGAGGGTTAAGATGTTTTACGCCTATTATCTTTACTCATAATCAACGAGACTATAGTGTCAAATTTGATGACTTCCTTCCCCGATGAGTTGCTCACAGTTAAAATGAATCCTTCCCAACTTTCTAGTATCTGCCCTAAAGGAGCCCACGCTCTCACCTCCTCGGTAAAAGTGATTTTAACGGATTCCAGTTGAGCATGTATGGTATTGAACTTATTGATGTGAGCTTGCACACTACCATTATCTTTTATCTTCAAAGTAAACAAGCACCTTAAAAGGTTTACCTTATTTTCTCTGGACGGTTCCGAGTACATAGCGAACAACGTCTCCATCAAACCCTTCATAGTTGTAACTTTGGAGATCATGCGTAGAATCTGAGATGGCAGCTCTAACCTAACAGTTCTGAGCGCCTTACGATTCAATCGCGCCTATTTAGCAGCATCGTATTTTGCTGGCATCATCTCAACTCTACCTTGCAGTAAATTAAGATCCTTATGATTGAGGTAATCTTCTATCTGCAACTTCCACATACTAAAGTTTGATCCATTGAACTTCGTGATCTCCAACTTTACCTGATCAGCCATCGCACTTCACAACACAAGCCCTAACACTTGCTATGATACTAATTGTTAAGAATCAAGGTAGCTACTCTCTCCTCTCAGACAAGAACGATACGCAGAAATCGCCAACTCAAGTAGTAAATCAAACAAAGAATAATTTAAAGAACACAAAAATTTTCCCAGAGGAGAGAAGTGGAAAACCCTTGCAGATGAAAAGCCACTCCCCACAAATAATTTACTATGATATTAAATAAGTTACAATGATCTTTCAAGTTTCTCACGCTTTAATGGAGTCTCTTCAAACCCTAGCATCTCTAAGATTAAACACACACAAGATGGCTAACAAAATAACATAAGTCCTTTTTATATAGTAGGAAACTTAAAATACAAGTAGAATGGATCTCGAGGCAAACCCAACGACTTAGAATAACATCTAAAGCAAACCTACGGCAATCTCGTTCGAACAACTTTGCGATAATTGGTCTCTAGCCCTAGAAATATAACATCTCGCTCAAACGACATCCAAGCTCGTTCGAATGAAATTGACTCATGGGCCTAAATTCTAGGGAGTAGGAAAAAGTTGGTACGAACGACTTGTTCGAACGACTTCCTTCTTCATTCGAAGGACTTCGATAATTTTATGATTCTTCGACAATCCTTAGTTTGAGTTCACACCCCACATCTTTTCCTATTATCTCTACATTAGCACCACACCCATCGATTGTTTTGAAGCTTTTAATAATTAACTTTTCCTTAAGCTTTATTTGCATATTAGATGCGAAAGTAATCCAATGAGGCTCTGTCTGCAATATACCATACCGTAAAGTACCTAGTTTCGGGTTATTCTCATCAGAATCCGATGAATCAGTGACTTCGTAGTACTGACCACCTTTCCTGCCAAATGAGTCATGGCCAAACCCAATCTCACAATCTACTAAGCTTTGCCGATTCAATTACCCATTGGAATCACATCTCCAACAATCATCAATGGGGTTACCAATTATACAAGTTGATTGATCCTTTTCAACATTCCATAATAATTGCCTCCTCAAAACCTATACATTTACTCTCCTGCACCATAAAAATTGTAACTTTATAGTAACCAAGATTAAATGTACTAAAACTTGAGTACTACAAATCATAACCATATATTGAGTCATTGACTAAAAAACACACTCCATATCAAAATCATTACTAAGTAAAGCACCCCATACCACAATCATGGATAATTAAAGCACCTCAACTCAAAAAGAACAACCCCAGATCAAAATCATTCCAAATTAGGCCACCCCAGACCAAATTAGACCAAACCCATTGTAAAACTACTAAAGCTAAGGCACCCCAGAGAGCAATTATCTTATTCTCACCTTTGAAGCTCTTGAACAACAACATCAGGGTCTGGATGTTGATGAGGCAGAGTGAAATTAAATTGGATTCCTTCATTAATAGTAGAAAACAAGCTTAGTACTTTATTGTTACAACATGAATCAATCAAACCCCACTTCTCCAAACACTCAAATATTTTACTTTTGTACAAAACTATCAAATATGACTACTAGTTCAACGAGAGAGTTCATACCTAAACAATTCGTGTTAGACTTACCAAAATACCCCTATTTTCGTATTTAGATTTCATAAAATACCCGTGATTTCGTATAGACGAAAAGTTGTGGGTTGGACTTCCTTTTATACATACTATTTCATCAAGTAATTACGATTCAGATGCCTATTCATTAAGGGATTTGGTAAAGATAAAAAAGGGGTATTTTAGGATTAAATAAATTGTGAAAATAGACGAAATAACCCTTATGATCTAACGGTTGTTAGTATTCCATATATTTATTGTTATAACCTAAACCCTCAATTTTCCTCAACATGTGTGGGGCAGCGTGATTAAGAGCCGAGATTGATTCTGATGGCATGGCTATTCCTTTAGTAGTATAGATCATTAGGAGCGACATGATTTATCTTAACTTGGACCACCTCTTTATTTTTGGCAAAGCCATTCCTAGATCTTTAGGGCCTTAGGAGAATTCTGAAAAATGTTTGTTTGTTTTTTTTTAATTTAAAAATATTTTTTTTGTAGATAATTTTTGAAATAGTAATGCCCGGGAATATAATTTGTACTCTTAATTTTCTTAATGATACAGTTACTCGGGCAACTTGTAATAGTGCACTATTGTGTAATGTGTTTTATTTCAAATAAAAAAAGAGTTTAAGTTAGAGTTAATAAAAATGTAAGTAATTCAACCTTCTAAGGAACCGAACAAATTAAATATAGTCTTGCTTTGAATATGAAGATAAGTTTTCATCTTTTATCAAAGAGAATGTTAAGAACCCATATTCCTTATCAAAGACAATGTTATAAGTCTTTTATCTATGAAAATTGTCTTACAAGTACTCATAAACAAGTGAAGGTTTCCAATTTCATCAATGTCTTTTTCGGGGTAAAAATATTTCCTTTTTTTGTGTGTAACTAAAGGTATCTGGGCCATCTGACCAGAATGTCAATTCTCGACTAGGTCCTCTGAGTGTTATCAACATTTCCTTTAAGTTGAAGTGTTATCAAGTATCAACATTAACATTCCATCCAATTTTTAGTTTGCCTATAAGAATATTTAAGATTTAATTTAAAGTTTAGAAGTAATAGAGATTTGCGTAAATGGATACTTGTCAAGAGACGTCCTATAATTTACACAAAAAGAAAAAATAGGCTTCATATTCTAAATCTAAGAAATTATTGCCATGATGAATGATAAAAATGTATTACAAACCAGTCAACCTGAGGTTGTTTTACTACTCAAATGACTATTTTCTTACGTGATTATTATTTCATTTATTCATAAGGACAGAATAAAATTACGGGACCTTAACCTTTCAGGGGGCCTTAGGCGGCCGCCTAAATGGCCTATGGTAAGAACGGTCATGGGTGTTGTGCTAGTGGCTAGGGACAACCTCCTAGAGAGAGGAGAGAGGGTCACGAGTTCGAAACTTAACACTGAGGGGTCATCCGCCAAGATTTATCTTAACTTAAAATAGACCGTGCGGCTTGTGGAGGTACCGTGGCAAGCCCTGGGAGACTAGTTAGGAGAATGGTGAAAAATGATGAGCCCGACGAACTTTTGGATTTAAAAAAAAAAAAAAAGGTGCGACAAGTTATCATCAGAGACACAAGTAAATGTGAAATATGATTGCAACAAAGAAAAGCCGTTCAATAGGATATATATATATATATATATATATATATATATATATATATATATATATATATATTATTTTTAAATCCATTGTAATATCAGGATAAAGATTGGTTTTGATCAAGTGTCATATTTTTTCTCTCGCAATTTTGTAGCAGAAATTATGAGAATAAATACTACTTTTTGCCATCTTTACAAAATCAGACCTAGGGAACAATAAATTCCAAAATCGATAATGGCAAGAGGAAAAACCAATTTTGCCCCTAATAAAGTTGCATTATTACAGCTGATAACCACCTGTTTTTGGGCTTCACAAGTACGAATATTATATCCGAAACAAAAAAATAATTGTAAAACTTATTTTAAACTATTATATCAAGCTACGTGTATGTGTAAGACACACATTGTCACCATCTCATGATTTACTTATCATTTGTTTTAGAATATTTTGTCTTACCTTTTACTTGATTTATTATTTAAAAAAAGGTAAACTCTTTCACCAATTATGTTAATATTTTTTATTGTTTATTGTTAGGTATCACATGCAATTCACATGAGTTCGTTTGGTTTTGGGCACCAAAAGCGATCCCGATTCATCAAACAATTTCTTCTTTTTACTCAATAGTAAATACCATCACGATTATTTATTACAAACCGTCTGTATGACTGCTACGAGCCAAGTGTTTGATTAAAGGCTGCTACTCTACTCCTTGGGTATGGAGGAAATGATGGTACTAGTAACTCCTATAGATGGTACTCTAATGTACTCAACTCGTGGAACAGACGATAGCAAATCGTCTACGCGGCTACTGCAAACCAAACTATGTCATTTATTTAGTTAAACTCTGACATTCTTTTAGACATTTATGTCATTTGGTAACAGATAGTTGTCATAATCAATAAAGGATTTCCCATTTGTTCAGCATACTTTATCATTTGCTTTATATAACTTTACCATTCTTTCAAAAAATATAAATTGCTTGAATATTATAATAGGTTTCTAGGCCGTGGGCTCTACATGTATTGCCACAGGTAAGGCCATAGGCTCCACTAGTACGAATGTCACTTCCTAAATAATAATAAATTTTTTTAAAATATTTAACAATATATATTATCACGCCATGTGTCCAAATTTAATTCCTCGATGTACACGTGTCATTACTATTTCAAGTCATGTAAGGCAAACCCTGTCACCATTTCATGCATTTGTTGTAATTTGTTGAAGCCAATTTGTCATACGTTTAAACATCAGTTATATTGAATCATCCAGACTCTGTCACCATCAGTTATATTATTTGCCATTTTTTATTAGTGTTTAGGGTTAGGTAACACGGTAATTCGCACGAGTTCTTCTAGCTTTTGATGCCAAAAACCATGCCCATTACTCAAACACTTTTTTCTTACACGACCACTGCAAAGATAGCAAAAACTACAAAAATTATCCAAATTCTATACATCGTGTGTGTGATTGATAATCGTAAAAACAGTCCCGGTCGTGCAAACCTTTCTCATAATCATCGTAATTCTACTCATCATGTATGTGTGTGATTTCAGTGTTATTTCAGTGGCAAATCGTCTTTGTGACTACTGCATACCAAGTGTTTGATTGAAGTATATTTTTTCTTTCACAATGAAGTCTAATAAAGAAGTGAATGAACAAGTTAACGAGGAGAACCAAACACAAAAGGGTAGAGCCAAGAAGGGCACCTCTAATGCTAAAATTATGCCTCTCGGTGTACAGGTGTGGAACTTCACAAAATGTTTGTAGTTCTGGCTGAAGGGGTGTAGGGTGCTCTTCGTACTACTTGCTTTGCACCGTTACTACTGATTGATCCAATAGCGACGATCTCGATATTGGTTGTGGAAATATTTAATTATCATCTCAGTGATATAAAGTTTTAATTTGGGGGGACAATAATTCAGATGAAACCCATTCATGTTTGCCTGATATTAGGGCTACATGTCTCTCCTATTACAAATGAGTTCGTATTTGTTGATCCTGAGCATATAACGAATTTTAGAATGTAGCGATTCTCCAGGAAGAAGAATACATATGGGTTAAAGGAAATTGACGGGGCTTTAAATGAGGCAAAATTGGAAAGACATCATGGTAAGGTTTTAATTTATCATTTGTTTTTTCTGTCACCATTCTTCATTATATTTGGCAGCCTAAATTTTTTTGTATTGTATTTGCCATTTTTGGGCCATTATTTGTTGAGGTTCTTATCATTATATTGTCTTATTTTGCTTTGCAGACGATGTTCTTCGATTAAATTTGTTAAAAATTATACTATCTTTTCTCCTCCCGAACAAGGGGAGAAACGTTGAGGTGAGGTATGTTGATCTCGTAGATAATCTAGATCATCTCAACAGATTCTCTTGGGGTAAGCAAGTCTATAATATCTTGAGGAGGTAAATAGTGGAGTTTGCCAAATATCGATCGGCCGCTGATAAAAAATTGAATAAAGCTTTATCACTGCACAGATGTACCTGGGTGTTGATGATATGGATTTTTCACTCTATTCCTAGCCTAAAGTTTCCAAGAATGCACGAATGCATACATTTTTTCCCTAGGCTACAGGGTTGGAGGATGACATCCTTTAAGGGTCGCCAAATTGTGACGTTTAAAAAGGTTTTTGCTATCCCTGACTTACTGGTAATAATTATGATGGTATCTGAGACAGACATGCAGCAAGAACTTGTACAAGAGGCCATAGTAATCTTCCATTCTTTGTATGATTGATTCATTTTATTGCTTCCTTGCCATTTAATTTAGGTTTCGCATCATTTTATTTGCTTAGGTTTAGCATTTTGTATCCTCTTTTTGTCATTTGTTTGATTTTTTCTGTCATTATTAAGTCCCTTTTTGTTATCTATTATATGCCTATTATCATTGTTAGACTTTTTTCTGTCATTTCTTAGTTTCCCTTTGTCATCATCATCTATTTAAATATTTAAGAGAAATCACATCGAAGCACCTGCAATCGGTGTTGCTCCTGCAATCGAACCACCTGCAGTCAGTGCACCTGTAATAGGTAGTAGTTCTTTTGCCACTGAGATCAGAGTTGCATTGGTTAAGCTATGCTCCCAGTTGGAGGAGCATTGTAAAATATTGCAAAAGTTAGAGGTCCATTGTAAAATGCTGCAGAACCATGGTAAAATATTAGAACAAATTTTGATGTATACAGTTAGAGACAGTACTCTTCCACTTGGAGATACTTCACTCCTTGGGCAGTACCAGTTCTCTACTTTTGAGAAATCCACGAAACGCAAGCAAGAAGAAGAAGGTAATGAAAAAGAAGATGGGATAAGGAAGAAGGCGGAGCTGAGAACCTAGCAAAGAGACCTTCAACAAAAAAATTAAAAGATTGAAGAGAATAAAAAAGGTAAGGGAGTAAGGCAGAAGAAGACGAATGCCAACAAAAAGAACAAGAAGGCGGAAAAAGCTTATATGCCCCTAAAGAAAAAGGTTGAAGGCACAAAGAAAGAAGCTCTCACTGATGAACAATTTGATCATGTCACAGTAATCTTTTTCAAATCCTAAATCCCTAAGAAGGCTAATAGAGAGCCAAGAAAAAGACGGACAAAATTCTTAGAATTCGAGGAAATTTAATCAACTGTAAAAAATTTGCTTTAACAAGTTACGCCTAGAGAGGGATTGGAGGTGGTAAAAGATTTAATGGTATAGGATGAAGCTTAAGTTAATAGAAAAGTGATTTTAGAAGCAATATAGTCTGAATATGGTGGTGATCTTCGAGAGGTATCATCCATTTACTACTTCTTATTATTTATATGATTTTATTTGACATTTGTTTTTTTTTTAAATGACATTTACTTTATGAACTTTGTTATTTGTTCAGAAGTCTGTCATTTGTTCAGATTATTTTGCCATTTGTAATGATGTCTTTGACATAGGATGTCTTCTAAAGTCTTTATTCATTTAATTTGTTGTATTAGAAGTGGAAGAATGGTAATGAAAAAGTTGATGAAGATGAGAAATATGATAATGTTGAGAAAGATGGCGAGGAAAAAGCTAAATCTATTGAAGAAGAGCAACCTCACGTTGCCAAAGAAGAGGATTTAGAACAACAAACTGTAGTGGCGTATTATAATGGAAAAAAAGATGTATAACATGCCAATGAGGTATTTGTTGAAGAAGAGGATTCATAACCTCAAGTTACCTGACTACAACTTTGTATTGTATTATCTTTAATATTAAGATCACCTATCCATACCATTTTTTTTAATTTGTTTCTTTAACCTTTGTTGCACAGACTATGGTGGTTGCAGAGGTAACAAAAACTGATATAGTATTCTATAACCAGGGGAAAGTTGTTGGTGAAGCTTATCAGGTAACTTATCATTTATTTGTAGGTCACTTCTCATTTTCTTCTTTTATTTTACCATATCTTGTATCACTCTTATCATTTGTAGTTTGTTATTTACAGGCTAGTGCATACCAAACAACTATTATATCTGTCGAGGAACAGACTATGGAGGTTTCAAAAACTGAAGATGAAGCTAGTCATGTAACTTATCATTTCTTTACTGGTAACTTCTAATTTTCTTTTATTTATTTTTCCATATCAGGTATCACTCTTATCATTTGTAGTCTATTTATTTACAGACTAAAGAGAGTAAAGAGGAGGGGGAACAGAGTAAAGAATAGGTGGTTGAAGGCATATATGATGATGATGAAATTGACAGAATAAACCAGACCATGTGCAAGTAATAAAGGACATAGTTGTTGACCAGATCAATGTATGTAGTTCTTTTAAACCAAACAACTGGTTTATTACTCATTCTCACGTAATATGCACATTTATATTTCAATTTCTTATTTTGACATATATATTCCAATTTGTTTTAATGGAGTCAGAAGTGGATGTCACCTTAAAGAAGTGGCATACACTAACTGATAAAGATATTAATGAAAGAGCCTTCAAAATGGCTTGTCAAATGAACCAATTGCATGCTCACCTTGAAGAGTTCTTCTGGGAGTGTTACTCCAATCTTTTATTCAAAGACCCATTTCCCAGGATGACAAAAACCAGGTGGACCAAGTCTGGTCATTGAGGAAAGATGAATTATCTCCTGAAGCTATGAATGACAACATGAGTACCTATAGGAGGATAGATAAAAAACTATTTGCCTTAACCCTCTCTGCACCTTACATCCAACAGAATGGTTGGACAATAAGGTATTTATATCATTTATTTCTTTTCCTCTGTCATTTATTAAGTTATCCCTGTCATATACTTCATTTTTTTAAAGAACTATCATTTGTACAAGAGTCTCTACCATTTGTTTTCAAATTGCCTATCCTTATTTTGTTGCACTTTGGCATTTCTTTAAACAGAAGTTATTTTCCTTAAACTTTACCATTTATTTTAACGTTGTTGTCATTTGTATTAATGAACTTTATCATTTTTGGCATATAATTTGTCATTTTCTTTTTCTGTTCAAGTCATTGATGTGTGCATTAAAGCCTTAATTCAATATTTTGATACACAACATCGTGCCCGCAAAGCTTAAAAATTGATTATGTTGGTATATGTCTTTTCATGTTAATATATTGGCGGAGCTTTCAATGTATGGACTCGTATTATGTCCTCTTCAGCAGGTGTGGAATTAAAAAAAAAATCAATTTGGGAACAAATTACATTTATGTAATTGGATTGTACAGTTTCTAGTTACTTCTATCAAGGAGATTTGAAAGTGGTTAATTCAAAATTAATACTCATTCGCTAGAATCTCAATAACAACCATAGGGTCCTTTGTGTTGTGTCCTTTAAGGGAAGAAAAATATGCATCTACGATTCACAGGTGGATGTGAAAATTGCAAATGTACAAAAGAAGAAGAAGTTATCTCCTGGACACCAGCGTATTAAAGATCAGCTATCAAAGATCCACCCAAAAATATTGATATGGACAAATTTTGCTAATCTTAGTAGTCCACCTACTGGTTTAGAGGTAAATAATTATAGTCTAAACTCCAAATGGATAACTCATTTTGGAAAATGTCTAATACAACCAAATGGTTATAACTACGGGGTCTATATACTTGTCTTTATGGACAATATTCTAAGGGGGATAGAATTTCTAGATCTCATAGACAGTGATGAATATCGTTACACAATTGCTTAAGACATATTGAGGCTAGAAGTTGAGCCGGAGGAGATTTTTAAACTTTGACATCCATTTTGTTGTAATGTATAATTTATGTAATCTTATAAAGTTATAAACAACTAATATCATTCATTTATATGATCTTTCTCATTTGTTATATTTTCTTTGTCAGTCGTATATGACATATTTGTTAGAATGGAGTCAGAATGTAGTCTGTATAATTGGATGTATGTCATTTTATGAATTATGTCATCCATTTATTATTAATTTGTCATTTCTTATTAATGATTTGTCATTCATTTTTTATGATTTGGCATTTGTTATCAGAGATTTTTTATTTGGTATATATGATTTGGCATTTGTTATCTATGATTTGTCATTCGTTATATATTATTTTTCATTCGTCATTTATGATTTGACATTTGTTATATATGATTTGTGAAACTTAAATAAACAATTAATTTATTTGTTTTTAAGAATAACAACATTTGATGTAAGTCAATGGTTTATTTGGTTATTTGATATATTAAATTGTGTTTGTTTGTAAGTGGACAATATTTGTTCTTAAAAACACGATTATTCATTTGTTATACAGGATTTGTCATTTATTAGTTATGACTTATCATTTGTCATATGAGATTTGTCATTTCTTATCTGAGATTTGACATTTGTTAGATATGATTTATTATTTATTATGAATAATCATTTTTTTATATGATTTACGAAGGTTCAATTGATCTATTTATTTTGTAGATAGACAATATTTGATGTAAGTCAATGGTCTATTTGGTTATTTTATATAATAAATTGTGTTTGTTTGTAAGTTGACAATATTTGTTCTTAAAAACATGATTATTCATTTGTTATACAGGATTTGTCATTTGTTAGTTATGACTTGTCATTTGTTATATGAGATTTGTTATTTGTTATATGAGATTTGTCATTTGTTAGATATGATTTGTCATATGTTATTAATGATCAATTTTTTTTATATTTGATTAGTGAAGGTTCAATTAATCTATTTATTTTCTTGATAGACAACCTTTGATGTAAATTAATGGTCTATTTGGTTATTTGATATAATAAATTGTGTTTGTTTGTAAGTAGATAATATTTGTTCTTAAAAACACGATTATTCATTTGTTATACAGGATTTGCTATTTGTTAGTTATGACTTGTCATTTGTTATATGAGATTTGTCATTTGTTATCTAAGATTTGTCATTTGTTAGATATAATTTGTCATTTATTATCAATGATCATTTTTTATATATATGATTTGTAAAGGCTTAATTGATCTATTTATTTTGTAGATAGACAATATTTGATGTAAGTCAATGGTCTATTTGGTTATTTGATGTAATAAATTGTGTTTGTTTATAAGTAGACAATATTTGTTCTTAAAAACACGATTATTCATTTGTTATACATGATTTGTCATTTGTTAGTTATGACTTGTCATTTGTTATAATCTTGTGATGATATGTTCCCAAATAAAGAAGATGACTTCTTCTTCTCGAGTTCGACCAAGGGGAACTGCTTCAACCTATTTTATAAAATAGTTTGTCGCTACGAGTATGAATTTTTGGTTACCCAATGTGTTTGGGAATTCTCCCATGAGATCAAGTACTCACCGTTTAAAAGGCTAAAAAACTTTGCTAACGTGAAGTTCGAGTGCAGGAGCTCGTATTTTGTTAACATGTCGCTAACATGCGTCGTATTTACGTGAGTATTCCTCTGCCTATTTTCTTATTCCTCACCTAAATTCTCCTAGTGGAATTTCCCTATTTGCGAGGGATCATCCTAAAGTATGGGAGCTACAAGTCCCTTTATGTAAATCTTTAAGCATTCCTTTGGTGTCTTGTTGCGAGAGCCATTTGTGATATGGTCCAGTCACCAATCTTCTGTATAAATTGCCTTTCTATATTGTGTAACGCTTGGAATTTTCAATCAACTATCTGTGCTCTTTTAGATCTTATGGTAGTGGACTATCGCATTTATTTTACGGGCTGATATATGTGAGGAAAAGATTCCTCTAATCTTCTTCATCCTTTTTATCGTCCCCAGTATTGATTGCACATATCAAAGTGTGATCGATGCTCGGGGTTGTTATCACCTCAATTTAAAGGTGTCTTGCCTTTGTTCTTAGCACCCCAGCAAAGTAAGCTAGGGAATCGGTGTGCCAATTCTCCCCTTGAGGTAAGTAATCAAGCGTAGCTTTATAAAATTTGATCATTCTATCAGCAATAAGTGCTGCATAGTCAACCATCTTACCATTCTTCTTAAATTGTTCAGAGTAATGATGTACTATTAACAACGATTCAGTATATGCTAATAATTCAGGAACCCCGATTTCCAACACCATATCCAGCCAATAAATTAAGGCTTCGTCCTCTATGATACTTTTCAAAGCTTCAAAATTTAACCGTATTGACTTCCTGATTCTGTCATTGGAGGGTGCTATCAGTACGATTCTTATCCCTAGCCCAGTGGGTTCTACTAATTTATCCATAAGAAGTCTCACTCATTTTGTGTGATCCATTTAGCTCGTTCTTCGATAGATTTGGAAGGTAGACCGTCTTTGACCTCTTCTATTAGATCTGGATCATGTTATTTCCAATCAGGATCTTCTACTGGGAAGTCTTCTGAAAAGTCCGCCATTGCTTACCTTTATTAATGTTCTCTACTCAAATTTAATATCGTGCTCCCCTAAACTTACTGACCATTAATGCATTCTTAGTTATTTCTCTTTTTTAGATAGCACTTCTCGAAGGGGATAGTTGGCCATGACTTTGACTGAATGAGCTTGAAAATAGTATTTAATCATTTAGGAAGTGTAGAAGAGTGTTAGGAGGAGTCACTTTATTTTATAATATCCTGCTTTTGGCGGCGTAAGGGTCATGTTTATGAAATATACTGGCTTTTCAATTTTTCCTTCGTGCTGTATGAGGATCGAGTAAAAAAAGTTTTTTATAACTATGAGGTAGATTATCAATTCCTCATTGTCGATCAGAGTGCTCATTATCGAAGACTTCCCAAGATACCGTTTATGTTCTTGAAATGCTACTTCACATTCTTCTGTCCAATCAATTTCCTTATTTTGTCATCATTTGTGTCTTCTGGTGAATCTACGAAGAAGCATGAACAATCATCCACATCGATCTGATGACTTGGAGACAAATTTGTTGCAATTTTGCCAACGTACTTTAATACACTTTTTCATTGTATTGGGAGATGGCATGGAGATCAGAGATTGAATCTGATCTAGATCAACTTTGATCCCTTTCTTACTGATGAGGTGGCCCATAAATTTACTAGAGTGTACCCCAAATTGACATTAATCTAGACTGAGTTTCATTCTATATGACCGTAATATGTTGAAGACTGTATCGAGATGTGCAATATGATCCACCTTCTTTAGGCTTTTACAGAGCAAATCATCAATGTATACTTCAACGATTTTCCCCAAGTGTTCCTTGAACATGCTTGTAACTAACCTTTGATAAGTCACATCGACATTTTTTAGGCCGAATGGCATGACTTTTTAGCAATAGAGGCCCCTTTCAGTGATGAAGGTGGTCTTCTCTTGATCTTCGCCTTAGAGAAGTATCGTGTTGTATCCCAAAGTAGCATCCATCATAGATAGTTGTTCGTATCCTACTATGGAATCTAGATTTTGGTAGATTATGAGAATAGGGAAACTATCTTTCAGCGTGTATTTGTTTAGATCCGTAAAATCTACACAAACTCTGACTTTCCTATTCTTCTTTGGAACTATTACTATATTAGAAATTCAATCTGGGTATTTGGCCTCTTGAATAAAATCGACTTCGATCAACTTATTTGTTAACCTCATCTCTGAGGCAAGGTGAGAGCCTCCTCTGCTTCTATTTGACTGATGTAGCGTTATCTATGATACTCAATTTGTGACAGGCCTTTACCGGGTCAACCCCTGATATTTCTTCGAAAGTCCAAGCAAACACGTCTCTATTTTATTTAAGGAAATGTATTAGAGCTTCTTTATCCTATTGGATAAGCCTAGAACCAATGTATGTTCCCCTACTATGCTTATCAATCTCAATGTACTTTGTTGGTTCGACCGTGGAAGGCTGATCTCTGGCTTGACCAACTTTCTTTTATTGTTACGGAACAAATCTTCCAGATGTGTCGAGAATGCTAGATACTGATGCGAGAAAAACTCAGTCTTTAAATACCCCACTCAAAACTACGGGTGTCGTAATATAATATGGGCAAGCGGGGGTGGAATCCACAGGGAGTAAGCGTATTAAAAATATAATTTTTTAATTAACTAATAAATGAATCTAAACTAATTTTGATAAAAGGGTTTTGATCTAAAACATAAATCTAAATTACTAACTTTCGGTACGATTATAAGGAAAAGAACCTAGGCTTTAGATCACCTCCGACTTAGTTTACTAAACGATATGAAAACGGTAGCTTCTATCCACACGTAATAGCCATGACTAGGCCTATTCGGGTCTAAGATCAAGGGTTCGTGGCTAAAACCCTAACTAAGAACTTCGTTGTTTATGGACAATCGGATCTAGGGTTTATAAACTCTTTTCCATGGCTAGGTGGAGAGTATTAACTCTAGTGATCTAGAATTCCCTTTGAGCGTGAAAATAATCGAATATGGTTAATTCGATATCTTTCTCATATCTGTAGTAACTTAGAGTTGTCATGGCTAGATCAACTCTTCGTAACTACAAATCAGAGAATTGAAGATTAATTTTAGATCTAAACTACTATTAACATTAATTTAGCTCACTTCACCGGAGGTTCAATCCTTAGCCTAAGCTAAGGAGATTAGCTCTCTATTAATGGTGTTAATCACAGCTTAAATTAAATGTATAAAATAAAAGAGAGAGAAAGAGAGAGATACTAAAAAACACAAGCTTTATTCCTTCCTGAGATTAAGATGTGTAAAATACATAGAATTTCTCTCATATTTATAGGAGATATGAGAGACTTATTTACAATTCTAAGACTCTATTATATAAAGATAAATCCTATCTCATGTTAATCCTTGTAGAGTCCTTTATAATCTTTATTCTATGGAGAAAATCTACAAGTATATTGAATGTAGGCATTTTCCTTGTACCTGAGAGACTGCTGGAGATGCTTCAACTCTTTATACCTTCTATTAGATGTCTTTTTCTACTTTTTAGCTCCAACAGTGATAAGTGCCTGAAAATAAGAAAATGCTACTAACATTAGAAATTAATAAATCGGGATTAACAAAACGATACTTTTAGGCGCATTAATCCTACGTATTTCTCCGTCTATCAGATACTATGTTTTTTGCACGCTCGAAAGAGCTTTTAACTTCCTTTTATCTCATAGATTCCTTCATTGTAATAAAAATGAAGTGATTAATGGTATATGAAAGGGATTGCTTGCATGCCGCGTAACTAACAACGCCCCATTATCCCCAAGAACCAGGATTTTGCATTGATAACATAGAATGTGATGTTGAGTATTGTGGGTCCAACTTTGATTGGTAGGACAATTTTCCTATACGTTCTTCTTTAGATCTATTAAAGCCACTGATATCTATGCTGTTTGGTATAACTTCGTCTGTTAGCCCCATTTGCTCGATTGTGCTCTAAAAAAGGATATCGATGCTGCTGCCCGTATCAATCATCATGGTATGCATGACAAAGTTCTTCATTCAAAGTATGATGGCCAATGTGTCATGATATGGGAACTTAACATGACCTATATCGCAATCTTCAAATGAAATTCCAGTTCCCCGGTTTAGCATCTTTCTCCTGGATCGTGAGGGCGTATCACTCAATTAACCTCCTTCTCTTGAATCTGGACGAATTATTAATTTGATGAATGAAGATCATGTGCTTAAGGTAGAGGTGGTAAAAGTATTTTTCCTCTAATTGCTCTTCGACCTTAATTTCTTCAACCTGCTTCTTGTAGCTTTCATTTTTATATCCTTCCTGATTAATAATATATTCGTGCATTCTTCCGTCTTTAAAAATATACTCCAGCAATCTCTATACTGCGTAGTACTGGTCAGTTTCATGATGCGTTTCTTTATTGTGCATACAATATAGCTTGCCTTCGATCGTTTCTCAAGGTTACAAAAGAAATTGTTTGTTGCCAGTATCTGATAGATTGCTAAGATCTTGACATTCAGCTTTGGAAGGACAGGTTGTCGTAATAAGATTCCTTTTCGTGATTTTCTTGTATTTGTTTTAGCCCATTTCTTATCACCCTGGTTATCCTTTCCAGATCGATATACCCATTTACCTTCTCAATCATATCTTTTAAAGTTGAGGGCTTATAAAGGAAAATATACTATTTTTCTTTACAATCGATTTGTAGTGCATTGGTAAACGCCGATATGGCTATTTTCTGATCGAAATTATGAACTTTTAGAGCAAGTTTGACAAATTTCTTTGAAAATACTTCAACCTTCTCCCCTTGAGCTAGTGGATCGGGTTTTGTCAAAATTTCATGTTGAGCCACCAAAACTGGTCGTTTGGGATTCACCAAAATGGAATGTTGATCTTTGAGTAACTGTCTGCCTTAGGGTTTCGTGGAATGTCTTCTTTCCCACAGATGACACCAAATATAAGGGCCTAATTTTGTAGCTCGAATGACCTTTTATACTAAACGTACCTGTAATATAAATATAATAATTGAGAATATAAATTGACACATGTTTTAGCGTGAAAACATTTGAATAGATAAACACCACGTCCCCAGTTTGAAGATTTAGTAAAATAACTTTATTGCTTAAGATTGATGTACTTGACTACAATTTTAGATCTCTTGAGCCAAAAAAAACTAGGTCCCCTTCTCCTTTGTATCTTATCCTTTTTAAAAGCCTTATTATCACCTCATTTTCATGTATCAGCATGTTCTCCTAGAATGGGAGGGAAAGTAAAAGTTATTCCTCTAAGTGCTAGTTCATGGGAGACAGGTGTCCTTGACTCATTCTATTTTAATTGAAGTGTTGGACCCACGTTCCTTCTTAGTTCACGGTCTAGGTGTCAATGGCAGGGTATATGTTATGTACATTTTGCATGAGTCTAGCATGGTACTAGTTTGTTCTAACCCCAGCTTGAGGGACAGGTCCCTACAGGTCTACTTGGCCAAATATGGTTGGTTAAGAATTAAAGCATCATCCCTTGAAGTACCTCACTCACTTGGTTAAAAATAAACAAAATCCAACTAAGTGGGGCCCAATTTCATCCGACAGTACCTCACTTGATTTTTTTTAAAGAAATATCTCAGAAGGTTTTAAAGAGGGAAAGGGCCCACAAAATTGAAAAATGAATTAATGTCAAAGAAGTTATCATGTGTCACTTTGTAATTGGTTATTTTTGAGATGAAGACCAAGTGAGTGAGGTATTGTTAGACTGAGAAAATGTTATGTGTCACCTCAAAAACTAAGTGAGCGAGTACTTTAGGAGATGCTTTTTTTTGTAAAAAGTTTAGTAATATATATCCAAAGAAATGTTTACAAGATGAGGGAAAACCAACCATGCTATACCCTAATACAGTACACTAGGGCATATGTATATGGGCTCTCTACGAAAATAAGGAAATGCAGAAGAAAATATACAAGGGAATTGCATGAATTCATTCGAACGAGTCCAGAGTCGTTCGAACGACAGGAGCAAAGTCTCGTTCGAATGACCTCCTCTGTCGTTTGAACGAAAAAGGAAAAACTAGAAAATATCAACTTTCTCAAAAAAAAGAAAATGCAGTTTTGAGATTGTCGTACATGTCGTTCGAACGACTTCAAAGTCCGTTCGAACGAACTATCGAAATGCCTTCAAACTTGTCGTCTGTCTCGATAATTGTAATAGTTTCTAATTTATTCGAACGACCTCCTAATTCATTTGAATGACTTTCCTGATTCGATAATACTCAGTGCAGTGATCTTCGATTTTCTCTAGACATTACGGTCTGCCGTTCGTCCATTCCTCCACCAGTTGGTTTGGGTCAGAACCTTTCTGTGCAAGTTGATCTGCCAAAAAGTTATATTCCCTCCATACATGGTTAAACCGAATATGCAGGAAATAGGGAGTGATAATGTCCCAAGCAGTTTTGAGTGAACTAGGGATTTTGTCATTGGTAAAGGCTTTAATGGTCACCGCTGAATCAGATACCACCCACAAGTAGCGCCACCCTTTCGTAACAGCTCTCTAAACTCCTGATATAATAGTCGTGACCACAGTTATGTAGTTCATTTCATATCCAATGGCTTTGCTATAGGTACCCATGACATCACCTTTGTTGTCTCTGTAGATAATCTCAATACCTGCATTTCTGGGGTTGCCTAATGCCGAGCCATCACAACAGATCTTTATTTAATTTGGTGTTAGAAGTTCCCAACGACAGCTCTCGATGATGTTGCCCAGTCGTGGTCTGCACTGAACGTTTAGTGCCTTTATGATCTTGAGGTTTTATGTAGTATTGTTCATAGTGTTTTTAGGGAAGTGAGCCATGTCTACAATGTCTGTTAGGATGTGCAGCGTAGTTGTATGGAGATGAAGCTTGAAACCATCGTATTTCCATTTTTTCCTTGCTTTCCAGATGTTGCTGCAAATGGAAAAGACCATGGCCACCCAGAGATCTTTTATGTAGGTACTAGACCCTTGTCCTCTTTCTAAAATTGTTCTCCAGGTGTCTGTCGGTGAAATAGGGACATAAGAGAAGCAATTGGTAGCTCGCTGCCATAGAGAAACCATAAAAGGGTATTGTAGGAGATAGTGTTTTTTAGTTTCTGTAGAATTGTTACATTGGTGGCAAACCGAGACTAAAGGGATACCTTTCTTCATAATGGTATCGTCCATTGGATGGAGATGGTTCAATAGCCTCCATGCAAAGCCTCCCAGTATTGGGTGAATTGCGTTATTCCAAACGTATTTCTATCACCATGCCATAACTTCTCGTTTACGCAGATGTTTCAAATGCATTCTTGGTTGAGAATGCCCCTCGTAGGTCTGGCTTCCAAATCATGATGTCCTGGTTATTAGGGTTAGACTGAAGTTGCTGAACATTTATTCTAAGTGCCACATGGAGGTGCTGAATGTCATTAGGGAATTGCCATCCTTGTCGGTTAATATAGTTGTTAAGCCTACTTGTACAGAGTTTCTACATATGTCTGGGAAACTCTATATACTCCATGAGAAGGACTTCTATAGCCCATGTGTCTCTCCAGAAATCTATTTTCTTGCCATCGCCGATGAGCCAACCAATGTAAGGTTTTGAAAGGGCAGCTCCAGTTTGGATACCAGACCAGATAGTAGAGTGTTTGTGGTATCGAATAGTATCTTCACTCTTAGTACTAAATTTTGATTAGACAAATATTGCCCAGTCTTTAGTTCCCTGTTTGAAGACCTAGTGAAGTTTGCAAAGCATCGCATTGTTTACTTCTCCTAGACTATAGACACCGAGACCCCCTTTCTTAATCGGTTTACAAACCTTTTCCCATTTCAATGTCACGCCTTTCCTTTTTTTCAGATCCCCTGTCCATATGTAGTTTCTAAGAATATTATCTCCCTCTTTAATAAGTGAATGAGGCCACTTGTAGAATGCCATATTATGTATGGGTATGCTGTTCAGGATTGACTTTGCAAGTGTAACCAGTCCCTGTAAAGAGATCATGCTAGCTGTCCAGTTGTTAGCCCTATTTCTGACTTTTTTGATCAAGGGCAATATTGCTTGCTTTGTGACCCTCCCTTTTATGAGTGTAATTCCCAAGTATGTCTCAGGAAATTTGCCTTCCTTAAACCCAAAACTTTCTGCAACACATCTTCTGCTAGTGAAAGGAATACTACTCATAAAATCTTGCTTTTGGTCACACTTATCTCTTGCCCAGACACCATCTGATAGTCCATGAGGATGAGCTTGAGTTATCGCAGGCATCTGTTGTTCCCATTCATAAAAAGAAAAATGTTATCAGCGAAGAAAAGGTGAGTTGGTCCATGCATAGTCTTTGTTGATGTCATGGTTTGTATTCTACCTTGTACTCTAGCCTTGTGGAGGTTAATGCTGAGTACGTCTTCTGCAATTGCAAAGAGGATTGGAGAGAGAGGGTCACCCTGCTTGAGACCTCTAGACATCCGAAAGAATCCCGATGGGCTACCATTGATAAAAATCAAGATTATACTGCTGCTAATTTTTTTTTGCATCCAAGAACAAAATTTCGTAGCAACCCAAAGGCGCGTAATGTGGTGAATATCTATGTCCAGCTCATAGTATCATAAGCCTGACAATCTTGAGTACCACATTGCCGTGTTTTCTCTTAATTTGCATCTCATTCACCATTTCGGAGGCCATGCAGATATTGTTATGAATGTTTCTATTCATAATAAAAGTACTCTGGTGTTTCGAAACACATCTATCAGCAATTGGAGAGAGCTAAGTAGCTAGGATTTTAGTAATAACTTTAAAAATAAAGTTAATGAGACATATCGGCCTGTAGTGTTGAATCAAGGATGGGTTATGGATTTTATGGATTAGTACAATGATGTTGGAGTTAAAATTCATAGGAATCATACCATCCCGAAAGAAAGAAGATATTCCAGCATAAACATCGGAACTCAGGGTCTCCCAGAATGTTTCGTAAAAATTTCTAGAGAATCCATTTGGGCTGGGGGAGCTGTTTCCATCCATCGAGAAAATGGCATCTCTAATCTCGTCATTGGATGGGCATGAAATATGGGAATTGCTTTCTGCTTCTAACACTTGCATAGGAAGCTGATCGAAGAGAGATGGGTATTCTTGCATTTTTGTAGCGTTGAACTTGGCGGTATAATTATTTATGATACGTTCCTTGATGAGAGGTTGGTTTGTGATCTCTGCACCCGAGCTGTCTTTAATTTTTGTAACTAGTGCCTTAGCATTCCTTGCCTTTGTAGTAGAGTGAAAATATTTAGTGTTGCGGTATTCTGCCTGCAGCCATTTGATCCTTGATTTTTGTCTCCAATCATACTCTTCATTTTCCTCTCATATGATCAGCAGTTTTATATGGGCTAAGTATCTCTTTTCGATAAGATCATTGGTGATATCTTCTTCCAATTGCACTTGGACTTGCATCATCTCTTTCTCTAGTTGTATTTTGTTATGTTGTTGGGTTGCGGAGTTCTGTCTTCATTCCTTTATGTCTGCCTTGAATCGCCGCAGTTTCATCATTAACAAGAATAGCGGGGCAACAAGTAGTGGCTGCTCCCAACTATTTGCTACAAGTTCCTCGAAACCCGGGTTATCTCCCCAAGATTAGAGATATCAGAATGGGATGTTGGAAGGCTTAGGTACTTGGCAGCAATCTCCCAGAATGAGTGAGTGATTGGAGTGTGTTTGAGGGGGCACCTTCATTCTCCAACCTTGAAAAGTATTCTGCCATTCTATATTCTGTAAGCATCTGTCTAGGACCACCAGAGTCTTGTTGTTTCCACTTTGAGCATTGCACCAGGTGAAAGTAAGTCCTGAGGAGGGGCTTTCACTTAGTTTAGCAGTATCCAAGAAGTTGTCTAAATCCATAACTGCGTTAGTGGGAGGTAGTTTTCTTCCCCTTTTCTCAGCGAGCCAAAGAACCACGTTGAAGTCCCCTATGCATATTCAGGGCTTCACATAGGTTGCAGTAAAATTAGAGAGGTCAGTCAAAAGCTCCAACCTATTAATTTTGTTGCAATCTGCATGAACAAAGGAGAAGCAATTTTTCATATATTTTACCGTAATATATTGTTTTGATAGAGAGAGTATGTCAGGTATAGTAGTTCCTTTGAGCCATAGTATCCATAAGTTACCTTTCTCTGCGGTTTGTTCATTAGAAATGACTTTGGTGTCATATCCCGACAGTACAAAGTCTTTGCAAAAAATCTTAGGTTCAGTAATGCCCAGAATATCTAGTTGTATTCTTGATGTTACTTTCTTGAGATAACAAATTATTTTTTTGTTTCCCATCCCTCGGGCATTCCAGAAGATAACTTTCATTGGTCTTTGCAGGTAGAACGCGTTACTCTCAGGTCAAAGGTGTAAACCTTTCCCCCTTTAAGAACTTGATTAGGTCCAAGCTGCACCTGGTCTTCTCGTTCCATTTCATCTGCCTAACTTGCTGGTTTGAGATTGTGTCTGACCTCATTTATAGCCTTTAAGTATTCATCACCCTCAAGGGTACTATCCTCATTAGTTAGTTCTATTGCGACATCTTCGTCTGCAAAAGAAGAAACTTCCTCGTTTGTTGGAACTTGTAAGATCGCGGCGTTCGCTACTCTATTTTCCCCTTGCCTACTCAAATTGGTGTTTATTCCATCCTGCCCCCCAGAAGGTGTCGATTATGTATGTTCTATTTGTTCTATATCATCCTCCATGTCGATGAGAGCTTCAAACTGGTTGTTCTTACTAGTAACTCTGTTCTTCATTGGTAAAGATGGTTAGTTGTTGCTGCCCTTTGTAATTGACCCCCTACTTTATCACCTATTATTTCATGTTGCTCAAAATGGTTAGATGGCCTAGGCATCCCTAGAAAGTAATTAGGAGGTGATGATGTACTGCTCTCCTCTAATGTCTCCTGAAAGTATCTATGTTTACTCTGTAAGTCAGTATTCTTTCTACCCATTTCTTTAGTCTTAGGTAGCTTCTCTAGAACTAATAAGTTTTTGTTGCCCTTACTGCCTTTCACGATTTCAGTGTTCTTCTGCAGTTTGGTCTTGTTGAGCTCCATTTTACTGGCTCTAAATGCTCTTTGCACTATCTTCCATTCGGCTATTGTGTGTCAAACATTTTTTCATTGATTGCAATATTTTGGGATTCGATGGAGCAGAACTTTTGTTTGATGATTGTACCCTCAATCTCAAGAAGAATATGGTATGGTGTCATGCCCCAAAATCTGGTAATCAGTAGCTTGACCAATTACTTGATCCGAAGCTGTGCAGGTCGGGAAATTCAAAGATTCTACCCCACAAATAACAATAATCATTAGAGTAAAGAAATAATAATATAACAAAACAATGCAGAAGCAAAAGACATATATATACATATCAGTCAAAATGTAATACAATATCTCTAATAAAAGCTCAGCGACATATGCTGAGAACACCTACAGAAATCTGGAATTAATGGAAATCTACAGCGGCAAAATCTGTCTCTGAACTGGATGACCTTGTGGCAGTCCAAGCTACTCAACCTCTGAAATGGTTAAAATGCGAGAGTGAGCAAACAACGAGCTCACTAATCCAACAGAACTAAATAACCTACTAATAAACCTGTACTGAATATAGAGGTGGAGATGAATGTAATATAGAAACAAGTAATTAAGCAAGTCTAGCAATATAATAAGTGACAATAATGAAATAAAGAGTTAATAAGGAAAGGAGATTAGAGTTGATAAGAAGATGGAGAATGGAGTAGGAATGTGAGAAGAGAATAGAGTAAAGAATGTGAGAAGAGAATAGAGTAAGGAATATGATAAGAGAATGTGATGATATGATAAGATGCAATGTCATGATGTGAAGTGATGACTAGGATAATCCCATACTTATCCTAGGTGCAATGATATGATATAACACGATGAGCAGGGATATTCCCATAAATATCCCCTAATACAAAATAAATTACTGTTTAAAAGTGTTCGCGGTCCTATTATAAAGTTGGTTAATCAACCGCTAATGTCTAATGTTTTCTTAAAGAGATCAGTAAAGGGATACACTGGTACGATTTGGTTAAGCTCGACCAAGCTAGGATGGTCGCACTTGATCAAAGTGGATTTGGGTGTATCAACCCGGGGAGCAATAGTCCGTATCATTTCAAGGAATTTTAACCTCACCGTGGAATAAGTTGGGATCTCCATGACTCTGCCTCATACCATTCCACACTCCGGGGTGGTTGAACTAGGTATGATAGTGCCATTCCCAATCTCACCGTGTCTTTTAACCCGATCTCACGGATTCCTTGGATCCTGTCGGAGGTTAACCGAAATGGAGTGTTCGTGTATCCAATCTCAATAAGTTTTGAAAGATGTGTTATAAGTTATAAAGGTGCAACAGGTGCACAAGAAAACAGCACAGTTGTCGCTCACCCGGCAACCCAAGCAGGATGGATAGGGACTCCGTTGCACCGACTATGCATAGCCGACAGAACAACCTAACCGTCACTACACCCAACCCAACAATCTCTTAAGGCTGGAAGGGTCATTCTTGGGCAAACCACGAGAATGCTAACCCAACCACCACTAACTAAACTCAGGTCCTATACGAACCAAAAACCAACTCCCGAATACTTACAACCCCAGCTACAGGTTAACACTATAACCAAATAATTCCTAGGTCAAATTATAGTTAATCACAAAGCATCTCTAAGCTCAATATGACTCTCTAAAACAATACTCAGAAACTAGTATGGAAACTTAATAATGCTAGAATAAAACTCGCCTGATAAAAATCCAAGTCCTGCGAAAAAATCCAACTCGGAAACTCAACTCGGAAACCCAACCAAAATCTGTGGAATGGCAACGGAACGCCTGATAATCTCATACCAACAATGGAGAACAACAAACAACCAATCAATTTAAGAAAACAGCAACAAAACCCAAACCCTAGAAATTAAACCCTACGCCGAGTCGAAAGAAATTGATGGAAAGTTAATCGAGAATTACTTATCAAGGATCGAAAAGAAGGTTGCGGCGAAGCTCGACGAAGAATCTGTGAGCGAAAGGGGAAGATTGGATTATGAGTTTAGAGGAGAGGCAAATCGGTTAGGGAGAGGAGAGAGAATGAAGGATGATATATATATATATATATATATATAAACGACAAGTCATTCGAAAGGATACGAAAGTCGTTCGAACGACAATCTCTCCTAAAGGCAAAATGTCCAGAATACACTTAAAATGTTTAGAAGACACTGAAACTCGTTTGAACGACAAGGGCCTCGTTCGAACGACAATCTGGGAAAACTCCGAAAATGATGTTACTCAGAGGTCCTCCTGAACCACACACCACACCAAGACCTTCCGAAGACTGAAACAACCCGAACAACCATCACAAAAGCTTCCCAAGGTCTAAATACCACCTCTACCATTTAACGGCCACCATAACTCCTAAAACCCAGAAAAGGAATCTAACGGCTAGAAACTTAGCCGGAACGAATAAAAATGGATGGAAGGAGTCCGACGACGGTCTGATAGGCGTTGAGAAATCAGGGGTAGCTAATCCATATTTCTCCACCCCAGAATGAAAATCGCAAACGCCAGAAATGCCCGGAATCAAAAACAATATAACCCCCACGAAGGAGAGAAGCGAAAAACCCTTTCTGGATATAGAAACCACTCTCCGAGCACGCACCACACCAACAAACTAAAATACTTAAATGTCAAACAACCAAACCATCAAACCACCAAAATGCTACCAAAAAGGAATCCAAACCAAACCTAACACTAAGAATGATATAAATGCATTATGGATAGGAGAATATGCAGATGTATGATGCAAAGGAGTATATGCGGAAGTTAAGGAATAGGAATATGTAGATTTAGAATATAAAGAGCAATAAATAATAATAAAAATACGGGTCATTACATATGGAATTGGCTTAGACAGATCAATATCAACTAACACATTAGCATGGTATCCATAGTCCTAATTTTTTGTAAATTGGTCTAGCTGAATAGGAGTGCCAAGTGTCTTCCCAAGGGACATGATGATTTTTTTGCTCCACATTTCAATTGGTAATCCAGGGAATTTGCACCAAATTAACGTATTGGAGCTACTGTGTTTGTCAACCGAGAAAAATAAGTCTCATAGGCATTTATTCAACCATCTATGGTCCTCTACTCCAAATATAAATTTTGTCTTCCTCTGACTCCAATTTGATGATGACGAATCCTTTCCCTATTGGAATCAGTTTGCAAGGTCCCTTTGTTTTCCAATGTGTATTCGCATACTCTTGCACAGTTGCAAATTTGATCTTCTGTAAGTTCAATCTTCCTATTAGACTGAACTTGTAAGTTGAAATGTCATCAGTTAGTTCCTCTCTAGGAATTAAAATAATTGGGGTATCACCTCTCTTTCCAGCTTCAATAAGCCCTGTTGTTGTTGTGTTCTTCACTTCTGGACCCCGAACTTTATCTACATTGGAATTCTGAACTATATCTCTAATTGTGGTAGGGATTGTACATTGGGTTGTAGATTTCCCCAAAACCTGGTTATCCTTGATTGCTTGCGTGGTATGATTTTCTGTTGCAGCAGTGTTCTTGATTCCTGCCCTAGCTTACATATCCATGAAACCCCAAGGGCATGCAACCTTTTGTATTTGAATTAATCCATCCTTGATGGCTTCAGGGATTTTATTCAAAATCTAAATTCCATCTCTCCGGCTATCTGTTGCTATAGTTGTGATCAAGGGTGATTGATTGAGTATTGTGGGATTAGGGTATTGCATAAGGGGTGCTTGTTGCATTAACCTCAAATTCAAACCCTCGATGCCGAAAGAACTGATTTCTCGATTAATTATTGACTAAAGAAGGTTAAGAGTTGTAAGATCCATCCTGAAAGATTAAGAATTATTTAAGGGAAATTTGGGGATTTCTTACATTTTTTCAAAGGAATTTTCTAGATTGCGTGACTGTTGGTAACGAATATGGTTCTAGCTAGAATCCAAAATTTTTGTATTCAAATCACTTACCCACTAAGTGATTTTTTTTTTCTTGTTTTTGAGTCTGTTAGACAACCGAGCGACCACCTTAGCCAGCCGAGGCAGAGCTGAGAACTATCCTTTGCAACTAAGGTACTCCATTAGATGAAGATCTAGTCGTTAATCACGTTCTGATCGTACGGTGAGATGTTTAGCATTCACTTGGTTAAAAAAAAGCAAAATCCAACTGAGTAAGATCCAATTTCATCTAACAGTACCTAAGTTGGGATTTTTTTAATGAAATATCTCACAAGGTTTTAAAGAGGGAAAGGGGCACATAAAATTGAAAATTGAATTAAAGTCAAAGAAGTTACCATGTGTCGCTTTGTAATTGGTTACTTTTAAACCTCAAAAAGCAAGGTCCAACTTTGGAAAGCAAGGCTTAACCTTGCTTTTTGAGAATAAAAACCAAGTGAGTGAGGTACTGTTGGATTAAGAAAATCTTATGTGGTACCTCAAAAACTAAGTGAGTGAGGTATTTTAGGGGATACTCTTGCTATCTTGAAAATGCAATAAAACCAATTTCTATTGAAAGCATATACTGTGTTACCAATTTTCCAGGTTTACCCTCTCCAAACACAACCCAAAGTTTAAACTTGTATCCAAAAATATATCGTCTATTAAGCTATTAGGAAATGAAAAAAAAATTACACTACATTTTTTCGGGAAAAAATAATAGAAAAAATTCTGACTACTTAAGAAAAAAAATTTGAATCATTTAAACCTTAATTAAGGAGAGGGAAATAACTCAAAACTTCAAACATATGACATTGTGTTATACTCGAGGAATTAATGCTTTTTCGGTCGTCTCCAAATATATTTTAATCGTCTCTTATATCGAGCAACATTTTTTGAAAAAGTATCCGAATATACATTAGTCATCTCCCCATGACCGTTATAAGCATGTTGAAAATGATGTCCAATTGCCACCAAGAAATGGCCAATATAATTTCTATTTATTAAATGGTTAATTATAATTTTTGATTTCAAACAATACTTTGACTCAATGGGACAGATGTGACATGAAGATAGGTGTTAGTTTTTGATTTAATTTTTTTTTGTTTCGTTATGTTTTTATTTTATTTTTTATTTATGAATTAATAACGAGCATAAGATAGTTGCTCTGTTAGCTAGCTAAACTTTAAAGGGAAAGTCTGTAAAAAGAAACCCTTCATTTAGTATCTTTAAAAATAAATGACAATTACTACTTTAAATACTCGAAGATGCACACTTTCTAAAATTGGACCCGGGAACAATAAATTCTAAAATCGATACTAGAAAGTTGCAATTCTAGTTTTGCCCTTACTCAAGTTGTTATATTGCAGCAATTAACCAGCTGCTTTTTATTGACACGTGGGCTCCATGTCACTTCATAAATAAATAAAATACATTTTAAAATAATATATCACGACACGTGAACATATTTAATTTTCTAATATACACGTATACATATTTAATTCGTCAGTATACATGTGTCATTACCAGTTTTCGTCAAGTATCATGCCTTTAAACAAATTTGTCATTTGTAAGCCAAAACTCTGTCACATTATATAGTATTATTTGTCATTTGTTATAGAGGTAGGGGAAGGTTAGACGGTTGAGTTTCTTAGTCATGTGTACTTCACACAGAGAGATAGGTTTTGGAGCCAAAAGGGCCTAACCCATCATTTTTTCTAATCACACACACGAGTGAGAAAATCATCTTGATTCTCATAATAGCATTTCATTTGAGAACTCTCTATAACCGTTTTTTCTATCAATCGCCGATTCTGGTAGGTTTTCGACCGTTTTTCTTTCTCTCTTTCTCTATCTCTATTTATTTCCCTCTCTTGTGTGTAATTTCAATCTAGTTTGCGAGAATAGAAATTGTGTTTCATTACTACCTATCAAATGTCTGATGAAATGTTGTTTTGTTATTTGCTTTTATTTTAATCACTTTATTCGTAGTGAAGAAGAAGGCTAATAAAGAAGTGGGTAATGAGAAATCTCAAGAAAAGGACGAACAATCTGAACAAGATGACCAACAATCTTATGAAGAAAAGCAAACGTACAGGAGGGTGAAGAAAATAAGAAGACAACCAATGTTAAAAATTAGACATCTCGGTGTACAGGCTTGGGGTTGAACAAAATGTTTAGATCTCAGCCTAATGAGAAGAAGGGTGCTTTTTCGTACCACCTATTTTGCACCATTAATATTGATTGATCCAATAACGACAATATCTACGTTGGTTTTGAAAATATTCGATCATCATCTCGATGATATGAAGTTCAAATTTGGGGGGGGGGAATAATTCAGATGAAACTCATTCATGTTTGTCTGATTTTAGAGCTACGTATTTGTTATATTCACAATGATTTTGTATTTCTTAATCCTGAGTATGTCACGAAGTTCAGAAATAAGCGCTTCCCCAAGAAGAAGAAAACTTGTGGGTTCAAAGAACTCGAGGCAGCACAAAAATAGGCGAAATTGGAAAATAATGATGGTAAGATTCCAATTTGCCATTTGTTGGGTTGTTTTCTATCATTTGTATGTATTGTTTATGTCACCTGATTTTTATTTCCTAATAAGTCACATTTTTATCATTATTTATCATTTGCCAGGGTTGTTTTATGATTGTTCTCTAATGTGTTATCATTACCTTAGTCTTGATATTGGTTTCCCATTCTTTTGTCATTTGTTTCCCCATTCTTTGTCAGTGGTTTTCCATTTTTAAACATTTGATGGTTTTGTTTTGCAGACGATGTTCTTCGATTAAATCTGTTAAATATTTTACTATCTGCTTCTTGGAAGATCAGTACATAACAAATGATCAAATTATGGGTTTGGTACATATTTAAATGATAGTTTAGTAGAAACATATGATATATAGGCATCAAACAAATGATAAAGTGGCAAGAATAAATGACATATCCACAAAATGATACTTTTGCCACATAAATATGATAAAAGATCGCCAAAAAAATAATAAATAGTGTACCCAAAATACTGCCCCAACCCAACATAGAAGTTCATCATAGGAACTGTTATGTCTTCAGCTCAAACTAATTGTAACGTCTTCATCTAGGATCATAGGTGGCTCAGTGCTCATTGTAAAAGCTGGTGCTATTGTCAGACGTGTATTGTCGTTAGATGGGATTGACAGAAGCTTGCAAGAATGACCATTATCTCAAAAAAATTGGCACCTACTGTAAAATCTTAGTTTGGTGACTAAACCTGGCATTTTTGTTATTTTCTTCCTTTGTGCTTGAGGACGACTGACTTGAACTCCTGGTATAGGAGTACAAACACGTTGATTAGTACTTAAAATTTCCCACTGCTTTATTCCTCTGATAGGAATCCATATAGGATCATAAGCAACTTTGCATCAATCATTTGTGTAGTGCTCAAGGACACGTGTAGATGGATCAACATTAGTAAGACCGGGAGCACATACTAGGTATTCATAAGGTATCTCCATCTTTTGCCACTAGTAACAAGAACAAGTACCATCTTCAATATTTACTGAACTGATTCTACCATAAATAGCATCTGGAAATGGGGACATGTTGTACGAACCCTACAGGGTAGTGAATCCACCACAAACTTTTTGTTCTCACATTGATCCAAAACCCGATCTAAGGTTGACTTTGGTCAATTCGATCTAGGTCTAGCATGCCTCGACGAGATACAATCCTTACCTGATCCAAACCAGATCCCAGTATCTGTCCCTAATCCAGGTTAGACTTCTAGTCCAAGCCTGATCTAGTCTGAACTGATCCGATACGAGCCTAAGCTTATTTCATGGTGGGTAGACCTAATTCAACTCAAAGGCCGACCTGAGCACATTGGCTTAGGGCCTGATGGCGCTAAGGTCTAACTCGAGCTTACTTGTACGAGGCCCAGGGCCCAAACCTGTAATCTCTAGAGTTCAAACCTGAGTTAAAACAAACACGATTGGCCTTATTTAAGCATGCCTAAGTGACTTTTACTTGACTTTTTGTTGCAAGTGACTCACTGAGCTAGGGCTCAAGTATCGTCAACCTCAACCTGAGCTAAGTACCCTGATTAGAAATGAGCCGTTTCTTAGACTAGGTTTTGACCGAGTTAACGCGACTACAGGCCAATAGCCTAAGTCAACTCTAACTCGTTCCACACACCTTAGTTTTAAGATTTATTAGTTCTACCTATTTTGTACTCTAAGTCTCTAATCGAGCCTGCTCTTCTTTGTGGCTTAACATTTTTGGCAACACTAACCCAGGGTTTTCTCTAAGCCTGCCCTAAGGTCGTGTATTTACACAGTCTAAAGACTGATTACAAGCGTGTGGTTGGGCGCTTGACATATGTGATTTCATCTCTAGGTGATCCAGGAGGATCTGAGCCTTTATTTTACTTTTTAAAATATTTAATCGACCCTTTCCTATTCGAATAGAGTCTTATTCCTATTCGAATAAAAATATTTATGAGTATTTTGTTCGAATAAACTTTTAGCCTGTTTGAATACACTATTTTTTGAGTGTTTTGTTCGAATAGACTAAAGTTTTAGGCATTTAAGGGCATATTTGCCCTATTTTGTAACTAGGAAGTTGTAACCCTTATAAAGGGGCAAAGGCTAGGCAAGATTAGTGATGTTTGATTAATACAAAATTCTAAAAGAGAGACTTAGGGTTTGAGAGGAATTCGATTGTAATTGATTTCGATTAAGCAATTGAAGCTCTAAATGGGAATTCTCCCACCAATTGTGTATTCTTCGTACTATTTCTTCTATTTAGGGTTTCTCAATTCGTATTGTGGATTAACTGGTATTAGAGCTTCAGTTACGATTCTCGGGGGTGATTATGGTTTATGGTCTCTACATGTGACCATCTGAAGTAAACGAAGGATAAGCTAGTGAGTTCGTTGAAGATTTACTGAAAACCTAACTCGAAGAAGAAGGACAATTTGGCAATGGGCAATTCCAAAGATCGACTCACGACTTTGGAAACAAAAGATTTTGACCTAACTACTACTCCAGGGGAGTTGGTAGAACAATTATATCTCACGAACATTGCGAAGGCTTCCACTTCGGTGAAATGGTGAGGCCACTCAAAGAAGAAAGGGGCTGTAGAGGGGGATAGTGACGAGGGTACGAACGAGATAGATAGCGATTCTAGTGATACCGAATCTGTCAAGGAGTACTCGGGTATTGGTAAGTCAAAGAATCTTATGCGTAATCTTCGTATTGACTTTAAGATTAAAATTCCAGTCTTTGATGGTTCAATCAATGACGAGAAGTTTGATAATTGGTTAAAGAGGTTAGAGTCCTATTTTTTTGTTTACGAATATTCTAATGCTCAGAAAATTTGTTTCTCTACATTGAAATTCGCAAGTCATGCACTCAAGCAGTAGAAGTCCTATAGTAAATGCCATGAAGTAGGAAGTTTAAGTTAGAAAGAATTCAAGGTGTTAGTGAGGAAGCAATTCTATCCAATTGGGTATGAATAAGAGTGATGGTACAAATGACACAATTTGCGCCAAAACTTTTGGCAACCCGTACAATAATTTACTACGGTATTTCATAACCAAGCACTAGTTTTGGATATTGATATGGATGAGTATGAGGTGTTCATAAAATATACGAGGGGTTTATCGGAGTCCATTAGAAAAGAATTAAAGCTCTTTAATGTGGAAAATATCGAAGATGCTACCGTTAAAGCAACTGTTATTGAAGGCAAGTACTTGAAAAGTGACAAGAAAGACAACAAGGGCAAGTCGGGGTATAAGTCTAATGGGAATATTGATCAAAAAGGGGAGTCCAAAGGAAAGGGGTCTTCATCCAAGGGGAATTACTGTAGTCATTGTAAGGCTAATGGGCACATTTCAGATAAATATTGAAAACTTCACCCGGAGCCTAGGCCGAAGGAGGAGAGGAGCAAGAAAGAGAAACGTGCACTAGCCACAACGATTATGGATCTTTTAGATTTAGATAAGCCAAATCCTCAGCTTACTCTAATGTTCAAGCAACCTATAACTATCGACGAGGCGAGTAGGGAAGAACTTTGTCATGTCAGTATTCAAGTGAGGCAGAGCTTAGTCGAGGCCATTATTGATCTGGGTAGTCAGAAGAATTTGATCTCTGAGATGGTGGTGAAGAAGATGGGTTTGGTTACGGTGGCTCATCCTAAGCCATATGGTTTAGGTTGGATTCAGAAAGACGCGGAGTTAAAGATCACTAAGCAGTGTACATTCAAGTTTACAATTACTGAGAAGTTTATTGGCGAAGTAACGTGTGAGGTGGTTCCATTAGATGTGTGTTAAGTCATCTTGGGTAGCCCTTATCTTTGAGAGCGAGATGCAATCCTTTGCCGTAGAGCTCGCAAGTATCGCCTTTTGGAGGAGATAGAGTTTAATATCAATGCGTGCAAGGAACATATTACTACCAATAATTTAGTAATGGCGACTCAGGTGAAGATGTTTGTTAATACGAGCGGCAAGTTTATATTATTATTGGTGCGACCAATTCAAGAGGGCCCATCGGCTAAGGTGTTGTCTACTTTGGCAATGTCTCCTCAGTAATAAACCAATATGGGAAAGTTTCAAGAGGAGCATGAAGACTTGTTTCTGGGCATAAAAGGGATGCCCCGTAAGAAGGATATGGAGCATGATATCACCTTAGTAAATGGTGAGCAACTACCCAATATTGGCTTGTATTCGACTTCTGTCATAGAGTCTTAAGAGATCAAGAAGTCCAAGCTACAGCAAGCGCACCTTATAAAGTTGATGTCGTACCTCCAATAGTTTACCTTGATGATCAAGTATAAGAAAGGAGTAGGCAACAAAATGGCTGATATGTTATCTCGACCTCCATTACCAACAATTTCCTCTTATTGGTAGCTATGCAGATACAACCTATTATTCCTTCTAAGTATGTTACAGGGTATGGCGACGACAAGGGGCTCAGTGTGATTCATGAGAAGTTGCTCCAAGGTAACACATGTGAGTATATATTGAAGGATGGTTTAATTTACAGGGGCAGTCTACTATTTATTCTAGAGGGTGAAGACCGTTTGCATTAGATTCGAGAGGTACATTATTCCTGGGAGGCAGGTCATTTTGAGGTAGAGAAAACTCTTTTAAATTTGTTGCTTTATGTCTATTGGCCAAAGATTCAGGTGGATGTTACTCGTTTGGTTCGTGGTTGCGTGTTATGCAACACATCAAAGCCTTCTAATCGAGAGATAGGACTGTACTTACCATTACCAGTTCCAAGCCGACCATGGGAGAGCATTTTGATGGATTTTATGGGTGGTTTTCCCATGTCCAAGTGTAAAAATGACTATTTGTTTATGGTGGTGGATCGATTCAGTAAGATGATTGTTCTTTTCCCATGCCAGAAGATGGTCACCGGGGAAGAAGCTGCGCGATTGTTTTTCAGAGACGTCTGAAAGTATTTCGGGTTCCCTTCTTCTATTAATTTTGATAGGGATAAACGCTTTTTGGGAGTATTTCTAGAGATCGTTATGGGGGATGATAAGCACTAAGTTTAAAAAAAGTACAGTTTTTCATGTGCAGATGGACGGGCAAATAGAGGTAGTTAATCGTACTTTGGTACATTTATTATGGGGATTCTATTCTAAGCATTCTAAGATATGGGTTGAGAGTTTACCGTATCTTCAGTTTGCGTTTAACCAGGGGATTCATAGTTCCACTTTGAAGTCTCCATTTGAAGTTTGTTTCGGGTACTTGCCTCAAAACCCTTTTAATTTGGCTTTTAGTCTTGGCGACAAAATGGTATCAGGGAAGAAGAAAGAGGAACAGATTAAAGCTCAGCGTTTCATTGAGAGGATAAGCAAGTTTCATGAGGTAGTTGAAGCACAATTGAAGAAGACTCAAGCTAAGTATAAGACTCGACACAACAAGCATCGGGTTGAGCGTACTTTTTAAGAGGGCAACCTAGTTTGGTTACATTTGGGTAAGGAACGACTTAAGGGGGAAGGTAAGAAGCTCAAACCTATTTGTTATGGTCCATTTATGATACTTAAAAAAATATTGGTGACAATACATTCCAATTAGATTTGCCAATTTGCCACTGTTCATGAAGATATATTCGGTGATTAATGTCAAGCATTTGAAGCTGTTTGAGCCGTCTCTTTTAAATGAAGACTCTACAATCGATACTCGCCTACTGTCAGTTGATGACTTATGGATGGAAAAAGAAGATCCATTGTAGAAGGATGGTATTCAAGAGAGAAAAATTCATGCTACAAGACGGGATAGTATTGAGTCATTCTGTGTGGGGGAAATAGGCACAACAGCATTGGATCGCTAGTTCTAGCTTGAGCAGGAGCTCAAGGCTCCTAAAGGGGGGAGCCATTATCCAGGAGGATCAGAGACTTTTTTTGACTTTTTAAAATGTCTATTCGCCTTTTCCTGTTCGAATAGAGTTCTGTTCAAACAGACTAAAAGTCTATTCGAATACACTATTTTCTGAGTATTCTATTCGAACAGACTAAAAGTCTGCTCGAATACACTTTTATAGATGAAGGAGAGGGTTACATGTTTGGTAAGAGATTATTTTTACCAAATCAAATATAATGGAATTTTAGAATTTATTCAGAAATATATACCCAGTATAAAAATTTGAAAAAAATTCATAAAAAATCCTCACATATTGTCAACTTTTCCAAAAAAATTAGAATTTTTAGGCGAATATAAACCCACCTACTTGTCACATCTCCACAACTGCTATTTTCTTAAAGATTCTATTCTCAGTGAAATATTCATTATACTCAATAAAATCTTCCTAGTCATAATAAAATATCATCAATATGTCAAATATTATCTTGATTTTCTTTTGAGATTTGTTTTCTGTTGGAGATGTTCTGAGTTATAGCTTAGATAGGTGGTCTTCTCCAAAAGTTACAGTTTTAGCACTCAAATTCAGCTTTTTGTACACTCTTATCTAACATAACCTGAAGAAATAATAAATTAATAATTAATCTTTTTAGCAATAAAATGAAGTCTAGAACTCTTAAATAAGTAGGGTAAAATAGGCATTTTTACATGCCCATCAAACACCCCCAAACTTAAAAGTTTGCTAGTCCTCGAGTAAAGAAAAATAATAAAAATGTAACCTTTTCTTGGCTAAGTTGATTGCATTTAGCATATGCAGCAGCCCGTTAAACCTATAAGTTACCCATATAGGACGAGTTTTGCCTCGTGAGGGTTTGCAGTACCTATTCCCACAAAAATTAATAAGGGCATTCTAGTAGTGTAGATACTTATTAGGTCATTTAAGCGAACTTATCGATAACTAATAATAATAATTATAAGAAGAAGGTGAACCCCTTAAAATTTAATTCTTTCACATATATATAACTAAAGATCTTAAAGAACTATCTGAAATTAGAGATACTGCCCAATAATTAAATGAGATTTCACATATTTTTCTAATATCCTCAAGTGTTATGAAAATAGTTATTGCACGTACAACTTTATTTAGAGGTTCTTCAGCCAATATCCATTCATTTCATATTTCGTAAAACAAATCCAACGATCAGTTTGATAAGTGTCATAGTCAATTCGAATCCTGTTATTGACTTTGGGGAATAACTATAAGCCTTTTTATTTTGGTACTTATTTCCTTAGTGAAGCCTCCATAATATAAGTTTTTGGTCGACAATCTTGTCACGCCCCAAAATCCAGTAATCGGTAGCTGGACCAATTACTGAGATTCGAGGATGTGCAGGTCAGGGAATCTAATGATTCGCCCCATGAACAACCGAGCCGTAGAAAAATTCTAACCCAGCCATTCACAATAGTATCACAACAGAGTAATAAGGAAATACAGAAAAAGTGGAAGACTAAGATAACAATATCTAAACGTAAAATTTTACAAACCTCTACACAGCTAGCCCGACAGTAATAACTGAAGAATGAGCCTCCAGCTCAGCTCCCCAAAGATCGCCACAATAGCAACTAAAACCTGAAACAACCTGCCACTGAAAGGGTGATGCGAGAGTGAGCAAACAACGAGCTCACTAACTCCCAAGAATAACTAAACGATTATACTAACCAATGAGATGGATACAAATATTAATGATAATAGGATATAATAATATCTAACGATAAATAATATATATATATATATATATATATATATATATAAATACCAAGGATGTCTAATAGGTATCTAATAGGTATACAACTAGTCTAATGATTATATTTAACTATACTATAATTATATATATATATATACCTCGAGTAAAGGAGTACTAGGACCATAACTACACTCCAGTCCCAAGGACTACTAACTACACTCTAATCACTACCGTGGTCCTCAGTGCCACAAGCAACTAATCTACCTCAGAAATACGATCACACACGAGGGTGAAGGCCCTCAGCTCACAATAATTCAGCAGGGTTACTCAAACCCCAACCAAGCATAACCCCGAAGCTATCATAAGCTAAGCAAGATCGCCCACAACCAGATACCAGCCTAAAGCTCACTGCAACCAACTAGACTAATTAACCTAATAAATTAAATCAGATGCAAAAGAGGGAGGAATAGATGCAGAGAGGAGAGGATTATGTAGAAGGAAGAGGAATCTAATTACACCGCAAAACAATTAGGAGAAGAGAAATTTAATAAGCGGAGAAGAATATGAGGAACTAGGATAATCCCATAATTATCGCAATGCAATGATATGTTATGATGATGATATGATGGAATGAGATAATCTTATGATTATCCTAAGTGCAGAATATTTTATATTAAACATAATACAAAAAGGGTTAAGGATTTCTATCAGAAGAACCTACGAATTGGTAGTATGCAGAGATACAATGATATGCTTGATGATGATGATGATGATAATGATGATGATGATAATGCAGGATGCTTTAGAGATGTCAACCCAAAGGGCTAGCCCCCATGACTAAAGTGGGCTGACAACTGCTAATAAAGGATTTACCTTACTGGATATTGTTGGATACAAGAGTACGATGTACTGCACTAGCTCGACCTGACTATGAGGATATCACATCAATTTATCAAATCCCCCGAAGCCAACGTCCGAATCATATTCATATTCCGAGGCATTTCAACCACCAGGATAAGCCCTGTACCGGATTGTAAATACTGTCTCATACCATCCCACACTCCTGAATGGGGGACTAGGTATAATAGTATCCATCCTGGACCCACCTTCTATTTTAGCCCGATTAAGGAATCCTTGAACCTCTCGAGGGTCAGCCAATGCGGAGTTATTTATGTATCCAATCGCAGTAAGATAAGGAGAGAATATATTATCTATGGTTGTGAGCAAAAATCCTAAAGACTGAAATAAAACTACTGTTAACACAGCCAGAACACAATAGGATAACCACCTGCCTGAGAGCATGGCAACCAAAACTAACACAGATGCCCACCTGTGACTCAGTTGAACCATCTAAACCTAGATGAAATAGCAACTTAACCGTCACGACATCTAAACAACATCAGTCTTTAAGATTCCTCAAAGCAATATGATTACCAATCAAGTACAACAGTACTCTAGCTGTCAACACAGACTAGTACTCATGGGGTAACCTACAAGTGTCCAACAAGTTGTCAACAATCCCCAATAACAGAACTGCCTCGCAATCCTCCTAATCATGTACATAAGTCTCCAACATGGATTTAAAAGAACCGGATTCAACAGGAGGTTTCAGCCGTATTCCAACATCTCGGATGACGTACAACTTCATAAGCCACCTGGCTCAGCCGCGGACCTCACTGAGCCATGTTGTCTCGCTGCTTTCTAGATGACAGAAGGGAACACAGCCCTAACAGCCTCATCCCAGGGAAAGAAGGCTTACGGGTAAGCTCTATTAGCTCTAAGAATCATGAGGACAATAAGTGTCACCACACGATAAGCAAACAATCTTAAGGCAAACTATTAGAAGTTCAACATCCACAACCAACCACCAAGGACAAGCCGTCTGCTCACCATCAACAACTAACTGTCCAGGAAATACCGCAATCCCACATAGACTAGCCCTAAGACTAATCAAAACAATAGCAGGCAAGAGGACGAGCTCCGAATCGAAGACCATGTCTTACTGAAGCTATGTCGCCCCAAGACTACACTGGAACCAAATCCAGCAACCCAAACTAACCAAGGTACTATACTATAAGGTGAGAACTATAGTCTCTGAACTACACTATCTTATAGAAATGGCGGCTAAACCACAGCCGTCCATAGATCTCCACTAACTAATAACTAGCCAACAATACCATACTCAATATATCATATATATATTCCGCACTCAATATAATATATATATATATAGCGATACTGAGGCGTCGCAATACACTGAGAAATGCCTTGTTCTCAACCTCCACGAAGAAAAGATTCGTGATAACCACCCTCAATGAAATCAGTCTAAGAGGAATCTCAGGAGTCATCATCACATCGACGACAACAGAGAATAACCTCCTCTAGTTAATCATAACCTACGAATTCTATCTAGTAACTAAACTCACATTATTGCGGGTTTTATTAACTTGTCAAACCCTTAAATACTCTCATCTAAGGTAATGCTAAACGGATAACCAAAAAAGTGTTCTAAGCAATTAACCCACATACTAACCTAGTCACTGATATAATATACTAAACTATACATTTTTATAACTCACGAATCAACATAATAATCTAGTTATTCAGCAAGATAAAACTCGCTTGTAACCCGATGCAATGCTCAAGCAGAATCAATTCGAGCAAGCAACCCGAAGCTCCAACGACAGCATCTCGCGGACATGCTACCCGAATCACGGAACAACCCTACCGCAATACCGCAGCCATCTCAATAACCCAAACAACACCACCACCCTCAAACCCAACACCTGTAACCATCACAACTCCGAAAATCAACAATACACCCAATAATCACAACTAACAACCAAACTCAATACCTGCGATAATCGCAAACGCCGCAAACCCCAAGTCACAAACCCTAAATCAACCTACGAAATCGCCACCACCGGCCAAGAATAAATCACACCTCATCGCCCCACACTAGCGATAAACCCAATCAAACACCACCTCCGAACACCCAAATCCTCTAACAATCACAACCCACAATCACAAACCCTAGTTATTAAACCCTGTACAAAATTGAGAGGAATTGACGGAAAGGGAATCGAGAATAACTCACCAAGGATAGGAGTGAAGATCGCGACAAAGAATCTGAGAGCGATGGGGAAGATCGGATCAAGTGCAAGGAGGATAGGGGAATGGTTAGGGGAGAGAAGAGAGAGAGTGAGTGAGTTTGGAGTGAAGAGAGAGGAAGTGAGGAAAGAGAGGATATATGTATAAAACGTGCCTCTATTCGAATAGGGATATTCCTATTTGAACAGAGAGGATCCTATTCGAATAGAGGAAGTCTTGTTCGAATAAAAAGGGCCAGCAAAGAAACTCAACAACCCAAGAAGAGTCTTATTCGAACAGAGAAGGCCCTGTTCGAACAGAGGGAAAATCCTATTTGAACAGAGAAGGTCCTGTTCGAACAAAGCAACTCAGGGAAAGATCTAACTATTCCAGGAGGATCCTATTTAAGCAGATAAGGTCCTGTTCGAATAGAGGAAGATCTTGTTCGAACAGAGAAGGTCCTGTTCAAACAGAACTGGTCTGTTCAGAAAAAGAAGATTCCAGAAACCTAACGGCCAACCCCGGATAACCCCGTACACCCCGGAATCAAACCAAACCACCAACACCACAACACAAATACTACTACAAACCCAGCAAAGGTTTCCCAGGGTATAAACACCACCTCACGGCCACCAAAACGTCTAAACCCCCGAAAAGGAATCTTTACCCAGAAAAACTCTGAAAACCTATCGGCAATTCCAACGGCTCACCGGAACCACACCAAACTACAAACACAACAATTAAACATCATCACCAACCCACCTAGGGGTTCCTAAGGCCACAACGCCACCTCTTCCTCTGAATAAACACCGTACCACCGAAACTACATAAAAGGAATCTAGCATACAAAACCTGCCGAAAGGAATAAATGGATGCACAATGGATGAAAAAGTACATCCGGAATATATACGGAATATATATGCGGAACTTAACGTGGAGGAATAATAATAATAATACTTAATAATAAATAAATAAATAAATAAATAAAAAATCTGGGACATTACAAATCCCAACCAGTTGGCTTAGGTTGCCGGGGTTTGGTACCCCTTCATGAGCTAGGCTCTGGATTCTCATAAGTAGACTTTTTTCCTTGCCCCTTTCACATAATTCATGGCTATACTCGAAATTGGTGATAATTTTTCCTCTTTCAGTTCTAATCATTCGAGTATGCCTTGCGTCGTGAAAGTTTTTAAAGTTATTTTGGCTTATAGAAATCTTTATTATATTACATAAGGATTGAACTTATTCTTATGCAGTTGTTTCCCTTATAGTGGATCATTCCTACCTAAAATACTAGATTCCCTTTGATTGGTCAAAATTCTAGTAAATGTAATAAATACAACACTACCGTGAAGTGCATTTGTTCGAGAAATATCAGTCAGGGTAAAATTTATTCTAATTAAAGGGTAATATATATAACTTAAGATAGTGTTCCAAAATTTTCTAAGCATGTATTTAATGAAAATTTAAATTTTATAATTTTTACGATCAAAATATTTAGACCATAACCAAATACTTTTAAGCTTGCAGAAACTTACTAAAGAGTCTCGTAAATTACCATAATGACCTATCATTTCTCTAAAAAGAGTAAAAAATTTGAATAATTTTCCCCACCCCCAAACTAGAAAGAAACATTGCCCCAATGTTTAAATATATACCTTAAAAGAAGGGAAAAAGAAAATTATAACATAATACCTGATATAACATTGGTTGCCTCCCAGATAGCGCTAAGTATATTGTCTTCAGCTAGACAAAAGGAGGAACCCCCAAACTGAGTAAAAGTTGGGTGAAAAGATATGGATGTCACTCTTCATATACTGGGTCCAGGAGCTTCAAGTCTTCATTGGTGAAGCTAAAATGCTAATAATATGGCTTAAGCCGGTTACCATTCGCTTTATGCATTTTACCAGTGCTAGGTTCTATAACCTCAACCACACCATGTGGATAAACTATTTTAGCAATGAGAGGGCCGGTCCATCAAGATTAAAGTTTGCCAGGAAATAAATGTAACCAAGAAGAGTACAAAAGACATTTTGATTTGATTCAAAAAAAAATTGTAATGTATTTTTGACACGAAATGCTTTCATGTGTTCTTTTAAAGTCTTTACTGATTAGTATGCATCATTCCGTAGTTCTTCTAACTCATTGAGTTAAAGTTTTCGATGTAAACTAGATTTTACAATGTCAAAATTTAATGTTTTTATTGCCCAATAGGCGCAGTGTTCCAATTCAACAGGGGCTGACACGCTTTTTCGTAGATTGATAAGTATGGAGGCATTCCAATAGGTGTCTTGAAAGCTGTGCAGTAAACCCAAAGAGCATTAGTTAGTCGAGTTGACCAATCTTTGTAGTTTGCATTTACCGTCTTTTGGAGAATATTTTTAATTTCTCTATTGGAAACCTCCACCTACCCACTAGTCTGCGGATGATAAGGTGTAGCTACCTTATGTATTACTCCATATTTTTTCATTAAGTTCACAAAAATTCTACTGTTGAAATGTGACCCTCCATCACTAATGATCATCTTCGGCGTACTAAAACGAGAGAAAATGTTCTCTTTAAGAAACTTGACAACAACTGAATTATCGTTAGTTTTGGTAGGAATGGCCTTTACCCACTTAGTTACATAGCCAACTGCTAACAAGATGTATGTATACCCTAAAGATGGTATAAATGTACCCATGAAGTCGATGCCCCTAACATCGAAGGGTTTAATAATCAAAATAGGGTTTAGGGGAATTATTTTTTGACGAGATAAGGCAACCATTCTCTGGAATTTATCACAAGCCTTGTAAAATTTGTGAGCATCACGAAATAATGTTGGGCAATAAAAACCACATTGCAAATTTTTTGCAGAGGTCCTTTTAGAACTGAAGTGGCCACCACAAGCGTTGGTGTGACAAAATTCAATAATTTTTGTATGTTCAGAATCTAGGACACATCGACGAATAATTTGATCAGAGCAATACTTGAATAAGTATGGATCATCCCAGAAAAAACATCGGACCTCACTAAGGAATATTCTTTTATTAGGCTTGGTCCAAAAGCTAGGAAGTTGCCCTACAGCAAGATAATTCGCAATGTCCGCAAACCATGGTGTAGAAGGCATTGAGCGAATAGACATGAGTTGTTCATTGGGAAATGACTCACAAATAGGTAACGACTGATCTGGGGAATCATTATCCAATCGAGAAAGGTGGTCAGCTACAACATTCTCGACACCTTTTTTTTATCTCAAATCTTGATATCAAACTCTTGAAGTAACATTATCCACCATATCAAATGCTGCTTGGTATCCTTCTTAGAGAGAAGGTTCTTGATGGCATCATGATCCGTATAGACTATTACTTTTGGACCTAGATAAGAATAAAATTTATCTAGAGCAAAGACTATCGCTAGAAGCTCTTTTTTGTGGTAGTATAATTCAGCTGCACATCATTAAGAGTATTACTAGCATAATAGATAACGCACAGAAGATTATCAATGTGTTCTTCCTAAAAAGACCCAATGGCAGTCAAATGCATCACATATTAACTCAAAATGTTCATTCCAATTAGGAGGTTGGATGATGGGTGAAGACGTAAGATGGGTCCTGAGATTCTCTAAAGTATCAGGACAAGGACCATCGAATAAGAAGGTGGTGTCTTTGGTGAGGAGATTGTTAAGGGGTTGAGCAATTTTACTAAATTTTGGAACAAAACATCAATAAAATCTAGCATGCCCCAGGAATGATCGAACATCCTTGACATTTTGCGGGGGCGGGAGGCTAGAGATGACGTTTACCTTTACTTTATTAACTTCAATTCCCTTTGCAAAAATGACATATCCTAAAACTATGCCCTTCTTCATCATGAAGTGATATTTTTCCTAGTTTAGCACAAGATGTTTCTGTTGAAACCTAGCTAAAACAAGAGATAAGTGGTAAAGACATTGATCAAACGAATCACCAGAAAGTGAAATGTCATCCACGAACACTTCGAGAAAATGCTCAGCCATATCAGATAATATGTTTAACATACATCTTTGAAATGTAGTAGGAGCGTTGCATAACCCAAAGGGCATGCGACGATAGGCAAAAGTACCAAAAGGACAGGTGAACGTGGTTTTCTCTTTATCCTTAGGAGCGATGGGAATATTATTATACCCAAAATACCCATCAAGTAAGCAATATTATTCATGACTGGTAAGACGTTCATGTATTTGGTCCATGAATGGTAAGGGAAAGTTCTCTTTTCGAGTGACCGATTTGAGCTTTTTATAGTCTATACACACTTGGCACCCTGTAGTCATGCGGGTGGGGACAAGATCATTGTGATCATTCTTCACAATAGTGATTCCAGACTTTGTAGGAACAACTTGAATAGGGCTCACCCATGGGCTATTAGAAATGGGATAAATAATCCAAGCATCTAGCAGTTTCAGAATTTCCTTTCTCACAACCTCGACCATAGTTGGATTAAGCCATCATTGCCCTTCTCGAGACTTTTTTGTATTATCCTCAAGATTGATATTATGCATGCATACAGAAGGACTAATACCCTTAATATCCGAGATATTACATCCAAGAGTTTTTTTGTTTCCCTTTAATATGCGCATTAATTTCTCCTAATTCTCGGGTTCTAGGTCAGATGTTATAATGGCAGGGAGAGTCTCATTATGACCTAGATAAACATATTTAAGATTTTCAGGGAGAGGTTTAAGTACCATTTTAGCGGGTACTTCCTATTCTTCAGAAACTGGATCTTTGACTTTTAGTATTTCAACCACATTAGTAGAATCTAAAACTGGGATAGAATCTAATAGGGAATTGACCTCATTGATGAGGTCATCAACATCAAAATAATCTCCAAAGTATGTAAGGCAATCTTCTAATGGATTCATAGAATTTAAACTGTCAAATGCATTTGTTTACAACAGTACCAAGCATATTACACTCATCAGGTTCATCTTCAAATGGAATATTAGTTGCATTGAAGATATTCAAATCAATAGTCTTATTCCCATAAGTTAACTTCATAGGTTCACTTCGACTGTTGATCAATACATTAACAGTGGCCAAGAAGGGTCAGTCAAGGATCAATAATATTTCATCTTGAGGACATTTTACCGAATTTGTGTCAAGGACAACAAAGTCCATAGGATTAAAGAAGTCATTGATTTGGACAAGTACATCCATTACAATACCTCTAGGAACTCGAATGAAACTATCAGCTAGTCGTAAGGTTCAATTATTGGGTCTAAGTCCCTCTAGACCTAACTGCCCAATTACCGAGTAAGGAATTAGGTTAACACTGGCACCTAAATCAAGCAAGGCTTTCCCTATTCGGTTTGTCCCTATGTGGCAAGAAATTGTTGGTATTCCAGAATCTTTGTATTTCAGAGGTGCTTTATTCAAAGATTATAGAGCTAACTTGTGTATCCAATTGAATAACATTATTACTATTATGGATGTTGAAAGCCTTTTTGGAAACATTCATTCGTCGCTTGAACGTGCATAAGTCCTTGACATGTTTCGCGTAAGATGGAATTCATCGCAATGCCTCGCTAAGAGGAATACTGATCTTAAGATTTTTGAAGATTTCTTTAACCTCTTAATCTGGAATCTTCCTTCTATTCTTAGCAAATATGTGGGGGAAAGGTGCCTTAGGGCCTCTAGGATGAATATTTTCAATTTTCTCCGTAGGCGAGATATTTTAAGTCTCTTCCCCTGTGACTGGTATTTCTTTGCTCATGGACTCTTCTTCATCTTCAATAAATTTTATAGTAGGACTAAAACTAATACAAGGTTTATCCTCATGCATCCTAACTTTGTTGTCAATAGTTTTGCCACTTCTAAGTGTGATAACCGCATTCACATAATCATGGTTATTGGAGCTCTCACTTTTATCCTTTGGGTTGGGCTGTGTTTGACTAGGAAATATACCCTTGTCTTTAGTACTTAACCCAGTTGCCAATTGAGCGATGATTATTTTTAACCTAGCCATGGATTGCTGATTCATTTACACGAATTATTACATGAGTTGGGTATTTGATTGTAATAAGGCTTGGATACCATCCTCCGAAGATGGTTTCCTATTTTGAGAAGGATTATATAGAGCATTCAGCTGAGGAGGTCGGTGGTTGGATTGGTAAGAGGAACCAAATTAATTCAAATTGGGCGCAGGGTTCCCCTAATGATAAGATCTGTCATATGAATTATTGGACTTGCTTAAAAATGAGTATTCTTCCCTAAAGAATTACCTTGACTGTAAGGTTGGTGGTAGGGTAGCGCAGAAGGTTTTGATGAAAAGTATTTACATGCTCCATCTTTGCCTCCCTAATTCTATGAATAAAAGAATAGTCTTAAATAGAATATTTTGGGTTATCACACACAGCACATGCCGGCATTTCGACGTGAAAAACAGATACTCCAGCGGATATCTTGTTATTTGCTATTTCCAAATATTCTAGTTTTCCCATAATGGTCGTAAGTTTAGGGTCCGATTGGTAGTTGGATCTAAAGGCATTACCCCCCTTTTTTTGTATATCTTTTTCTCTCATGGTTTCCCAGGTTTGCAATTTTGCATCCATCTCTTCTGAGAAGTCCAAGCCCTCTAGATCATCCTTATCAGTCAATTTCCCTAAGCAAAAGTATTCTACAGTTTTCTTGGTTTCAGCATCTAATCCATCATAATGATTTCTTGTTAGGACCCATGAGTCGATACCATGATGAGGGCATTGTAAGATTAGCCCCTTATATCCCTCTAGATAATCATTTAAGTTTTCTCCATCATGTTGGGCAATCCTAAGAATGGCTCTACGGAGGGTCTCAGTTTTCTCAAAAGAGAAAAACTTCTTGTAAAAGGCTTCAGTAAGAATCTCAAAACTTGTGATGGATTTATGTCATTGAGCTTGAAGCCAGCTCTTAGCCTTTCCTATTAAAGAAAATGGAAATAAAACGAGTTTCATGGCCTCCATTTCGTTATCACTCCTATACCTCTAGAGGAACATTAAATCGTCAAAATCTCATAGATAGGCATATGGGTTCTCATCCTCCCCTCCTGAGAATTTGGGCAATGAATTGATATGCGCATTTCTAAGTTCAAATTGCCTAGTAGTAGGAGGTAAAATAATGCATATAGTACGATTTGTCATTTTAGGAAACAAATGATCCTTGAGTGGGGCCCGTACAGGTTCTGGACCATTGTTATTCTCATTTTCATGGATATCTCCCATCTCAAATAATTAGGGTGGAAAACTAAACGGATTGAGTGAAGAAATTGGACTCGGATCGAATCTCAATGGAGATACGTAGAACACAAAGGTTTCTAACTCACCCTCAACAGGAAAGAGTTCCCTACAAGTTTGGTTTGTTTGGTCTCTAATATCAAGGGAGATTAGAATCTCCTGATGGGATGACTCGCCTAACTCTAAGTAAATTAGAATATCAATCAGATCAGATTCACTAAGCCTCTCAAGATGATACTCAGGCACTCAAAACCATTCTTTCATAAATAATAAGAAGTACACACAATGATGATTAGGCAAGAATGAGGTGCATAAAAATAAACACAATAGCCGTTAACCAAAGGTCAGGTACTTCTTCCATCTAGTAAATAACCCTACCTAGGAATTAGGGGGTTCTGGTTGTAGAGCACCTTGAATGGTAATTCTGCAAAAATCGAGTGTCAATTACGTGAGGTAATCCCTCGCTTTAATCTTTTTAGATAGGCCTTATTTATGGTCAAGTTGTGAACTTGGTGGGTTCGGTTTCTCCTATTCCTGATAGTAAATCGGTTCATACGTTGAGTTGTTTTTGACCTCTTTAGCAATAACTCATGTGTAGTTCTAGTCACCTAGAAGCACCTATGCTGGAAGGTGGGGGCAAACCGCTTAAAATCACCTTTCCATACTAGTTATGCTAGGAAACATACTTCCTCCAGACAAATATAACCACTAGCAGGGGTCTTAATAAGCGTGTTCTTGTGCTCTAGGTCCGAGCTCTATAAGCCTTTGATTAACTATATATTTTATGACTTAATCTTGGTTTCTTTTAGTCAATGTTCTGTTCAAAAAAATGTTAAACCGAGTCGTGACCTCCCGGGGTCCTAGCATGCGGTGCCACACACGGGTGATAAAACTCCGCTCTTTGTTTACCCTTTATCTAATGTTGAACTTTAAATTGCACAAACATCAAGCTCATAAACAAAGATTGACCGCTTTGCAGGAGGGTGCGGTGGAAGAAAGTACCTGTAGGGTGGTCTTTTTAGGGGCTCGTTGTTTACCCTGATGGAACTATTAAGATGGAACACCCGGACTCTCTGGCTTAAGTATGTGTTGTAGAGAGGTCCTTCCCGGATGTGGGTTCCAATATAGCTCCTGCAGAAAAATTACAATTGCACCTTCACTTTAATTACACACTCAACACTCAAGATATAAGTTGTTCCTCACTACAAGTCACTCAAAGAGGGGAGAAACAAAAGAAAGAAAAAAATGCTACTATAATATTTTTATTTTTTTAGGAATTAAATGAAAGAAATAACAAGGCAATGGCAATTGGCAGGCAAGAAGAAGATCACAGTACCCAATTCTCTTTGATTTTATTGTGGGGTCACATGCTTGGATATATTGAAAGTAATGTACCCTTAGTTGTTTTGTCTCAGAGACTTAAAATCTCTCCAAAAAGCCTTCATGGTGGCGGTCTCTAAATTATTTAGAGATATATGTCTTCGTTAACCTGCGACCACAAAAACCAAATATACCTCACAAGCAAAAGAAAAATAAAGCTAAAGAAAAAAAAAAAAAACAAAGCAAATACGAATAATGGTTTAAAGCACATGTACTAGCAATAAAAGTAAAACACAATCAAAGCTGGTTCTTAATTACCATTCAAAATTGGCAATGACGTCATTTGATAATACCGTATCAAATTGGGATGTGGGATATAGGGATTTTAGATTTTCGTTCACTTTCTGAAGCTAACTAAAAATAGCTTATAAAAATTGTGTTATGAAAAATAATGATAAATTAGCAAGACGTACGTTTATGATAATTATTAAGAAGGCTTGGATTTCACCACCACCTTTAGCATTCGATTTAGATTTAACTATGAATTTCCAACTCGTGAAGATTTAATAATAGCAACACAAAAGTAATTCATCATTTTTTTTAAAAGAATATTTTTACCATCTCATAATATATGAATCTAATGATCATTGAAAACACACAACATTAAAGATATTACTAAATATGTCGTGTTAATCGATGTCGTATTAAGAAAATATACATTATAAGAGTTCAAATTATTTAAAATATGCAAACTTTGTATGATCAAGGTAAATATGGATTATATCACTAGACAATAACCCATTAAACCATTTTAATCAATATAAAGAAAATGAATTTAACAATAAGCTCATAAGGGGATTCATTGTCAAAACATAGATTAAATACTAATGATGGTGGCTACACCCTCACCTTAGCGAGGATTTAGTCGACCATGATTATTATAACACAAACAATTAGAAGAGATGAATGAAAATACATGGAGAGAAAGATAAAAATTATTTATTAATTGCAAAAGGTCTTATAAAAAGGTGATCTAGGAATTACAACCAAGCTCCAAACTTCTACAATAATTCACTCTCTCTCAAGTTATGCTCTTCAACTCTCAAAAATTGGATGACCATTCATGGTCAAGACCTCTCCTTTTATAGATGAAGGAGAAGATTACATGTTTAGTAAGAGATTATATTCACTAAATCAAATATAATCAAATATTAGAATTTATTCAGAAATATATACTTGGTATAAAAATAAAATAAAATTCCATAAAATATCCCTACGTATTGGCAACTTCTCCAAAAAGTTTTAGAATTTTTGGGGGAATATAAATCTGTCTGCTTGTCACATCTCCATAGCTGCAATTTTCTTGAAGATTCTATTCTCAGTAAAATATACATTATACGCAATAAAATCTTCCTAGTCATAATAAATATCCTCAATATGTCAAATATTCTCTTGATTTTCTCTTGAGATTTGTTTTTTATTGGAGATGCTCTGAGTTATAGCTTAGATAGGCGGTCTTCTCCAACAGTTGAAGCTTTAGCACTCAAATTCAGCTTTTTGTACACTCTTATCTTACATAACCTAAAACAATAATAAATTAGTAATTAATCTTTTTAGCAATAAAATGAAGTCTAGAACCCTTAAATAAGTAGGCTAAAATGGGCATTTTTACATGCCCATCATGGTGCCCACCTTCTGTGAAAACTACAAAGAAAGAAAGACAACTCAACATAGCATTATGTCTCAATGTTACTTTGGGTTGATTGTGGTTTTACCACACCTCCATGAAATTCTTGGAGTTTGCCTAGGGTCAAATTTAGAATTGGAAACCCTTATGCATGGAGTCACACGAGAAATTGCCTGCTGCTAATCCAACATTCATTGACTGTAATCCCACTATTTTGTCATTTCTCACTCTTTCAAGGTTCTAACCGCATCAGAGTACATCAACCTTTAATATCTGATTAGCTTTATCCGATGTTGGAACATTTTAGTACTTGACTCTGTACATTGTACAAACTATACTTCCGTGAGTAAACTAGTTTGACTATGTCCCCATGACATCGTTGCTAGATTCAGCAAGAGATATTTGCATAATTCTTTGAGTGCACATATACTTATAGCATTTCCAGAGAATCTATAGTATGCATCTTAGAAATTGGCATTTACATGACCTTGTGTTGTGATTTCTCACATCGTTGTATAAATTGTTGATACTATAAATCGAGTGTTTTGATTCATACGTGGATATGATTATTTAGCGAGCATACTATGTCACTCTGCATTTCATCTTTCGTGAATGATTTTCTCGACCTGACCTCAGTGACTTGAATGTTACTTCTATACTTTTAAATATAGTGAAGGGCTTTAAAAGAGCCACATAACTCCATCTTAATAGGCATGATACGACGTATCGTATTTTCCTTACAGCTAGAAAGGTCTGGAGTATACCTACAGAATTGTATGAATATCCACAGATTGGATATCATGTGGGACACACCAAAGTAGATGGTAAGTCATACCTATACATCACTTCTTTGCAGGTAGGTCAGTTGAAGTCTTGGAATGGTATTCAAACCTTTTATTTGGGCTCCCTTGGACATGAGACATCAAAAATCGATAGTACATCTCCTTAAAAAGTAAGATATCCATATTATGGTAGACATCGGTGCATCTCTTGTTCGAAAGCTCATATATGAGACCTAGTGAGACCAAAGTGGGAATTGGGTTCCTACTAATTTTTCATTTGTATCCTTGGAGAACACATGTGGACTTATCCATCCACAATATGGCTTTTGGTCATTTTAGACGCATCATGAAGATGGTCTCACATTTACCTATAAATGACTAGGAATAATGCAGTTGTATGTTTATACATTGATCATTGGACGCTGGGCGGCATTCCCAGGTGACCCAAAAAGTCCAGTAGACATGACAAATAGGGAGAACTTGTTTCTTCATCAATATGATGTTTTTTTTATTATTGGTTAGGATTCCAGTATCCCCATATGCAAACCCTGGAGTATTTGACATAATCTTTAATTAATAAATCTTTGGTGATTTCTTAGCCACATCGGCGTATAAAACCTTCCACAATTTTTAGAGACATGATTCATGTCTTAGAGTTGAGTAGATGAGACCGACATCATACCATTAAATTATTTCCCAACAACTAGCACTGACATGCTGTCAGCTATGTCTCCATCCACGCTCCCAGTAGTGTAGAGTACATGTGCCTGAAACACTTATATATGTACAAAGATGGACCCTCAACATTGCCAGAGACATAAATAGGTTATGCTCCACCACTTATCTATCGATAGTTAGAACCAATGTCAGGAAATGTATTACCGCGATAGTTGGAATCTATTTTCCAGAATCTGTCACTTACTGAGACGATGTCGTAACAGAAAGGGGGAGATTATACTATACATATAATGGCTTGAGAGTTTATAGTAAGTACCATCATTGTCTCATACAATTCCCTATTTTATACAGAAGTGACAGATGAAGACCAACTCCACTTTCATCGATTGCACTTGATTTGCCTTGAAACACCCAATGACGTTAAGTAAGTGATGAAGTTGAATTTACTTTAGTGAATGCAGCAGCACAGTTTGAGATATCCTTAAAGGATTAAAGCCCGAGCTGATATGGTAAGTGAATCAATCCAACATAATGTGGTGCATACAATTAACACATAAATCATACCACTAAAGTGGATGACAAGTCGTACCCATGGAATGGATGGAAAGGGAACTTATGACTCCTGGTGTAGTCGGTACTCCTATAGAGGCCACACTTATCAATAAAGCAATTATAGCTATGAGATCCATTATTTCTCTACAAACATCAGAAGTGGCACATGCACATGGTAAAATTAGAGCTCTCAATATCATATTTGTACGTAGAGTAAAGTATTTATCGTTACCAAGTACTTGTCAGTAATAAACCTTCGCAGTCACTATTGTTTAAGATTCTTCACACTGGCAATATGGAACATCCTATTAGAGTTGACAGCTTTCTTAAAGTGAAGTGTACCGGCCTGAAGTTCTGTGACATGGTGTCACAAGCCTGTTATATGTGGTGATTATACAGAATATAGATAATGGGGAAGACTTTAAGCAAGACTAGTTGCTCATAATTTCCTGAAGAAACCAGACTCATCGATTATGATGAAATATACCACCTTGTGAGTGACGCAATCACATTTTGTTAGTACCTTAAATTGGCAATTGCTATCTTTGAGTAACTCAATTAATTGTCAATCCCGGCTTGATTAGACATACATCTTATGGATGTAGTTACATTGCTATTACATATCTTAATGGGAAATAAGATACTAACATCTATAAGCAACTCCTTGGAGGACTTGCAGGAAGAACAGTAGTCCTAATGCATGCAAAATTAATATGTCTGAAGCATATGTACGTAATCAAATTGGATAGATCCTTGAAGAATCATAGCAAATCAATACTCAATGTGGTACAGTCGGTCGTTTGAGTATTTGATAAGTATTTGATAGACGTAGTGTTCACAAATGACCTGATATACCCATAAGCCTTTATTCAAATGAAGCTGCTAGATTTGTTATACTCCATAGCTGTATATCCTGATGACCTGAAGATCTTCGAGTCTCCTATAGAGATGATATCTATAGTAGAGATAGTAAGAACTTATGAATACCTAAGAAGCAATTCATACTAAAAACCTCAAAGTTCTTAGTGCGCCCTCGGATGCATGTAGCTCAGTGATTGAGCACGCACAAGGTTATTAGCTTACTAAAGTGAGATCTGGCACCCTCCAGTTGAAGGCGAAGACTCGTTGGTCTTGAAATACCACCTCAGAGTTATATTATCACTGTAAAACCTTAAACTTTAGTTAATTCTTCCTCAAAAGGGCAAATAGGAATTTATAGGTTTAGAAGACGTCAGATCTTAATGAAGTACATTCCTCGTCAAAAATGATGTTATCCATCAGTTTGGCTAAACTTCTATTATAGGCTGGGTAGTATTGGCTACAATTCTTTGTAAGCCCAATACACATATAAATATTGTATGCAGGTGAGTGTTGGCAACATTTATACATAAGACCAACACCCACGCACTTATAATTTATTGAAGATAGATCTTAGATGATGTCTTTGTACCAGCGGAAGAAGCGACTTCATTGCCAAAACAACAATTTTTAAGGAGCTTGTCTACACGATCAGAATGTTCAAGTTTGAGTTTACGCACTTTAGAGGGAGAGTTTTCTCCAGAGGGAGATTCTCCACTATCACATTTTAGTGATCGTACATATGTACTCTTACTCTTTCCTAAGCATCGGCTTTTTCCCATTGGGTTTATCGGGCGAGGTTTTTTTGAGGCAGATGATTACCAGCGTGTCCAACACCGATATGAGACTTGTTAGTATTGGCTTTGCCTTCTACTCACAATCTTTTTTCTACTAGGTTTTGGTTGGTTTAGATTACAGAGACAATTATCTCATCGACAGTGGATAACCCAAAGAGGCAGTGATATTTAGCATTTTGGAGCCTTAATAGAATCTCTCTACTTCTCTCTATATGTTATCTCATATTGACTAAGTATTATAAGCGATTACATGAATATAATTTTTGCAAATGTATAAATAAATAAAAATCTCTAATACTATGTTTTGCCGTTGTCCCAGCCTTTTTGGTCATCCCCCAAATTTACTAAACTACCCTTGGTAGAATACAAATACTTCTCTTTTGCCATCATCAGGCATCACCTCACTTTCTTCTATTTTGTTTCTTCCTCCTTTCCTCAACTGCACCACATCTCCCACTCTTTAATTCATGCTCCCCATTCTTTCTTAAGCAAATCATACTCTCTAAAACCCCCAAAGATGTTCGATCAACTATCACTATCTCCTTTCATCGTCAGTGTTTATGAAGCTATGGGTGCGTTTGTTTTAGTATGAGGTAAGCCTCTAAGTTGAATTAGAGCTCTACCTCAACTTAGAGGTTCAGTCAGAGGGGAGTGTTTCAGTTCTTACTCAACCTCTAAGTCATGTTTTACAGATGATAATCTATTTGTTTTTTTAGAACAGTTAAAGCTAACTTAAAACCCTAAAATCATAGATTACTGAATTACCCCTCAATACATATTAGTTATGGTTCAGTTACTTATGCAAAAATATGAAATATAAACTGAATCATGTTTTGTACTCTATCAAAGCATTTATCAAAGTATTTATCCAAATATAAACTGAATCATACAAACTGAATCATGCAAGTTTTTTCTTCCCAGAGTAATCCCTTGAAGCAATATGCAGATAAGAAGGCATAGCAGTTCATAGGCAGGCAGTCAAGCATAACAGTTTAAAGGCAGGCATCTAGACAAAGTAATCCCTTGAGAAATCCCTTGAGTATAACAGTTCATAGTCAAGCATAACAATTCATAACAGTTTTTTCTTCCCAGAGTAATCCCTTGAAGCTATTAACAGTAAGCAGGCACAACAGTATAAGCAGTTCATAACAGTATAGGCAGGCAAGTTCTTGTAAGGTTTGTCAGCTGGTACACAGATAGAACAACTACAATCTCCAGATAGTTACAAACTCACTATTGTATAATGCTGAAAAGAGGCACATGTAACACTCAACACATGGTGGATAATACTGTAACTATATAGTGAGAATACTGCAACAATGAAGCTACACATGGTGGATAATACATGGTAGTGGATTATACTGCAACAATGAAGCTGAGATATTTGGGCAACCAAATACAAGGGCAAGGTATAAAAACATGTATACAAACTAAACTTTAAGGCAGTCAAGCATAGCAGTTTATAGACAGGCATATATACAAACTTAACTTTAAGGCAGTCAAGCATAACAGTTCATAGGCAGGCATATATACAAACTAAGTTTAAGGCAGTCAAGCATAATAGTTCATAGGCAGTCAAGCAGCTGAACTCAAAGGCATATATACTCACTACTCATGACATAGCAATCCCTTGAGTATAAGTAGGCATAACAGTTCATAGGTAGGCAGTCAAGCATAACAGTTCATAGGCATATATACTCACTATTCTCTGCCTTCTCCCTCAAGCTTATGCATATATATTACCCATTCAGGCATAACAGTCAAGCATAATAGTTTGTAGGCAGTCAAGCATAACAGATGGACTGTACTTCATTTGTTTATTGCCTTCTCTTCCAGCAAACAGATTGCCCCTTAAAAAACATAATAGTTACACAAAAAATAGTTATTATCATAACAGTATAAGCAGGCATAACAGCTACACAAAAAACATAACAGCTACAGAAGCTGAGATATTTGGGCAACCAAATACAAGAGCAAGAAACAAAAACTCATAGGCATATAGTTTCTTTATGAAGGCCATTTATTGAAATGCTAGAAGAATGATACAAACTGGAATAGATATAGGCAGAGAATAGTCTAGAAGAGTTTACATAAGCATAGGAAAGAGTTTACATAACATCTAGAAGAGTTCAAGGCCACATAACATAAAATAGTCTCTTCAAGCATCTAGAAGTTCACATAACATAAAATAGTCTTTAACCACACAAGCTAAGATAGGGTTCAAGGCTACATCTATAATACTTACCCAATAAGCATTTTCAGAAACCCAAGACGGTGCCTTTCATCCAAGTTCAAAAAAATAATCCTGTAGTTGGACTGGTCTGCTCCTCCCAACATCTTCAGCACCAAGTAGTAAAAAGATTCCTCTATCTCATTAGTTTCTAACATGTTGTCTAAAATATGCATTACCTCAGACATTGTATTGTTATTATTGTTGGAACCAGAACCTGGGTCATTGCTACTAATAGCGGATATTAGCTCATTGATCAAAGAAGATGGTTCAACATTTACAGCAGACCTCTTTCCTTTAGCAGATCCATTTCTAGATGCCGGTGTGCGTAAAGTAGTTTTAGCAGGACTAGGCTGAGTTGTTGGACTGATAGGCACATCATCTATGGATATATTCATCCCATCCCATGGGTTATCAATTCCACTAGCCCCAAAATCAGCTGTGTCCATGGGGATATCACCATCAACTATGTGAACAAACTCACTAGTGGGTTGGGTAGTAGGGACATACTCTGAACCTGTTGCATAGGCATAGTCTCCTGTAGCAATTGTACCCTCAAACAGGCCTTTCAACAACTCCCTATGTGCAAGTGGAGTTGTCATAAACTTATTTGCTTTGGGATATGCCTATTCAAATACAAGAGCATAACATAAGTATATATATATATATACTCAAAATATAGATAAACCAAATTTACACAAATAGAAAAGGCTGTGAAAAAATAATTACCACCAAAATGTCAGCCCAATATTCCTTTGGCCAGTCAAACGTCCCTGAAGCCTCATCATATCCATGACCTGTCCTAGTGGTCAAGGACCTCCACAACATATAGCTCTTCCTCAAGTAGTCCCATTGGTTCTTGAGCTCCTTTTGAGTGAAAGCCTGATAAAATTTTGCGTTCATCTCATCCATCACTTCTTTCCAAGCAGCTGGACTCAAAGAATTCCCTTGCAATCGTTTCTTGCTGATTTGTTTATGAACACGTGTTTTGCCTTATTTTCTTTATCTTCTCCATCAACTTGTGGTGCCGTCTTTCGTCCCATAGCTTTGTAACAAAAACAATTATAAACAACAAATATATAGAATATATCACTAACTACACTTTAGAAACATTAGAAACAAGATAAATAATCGATAAACATGTCAAAGGAAAAATAACAACAATGAAAATATATTTAACACAATTTAGGCATAACTATACTTTCTAGTTCATAACCAATTACATTTATCTAAAATATCCTAATCCTTCAAATTTAACTTCCCAATTTTTGTAAGAAAGCTTTCTAGCATTTCAGTCTTGGTCTTTGAAATAAGAAAGTCCATTTTGAGCTTGTTCTCCAACTCTCCAAAAGTTGTAGAGGTACTAGGGGTAGCACAAGTGGAAGATGATGCATCATCATCCTTGACATCATCAAACCAATTGAAAAATCCACAACCTTTCTCATGTTTGGACTTTGATTGGGGGCAACAATAGAATCTTCTTTTGCTAATTGATGCAGTAATGAGTTTGCATGGACCAACACCATATGGACATATCATATACTCATCCAACCAACACCAAAAACCACAGTCCCTAGGCGTGTTCTGCATCATAGTGTATATAGGTAATAGATATTTCAGATATTTATATATATGTCTAAGCATTACTTAATTATAATAAAGTAATTAAATATTATACCACATAAAGGCATTGACAATATGCCCGATTTGGATTCCTTGTGGTTTTGGAAATCTTTGTTACCCCATTTCCACATATGCAAGTATAAATCACCATTTAACTGCAAAGTAGTTGTCCATAAAATAAGTTTATAAATATACAAGTCTTGTGATCTCAATATTACAAGTCCAGGATACATGTCCTAATTAACAAAACAAATTAAAGCATGTCCTAACATAAGATTATTAATTAATTTGGAGCATTATTAATATTTTGGGTATTATGAGCTAAAGCTAACTCGGCTGCAATCATGTCTCTCAGAACAATAGATGCTTCCCGCTTATCTGCTCCAAATAAGATGGCATTAAGAGGCAGCTCCTCATCAACATCTTCATTGTTGTCCCCCCCCCATATCTGCATTTTTGAACTGACGGAAGAGAACATCATTCAGAGCCACCCTTCTCAAATAGTTGTAGATTGCCATGCATGCTATAACAATATCCCTCTAGGTTGGAAAGTCATAAAAAGGCATTGCTTTCAAAATTGGGAATCTTGCTTTTAAAATTGGGAATCTTGCTTTCAATACTCCAAAGCTCCTTTCAATTACATTCCGCAGTTGAGCATGGGCATGATTAAAGTGTTCTTGTGGATTTTTTGGCCAACCTCCATGCCTATAATCATTTAACCAAAACCTCACACCTCTGAATGGGAACATAAAGCCTCTAGTTTGGGCATATGCAACATCACATAAGTAATATAGATCTACAATACCCAAAATAGAATTTATAAGTTTTGTTATTCAAATCAAAACTAAAAACTAGAAGTATCTTTAAGATGAGAAAATGAGTTTACCACATGAGGGAGGCATTGGGAAATTATTGGCTGGATTTACCAATGTTTAACTTAAAATCCTAGCATCATGAGCCACTCCTTCCCATCCAGCTACTGCATATGTGAACATCATGTTAAAATCACATATGGCCATCACATTTTGGAAGCATTCCCCTCCACCTCTTCCCCTATAAGGAGTTTTGTCATCCCCTAAAATGTTTGCACTAATAAGTGTACCATCAATTGCCCCTACAACTCCTTTGAAAGGCCCCTCCCTCAATGCTTTATGATATGTAATAGGTCCAGGTAGTTGATCAAATTTAGGAGGCACTATCATATCCTTTTGGAATATCATCATAGCATCAAGAACTTCATAAAATATCTTGCTCGTAGTAGCAGCTGAATGCTGAAACCTAGAATTTACAGCTCGATTTGACATCTTGTGAGCAATGATATGCATGAAAATAACTAGCTTCTCCTCAACATCTATATGCATGCTATCTTTAAGCAACCAAGTATCCCTAAAGTGAGCCACAAGGGATCTAAAAGAATCAGGATCTATCCTCATCATATTGTACATATTGGTGGCAGGACCCTGAATCAATTCATGGACATATTGTATTCTAGTCAGTGTAGAAGTGTAAAGTTTCTGACGAACTCTCCTATTCAACTTGACCAACTCCATGTACAAGATAATGGTTGCAATAATGGTTAATATATACTTACAATTATTCATCTTCCCCTAATAAGAGTTTAACAAATAAGTATTGTACGATACATCAGCCATCATTTATAATATATTACTATTAAGTACAAAATAATATATTATTAACATTTACAACAATAATATCGAATTATCATCTACAAAAAATAAATTTGTCATACCTTTTCAAAGTCTAGAGATGAGATAGAGAGAGTTCACAACCTATCAAGAACCACCACAAATCAAATCAATAACTCTTTAATACACAAACAATACAAAAACAATTTATAGAGAGGTTGAAGTACTAGGAATAGAGAAAAGCATATGCAAGTACATAATGATATCAGCTAAACCCTTACATAATGATACAAGCAAATCCAACCAATTACATAAGCAAATTCAAACACTCACTATAGTCACTATTCTATAATAGTATGATATCAGATAAACCTTTAAACCCCAAATATCAAATAAATTTATATAAAGGGATACATACCCTAGTCTTGCAAGCAAATTTTAGTTTATGAATCACAATATTTTTGTCATTTTAATAAACTTGTTTCCACTTACCAAAATATTTGTATCTTCTCGATCTTAAACAAAATTATTGGTATAACTGCATATATATCACCCATTCAGGCATAACAGTCAAGCATAATAATTCATAAGCATAACAGTATAAGAAGTTCATAACAGTTTGAAGAGAGCATGGATATTTGAGCAAGTTCATAACCCAACAGCATTGAGGATTATACTCATCCCCATGCCATTTCAGACCAAAATCTACCTTAACTTTAAGCACTTGTACTATTTTTGAGTTTCCAGATATGTCTAGTGAGTTGCTACAATATAGATTTACATCACATACATATACATATTATGAATATATACAATTTTAGCTTACAGCCCCGCAATATTCCTAGTTTTTTTTTTTTTGCTCAGAAACACCCACCTAGCTTTAAGACTACATCTGGAGGAATCCATATTTTGGCAAACCCAACAGCATTAGGAAATTAAGCTCAAATTTACTCATAATGCATATTTTGGCGAATCCATATTGTCAACTTTTACCCTAATAATTCACACATAATGCATATGAAATCGAAACAAACACAAAAATTATCAAAATTAAAAAAAACAAAACACCCTATGTCAACCTAACTTACTCTTCCAACATCATAGACACCTAAAAATAGATCAAAAGATCGAATCTTTAACTTCTAAAATGTAAATTAAGAGAGTAATTCAACTAACCTTACCTTCGGATGCTGAAGCTGATGAAACAAACTCTAATTTCCCAAGAATCTGATGATGAGACTGAACCACAAAGATAAAATTAGGGTTCTCTGCTTTAGTTTTCTGAGAATCTCAAGTAATTTATTTATTTTTAAAATGTTTTACAGCCAGTGAGTGAGAGAGACACAACCAGTAAAGATTGAAGAGAGTGAAGTGGAGTGGAGTGGAGTGGAGAGGGAGGGATTGGAGATCTTGATGTGGAGTGGTCGGTGGTGGAAGGAGAAAGAAAAAAACTTGGGTTTTGGTTTTGGGGGAGAAGAAGGACTAGGGGTAAGGAATAATGGTTTTGAGAGGGGTAAAAAAGAGATAAGCCAAGTCAGAGCCTCTTACACCAAAACCAGCCCATTCTGAAAGTAAACTGAAGTAAGAGATTATTCATTTGAGTAAGAGATTTTATTTAAGTAAGAGCAAAAAACAAACGGCTCTAAGTCGAGAGTAAGAGGGGAGTAAGAGATTTTAAGTTGAGTAAGAGCTCTAAGTTAAGTAAGAGCAAAAAGCAAACACCCCTTAAGGGACCGGTTCTCTCAATCATTATCGTGTAGACAATTCATTGGACTTATTTTCTTAGGGAAATTATAATTCAATTGCTCCAACATTATTTTTGGTGAAGATGTCAATGCATCAATTAATCTTGATTAAGGGATTTATGTACTACTACACCATTTCGATGTGACGGAAAGGAACTTAATGATGAACTTCGTGGTCAGATTTATCTGGAGTCGTATCACTATATCATGGGCTTCTCAAAACAGTTGTCAATTCATGTTTTTCATATCTGGTCACCCATCTATAAGAGGTAATCGTTAAATCCCTAAACAATTACCAGCTCAATTCGTAATGTCACTTTACCTAATCCAAGCATCAACAGGATTGCGAAGGTACCTCAAAACACTTAGTGTTGTTGGCTTAAGTAGTTACTTGGCACCATTAAACTGAGAGTTATGATGTTTACAAATTATATATGCGATATCACCTGATATTTTGTCTTTGACAAGCGATATGAAGTGACACATTAATTGTGAAATCCCAGATGATGTAAGTTTCATAATTAAACTAATAAGATGAAAAGGCATACTATAACTAATTTTGTGGAACCCCATTTTGGTTCTAATGGAATATTAAAAGAAGATTATGAGATCACTTTAAAGTTTGATGCATGGTTGTTAAAAATTCGTTTGAGGACGTATGCGAAGTGTGCTGGAGGACGCGCACGAAGTGCATCTTAAAAGGAGGGAAGCACGCCCTTTGAAACTTGGGCTCTAAATTGGGCAGGTCTAGCCACCTATTTTTAGGCAAATAATTACCTAAATTATCTATGTTTTGTGCTTGCATATTTGAACATAATTAAGGAAACGCGAAATAGATCGCAACACTTATCGGATAAAGTATGATCGAATTTTTGTCTTGAACGCTTTCTTTAAGACAGCTCCCCCCTGCCATAATGCTTTGCAGGAAAATGGACCCCTGTCTCCTTGGATGCAACGATCGGCCACAGGGAGAAGAAAATACTTCTATGTCCCTGCCAAGCAAACCTTGATTGCGACTATTATTCTCTTGAGGAAAAAAAACTCAAAGGAAATCTAGAAAAAAAAAATTAACAATTGAAACGAAGTTGGGTTATATAGAGTATTGGTGTCTCTTCACCAAGGGTCACACCTAAAATTGGTGCCTCTTCACGAAAGGTCACACCTTAAGACACACTTTAAGTTGGTGTCTTTTCACCAAAAATTGTACCTTAAGACAAACCTAAAATTGTATATATTGGAGACAATTCAACTCACCCACATTACAACTCATAAGTAAACTCTTAATTATAATCTAGATTTGTGCAACCCACATACCCAATGTGGTACAAAATAAACCATTTAGATATCACCATTCAAACTAAGGATAAAACCACAAGGTTTTTTTTTTCAACAATCCCCTACATTTGAATGACAACAAACAAACTCGGACAAAAAATAAAGAAAATAAGGGAGTAATCCTTCATCGAGAGAGGTATTTTGTTGACTTGAAGCTTTCCTATTAAAAAGCTATCGGATTTATGCTGATTAGTAAACATATGTATTGAATTGTCAACTTTAGTGTAAACCAAGACAATAGTCTTCACACAGTACATTTCCAAACGCAATCGATTCTCACAGTTGTATTCAATTTCGTCCTAAAAAATTCTAAATTCATGAGTTCTATTAGAGAATTTTGCCCTATAAAATTATCATGGAAGTGGCCTACCTCACACTCACATAGGTAATTGCCTATTAAGAGTAACGTATCGTACCCCACTTACAAATACAAGTCATAGGAATCATTAAAAGCATTGCTTACCCTAAAATCTATTACAGGTTACACTGTTTACATCATTGAATAAGATGCGGATCTAGTCTTCTTAGTATTTGAGGTGAGTAACTCATAACCAGTTTTCATATTGAACCTAGATCTTGGAATCTCCAGTCAACTAGGATAGGTTTTCGGTGGCTACTTATATTTAAGGGCTTTAATCTCATCCCCCTCGATGTACAGTATACTTGCGCTCTGACAACTCTTGTTGAAAATGGATTTGGTAAGTCATTTCTAGACTTCACAAATTTAATAACTTCACTAGCAAGTAGTCGTTTATGGTACAATGTTGATGACAATAATGTTGCGACTTACCAAAAGAAATATCCTTCATAAACTTTCTAACCACTCAAATAATTTTTCGGTCGGGATTTATCTAGCATAATGAACTCAATTTCATTATAAATTTGGTTATATAAGTTTATTTGGAGTAATTCTAAAATACGGTTGCACTATCAAGTGTGAAATCATAACCCAATGGTAGATTTTAACTTTCAAGCTCTTAAATCCAAATTATATCATATACTTCCAAATATAATTGGATATCAAGTACACTGCAAAACATAGTATAGGGTACTAGTACCTTCGTACCCTGACTAATGGTTATTTGTTTAATAATGCATAGTACCCCCACATTTTCAATAGTTTAGAGAAAAATACTCTGCCTTTCCTAAACTATATTATTAGCAAAGCTTTTCCCCTGCAATTCTGATATAAATTAGCATGGCATTCACCATATTTACAATCTCGTAATTATTTTTTATCTCAACAACGTCATCTCATGAGCTGTATGTAAGGCTGGCAATTTGACCCGAACCCGTTAACCCGACACGAACCTAACCTGAATTTCACAGGTTTGGGTTTAACTTTCACGGGTTTTGGGTCAAATCAGGTTGACCCGGCTAACCCGTTTAAGAAACAGGTCGGGTTCGGGTTCACTAGTCCCAGTTTCGGGTTGACCCGTGTACGTATTTACTTAATAAATGTAATATTATATAAGAAGATGGGTAGTTTAGGAATTTTAGAAATGATGAAAACCCTTCTCTACCTCCACAACCTCCATATATATATCTTCAAAACCTGATTCTCTTTATTCACCTCCAGACCTGCCTTCAATCCTCATTCCTCCATATATGATGAAAACCTCTATCTGCCCCCAATCCTCCATTACCTAAATCGATTAAGCCACCTCTATCTACCTCTAATCCTCCAATCTCTCCATTACCCAAATCACTAAAATTGTAACTTGTAAGTTTCACCATAAAAATCAGCCCCAAGTCGATTTCTCTCTCCCTTCTTCCTCTTTAACTATGTTCATCATTTAACCAATGTTTGCATGTTTTTTTATTGTAGATTCATCCAACAGGATCATATTCATCTCTGAGAGGTACTCTCTCACTCTCTTTCTTGCATTTTACTGATTTGGGTATCTTGATTCTTAAGTTTTACTGATTTGGGTATCTCTAATTTGACTGATTTGGGTAACTTTAGTTTTACTGATTTGGGTATCTTTAATTTTACTGATTTGGGTATCTTTAGTTTTACTGATTTGGGTATCTCTAATTTTACTCTTTGCATGATAACTCCGATGATGTTGTCTTATTGGATGATGATCATGAGAACGACGATATGGAGGATTTCGAGTCCCTGGAATCTGTGCAACCTACTACCGATACCGATACAGCAGGTGCTACTGGTTGTACAAAAAAGACTGGTATGCGTAAGCGAAAACTTACCTCTCATGTATGGGCTTATTTCGATATATTACCTCTAGGACCCGAAAAAATTGAAAGAGTTAAATGAAAGCATTGTCTCAATACATACAAGGCTACAAGTAGTATGGGGATAGGCAATGTGCTAAGACGCATTAAATCGTGTGAGAAAAGAACAATAAGAGATATCAGACAAATGATGATATCACAATCCAATATGTCTTTAAAGGTTGCTAAATTTGACCCTGATGTGTTCCGTGAACTGATTACTCTTGCTATCATTAGACATGAACTCCCTTTTCGGTTTGTAGAGTATGAAGGCATATATAAGGGATGCCTTCGACTATGCTGCATTTGTAAATAGGGAAATTAAGCTAGTTTCGAGAAATACAGCAAAAGCCGATGTTATCAAGCTTTATAAAAAAGAAAAAGTGAAAATTATGCAAATGTTGAGAGAGATTCCAGGTCGGAATGGTTTAACTTCAGATTTGTGGAGCTTCATCACGCGGGATGGTTATATATCCCTCACAATCCACTTTGTTAGTAAGAATTGGGAGTTACAAAAGAGAGTCTTAAGCTATGCTTATATGCCTTCCCCACATAATCGTGCGCCGATATGTGAGAAAATCTATTCCTTATTGGCTGAATGGGGCATTGACAAGAAGTTAATTTCTATTACTCCTGATAACGCTTCATCAAATGACTCTTTTGTTTCCTTACTTAAGAGTCAGCTTAATTTGAGAGGTGCACTTTTTAATAATAGAGAGTTTTTTCATGTTCGTTGTTGTGCACATATAAATAACTTGATTGTTCAAGAAGGATTAAAAGAAACTGATGAATCTGTCGAGAAGATTTGTGAGAGTGTAAAGTATTTTAGGGGGTCCCAAGGTTGAAAATAGGCTTTCAAGGATTGTGTTAAGCAAGTGTCATTGCCTTTCAATAAAGGCTTAAGGCAAGACGTTCCAACACGTTAGAACTCTACTTTTTTTTGTTAGATAGTGCCATCTCCTATCGTCGTGCCTTTATTCATTTAGCATTGAATGATTCCAACTATAAGCATTGTCGTTCCAACGAAGAATGGGATAAGGTAGATAAGATTTGTAAATTCTTAGGAGATTTTTATGATGTAACTTGTGTGTTTTCTGGAACGAAATATCCAACTTTGAATTTGTATTTCCCTCAAGTGTTCTTAGTAAAACATGTATTTCCCAAGGCTATGGAAGGTGTTGATCTATTCATGAGAAAGATGGGATTTCAAATGAACGGAAAGTTTAAGAAATATTGGACTCGTCATAATCTGATTTTTGTTGTTGCTGTGGTACTAAATCCTAGACACAAACTTCAGTTTGTAGAGTTTTGCTAAAAGAAAATCTATGGCAATGATTCTCTAGAGATGAATGTTATTCAAGAGAAGCTTTTTAACCTTTTTGACATATATGCAACTGCTTTCTCCAAAAAGGCATCATCTAGTGCTTTAAATAAATCAGCAAATGACTTGGTTGTTTCTAGTAGTGGATAGAGGGGAATGGAGGTCTTAAAGGTAAAAGATCTATTTAAGTATTATTTTATAGGTTGTGGCATAATTTGTTAGATTCTAAACACTTTTATTTGTTTGTTCTTCTTCATTTTAGGCATTTAATAAGTTTGATGATGAAGAGGTTGCATCATTTCCTCCTAAGTCCCAATTGCAATTATATTTGGATGAACCCAAGCTTAAGAGAACAAATGACTTAGTCATATTTTGCATTTTGGAAGGGGAATCAATTTAGATATCCAGAGCTTGCAATGATGGCAAAAGATGTATTGTCAATCCCGATATCAACAGTCGCTTCTGAATCAGCTTTTAGTGGCGGTAGAGTTATAGATACTTTTCGTAGTACACTAAGGCCCGCGAATGTTGAAACCTTGATATGCTCTCGTGATTGGATATTTCATAAACAAGGTACAATCCTTATGTTTCATTATGGTTTATACTTTTTGTTATTATTCATTTTCTAGTTTTCTGTTATCAACTGTTGCTGATTTTCTGTTATCAAGGGGCAATGATTGCTGATATTTACTTCTTATATTTGCTACTTATATTTTATGTTATCAATGAGCATAGCCTTTATTTATGTGCTACATATATTTACTGTTGTAGTTGCTGATATACTGCTTATATACTGCTTATATTTTTTGTTATCAATCAATGGGCATAACCTTTATTTTCTATTATCAATGGGCATAATATACTGCTTATATTTTATGTTATCAATGGGCAATGATTGCTGATATTTACTGCTTATATTTACTGCTTATATTTTCTGTTATCAATGAGTATAGCCTTTATTCATGTAATACATATATTTACTGTTGTAGTTGCAGATATACTGCTTATATACTGCTTATATTTTCTATTATCAATCAATGGGCATAGCCTTTATTTTATGTTATCAATGGGCATAATATACTACTTATATTTTCTGTTATCAATGGGCATAGATTTTATTTATTTACTGTTTATATTTACTGTTGTAGATGCTTCCTCAATGATTATGTTACTTCCTCAATGATTATGTTACTGATATTATGTTGTTTCCTCAATGATTATGCCTACTCATTTCATAGTAATACATTTTATTACTTTTCATCTTCAAATGTGATGCTAGTAATTGTTGTAGGTGATCCAATTATAGACGATTTTGAAGCAAAGCTTGAAGACATAACAAAAGATATCATGTTGTTAGATATTGAGGGTAAGAAGTCCAAATTTATAAGACTTTAATTTTAAATGAGTTTTATATCTATTGTTACTTATAGATATTTTTTATGAATAGCTCAACAAGAGAGTTGCGGAGATAATGGCAAGGGAGAGGCGAGCGGAAGTGGACCTAAAGATTGATGAAAAGAACTCAAGTATTAATTAGCTAGTAGACAATTGACAACCTTAACTTTGAAGGTCTTAGCTTTTGGGAATCAGTTTTCGGCATATATTATCTAGTTTTTGTTACTAATTATATGGTATATTTGTAATATGTGGGTTTGATAATTTTTGGCATACTCAAATGTTGTAAAATTGAATGGGTACAACAAGTTTTTGAAAAAGAATTGGTTATGTATGATATTAAACTGATATTATTTATTGTTGACCAGGTTAGCTATTTTTTATCAGTCTTGTTTTGGCCTGGTCTATTTATTTAAAAGTCATAAACAGGTCAAATGTAAGGCAGGTCAACCCTGCTTATGACCCGACCCAACTATTTTATGGGTCAACGGGTCGGGTCGTGTCAACCGTTTATTTACAGGTTGGGTATGGGTTCACACATTTGACCTGCTTAATAAATGGGCCGGGTTTGGGTTTGATGTTCTCCAACCCGAACCCGGGATGACTCGGGTTGACCCGACTGACCAAATTGCCACCCCAAACTGTATGGGGGTATTTTAGCATATATAGGTTAAAGTTCTTCAATAAACTGGAAATTGTTGGGATATGATGAATCTAAAGCAAAATAATAGTAAAGCATGAACAAGAGAGAAATAGAGAAAGAGATTTATTAATTATCATAACCGTGTTCGCTGTACATAGTACAGTGATATATATAGACAACCCAGAAGGATTCCCTATTCTACTCTAACTCTCTCCCTAACCCTAATGGGCCTATGGGTTTGCTAGGAGTCTGTATAGGACACCCTAACCCTGTTGGGTTCCTAGCTTGGGCTTGAACCCAACTCCTAACACTCCCCCTTGGGGTGTTCCATACTAGGACGACTTGCCTCATTAATACCTCTGCCTAGCAAAACCCCTTAGGCAAAAAGCTGTGCATGGAAAGAATACAATCATATACCCTGTATAGGTTGTGGACGCGTATACGTTACCTCATTAAGACCTCCAGCCATTAAAACCTCTAAGGATAAAAATTGTACTATAAGGAAAAGGAGTACAATACGCATGTGCCTATGTCAGGCTGGGACTACTCCCCCTGACGTCAATCTCCCTGAGATAATAAATCTTGCAAACTGTGCATGCCGATTCCATGAACTAATCTATTGAACGTAGGATATGCAAGAGCCTTCGTGAATATATCGGCCAGGTTATCTTCTGAATGGACTTGAACAACGTCGATCTCATTCATCTTTTGCAACTCGTGTATGTGGAAGAATTTTGGTAAAATATGCTTGATTTTGTCACCTTTAATAAATCCACCTTTGACTTAAATGATACAAGCAACATTATCTTCATAAAGGGTCGTCGGCTTATCTTGGATAGAATTCAGACTGTAACTCCCGTTGATATGGTTGATCATAGAACGCAACCAAAAATATTCTTTGTCGGCTTCATATAATGTAAGAATTTACGCGCAGTTCAAGGATATTGTAACCATCGTCTGCTTCACTGATCTTCATGAAATCGCAGTATCTCCATACAAGAATGCATAACCCGATTGTGATCGGCCTTTATGTGGATCTGATAAATATCCTGTACTGGCATATCCTATAATGTCTCATTTGCCAAGTTGTGGATAGAACAGACCCCAGTCTTTTGTGCCGATGAGATATCTCAGAATGTGCTTGATCTCAATCTAGTGCCTTTGGGTAGGAACATAACTATGGCAAGCCAAACAGTTCACTGCGAGTGAGTTATTGGGCCTAGTATACCCATCTAACTATAGAAAAACACCTCCTAGCTATGGCAGCACGGCCCTAGGAGTTTCTCCCCCCATTAAGATGGTAAAAGATGTCATTGTCCACACCCAAGTGCTGGACGCGCAATAAACGACTTAGCACCATGTACTACATCCATATCGAAGTGTTAGATAACTCTTGCGATATATATTGTTTGGTGTATGAGTGCCACTATCAAGATGCTCGATCTACAACTCGAGACACTCTTGATTTCCCAAGGTCTTATATGCCAAATTCCTTCCCAAGGTATTCGGCGGCTGTCGCAATCTCCCCCGGAGGTCTAATAATATCAAAATCATTTAGCACACTATTATGATGATATTGAAGTTAATTTCTGTATAAGAATGTATGGACAGATAAGGATATTTGCAAAGTCCTTGACCTTCAAATACTCAGTCAACTATGTTACATGAGCCCATTGCTTCAAGTTAAAAATAACTTTTCAAGTTTTATTACGTACACACCTCGTGTGTCGGGCTTAATTGCTTCCAGAAGCTTATACCTTCTCAGGTAGCTTCATGTATATATCCATATATAGTTTCCCATATAGATACATGGTATTTACATCAGACGCATGTCTGGCTTGTCCCCAAAAACTTGACAGACTGATAAGTACTGAAACGTTATTGCATCCATAACCGGGTAATAGGTTACACTGCAATTGATGTCAAATCTCTTAAAGATTTCTTGGGAAACTACTCCTGCTTTGACCATATTATCTCTCTAAGTTAATTGTGTTTCTGTACCACACCCATTTATAACCAATAGGCTCAATGGTATCATTTTGTATTATGCATAAGCTGAGCCCTGCTTGGATTCCAGATACCAACTTTTGTTAATGTAAAACAACATAAAGTCGTTTACAATAAGTGGTTATAAATCCTCATCCTTGATGGCGAGTACAACAACGAATATAAATACATTATAAATGGGTAGTTCCATCCCCGATGAACCGACTACACCATTAGTCATATATGTCCCTTATTCTGCAGCTCCCCGGTTCAGAATACTTTCTTCCAACGGTGCTTCGCACTAAGCGCGAGCCTCAGATTCATTTGCGGTACTAATTCCCCTCAAAAAATTTGCTGCTGTACTAGTTCCCCTGGAACATTCTACTGTGTAGGTATATTACTTGTAGGTACATATACTTACAATACTTCAATAGTGGCTATGAATGCGTCTATCAAATCATTTGCGATCTATTAGAGGTTTGAAATCCGTTGAACCACATTTTTACCAAACTTATATATAAGGACCAAGATGAGACAATGATAGTCTTTTCCAAGACCTCTTGGAACATCCTCAACATTGACTATCATTTCTCCTGCCCCAATGCTGGGAATATCATCTCATCAAATTGACAATTATCTGCCCTATAGTATATACTCGCCAGTGGGTCCAAATATCAAATAATAAATACGAATCACAACCCACATAATATCAAGCCGACGTGGAGGGTCCCATCTTTATACATTGTGGTGCGATTGGCACCTGTACGGAATATCCAAATGTTTGTCGATGGGCGACACCGGGCTCTGGCCTAGTTACTAGTCACTTTTGGGAAAAAATAATTTGATGATTTACTAAGGGTCAAACCCTAACCAGTACTGCGGGGGCAAAAATACATTTCCCACACACTACCTGGAAGCTGTGATCACAATAGCAGTGGCCTAGCAATTATCCAAAATTGTTTGATTAGGTTCTCCACCAATCTCGAGTTGGGTATGGTATGGGGTACTCATGATGCTCAATCATCTATCCTATTTAGTGGTAAAATAATCATCAAAAGCCTGTGAGTCCAACTCCTAAGCCCTCGTCAAGTCACATCGATCGACTTGGATCAGTTAATCCTTGAACTGAGCCTGCGATCGAATGATCTAAGTGAGAAGTCGTACAAACATTGCATTCTTAGAACCATCTCCTAAATGCATCTTGAATGACCATAAAATATTTAAGTGTGCCACTATGTGGATGGAAAGGTCCACATGGGTTTCCATGGATGCGGTTGGAGCAAAGGTTAGAGATCCCGCTCCACCTTGGTCATAATAGACTTCCTTAAAAATAAACGTTACACGTACACTCTCTGGATCTTGTCTCCTTTCAAGGAAAGTTGAAATGTAATCCCGATAATCCTCCTCGTTATCCCAGCCGGAGGAGTGTATTAGAAACGGTTCTAATAGCGTGTACTAACCTTTAGATATGGAGTGAATGCATAGAACCCTGTCTATCATTTTCCCTGATAGTCAATACATGTTAAGCATTATCATGTATCTCCCTAAACTCAGTAAAATCCGGCAGGATTTATTAGTTTTTAAACTGGACTAGATACCCCGTATCGTACCGTTAGAGAGTAATAGCGTGACGCACTCAGTGCATTCTATCATGTTGGTCATTCCAATAAGATTCATGCCATCCTTGATGTACAAGGTTTGACAAGAAATATATGCATAGCCCAAAAGGATCGAGTGCGTGGTACTAAATGTCTCTGAGACATATGCTGCCACTCATCCGATTATCGGTCATGCTCAATGAGCAGAGAGAGCCATAGGCAGATTATATGTAGTAGATCAACTATCATACATAGAATTTAACTACTTCCAGAGCAATAAATTAGAATAATCATAATTTAAAACAAATGGGGAATCTCATGTATGTCACGAGCACTTTATTGAAATATAAATGATATGTTCCCAGCAAAATCAAAAATACTGACAACAAAAAGTAAATCAAGTTTGTCTAGACAAGAAACAACTAGTGCTCTCTCGAATATGACATCACATGTCGACTTAGATATCATTACGGATTACTCTGTTTGTTGATCTATGACGGCATTCGTGTCGTCGAAGAAGTTTAACGCTGCAACGTCCACAGGGGCAGAGTGAGTATCAACAACTGCCTGGCGGGTTCAGACTCTGTCACCGGTAGCCATCCATGGTGCATGGCATTCCCGGGCCTAGTATCCTGTGCCACCGCAGTTAAAGTAAGTAGATCCCTGATCTGGCTTCTTCTCCTTCTTCACATTGCCTAGTGTCCAGGATTTTTTAAATCCTTTACCTCTCTTGGGGCTAAAGGGTTTCTGGTTCCCATCCTTCTTGTATCCCTGGTAGCCTCCCCTACCCCTTTCCTATCTTTGTCCCCAACGTGCAGAGTTATTTCCCCAAAACTGAGCAATGTTTGACGCAGGCAATGACGTATTCCCAGAGGGCCGCATAACATGATTCTTCATCAGAAGTTCATCATTCTACTAAGAGAGGAGCAGTGCCTGAATCAAGACTTCATGAGTCTTCATGTTCTCTCGCCGATATTGCCTCTAAATCATAATATTGCCAGCATGGAAGGTTGATAGAGTCTTCTCTATCATTTCAGCATCAGTGACTTTCTTCTCACACAACTCAAGTGTAGAAATGATTTTATGGACTGCTGAGTTGTAATCAGTGGCCGTCCGAAAATCTTAGAACCTAAGGGTGTTTCATAGATACATCGGTTTTGGGAGCTTAATGGTCGTATGATGACCATAACGCCCTGGCAAGCTTGCCCATAAGTCAATTGGATCAACCTTGTTGAGGTATTCAGTTTGTAGGTCATCCTGAATATGATGATGGAGGATAAACAAGGCCCTTGCTTTATCCATGGGATCTTCCTTTTTGCAAATGACGATGGTCTTCTGCAGACCAAGTGACTTCAAGAATAAGTCAGCGTCAATGCAGCAAGTGAGGTAATTGACTCCAGTGAGTGACAATGGTGAAAATTCAACATTATTGACTACCGCAGACATCGGTAATGCAAGATATAGATTTGAATAATAGACAATCTTTGATAAATATATCAATTGCATTAAAGACAAATTATAGTACTTAGAATAAAGCTAAAAAAATGATTCCTAATCATCTTATAGTTGAACCCTATTCATATCCTAAAACTCATAAAATTCTTTTATAATAATTAAATCCTAAATTTTACCCTGTAAAATGACGATCTTAATCTTAGGTGTACGTTTTAATAGAATCTTAGCCAAGATTATTATTCAAAACTACTAGATGTGTGCGTTCCTTATGAAATCCTGCTGAAGTACATGATCTCCAATCATTACCAAAAGGCAATTCATAGTATAGAAGTCAATGATTCTCAATCATTACTTATAGGTGAACCTTCTTCATATCCTATGAAGCATTAAATCACAAATTTACCCTGTAAAATGGTGATCTTAACCGTAAAGTACGTTTAATAGAGTCTTATCCAAAATAACAATGCAAAACCACTAAATATGTGTTGTCCTTATTCTGAGAACTAGGATGCTCTAAGCCCGTAAGTTTTAGAAAGGTAAGTATATTCTAGCCAAATAAACCATTTGATAGGAATATGAAGGGTATTAGATGTTAAGCTGACAAGTGGTTCCATCCCGAAGTTAGCTGGGTTCACAAGATAGGTTGATTATGCCTGTCTTTGAACTAACATTCTAGGGTACTATTGGTTGCTATTAATGCCTATATACCTCTAAATGTAATGCATATAACATCTAATTGCACCTAGATACAAAAAATTGGTTCCTCAGACACCACGTTTTTAGAAATAAGACTAAGTCAATTCCCAATTGAGCTCTAGTTATTTTTCTTTGACAATTAACTATGATTTAGATATGACTCACAGTCGTATGCTAAATTGGTCTTGGTTTCGTATTATCAATGATCCCTGATCAAGATAATTAGTATCCTAAGAACATACCAGTAATATCCTATAAGCTATCGTAAGATACTTAAATAGGTATTACTCCATATACATATATCACATATAAGTGAGCCAATGCTCCTATACGAGGCACCTATATCCAAAAAAAATTAAAAATATTTTGCATAAAAAAAATCAAAATAGGTTCCCCACGAGGTAGGTCCAGTTAATAGGAATTTTTCAAAAAACATTGGGCCCAATTTGACCAAAAATTGGGCTATTTAAAGCCGTTTTAGTGTCAGGATCGGTTCTGAACAGGTCTTACTCGGTCTGGGTCAAGGTCTGAACTGGTCTGACTCTGTCACACGTACCCCGCACATGTACCACACGTGTAACACACACACACACACACACACACCACACATACGTGCCACACACGCGTGACACACATGCACACGTGTCACACACGTGGACACGTGCCACACACGTACACTGCCATGTGTCATACACGTACACAAATCCGGTGACGGCAAAGAATATTCTGGTAACCGGCGGTAAATTTTTTTGACCAATATTCCGGCAAGATTTCGGCGTCTGGCCGGACTCCGGTGACTATCCGACGACTGCCACATGTCATCTTCAAAAACTATCACGTGCCACATGTGTCACGCCATGTCACACGTGTTACGCACGTGCCATGCCACGTCAGCGTGTCACGCATCCTCAACACGTGTCACTGCTCACGTCACTATAAATAAGGATGACGACATAAATAAATTTAAAAAAAATTGATGTCAGCGACCAAAAAAACGCTATTTTAGACCGTAAAACTGCCAAGTTTCAATGAGCAATTCCCGGCGATTAGGGCATCTCCCAGAGACATGTCATATATCGTTGGAAAGCTCTCAGAGTAGTCTATCCAACCGAAGTAGTCTAGTATCAATCCCATCTACACAGTGAAAGAAATACACGATCAAAAAGATCCCTTAATCAAGGGTAAAAAACACTAAAAACCCTAGTTTTTAATCCATGACGACTTGCCTCATTAAAACCTCTGCTTAGCAAAACCCCTTAGTCAAAAAGCTGTGCAGGGAAAGAGTACAATCATATGTCCTGTATAGGTTGTGGACACGTATACGCTACCTCATAAAAACCTTTTTGCCAGTAAAACCTCCTAAGATAAAAACTGCACTATCAGGAAAAGGAGTATAATACGCATGTATCCACGTCAGGCTGAGACTACTCCTCCTGACGTCGATCTCCCTGAGATAATAAATCTAGTTAACTGCGCATGTCGATTCCATGGACTAATCTCTTGAATGTAGGATATGCAAGAGCCTTCGTGAATTGACCAGCGAAATTGTCTTCTGAATGAATGTTGAACAACGTCGATCTCATTCGTCTTCTGGAACTTGTGCATGTGGAAAAACTTTGGTGAAATATGCTTCATTTTGTCACCTTTAATAAATCTGCCTTTAACTTGAACGATACAAGCTGCATTGTCTTCATAAATTGTCATCGGTTTATTTTGGATACAATTCAGATCGCAACACCCGTTGATATGGTTGATTATAGATCGCAACCAAAAACATTCTCTACCAGCTTCATGTAATACAAGAGTCTTTGCGTGGTTCGAGGATGTAGTAACTATCGTCCGCTTCACTGATCTTCAAAAAATCACAGTATCTCCATACAATAACATATAACCCGATTGTGATCGGCCTTTTTGTGGATCAGACAAATATCCTGTATCGGCATATCCTATAAGTTCCCGTTTGCAAAGTTGTGGATAGAATAGACCCCAGTCTTTCGTGCCGATGAGATATCTCAGAATGTGCTTGATCTCAATCTAGTGCCTTTGGGTAGGAACAGAACTATGGCAAACCAAATAGTTCACTGCGAGTGAGTCATTAGGTCTAGTATACCCAGCTAACTATAGAAAAGCACCTCCTAGCTAGCACCATGGCCCTAGGAGTTTCTCCCCCCCCCTATTAGGATGGTAGAAGATATCGTTGTCCACACCCAAGTGTTGGTTGCACAATAAACGACTTAGTCTCGTGTGATACATTCATATCGAAGTGTTAGATAACTCTTTTGTTATATATTGCTTGGTGTATGAGTGCCACTATCAAGATGTTTGATCTGTAAATTGGGACACTCTTGATTTCCTAAGGTCTTATATGTTGAATTCCTTCCTAAGGTATTCGGTAGCTTTCACGATCTTCCCTGGAGGTCTAATGATTTCCAAATCATTACGTACACTGTTATGATGAGTAAAGCTAATATCTGTGTTCTAAATAAGAACGCATGGACTAATAAGGATATTCGCAAAGTCCCCGAGCTTCAAATACTCAGTCAACTTACTATGTCTCATGGGCCCTGATTGCTTCAAGTCAACCATAATTTTTCTAGTTTTATTACGTACACACCTCGTGCGTCAGGCTTAGTTGCTTCCATAAGCTTATACCATCCCAGGTAGCTTCATGTATATATACGTATCAAGTTTCCCATATAGATACGAGGTATTTACATCAGACACATGTTTAGCGCGTCCCCGACAACTTGACAGACTAATAAGTACTGAAACGTTCAAGCGTCCATAACTGGGTAATAGGTCATACTGCCCTCGATGCCAGATCTCTTAAAGATTTCTTGGGCAACTAGTCTTGCCTTGACCAAATTATTTCTCCGAGTTAATCATATTTCTGTACCATTCCCATTTATAATTGACAAGCTCAATGGTATCATTTCGCATTATGCACAAGCTAAGCTCCGCTTGGATTCCTGACACCTACTTTTGTTAATTTACAACAACACATAGTCGCTTACAATTAGTGGTTTTAAATCCTCATCCTAGATGATAAACACAAAACGAATATGAATACCTTATCAATGGGTGGTTCCATCCTCGATGAATCGACTACACCATTAGTGATATGTGTCCCTTATTCTGCAGTACCCCAGCTAAGAATACTTTCTTCCAACGGTGCTTCGCACTAAGCGCGAGCCTCAGATTCCTTTGCGGTACTAATTCCCTTGGAGTGTTCTACTGCGGTACTAGTTCCCCCGGAACGTTCTGTTGTGTAAGTGTATTACATACAGGTACATACACTTACGGTACTTCAATAGTATTTATGAATGTATCTAGCAATTCATTTTTGACCTATTAGAGGTTTGTAATCCGTTAAACCTTATTGTCACCTAACTTATGTATAGGGATCTAGATGAGATAGCGATGGTGCTTTCCAAGACCTCTTGGAAATATCCCCAGTATTGACAGTCAATTCTCCCCCCAATGCTGAGAATATTATCTCATCAAAGGGACAATTATCTGCCCTGCAGGATATACGCCGCCAGTGAGTCCAAATATCTAGTGATAAATATGAATCGTAACCCACATAATACCAGGGCGACATTGAGGGTCCCATCTTCATATATATTATGGTGTGTTTGGCACTTGTAAGGAACATCCAAATATTCACCGATGGGCGACACCGGGATCCGACCCAGTTACTAGTAGCTTTTGAAAAAAATAATTTGATGATTTTCTAAGGGATGAACCCTAATCAGTGTTGTAGGAGCAAAAATACATTTCTCATATACTGGCTAGAAGCTGTGATCGTAATAACAGTGGCCTAGCAATTATCCAAAATTGCTTGATTAGGTTCTCTGCCAATCCCGAGTTGAATATGGTATGGGGTACTCACGATGCTCAATCATCTATCCCATTTAGCGGTAAAATAATCATCAAAATCCTGTGAGTCTAACTTCCAAGCCCCCGTCAAGTCGTATCGATCAACTTTGATTGGTTAATCTAGGAACTGAGACTGCGATCGAATAATCTAAGTGAGAAGTCGTGCTAATATTGTATTCTTAGAACCATCTCCTAGATGCATCTTTAATGACCATAAGTATTCAAGTGTGCCACTATGTGGATGGAAAGGTCTGCATGGGTCTCCATAGATGCGGTTGGAGCAAAGGCTGGAGATCCTGCTCCACCTTTGGTCATAATAGACTTTCCTTAAAAGCAATCGTTATATGTACACTCTCGGGATCTTCTTACCTTGCAAGAAAAGTTGAGATGTAATCCAGATAATCCTCCTCGTTATCCCAGCCGGAGGAATGTATTGGAAACCATTCCAATAGCGTGTTCTAACCTTTAGACATGGAGTAAATGCACAGAACCCTATCTGTCATTTTCCTCGATAGTCATTACGTGATAAGTATTATCAAGTATCTCCCAAAACTTAATAAAATCCAGCTAGATGTACTAGTTTATAAAGTAGACTAGATACTCTGTATCATACCGTTAGAGAGAAATATCGTTACACATCTAGTGCGTTCTATCATGTTGGCCGTGCCAATGATATTCGTGCCATCCTTGATGCACAAAGTTAGGCAATAAATATATGCATATCTCAAAAGGATTGAGTGCGTGGTACTAATGTCTCTGAGACATATGCCGCCACTCATCCGATTATCGGTCATGCTCAATGAGCAGAGAGAGCCATATGCAGGTTGTATGTAGTAGATCAACTATCATACATAGAATTTTACTACTTCCCAAGTAATAAATTCAAATAATCACAATCCATTAGAACAAAATAAATCTCATGTATGTCACGAACACTATATTGAAATATAAATGATATGTTCCTAACAAAATCAAAAATACTGACAACAAAAAGTAAATCAAGTCTGGCTAGACAAGAAACTACTAGTGCTCTTTATAATGTGACATTACATGACTACTAGATAATCGTTACAGATTACTCTGTATGCTGATCCATGACGACATTAGTGTCGTCGAAGAAGTCTGACGTTGTAAACTCCAGAGGGGTGGAGTTAGTGTCAATAACTACCTGGTAGGTTCAAACTCTTGCACCTGTAGCCATCCGTGGTGCATGGCATTCCTGTGCCAAATGTCATGTGTTACCGCAGTTAAAGCAAGTAGATCCCTGATTAGTCTTCTTCTCCTTCTTCGCATTGCCTAGTGTCCTGGATTTCCTAAATCCTTTACCTCTCCTAGGGCCAAAGGGATTTTGGTTCCCATCCTTTTTATATTCCCTAGTAGCCTCCCCTGCCCCTTCCATATCATTGTCCCCGACGTGCAGAGTTGTTTCCCCGAAACTAAACATTATTTGACGCAGGCAACGGCGCACTCCCAGAAGGCCGCATAGCATGATTCTTTATCAGAAGTTCATCGTTCTGCTCAGAGAGGAGCCATGCCTGAATCAAGACTGCACGAGTCTTCAAGTTCTCTTGCCGATATTGCCTCTGACTCAAAATATTTATAGTATGGAAAGTTGATAGAGTCGTCTCTATCATGTCAGCATTAATGACTTTATTCTCACACAACTCAAGTGTAGAAGTGATTTTATGAACTGCTGAGTTATAATCAGTGACCGTCTTAAAATCGTAGAACCTAAGGGTGTTCCATTAGTGCAGTGTTTTTGGGAGCATAATGGTCTAATGATGACCATAACGCCCTGGCAAGCTTGCCCATAAGTCAACTGGCTCAACCTTGTTGAGGTATTCAGTCGATCGATGCGACTTGATGGAGGCTTGGGAGTTGGACTCACAGGCTTTTGATGATTATTTTACCGCTAACTGGGATAGATGATTGAGCATCGTGAGTAACCCATACCATACCTAACTCGGGATTGGCGGAGAACCTAATATAACAATTTTGGATAATTGCTAGGCCACTATTATTATGATCACAACTTCCAGCTAGTGTATGAGATATGCATTCTTGCTCCTACAATACTGATTAGGGTTCATCCCTTAGCACATCATCAAATTATTTTTTCCCAAAAGCGACTAGTAACTAGGTCGGAGCCCGGTGTCGCACATCGATGAACATTTGGATATTTCATATTGGTGCCACTCGCACCACAATGTATGAAGATTGGACTCCCAACGTCGGCCTGGTATTATGTGGATTATGATTCGTATTTATCACTGGATATTTGGACCCACTGGCGTATATACTGCAAGGCAATAATTATCACTTTGATGAGACGATATTCTCAGTATTGGGGGGAGAATTGACTGTCAATACTAGGGATATTTCCAAGAGGTCTTGGAAAGTACCATCGTTGTCTCATCTAGATCCCTATACATAAGTTAGGTGACAATAAGGTTCAACGGATTACAAACCTCTAATAGGTCGTAAATGAATTGCTAGATACATTCCTAGACACTATTAAAGTATCGTAAGTGTATGTACCTGTAAGTAATACACCTACACAGCAGAACATTCCGGGGAACTAGTACCGCAGTAGAAGGTTCCAGGGGAATTAATAGCGCAAACGAATCAGAGGCTCGCACTTAGTGCAAAACACCGCTGGAAGAAAGTATTCTGAGCTGGGGTACTGCAGAATAAGGGACACATATGACTAATGGTGTAGTCGGTTCATCGAGGATGGGACCACCCATTGACAAGGTATTCATATTCGCTGTTGTGCTCATCATCTAGGATGAGGATTCAAAACCACTAATTATAAATGACTGTGAATTGTTGTACATTAACAAAAGTAAGTGTCAGGAATCCAAACGGAGCTCAGCTTGTGCATAATGAGAAATGATACTATTGAGCCTGCCAATTATAAATGGGAATGGTACGAAAACATGATTAACTCAAAAAAATAATTTGGTCAAGGCAAGACTAGTTGCCCAGGCATCGAGTGCAGGGAAAAAATAGGTTTTCGAAACATGCTGATCTGAGTATATGCATAAAAAAACGTAAAATACCTCTTCTCCTAATCGCTTTGTTTACGTGAAATCCCTTATTAGACAGAAAGATCTGCTCTCCTCGTTCCTAGAGCTTACGTGCTGATAACGTGTTAGGATATGATGAATCTAGAGCAAAATAATAGTAAATCATGAACAAGAGAGAAATAGAGAAAGAGATTTATTGATTATCATAACCGTGTTTTCTGTACATAGTACAGTGATTTATATAGGCAACCCAGAAGGATTCTCTATTCTACTCTAACTCTCCCCATAACCCTAATGGGCCTATGGATTTGCTAGGAGTCTGTATAGGACACCCCAACCCTGTTGGGTTCCTAGCTTGGGCTTGGACCCGACTTGACTCCGAACAGGAATCATATTCCCCACCTCTATTTGCATATATATCTTCACAAAAAATAGATGATGTATAGTTAGCACATGATTTGTGGTCCACATATCCATCCACCAATCCTTGAAAAGCTAACCCGGTTACGTTAATCATGGAACAACATGAACAGAACAAATTTATATCATTAACAAACGCATTGCCAAAGATATCTCAGTTTATATCATGAATCACATAATCTGACTTCATCAAGTTTATTTATACTTCATCATATATTTCTACAAACCTCGTACTTGTTATTTGGATAAAGTAAAGTTTAGAACTTCAGGTCCCACAACTCTAATCAGGCCTTCAGCCTGTTAAGATTAGCCAAAAATGTACTCAAAATGATACGTAACACAAGTATTCATTTGAGTCCCTCATAGGATAAAAGTATGGTACCATACGTTGCCCTGTAACCATATCAAACCACCATGATTTACTTTGGAGTGTGCTCACCCTATCCTGAGATAAGTTCACCATACAAATATTCGATCTGCCAATAATGATTGATGATGAGATAATGTATAGAACTGAATCACCACCTCAAATTTCATTCAAAATGTTCTTCATTAGAACCTTATGTCGTTCTCTTTGTTCTCCTTAAACCGAGCATCTCTCTAGTGATATGTTTGTCCGTATCAGGAACAACTTAGATTCGAAAATAAAACCTTATGGCATTCTCTTGGTTCCATCATATTGTGCACCGCCAGTAAGTAAACTAAAGGATTCACCCTTATCTCACAAAAGGCGTTATGGAGCAATACGATGATTAATGGAGATCCATTGTCGAACAAAATCTCCTACAATGCGAGGAAATACAAGCTTAAGCAAAAATAATTACTATTTGTTAAGATCCATTATGATAAAAATAATGCCTTAGTAGCACGTTGAAAATGATACCTCTACATCATAGATATTGTTTCAACATATAAGAATATGCCTTCACGACTATAATCTTTAGGAGTTCAAATGATTGCACATAAGAAGAAATCAACCGCTTTCCATACTTAGTGCCTTAATCAGATGCACCACTTCTCGTTATAGAAAAGATACATTTATTGCTACTCGAATGTTGTAACTTCCCCCTCATGAACCTCAACATAGAGATTCCCAAACAAGCCAACACAATAATTAGTAGTTAAGAAACTACAACGTGTCCAATGACTTTAATTTCACCCCTCCCCCCCACACCACACACACACACACACCACTAATGTCTCAGAAGCGTGATAAAAAAAGCCATCGCGCATGGTGACTAGATTTCAAAATCATGTGTAGTAGCACATAACAAAGATTCTTCTATAGTCATCAACACATTTTGATTTGGTAGAAACCTAAAAAATCAAGAAACAATACCCTCAAAGATGTCGTAAATGACTTGACGTTCACTTTCAATTAGCAATTCTTGAAAATTTTAGACTACCGACGAACTCTTGTTGGCGAACACCAAACCTTTTAAGTTTTCACCAATGTCTTAACTTGTATAAAATGAGCACAAGATGCTGACATGTACATCTATTACAATAATGAACACAAAAAATAAAATAAAAATTAATCTGTCATAAGATTGTTATCTATGTTTTGTGTTTGTATATTTGAACACAGTATATAACAGTTGGATGCACTGAAAAGGTGAATTTTAAGTCCTTTGTGTGACAGAAATAAACGTAAGCATTTTAACTCCATTATTTTCCAATTAAATTAAAATCCATGGCTTGTAAATTTATAAGAATAAAGTTTGCTTATAGTCTTATTTTTTCCTCTCTTTTTTTGTTGATGTAAATTAAGGTTGATTTACTGAAGAAGACAATCAGCATTGATAAGGCTTTCAATTATAAAGAAGAGCAAGATTTGGATGCAACTTTGAAAAGGCTAGTGTCTATAATTGTACAATAGCATTGATAGGATTGTGGACATATGTTAATGCTATTTTGTATGTCCAGGCCGCCCTGGACATTTTCATCATAATACTCTGAGGAGATCGATTCATCTAGTCCCCTATCCGATTTTTCATTCTCTAAATCAGGCAACAGAAAGAAATGTTCATCCCTGGATTTTGCAATACAACTTCTAAACTGCCTACCGGTGTGTTCTAAAACATTGCCCCATATTCCCCCTATAAGGGCCATGGATTTATAAAATTCTATAAACATATCGGAGTTCGGAGGGTATGATACCAATTGTCCAGGGAAATCTAGAAATTGAACAACGCATACTTCGTTCTCCCTATCCGATTCATTTTCAGACTCAGCCAAACGACCAGAGGTCGACGCCTCTATATTAGGTGAAGTCTCCATTTAAACTACAAGTCTAAGGATGAGGTTTGATTCTATATAAATATTCATTACGCTCGACCTACATGCAGGTCCAGGTATTCTATCATTATCTTTTACACATTCATCATACATATACATATATCATAACATATCTCTTTTTCAAATATATTAACAAGTTTTTATATGTTACTATAAATAGTAATTTTTTAAAATTTGAAAAACCACAAAAATAATTCAAACACACATTAACAATATTACAAATCATTTACTAACCTTCAACGTCTGAAAACGAATCTGATGCAACGCTAAATCCTTCCTTTACAGCGCTGCTATACAACCACCGTCGTGACTCAATCTCTGTAACTTTCTCTCGCCTTTCCTTTTGATCACTCTCGTCTGGTCACTCACGTGAATCTCTGCTAATTTTTCTCTTTCCTCTCTCACTGTTCTTCCAATTTTTAGAAGTTGATAAACATTTTAATGAGGAAGATGAAGTATTATTTATAGTTTCTCTCTCTAACTACTGGCAGTTGTTGAGCCTCGCACGAGCCGCCCTCAGTTTTGAAACCGAGGCGTCCCTTCCACAATTAGTATCAGACGTTTTGCACCATTTAAGCAAAAATACTTTGCCATTATTATCTCTTGCCCTATATTTTAATATATTCTCATCTCTCCTACCCAAATATCTCTCTAACCTCCCCACACTCATGATGACTCAACACATACATTCAATCGAACTTTCCCTGTACTAAGAGCAAACGCAGCAGGGTGTGGGTTAAGTTTGGTTTCCAACCCACACCCAAACTCACGCTCAAACCACTCCCAGCAGGCACTGTTTGAGTGTGAGTTCGTTAAGCTGGCGCTACAGTAACCCAACTGAGTGTGGGGAACTCGCACTCAAATGAAATTGAGTTTGGCGGTGTTTAGATCACCGCGCGGTGTTCCTTTTACCGTGGCCGACCACATAAGGGAACATAAACGTGTGTGTGGTCGACCACCAACGCTCTATAAGCGCCTGAATTAGCCGATTATCCGAATTGCCCAAGCGTATATCCATAAACTGCCCAAAAATATTCACCACGGCGTCCCTTACAGCTGAAAGTGTGGCAATATATTTCCACACTTTGAAATCTGAAGTGAATGTGCCATGAACATGCATCGAATCGCGATTCTGTTCATTGAGGCATTTTGTCAAACACTTGATATATAGGAAAAACAATTTCATAATTACACTAGAACTTACCTTGAGTTCATTTTCTGTGTAATAGATGTGACTGACTCCGTCTGGGAGTTGGGTAATACATCTCCGCGGGAAGTTATCTTCGGTTGGGTTTGGTATATCTTGGGGTTGAACATCTTCAAATTCTACCCGCTTTTTCTTCATTCCGGACCTCGAGCGAGTTACGGAACGCTCAGGATCTCTTCTTCCTCTAAACCTAGGCAGAGTACTGGGGTGTGGCTCTCCCTCTGGCATTTGCATTTTGATTTTTTTGGAATTGAAGTTTTTTTACCAAGGTATTTTTGAGAGAAGTAGATGTAAATTTTTTGACAATAGTCGAAGTTAACATTTGAGTATACAAAAATTGCGGCGGTGTTTAGAACCCCGCGCGGTGTTCTTCTTACCGCGCGGGGTTTTAATCTTCTCTAAAGTGCAAAAAAAAGAAGCCACGCTGGCAAAGTCACACTGGCTGTTGGGAGGAGGAGAGTGTGAGTTGTGGGTTTGGTGGGCCAGGGTGTCAGAACCCACACCCAAACCCACACTCGCTGCTAGAGATGCTTTAACACTAGAGATAAAAATTAAAGCTACCTGTTTTTTCTATTATTGCTTCTAATACTTATAGAACTACTGACATCATTTACAAAGCTCTCCCATTTCAAATTCAAATTTTTTATTCACAACAGTCACAAACAACATTTGCAACAAAAGGGGAACAAATTCACACATCATTCTAGCTACATTTTCATTACCGATATTCGACCTCATACAATCCACTCCCTCACATATAATAACACAAAGCTTCCCGGATGTCCTGGGGAGCCACACCTAATCAGTTCACCTCCAGCAATCCTCACATCTTCCAACTCGATCTCTTCTTCAGCAATTGGCCTCACATCCACTTTTCGAGATAAAGGCTCCACAATCACTTCCCAGAATAGCTCCTCGTAAAAGCGACGTCCTAACTCAAGTTCCCTACCCATCCAATCTAAACCTTTAAACTGATATTAGAACTCTGGCAAGTCAGAATCATAATATAGCAACCCAAAAATCTACTCTCAAACTTTAGCTATCTTTATCGCCAGCCGTCCTTCAACAACTTGACGAACTCTCACAGATCGAGTCCTCACCATATTCTTTTTCTTCTTTCTCTCTGAATCACATTTCCCCATTTTATGTAATTTTCTGGATCACTTTAAATCCCCCACATTCCGTATATGTATTATATTTTTCCATAATAGGAAACCCTAAGATCCTGATAAGATGGTTCTTTGAACTTATCTGCTCCCCAAAACAACATTTCAAGAGATATCTCCCTGAGCTCAAATTTCCAATTCCTACAAATTTTATATGCTTTACAATATTTGCCCCCATAATTCTAAGTTATTCAGTTCGAAACACAGATTTTACACATCTTTTATTTTTACTAACACATTTTTTATAAGATAATTCCAAATTCGATCTCGAGTATTACATTTCGTCCTCTTATCGCACATATCAGTATTTCTTATAGCTCGTTTTCTATCGCAAAAGCTAATTCTATCTATCAACACAGAGTTTAAATAAACATTTTTATTAACCTCAAATATTAATTATAGGTACTTTATAGATAACAAGTCTTTCAAGTACTTTATAAATAGCAAGTCTTTTAGGTACTCCAGAAATATAATCCTTCATTTCATTATTAAATTCATATAAGTTTTCAGTGATGTTTCACTCCGAGAACCTTCTAATGCAAAGCAGGCATCAGAAATCACAGAACATCCACCTTTATCCACCAGCCCCCACGTCTGTCACCTCAACCTTGTCCTCTACAAGGATGTAGAGACACCTCCAACGTTGCTCGATTGTCAAGACAATGTAATGAAATCTCCACATGCAATAAAAATCTTCCACAGCTTAAGCCGCTTCTTCAACAAACATACCTTGATACGTCGATGGAACGGGAATTGGGGTGGGCAACTCCAAAGATTGATCCCCGAAGTATCTAAACTTGAATCTCTGCATCTCTGTAGAAACTCTTTCTTCATAAAGCATTCTCCGGGTCTTCACCATTATTACTTAAAAATTCTAAAGGATTTTTCAACAATAGCGTACTTTGCTAGAAGCCACAGTACAGACATTATTTATATAACCCTCAAATTTAATGCGCAGGTACATTTCCAAAGCAGTCATTATTCACAACAGAACCACTCTCGGAGCCCCAAACCTCCATTACATCAATCCTTTCCATTGTCATTCAATGCATATACATCCCTCAATACAAAACAAATACCCATTTCCATACCTGTCAAATCAACATTAAATACGTCATTTCTTTTCAAGTTTTAACACTATAAATACACAAGGTCTTTCTCGACCAAAGCCACTCGTTCTTTCAGTTACGAGGGGGCGATTGTAGGGACATACCCCTCGAGCTAACCCAATTCGAGCTATCTCTATGTCAGGCTCATATATTTTACACATGGCATTGGGTATTCATCATTGCCACCTAGCCCACGAACTGATGAAGAACGTAGATCGAGCACAATATAATAATATGAACAAGTCAAAGATACCTGTCTCCTACGAACTCAACAGTTACTCAGTCAACCACCACTTACCTCATTATTCGGAGAACGTGCTTCAGCACCATAAACAAGCTGTGGGTGAGACCTATATAAAGAAAAAGTTTTAGAAGAGACAGGGACCAAGAAAAATCAGAAAAAGAGCACAAAACTTTTTATTTACAAGATCAAGTATTTATAGTTCGAGAGATCACTTATAATAAGATATCAGCCTCAAGCAATAAAAGTTATTGTTACTAAAACCCTCAACTCCAGGTTGTAGTTTTTTACATATTCAAAGGTTTTTCACGCTAAATTACCTGTGTTATTTCTTGCTTTACATTAGTTTTTGTCACAGGTACACTGGTGTAAGAGCTAATTCCAAGCCATTTCGAACTAACGGAATTAGACCATTACAGGAACTGTAAGCAAAATAATATGGGATAGGAATTAAGAAATACAAAAGTCAAACTTTGACTTTAACAGTTTAAAAGGTATTAGTGATTGACTAAATTCCACAAGCAATACCACATCATAAATAAACCAAGAAGCACAAACTGTTACCATAGGTGTAAATTATCGATCTTTATACCAGAGAGAGGAGCTTTAAACCAGATAACACATCTCTAATGAGGCACATCACATGTATCACCAGATTAACTGCCAACTAATACAACCTTGATACTACTGGAGGTGATATACCAAGTTGAGTGTAAAGCAATGAATCAATCTGCAGAACTCAATGTAAAGGTAAAGAGTTAAACTCGGTAAAGAATCAAGTTACAGAGAACTCATTCAAAAATTTCCACGATGACTGTCAAATCATCGTCAAAAGCCAACAAAGTCGATGGCAGGGATTGTAAAGTTGAATTCTCCCGGCTATCAGTAACAAGGAGAAGTTAGGTTTTGTCAATCCTAATCTAAATTCCCATCACCTTTCTGATAATAAGCGCAATCATCGTCAGAGTAGATCGCTGAGTAACCCTTTCTCAAAATACAATCTTTTCCATCGCAGGGGTTAGGGGCAGGTTTAGAGGGGGGCGTGGGGGGGGCAGCCTCCCCCCCCCCCCCCCCCCCCCCAAGAATTTTGTTAAAAATGCTTATATAGGTATATATAAAAATATATATATATATATTGTCTTAATGACATCAAAGAAAGTTAGCTCAACTGGTAAATTGTGAAGCTCCTAATCCAAGAGTCTAAGGTTCAATTCTTGAAGATATCAAATAAAGACCTTATTTTGAAAGAAAAAAAATTCACCTTAAGTTGATCATGTCATTGCCGCAAAAAGCTTTGATTTATTTTACGAGGAGAAGTGAATCGAGATAATTTTCTAGTCAAATATAATGTTATATTTGATCGATTTTTAAGTTTAAAATACCATTAAATGGCCAAAAAAATGGGGTAAACTAATATAATTCATCGCACTACCTTCACCCCCCCCCCCCCCCCCCCCCCCCCCGCCCCCCCGAACATAAAATTCTGGCTCCGCACCTGGCAGGGGTAGAGATAACAGCAAGATTGCAGAAGATCAGCAAAATTTCTCCCAATTTTATCTAAATTACACTCCCAATTAGATCTAATTGCAGATGAATTAGAATAGAAACCTCTTCACAAGGAAGGCAAACAAGCAAACGAACAGTTCTCAAGTTGTAGCTTTATATGTAATAAGAAATAACAATATGCACAACTCAGCATAAAGCAAGCATCAACCAAAAGTCAGATTGCAAAAGATATTGACATATGTAGGGGTGTTCACGGGTCGGGTCGGCCCGGGTTAAGCCCTAAACCTGAGGCGACCCGGGCTGCTCGGGTTATCCCAATTTATACCCAAACCCGAACCGAATTGTTATAGAACCCGAACCGGAACTGAACCGAATTGGTCCGGTCAGGCCAGATTTTGAACTCGGGTTTTTTTTTTCCCCAAAAAATTCAATAATTATCCACACTACAACAAGTCAAAAACCAAATGCATCTTCTCTTGTAAAATATAAAAGTGAAGGATAGAAAGTGTGAACCCAGAGAAATCATATCTCTCATCAACACCAACCCACCTTATCTCTTTTTCTCTCTTAGGGTTTTGAAGCACAATCCTTGCAGCTACAACAATGGTAACTTCAACCAGCTTCGCGACCTCCTTTGCAGGTGTTCAAACGATCGACCCACAAGGGCTTCTTCATCACAATTCTTCTCACGCTAGGTTTTCATCCAAATTGGGGATGAAACGAGATAAATTTGTGCATAGAGGACTTGCTTTTAACCCCAAGTGTGAGATTGTATCAGAGGTGTTGGTTCGTGATGATAAGATGGATTTTAGGGCTTCAAGTGTCTCTGCTCTTGAACAACTCATTTTTTGTGATTTGGTGTATCGTTGGGTTTATGTGAATGTGAATGTAAGAAGTTGTTGATGGTGTATTTGTAGCTTCTGTAAATACACAATTATCGAGTTCGGGTCGTGTTTTGAGATACATCAGATCATAAACCCGAACCCGAACCGATTATATTCGGGTTTTGAAAAAGAGACCCGAACCCGAACTGACAGATTCCTAACCCGAACCGAACTGGCCGGTTCGGGTTGACCCGATTCGGGTTTTCGGGTTTAGGTATTCACCCCTAGGCATATGCATATAAGGTGTTTGATGATAACCCTAACATGGTGAAGCACAGTAGAACCAATCAGTGTTATAAGAGATCTTTAAGGAAAATAATCATAACATAGGACCAGGGAAGTAAAATCAACAATTGTCTGGAGTAAATAATGAGCAAGCTATAATAAACTGCAAATTCTTAGTTTGGAGACGGTTAAAGGCATAAACAACGTGAAAAATCATAGTTTTGACAAATCGATCCTGTTTACAAGAACGATAAACGTTCTTTATTAGCAAAGAGAAAAATAAAGAAAAAGGGGGAAAATATTATCAGATTTTTAGATGAATTCGGCGACGGTAATAGCCGCCACCGGCGGAATGAAGAAAACGTTACGTTATCTTCAAGAGCGCAACCGCAAAAATGCAAAAAAGTTGCTGGCAGGTTTTTTTCCACAAAAAAGTCGCTGGCAAGTTTTTTCCTAAATATGCTATAAGTTTCCAAAACGCGACCTTGCAAAAATATGGTTTCGTGACTGTCCCCAGACACAAACCAAATAGCCCCAACTTAAGGGAATCGTATGGGTCCTGGCTCACGGAGTGGTCAGATAGTTAAAAAAAGGGTGATAAGATGCCCTAACCCTTTCGTCATAGGCTTGCAGCCTTGAAACAATGAGAGCATTTCAGCTCACCTAGCTTCCCCTGCCCTGGAAACCTTATAGTGCCCTATAGAAAAATGATTCCTCTTGCCCTCCTGAGTGCCTAAGCATGGGACATTTCACACCAAACCTTCTAATGATTCCTAGCTCCGGGTTTGAGTGATATTTCACACCAAACCTTCTAATGACCTGCCTAGCTAGGACGAATTCAAGGTGAACATGTTCAGAGCGTAACCTTCGCTGTAACAACAGAGTTGCACACGAGCTTCATCCTCTTCAATGATTCACTTAACCTTCATCATCTTCACGAATGGGTAGATCACACGCTCGTCGCTATCGAACTACATAGCCATTAGGTGCTTTGAGGTAGAGAAAGGTCTCTGCTTTGTTAGTGAGCTGAGGATGTATACAAAGCTATCTATAAAGCATCCCAATGCCCTGCGACTTTTGAGGCATGAAAGGTCCCAAAATGCGGCAGGGAAGACTATGTGGATGACCGTACCCAACCATAGAGAGTTGGAACCTAACCATCAAATGGGTTAAGAAGAGTGGAGTTTGATCCCCGGTACCCAGGAGTTTATCCAACGGAGATGCAGGCTCTGTCTTGCTCCTTGGCAAATGGACTATGAAAGCCTAGCAAAGAAAAAGAGATCTATATCTAAAATCTAAAAGGGGAAGATCCCGGTTATAATCTTGTATAGACGAGGGCCTTATTATGTAGCGTCGTATGGATGAAAAAGAGGTGCATCCAACTCTAGTCTCCAAGAGGTGCGAAGAGAGGAAGCCTAGATAGTGGGAGACTTGTGGATCCAACCTCTCCTCAACTTGAAAGAAGGGCTTTGATATCGATCGACCCGATTCTGGCTTTTAACTGGCGTTGTAAGGGCCAAATTTTGTAATAACTCAAATAAGTTCATAAACCGAATATACCTGTGACACAATTAGTATAACCAATAATATAATATGACACAGGTGGTTAGCGTGGAAACCTTTACGTAAGTGAAAACCACGACCTCGGCTTGTGGATTTATTAACTGTAACATTATTGTTTAAGATTGATATTTTGATTACAAGTTATGATCTTTTGAGCTAGAAAAAACTTCAGTTGGTTTCCCCTTTTCTTCTCTATGTTTGATTTCTTTTATAAACCTTACTCTCAATTTCTTTACATAAATCATCACGTTCTCCTGAATTGGGGGAAGAGTGGAGGTTATCTTGGTAACTGCTAGTTCGTGAGAGACAAGTGTCCTTCACTTATTTTATTTCATTTGGATTGCTCGAGCCACGTTCTTCAATAGTTCGTAGTCCAGGTGTCATTGTTGAGAGCGTATGTCACGTGTATGTTGCGTGAGTCTGGCATGGTCTTAAGTCGATGATATCCCAGCTCGAGGGATAAGTCCCTATAATCGCCTCCTCTAAATTGAAGGCATGTGTGTCTTGAGTTGAGAAGGTTCAATTAATCTCAGTATTGGAATACGAGTAAGTTTTCTAATATAGGTAATGATGGATTTGCTGATGTAGAATTTATCTTGGAAGTATAATGGACTGTTGAAAATTTATATGTTGCAATGACTGTGACTGTTTCAGTTGGCTTTTGGGTTTGCCATAAGTATTCTTTGAATGATGACTGCTTTGGAAATCCTTCCATGCATTAAATGTTTTCTTTTGTATATAAACTGTTGTTATTGTGCCTTCGATTATTCTTCTTCTAGCACTCTCTTGTTTTAGACCTTTTGTAAGTACTGTTCTCCCTCGTCATTCTTTGTTAGTAAAAAATGGTGACTACCCGACGCCAATTGTATGAAGCTAGGGTTCTTGCCAATGTACAAGAACTTCAGTTTTATTACTTTGGGACATAGTCCCTAGATCTTCCCACTCCCATTCCTGTTCATCCTACCTATCGCGGTAGGATGTATAAGGAGGTAGTGGAGGCGAATAATGACTACTATCAGATGGTGCGGTTCCATTATCTGGTGGTTTCTGGGTGGCAGCGTAGGGTGGGTATTTGTCTTCTTGCAGAAGAAACGATTTCAGATGAGGACGAGGCTTTGGGCATCCGTGCCAGGAAGTTTCGCCGCGATTCTGTGAGAGATTGGGTTTTGTAGGTAGAGGAGGTGGTAGAAGCATTTCTGTTACAGCCATTTTCATTTTCTTGTAGAAATGGTGGCATCAGAGGTGGAAGTGGTACTCTGTTACAACTATCTTCGTTTTCTTGCAGAAGTGGTGGTTTCAGATGTGGAAAAGGCTTATGGAGCTCGTTCTTGGAAGTTTTGGCGATATCTGCCGTAGATTGGACTCTATAGAGCTATCTGTAGTTTTTTTTATGTAATGTATTATGCTCTGCCCCTTCTTGAGATAATGAAAAGAGTGTCTTTAAACTGAAAGTGTTAAATCCTCTATTGTGTAAATTTTATTTATATCGAACTGTAGAAAATAGTAAAGTTAGATCAAAGTTTGAAATATGTGTCGAATTGAAAATGTCAGTCTGTAAATTTTTTATGTGTTTAATGTTTGAAAAACTGTGTATCAAACTGATGAAAATAGTAATTTTGTATGACAAAAATAAGTATCCACTGCTCGAAGTGATTTTTATAAAAGTATAGGTTAAAAATAAATGTGACAAAAATTAGATAAATAAGGAGGTATTTTCTGAACTGAGAAGGAAAGATAAGTATCTATTTGTTAAGGTGGATAATGATGACAGCTGTGATGTTTATCCGGGAATATTTGAGCAATGTAAAAGATGGGATTGGACGATATCGTACTCAGTGCTTATAAATAAGGTGGCAAATAAAAGTTTGGAATTAGTAAACATGGTGAGGACTCACTCTCAAAGAGTTCGTCATGCAAGAGAGGGGCGTTTGGGAATAAAGGTCGTAGAAGTACCTGAACAGATATGCGGGCTCCTCGAATATGAGGACGATCTACCAGTTTCTGTATTACATCTTGATGGTTTGATTGCAAGATAAAAGGATATCGAACTAGATCGACATTTTTGGTGTGATGTTTTTCATGATATGATAACTAACCCTGAAGCACGAAAGATTCTTGTGAGAGAGATTGCTCTGAATGAGATTACTGATGAAGATGAGTTGATTGATGGTGGCGAATTGATTAGATGAGAAGCTGCAGGATATTTGGGATGCTTCAAATATAATTATATTTTAGAGATCGTTTGTATGGCAGTTCAAAATATTGGAATGGGATAAAAATAAAAATACTGCTGAATTCTACGTGATTTTCTCCTTGTTATGTGGATCATAAATTCAAGGAGGATTTTGTGATCTTTAAGGAGGAAAAGAATCGTTTGCTGTCTATTGTTTTGGTAAAGGAAGAAATGTTTTGTGTTCCTTATTCATCATCTGTCGTTAATGGTTAATGTTTTACCATGAATTTCTTACTTTAGTGTGATCTGATTGATATTTGTGTTTGTGGATGATTCCATCTTCTTCTTTATTTTAAATTTTGAAAATTTTACTATATGGGAAATTTTTTGTTTTTTTACTATTTGAGGAAAGAGTGGTCTTTTAAATTAATTTTCTTGTTTTAGTGCAAAGTACTGCAGAGATATGAAAATAATATACTGTATATTTTTTGCTTATATGAAAAATAGCAATCAAAAAGAAATATAAAAATTGATTGAAATACCTAGACCTTTATGTAGGTGTAGATGCGTGCAAAAGAACTTAGAAAAAGACGTCCTTCTATTTCAAGTTTTTCTTTCGAGATGGAGCCTTCTACCTCGGGTCGTTCAAATGTTGCTTAAAATGTAGGATGTGAGGCTGCCAACTCAGTGGAGGGGGCGAGCTTATTAAGAATAGCTCAAATGATGTCATTCTAGATGTTGAGGGGGATACCAACTCCGAGGAGAGTGAAGGAGAGCAGCAGCTCGAGCTTCCAGACTTCTCTGGTAATCTCTATCGCTATCCCATAGGGCCAAATGTGTTTAAGGAGTTTTGTAAGTGTAAAAGTAGTATAGTTGTTATATGGGGGGATGTGATGGAGTATGGTGGAAGATCTTTTAGGGGGTATTCTGATGGAAATGGGGGTAATAACACTTTTTTTTGTTGCCTGACTTGGAGCATGAGAAAACTCATTAGAAAATACTTGAGTCTGTTTCCCTTGAGTATTTCAATAAGAATAGGGAGGTGATTTGGATGAGGGTTTTCTTTGTTATCTTGCCCAGTTCGAATATGGGTTAGTGGTGCCTTTAAGCAACCTTGCTAAAGGCATCATGAATGTGATCAAGGCGTGCCCTGCCCAACTGAATGGTAATATATGGGAGGTCATAAACGTTTGTGTGAATTTAAACTGGAGGTGGGCCCGCAAGGAAAATGAAAGAAGATTAACTCCTTCAGATGCTTTGAAGTACTATACTGTGAAATAATTTGTTTCTACTAGAGGTGCATACTTCTCTTCCAGCTCGACCCAACCCTAATTTTTCAACCTTAATTCTACTGGAAGAGTATGGAATGATAATTTAATTGGGGTAAAAGGCGAGTATCTCCAGCGAGCTGACGAGGACTCCCTAGCTCTTACATATAAAACTTTTAAGAAAAGTAAGTAAATCTTACTAACTTCAAACTGTATCAGTTGTTAGTGATCTGTTTGTTTATGACAATATTTTGTGCTGAATGCAGACCCTCGTTCCAAAGTGAAGAAAGAAAAATCATTGATCGATACATTATCCCAAGAGGGAGTTGAGCTGAAAGCTGTGTTGGGCAAACTTGAGATAAGTAGGCGCAAAATGGTTAATAGTAAATCTGTTAAAAGTCCAAAAGTCTCAGGCCAAGAGAAAAATGACTAGAGTTGGACCATCTGCTGGGGTTGGACTAAAATCATCAACGGACATTGGCATGGTGCCAACTTTAACAAAATTGCACCCATATTACTGAAGCTAAAGCCTATACATTTCAATTCTGGCAAAGCTAGCCAAAGGCAATCTTAGAAAAGAATCGCCTTAAAAAAGAGATGGCCTCAAAAAAGAGAAAAGCGGACAGTCCCCCTCCTGTCGTAGTGAACGAAGTGAAGGAAGCGGTGATGGAAATGGGCTTAGAGGTGGAGCTGGTTGCTCTGGAAGAGAAATTTAAGGCCATAATTTTGAAGGCCCCCAATGAATTCTCCTCTTTAATTCATGTAGAGTTGTACAGAGTAAATAGAAAAGTAATCGCATTATTGTATTCTATGGATGTACTTCGTATACTAACTTTTTTTTTTAGGGATCCGGTCTTCTGAGGGGGATCACCCATGGTGTCGAGGAGGGGAGGTCGGTACTAAAGCAAAACCATGGAGTTGGAGAAAGAATTGACAGAGAGGTCGCGAGCGGGCGCAAAAGTTGCGAGTCTGAGGGCGACATTCTGTGTAGCCATAGACAATCTCGAGTGAGAGTCAAAAATAAATGTAGATGAAGTGAATACTGTTCATGATAGCCTTGCTCAAAGGCTCCATGAGGACGGTTATAAGGAGGCCGATATTGTTGTTATAAGTGAAGGACAATCTTTGGATGTTGTGGGGATTTATGTAGCTGATGACCATGAAGATGGGAATACTCCAGTTCTAGAAACCGTGTAAGGGTTAGGAGATAGTTCTCCTATCACTCATGAAGAAAAACATGGAATGGACAACCAGGAGAAGGTAAAGTAATATAAAATGTAATGTCCTCTTAAAAAATTCTGAAATTGGAGTAGGGAAAACATTTGTACTTGATTGTTTTAAGTAGGAAAGCTATAATGTTATTACATTGTTTAATAGGAAAATTGTTATGTAGGAACTTAACAAACTGCACGTCAGAATTGGGGCGTTCGAGAAAGAGCTTGTTAGGGAGAAAAATATTGCCCAAGCAGCAGCTCTCTTGATTGGACGTATTGAGGTTCAGGTGAGAAAATATCAAGAACTTAGTAAATACCACTGGAGATATTTATGTGTAGCTCGTTTAGGATGGTCTAAAGATAAAATAGAGAAAGACAAAGTAATTAGGAAAGATAAGAGTAGGAACTTAAAAATATGACATTTTCTTCTTGGCAGTATGAAAGAAAATACTCTAAAAGCGACCAAAGTCCTTATGAGGTTTGCCCTCTTTCTAGAAGCTAAAATAAAAAGTGAGAGAGGGCTTAAAGATGCGTACCTTATAATGTTAAAAGATCGATCTATTTATCTAGATCCTGAGATTGTATAAGTATTGGCCACCAGAGCGATAACCCTGCATAGCTTAAAAGCCAAGAACTGGTGGATCAAGGTAGAGATATTGTCGCTGCTAAAGTACCAAAATTCAGAACTTTTAAAGTTGGTTGAAGCTCGTCTCACATTTCAAGAAATCAATATGTGTAAAAGAATTCGTGAACTATTTTTGTTTCTATTATAGTAGATTTTTGGATAGAGTAAAGCTAGTTTTACCGATTGCTTTATATTTGGAGATTTAGTAGGTACATATATATGTATGATAGTAGAGAGTAATATGGGAAAAACTTAAAAGTTTTCATTAATGAGAAAAAAATGTACATACTATTGAAGATATTAATCGTTTTTTTTAAATGGGATGAACAATAACAAATGTATCCTATGCTTAGAAAAACTAGGGATTTAGCGACAATATCGCTTTAACCTCCTAGTATTCCAAGGGCTTGGTATCCTGATTCCATCTTTTGTCATGAGGTAGTAGGATCCAAGGCCAGTTCATCCCACCACCAGAAATGGACCTTCCCAATTCTCTGTGAACTTTCCCGTATTTAACTCTTTTCTATTCTTGAGGATTTCACGAAGGACTAGGTCGTGGATTTCAAATTCGTGACTCCAAACTCTTTTGTTGTACGAATTGGCTAGCATATGATAATATCAACCCATGTTGGCAGTAGCTCAAGCCCGCATTTTATCAATCCAGTTCATATTGTAGGCTAACTCAAACTCATTTTCTTCATCAATGAGCTCGTGATCCTTGACGGGATGATGATATTCTGTTGGGATTACGGTTTATGTTCCATAAGCAAGAAGGAACGGGGAATATCCTGTTGATTGTCTCGGTGTTATGCTGTAGGCCTATAAAGCGTGTGGCAGTTCCCTTATCCAATTTCCCTTCTTCTCTAATTTGAGTCTCTTCTTGATCCTATCTACTATGATTTTATTTGTGATTTCTACCTACCCATTTCCTTGGGGGTTGTATCGATTGGACGGTGAATGAATAATGTTGTGATTGTTTAGAAATGCCACTACCCTCTCTTCAACAAACTTTAGTACGTTATCAATCCGAACCAGGTGGGGGGAAACCAAAATTTGTGATTGTATGTTCCCAGATATATGAGATGACATCTTCTTCTCGAATTCAACAGAGGGTAACTTCTTCTATCCACTTCGTAAAATAATATGCTGCCACGAGTAAGAACTTTTGATTACCTGGCGTGTTTGAGAATTCTCTGAGTGGATATGAGTGCCCACCTCTTAAAAGGCCAGAATACTTTACTAGTTTGGAGCTCGAGTGTAGGTGCTTGTATCTTGTTACCATGTCGCTAACATGTGTCACATTTACGTGAGTATTATTTTACCTATTTTCTAATTCCTGGCAAGAATACTCCTTGTGTAATTGTTCTATTTGCAAGAGATAGACCTGTGGCATGGGAGCCACAAGTCCCCTCATGTAAATCTTTTAATATTCTATCAGCTTCTTTTTTTGAGAGGCACTTGAGGTATGGTCCAGTTACCAATCTTCTATATTATCTATATTTCTAAACTGTGTAACGCTTCGAGTTTTCAATTAACTGTCTATGCCCTTTGGATCTTCTGGAAGTGGTCCATCGCACTTGTTCGCTGGGCCGATATATGCGAGGAAAGGCATCCTCCAATTGTCGTCCTCCTCTTCATCGGACCCAGTATTGATCGCGCATATAGTTAGGTGATCAATTTTGGGGTTTGAAATCACATTGATTTGGAGGTACCTTGCTTCTATACCCTAGCAAGGTAAGCCAAGGAATCGGCGTGTCAGTTTTCTCTATAATGTAAATAATCGAGAGTAGCTATTTCAAATCTACTCATCCTGTCAACAACTAGGGCTGCATAGTCAACCATTTTGCCATTCTTCTTGTATCACTTGAAGTAGTGATAGACTATCAGCAATAAGTTTGTATAAACCGATAGTTTAAGAACTCTGATCTCCAATGCCATGTCTAAACCATGAATTAATGTTTTGTAATCTGTGATGTTGTTCGATGCTTTATAGTTTAATCAGATTGACTTTTCAATTTGGTCATTTGAGAGTGTAATTAGTATGATTCCAATTCCTAACCCTGTTGGTCCTGCTGATCTATATGTAAGAAGTCTCCAACCCTTTTGTGTGACCCACTCAGCTCGTTCTTCGAAAGGCTTCAAAGGTAGATTATCTTTGACTTCTTCTATAAGATCTGGATCGTGCCCTTCTCAATCTGGATCTTACAGAAGGAAGTCTACTAAAAAAATTGTCATTGCTTTCCTTTCTCTGAAGTTCTTTGTTCAAATTTTATATCGTGTTCCCCCAAGCTTACTAACCATTGTTGCACTTTATGCGATTTCTCCTATATAGATAGTACTTCCCGAAAGGGATAGTTGGTCATGACTTTGATTGAATGAGCTTGAAAATAGTGTTTGAGCTTCTGGGAAGTATAGATGAGTATGAGGAAAAGTCACTCTATCTTAGAATATCTTGTTTCTGCCAGTGTAAAAATTTTGCTTATGAAATACAGTAGCTTCTCAATTTTTCTGTCCAACCGTAAGAGGAACGTGCTTAGAAATTTTTTTGTAACGGCGAGGTGGATGATTAATTCCTCATTCTTGATCGAAGTGCTCATTACGGAAGACTTCTGATGAGCGCATAATTATGATATTTTTAATATACCCGAACATGTATTTTAGTCGTCTATTATATTTAATTTTGGGTACTTATGCACGTTTGTTTGATTGTAGTTATTGGAGATGGAAATTTGAAACCAAGCTCTTAAAGTCAAGTAAAAGTGTCTCCAATAGTTCATAGCATAAAAAGTCAAAGACACAATATATTTGGTATCAAAATTAAAGATATATATACACAAATATTTATGGAGAATAAAATCAAAGAAGATATTGTATCCAAGATCCATGAAGATATTTTATATTGAAGATATATGCAAGAGTTTCCATGAAGAAAGATCTTTACATCACTTAAGGGGATTATATGCAAGAATCTTAGGTAATTGGTTATAATATTAAAAGAAATTATTGTGACAATATTATTTAGAATTTAATGTAAAATTTCTAAATTTGGGTTCCTTATCCTATAAAAGGAACCCTACCCAATTGTAATTGGGCATCTAATATTAGAAGGAAATAGTGAATAAAGTTAATTTTCTTATTCTTCTTCTTTTAAGTTTAATTTTTGTTAATGTTGATAAGAGGATTTTAGGGGTCATCTAGCAAAATTCCCGCTCAAAGTATGGTTGTCGAATTGTAGCACGGGTGAGTGAGATCGAATCTACAGGGAGATTTAGGAAAATAAATACTTTCTAGGCTAAATTATGGTTTTATAAGAGATAAATCTAAAGGAAAAAATAAAAACTAATTATAAAACTTAAGTATAGAGAGAGATAGCTAAAGTTCAGACTTGGCCTCTACCTTTCAAAGTACCAATTGATATATAAATAGATCCTAGTATCTCCACCCATCATTTGTTCATGTTAAGACACATACGATGTTGTAAAATAAACCACTAAATCTATGGTCAAGCATTTAGTGGTTATGCTTTTAAGTAACGGTGAAGAGTATTTTATATAATTATCAACTCAACCGTAGCTAGGCTTGAGTGAATTATGTAGTGTTTCCTCTTTTTAGATCTCCAAATCAAGTCTCTGGCTAGTAGTACTTGTTTGTATCCAACATTATCATAAACCAAACCGAAGCTATGAATAAGCCTTCGATATGATGCACTAGCATATTAATCATAAAAAACTAAGAACAAAACTAATTAAAACTGAATTAGCACCAAGTATTGTTCATCCAAGAAGAGGCCTCATCCTCGCCTTAGCTAGGAGATTAGCCACTCATCTTATACATCATCGCATTAAAATCTAATAAAGACATTAACAAAAATTAAACTAAAAAGAAGAAAAAAGAAAAAATTAACTTTATTCACTATTACCTTCCAATTACAATGGGGGGAGGGTTCTTTTTATAGGAGAAGGAACCCAAATTTAGAAACTATGCATTCTAAAGAATATTTTTATAAAAAATTATTTTAATATTATAGCCAATCACCTAAGATTCTTGCATATAATTCCCTTAAGTGATGTAGAGATCTTTCTTCATAGAAACTCTTGCATATATCTTCAATATAAAATATATTTAAAGATCTTGGATACAATATATTCTTTGATCTTATTCTCCAAGAATATTTATGTATATATTTCTTCAATCTTGAGACCAAATATATTGTGCATTTGACTTTTTGTACTAGGAACTGTTGGAGACAATTTTACTTGATTTTAAGATATTGGTTTCAAATATCCATCTCCAATAGCTACAATCAAACAAACCTACATAAGTACGTAAAATTAAATATAATGAATGACTAAAATACATGTTCAGGTATATTAAAAATATCATAATTAAAAGCTCATAAAATTCCCTCAAACTTATCTTTTGCTCGTCCCGAGAAAAATAAAATAATAGCCACTTTCGCAGGGAGCACGATTACATTTAGCATATGCAATAAGCTGTAAAACTTTCAGGTTTAGCCTGGTGGAAGAGTGTTGTCTCGTGAGGGTTTGCAGTGACTATACCCACAAAACTCAATAATGACATTTTAGACAATTCTATAATACACATGACTTATTTCCTATGAACTTATCCTTACTTAGTTGAGACAAAAGTATACCAATAGAAAATCCATAAACCTGGTATTCACTCAAGTATACCAAAGAATATTTTTAGCTTATCAGAAACTAGAGGTACTACCTCTAGATTAGAAAAATATTCAACTATTTTGCTTTAGCTGTATTTGAGTGTACAGTGGAAATAGTTTTATTGCCTAATACATTATCTAGAATAATTTACTCAGTTTTTGGTAGTTTAGTTCTTGCTGGAATAAATTCAACGGTCAGTTCGACAAGTGTCTTAGTCAATTATTCTTATAATAATTTTACTTTTTTCTTTTATTTTGCAAGCCTTTTCTTTTGAGTACATTATTTCTTAGTAAAGCCTCTGTAACAAGGAGTTTTCGGTCGATAATCCCTGCCAGTTAGCTAAGGTTGCCGAGGTATGGTGCCCCATCATGACCTAGACTCAGGATTCTCACAAATAACATTTTCTTGTGCTTATTTTACATAGCTCATTGTTAAACTCGAGATTGGTTATAATTTTTTCTCTTTCAGTTCTTAATCATACGAGTAGCCTTGCAGCGTAAAAGTTTTTAGAGCATATTTGGCTTATAATTTTTTCTTAGGAATGAACTTATTCATAGGTAGTTGTCTCCCTTATAGCAAACTATTCCTAACATAAATACTAAATTTCCCTTGCACTGAGTAAAAATTTATTGAAGGTATTAATTGTAAAACTATAGTAAAATGCACGCTTTCAAAATATGACAAGTTAACTTAAATTAACCGCTAATAAAAAGATAGTCCATCTAGCTTAGGATAGTCCAAAATATTCTAGTATATACTTGGTATAATTTCAAATTTTAGGTTTTTCCATAATATTTATGTCAAGGTAAAATCAGTTTAAGTGTTTGGAAATTCATGAAAAATATATCATAAATTATCAAAGTGTCATCACCTTTCTTCAAAAAGCATTTAAAGAAATGGTGTCCTACCCCTAAACTTAAATCAAACATTGCTCTCAATGTTTGAGAACAAGAAAATAAATATAAGAGGAAAACTAAAATTTCTCACCTGAATATGTTATGGGCTGCCTCCTAAGAACCATTAAGTTTATCATCTTCAGCCAGACGAATGTACCCCCAGGATTAATGATATTGTTGCAATGGTACTATAGGGGTGCACAATATCAGCTCTAATATACTAGATCAACTAGAAATGTTGTATCTTCAACAAAAGTGTAGGACTCTAAGTACGATTTTAATCATTTGCAATTGACCTTAAAAATATTTCCATTCTTAGGATCCTCCACGTCCCCATGACGAAAAGTAGTTTTAACCGTAAAAAGAGCTATGCCAACGGGATTGTAGTTTCCCGGGAAATAGACGAAGCTTAAAGTTTTAAAGTAATACATTTTGATTGGGCTCGAAGGTTTTACAAATAATTGATTTATCGTGAAAACTTTGGTACGTTACTTATAAAATTTCAAACTTTTATAAGCCTCATGACGATGTTCATCCAACTCGGAAAGTTGAAGATTTCTCTTGGACCCAGCTTGGTCCATCTCAAAGTTAAAGGCTTTTGTGGCCAAAAGAGCTTTCTGTTCTAATTCTACAGGCAAGTTGCAAGCCTTCCCAATAACAATTCTTTAGGGTGACATTCCAATCGGTGTTTTATTAGTTGTTCGATAGGCCCAAAGAGCATCATCAAGACGATCTGACCAGTCTTTGCGATCAGTTTGAACAATTTTTTCTAAAATTCTTTTAATCTTCTGATTGGAAACTTCTACTTAACTACTTGTTTGTGGATGGTAAGGTGTGACAACTTTATGAGTGATAACTAATTTTTCATTAAACTTTTAAGAACACGATTGCAAAAATGTTTTCCACCATCACTAATAACTGCTCGAGGAGTGCCAAAATGATTAAAAATATTTTTCATCAATTTGACCATAGGTTTATGGTCATTCGTTAGACATACTACCGCTTTGACCCATTTGGAGACACAGTCCACTTTGACTAGAATATAAAGGTTTCCACGAGATTAAGGAAACATACCCATGAAATCTATGCCCTAAACATTAAAAAATTTAACAATAAGAATGTTTTTTAGGGGCATTATGTTGCGGTGAGAAATATTATCGGTCCTCTGATACCTATCATAACTTGAGTAAAAGGTTTGTGCGTCATAGAAGAGGGTAAGCCAATAAAGACCATATTAAAGAATTTTTGCAACCGTTTTCTTAACACTAAAAGGCCCTCCACAGGCATAGATGTGGCAAAACATGAGTACGCTTTGGAACTTATCATTTGGAATGCATCTCATAATAATTTGGTCATAACAAAATTTATACAGATAAGGATCGTCCCAACTGAAACGTCTAACCTCGTGTAGGAATTTGGTTAAATCTTTTTTAGACCAGTGGTCAGGTAATCGTTCAGTAGCAAGATAATTGACAATGTCAGCATACCAAGGTAATTATAAAATAGCCATGAGTTGCTCATCTAGAAATGTCTCTGAGATAGGTAGGAGATCTTGACTACCATAGATGAGAAGTTGGGATAAATGGTCTGCTATAACATTCTTAATACCTTTCTTATCTCGAATTCTGATGTTAAATTCTTGTAGCAAGAGGATCCATCGGATTAACCGAGGTTTAGTGTTATTCTTGGATAATAAATATTTTAAGGCTGCGTGATCGATGTAGACAATAATTTTTGACCCAACAAGATATGACCAAAAAATTTCTAATGCAAATGCAATGGCTAATAACTCATTCTCAGTGGTGGAGTAATTCATTTGTGCATCATTGAGTGTGCGACTGCATAACAAATAACATGACGCTTTTTATCTACTTTATGCCATAAAACTGCTCCAACAACATAGTCTGAGGCATCACACATCAATTCAAATGGAAGATCCCAATTGTGTGGTTGGATGATTGGGGCAGAAGTTAATAGAAGTTTGAGCTTCTCAAAAGCTCTAGAACATTCATCATCAAAGTGGAAATTAGTGTCCTTAGCAAGTAAATTACAAAAAGGTTAGGAAATTTTGCTAAAATCTTTGTTGAACCAACGATAAATCCCAGCATGGTCTAGAAATGATCCAATGGCCTTAACCATCCAACGAGGAGGTAAGAAAGAAAAAATATCAATTTTGGTTTTATCAACTTCTATCCCTTTGTTGGAGATGATATGCCCAAGAACTATCCCTTGTGTCACCATGAGGTTACACTTTTCCCAGTTTAACACCAAATTTGTTTGTATGCATCATTCAAGCACGAGCTCCAAATGGTGCAAATATTCATCAAAAGAGGAACCAAACACTAAAAAATCATCCATGAAGATTTTGATAAATTTATCAACCATATCAAAAATATGCTCATCATACAATATTGAAATATAGCGGGTGGATTACACAAACCAAATGACATACGACGATAAGCATAAGTCTCATAGGGACACGTGAATGTGGTTATCTCCTAATCTTCTAAAGAGATGGGGATCTGATAATATCCAAAATAACCGTCAAGAAAGCAATAATAACTCTTTTCAACTAAGCGTTCAAGCATTTGACCAATGAATGGAAGAGGAAAATTATATTTCCTAGTGATCGTGTTCACCTTTTTGTAATTGATATAAGCACGCCACACGGTGGTCATACGGGTGGGGATTAATTCATTATTCTCATTTTCGACTACAGTAATCCCTAATTTCTTGGGTACAACTTGAACAGGGCTGACCCACTTACTATTCAAAATGGGGTAAAGGATACCTGAGTCTAAAAGCTTGAGAAATTTCTTCTTAACCACCTCCATCATAATTGAATTTAAGCATAATTGCATCTCGTACAAATTTTTAGCACCCTTCTCGAGATTAATGCGATGCATGCACACGGCCGGTCTAATTCCCATCAAGTCTACTATAGACCACCCTATGGCATATCTATTTTTTCTCAGGATATTCAAGAATCTACCTTCCTGGTCAACATCTAGATTAGAAGTTATTATCACAGGTAGAGTTTCAGAATCACCTAGAAAGGCATACTTGAGAGTATTGGGTAATGGCTTAAGGTCCAACTGTGGTTGTTTAATAATGGATGGAATAAGTAAAATAGTTGATGCTTCAAGAAGATCCAGTCTAGGTCTCCATTTGGGCATGTTAAAAATAGAAGTTGAGTCGAATAAGGCATTAAACTCTTCAACAATCGTGTCTTCATCATAGTCTTCACCAAAGTTTACAAGGCATAATTCTAATAGGTCCTCAAAAAAGGATTTGGGGAAAGAGATGTAAACTAGAGAGTCAATCATATTGAGCTCAACCATGTCATAAAAATAAGGGACTTGAGTATTATAGTTAAAAACATTGAGTTTGATTATTAAGTCATCCATGGATAGTTGTAAGATACCATTAAAACAATTGATAATGGCATGGTAGTAGCAAGAAAAGGACGGCCCAATATGATAGGGATCTTACAACTAGGATTTTTGAAATCTTTAGTGATCAATACGACAAAGTCTATAGGAAAATTGAGATCATCGACCTTGATAAAAATATCCTCAAGGATACCACATGGGTGTCGTATAGACCTGTCGGCTAATTGGAGTGTCATCCGGGTAGATTCGAGTTCTCCAAATCCTAATTCCTGATAAACTGAGTATGGCGGGACATTCACAATAGCCTCTAAGTTGACTAATGCCCTATCCACCTAGTGATCTCCAATCTTACAAGGGATGGTCGGGCTTCCAAAATCATAAAGCTTAGGAGGGGCTAATGTTTTAGTCAAAAATATTTTTTTGTGGACATTGATTTTCCTTTTCCTGGTGCATACATCCTTAAGAAATTTGGCATAAACAGGGATAAGCATAATTGTATCGAGTACTGGAATATTTATATAAACTTGCTTAAATATATCCCTTTCTTAGCTAGAAGAAGGCATTGCGAATATGGTACTTTGGCTCAAAATGAGCCTTGGATCGGGAACGGAGGAAGTAGACAACTCTTTAAATATCTTAGAAGGTTCTTGGGTACTGACTACTACTGCTTCATTAGTACATACCTCATCCTCAATTATAATAGGTGGTCGCCCAACCCTTGGTGTTTCAGCTCAATTATCAATTTTTCTACCACTTCAAAGGGTGGTAATGGCATTGAAGGGACCAGATGTCGCAAAGCTCAAAATAGCTTGAAATCGATCCTTACACCAAGAGCCACTATGACAAGAATTAAATAAGGGATAACACTTGACACAGGGGATTTAGCGTGGAAAACCTGTAAATAGGTAAAAAAACCACGACCTTAAGTAGAAGATTTTGTTAAAGTAGTATTATTGCTTGAGAAAGAGAGAAAATATGATTACAAGAGTTAATCTAAGAAAAGATAGCTAGAGATCAGATAATTGTATGTATCGAATTATCTATTTTCTATCTTGTTTCCTTAGGAGCTCTACCCTTTTATAGACCCTGTTCTCAGCTTGACATCGTGCTTGAACACGTTCTCCTAAAAGTAGAAGTCATGGGCAGTTGAGTGTGTAACCGCTAGCTCGTGTGAGACAGGTGTATGTTGACTTGTTTTGTTTACATCTGTTGTGGACGACCCACGTTCTGCTTGAGTTCGTGGTCGATGTGTAACTGTTGACGTGTATGTAACGTGTTTGTTTATACGTGAGTCTGGTACTAGATAAGATCGAGTCTTTTGGAGCTCGAGGTATAGATGAGATCGAGTCTCCATAGCTAAAGGGATAAGTCCCTATAATTGCCCCCTCGTAATTGAAGTCACGTGTGGCTTTAGTTGAGAAAAACCCTAAACTCAGACCCTGTGATGACGTGAGTGAGAGTTTGAAAACCAGAACGTCTGTATTGATGAGTATGTTGTCATTATGACGCGTGAGTGTTATCGGCAGACTTGTGGTTTTCCAAAGTGGATGACTGTCTTGGGAAATAATGTGCGTTAAATGCGATATCTCTATAAATAGTGGTTAGATCTTATCGCCGAATAACCTGCAACAAATCTTCACTTTGCAACATCTTGGTTAAGATGAGGAATCGAGTGTATCGTACCTGGTTTTCTTTCATCATGGAGGAACCCCAGATACAGTATTTTGGCTATCAGAGTAGGGAAACTTCACTTGCTATTTTGTTGAAGGAGTGTTGTTTGAAATATTTTCGGGTATTATGTAGCGTCCGATTTAGCGGTTGGGGTGTATGCGATGCAAAATCCCTGGCCTCGAATGACATTCTGATTTCTAAGTTTGAAGTTCTCTTCAAGCTCTGCTAACTCCAGGTTGGTGGGGATAAGGAGGAAGAGACGGTGGTGGTGGAGGTGGCGTACGAAAGATGGATCGCTTCCTTCGGCACAATCGCCTTTTCTTTTTATTCATCTTACAGGGAAATGAAAGGGAAAGAGGTATTTGACCTGTTGCAGTCTTGCATTTTTTGAGTTGTGGCTGAGGTTTCTCTGGAAGATCAGCATTATCTTGGCAACGAGAAAAAAAACTAAAGACCTGTCCTCGTGCTTGAGAAAGTATCTGTAATATTGAGCTTTTAAAAGCTTGATTCTGTAATTGTAAAGCAACGTTGTAGGGGTAGTCCTGTAACGAACTTGTTAGATGAAAATCAAGCGTAATAAAAGAATATTTTGTTTGTTTCTTGCTAGCAAAAAGCAAAAATAGTCGACGCGTCATCGAACTATAATAATATGGGAGTAAATAGTTGGTGAGATAACATACCTTATCCTACCTCGTAAACGACTCGAGCTTAACAGATGTAAAGATAAAGCTTGAAATGTAACCTTTAGATAGCTCGATTAAGCACGAAAAGATAATAGTAAGTAGTTCGAACCCGGGAAGAGTGGGTTATAGAAACTGAAATACGTTGCGTATAGTCAATCAAAAAATTAGTCCTGTTAACTGAACAGTATAAAAGTGTAACTTGTTCTTTAAGAAGGTTATTCATAAAAATAGTGAAGACTCGCTTTCAGAGGGCTGCTAAAGCGCGTGCGTTGAACGACTTGCGCTTAGCACTCAAGATTGATGAAATAAGGGAAGCTGTTTTCGGGCAGCAAGGTTATGATGCAGTTCTGCTCGAGACCCTAGCGTACTACGGGGGTATGACTGATGTAGAAAGGGGTGACAAAATGACCGCGTGTACTGGTCTGAGTCCATGCATATCTGTTAGTGGTCTGTTAAAGATCGCAAAGAGTTCCTCATGATGATGGCAAGGGAGGAGATCATCAATGAGGATAAGGATATCGCCTCAGGGCTACTAAAAGCTTATGGTATCGAAGGACACACCGGTTGCCTCAAATGTAAGCATCTTGGAGATTGGAGTGATTGACTGTTGTATTTTTGAATTTTTGAAATGTAACTGCCCGAATTTACTTGAAGAAAACTATGTTCACAAAAATAGGCTATGACTAGGATTGCTGTTGAAACTAAATTATTGAATTTGCGTTGCTAATTGATATTGACGTTAAATTCAAGGTGTATAAGTAGGGCAAACAAAGGTACGTGGAATTTTAAAATAGATAATTCAAAATCATGAGTTTGGGGCATTGTAAAAAGAGTGGGACCAAGAGGCTGAGAGATACACTAAAGTATAATATTTTGTGTAATGATGGGAAGGTGGTTTCACCGAAGTGATACGACATGCCTGACAGGTTCAAACAAATAGACGGTTTGGTTCAGGAATCGAGGACTGTTTATTCGAAAACTCAAAACTGCCAGCGGTTCAGGGAAAGGTGTATAAGTACTCTCTCTCCTCCCTCTCCGAATACAAAAAACCAGAAACATAAAAGAAGGGCTAGGCAGATATAGATCTCAACTGACGATTCCATTACCGCCGAAGGAGGAAAGGATAAGAGGAAAATAGTGTCTTGGAGTCTCTATTACGAATAGCAAGAGGAGGCTGAGATCGAAGAAGTTTTGAAGAAGTTGCAGAAATTGAGCAAACTGGTACGGACCAACTCTGCAGACTCTCACTCGGGGTTAAAGTTAACTCTGTCTTTGTGTTTATAAGAGTTTTTGTATAAAAATCTTTATTGTGTTGGGATAAGAATGTAATCCCCACCCAAACACAAAATAAAAATAATAAGGGGAATAATGACTACAGGGCGAGAAAAATCATTGTGTGATAATTATGATTGTATAAGTGATCTAGTAGTGCGAGCTAATAATTGATATATATACCACGAACTATATGTAGGTTTTGTTGGAAAAGCTCTTGTAGTAGATCCTTTACTGTATATAAGTATGGTTTCGATTTCCGGTTGTGCAAAGGCTGATGAAGTAGACCTAGTAGGGTGTTTATCTCCAATCATTAGAGTAGGGGACGAGGAGGATATTGTAGTAAAATTGGTAGAATGGCTTTGTTTGAAGGGTTCTCGAGTTGAGTACCCTATGGGTTGTAGTCGATTTAAGGAGTTCTGTAGGGCCAAAAGTAGTGTAGATGGGATCTGGGGGCACGCCTTCGGATATAGGGGTAATTTTTTTAGGACTTGCAGTGTCAGACAAGGAGGGGATTACCTGTATTTACTGCCTAATTTGGCTAAAGAAAAGAAGTGCAGGCGTTTGAAGGACGAAGTGTCCTTGGAGTACATTCAAGGCGTGGTGAAGGAGAGTCAAGCTGATGGTTTTTGTTGTTATTTAGCCCAGTTCGACTATGGGTTGACGCTGCCTTTGAGCAATTTGGCAAAGAGTGTTATGAATATGATTGGGGCTTGCCCGGCGCAGCTAAATTGTAATTTTTGGGAAGTTATCCTTGTATGCGAAACCCTTAATGAGAGATGGGCTGCATCTGGTAGTGAGAGTAAGATTACTGCCAAGGATTTTCTAGAGTATTACGCTGTGAAGTATATCACAGTAACTGATGGTGCATATCCTTCTTCTAGTTCTTCAAGACCATACTTCTTCGGCCTGTCTTCAGCAGGGCGAGTGTGGAACGACAACCTTTTTGGGGTGTCTGGTGAATGTCTTCAGCGGTCTGATGAGGAGCCCCTGGAACTTAATAATAGAACTATAACAAAGGGTAAGTATACCATTGAAAATTGAACTATCATTTGTATGTAGAACTATATTTCTATAGTTGATTTGTATCTTATGTTACCTATCTTTTATGCAGCAATTAGCTACAAAGTTTCGAGGAAGGAATCCTTCATAGATTTTTTTACCAAGGAAGGCACTGAGTTCGAGGTCGTTCTCAAATAGTTAGGGATAAATAGGTTCAAAAGGGTAGCTAGTAAGGATGACAAGGTCAGGAGATCTCAAGCGAAGAGGAGAATGGCAGGTAAAACTCCAGGCTCTATGGAAGAAAAAATGTTAACTCCAGAACTTAATACTCCTTTGAAGCCTGCGCGGCTTAACGAAATGCCAGATGGGCCAGTAGACATGGCCACTATGTCCAGCACTGGAGTTAACATTGTGGAGAGGAAGGCCGTAAAAAGGGGGGATGCTTCTTATTCCGCTACGTCGGACAGTGTGGACGATAGTAGTAAGAGGAGGAAGGTAACTCCTCCGGCAAAGTCGCAGGTGGTGTTAGAGAAAAGTATTAAGATCGCTGAGGGGGCTGACTTGAAGCCGCGTTTTGAGGTTGAAACCGGTCTCATGGAGGAACAATGTCGAGCTAAAGCTCGAGATAAGGGGGTTACTGTTGTTGAAGATGAGTTTAAGAAGGTTAGTAAATATTTGGTTTTTTTTGTATTGTTTTGTCGTCTCGAGCTGACTTATTTCTTGTTGTAGTTTGTTCGTGCTCTTAGGGGGGTTCAGCTTGGTCTCCAGGATAGGTCTATTGAGATGGAAAGGAAGATCTCCCAGCTCGAGGGAGAGAAAAACTAGTTTGAAGAGAACTTGACTCGGGAGAGGGTAACATTTTAGTTGGAGCTGGAGAAAGAAAGGGAAGTTGCTGCCCTGAAGCAGAAGGAAGTTAGGGCCGAAAGTGCAACTGAAGCGGAGCAATTGGTTTCCACGTCTGCTACTTATCAGAACAACGTTGCAGGGAAGCTCTACCAGCTGAGGTATACAAAGGCGGAGATTTTGGCATTTAGCGAAGGGATTTATGAGGAGAAGGAAATTATGGATGAAGAGGAGGTTGAGGAAATGGAGGATGGTCTGAATGTTGCTGAAAAGACCATTGCCGATAATCAAGAAACTATTGATCAGGTAGGATGATTGTGTAATGTAACATCGGTTGTGAAACATGAACTCGAGCTTGTAATATTATACTGTTGTTTGATGCCAACAACATTTTTCCTACAAAACCCTGTATTGTAAGAGATAGAAAGCTTGCGCCTCAGAGTTGTGGACTTAGAGGGCCTGCTTGAAGTGGAGAAAAACTCCTCTACTGATTTGCAGGCTAGATAATTCAGATAAATTAATAACTTGATGAACATGAATTTAATAGAAGAAGGGATATGTACCTTGTAAGTTTGTTCTAGTTCAGGATGTTTGTGTATGTACATTCTTGAGCTTGCAGGTGTCTGTTCTGTAAGTTTGTCAGTATGATTTTGTCGATCAATTTCCTAATTAGGTACTGATATTGTGAGTCCCTGCTAACTGTTATGCAGAAGGAGCTAGATGTTGTTAGATAGAGAGAAGAGTAGACTCTTTTGTATAATGCTGAGTATGCTGAAGAATATGAGGCTTTGATCTCTCAGTATGAAGATCGATTGGATGATAATGTGAAGCTTTCTCTAAAGCTCGAAGAAGCTAAGAGCCAAGTCGAGGATATGACTGCAATACTTTTGGGCAAGGATTTGGCTTTGAACCAACTTATCAGCGAACTTGCTGAGTTGAAGGAAAGAGCGGCGTCAAGTTCTCGACACGATGCTTAATTAGCCGAATACCGTATTAGAGCATTGAATGACGAAATATCTGATATAAAATGTAACATTCATGCTCTGAACGAGCAGTTGTTAAAGAGAGAGATCGACTTAGATACTGTGCGACCTAACTTGGCTGTGTTTGAGGCCGATTTTGAAAAATTGAGCAGTAGTATTGTGGGCAAAGATTTAGAATTGTGTAACTCTGCACAAATACGTGATAATTTGATCGCCAGGTTATATCGTTTGAAGGTTGATTTACGTCGTTTAAAATAGAGAGAGGCTAAGAGCAGGGCTGATTTAGCAGAGGTTCAAGCCAAGAACAAAAGTTTGGTGTACGATTTGGCCCATGTCCACAGAAATGTGAGGAGGGCGGTGCAACATGATAAGGAGATGAATGAAAGAATTAATCAACTCTGTGCTCAAATTAACGAGTTGGAGCGGGAATTACGTGCACAGGAAATGAAGTATGAGAAGGATCTCAAATTTGAATTGGATAAAAGGGATGGTGAAATTGCTTCTGGCGAGGGGGGACGAGAGATGAAGGGGTTCCTTCGTCAAAAGGAAGAGTTAGTAGAGAATATGCGTATTGACCTCACAAATTCTCGGCAGAAGTCGATAAACCTCACGAGGGAGATGAGTGAACGTATTGATCAATTAATAGCGAAATTGGCAGAATCGAAAGCTCGTCGTTTGAGGGATAACAAACGTGCTACTGTTACTCACCAATCCTTTTAAAAACTAGTAGTGCATGAGCAAGATAAATGTGACGGTGAAGCTTTGCATCAACGGCAATTAAGCGCATTGGTTACATTTTTTGTCGAGGAAATAAAATTTATGTAGGTTGAGAGGGATTTGATGCAAGATTTCTTCTTTGGGAGGACTTGTGTATGTAAACTCAATATCTCGAGCATAGATCCGATAGGGGTTATGGATCGTGGTATTGGGATCATGACGGCTGAACAGATAGCTCGAGGGAGAGAAATTGTTGCTGAACGAGCTCCAAAATACATTGCATCCAGGACTGAAATAGGGGGAAGCTCGAGTGCAGTCTCACCTACTCCTGCTGTGGGAGGAAGGTCGACTACTCTCCCATCAAGAAAATCTAGTATAATTAAAATGAAATAGACTTGAATTCTAATAACGAGTACCTTTTGTAATTAACAGATGTTGATGCTTCAGTGACTGATTGAATTGATCAGTGTTCGATGTAGGCCCTTGAGAGGAGCGTTGTAATTTAAAATGTTGATATTAGAAACTAACATTTTCTTCGCCTGCAGTAGATGTTATTCTCTGGTTTGACCCATCGAATTAAAAGAAGTTCATGGGTGTAGAAGTAAGTATTATCTGTGCTTCAACCCTTGGACTTTAGGGAGGCTTAGCGGCATCGAGCAAGTTTTTTCCTCACTAGTGCTTTAGGCGTGTTATCTTCAGGCTAAGAGGTTCGTTATGGCCCCCGCCTACGGATGTATGAGTATCCTCAGGAGTTAGACTAGTATTATCTATGCCATTACCAATATTGGATGTTGGAGCTTATCGGTAGCGAGCAAGTTTTTTCCTCACTCGTGCTTTAGGCTTGTTATCTTCAGGCTAAGAGGTTCGTTATGGCACCCGCCTTCGGATGTATAAGTATCCTCAGGAGTTAGGCTAGTATTATCTATACCATTACCAATATTGGATGTTGGAGCTTATCGGCAGCGAGCAAGTTTTTTCCTCACTCGTGCTTTAGGCTTGTTATCTTTAGGCTAAGAGGTTCGTTATGGCCCCCGCCTTTGAATGTATGATTATCCTCAGGAGTTAGGTTAGTATTATCTATGCCATTACCAATATTGGATATTGGAGCTTATCGGCAGCGAGCAAGTTTTTTCCTCACTCGTGCTTTAGGCTTGTTATCTTCATGCTAAGAGGTTCGTTATGGCCCCTGCCTTCGGATGTATGAGTATCCTCAGGAGTTAGGCTAGTATTATCTATGCCATTAGTAATATTGGATGTTGGAGCTTATCGGTAGCGAGCAAGTTTTTTTCTCACTCGTGCTTTAGGCTTGTTATCTTCAGGCTAAGAGGTTTGTTATGGCCCCCGCCTACGAATGTATAAGTATCCTCAGAAGTTAGGCTAGTATTATCTATGTTATTACCAATATTAGATGTTAGTTTTACCTTTAGGTATCGAGCTAGTATTAACTGTGTTTTAACCCTTGGGTGGAGATGGATGGAGATGAAGTGGAACTATATAGCAGGGATTCTTATGATAAAAAAAAGATTTCATTGATTGAAAAGAGTTTGTACATACATTAGAGGTGAAACCTCAAGGTGGATTGGGCGTTGCTAAGCGATGGAGGAGCTGTTTAGTGTCGATATAACTTTAACCTTCTTGTCACCGGCTTTCGTCATGAGATAGTATGAACCCAGACTAGTTCAACCTATGACCATGAAAGAACCTTCCCAGTTTTCTGCTAGTTTCCCAGCATGTGAATCATTTTTGTTATCTGGGATTTCTCAAAGGACCCAGTCATTGATAGCGAACTCCCGAGTGCGAACTCGTTTGTTATATGAATTTTCCGGTGTTTGATGATATCGACCAAGATTTGCGATAGCTCGACCTCGCGTCTCATCGATCCATTTGAGGTTGCACGCCAATTCGAACTCATTTTCTTCGTCTGTGAGTTCGTGGTCTCTTACAGGATGGTGGTACTTTGCTGGGATCACTGCCTCAGTTCCATAGGCAAGTAGAAAAAAAGAGCACTGTGTTAACTTCTGGGACGTAGCTCGATTAGCCCATAAGATGTGAGGTAATTCATGTATCCAGTTGCCCTTCTTCTATAACATAAGGCACTTTTGAGACCATCCACGGTGATTTTGTTTGTGATCTCCGCCTGTCCGTTTCCCTGGGGGTAGTACAGGTTTGATGGAGAATGGATTATGTTGTGTTTGTTGAGAAATGCTGCGACCTTGGCTCCAACGAACTGAGGGCCGTTATCGATACAGATCAAATGGGGACAACCGAATCTTGTGATGATATGCTGCCAAATGAAAGAAATGACCTCTTCGTCTCGAGTTCCACATAGAGGAACTGCTTCGACCCATTTAGCGAAGTAATCTGTGGCAACAAGGTGAAATTTTCTGTCACCAGGAGTATTGGGAATTTACCAACTAGATCAAGTGCCCATCACTTGAACGGCCAGTACACTATACTGGCATGGAGTTCGAGGGCAGGGGCCCGAATTTGATTCCCATGACGCTGACATGCGTCACATTTCTGTGAGTATTCTTTAGCTTGCTTCCGCATCCCAGGCCAGAGCACTCCTTGGGTAATAACTCTGTTGGCAAGAGCTCGTCTTGCGGTATGGGATCCGCAGGTACCTTCATGTAGATCTCGAAGCATCTTGTCGGCAAGTTCCTTAGAGAAGCACTTGAGGTATGGACCAATGACTGAACGTTTGTAGAGATTGCCGTTTGGTTAGACTGTGCAGCGCTTTAAATTCTCGATGATGTGTTTGCATTGCTGTGGATCATCTGGTAGTAGCCCGTTACATGAGTTATCCGGACCAAGATAAATAACGAATGGTTTCCTCCTATCATCTTCCGCCATCTCATCGCCCACAGTGTTAATCGCATATATTGTAGTACGATTAATACTAGGGCTAGAAATAACTTTGATTTGAAGGTATCTTGATTCTGTATCCAATACTTTGGCTAAGTAAGCCAAGGAGTCAGCGTGGCGATTCTCTCCGCGAGGGAGGTATTCAGGCGTAACTTTGTGAAATTTGTTTAGCTTTTCTGCAACCAGAGCTGCAAAATCGACCATGATGTCGTTTTTCTTATAATATTCTGAGTAGTGATGAATGATTAGAAGAGGGTCTGTGCACGCCGTGATTTCAGTGATTCCGAGCTCGTGAGCCATATCCAGACCGTGAATGAGTGCCTCGTACTCTGTAACATTGTTCGAGGCTTCGAAGTCGAGACGGATGGATTTCTCGATTCTGTCGATTGATGGTGTAATGAGAACGATCCCAATTCCTAACCCTGCGTGTCCTGCTGAACCATCGGTGGGGAGCCTCCACCCTTTTGAGATATCTATGATGCTCGATCATCAAAATATTTGGAGGGTAAAAACTCATCTGCTGTATCTTCGGCGAGATCTGGATCATGTTCATCCCAGTCAAGATCTAAAACAGGAAAGTCTATTAGGAAATCAGCAACTGCTTGACCCTTTTCTGAAATTCGCTGCTTGAATTTGATTTCATGCTCTCCCAAACTGACGGACCACTGCTGTATTCGTCTGGATTTCTCTTTCTTAGACAATATTTCCCGAAGTGGGTTGTCTGCCATGACTTTGACAGGATGTGCTTGAAAATAGTGTTTGAGATTTTGTGTGGTGTAAACGAGAGTTAAAAGTAATCTTTCAATTTTAGAGTACCTCGTTTTCGCTGGAGTAAGTGTTTTGCTGATGAAGAAGATCGGTTTCTCAATTTTCCTTCAAGCCAAATGAGAACCGAGCTGAGAGATGCATCTGTAACTGTGAGGTAGATAATCAGTTCCTCATTGCCTATCAGAGTGCTCATGATTGGAGCCCTCCCTAGGTAAGTTTTGAGTTCCTGAAAAGCTGCTTCGCATTCTGGTGTCCAATTGATATCTTCATTCTTTGACCCTTTGCCTCGTTGAGTGGAACCTCTGAGTAGCATAAATAGCCATCTACATCGATCTGTGGATTTAGATACGAATTTGTTGATTGCTGCAATCTTTCCTGCGAGCTTTTGTACATCCTTCTTTGTTAATGGTGAAGGCATGTCCAGAAGAGCTTGAATTTGATCTCGATCTGCTTCTATCCCTTTCCTGCTAATAAGATGACCGAAGAACTTGCCCGAGTGAACACCGAACTGGCATTTTTCGGGATTAAGCTTCATTTCGTAGGATCGTAATATATTGAATACTGTAGAGAGATGAGAGATGTGATCTTATTTCTTTAGGCTCTTGCAAAGCATGTCGTCAATATAGACTTCGACTTTTTCTCCCAAGTGTTCTTTAAACATACTTGTGGCCAACCTTTGGTAAGTGGCTCCAGCGTTCTTAAGGCCGAATGGCATGACCTTGTAACAGTAGAGGCCTCTTTCTGTAATAAATGTAGTCTTTTCTTGATCTGCTTCCAAGAGTGGAATCTGATTGTACCCTAAAGCGGCGTCCATCATGGACAAGAGTTCATGACCTGTTGTAGAGTCGAGGATCTAATGAATGATCGGAAGAGGGAAACTGTCTTTTGGCGTGTGTTAGTTAAGATCTGTAAAATCCACGCAGACCCGAACCTTCCCATTCTTCTTTGGAACAACAACGATATTAGAAATCCAGTCTGGGTACTTGGCTTTTCGAATAAAACTGACCTCGATAAGTTTGTCGATCTCCTTGTTCACCTCGTCTCTAAGTCTTGGAGATAACCTGCGTTGCTTCTGCTTAACTGCTGTGGCGCCTTCGCGGATATTTAAAATGTGGCAAGACTTTGAGGGGTCTACGCCTGGCATTTCTTGGAAGTTCCATGCGAAAACGTCTTTGTTTGATTGGAGGAAAGAAATAAGAGCTTTTTTCTCTGTTTGAATTAATTTTGTACCAATATATGTACCTCGGTTAACTTCATCGATCTGGACGTATTCCACGGGCTCGGCTAGAGAAAAATGGTCATTGAGGTGATCAGCCTTCTGTGATTATTATGCAACAATCTGGTCAAGAAGTGGTGAGACTATATTCTCGCAAGCTCGAGAGAGTTTCTGACTTCCTTTGATTTCATAAATACCGTTGTTATGTTTAAAACGGAGTGCTTGGTGGAACGTGGATGGGATGGCCTCCATATTGTGCAGCCAATAGCGTCCTCGTATCCCCAAATACCTTGATTTGGCATTGATGACGTAACAAATAACATCGATAGTGGTAGGCCCTGTAGTGACCGGGAGAGTAATCTTCCCAACTTATACTTCTTTAGACCCATTAAACCCACTGATGTTTGTCTCGCTTTGAACGACCTGATCTGAGAGTCCAATCTGGTCAATTGTGCTCTGGAAAAAGATCTCAATCCCACTTCCTGTGTCCACCATCATGGTGTGCATTACGAAGTTCCTCATTTTGAGCATAATTACTAGTGCGTCATGATGACGATACTTCACATGTCTTGTGGCGCAGTCTTCGAAGGAGATTCCCTTTCGATGACTGTTTAAGTCTGGGAGGAGCTTGGCTTCCTTGTCCTGAACGGCAAGGTCACAGCACTCGCCCAACTTCCTCCGCTTGATTATGTTAGAATTCAAAACCTGATTGATCTCGATCATATTGCTACAGTAGAGATGATATAGATTCTTCTCCCCTGCTTATTCTGTTGCTTGAGTCACGTCCCCTTGTTTCAGATAGCTCCCATCTTTATAGCTGGGAAGATCGATGATGTATTCGAGCATCCTCCCTTCCTTAAAAATGATATCCAGGAGCTTCTTCAAACCATAGCAATTGTCGGTATTGTGGTGCTTAACCTTGTGATATTCGCAATAAGGTCGACCTGCTATTGGATCAAGAGGTCGAGCTGGATGGAAACATTTATCTTTCTGGAGAACAAGATAGATCACAGAAAGCTTGGCATTTAACTTTGGTATGCCTGTTCTGGATGGTTTCTGCAATCTCTGATTATTGTCTCTTCCTAGTTCTATATTTGCTCATTTAGGATCGCCTTGATCGCTCAAGCTGCGGTTGTTGCTAGAATCTGTAGAAGGAACCTTGGTGTTGTAGACTACCTTTACGGGTTTATTCGGTTCGGGCATCATCTGCTCCAGATCGATGTAATTGTTGACTTTCTCGATCATATCTTCGAGAGTCTTGGGCTTCTTCGGGAAGAGATACTCTTTAGCTTTGCAATTAAGCTGCAGAGCATTTATGAATGTGGACACGGCTGTCTTCTAATCTAGATTGTCGACCTTCCGAGCCAGTTCAAGAAACTTCTTAGTGAACTCCTCGAGCTTTTCCCCTTGTGTTTTTTTGAGACTTATAAGAGAATATAAGTTCTCTTCTTTGTCTTTGTTGTGGGCATAAGCCTTGATGAAGATTTTTTGTAACTGCTCGAAGGTATGAATCGAACCTTCCGGTAAAGAGTGGAACCAACGGAGAGGTTCATCCTGGAGACTGGTAGCGAAGAGCCGACAAGGGATGTGATTCAGATTAGAATACAAACCCAATGAATCGCGGAATTGTTGAACGTGCTGGCCAGGATCGGTTCCTTTGTATTTGTTGATCTCGGGTGTATGAAAACCTGTTGGGACATTCATATCAAATAATTCTTTAGCAATTGGACTACCTTGTAATTTATGTGAGTCATCCTTCGCGTCTAAAGCCGTTGCTTCGATGATCTCCCTGATATGCTGGTCCATGAGCTCCTGAGAAATATAATGTTGAGGGATAGGAGCTGCTGGAACTGCTGGAGCTGCCAGAACTGTTGAAACTGTTGGAACTGTTGAAACTGTTAGAATTGTTGGAACTATCAGAACTGTTGGAACCGCTTGACGTATGAGTCTGGGAATGTGGTTACTTGTTTCCTCACTCATATGTTCAGGAAGCAGAGCTCGGTAAGGAGGTCGCAGGACTTCCTCGGGTTGCTTGGAAGGCCTGCGATCTCTGCTGATATTTGTCTGCGCCTCCTGTCTTAAATGAATTAAGACTATCAGTGCTTGTGGATCCTCACAATAAATCCTAGAAATGTCTGTACTGCATACCTCATGTGGCTCTAACCTCTCGTTAACGGAAACCCTTGAGGTCGTTGGAACTGTCTCGCGCTCTCTTAGGGCTGGTGGTGGTTGGCTGCTCTGTAATGCTTTCAGAGCTATTTGAAAAGCTAACATCTGAGTTTCCTGTTTCATTCTCTCTAGAACTCGAGCTTGATGCTCTCGTTCTAACTCCTTCTCGCGGAGCTCGCGATCTGCCAATAGTTGGCGCTCGAGCTGACTCTGTTTCTTGGCTTCAACAATTAAGCTCGCCTGAAGTTTGGCAACCCGATCAGGCCCCCTTAAACTTTTAGGCTGAGCTCCTGAAGATTGACGTGTTTGAACCATAATTGAATACCGTTGACTGATGAGTATTTATCGCGGTTCTTAAGTATGTGGAAAAAAAGTTCGTTCCCGCAGACGACGCCAAATGTATGGACCAGATTTTGCAAAGCTCGAAATTGCTTGAAATTGATCCTTACACCAAGAACTACTATGACAAGAATTAAATAAGGGAATAACACTTGACACAGAGGATTTAGCGTGGAAAACCTGTAAATAGGTAAAAAACCACGACCTCGAGTGGAGGATTTTGGTTAAAGTAGTATTATTGCTTGAGAAAGAGAGAGAATCTGATTACAAGAGTTAATCTAAGAAAAGATAGCTAGAGATCAGATAATTGTATGTATCGAATTGTCTGTTTTCTATCCTATTTCCTTAGGAGCTCTGTCCGTTTATAGACCCTGCCCTCAGCTTGGCATCATGCTTGAACACGTTCTTCTAAAAGTAGAAGTCATGGGCAGTTGAGTGTGTAACCGCTAGCTCGTAGGAGACAGGTGTATGTTGACTTGTTCTGTTTACATCTGCTATTGATGACCCACGTTCTGCTTGAGTTCGTGGTCGATGTGTAACTGTTGATGTGTATGTAACGTGTTTGTTTATGTGTGAGTCTAGTACTAGATAAGATTGAGTCTTCCAGAGCTCGAGGAATAGATGAGATCGAGTGCCCATAGCTCGAGGGATAAGCCCCTACAGGCATTAAGTTGCTTGGGAATCGAGTTAGGCTCAAACCCCAGTTGTCTTTTGGGATTAGATTCTGGTTAGCTAGGCAGCTTACTCGGTGTTCTCTCATTCATTGCATTTGCTAATTGCCCTATATGTGTCTCTAGATTAGAGATAGATTAGGACGTAGAGTTTTGATTCAACAATGTCTGTTGCTAGAATTGCATCATTTGTTGCTAAAATTTCAACGCTTGTTTTTGACTTTCCATTTATTGTTACGTGAATAGAGAAAGGGTGTCTTCCAAAGATGGTTTGGGTAGAGCAAGTAGGAACAGTTTGGAGGACTGAAAGGTTTGTTGAGATGCCTGAGGATAGGACTGAGAATGGGGATTTCTATGTAAGTTATGAACTGCGGTTTGTGGCTCTCCAAAACCCAAACTAGGTTGGTTATTCTTCCACGAATAATTTGGGTGGTTCTGCCAAGTTGGCTTGTACGGGATAAAGAGTCTCTTGTAGGTATTATTCAAAGCATTCACTTGCTCTTGATTGTCATTCATTTCATTAAACATGGGACACATTTGAGTTACATGGGTAACATCATAACAAATGGTACAACCCTGTTGCTAAACTTGGTTCACACTACCCTTAGATTGATTCATAGACATAACCTCAATTTTTCGGGTAAGAGTATCTAATTGAGCTTTTATGGCCGTTCCCTCACTCACTTCATATAAGACACCTTTGTTGGTTGTACAAATATTTATATGTGGATCAAAATCCCACTGCTGAGAGTTCTCAGCCAATGTGTCAAACTCTTAAACTCCTCATAAGCTCTATTGGGTTCAAGGTCCTGGAATTTGTCACTATGCATTGATTATAGCCTATAACGATTCTAAAAGGTTATTCCATGATAGAAGATCTGGGCCAAATGTTTCTTTTTAAAACTATGATGGAGACATTGTGAAAGAAGATCTTTATATCTCTCTCATGCCTCGTAAAATGTTTTATTCTTATTTTGAGCAAATTCAACAATTATATTTCTAAGAACGAGGGTTTTCCCCATTGAAAACCATTTAGTTTTTAACTTGGTCTCTATTTGGTCCCATGAATTGATAGTGCTAATGAATCAAGCCAATGACTCGCCTTATCTTTTAGTGAGAATGGGAATAAACGAAGGCGGACATAATCCTCAGTAAATTGTTGATATTTTGAGAGCGCACAAATTTTCTTAAACTAGTGGACATGCTTATACGGGCTCTCAGAATCAAGCCCATGAAATGTAGGTAACATTTAGATCATACTAGGCTCGATTTCATAATGGTTTGTCATGACAGTTATATCGCTCACCACTAGGGTCTAATAGTCCCTGAGAAATTTGGAGGCAGCCATGATTAGGGGTTCAACTTCTAGCTCAAAAACAAGCTCAATTGGGGCAACTCGAGATGGATTACCCTCCTCCCAAATCGGGGGATCTAAGATCTCTATTGTGTTAACTGGGCGAGGTAGTCAGTCACCCTTTCCGCTCAGGCTGAGTGGTGGGCCATAAATATGCAAAGGTTCTGGTAAACTTCCTAAACAATTTTCCCCACGTGTCCAATTGATCATGCACAAACAAATATGCAATAAAATTTGGTACCCGATACAGTAGACAATCAATCAAACCTTTAATCTAACACTTGAATGTTTTTGTAAAGTAATAATTAGGTTTCCCATATATTATTCTATGTTCACAAAAGGATAGGATGGTCAAAGGCTTTGGTTCCTACACTCTCCTGCGTCACTGTGATAGTACTAGCTCAAAGTAGATGTTCGGTCCTCATGCCCGAACGAGTCGCCTTATCGTATGTCAGCACTCGGAATGGTGACGTCGCAAAGCTACAACCAGTATTTCGCGGCGCATGGTTGAGGCCATATCCTACAAACCCGTGTTTGTACCCCGGTCCGGTACACCTATCCGTGGGTGATGAAATACTACGGGAATCTTGTTACTCTTTTTTATTATAAGTTATTTTCAGGTTTGGGATGTTCAATTTTCGTGTGATACGAATTTCTTCGTATTCCTAATGGGCGGTCCTACTTGTTAGAGAGTTTTTTGGGTGATGACATCCCGCAAGTCTCTAGCAATTTTTACCTTTACCAATATTATAGCAGTGTATATATTACAGTCCACAAGACTTTATGTTCCTAGTGCCGGGGCGGAACGGATATGAACCCCATCTAGATGTCAAGTTTAGAGAAATACCAACCTACGGGCAATGTTTCCCGGTGAAGCTGTAGTTGCCCCTTCACTTAGGGGGCGAAAGAAGAAAATGCCCCTTCACTTAGGAGACACAAGAAGGATTAAATAGAAGTTTGCCAATGTACATTGTAAATTCCTCACGATCTCTGAGTACCAACTTTATGACTATCCTGCAAACCAAGATAAAAATGATTAGTGAACTTAGTTTTCAAATGCGTATATCGTTCATCTCTGTTGAGAGAGAAAATTAAATAATATCAATTTGAAAAGATAATTTAGAAAGGAAAAACATTCAAGAAGGAATTTTTCTAGAACTTAGTTTCCCCACCACTCAAAACAAGTGATTAACGAACAGCGGTGTCCTTTACTGATACAGTTTTTACTGTTGTTTCAAAAGGTTGTAACTCTCTCAGACGACTAAAAAAAAAATATGATTTATAGCAATTTGGAAAGGGTTTTGAATTATCTAATTCTTTTGTCGCAAACATCTTTCCTAATCGTGAAGTATAAATTGTCAAAAATTATGAAACATTCAGGAACACACTTTAATAGCATTACCGGCCCACTATACTACAACTTATTATACAAGAAACAAGGGATTTACAAACAATTGGCAAAATATGGACGAGAGTAAAGAAGTCAACTTACTATTTTACCAACACCAATTATTTTAAACAATTAAAAGTAAAGATTCCAACTAACCTTGATAGCATACCAATTAGCAAAATTAGAAATTCCACATCCCTACTGTAGCACCAAAAACCCAAAGCAAAAGCTCTATTTTTTTATGCTTAAACTACAAAAGGCACGGATGAATGGGATTGAATCCACAGAGAGGTTTGGAAAAAAAATACTTTCCAGATCGAATTACAATTTTCTAAGAGATAAATCTAAAATGAAAAAATAAAAGTTAATTATAAAACTTAAGTACAGAGAGAAAGCTAAGGTTTGGACTTGGCCTCTACCTTTCAAAACACTAATTGATATATAAATAGATCCTAATATCTCTACCCATCATATGCTCGTGTAAAGACATATGGGATGTTGTAAAATAAACAACTAAATCTATGGTCAAGCATTTAGTGGTTATACTTTTAAGTGATGGTGAAGAGTATCTTAGGGATCTATCAACTCAACCATGGTTAGGATTGAGTAAGTTCTCTAGTGTTTCCTCTTTTTAGATCTCCAAATCAAGTTTACAGTTAGTAGCACTTGTTTGTATCCAACGTTATCATACACCAAAGCAAAGTTATGGATAAGCCTTCGATATGATGCACTAACTTATTAATTATAAAGTACTAAGAGCAAAACTAATTAGAACCTAATTAACACTAACTATTTCTCATCTAAGAAGGGGCCTCATCCTAGCCTTAGCTAGGAGATTAGCCGCTCATCTCGGACATTATCGCATTAACAACCAATGAACCATCACTTAAAAGTATAACCACTAAATGCTTAACCATAGATTTAGTAGTTTATTTTATAACATCGTATGTGCCTTAATACGAACATATGATGGGTGAAGATATTAGGATCTATTTATATATTAATTAGTTCTTTAAAAGGTAGAGGCCAAGTCTGAACCTTAGTTTTCTCTCTCTATACTTAAGTTTTATAATTAGCTTAAATTTCTTTTTTTTCGATTTATCATTTATAAAATCATAATTCTACCTAGAAAGTATTTATTTTCCCAAACCTCCCTGTGTATTCTATCCCACTCATCCATGCTATAATTTGACAACCATACTTTGAACAGGTATTTTGCTACATGTCCCCTAAAATCCTCTTATCGACTTCCGAGATATGTTTTATGTTCTTGGAAAGCTGCTTCATATTTTTCTGTCCAGTCAATCTCCTCATTTGGTCCACCTTTGCCTCTTCTAGTTGATCCACGAAGCAACATGAACAACCATCGTAAATCGATCTAATGACTTGGAGACGAATCTGTTGATAGTTGTAATTTTTCCAACGAGCTTATGTACATCTTTGTTTGTTTGTGGAGATGGCATGTTGATTAGAGCTCGAATTTGATTTGGATCAGCTTCAGTACCTTTTTTACTGGTGAGATGTCCTAGGAACTTGCCAGAATATACTCTGAATTAATATTTATCAGGATTAAGTTTTATTCTATATGATCGCAGTATGTTGAAGACTGTATCGAGATGTGCAATATGATCCTCCTTCTTTAAGCCTTTGCAGAGCATATCATCAATATATACTTCAATGATCTTCCCCAAGTGTTCCGTGAACATACTAGTCACTAGCCTTTGATAGGTTGCTCTAGCATTCTTCAGTCTGAAATGCATGACTTTATAATAATAGAGTCCTCTTTCAGTGATAAAGGTGGCCTTTTCTTGATCTTCGTCTAAAAGAGGGGTATCTGGTTGTATACTAAAGCAGCATCCATCATAGATAGCATCTCGTGACCTACTGTAGAATCAAAAAATTGATGAATTATGGGAAGATGAGAACTATCTTTCGATGTGTATTTGTTTAGATTTGTGAAATCTACACAAACTCAGACTTTCTCATTCATCTTTGAAACTGCGATAATGTTCGAGATCCAATCTGGGTATTCGGCTTCTCAAATGAATCCAACCTCAATTAATTTTTTGATTTTTCTGTTGACCAAATCTCTGAGATGAGGGGAGAGCCTCCTTAATTTTTGTTTGACTACCGTAGCGTTATCTCTGATGCACAATTTGTGATACTTCTTTACTGGGTCAACTCCTGGCATTTCTTAGAAAGTCCATGTGAAAATATCTTTGTTCATCTATAGGAAATATATTAGAGCTTCCTTCTCTTGTTGGATAAATTTGGTTCTAATATATGTACCTCTGGAATATCCATTGACTTTAATGTACTCTGCAGGTTTCACTGTAAAAGGTTGATCCTCAGCGTGATTAGCTATCTATAATTACTATACAGCAAATTTGTCAAATGTGTCAAATATAGCAGATACTATGTTTTTGCAAGTTTGAGAGTGCTTTTGACTTCCTTTGATCTCATAGATGTCATCATTATATTTAAAATGTAGTGTCACGAACTACATTAGAGTCAAGAAATTACGCTGAACTGGATGATTATTCACTACGGGTGAAAAATCGTTAGAACGAAGTAGGAGGCCGTTCGAACGAACTGGGCAACTTTTTTTACAAATTGTTAAGACAGATGACAAGTTGGAAGGAAAATATTAACATGGACAGTTTATTTAAATAGAATATTTCTCTGTTTGAATACATTTTAGACTGCCTTTTTGTATTCGAAAAGATTTCTTCTTTGTTTAAATACATTTTAGGCTGAATCTTGGTATTCGAATAGAATCATCTCTGTTCGAATACATTTTAGGCTGTGATGTTTTATTCAAATAGACTAATAATCTATTCGAATACAATCTTATTTGAATAGATTTTTTTATCTATTCGGACAGTACGTGTTTCAGCTTCTTTTTTGCGCTTTTAGGGGAAGTTTCGTTCTTGCTTTGTAATTACCTTGTACTTATGATCCCTCATATATAAAATTCTAAACTTTTTGCAAAAAAAAAGTATTTAAAAAGTAGTGCTTGATGGTATGTGAATGGGATCGATTCCATGTTGTGTAACTAGCAATGGCCTATTGATCTATAGTACATTGGTAAACGCTGAAACGGCTATCTTCTAATCGAGATTATCAACCTTCCGAGCAAGTAGAGACTGTTTGAGACTAATAAGAAGTATAAATTTTCTTCCTTATCTTTGTTATGAGCGTACGTCTTAACAAAGATCTTCTGTTGTTTGTCAAACGTGATGATTGAATCTTCAGGTAGAGAATGGAACCATCAGCATGTTTCTCCCTATAGGCTTATAGTGAACAGTTGACACAAAAAGTGGTTCAAATTCGAATACAACCCCAATAAATCTCATAATTGCTGGATATATTCTTTTGGATTGGTGCCCTTGTACTTACGTATCTTTAGAGTATGGAAACATGTCGGTACTTCCATGGCAAACAACTCTTTAGTGATCGGACGACCTTGCAATTTAGTCAAATCATCCTTACATCAGAGAGCTTGAGCTTCTATTAATTCCTTAATTTTTTGATCCATGTGTTCTAATGTGATGTACTGACGTTGTGCTGGAACGGCTCGGCGTACAGGTTGGGGGTTATGAGTATTGCTTCCCTCACTTAAACGTTCACGAACTAACACCTTGGATGGATATTGTAGCTCCTCTTCTTGACGCTTGAAGGGCCTGCTTCCTCTGCTAATCTCTGGCTGATCTTCTCATCACAGATGATTTGAAGCTTCTGGTATGTGTGAATCATTGCATTGATGCCTAGAAGCTCCTCTACTAGTAGCTCATCGAGGTCCCAACCTATCTCATGTTGAAACTCTAGAGTTCGCTGGTAACTGACCATGTTCCCTGGGGGGTTAAACATGGTGATTATCTTGTAGTACTTTCAAGGCAGTCTACAACATGGTCATCTGTTCTTCATGTTGTTTGAACTCTGTTTGTCGAGCCCTACATTCATTTTCAAGATATTGTCCTCGATGCTCTCGATCGTGTAACAACTGACGTTTGGGCTCATTCCTCTTCTTCATTTTGGCGTTGAAGTTTACCCTTAATTTTGCAAGTTGACCAGGTTCTATTGAGAATTCATGTTGAGCTGTTGTGGCTGGCTGCTTAGAGGTTACCATGATTAAAAATTGATCGTTGAGTAATTATCAGCCTTAAGATTTTGTGGAAATGTATTCTTTCCCACAGACGATGCCAAATGCAAGGACCTAATTTCGTAATAGCTCGAATAAGCCCTTATACCGAATGTACCGGTGAAAAAAATTAGTATAACTAATAATATAAGATGACACAGGTGGTTAACTTAGAAACCTTTAAATAGGTAAAAACCACGACCTCAGCTTGAGGATTTAGTAACTGTAACTTTATTGCTTGAAACTGATATTTTGATTACAAGTTATAATCTCTTGAGTAGATAAAACTTTGGTTGGCCTCCCCTTTTCTTCTTTGTATTTCATTCCTTTTATAGACTTTACTCTTAGTTCATTTACATGTTTCAGCACGCTCTCCTAAATTGGGGGAAGAGTAGAGGTTATCTTTATAACTGCTAGTTCGTAGGAGACAGGTGTCCTTGACTTCTTCTGTTTCATTTGGAGTGCTTGAGCCACGTTCTACTGTAGCTCGTAGTCTAGGTGTCATTATTCACAGCGTATGTCACATATATGTTGCGTGAGTCTGGCATGGTATTAGGTCGATGATATCCCTGCTTGAGGGATAAGTCCCTACAGGCATCATTTTGGATAGGAAAGGGTGGAAGTTGAAGGTGATTCGACATCCATGTTGACAAAGGCTCTCGTTAGCCTCGTTTTACTAGGATGCGGATATTGATACATAAAGCCCGCATGACTTTGGGGCTGCCCCTAAGTACTATCATTGATCACCTAACATTTATGAAGCGTATGCATGCATTGACACCTAGAAGATGAATTTTGTACTTTTGATTGTTTAGAAAATTGATGCCATTTTCCAATTAGACAATTACGTAAAGCTTCTAATGTTAGGAAACATCTTAAATTTGGACCGAAAATAGTTGATAGATAGTTTGTCTCTAAAAAGTCCTGGCGTTAATTAGACATTATACCCCAATTTTCATCTAAATTCGATTATTGGTATATAGCGCGGTACATTGTTCCTTCTTTATCTTGTTAGCCATATGAATTCATGTACAGTTTTGAGCTGAATCTAAAAATAGGGGAGGGACTATATGTGTTTTTTCATCTTTTTACATAGACCTTTACCCTCGGTTAATAGTATACCCTACCTCCATGCCTAGATAATTCGCTCATCATGCATAAGTTTTGTATCAGAAGATACAATATCAATATCCTACAGATTTCATATTGAGACTTGGACAGATGGCATGACGTATAACCTTGCGGCATCATGTCTCAATTCAATCTACACACCCTGAACCTTCACATCATAATCTCCAAAACAAAAGTTTTGTTGAAACATGATCATAGAGATTAATGGTTAAACTTCAGCAATTTCTACATTCTAATGGCACTCTAATAGTATCAGCATAGAATGTGTAATCCTTTCTAAAACCTATGAACTAATAATATCTCTGCCGAAAGCAAAACACATTGCTACGATTATTCAAAAGAATTGCGACTGCGGTTGTGCCTAGTACGCTTAAAATAGATACATGACCTAGAGCCTGTAGCACTTTACTATGATAATAACACACATAACTATACCTGGAGCATACATTATTATGCTTAAGAGCTTATACATGTGTTTTGAACAAATGCCTATAATCAATTAATGCTTGCACATGGAGCACTCGCCCATAATTTATAAGTATATTTTTACCTAAAGCACAATTCTATTAGTTCCAGTGGTATTAGTCCTAGCTGCACCTAAAGTCGCAATCAAGGATAAGACAGTATACGTGGTGCCTACCTTCGATGGAAACTACAAAGGAATAAAGATAACTCAGCATAGCATAACGTCTGAATGTCACTTGGGGTTGATTGTGGTTTTACCATACCTCCATGAAATTCTTGGAGTTTGCCTAGGGTCAAATTTAAAATTGGAAATTGTTATGCATGGAGTCACATTAGAATTAGCCTGCATTTAATCTGACAATCATTGACTGTAATCCCTCTTTTTTGTCATCTCTCACACTTTCAAGGTTCTAACCGTGTATATCAACCTTTAATATCTTATTAGTTTTATCCGATGTTGGTTTGTTTCAGCACTTGACTCTGTACATTGTACATACTATGCTTCCGTGAGTAAGCTAGTTTGACTATATGCCCATGACATCATTGGTAGATTCAACAAGAGATATTTGCATTATTATTTGAGTGCACATATACTTATAGCACTCCCAGAGAATCTATAGTATACCTCTTAGAAGTTGTAATTTACATGACCTTAATTTCCCATATATTTGTATAAATAATTCATACTGCAAATCGAGTGTTTTGATTCATACATGGATATGGATATTTATCGAGTAGACTATGTCGCTTTCTATTCCATCTTTCGAGAACAATTTTCTTGAGCTGACCTAAATGACTTGAACGTCACATCTATACTTTTAAATATAGTAGAGGGCTCTAAAAGAGCCACGGAGCTCCATCTGAATAGGCATGATACTATATATCATATTTGCCTTACTGTCAAAAAGGTCTGGAGTATACCTACAGAATTCTATGAATATCCACAGGATTGGATATCACGTGGGACAAACAGAAGTAGATGGTAAGTCATACCTATACATCAATCATTTCCAGGTAGGTCAATTGAAGCCTTGGAATAATATTCAAGCCTTTCATTTGGGCTCCCGTGGACATGAGAGATCAAAACCCGATAGTGCATCTCTTTTAAAAAAATAAGATATCCACATTATGGTAGACATTCGTGCATTACTTGTTCGAAATCTCATATATGAGACCTAGTTAGACTAATGTAGGGATTGGGTTCCTACTATTTTCTCCTTTGCCTCCTTGGAGAACACTTGTGAATTTATCAATTCACAATGTGGCTTTTGGTCATTTTAGACGCATCATTAAGATGGTCTCATATTTGCTTATAAATGATTATGAACAATGCAATTCCTAGGTTACCCGACAAGTCCTGCAGACTTGACAGATAAGGAGAACTTGTTTCTTTGACAATTTGATGTTTTTGATTGTTGGTTGGGATTCCAGTATCCTCATATGTAAACCCTGGAGTGTTTGACATAATCTATAATTTATAAAATTTAGGTGATTTCTTAGCCACATTGGCATACAAAACTTTTGACCATTCTCAGAGACATAATTCATGTCTTAAAGTTGATTAGATGGGACAGATTTCATACCATCAAATTATTTCCCAACAACTAGCACTGGCATGTTGTTAACTATATCTACCATCCATGCCCCTATAGTATGTAGTACATGTGCCTGGAGCACCTATATATGTACAAATATGGACCCTCAACATTATCGAGGACATGAATAGGTTATGCTTCACCACTTATCAAACGATAGTTGGAACCTATGTCGAGAAATGTATTACTGCTATAGTTGGACTCTAATTGTTGAACCTGTTACTTACTGAGACGATGTCCTAGCCGTAAGGGGGAGAATAGACTATACATATAACGGCTTAATTGAGAGTTTATAGTAAACAACATCATTGTCTCATGCAATTCCCTATTTTATATAAAAGTAAAAGATAAACACCAACTCCACTTTCAAGGATTGCTCTTGATTTACCTTGAAGCACTCAATGACACAACATAAGTGATGCAGTCGCATATACTTTAGTAAATGCATCAGCAAGGTTTGAGGTATCCTAAAAGGATTAGCGCCCTAGCTGATATGATAAGTGAATCAATCCCACATAATGCGTGGCATGCAGTTGGCACATAAATCATACCACTAAAGTGGATGACAAGTTGAACCCATAGAATGAATGAAAAGGGAACTTATGACTCCTGGTGTAGTCGATACTCCTGTAGAGGCCACACCAATCACCAAGGAAAAGTAGCTACGCAATCCATTATCTCCCTACAAACATCCCCAAAATTGGCACAAGAGCATGGTAAAATTAGAGTTCTTAATATCATGTATGTACGTTGAGTGAAATATTGATCGTTACCAACTAGTTGTCGGTAATAAACCTTTGCGGTCACTCTGGTTTAGGATTCTTCACATTGACCATGTGGAACGTCCAAGTAGAGTTTACAGCTATCTTAAAGCGAAGTATACCAGCCTAAAGTCTGGTGACGTGGTGTCACAAGCCTGTTGGATATGGTGATTATACAAAATGTAAAAAATGAGAGAGATTGTAAACAAGAATAGTGTCACATAATTTTTGGAAGAAACTGGACTTATCAATTATGATAAAGACTACCCCCTATGACTGACGCAATCACATTCTTCTAGTACCTCAAATTGGGAATTACTATCTTTGAGTAACTCAATTAATTGTCAGTCCCGGTTGGATTAAACATGCCTCATATAGATGAAGTTGCATTGCAATTACGTATCTTAATGGGAAATGAGATACTAACATCTATAAGCAACTCCTTGGAGGACTTGCAGGAAGTGCAGTATCCTAATGTATGCAAAATTAATATGCCTGAAGCATATGTACGTAATCAAATTGGATAGATCCTTGAAGAATCATAGCAACTCAATACTCTATGTGGTACAATTGGTCGACTGAGTATTTAATGGATATGGTGCTTACAAATGACCTGATCTGCCCATGAGCCTTTATTCAAATGAAGCTGCTAGATTTGTTATACTTTATAATTGTATATGTCGATAACCTGAAGTTCTTCGAGTCTTTTGCTGAGATTGTATCTATAGTAGAGATAGTAAGAACTTATAAATACTTGAAGAAGCAATTCAGACCAAAAACCTCAAAGTTTTGAGCGCGCACCCGGATGCATGCAGCTCAGTGGCTTAGTGCGCACAAGGTTATGAACTTGATGAGGTGAGATCTAGCGTCTTTTGGTAGAAGGCGAAGGCTCATTGGTCTTGAAGTATAACCTCAAAGTTATATTATCACTGTAAAACCTTAAACTTTGGTTAATTCTTCCTCAAAAAGGCAAATAGGAATTTATAGGTTTAGAAGACGCTAAATCTTGATGAAGTACACTCCTCATCAAAAATGATGTTATCCAGCATTTTGGTTAAACTTCTATTGTAGGTAGTGTAGTTGGCTGCATTTTTGCATGAGACCAATACACATACATATATTGTATGTGGGGAAGAGTTGGCTACATTTGTACATACGACCAACACCCACACATTTATTATTTATTGTAGATAGATCTTAGACGATGACTTTGCACCAGTGGCAGAAGCGACTTTATTCCCAAAGTGACAGTTTTTAAGGAGCTTGTCTACATGTTCAGAATGCTCAAGTTTGAGCTTACCCACTTCAGAGGGAGAGTATTTTCCAGAGGGAGATTCTTCGCAATCACTTCTCAGTAATCGTACATATGCGTTTTGTACTCTTTCCCGAGCATTGGCTTTTTTCCATTGGGTTTACCGGTCAAAGTTTTATTGAGGTAGACGATTACCAGCGCGTCCAATACCAATATGGGACTTGTTAGTATAGGTTTTTTCTTCTACTCACAGCCTTTTTCCTACTGGGTTTTGGTTGGTTTAGATTGCAAATACAATTGTCTCATTGACAGTGGATAACCCAAAGAGGGAATATTATAGTCCACATCACCCAAGGTGGGTCACCCACCAGACTACTATACACCCCTAGGGTTTTCTACTAGGAATAGAGAGAGACCTAGGAGTTTCCACTTTAAATATAGGGGGACTCCCCTACTATGAAACCTAATGTTTAACTCACAATCTTATGATATTTGGCCTTATGGAACCTTAATAAAATCTCTCTACTTCTCTCTATATATTCTCTCATATTAGCTAAGTATTATTGGCTAACAATCCACTATAATCAAACAGGTTACAATAGAGCTCTCAAGTTTCCCCGAAGCTTCAATGAATCTCTAAAACCCTAGTTCTTGAGATTAAACTCACCAATGAATCTCTCAAGTTTTCTCGAAGCTTCAATGAATCTCAAAAAATCTAGTTCTATATAGGATTAAACTCGCCAATAGATAAACTAAGAAATACACTAAGTATCATTTTATATACTTGGGAGGACATTTACATGATATAGGGCTCAAAGTATGAATGACGAGGCAAACAAACGTCCGAGCTTTAAACTTCTAAAACTGAGAATACGAGATTTATTCGAACAAAGACTAAAGTCAATTCAAACATTCCTCTTCCAGAGACTTCTATTCGAACAGAGATAAAGTTTATTCGAACAAAGAGGTTTTTGCCTCTTCTGTTTGAACAGACTAAAGTCCAATTTGAATAAAACACTGAAAAATTATCTTAATGATATTTTCCTTCACTCTTCGTTGCTCGTTCGTCCCACGAACTCCAATGAACATAATTCGAGTTTATTACACAACACGAGGGTTGTACTGGATGGAAAATGAAGTGGAATCTAATTTTAAGAACTTGGTGTTAAAAATACTTTGAGCAATTAGTTTAAGCATAAAAAAATTGTTGATCGATGTCCCAACAAAATTTTTGGAGCAAATATACCAGTATTACCGCTAACGGTAGGGAGACCGATGTGATATTATTTTAAAAGCCAAAAAAGCTAAAAAGGCATGTCTTCGGCACAACACCTCTTTAGCTTTGAAATTTATTCAATTTTACAAGAAAATTTGCAATTGGCAAATTTTAAAAAAATTGGCAACATTTCCCCAGTTTTATTGATTATAAACAATATACAAATCATCTATAAGCCTGTATAACAATCATTCGGCACATTTACAACATACAACATGCACAAAAACACTTTAATGCCATGTCTTAAGTTTTTCATGATATCAAATAACTCCTTGATGTACATTGATGGATCACGAAGGAATACGGTCAGATGTTCATTGATGGATCACGAAGGATTACATGCAGAGGTTCATTGATACCCAAGATCCATAGCAATTTCCTCATGTAACCATGACCTGAAAATTCTTCTACAATAGCAATAACAGTTGCAGTCATTATTTCTTTAAATAGTTAATATTAGTATCTTCCCGTATGCATTTAGCCACACAATAGCATTTGTTGAAGATGAAGAAAGGCTTAAAGGCCAGGAGAAGCATGCACAACCAAGTAATGTGTTTATAGAATGTATTGATACAATTACCATAACTTCTCCTATGAACCCCTTAAACAAATCCAAGAGTTGCAAGCAATGAAAATAACATTTCAAATATTTCCAGGCTCAGTGAAAAATCTAGAAAATCCTCCATTCCTTTTAAAGAACTACTCATGTATCCCATATATAAAAAGAAGTTAGTTCATAGAGGGCATACCTTTGGTGATGATGTAAAGTCTAGCCCGTATTGTTCGAATGAGTTTTCGTAACCTCTAATTCTTTTACCCCATGAGAATCATCACAACAGTGTAGAGACCAGCTACACAAGCGTATTCAGCAATGCCAATGGAATTTCTTAATGTCGACCCCTGTACTAGTGTTGGGAACAGTGGAATGACCACTGGTGACCACAATACAAGAACCATACAGGTAAATCCAGGAATCCTATAGACGAGATGAATGTAAAAAGTAATCAACACGCATGGGATTTTCAAATTGACAAGATTGACCATAAATCATGGCAGAGAGGATATATGGGATATATGAGTGAGAGAAGAAGCAAAGCTATAATTACATGTATTTTTAGCTTAATTATAAGCACCTCTAGTTTAAGCCTCAGAACTATATTTTGTTGCAGGGAAATGCAGAATTGGGACCAGCAGAAAATGTGAGACATGCATCTAACTTAGTTTATTCTCAAGAATATGATGTATATTAGATCACATCATAGACATAGCAAGACTTGAATAAGAAAGGACCTAAATGCATGAACTTTAATACTCACGTAGACTCTAACTCTGACTCTCCACCTCACTTGGACTATTTTTTTATACCAGGAGAGACTGTATTATTAAACTGGTAAACTAAAATTAACAGGATGATGAATCACTACGATGAGTATTACCCTTATTGGACTCAGCATGAGTAAAAAAACACTTGTGAGTTAAAGGAATATTTGAAAGAGAAAAAAATATGATAAGTTACCTTTGAAACAAAGGACGTTCTGCAAGACGTAAGAACAAGATAAGTCTCTCAGACAAGCTAATGGCACCACGTATACCACCCCAAAGTAATGCAACTTTACCAACCAGCTTCAACATCCTGCCCTTTTGTCCCAAGTTAGCTAGTATTGCAACCAGTTTGTCCATACAAAATGCTTCAGAAATTTCTAGGTAAAAAATCTCAAGAAAATTTGAAAGAGATATTAGCCTTATTGGACTCAGCATGAGTAAAATAAACACTTGTGAGTTAAAGGAATATTTGAAAAAGAAAAAAATGTGATCACTTACTTTTGAAACAAAGGACACTCTGCAAGACTTAAGAACAAGATAAGTCTCTCAGTCGAGTTAATGGCATAGTGTATATGTAATGCCCCGAAATTGTGATTATATTTTTGGTCATTAAAGCGATTATTTAATATATATTAGGAGTTATATATTATCATACATAGGTGGTAGTTTTTTTGTAGTTAACAACCATTGTATGGAATCACATCTAGGAGTTGTGTGATTTTAAACTTGTGGGGTTAAGAGGAAACAAAGGTACGTGAGCTACAAAAAAAGGAGAGATAACCCTAGCCTCCACCAAAATAAAACCACAGAGATGGAGAGAAAAGAGAAAAAAAAACTCATTATACCACCTTAGTGTCATCTAGGGAGAGAGAGAGAACTTGGAAGTGCATAATCCAAACTCTGTCACCACAAAGGAGATCAGTAAAAGAAGCAACTTTGCAGTTTATCGTGTTCTACATCTATTCCTCGGCTGGTTCATTGGTTGTATATTCAACTTACATCATCTCAGGCAAGTTCAACTCCTCTCTTCTCCTTCATGATTTTCTACAATTAGAATAGACGAAGATTCGTTATGCTGTAAATTTAGGTTATCGAACCATGAAGATAATAAAGGTTAGTGGAAGTTACTTATACTCGTTATATTTGGATGTCAATGTCTTGTGAGAATATACTACGACTTATTAGAGATGTGACTGTTCAATTTAATGCTTGTGTAACAATCCAAACGTATATTCTAAATTGGGGACCAATATTTTATATAATATGGCTTAAGATTTTATAACTCCCACAGTTACTGTAGCTTGGTTTAGAATAATAAAGTTATTGTACTAGATAGTTACTGTAGCTTGGTTTAGACTAATAAAAGGTTATTGTACTAGATGGCTATTGTAGCTTGGTTTAGAATAATAAAGTTATTGTACTAGATGGTTACTGTAGCTTGGTTTAAAATATTAAGTAGATGGTGGACCACTTACTTGTGTTGATTTTGAAAAGCTTAATTATAATATGACATATAGTAAGATAATAACTCATAGTATTTTAAAGAATAATCTATGATCGGATAATTGAACGATAAAGACATAAGGTTCAGACTATTGCATCTGAGAATTAGATTGGCTATTTTTCTGTCTGAGGGCTAGTAGTTGGAAACCTTGAGTCGAGTAGAGCTACTCAACTAATGTACCATTTATGAACATTGGTTGCACACTAGAGTTAGTGTTTGTGTACATCTTGACTAATAAAGTAAAATACAATGTACGACGTAACAAGAGATATATATATATATATTGATATAAAAATCCTTATGAACATAGACTAGGAGTGATTGTACATGATAGGGGTTTCTTATCGGTCAGGTCTACTGGTAAACCATCAGCATTTTCATGGGTATAAATCCCTGAAAGAGCATTGGTCAGGTCACAAGAATTAGTAGATTCTATGGCATTTCCATGGGTACTAATCCCTAAAAGACATTGGTCAGGTTGAAGAGTTCTACCATAGGCATCTCCGTGGGCAATAAACCCTGAAAGAGATATCCAAAGAGATGTTGGATATTATTATTTTGTACAGAGTACGAAAGAGCACAACTACAAAGAAACTCTCTATGTACATAACGCTCCTAGAATAATTCTTCAAAATATAGTTGGCATTAACATCTCACACACTTACTTCATATCATCTTGCATATTGAACTCATATAGCTCTTAATGCCTTATAGTAGTAATTATTAGATATGTGTTCCTTATTGATTGGTGGCTAGAATTTTATAGAGTTAGTCTCCTATTTTACTTGTAACATATTGCAAACATTTAGATAGTTACTGTACTTGCTTGGTTGTGGCTTGCTGACGCCTTGCGTGATAATATTTCAGGACCAGGTCATTAACAGGCGCTCAGGATCACGAGTAGTATCTAAGAGCGTGTTGTGGAGACATCCCCCTAGTTGTTTCGTTTATTTCTATTGACGTGAGATTCTATTTTATTTCTTTAGTTGTAGCCAAATTCATGGCAGACTTGTAGGAGTTGTTGGTCAGATGTTTATTTTTAATTCATATTTCCGCTGCTTATATCTGTGTGGATGTAGTATTATTAAATGTTTTTTTTATTTACTACATCGTTGGGGTTCATCCATTTGGGGATGCCCGACCTGTTCATGGCCTCGAGAGGCATATTCTGATAAGTCTTAGAATATAAATTTTGGGGTGTGACAGTATACCACCCCCAAAGTAATGCAACTTTACAAACCAGCTTCAAGATCCCACCCTTTTGTCCCAACTCAGCCAGCATTGCAACCAGTCTATCCATACAAAATGCTTCAAAATTTTATGGGTAAAAAATCTCATGAAAAAGATAAAAAGAAAACACAATAACGGATGGACCTAACAAAACAATCTGACCTTTCTTGATCAACTCCACCACCCTCTTTGGTAGGTACTATAGGACCAGGAACTGACATTGCTTTCTCAGCCAGACTACTCACAATATTATTCAGCTTTTCTCAGACACGTCGAGAGATTTATCATGCTGATCATTATGATTGTTATCTTTATCATCACGGAAGCTTAATGAAAGTTCACTAGTTTTATTGCTTTCATTGCACTCCTTTATCTGAAATAGAAAAGGCAGTTGAATGAAAAATGCAAGCTCTGAATTCAAAAATAAGAAATGTACCGATGAAGACAATTACAAGGTCTAATGTCTAAAAAAAGTTCTTGATGAAAACTCTAATCTCAAACAAATAGAGAGAAAGTCATTAGGAGAAATACCAAATTGCTAGAGTTTTCCTTATCAAGAATCTTTGTCAACCCCAATTAATAGAAATGAAGCATTCAAAACCAGTGCACAACTGTAAGAAAAAAAATAGTAAGCAAAAACATTAGAATTCATACAACAGCACCTCCTAATTGTACATGTGTAAGAAGGACCAAAAGTGGCAATAATACATTCTGTAATTGCTTAATGTTGGTCAATGATTAAATTATTCAAGTCAAAATAAAGATATACTTTCATCAACAAGTTCAAATAAATAATAAGGATCGTCAATAAATAAATAATGTACCTCATCAAGCTTGATGTATTGTTTGAAGAGACATTAGTTTCAACCGTTTCTCTTCTAATAGCCGTGCATTTAGCCCCGCACACTTGCTAATTTTTTATAGTCGCTCAAAGTTGAGCATTGGGGAAAAAGCAATATCAGATAACTTTCTTGTGCGAGATATTGCTACAAATGTCAACCCGAGGCTTTCTTTGTCGCCGATATCAATGATAGCACGATCGAGGGTGAGTCATTGACTTTTATGTACTGTTATTGCCCAGCATAGAAGCAAAGGTATCTGAGTCCATTGACAAGAGGTACCGGAAGAAGTTTTCCAGCTTACAGTTTGGGGTGGGATGGGAATGATATTTGTTCCCTCACAAAAAAAATCCGCTATAATTGTCAAAGTCCACCATAACTGGAAGTGGCAAGTTATTTGGCAGTTTCGTGGATGAAGAGTAGACAATGTCCACAACAGTGCCCACCGTACCATTAACAAGTCCGTACTGCGTTGCGAGGTTTGAACATAGCATCACACGAGCACCAACAGAGAGATGCAAATTTTTCTCCAGCCCCTTTGCATCGTCAGAAGAAGCAGTTGATATTGCTGCACAATTATCGGTAGAGGGCATACGGGCGACAGGCCTTCCAATTTCAACCAAACGGGCGAGGTTGTATTCATTTGTAGCTGCCTTTGTAGGAAACAGGCGGAGAACATTTTTAAAGTTTCCTTTTTCCTAGAGAGTAAGCATCGACCAATCTCTAGTTCGAAAGAGCTTCCAATCGTCCATGACGGATGTTCCATTACCGAGTCTTCCTAATGCTTCACGAAAAGGTGCTTGTTTAATACTTATTTGGCGAAAGATATGTGATAGTCTGACACATTTCTCAAATCTGGTATATGCAATTCTACCACTTACTTGCATTTGGCTTCCATTTCTAGCATACAATGGGCTATCAAAGACTGGAGGTAGCTTACGCATATCACCCACCAAGAGAATAGACACATCACCAAAGGGCTTGTCAACTGAAAAGATATCTCGACATCGTAGGTCGACATTAGAAAGCATCGCTCTGCCAAGCATGTTGTACTCCTCAATGATAATCAGCTTGGCTTCCTTGAAGTCGTCTTGCATTCGGCGACATTGTTCTCCAGTAATATGTTGGTATGGTTGAGAAGGCTTGTGTTCAGGAGAAATAGACAGCTCATGGTGAATGGTTGCCCCTACAATATTGAAGGCATCAACTCCACTATGCGCCATTACACGAACAGAATTTCTTCTTCTATAATGTTCAATAGTTGAATGAACAATTGCATTGATAAGAGTTGATTTTCCAGTACCTGCTCCTCCGCAGATAATCATCCGGATAGACCTTCCATATTCAAGTTTTGTGTGCACTAAATCATGTGCCAAGCGTTGTTCAGTAGACATTTGTTGCAATGGAATAATAAGAGGGTTGTTGAACAGTTCATCAGCTGAGTCATGAGTACTTCAAAGATTGTGGTGGATGAATTTTCTTTTGACTTCAATGTTGGAATACCGCTCTAGTGCTTCTCCCCAATTGTGTATTGTGTCAAAGTCTCTCAAACCCAACTCTATTTCCTCACCTGGTACATATAATGGACCCATTGCAGCGGCCATCATCCATTCTTCAAGTTGATTTCCCTCCATTACAAGATTGACCTCTAATTCATCCTCGAGATCGTCATCAATAGGATTGGGTAGTGTGACAGCTTCTTCAAACCTCAAGTCATCGTATCATTGTGCCCAAGTTTGAAAACCACCCTTTGCTTCATCTAGTCTTTTGTAATGGTGTCTAAGAAATACTTGTTGTTTACAGAACGCTTCCCACTTCTCACTATTACGTTGAATCTCACCATCAAACTCTAGAAATATTCTAACAATCGACTCGGTCTGATATGAATGCCAATAATTTTTTGAGTAGTAGTGTCTCTTGGCCATATCTAGTAGTGAAGTACTCTCATAATTAAATGGATGATTCATATATCTAGACGGAAAGCTCAGATCAGTTCCATCATTTTCTACATTATTTATAGATTGCCTACGTCTTACTGTCGACGCCAACATGCTTTTGTCGCTCATAATCAAAGTAACCATCTTCCTAGTAGATCGTGCAAGAGGGTACCCCATCAACAAATGTCAAACTTCTTGCGCTGAAACATCTCTCTCTGATATAGCTTTCATCAACAACTTCTTGATTGCCGATTTAGCAGTTTGACGCAGTCGATGAATGTCCTCGACTATATCCTGTAAAGTATCTATAAAGGTCTTAGAGGCTGGTTCTGCTTTAGTAGCATATTTTCCAATATAATTGACAATAGCATGTACAGAAAGTACAGGAGACCAATCGATATTAGCTCGCCATACCTGAAGAATGTCTCAATTATGTGAGCAAACCAAAGGATCATTTCGCTTTTCGAGGAAACGGTACATCTTACTTTTGGGAGGTTCTTCCACGATTTGTGATTTAGTAAGAAGGTCGTACGGGAATCTGTATCGGCATACCAATTGTTTGGTTACTTTGTGAGCGCGTAAACAAGGAGCTCCACATCTAGATTAGATTCCTACATAATGAACCAAGTCAATCTAATCGGTATTATCAGCAGTAAGATTAGCTTCAGGCAAGATATCTCGTGCACATGGATGTTCTTGCATTCTTAACGATTCACCAAGACAAGGGTTTGTAGTTTACACAATACGGTCAAAATATTCTACAACTCTTCTGTTGTCAGTTTCATTTATTCCAACACCAGTTAAGTCAGGAGCACCATTCAACCATAAGAAACCATGTTTGTGCCCGCTTCCCCGATTCTGCCATTCGAAATGGAACCAATAATCCTTCACAGAGAACTTGGGAGTTAAAAAATCTTGAAAAAACAAATCCACTCTTTCTTGGAAGAACCATGAAGCAACCAAAGGATTATCGCTTAGAAGTTGAGTTTTTTTCTGTCTCTGTTCGGCATAACTCATATTCTGCAGCTCATTATTAGGGTCCAACAACTGCATTAGATCTGGCCACTGCATGTCAGTTGCACTTAAGATAAAGAAAATTGTTGGCATGCCCAATTGTTTGACCATAGAAGTAAGTTCTTTCAACTTTGCATACCAATATGAATGGGTCCCCCGGATATTTGTCGCATAATATGATACTCGTTGAGCTAACTGTCTATTCTCAGAAGAAATCATTTCTCTGATATCTTGTATTGAGAGTTTACCATCTTTTGGATTTTTCTTGACATAAACATTACCAATTTGAAGTGCACGCCACCTTGAAAAAGAGTTATAGGCAAAATAATGAAATCGAGAATCTTTAGCAAACCGCCCGTCATAATATTTCATCAAGTATTGAAAATAATCATTTGCATTTACTTCTCTTGGTCGTGCTTGTCTTAAGTCTGCATTTCCATAAGGAAATAAAGCAGGAAACACCATAGCAATGTACCCCGGAGTGTTAAACTCATTAATTACGTTGGTTGCAAATGGCATATTAACAGTTGTCTGATCTTTTTTTGCAACCTCAAGTACAGTTTCAATGCATGCCTATTTAAAAGGATAAACAAATTATTAATTTTAGTTTAATTGTTTAAACGCCGATTAAGTTTTTCTCGATAATGAGGATTTAATACTATAAATCAGTGTTAAAACTGAGAAAATAAGTCATCGAATAATATACAAAACTTGAGTAAAAGAGCATTACCTGTTGATTCGGTTGAATCGGATTTGCGACAGTTCCAGCAAATTCAAATTCGCCGAGATAAACATCATCTGCTTCAAACTCTGGATATGAACGTTAGTTAAGCACGTCAATAAGAACATTATCGGTTTTCAGTTCTTGCTGTCCATCCACATCATCACTTAAGGTTGTAGAAGAATAATTTCTATCAAGATCATCTTTTACAATTTCACGAGTTTTCGGTAAGTTTTTTGGTACACCATCTACTGGCAATTCTTGCAAAGAGCCATCATCAATTATAATGTCTGAGTAGTACATGTTATTTTTTTGAAGCCAATGCAAAGCTTGTTGCACATACTCACGCCGAACCTGAAACTCTTTGCTTCCATAAGCTCCAACTTTGTTCACTATGAGGATAGCTGATAAATTAGTTGGTTTGAAAGGGAGCTTCGAGGCGATCGAATTAACGTCTTGGGCAAAATTTATAACGTTACCACTATATTTGTATTGTTGTCCTTTGACACGGTAAACGGACATCATTGGATGTATTCGTGCTATAAGAATTCATTCAAGATTTGTAAGACGAGATAATTCAATAGGAACGCGGCCGGGATCCATTAAATTTACAACACTGAACTTAGGAAGAATACCATTAGGGACGATACCGGGATCCATTAAATTTGCATACACATACATATATTGTATGCGGGGGAGAGTTGGCTACATTTGTACATACAACCAACACCCACACATTTATTATTTATTGCAGATAAATCTTAGACAATGACTTTGCACCAGTGGTAGAAACGACTTTATTCCCAAAGTGATGGTTTTTAAGGAGCTTGTCTACATGTTCAGAATGCTCAAGTTTGAGCTTACCCACTTCAGAGGGAAATTTTTTTCCAGAGAGAGATTCTCCATAATCACTTCTTAGTGATCGTACATATGTGTTATGTACTCTTTCTTGAGCATCGACTTTTTCCCATTGGGTTTACCGATCGAAGTTTTATTGAGGTAGACAATTACCAGCGCGTCCAGTACCAATACGGGACTTGCTAGTATTGGTTTTGTCTTCTACTCATAGCCTTTTTCCCACTGGGTTTTGGTTGGTTTAGATTACAAAGACAATTGTCTCATTGACAGTGGATAACCCAATGAGGGAATGTTATAGTCCACATCACCCAAGGTGGGTCACCCACCAGACTATTATACACCCCTAGGGTTTTCTACTAGGAATAGAGAGAGGCCAAGGAGTTTCCACTTTAAATATAGGGAGACTCCCCTACTATGAAACCTAATGTTCAACTCACAATCTTATGATATTTGGCCTTTTGGAACCTTAATAAAATCTCTCTACTTCTCTCTATATATTCTCTTATATTGGATAAGTATTATTGGCTAACAATCCACTATAATCTAACAGGTTACAATTGATCTCTCAAGTTTCCTCGAAGCTTCAATGAATCTCTAAAACCCTAGTTCTTGAGATTAAACTCACCAATGAATCTCTCAAGTTTTCTCGAAGCTTCAATGAATCTCTAAAACCCTAGTTCTATCTAGGATTAAACTCACCAATAGATAAACTAAGAAACACACTAAGTATCATTTTATATACTTGGGAGGACATTACATGATATAGGGCTCAAAGTACGAATCACGAGGCAAACAAACGTCCGAGCATTAAACTTCTAAAACTGAGAATACGAGATTTATTCGAACAAAGACTAAAGTCTATTCGAACAGACCTCTTCCTGAGACTTCTATTCGAACAGAGACAATGTCTATTCGAATAGAGAGGTCTTTCCCTCTTCTGCTCGAACTGAGTAAAGTCCAATTCGAGCAAAACACACAAAAATTATCTGAATGATATTTTCCTTCGCTCTTCGACGCTCGTTCGTCCCACGAACTCCAATGAACATAATTCGAGTTTATTACTCAACACGAGGGTTGTAATGGATGGAAAATGATGTGGAATCTAATTCCAAGAACTTGTGTTAAAAATACTTTGAGCAATTAGTTTAAGCATAAAAAAATTGTTGATTGATGTCCCTGCAAGATTTTTGAAGCAAATATATAATATAATTCATAACTTTTGAGTGTAGCTGTATGATTGTATATAATTTGGGTACGCATATATATATAAATATCTCTAACTCATGATTCACGTTGCAACATTTTCTTAGGCCTGTGATTATAGCCCCCCTAACCTCAACTACCCATTATTGTTTTAAATGTTGGTGCCATATGCGATATATAACTACTGATTTGAGTAGCATTATCTGGCCTGATATTTTAAAATATCCTTAACTGGAACTAGCTGTGTACCTCATTCAAGAATCAAGACTCTTCTTAGCATGTTTTTACGTGGTTTACAAAGAACAACGTAAAAGTCCTTGTGACCATATCTTTTATCCGGCCATTGATATGCCTCATGATTCATGTTGCCTTACGACTATTACTTCGAAGCAACCAATATGGTTGGATTATGTTTCTCACAATGATGTTCTACAACTAAGATCGCGCTTTTCTTTACCTGACACATGTAAATGGGACTTTAAGCAAGTGGTGCACATTCATAGTGGGAAAAAAATGGACATTATGTAGAGTACAATTGTTAGGTGAAACAGATTAATTGTGCCCTTCCATTAAAACCCAAACTCATAACCAAAACCAAACTATCTCACACACACATACAACCATGGTGGAAGAACATGAAAGCCAGATTGAAAACAAGAAAATAATCTTGAAAGGGTATCTTACAACTGGACTTCTTCTAAAAGAGACAAACATGGAGTTGAAGATAGACAAGTTTGATTTAAGTGTGGTATCAAAGGGAAGTGGAGGTGTTGTTGTGAAGAGCCTTTATCTGTCTTGTGACTCTTACATGAGGCAGAATGCTAGATTTTCAGGGTTCATATATTCCTCCTTTTGTCCCCGGTTCGGTAAGGAACTAACACTTATGATATCTTACATGGATGTCTTAGCCATTGTATTTACTAAACTGAATGTTGTATGTAAGCGCTAAATTCTACGAGTTTTCGGAGAAATCTCTGTATATTAACCTAATGGGGCTGCACCAAATAGGATATTTTGCTATCCCATTATGGAAAAGATCCAAGTTTGTAATATTGATCTTAGGGTTTGAAAGAGGAATTCATTGTTATCAATCAATTGAGCAATTGAAGTCTTATTGGGAAATTATTCCGCCAAATCGTTCAAATCATTTTATTCTTTGTTATAGGTTAATCTCTAATTTGATTGGGGATTAGGGAGAGAGAATGAGAGATGAACTGTTTGTGTTCTGTGTTTTTGGAGAGAAGATGGCAGTGGTATTTATAGGGTTTTCATTTACAATGTCTCTCCTAACTCTACTCAATCGTGAGTAGGTGGGAAGTCTTTCCTTCGGAACAGGTCCTTAACAACAGATAAGCCAAGTCAGCCCAAGCCCAATGAAATGATTGGATTAGGGAGAGAGAATGAGCAATGAACTGTTTGTGTTATGTGTTTTTGGAGAGAAGATGGCAGTGGTATTTATAGGGTTTTCATTTACATCTCTCCTAACTTTACTCAGTCGTGAGTACATGGGGAGTCTTTCCTTCGAAACAGGTCTTTAACAACAGATAAAGCCATATCAGCTCAAGCACAATAAAATGATTGGATAACTTTTCAACAAAGAAGAATAGAGTAAGCCTAGCCCCGACCCAAAAGACCCCAGGGCCTCCAGAGCCAATTGCCCTGGCCAGAGCCCGAACCAGTAGACCAAGCCACCCGGGAAAGATCCAAGTGTGTTAAGAGTATAAAAACCCTCATACACACACACATGTACATTATCTCTTAACCATATGTACATACATATCTTACATACTATAGGTTATATAAATATGCATTCCCAACTTTTTCATATAATGTGAGATTAAATTTTAGGATATTATTTCGGCAACAAGAGTCGCATGGCTTACATAAGTAAAAGAAGTCAAGGGATCAAACCCATATGTGGCAATTGAAAATCCAACATAATGCAGTTGTTCCTAGGCTCCACTTATACTTTGCCTGCAAGAATCTTTGCAAATCAGACTCCCTTTGTAGCATAAATAATTAGGGGTGACAAGTTAGTATCAACGACACAAGTGGTCGTGAAGCTTGACTGCTGCAAAGAGAAGCAATGTAGTAGGATATATAGTAATGGTGAATGTCAATATTATCTATCAAAATCAAGCTACACGATTCTTGTGTTCTAGGGCAAAGGGTTCCGCTAATATTTGTTTTTGCAACCTTCAAGTTGTCTCCAGTGGAATTTTAATTACATTTTATTTTATACTATACATTATATTTTTGATAAAAAGTTATAGGAAAATGCTTTGGTGATTTTGAGGTTATAAGCCTAGAAAGCCATACCATTCAAAAGATGACACGTGGATTTGGAGATGGGTAACTTTCCTAGCAAGTAAACTAGAAAAATCAAATAAAAATATTACAAATTATTTATAAATATAAAAATAGGGCGTGTTTAATAAATTTTTGATGAAATATATTAAGTTGTTAATGCATCGTAATAAAGCATTTTTAATGTTATTGTATATCGTGTAGTGTTGTGATTTTTTTATATATAAAATTCGTTGTAGAACTTAATGTAGGCGAACAAACACTTGTGATTAATTAATAATGCATTCAAACAAATTGTATAAAATGACTTGTATCAACCAGGATTTTATGTATTATTTTTTATTTTGTAACAATCTATTTTACGTTTCCCCATATCTTAACTCACTTTATGGATACAAGTAATTTAGTTTCAAAAAATAGTATTTTAAACTGATAAATTGGTAACCTGTTAATATAATTTTCAGGTCACACAAAAGCTAAGTGGCACTTTCTCATTTGTGGGCTCCATGCTCTATGACCCTGGGTCCTCCTAGCAGTACCCAAAGATATATCTAACGGTTTTAAATCGGTCTTAATATCATGATAAAGATAGGTCTTGATCAAGTGTAATGATGCTTTTATAATTTTGTAATGTAACCGATACTCAAATATTTATATCCATAAATCTGAATTAAGTGATTTTTCTTACAAATAGACTATTTGTATTATGATGTATTGCAAGTGAAAAAACAATTATACAGTTTATGATGTAATATAAATGGAATTTAAATTTTCCAACCCGTCTTCAACCCTCCCCACCAATGGTTCAACTAACTAGTATACCGCTAAACGGTGGAGACCGATGCAATGCTCTTTTAGAGACATTTACAAAAACAAGTCATCACAAATAAATACTTAAGTCTAAAATATACAAGCTCAAAACTGAGAATTCAAGGAAAATATAACTACAAGGAGAACCCTTGAAATCATTTTCTCTCAAAATAATTGCTATATTGAATGCCTAACGAAGAACTATTCACAGAATATGTCAACGAGTACCCTCTTTTTTTTAGAGATTTTTTTTCTTCTCTCAATTTAGATAACATAAACATAAAACTTTAGATTAAACCCAGCCAGGTAAAAAAATACTAAAACCCAAAATAATCAAATTCAATGTATGGGGGTAAGCTCGACAAATACCCTTAAATCAAATCAACAAATGCCAATCCATCTTTGGAATCATAAAAGGCTAGAAGACAATCGTAATAATAAAGAAGTTGTTTTTGAAGTTGAACCCTAGTTCTCGTTTACAGATCTTCAGTAAATGATCCTACGAAAAGCTTCTCAAAATCGATCTCATTTTTTTGGGTTTCGTTGTTGAATATAGCATGTTAATTTTCATTTTAGGGTTTAGATTGGAAATAGAAGGAAGAAAGTATGCAGCTGAAAGAGATGAATAGACCGGTTTACCCTTTAGTTGTTACAAAGTTTTGGGGTTAGTTTTGTTATACTGTGGCAAACTTTGGTGGACGTAGTTGACGTTAGAAACTCCCTTTCCCATCAATATCTAGTCAGTCTTGATAAACATAGTAGTGCATCACAGAAATAAAATAGTACTCCCACACGTTAGTTTGCCTACGTTGTCAAATTTGGACCATGGGGGAGGGTTGTACTGGATGGAAAAAATTAAACATCAACAGGGGAAAAAATTAAAAAAATTCAAGCCTTGAAGTTTTGTTACGATATTTGTTGTGATGTTGACAACGTATCCTTTAACAAATTTAAAGTGAATAGTATCACATTAAAGCAAATAGTATCGCATTAAAGCAAATAGTATCACATTAAATGCTTTGAGGTTTTTGTCATGATATTTATTGTGATGATACAATAAATAATTCATATCTAAAATTAGTCTGCCGACATACAAAATATCTAGTAAACAATAGAATAGTGAATAGTATTTTTACTATTCATCAAAACGATTTTTAATCGAAAGTCTTTGTCATAAGAAAAATTAAGACACGTCTCAGACACTCATCAGCTCAGAGAGAGACACGTCTCAGAGAAGAGATATAATTGAGACACACGTCACTACTCATAGAACATTATTTCTTGATTATAAGAGAAGGCACAGAGAGTACTTTACTCAGCCTCAACCAATTTTGAACAAAAAAGCCATTACCCTGGGGAACCAATGCCCTGAACACTCAAAGGTTTCTTGCCAAAGTGCTTTGTAAGCTATCGAAACACTATTTAATATTGATTGATATCAGGTTATTAATTTGTGTTTCAGCTATCTATTGTTAGATATAAATTATCACATTTTTAATTTTAATGATAGAAACGGATATGAACCCAGAGTCTACATGACTCAGTGCTTAATTGCACACCTCATCAAGATAAGAGACGTCGAACCCTACGTCTGGAGTCCACTAATGCGAGACTTAGAGAGGCCAATAAACCTCTTATTAGCAAAAACCCATGTATTCACGACATGCACACATACCCATGAGGATGTCTAATGATGCACAACAACGAGATAGATAGTTTTCTACTCAATCTCAAGTGCTAGAAAGCACATAGAATTCTAAAGAATCCCGGAAGACCAGAGATGGAACCAGAGACCGAAACTAGTAATTCTTATGAAAACAGTATAAATCATGAAATGGAATTATATGAAGTTCATGAACAAGAAAGAAATTTCTCAGCTTATTTAATTATCAGAAAAGAAAATTTTAATAAAATTATAAAGAAAAAGTTTTCTTTAGATAAAAACAAGATATTCAAGGTTCCCAACAATATCTCTAAGATTGCAGAAATGTTTATCAAAAGAAAAAATTTAGTTTATTTTGGTGTTAGCCATAAAGAATATAGTCTTGATATAAAAGACACATCAGGACGCATAAATTTACCTCTTATCACAAGAGAAGATTTAAACCTAAGAATAAATGTCATCCCAAAAGATGATAGGAGTAAAATAGGTTATATACATCTAGGAGGAATCCAAATTATGATAAAATTTCATTTTAGAGAAGGAATTAATACACCTATCAAAGTAGCAATACTTGATAATCAGATTAATAACCGCAGATATGCATTATTATGAATGGTTCAAGGGAACCTAAGTTACAAAAAATTAATCTTTTCAGTATACCCAAAGTATGCTATAAGCCTACATGATAAAAATCTAAACAAAACTTTTTAGCCCATCATTTTGAAAGGTCTGAACTTGTTAAACCCGAAAACAGTCCTTTCAGCATCACATATGTGGTGGGATATGCTTTAACTAACTCTCATTACAGTGAGTTATTCATGCAAAAAGAAATGATAGAGATAGATGGTATCTTCTCTGAAATAGGACAAATTCACCAACCCCAAATAGAGGAATTAGATGAACTTCTAGAAAAATTGAAGCCTGAATATATAAGAAAAACCTCTTCTAGGTTACCAAAGACCAAAGGAAGTACAAGTACAAAATGGACAAATGGAAGTAAGAAATTCTTCCAGGTTCCAAATTAGAAAAGATATATTAGAAGAAGAACCTACAAATCAATCTCTTGCATAAATTAGACGATTGTCGGTAAAAATAGATACTCTCCAAAGGGCCCTTTTGGACTAATGGACCCAATAAAGAATGGAGAAAATAAAATTGAGTATTTACAGAGATGTTTTGTTCATCTATTATCTCAAGTTATGGAACTCATGACAAGCGTCAGAGAGCTTCAAACAGATATAAAAGAAATCATAGAGGAAGTCCAGCAGACTCCTCCAAGCAAGATTATTAAAGAGAAAAAAGATTTATCTCTACAAGTAGAAAGCTAAAGTGCAATACAATTAAATAAAATCATCTACATGCATACATAGATATAGGAAAAACACAATGTATGCATGTAGATTTCTCACAATGATGTTCTACGATTAAGATCGCGCTTTTCTCTACCAAACACATGTAAATGGGACTTTAAGCAAGTGGTGCGCATTCATAGTGGAAAAACACAATGGGCACTATATAGAGTACAATTGTTGGGTGAAGCAAATTAGTTGTGCCCTTCTTCCAAAAAAAAACCCAAACTTATAACCAAGACCAAACTATCTCACACACACATACAACCATGGTGGAAGAACATGAAGGCCAGATTGAGAACAAGAAAATAATCTTGAAAGGGTATCTTACAACTGGACTTCTTCTAAAAGAGACAAACATGGAGTTGAAGATAGACAAGTTTGATTTGAGTGTGGAATCAAAGGGAAGTGGAGGTGTTGTTGTGAAGAACCTTTACCTGTCTTGTGACCCTTACATGAGAGGCAGAATGCGAGATTTTCAGGGTTCATATATTCCTCCTTTCGTCCCCGGTTCGGTAAGGAACTAACACTTATGAAATCTTACATTGATGTCTAACCCATTATATTTACTAAAGTGAATGTTGTATGTAAGCGCTAAATTCTACGAGTTTTCGGAGAAATCTCTTTATATTAACCAAATAGGATATTTTGCTATCACATTATCGAGGAATTAGCATTTACATATCTGTTTAAGCAATTTGTCATTTTTTGTAATTTTTAGGCTGGTTTTATGTACTTATTAGTTATTACTCGATTTATCGAGTTTATGAGCAGATTCTTGATCCAGACAATAAATTGGATGCCGTCGTATTTAGTCCTTATGCTCTGTGAGCCTTATGAATCGTGATAACTGCTCACTTAGGCTTCTATTTTACGAGTAGCCGATTATTGTTATAATGCTGCTGAAGTTATTGAGCTTGAGATATTTATTTTAATTTAGAATGTTCTTCTTATGTTTTACATAGAGAGGTTTCTATTTACGCCTATGTTATTGAGTTGATATACACTTTGTGCGTATGTTGGTAGTTAACGAATTATAGCGCTGTCTCAAATTTGTGACTATGTCTATACTGTTTTTCATTGAAGGTGATTGAGGGATTTGGGGTGTCAAAAGTAGTGAACTCCGATAGCCCAAATTTCAAGGTTGGGGATTTGGTAACTGGAATTACTGGTTGGGAAGAGTATAGTTTGATAAAGAAGCCGGAGCAACTTAGAAAGATTGAGACGGATGATATCCCGTTATCTTACTATGTCGGTCTTCTTGGTATGTATGTCTTCTTTAGTATAATTGGTGGTTAATTTGTATGAAATATTAGCATTTGTAGCCTCAAATTCCAAAATTTGACTTCAATTTGTGACTCTCAACCAATTCAAGCCCACCCACCTGGAAATATTGTGCTTAAATTGAAAAACAATAAAATTGACTTTTCCTCCAAACCATTTGTCGGAAGTAGCGATTAGTTCAGTTTCCCACTTATGTTAAACTGCACCTAAAATCTGCTTCAACTAAGATACAACCTGCATCAGCTGTCTTCGATTGCTTGCCTAGTTTCATAATCCCGAAATTTATCTTACAAATCTCAAATAGTTTAGTCTCCTAAAAGATGGTTCCATGTGGGGGTGTTCCGTTCTTATACGCGTGGGAGACAGGTGGTTATATTGGTTATGAAAATAGTCTAATCGCTGGGCATAAGGTAAATTGACGGGCGGGATGATAGTAGTGGAAAAGTTGGGGGCTAGTTGCTATTTTTGATAAATGTTTGCAGGCAAAGTCCAATTTTCTCACTGAAAAATTGTGGTTTTCCAGGACTGCACAAGCTAGGAGACAAGTCAGGGTTAAGGCAAGGACTGCAGGCCAGCGTATATTAATATGAACATAATTTAATCCTTATGTACAGCTCCCACTGCGATCCTCCTCAACCATAACAAGCAAAATGGGAGGAAGGGATCCAGAGGATAATATAACTTCCCCCCATGAAGTACAAAAAGATGCTAAATGGTCAGCACACCTATTACATTCTCTAAAAACATTCTTAATGCTAGACTTGATGAAAGCATCTATACTTTTCCTAATAGATATAATAAGCAGGTAACAGTCCCATGGAGGAGTTCTGTTATTGGATATATAAGCCATCACTAATTCAGAATCAGTCTACACCACCATGTTGTTGATCCCCATCTGAATAAAATCTGTAGACCCCTCCCTGTCTATAGACTGGAGCTCATGATAGATAACAGAATGCTTACCACATTGCTCACAGAAAGCCAAAATACACTCACCACCATGGTCCCTGAAAATGCCTCCATAACGACCCCCTTGTACCTGTCATTGAACCATCAGTATTAAGGGCAATTTCACCAATCTCAGGGGGGTCCATGAACACCATCTAGTCTGGGAGAGCTTAAACACTGGATGCAACCCCCATTCAGCAGCACAACTCTTAGCTTCAGGAGTATCTTTGATAGACTCAACCATAGAGATCCTAACAGGAGTATCATCTAGAATTTCATTGACACTGGACTGAACAGTTACCTTACCATCCCTGAAAATGATTTGGTTTTTGGCCTTCCAAATGTGATATGCAGAAGCATTAAAAGCCACCCAGATGATCTTTGTAGACAGTTTATCTTCGTTAAGATTGCATAGTTTCATCATTTAAACTCCCTACAGCTCTGTTGAATTAACATTTAGAAAGCATCCTCTTCCAAATATCATCAGCAACTATACAAGACATAAAGAGGTGATCTGAACTCTCATTTGCTGCTTTGCGTAAAGAACAACAAGATGATCTGAACAGTAGGGCCAGCAGCAAACTCACCATCAATGGAAGCAGTGATAAATTATGATTTAGGATTAACCCTGGATATGTGAAAAGAAATATATAGTGTAAATTAGATAGATTCTGTTTCTGTTGATTTTTTTTTTCTGAACTAGTCACGTAGTGCAATGATATTGCACAGGTATGCCAGGTTTTACAGCTTATGCTGGATTTTATGAAGTTTGCTCTCCTAAGAAGGGAGAGTTTGTTTTTGTCTCTGCGGCATCTGGGGCAGTTGGTCAGCTTGTCGGCCAACTTGCGAAATTACATGGCTGGTACGTAGTTGGGAGTGCTGGAACTAGTGAAAAGGTATCTTTCTAATGACGAATCTGTTATTTATTTTTATTTTTTCTAATGACGAACGTTGACATTGTGTTGTGTTTTTTTTTCCCCTTTTGAACTCTGGGATATGCAAAAAAATATTCTTAGATTGATCTTTTGAAGAACAAACTTGGATTTGATGAAGCCTTCAACTATAAAGAGGAGCTCAATTTGGATGAAGCTTTGAAAAGGTAAGGACTAATGAACCCGCTAAACATATGTTGATCGATATATTATTTAGATCATGTCTAAGATCATTTTCTTTTGTGGGATGCCCCGTAAACAGGTACTTTCCACAAGGCATAGACATCTACTTTGACAATGTTGGAGGGACGATGCTGGATGCAGCACTAGTCAACATGAGGGTTCACGGTCGAATAGCTGTCTGTGGGATGGTATCCCTGCAAAGCCTCTCATATACTGATAGTATCCAGAATTTGTACATGCTAATTTTGAAACGCATCACAATGACGGGATTCCTACAGAGCGATTTCTTGCATTTGTATCCTCAGTTCTTGGAGTTTATAATCAGTAACTACAAGCAAGGGAAAATAGTTTATATAGAAGACATGAATGAAGGATTGGAAAGTGCTCCTGCCGCTTTTGTCGGGTTGTTTACTGGTAAAAACGTTGGTAAGCAGGTCATATGTGTTGCTCGGGACTAAACTCTTGTTTTTTCCTTGTCGTGGTTTATTGAGAGCATTTCCCCATAACCATGTTTGGCACAATGGTGTAGCTAAAGCTTTGTTCACTAATACCGAAAGTTCTAAATAAATGTCTTTCCGTTCTTAAGCTGCAAGGAACGTGGTGCGTGCGAACGCATTATTTGTAAGAATTAAATTGGGTTTGAGTGTAATTTTGTGATATATTAAGGTTTACCTTTTTTTTTGCTTAGGGAATTAAAAATATTGATCCTATAAATCAGAAGTTCAAATTTATTCACAGTCATCGATGTCTCGTCAGGTAGGATGGCTTTGAAGATTGAAGTAGAGCCACCACTACGAAACTTGTCTCTGAAACTGTTGGGTGCCGACTTGTCTATTTGAGTTTTTTGTGATGATTTTAAGAACGATATTTGAGACTAACACCAAAAGGCACACATGTTAAGCAAATACGTGGCCTAAGGAATTTATCCGGAGATTATATTTGCATTTGTTTTATGTATTAAAAAATTTATGCGGAGGTTATATTTGCATTTGTTTTGTGTATTAAAGAGTGTATAGGTTATGATGCTGATCCTCTTAATAACCTCTCCTTGTCTCATGAAGTCGTTTAAGTCCCTGGAATCTTGGCAACTCGATTTTAACATTGGATGTATCTATCAATCCTTCCAGTTTTAATGCTACAATGTCTACAGTGAATGCCTCTACTAAATTTGCAAATATGTACTAAATATAGATGGATATGAAAACTGTTATAAATTTTAGCATGACAATATGACTGATAATAGGCAGTAGTTTTGAATGTATTTAATATATTTTGCATAGTGTGCAGTATGTAGTATGATAGTTTGCAAGTACATACAAAAGTCAGATGAAATTGAAATATTAATCTAATAAGTGGTAGACAAGATATTTATTAAACCTAATAAATAAAAGAAAAAATTAATAAAAGGATATTATGACTCAAAACAAGATGTTTTTTGGGACTTCTAAATAAGTGTCTGATATGTTTTTCTTTTGTTTTCTTGATTTCATCACCTTCCATATGATCAATTGATTTAGCTTCAACTTACAAAGTATCATTGTGACTTGTTGTAGTACTATTGTTTGTTGTTGGACTTTTAAAATGCAATTTGCAACGTACAGATCTGGTAGTATTTTTCTTTTTTTTTTCATCAGGCATATAAATTTCGTTGTCCTGTTAAATAAAAATAGGTAAGAATTGATAAATATGCAGAATGTTGGAAATTATGAACTTGGCTAAAATCATATGATTGCCAGATAGCCTAATCACCTTTGAACGTGGCACGTAGCTAGACGGTGTCGTGGTTGAAATCGTTGTTGGATCTTCAGTTATTTTTTGATTGTGTTCATTATACATGAGTATCATCTCCACTGTCAAATGCATGAACATTTGTATCCTCTTTTTTTTGTAGAGTTGATATGGCAGTTGTTTGAAGAATTTTGAATAGCCAATCACCTTTACCGTCCCAGAAGTGATCTCCAATACTAAGCGATGACTTGCTTCGGCACACTTCTTTTAGAAGATTGATAATTTTCGCACGACCACAATTGCACAATATATTCCACAAATTCAAATCAATAGGTTGAATTGTTATTATCTCCTCTTTTGTAGAGATCACATCCTTTGTTTGGCTATGAATGAATTAATGCTCATCCTTCCTTTGTTTGGCTATGAATGAATGGATGCATTTCAATTACATTAAGTTGAATGGATGCCTTCGTCATAGCCATATCTTTCAATCGTTCCTTAGAGATAGTTGAATAGGCATTTCTTATCTTGATAATGGGCATTATAACGGAATAAACAACAGAAATTGGACTTAATCGATATTGCTATGTTTACTATAAAACAGATATATTCTAAGATGTAAATTAATAGGCTGATCGCTAGGACTGCTATGTATATACAGTTGATGGCTATCACTTTGTTAAATGAAATTTGAGTTGGATTTATGGTTTCCAAAAAATACCGCTTTGAGCATATTCAAGATACTCTACTCAAATTAAGAAAAGAAAAAAAAACAGTTTATCTTCTAGTGCTGCCAAATTTAGCTTACTGACTCAAAATAGTAAATTTAAATCTGCCTAAGTCTGAGTTTGTAAAGATCTTTTTTTCTTTTAGTAATACTCAAAACAATATTATAATTCACACCAAAAGAACCAAACATCTATCAATTACTATTTAGATGTGCATACACAAAAAGCTATAAGTAGAATCAATTTAATGAACCTGTTTTTGCACAGCTTAAATAGAGAGAGAAATTTGTTAATCACTATGTAATGCTTAAAGAACTAATACATAATTCGCAACAACGATAAATTGAAAGGGGCAAGAAAATCATGTAACAAGAAAGATAAAGAGGTAATCTCTATTATATACAAAATTCAAACATATCTTATGTAGAAGAAATTAATAATTGTAAAGTTTGTTCTACTTACCAGAAAATTTTTGAAGGGCAAACACACTATGAACCCGAACAGGGTTAATATATATTGATAATGTTGGATTAATACTATAATTTAGATACATTCGAAGAAGTAAAATCTAGAGTTTTAAATTTGGTAAATTCTATTTAATAATAACTTACATGAAACAAACCCTTATTAGGCTTTGTTCTAGGCTTGGCCATTACCCAGGGCTTACTAATAGGCTTAACCTTGATCTTAATTCATGGTTTATGGGTATATGCTTATAGCAATGTGTAAGAAGTTAAGTTATTTAGTGATCATGATGCCAGTACTTACAATCTCAAACTTTCTTGATAGAATTCAATGTGTTCTCTCATGTATGTGTCACATTCTATGATCAAGTTGTTTACCATGTTAATTGACATGTGACTGGTTTGAAAAAGTTAACAAAGTAAACAAGTATTCAGGCAATGCTAGAGGATGTGGGTGGCAAACGATTGGTGCCTTTGTCCATCTGGGAGCTTTTTACTTTGTAAGTATTTCTTCTTCCCTTCTATTTGCTTTTGTCTCTCATGGTGATCAGGGGTACCAGGAAACATGAACTCTGGGTAAATGTTTGGTGGTCATACTTGTTGTTATTATAGTTTCCAACAATCTAGACTTTACTATAATTAGGCATTTCTGGTTTAGAGGTGTCAGGGATGGTCATTCGTATGTAGTAAATCAACAGTTGGACACGATCATGTGTGCCCTTACGTAGAGATGCATAGGATTTGAGCTAATTTTTTTTATTTGATAAAATGCCTAAATGACTTGACAAACAGGGAGTGGACCTAACATGAGATTCTAGACTTTACTATAATTAGGCATTTCTGGTTTAGAGGTATCAGGGATGGTCATTCGTATGTAGTAAATCAACAGTTGGACGCGATCATGTGTGCCCTTACATAGAGATGCATAGGATTTGAGCTAAAAAAATTTATTTGATAAATTGCCTAAATGACTTGACAAACAGGGAGTGGACCTAACATGAGATTCTGGGAAGGACATGCTGTTTAAATCCTTATTGTTTGTGTAACTGAAACAGGAAAAACTTTTGAAACAATAAATCCAAGAACGGTAGAGGTGATAATAAGGGTGGCAGAAGGAGATAAAGAAGATATTGACTTGGCTGATATCAACCTCCAATTCAAATGCTCATGTACTTGCAAGAGTAATTTCTAAGTGTTAATTAATTCTTCGACATTGGTAAAAGAAATTATGTAGATAGTTGTGCTTAGATTAGTCGTTGCATAAACCTCCCTCCACTAGTCTTTTTCTAACAATTTCTTACATTCTTATTAAAAATGGGTAGTTTTGCTCAACTTGATAAGTATCACACGTATCAGACCTAGAAGGAATACAAAACCCAATTCTATCAAATTTATTTTTTTAGACATCTCACATATAACACAGGAATGTAAGGATATGTCGATTATACTAAAAATAAGCACGTGATAGATAAAGCCGTTTACTAGGAGCCTAAGAATAAGGTGTTCATCAGGATTGTGTTATTTGAATTTCTTGTTCTTTTTATTTATTTTGAATAAGTATAAACTCCATTCACCCAAGGACCGCTTCCACATAACCATGAAATTCTTAAAGAAAACCTCCTCATTTTGGTAGCTGCCTTGGCCCAGCTAAAGAAATTTCTCATGCACTATTTTGGTGAGAGTTTACATAAGGAGCACTATGTTTATGCAAAATATCAATGGTGAGAGTTTTGTTTGAAAAAAAAATCCAAGCAAATATAGCTATGACAACTTGGTATCCAAAAAAGAATTCACGAAAAGAAATAAGGTTATTAGAATCTGAGTTTTTCAATTCCTATTCCTTGTTATCAATTTTCCCATATGTTATATCTATAGCCTATAGGTTCTCCTAGATTCACCTACTCCAAGTTTTATCTCAAGATTTGCCCTCCTTAACAGACTACGTTTCTTGTTGCATGGTCAACAAACCAAATTACTATAGTCTATAGCCCTTTTCAAAGGAAGGGGCTATTGGGATATCACTTATAATCGGTAATAAGATGCACCATCTTGGTTTTTTTAATTCAAATAACTGGTTTTTTGTTCTCGCATGAATGTATGGTTTCAGGAGAGAGGGCAAATAATGATGAAATTTGAAGACTTAGTAGACAAGTATATAGATGAGGTAGTTGCTTTGGATGTTCTAGATGCTGGTAAGTTTCTCAGTTGGGGAAAGATGTTGGACATTCCACAATCTGCAAATGTACTAGGATATTATACAGAAGATGCAGATAAAATCCATGGAGAGATGTTAAAAATGTCTCTTGAGCTTTTTGGGTAGACTTAGTTGGAGCCTGTAGGTGTTTCAGGACACATTATCCCATGTAACTTTTCCTGTACAATGTTCTTCACAAAGGTTTCCCTGCCTTAGATACTAGGTGCGCAATGATAGTCAGACCTGCTGAACGAACGACACTTTCGGCTCTTTATTACGCCCATCTTGCTAAGTTGGTAATGTTTAATTTAGATTACTTTTATATGTTCTTAATGTTTCTACTATGTCTTATATTTGTTACTTATTTTTAAATGTGAAGATCGTGATATTTGCTTGATCCTATTTTGCTTTACTTGTTCTTTTCTCAAACATATCAGGCTGGTATCCCGGATGGCATGCTAAATGTTGTTTATGGATTTGGTCAGAAAGCTGGTACAACCATATGCTCTCATATGGACATTAATAAGGTGAATCTCTAGTCCATCTTCCACTCTTCCCATACATACACATTGATACATATGTCAAGATTTGTTCTTGCATATTTTCTCTTTACGGAGGTTCACTCTCTGCAAATTGTATTATTTATCATTTTTAATCGTTATATTGAAATATAGATGGAGTTTTGTGTATCTATCATTCAAGAATTTTAGCCTGGCAATTTACAATCCTCTCATCTGTTGTTTTCAGTAAGTTCCAGATCAACATTTATATATTTACTCTTCTTTGTTGCATGTTTCTTTCAAGTAAGAGATGCATGTATGTTGTTTCCTTTACATCCCTCAACACCACAGCCAGTAAAAGAACAAATCATTCTGAGAGTTTAAGAACATCATGGTACAACTTGTTTGGGTAAAGCTTACACTGCAAATGTGCTGCATATAAAATGCTAGGGACTAAGAGTTATATTTGCAGGATTTGAAACAAACTTGTTTAATTCAAAGTGTAACAAAAATACTGCACATTTTCATTGATACATATAGAGTGCAAGATTGACAAGTACATAAGCACATAATGTATATACATAATGATGGAAGTTTTATGAACATGAACATAGGCTTGGAATTAGTTGTGCGTTGATGGTGCAAGTGGTATCTGAAACATTCAATTTTTGAGTTTGTTTCATTTAGTGTCTAGAGTAGGCATCAGCATTATCTTGTGGTTATCCAACGTCAGTAAATGCACATGGAGCGACTACAGCTGAACTGACTAACTCTGAACAGATAAGTGGGTTTCTAACTCTTTGTTCTAAAAAGTCAAGCTTATGTATTTTACAGAGTATGAACAAGTAATAAGAATGTCTCCTTAAAGAAAACATAACTTCTATTCGAATAGATTATTTTCTATTGGAATAGAACTGAAAGATTCCTTCTGTTCGAATAACTTTTAATGTTGTTCGAATATTTTGCAACAGTTTGAATTGTATTCGAATAGAATTATTTTTATTCGAATAATTTTCACGAGTTGTATTTCTATTCGAATAAATTAATTGTTGTTCAAATAACTTTTATCAGCTTGATTCCTGTTCGAATAGATTAATTTCTATTCGAACAGAGCCCGTGTTTTTTGTTTTCCTTCTTAAGATATACTTACTTTTTTTTAAAGACTCACTTCATGAAAACCTATTTTTTGAGGACTTATTTTTTAGAGTGAAGAGAGATCTATCTTTGAGAGATTCAAGAGAGAATCAAATCACTCAAACCTTGAATCAATCAATTGATCAATAAAGCTTATTCATGTATTGAAGAACTGGATTGAAGAACTTGAGCGATTCAAGATTATGAGCTTCGACGTGAGATTGGAGCGAGGTGTTGCGAGAATGGGAAATTGATTACAAGAAGATTAATTGGAAGAGAGATAACCATGGGAGGTTCTTATCGAGTCTATAAGTGATTAAATTATTGTAATCTTTTTTTAATAGTGGATTGTTTAGTTGTTGGGTGATTCGATAGCGACCTGTAGGTTTTTCTCCTGAGAAAGGTTTCCCACAGGGTTACAAATCTTTGCCTTGTCTTTAATTTATATCGCTTGCTTGACATTAGATAATCGTATCAACTTGATTTAGGTTAAGCGTAGACCATTAATTCAAAGGAATTATGAACTATTGATTTAGACCTAAAACAATCAAAATTAGTTAGTCTCAGGCTACTAGTTATTTTAATTGGTATCAGAGCGGTTACGCTTCGAGGTTTAATAAACTAAGCGTGGATCCCAGATAGTTTGCTTGAGAATAATGAGTTCTGAGAAGTTTGGAGGTCCTATAAATTGCCCTCCAGCCTTTGATGGTAAAGAATACCCATACTAAAAAGTCTGAATGATTGCATACTTGCAATCAATCGGAGAAGATATATGGATTGCTGTTGAGGATGGATGGACACCACCTACTGTGATGCAAGGCCAACCAGGGAGTGCTATTGAGGTCCTTAAGCCTATAAACCAATGAGCAAGAGAAGAAAATGATATTGTTGGTTATAATTCTAAAGGCCTCAATGCGATCTTTACGGCTGTGAGTCAAAGTGAGTTTCGACATATCTCTGCATGTACCACTTCTAAAAAAGTTTGGGACATCCTAGTTCGAACTCATGAAGGTGATGATACAATCAAAGAAAGTAAGCTTCAAATGCTTATTCGCAATTTGAGAATATCAGAATGAGTAAAAATAAATCTTTTGATGAGTTTTTGCGAGTCTAAGTGATATTGTAAACAATAGTATCGCATTAGGAGCTCCTTATTATGATGTTCAAACTGTTCGCAAAGTCCTAAAGTCTCTTCCTAAGAGCTTTAGATCCAGACGTGATGCTATCGAGGAAACTCTAGATCATAAAAAAATGAAACCCGATACATTAGCTGGAAAATTGCGAACGTTCGAACTTGAAATGTGAATGGAAAATGCTGAGAAGAATAAGAGTGTTGCTTTCAAGTCTTCATCTTACTCCACTTCTTCCAAAGGTTCCAAAGAGGTTGATCACTCATATATCTCAAATGATGATGAAGGTTCAGATATAGATTTATCAATTTCTTTTATTAGTCAACAATTTAAAAAATCTTGAAGAAACGTCAGTTTCAAAAACAATAACAAAAACAAGGGCAATCAAGGAACTATAAACCATGACCTCATGAGCGGGTCAAGACTTATAACTGGCAGACCTACAGTGATACTGACCTTAGTCAAGTTGAATGTTATAAATGTCATAAGTTTGGTCATTATGCCCATAACTGTCCTATTAAAAAAATATGGAATGAATCATAAAGCTATGAATATCAGGGTTACTTGGGATAACAGTGATGATGAACATGATAACAATGAAAGTCATCCCAAGTAGTTGATACCATAAATTATTGTGCATATCTTGCGGTCCTTAATTATGGCAATAATAACATTGATGTTTTTGAACTTAAAATTTATTATGAAAATTAGAGTAATCAAGAACAAAACAAGTTTGAGGACTCGAGTCTCAAGGACTTGAATGATCAGACTCTCTTCAAGTGTATGAAACTAGGTAAACTAAACAAAGTCTTGAAAGACCAAGTTAATGCACTTAAGTGTGATCTTAAAAACAAAACTAAGAATACAAGTCACAAGATAGAGGCACTTGAGAGTGAGAAACAAGGCCTTCATGGTAAAGTTTTTCTATTGGAAAAAGAAGTTAATGATGCAAAAGAGAAAATGAAATTAACTTTGGACGAACTTCATTCGGCCAAGCTTGACGTAATTCTATCTCAGCAAAAACTTGAGAAGTTCAGTCATGGGGCCATGAACATTGATAAAATGTTATCTATGGGAAAGACGGATAGTGATAAAAGGGGTCTAGGATATAAGGAACCTCTTCCAAATGCCAAGACTCCTCAAATAACTAAGTTTGTGAAAGTAACTACTTCTACTTTGGTGGCCAAATATAACATGATATCCACTACTCGTAATCACACCAAGCGGGCCTCTTATTCTTAAATTTATTATTATAGTTTATGTGGTCGAAAAGGACATATTGCATCTTACTGTAGATTTGCTGGACCTTATCAACCACATGCTTGTTCTTTCAATGGATATAAATATAGTTCTAATGTGATTTCTACTAATGAGAAAAGTGAGAATGTGTCTAGATATTTTGCACCAAAAACTACAGGTCGAAGAACTCTTCGAAGCATTTGGGTACAAAAGTTAGACTTGGCACCTCAGATAAGGTGCGATGTTGCAATAACTCCTCTGAATGCTTTCAAGTCAGTTCAATGGTATATGAATAGTGGATGTTCTCATCATATGACTGGTGATGAGTCTAAGCTCAGTCACCTAGAGGATATTCAGGGAGGTGATGTTACTTTTCGTGATGAGAGCATATCTCCTGTGGTAGGAAAGGGAAAGGCCAAAGGACTTGCTACTCCAGCAATTGATAATGTTCTCCTGGTTAAGGGGCTGAAGGAAAATCTTCTTAGTGTCAGTCAGCTATGTGATACAGATCACACTGTTACGTTTTCCAGAGGTGGATGTGATGTTTTGAACTCTTAAGGACAATGTGTGATGCATTCTACTAGAACCGCTAATAACTGTTATGTTATTCAACAAGAAGTTATTCTATGTAACAAAGCAAAACTGAATGATGTGGACTTATGGCATCAAAGGTTGGGACATATAAACTTTAATGATTTTTCCAAGATTACAAGTAAAGAGCTTATTCGGGGAGTTCTGAAGTTGGAAAGATTGAGCAACGTAGTGTGCGGTCCTTGTCAAATTGGCAAGAAAATAAAGAGCATTCACAAGAAGTCCAACAATATTGTTACTACCCGGACTCTTGAGCTAATACACATGGACTTGATGGGTCCTATGAGAACGACATCCTTGGGAGGTAATATGTATATTTTGGTAATGGTAGATGATTTCACCCGTTATACATGGATAGCGCTTTTGTGTGAGAAGTCTAATACTTTTGAAGAATTCTGTAGCATATCACTTCAAATCCAAAATGAGAAAGATTGCTCTATTGATAAAATTCGAAGTGATCATGGAGGAGAGTTTAAGGATACTGGGGTGATTGAGTATTGTACTTCTAATAGGATTAAACATGAATTCTCTGCTCCAATCACTCCACAACAAAATGGATGTTACAGAAAGGAAGAATAGGGCTCTTCAAGAAATGGGATAAGTCTTACATCACAGCAAGGATCTTCTGGCACATTTTTGGAGGGAGGCCATTCATACTGCGTGTAATACTATTAATAGAGTGTATCTACATCCACTTACTTTAAACACGCCCTATGAACTGTGGTTTGGAAGGAAGTTGAATGTCAACTACTTTCGGGTTTTTGGGAGTAAATGTTTCATCTTTAGAGATTGGGAGAACATTGGGAAATTTGACTCTCGGAGTGATAAAGGTATTTTATTGAGATACTCAACAAATAATAGAGCTTTTCGAGTCTATAATTTGAAGACCAATGTGATGATGGAGTCTTGTAATGTGGCTGTTGATGATACTTGCACCATTGGTTCTGCAGATGTGGGAGAAGATGATAGTACAACAAAAAATCTAAAAACATCTACTACTGACATTCTTGCGTCGAGCCCTACATCAAAGGTTGGTTCTCCTTTGCTTACTCCACCACTTCCAGCTCCACCACTCCCTTCTACCCCAAGTGTACCATAACCCGGATGGCATCAAGTTTGTAAGAATCACTCACATGCAGATATCATCGGGGATGCTACCTCTCGGGTTCAGACTAGAAGCCAACACCATGAGACGGTATACTGTGTTTGTTATGTTTTTGTGATAGAACCAATAACGGTAAAGGAAACTCTTTCAGGCGAATATTGGCTACATGCAATGCAAGATGAGCTTCGCCAGTTTTGACGTCATGATGTTTGGGATTTGGTTCCACGTCCTTCAAGTACAAATATCATTGGAACTAAATAGTTTTATAAGAACAAATATGACGAACTTGGGAATATAATTCGAAACAAAGCTAGATTGGTCGCTCAAGGGTACAACCAAGTTAAGGGGGTTGATGTTGCTGAAAAGTTTGCTCCTACTGCAAGGCTTGAGTCTATTCACCTACTGCTTGCTCTTGCTTGCCATCAAAAGTTCAAGTTATATTAAATGGATGTGAAGAGTGCTTTTCTGAATGGGCTCTTATAGGAAGAGGTGTGCGTGATCCAACCAAAAGGGTTTGAGGATCCTCATCATCCAGATCACTTATTCTACTTGAAGAAGGCTCTTTACGGTTTGAACAAGCTCCTCAAGCATGGTATGAACGGCTCTCTAATTTTCTCTTAGCTAAGGAATTTGTTCGAGGGGGAGTTGATAAAGTGTTATTTATCCAACGGAAGGGAGGCGCGATGTTTGTTGCACAAGTATATGTAGATGATATTGTGTTTGACTCTACTTCGAGTTTACTAACCACTTCTTTTGTAACTTTAATAAAAAGTAAATTTGATATGAGCATGGTTGGGGACCTAACTTATTTCTTAGGTCTCCAAATACGTCAAGTGGATAAAGGAATGTTTGTTTCTTAATCCACGTATGTCAGAGATCTTGTGAAGAAATTTGATCTCTCTTTTGCAAAACATGACAGGACACCCATGAGTACCACTACAAAGTTAAGGACTCGGTAGGTAAGGATGTTGATCAAAAGATGTATAGAAGTATGATAGGTAGTTTACTTTATCTTACTTCTACTCATCCTGATATTATGTTTAGTGTATGTATTTGTGCTCGTTATCAAGGTAGTCCGAAAGAGTCCCATTTACAGGATGTTAAGCGTATTATTCGTTATGTATGTGGGACTTTTAATTTTGGCTTATGGTATTCGTCACATGATACAACTTCTGAGGTTATTGGGTATTCCAATGCAGATTGGGCAGGTAATGCAGATGATAGGAAGAGCACTTCTGGTGGATGCTATTATATTAGAAAAAAATTTGTGGCTTGGCAGAGCAAGAAGCAGAATTGTATTTCTCAATCCACAGCAGAAGCGGAGTATATTACTACAGGTAGTTGTTGCACTCAATTGATTTGGATGAAACAGATGGTGCATGACTATGGAATAGTCCAGGGGACGATGTCAGTTTTTTATGATAATACGAGTGCGATCAATATCTCCAAGAATCCTGAACAACATTCCATAACCAAGCACATCGACCTTCAATTCCACTTAATCCGTGATCTTGTTGAGCGCAAGATAGTCAGTATTGAGTATGTTCATACAGAGAGTCAGTTAGCATTTTTTTTACCATGTCGTTAGATGCTATGAGGCTTGAGCTTCTGAGATGGTCTATTGGTGTCTGCCCTATTGATTAGGTATGTCTTTTACTTCCTCTTTATACTATTTTGTTAGATTATCACAGTGATATATGCTTGGTCAGATATGTTTTATAATTTAATGCTAGGACAATTCCATATAGTGTTTACTTGGATTTGATTTCTCTCATGGCAGTTAACTATCGCATGCTTAGATAGATAGACACTCATTGACATTATACTTTAGGATACATGTAGAGACTTTGTACCTAATGCTATGTGAGGATCTGACCTTATTTATGAGCTTCGAGTGTTATGACATTTACTTCTCTCTTTGATCTTGTTGTTTGTGATCTCATTTCATTTCCTTACTCAATTGTCAAATGGTAACTTCAAGTTCGAGTTAGTCTAATAAAACATTCCCTATACTTGATTCGAGGCGAAAAATACTATGTGGGACCGAAGATATGATAATAGGCTTTTTATTGCTACACACTTTTTGGCCTTCGTTATTCATAACCATATTTTTATCCACTTGTAGTCCTTTGTGCCTGAAAATAAGCCTTACGTTTTTCTACCCAAATCTTTTATTCATTTACCCGTTTGTTCTGAGACTTTTCAGTGAAAAAATATAAAGAGGGAGGGGGTTAGAAAAGCTAAATGAAAAAATAGATTTTTTTTCCCCATATCTTTGATAATATGTAACTTTGGGTCTTAAAAAAAGAAAAAAAAAGGGGGAACAAGAAAAGAAAAGAAAAAAAAGGGCAAGATGTAGGGGGAAAAGTGTTCTGATATATGTGTACTCCTTAAAGAGGAAGACTGTCAATTGGCAAACTCTTTTTGAAGGAAGAAAAGGAAAGAGTGTAACTGTAGTCTCAGAATGCCAGCAAAAGACCTACTCCATCATATGCCTACTCGTGCCTACATTATAACCTTTTCAAGGCCTGTTTGATCTTGAGTTTTGCACATTTAGTTTAGTGGAGATGAGAGATATTGAGTCTATATTAATTAATTTGACACCATTAATGGCAATTGATTTCCTGTCAATGAGATCTTCCAGCTCACAGTGCGCTGCTTATTTGATGAAATATGATTTTTTCTATGCATATTATTCATATTCATATTTCACACAGAGTGTTAGCTAGTCAATTCTCAGTGATTTCGAGTGACCACGGATGAGAGGCCTAAGTTGAAGCAACTTTCCTTATAGTATTTTATTTTTGGATGTTGGGCCTGTTGAATGCATGGTACTATTTTACGCTGATTGCGTACACACATACTCTGAGTAAATACTTATTTTGTCTGAATTTTCTATTGAATGATTTCCTATCTGATATTCATATAGCTTGTGATTAATCCCTGATCTAGCGTAGATAGGGGGAGTATTGCTTACTTATTATTTTATTATTCCTTCTAGTTTGTTGTTTTTCCAGTTGTGTTCCATTTCGTTTTTGTTCTGTTTAAGAAAAACAAAAACACTGTTCGAATAATAATAAAAATTATTCTAATATTTTGCCTCAGCGCAATTTTATTAAAATAGATTTATCATTTTATTCGAATATTTTTCCCCAGTTGATTTTTATTTATTTCAGCTCAACTTCTATTCAAATAGAAAAAAAAAATTATTCGAATATTTTTCCTCAGTATGATTTCTTTACAATGCACAACTTTTATTCGAATAGAATTTTTTCTATTCGAATACATTTCGCAGTTTTTGTTTTAAAAAAAATAAAAAAAATCATTCATCTATTTTTTTTTCTTTTATTCACTCTCTCACTTTTATTCGAATACAATCAGCACTGCCACTCTTTTTCTCTCTTTCTCTCTCGAATCCCACCAAGTTTTGGAATTCCATACTCGTAAACATTGTGCTTGATTCCCTCTTTGTAAAAGTTGCATTTAGAATTTCATGATTCGAAGCTTGGCGGTCCAATTAGTGGTTTTATCTCGACAGTTTTTACCCTAATTTCGTGATTGGACTCCTTCTCAATGTGGTAAGCATGATCTACTCTCTCTCCTTCAAGTTTGTTGATCAATTTGTCACTGTGTGCTTTGGATTTTTTGTTTCGAATTGGGATTGAATATTGTTGTTTATGAATTGAAACACTCAAATTGGAGGTGTTCTTGTTGCTTGGGATCTAATTCAATCAAATTGGAGTTGTTTGTTTCGAATTGGTACTGTGGTTTAGTTTTGGATTTGAGGTTCTTGAAGTGGAATAGTAATTTTGATTTGGTTGTGTTAATTTGCAATTGGAACTGTCAATTGGGGATTGGAGTACGTTGTAATTTCTTGCAGAGTTTTGGGTTGATCATTTGGTGATTGTTTACCTGCGGTGGTGAAGAGGTGTTTGTGTAATTCATTGGGTTCCCTTGCTTAACCGTGTTGGTTAGGTTTGGGGAAGTGGTGGTTTTGATTTTCATGCAGGTTGTGTGAGGTGATTGTTGGGGTTTGTGTTTGATATTGTTTACAAAGGATTCTATATATACTATACTGATATGGCAAGGGTTAAACACCCTCAGGAGAGGTTTCCTATTCCCAATTCAAGCAGTACGACAAAACTGGGACGGACGGCTCGAGGTACTAGAACGGGTTCTCGTTACACTAACCCTCTAGACTCTCGACGAGGAGGAGCTAGTGGAGCTGGGGAGTCTAGTGCAAGAGCACGAGTTCCTAATCTTCCCCATTTGTCAACCCCAAAATCAGGGTTTAAGTTTAGAGGATATCAGAAAGAGGTGACTCTAGATAGGGAGGAGCTGCGTATGAAATATCCAGACATCTCCACGATTTTTGATATTTTTGCTATACATGGTTGGACTGTGATTATAAAACCTCAGTTGTAGTGCTACCCTCGATTAGTGCGACTCTTTTATGCTTCTCTTCACGCTGTGCAAGGCACAGGAATTGATAGGACGTTAGGGTCTCAGTAGATGGGTCTGAGTTTCATATAGACTCGGATAATATCCGGAAAGCTTTTGGTCTAGGAGAGTCTGACAATCCCGATGTGGATTATTTGGCGTGGCTTCCGGTTCTTAGTCAGTTTCCTCCCAAGGAGGAGATGGAGCAGGAGCTTATTGTTGCTAGAAAGAAGAACGGTCCCTATATTAAGCGCAAGAACCTGAGCCCAGCTCTCTACCTTTTCCATATGGTGGCTCATAAGAACATCATTCCCCAAAAGAGGAATAAAAATGTTCTGGTGGGCAATATACTTTATCTAGTATATCTTTACGCTAAGGAGATCAGTATTGACTTGGTCCTCATTATCATGCATGAGATGATTGCCACGGCAAACCCGGATCAGCAGACACAAACTTTTCCTTAAAGAAGATTCATCTCTCAGCTTCTGACTGAGATAGGGTATACTATTCGTCCAGATGAGGAGGTTGACGCAGAGAACGAGGTTATTAACTCTCGGTATTGGGAGAAAAGCAGAAAGCATATGATCGTAGAGGCAACGTCTGAGACCAAAGGGGATGCAGAGGACTCGGAATTGAGTCTGCACCTGCTAGACGAGTTGCGAGACCTTTTACTTCCAGGACTGCTACTACTTCTGTACCTAGTACTTCTACATCTACTCCTACTGGATTAGTCCCACATGATTTTGCTTCTCTATACAGCTATATGGAGTCTTTTTCAACTCAGATAGAGTCTCGTTTTAGTGGTATGGATACTCAGATAGCTCGGCTCTAGACATTTGTTGACGGATTGAGTAGTATAGTGTGAGCCTTGTTGAGTGGTCCTCCCGCTGCATACACAGCTGAGGAGTCTTAGGTCTTTTGAGATTTTTGTTTTAGCCAGTATACTTTAGAGTAATAGTCTTTTGTGTTTTGTCTTTTCAGTGACTTTTTTGTGATTCTGCTCTCTTTAGTGCATGTATCTTCTGTATGGAACCTTTATTTTGACTTTACTATGTATTAATCGTTCCTTTTATGCATGGATACTTTTTTCATGATATTTACTCGTTCATAACTGTTATTTAATTTGCCATGTCAGATATGGTTTTATTTTCCCCTTTCTTTTTGCTTGATTACCCTTTGTTCTTTTGTGTTAAAAATAGAGAAAGATGTTTCTGACAGGTAAGTCAGGTAAGTTTTTTTTATCCTCTGAATTCCTTATTTTGAATATGAACGGTTACATGATATAGCTTGTTTAGTGTACAGGGATTTCAGAGGCTAAGCTCTTGAGTATGGATGTTCTGTGAGTGAGTCAGTCCATCGAGTTTGTATTTTTTAGTTATTATCTCTAGTTCTAGTTTTGACAGAAAATGAACCAAAGGAGGAGATTGAAACATCCAATTTTAGAGTTTGTTTCATTTAGCATCTAGAGTAGGTGTTAGCATTATCTCGTGGTTATTCGGCGTCAGTGAATGCATGTGGAGCGACTGCAGCTGGACTGACTGACTCAGAAAAGGTAAGTGGGTTTCTAACTCTTTGTTCTAAAAAGTCACGCTATGTATTTTATAGAGTATGAAAAAGTAATAAGAATGTCTCCTTAAAGAAATCATAACTTCTATTCAAATAGATTATTTTATATTCGAATAGAACTGAAAGATTCCTTCTGTTCGAATAACTTTTAATGTTGTTCAAATATTTTGTAACAGTTTGAATTGTATTTGAATAAATTATTTTTGTTCGAATAATTTTACCAGTTGCATTTCTATTCGAATAGATTAATTGTTGTTAGAATAACTTTCATCAGTTTGATTCTTGTTCAAATAGATTAATTTCTATTCGAACAGAGCCTGTGTTTTTTGTTTTCCTTCTTAAGACATACTTACCTTTTTTTAAAGACTCACTTCTTGAAAACCTATTTTTTGAGGATTTGTTTTTTAGAGTGAAGAGAGATCAATCTTTGAGAGATTCAAGAGAGAATCAAATCACTCAAACCTTGAATCAATCAATTGATCAAAAAACCTTATTTATGCATTGAAAAACTGGATTGAAGAACTTGAGCGATTCAAGATTAGGAGCTTCGACGTGAGATTGGAGCAAGGCGTTGCGAGAACGCGGAATTGATTGCAAGAAGATTAATTAGAAGAGAGATAACTATGGGAGGTACTTATCGAGTTCGTAACTGATTAAATTCTAGTAATCCTTTTTTAATGCTAGATTGTTTAGCTGTTGGGTGATTCGATAGCGACCTGTGAGTTTTTCTCCTGAGAAAGGTTTCCCACAGGGTAAAAATCTTTGCCTTGTCTTTAATTTCATTGCTTGCTTGACATTAGATAATCGTATCGACTGCGTAGACCATTAATTAAAAGGAATTATGACCTATTGATTTAGACCTAAAACAATCAAAATTAGTTAGTCTCAGGCGACCAGTTATTTTGTATCTCTTCTAATAATAACTTTATGCACTAATTGGTATCGAAAAGTAAGAATAGCTTACCTTTTTGTTTCAATTCGATAATGCTTACAGTTCCAATATAGTTGTACTTTATTTCTTATTTTTTTATTGTATTCAAGCTAAAAAGGCGAAAGAGTCTACGACTCAACTATCCCTATCAAAATTGGCTCGTGTAGCTAAGTTACTTCTTAGGATAATTTGATAGAAAAGGCAATCTAGGTCTGGTTCCTGTCGTATATTTTGGTCTTTTGTATGTATTGGAAATATGTTGAATTTTTTTCTAGCATCAACCAAATATTGAAGGATTTATAGTTCTCGATTACTGACATACATTATGGCCATCAATTTATGAAGTTTACATTTCTCCCTTAAAAGTAACTTATTGATATGTTGCATTTGTTGTTGTAGTGTTTGTTGATTTGTTGATACGTTTAATAGGTCGAGGGAGTGGGAGAAATAATAGATTCCAAGACATGTATTTGAGAGCTACCGAGGATGATACTTTCGAATGCTACGTTGAGGACAGAGTTAGATATAATACCCAAAAAAGTTTGTTAATAGATTGTTGTAATCTGTATTTCTAAGTTGATTCTTTTATAACTTTGTCCTTAATGATTCTGGTTTGCCTTGTAGTCTACACTATTGTGCTTTTGAAATGAGATTAAGCCTCAACATTCATTAATATTTAGTATTTTAAATTGTGAGATGCATACCTATTTTTAGTCATCAAATAATATATCTTCAGCAATAATGGATACTAGAGTTTTTTGTCAGTTATCCAAAAAAAGTGTCGAACCTCTCATTGGTAGGCCTATCATGCAGATAAGCAAGATAGTTTTGGTCCGGTAAAGATGGAGTCATGGAGAGGCCATAATAGATTGCTTGAATTAAAAATGCGCTTTCAAGAGCCGTTTTTAATGTAGTCTGCACTAGTTATTATACCAAATTGGCCTAAACCACCAAGAGTCCCATTGAGCAGCTCTAAATTTTGCTCTTTTAAGAATGTTATGAGTTCTCATTTGCCTGTTACGATATCGAGGTATCTATTTATACCAGGACAACCCAATTATGCCATAATATGGATAGTATTATTTTATTTTTATAAAATTTTAAATATAATAGATTTTTCCAGCGATAGTTTCTGAGCTTCTCAAAATTTTAAAAAAGATCGAATAAACTTCTTTGAATTTTCAAACTGGTCTCGGTGTCCTTGTGTACAGAGTTTACCGAAGTTGTGTTTGATGTTGTATCTGCAAAAGATTTACCGCCTTTTCATTTCTAATATATAATTCAATCCCAAAGTAATAGTAACCTCTGAAACAAATGACTTTCAGATGTCTTCATAATTTTCTTCATGATTTAAGATATTTTCTTGCATTATCATAAGATCATTATTACTTGATAAGTGAAGAAACAATAATTCAGTTCAAAACTAAGAAGAATGCAAACTTTAATTTGCCAGATTTAGGGTTTATTAGTGTTTATGAAACTAAATTATTAAGGCAAAGAAATTATGACGATGTTTATAGAGGAAAATAAATACACATGTAATAGACCATGAATATATGGTTGTAGGAAATAACTTATAATTTGATAGAAAACAAAAGGTACAATTAAAATATAAAAATGACATAATAAATAACTACATTTTTATTAGAATTCCTAATTGCATAATCAGTAGGTTTCTAACCCAAATCTGCAACTTGGGCAACTGTTTTGCTCTTTCGAACAAAAAATGTAAACACTGACTGTGGAATTGGTGATTACAAGGCATTGTAGTAAGTATGTTGTTTTCGGCAAAGGTTCTTTGACAGCAAGCGCACTTCAATGTATTATCATTTCCTCCTGTCCCATATTTGTGTTGTTTCAACATGAGAATTGCTGAAAATTGTGGTGGCTGCATAATATGTTTGTACCTCCGTACCCCATCTTCGGTATAAGTTTGGCAAATTCCAAGTTTTAAATAAATAGTCAAAGCTGATTTCTTTCTGTTAAGTGTTTCAAAGACATGGAACTTGATATTTGTTAAAAACCAGTCATAATTCCTGTCCCAAAAATCATCACCGATGATTATTCCCGGATCTTTTCGGCAAGCATTCTTCAATAGCTCTAAAGTCCTCTGACGGCCAGCTTAGGAAAGGATCGACCATAAATTTAACTCAATTATCTTATCAATGGATGAATCTACTTTTGTTTTTAGCAAAACTTGATCTCTAGCTTGAATAGTTTCATTGGTTATTACTAACGATATTTGCGAATAGAGCTTAGTATGAATAGCGCAAGGTGGAGAGACATTTGAGAAAGCCTTGTCAACATTTTCAATCCCAATGATATCCATGTGTGTATCCATTAATTAAAGGTGTTGACTAATATTAGAAATAATGCTAGGAATAGAAGTAAGTCCTGTAATAGGTAATAATTAATTGTTGGTGAATATTTGATAGTGCATAACAGTTCTTCTGTGTTCATATTACTTCTCTAGAATTATTGCTCGATATCTTACTTTTTAGTACGTTTATTGTGGCTAGATATGCAATCCCTGCATCTATGATCTCTAAATTTTCTTAAGATATAAAATTGCAAACATGCAACATGTAGCAATAAATTGTATCTTTAAATATACTATACAAGAATCAAGTATTAATGATAGTATTTAAAAGTTGAAGATGATCAACTGCTAGTAAACTTAGGTTTTAGATTAATTATAAGTGTTGTAGATGCTCCATAAGAACCAAAACGTTCAAAGTTTAGAGAAATTATGAAATAACTATATAAAACTTATATAAGGAGGGGCAATTACCTGCTATAGAGAAAAGAAAATACTGTCACAGGAAACCTATGCTGAGAATTACTAGTCTAGGTTTTTTATAGTGCTAAGGCTAGAGTTTCATTATAGCTAAAGTCTATATAAAGAAGATAAGTATTAAGAGTTTTGATAGATGAGAAGTATAACAATGCACAGCCTTCCGCTTCTTCATTGGGTCTGAAGTGATCAATTTCTACATATAAAGAAAATTCAAAGATAACCAATTTAGAGATGAAATGGAAAGAATCATTTTCACATACGTTTCTATGACCACATTCTATGCAGAAAGAAGTCCTCTTTATAATAAGATTAATTCCTCACAATTTGAACAGAAGAACTTTCGAATTCATTCAAAAAGAGAGGATTTATAGTCCTCGAGAGTTAGAACATAATCTTGTAAGAAGTACCTGAGTTGGACATAAAACTAACACAACACAAATCAGGAAGCTAAAATCTGCATAACAAAACAATAACAACAAATAATAAGGCAAAAAAGAACTTACCACACTTCTCATAAAAATCTCTCTACTCACAAAGTAACTGCATGGCATTGTTTATAATGCTCTCATAATACTAATGAAAGGTTTTTTGAAATGAAGAAAGCCATCACACTCTTAATGAGCCTAAGAGAACCACACTTGGCAAGCAATGTATTCAGAACACTGTCGTACTCTTGATCCGCCTGGTCCAATGTTGTTAGAAGCGTGAGTTTGTTATGGTTATTATTGGGTGCTACACAAGCTGTATTTTTTATTGGGAATAGAGGACCACCATAAAATATATCTAAGAAGATTCGAATTTTATCGCCCGAATGCAGAGGAGCCACTATCAATCATTGCACAACATGAGTTCTATCAAGATTGGTACCGCACAACCCGTTCCATTACCTCTATTCATCGATTCCTATATGATACTGCTGGTAACAAACATCTAAAATATAGGGGTCCTTGCACCACCATGCATTTGGAGCGCCTTTTTTAATTTAATATAGTAAAGTCACCTTTATATAAACTTCCAAGGTTATCCAAGATTGAACACAAATTTTCAAATAGTTAACCGTTTGTACCTTCATCAATAGACAGCAGTTAGTGAGCAACGATCAGCTTGAGTTATTTGGTTAGCCTTTTCGATTCATTTGAACCGTTTGATATCAATAATTTTTTTTCCTACTGAGTCAATTGATTGGGAGGAAAATGATTATTGAGGAGGAACTGCATTGCAGGGTGAGAATGGACAACGGGTTATCGGAGATCTTAGTGCCATAAATAGGACAGTTCTGCTAGATTTGGTTGTGGATAATTAATAAGTGCGATACTAGAGCTAAAATAGAAGATTTTGAAGTTTCTAAATAGGGCATGGGTGTGGGACTAGATGACCCCAGAAAGTTTATCCATTGTATAAAGGTAGGGACGGTTCTTAGTTTTGTATCACTCTTTTATTATATGAGGCCTCTGTACCAAGGTGTTGGAGGGACTATGTGGGCAGTTTTCACGGTAGCCGTAGTCTGAGTTCAGTGTAGGTAAGTACTCTCAATATTCCACTTATAATTTTATGCATTTATATTTAAGTCCTCAATTTAAGTAAAATTAGTAATTACTTGTAATTATTTCATAGCCAAGTATACAAGCAGAATCAAAATATAGTAGTGGTTAAAGAAAATGTTAACAAGTAGCAAACAAATAACTTAAGCTCTTAAGCTGAATAAATTTTCTTTTAATTTTTTTTTTCAGGTGCAACACTTTATAAAAGCTTTAACCTAGCAACCATAACTTTTCTTGCTGGAGCTGCTGCTCTTGATGTGTATTGCTACTGGCAGCGAGTGAGTAGCTCTTCTTCCTGATGATTTCGTGTTCTTAGTTCTTGGTCTTGCTGGCTTCAAGCATTGAGCTATGTTGTAAAATCGTAGCTATTAGTTTAGGTCAGAATTCTTAAGTTTCCATTGTCCTTTTGTGATCCTGTTACATATAAATAACAGTAAGTATATCATAACTCTATTTAGAATTAATTAGATAAATGAATATAGAGAAGAATAATAAGACTGAACAAACCATGTAAGATAATTATTCGTAAAAACAATTATCATGACATCTTCGCAAGGGTAGCCCGGGTGAAAGACTAGTTCTGGAGGACCTATAAAAATAAGGATAAATAATCTGTTATTAACATAAAAACCCAATAATTTATCAGCCCACTCTTATCATCTCTTACCATAAAAATAAATGGATGGTCCGCCACAAAGTCCACTTTCAATGATGGAGCTGGACACATTTCGATACCACCAGAAGCAGTAACAGCAGCTGCCTTCGCTCCTTGCTCATTGACCACGATAAATGATCGGCGATGAACTTATGATACTTTGACTTTACCCGCTGCCATTCCATCAAGTTCAGCATCATAAAAAAATTGCAAATCTAGTTCACCTTCTTTAAGGGCTTCATAAGTTTTAAACCCAAATGATATCTTGAATTTGGGGGTCCTAAACTTCCCCACATCATAGCAGTCACTATTTTTAGAGAGTTCATATGTATACTTTTTCTAGAATTCTGAATCAGAACGAACCTTCTTCAGAAGATCCCATAGCCCATCTCTATTGTTCGGAAGCAAAATATACATTGCCAAATTGCTGCTATCCTCATATTGCTTATAAGGCAGTCGAAGCCCTTTGAAATCTTCGAAACAATGGCAAGATGGATCATCTACTGTAAGGAGTTGTAAGATCCATGAAGATTTGTTGTCCAACACGGAAAGATTTGAAGGACTGAACAAACTCAGCAATAAAGACATACGTGTATGGCTGGTTCTTGTTGTACCAGTACTGTGATTGGTTCTTTTTGGATGTTACCTCTTGCAGAATGTCTGCAACTCCTTTTCTGTTCGGGCATTTAAACCCCATGACTTTAAAAAACTCAAGAACGTTCTCACGTGAACCTTGATAGACAACTTGACCTTCTGAAAGTAGAATAACATCATCAAAAAGATCAAATGTCTCAGGGGGAGGTTGAAGGAGAAAAATGATCATGGTTGCGTCCATAATATGAACCATTTGTTTCATGAACTTCACAATCTGAAAGGTCGTGGAACTGTCCAATCCAGTTGATATCTCATCCATGAATAAAGCTTTTGCAGGTCCAACTAACATCTCTCCTGAACCAAGAGAAATCAAATATCGTTAGACTATTGGCATTTCAGTCACTTCTATATGAGTGACTGAACAGTAAATTCTGTTAATTCAAAAACATCAGACAAACAGGAAAACTGTCTACCAAAAGAAAATACACTCGCAATTGTTTGTTTAAGTTAATACGGCATTGATTTGAGCAGAACTCGTTAATCCGAATAGTAAAATTATTTGGCAGTTAATATGGTGTTACATATCATCGAAGAATGCAGAGAATTTTGTGATAACTGATAAAAGTCCCACGTACCAGTTGCGACACATTTTTTTGTACACCGGATATGCCTCTTCTCATGTCATCTGTCAACATAATATCTGCACAGATATCCAACCCAAGGATCTGTAACAAAATTATTAGAAGTCTGGGCTTTTGAACAATTCTTGTGAAACAACAATATCCACCGATAATAACTTGAAATGAGGAAACAAACCTTAAGAATATAATCGGTAACCAAACTGGTTTCCTGGCCTGCCAACGCTGTAGCTTTCATGAAGGAATCAATCTCAGGATCTGGTTTGATTCCAGCACCCTTCTCACGTCTTGAAAGCTCTGCCAACATTTCATATCTTGTTCCAACTCCTAAGCAACGCCCAGAAAAGTCTAAATTCTCTCACACCATCATTTCACCATAATGAAGATCATGTTGGCTTATATAAGTGCAAGTTCTTTGAGGGACAAATTCATTTAACTCGTGACCACAGTAGGTGATTTTTTTGCTTACCTACAAATCAGTCCAAGTTCTTTACTCAAATTATATAATGCGTACGCGTAAAATAACATACATATTCAAGAAATACATGCATTAACGAAATAAAGAGAAAGTATGAGGAAATAACCTAATATTACTATCAAGCTTTCCTGCAAGTTACTTCAACAACGTTGTTTTCCCTGAACCCGGAGGTTCAAGTAGGAGTGTCATCCTGGAATTAATGATAAAAATAGAGTGTTAAAATGTTGTAAATATCCGATTTCGGTACTTTTGGCAAGAACATGTTTTTGATGAATTAAGTATACAATTCACAACAACAAAAATTATAAATTGTTAACATACCTTGAAGGTCTCACTATCCCATTCACATCACGAAGTCTCTTGTTAATTGTTTTCTTGCTTGGAGAAAGTCGAATTACTCCTAAAAACGCCTATTCAAAAACAAAATAGAGAAATAGTCCATTAAGCAGTCCAAAAAGTCTCTTTTCTCATTTCACAAGAGATCAAAATATATATAAGAACTTATGTTTCAATTTTCGTAAAATCATTAATTAATATATATCAAAAAAATTGCAAGAACATTTCATGGAAAAATTCCACCCAAAACAACCAAACACAGATAACAAAAACACACCTGATCTTCATATTAGTCTCATTTTAACAATAATTTGATACCTAGAAAACACTATAAATATGCTCCAGCTATGTGAAATAAACTGCAACACTTATATTTTGCACCCTCCCAAATACTAAAAATGAATCCCCTATAGAAACATAGAGATCTGTGGGCACCAGGATTCACATATATTCTCTCTCATCACATAGGGCCTAGAAAAAGTGTCCTAACACAGTAAACAGATTATCAAGCGAGCCAGAGTTGAAATTTATGCCTCTCACAAGTTATCATTATGTAAATATGAAATTTTTATAACTTAGATGCTTTAAGTTAGTTGTTTTCCTACTTAAATTTTTAAGTATTAAATTGTTTTGGTAATTGAGAGAAAACTTCCTTGAAGAAGGTTTTCAATTCTAGAAGTCTAGGTTAGTTTTCTTTTAGGTTTATGTTTGGTATTTTTTCCTATAAATACAATGTATGCAGATTTAACAAGATTTATATAATAAATATAAACTCAATCTAACTAGAAACCACCCTTGAAAATTCTGTCTACCCTCATGGTGCTGTCAAGAGGAGCCCTTGCATATAAAGAAGCCTCCTCCCAATCGGGACTATATACCCAACATAACAATGCAGTGATAGGCTATGTATGAATATGTTGATCAGATGTCAAACAACGCTCGTATATATTAACTTAAAATTGAATCATACCATCTGAAACAGAATCTTAGTCGCTCGCATCATACTTCGTGAGTGGGACCAATTGGGACCAACTGGCCATGCCTAGATATGGCTGGCTCAACTGCTTAGTAGGACCTTTGGCACTATGATGCTTCAGTGGACAATTCTTAATGTATTGACCTTCTTTGCATTAGCACATAATACTACCAGCATCCAACTTTATTCTATCATCCATTACAACACCTGATGCGCTAGCGTCCTTCTCCATGAGTTTGGACAGTCCGCATTGTTTTGCTGTGGTTGGCTCAAGTGTAAAATCTTTGGTGCCACGACAAATTTGTGGACAATCCTAGGCATCTGAAAGATAGAGTTGATCTAGTTATTATACTTAAATAGCTAATAACTGATAGGGCATTCTTATGTCATTAAGAGAAACGTTGTTGACCCTTTAATTTCTTAAAAAAATGCTCTTAAATAACTCTCCTATACCAATTCATTTTCGAATTCTAAAGATATCTAAGCTATAGAAGATAAACCTAGTCTAGTAAAGTGGTTGGTTTTGACTGAAAAGAGATTCACTCTAGCATCTTACAACCTAAATCATACATTGTGAAACCTAAATCCTACATCTTATTAAGTTCTAGTATATTGACTTGATATCTAGCACACAACGAAGAAATTCCCTAAGACCAATTTGGCCATAAAATCTGACAAATCAAAAGGGCGTATAATAACTTCCTATTAGGACTCAGGAGACATTCCGATTACATTCTAAACTCAAAGGAGGTCATATGATGAAAAATATTTGTCTCCATCCAAAAATACAACCTCGAAAAGGGCTGAGAAAATGTAAAACAAAAACGTAAACATTCAGGGTATCGCTTAATTCCGTCAATTAAGCAATTATTACATGATTATATCACCATTATGAGAATCAGATAATTAATTGTCACTAATTATTCTTCAAGATGCAATTAAATGAATACATTACATACGAAAAAAAAACTAAAGCAATATTCATATTTGAAAATCCATTACACCTTTTTTAACTATATTATCCTTTGCAATTAATATGTTATACTTTTTTCAAAACAAATGTAGAAGTCAATGGCGATCTAGTGACTTATACTGTAAATACCACTTCCCTCGTTCAAAAATAATAACCTAATAAATGGATGTGAAGAGGAATTCGGAATCTTGTTGCTGAAACTGAAGATTCTAGATGTGCTGATAGCTTGATACATTTGCTCGGATCTGAGAAGGAGACATAGTAATGTGGACACTGCTGGTTAAGTTGAGTTCCAAATCCGTCTGCTTCAACCTAGCCATGTCTTCTTTAGCAATAGCAATTTCCCCTGGTTATTCTATTATTTTAATTCTCCATAAAAATATGGTCAACGATGAATGTCTTTAGAGACGCAAAACGCGAAAGCTCTATGTTTTCAATCATCCTCCTTTAGATGCCGAACTTGGATTTCATATGTTCACCTAATTGCTGCTCTACTGCCACCACCAATAGTACATTTACTGTATGTTCTCAAAATCCCTACATACAATGAAAATATACATATCAATATCCAATCCAATAAACAATGAAATTCTAAAAGGTACATCCAGTACATACATTAGAACCCGTACCTCCAATGCAGCTATTGCTTGTATCTCCATTTGATACATAATATCTCTTATGTATCAATCGTAACAAAAACTGTATCGAAGACATACTTAGAGACTTGGACTAACCCCCAATGCAACTCTAAGATCAATTGTTCTTGTACTCTTGAAACCTGTAATAGAAGAAAATACGACATAATGCATCTTATAGAAAGAGTCTATTAAGTACGAACAGATTCTCCTTTACTATTTAACATGATCTAGAATTTGTGAGCGCCATATTGGATCATTTATCAAAACCTTAGCTGATAGATATAGAAGTAGTTATAGTTGTGACAACCTACCGAACGCCGGCCAAATCCACCCTAGCGTTTTGAGTTTTGTCCGAGTATATGTGTTCTCTATATCCTAATATAGTTGCACGCCAAGTTTCGTCGAAATCGGATTCGGTTAAGGAGACGAAAAGGGCCAGTACGCTTCGTCTCCAGTTTTAACGTTTCCTTTTGGAATTTGACTATTTACTTAGTAGCTATATTAAGGAGGAACCTTGGTCCAATCCTCCCCATGACTAAAAGAGCTTTAATGCTTGGTCATCAAGGACCCCGGCTCATGGGCTATCTACAAGGGATAGTCATGAGTTCTCCTAGGCCTAGGGAAGGCTAGGGAACATTGCCTCGCAATACGGGCTGGTTTTCCAAAGAGGGCTTTATATTGCGTCGCTATGCCCCACGGGCTACTCGAGACGCACCGCCCCTTGAAGATGGACAATATAATTAGTCCAAGCTCGTCGCCCCTTCATATATGAGTCCCTTATCTGGAAACCGGCATATTGAGCTACCCTGATCCGCTACAGGACAGGCGTGCTTTTCGTACTTCGTGCGCGTCATGAGAGATTACGCTGTAGGGATTATTGAGGGAACCTTCAGTGTTGTGGCCTATTCCAAATACCTATTCGATGACCCCTCACGAGTATCCAGGATTATCCGGATGTCATTCAAGCATCTGTGGGTTGTATGCCACTAGCATGCCGCGCCCGTAAAGATGGCAGGTACACGTCAACCGCACGTGCGTGTACGCCACACAGTCCCTTATTCTGCTGTGCTCCGGGCACAGTAGAGGCAGTCCCGAGATGGGCCGTGACAGATGGTATCAGAGAGAGAATAGCTTGTTAAAGCTTAGCTCTTGAGTTGGTAGAGCACAAATGGATTGTGCCTACGTCTATCAGAGATAGACTAGTTTGCTTTAGGCTTATCCGAGCAAGGCTTGTTGGGCATTTTTTTGTCAGAGTGTAGATGGATTGCGCCTACGTCTGTCAGAGCAGATCAGAGTAATGATTCCCAAGTTGGTAGTATGAGATACCTATTTGGCAATTGTTATCCCCAGAGCCGTAGTTGCTCCATACCGATGATCCAAGCACCATTGTGAATGCTTGTAGAGCGAGTTGCCTATATGTCAGTTGATATTGGACGCGAGAGAAAGGCTCCATATCTGAGTGCGAGATTGCTCAAGTTAAGTGTGTTTTGGACAATGACGCTAAGAGGAAGGATTGATATTTGAGTTGGACGCGATGATCTATATCGTTGGTTGTCTCTAGAAGGCTGGTCAGTATTGCAGATGCTTTATGAAGAATAGTAATGGACTGATCTTGCAGGTGGTTGTTTGCATTCGGTCCGCATACGCACTGCGAAGTTTAGTAACAGTTGTGATCAAGGATGATGCCCCTCAGTAGAGATCGATATGGTCAGTGTCAGTTGCTGAGTACTTTCGTGTAGAAGCCGCAAAGCTTGGTCTTGTTGGAATTCCTTAGTGTCTACAGAAGATTGAAGAAGAATTCTGAGAGATACTCATTTTGTTTGCCTGAGTTGGACATTGACGTTCCGGAGGTGATTGTCATGAGCCGGTGTTGAAACGGCGTGAAGTAATAGATGAAGACATGGTTTGGGTCTCGAGATTGCACACAGTGATATTGTCGGGTAGACGTTGAGAGCAGATTTTCTCATTGTTACCCGACATGTACAACGCTTCCCCAAGTTGGGTTGTCGCTTGTCCGCAGTTGGTCCCTAGTTACACAGGACACTGCTTTGCCTACTCAAAGAAGGTAAGTTGTCGAGTGATGCTTGTTCTCTGGCTCCGTAGTGAGTTTCAGGCTTGTCGGCGTTCGAGTGCTCTAGCCGAGTTGATCCATGTTGTTTTACAAGATGGTTCTGGGCCATTTTAAGCTCACAGATGGGTGAAGACTCACATTCCCGAAGGTTAGTAAGTTACGTGGTTGTCGCATAATAGAGTTGAGCTACAGTCAGTTGTGCGGGTTACCTCAGACATGATCTCAGATGGAAGAATGCTCTAGGAGCAGAATTGGATGTTAGTTTCCCAATTCCTTATCACTTGATGGTTGGCGGTAAGGATAAAGTTCCCACGCCTCGTTCTTTGTTTGTATTGATAGATTGTCTTTTAAAGACCACATCCGAATGACCTTTCAGAGTTGGCTGCATTTGTGGAAGGTAGTTCAGAGACAGAGAATGGCTACGCTTCAATTTAAAGGTGATTACGACAGTATGAAAGTTGGTCTCCGCGAGTTTGATAGCAGTTGGACATGGCAAGCCAACGAGCTCAGGGTGACAGGTGCAGTGACAGTATCTTGTTCCCAAGTTCCCCAAGTATTCAGGTTTGATTAGGGATGTGAGATGGAGAAACGCTTCAGCAGTCAGTCAGTTATATGTCACAACTTTGTTCTCAACGCGGACGTCGAGCTTATTGAGTGTGGGAAGGGCTGTAAGTTGTGACGCAGATGCACTCAGGTTCCAGTAAAGGTCATTACCACCAGAGTTTGGCAAGTACAAATGCCAGTGTTAAGACCTCCTTGGAGAGTGAGGCAGATTATGGTCCTCCGAAGTTGAGTGACCTTGGTGACGCCGGAGTAGCGATCACCCTTCCTGCAACCAAGTTTGGTGTAGATGTCATCTAGCGTTACATTGGTTAGATGATGGCCTACTACTAAGAGAACTTAACACTAGCATCTGTACTTGCCAAACTCTGGTGGTAATGACCCTTGCTGGAACCTGCGTACATCTGCGTCACAACTTACAGAGCAAAAACGTGGCTGCACAGATAAGTGTCTCATGGGTTTTACAAGTTTACACAGGACGCCTTTATGGTGGACCTCAATGGTTAGTTGACAGCAGGGATCAGAGTGCATGCGCCTTGATAGGCTGCCTCAATGGTTTTGTTGGCGGTATGACAGAGTGGTCCGTGCCTTGTTGAGAGTATGCTACCTTCTAGGAGCTACCCTCCCTCGCCCAAGTGAACAATGAGTACCATTTCAGTTCTATACTGGTAAGGCTAGAGTGCCGCATCTTGATGTTGTGTCCCAGATGTTCTGTTAGAAGGGCAGACATGGTTTGAAGACCTTTGCAGAGTTAATTGAAGAGCAGTCAGGCAGTTTCAGTGCGCGGCAGGTATTCCATTACAGTTGGGGAGAGTTTACCCCTTGGTTTTAGAAGACTTGTTCTATACCACTCGCAGAAGAAGAGTGAAGCTTGAAGCCGAGATTCACAAAAGATTGAACTCCCGAGCAGCGAAGGCATTGTGTGACTCGAAAGTGAGTGCACTTTTGGACGGGATTGCAGATATCCTTGTTGGGCTGTCTGGAGGAGATGCCCTATGTTTGTCGAGTAGAGCGACATTTAGTTTGTGTCAGGGGAGAAGGTGCTTGCAGCAGGATGCAGCACATTTCAGAGGACGCGATGCTAGAGTGCACCGCCCATACATTTTTCAGAAGGCTAAAGGTCGCGGGACAATATCCAGAAGAGAAGGCAGACTCTAGAGTTCGAATGAAGGTCCAGTTACCACGCACTTCAGTTGGAAAGGGCAAAGTTAAAGCTCAGTTCTGAAGACATAGTTGTCAGCATCGAGACTTGCAGCTGGACTCAGTATCGCTACTACAGAAGAAGATATAGTACTCTGAACTAAGTGTGGGAGATAGTTGTTGGTTTCTTGAAGATGGAGAAGATTGAATCCTTGCAGAGCCGTGTTGAAGAAAGTTCTCGATGAGGACGTCGAGATTATTTTAAGTGCGGGAGGGTATGACGACCTACCGAACGCCAGACAAATCCACCTGAGCGTTTTAAGTTCTGTCTGAGTATATATGTTCTCTATATCCTAATATAGCTGCATGCCAAGTTTCGTCGAAATTGGATTCGGTTAAAAAGGCGAAAAGGGCAAGTACACTTCGTCTCCAGTTTTAACGTTTTCTTTTGGAATTTGACTATTTACTTAGTAGCTATATTAAGGAGGAACCTTGGTCCAATCCACCCCATGACTAAAAAAGCTTTAATGCTTGGTCATCAAAGACCCCGGCTCATGGGCTATCTACAAGGGATAGTCATGACTTCTCCTAGGCCTAAGGAAGGCTAGGGGACATTGTCTCGCAATGCGGGCCGGTGTTCCAAAGAGGGATTTATATGGCACCGCTATGCCCTACGGGCTACTCGAGACGCACCGCCCCTTGCAGATGGACAATATAATTAGTTCAGGCTCGTCGCCTCTTCATATATGAGTCCCTTATCTGGAAACTGACATATTGAGCTACCCTGATCCGCTACAGGACAAGTGTGATTTCCGTGCCTCGTGCGCGCCACGAGAGATTGCGCTGTAGGGATTATTGAGGGAACCTTCAGCGTTGTGGCCTATTCTAAATACTTATTCGATGACCCCTCACGAGTATCCAGGATTATCTGGATGTCGCTCTAGCATCCGTGGGTTGTATGCCACTGGCGTGCCGCACCCGTGAAGATGGCTGGTACACATCGACCGCACTTGCGTGTACGCCGCACGGTCTCTTATTCCGCTGTGCTCCAGGCACTGTAGAGGCAGTCCCGGGCTGGGCCGTGACAATAGTACATATCATATACATGAAATAGAGATAATGGATCGCCTGCAACATCATAAAAGATGATGTAAGAAAATATCTTACATAAATTATTTCATTACATCAATCAAACAATGAAACTGATGTTCTAGACCTTTTTGTTTAGGTCGGCTCTGTTCCAGAAGAAGTAGTCTCTGAACCACAAAGGAGACCAATAAAGCAATCCAAACAAAGTCGTCATATGCCTGAAAACTACCTCTGGAAGGTGAAAAACTCAATACTTTCTTAGCAACATATTTTGCAAACAAGGTGGCCTCAGACGATTTATCTGTCTGAGAAGCGTTGGCCCTTTCAGCTATAGCTTCCTTAAATTCACTATAGAGTTTCCATTCTTTATCTGCCACTTTCTTCAGGCCTGCATTTCCGATATTCGAGCAAACGGCTCCAGGGATGACTAGTAGAACTTGGATCCCAAAAGGTCTCAGCTCCAATCGTAGAGTATTCGTCATTAAGTGTACTGAAGCCTTACTTGTAGTATAAGACCCTGCCCAAGGTGTGGCAACCTTCCCCACAACACTCCCTGTAGTCAAGGATCAAAATATTATATTCAGTGGAAATATTGATCAGACAATAACTAGTTATTTATAAAAATGTCGAATGAAATCAGAGGAGTGATATCTTCAATTTATCTGGAAAAAAATTAGAAAACCAAAAAATACTATATCACTAATCTAACTTATATGGATCCACCAATATTTGGAGATATATATCCAATATAACGCATCAAAACTTTTTGAAACCATGCCTATGTTCACTATACGGCCGTTGCGTTGTTCTGCCATGTAGGGCACCACATTTTGGATTCAGTTGTCTCAATGCATTCACCTCCCAAGTCTTCCTAACTTCGTCTAGCGAAAGCTCTACAAAAGATCCGGGGATTCCCACACCCGCATTGTTGATTACAATATCAATTTTATCACACTTTTCTATAACACTTGATACAGCTGATGCTACACTCTCATCAGATGTTAGACCAAGTCATTGAGAAGTCGAGAAGTTGAGGAGTCGTTCAAGTCTCTTAAGTGTTGGACCTTTGTTATTCTCTCATAAATATGTAACTGTTTAAACATGCACCACCTTTTGATATTTTTGCAACTCAACCATTATAAATTGAACACTCACAGCATCAATGGAATGTGAGCACAATTATCCAATTCTATATGGTATCAGACTAGATCCTAAACCACTCTTCTCTTCTCAACACAATGTCTGAAACCAACTCTGCCTCATCGTCTACTATCCTCACAAGTTCATCTTCACCCATGTCGACTTTACAAACAACTCATATCCATCACCTTATTTCGGTCAAACTCGACCAAACCAACTATCTTCTATGGCTTACACAATTCAAGCCACTATTAAAAGAATATGATCTCGAGGGGTACATTGATGGGACACTTGTATGTCATCATCGTACTTTATCTAACATCGATACAACCTTCAACCCTGCCTTCTTAGCATGGACCAAACAAGATCAAATTATGCTTGGATGGCCCTTATCCTCTATTTCAGAGTCGGTCCTAGCACAAGTCGTTGGACTTGATTCATCTCGTGCTGTATGGTCTGCTCTAGAGAAACAATTTGCCTCAATATCACGCGCTCGCAAGATGCAGATTCGACGTGAACTTCAAACCATTCGAAAAGGTTCTAAAACAATGTCCCAGTATTTTCTTCATACCAAGCAACTTGCTAATAGTCTTGCTGCTACCGGAAATCCCATGAATGACTCCGACCTCCAACAAATCATTTTGAGTGGTCTCGACTCCGCATATGATGCTATTGTGACCACTCTCACCGCCACAGTGGACGACATAGATATGGATGACTTTTATGCTCATCTCCTTGCCTTCGACATGAGAGTTGAGGCCCAACAATCTCTTCTTCAACAACAACCTATTGCTAATGTGGAAACTTATCATCGCAACAACCAACACATCAATCAATACAGAAACTCTAGTAACTCTTGCCCTCGACCTACTCCACCTACTGGCCACAATACCAATTACCACCACTAAAACACCAATTACCGTACTCCAAATCGATCTCCGTTTCGATCCCAACCTAATGAAAATACCTATGGACACTGTACTTTATGTGGGAGGAAAAACCACAATATCAACCAATATTGGCATCGCTTTGATAAGAGTTTTCAGCCACAATTATCGTCATCTCCCGCTACAGTATATATGGCTGCACCTAGCTCTCTAGCTGATAGAAACTGATATCCGGATAGCGGCGCATCTCACCACCTTACCTCTGATCTAAACAACCTTCAAATTCATTCAGAGTATGATGACCCGGAACAAATTTGTGTTGGAAATGGTAACAGCTTACCCATAGCTCATGTTGGTACTACTTCTTTCTCTGCACCCTCTCATACATTTCATTTAAAAAATTTCTATCATGTGCCTCAAATATCTGTAAACTTACTTTCCGTCTCTCAATTCTCGAAAGATGATAACGTCTACTTTGAATTTCATCCAATGTTCTTTGTTGTGAAGGATCGTCAAACAGGGAAAGTTCTTCTTCAAGGCCATAATAGGAACGTTCTTTATAGTTTTGATCAAGCTCAAGCCATCTCCAACGCGTCTTCCACCTCTCGAGTCTTTGTCACTGAGTCTCTACCCTTATGGCATCAACGATTTGGTCACCCAATGCTTCGTACTGTTAAACGCATTGTTGACTCAAACAATCTTCTTGTTTCGAATAATGAATTTTGTTTTTGTCACTCATGTAATGTCAGTAAAAGTCGCAAACTACCCTTTCAATCTAGTTCAACTTTATATCATGAACCTTTGAGTCTTATTGTATCTGATTTATGGGGTCCTGCACCCGTTATTTCTCGAGATGGCTTTAGGTACTACTTACTGTTAATGGATGTATTTAGTCACTTCACCTGGATATTTCCATTAGCAAAAAAATCTGATGCGTTTTCAACTTTTGTTGTCTTCAAAACAAAAATTGAAAACCTTTTAGATCGCAAAATAAAAAACTTTCAGTCCGATAATGGATGAGAATATCGAAAATTCACTTCATATTTGGAGGGACAAGAAGTCTTTCATCGATTTTCATGTCCTCACACCTCTGCTCAAAATGGCATTGCCGAAAGACGTCATCAATACATTGTTGAATCCGGTCTATCCATGATAAACCACGCCTCAGTTCCACTCTCACTTTGGGTTGAGGCTTTCAATACAAGTTGTTATCTCATAAATCGACTTCCATCAAAAACTTTGCCAAAATCTTCTCTTGAGCTACTGTTTAATCGTAAACCTAAGTATCTATCCTTACGAGTCTTCAAATGTTTATGTTACCCATATTTACGACCGTACAGTCAACACAAGCTTGCGCCCCACTCTTTCTCATGTGTTTTTATTGGCTATAGTAATGCCCACAAAGGTTACTTATGTCTTCATCCTCCTACGAATCGTCTCTATGTCTCACGTCATGTTGTGTTTGAAGAAAGCACATTCTCATATTCACGTGAATACAAAGACGATGATTATGTACCAAACATCAAACCCACTCACAATATCCAAACTCCAATTCCTCTTCTTCCACCCCATATGAATAATATTCCATCATCAACACCTATTCCAACTGTTCCAAGTCCTGACCCAACTAATATCCCTTCACCAACAACCATCAGTTTACCTATTGAACCTTCGCTAATCTCAAACGCACCTACCATGCCTCCAGACACCAATGCATCTACCAATACACCTTCACCATTACCACCACCTATTACTAGCCCGAATCCAATTTCCACATCTGATTCTATCACACCTGACCTACCTCGACATGGAATGATAACTCGAGCCCGTGATGGCATAACAAAGCCCATAAATAAACTATGCTTATATGTTACTAAGCATCCTTTGCAGGGTCAAGACATCGAAGAACCAACATGTTATTCCAAAGCTGTCCTTCATCCTTGTTGGCGCAAAGCAATGGATTGCGAACTTAACGCTCTAATCAAAAATGGTACTTGGGCATTGGTTCCCTCTAAACAGAATCTCAATATTATCGGTTGCAAGTGGGTATTTCGGGTCAAATGCAAGGCTGATGGCTCCCTTGATCGCCATAAGGCACGCCTAGTAGCTAAAGGTTTCCATCAACAAGAAGGGATATACTATACTGAAACATTTAGTCCAGTTGTTAAGCCATGTACAATTCGGTTAGTCTTAACCATCGCGATCAACAATGGGTGGCCTCTTCGCCAGCTCGATGTTCAAAATGCATTTTTGCATGGTGACCTTAATGAGGAAGTCTATATGAAACAACCTCCAGGGTATGTTGATTCCCGCTTTCCATCACATGTGTGTCAACTTCAAAAATTGTTGTACGGCTTGAAACAATCCCCAAGAGCCTGGTATTCACGTCTCAGTGCTTTCCTCATCATACTTGGTTTTGCGGGATCCGAAGCTGACACTTTACTCTTCATCAAAACAACTCCAGCTTATACAATCTACATTTTAATCTATGTAGATAACATTGTTGTCACTGGTTCTAACACGAAACACATAGGCGAGTTAATCACTCAGTTAAACTCGGCGTTTGCAATTAAAGACCTGGGGTCACTGAATTATTTTCTTGGCATCGAAGTTATTAATCAACCTCAAGGTTTGTTTCTTTCACAAAGAAAATATATTATCGATCTCTTAATCCGAACAAAGATGGATGGCGCAAAACCAGTTCATACTCCCCTGGATGCTCATACCCAATTATCTCAATTTGGTTCAACAAAGTTTTTGGATCCTACACTCTATCGCAGCGTCGTTGGTGCTCTACAATACTTAACCTTCACTCGTCCCGATATTTCTGTTGCAGTTAACAAAGTCTGCCAATATATGCACGATCCTACAGATGCTCATTGGGTAGCTTTTAAACGTATATTGCGTTACTTGAAGGAAGCACCCACTCTTGGATTATATCTCAAACAATCCAATAACTTTCTTATAGAAGCATACTCTGACTCTGATTGGGCTGGTTGCCCAGATACTCGAAGATCCACAAGTGGTTATGGCATTTTTGTTGGAGGAAACTTAATCTCTTGGAGTGCTCGAAAGCAAAAGACGATTTCCAGATCAAGCACCGAAGCCGAGTATAGAGGGCTGGCTACTGCGACCGCTGAAGTAATGTGGGTTCAGTCAATCATGAAAGAACTTCGTATTTCTACTTCAACTCAACCTGTACTATGGTGTGACAATTTAGGGGCCACATATCTTACGGCCAATCCAATATTTCATGCTCGCACAAAACACATCGAAATCGACTACCATTTTATGCGGGAATGGGTTGCTCAACGACTACTACAAGTCCGATTCATTTCCACCAAAGACCAAATTGCGGACATCTTTACGAAGGGACTAAGTACCTCAAGATTTCAGTTCTTAAGGGACAAGTTAACCATCCAACATCGGACGCTCAACTTGCGGGGAGGTGTTAGACCAAGTCATTGAGAAGTCGAGAAGTTGAGGAGTCGTTCAAGTCTCTTTAAGTGTTGGACCTTTGTTATTCTCTCATAAATATGTAACTGTTTAAACATGCACCACCTTTTGATATTCTTGTAACTCAACCATTATAAATTGAACACTCACAGCATAAATGGAATGTGAGCACAATTATCCAATTCTACATCAGAAGAGACATCTAGCTCGAGTCCCTCGATATTCGACTCCGTTGGGAGCTCATGTGTACGGCTTCTAATATCTGAGGCAAAAACATGGCAATTTTTCTCAGCAAAAGCCTTACAGTACTCGTAGTCGATCCCTCCCTTAGCACAACCAGTGATTAGTACCACCTTCTTGTCACTCATTGTTTTCAGCAAAGGCTTAAGAGTAATCATAAGTGATCCTTCCTTTCTTTAGCCTTACGGTTTTTGCTTATCTGTAGGTTTATGTTAGATCTGTATATAGTGTTTTCTTGTTTCTATAGTTTAAGGTATAGATATGAGGATATGCGTTCAAGAATATCCGTGATCAAACCAAAGAAAGAAGCAGGCCATGTTTAGGATTATTCACTCAATCACATCCCTTCGTTTGCATGTGACATATCTGTATGACTGTATATTATTCCTATTAAATGCAGTCCTTTATTGCTTTTATAGTTGGAGAGCTACCTAAATGAACTCGAAGAAATGAAGAGCGTGAGCAAAGAAGATTGGATTGTTCAGTATCTAATATGATTTCATGTGTTCAGTACTCATTTTTTTTCTAAAATTTGTGATCTGTCTGTTTTCTTTAGACACCGTGATAATGGAAGATGGCAAGCTCGAATTGGCAGGATCCCCGGGATCAAAGCCCTCTATCTTGGAACATTTGGTAAGCTTGAATTTCTTTATCTAGATTATACCTTAATTTTTTACACAATTAATTCGATTTATTCTTCACTTAATATTCAGAACTAAGTTCCAGCTGGGTAAAATTTTCTGCTCCCAAAACTCCCCCGGAAATACATTTTCACCCAGCAGTTGAGATGTTTGGATATAGATTTCGAGAGGCGCATAATTGTTCATTATTCAATACACTGAAAAGGATCCCCTAGCTAGACGGCTAGAATGAAACTAGGAAGATTCTCATGTGGTCATGCCAGTCACGCATCTTCCTGCTTTTGCCTTACATCACTCGAGAAGATATACAGTTTCTGGGCTCGTCCCTCCACCTAGAGGATGTTAAGGAACTTCGAAAAAAGAGAAGGAAAAATCTATAGACAAGTCACTAAATAAAAAACTGCATTAGACAACCAAATATTTTGCTACATACAAGACATATACGGTTATTTTCAAACAGAGTCATGGGCACATCTAGATGCCCTTAGAAAAACTTTATTCTAGAACCAAATGGTTATGTTAGAAAAATGACCATTGACATGCCAAGCATTAGTAAAGAGGGACACGTAAAAGCACTTCATAATGCGTGTAAGATATTTTATCGAAATACTCATCTACGAAAAATGCTGATTGTGATGGATACTCTTATATAGATTATACGAAATACTCTATATATTCAACTATAAAACAATTATCTTCGAAAAGCATCCGTCAGGCATGTTCATTCATTTGACCCTTACATAGGGCTTTAGGCGTTGATGATGCACGACTTAAAAAAAACTCTTAATGAGCAAGTAGAATGTTTCAATGGACTTACAAGGTTAGGCATTGCTAGTTCAGTGGTCCCGTGCTTTCCTCTCTCTAGACTTGGCTTTCAGCCACTTCTTTCTTGAGACAAGTTTGCTTTTTGGCTTCAGTTTCAGCTCCGGTGAGAATCTGAAATTTGGATCTCTCATACGTGCTTGTATATCCTTGATGAATTGCATATTTAACTTCTCTTACCTGGGTATACTCAGCCCTGACACAATATTTTCAAAAGCACCTATCAAAATGTCTATATCACTTATCACCTCCCAAACATTAATATAACGCCCGTCTGGACCTTTCTTTAACTTTTTCAAAGCGTTCTCTACAGCGACTTTTCTAGCTTGTTTTCCAGGGGATAATTCTTCTCTTCCTCATCTTTATAGATTTCTGCAATTGTTCGATATTTTGGTGTTTCCTCAAACTCGAACAATTTTTCCAAATATGCATCACTTTGTTCATTTGGAAATGGTTTAGTAGGAATATCATCGTCGTCATTACATTCAGGACCGCTCCATAGTGTCTTATCTTCGTCACTTCCAGACCAAACACTTCTTAGCTCATCACTGTCATCCGCGTCAATAAGTTGTGCTCGCTTCTCGGCCTCTTGTTTAGTTTTTCTGATCTCTTCTTTTAGATGACTTTGATTCTTCTTAGCAATATCTTCATCTTTGTCACTTCTGGTCCATAAACCAGTATCTTCATCCGTCTCCTCCCAAGCTATAAATTTCCCATCGCCTTGTTTTCCACTACCGTTTCTAATATTTTCTTCTAGATGATTTTGATTCTTCTTAGTAGTACCTTCATCTTCATCACTTCCTGTCCATAAACCTGTATATTCACCCGTACTTTCCCTAGCTTTCCTAAATTTCTTGTCGCCAGGTTTTCCATTTCCAAAGAGATCATAGTATGAACTTCCAGAATGGGCATATGAGCAAACAGCTGGAGAATTGAATTCAAGAAAAACTAATATTTTAGTATGACATAATACACACTTACACAAGAGGCGCAAAACTAATACAGAGGAATCATTAAAATTATAAGTTCTGATGTACGTAAAAGAATGGTGGCAAACACCATCGTCTTTAAATAAAACAGTAACTAAACTATTCATGGATTAAACATAATAACTATCTCAAGTAACCACACTATGCAAAATACCATAAATAAATGTGGGATCGAAAGTAGAAGAGCAGTTACCCTTTAATAGATGGAGATACAAGAGAATACGCAATTTCAATTAACATAAAAATACTCGTTCTCCTAAACATATCATATAAGTCAAAATATTGTGACCAAAACGTACCCTGTACAGTTGGGCAATATTGCCAACTAAAGTGATTTTTAAAGCAACTACCAATTGAATTGCGGCGAGTCTTCAACCTATGAACAAGGATTAGAGTTAAGTAGAACATAATTGGTAACTACAACAGCAAGGCTAAGCCAAAAAATTTTTATAGTAATCACTAAATTATAGCTATCAGAGCAAGTAACACATAAACATATGAAGGAATACCATAATAGGAGAGTCCGTTTATAACTATAGTAAGTGTAAAGTAAATGTTTAATCCATGTTTATCCATGACTTATTTCAGCTTCCTTCATTTTATGGATGAGTTGAGAAACCACCTTCTAACAATCTCTTGTGAAGATATTTTCAGCTTCTGAGCATTGTGGTTAGAGAAGTGTACTTACACAACTAAAACCTATTAGTTACTATGAAGAACCAAAGATGTTCATGTGTCTAATCTGCTCATGGCTTGTAAGAAATCTGATGTTTCCATTGTGTTGAGGGCTTTGTGGAACTTATTTCACAAAGGATACTTCATTATTTTAGTTTTATAGAAATGTGTTTGCTGGAAATAATGGCAAATATAGAGCTTTTTAAAAATCATTTAAATGATGCACAGAGACTTTTTGCAAATGTGAAGAAAAAAATAAGCATCGGATTCACCAAGTATCTCGACACTTTCATTCCACACGCAATTTTCAAGCACAAGATTCTCACTTACCCTTTAAAAAAAATGTGTAGTTGTCAATGTAACTGTAATAAGTACAAAGTAATCTAGCCTACTCAGAGGATTCTGGTGTGACTGAAATGTTTCTCCCAATGTAAAATTGTGGGTTTCGCGCATATAACGTTCCAGTTCTTAGAATCTGCACATTAAGAAAGTTTAGGTTATACAAGAACAATTAAACTAGAATATAGTGAATATTACAACTAACATAAGGAATATACAGATAACTAGTAACGTTTTCCACAAACACGCAATATGACTTATGATTTTGTGGTTCTCACAGAATTTAAGGAGTAACTTAACAATATATGCCATCCTCACTTGTTCATTGATGTGTGATCTAGTACAATAGAGAGAAGGTATTCGACAAAAGATATAAGTATAAATTGCTAAATCAACAAAACTTCAATAAATAAGGCATACGACCTTAGAATCTTTTGCTTTTATATTTCGTTAATCATACATCAACTGTTGCAGCAATCCATATACTGACTCTGTGATGCATATTAAGGTACAAGTTGACCAACACAAATACGACATAATGCATCTTATAGAAAGAGTCTACTAAGTACGAACAGTTTCTCCTTTACTATTTAGCATGATCCAAAATTTGTGACTGCTATATTGGATCGTTTATCAAAACCTTAGCTGATAGATATAGAAGTACTTATAGTACATATCAGATACATGAATTGTTAAAGAAAATGGTCAAAATTTGGTGATATATCAGTTTAATTTCCAATGTTATTTGACATATCTTGTCGTCATTATTTATCATAATATATCATGATAGATGCCCTTTGGGACTTCTTCTTCCTAATCTTCAAATATATACAATCTGAAAGAACCTCGAACACAACCCAAAAGATAGGATGACAACTAAAGTTTTTCATGACCTCACTGAAGTAAACATTATAGCTCTTGATTAAGTTATAAAACATTGCATTATAGCTCTTTAGTAGTCATAAAGAAATTGGGTGGTCAATATTACTTGTTTTAGCTCGTGGGGTGATTGATTTTGGAGTTAAAAGGACTTGGGGTTTCTAAATTATGAACATCGATTCTACTTCTATAATGATCCTTGACTGCTTGAGTTTGTAAACCATAATACCCTTATTAAACCAAATACCTCCCTCCCATGTACTCGATCTCGCTCTCTTCCTCTATAGTACCATTAACAGTATAAACACAAGTTATAGAGAATCAAGTTACAGAGCATAAACAACATAAGCAAACATATTGGGAGAGAAAATCAAAAATTTGAATAGAGAATTGAGGATACCTTGATCGCAATGTAATTTAATAAATAGAGGGTATATAATTTAAGGCATAGATAAAAGTACTTTATATTCAAAAACTAATTGAATATGCATTCTAACCAAGGATGATCATGGCACTGCCATGTTTAATTATTCAATACTAAGATCAAATAAAGATCTTACATGTTTATTTAAACAACCTAGTATAAAATTTAATTGAAAAAATATATATTAAATTTGAATGAGTTAAGCTCATTTCATGGCAGAAACTATTTAAGTTGTCGCATTGTACTCACTGTAGGTTATTTCACAGTCAGAGTAACTTCCCATATTTTGATTATATCATTGTTATTTTCATTTAGTTCTTCTCCAATGTTTTTTTCATCTTCAACCTCTTTATCTTCTTCTCCAATGTTGTCATCATCTTCTATTTCTTTATCTTTGGTTTCGTTTGCTTCTTCTATTATATTGATTGTCCCCTTCTCCCTTTTCTACTCCATCTTTTTGCTCTTCACGTTGCTATTCATTAAATTGTTTTCCTTTATTTTTTTATCAAACAATTTTCTTTCCTGTGATGTTATAAGAATAAAGTCATATACATACTTTTAGTACGTGTTTTAAGAAGATGACAACAAGAAAAGTGTCAGTTTTAGCACCTAGGAGGTCATACGCCATCGGCCTCGTTGATCAGAGACATCAAGAAATCCTTTGATGTAAGCGGTTGTGAGCCCACAATACTAAGACTCTTTCAGACATAATAAGCAGCAAAACCTTCACTAACGCTCTGTATCTCGACCAATGTTGGCAATGCATTTCTATACAAGCTAATACATTGTGACATGACCGTGGAGTCCACACCCTGTGAAGCAACTTCAGGTGTAACTAAAACCTGGAATAAACAACACACTTAAATCAATATGCGGTTCAACTTTCAGTGAAGGATACAATTAGAGTAACTTACGCTATATTGGAGATCCTTATCAGGTAATTCTGCAAAGAAGTCTTCTACAAGGCACCTAAATCCATTTTTACCCATGTCAGGGCATAGATGGGATCTCAAGGATTTACTCAAACACCCTGCATGTTGAAGTGTCTCACTAGGAGCCTCGGTGAAAACTAAGAGTTGTTGGCGTTGTCCTAAAAATATTGAAGTATGTCTTGAGGTAACTAAGATAAATAACTGCCTTCAGAATACGACCCTGTTACATACATGAGTTCTTGATCAAGTTGCGAAGACACCTCTGCCAGGGTCTACGCATGTTGATATGGAGCCTGGATTGTTTGCTACGGCTCAAAAAGTGGTGGCCTCGAGGGCCCACCAGACCTAGAGGCATCACCAGTCAAATTGGGAGCACCTAGTCGTTGATGTTCGATTCCTCGGTTCACATATTCGGTTGGACTACCGCCATAATGCTGAAGACCGGCATGTGGTTGAGAAGCTCCATGTTCCTGAGGGTATTCCCTTCCAGCACCAACATATCCTCTACCACTATATCCTTGCTAAAAATAGGGGTCAAACTCCTTTCCTCCATGTCCTGAATGCCCACCTCCTTTAACTCTCCGTTGAACTAGTGGTGCGACCCCTTTTGTTTGGGGCTGAGCATGAAGGTTACCACTGAATTTTTCATGATCTGAGCTTTCACAACCACCAGATAATCCACTTGCCCTCCGATTGGGCATTTAATCTATTCCAGCAAAGAAATATCCTGCCAACCTAAAACATGCAAAATTTGCACAAAATAAACGACCTACAGACTACAATTATAGTTTATCACTGAAGTTATCGCAGATGCATAAAGCTTAGAAAGGGAACATTAACAGTGTGCATCACAACAAAACACAAGAAGCAGCAACTGCAGAGTAATAAGTAAAGTTTTGTAGCCACACAAAAATGTAATTGCATTAAAAAAAAGGCAGATAAAACATTTATATGTTTCAAGGTTATAGTTTTGGTTAAACTCGGCACAAAACTAAGCATAAACACCAAACTAGCCCTCTCCATTTTACAAAAAATAAACACATCAGGTTACAATTTTGGTTAAACTCAACACAAAACTAAGCCTCTCACTTTTTGCCACAAATCAAAGATCAGGGTACAGATTTAAATTCTAATCCTCTCCCTTTTTACCACAAATCAAAGATCAGGCTACAGATTTAAATCCTAATCCTTTCCCTTTTTGCCACAAATCAAAATCAGGGTACAGATTTAAATCCTAAACATAGTATTTGACCTATGAAATAAGTTTGAGATCAACATATTGTGGTAATTTATGATCAGAGGACAGTTTTGGAACTGATCTAGTAATGCCAGATCTTCAATCAATTTAAATTAAGTAAACACAGAAGAGAAATACAGATTTACCTTTGGGAGATTGTTAAGATCTTTAAAAGAAAATAGTTCAATTACGGTGTTAACAAGATCCAGCAGATTTCACATACTAGATATTACTTGAGAAAAACTCCAATCTCCTAGCTAAATATCTAGCTTTATAACAAAAGCAACGTTCCCATGAATAGATAACATTTTTTGGGTAGCCAAATTCAGAAAGCATAAACCTTCTCTCAAGGAAGATACTTGTATGAATGTGAGGGCACCCATTTGAAAGGTCTATGCTTTAATAACTCAAAATTTCAAATGCCTTGAAGAAAAGTTTTATACTAAGTCCAAGTGGCACCAGCTCTTTCAAATGAGCATGGGTATCATAATATATATAAACTAGATAGTTTATATTGTCTCTGATGAATAATTCTGAAAGCTTGGATGGAGTACACACAACTATTTCATTCAATAACCCAGTTTAGTTAAAACAAGTAGATTGATATTCTTACTTTGATCCTAAGAAACCTTAAACAACTCGGTCATAGCTAATATTAACGAAAAGCGTTACAGTAGTGCATTCTCTAACAATGTAACACTAAAACCTCAGCGGATATCTAACAATGATAATCTTCTGTAATCGATAGTCTTCTCTCACTTTTGGGAAGGGAGAAAGAAAGTATAGTATGCGTAGAGATACAGTAGGATGATTCAAGGGTTTAGAAGAGAACCTCGAGAATGAATCGAGTAACATCGAGATCGCCTTCTGAAATGAACGACGGGGATACAGTTTTTCAGACAGTTGTTTGGATCCGATGGCTCAGACCCATTTTTTTCACCCAAATTCGCTTGCGACTCCCAAATCTGACGGCCGAAACGCCATAAAAAAACACACCTAAATACCTATTCCTTTCTTATTATAGATATACGAGCAATGAGCGCGTGCGAACGCATTATTTATAAGATTTAAGTTGGGTTTGAGTGTAATTTTGTGATATATTAAGGTTTGCCTTTTCTTTGCTTAGGAATACAATATTATGCTCGCATTTTTTACAAAAATTATATGCCAGATAATACTCGCCATCGGATATAGACTTTGTAATAAAATGATAACTGGATATTAATCGATTTTGATCAAAGATACTTGCACTAATTTTTATTATTTCTTGAGGTACCTTGAATGATATTCTCATTTGCATATTGTTAACTCTGTTCTTACTGAGGTTAAATAATTTTTGAGCGAATTGAACGAAAGCTTACGAACTATTGTGATCTTCATAACGGTGTTAACTTGTGGAGTTAAGTTAGTTTTGAATGTTTCTCTCTCATGCCGCATGGCAAGTTTTGATTAGAAGAGATCAATTTTTGATCTCTTTAGAGAGATCAATTTTTTCCCCATTTAAAGGCCAGCTTTTTAGCCATTGTTACTTTTGTCTCGCGCTTGATTGTCTGAAGAACAATGTTTTAATGTTTACCCTTAAAAGGGATGTTTGTAGAGTGTAGATACACTTATATGCTTCTGCATGCTCAGAGCACAGATGTGTTTGAATTCTTTCGTTTATCATCCTAGGAAAGATAATTGGAGCATCAGTTAATATTTATTTAATTGACTGCCATCAGATTCTTCTTCTCCAACTAACAGTGAGTAAACTCGGACTAAGCGCTTATATTAGAGGTCTTAGTTCCACAGTGAGATCGAGAGTTTTCATCATCAAAATATCTTGCATCTCAGTTGTGAATTTCTAGTACCTTACCTAGAAAGCATATTCAGAGTTATGTTTGTACCTTTGAGAAATAGACTTTATACAAGGTCTCCCAGAGTTTCAAAAATCCAAATTACAAGGTACCTTATTAAATGAACTCGTGAAGTCCTAATCGAAATAACTAGATATGCGAAACAATACTGAAGTTTCCAATACTCTATTGTTAAGGGGTGAATTTAGATTAAGGGCCAGTGAAGAATAAGGGAACAACACCAAGAGTGGGAGACATACGATTATAAATTATTCATATTAGAAAGCTTGGATATCTACCTAATATTATGGTAAATGAATTCTTCAATAAATTTCAGTAGAGCAAATATTCATCTTAAATTGGTGCGAAAATTATATTGATTTAATAATATATTGTCATATTTTAGTGTTATTTCTAAATAAGTATTGATCTTTAATTAACAGGTACATACGGATGTGATTGATATTGATGACGTTAGGCAAGCTTATACAGATGATCTACTCTTTGTGCATTTGACACAAAACTTTATTTGCAGATATCTTTAGTTATTACTATTGATATTATTCAGGCAAGAGATCAAATTTTGCTAGAAACAAATATGGAACCATAGATCGTTAAGGTAATTGAGCTAAATTTATGGTCCATCATTTATCAAGTTGGCCGTCAGTAGATTTTAAAGCTAATGAAGAATGATTGCCGCAGATATCCAAGGATAATCATTGGGGACAACTTTTGCGACAACAATTACGACTGGATTCTAGCCCATATCAAGTTTCATGTTTTAGAAATACTTAAGAAAGAGAAATCTGCTTTGACTGTGTTTTTGGATCTTGAAATTTGCCGAACTTATGTCGAAAGAGTACGAAGATATGAACATCTTATGCAACCACCACAGGTTACAACAATTATTATGTTGGAACAACAAAAATATGGGAAATGAGGAAATGACAATACATTTAAGTATCCTTGTTGTTAGAAAAACTTTGTGGAAAATAACATTTTTACTACAATGCCTTGTAAACACTAATTTCATCATCAGTGTTTGCATAGTTGGTTCGAAAGGGCAAATAGTTGTCCAAATTGCAAATTTGGTTTAGAAACCTAAAGCTTAGGTTGTGTAATTTTAGATATGAATAAGACTACATTGATATGTCAGTCATATTAATTCTAATTATGCTTCTTAGTTTATTTATGAGAAAAGATAAGAAAACAGTAATTGAATTTGGCTTCTTTTTTTTGGATTATAGATGATTGTATAAATATAGCAAAACTTGGTGGACCAGTTAATGGTCTCAAGCACTTTATCAAAGAAAAATTTACATTTATTATTATGTCCAGTCACATCTCCAAATTTAAAACAATATATAGGCAATTATTAACGAAAAATCACCTAGAGGCATGTTATGTTAGTGTTCTTCAACAGTTACAAAGTTGTATTTAATCTCTTCAAGCAGGTATGATCATAGATAAGAATGGTGAATTGAACATACACATTAATAAATTTTGTATGAAATATCAAAAGCAAGAAGATTCTTTTCTTGATAATGAATATGCATGATTGACAGCTAAATGTAGTACAAAGGCATAGTACAACTTTTTGAATGATTGACAACTCAATGTAGTACACAGTAGGTAGTTTTTCAATACAGATCATTGGCAAACTAAATAGATAGCTCGCTCAGGTACTTGTGTTAGGGTGAGCATTGGTCAGGTTCTCCTCTCAGTCACAAGAAGCTCTTCATTGTGCTAAGTTCAAGTTTTCCGTTCGCCATAAGATCATTATCAGCAGGAAATGGTACACTTCACACTTGTTTTGTATCTCTATGTATGATACACTTTTTTCCGTCACTGTAGGGGATTCACAAAGTTTAACAAGACCGACTATCTATAATGGAAATCTGAGAACCACATTAAGCCTAATGGTGTTAATTGTAATATTTTCTTGATATGCCTTTCATTTCTTGAATCTTTGCAACAATATTGATTGTATTTATGTTAAATCTCAATTATACAATAAAATTTATTTATGGACAAAGTAAGAATACAAATCAGGCCCAAAAAAAATAATACAAGGCTTAATTTTTAGGTTACCCAAGGGTTGCATGGTCATTAATAGAAATTATGCTTGGAAAATGGTATTTAGGGTTTCAAAGCTCCCACTTTCCTAAGCACAACTCTTTTCCATTTAAAAGTTGTAACTAAAAGTACGACAAAATCAACAAAATAATATACTTCCGATAAAGAAAACCCCAAATCAAATAAATCTAATGTTTGAAAATCAACAAATCACACACTTCCACTAATTGGCTAAGCTTAAGGCACAAGCCACCAATGGCTCTTACAAACTAAAATTTGACCAAAAAAAAGGGGGAAAAGAAGGTAACTAGATCACCAAAAGCTACAAAATTCTTTGGGAAGAAGCCAAAAGATGTGAATGAGTGATCTACCACTAAATAGCTTATCACGGACATAGGAGATGGTAAGGAAGCATGTAGGAGTCATAAAAGATTGCCAGGTATAGGCTTTTTCTAGATTATTGTATCCAAACGTACAGTTATTATAAATAAAGAAGTACCTTCACTAATATAGAAACCCCAAATTATCATACTTCTTTTATGAATGATAAATAACTTCTAGGTTACTTTAGTCTGACGACATTTATTTGATTGAATTTAAAAAATTGAGTATGCTTTTGTAGAAGAGAACTAAGAGTCATGAACAGTGTTACACATTTCATAAAATATTATTTTTTGTAATAATCATGGGAAGTGATTTCTGGTTAAGTCTTGCACTTTTAATGTAGTAATTATTTATTTATTATTGGGTACTTCGAATTAGACATTGGATTAAGGAAAAAGCTATTTAATGTTTCATGTTCCATTCTTGAAGTCTACAAGCTAATGTATAATCCCAAATATGGTACTGATTATTTTCCATTAGGTTATGATCAATTCGGGACTTCAAGTTAAATATTTTTGCAGAATTATAAATAAAAACATCAGACCAAAAAGAAATTACCAAATGTAAGGAACTCATGTACATGTGGCAACATATTCAGGTGCTGTATAATGTTGTGTATCCATGACTTAGATGGAAACATGAGTTCTATCTCCTGTGGGGCCCGCTTTATCGAACCCAAAATCGGAAAGTTTTGGGTTGAAATCCTGTACAATTAAAAGCATCATATATTATAAGTAATGTCTACGTAAATCAAAACCTAACTTAAATGCCAAGCCTAGTAATATATTAATATTTTATTCTCGCAAATGTCATACCGTATTTAAAAGAATATTTGCAGCTTTGAAGTCACAATATATGACTTGTGATTCAGCATTATGTAAAAATGAGACCTCTTTAGCAGCACCGATGGCAACTTTAATCCTTATAGACCAAGAGAGAAGTTGGGGCCCTCCTGCAAAACAAAGAATTAATTTATAGTTAAAAACTATAATGATGCCAGAATATCATATTTAATGTACATTTTAGTAGCTGCATAACGTATATGAAACGACTATAGTCCTCTACTTTTTGTGTAGTCTAATAATGTCACTTAAGTAGCAACTTTCAAAAATGAAAAATAATTTTAGGAGGCTTAACTATTCCTTCTATCTCCATTTTCTCTTCAACTTCTCTGCTCTTTTCCACCTTGGTTTCCTAGGGCACATCATAGAGCATCCCTACTGTTATGATCCAAATGGTAAATAAAGAAAATTGTCGTTCTGAAGTAGATGTCCATTTTCTCCAAGGGTGTGATACTAATTTGCTGAACTTCTTGGCATCCTTCATATGAAATAGAAATGGAAAATTGCATCCATAGTTTTTAGCCACATGCCTGTCTCTGCTATGTCGCCACCTAACACAGTCATGTTATACACTTTTTTGGGTTTTAGCATTCCGAACATAATAAGAAACTTGTTTATTACAATTTTTGGCCCCTACTCACAATTTTAGCATAACATTGGAGATGCCCTTTTATTGTGTTAAAAATAATAGTAAATCGACAACATAAAACTGTGGAATTCATCTAGATCACGTATAACACATATTGCAAAGAACTAGAGCAATTAAGAAAGCTACTTACTTCTAAATAGATGGTTCTCCAAGCTTCCTTTTGACATGAACTCATACACCAAAAGCTGATTATCGCCATCCAAACAGTAGCCAATCAGTTTTACAAAAGTTGGATGATGAAGTTGGCCAAGATAGTTAACTTATGTCTGAAACCAATCGAAAGTCAAATATAAGAAAGTCTTGAATTTATTAAAGAAACCTGAAACATTTGATTTTTGATGCTAAATCTGGGATGTGAAGCAGAGGCCAAATCACCAAAAGCGTATAAAAAATTGAAACACTTTATTCGAGTAATTAGTTGTAACCATATGTATTAAGTTTGGCTCATACAATCTTCTGATCCAACTCCAGTTATTGTTGAGTAGCTCATTATTCTTTATAGTGTAAACTGGAGGATATTGTGTTAGGGGGCAAGAGTCAGTGTGATGGTAAGCTCTAACTCAGCCACGCAAAGAATGATTTATTTTTCTGGACAATGTTCCATTTTAGGAAAATTTTATTACTTTTCTCTGATAAGTTAATTGGGGTGTTAGATAGAAGCATTATTTCATGGAATGGATATTTTTAATTACAGTTAAGTCATTTATAGTCCTCGGCTCTTCACACATTGTTTCCTATTCACCTTCAATGGAGGTTTCCATGTAAATCCTTGTTTTGTGAAAAAAATTTGTTCTTTATTTTTTTTTTCTTTATTTGGTCTTCACCATTTTCTAAAAAAGAAAACTGGTGGTTTCCTTCCTCACTTGTTTCCAGCAATACTTGTGGGTGATGCAACAGTTCAATGCCTTAAAGTCTGGTTAAAAAATATTGTCTGGAAAACATACTTTTGTTTGATAAAAGAAATTTATAGATACTAAATTATAATTTCTTGCCTCGTTCAATTGGGAAAGCATGTGTTCAACTTGAAGATTCAGCATTTGTTTCATTTCCACATTTTGAAGCGCAGACTCAATACCTAAGAAATCTACAACTTCTTGTACCGAAAGTCAAGCTTACCAAATTGGGAGAGATAAGAATTTTCATAACTGAGATAAATTCTTCAATAGAAAAAATGTAATTTTTATTGTTGGAGCAAGAGCGGCATATTTACCTTGGAGATGGTTGTGGCCGTCTCAGTGGAGCTGATCTGATGACTGCAAAGTATGGAGCTCACTTTCAAGTCTACAAGTAACTCTGATATTTTATCGCGCTGTAATAACCGTATTCAAGAAAAAATATTATATTATTAAAGAGGTGAGCAATTTGTACCAAATAGTGTATATAAAGTACACTTGACTCTTGGGACATACTAAAGTATCAATAGTTAGCCAAAATACATAACTCACAAATAAATCTTGCTTAATGATCCTAATAAGTTGGCTTTATGTGGGGGCAGTATAGCAAAGAATATAAGAAAATAAATGTTGTTTTATATGAGGGTATTAAAACAAAGAAAATAAGAAATCTTTACTTTGACCCCTCTATGTTATGGATAATAGACATTGGCCACCAAAGTTTGTAACTTCTGACTTAGCTATTACAAAATTTGGAGTTTCTTTTAATTAACCCCCGTTATATGATTAATATTAGACTTGTAACCTGCAAATTTACAATGGCAAATACAAAAATGAGGGATAAGTCACAAACTGCATCTGCTGGGTTCAAAATCAAATTTGAGATTACAATTCATATAACACATATACATAGTAGCTGCATTTGTTGGGGTAGAGATAAATATGAAAGAGCAAAAACAATGGTTTAAGAAACCACTAATTTCTTTTAGTACAATATGATACCTGTTGCTTACCTTGATATTGTTCTTTGTAGATACATCACAGACAAGTATAATTCACTTATAACTTTTTCAACTTTCAGAATTTAATGCTGTTATGGGAGAGCTAGGGTTCTGCAGCAAAAAATGTAATAAGCGATATAATTAGTAGTTATATTGGTTCATCGAAACAAGAAAGTTCTGGGATTGCAGCATTCGACCCCACTAGTGATACACAATGCATATGATGTATAAAATGGGTACAAACCTGATTTAAACGATTAAGGCATATATGTGGAGTTCCTTCTTCAACTCTTAGAATGAAATCAAAAATGCTAACACCACAATTACTTTGAAGTAAGAGTCTGAAATACTTAAGACCCAATCCTAATTAGGGAAGGGAAAAAAATGTTTCAGGAAATTAAAATATTCAATAATCCTCAACTGTTAATTACACAAAAAGGGGATAATTAGTATCCATTGCTGAAGCAACAAGAGATATATGCATGAAGGGGTAGCAAAGATATATATATATAACATTATACCAACCGCATGCAATTCTACTAAGAAACAAAGATATCAATCCAAACATATTGGGAGAGCAAATCAGAAATTTGAATAGAGAATTGAGGATACCTAACAAACACAACAGCCAAAACTTGATCTCAATGCGTCTCCTTTAAGGATTCTGTACTAAATCTCGAATTGAGTATTTTGATTACATAATTACTCGAACCAAACAAAACCTTAACAAAAATTCATCGAAATGATCAAAAATAAACACGCAAAACCCTAGAAAACCAAATTAGGGACTGAAATTGGGAATTCTTACATGGGAATTTTAGTTCTTGAAGTTCAATGCTGAGAAGCTCCATGTTTGATTGTTGAAGAATGGGTGATTTTGGAAAAATTAAAACCCTAAAAATTGAGGGTTTCAAACGCTCACTCACTGTAAGATTAAACTAATTCGAGTAACATCGAGATGACTTGGGTAATGAATGGCTGAGATTGATTTTTTTGAACAAATGTTTAGATACGACGGCCCAGATCTATTTTTTCGGCCAAATTTGCTTGTATCTCGAAAATGGACGGCCGATTTGAATTATAAACGTAATCAATTTTACAAGTATATTTTAGATAACAATGCAAATTTTAACAGCTGGATAAACTCTAGAATGCATAAGGGAATTTGAGTTGAGTCTCCTCCTTAACACCAAATATATATTAGGAAAATAAGGGCAGACATGAGGCACCAACACTCTATTACGCCATGTTCCTTTAAATGTAACCATTGACTATATCAAAAATAAGAAAAAAATTGCATGAATGGCATTATACATTGTCTCCTAGACAAGATAGGTGATTGTATCGAAGGTCTGATTCAAAAATGACACATTAGATGTTTTCTTATAATCATTAGGCACAAGATTATCTATTTTTAATGCTGGCTAGCTAGGTGGCTTGATGCTGGTCTATTTTAAAACATTTGCTCAAGGTTGTCAAGATTCTACCTGCTGCTGTACCTCCAACACCCAGATCCACAGTTTATCTAAAGTAAATCCATTTATACTCCTTGCATAAATACCAGGCTAGAAAATGTAGTTGATGGGTGGTTTCATTGTTAATAAATTTGTATTTGTTGTTATTTAACCAATTTTTTTGGATGTATACTTATAGATTAAGTTTAACTGTAACATTCGCCCAAGATTGAAGTGCATACCCTCCCAAAGCTTGAAGTAGCCCTTTTGCCCAAGGTTGAAGTGCCAATACTCCCAAAGCCTAAACTTACTACTTTGCCCAAGATTGAGGTACCCACATTGCCCAAGCTTAAAGTGCCCACATTGCCCAAGCTTAAAGTGCCTGCATTGCTTAAGCCTGAACTCCTTCCTTAGCCAAATATTGATGTGCCTACATTGTTACCACTTTGCCCAAGATTGAGGTGCCATTTCTACTTTTTGTAATCTCATAAAATTGGGATAATCATCTTGTGATATCATCTTGGGTTATTTGTTACAGTAACAAAGTCATATCTGAAAACCAGTTCAATGTAGTGGATTTTTTGGGGGGCTTTTAGTATATGGGTCAAAACCGGAGCCTAGTACATATTGTCTACTTCATTGGGGAAAATGTTTTTATTTGGTTCCTAAAATCTCTCTTTTCAACAAAAACTTCTATTTTTTTAAAATTTTCTTAGGTCTCTTCATATTTCCTCTTCTTCATCAAAGAAGCAGATTTCTTACTTGATGCTTCTAAAGTTAAGAGTAAGCTATTTTTACTTTCTTATGTTCATGAATTTTTTTTGGTTTATGTCATTGTCTCTTGATTAACCAATGTATGAATCGTTGTTATTGTAGGTAAATATGGACTTACCTAGGGTTGATTCTATTGAGTACAAATTTTCGTTGAACATATTTTGTTTTTTTCTTATTGTCATATATGGAAGTTAATGATTTTAGATCGGAAGGTGTGTAAGAATAATAGAAATTTGGGAGAAAATGTTAATTTTGAACTATGGTTAAAGGCGACTAAGACGCCCTTAGCGAAGAGGAATGTTGTTATATAGGCTTTGATAAAGTGAGCGAGGTATGATTTTTATGCAAACTTAAATGTTGTTATATATTTCATATTTGATGTATTTCCAAGGCGATTTTCATGGAAAAAGATAAGCCATTGAGATGCCCGATATGCCGAGCGGATGCAATGGACATTGTAACAATTTTGACTGATGATTTATTTGATGAGGAGAAATATTACAAGGAAATGGATTATAGGATTAAACGTCTCCATAAGACTGAGTCTAAATATTGGTTTGAGATTATGGAAGAACTTGATAAAGTGGTGGTTTGATTTGAAGAAACTTGTTGTTTGCTTTTTTATTATAAAGTTTCATGCATATCTAGTACTATGTTTATTGATATCTATTATTTTCTTGGTGCATCTTGAATAGGATTTGTTTTGTTTGATTTAAACTTGATATGTATAATACATGCATTTTAGTACCAATGTTGAGAATCATAACAAAAATCAATCCATGTTTTGCGCTTTCCTCATAAACATGTGTTTTAAATTGTAAACCAAATTGGGAACATATATTAATTGGATTCTTGCAGAGCACCCCTCATCACGAATATGGATTATCGTAGAGCAACATTGGTTGAGGTTCAAATTTGGGGTTGTTTGCAATATACCATATTTGTTGTTGTTGTAGTGGTGATTGTGTGTAGTTGGAGAGATAGCTAAAGAGATGTTTAGAACATTTTTGTGTGTAAGAGATGCTTTAGTAGATGTGAAGATTTGGTTTTTTTGTATAAGTATGTTTATATACATGATAGTAAAAAAACCATATAGGTACTAATTACATCAAATGTGTAAAGCTGTAGAGCTTGAAGAACTATTTTTTTGAGATTGTAAGAGAAGGGGTCATTTAGTTGGGTTGATGTTGCTCAACTTGCTTAAATCTAGTCGTGGATCGTATTCCCATAACGAAATTGTACAATACACTTATTTAGAATAGATATGATGGAACAGTAGAACCAAAATGTAATTGATCTCAAATTTGCAATATAAAGAGCCATTTAGGCAAGTAGTTAATGTTAAGATTGGTGGATCAAAGTTAGCCTCACATTGGTTAATGATGTGGTCTAACACAAGGATATATGAAGATGCGGACTATTAAATTACACTGAGGCCTTTTCAGATAAAACCCCACACCTAGATCATACTAGGTGGTAAAGGTGGGGACAATATCGGTGCAATGGGGGCTCGGGCCCCAACAAATGGTGTCAGATCAGCTGGGAAACAAAGTCCACTGTGATTGGAAAGTGCTCAGGGTAGAACATGGATGTGTGGAGAAAATGCGGTGCTTGGGCATAGCAGATAAGTCATTGTACATGGATCTCAGGTGTGATGGTGTACTATAGGAGCTTAAACCAAGGTGGAGATTGTTGGTGAGCATATCTAATCGTATCGGTGGTGGTGGACAATTGAGGACTAACGGAGTTTGATCAAAGGTGGAGATTGTTAAGATTGGTAGATCAAAGTTAGTCCCGCATTGGTTAAAGATGTGGTCTAACACAAGGATATAAGAAAATACGGACTATTAAATTGCACCGAGGCCTTTTCAGATAAAACCCTACACCTAGCTCATACTAAATGGTAAAGGTGAAGACAATATTGGTGCAATGGAGCTCGGGCCCCAGCAGTTAAATATGAAGAGTACGATTCCTGCTTAACCTCGACTGAAATGAATTAAAGAATAGCAGAATTACAATCTAGAACATTTTTTAACCCCCACATCATCCTCAAGCAAGACACGCAGGTGTGAAGGCATATTGTCAGGCAGTAAATCAAAATTATGAATATGCTATTCAGAGCAAGTAAAATTATTAGTAATAAGTGGTAGATTGTTATATCAATAATAACAACAGCCAGGCCAGCAAGGTTAATTAGAAATTGTAATGGTGATTCAATTGAGGCATATGCTTGTTATGTGCTTGGTTAGAACTTACTAATTCACAAGTTACAAGTTATATCTCAAATTCAGTTGGGAACCTTAATATTGATACTTAGCATAAGCAATGACTCTCAAGAAGTTGTGGATATTCTGAATTACAAAGCAGAACCAAACTCAATTGGTGTTAGTCTCTGCCAAAACATTAAGAAATTAATGGATGATGTAACTGATGTTAGAGATGAACTGGCTTAGAGCATGGGCAGCAAGCTCGCTAAGTTAGCGAGCTACGTGGCATAAATTCAGGAAAAATATGACATGTAGCTAGAGCTAAAAAAAATTGTTTTTCCAGGGTGGGGATGGATGTCAATTTTTTTATTTTTTTATTTTTAATAAAAAATAATATTAAATATTAAATTTGTGTGCCAATTCAATTGGTGCAAATATTTTAAAAAAAACAAACAAACATATATATATATATGTATATATATATATATATATATATACACTGCGCCAATTCAATTGGCGCAGTTAAATATTTTTAAAAAAACATTAAAAAAAATTAAAATAATTTATTTTGGGCTGGCCCACTGACATGCTGACATGAACGGGCTCGCCACAGATAGCCACTGATTTTCTTAAACTTAACATAATTTGAGCGATAGCTAGCCTGAAAAACCAAATTTTAGTGAATTTGGATAGCTATCAAGCGATAGCTATCCTTTTGCCCATGCTCTTATAAGGAAGTCAACAAAGCAGCAAGTACTATACAAAGCAATTTCAGATTAATGATAATACTGAGAATGTAAAAGAACTAACAAGAATAAAGAAAAAGAAGCAAATCAAGTAAATAACTACTGGTATCTAGGGCCACCAAAAACGACATACTCGAAGTCCGCCAATCTAATGATATGCGTAGTGTAAGCTGTAAAGTTTTAACAACACATTAAAACTACATCGGGATCCACGTGTATGGTCAAACCCTTTGGAATTTCAACCTGAGAGATTTCTAACAAGTCATGCAGACGTACACGTTAGGGAGCATCATTTTGAACTGATACCATTTGGATTGGGCAGGCGATCGTGTCCTGGGATCTCATATTCACACCAAGTTTTGCACATGACATTAGCTCGATTACTTCATGGGTTCGAGATGACAACATCGTCAAATATGCCAGTTAATATGACCCCCCACAGTGCTGGGATCGCCATGTCCAAAGCAACCCCGCTTGATGTCATCTTCACTCCACGCCTCCCTTCAAAGCTTTATGAATAGATTCAATATTGTACACCGAGCTTATCTATCACTCTATTTATGGCTTCAGTTTTCTTTTCATGCAAATTCTCTTACTCATGTTGTCTGCGGGACCTCACGTGTGCTAAGAAATAGTCAGGCGGATAAATTATGAACCTTAGTCAACAACATACATATACCTAAGCACAAGTTTCATAACTAATCACTTCAAATTTGGTATAAAAGAATGGTAAACTTGGTTCTACAGACCATGGGCAAAACAAGTATCGAAACATATAACATTTTTCGTAGTTCTACAGTCAAAAGAAATACTACCCCAATCATCAAAGATTACATTCGCATTCATCTACATGGAAGCATCTTATAGTTTCTCCTACGTGTTCAACTTTAACTTAATCCTTAGATCAGAAAGTTAAAATAGTATTAGGAGTAATGAAATAAATTCTGGTGGTTGTAGCTTTTGTGAATGGGTTCAGATTGCTTTCTTTGCTCTCTTGTTTTTTTTGGTAATACTGTAGCCCTCAGAGTTTTTACAGCTTCAGTACTAGCTTCATAATTAGCACTATTGAGGTATGGAGCTAGTTTTCCTAAACTTGATTTATCTTGGCATTTTATCAAATCTTGAAACTTTTAGCTCATTGCTTGTTATTAACCTCCCTGCAACTGCCAGATGAAATTGTCAGCATTCTACAAAATATAAAGCTATCACAAAGAGAAACAACAGAATAATTGTACTGCTACATAAAACCATCACAAAGAGGATATATGCAGATATATCAGCGATATAACGGGTTACACCACCTTAACTACTATTCTAATATAATTAGAAAGGATCATGAAAAGTGTATGAAACTACGATTATCCAAGAGCAACTCTTCTTGATCTTGTGCATTATCAAAGATAAGGATTGAATGCGACCATCATCCAAGGACTCTTTTCTTTAAAATATTTCAAATACCTGTCTAGCCTTGTTCTAATGGTAATTAAAGAATCTTAACTACTAAACACCCTTTCTTGGATCGATAGAAAATCAAGCAATAGGTCAAGTCAAAGAGATATTTATGAGGCATCCATTCGTGAGATAACCTGATAGGAAAGATCCTCCTGATGCCCTACAAATCACTATTAATTACTTTTCACCTTGATGGATGTCAAAATAGCACAACTACATTAAGTAGCTGGCACGGAAGTGAAGAAGTTCTTGTATTTGGTAGCATGCCATGAAATGCTTTGCCTTTCATGTTTTCTCTGGCAATTTAATCTGTTGCATACTTCTGAACTTTGTTATTTTGAAGTTCTGAAAGATTAGAGGTCAAAACTGTTGCGTGCTCCTAAGAATTTGTTGTTTTTAAGTTCTAACAGACTGAAGGTCAAATCTAGGAAGGCAACTAAAGTATCGCTTAATGAAGCTGAAAAACATAACATATTTATAAGACTCTTGCATTGAACAACAAAAAGTTATTTGTAGACATGAGTAATATTGATGTATTGACAAGGAATTACAACTCTTTCTATTACAAATTTTGTTCAGCGGCTTTTGTTGTATCTAAAGGGGTAGGCAAGAACACCTTCTTCATTAGGTGTAGCTGAAGCAGTAACCCCAGATCCAATCTTTGCCCTTTTTATAATAATCTTACTTACTAAAAGTTTGCATAGAAAACTATGGAGCAGCGGACATAGGTAGCAGCTCCCCTCCAAGCATCAAGAATGGGATCAGAAGCTCTACGCACTGTATAGATGCACCAAAATGGCGAATCAGTCTAATTTCAGTTTCTAAGTGCTCGGCCATACCAAGAAAGTGACAACTTCCGCCCGTCATAAGGAATAAACTCGCCATTTTCTCCTCCAGAGTATGATTCTTTGACAACAATCTTCTTATTAAGATTTCACACATCTCATCAAGGCCTGCTTGATCAACACCAATCATGCTTGGCTACAAAAGTACTTCAGGGCAACATAATCTTTCAACCCAGATGGTGATCTAAAATTCTTCCTCTGTAAGAGGGCAAAATTTGGGAATCTCAGTGATTGTTTAAAAGGCACCCACCTCTGAGTTGGCAACAAATTTTTGATCAATATCCTGTCATAGTTATAATCTGAAGGTTAACAAATGAGCTGCACCATATAAAGACTACGTTTATTGGGAGATAATGTTAATTGAGAGAAAACCTCCCAGGTCAAATGAAATGTCAGGTCTAGTGCAACCCGCAAGATATAACAAAGTACTAATAGCTCCTAAATATGATATTTCAGGACCGATGAGTTTTTTGTTGTCATCCGAGGGACATAATAGATTATTCTTGATATACAAATGTCCAATGACCATTTGTGTACTCAGCTGGTGATCAGCATCCATGTGAAAGTATTTTAATACTTACTCTGTATGTCGCCTGGTATACTAAAATTTTACCACTAAGATGCTCGACCTGGTGACCAAGAAAAAACTTAATTTGACCGAGGTCTTTCATCTCAAATTCCTTCTTCAGGTATTCGGTGGCACGGGATTATCTCCTCAGGAGTCCCGATGATATTTAAATCTTCTACATATACAACTATGATAACAAATTCAGCGACAGACTTCTTAATGAAAATGCATGGCCTAATCGGGTTATTCAAAAATCCTTCATTCATCAAATATTTAGTCACCTTTAGAGAATAATATTCCACATAAATCTCAAGGCATCTCTAGGGATCCATCTTGGTATGTTGAGGTGGTGCAATAGGCACCTGTACCACACAACTAAAAGTGCACAGATGGTAAACTATTGGTTGCTCTCCAATTATTAGTTGTAATGGGGAAAACTTATGATATGATGTCGGCTATAATCTAATGGGCGTACGGCTTGCAAGATTGTGGCCCCAAGTGCTGATCGGAAGTCTTGTTTGCAGTAACAAAGGTCGGGCGATCATTTGGATCATCTTGATTAGATTTTCAACCATACCATTCTGGTTATGCACATGGGGGTACCGGATGTTCAACATCAATTCCCATGGACAAACAATAATCATCAAAGGCCTGGGAGGTGAACTTACCAGCTCCATCGAGTCTGATACACTCAATAGAGTGCTCAGGGATCTGTGCCTTAAAACATGAGAGTCTCCTCCTGAGGTCCTGAAAAAAAAACCTAACCCTAGCCGCCTAGGGTTTCTTCCTTCTCTATCTAATTTCTCCTAGGTTTCGACTCTTTAAAACCACAGATCTGCAGCCAACTCTTCCCATCTCTCTCAAATGATCTCATTGAATACTAAAGTTTTTCCTTCTTTTTTTTGTCCTTTTTTGCCTTCAATTTGATTTACTCTTTTCGCATTCTTTGTTCCTTCTTGAAGCTTTTCTCAATGGCTTCCACCAGCTCAACTTTCTCTACGCCTTTGACATCCACCCCCACCCCACCAACCGCCCATTCCTTACCATCCAATCATCTCCAACCTCTATCTTCAGTCACGACCAAGGAGACTACACCTTTCACAGATCTCACCAACATGCCATTTTTTGTAAGTGTTGCAGCACCCTCTACAGTAAAACTGGTGCCCGAGGAGTTCACGCCCACCACTAGAGTAACAATCAAAGAAGGAATGCCCATAATCTCTTTTTCACCAGATGATATTGTCAGGGTTGAAGCGGCTTTTGCTACCACATTAGTAATGAGTTTTCCAGCGGGGAGGCCAAAAGTTGATGACATTGAAAACAGTATCAATTCCAAATGGGGTTTACTGGAGAAACCAAAGGTTGCTACATTGGATTTCATGTACATCATGGTAAAGATTGAGTCAGAGAGTGATGTCACTAGAGCCTTAATTCTTTTTAGGATCTAGTTTGGATCTAATTTCCTGGTTTGAGACTATGCTATCAAAATAATAATCTGCTTTCGCAAGGGAGGTACTTAAGCACTGATCCAACTACTTTCTTGCTTAATAGCCTAGTGCAGCAAGGGTTTGTGTTTAAGTTGATTTAACTAAGTCCTTACCTTCAAAAGATGGGATTGCTCTCACTAAAACCACACAATTGGAGCAAACAGTATCGCATGAGAAATTACCCAAATTTTGTACATATTGTAGCCTGCAAGGACACAATAAAATCAATTGCACCAGGTTAAAGCCTATAATGATTGATGACAAAATCAAGCAAGGGATGAAAGGCAAAGGAAAGGATGTTGTAAGGCCAGTGAAGGGGAAGTCCAAGATATAAACTCAAAAGATGGCTAAAGGCGCTATGGAGCTTAACAAGATGGGGATAGATGAAATACCAAATTTAGTTTTTACAGGGAAAAATAGCAAGGAGGTGGAGCATGCGGATGCAGAGAAAGTGGGGCTTCGGAGTAATGGTCAAGCTAAGGGTAGAGCTAAGAATGAAGTGAGCAATGTTGGACTTCATAGCAGTAGTTCAAAGCTGGTCATTGTAGTGATTATGGCTGAGCATAAGAAGTAAGCTAGAGACAAGAAAGCATATACAGAGGGTTATGACAATGCAGTGGTTATGGTTGAGCAGTAGTTCAGAACTTGAAGTTGCTTTCAATAAGGAGTTTAAAAGGGGATTTCATTCTGATATAGAGTACTACTATAGGGGTAATCTCACTAAGGAATGGACCCCTGCAAATAAAGTAAGATCAAATCCACATAAGATCCCACTAAGTATTGTCACAAGGAGCATGAATGCTCAGAAACCTCCCTCAAAATAATTTTATGGTTTATGGTCCACACTCTTAGTCTGGAATTGTAGGGGAGTAGGCAATGCTAAGATGATAAATCATCTTAAGAAGCTCATCAAACAATATAAAATTCATGTGGTTGTGTTGGTAGAGCCTTTCTTAGATGTCTCTCATATTGGTAGCACCAGTAGAAAAATAAATTATAATTCTTATTTATCCAATCAGGATAAGAATGGAAAATTTTGGATTTTCAGAAAGCCTGATTATGATGTGAAGTTAGTGGTCTTCCAATCAATTAATGCATTGTAGAATTAGCTATAACAACCAATGGTCCTCAGCCACTTTAATTTATGCTAAGTATAAGATACAAGAAAGGAGGCCTTTATGGGATGATATCAACATGCTCTCAAAATCTATCAACTCTCCATGGTCTATTATACGAGGCTTCAATGCAGTAAGGCTGCATAATGAGAGATTGGGTGGCTGAAGAGTTCCTAATAGCTCCATCATGGATTTTGAGAATATGATACAAGCAGATGGTCTAATTGAAGCAGTGTTCAATGCTTATATATACACATGGTACAATAATCAAAAGGGTCAAACAAGGCAGTATGCTAGATTGGATAGAGTACTCATCAACACACAATTCATGGTTGGCTTCCCTGCACATAAAATCACTTATCTTGATAGTTCATGTTTTGGCCATTCCCCCTTACTTTTATCATTCAGTAATGACATATATCAAGGACCTAGACCTTTCAGATTCATTAAGATGTGGTCACTTATGCATCCTTTCATCATCTGGTTTAGGCAAATTGGGCTAGTGTTGTATATAGAAATTTCCTCACTTCTTTTGCTTTCAAGCTTAAAAATGTCAATAATGCTCTTAGAGATTAGAATAGCACTATATTTGGCAATGTAGATCAAAATATTAACAGGTTCAAAGACAGAATAACATAGCTAGACTTCATACTGCAGAGTGGGTGGAATGAACAGATTGGCATTGAGTTAGGCAGGGTTCAAAAAGAACATTCAAACATGTTACACAAGGAGAAGGTACTATGGAGAGAACAATCCAGGATTAAATAGATTGATACAGGGACTCAAATACATAATTCTTCAACACTGTGACTTGGGTGAATACAAAAAGAATGTGTTCTCCCTAATGGCAGTCAAACCTAAGATCTTGCTATATGCAATCCATGAAGCAGCCATTGCTTATTTCAAAGATGTTTTAATAGCTATTACTAATACAAGGGTCGATATTGAGTTGTTAAGTAGCATTCCAACTATAATAAGTGAGGTAGAAAATGAATTCTTGATCAAAACCCCATCCCTGGATAAAATTGAAGAGTGTGTCATCAACATCCCATCTGATAGTGCGCCTGGAAGTGATGGATTCTCTTCAATCTGCTTCACAACAAGTTGTGAGATAATCAAAGATGATCTCCATGGAGCTGCCAAAGAGTTCTTTAATGGAGCACCTCTTCCCAGATACTATACATCATCTTTTCTAACTCCCGTCCCTAAAGTAGACTCTCCAAGCACAATGGATGACTACAGACCAATCAGGTTATGTCCAGTAGTGTATAAGATCTTCTCCAAAATAATATCCACCAGATTGAGTACTCTTCTCTGCAAACTTATATCTGGAAATCAAGGAGCTTATATCAATGGGAAAGACATCAGTGACTCCATTACTCTGGCCCAAGAAATGGTAGGTGATCTTCACATGAAAGTAAAGGGAAACAACATCATTCTAAAGGTAGACATGGCCAAAGCATATGACAGACTTGATTTTGAGATTTCTCAAATTAGTTCTTGCAAAATTTGGTTTTTTTAATAGGTGGATTGATATCATTGTCCAATGTGTCGAAACACCATGGTTCTCAGTGGTCCTACAAGAGGTATTTAAAAGGTTTTTCAAATCTACCAGGGGTCTCAGGCAAGGAGAACCTTTGTCTCTATTGCTATTTATCATTGTTGAAGAAGTACTCTCAAGGGGGATGACAAGGTGCTTTGAGCAAGGACAAATTGGCCAGTTTTATTCTAGGAGAGGCTCTCCTATAACACATCTACTTTATACATATGATTTCTTGGTTTTTCTAAATGGCAGCCAAAAATTAGATGGTAAACAAAGAAAAGAGTGGAATCTATGTGCATCATGTTGTAGCTCAGCAAAAAACCAAATTATACAAAGCACTAGTGGCTTTCATATGAGAACTTTTCCTACTTTCACACTTTGAAGGATTATTCACAAGAATACAAAAGAAGATTGAAGGATGGCACGGTAGATTGTTATCTCAAGGTGGTAAGTTGATTATGGCTAACCATGCACTTAGCTCTATGCCCATTCACCTATTGGCCTGTATTAATGTTCCTAATCTGTAATTCACAAGATTGAAAGAATGCTGACCAATTTCATCTGGGGGAGCATTTAGGGAAAAGCAAAAAACATTGGGCTGCATGGAGTGGTTTGTGCTTACCAAAAATAGAAGGCGGTTTAGGCATAATTGACCTTAATGATGTTAAACACAGTTTCCTACTTAAAAATGCCAGACACTCAAGTCATCAAAGCAAAATCAAACTCAATAAGAACAGAGTCCCTTCTCTCTTGTAAGTGTTGCAGCCCTAATGTCTACAAGAGCGCTAGACTGTGAACCAACATGGGGCGAGTTGTGGGTATAATGCAGGTAACTCTAAATCTCCCAATGTTTTCCATTTCATTATGAGTCCAAATATAATAGGAAAGTTCACGGATTTGAGTAAAGCTCGAAGCATGTGAAATCATATGCTAAGTTGTGAACTGTAAATAGCTATGAGGGAATCCCTTAAATATTTATGGAGTACAAAGTTGTTGATTAGAGTAATTTACACCTGCCTTTGATGAAATCAATGTTATTTGAGAAAATGTGTTTACTTTGTGAGTGATTATACACACTGAGATACAAAAACTGAGGAATAAATAATTCTTCCATACTCATCTGCTTAAGATGCGGGAATGCTTAAGAAATTAATCTGAGGCAACGATCAACATCAATGAGGGTTAGGGATTTTTATCTCGCTGCTATCGCCAATTTTCATTCTTTAACAAACTATTTAGTAGCCAAAAACACAAGTAAAGCACAAGTTACAGAGAATCAACTTCATAAACACAAGTTATAGATAATCAAGTTACAGAGCATAAACAACATAAGCAATTTTGCATACACAATAACATTATAACAACCGCATACAATTCTACTTAAAAAACAAAGAGATTAATCCAAACATATTGGGAGAACAAATAAGAAATTTGAATAGAGAATTGAGGATACCTAACAAACGCAAGAGCCAAAAATTGATCTCAATGCGTTTCCTTTAAGGATTTCGTACTAAATCTCGAATTGAGTATTTTGATTACACAATTACTCAAAACCCTAATAACAAAAATCATAAAATCTGAAACTGTTTGGATAGAAGAGATTGAGAGTCTGTAAAGGTGAAGATTAGATAGAGGGCGATATTATGGTACAGGATGATAGATATTAAGCTAATTCGAGTAACATCGGGATCTAATTGGGTAATGAACGGCTGGGATTGATTTTTTCGGACAAATGTTTGGATCCGGCGGCTCGGGACCATTTTTTCGGCCAAATTTGGTTACATCTCGAAAATGGACAGCCGAAACCCAATATAAAAAAAATATTCATTTCTTATTATAGATAGATGCACTCTTTACTGTAATTTATAGATATCAAATAATGACCTGTCCCACTGTTTATTATTCGAGTGTACCCGATCTCTTGCCAACCAACATGTTGTAGTTGAATATAGTAAATGCATGATGGAAGTCTATTTAAGATTAGATGATTTAGTTATCTTTGGATGTTTGATTTTGTAGGAGCCTCCTCAATCAGACCGATCTCCATCGACTACTAAGGTCGGGCCCCTAAGAATTGTCGGTAGAGCGGTCGACCTGTGGAGAAAACATTCGATTGACATCGACCAAATCGGGTCGCCATAATCTGAGCTCAGGAAAGGAGTCAACAAAGATATCGAACTTGGCTTGGTCGAGTTAAACAGCCACCTGCGCAAAACCGACAAGAGATGGTTGTAAAGTGAGATGTATGAATAATAAGCAGTTGTATTAAGGGTATAATAGTAATTAAACCTTGAACCCTTGACCTAGCTGTCCCTCCCCTATAAATGGAGGAGGGACAGAGGATGGGGGATCCAGACTCTCCACACAGAGAATAACCAGATCGACCATATTAGAGGAAATGACTTTAAAGACATTTACGGAGATCGATATATACAATACCATATTCAAATCCACACCTGAAGTCATGAGTCTTCCTCTTTAACGAAACTCATGCATATATTGTCTTATTTTTTATTTATTTTTTGGCAAGGCAAAATAGATAGATTAGTCCCCGTGAGGCAATAACTGTACAACAGTGTTAATGAAGTTTTCAACCTCAAGAAGAATATTACAACAAAATTTAGGGCAATAGGCTCCCCACGAGGCAAGAGCGTGGGCTTTAAAATTAAGAAATCCATTATAAAACTCAAAACGGAAATATGAGAAATGAGCTGCCAAACTTCGAAAATCTGGAGCTAAAGTAAGAGCTCCCCAAGATAGATCAGTGGAGTTGTCCTTGAACGCCTTCACGAGTCTTTTGCAATCGGTCATGATATGAACTCTATCTACCCCAACATCCCTTGCTGTTTCCGCTCCTCTAATGGCTACTATAGCCTCTGCTTCTTCAGGGTCTGCGGCCCTGGAGAAGTCATGACCTGCATAAAAAAATTGAATTATCATTTTTTTTAATAACATAACCAAAACCACAATTAACATTTCTAGAGTACCAGGAAGCATCAACAATAACTGTAAACCACCCTTCTCCCGCAAGGGTGAGAGTAGGAAGTAAGATAATCGAGGAAATGGTCGATGAATGGGGGATGAGGTTATTGGGTCCATTCTAATATAATTTTTGGCAAGTCTAATCAACTAACTCTAGAGGAGCTAAGCGTTTATTATCAAATATTATATTACTACGGTCATTCCAGATAACATACATAATTATCACTAGTTTCTCCCAAAGCAAAATAGTATCTGAGCCTGAACAACTTTTGTTAGCAAGAAGATACAACACCTTGTGAAGAGAGTCAAAGTAGGTCCCAACACAATTATTGAGAGAAAAGTTAGAAGCATACCAAATGTTATTACAAAAGAAAAACACATGAGTAGGGGTTTTTTCTTCCTCTCCACATCTAGGTCAAATGGCATTGCTCATATCCTCTCCATGAGACAGATTAATCCTGGTAGGCAAACCATCATTCAGAGCTCTCCATATGAAGTATTGGATTCTAAAGGGAACTTTGAGCTTCCATATAGAGGGCCAAGTTTTTTCAAGATAGAGACCCAAATGGAGTCGATTAGGTTTAGTTCCAAACTCTTCGGTCAAAGAGTTATAGACTGATTTAACAGTTAACAAGTCATTTTTCTCTTTGATCCATCTGAGCGTGACCTTGGAAGGATTATTTCTAAGGGGAATGGATAAGATATGAATAACAATAGAATCGGGGAAAATATCATAGATGGGGTCGATCATCCTGGAACGAGTAAGGGGGCAGATAAGATCCACAACTATAGATATCCCTCTGTTATCAGGGACTAGGCCCGCTGACCTGCCGAAAGGAATATTCGGGATTCAAGATTCTTGCCAAAAATCCATGTCTTCATCGTTCCTGACATGCCACCGAAGGTTGTTCAAAATTCTATTTCTAATGCGAATAATGCCTTTCCATATCCAAAATTCGGAAGATTTAATGGCCACAGTCATAACAGATTCTTTAGGAGAGTATTTCTTAATCAAGTTGCGAGCCCATAACTTCTCTGGGGTTCTTAAATGATATGCCAAAATAATTTGGCAAGTAGGGAGTGGTTGTGGAAAGTAGTCTTCCTAGTACCGAAACCTCTGAGTTTAAGGGGTCTGTAGATGCGCTTTCAGCTGATGAGATGAGCTTTATTTCTGCCTTCTTCATTTGTGCCTTTCAAAAATGTCGCATTAATGGAATCCAGCTCTTTATAAATCTTCGTCGGGAAGGGGAACACCGACATGAGGTAAGATGGAATTGCTGAGTTAATAGATTTAATTATGGTGAGTTTACCCGCTTGAGAAAGGAACTTGGCTTTCCACCCCTCAATGCGATTAGAGACTCTAGAGATAATACTTTAAAAATTTAGGCATTTAGCCATCTCAGAAACTAGGGGGCTCCCAAATATATTTCTCCTGGGATTTTAATTTTTATCTGGAGGATACGACGGATCATCTTGAGGTGCCGGTGATGACAATTTTTACTAAATAAGATGCAAGACATATCGAAATTAACTTTTAGACCGGAGACTTGTCTAAAGGTATTCAGGGCTTCTTTGACCGTATTAGCTTCATCGAGGGAGGCCCTGGAAAAAAAACTATCATCAGCAAAAAGAAGATGGGAAATGGGGGAACCTCCTCTGGAGGTTTTAATACCATGAAGCTTCTCATTAACATCTTCTTTGAGAAGGATCTTAGAAAGAATATCAGCTCAAAAGATAAACAAGAACGGAGACAAGGAATCTCCTTGGTGAATCCCTCTCTTAGGCTTGAAGAGGCCAAAGGAAGAGCCGTTAAGGTTAAAAGAAAGAGTGGAAGTAGATGCAAATTGCATGACCTAATTCCTCCATTTTCTATAGAAGCCCATAGCTTCCATAGTGTAGTTAAGGAAGCTTCATTCGACTCTATCAAAAGCTTTGCTAAGGTCAAGTTTAATGGCCATACAACCCGAGGTACCTTTTTTAGATTTTAGGGTTCTCAGAATTTCCTAAGCCAAAACAATATTATCAAAATTTTGCCGACCAGGAACAAAAGCGTTTTGAGCTGGAGAGATAAGTTTGTCCAAAAGGGGCTTGAGGCGGTTGGCTAAACTCTTAGTGATGATTTGGATTTTGACATTGGAGAGGTTAATAGGACGAAAGTCACCTAGTTTTTCCGGATTGGGCTTCTTAGAGATAAGAGTGACGCTAGTATATATGGCTGAATTTAAAGGTGGCCAGTTTGGAAGAAAGCAAGAACAGCTTGGTAACGGTCAGTTCCCACAGTGTTCCAAAATCTCTTAAAGAAGAGGGGGGGGGAGAAATTATCAGGGCCCGGGGACTTGTTGAGGTTCATGGAAAAGAGGGCTTCTTCAACCTTCTTCAAAGAGGGCATCTACGTAATGTCATCAATTGATATCATCGAGGATAAAAGACTCAAAGATATTAAGGTCCTAGACTTTGATTTTAGATTTAGAGGAGGTAAAGATATTCTGGTAAAAATAAGAAATAACATTTCCGATGTCAGCTCTGTTAGTAGCCCAGGACCCATCTTTTTTGCACAACTTAGAGATTTTTTTTTCTTGCGACAAACTGCAGAAAGGTAGAAATTTTAGTGTTTCTATCACCATCCTTAAGCCAAATCTCTCTAGATTTGTCCCTCCAAAGGGTTTCTTCTTGTTTTAAGGTATTTCCCAACTCAAGGATAAGATCAACTTCAACAAGGGAATTAGCTTCGAATGGGGTGCCCTTTTGGATAAAACAGATATTCTCTCTAAGGGATTTGATTTTGTTAGGGATATGGCCAAAAACCATCTTGCTCCAAGAAGTAAGGTCAATTTTGGTATTGTAAAGTTTACGACAAAATCTAAGGGGTGGCAAACCATTCTGGTAAAGACTCAACGCCTTCTTAACAACATCTCGACAACCTTCATGCTTTGCCCACATGGACTGGAAATAGAATTATTTAGGGCAACTCTCAAGAGAGGGGTTAGTGTCCAGAATAATAGGGTTGTGATCAGACTCAATAATGGAAAGGTTGGTGAGCTGAGCTTTAGGGAAACTTAATCTCCAGGAATCTGAAGCAAGCGCTCTATCGAGTCTTTTTTTTAACTAACTTATGCCATTTTTCTTTTGTTGGACAAGGTGAACCTGATCCCCAAAAAACCCAGGTCGATTAAACTGGCATCAAAAATCAAATTTCCAAAAGAATTTTGGATAGTCGAGTCGAACATAATTTTATTATACTTCCCTTTTTTGGACACAATACTATTCAGGTCACCAATAATGAGCCAAGGGCAGTTAGCAACATAAGCGACATCTGTCATAGAATCCCAGAATTCATGTCTATATTGTGGATCAGGAGGACCATACATAGAGGAGCAAAGCTAAGAAATGGGAGTATAATCAGGGGGTTAAGAGGGCAGACAAGAAGAAATAAGGGCATCAATGCCTCCTGGGGCGGAGGAGATAATTGACAAATTAACATTAGCCTTCCTGATGAGCTAGAACCCTCCTCCATACGAACTGGATGAGTTAACAACGTGAGATGAAGAAAACCCCAACGAATAAAATTTACGAAAGAAGTTAGGGTTAGAATATTTTGTTTTAGAGAGAAACATAATATCTGGGTCAAATTTATTCTGATGAAACATGAGCTCCCAGAGGGTAGAGTTTTTCCTACACCCCCTACAATTCTAGGAGAAGACTAACATTTATAATGGAGGGCCAGTGTCAGTCTCTCTTTTGAAGAGAATAGAGGATTAGGACAAGAGTCCCTAAACGAGCTAGGAATTATCTAAGGGGTTTGAGAAAGCTCAAGCATTTTCTGGTTCAAAGCCATCTTAGAGAGCTCAATGATCCTTGAAGGACTGACAATGAGTGCCTTGATAGGAGAGGTAGTGAAAGGCGGACTCTAATTGGGGCTAAAGATAAAAAACTTAGATAACGATCTATTAAGATTATTAAGGGCATTCGGGCTCCTATGCGGGTTTGAATAAACGAAACGGCAAGGAAGTTACTTAGAAGCACAATTATTAGCAAAATATCTAGTAGAGATATACCTAACTAGATAAATGGATGAACATTTATTGAGAACATTACTAACAAATTTTATACCATAAGATTTACGAGGAAACGAAAGAATATTTGAAATAAAAGAAAGATATCTAGAGATACCAAGACCCGGCCAAATAAACTTCTTTATAAGAGGAGAGGGTAAGAAGCTGTTATACTTTTGGAGATATACAGTAAGCATTTTTTCTCAAAATTTAAACTTAGAAAATTTAGCAGTATAGCTACACGAGTTAAAACCTATATTAAATCTAGGGCAATAAAAATCAAGCAAACTCATTTCACACATTGCACACTAATCCTCCCAGTAATATAAATGGTTTTACTTTGCTCCAGGTAGGGTTTAACCCTCTTCTTCACAAAAAACAAATCACCTTCCCGAACAATATTTATTGGATCCGCATCTCCGGTTTACCATACTTTTAGAACAATATCTAATGTGGTTCTTCTTTTGATGTTTGAAATGAGTTTTAGTGTGCAATGTGTGATCTTGATGACCACTACCCTCATTGTTGTCCTTGGCTCTACACCAAATGTTGGATTCTTCAATGTCAAGGCATTAGAAGGCTTTTGACAATCTTTCACAGTGTTGAACTACAACAAGAAGTTTATGAGGTATCAATACACAAATTACCCTGAATTTTAAAGGCTTTCAGATGCAACTGTAACTTCAAATATTGGGCCCTCCTTCAGAGGAGCTTGTTTTGGGTATGGTAGTTTAGGACATTGGGTTAGGGATTGCCCTTCGAAGGGCAGAAAATGTGAAGTACAAGGTTATGTTGTAACAAAGAATATAGGTACTTGTAGGCAGAAAAAGCATTACATGGAGAAGTTTCTCAAGTGTTAAACTTGCAAAAACTTTCAGTGGTAAAGGATACAATATCAGAGGTAGATGTTAAAGAAGACAAGAAGGTATTGAAATTGAAAGTTAAGGTGACTGTGGAGATGGATCTGGATGAGTTTATTAATGACTTTAGGGGAAAAACAATAATGTAATAGAAAAATGGAAGGGTGACAGAGTATGAATGGTTTTAATGTAATGGTGTTTGAATGTAATGATGTTTGAATAAATCAATTATATTTGTGTATTATCTAAGTTTTCTTCATCCATTCAACATATAACTCTAGAAAAGCTGATAAAATATAACAAAATACTTCATCCATTCAACAAGACAAACCCAACACAAAACTTGAGAACAAAAATAAAAGATAGACACTGCACTGTCATCTTTATTGCCATCACCATCATAGTCTAAGTTACTTGATCAAAGTGTTGGAACCAACACTGGAAGCTCCAGAAGAATAGGTTTTGGCCTTCTTTGCTTGTGGACCACCACCATCATAACCTTTACCACTACCACCATCTCCTTTACCTGCAGAATCATCACCATTTTTACCTTCATCCCCATTGCCACCATCACCATCAGAGTCCCCATCCCCATCTCCATATGTTTCCACATCTTCAGTCTTTTCTTTATCAGAATCCTCACTCTTCTCTTCATCAGAGTCACCATCCCCACTCTTATCTTCATCTTCTTCATTTATGGGGTAATCATAATCTCTTTTTTCTTCATCTTCAGGTGTAGTATAGTATTTTTTGGCTCTTGGACTGTCATTTCCATCACTATCCATTTTAGAAGATGATGAAAAGGAGTTGGTGTTTTGATAATGTTGGGGCTTACAAAATAGGCTTTTACAGACCTAATTAATACTCTTCAACACTTATGTTTCCCATAATCCATAGTCAAACCAAAAGAAAATAAAAAGTAGTTGAGAGATTGGGAGAATAACATTTTGTGTTCACTCCCCAAGTACAACATTCGCATACTTGTATGTAAAGAAAAATACAAGGTGTTTGGCAATTCAGAAAGAACACATAAAACAAGGGACTATGGAAAACAAAAAAACAAAAAATTGAAACTAAAATAACAATATTCATAAACAACATTCATAAACCATAATATTCATAAGCCACAAGGTGTCCAAACATAAACTGAAATTACCAAAGTTGCAATTCATAAAGAGTACATAAAACTAAAATTACCAAAATTTGTCCAAACATAAAACACAAGAGAAATTTAGATTGTTTCAAAACTTGACATCTTACACCAAACCAATTTTGCCTCCAATTTCCAAACAGTAGAGCCTCCAATTTTGCCTTGGTGGATTAAAGAATTTTTTTTAAAAGGGTTTGTTGCGGAATATGATACATTTGACTGCCTTAGTGACATTGCTGGTATTACAAGTAATGGCCTTTCTTGGTAGCTTGGAGCCTGTACAGATAATGAGTTACTTGGAGCCTATGTAGGAATTGAGTTCCTTAACCATTCATCTACAAATATGAGATGCCTTGGTGTCATAGCCCTCCTTCTTCCTCTGCCTTGGTTATAACCATTTCTTGCATTTGGAACTCTTCCTCCCCTCCTTCTGCCATGGTCAGATGCAGTTGTTGCATTTCCAACTCTTCCTTTCATTAGTTGTTGGTGTTGTATTTCTAGCTCTTCCTTTATTAGTTGTTGGTGTTACATTTCCAGCTCTACCAATTCCTTTGCCATTTCCTCCTCTAGGTTTCCTTCCTTTACCTCTTGGTGTTTGTTGTGATTGAGTGGTTACCTCTGATTGTTGTGACTGGCCAAAGTTTGAACTAGGCTTACTTTCCATTGGTCTCCCCCTCCTTCTAGGAGTAATGATCCTAGTCACTTGGATTGGAACACCTTTACAGGCCTTTTTGTTGTGACCAAACATGCTATATGGAAGGGCCTACTCTTCGACCTAACCTAATTCAAACTACCTTCATTTTAAACTACCTTCATATCATACTCATGCATTTTACACATGACATGAATAGTCAGTATTGACACCTGCACCATAAACTGATAAAAAATGTGGATCCAACAAAATAGAAAAACATGAACAAGTCAAAGACACCTGTCTCTCACAAACTCAACAGTTACTAAGTCAACCACCACTTACATCATTGTTTAGAGAACATGCTTCAGCACGATAACGAGCTGCAGGTAAAGCCTATATAAAGAAAAAGTTCCAGAAGAGACAAGAACATGAAAAAATAGATCACAAAGCAAAACTTTTTATTTACAAGATTAAGCATTTCTAGTTCGAGAAATCACTTGTAATAAGATATCAACTTCAAGCAATAAAAGTTATTGTTACTAAAACCCTCAACTCGAGGTCGTAGATTTTTACCTATTCAAAGGTTTTCCACGCTAAATCACCTGTGTTATTTCTTGCTTTATATTAATTTTTATCACAAGAACATTTGTGTAAGAACGAATTCTAAACCATTTCGAGCTAATAGAATTAGGCCATTACATTTGGCACCATCTATGGGAAAGAAGACATTTCCACGTTATCTTAAGGCATCCATTTACTTTACTTTTAATCTCCAATCATGGTCACTTCGAGGCGACCAGCAACCAGAATCTAGCTCGATCTTTCAGTAGAGCTGGAACAACTTACAGAACTACGGGCGAATCTCCATGCAAAAATAGAAAAATGTAATATGCTTAAACATCAGTTAACTCTTGACCGAGAGCTCTGCAAGAAGGAGCTCGACGCCGAGCGACAAGCTCATTTGACAGCGTTTAAATGACAAGAAGACCAAATGACAACCATGCAGACTGCGTTACAGGCTCTGTAGGATACTCGAGGAGCCACCATCAAAGACAAAGAGATCACCAAACCAGAGATCACGATCAAGTACCAAAAACCTAGGGTTTCTGCACAGGAAAGATTGGGACCTCGAGGAGCCACCAGTAAAGCTATTTCCATAAATATTCAGCACGAACATCTACCTTCCATTTATTTGGGTGATGAAGTTTAGTCTGAGATCAGCAGAGGTCACCGACTTTCTAAATGTCAGAAGGAAGAGCAGCGACCTCAACCTTGAATTCCAACACGGGATCGTTTGAGTGAAGGAACCAGTACTCATAATCCCCAACCACCTCGCCAAGTCACTCAAGCAACATGTCAATACATCACACAAGAGCATAAGGATCAACTCATCAAGGAGTTTTCATTGAAGCGCAAGTTCTGGGCACTACAAACGACCTTACCAAGGTGTAGGGAAGTCTGATTACCAAAGAACTATTCAATCTGGAAGTACCGAAAGGTTTCCATACTTCAAAAATTCGTAAATATAAGGGCACTGATCCAAATGAGCAACATTCAACAATATTGTGATTTATTGGGATTGTACTCCAATCTAAACCACATTCCCTACCGACTACTTGTAACGAGTCTACAGGGAGAACCACTCCAGTGGTTCCACTCTTTACCTAAAAATTCCATACTCACATTCGATCAGCTGCAGAAATAATTTATCAAGACGTATGCTCACAACAAAGACAAAGAGGAGAATTTATTCTCTTCTTGTTTTTAAACAGTTATAAGGAGAGAAGCTCGAGGCTTTTGTAAAGAAGTTTTTGGACCTCGCACAGAAAGTAGATAATCTCGATCATAAAACAGTTGTTACTGCTTTTACCAACGCGCTCCAGCTCGATTGCAAGGCCAAAGAGTACCTCTTCCTCAACAAACCTGCGACCTTGGAGGACGTGATCACCAAGGTAAATGGATATGTTGACCTGGAAAGGATGATGTCCGAAAGGCATAAATCTACTAAATCTGTCCTAACCACTAAAGGTCCGTCTATAGAACGAAACATTGAATCTAGGGAGGATCAGGGTGATCAAAAGTATTCTAAGGGCAACACTGGCAACACTCAGAAAGGCGGTACATTACACAAACCGGTCCTCCCTAAGATGAATGTCTTAATTACCACAATTGTTTTTAATTTTTTCGAAGGACAAGCTATACCGTCAATCTCAGCCATTAGAACCATTCGAAAGCCGCCCGTACTGCATGCATCACAAGGTAAATTATCGTGTTACGAACAATTGCTATACTTTATAGAGGTTGCTGGAATTCATTTTCAAAGAGGAACGGATGTATGAATACATTATCGACCTAAAATCGTATAAGGATGGCAGTTATAAGAAGCAGCTCGAAGAAGTCTATGTCGAAGATCAGGCTGAAGAGAAGCATCTCAGCCACATGTACCACAGTAACATGATCGAGATTCATCATATCAATGACTTTTGCATATTCAAGCACATGAGACTATCAGAATGTTACGGCCTCACACCTCAAGATAAAGAGATCAAGCTTCAACCTGAGTCAAACAATCACAGGCTTAGGATCTTATTCGAAGATTGCGACATTAGTCATGTAAAATTTCCACATCATGATGCATTAGTCATAATGCTCAAGATGAAGAAGTTTGTCATGCACACAATGATGATCGATACTGGAAGTGGTATCGAGATTCTTTTTCAAAGCACAATCGACCAGATGGGATTGGCCGATTTAATCATTCTGAGCGACACTGATATCAGTGGATTTAATGGTTCCAAAAAAGAGCGAGTAGGCAACATCATTTTACCTATCACCGCTAGACCAGCCACAATTCATGTCGTCTTCTACGTCATCAACGCCAAATCTCGTTATCTCAAGATTATGGGCCGCTACTGGAGTCACAACATGGAAGCAATCACATCCACCTATCATCAAGCACTCCGCTTTAAACACAATGATGGTATCTATGAAATTAAAGGCAGTCAAAAGCTTTCTCGAGCTTACGAGAATACCGTCCTTGCCATTTTAGATACCTCAGAAGAGCCTACAAAATACATTGATATTGATGGACCTAGCAGAGGTACTTTTATTGTACCAAGCTGGTCCAGCACGATAAGGACGCTCTTATTCAATTTTAATGACTGATCGAGACATCTTTGCGAGAACTTTCGAAGAGATGCCTGGGGTCGATCCGACCAAGGTATATCATAAATTGGCCATCAACATCAATGTTACGGTGGTCAAATAGAAATAACGATGCCTCTCACCTCATCTTCGAGATGAAGTTAATATTGAGATCAAGAAATTGATCAAAGTAGGATTCATTCGAGAAGCCAAGTATCCAGATTGGATATCCAACATCGTCGTTGTTCCAAAGAAGAATGGAAAGGTCGGAGTTTGTAAAGATTTCACTGATCTAAACAAATACACTCTAAAGGACAGTTTCCATCTTCTCATCATCCATCAAATTCTTGATTCCATGGCAGGTCACAAACTTCTTTCAATGAAGGCTGCTATTTCTGGATGTAACCAGATTCCTCTCTGGGAAGAAGATCAAGAAAAGACAACTTTTATCATTAAAAAAGGACTTTATTGCTATAAAGTCATGCCCTTCAAACTCAAAAATACAGGCGCGATTTATCAACGGTTTATGACTACTATGTTCAAAGCACATCTTGGGAAAATCGTGGAAGTTTACATTGATAATCTCTTGTGCAAGAGCATACAGTCAAACAACCACATCACCGATCTCACCACAATATTCAATATTCTTCGATCTTATAGAATGCGACTCAATCCTGATAAGTGTCAATTCGAAGTACATTCAGGCTGATTCCTCGGCCATCTCATCAGCAAGAAGGGGATTGAGGCCGATCCAGATCAAATTTGAGCTCTGCTCAACTTTCCATCTCCAAAGACGACGAAGGACGTACAAAAACTTGTCGGCAAGATTACTGCTATCAACCTATTCATTTCTAAATCTTCAAATCGCTGTCGTTGGTTGTTCCTACTACTCTGAGGTTATGCCAAACGAGGAAAAGTTTAGCCTAACGAAGAGATCACAAGGATATCAAAATGCAAGGCAGCTTTTTTGAAACTCAAAACCTATCTGAAGAAGTCTCCCATTATGAGCCCCCCGGTAAATAATGAAGAACTGATTATTTACCTGGCAGTTATAGACAATTCTATCAGCTTGGTTCTCATTCAACTTGAAGGGAAGATCGAAAAGCCAATCTATTTCATCAGTAAAACCCTCACTCTAGCAAAAATGAGGTATTATAAACTTGAGAGACTCCTTCTAACTCTTGTTTAAACATCACAAAAAATTAAGCACTACTTTCAAGTTCATTCAGTCAAAGTCATGAAAAACTACTCACTCCAAGAAGTTTTGTCCAAAAAAGATAAATCCAGGAGAATGCAACAATGGTCAGTCAGTTTGGGAGAACATGATATTAAGTTCAAATAATGATATTCAGAAAAGGGTCAGGCCGTTGCCATTTTTTTTTACGGATTTTCCATTGGAAGATCCCAAGTAGGAGGAACACGGTCCTGACCTTACAGAAGAAATTATAGAATATTCACCCACCAAATATTTGACGAGCGAGCTGAATGGGTTACAAGGAAAGGGTAGAGACTTCTTACAGATGGCTTAGCAGGACCTGCAAGGTCAGGAACTGGAAAAGTATTGATTACCCCTTCTAACGACAGAATCGAGAAATCAACCCGCTTAGATTTTGAAGCCTTCAACAACGTTATAGAATTAAAAGCTCTAATTCATGAACTCAACCTCGCACTCGAGCTCGGTGTCCCAGAGCTCTCAGTGTACACAGATTCTCTACTAATCATTCACCATTACTCTAAACAATACAAGAAGAATGGCAAGATGATCGAATATACAACCCTCATTGCAGATAGGATGAGCAACTTTGTGAAAGCAACTCTCGATTATCTTCCTTGAGGTAAAAATAGACACGCTGATTCCTTGGTTTATCTAGCCGGGGTCTTAGGTACAGAAACCAGATATCTACATATTGAAGTGATACCAGCCCCCGACATTGATCGATATTCTGTATGCACGATCAACACTAGGGGTGATGAAGAGGAGGACGACGATTGGCAAAAGCCCTTAATTGCCTACCTTGGCACATACAACGGATATAAAGGGATCCTACCGACAGATCCAAAGGGGCGCCGACAGTTGATCAAGAATTTGAAGCGCTATATAGTTCAAAATAGTTTTTTATATCGCCGTTCAGTCACGGGGTCTTACCTCAAGTGCCTCTCCCAGAAGAAGGCAGAAGGAATGCTCAGAGATTTACATGAAGGAACTTGTGGCTCCCATGCCGCAGGATGATCACTCACTAATTTAGCAATTATACAAGGAGTATTCTGGCCAGGCATGTACAAGCAGGCAAAAGAGTACTCACGCAAATGCAACACATGTTAACGACATGGACACATGATTTGTACCCCTGCGCTCAAACTATATGCAAGTAAGGCATTCTGGCCATTCAAATGGTAGGTGCTCGATCTCGTCAGAGAATTTCCTAATACTTCAGATAACCGATGATACCTACTCCTAGCTACAGATTATTTTTGCAAAATGGGTGGAAGCAGTTCTACTCTATCGAACTAGAGAAGAAGAGGTCATCTCCTTTATCTGAGAACATATCATCATTCGGTTTGGATTCCCCCACCTGATTCGTAACAATAATGGGCCACAATTCGTTAGAGAAAAAGTCGTAGCTTTCTTCAATAAATACAACATCGCCCACTCACCAGCCAATCCCTACTACTCTCAAGGAAATGGCCAAGCCGATATTACTAACAAAACTATCATGGATAGGTTCAAGAAAAGGCTTCAATCACAAAAAATGGGAAACTGTATACGAGAGCTTCCTCATGTCTTATGGGCATACCACTTCACTCTATGTTAATCAACTGGCAATACCTCATTCCTCCTCGCCTATGGCACAAATGCCGTCATTCCAACAGAATACCACCATCCAGTCAAAGATCACGAGCTTAGTGACGAAGAAAATGAGTTCAAATTGGCCTGCAACATGAATTGCACTGATGAAACTGGGGAATGCATTATTGCCAACCTAGGTCGATATCATTATATGTTGGTCAGTTCTTACAATAGAAGAGTTTGAAACCGAACTTTCCAAATCAACGATCTCTTCCTTAGAGAAATCCCTCAACGCAGAAAAAAGGTACATGCTGGGAAATTGGCAAAAAATTGGGAGGGTCCATTCCTAATCATTGGTCAAACTAGTTCGGAATCATATTATCTCATGACGGAGCAAGGAGTTTGAATCCCAAATCTATGGAAAACTAGGCGACTGAAACGGTACTATCGTTAAGTCCATCGCTTCTCCATTTCAAAATCCTCGTTCTTTCTATTCCAAAAGAGAGATTTTATCTCCATACAATATACATTCTATTCTATTAAATGAAAACTCCCAAGTTTTTTCCCATATTATTCTCTACTTACGTAGACTCTACCACATTACATAGATTAAAGCATAGGTAATACTAACTTTCAATCGACATCTATACATACTCTGTGATTAAAACAAAGGTAATACTAGTCTTTAATCAAAGAACTCTACCAGACATAAGATAAAGCAAAGGTAAAACTAGCTTTCATCTCTCAATATGGATGCAACAAATACTCTATACAGATTAAAGTAAAGGTAAAACTAGCCTTCAATCACCCATCTATACATACTCTGCGATTAAAACAAAGGTAATACTAGTTTTTAATCAAAGAACTCTACCATACATAAGATAAGGCAAAGGTAAAACTAGTTTTCATCTCTCAATATGTCCTCGACAGATACTTTTACTAGTTACATATATAGCCATTGCAAAGGATTTTTCTCTATTGATGGGAGGTCAGCCACGCTTTCCCCTACAGCAGAAAGACAATCAACCATAAAATCTTGAGCTCGAGCAACTACAGTAATCTTGCCTTGCTCTACCAATTCAGCAGGTCGAGATGCTACCACTACATTTCCATGGTGTTCATATAGTTTCCTCGATCAACATCAGTTCTATAAATACATCCTCTACCCAATAAATAGTCATGTAAGGTATCCCTCTCTAGCTTAAGCCTTCTCACTTCCTTCTCAAAATAGGCAATAACAGCCGCTAGCATCTACGAGTGTGATACCTCGGGCATATACTCTTTCGCCTTCTCTACTGCTTTATCTGACTCAGCCTAGTTCATCGTGCTCAATTCTTCCACCTGAGCACAAAGTTCCTCAAGCTCCCTGTCTTTATCTACACCTCCCCTAGTAGGAGATTTCTTTAACAAATCATCATTTTTCCTTATCAAGAGAACCTTACCCCTAATCACCCACTCTAATTCCTGTTCTCTGATATGAACAGCATCCAACTTACCTTGGCACTCCCTTAACCGCTAATTTCCTCATTGTACATGAGCTTGAGTACGAGCTACATCTCCCTCCAGCTCTCTAATTCGAGTTGATAGGCTAACCACATTCCCTTAAACAATGGAGATCCTGGCATCACATTTATTCTTCCTCGAGGGCTCTCCAGCCTCGGTATTTTTTATGTGCAAATTGGCCTGAGCAAAATCGGCCTTCAATTGTGTCACCCGCTCATTCAATTCATTACATCGTATTTGCACCATCCAGAACTCTATATCTTTAGAAGGTAAAGCTACACTTAACTGCTCAACTACAATTTTGGAGTTAGAAAGATCATCTCAAGCTCTCTTCAGCTCGCTATCTTTCACAATCATTTTGCTCTTTAATCGCTTGAATTCATTTTTGGAACTCACTAAATCAGCTTGTTTCTACTCTTATTCATTCATTTTGCTAATCATTTATTCCTTCAGACTAGCCACAAAATAATGTAACTCTTTGTCGTTTCTAGCGATTGGATATGGTATCGAGCCATGTCCGCCTCCTTACTCTTTACCATTAACGCATCATTCTAGCTTTTGAGCTTCGTTATCTCTTTCATCGCCTCCACGAGCACTTTTTTCCCCTTATTAATTTTGGCATCTTTCCCATCGATCTTCCGAGTAAGGTCATTAACAGTTTGTGTTGCCTCGATAAACTTGAAATGTACCTTTATGTATTGATCCTCCCTATCTTCATTTGCCTCTCTCATCCAATCTTCATCTGCCGTAAACTCTTGGTTATATTGACGCGTCTCTTGTTCACTCAAGCGAGCTGACTCAAATTTGACCTATATCATAGATACAATACATCAAGTTCGATTTAAGAATACTCAACTAATACATTCAATCATGATACATGAATCTTATTTCTATCAAATTTCTATTTTTTTGACATCTACTGCTGTGAAATTGCTTCTAGACTTAAGGTTGAAGTATGATCCTAATTCGCTGACAATAACATCTACATCCAATTTTAAGGTACACATTTTATACCATTGGGCTCTTGGCCTAGTGGTGGTAGTACCTCTCCACCTAGTGAGAGGTCGTGGGTTCGAAACCTCATGGGGTTGGAAACTCAGGGTTGCGGATCCCTATAAAAAAAACAGCTTAAAAAAAAAGGTACACATTTTATATGCTCTAACTTTCTTAACACTTTGGTGTTATCTCTACACAGTTGATTACCATTGCCCTTAAACTATTAACACATTTTTGGCCTTTCTCTATACTCTAAAATTTTACTTTGTAGCTCTCAAGTAATACAACATACAAGTCAAATATTTCTTGATATTCTCTAACCTGCAGCTCCACTTGCGAAGACAACAGGGACGCTGAGGCGTCCTTCTCCTTAGCGAGCTCATTATCTAATTCCTCAATTCTGAGGCACATATCCTTAAGTTCCTACAAACAAATTTTACAAACATCTCTTAGCTTACATAAATTTATCCTACAAAATAATATTCCATATAATTACAGTCCTTAAAACCCTCATAATTACACAACCATAGAGTCAACAATTTTACTCTACCTTCTCATTCTCATTCTCTAGATTCACATTATCATCCCCTTGTTCTCTCGCACAGTTTGGGGGGAAACATCATCCAACCCTCCAACCACTCCAACAATATCATCTTCATCCTCCTCCTCTTCAACGTAGGTATCCTCCATAATAGCTGTAACCTAAGCTTTAAAGTACCCCATCTTGATGAGTTAGCGCCCCAAGTCTATCACGCTGGACTACCACCTCATCCAGATTCTTCTGCGCTTCTTCTGTCAGCTCACAAATATTTACCTCTTGCACAACCTTCACAGAATCCAGTCGCTTCCCCTCCTGAACCAAATCAGACTTCAATCAAATCACCTTCTTCTCAAGCTCTACCTTCCTATTCTCGAGCTTGGCTTTTTTCACCTCTATCCCGAGGCAAATCCCTTTCATCAAGCGAGCAGCCTACGAAAAACAAATCAAGCATATTTTCAACTTGAATCACAATACAAATTCAGAAAACATACGAATTATCAAACTTACCACTTTGCTCAACTTCTCCACACCCTTGCGAGCTGCAAGCCTCGCCCTATCCTCTGCAGCTATCATCTCTTCTTCCTCACCAGGTCGATTCTCAGTGACCTTTGCTCCAATAAGTTTAGAAGGATGGTTTACCCTTTTCTTTTTTGCCTCTCGATCCCTTGACCTCACCACTCCCCATGGTTCATGAGGCTGAGCTACCCATCGTCATCCCCTTTTTGGGAAATGTTTGAGCTAGCTTGCTCAACGTGGTAGACTCTGGTACATCGGTAAAATCTACTGCAGAGGCTTTCGGTAAAATTACTCGTCTCTCTCCATCAGCTCCTCTCTTTTTGTTGCCGTCAACCCCCGTCATAAGTCTCGTTGCTTGAGACTTTTGAACTTTCTCAGACCTTCTGTTAGCTCATTCATTTCTACTAATGCCAAGTTCTCTCAGCACAGCCACGAGCTTGACCCCTTCCTGGGCAACAATATCTAATAGGGACTCCTTCTTCACCTTTGACTGAGGACCTTTCAAACAACAACACATTATCAACAGCAAAACAACATTCAATTTTAGCAGTTTGATATTATACAATATTACACTTACTTTTCTTCACAGTTCTATATAGAAGTTCCATGGGTTCCTCATCATCTTTCTGAAGGCAATCACCTTTCACCCAAATCACATTATCATTCCTCCACAATCAACCTGCCAAATTCAAATCAAAGGAAAGAGGTCGAGTCAAGCTCGCAAAGAAGTATGCCTCTCCACTTGTAGAATAGTTTTTCATGCCATAAAACTACAAAACATTTTCAGAAGATATTCTCATCTCCACCTCATTCTCCTCCCACAACCTATTCAAACTCTTACAGACATTGATCACCTCCTACATGTTCCCATTTAACTGAGCAAGACATGCCCCTATGGTATTCATTATCCCTTTCGTAAGATTTTTAAGGGGCGAACTTAACCTGTACTCCAACTGAGATAGGTAGCATAAAAGAGCCTCTTCCAGATTGCCCTGTATATTTCCATCAAAATACTCCAAGGAGATCGATTCGTCTAAGCCTTCAAACTGATATTTAGACTCTGGCAAGTCATAATCATAATCTAGCAAGCCAAAAATCTTCTCTCAGACTTCAACGATCTTTATCACCAATCATTCCTCAGCAGTATAACGAATTCTCTCAGATCGAGTCCACACCATATTCTATTTCTTCCTTCTTTTCAAAACATATTTCCCCATATTTATGCAAGTTTCTAGATCACTTCAAATCCCCCACATTTTGTATACATTTTTTCCATTTTTTCATAATAGCAAACCGTAATATCCTGATAAGAAAGTTATTTGAACTTACCTATCCACATCGACCTTAGTGGATTCGACCTATCTCATTTTGAACTCATCTTTCCCAAATCCAAAAGTTCAAGAGAGATTTCTCTGATCTCGAATTTCTAATTCCTACAAATTCTAAGATATTCAGTTTGAAACAGATTTTTTACACATCTTTAATTTTACAGACACATTTGTATAGCTCGATTACTAAAATATATGTTTTAGTTCGATCTTATATATTACATTTCGTCATCCACTTATACACATCCGAATTACTCATAGCTCGAATTCAATCACAAGAGTTAATTCTATCTATCAATACAGAATTTGAATAAACATTTTTATTTAAGCTTGAATATAAATTATAGGCACTTTACAGATAACAAGTCTTTTAGGTACTTTACAGATAACAAGTCCTTCAGGTACTTCAAAGATAACAAATCCTTCAGTTCATTCTCAAAATCATATCAGTCTTCAATGATGTTTCACTCCAAGAATCTTCTAAAGTAAAGCAAGTATTGGAAATTACACAACATCCTCATTTCTCTAAGTTTGGTTAAAGTCTAGACATTGAGCCGAACTTCAAATAGAAACTATAGAAGTGAAGGAGTCAGTGCTTGAACCAACTCTTCAAACTGAAGGCCTTCTTAGTGCCAAGTGAAGATGATTGTGCAGGGGCAGACTTTTAATTTCCGTCTCCCCACTTCACCACCATCGGCTCCTCCTCCGTAACCCCCACCAACAAAGAGTTGATTAAGACGAAATGGAGTCTTACATTAAAATTCAGTCTTTCACAGGATATAGACGGTACTGCCTCGTAGTACTATCGGCCCCCGCATCTGTCTCCTCAACCTTGTCCTCCGCAAGGATCCAGAGACACCTCCAACGTGCCTCGCTTGTCAAGACCACGTAATGAAATCTCCACATACAGTAGAAGTCCTCATCAGCTTTAGCTACTTTGTTTTTTGACATACTGTGATACGTCAGTGGAACAGGAATTGGGGTGGGCATCTCCACAAAATGATCCCCAAAATATCTCAGTTTGAATCTTTGCATTTGAGCAGCGACTCTCTCTTCATACACCATTTTACGGGTCTTTACCATATCACTCAAAAATTATAGATAATTTTCAAGCAACAGCATACTTTGCCAGAATCCACGATACAAGTACTATTTATATAACCCTCGTATTTAATGCGTAAGTTAATTTCTAAGCAGTCATCATTCAAAATGGAGCCACTCTCAGAACCCTGAGCGTCGCGTATATCAATACTTTCCATCATCATTCAATACAGATGCATGCATCCATAAAAAACAAATACCCATTTCTATACCAGTCAAATCAACATTAAATACGTCATTTATTTTCAACTTCCAGCACCACATAGCCACAGATTCTTTCTCAACCAAAGCCACTCATGCCTTCAGTTACGAGGGGGTGATTGGAAGGGCCTACCCTTCGGCCTAACCCAATTCAAACTACCTTCAATTCGAGTTACCTCCATATCAGACTCACGCATTTTACACATGACATAAATAGTTAGCATTGACACCTACACCATGAACTGATAAAGAACGTGGATCGAGCACAATAGAAAAACATGAACAAGTCAAAGACACCCGTCTCTTACGAACTCAACAGTTACTCAGTCAACCACCACTTACCTCATTGTTCGGAAAATGTGTTTCAATACGATAACGAGCTACGGGTAAAGCCTATATAAAGAAAAAGTTCTAGAAGAGACAAGGACATGAAAAAATAGATCACAAAGCAAAACTTCTTATTTGCAAGATCAAACATTTCAAGTTCGAGAAATCACTTGTAATAAGATATCAACCTCAACCAATAAAAGTTACTGTTAGTGAAACCCTCAACTCGAGGTCATAGTTTTTTACCTATTCAAATGTTTTCTACGATAAATCACCTGTGTTATTTCTTGTTTTACATTAGTTTTTGTCATAAGAACATTTTTGTAAGAGCTAATTCTACGGCATTTGGAGATAACGGAATTAGGTCATTATACTAAATTTCCCACATTTTGTTTGTTCTTTATATCCCTCTTCATCACACATAATTCTTACTTTTCTAAGCCTCCCTCTCCCTCTTTGAAGTGGTGGTGGATCAACTACAGGAGGTGGTTAAAAAAATTTATATAAACCTCACATATAATTCATATGAACATAAAGATATAATTTGAGAGAAGATAAACCAGTTTTACTTACAAATTTCTAACGAGATTCATCAGAGACTGGGTGTATAACACCACAATATGTGGCCACATATGAGGTGACAATAGAGATATGCTAAAATAAAAAACCCTTGCAAGTTTAAACAAAAAGAAGTTAGTTAAGAAGCATGAATACAAGGCAAATGAACTCAATAAATGTAATATAAAAAATTAACTTACCTCTTCAATCCTTATCTCATTGGTAACAGCATACTAGCATCATGAGTACAAGGCATACTAGTGAGTTGCTACTCAATGTACTGACATGTCCACTCTTTTAAATTAACTATCCACATTTCCCCAGTACTCCCAATAGATACCCACTCATCTGGTTGCTCTCCATTTATGTCATACTCCCCATAGTGTTCCATGAAATAGTCAATGTGCTTAGCAACCCTTGGTACCAGACAACCTTGATCCCATGTCTGAGACTTGGTTCTTCTTTCAAACATTAGTTTCATTAACACCAAATTTAGTCTCTCAAGAACCTTGACCAATGGTTTATCTCTTATCTTCATGATTCATAAATTAAAGGACTCACTAAAATTATTGGTGATATGCTCACACTTTGAAGTATAATCAAAGTGTGATCTGCACCAATGGTTATATGGCTATTTATTCAAGTATTCTCTAGCACCAGGTATGTCAACAACAAGCTTATCCAAAAAAAATTGTTTTTCATTTTGTCTACACAGCTCCCCATGCAAGTTTCTCCAAAGGAGATCCTTTATAGTACTTCTTCATGTTTTTGAACATGTATCTGAGACAAATCTTACCCACTGCATCAATAAGCCCCTTTTGCCTATAAGAGATAAAAGTTAACTTTGTTGGGTGTATCAACAAATAAGGTTGCATTTTAGTCAAAAAGTTAAGCCAACTCTATTTATATTCAGTTCTACATAAGTAAACTACAATTGGGAATAAGCCATTGTTTGGCATTAAGACTCATGATAGATATGTTGAGAATCGAGCTAGCTAGTCTCTCTTCTACAACAAGAATGAAATGTGGAAATCGCCGAACGAGTAATTAATCAAGCAAAGAGAAAAACAAAGATAAAAGTATTTACCCAGAGGAGGGAGGTAGAAAACCCTTGCAGATAAAAAATCACTCCCCGTGAATAATTCACTATGATCAAATCAATTACAAGCGATTTCTTCAATCTTCCTAAAGCTTTAATAGAGTCTCCCAAACCCTAGTTCTCTCTAGAGTTAAACTCACCAAGATACAATAAGAAGCACACCCTAGAATCCCTTATAAAGATGGGAAGCTATTACATAAAGATGGACTCAAAGTACAGATCCCGAGGCAATCCAACACCTTCAAATCAAACTTCTAAAACTAACTTTACGAAGTCTGTTTGAACAAACTATTTTCTATTCGAACATACTCAAAGTCTATTCGAATAAAACTTCTCCTACCTCTTCTATTCGAACAGACAAAAGTCTATTAGAATAGAACTTTGAAAAATTACATTTTTCTTCTGTCTTCATTCTTTTCTCATCCCACGAACTTTGATGTACTTCCACGAATATAATTCAAGTTTATACCTTAACAATCTCTCACTTGAAATCAAATCTATCATAACCATCTCCAAATTTCCAAATGAATTACTCGCACTACCCGGATCTTCAATCATGAAGACCACAGAAGTTGTACATGTTGTCAACTTTTAAAATGTCACCACCTTCATAAACATATTGGGCGGATTCACATCAGTATGAATCTTCACAAGCTCAACACGTCCTCCTCGATGAGCAAGCAAATATAATGATATCGAATATCAATATGCTTGGTCCTAAAGTAAAAAGCTGCATTCTTTGTTAAGTACATCGTGCTTTGGCTATCACTATACAACTTAAGAAGATGTTGTTCTTTACCAAGCTCTTTCATAAACCCTTTATGCCAAACCATATCCTTGTACACTTTCGTAGCCGCAACATATTCTGCCCTGTCGTAGACTAAACTACAATCCTCTGTAGCCTCAAAACCCACTTAACTACACCGCTTCCCAATATAAATACAAAGTCATTAGTGTTCTTCCGTCTATCAATGTTACCCGCCATATCAGAATTAATGAAACCAAGTAAGCATATCTATGAACCTCTATAACATAATACCATATCTTGAGTCCCCTTTAGATACCTAAGTATTAATTTCACAGCTCTCCAATGCTCATTGTCTGGATTACTCATATACCTACTAACAACTCCTACAACTTGGGCAATATTCGGTATCGTACAAATCATAGTGTATATAAGGCTACTAACCGGTGATTGATAAGGAACCTTCCACATCTCATCGCGATCCTTTTACATCTTCGGACAACACTGCTTTGATAATTTAAAGTAACCTCCCAATGGTGTACAAACAACCTTAGAACCATCCATGTTAAACTGCTTAAGTACTTTGCCGATGTACTCAGTTTAAGATAACTTCAATTCTCGCTGCTTTCTATCTCGTGTAACATGCATACCAAGAACTTGTTTTGCAGCACCCAAGTCCTTCATAGAAAACTCTCAGGATAACTGTTCCTTCAACTTGACATTCTCTCCCATGTCGGCACTTGCTACCAACATATCATCTACATACAGAAGTAGAATGATATATAAGTTCCTCATATTCTTGATAAAACAACAGTGATCCGTATTACATTTCGAATAACCATTTTTTGACATGAATTGATCAAACTTCAAATACCACTGTCTCAAAGCTTGTTTCAAACAATATAAGCTCTTCGTGAGCCTACACACTAGATCTTCTTTCCCTTTATTTGAATACCCTTATGGCTACTTCATATAAATTTTTTTATCAAGGTTGCCATGAAAAAATGTTGTCTTGATATCAAGCTGCTCAAGATGTAAATCTTCAACTACAACTATATTCATCACAACCCGAATGGTAGACATCTTCACAGCATAAGCAAATATCTTACCAAAATAAATGCCTTTTTTCTGCAAAAAGCCTTTCACAACAAGTCTAGCCTTGAATCTCCTTGAACCGCCAAATTCCTACTTTAGTCTATATACCCACTTGTTGTGCAATGCTCTCTTCCCTTTCGGTAACTGAACTAAAGCCAAAGTTTGATTTACTGACAATGACTGCATCTCATCATCAATAACAGGCTCCCACTTGCTCTTAGATTCCATATTTAAAGCCTCCTTGTATCTTTTTGATTCACCACCATCTGTAAGTAATAAATGATGTAGGGAGTTAATGTACCTAGCAAAAAAAATACGCTTCTCGGCTCCTTTCGAAGTATTATTAGAATGTCTAAATCATTAGGTTCCTCGTCTTGCTTCGGTACTTTAAAGTCTTTATACAAAACTTCCTCAATGAATATAACATTACGGCTCCAAATGACTTTCTGATTCTTTACATCCAAAAATTGGTACCCAAACTCATTACCACTATATCTAATGAATATGCACTTCATTGACTTTGCATCCAACTTTGTCCTTGTACCTGAATTATCAAGCACATATGAGGTATAACCGAAAATACCCAAGTGAGAAAGGTTTACCTCTTTACCGGTCTATGTTTTTTTACGTAATCCAAAGTCCAAAGTTGTTGAAGGCCTTTTATTTATCAAGTAAGCCACCGTACTAGCCGCATCTGCCCAAAAACATTTCGGCAATCCAGCATTGAATCTCATACTCCTCGCCCTTTCGTTTATGGTTTGGTTCATGCGTTTTACAATACCATTTTGTTGTGGTATTTTGAGAATAGTCTTATATTGCCTAATCCCGTTTGATGGGCAAAAGTCTTCAAACTCATCACTACAGTACTCGCCCCCGTTATCCGACCTAAGACACTTCAGTTTCAAACCGGTTTCAATTTTAACTAGAGCCCTCCACTTCTTAAACTTATCAAACGCATCTGATTTGTTCTTTACAAAGTAAACCCATAGTTTACGTGTAACATCATCGATGAAAGTAACATAAAAATGAGAACTACCAAGATAAGACACATTGGTTGGCACCCAAACATCTGTCTAAACAAGATCCCTCTTTTCAAGTTTCCTAGATCTTCTAGTTATTTTAAAACTAACATTTTTCTGCTTCACAAAAATACACACTTCACAAAACTTAAGATCAACCTCATCAAGACCCTCTAGCTTTCCCTTACTAACCATCATCTTCATCACCTTTTTACTCATATGACCGAGCCATTTGTACCAAGTAGTTGCATCAATCCCTGGAGTGGTTACATAAATAGTAGAAAATTGTGTCTTGTGTTGTATACAATGTTCCTTGTCTAAATCCCTGAGCTACTACCATAGCTCCCTCTACAACCTTCTAGAAAGTATCACCAAAGGTGCTTACATATCTACCATTATCCGATAATTAGCTAACCGAGATAAGCTTATGCCCTAATTTAGGTACAAGTAACACATTCTTTAAAGCCAACGTTACCCCTGAAGGCAACTTTAACCTAGCATTTCCCTTTCTTGTAATATTGCGCGCACTCTTGTCTACAAGGAAGATCGTACTAAAATCGCCTTTAACAATATTGGTTAGGAAACTTATGTTTGCAGTAGCATGGAATGAGCCGCCCGAATCAACTGTCCATGATTCATTAACATCATCACACGAAAGAAGTAAAGTCTCGTTAGAACTAACATCCTCAGTAAGGTTCATTATATCTTTTTCCTCATCATTGACTTTCTTAGAAGAATTACAATTACGCTTAAAATGACTTTTCTTTCTACAAGTCCAACACGCACCGGGCGGCTTAGATTTCCCCTTAATTGTGAATGACCCCTTCCATTCTTTGGCCCCTTTCTTTAGAACCTCCCTCTTTTTTCGACATTCAACACACTGTTGGTTGAACTCAAAGAGGGTTCAAATGATTTACGTTTATTATCTTCACTCATAATCAAAGAGACTATAGTACCAAATTTAATACTTTCCTTCCCTGATGAATTACTCACAGCTATAATAAACCCTTCTCAGCTCTCAGGTATCTATCCTAAAAGAGCCCACGCTCTCACCTCCTCAGTAAAAGTGATTTTTACAGATTCAAGTTGAGCATAAATAGTATTGAACTCACTAATATGAGCTACACTACCATTATCTTTCATCTTTAAAGTAAACAAGTGACGTAAAAGATTACCATATTTGCCCTGGATGGTTCCAAGTACATAGAGGATGATAAAGTCTCCATCAAATCCTTCGTTATCACAACTTTGGAGATCATATGTAAAATTTAAAATGATAGAGCTAACCTAACGGTTCCAAGAGCCTTACGATCCAATTGTGCCCACTTTGTAGCATCATGATCTATCGGTTTCATCTCAATTCTACCTAGTGGTAAATGAAGATCTTTCTAATAGAGATAATCTTTTATCTGCATCTTCCACACTTCAAAATTTAAACCATTAAACTTTGTGATCTTCAATTTCTCTTCATCGGCCATCAATCTTCACCATATAAGCCCTATAACAAGCCCTCTGATACCAGTTGTTAAGAATTGAGGTAGCTAGTTTATCTTCTACGACAAGAACGAAATGTGGAAATCGTCGAACGAGTAATTAATCAAGCAAAGAACCAAACAAGGACAAAAGTATTTACCCGGAGGAGGGAAGTGGAAAACCCTTATAGATTAAAAAAACTACTCATCGGGAATAATCTACTATGATTAAATTGGTTACAAGCGATCTCTCCAAGCTTCCTTAAGCTTTAATAGAGTCTCCCAAACCCTAGCTCTATCTAAAGTTAAATTCACCAAGATACAATAAGAAACATACCCAGTATCCCTTATAAAGATGAGAAGCTATTACATAAAGATGGACTCAAAGTACATATCCTGAGACAAGCCAACGCCTTCAAATCAAACTTCTAAAAATGACTTTACGAAGCCTGTTCGAACAAACTCTTAGTCTTTTCGAATAAAGTGGGTTCGATGTATTTTGTGCGAACATACTATTTTTTATTCGAACAGACTCAAAGTCTATTCGAATAAAACTGCATTTACCTCTTTTGTTCGAACAAACAAAAGTCTATTCGAACAAAATATTAAAAAATTACATTTTTCTTTTATTCTCGTTCCACAAACTCCGATGAACTTCCATGAACATAATTCGAGTTCATACCTTAACAAGATAGGCAAACACCACCATACTTTCCATTTAAAAAACATCCATCTAAACCAAGTATAGGTCTGCATCCCTTAATAAATCCATCTAAAGATGCCTTGAAAGCCACATGAGTGCATGTCCACTGTATTGTATCATTATCTCTCCTAGTTGTTGCAATACTACCAGGATTGGACCTTAAAATCTTAACACATAATGAAGGTAACATATGGTACCCTTAAGTATATGACCCCACTATTCTCTTCATACAAATTTGTCTAACATTCCAAGTAGTCCAATAAAAAATCACAACACCAAATTTGGTCTTCATCTTGGTTTTGATTCCCTTGGGAGCCATTGCTCTTATATCCCTAACCAGTGATTCAACTTCTGTAGCCACCCATTGTGTATTTGCCAAAGGGTTTTGTGCCTCAAGTTTGCCTTTACAATTGTGTCGAAAGTTTCCATGCCTTAGAATAGTCTGCCCATCATTGTTTCTAAAAACCAATACTAACCATTCACGCTCAGGATCTGTGCACTTCATTCTTAGCCTACTTGCATCATTCTCCTTGTAGTAGTAAGTAAACTTATTCAAAATTCCAAACCTTTTAAAATAGGTTCTTGCCTCATACACATTTACCCCCCTTATCCCTGCTTCTAGCTGTTTGTATTGAACATCTAGTCTAGGCATCTCTCTGTCATCCTTCTCCTTAACATATATGTTGTCACGCTGTGTATCAACTCCTTCAAATTTAGAACCTCTCTCAAGTTCCTCAGCAGTAGGAACATAGTCTCCATCTTGGGAGGAGTGGGTACTATAGTAACCATCCTCAAGGCCTAAGCAGTCAATCCCAATTTGGGCATGCCTAATCCATCTATTAACATCTTCATCTGGGTCACTACACTCCTTTTCACTTTCAATTTCTTTAATCACCTTTGTGTTTGTCACATCCACCCCATCATCAGTACCATCACTACCAAGTTATTTGTCACTATGATAAGTTTTAGGTAACTCATCTAAGTTTTCTTCTGGTAGGGTAATTGTCTTCTTCAATGTTTTGGTCACTTTTCATTTGGGTAATTTAATTGGGGTTTGTTTTCTCTTTGTACCCTTTGCAGGTTTTCTTACATTTTTCATTGGTGTTGCTTCAGTTTCCTTTAACTCTGGTTCCACAACTAGGGTTTTCTTAGAATTAGCTTTAATTTCGGTAGTTCTGGATTTATTTGGGGTTTTGTTGTTCTTAATAGGGGTTGTGCTCTTCTCTTGTGTCTGCCTTGGGGAGATGATAAAATTTAAATTATCCTTATCTAGCATCACATAATCCCCATCCTCAAAGACCTCCCTAACCACTTCTATTGGCTTAACAAAAAAAGAAGTGTACTTATCATTCTTGCTTCATCAGATTGTACCCACATATCTAACAGATTCATATAAACACATCAATTCAATCTTATTCCCCTCTGAAATGTAATTCCCAATCTCATAGACTTCATTAGCCCTTTTCGCAATCTCAGACACAAACTTATCATAAGCTAAACATTCCCCTTTTATAATCCCATACTTAAAACCTCTTTCCCCGTTCATAGTCACTCAAAACCTAACCAATAGGTGACATTCTACCCCACTCTCTCCCCTATAATTAATAAATATATCCAATAAATCATAGGTGTGCCTGTCAATTTCAATAATAACAATATAATTCATAATAAGTCACTAAAATCCCCAATTTCATAAAAAATTTGGGATGTAAACCCTAAAAAAATCAAACTGTAATCCCCAATTTCATAACAAACCCTAAAATCCTAAATTTGTAACAAAATTAGATTTTGATAAAGTGGACTTACCTCGAAAAAGGTATGTATTTCCATCCAGGTTTACCTAGACAGGGTCCTCTGGGAGCCACCACCACATCGTCGTCAGAAAGAAACACCACTTCTTCAGCCAATTTTCTCCTTTTTCACCATGTTTAGAGAGAGTAAGTGAGAGATGATGAGCGGGTAACACCACTTCTTTAATCTCTGGTGTCACGGGAGAGAGACGTAAGATAGATGATGGGCGGGTAAAATCCTGCTCAATTTTAATCACTACGATGATGACACATATCCTGAGAAATGATTTGGGACCGTTGGATTATTTAAGCTCAAACCAATGGATGGCTGACACGTATTTTTTTCCCATGTGTTTTCATCAAGGGTACTTTGGGTTTTTTATATCAACTCATGTGTTGTTTACGTGATATGCTAGAGAAGAAACTACAGTCAATTGCAGTCAACTGCGGTCAAAATGCAAAAGTGGGGTCTGACACTAATATTTGACAAACCGTGGGGTCCAAGTCTAATATACCTATAAACATTAGGGTATTTATCAAATTCACCCGTTGTATATATATCATATATGCACTACGAACTTGCAATGTGTGTACAACTATACCGGTATCATAAAAAAGTCGACGCGTATCAATACGTAATAATCATTTTTGATATTCAAAGAATATACTATATTTGCCTTATTATTTGATATGTCCCTTTCCCCTAAGAGCACCTGCAGCAGCTAGGTCGATTCCGATGTGGCGAGGTGGATTGAGAAATCCACCCTCTAAACCTCAAATCCACCCCACAACAGCTAGGTGGAGAAGCTGACGTGACCACCTCAAACCCACCTTGAGGGTGGTCTCTCCACCCTCTGGGTGGATTTTGGGTGGATTGATCTCGCGCAGTTCAGAACTGCTTGTAGGCTTTGACCCAATAGAATGATGACATTTGTCAAGCTTTAAGTGGCTCCCCTACAACTCAGTTCAGAACTGTTTGTAGTGTGTTTGCCACGCAGTTCAGAACTGCTTGTAGGGATTGAACGTTCCAGATGTTTGAGATGTGGCTTAATCTAGGACGTTGATGGTTCTGCACGGTTCAGAACTGCATGGGCTAATATCCACCTTGATTTTGGGCTAAACACTTGTAGGTGGATTTGGGGCAAATCCACCCTCCAACTGTTGCATATGCTAAGAAATGGCAAATCCACCCTCCAACTGTTGCATATGCTAAGAAATGGGGTTCAAAACTTAGGGTTCTGAATTCATACATAAAATCGGTTTACCTAACAAAAAAACAAAACGAAAATGAGTAGGGTTCATTTCAGACCACAGCTCAAACCCAACGTGCTTTTGGAGCACACCCAACGTGATTTCACATGACAAGCGTTTTACACGTTCGCCTCTTGTCTGTAAATTCTCCCACAATCCCCAGTCCAAATATCTATTTATTTAATTAAACCTAGGAATTTTATTTTATTTTATTTTATTTGAGAGAGAAAGATAAATGGCGAATCAAGAAGTGGTTAACAGGAAGATAGTGTTGAGAGATTACGTTGTTGGGTTTCCGCAAAAGAGTGATTTGGTGTTGGTTTCAAATGAGAAGATCAAATTGGAAGTTCCAGAGGGATCGGAAAATGGTGTTTTGGTGAAGAATTTGTATTTATCTTGTGATTCGTTTATGAGAGATCGGATGTCCAAAGATTGTTCTTATATTCCTCCTTTCATTCCTGGCGAGGTATGATTTATTTTTTGGTTTTGTGTTTTGTATATTTTTTGAGGTTTCTTGTTGAGATATATAGTCCCACATGGGGCACATAGAGCCTTGCACCTCAAACTATGGGACTACTCCTCTCATTGCCAATTGCTTTTAGATGGAACCTCAAGTTCTAATATGGTATCAGAGTGTCACCCATTATTCGTCCACGCGTTGAGCTCAAAAATTACGCCACACGTGACGGGCGTGTTGAGATATATAGTCCCACATCGGGCACATAGAGCCTTGCATCTCAAAATATAAGATCATGGGGCTACTCGTCTCATTGTCAATTGTTTTTGAGATGGAACCTCCAGTTGTAATATTTCTTGGTGGACAAAGTGAAAATGTTATCCTTTTTGATTGTATAGTTTTTAGAGAAAATTATTATCTATTATATATTAGATAACAATATTTTTCATATAAACAAGTTTGTCATTGTCCCCTAGACAAAGAGAGGCTGGGATTTTATATTATTTTGTGGAGATTTGTGGGAAAGAGCGAGATCGACGGACGAAACTTGATAGAACAAACAAGTTAACCTAGAGGGGTTGAATAGGTTAGGCAATATGGAAATTGTTGGATATGGCAGTGAAATTCTAAACTATTTGGCTAGTTAACCTAGAGAGGTTGAATAGGTTATCAATTTAATATACGTTCTCAGACCTATTTTAACACAAGCAATTGCAATGAAAAAGTGCAAAAACTTAAATGACATGCAAAACTATATACCGAAGGAAACCCACGAATGGGTGAAAACCTCCGGTGGCTAATCTACTATAATCAAAGCAATTTGTTATACAAGATCTGACGCACAACGTAATCCGCTAATCTGCTCGAGTCCACAAGCTTTAGCCACTGCAATCTACGTCTTCTTCAATTATCATGTGTCTTAGACCAATCACTGAAGTTCGCCAGCACAACCTCGGAATCTATCGACACACACTCGGAATCCTCAAGCAAAAAGTAACAAAATTGAAGTTTTGTTTAACCTGATGATTTGGGAAATTACCAAGCTTGATTGTAAACTTAGAATAAGTTTTACAATCTCTCTCTCAAAGGCAATCCAATAAACTCTTGATGAATAATAAGAATTAGGTTTATCAAGATTTAATGGATTGATCTTAGGTCTTTAGAATCTTCTTTGATGAGCAAAAACCCTAGAAAATAAGAGGAAAGAGGTAATGATCTCTGATTTTCATTTTGGATAAATACCCTATTTTTAGACATCATCAAAAAGGTTCGAATTTTGAGAAAGGTTTTAAATAAAGAAAAGATTAAACCCGGAAAAGTTTTACTAGATTTTTTTTCTCTATGAATAAAATAAAACTTATCCGCACCTTTCTACGAGGATTTTTTGTGTGTCGATTAGTTATTATAGACGATCTCAGCAATTTGCGCTTCAGTGATAATTACGTCATCCGCGACACAACTCTAACCTATGGTTTTGTAATGAAACGACAATCCAAAATATAGTAGAACTTCAGGCGGCAGTGGTTGTTGCAGCGATATTAGAGGTAGTTGACAGACGGATGGACATAAATTTGTCATATCTTTTGATTTTAACTGCGACTATCATAAAAATAATCCGTACACTTGTTTGAGAACCCAAGTTAGAAGAAAAGAAGAACTTAAAAAATGTTTTCTCAGTTTTGGTGTTTGGCCACCATAGAAAGTGAGAAATGTAATTTCTCTGGGAAAATTTATAAGGTAAAAAGGTGAAAAAAGGTTTTCAACCCGATTAGATGAGAAACATGGTTTTCTATTTTGGAAATGGTTTTCTGGGAAACGGTCTCTCGAGAAAAAAACTTGGGTTTCCAAACACACTCTAAATTTTTTAACCTTGTTGGTGGTGATTCATAGTACTTTTGAGAAATTTGATGCACACAGTCACATGCAGACGATATGGGCAAAAACTAAATGGACCCCACATGCAAAGGCTATACTATAGAGCTATGTTGCGGGGAAACGCGTTTCCCTTCAAATCCGTCGTTTCCTAGGAAACTCGTTTGGGAAACAGGTATAATTCGGTTTCCTTATATTCGGGAAACCTTAGGGAAACGTCGGAAAAATGTTTGTGATTCGCATTTCGGTTCGACTGTGATTTAGTTTTTCGAAGTAATTTTTTATTCGATTTGGGCGACTTTTGGTAATTCATATATCAAAGCGAATGAAAAACAATGCTCTTATAGTGATTTGATGTTTTTATATCCACAAAGGAAAATAAACACACAAAAACTTATAGATGCCGCTTAATAGCGAAATCTCCTCAAGAAAGGAAGCCCTTAAGCATACTTAACCTTTCGTATTTTCTTTCCTCTTGACTAAGTTAACAAGTATTGTCTTTATATATTGATCTTTCTACTAAAAAAACGTACCACTATTTTCTTTGACACTTCTTACTCGTTTCTTAATTCGGTTTTGTTTACGCTTCAGTACTCGCTTCCCTTTTCGTTTCACATTTCGCTTCAATTGTCGCATCAAACCTGTTTGCGTTTCCCATTTCCTGATTCATGTATACAAAATAGTGGATGTTTCTCGTTTCTATTCCTCGTATCATATCTGACGCACGCCCATGACGCATGCCCATACTGGTATTCCTTAATCACATACCATTTTACTCCAATAGATTCCTCTCCAATTTTGGATTGTTATCAAAATTGGGATCCACAATATTCTTTTATGAGAATATTTTTATCAAAATTTGGGACCCACAAAAGTAGTATCCTCATACTCCTCCCTAAGATCAGGAAACACATACTTTGAGGGGCATCCTGAACGGTTACTTTGTTGGAGTGATTTTTTTGCCAAAGTATGGTAAATCACATACCCATACTGTGGCTGTTGGAGATGCTCTAACTATTAGCTGAGTTACGAATAATAAAGAGTAGTTTTAGTTAGACTAAGTGGTCTAATTGCGAATAATGAGGTTCGGATATACTTGAGAGATTTGCTAAAGTTTTCCAATATATAGTAAATCACTTTAAGAAAACTCAAAAAAAATAAAATAAACTAAACTGAATTAAGATTAATATGATATTAAGTTAAAATCAATTTTTTAAGGCTGTGTATTTTGCCATGAGTCTGCGATATTACATATTATGATTTTACATTTACATATTTGCAGCCCATTACTGGATATGGTGTTGCTAAAGTTGTGGATTCCCGGCATCCGGAGTTCAAGGCGGGGAACTTGGTGTGGGGGCTGACTGGTTGGGAAGATTACAGTCTCATTATGCAGAGAGAGCCCCTCATTAAAATCGAGCACACTGATGTACCTCTTTCTTATTATACCAGAATTCTAGGTAAGTTGGGTTTTCCCTTTTATATTTCCACTGATGAATTAAGTTGTATTACCACCTGTATCTACTGTTCTTTTAAGCTAAAGCTTCCATTCACTCTTTTTGTATGGATGCTTTATAGGTATGCCTGGTATGACTGCTTATTTTGGTTTTATGGAGATTGGTTCTCCAAAAAAGGGAGAATATGTGTTCGTGTCAGGGGCCACTGGTGCAATAGGCCAGCTCGTTGGGCAGTTTGCCAAGTTGACGGGTTGCTATGTTGTAGGATGCGCTGGGTCCCAAGAAAAGGTGAATTTTAAGTCCTTTTGTGTGACAAAAATTAATTTAAGCATTTTAACTCTATTATCTTCCAATGAAAAAAAAATTCACAGTAATGATTTGAAAAGCCATAACTCATGGTAAGAGGCATGGGCTCTAGTGGTTCAAGTTCAGCGATAACAGTGCTGTTGAGATGTGCAGTGTTTGATTCTACGGTTAGAACGCTACTGATTATGCCCCTTAGCGTGTAAGAAGAGTATGCTAATTTATGTGTGTAAGAGTGTGCTTTTATTACCGTTTCAATTGATCTTGCATGGTATAGGAATTACCCAACTTTCTCCATAACTTGATTATTATTTTTCCTCCCTGGAGTTGATCCTGCACAATAATTGGATTGATCCAGCATAGTGAAGGATCTATCCAACATTCTCCCCACCCATTTTATTCTGCATAATTACTTTTTTCATGATACACGGGTTGTCACAGATTTCATGGAGTCAACACAGATGATTTTGGGGATTATGTCTTTTTGGATGTCATCTGCTTAAAAGTCAAGGATATTCAGGAAATTCCAGCATTTTAATAACAAGAAATGTGAATCTTTATTTAAGAGTAAGATAGAATGGATGGGCACACTATCTCAGTTTTAAATTCCTACTCAGATGCTATTGAATAATGTTGGAGTGGCCTGTTTCTCCATACAGATAATATTCGTGGCAAGGAGATATCAGTTGAGAGACAAACCCTTAAATTATTCTCATGTGAGCCTTATGAAGGATGTCGAAAGTTTGCCGACCTTGTGCATTATATATTTGTCCATTTTGGCAAAGAAATTCAGCAGTACGAAAAGAAAATTTTATGGCTTGTAGATTTATAGAAATAAAATTCGCTTATAGTCTTATATTTTTCCTTTTCTTTTTATGGATGTAAATTAAGGTTGATTTACTGAAGACTACATTCGGCTTTGATGAGGCTTTCAATTATAAAGAAGAGCAAGATTTGGATGCAGCTCTGAAAAGGTTAGTGTCTGTATTTGTACGATAGGATCTTGGACATATGTTAATGCTATTTTGCTTTCGTATATCTTTGATATTTTATAGTCCTCATAATTTGACCATTGTTATTTAATAGTCGTGGTCTCTTATGAATTCGCGGTCATTCTAAACCATCTATTTACTTCACTAGCTTTTGGTCCACTTTCGACTCATAATTTACAGTTGTACCATGAGGGATAAGGAACAGAATATGTTACCAACAGTGACTGCATCCTGAATCTCACAACTATATATTCCCAGCTTGGAATACCATTATTAAAAACAAGAAAACAGACACCTCACATTTCTAACAAAAGTCTTAAAAGCTACAACAATAACAACAAACTTGAATCTTCAAGTACAAAATTAGTAACCAGTAATAACAGCAAAGTCTACTCCAAATATACTATTGTTTTGAGAATCAACTTTCATTTTTGAGTTATATCTCTATCAGGACTGAATTTGCTGAAGTGTAAGAGTGACGGTTTCTAACACTTTCTGATCTCTCAGGTACTTTCCTGAAGGCATTGATGTATACTTTGAAAATGTGGGAGGTAAGATGCTTGATGCAGTCCTCCTCAATATGAGAAATCATGGGCGTATTGCTGCGTGCAGTATGATCTCCCAATACAACTGTGAACAACATGAAGGGGTGCAGAACTTGTTCATGGTCGTGATAAAAAGTATTAGAATGGAAGGATTCGTGGTCTTTAATTACTTTCAACGCTATCCGGAGTTCTTGGAGTTTACAAGGCAGTCCATCAAGGAAGGAAAGATCAAGTTTGTGGAGGATAAAGCTGAAGGCCTTGAAAGTGGACCCACTGCTCTTTTTGAACTCTTTACTGGCAGCAACACCGGGAAGCAGGTAGTTGTTTCCCGTGACTGATTTATCACTGTCTTTTACATTAACGCTTCTCTACTGGATGTGAGAGGTAGATTCATTTGGTGTTGTTTTATGTTACACGTCTTTGAGTTGTCTGTACCAATCTTAATTGGAACCGTAAGTTGTCTGTACCAATCTTAATTGGAATCGTAATTCAATTCGATTTTAGTTATTCATTCATACGTACCTGTACGGACCTATCCCTCGAGCTAGTATAAACTTGAACTAATCCAATACTAGACTCACACAAAGTATATACGTGATATACACCATCAGCAATAATACCTGGACCACGAACTGAAGAAGAATGTGGCTCGAGCACCCCAGATGAAATAGAACAAGTTAAAAACATCTGTCTCCCACGAACTAGCAATTATAAATCTAACTACCACTTGCCTCTATTTTTAGGAGAACGTGCTTATACACGATAGTGAACTGAGAGTGAGGTTTATAAAAAGGATGAGTTCTAGAAGAGAAAGGACGACCAAGTTTTTTTAGCTCAAGAGATCATAACTTGTAATCAAAATATCAGTCTTAAGCAATAAAATTACAGTTACTAAATCCTCAAGTCGAGGTCGTGGTTTTTACCTATTCAAAGGTTTTCACGCTAATTACATGTGTCACATTTATATTTTGTTATACTAATTTTTGTTACAGATACATTTAGTGTAAGAGCTATTTCAAACTATTTCGAGATACTACAAAATTAGGCTTTTACAGTTGGCGTTGTATGTGGGAAAGAAGATATTTCTACGAAATCCTAAGGCATACAATTACTCGAATATTGACATTCAACCATGGTAAATTCTAGACCACCAGCCTCGATGGTTCAGCATGGCAGCTCCGTAGAGCTTGATCAGTTAGCAGAATTAAGGGTGAATCTCAACGCCGAAACAGAGAAACACAATGAGCTCGAACGTCAATTGGTGCATGACCGAGAGTTTCGCGACAAGGTTCTCGACGGAGAGCGCCAAACTCGACAGTTAGAGTTTAAGAGACATTAAGAACAGATGACAACATTGCAAACTGCCTTGAAAAATCTGCAAGACAATCAACAGGGTCAAGCTCCCAAAGAACGTGAGGCCATATCTGCGACTTCCAGGATTTTCGCATGCAACAGATTAGGACCTCGAGGCATTGCTAGCAGAAAAAAAAAATTAGGATCCACCGCAACGACCAACAGATACCGACAGTCTCAATTCATCTGGGACGAGAAGATCAATCTGAAGTCAGCAGAGGATGAAAGCACTCCAAACAACAAGATGAAGAGCCACGACCTAAATCCAGGGTGCATGTCAGAGAACGTTTGAGTGAGGGAACTGGCGATCATAATCCTAGACCTGTACGGCAAACAGTTCTAGCACCGTAACAGTACGTCGCACAGGAACACATGGATCAACGAATCAAGGAATTGATAGAAGCTCAAGCTCTTTGCGGCAAGGAAAATTTAAACAAATTACAAGGGAGCCCGATCGCCAAAGAACTGTTTGATATGGAAGTTCCGACAGGTTTTCATATACCAAAAATACGCATTTATAAAGGTACTGATCCTAAAGAGCATATCCAACAATTTCGAGATTCATTAGGGTTGTATTCGAACTTGAACACATTCTTTGTCGATTGTACGCTACAAGTCTCCAGGGAGAATCACTTCGATGGTTTCATTCTCTACCTGAAAATTTGATCCTCACATTCGACCAGCTACAAAAGATTTTCGTCAAAACTTATGCTCACAACAAAGATAAAGAAGAGAATTTGTATTTTCTTATTAGTCTCAAACAGTCAACGGGGAAGAAGCTCGAAGCTTTTTCAAAGAAATTTTTAGAACTCGCTCGAAAAGTTGACAACCTCAAAAAATAGTTGTTTCGGCGTTCACTAATGCTCTACAGCTCGAATGTAAAGCAAAAGAGCATATCTTCTTAAACGAGCCCACAACTTTGGAGGACATGATTGAAAAGATAAATAGGTACATCGACCTGGAAAGGATGATGTCTGAAAAGTATAAATCTACTAAAACCGTCCTTACCACGAAAGGTCCTTCAACAGATAGAAACAGTGAACTTAAAACAGATTAACAAGGTGATAAGATGCGCGTCAAGATAGATACAGGAAAGCCTCAAAAGGAAAATATATTATCAGAGCGAGTCCTTCCGAAAATGAACGTCAAGATTTCAGCGATATACCATATTCTGGAAAAGGACAAGCTCTTCCGTGTGTCACAACCTCTACAACCAATTGTAGATAAACCTTACTATAAACACCACAAGGTAACACATAACTCAACTGATAACTGTTATGCCATACAGAGATTACTGGAGTACATTTTTAAGGAGGGGAAGATGCATGAGTATATTATGGATCTGGAAGGATGCAAGGATGGAAGCTACTTAAAACAGGTCGAAGTCATTCAGGCCGATGATCAATCTGAGAAAAAAATACTTGTACAACCTCTACCACAGTAACATGATCGAGATCCACCAGATCAACAATTCAACCAGATTCAAGAGGAGAAAGATAGCGGAATGCTGTGACCTCACAGTCCAGGGAAAAAAAGTTAAGCTCATTCCCGAATCAACCAATCGGCGAACTAGAATTTCATTTGAAGGCTGCGACATAAGTCATGTCAAGTTTCCACATCATGACGTACTGGTAATCATGCTCAAAATGAAGAACTTCATCATGCACACCATGATGGTGGATACAGGAAGTGGAATCGAAATACTTTTTCAAATCACAATCGAACAAATAGGACTAGCAGATAAAGTCATACTAAGCTACATCGATATCAGCAGTTTTAATGGATCTAAAGAAGAAAGGGTAGGGAAGATTGTCTTACTGATCAGTGCTGAACCCACCACACTCGACGTTACTTTCTACATCATCAACGCAAAATCACAATACCTAGGGATATTGGGCCGTTACTAGTTGCACAATATGAAAGCAATCCCATCCACATACCATCAAGCACTGCGATTCAAATACAATGATGCCATCTATGAGATCAAAGGAAGTCAAAAAATCTCTCGAGCTTGCGAGAATACTGTATTTGCCATACTTGACACATCCGACAAATTTATTACATAACAATTACCAAAAAGCTAATCACATCGATGATTAGCCTTCCCCATTCGAGCCTACATAGTACATTGAGATCGATAGACATAACAGAGGTACGTATATCGGTACCGAGCTTATCCAACAGGAAAAAATAGCTATCGTACAATTCCTTCAAGCCAATAGAGACATATTCGCATGAACTTTTTAGGAAATGCTTGGAGTTGACCGGCTAAAGTCTTGTCACAAACTAAGCATTTGGGGCTACGCTACGGCAGTCAAGCAAAAACAGCAAAGGTTATCACTTCATCTTAGGGATGAGCTTAACAAAGAAATTGATAAATTGATCGAAGTTGGTTTCATTCAAGAAGCCAGATATTCAGACTAGATATCGAACATAGTAGCAGTTCCAAAGAAGATTGTGAAAGTCAGAGTTTGTATAGATTTCACAGATCTAATCAAACACATTGAATGGCAGTTTCCCTCTCTCCATAATTTATCAGATTCTTGATTCTACAACTGGACACGAACTGTTCTCTATGATGGATGTTGTTATAGGGTACAATCAGATACCTCTCTTAGACGATGATCAAGAGAAGACCACCTTCATCGCTGAAAGAGGTCTTTACTGCTACAAAGTCCTGCCATTCGGTCTGAAGAATGCTGCAATAACATATCAAAGGTTAGTAACAAGCATGTTCATGAAACACTTAGGGAAAATTGTTGAAGTATGCATCGACGATATGTTCTGCAAAAGTTTAAAGAAAGAAGATCATCTTTCTCATCTCACTATAGTGTTCAACATCATACGGACATACAGAATGAAGCTTAATCCTGGTAAATATCAATTTGGAGTACACTCTTGCAAGTTCCTGGAACATATCATCAACAAGAAATGGATTGAAGCTGATCCGGATCAAATTCGAGCTCTAATTTTCATGCCATCACCAAAAACAAATAAGGATGTACAAAAGCTTGTAGGGAAGATTACAGCTATCAACAGATTCGTCTCCAAATCATCAAACCGATGTAGATGGTTGTTCATGTTATTTTATGGATCTACCAGAAGAGGCAAATGGTGACAAAATGAAGAGATCGATTGGATAGAAGAATGTAAAACAGCTTTTCAAAAACTCAAAATCTATCTTGGGAAGTCTCCCATAATGAGCACCCCGATAGATAATGAGGAATTGATCATCTACCTCGCAGTTACAGATAATTCGCTCAACTCAATTCTCATTCGGCTCGAAGGAAAGATTGAGAAGCCAGTATATTTTATCAGCAAGACCCTAACTCTAGTAGAAATGAGGTATTCCAAGATCGAGCAACTACTCATAACCCTCATTTACATTTCACATAAACTCAAGTACTACTTCCAAGCTCATTCAGTCAAAGTCATGACAAACTACCCACTTCTGGAAGTTCTATCTAAAAAGGAGAAATCAAGAAGAGTGTAACAGTAGTTAGTCAGTTTGGAAGAACACGATATCAAATTTGAATAAAGAACCTCAGAAAAAGGTCAAGCAGTAGCTAATTTTTTGGCAGACTTCCCAGTAGAAGATTTAGATTGGGAGGAGCATGATCCTGATCTAACAGAAAAAACAAAAAATGAGTCCCCACTTGCCCAACCTTTCGATGAACGAGCTGCATGGATCATACAAAAAGGTTAGAGACTTCTTACAAATGGATCAGCAGGACTCGCAGGGTCAAGGATAGGAATCGTACTGATTACTCCTTCAAATGACAGAATAGGGAAATCAATATGCCTAAATTTTGAGGCCTCAAATAATGTTACAGAATACGAAGCCTTAATTCATGAACTCGATATTACACTGGAAATCGGAGTTCCCGAGCTATCGGTATACACAGACACATTACTAATAGTCCATCCTTACTCTGAGCAATACTAGAAGAATAGCAAAATGATCGACTATGCAGCCCTGGTTGCTGATAGAATGAGCAGATTCGATAAAACTACACTTGAATATTTACCTCAAGAAGATAATCGACAAGCTAATTCCTTAGTTTACATAGTCGGGGTATTGGGTATAGAAGCACGGTACCTCCAGATCGAAATCATATCAACCCCCAGCATCGATCACACCTTGATATACGCGATTAACACTGGGGGCGATAGAGAGGAGAACGACGATTGGAGGTAACCTTTCATCACATATCTGGGACCGAAAAAAAAATGTGATGGCCCACTACCAGAGGATCCCAAAGAACGCAGACAGTTGATCAAAAACTACAGTACATAAAATAGTTTACATACATTACTTACATCTCTCACAATCAGTTATATATATTATAGACACACCACAACGAGCTGATACTTCCTTAGCCTTCAAGCAATGTAGATTTCTCACTCTGGTGGCCATACGCTCTATAATCTCAGGATCAAGACGAATACCATGATTTTCTAATATGGTAAGGTACGCCTCTTTTAGCCCTCTTTCACTATCTATCTCAACTTCTAAAAAGAGGGTCAACTGCATTAAATCTTTGGTTACTTAAGGTGTCTTTTCTCTAATACCACCAGGCAGGAAAGGTCAAATTTTTAAATACCTGTTCTTCTCTTTCCTAACTACCTCATCTTTCTCTATTTTTTCTTTGGCCCATCCAAAACGAGCTATCTCTCTAACACCTCGTTTGTGGAGTGTAGTTCGTTAAGTTCCTACACATAACAAGTTTCATATCAACAACATCACAAGATCGGAAGATTTACTACTAAAAAAATTCAATAACTTCACTAAAAAAGAAAAAGGTCATCATACAAGCGTTTCCTTCAATCCTAATAGAAATCTCTACAACAATGCAAATAAATATTACTCTACCTTCTCCTGCCCTTCCAACCCTTGATTAGCTTCATGAGTGCCAGGAGAGATATCCCCTAGCCCTGACACAGCTTCTCGAGCTAGAGTCTTCTCAGCTTTAATATCTCCCTTTCCTTCTACCCCTCAGACATCTGTAGATCGTCCTGGAGACGTTGGGCAAGATTGTCCCTGGCAGCAATCACCTCATTGGAGTTTTGAGTGGATTCCACCACGAGCTTATCGACTATGACCTGGTAAGAGTCTTTTAACTCCATCACCTCTACGACTGACTGCACCTTCACCACAATCAATTTTTTCTCGAGCTCAGCAACTCGTTTCTCATGCTCAGCCGTCCGCCTCAAAACATTTTTATTCCCATCTTCAAACCCAAGACAAAGGCCTTTCAGAATGCGAGAAACCTATACAAACAGAATACATGGTCAAATTCTCACTTTCTTTTTCAGAAGAATAGCTGCGAAGTTGACAGAAGAGCTTCTCTCATTAGCGTCACCCAGAGCAACAACCCTGAACTTATTATCCAAAGCAAGCAGCTCATTCTCCATGCTCGATACCACAACAGCTTCCTTTACCTCAATTACGACAGCAGGTAGAAAACTGTTGTCGATTTTTTTCTTCTTATTTAACCCCTCGACCTCCGTTCCTCATGTGTTCCCAGAGGTTAAAACCAAACTCTTCAAACTTCTTTTCTTCAGGGCCTTTCGAGCTTTATCCCCGGAGTTGGCCCCCACAACCCGTGGCTTCGGAGCCAGCGGTTGAGCCTTTACCATAATAGGCACTGACAAACTAGGAGGCATACTAACACCAGAGATCTTCCTCTTCGATTGAAATCTTTAAACCTTAACAGACTTATTGTTAACTCTTTTGTTCTGGCTAATCTCAAGTTCGTTCAGTATCGTTTGAAGCTCGACCCCCTCCCGAGCAACTACGTCAATCATGATTTTTTTTTCTTAACAGAAGAATGAGGACTTGCACATAAAAGTATATTATCAGATAGAGAGCTATAACTTATACAAAATGAGGTTAGTAAAAGTCTACTCACTCCTTTTATATGTTTTATACGTAAGATCCAGGGGGTCCTCCTCAGCTCGTTGGAGACACTCGCATTTCACCCAAACCATATTATCATTCCAAATCCATCCAACAGAGTTTAACTCAAAAAATTGGGGATGGGTCGAAGTAGAAGAAAAATAAGTACCCCCAATAACATTGAAGTATTTCACATTATAATACCTTAGTAAGTCTAACGGAGTTAATTTCCTCGATTTTCCCCCACTAGCCCACTTCTTATTTAATTTCTCACAAACATTGATCACCTCCCATATGTTGCCATTCAATTGTGTAGGACAGGCCTTAATTTCATTCATTATACCTTTAGCAAGATAAATGCCTAAAGGCACAACTAGCCCATATTCGAACTGGGCAAGAAAACATAGAAAACCCTCACCCAAGTCATCAAATTCATTTTTATCAAAGTATTCAAGAGAAACAGACTCTGGTATGTTCCTACGAGCTTTCTCAAACTCCAAATCCGGCAATAAGAAGAAAATACTATTCCCCTCCTCGTCAAAAAACTCCCTAAATGACCTCCTAGCATATTGCATAACTCCTCCCCATATGCCCTTTTTACTACTCTTACATTTACAAAATTCCTTCATAACATCTTAACCACTATGATAACGATAGAGATTATCAGGAAAATCAGGGAATTCGATTTAATCCCCGTCATCATTTTCACTCTATGAACTTCCTTCCCCTTCATCAGCAATGGAACGACCCGAGGTAAAAATATCCATCTCGAACATAGTGCTTGACAGAGAAGGGATGTACAATGTAATTTCTTTGGCACGCATCTACACCTACATAAGGGCTAGGTATTTTAATCAATTTCTATTTTTATAATTCTAATAAGCAAAACTATACAATATATTATTTCCTTTTTTGTTATCTCTACGGTACATATCAGTATAAGAAACAAACACCGCTTTCAACAGTAAGGCGCATAGTTTCCTAATATATAAATTATTCAAATTTTCATCAAAATACAACTCAACACCCAAATCAATACAAGTGAAAGAAATCTATATAAAATACTAACCTTCAACAGCAGACGATGAATTTGACACTGAGAGTACCTTTATCTTCACAACAGAACTCAACAAACAAAGTTTTCTCTTAACCCCAGTAATGGCGATTTCCTCTTCCCTCTTCCCTCTGAACACAATAACTCTTCCCTGAGTTTATCTCCACAATATCTCTGAAGTCAAATTTTTTTTTCTCTCTAGATTTATGCCTCTCTATTTTTTGCAAACGTTTGGAAGAAGAAATAGAGGGATTATTTATACTTTTTCTATCTAACCGCTGACAGTTATTGAGACTCACGTAAGCAGCCCTCAGTTTTACAACCGAGGCATCTATTCCACTATTCCTATCAGACGATTTGTACCTTTACGGTAAAAATGCATTTTCATCATTACCCCAAACCCTATAATTAAATGCATCTCTCTCTCTCTCTCTCTCTCTCTCTCTCTCTCTCTCTCTCTCTCTCTCTCTCTCTCTCTCTCTCTCCTACCTGCACCCCTCTGACACCTCCCCACATTCATGATGATAAAATCCGCTCACACACAATCGAACTATACCTCCAACATCAATGCCATAGTCTTGATTTCTATTCTCCTACTCGCCATATATCCTTACTTATAACAATTGCAACATCATTCCTAATGCTCAAACATTTGAAATTCACATGTATCTCTAACAAACACCCCATGAAACATGGAGCAGAAAATGGACATAAATTATTATTCACTCTTACAGTTACATTATTTCGAACTATGTGAAACAACCTCTCACATATAATTGCATCTAAAGCATCCAAGGTGCCCTACAGCTCAACATCTGATTAGTACATCACCAATAATCCTCTAATCTTTCGCAGCTATATCATCCAGTGCGATTTCCTTTACTGCAATTTTTTGAGCTTCAGCTCGACGATAAATTTACGGAATAGCTCACACCAAAAATGACGATCAACTTCGTCCTCCCTTACCCTCAAATTCAAACCGTCAAACTGTATTTCGAATACAGATAAATTGGTATCATAATCGAGATGACCAAATATCCGTTCATGAACTACAACAACCTTTTTCGCCAAATGCCCCTCCGCCGGATCTCAAACTCTCTGAGACCGAGTCCTCACCATGTTTTCACAAACAACCCCACTTCTTGCGCATTTATATGATTCCTTAATCAGAATCACAACAGTCACCCTTATCCATCAGTCTATATCCTCAAATCAAGCTAAGAATATATTTAATTACTTTTCTTGGAGCGAACTCCATGTTATCTATATAAATTTCGACCTTATTTTTTCGGACTAACTTGAAACCCTTCAAGTATTTCACCTTAATTACACACAAATTTGCACAGTTCACATTACCTTCTTTTTTTCAAACATTACAATATCCTACATGCTACAAAATATAATACTTTCAGCTCTACAACATAAAAGATTTAACATAATCCATCACATACAGTTTGAGATATCTTAATTTTGATTTGACACAACTATTTTCTATAGTTCAATATTATCAATTTATATACACTAATTTAAGATATTAGACAAATTTCTTCAACTCTTTTTCATTAACTTAAGAATGCACACTACAGAGTACTTTAAAGAAAGCAATAAATTACAGATACTTCCTACATATCGTTCTACAGGTTCAATTTAATATCTACTGTCAACGAGACTTCCAATTCGAGCACCCAAAGCTTCTCCCGCCTGAAACCACCACTTCTACAAGAAAATGAAGATGGTTGTAATAGAAGCATACTTCCTCCTTTGAAACAGCCACCACCGTCTCTTCCTCTATATCCTCTAGCACCACCGTATCTTCTACTGCCACCTCCACTTACAAAATCCAATCACGCACGAGATAACGGTGAGAAATCCTGGAACGGGTGTCAGTTTTCTCATCCTCCACAGTAATAGCCTTCTCAGCAAGAAAATGGAGATACTCCCTCCACAACCGCTCTGATGTATACATAAAATGTAGGCGTCCATGTGGCAATGATCCTCATCAGCCTTCGCTACCTCATAAATAGTCATACCTTGAAAGGTAGGACGGACAGGAAAGACAAGGGGAAGATCAAGGGACTGGGTCCCACAGTAACGAAGCCAAATTTCTTGCACTTTGGCAAAAATCCTAGCCTCCTTTGCTTGACTTCTAGTAGTCACCATCGATTAATTTACAAAAGATTTGAACAAGACAGAAGTCCTTGTAGAAGAATAACCGGTAGTACAACAACAATATTTATAGAGACAAAACATTCAATACAGTGGTGAATATCCAACACAGTCATCATTTAAAAATAGTAATTACTGGGAAACCCAACAGCTAAACACATTAGTTACATTCAATGCCAGTCAATAGCATAGTTCAGTCTCCAAAAAACATTTCTCAAACAACCTTTTCAAATTCTAGATCACAAGCTTGATGGGAACTTCTCAACTAAAGCCACCTGTGCCTTCAATTATGAGGGGGAGATTGTAGAGACCTATCCCTCGAGCTAGTATAAACTCAAACTAATCCAATACCGGACTCACTCAAAGTATACACGTGACATACACCATCAGCAATAACACCTGGACCATGAACTGAAGAAGAACGTGGCTCTAGCACCCCAGATGAAATAGAACAAGTCAAAGACATATATCTCCCATGAACTAGCAGTTATAAATCCAACTACCACTTACCCTTATTTTCATAAGAATGTGCTTATACATGATAGCGAATTGAGAGTGAGGTCTATAAAAAAGGATGAGTTCCAAAGGAGGAAGGACGACTAAGTTTTTCTAGCTCAAGAGATCATAACTTGTAATCAAAATATTAGCCTCAAGCAATAAAGTTACAGTTACTAAATCCTCAAGTCGAGGTCGTAGTTTTTACCTATTCAAATGTTTTCATGTTAATCGCTTGTGTCACCTTTATATTTGGTTATACTAATTTTATTATATGTACATTTGGTGTAAGAGCTATTTTGGAACTACAACAAAATTAGGCCCTTACAGTACTTACTTGCCTGACTTGTTAGTTAAAATTTTATGGAATATTACAATTATGGGTGAGCACGGATCGGTTTGGGTTGGTTTATGCCAAAACCCAAACCCAAACCGCAATTATCGGCTTCCAAATTATCAAACTGAAACCGAAATCGAACCGAAGCTTAACAAAAATCAAACCGAACCAATTGAGAAATGGTTGAATCTGAAATTGAACTGCAACCCGCAACAAAGGTCAAACCGAAACCGAACCGTAAAATATGCTAAAAATCGAGCCGAACCGAAAATAAAACCCTGAACCATTAAGTGGTATGTGCCCAATTCAACTCAATTACATATTTTCTGCTTGCAATTGTGATATACAACTTTAATTATAATATTTATAAAAAATATAACAAATTTAATTACAGGCATAATGATCCATAATGACTACAATAATAATTAGATTTCACAATTTTTTGCTTACATTAATTCCTTACAAACCCCTACTACTAACCACAAAATGTAACTATATTAATGAAACATAATAACCACCCCCTCTTCATAATTCAAACCATCCATTAATCGGCAACATAGAGCAATAGAACAGGTATTACTGCCAACATGAAAAAGAAGTATTAGTACCAAAATATTAATCAAGGCTTACATGTAAAGAAGACTATTATAAATATTATTTTTAAATACAAGTTATAAGTGCTTACATGCTTGTAAAACCATACGAGACTATTTTACTGCTAATCCTCAAAAAAAAAAAAAAAACTCAATCTCATTATGATTGCTTGAAAAGACCGAGAAAATGAAGATTGTAAAGAGTCATATATATGTGCTAAAATGATACTGTTGAAACTTTGAGGATGCACTATGCTTTATAGTTTGTCATTCAAACATTGAAGATTATGAATACTTGTAGACAAACAGGTTCATGAGGTATTAACGTCAAATGATGCTAGTGATGATCGACGATACTGGCAAGAATCATTTAAAAAAATGTCTACTTCAAATAGTTAAATGATACCATTAAAAAAATCAAGTAGACAATGTTTGGAGTTTGTTTAACCTAGTACAACTATTTTAAAAGTTCTGAACAAATATCATAGTATTAATTAGGAAAACTGTATGATTTCGATAATGACAATATCTAAACACAAAGTCTGTAGAGCATTCAGGGTCTTTAAATTATTTAGAAAGAAGGGCGAAAAACAACTTAACAACGGGATCATTTATGTTAGGGAAATTAATACTATTTTACCTCTGCAGTAGTATTTGAGAAGAAAGATCCTTAGAATAGCATCAAAAGCAAAATGGATAGGAGGTCTTGAAATAATGATCCGAAAATGCTGAGTCGAGGACTAGGTCTCTATCTTTAAGACCTTTCGCCGCACTGCCCTTTGTAAACAACTGATTGCTGCGTCGCCTCCAGGATAAAACAGCAGAGTAGGAATTTCTATTATAAGGAAGAAGGACCTTCGTATGATTTGCACTTTCAATTAGCTTACTCGGATTCTGGACTCATGATTATATTGAAGAAAAGCGAAGAACTGTGTATTTGATCAGATTAAAAACGGAGACATAGTTTTTCTTTATATAGAGCAAGTTTAAAACGGTAACAAAAGTTAATGGTGGGACACGTCATCAAAAACATTCGAAACGGAAGTGAAATGTTTAAGACTTAATTGCTAAACAGTTACGTTTGAGGATTCAAAACGTAAGAGTTCAGCTCATAATAGACTCGGTTCGAATTTAGTCTACTAGAAACTCTAGGTCGAAATAGACTAATTTCAAATTGGTCATGAGGGAACTCCACGTCGAATAAACTTGGTTCGAAATGATCTAGGTTGAGATCGAATGAACTCAATCCGAATTGGTATAGGTAGAATAGACTTAGTTCAAATTGGTCCAGGTCGAATAGAATTGGTTTTAGCAAAATCAATTCTTCCATAGAGGCCCAAGTCTGAGGCCCAAGCCCATGAGCCAAACAAATTTTTAAACCCATTTTTTCGGCCCGCCCCTGCCCAACATATAAAATAAAGGACCAAAGTTATATCAAGGAAACAAACTACTCTTCCAAGAAATGTGGGACTAAAGAAACCACATAGAGGTTTTTGAAGATATAAAGCCCAAGAATTTAACTATTTGGTGGGTAAACATACTCTAAACAGTGTCGTAATCATGCAATTTATGGGGGAAGAATTGATTAAAGGCTGAAAATGGTGTTTTACTAACTTGGGCAAAATGTTAAATGATTCAGCCATTCAGGGAAATATCTTAGTTGGACTTCATCAGGTTACTGTACCAAATTCTTGGATACTAACTATCTTAGGTTCTGGGATTCTTACTTCTAGATATGAAAATCGACCTCATATTACATCATTAACTTCTGAATCTACTAATCATGTTATGTTTGTTTGATAATATGGACAACTAAGTATTGATCATGGAAGGTATTTGGAAACAAAAGAATGGGTCATCATAGAGTGTCATTGATCATAATAACTTATAATGGTTATGAGGCACGACTCAAGTGCAGCAGAGAGAAACTCGGACCCGAGATGTCAATTCGCAGCAAGCTCTACCGACGTAATTTAACTATACTCTTGAAGCCTAACATTGATTTCTTCGCCCACCGAGTCCCAATACGACTACGTAATCATCTCTCCTTGTATAAACATAAGCCCTAATTCATCCTCACCAACAATCACTTGCGATTATTTCTCAATATGGTACAAATCAACTCCAATCACATCAACAAGATCAATCAACGAAACTCTTCCTGATTTCAATATCTCTTACACCATTTCAAGCCTCAATTGCTCTTGTATTACAACAAAAACAAGAAGGAGATAGAAAACTAGAAGTAGTAGTTATGATTCGATTTGGGATGAAATGAAACCCTAATTTGAGATTTGGGGATTACAGGTGTGATGTATTCTTTACCGTTGATGGTGTGGAGGAGATCGTAATCGATGATTTAAAGTTGGTGAAGCTTTTGGATTAGTTCGACTACGTTACGCTTTGATATTCGAATCACTGATTTAACTTATTGTGCAAACTTGAATTGTCTTCATGGCTGCTGTGAGAGAGAGAAAAAGAGAGTTTGGTGAGGACTGATACGTTTGAGAAGAACGTAAAAGAGAAGAGATTAGAATAAAGAAAAGAATAATAAGATTTTGAAGAAGAACAACATGTAGAGAAAAAGAATATGAAAGAAGAAAGATAAATTTTTATGCTCATTTTCTTCTTTGACATTACAACTTATATAGTTAATTGGTTCAACTAAATTAGGAATACTTCTTAATCTCATCATCAAAATATTAGAAACAAGGAATCAAATCTAATTGTAAATCTAGCCTAATTAGTAAAAGAGAAACTACTAAATTGATAATAATGAGATCCTAACTAGGATCTCATCTGAGTTCAAATTAATTTTCCATGAAAAGGCACTCTTTGGAGGAGGCATTGTTTATGAGGGGAGGAGGTGTTGTTTGTAAGGGGAGGAGGTAAAAAACTAAAATCTCAAACGTTAAAGTTTAGTAAGCTTTTGTTCAGTTTGGTTCGGTTTTTACCAGTTCCTATTTAGGAAAACCGAAACCAAACCATTTTCTGTCAGTTCCTTATTTGGCAAACCAAAACTGAAACTGACCTCATAGAAACCGAACCATTTTGTTAAAACTGGTTTGGTTTTGTAGTTTCTTCGGTTTTTTGCTCAGCCCTAATTACCATGTCTTTGTAGTATATTATGAGCCGCATCCATATCCCAATCCAGGTGAAGAGGAGGTTCTCTTATGTATGATGTTTACACTACTCATAGAGTTGTAACGGTCCATTTCAATAGGATAAATCGTGAGTATCTCAACAAATCCCCTATAATTTAAGAAGTAAAAGAGGTAATAATGTATGAAAATGAGGAATTACTGACCTCATCAAAAGAACAGGTTCATCTACAGAGAAAAAGTATAATCTTCAAAGGTCCATCATTGGCCTTTTTTTGTCTTCTATTTTTAGTCTGGTGGAATGAGATACTATTTCACACTGTGGTCTGAATATATTGGTTGCCTGTACCTAAGTTATTATTGACTGACTATTTTGGCGTGGGTGAAAGAAGTTTGCATGCTTTAGGAGAGCAATTTTCTCCAAAGTTAAAGAGGCACAAAGCTGTTGTTTGGATAAAACTCATTAACATTATGTTGAGTCCTTTGAGTGCGTTAATCAATGGAAGTAGCTTCAATGCTACTCAAACCGCTTTTGTAGACTTTGTAGATTGGTGGATTTACTAGCCAAGTTTATTGAAGGTGGTTTTGGTCTTCAACCAAGGCTCAAATGCTGAGATAATATTAGTTTACATTACAATCATAAATATGATCCATTTCGATACCAGTCTTGTAAGGGCATAAATTCGTAGCTCGAATTAATCTCTTACACCAAATGTACCTAGAACATAAATAATTATAAGCAAGTAATTTAAATGGCACGAAATTAGCGTGGAAACCTCTGAATAGGTAAAAACCACGACCTCAGTTAGAGGATTTTGAAGAATTTCTTTATTGCTTGGATATTACAAGTTGCAAATGGTCGGTGCTCTAGAAATAGAGTAAGTATTTTTCTATCTCCCAGAACTTATATCACTCTGTTATCTCTCATTCTTGACCTATTTATAGAACTCCTCCCTAGATCGTGGATAGCAGCACGTTCCTCTTAAATAGTTAAAGGAGTTGTGGGGCTTTCGGCTGTAGCTCCTATAACTCCTAGTTCGTGGGACATCTGTCCTTGAATTATTCTTCATTGCTTTTTGAGGGTTTGAGCCACGCCATTTGCTAGTTCGTAGAACCAGTGTTAGCGTTATTAGGACACATGCTCTTAAGTTTTACGTGAGCCTGTCATGCTGGTATGTCACTGTGGTAGTAGCTCGAGGGATAGGTCCATACAATCGTCCCCTCCCAACTAAAGGCACAAGTGTCTTGAGTTGAAAATTTCATCATTGAGCTCTATTTTTGTAAATTGATATTTGAATTTTGACTGTTAAATTTTTGCCCATTGGTTTTTGTTGCCTTGACTGTTGTGATTCCCATGAATTTAAGTCTTCAATGTTGATTATGTTCACCAGTTAATGCAGATGTGGTTATAAATTCCTATTTTTCTCTTCAAATATCATCATATTTTACTGTGAATCATGGTAACTATCAGAGCTCAAACCTGTGAAACTCACTTGTTGGCCAAGATTAATGAGCTCAGGCTTCGTTATTTCAGAAGTCAATCTTTGTTTAACGAGACTTTTATCCCTGTTCCTCCAACTTACCATAACATGACGGAGGATGAAGCTTTGGTGGCGGATGATAATTATTTTTACATGTTCCAGTTTTATTACATTCTCAAGATTGTTTAGGAGCGCAGGGATTGTCTCAAGCACCTTTAGGGCAAGTCATTTTAGAGGAAGACAAGACTGTCGATATCGGGTGTTGCCGACCACGTGGATGTGGCTACCTGATTATAATTAGGCAGTCTGTAATTTTATTTTATAAATAAAATTTGAATTTGGATCGAACTGGCTCTTCATATTTTTAATTCCTCGATTTGTTATCTTGTCCATATTTCTATCTGTATTTTGCTTGTGATAAGGTTTGATAATTGTTTAGATAAATATACCAGCTGTCAAGATTTACTCTTGATTTCTTCTTATCCTGTGTTAAGTGATTCCATAGTATCCTTGATTCCGAGGTCCTATAAATAGAGTAATCCGTTCAATCCCGTTCTTTGTGTAATCATGGTGAGAACCTGTTCTCAACATATTCGTCATACTGTTGAAAGACGATTGGCTACTAAAATTACTGAGCTTCGTGAGAGGTACTTTGGACTTCTTGCTTATGACGTCGACCTTCCACACTTTCCTTTACAAATTGAAGGTTTGAGTGATGAAGAAAAACAAATCAAAGTCGATAGACATTTTTGGTATGATGTATTTTGTGACCTGATTGCTGATCTTACAGCTCAAGAGATTTCCGTCAAGGAGATTGCTCTTCATGAGATAGCTGATTAAGATTTAAAAAAAGTTGTTGGTGGTGAAGTTATTCCTTGTGGTGCAACTGGACATCTTGATTGCTTCAAATGCAACTATTTTTGAATTCTCAAATTGTTTGCACAGTTCGTTGAAGTTGTGTGTTCATTTGAAAAAATAAAATAATAATTTTAATATGGTTTTGATTTCCTGAATATGTTTCACTTTTCTAGGGTAATCTGGTAGAGATTTTGAATTTTGAATTTATATTTTATTGTTATTTTTGTCCAAATTTCTATAAATACTTTTGATATTCTTGTTATAGGATGGCTAGGTGTAAATAATATACTATTGGGCTTTTGGCCCAGTGGTGGTAGTACCTCTCCACCTAGTGAGAGGTCGTGGGTTTGAAACCTCATGGGGTTGGAAACTCAGGGTTGCGGATCCCTATAAAAGCCTGCTTAAAAAAAGTATAAATAATTTATTAGGAATATTAAGAAGGATGTTGGGTTAGATTTTTTTCAAATGTTTGAAGCTTGATAAATCTCTGAGTTATTCTAAGAATTGTTATCTAATCGAGCTAGGAAATTTGGATAGGAATAGTGATGTATTATTGAATTGTTATCAATAAGAGTTCAATTATTTATGTGCTCAAAGCCATTTTGCTGTAAGAAAAACAAGGAAGCTTAGGAGAGGGTGAAGAAAAAGAGGCGTTGGTTAAATGTTAGGGAAAACGAACTTGATAAGCACTACGATTTTCTTTGTAAGTGGGATGAAAAATTTATTAGGACTGCTATCGACTTGAGAGACTTTGAGGAAAAGATGAGTAGGAGAAAGAATGATTTGTCTCCATTGAAAAGTATGATGGGGTGTAATGATGAGAGAGGTTTGGTTTCCAAGAAGGGCGAGTTGTCAGATTGAAGGACAAGAAAAGACACCTCAGTTAAAAAGCTGAGGGCGGTTGGCACGTCCAAACATTTGGTTTGAGGAAATATAAATATCCCTTCTCCTTCCTCTCATAAACACTTTCCATATTTTAGGAAAAAAAATTGCAGAGAGAGAGAGAAAGAACCTTCATCTGCTAAATCCAGAGAAAGAGAGATTGTTGGTTTTGCAAAAGAGAACACATCCAAAAATTTCATATTTCCTGTCCTGTGTTGTGTGAAGAAGTAGACGTCATCTGTTCCAAATTCTGTGTTTGCCATTCAGGGTTTTTGCCTTTTAATTTTTCTCATAGTTATTTGATGTTATTATTATCCAAGTTTTGCTAGATCAAAATATGTTTGTTATTTTATTTTATAAAGATCAATATAAATTTATTATTTTCCTGGTACTTGATGTTGGTGTAGATGCGTGATAAAGTCCTAGTTAGTAGAGACCAGTTAATTGCAAACTCTTCATTCAAAATGGATCCGTCCATGTCAGGTCAGTTTGAGAATGAGGGGAACATTAATATTGGGGAGGTGAACTCGAATTTGGTGGAGGTTGATCCCCTAAATTAGGGTTGCAACTTTTGTCCGAACTTCCGATTTTTTCTGAAATCCGATCCGATTTTTCCGATTTTGGAACCCAATTTTACAGTTCCAATTTCCGAAAATCCGATTTCCAATTTTTTCCGAAAAAATTCGGATCGGAATCGGATAGGCTTCTGTAATTCCGAAATTCCGATTTTTCCGAAAATAACCGATCCGATTTTTCTGAATACTATTATTCCGATTTAGTCAGAATAACATATTCCGAATATATCCGAATCCAAAATATCAAAATAATTTATTCCGAAAATTACTCCGAAAATTCGAAATTTATTCGGATTTTTCGGAATATCCGAAATTTATTCCAATAATTCCAAATTTTGTTCCGAATTCCGGAAATTCCGAAATTCTGAAAATTCTAAAAAATTTCGGATTCGGATTTATTTTGGCAGTTCCGAAAAAAATCGGATCGGATCGGAACAGGTTTTCTAGTTCCGAAAAAAATTGGAAAAATTCCGAACACCTCTATTTCCGATCCGATCCGATCCGAAAACAGGCCTACCCTAAATTATAGAGTACCTAATAACAATATTGTTCCTGAAGGCGATGATGGGGGCAAGGGTAAAACAAGGTCGAGGGGGATGTTTTTGCAGATCCTGGAATGTTTCATAATTATGTTGAAGGGGCTGATTTGATGAAGGAATTTTGTAAGTATAAGAGGAGTTTAAAGGATATTTGGGGTGGATTGATGGAGCACGAGGGAAAAATGTATAGGGAATATGTTAACGAAAAAAGTGATTCTTCGTACTATTAGATTCTTGATCTAGAGACTGAAAAAATTGCTAGAGGGATCCCAAACGAAATTTCTATAGAGTATTTTGATGGGGACGAATCGGGAGATTTTGGAGAGAGGTTTCTATGTTATTTGGCTTAATTTGATTATGGTCTGAGTTTTCCTTTGAGCAATTTTGCAAAAGGTATAATGAATGGGATCAAGGCTTGTCTTGCCCAGTTGAATGGGAATATGTATAAAATATTAAGTGTTTGTGAAGCACTCAATTCAAAGTGCAGTAATGAAGGAAGCGATAGGCAACTTGTCTCAGAAGATATTCTTAAATTCTATAATATAAAGTACTTTAGCGCCACTAGGGTGATCGATTGAAATAGTGTCTTAAAATTTGCAAACGCACGAATCCTATTGTTAGGCTACTGGTACGTATAACGATGTCGAATCCTATAAGAGGGTACAAACGCAATTAAGTATCGCAGTAATTAAATCCACAATTATATATATATAATTGTGAAGATTAATTAAGAAGTAATGAAGATTAATTAAGAAGACTAAGACTAAGGCATAAAGATCACCCCACAATTATCATAACATATATCTAGCTTATATAGTAATTTTACTAATGACTTTCCGCTCAATTATATCCTCTAATAAGGTATATAAATTGGTTCCAGAAATATTCACTAATAACATGTGAAAAATCGTACTTAGGTGTTGCTAAATCTTCCTTGGTCTGGTCGATTTAGCTAACTCTAGGTTCTTCTTCCACAAATCCCTTTAACAGTCCAACTCTATAGTTAAGATTTTAGACAGTATGTAAAATTATATAGCTAATTGGGTTAGTTTATGGTCAAGTACTAACTCAATTAATTGTTTAATTCATTAACCCATAGGAAGAAGAATATTAAGAATTATAACTTTATAAACTACATATAGATGTTACTCTAATCATGGGGCTCCCTCTTAGCCTTAGCCAAGGGTGATTAGCCGCTTATGGTCAGAGAAACATTATCTAATTATCAGAATACAAATTATAAACAAGGAAAGTAAAACCTTAATTATTTGATCAGAGTTGAAAGGTTACATTTTTCATCTAATGAGAGCTCTTCTTTTATAGGCAACTCATAAAACCAACACTATTTGTTAGTAGTGTATGAAAGGCTTTATAAGTCTATAAATCAAACTCTTAAAATCAACATTTGGAACCAAACACATAATTCACGTGTTTGTAGAACTATTCTCAAGTATGTATGATATCATCAATGATCTGCTTCAAATCAAATTCAAAAAAAACCATAAAGTGTCATTTTCGGGAACGATTCTCGACTATACCTATTTATGGCACCGCTCCCATCTCAAATCATTTTCAACGAAACACGTCGAATGCTGTTTTCAAAGATCTATTTCTTACTATTCTTCATGATGTCATCAAAAATTGAAATTCATGTGTACTATTCTCGATTTTGCAATACAACCGAATATCAATGTATTCCCTGAAATAATGGAAAACATATCTAATTAATCAACAATAAGGGTTAACTCACTATTATTTTAGGGGTAATTTAGTCATTACTCAATGCCTATCAAATACCCCAAACTTATGTTTTTGTTAGTCCTCGAGCAAAACATAAATAAAGAATAGGTTACTCAGTTGCATTTAGCTTATGCAACAAGCCTTTAAACCCCCAAGTGTCATTGGTGGACGAGTTATAGTCTCATGAGGGTTTACAGTGAATATACCCACAAAATTCTAACAAGTAACTTTCAATATTAATATTCCTTTTGGTGTCGCAAAAAACTTGTATTTTTCAAAGCTCAATCAAAAATTTTCTTTAGAAAAGTGAAATCCTCAATCTTAATAGTGTTTAACAGATGACAATGTAAAATTCTGAAAGTAAGATATACTACTCCAATATTAAAAAGAATTCAACATGTATAACATATTAGTGAGTGAGAATATAATATCAGTAATGTCTTCATTGTTTTAGTAAACAAAAATTTAGGCCATTTTCCAAAGCACATAATTGTGGTAAAAACAATTCTGCGATTCACTTCCTTTTCTCTTTATGGATTACAAACTTTTAAATATAGATACTCACATAGTCTTACTTTTCTTTTTCTTTTTCTTTTTTATTTGTTTTCTTCTTTAAAATGTATATTGATTCCCTCGTATCTATTGTTCGACAATCCTCACCAGTTGGCTAAAGGGTGTCGGGATGTGGTGTCCCTTCATGACCTAGACTTTGAGTTCAAACTATTTATTTTATCTTATTATACTTTTGATCTAGATAGTACTACTTCCTACACTTATCTATAAATGTAAATATGTAATCCATTATCCTTTTTGTACTAAAGGAAATGAATCAATCATGTTCTTTTCCGAATTTGCTAGATTATTGTTTATTAATGCAATACATATATTACTTAGCCACTGTGAAGTGCAAATGTTTAACATGCTAACATGATTGATTTGTCCTTAATACTGGAGTAGTAGACCAAACTTAAATAGTTTCAACTTGCCACCTAGTAATCAGGTTATGTTTGAAAATTATCTAAGTTTAAAGAAGATTGTCTACCTGATTTTGAGATATCCGAGTTCAATTCAATTATCAGTTAAAAATACTAGAATTTACTATATTATGGTTTTCTTTAAAAACTTGCAAAAGTGTCTCTCACCCCAAACTTAAATACAACATTGTTCCCAATGTTGTAGAGAAAAATGAAGTACAAAAGAGAAGAGAGTAACAATATTACCTCTGTTGGTGGCTAAAAATATAAAAACATGGATTGCCTCCCGGAAGCGTTAAGTTTACCGCATTCAATCAGACTAATGCACCCCTAAACTTAGATGAAGCCATATAGGATACAGGAGTACAAATCATGGATATGAATTATTAAGCATTTAAGATAATTTATCCTAGATAAAGGTTCTTTTTCAAAAATCCAAAGAGCATCAGAATAATCGTTCGCCTCATTTTTTACCTGACCGAATTTGTATATTCATTGCATTTCAGAATGAGTTAAAATCAAATACCCCAGGAAAATAATTTTCTTTGTTCAATTTCTGGAGTATCCATTTGCGATTTACTTGATTAGGTTGAGCCTTGTACACACATGATAAATATTATGATGCGTATTGTATAACTGTGGCTTATTTGGACAATTTATAACACATATATCAGGTGGTTTAGGACAACGTGTAGATGGCTCATTTGTAGATACTAATGCTCGCACTATTTCACGGATGATAAGATTATCCCAATCCTTGTAATAGTCTAAACATTGGTTGACATGGTACATGTCACTAGAGTTATAACCTAACACATCCTCAAATTCATGTAAAGTTAAAGTTCCCTCAAGTGCATTGCATGCACAAGGAGTCGAGTGTATCATTGCTATGGGGAGGAGTGAGGAAGAAGGTACACGTGGTTAAAGATAGGTGTCTATATATTCAGGTAAATTAGGATTTTTCAATTCTTTTGGTTTTAAATAATTAATATATTACAACTCCCAGGATTTGGGATTTGGGATTTGGGATTCGAGAGTTGTCAAATATATTCAATTTAACCTTCATCGGTCCCAGTGATATTTGCATGAGCCTTGTACAACAATTAATGAGGGCATTGGATGTGGCCAGGAAGGGACGACCTAAGATTAGTGATATCTCACTACTAGGATTTTCTATAGTTTCAGTATCCAGTATTACAAAGTCTACAGGAAATACAAACTTCTTAACCTTGATGAAGACATCCTTAATAATACCACGTGGATATTTGATTGACCTATCTGCCATTGTTATACGAGTAGGTTTAAGTTCTTTGAGCCCCAATTGCTAATAGACTGAGTATGGCAAAACATTCACACTAGCTCCTCTATTAAGTAATTCCCTATCAACAATGTAATCACCAAGAACTCATGATATAGTTGGACATTCGGAGTCTCTAAGCTTGGGAGGGGTGAGTGTCTCAGCCAAAAAGACTTTTTTGTGCACAAGTCCTTGAGGAATTTGGCATACTCATGGATTTGCTCGATCACTTCAAGTATAGGAATATTGATGTGAACCTAATTTTACAAGTAGTACGTGGGTTTATCTCATGAAAACTAAGGATGAAGTTTGTTCAATTTTTCAGTCATTTGTTGCCATGGTTCGTACTCAGTTTGGTAAAGCTATCAATGTTTTTTGTTTAGATCAGGATACTGAATTCACTTATTATAGGGCTTAGGAGTTTTGTCAAGCTAACAAATCCAAATCTAATAGTAAAACAAAGTTAATAATGAAATAAAGGAAGCGATAGAACCTGGAAATTGCTTATGATTTCTTTTATACACCAAGAACAAAATATCTCTAATAATTAGTATTTGATTCAAACAACTAGAGAGTGAGAGAGAGATAGAGAGTACAAATGTATGAATGGTTAGAGAGTCGTCAAACCATAAAATTTAGAGTAAAACAAAATATGAAATCGCAGAGATATGAAACTTAAATCTTCAAGTTCTTCGGGTTTGGCCAAAGATGAGAAAAATTGTATCCTAAAGATAAAAAAATTGTTTGGTGGGACTCTTTTAGAGGTGGTTTGGGAAGAGTTGCCATTGAAACCTGGAGTTACGTCGATTAGGGACTTAGGTTGTGTAGTTAATTTACATTGGTACCCTTTAGTTTTAAATGATTAATCTAAATATAAAGGGTAATATCAATAAAAATCAAAATGAGTTAAGATCAAGAGTTGTGTCTCTTAATAAGTAACACGTGTCGCTTTTAGATTGGTCGGAGGGATCCTCAAAAAAGAGGACCATGAACCGCGAACAGTCTAAGGGTCATTGGCTTAATAGTTTAGATAGATTTGCTAAGGTACATCTCTTAGATCGTACTTCGTTTCCTAACCTTGGGGAAGTCTATGCCTATTGCTTATTAGATCAGAGTCGTCGCTCCTCGCGTCCATCTATTGTTGCACCAACACCCTCTGCAATGGCTATTCAATTCAGCCGATAAGTGCCTTCATCTGCATCCCCACTTCTCTCTCTCTCTCTCTTCCTGGCCGACGAGCTATATCTGGGCAACAATGACCAAAGAAGAAATGTGAACACTATGGAAAGTGGCGACATCTTAAACCACATTGTTACTCTCTCCATGGCTACCCTCCTGGCTATAAACAACGGTTAACTAGCTCTCAGCCTTCGGCTCACATGACTACCAATGTTGTCACTTCACATGATTCTTCCGCTTTTAGTTCCCTTACTCAGGAAGAAATCAGTCGGTTCCACCAGCTTTTCTTTATACATTTGGTTGTACCAACTTCCTCTTCTATTGACCTAGGTACTGCTGCCTCTGCCAATAATGTCTCTTCTCCCCAACAATCCTCATGGATCATTGACTCAGGTACCTCAGATAACATGACTGGTATGTCTTCTCTTTTTCAATCATATGTTATTAGTACTCGACAAAAAATTGTTTGCCTTGCCAAAGGAGCAGAGACTCCCATTGTTGGGAAGGGTTATATTCCTATTACCTCATCTCTCACACTTCCTGATGTGCTTCATGTTCCACACTTAACTACTAATCTTATTTCAGTTAGTAGCTTGACCAATTCATTAAAATACAATGTAACATTTTTTTTTCCTTCTTATTGTGTTGTTTAGTTCCAGAGTTCTGAAGGATGATTGGCAGTGGGCGTGAGAAAGGAGGTCTCTATCTGCTGAATGATTCATCTGTTCTAACGTTTCCTCGTGCCTTTCAGTTACAATCTATTAGTGAAAATATAAAAAAGGGTTATGCGATGGCATCTCCGCTTGGGTCATATATATTTCTTTTGAGTATTTGAAATACTTATTTCCTTCTTTCTTTTCTAGAGTGCCTATGTCTGAGTTATGTTGCGCAAAATGTGAACTTATGAAACATCATCGTACTAGTTATTCATCTAGTATTAATAATAAAACTTCTTCTCCTTTATGATATTATTCATTTTGATGTGTGGGGGCCTACTCCTATTTTTTTTGCTTATGGCCTCCGCTATTTTTTGTTATTTATTGATGATTTTACTCGTAGTACATAGATTTATCTCATGAACACTAAGGATGAAGTTTGTTCTATTTTTTAATCATTTGTTGCCATGGTTCACACCCAGTTTGATAAAGCTATCAAGGTTTTTCGTTCAGATCAGGATACTGAATTCATTTGTGGTAGGGTTCAGGAGTTTTGTCAAGCTAACGGAATCCTACATCAAACTTCTAACTTTCAGACTCCTCAACAAAATGAGAAATTTGAACGTAAAAATAGACGCATACTTGATCTTGCTCGTGCTTTGTCTATCATAAAGAATGTCCTGTCTATGTTCTGGCTTGATGTGATTCTAACCGCAGTTTATTTGATCAACAGGTCTCCTTATCGTGTTATAGGGTTCCAAACCCCTTATTCGATGTTGTATCATGAGCGCCCATCCTTTCAGGTGCCCCCTAGGGTATTTGGATACACATGTTTTGTTCAAGTGACTGGTCAAGCACATTCTAAGTTGGATCCACGTGCTTTGAAATGTATTTTTCTAGGTTACTCTCATACGCAAAAGGGTTATCGGTGTTATCACCCTTCAAGTTGTCGTCGATTCACTTCTATAGATGTGACCTTTGAACATGAACCATTCTTTTCTGGTCTAGTTAAGTCTCAGGGGGAGTGGTTCCTTGACCCACCTATAGTGCCTCCTATTATCTTACCAACCACTACTCCTAGCATTACTTTTTGTGCTGTCATCACTCCTTCTCCACCAACTATTACTGATGGCACTGCAGAAGGTATAAGCGACAATAGAGGTATTACTAAATTTGTTCCACCTCTGCAGGTATATAATCGACAACATTTGATAGACATGAAATATTTACGTGTACAACTCCTAAATTTATATCTACCTAGTCATACTAATAATATTTTTGTTTGTATTTACAGAAATCGGACACATGATAAACAAGTCTTATATTTTCTAGTTTTCAACAAAGATCAAGGGTGATACACTCCAACAATGATTCTCATTTGAAGTTGTCAACCAAAGGCCCATGGAAGACCATTGAAGAGAATTTAATGTAGAGATTATTCTCATGAGTTATAATATTTATGCATGGTCCAAGGCATTGTTTAGGGGATTTTACATTAATGGTGATATTTTGTAACCCCTCCTATACTTTATAAATTGGAGGGGAATCTCACCCATGATCATCTTGGAGAGTGTAATATCAAAGGTACATATCAATAAAATTATTTCTTCTCTTCTTCTTTTGGTATTGTCATTTTGCTCTTATAAAACAAGTAATATGGCAATGATCAAAGGGATGAGTAGCTAATTCTCTTAACCAAGGCTAAAAGAAGCTCTACCCATTGTATCCTTAGTATAGAATAGCATAGTTTAGCTAGAGTAGTTATTTTCCCTTCTTCCATTTTAATGCATATTCTTCTTCCTACGATCCTAGCTTGACCATAGCTTAGAGTCGAAGGAGTAAAAAATCTAAGGAAACCATCTTGTTTGATCATTACAAGATGGTTTGGAATATGGAGAAGAAAACATAACCCGTTCTTCTCAACCAGACCATGGTTGAGTAAGGTGGCTTATGAACAATTCTTAATGATTATTTTCTTATCTCAAGATGTATTGCATATACCCAACCAAGGATATGCAATACAAGAATTTGTGACATACTCTAATTAACTATGATATCTCATGGTTACTACAGGTGGAGTAGAATCGAACCTTGGTTCTCACTCCGCCTCGTATAAAAATCCTTTTACTTATTTTCTTCAATTCAAAACTTACACAATTACCATTCTTATTGGATAAAATTAATAGCTCGAAACTTAAATCACACCACAAGTCTCTTGGGATACGACCCCGCTTTCCGTTGTACTCAACGGTACACCGTGCGCTTACGAGTCTTTTAAGACGTCGATAAATAATCGATCAAGTTTTTGGCGCCGTTAGCGAGGACTAAGGTATGTTTTATTGAGATATTATTTTAAGCCGATTTTTCTTTCTTTTATTATTTTTTATTTTTTTATTTTGGATCTTGGGCATACTTAGGACAAAGAATTTCATTGTTTGGTACTCATGGTGGTAAATGATTGGCTCTAATACTTTACTACACAGTACAACTAGGCTTTGTCAACTCCTATATTGTGATAGTTACGATTAATGTCATTTTGATCCTTTGGGGAAGTGAGACCATTAATATTGGTAAGTGTTTTGAGACTCTGGCTTCCTGCTATAGTTATGGGAGATTATAAAGTTTTCTTCACGTGGTACTCAGTTTCACAATAACATTTTGTACTTAAGCAAGTTACCGGTTACAATTGTTTCATTACAAAATATAACTTGCAAAAGAACAATACCTCATTTGGCTTGTCTTGATATGGTATTAATGCTTGAGGGTTAATATCAAATCATATATTTGTTGAATATTTGTTTATGTACGTTACTGAGTAACTTAAGTTGGGAGTTAGATTTGAGTAACTATGATTTCATGTGGGCTGAAATGAACAATATGAGTAGTACCTTTTGGGACATCATGAAAATTTATTTTTAACTCATTTGTTTTGGGCCTACCAATCAACTTTAAGGATTGTCGTGCTTCATACCGAAGTGTTGCTATTGCAAGTTTTGATTGAACTGTTAGAAGGAAACAAGCTTTGTTCATTAATCTTTGATAACACTACCATTTTCACTTCAATACAAGCCAAATCTTCATATTTTGGGCGCCGCTAAGCAAAACAAAGAAATGGAAAGAGCAAAAAAGTGGTAAATGGAACTACAAAAACCATAAAGCTCACTTCAACAATCTTTCTTGTGCCCCCTAAGCGAAGGGGAACTTCCTTCTTTCACCCCCTAAGTTAATAGGTGGCCACAGCTATACTGGGAAATACTTACTGCAAGTTACTTCTCTAAACTTTAAAACATCCAATTCTAGAGTTTGTTTCATTTAGTGTCTAGAGTAGGCGTTAGCATTATCTCGTGGTTATCTGGCGTCAGTGAATGCACGGGGAGCGATTACAAGCTGGACTGACTGACTCTAAATAGGTAAGTGGGTTTCTAACTCTTTGTTCTAAAAAGTCAAGCCTATGTATTTTACAGAGTATGAAAAAGTAATAAGAATGCATTTTTAAAGAAAATAGAAGTTCTATTCGAATGACCTTTAATGTTATTTAAATATGTTGCAACAGATAGAATTGTATTAGAATAGAATTAATTATATTCGAATAACTTTCAACAGTTACATCCCTATTCGAATAGAGAAATTGTTGTTCAAATTACTTCCATCAGATTGATTCCAGTTCGAATAGCTTAATTTTTATTCGAACAGAGCCCGTGTTTTCAGTTTTCCTTCTTAAGACATACTTACCTTTTTCAAACACTCACTTCTTGAAAATCTATTTTTTTGAGGGTTTGTCTTTTTGAATGAAGAGAGATCCATCTTTGAGAGATTCAAAAGAGAATCAAATCACTCAACTCTTGAATCAATCTTGATCAAGAAACCTTAGTCATGCATTGAAGAACAAAATTGAAGAACTTGAGCGATTCGAGATTAGTAGCTTTGACGTGAGATTAGAGCGAGGCGCTACGAGAACATGGAATTGATTGCAAGAAGATTTATTAGAAGAGAGATAACCATGGGAAGTGCTTATCGAGTTTGTAAGTGATTAAATTCTTGTAATTCTTTTTTAATAGTGGATTGTTTAGCTATCGGGTGATTCGATAGCGACCTGTGAGTTTTTCTCATGAGAAAGGTTTCCCACAGGGTTAAAAATCTTTGCCTTGTCTTTAATTTTCATTGCTTGCTTGACATTAGATAATCGCATCAACTTGAACTAGGTTAAGCCTTGACCATTAATTCAGAGGATTTAGGATCTTTCGATTTAGACCTAAAACAATCGAAATTGGTTAGTCTCATGCAACTAGTTATTTTAAACTTGACATCTAGAAGGGGTACATATCCGCTCCACCTCAGCACTAGGATATATAAAGTCGTGTGGACTGGGCAAATACATACTCCTATAATAAAGTTTTTATTGTGGTTGGATTGACCTATTGTTGTGTTTAAATTCTTTTTATTCCAATATTAGTAAAGGTAAAAAATGTTAAAGACTTGCGGGATTTCATCACCCAAACAGCTCTCTAACAAGTAGGACCACCTATTAAGGATACGAAGAAATTCGTATCACACAAAAATTGAACATCTCGGATATCAAAATAACTGTTAATAAAAAAGAGTAGCAAGATTCTCGCAGGATTTTATCACCCAATGGATTGGTGTACCAGACCGGGGTACAAATATAGATTCATAAGATACGGCCCCAACCTAGTGTCGTGAAATACTGGTTGTAGGTTTGCGACGTCACCGTTTCGAGTGCTGACGTACGATAAGGCGACTCGCTCGGGCGTGAGGACCGAACATCAACTTTAAGCTTGTACTAGCATAGTGACGTAGGGGAATATAGAAACTAAAGCCCTTGGCCATCCTACCCATTTTGAACATAGAAGAATATAGGGGAGACCGAACTAGTACTTCTAAAAAATGTTGATATGCTAGAGTCTAGGTTTGATTGATTGTTTACTGCACCAGGCGTCGAATTTTATTAAGTATTAGTTTTGCATGATCAATTAGACACGTAGAGGAAAACGATTAGGAAGTTTACCAGAACCTTTACATATTTTTGGCCCACCACCTCAGCCTAAGCGGAGAGGGTGACCACCTTGCCCAGTCAACACAATATTAGACTTAAGAACCCCAGTTTGGGAGGAGAGTGATCCATCTCGAGTTTCCCCAATTTTGGAGGAGGGTAATCCATCTAGAGTTAGCTCAATAAAACTTGTTGTTGAGCTAGAAGTCGAATCCCCAATCATGGCAGCCGCCAAATCTCTTAGGGACTATTAGACCCCACTGGTGAGTGATATGCCTTCGTGTACCGTGTGACCAGCTGTTACAACAAACTGTTATAAAATTAAGCCTAGTGTGATCCAAATGTTACCTACATTTCATGGGTTTGATTCAAAGATCCCTTATAAACATGTCCATGAGCTTAAAAAAATATGTGCGCTCTCAAAATACTAATATTTTACTGAGGATTCGGTCCGCCTTCGTTTATTTCTATTCTCACTCAAAGATAAGACGAGTTAGTGGCCTGATTCATTGGCACCAACATCTATCAATTCATGGGACCAAATGGAAACCAAGTTCAAAACCAAATTGTTTTCTATGGGAAAAACCCTTACTCTTAGAAATACAATTGTTAATTTTATTCAAAATGAGAGTGAAACATTTTACGAGCATATTTTTTGATATGGTTGATAAGTTTTTTGAAATCTTTATGGATAACTTTTCAGTATTTGGATTGTCTTTTGACGAATGTTTATACCATTTAGAGCTCGTGCTAGAACGATGTACACAAACTAATTTGGTGTTAAACTGGGAAAAATGTTACTTCTTGGTGATACAAGGGATAGTTCTTAGACATATTATCTCCAACAAAGGGATGGAAGTCGATAAGGCCAAGATCGACAATATTTCTTCCTTTCCTCCACCTCGGACGGTTAAGGTCATTCAATCATTTCTGGGCCATGCTAGGTTTTATCGCCAGTTCATCAAAGATTTTAGCAAAATTTCTCATCCTTAGTGCAATTTACTTGCTAAGGACACTGATTTCAACTTTGATGATACATGTTTAAGAGCTTTTGAGAAGCTCAAACTTCTATTAACTTCAGCCCCAATCATCCAACCTCCCAATTGGGAACTTCCCTTCAAGCTCATGTGCGACGCTTCAGATTACGCTGTTAGAGAAATTTTTTGGCAAAAAGTAGATAATGAACCTCATGTTATTTACTATGCTAGTCGCACGCTTAATAACGCACAGTTAAATTACCCCACCATGGAGAATGAGTTATTAACTATTGTGTTTGCCTTGGAGAAATTCCGATTATACCTTGTTAGATCCAAAATCATTATTTACACAGACGTTAATCCCTGGTTAATTCGATGGATTCTTTTGTTATAAGAATTTGATATTGAAATTTGAGATAAAAAAGGTATTGAAAATGTTGTTACAGACCATCTATCTTGAATTCTCACTAAAGGTGTTGAAGACTGTCTCCTTATCTTGGAGACATTTCCTGATGAGCAGCTCGTGGCTGTCTCACAACTGCCTTGGTACACCGATATTGTCAATTATCCTGTTATAGAGCGATTACCTGACCATTGGTCAAAGTAAGATAAAACTAAATTCTTACACGAGGTTAAACATTTTAGTTGGGATGATCCTTATCAATATAAGTTTTGTACAGACCAAGTGATTAGGGGATGCATCCTAAATAATGAATTTTATAGTGCACTCACATTTTGCCATACCTTAGCTTGCGGAGGACATTTTGGTGCCAAGAAAATTGCCACAAAAGTCCTTCAATTTGGTCTTTATTCGCCTACCCTTTTTTCTGACACACATACCTTTTATTCTGAATGTGATAGGTGCCAGAGAACCGGGAATATTTCTCATCGAAACATGATTCCCTTGAACAACATCTTTATCGTTGAACTATTTAATGTTTGGGTCATTGACTTTATGGACCCATTTCTTTCTTCTCGCAGGTACCTTTGCATTTATGTTGTGGTAGATTATGTTTCTAAATGGGTTGAGGTGGTACCATGTCAAATGAATGACCATAAGCCTGTGGTAAAAAAATTGAAGAACATTTTTAATCATTTTGGCACCCCTCAGGCAATTAAAAGTGATGGTGGTAAATATTTTTGCAACCGCATTTTTTAAACTCTTTTGAAAAATTACTCCATCACGCATAAAGTTGACACACCTTACCATCCACAAACAAGTGGCCAAGTCGAAGTCTCCAATCGGAAGATCAAAAGAATTTTATAAAAAACTGTTTGAACCAATTCTAAAGATTGGTCTAATCGTCTTGATGATGCCCTTTGGGCATATCGAATAGCTTACAAAACCCCAATTAGTATGTCACCAAATAGACTTGTCTTTTGGGAAGGCCTATCACTTGCTAGTAGAATTGGAACACAAGGCTCTGTGGGCTACAATGGCCTTTAACTTTAAAATTGACAAAGCCGGATCAAATAGAAAACTTCAACTTTCTGAACTTGACGAACTTCATCGTGAGGCTTATGAAAATTTAAAAATTTACAATGAACGAACTAAAGCTTTTCATGATAAGTTGATTACTCTCAAAACTTGTAAGCCTAATCAGAAAGTATTACTCTACAATTCATGACTATGTTTATTTCCTAGGAAATTACGTTCTCGTTGGTACGGCCCTTTCGTAGTTAAAAATGTTTATCCACATTGAGCCGTGGAGGTAGAGGATCCTAAAGCTGATATTACTTTCAAGGTCAACGGGCAACGCTTAAAACCGTATTTAAAATCATGTACTTCCGATGAAGAGACAACATTTCTAGTTGACCCACATTATCAAAATTGATCATGTGTACCCCTTATATGCCTTATTACTATATTTAAGTTTAGGGGTGCATTCGTCTAGCTGAAGACGGTAAAACTTAGCGCTTCCTATGAGGCAACCCATGACACATTCAGGTGAGAAGTTCCAGTTTTTATTTCCCATTCAATGTATTTAATTTTGTTCATAAACATTGCGAACAATGTTTTATTTAAGTTTGGGGGTAGAAAAACTACTTTTTATATATTTTTTTATGAAAAGTAAAGTAATGACTTTTTGGTAATTTATGATATATTTTTGGCAAATTTCCAACGCTTAGACTAATTTTATATAGGCAAAATGATATGATGATTAGAAAACCCAAAAAAACCTTAATATTTTACCTAGTGTATACTAGAGTATTTATCGTATTCTTAAACTCGATGTACTACCTTATGATTAACGAAAAACTCAAATTATTCTTCGTATATTTTTAAAACTTCCACTTCACTATAGTTATACTACTAATACTTTCAATAGAGTTTTTGACCAGAATATGAAAAATTTAGCATTTATGTTGGGAATAATTCGCTCCAAGGGAGACAACTGCCTAAAAATAAGTTTATTCCTGAAAGTATAAAAGAAAAGCCAAACTTGCTCTAAAACTTTTACGCTGTAAGGCATACTCACATGATAAAGAACTGAAAGAGGAAATATTATCACCAATCTCGAGTATAAAAAGTGTGAATGGAGAATGAAAAGTGTTACTTGTGAGAATCCTGAGTCTAGGTCAAGAAGGGGCACCACACCCTAAAAACCTTAGCCAACTAGTCGGGATTGTCGACTGAAACTCGTTATTATGGATGCTTCACTAAAAAACCATGTATGAAAAGAAAAAGAGGCTTATAAAAAAAAGAATACCTGGAAAACGAATTAACTAAGGCACTTGTCGAACTAACTAATAAATTTATTCTAATAAGTACTAGACTACTAAACACTGACTCAACTATTTTATACAATGAATTGTGTTGTACCACTATCTTCACAACACTAAGATATAGTTAAGGAAAATAGTTGAATTTTTTTATAAACATAAGGTAGTATTTTAAGTTTTAGATTTTGAAAATGACATTTTATGGTACACTTGGGAAATACTGAGTTTTAAGGAATTTTCTGTCATAATATTTTCTTGTTATAACAAAGTAAGGATAAGTTGACATGAAATAAGTCATTTGTAATCTAGAATAGCCAAAGTATCATTATCAATTTTTGTGGGTATAATCACTGTAAACCCTTACAAGACAATACTCGTCTACCAGGGGAACCTGAGAGTTTAACGGCTTGTTGGATACACTAAATGCAACCGCGTTACCTATGAAAATGACTTTAACTTATTTTTGCTCAAGGATTATCAAAATATAAGTTTGGGGGTATTTGATAGACACGCAATATTTATCTGTACAACTCCTAAATTTATATCTACCTAGTCATTTATTAAATAAATGTGATACTAATAGTGTTTTTGCTTATATTTACAAAAATCGGATACATGATAAACAAGTCATACATTTTTCTGGTTTTTAACAAAGAACAAGGGTGGTGTACTCGAACAATGATTCTCATTTGAAGTTGTCAACCAAAGGCCCATGGAAGACCATTAAAGATAATTTAATGTAGAGATTATTCTCATGAGTTGGTAATATTTATGCATGGTCTAAGGCATTGTTTATGGGATTTTACATTAATGGTAATGTTTTGTAACCCCTCCTATACTCTATATATTGGAGGGGAATCCCACCCATGAGGGACATCTTGGAGAGTGAAATATCAAAGGTACATATTAATAAAATTATTTCTTCTCTTCTTTTGTTATTGTCATTTTTCTCTTATTTTATAAAGCAAGTAATATGGCAATGATCAAAGGAATAAGTGGATAATCCTTTTAGCTAAGGCTGGAGGAAGCTCCACCCAATGTAGCCTTAGTATAGAATAGCATAGTTTAGCAAGAGTAGTTATTTTCCCTTCTTCCATTTTAATGCATATTCTTCTTCTTACGATCCTTGCTTGACCATAGCTTAGAGTCGAGAGAGCAAAGAATCTAAAGAAACCATCTTGTTTGACCATTACAAGATGGTTTAGAACATGGAGAAGAAAACATAACTCATTCTTCTCAACTAGACTATGGTTGAGTAAGGTGGCTTATGAGCAATTCTGAATGATTATTTTATTTTTTTATGATATATTGCATATACCCGGCCAAGGATATGCGATACGGGAATTTGCAACATACTTTAATTAACTATATTATCTCATGGCTACAACGGGTGGAGTGGAATCAAACCTTGGTTCTCACTCCGCCTTGTATCAAAACCTTTTTATTTATTTTCTTCAATTCAAAACTTATACAAAAACCATTCTTATTGGATAAAATTAATAGCTCGCACCACAAGTCTCTTGGGATACAACCCTGCTTTTCTTTGTACTCAACGGCACACCGTGCGCTTGCGGGTCTTTTAAGACGTCGATTTATAATCGATTAGCATCCAAAGAGAGAACCTAATCGCCCTCCTCACTATCCATCATCTTCAGTTCCTCCAGAGCCACTAGCTTCTCTCGAGCCACCACTTCTAGGTACCATTCCTCTAATGATAATTCCTTTATTGCTAATGATGATTAATCTTTTGTGAATGGAGCTCTACAGTCAACTGACCTACCTATTGCTCTTAGGAAAGCAAAACATTATAAACCTAATACTAAATACTCCATATTGGCATACTTCTGATCATCACCTTTCTCTTACTTATCGTTCCTTTTTAGCTTCTTTTTCATCTATCTCTATCCCTGTTACTGTTGCAGAGGTATTAGATCAACTGGCTTGGAAAGATGCTATGTTGGAGGAGTTACATGCATTAGAAAAGAATCGAAATTTGGAGCTTGTTCCGCTTCCATCAGGTCGAAAAGCAGTTGGTTGCAAATGGGTTTTTACCATTAAAGAAAACTCCAATGGTTCAGTCATGAACAGGTGTTGGAATTTTTCAAAAACTAAACTCATTTGAGCCTTGACTTGGGTTTAGGATTGGGATTGGGATTGGGCAATTGGCTCTGAAGGCCTTGGGGCCTAGGCTTGGACTCACCTTAATCTTTTTAGTAAAATATTATCCAATTCTCTTTTGGGCTTTGGTTTCTTTATTCAAACCTAACCTTGGCTTAGTCTTTACACGTTTTCCTCAAACGGCTAGAAAACCTACTCTTTAGGAGTTCAAAGCTGAGAGACGTTGTACACGATTGTAAAACAAAAATAGCTATAAATACCGCCTTTCCTCCTTCAAAAAAAGAGAGAAAAGAACTCTCCATCTCTGTACTTTTCATCTCTCTCTCTCTCTCTCTCTTTCTCTCTCTCTCTCTCATATAATTTACATTGGGGTGCTTCAATTTACGTAGACTTCCGACGAAGCTACTGTATATGCTCGTTGTATCCTGGGAGAGTACTTGACATACTCTTTAAAGAAAATGCGGCCCACGCCTCGAGCGCTGCTAATTCGTGTTGTTAATCTTTATAGAGAGAGAAGCTGATCTTGCTGTTACGACTTGCTGTTGCGTTCATCGTTCAATTAGTTCAATTTCTTCCTGTTGTTCCACTTTATCCAAATAGTTCCTGCTTCCTGTTCTTGCTATTGTTGTTGTGCAAAAGTAAATTGTTGTTGCTGCTGTACGAAAGTAAACTATTGTTGCTCCGAACAGTTCCAGTTCCTGCTTCTTGTTCTTGTTGTTGCTGATATGACAAAGTAAAACTATTGTTGTTGCTACTGCGGTACAAAAATAACCTACTGGTTACAGTTGCTGTTCAGTGAAATTAAACTGCTGCTACTGTTATTGTTTAACTGTTGTTGTTGCTGCTTGTATAAACTGTTGTTGTTGCTAGTTATATAAGCTGATGTTGCTGCTGCTTGCGAACAATTATTGTTGCTATTACAGTTTATCCAAACCTGGTTGCTGCAAAGTACTTGTGGTTAATCCTTGTAAAGCTGTCGTTACAAATCTGCATACTCAGATTCTGAAAATTGGAAAGCAATTACAGGTTCCTTACATATTACTTTTACAATTTTAAAGAATAATTTCTTACTAGCAATATGGCTCTTACCTCAGAAGTGCTAAAGTTTGATTCTAACAAACCCTCTAAGTTTGATGGTCTCAACTTCAAGAGATGGAAGAACAAGAATGTTCTTTTATCTCACACTTAAGGAAGTGGCTTATATTCTGGAACAAGAATGCCCAATTGAACCTCCCGCTCCCGTACCTTAGGTAGACCCTGACCTGATTGAAAATGAATATGACAAAACCTTATAATCAATTTCGAACTGGACTGAGGCTGACTTCAAATGCCGTAATTTCATTCAGAACGGTCTAGCAGACGAACTGTACAATTATTATCTACAGTCCAAAACTACGAAAACCGTTTGGGATGCATTACAGATGAAGTATGATACGGAAGTGGCAGGCTCTAAAAAGTTTGTTGTAAGCCGATATCTCAAGTTCACTATGGTCGACGATAAGTCGGTAATTACCCAATCACATGAGTTGCAATGAATTGCACATGAGATCGTGTCCGAATGGATACCTCTTGATGAACAATTTCAGGTTGCAATGATGATTGACAAATTACCGTCTAATTGGAAAGACTATAAAAATATCCTGCGACACAAGTCAAAGGAACTTACCATGGAGAACTTGATTACTCGTCTTAGGGTTGAAGAAGAATCTAGAAAACAAGACCTGAAAGAGGAAATCCTTTTAGTTCAAGCCAAAGGGAAGGTCCATCTGAAACCTAAAGGGAAAACTTTCAAGGCTAAGAATGGTGGTAATCGGAACAACCGTCCTAACAATGGTAATCCGAATAACCGCCAAAAAAATGGACACCAAAATCCTAATAAGGGAACAAACCAAAAGGCCCCACCAAATAATGGAATAGTTTTTATTGTGTGTTTCAACTGTAACAAGCCTGGACACATATCTAGAAACTGTCAGAACCACAAACCTGTTGCTCACGAACGTTACCGAAGAGCCCTTAGTGGTTATGATCATGGAGATCAACATGGTCGGTGGAACCGACGGGTGGTGGGCTGATTCGGGCGCTTCTAGGCATGTATGCTTTGAACGCAATTGGTTCAAGACCTATAAGGAAACTGATGACCAGAAGGTGCTACTTGGGGATTCTCACTGCACCAAAGTGCTAGGCACTAGAGATGTTGAACTGGTATTTACCTCTAGAAGGATAGTAACTCTGAAGGATGTGATGCACACTCCTAAAATGAGGAAGAATATTATTTCTGGCTATCTTCTAAACAAGGCAGGATTTCAGCAGACCATTGGCTCAAATCAGTACATTTTGACTAAGGGTAGGATTTTTGTGGGAAAGGGCTTTGCTTGAAATGGAATGTTCAAATTGAGTGTTAAAATGAATAAATCTGCTTCTACTTACTTATTGACTTCTTTTAATATTTGGCACTCTAGACTATGTCATTTTAACAAGAAGCTAGTACACAATATGAGTAAACTAGGTATGATCCTTAAAATAGATTTAAACGATTTTGATAAATGTCAATCCTGTAGTCAAACTAAGATTACTAAAGCCTCACATAAAAATATTGTAAGGGAATCACAATTTTTAGATTTAGTACACTCTGACATTTGCAAAATAGACGGTACATTAACTCGAAATAGTAAAAGATATTTTATAACTTTTATAGATGATCACTCAAACTATACTCAGGTTTACCTAATGCGTCACAAAAGTGAAACTATAGATATGTTTAGGACATATGTAACAGAAGTGAAAAAATCAGTTTGATAGACACATTAAAAGATTTCACAGTGATAGAGGCACAGAGTATGATTCACATGAATTTCAAAACTTGAATGAATCCTTACGGATAATACATGAAACAACTGCTCCCTATTCTCCAGAATCTAACGGTAAAGCTGAACGCAAAAATAGAACGTATACTGAGTTAATAGTTGTTATTTTACTTAGTTCTGGATCACCTAAATCTTTATGGGGTGAAGCCTTATTATTTGTTTGCCAAGTTTTAAACCATATTCCTCATATCATATCTGAATTATCACCTTATAAAATTTGGAGAAAAAGAAAACCTAATGTTAGCTATTTTAAGGTTTGGGGTTGTTTAGCCTAGTTCGTAAACCTGATCCTAAACGGATAAAACTAGCTAGTAGAGCGTTAGAATGTATTTTCATTGGTTATGTTATTAACAGTAAAACTTACAGATTTCTTGATATTAAGAATAATGTAATAATTGAATCTCTTGATGTTGATTTCTATGAGGACAGGTTTCCCTATTTACTGAGGGATAGTGGGGGTAGTAGTGGGGTTCTCAACCTTCTACGTCTTCAACCCCTAATGTACCTAAAGTAAACGCTCCTAGAGCTGTTGATTCTTATGACACAGACCCAGAACTTCGTAGAGGAAAACGTTTAAAAATTGCTAAGGATTTTGGTAATGATTTTGTAGTACATACCTTAGAATTGGACCCCAATACTATCAAGGAAGCGTTAACCTCAGGTGACGCAGATTTGTGTTAAGAGGCCATTAATGATGAAATGGATTCTCTTACTACAAATAAAACTTGGGACTTAATTTACTTACCTCCTGGTAGTCGCTCTATTGGGTGTAAATGGATATTAAAGAGAAAACTTAAATTTGATGGTACTATAGATAAATATAATGCAAGACTTGTAGAAAAAGGATATGTGCAAAAGGAAAATATTGATTTCTTCGACACATATTCCCCAGTTACTCGTGTGACTACCATTAGAGTATTATTGGCCGTTGCTGCCGTGCACAATTTGATCATTCACCAAATGGATGTAAAAACTACATTTTTAAATGAAGAGCTTGAAAAGGAATTATATATGAATCAGCCTGAAGGCTTCTGGTGAGGAGCACAATGTCTGCAAGCTGAACAAGACCTTATACGGTCTAAAGCAAGCTCCAAAACAGTGGCACGACAGAATCGACCAATTACTTCTTTCAAATGGTTTTAAGATTAACGTGGTTGATAAATGCCTATATTATAAAGTATCTAGTGAAAGTTGTATTATGATATGTCTATACGTTGACGATCTACTTATTTTTGGTACTACACTTGATATCATTTTAGAGACCAAAACCATGCTTAATAATAATTTTGATATGAAGAACCTAGGCGAGGCTAGTGTAATTTTACGCATGAAGCTCACACGCACAGACATTGGTATTACTCTTGATCAATCTCATTACATTGAGAAGATCTTGAAGAAGTACAAATATTTTGACCGTAGACCTGCTTGTACTCCCTGTGATCTACAAGTTAAACTTTTAAAGAACTTGGGGGAGGCAGTTAGATATAAAGAATACGCTAGTATTATTGGTAGCCTTCGCTATGCTACGGAATGTACTAGACCCGATATAGCTTATGTTGTAGGGGTTCTATGTAGATTTACAAGTAAACCAAGTTTGGCACACTGGGGTGCTATTGATCGAGTTATGCGGTACCTCAAAAGGACCATGAACTTGGGTTTACACTATCAGAAGTTTCCCGTAATCCTTGATGGATTTAGCGATACAGATTAGAACTCATTTTCAGATGATTCCAAAGCCACCAGCAGATAGCTGGAGGGGTTGTTTCTTGGAGATCCAAGAAACAAACAATTCTAGCTTAGTCGACTATGGAGTCTGAGTTAGTAGCACTAGCTGCAGCTAGTGAAGAGGCAAACTGGTTGAAAGGCCGCTTGTCTTATATTCTTTTATGGAGTAGGCCTTTACCGCCAATACTGATCCACTCGGATAGTACTGCTGCAATAGCCAGAGTATATAACAATTACTATAATGGTAAGAAGTTAGCGATACGTCGCAAGCACAGTACGATGAGAGGTAACCTCACATCTAGTACTGTTACAGTAGATTTAGTAAGATCAGAAAACAACTTGGTAGATCCTTTGACGAAAGGACTGTCTCATGAAAAAGTATGGAGCACATCCTTAGGGATGGGGCTAAAGCCTGTTATAGAATCACAAGTGGTGGGATCCCAACCTAAATGACTGAAAATCCCAAGAAATAGGTTCAATGGGAAAAACAAATCACTTTGATATAGAATCATACAACTAAGGAACTTGTCACTCCAGAGTTCATCTCGCTATACATAAAGATATATATGCATGATATCTTGAAGCGAATGTTAGGTTGAGTTTCTTAAACTCTTAATGAATTATATAACTCATTCATTGAGTAGGGTGTCTAGCTACAAGAACACTCTTCATAGACTCACCAAGGTGATTGCGGAAGTGCGGCCGCTTCACATGAAAAATTAGGCTAAATTCTCTAAAGCCTTCACCTATACTGGGATTAAGCACAGGGCCGAAATGTGCTGGCATTTAGCATTTGCACCTGGTAGGGTTGTATGTGGTTTTACTCACTGTATAAAAGCGAATAATGAGTTCAAGACTCTGATCACTTATTATTCTTATACGTTGAAGATTGTCTACTACGTAAAGGTTCAAGTCTAAGGACACCTTTACTTATATACATCTGCATATATCGAAACCGTTATCTCGTTTCTTTTCTCCTTTGGAAAGTTTTTTAAAAAGTGGGGGATTGTTGGATTTTTTCAAAAACTAAACTCATTTGAGCCTTGACTTAGGTTTAGAATTGGGATTGGGATTGGGCAATTGGCTCTGAAGGCCTTGGGGCCTGGGCTTGGACTCATCCAAATCTTTTTAGTAAAATATTATCCAATTTTCTTTTGGGCTTTGGTTTCTTTATTCAAACCTAACATTGGCTTAGTCTTTACACGTTCTCCTCAAACGGCTAGAAGACCTACTCTTTAGGAGTTCAAAGCTGAGAGACGTTGTACACGATTGTAAAACAAAAACAGCTATAAATACCACCTTTCCTCCTTCAAAAAAGAAAAAAAAAAGAACTCTCCATCTCTGTACTTTTCATCTCTCTCTCTCTCATACGGTTTACATTGGGGTGTTTTGATTTACGTAGACATCCGACGAAGCTACTGTATACGCTCGTTGTATCCTGGGAGAGTACTTGAAATACTCTTTAAAAAAAGTGTGACCCACGCCTCAAGCACTGCTAATTCGTGATGTTAATTTTTATAGATAGAGAAGTTGTTATTGCTGTTACGACTTGCTGCTGTGTTCATCGTTCAATTAGTTCAACTTCTTCCAGTTGTTCCACTTTATCCAAGCAGTTCCTGCTTCCTGTTCTTGCTGTTGCTGTTGTGCGAAAGTAAATTGTTGTTGCTCCGAACAGTTCCAGTTCCTGCTTCTTGTTCTTGTTGTTGCTGATGTGACAAAGTAAAACTATTGTTGTTGCTGCTGTTGTACGAAAATGGCCTACTGGTTGCAGTTGCTGTTCTATGAAATTAAACTGCTGCTACTGTTATTGTTTAACTGCTGTTGCTGCTGCTTGTATAAACTGTTGTTGTTGCTGTTCTATAACCTGTTGTTGCTGCTGCTTGCAACAATTGTTGCTGCTGTTACAGTTTATCCAAACCTGTTTGCTGCAAAGTACTTGTGGTTAATCCTTGCGAAGCTGCCGTTACTAATCTGCATACTCAGATTCTGAAAATTGGAAAGCAATTACAGGTTCCTTACATATTACTTCTACAATTAAAAGAACATTTTGTTCTTCACCATCAGGTCGAAAAGCAGTTGGTTGCAAATGGGTTTTCACCATTAAAGAAAACTCCAATGGTTCAGTCATAAACAGGTATAAAGCGAGGTTGGTGGTGAAGGGATATGCACATACATATGGCATATATCAGGAGGCATTTGCTCCTGTTGTAAAGATGAACACGATTTGTGTACTTCTTTCTATTACTGTGAATAAATCGTGGCCGCTCTTCGGCATAATGTGAAGAATGCCTTCCTCAATGGGACATTGCTGGAAGAAGTATATATATTTCCACCACCTGTTTTTGCTCTTCTTCTCAGCCGGGTATGGTATGTCGACTAAAAAAGTCATTACATGGTCTTAAACAATCCCTAAGCACTTGGTCGATAGATTTGGCCATGTTATGCTTGCCTACAGTTTTGTACAGACCTTTGCTATCATACTCTTTTTATTCGTCACTCTAATAAAAAAATGGTAGCTTTAATAGTCTACATTGATGACATTGTTATTACAGGTGATGATGTTCAAGGTATTAGTGATCTAAAATCTTATCTGGGCACGATATTCGAGGTTACAGATCTTGGAGTATTAAGATACTTCTTGGGCATTGAGGCTACTCGTTCTAGATCAGGCAATTTTATTTTTTGGCTAAAATACATACTTGATCTTCTTTCAGCAACATGTCAACTTGCGGGTCGCCCAGCTGAGACTCCTATTGAGCAGAATCATTACTTGGCTGACTCTTGAAGGAAAGTTACTTGATGATGTTGGTCAATATCAACGATTGGTTGGGAAGCTCATATATTTATCGCTTACTTGTCCAAATATTGCTTATGTTGCCAGTGTTCTCAGCCAATTTATGCATTCACCACATCTTCTTCATCTTCACGCGACTATCTATGTCCTTCGATATCTTAAAGGATGTCCGGGTTGAGGGCTTCTATTTGATAGACGATCGACATCTGGCTACTGTACCACAGTCCGTGGTAATCTGGTTTCATGGTGTAGTCAGAAGCAACTTGTGGTTTCTTGATCAAGTGTCAAAGCGGAGTATCGGGCAATAGCCTTCAGTGTTTGTGAGTTCATATGGTTACAAGATCTTCTTCAGGAGCTTCATATCCATGTCATTCTCCCCATGTCACTCCACTGCGACAACAAATCTGTTATTAGCATTGCTGCCAATCCAGTACAACATGATCGTGCCAAGCATATTGATATTAATCAAAAGTTCATTCGTGAGAAACTCCGTTGTGGCCAGATCTGCACTCCTTATGTGTCATCTTCCAAACAACTTGTTGATGTTCTCACAAAAGTTGTTAGCAGTAGAGTGCTCTCTAGTATTTTGTATTAACGTGAAGAATATGGAGTCTTCACAACCTTGAAAAGAGGAGCTTTACTTATCAGATAAATAGATCAGTACCATCTCTATATAAACTTTCTTGTACTCATCCACTAGATAAGCTTTCTTGTGATCTAGATAGGGATTATAGAGTTGATGTATATCGTATAAACTTCTATAAATAATAGTTCACTGAGCCTCACCAAAGTACGGTGAGTTTTCTCTTTGCATGTTCTTATATGGTGTCAGAGCCATAAAGACTCACGTTATCTTTCTTCTTCCACATAACTCAAACTCTCTTTTTTTATACCTTCCAATTTTCTTCTCGTCATGACTGGTTCTAAGTGAATCAGATACCAATATCTCTACCACATCTTCCACAACCATAACTTCAATCACCACTACTAATATCACGAAAATCAACCATTTGATATCTATCAAACTAGATAACCACAATTGTCTTCTTTGAAAGACCCAGTTTGTCCCTCTTCTTAAGGGATATGATCTTGAAGGTTACGTCAATGGCACGCTTCCATGTCTGGCTAAGCTTCTCCCCTCTACTTCAGCAGATCAAAAGACTCTAAATCCAGAGTACGGTTCTTGGAATAAGCAAGATAATATTTTACTAGGATGGATCTTATCTTCTCTCGATGCAATCGTTTTAGCTCATGTTGTGGGTGTTGCAATAACTTCTGAGGCGGTATGGTGCGCTTTAGAGCGCAAATTTATATCTAAATCACATGCTCACATCAACACTCTACGACGCGAATTGCAGACTTTGCGTAAAGGTACAACAAAAATGTTTGATTATCTTCAACTTGCTAAAACTTTAACGGATAATCTAGCAGCATCAGGCCAAGTAGTCCCTGAACCAGATCTTCAACAACTTATTCTTGGTGGTCTTCCTAGTCCTGAATATGATGCCGTTTACACCAATCTTACAACGAGAATAGATGACACTCATATGGAAGACTTTCAGGCACATCTAATGACTTTTGAACATCGTTTAGATCAACAAAGTGCTATCGTCAACACCACTCCAATTTTTGCCGATGTTGCCACCTCTTCTCGAGGCTACCAATCTCACAACCAAATGAGTTCATCTCAGCATCAACTATCTTTCAATGGAAATCAACATTCATATCGGGGCCGTGGACGAAATAATCGCGATCGCGATGGAAGATATGGTAATTCTTATTACTCATATTATGGTAATCACCCACATGCATTTACATATAGAGGAACGTGTCAAGTATGCAGTTTGCATAATCATACTACTGCCCAATGTTGGCATCACAATGATGCATCAAATCAAGGTAATTTTGTATCCAACAATGCTGCATTTATGGCTACCCCGGGAATTCCTACAAATCAAAATTGGTATCCTGACTCCGGTGCGACAAATCATCTTACGGCGGATTTGAACAACTTGAGTTTTCGATCAGAGTATCGCGGCCCTGACTCCATCAAAGTAGGTAATGGTCATAACCTTCCTATTACTCATAAAGGTACTTCGTTTCTTCGCACACCTTCCAAAACTTTTACTTTGAGTAATATTTATCGTGTTTCCTCCATCACACAAAATCTTTTATTTATTTCTCGATTCATAACAGATAATGATGTTTATTTTGAATTTCATCCAACTTATTTTCTTGTGAAAGATTGCTTGACGGGGAAGGAGGTGTTGCACGGACCGAGTAAAGGGGGACTTTATTCTCTGAAACAATCTGTTAGCCCAAATTCTAGTTACTCTCCTACTTTCTTAGGTGTCAAGACATCAAATGACACATGGCATAAACGCCAAGGTCATGCGATGATGCGTACCGTCAATCAAGTCATTTCTAGACATGTGTTACCTATCCAGTAATAAAACTACGTTTTGTCCGTCATGTCAAATGGGGAAAAGTCACTGTCTCCCGTTTGTACCAAGTAGCAGTGTCTATAATAAACCACTGGAACTTATTTTTTCTTATATTTGGGGGCCTTCACCAATTTTGTCAAATAATGGTCATCGTTATTATATTCATTTTATTGATGCTTTTAGTCGATATATGTGGATATTTCCCATGAGTCGTAAATCAAGCGTTCTGCGTATGTTTGTTTATTTTAAGGCAAAGGTGGAAAATCTTTTTAATTGCAAAATCAAGAATCTTCAAACTGATGGAGGACTTGAATATAAAGCATTTTTGCCTCTCTTGAACACTAACAGTATCACGCATCGTATATCATGTCCATATACTCACGAGCAAAATGGCTCCGCGGAAAAGAAACATAGACATATTGTTAAAACATGCATGACACTTATGTCTACTACTTCTGTTCCAATGATATATTGGGATAATGCCTTTACAACGGCTATCTTTTTAATAAACTCGTTGCCATCTCCTGTACTCAAACAAAAATTCACATTTGAAATCCTTTTTCAAAAAGTTTCAGATTACACATTTCTTAAGGTCTTTGGTTGTGAATGTTTTCCACATTTAAGACCATACAATGCAAATAAGCTAATGTATCGTTCTCTTCCATGTGTGTTTTTGGGCTATAGTGAGTCCCACAAAGGCCATCGCTGCTTACATGTCCCGGCCGCGCGTATCTACATCTCCCGCAACGTGATTTTTAATGAAAGTAAGTTTCCTTTCTCTCACAACTCCCTCTCCTCTACAAAAATATCTAGCAACGAATCAAGTATCCTTAGACCGCCTCCGATCACATTTACTAATCTGTTGAATACGTTATCGAGTGGTCATACATATACCAACACCACATCACCATCATCAGCTATAATGCCAATATCTCCACAAATGCAAAGTACCTCAGCACTATCACCAATTACCCAACTCCCTTCATCCACACCCATATCACCAATACCACAAGCATCTCCTCCCGACGACCATACTTTTATCCCTCAATCACCTCTATCCACCATTACTTTACCTCTGCCCAGTTCTATTGACCCAGTAGATCACCATATGGTTACCCGAGGAAAGGCGGGAATTTTTAAACCAAAAGCCTTTACTGCTACTAAACATCTGATGTCTAAAATTCATAGTGACATCGAGCCGACATGTTTTACACAAGCTAATAAAGATGATCGGTGGCAACTAGTGATGACCAAAGAAATAAATGTGTTACTTAACACGGGAGCATGGACACTTGTCCCATCTTCACCGCGTCAAAACATTGCTGGTTGTAAGTGAGTTTTTCGGATAAAGAGAAAGGCAGACGGATCTCTTGATCGTTATCGTGCAGACTTGCGGCAAAGGGCTTCTATCAACAACACGGTTTAGATTATGATGAAACTTTTAGCTCGGTAGTAAAACCAAGTACAATCCGGTTGGTACTCGCTATTGCAATATCCAAAAATTGGTCGATAAATCAATTGGATGTGTAAAATGTCTTTTTGCATGGAAATCTGGACGAAGAAGTTTACATGTCCCAACCTCCTGGATTTCTAGATCCCGATCATCCACATCATGTATGTCGACTTCGTCGTTCAATCTATGGTCTTAAGCAAGCCCCGCGAGCGTGGTATGCTCGGTTGAGCATTTATTTATGTCATATTGGATTCACAATCTCGAAGTCTGACTCATCGCTATTTATTATGAGATATTTGCAGGATGTAGTGTATCTACTATCTATATTGATGATATTATCATCACAGGTTCGAGTCAATCAGCTATTCGTTCTACCATTTCAAAGCTACTTTCAGAATTTTCCATGAAAGATTTGGGTCCACTAAACTATTTTTTGGGCATCGAAGTGTTCGAAACTCTAGAGGTATATTCCTTTGCCAACTGAAATATATTCTGGACTTACTGGCTAAGTGCAAAATGGATGGAGCAAAACCTTCATCTAGTCCCATGGCTGCTCACACAACTCTCTCCAAATATAATGGTAGGCCATTTCTAGAGCCGACTTTATATCGGAGCACCGTTGGTGCATTGCAATACTTATCCTTCACACGACCAGATATCGCATATCCAGTCAACAAAGTTTGTCAGTTTATGCAATCCCCTACAGATGATCATTGGGCCGCTGTAAAGAGAATTTTACGCTATCTCAAGGACACAATCGGGTATGGTTTATGGATTCATCCCGTATCTTCGACAATTTTACATGCCTTTTCTGATGCAGATTATGCGGGGTGTCCAGATGATAGACGATCTACATCAGGTTTATGCACATTTTTTGGGCCTAACATCATCACATGGAGTTCCAAGAAGCAAGATACGGTATCTCGGTCCAGCACATAATCAGAATATCGTGCTTTAGCATTAGCCACATCCAAGGTTATATGGCTCAAATCTCTTCTAAAAGAACTTGGTGTCAATCTTTTATCGCCCCAGAGTTATGGTGTGATAATTTGGGGGCTACTTATCTTTCTGCCAATCCGGTTTTTCATGCTCGTGCAAAACATATAGAAGTCGACTTTCACTTTGTAAGGGAAAAGGTTGCCCGCAGGGATCTTCTAGTTCGCTTCATTTCTTCTAAAGATCAAATTCCCGATGTCCTTACTAAAAGCTTAAGTACACCTCGTTTTCAACAACTACGATCCAAACTTACCGTCACATCCGCGCAGTTCAGTTTGCCGGGGAGTATTAACGTGAAGAATATGGAGTCTTCACAACCTTGAAAAGAGGAGCTTTACTTATCAGATAAATAGGTCAGTACCATCTCTATATAAACTCTCTTGTACTCATCCACTAAATAAGCACTCTTGTGATCTAGATAGGGATTATAGAGTTGATGTATATCGCATAAACTTCTATAAATAATAGCTCACTGAGTCTCACCAAAGTACGGTGAGTTTTCTCTTTGCATGTTCTTATAGTCCAAGCTGGGAATGTGTGATATACATGCCCAGGGGGAGTCTTAACATAGATTAAAAAGTTTATATTTTGTTTTTGAGAGTGTATATAAATATAGATGCAAGAGAGGATCTCAAATATACTTTTTCTTGAGAAATATTAGTTTCTTCAAATAGGCTTTGAGATGTCATTGGGAGGAATCTCGTTAGCATTATGTTCTGAAGTTGATTACTCTGATTTGAAATATACACATCAAGGTTGTGATCGAAGCAGAGATAAAATAGACTAAGCCTGACTGAGAATGTAATTCAGAAACTCCTAATTGGGGTTGATCATTGATTACTGGAAGTAGCTTCATGATTCTTAAACCGTGGGTTCCTTATCAGAGTTGGTCAAAGGTAGCTCTGGTTTTCAAAGAAGGCTTGTATGTTTATATTCAGCTAGCAGACAGACTTGATGGCATTCAATTTCTGAATGAACTACCATATCACTGGTGATTACATAATTTTAGGATCAGACATCTTACAGGCTAATGTTAGGCTCACGGTCTTGGTAAAGACCTGTTTATTGATGGTGGTGAGTGATGACTACAGTAGTCAGTATCAGTTTTCCTTAGCAACACCCAGCGTCCAAGCGACATATAAAGCCAGATCAGGTTGTGGAGGAAGGAGAGGTTACAGCTACAGAAACGCTGTTGTGAGGAAGTAGATTTGTTCTTTGACAGTTTGACCCCAAAATCAAAATTACTAGGTTATAATGAAGGATTATTTCCGTATCTGTCAAGAAAGCTCGACACAAGTCTGGCAAATCTTAGGGCAGACGTATTTACCGTGTACCTAAAGGCAATCTTCAAACTATTTTTAATTTGTAGACATTAAGTGACAGAAAATAATGGAAAATACTTTCACCATACCAATCAATAAATACGAAACATATCCATTATACAACATGGTAGAAATTTAATATGTATAAACTTTATTAATGGAAAAACGAATGCAACAAACAAGGAAGAGGACAGAAAGTCAGGAAAAGTTACAAGCCTCTCATATGCATCAAGATGTTGTAACAATCCAATAGACATTACAGATGAGAAAGATGGATCTGAACCAAAAATAGGCCTTAGGGTTTAATTTTATTGACATAACTCCATGTAATCTGCAACCCCTTTAGTCCGCTAAAGATAATCATTCTCGAGCAACCACAACTACCTGTTTCCCGACATTGCGTCCAGTGAAGAGTCCAATGAGGGCTGCAGGTCCATTTTCAAGGCCTTCCACTATATCCTCCACATATACTATCTTCCCTTCCTTGACGTGCTTCATGGTGAAGTCCAAGAACCTTGGATAGAGATGATAGTAATCCCCCATCAGGAACCCTTCCATGCGGATACACTTTGAGATGAGGTAGAACAAGTTTTGCACTCCATAAGGTTGAGTAAGGTTGTATTGAGAAATCATCCCACATGCAGAGATACGGCCGTGGAGTCTCATGTTAGGCAGAACTGCATCGAGCATCTTACCCCCCACATTCTCAAAGTATATATCAATGCCTTCCGGGAAGTACCTGAAATTTTCAGTGAAAGTGTAAATTCTTTCATTTCTGAAGTCAGAAGGCAATTATTATAAAAAACCACTGAATCACTAACCGTTTCAAGGCTGCACCCAAGTCATCTTCTTCTTTATAGTTGAAAGACTCATCAAATCCGAACTTGTTCTTCAGTAAATCAACCTTCGTTCAAATCAAAGAACAACAATAAAGGAGTTGAAGCAAACTTTAAACCTATGAAACACAGATGTTAATTTTTATGTGCTTGACTAGTGAAATTAGTTGGAACAATTAACTAAGCCTACTTAGAGGTTGTTTGTTTTTTAGCTTATTCAACTTATTTAACTTAATTGCCCCAAATTAAGTTAAAATTCCAAATAAGTTGTGTTTGTTTTTTGTTTTAAAAAGTAACTTATTGGTAATGGCACTCCCGTATAAGAAGTTTAAAAAAAGTTAGAAATCCTAGCTTTTCTTAAGCAAGTTTTTCTGAAGTCCCAGGTAATTAGTACGTGACTTAAGTAAAATATGAAAAACCTAAATATACCCTATTTTATCTTTGTTTCTTCTTTTTCATTTGGGATCTCTCTATCTAAAATCATACTCTATCTCTCATCTCCAACCATTAACACCTCCCTTCCCAATAAACTTTCTAGTATTTGGAAATTGTAGAATACCCCATGAAGTAAAGATCATATAAGTTTTCCAAACAACTCCTGGCCATTGATGAAGCTGCAGTTCTCGGCCCTTCTCCTTGCTATTGTTTAAAGATTTTAATATATAACTCCAAAAGATGATTTTATTTTTCCTGAGGATATAATAAATTTGTATCAAAGAGTTTTGCTTTGGGGGATGATTCAATAGTTAAAAACATTTTTTGTCTAATCTATTTCCGAACACATTGTTAATTTTTATAGCTTTGGGCAATTCTAAAATTTTCAAATTCTCTATAAAAAGTTAATATTTTGAATAACTTATTTTTAGCATTATACTTGCTTTAATTTTTTTATATTAATTTGTTGTGGGTCACAAAAATTGTGTAAAAGAGCTCAATTCAGTAGATGGTTGCAAAAATAAAAAGTAACAAAATTCCAAAATTTAAATTGAAGCTCTTTATAGTTTTACTAAAATGAAGGATTGGAAAGCTCTTCCAGTTTTGCCCCAATGAAGGATGATAGCAGTTTGGGCTTCATAATTGAGGATATTTTGAGGCATCATCTTTTGAGGAGAACCTTGGAGCGGGATATAAAACCTCACCATGTATACGTAGGCGCAAGTGCATTATGTGGTTCTTAATGGATACGAAGATGCAAATAATACGGAGTGACCGAAATGGAAGACACAATTGACAATCCCACTATTTTGAATGGCTAATTTGGACAATTATACAACTTTTAACTAGTTCAGAGTTCATATTCAGCAAAATAAACAAACAATATATTTTACGGTTCAGGTTCAACAATCAAGCTTCAGATTCAGAATAAGCAATCAGAATAAGTGTTTAGAATCAGCAATAAAACAAACGGCCTCTTAGACGCAGATATACTAGAATTTTACGATTTACCCTCATAATTAAGTTATATTTTATTGTTAAATGAATAACAAACAATCACAAGCAACTAAAATACGAGAAAGAAAGATCAATTGCAAGACAGAAGGCATTTTCTACAATGTTCACCCTCCTAAAGGCTACGCAGACTTCAAATGGGAAATTTTTTATTTCACTCTTGCAAACCATAAAATGTGCTACTAAACCTATTTCTCTTTCTTCTCTTGCCTTAAGGCCTTAATCTTTTTATAGTTGTAAGTGATGTGACTAGGCATGGGTGGTCGTCTACACACCCGTGTCATATCCTTCTTTATATTTTTACAAATTTGCCCTTCTAGTGTAGAAGACTATTAAGTCCCAACTTTGATGTTGGAGACTGCAATTTGTTATTTTCAATTATTTTGGTTATTGGATGAAGAACCCTAATTTTGGTTATGAAGAACCCTAGTTTAATTGTTAATTGATTGAATCTTCTCAGTAATCTCTATTTCTCTCTCTTACAGTTTACATCAAATTATGGTATCAGAGCCTATCCTTCATCGGATTTTGGTCCTACGGAGATGTTGAAAGGAGAGATTCCTTTGGAATTGGTTTGCACCCAATTTGTGCTAATGGAGTTCATAATTAAACAATTAGGCAAGGAAGATGAAGTCAATCAAAAGCTTACCCAAGATCTCCCGCCTAAAACTTCCAACGAACGATTCATTTTTCAAATGCGAGGAGATGACTAGGGGTTTGACACCGCCGACAGAGGCATTGCAAACGGTGTTGCATGACTGCCCCAAACTCTAGCATAATGCCATGATCAAATAGAGCATCGGCAGCAAAATAGAAGCGCCTACTACAACATCAGTTCCTGCGATAGCAGTTCCTCTAACGCCAACTACAACAATAGTTCTTGCATCAACAACAACATCAGCATCTACGAGAATAGTTTCAGCAGTTGTACAACTAACTACGGCAATAATAATTGTTAGGACAGCCATGGCAGTTACAAGGACGAATCCCTAGATGTTACGTTCACAATTTTTCCCCCTATGTGCTTCAATAAATCGTGCGATAAGCAAGGGAGATGGAGAACCCGCGATGTGGCTGCGAAACGAAATATTTTGAACATGATGTGCAGCCCATGGGTTTCTTTTGAATGTGATTATCGATGGTGGTTCATAGGAGAACCATATTTCAGCAAGTATAGTGGAGAAGTTAGGGCTGAAATTAGTCCCACACCCGACAGCATTCGATATCCATTGGCTTAGCAAGGGAGGGGAGAAGAGGGCAACCCAAGAGTGTGCACTTTCGTCTTTGATAGATGGGGTGTACAAGGATATGGTTACATGTACGGTGGTTCTTATGGATGTTTGCCATTTGGTTTTGGGTCGGCCTTGGCAGTTTGATCGTAAGAGTAAGCATGATGGAGAGTTCAACACTTTGGCAAGGTAAAGATATTATACTCAACCCGGTGACACCCGCTGATATTCTTGCGAGGTCTCCATCATCCAACTTCTTAGCTGATGCTAGGAGACACGGTACCGCCTATTGCTTAGTAGGTATGCTCTCCGTACCTCTGACACATGTTCTTGATTGTTTACAGTCTATTATATGTTATTATAGTGATATTTGTGAGGAACCCAAGGAAGCGGGTTTACTACTGATGTGGGATATTCAACATGCCATAGACTTGGTCCCTAGGGCTCCAATCCCCAACCTCCCACATTATAGGATGACACCTACGGAACATGCAAAATTACAAAGATAGGTCAGTGAGCTTTGCTATAAGGGTTTGGTTAGAGAGAGCAAGTCCCCATGAGCAGTGCCCGCTGTCCTCACTCCAAAAAAAGATGAGAGTTGGCATATGTGTATGGACAGTAGTGAAATTAATAGGATCACGGTTAAGTATTGGTTTCATATTCCTCACCTAGAGGATATGATTGATGATCTCCATGGGGCATATGTGTTCTCAAAGCTAAATTTATGCGCAGGGTACCACCAGATACGTATGAAGCCTGGGGATGAGTGGAAGATAGCGTTTAAGACCAAGGATGGCCAATTTGAGTGGATGGTCATGCCTTTCGGTCTGTCTAATGCCTCATCAACCTTTATGCGGTTGATGACATATGTGCTTCGAGATTGCATGCACGAGAGGTTCGTAGTATTTTATTTTGATGACATCTTGATTTACAGTCGCTCCGCAGAGGATCATGTTCAGCGAGTATTATAGGTTATTATAGAACGTCACCTCTTTCTTCAATTGAAGAAGTATTTGTTCATGGTGGAAGCAGTGCAGTTTATGGGATTTGTTGTACCTGCACAGGGCATTCGGGTGGATGAGGAGAAAGTTGCAGTAATTCGGGGCTAGCCTACACTGACAGATAGGAAGCAGGTGAGAAGTTTCCATGAGTTGGCAACATTTTACATATGATTTATTCATGGATTTAGTACTCTTATGGCCCCTATTAAAGATTTGTTGGGAGAGAGTACTGAATCATTTGAGTGGACACAGGAGGCAGCAAAGGCTTATGAGGAGATCAAGACCCGCATGACTACATCACCGGTTCTTGCTTTCCAAGATATTACGCATCCGTTCGAGGTTACTACTGATCCATGCAAGACATGTATTGGTACAGTTTTGTCATAGGGTGGACGTCCAATAGCCTTCTATAGTAAAAAATTATCTGGTGCTTAGTTACGTTTAGAGCTGGCAAAATGACCCACGACCCAACCTGATCTAACCCTGTTTTTGACAGGTTTGGGTTTGTTCTTAATAGGTCGCGGGCCATTTGACCCGAACCCACCTAAACCATTTAATAAAAAGGTTGGGTTAGAGTTTACCTTAAGCAGTTCGGGTTCACCTGTGACTCGTTTAAGTTAGATTTGAGCAAATTGTAATATAGAGTTTTTATGGTACCCTTTGAAGTTTTAAACATAAACCTAGAGTCCTGGTGTATAACTTGTAAATTGTAAGCCGCACGCAACTTTGTTCTCTCTTCTATCTTCTCTCTTACTCTCTCTCTCTCTCTCTCTCAAAGATTGTACCAAACTTTGGTTTTGCAGTTCAAAGGGTTTCTCAGTTTCTCTTTTCATCGATCTAAAATTCTGAGGTATGTTTTCGAATTCTGAGGTATATCTTTGCTTATTTTCTCAAATTTCACAATGTATGTTTGGTCATATGATATGTAGTTTCATTTTGTTTCTTGTATAGGTAAGGTGTGGATGGCATTGCTCGAATCCTCGAATCCTCGACAACATTTTAGGTATCTGCTCCCTTGGTCGTTGCTCTGTTGCCTCCAAAATGTTTAACTCCCTTGTTCCCCTTGTTGAAAATGCTTACATTAAAATTGGCAAGGTCGTCATTATCAATGGTAATAATGGCAAAAATCCCTTCCATCACATCCACAGTAGTAACAACTCAAACAAGACGGTAACACACCTCACATATCCCTGATCAAGTTCTAAAGAACTTTCAACGGGTTTGCAATTTATGGATTGAATTACCGTCTGGGGATGTTGGCACTGAAGATGGAAAGTTGAATTTGGGAGTATTTTGTAGAAATGTGCTATTTTATGTGTGTTCAGATATCAAAGCATTCCACTGCCTAAAGATTTTGCTTTATCAGTGGAGCTCAGTTTAATTTGCAGCACATATTTTAGAACTTTTCTTTTGTTGCAATTTTTGTTTGCTTATGCATAGTCATTCGAGCTAATTAATTATATGTCTAGATGTTCCTTCTGAACTGTTAGATGTCTAAAATTATTTATGCACATCAATAATGGAAAGTGATAAATGATAATACACCTAAAATATTGGTTTAGTATTTTGAAAATTTGTTTGAAAATTGTATATATTGTGAACTGTTTAATTTTTAAACAGATTATGACCTGACCCAAACCCGGCCCGTTTAATTAAGCAGGTCAAGTCGGGTTGACTTGTTTAAATCAGGGTTGGGTTTGGGTTTGCATTTCTAACCCGTTTAGTTAAACAGGTCAGGTTTGGGTTTTCATTTTTAACCGATGAACCCATTATGACCCGACCCGTGTAACTCAAACCCAACCCATTTGCCAGCTCTAGTTATGTTTATTCTATATATGACATCGAATTTCTTGCTATAGTCCAGGCCCTCTCACATTGGCATTACTATATGTACCATACATACTTTATCATCCATTCTAATCGTAATTTTATACGTGATATACACAGACAGAATCGGATTACAACCGATAGGCAGGCGAAGTGGTTCAACTATCTATAACAGTATCACTTTACGGTTCAACATATAAAGGGGCAAGAAAACCGGGTTACCGATGCCTTTAGTCGTATGATACACATCTTGGTGACACTGAGAACGATGATTTATGGATTTGATGAGATCAAAGGATTGCATGCTTTAGACGCATCCTTTCGTGATATCTACGTTGACTGTATTGAGGGCCAGGGTCGATGGCAGGGTGACTACGCCGACTATTATTTGTAGGATGGGTTTTTGTTTCGTGAAGAAGTATATGAATTCTAGAGTCATCGTTAAGGGTATAGTTGATCACTGAGATACATGCAGGGGGTTTGGGTGGGCATTTTAGTATTACCATAACACATTCAACAGTGAGGGAGCGCTGCTATTGGACCACTATACATCGTGACATCAATAATTTTATTAGGCGGTGTCACGTATGCCAAACGGCAAAAGGGACACGCCAGAACACCGATTTGTACACACCTCTTCCTATACCTGAGGCATCGCGGAGAGACGTCTCTATAGATTTTGTGACAGGATTACCTCAGACTACTCAAGGTCTTGATGTAGTTTTTGTGGTTGTCAACAGGTTTTTGAAGATGAATCACTTTATCCCATGTAAGAAAACTGAGGGTACTTCTCATATGGTGCATGTTTTCTTTAAGGAGGTCATTTGTCTTCATGGTGTTCTATGGAGTATTACTTCAGACAGGGACACTCGATTTATGGGTCATTTTTGGAGGACATTTTGGATGTTCTTATGGTGTAAGCTTCAATTCTCGATGGCATTTCATCCACAGACTGATGGGCAGACAAAGGTGGTTAACTGTAGCTTAGAGGACTTATTGCGTTGCATTTCAGGAGATCGGCCCAAATCTTGAGATTTTGCAATAATACAGGTAGAGTTTGTATTTATTAATTTGGTTAACAGATCTACTGGGATGTTACCATTTCAGATCGCAAATGGGTAGTCGGCAGGTAAAATTCTTGACCTTGCACCCATACCGGCGGTAATGCCAATTTCTGTGTCAGCTGAGGAGTTTACAACTTCTGTTAGGGCAATACATGGGGAGGTATGAGAATGCCTAGAGACTACTTATGCATTGTACAAATGCAATGCTGACGAGAGGTGACGACAGGTGACGACAGGTTATGTTTCAGCTTATGAATCTTATTTTACCCTATGTTGAGAAATAGAGACGTTCTGGAGTGGGTTCTAAACTGTCACTTTGTCTAGCAGGGTTATTTCATGCTATTTGTCGTATTGGGGAGAATGCATATGAGTTGGACCTTCCACCTAAGGTACGTTGATCTAGAGTGGTCAATGTCAACCTACTTACTCTTTTCCGTGGTGACCATATTCCGCCTAGTTTTATACCATCGATTGCTGCTGTTAAATCGGCGATGTCGTTAACACTATTGTGGATGTAGATACCCGTTCCTCCACTAAGGGTGGCATATACATATTTTTCAAGATTCGGTGAAGAGATAAGACAGAGGAAGAGGATACGTAGATACATGAAGCTTATTTGTAGCAACTAGATCTGGAGTTCCATATAGAGTGCATTGTTCGTGACAATTTGTGGTCTAATTTTTCTGTAGACGAGGAGAGTTTATATGACTAGGCATGGGTGGTCGTCTACACACCCGTGTCATATCCTTCTTTATGTTCTTACATATTTGCGTGCCCTTCTAGTGTAGGAGACTATTAAGTTCCAACTTTGATGTTGGAGACTGCAATTTGTTATTTTCAGTTATTTGGTTATTGGATGAAAAACCCTAATTTTGGTTATGAAGAACCCTAGTTTGATTGTTAATTGATTCAATCTTCTCAGTAATCATTATTTCCCTCTTTCACAATTTACATCCGAAAGTTTCTCTTACCCCTCATAGAAACCCCTTAAAGAGTTCCTTGAATATTTTGGTGCGAGTGCCCTGTAGGAAACCCCAAAATGTGCCCAGAAAGAAGTGAAAATACTTTTTTTCACTAAGAAATCTGTGTTGTGGTGGATGAACATGTTTTACGAATTCAGTAGCATCCATCCCTGTCCCGTACGTCTTCCGCATTCAGTTCGGGCACCTTCAGAAGAATTTATTGCGTCCCTCTTTTCACTTACCTTGGATTGAGCCATCTCCCTTGGCTTCTAAATTGTGGTCTTCTAAACAATGTCTACTTGGGTGAAAGTACTTCTTATCTACTGGTATGCTCAAAATTTATACTGATGTTCCATCACTACTCCCAAGTGCGCAGCCTATGTCTTAATGAAGTTCCCAGTGATTCAATTCCTTTGTAGAAAAACAATAATCTCCAACAGATTACCTCATAAATGGTCCTTCGAGTAGACCATCCATTTCCATTATGAAGCTAAGTAGACTACTCATTTCTTGTAGTTCCCTGTGAGATCTTTCTGCAAGAATATCTACAGTCTTGGAATCAACTATTGTTGATTTCCTTCTTGTGTCGGCTGACAATGCAGGAGCTCCATCCTGTATGACGAGGTCACTAGGTGGAGGTGTTTAATACATTTTCCTGTGGAAGTTATCCTGGTCCATATTGAGCAGAGTTTTCTCATCTCTTGTTGCATACGTAGTCTCTTACTCTCCCTAGAACCTCCTAGGCAATGAGATGAGTAGCCCCAAGATCAAATATTTTGAGGTGCAAGGCTCTATGTGCTCGATGTGGGACTATATACTTCAAATCTATTAGAGTTGGAGGTTCCATCTCAAAACCAATTGGTAATGAGAGGAGTAGCCTGAGGTTCTTATATTTTGAGGTGTAATGCTCTATGTGCCCGATGTGGGACTATATATCTCAACACACCCCCTCATGTGTGGTATAATTTTTAAGCCCAACACATTGACGAATATATGGGTGACACAGAGTAGCATGCAGGCCCTTGGACTCGACACGTGAAAGAAAGACCCGCTTGATACCATATTAGATCTGGAGGTTTCATCTCAAAACCAATTGGCAATGAGAGGAGTATCCCCAAGATCATATATTTTGAGGTGCAAGGCTCTGTGTGCTCGATGTGGGACAATGTATCTCAACTAAACCTAAGCCTAACACCCTTTATTCACAATTTAAAATAAAACCCAAGCTCCCTTTCCAATTTTAGAAAACATGGACAAACAATAAATTAAGATCAATCAGACCACAGAAAATGTCTTAACATGGTTTACGTGGCAATTAAAGTCTTAATTTTAACAATAGTTTACAAGAAGAAGACTCATATTTGTAGAGACGTTCTGATTTCTATTTGAATAGATATTATGCCTATTCAAATATAAACTAGTCTGTTCAAATAGATACAATATTTATTCGAACAAAAGAGGCAGAATAGCTTTTGCTCGAATAGACATTAGAGTCTACTCGAACAGAAAACCAGCCTATTTGAATAGACATTGGAGTCTGTTCGAATAGATTGAAAAACTCAGTTTTGAGTATTGTTTTAAAGCTATTGGTTTGCCTCGAGATCTATGTTGATTGTAATAAGTCTCCCAAGTATATAAGGGAGACTTAGGGTATTTAGTAGCCACCCTTAGTAAGATCTTTGTGTGAAGAATCTCTTGAGAGAAAACCTCAAATTGGTTTATGATTATAACCTTAGATCCTTGAATAGAACTTTCTCTCTCTCTCTCTCTCTCTCTTTTGTGTGTGGATGTAGGTAATTGTCGAACCACCTTACATGTGTGTTATTATTTGGTTGTGTATTCCTTTAGCTTGATTGTGCTTTAATCGGATCGAATCGGAGTTCGGCTTCCGCGGCACAGCTCAACAATTGGTATCAGAGCGAGGTTTTATCCTCGATGGTTCTCAGAATTGAGGTAACGTCGACTTATCACAAATTTATTTGGTTTTCGATTTTGATTAGTGTATGAAAATTAGGGGAACAATGGTAGAAGGAGATGAACCTAGTTCCTCGATGACGTTTAAACGGAATAATACAATGGTGATGTTTAACAATGCAAAAAATCAAAGTTGAGAAATTCAATGACACAAATAACTTTGGCATGTGGCGATGCAAAGTTATTGATGGTCTTAGTCAACAAAATTTAGATGAGGTGTTGAAAGACAAATCGAAGGACGAAGAGGAGAGTGTTTGGAAGAAGATGAACAAAATAGCTTGTGGTTAAATTAGGTTATGCCTAGCTCAAGATATAAAATACCTTGTGATGAATGAAACCTCGGCAAGAGTGATTTGGAGGATTCTTGAGGAGATGTATTTGGTGAAAAACATCCAAAATCGACTCCATTTGAAGAGAAAGTTTTACCACTTTACGATGAGATAATAAATTTTTATGTCGGAGCACTTGAACAATTTTGCAAAGTTACTTACAGACTTGACGAATCTAGAAGAGATTGTTGGCAATGAGGACAAAGTTTTATTATTCTTGAACTCGTTTCCCAATGAGTATGGGCACTTCGTTATGACGATAACGTATAGGAAGAGTTTTTTTTAATACTCAGATGTAACTACGGCGGTGGTGAATTATGAGTACCGAAGGAAGGATTAACGTGAGTCTGAAAAGTCGACGTCCGAGATGTTGATGGCAAGAGGGAGGTCTTCGGACAATAATAAGTCTAGTGGTAACAGCTCTCGATCAAAGTCGAGAGGTCGCGGTATAAATCGTAACTATTTAGGTAAAGACCAATGCACATTTTGTAAAGAGATGGGACATTGGAAAAATGAGTGTTTTGCACTTCTTAAGAAGAAGAAAGGTGGGTGTCACGGCCCATCCCGGGTCTGTCTCTACAGTGCCCAGAGCATAGTGGAATATGAGGCCGTGCGGCGTACATGCACGTGCAGTCGGCATGTACCAGCCATCTTCACGGGTGCGGCGCGCCAGTGGAATAATCCCACGAATGCTAGAGCGACATCCGGATAATCCTGGATACTTATGAGGGGTCATCGAATCTATATTCGGAATAGGTAACAACGCCGAAGGTTCCCTCAATAATCCCTACAGTGTAATCTCTCATAACGCGCATGAGGTACGGATAATACACCTGTCCTGTAGTGGATCAGGATAACTCAATATGCCGAGTTCCAAATATGGGACATGTATATCTCAAGGGGCAGCTAGCCTGGACGGGTTACATAGTCCATTTATAGAAACGGTGCATCTCGATTGGCTCGCGGGGCATAGCGAAGACATAGCGGCGCCATATATAAACCCTATCTGTAAATGGAACTCGTATTGCGAGGCAATATCTCCTGGCCTTCCCTAAGCCAAGGAGAACTCATGACTACCCCTTATAGATAGCCCATGAGCCGGGGTTCATGATGACCAAGCCTTGAAGCGCATTTAATCATGGGGAGGATTGAACCAAGGTTCCTCCTTAATATAGTCATTAAGTAAATAGCCAGTTTCCAAAAGGAAACGTTAAAACATGAGACGAAGCGTACTGGCCCTTTTCGTCCCCTTAACCAATTCCGATTTCAACAAAACTTGGCGTGCGACTATATTAGGATATAAAAAACATATATCCTAGGTCAGAACTTAAAATGTTCGGGTGGATTTGGCCGGCGTTCAGTAGGGCTTCACACCTTCCTGCACTTAAAATAATCTCAACGTCCTCGTCGAGAACCTTTCTTCAACACGGCTCTGCAAGGATTCAATCTTCTGCATCTTCAAGAAACTAACAACTCTCCCGCACTTAGTTTAGGGTACTATATTTTCTTTTGTACTAGCAGATACTGAGCCCATCTACTAGTCTCTATGCTGATAACTGTGTCTTTAGAACTGAACCTTGTTCATCGCTCTTTCCAACTAAAATGTATGGTGACTGAACCTTCATTTGAACTCTCTGAAGTCTGCCATCTCTTCTGGATATTGTTCGGCGGCCTTTAGCCTTCTGATAAATGTATGGGCGGTACTCTCAAGTATCGCGCCCTCTGAAATGCGTTGAATCCTACTACAAAGCGCCTTCTCAACTGACACATTTGGAATGTCACTCTACTCGAAAAACATGGTATCTCCTTCGGACAGCCTGACGAGGATACCTGCAATCCCATCCAAAAGATGCGCTCTCTTCCGAATCACCCGATGCACGCTTCCTTCAAGTCGCACAATGCCTTTGTTGCTCGAGAGTTCAATCTTCTGTGAATCTCGGCTTCAAACTTCACTCTTCTACTGCGAGTGGTAAGGAGCAAGTCTGGGAAAACCAAGGGGTAAACTCTTTCCATCTGTTACGGAATACCTACTGCACTCTGAACTTGCCTAATTGCTCTTTCAACTAACTCTGCAAAGGTCTTTAACTACGTTCGCCCTTCTTACAGAACATTTGGGACACAACATCAAGATGCAGCACTCTAGCCTTACCAGTATAAAACTGAACTTGCACTCATTGTTCACTTGGGCGAGGGAGGGTAGCTTCTAGGAGGTAGCATACTCTCAACATAGCGCGGACCACTATTGTTCTACCGCCAACAAAACCATAGAGGATGTCTATCAAGGCACGGGTACTCTAATCCCTACCGCCAGCTAATCATCAAGGTCCGCCATAAAGGTGTCTTGTGTGAACTTGGAAAACCCATGAGACATCTATTTGTGCAGCCACGTTCTGCTCTACCACTTCGTAGTAGCCCATCATCTAACCAATATAACGATAGATGGCATCTACACCTAACTTGGCTACAGGAAGGGTGATTACTACTCCGGCATCACCAAGGTTTCACAACTGTGATCGCTACTCTGGCATCACCAAGGTCTCTCACTTCGAAGGACTCTAATCTGCCTCAATCTCTAAGGAGGACTTCTCAATGCCTCTTCTCTAACGAGGACATAATGCTGGCATCTGTACTTGCCAAACTTTGGTGGTGATGACCCTTGCTGGACCCTGCGTACATCTGCGCCACAACTTACAGCTCTTCCCACACTCAATAAGCTCGACGTCTGCGTCGAGAACAAAGCTGTGACATATAACTGACTGATTACTGAAGCGTTTCACCATATCTTCATCCCTACTCGAACCTGAGTACTTAGGGAATTTGGGAACATAATATTGTCACTGCACTTGTCGCCCTAAGCTCATTGGCTTGCCACTTCCAATTGCTTTCAAACTCGCGGAGACCAACCCTCATATTGTCACAATCATCTTTAAACTGAAGCGTAGCCATTCTCTGTCTCTAGACTACCTTCTACAAATACAGCCAACTCTGACCGGTCATTCAGATGTGGTCTTCTAAAGACACTCCATCACTACAAACAAAGAACAAGGCGCGGGAACTTTGATCCCTACCACCAACCACCAAGTGATAAGGAATTGGGAAAGCCTGTCCAATTTCGCTCAGGTTCTTTCATCCTAGAGTATTCTTCATCTGAGATCATGTCTGAGGTAACCCGCACAACTGATTGTAGCTCAACTCTATTTTGTGACAACTACGTAACTTACTAACCTTCGAAAACGTGAGTCTTCACCCATTTGTGAGTTTAAAACGATCCAGAAACATCCTGTGGAACAACATGGATCAACTCGGCTAGAGCACTCGAATGCCGACAAACCTGAAGCTCAACTTTGGAGCCAAAGAATAAGCATCACTCGGTAACTTGCCTTTTTTGAGTGAGCAAAGTAGTGTCCAAACATCCTGTGGAACCAACTGCGGACAAGCGACAACCCAACTTGGGAGTCGCAGTTCATGTCGTGTAACCAAGAGAAACTCTGCCCTCGACGTCTACCTGATGAAATCACTGCGTGCAAACTCGGGACCCAAACCATATATTCATCTTTTACTTCACGCCGTTTCAGCATCGGCTTATGACGTTCACCTCTTGAACGTCTATGTTCAACTCAGGACAATCAAAATGAGTATCAGCCAGGATTCTTCAATCTTCTGTAGACACTAAAAAATTCCAACCAAACCAAGCTTCGCGGCTTCCACACAAAAGTACTCAGTACAAAACGCTGACCATATCGATCTCTACTAAGGGGCATCATCCTTAATCACAACTGTTACTGGCCTTCACAGTACGTATGCGGATCAAATGCAACTAACAACCTGCTAGATTGCCCTACTACTGTTCTTCATAGAGCATCTATTATATTGACCAGCCTTCTAGAAGCAACCAACGATATAGATCATCGCGTCCAACTCAAATATCAATCCTTCATTTTAGTGTAACTGTCCAAAGCACACTTAACTTAAGCTATCTCGCACTTAGATATGGAGCCTTCATCTCGCTTCCAATATCAACTGACATGTAGGCAACCCGCTCAACAAGCATTCATAATGGTGCTTGGATCATCTGTACGGAGCAACTTCAGCTCTGAAGATAACAACTGTCAACAAGGTATCCCGTATTTCCAACTTAGAAGCCATCACTCAGATCCGTTCTAGCAAGATCTGATAAGCTGGGTCAACTCTGACCAGCTTTGGGAAACGTAGGCACAACCCATCTACGCTCTGACACCATTTATCCTGTAGCAGATCAGGATAGCTCAATATGTCGGGTTCCAGATATGGGACATGTATATCTCAAGGGGCGGCGAGCCTGGATGAGTTACATAGTCCATTTATAGGGGCGGTGCATCTCGATTAACTCATGGGGCATAACGACGGCATAGCGGCGCCATATACAAGCCCTATCTATAAACGGGGCCCGCATTGCGAGGCAATGTCCCATGGCCTTTTCTAAGCCAAGGAGAACTCATGACTATCCCTTATAGATAACCCATGAGCCAGGGTCCATGATGACCAAGCCTTGAAGCTCATTTAGTCATGGGGAGGATTGGATCAAGGTTCCTCCTTAATATAGCCACTAAGTAAATAGCTAGTTTCCAAAAGGAAACGTTAAAACATGAAACGAAGCGTACTGGCCCTTTTCGTCCCCTTAACCAATTCCGATTTCAACGAAACTTGGCATGCAATTATATTAGGATATGAAGAACATATATCCAAGGTCATAACTCAAAATGCTCGAGTAGATTTGGCCGACGTTCGGTAGGGGGTCACAGTGGGAAAACAGACTCTTTAGTAAATGTTGCTGAAGAACGTGAGGGAAATGGAGGTAATGATTTTGACTTTTCTTTAACTCTATTATCGATTGCATATATTGTTGATTCAAAATAATGGATCCTGGATTCGGGTGATACTATTTGTCCCGAAAGGGGTTGTTTTTCTAGTTTGAAAGAGTTAGAAGGTGAAGATGTGTTGATAGGAAATGATGATTCATGTCGCATAATGGGGGTAGTTACCATTAGTCTAAAGTTGCAAAATGGGTTGGTTAAAGAAATTGAAGAGGTTCGGTATATTCCGACTGTGAAGAAGAATATTATCTCAACGAGTTTACTTGAAGCGAAAGGCTACAAGGTCGTATCTGAAAATGGCGTGAAGAATGTTCTTAAGGGAGCAATGGTGGTTTTAAAGGGTCCAAGAAGAAGAAACAACTTGTACTATTTAGATAGTACAGTTGTTCCTAGGGAGGTTGCTACTGTAGAAAATATGAAGGCTACTTTCAGAGATACCACTAGATTAAGGCATATGTGTTTGGCGCATACGGAAGAAAAGTCTTAAGAGTTCTTGCGAACCAAGGGCTATTGAAAGGTGTTAAGGTGTGCAAGTTAGATTTCTATGAACATTGTGTTATGGGCAAGCAGACAAGGGTGAAGTTTGGCATGGCTATCTATCGTACTCGTAGAATCCTTGACTATGCTCATTCAGATATTTGAGGACACTTCGGGAATGCATCACTTGGAGGTAAACATTATTTTATGTTGTTTGTTGATGATTTTTCTAGATATGTACGGGTATATACCATGAGGAGAAAGGATAAAGTCCTAGAAATATTCATGAGGTGGAAAAAGTTGATAGAAACTCAAATTAGCAAAAAGATCAAGTTGCTCCATTCGGATAATGGTGGGGAGTATACAAGTGATCTATTTTTACAAATATGTCAAGATAAGGGGATTATTCAAAATTTAACCATTAGAGAGATACCGCAACAAAATGGGGTAGCGGAACGCATAAATCATACTTTGCTGGAGAAGGTTCGATGTATGGTGTCTAATTTTGGGTTGGGCAAAGCGTTTTGGGCTAAGGCTTTGGCATATGCATGCTACCTCGCTAATAGGTTACCTTCAGCTACAATTGAAGGTAAAACACTAATGGAAGCTTGGTCGGGAGAACCTGCTTCAGATTATGACTCTCTTCGTATCTTTGGGTGTCCGACATACTATCATGTCAAAGATGGTAAGTTGGAACATCGAGCAAGGAAGGCCATTTTTTTTTGTAAGAAGAAAGGTGTGAAAGGCTACAAGTTTAAGATATGAGAGACCGAAAGATTATTCTGAGTAGGGATGTCACTTTTGATGAGACTTTTATATTAAAGTCACATGTCTCTGAGTACGCAAAGAAGACGACAAGCGAGATTTTGTAATGGGTGGAGATTGATGCATCATCACATGGTCCAAAGAGTTTTGTATTAAAGGGGGTGTCATCTACCGATGTGACAACGGGTGATGAACTACTAGTTTATGTTCCAAATACAGACAAGAATGGAGCATTTGGGAGTACTGATGAGGAGACTCCAGTGGTAGAGTCAATTACAACGAGTAAAGTAAAGAGGAATTCAAGTAAGTCGAGATGGCTTACAAAGGACATGGTACTTCTAAGGGCGAAAGCAATGGTAGCCTACGCACTACTGGCCATTGAAGAAGATGTTCCATCCACCTATAAAGGAGCTATTTATAGTTCTAAGGCTTACCATTGGGAGGGAGCAATGAAGGAAGAGATGTATTCTCTTTTCAAGAACAAAACTTAAGAACTTTTAAAGTTGCATAAGGGAAAGAAGGCGATCGATTGTAAATGGATCTGCACAAAGAAACAAGGATCTCAAGATGATGATATACGCTTCAAGGTAAGACTTGTAACCAAAAGTTATGCTCAAAGGGAGAGGATTGACTACAATAAAGCTTTTTCTCTGGTGGTGACTCCTCTATTCGTATCCTTTTGGCTTTGGTAGCGCAATTTGATTTGTAGTTGCAATAACTCAATGTTAAGACAGCGTTCTTACATAGGAATTTGAAGGAAGAGATCTATATGACTCAGTCGAGTAGGTTTAAAGTTGTGGGAAATAAAGACTGTGTGTAAGCTGAAGAGATTATTGTACGGTTTGAAGTAATCTCCAAGATAATGGTACAAACGATTTGATCAGTTTATGATTGGGCAAAAGTATACGCAGAGTCATTATGACCACTGTGTCTACTTATACAAGCTACGAGATAGATCTTTTATTTATTTGTTTTTTTATGTAGATGATATGCTTATTCCGTAAAAACACAAAAACGAGATTGGCAAGCTGAAGAAGCAAATGGGTAAAGAATTTGAAATGAAGGATCTGGGTAATGCAAAAAAGATTCTTGGTATGGAGATTCATAGAGATAGAAAGAAGGGGAATAGTGAGTCTCTCTCATACGACATACACGTACTTCAAAGATTTGCAATTGATGGGAACATAAAACCTGTAAGTACGCCCCTTCTCCCCATTTTAAGCTTAAGGCTTCTATGTCTCCAAAAACTGATGAGGAACGTGATTATATGAATTAGGTTTCTTATGCGAGCGTTGTTGGTAGTTTGATATATGTTATGGTATGTACTCGGCCAGATATTTTACATACGGTTGGTATGGTTAGCCGGTATGTGCATAATCTGGGAAGAAATCATTGGTGATGTGTGAAATAGATTCTACGGTATATCAAAGGTACTGTGAATATTGGTTTAGAATTTCGTAAACAAGATTCAATTGATCAATTTTGTGTGGGTTATGTGGATTCTTACTATATGGGTGATTTGGATAAACGACGCTCTACTACTGGGTATGTTTTTACATTGGGTAGAGGACCAGTTAGTTGGAGATCTACGCTACAGTCAATGGTGGCCATATCTGCTACTAAAGCAGAGTATATGGCGATGACTGAAGCGATCAAGGAATCCATTTAGATGAAGGGTCTTTTCCGTGATTTGGGCATCAAGATGGAGCATCTAGATGTGTTTTGTGATACTTAGAGTGTTATCTTCTTGGCAAAATATCAAGTTCATCATTAACGTACGAAGCATATTGATGTGCGTTATCACTTTGTCAGAGAGGTCTTTGAAGAGAGTGAGATTCAGTTGATGAAGATTCACACCAATAATAACCTTGTGGATATGTTTACGAAAGTTGTTTCGAGGATTAAGTTCAATCATTGTTTGGACTTGGTCCAAATCCTTCATATGGATTAATTAGAAGTTGGGAACTATGAACGACTTGATCCACGGTACGTAGGCAACTATTGATTTGGTGTAGTCGATTTCGGTCATTCGGGACGTTTGTTTATTTGTTTGGGTTCATTGTGATGTTTGTTTGGGTTCATTGTGATGTTTGTTTGCTTGGGTCCTTGGGGATATTTGGTGAGAGAGGGTTTCATTTTGGGTTCGATTTGGTTGGTGGCAAAATTTGGCTCAGATTTGAGGAAATCTTTACCGAGGTGAAGAATTGTAGAGATGTTTAATTTCTGTTCGAATAGATATTGTATCTATTTGAACATAAGAGGCGGAACAACTTCTGTTCGAATAGACTCTAATGTCTATTCGAGCATAAACCAGTTTGTTCGAATAGACACAATGTTTATTTAAACATAAAAGGCAGAACAACTTCTGTTCGAATAGACTCTAATGTTTATTCGAACATAAACCAGTTTGTTCGAATAGACATTGGAGTATGTTTGAACAGAAATTGGAAAACTCAGTTTTAAGTATTGTTTTGAAGCTATTGGTTTGCCTCGAGATTTTTGTTAATTGTAATAAGTCTCCCAAGTATATAAGAAAAACTTAAAGTATTTGGTAGCCACCCTTGGTGAGATCTTTATGTGAGGAATCTCCTAAGAGAAAACCTTAAATTAGTTTGTGATTGTAACCTTGGATCCTTAAATAGAACTCCCACTCTTTCTATCTTGTATATGGACGTAGACAATTGCCTAACCACCTTACATGTGTGTTATTGTTTAGTTGTATGTATTATTTTAGCTTGTTTGTGCTCTAATCGAATCGAATCGGAGTTCGGCTTCTGCGGCGCGGCTCAACAATATTCTCCATTAAGTCTTCTTGCATTTAATTCTTAATCCTCTTTCTCATTTTTTTTTACCCCAATCTGAAACCCTGGAAGAATGCCTTATATAGTTTGGTATAAAAGTCTTAAAACTGGCATCAAAAAGAGAGCGGGAATTTTTATAACTTGTGGTCTTATGACATATTTTTCTTCTTCTGCATTCATCTTCAGCATCCAGGTTTTCTGATTCCTTATTCTGATTCTGATTACTTATTCTGATTGTTGAATCTAGCACCTAAATGTTAAAGTTGAAACATAAAAAATCTTGTTTGTTTTATTTATGAATATGAAGTCTGAACTGTGTGAAAACTGTCAAATTGACAAAATTACTCAGTTCTTTATTTTTTGCCGAACATGTTACTTCATAATCGTATTTAAAATTAAAGTAAATAGATATCAACAAATTTTCATTTCATCTCCATCTTGGTTAGTGTATTTATAGCTGAGGAATTGAACAAGAACAAAACCATTATTATCCAAAAAATAACCTAGGATTTTATACCCATTCATCTTTCAGCATTAAATTCGTCGACAAGCTATGAAAATAGGTCAAGCACTCTAATAATTAAATCAAGATGTTATATACTTCTTCAATGCTACAGATTAAATTTTTTTACTATATAATATGAATAAATTTATCTCAGAGAATAATAATGTTGAACTCACCTATGAAATATCGTAATTAATAGAACTCAAGATTCAAACCCAACCACTTTCAAACGATAAATTTTTTTGCCCAATCACATATATATTGAGCTTGGAACCCATAATGGGTCACTGTAATTTGAGAATCTTCAAGACATTGACAAATATTAATAGAGATAAAATATGGAACCCAACCATATTTGTCACTGCCCTATTTTATCTCCATGTTTTTGTAATTTGGGGTCATTTCAAGACAGTGACAGATATGGGACCCAACCATGTCAAAACCTATCTTTAGAAGTGATCATTTTAAGTTATAAATTGATTCAAGCCATGGTTGTTCTCATTATTTCTAGTTTTTTGAAGAATTAGGGGTTTTGATTCGAATAATAGAGAATGGAGAGAGAGAATTATAATAGGAAGAAAGATGGAGATAAAATAGGGGTATAATCGGGTTTAAATATTTTTACTTAAGTTTCGTATCAATCCCGTCAACTTCAGCAAAAAGTATTTTCAGATAAGTTAGGATTTTCAACTTATTAAGTGATGAAAAGTGGGGTGCCATTACTAAAATGAAGTTTTTATAAATGAAAAACAAACAAATTTATTTAACTTATTTGGTCAATTAAGTTAAATAAGTTAATTAAGTAAAAAAACAAATAGCCTCTAAATCACCTTTTCATTAGATCCAGCACTTCCAACCACATAGCAACCCATCAACTTAGCAAACTGCCCAACAAGTTGGCCGACTGCACCAGATGCCGCCGACACAAACACATATTCTCCCTTCTTAGGGGAGCAAATTACATGAAAACCAAAGTAAGCAGTCATACCAGGCATACCTGCACAAGATCCACAGACACACAGCAGTTAAAGGAAGGCACTATTAAAGGTCTATTGTTATGTAAAAATTCCATATCATAATTGGAAAGTGTAAAAAAAAAGGGGGGCTCCCGTATAATACGTTACTAACCGAGGATTCCGGTATAATAAGAAAGAGGTACATCCGTGTCCTCTATTTTCACCAGGAACGGAGTATCCGCAATTAGGCTGAACTCTTCCCAGCCAGTAATCCCATACACCAAGTCGCCCTTCTTGAACTCTTCAAGTGTAGAATCTTCCACTCTCGCAACCCCGTTTCCAGTTATAGGCTGCCATTTTTTCACATCAAAAATGTCAGGAACTGCAGAATATTGTAAGACTTTAGTAGATCCACATAAGTGACGTGAATCTACAAAATGATGGGCGTTACTTTTTCCTGTTCCAAGATGTGTTAATGTAGATAGTGTTTTTACAAGTCTGTAGAGTGCAAAATAGCATGATTGGAGGTGGGTGTCATCAGGCTCGGCTTAGTACACCGAAAATATTTTCGGTGATTTAGACGAGATCTCTTTAGACAATTGCTTATAACCCTTAGATTCATTTATGAGAGAGAAAAAACTTGGCTAATTAACGGTCAGCATCTGTATAAACTACCTGAAATGTTGCCAATCATAAACATTTCCAGCGTAGCCTAAAATGCTCTTGAAAAAAAACACACATGCGCGTGCACACACACACACACAGGCCGAAGCTACCTACTATAAAGTAGCAAATTTTGGTCTAGTCTTAACCGAAGATCCTAAAAAAAACAATGGTTGATGATAATTTATCCTACAGCTAAAAACTACTTAAAAAGGTATGCATTAGTGACTGAGAAATAATGTGGATGAAGTCTTACAGAACCCGGGATAAATGAAGGCAAGTAACTTAAAGAGTCGAACTTCTTCATTCGAGATCGCATGTAAGGGTCACACGACAAGTAGAGATTCTTCACCAAAAGACCCTCAAATCCCTCTGGCACCTGCAATGTTATAGTCTCATTTGTACTCAAAACCATGTCACTCTCTTTCGGAAAATTAGGGACATAATCCCGTAATATTATCTTCTTGTTGCTAACTTCGTTTCCAATTGCCATTTCTCTTCGCTGAAAGCAAAATAAAGATAGATTCAGAAGTGTTTTAGATCTCTAAACTCGTTTTATTTTTTAGAAACATATACATTGGCTCCTCACCGCATAAAAAAAGAGTGTAGTTGTGTGATAAAGCTTGTAGTGGTGGATAACATCAAGTGTGGACCGTGTGGTTGTTGGTTGTCCTTGGTCATCCCACAAGAGTGACAACCTAACGCACAGGTTATCCCAGAATTACTCTTAGATGGGGTTGAAAATATCCCTGATATTTCAGATATATCGAAAATTAGCCTTGAATGCATGTTTTCCCCCGAGATATCCTCATATACATAAGAGTTTCTTTAATGGGTATATCTATGAATGTTGATAGATATTGCCAATACAGGGTGTATAGTCTGGTATTTTGATAGTGGATTTTTGGGGATAACTATCATCAATGTTTCTTGATATCTTATGAAATAAACCCTATTCTCAGCTTTTCGCATAATGCTTTTGGATGTCGACTATATTTGCGATAGAATTGAATTGAATTGAATTGACTTGTTCAAGTGTGAATATATCGGTCGAAAATACTTTGAACCTTGCTTTGAAATCGTGGGCTAATGTACACTACACCAAAAAAGAAAAGAAAAAAAAAACACTATAGCCACTGGAAAAACAAGTATGACCATATGTGGTAATATACGGGCGTATTTTACTATGTAGAATAAAAATTTACCGTATAGTAAAAGCCATACAATGTACTGAAGTTTAGAAAGCGAACGGGTCAACTGGTAGGGGTGTACAAACGGGTGGGTCTAAGACCTGCTGGTACCCTATACCCGACCCAAAAATTTTGCCCAAACTTTGATCCGAACTTCATTTTTGGTGAGCTAGTCTGAACCCCATATGTCTCTTCGGGTTGGGTATGGGTTCAAAATAGCTTAGGAGCTGGGAGGCAAAAGCATTTTGGTGCTAGCTGATAGCAAGAATGCATTGACTATCTTAATGAAGCAGCACAAGAAACTACATGGGAAATATCTGTTTTCTGGAAACTGCAACGTAAGATTGTAATAGAGAGCTTTCTTTCAAGTTTATGAACATTCAGTAGAATTTGAAGATTTTTAGTCACTTGAAACTAACCAATTTCGATTGTTTTAGGTTTAAATTGAAAGGGTCATAATTCCTTTGAATTAATGGTCTGTGTTTAACCTAAATCAAGTTGATTCAATTAACTAATGTCAAGCAAGCAGTTGGAAACATAAAGACACGGGCAAAGATTTTTAACTCTGTAGAAAACCTTTCTTAGGAAAAAAACCCGCAGGTCGCTATCGAATCACTCGACAGCTAAACAATCTACTATGAAAAAGAATTACAAGAGTATGACTACTTACAAACTCGATAAACACATCCCGTGGTTACCTCTTTTCTAATCAAGCTCCTAACAACCAATTTCTCGTTCTCGCAACGCCTCGCCTCAGATAACGCACCAAAGCTTAAAAAATTGAATCGCTCAAGTTCTTCAATCCATAATTAGGGTTTTTTGATCAATGATGATTGATTTAAGATATTAGTGTTTTAATTCTCTCTTGAATCTCTCAAGAGTAATCTCTCCTCACTCTAAAAACAAGCCTTTAGAAAAATTGATTTTCGAAGAAGTAAATTTAAAAAAAACGAAAGTTGTCTTTTATTAGAAAACAGAAATCACGGTCTCTGTTCGAATAGAAATAGATGTATTCGAATAGAAATTAGGCTGAGCCAATCTATTCGAATAACACATAAATTTATTTGAATAAAAACCAGACTGAGACAATTTATTCGAATACAATAAAATCTATTCTAATAGAAATGTTCGCAGTTCTATTCGAATAGAATTTATGTTTTCTTAAAAAAGGCATGCTTATTACCTGGGCTTGATATTTATAAACAAGGAGTTAGAAGCCCACTTACCTGTTCAGTGCCAGTCCAGCTGTAGTCTCTCTACGTGCACTCACTAACGTCGGATAACCACGAGATAGTGCTAACCCCTACTCTAGACACTAAATAAAACAAACTCCAAAATGGATATTTCAATCTCCCCCTTTGGTTCATTTTGTGTCAAAACTAGAACTAGGTAATAAACAAAAAATAACAAACTCAATGGACTGACTCACTCACTAAACATCCATTCATAAAAACATATCCTTTGAAATCCCTGCACACTAAACAAGATACATCACGTAACCGTTCATATTTAAAATAAGGAATTCAGATGACACATAGTACTTACCTGACTTACCTGAAGAACCATCTTTTCCCTTTTTTGACATAGAAGAACAAAGGGAAAACAAATAAAAAGAGAGCGAAAAGTGAAATTAAATTATAAATGCCAAAATGTATAACAGTTATGGAAGAGTGGATATCATGGAATAGAATAATCATATAGCAAAAGCTTGATAGAGTATCCATGCAAAAAAAATTGTTAATACATAGCAAAGTCAGATAGAGCATCTACATAGAATATACATGTAATAAAGATAGCATACTCAAAAATAAGCAGGGAAAAGACAAAACACAGAACTATTATTCTAAAGTGCAAAAGATAAACCTAAAGTCTCATACGACCTAAGACCCCTCATCTGTATCTGCGGCGGGAAGACCACTCGACGAGCCTTGCACTATACGGCTCAATCCGTCCATAGAAGTCTGGAACCGACCTAGATCATCCCTGAAGAGTTGAAATTGAGACTGTATTTGAGTGTCCAGGCTAACAAACCGAGTCTCTATTTGAGTGTTCAAGCTAACAAAATGAGTCTCCATCTGAGTGTTTAGCCTACCAAAACTGGACTCCATATAGGTGTACATAGAAGCAAAATCATACGGGACCAATCCAGTATGGGCAGCTGTAGAAACATCAGGCATGGAAGTACCAGCAGGCCTGGAAGCAGAGGGCCTAGCTGCTCGCCTAGCTGCAGCAGGTACAGCCTCAGTCTCTGAGTCCTTTGTATCCTCCTCGGACTCAGACTCCAACTCAGAAGGCACCATATGCTTTCTACTTCTTTTTTTCCAGTAACGAGAATTAATCACTTCGTTCCCCTCGTCCGCCTCCTCGTTCGCACGGATAACATACCCCATCCCAATCAGAAGCTGAGAAATAAACTTGCTTTATGGTAAAGCCCATGTCTGAAGATTCAGGTTAGACGTAAGAATTATCTCTTGCATAATAATATGCGCCAAATCAACAGTGTACCCCTTATGGTAAATATATACCAAATAAAGCATATTACCCACCAGAACATTCTTATTCCCCAGTTGGGGAATAATGTTCCTATGAGCAATCATATGAAAAAGACATAGTGCTTCACTCAGATTCTTACGCCTGAGATATGGGCATTTAACTTCCCTGCGACACGAAGCCCCTCCTCCATCTCCTTCTTGGAGGGAAACGCACTATGAACCGGATGCCACTCCGAAAGTTCCTCATCTTCATAGGCAGGCTCACCCAGACCAAAAGCGTGTCGAATGTCATCCGACCCAATATGATACTCGAAACCATCAATGGACACTCGGAAACTCCTGTCATCTCCCGTGCCCTGTACATCACGGAGAAAAGCATAAAAAAGTTGTACCAAACGTGGATAACACGGCATCTGGGGATGAATAATCCCAGTCCAACCAAGTTCAGCGAATGCATTAATAACCTGCGAGATTGTGAGATATTGCTTACGCAAGTCCTCCTCGTCAAGTGAGACCTCCTTCTGATAGTTCTAAAACTTAAAACCAGATCGCGGGGTAGACCAATGGGGGGGGGGGGGTTAGGATACATACCGTGATTCCCCCCGTCATTGTCTCGTGAATGTGCACGAGACCCCCCAACACCACTAGATCCTCCTCGTCCAGAAGCTTGATAAGCAACATTACTAGGACCCGTCTTAGTTCCTCTCGTCGTCCGACCCCGTTTGGCTGTACCGCTCGGAGCGGGAACGAGGGACGTAGCCTTAGGGCATTTCTCCTTAGCCATAACAACCAATTCTCAATAAACTCACTTAACCTGCAAGAAAAATACCACCAATTCTCCAAACCTAGCCAACACAGTTAAGCAGGGGACCCCAATGAAACACACAACCAACTCTTCACCACTGCAAGCAAGCAATCACCAAACAAACAACCCAAATCCCTGCAAGAAACCAAACCACACTCCAATCTCCCAGTTCTTCACAAAAATAGATTTCACATCCAATTTCAAATCCAAACCTAATTGATAGTTCCAATTATAAAACAATAAATCCAACTCCAATAGATAGTTCCAATGCCAAATAACAAATCAAATTCTGATTCCAAAGCATAAATTGACAAATTGATCTGCAAACTTGAAGGAGAGTGAGTAGATCAAGCTTACCAAAGTGGAAGATAAGTCCAATCACAACATTAGGGCAAAAACTGCGGAGATCAAACCACTAATTAGACCGCCAAGCTTCGAACTATGAAATTCTAAACTCAACAATAAAAATGAGGTAAAAAGCACAATGAAATTCGAGCAAGGATGTCAAACTAGTAAGGATTCGAGAAAAAGAGAGAGAGAGAGAGAGAGCTAAGTTGTATTCGAACAAAAAAAAAAGAATGAAAAAAGAAAAAAAATTGATATTAAAAAAAATAGACTGCGAAATTTATTCGAATAAAAAAAAATTATTTGAATAAAAGTTGTGCACTTATAAAAAAAACGGGGAAAAATATTCGAATAAAACAAGAAATCTATTCGAATAAAAATTGCGCTGAGGCAAAATATTCGAATAGATAATTTTTTATTCGAACAGTTTTTTTTCCCAACTTGAAACAAACGAAAGTAAACGACAAAAAAAAATCAATACTCCTCCTGTCTACTCTACACGAGAGACTAATCACAGGATATATGAATATCAGATAGGAAATCATTTCATAGAAAAGCCAGTCATAATAAGTATTTACTCAGAGTGTGTGTGTGCGCTGTCAGCGTAAAACAGTATTATGCATTCAGCAGACCTAACAACTAGAAATAAGACACTATAAGGAAAGTTGTTTCAACTTAGGCCTCTCATGGTAGTCACTCGAAATCACTAGAATTAATTAGCTAGCACTCTGCATGAAATATGAATAGGAAGATAATGCAAAAAAAAAAAAAAAAATCATCAGAAAAATGAAGCACTGTGAGCTGGAAGATCTCATGGAAAAGAAACTCATTTGTCACGAATGGTGTTAAGTTTATACTAAGTTAGATTCCCTATTTCCAATCTCCACTAATATTGACTAAGCCGAACTCAAGATCAAATAGGTCTTTATATAGGTTATAATGTAGGCACGGGTAGGCATATGATGGAGTAGGTATTTTTGCTGGCATTCTGAGACTTCAGTTACACTACTGCTCTGTTTTTTTAGAAACCAAATTCACCTTTTGTTGTCCTTTTTCTTATGAAGTACACACATAAATATACCTCTTCACATCCCCTTTATTAAATTTTGAGTGAGATAATATAAAGTCATTTGGGGATTCATTGTATTCTTCTCTACATCTTCCCCCAAAAATCACACATAGTTTTCATTTTCCTTTATTTTTTATTTTTTATTTTTATTTTTTTATTTTTTATTTTTACTGAAAAGTCTAAAAACAATTGGGTAAAAAAAAGTTTCGGAAAAGAAATGAATGGGCATATTTTAAGGCTCAACGGGCTGCAAGTGGATAAAACTAAGGTTAAAAATAACGAAGGCCAAAAATAGGTGAAGAAAAAAAATGCCTATTATCATATCTTCGGTTGGACACAATCACTTTTTCGCCTCGAATAAAAATATAAGTTTTCACTTGTATAACTTGACTTTGATGGTACCATTTGACAATTGGGTATGGAAACGAAACGAGATCATAAACAACAAAATCAAACAGAATAGTAAATGTCATAACACTCGAAGCTCCTAAATAAGGTCAGGTCCTCACATAACATTAGGTACGAAGTCTCTACATACTTCCTAAACTATAATATCAATGAGTGTTTATCTATCTGAGCATACGATAGTTAACTATCGTGAAAGTAAGTTAGTTCCCCAACCATGGGTGTCCTAACATATTTTGCAGAAGAGATACCAAACTTCTTTACAAGATCCCTGGCATACGTAGATTGAGAAATAAATATTTCTTTCTCCACTTGACGTATTTGGAGACCTAAAAAGTAAGTTAGTTCCCCAACCATGCTCATCTCAAATTCACTTTTCATTAACGCTGTAAAAGAAGTGGTTAGTGAACTCGAAGTAGAGCCAAACACAATATCATCTACATATACTTGTGCAACGAGAATCCTGCTTCCCTTCCGTTGGATAAATAATGTTTTATCAACTCCCTCTCAAACAAAACCCTTAGTTAAGAGAAAATTTGAGAGCCGTTCATACCATGCTCGAGGGGCTTGCTTCAAACCGTAAAGGGTCTTCTTCAAGTAGAACACATGATCGGGATGATGAGGATCCTCAAACCCTTTTGGTTGGGCCACATACACTTCTTCCTCTAAGAGGCCATTCAGAAAAGCACTATTCACATCCATCTGATACAACTTGAAGTTTTGATTGCAAGCAAGAACAAACAGTAGGCGAATAAACTCAAGCCTTGCAGTAGGAGCAAACGTTTCAGCAACGTCAACTCCATTTACTTGATTGTACCATTGAGCGACCAATCTAGCTTTGTTTTGAATTACATTCCCAAGTTCGTCATATTTGTTCTTATAAACCCATTTAGTTCCAATAATATTTGTACCTGACTGACGTGGAACCAAATCCCAAACATCTTGACGTCAAAACTGGCGAAGCTCATCTTGCATTGCATGTAACCAATATTCGTCTGAAAGAGCTTTCGTTACTGTAGTTAGTTCGACCACAAAAACATAACAAACACAGTACACCATCTCATGGTGTTAGCTTCTAGTCTAAACCCGAGAGGTAGCATCCCCGATGATATCGGCATTTGAGTGATCCTTACGATCTTGTTGCCATCCGGGTTGCGGTACACTTGGGGCAGGAGGGGGTGGTATAGCTGGAAGTGGTAGAGTAGGGCTCGATGCAAGAATATCACTAGTTGATGTTTATGGATTTTCCATTGTACTATCATCTTCACTCACATCTGCAAGACTAATGGTGTAAGTATCATCCACAATCACATTACAAGACTCCATCATCACGTTGGTCCTCAAATTGTAGACTCGAAAAGCTCTACTATTTGTTGAGTAGCCCAATAAAATACCTTCATCACTCCGAGAGTCAAATTTCCTAATGTTCCCCCGATCTTTAAAGATGAAACATTTACTCCCAAAAACTCGGAAGTAGTTGGCATTCGGCTTCTTTCCAAACCACAGTTCATAGGGCGTGTTTAGAGTAAGTGGACGTAAATACACTATATTAATAGTATAGCATGCAGTATAAATGGCCTACCCCAAAAGTTTGCCGGAAGATCCTTGCTGTGAAGTAAGACTCGTCTTATTTCTTGAAGAACTATATTCTTCCTTTCTGCAACCTCATTTTGTAGTAAAGTGATTGGAGCAGAGAATTCATGCTTAATCCCATTAGAAGTACAATATTCAACCACCCCAGTATCCTTAAACTCTCCTCCACGATTACTTTGAATTTTATCAATAGAGCAATCTTTCTCATTTTAGATTCGAAGCGATATATTGTAGAATTCATCAAAAGTATTAAACTTCTCTCTCAAAAGTGCTATCCATGTATAATGAGAGAAATCATCCACCATTACCAAAATATACCTTTTACCTCCCAAGGATGTCGTTCTCATAGGACCCATCAAGTCCATGTGTATTAGCTCAAGAATCCGAGTAGTAACAATATTGTCAGACTTCTTGTGAGAGCTCTTTATTTGCTTACCAATTTGACAAGGACCGCACACCACGTTGCTCAATCTTCCCAACTTCAGTACTCCCTGAATCAACTATTTACTTGTAATCTTAGACAAATCATTGAAGTTTATATGTCCCAACCTTTGATGCCATAAGTCCACATCACTCAGTTTTGCTTTGTTACACAGTATAGTTTCTTGTTGAATAACATAACATTTATCAGCGGTTCTAGCGACATGCATCACACGTTGCCCTTGAGAGTTCAAAACATCACATCCACCTCCAGAAAATGTAACAATGTGATCTGTATCACATAGTTGACTGACACTAAAAAAATACCTTCAACCCCTCAACCAAGAGAACATTATTAATTGCTGGAGTACCAAGTCATTCGGCCTTTCCTTTTCCTACCACAGGAGATGTGTTTCCATCACCAAAAGTAATATCATCTCCCTGAATATTCTCTAGGTGACTCAGCTTGGAGCCATCACCAGTCATATAACGGGAATACCCACTATCCATATACCATTGAACTGACTTGAACGCATTCAAAGCAGTTAGTGCAACATTACACCTCATCTAAGGTGCCAAATCCATCTTTCGGACCCAAATACTTTGAAAAGTTCTTCGACATGTAGTTTCCTGTGCAAACCATCTAGACATATTCTTACTTTTCACATTATTAGTAATCACATTAGAATTATATCTATATCCATTGACAGGGTGAGCATATGGTTGATAGGGTCCAACAAATCTACAGTAAGGTGCAATATGCCCCTTTCGACCACATATACTACAGTAATAAATTTGAGAGTCAGAGACCCGTTTGGGGTGATTATGAGTAGTGGATATCATGTTATGTTTGGGCACCGAAGTAGGCGCAGTTACTTTCACAAACTTTGTGATTTGATGAGTCTTGGTATTAGGAAGAAATTCATCATATCCTAGACCCCTTTTGTCATTATTTGTCTTTCCCATACATAATATTTTATCAATGTTCTTGGCCCCATGACAAAACTTCTCAAGTTTCTGCTGAGATAGAACTACATCAAGTTTGGCCGAACGAAGTTCGTCCAAAGTTGATTTCATTTTCTCATTTGCATCATTAACTTCTTTTTATAGAAACATAACTTTGTCGTGTAGGCCTTGTTTCTCATTCTCGGGAACCTCTATCTCGTGACTCGTACTCTCAGTTTTGCCTTGAAGTTCACACGTAAGTGTATTAACTTGGTATTTCAAGACTTTATTAAGTTTACTGAGTTTCATACACTTGGCGAGAGTCTGAGCATATAAGTCCTGAAGATGCGGGTTCTCAAACTCCTCAAACTCATTTTGTTCTTGATTACTCAGATTTTTATCAGAATTTTCAAGTTCAAAAGCGTTAAAGTTATTATTGCCACAATTAAAATTATAGGATATGCATAATATGGTTCATTATCAACTACTTGGGGATTACTCTCAGTGTTATCATGTTCATCTTCATTGTCATCCCAAGTAACACTGATATTCATAGCTTTATGAGTTGATCCAGATTTCTTATTAGGACAGCTATGGGCATAGTGACCAAACTTGCGACATTTGTAGCATTCAACTTGACTAAGGTCAGTATCATTATTGGTCTGCCGATTATAAGATTTGACCCGATCATGAGGTCTTGATTTATAGTTCATAGATTGCCCTTGTTTTTGAAATTGACATTTTTTCAATATTTTTTTAAATTGTTAACTAATAAGGGTAATTGATGAATCTATATCCGAACATTTATCATCATCTGAGATATATGAGTGATCAACCTCTTTGGAACCCTTAGAAGAAGAGGAGCGAGATGAAGACGTAAATATAACACTCTTGTTCTTCTCGGGGTTTTCTATTCTCATCTCGAGTTCAAACGTTCATAATTTTCCAGCCAATATATCAGGTTTTATTTTTTTAAGATCTTGTACTTCCTCGATAGCATCACGTCTGGCTCTAAAGCTCTTAGGAAAAGATCTTAGAACTTTACAAACTATTTGAACATCGGAGTGTGCTGCTCCTAATGCGACACTAGTGTTTACAATATCACTTAATCTCGTATAGAACTCGTCAAAGGGTTTGTTTTCACTCATTATGATATTCTCAAATTGCGAAGTAAGCATTTGAAGCTTACTTTCTTTGACTGTATCATCGCCTTCATGAGTTCAAACTAGGATGTCCCAAGCTTCTTAAGAAGTGGTACATACAGAGATATGTCGAAACTCACTTTGACTCATAGCCATAAAGATCGCATTGAGGCATTTAGAATTATTACCAACAATATCCTTTTCTTCTTTTGACCATTGGATCCTAGGTTTAAGGACCTCAATAGCACTCCCTGGTGGACCTTGCATCATAGTAGGGGGGGTCCATCCATCCTCAATAGCAATCCATACATCTTCTCTGATTGATTGTAAGTAGACAATTATTCAAACTTTCTAGTATGGGTATTTTTTGCCATCAAAGAGTGAAGGGCAATTTATAGGACCTCTAAACTTCTCGGAACTCATTATTCCCAAGCGAACTATCCAGGATCCACGCTTAGGTTGTTAAACCTTGAAACGTGACCGCTCTGATACCAATTAAAGATTCTTAGTCGCTTGAGACTAACCAATTTTGATTATTTTAGGTATAAATCGAAAAGGTCCTAATTCATTTGAATTAATGGTTTGTACTTAGCCTAAATCAAGTTGATTCAATTAACTAATATCAAGCAAGCAGTTGGAAACATAAAGACACAGGCAAAAGTTTTTAATTCTGTGGGAAACCTTTCTCAGGAGAAAAACCCACAGGTCGCTATCGAATTACTCAACAGCTAAACAATCTACTATGAAAAAGAATTACAAGAGTATGACTACTTACAGACTCTATAAACACATCCCATAGTTACATCTCTTCTAATCAAGCTCCTAACAACCAATTCCTCGTTTTCGCAACGCCTCGCCTCGGATAACGTACCAAAGCTTTAAAGCTTGAATCACTCAAGTTCTTCAATCCATAATTAAGGTTTCTTGATCAATGATGATTGATTCAAGATATGAGTATTTTAATTCTCTTTTGAATCTCTCAAGAGTAATCTCTCCTCACTCTAAAAAACAAGCCCTTAGAAAAATTGATTTTCGAAGAAGTAAATTTTGAAAAAACGAAGTTGTCTTTTATTAAAAAATAAAAAACACGGTCTCTGTTCGAATAGAAATAAATGTATTCGAATAGAAATTAGGCTGAGCCAATCTATTCGAATAACACATAAATCTATTTGAATAAAAACCAGACTGAGGCATTTTAGTTGAATACAATAAAATCTATTCGAATAGAAATGTTATAAGTCTATTCGAATAAAATTTTTGTTTTCTTAAAAAAGACATACTTATTACATGGGCTTGATATTTAGAAACAAGGAGTTAGAAACCCACTTACCTGTTCAGTGCCAGTCCAGCTGTAGTCTCTCCACGTGCACTCACTGACGTCGGATAACCACGAGATAGTCCTGACCCATACTCTAGACACTAAATGAAACAAACTCCAAAATGGATGTTTCAGAATTGGCACCTTGATTGCTCATGAGCTTGCCGCTCTGGGCCAAGTTTAACCTCAGAAATTTAGTAGGGATAATATGCCTAGCTGGATCACGCGTCTAGTGAACTGCTTGTTAATGTTATTTCCTTTTCTTGCATAAGGAAAAAAAATAACATGATGATCTTTATAACAATAATCAATAACTTATTTCTTCTAATGTTCTCCACATTTCAGTTTACCTGAGGACATCTCAAACTGATCCACAAATTCCTAAATGAATACACATCTACATCTTCTTCTTTTTTTGGAATAGTAATAGTTGTCAAGCCTAACTATCACCTAATTAAGTTAACCAGCTACATTATATATGCTCTAGTGGAAATGGTAGTGTAGCAACTACCATGAGGTCAATGGTTCGAATCTCACCCCTAGTGGGATTTGAGGTTGGTATGAGCCCCGCTAGTCTTGTGCCAACGTGACTTGGTTCGTGTGGTTTGCGGGCAGCTGCACAATCCCTCCCTAAAGGATCTAGTCAGGAATTAACGGTCTGGCCAGGTGGCCCGAAAAATATATAGGCGTGAGTGGCCGCGCTAAATGGTTCAAATATGCGGGTATATACTGTATAATTCTTACATCGACCCCATGGTATATACAAATTTGACTCATAAACCCAACCCATGGATGTTCGGCGCACCACATTTGGGTTCAGTTTGATCCACTGGAGCTTTCTTCTCTCTGTGACTGACTTGAGAGAGAAGACAGTCTGTGTTTAGCGCTACACTAGTATAAATATTTCTTTCACCATAGTTGCTCAAGATCAATACCTCAAAACCCCCAATCTCTCTCTCGGCGCCATTTCAATCTCTCTGAGAAGGTACGCATCATCATCATCTCTCTCTATCTATCTTTTTGACTTTCATGTTTAATGTCAATGTTTCCCCATTTTGTGTAGTAACTGCAACTTATAGGCTGGGAAATTAGTGGGTTAATAAGGTAGGTTTGATTTGATAGAGGTTAGAATCGTACTGAGATGAGTGAAATGAGTCATTTTAGTCCATTTAGTTATTAGTTTGGGGGTTTTGATGATTGTAATTTGTAGATTAATGGGTTTGAATTGCAAGTGGAGAGAGAGAATGCTATTTTAGAGATACCCCATGTTATGATTTTGGTTTTGGTGTTGTGGGGTTTCAGTATTTCGAAGAAACTTGGAATTTCAAGTAATACCCATGTTTTGTTTTGTTAGTTTTGCTTCAGTGTAGTGTAGTTTAGATAGATTTTTTGTTTGTTTTAGTAAATGTTAAGAGTTTTTTTAGCATATATAAGTTAGGAAGAAAGTGTGAGTTGACGAAAGGGTTTCTGTTTTGCGTATTAGTTTGATTTTTAATGATGTGAATGTCGGACTTACCGGTTTAACTTTATAGGTGCATATATGATTTGATCATAGTTGTCTCTGGTAAGAGGAAACTGTGGTAATGGCTTCGAGAGCACTTCTAAGGAGGAAGAGCTTTCTGTTTGATCATCTGAGTTCACATGCTCGTTCATTTCAGACGCTATCCGGGATTGGCAATGGTCAATCGGGTCGATATTTGGGTTCGTCGGATTATGTTGCAGGTTTTCCTTCCTCTATTGATGATCGAAATCGGGAGAAGGATACAACTTCACCACTGAAGGATAAATTGTTATTTTTTTCGACAAGAAGATTTTTGAACCACGACTCTCATCAAATTTCATTGTATTATCATGGAAATCAAAAATCAGTGTTTCGTTCCCCCTTGAAGATCGGATGGATGTCACAGTCTATCCGAAATGCTTCCACAGCTGCGGCGGGTCAACCTGACCTGGGCAAGAGAGATGAAGGGAATGAAGAACAAGTAGGAAAGCTTAAAAATGAAGCTTCTCCAGAGGAATGCGACCAGGCAGTTGAAGGTTTGAGTACAACGATAGCTAAAGCAAAAGCTAAACAAGTTAAAAAAACCACTGTTTCAATTATGCGGAGAGTATGGGCTACTTTTTTGAGGATCGGGCCAGCTCTTAGAGCCGTTGCTTCTATGAGCAGGTTAGAGCTCTTTTTCTCCATATGTGCATTTGCAACAAAACTGTTCGTTTATGAGTGCCTGTATAAACAAACTAGATTTAATATTATTGTAAAATTGGACATTGATTTAGACAATTCATAAACAAGAAGCTTAAACCACAATTGAATGCTATTTTTATAATTGCGTGGCTTATGGATAAGCTCATTTTAATTGCAATTTTTCAGTGAACTAAGTTTGAAATGCATTTCAAATGCCTTTTGTATGTAGATGGTAAAAAACAGCATTTAAATTCTCATATTTTAGTGTGAAACCACTGGATATGGATATAAATCAAAAGCAACTGTAGGTTTTTTGGTTAAATATCCCGCACCTAAATTTTAATTTATTTTTGGTTGTTGTTCTAGGGCGGATTGGGCGATTAAGTTACGTCACTGGAAGGATGAGTTTGTTTCGACTTTGCAACATTATTGGTTGGGTACTAAACTACTATGGGTTGATATTAGAATCAGCTCAAGATTACTGGTTAAACTTGCTAAGGGAAAGAGTCTCTCAAGGAGGGAAAGGCAACAATTGACACGCACCACCGCAGATATTTTTAGGCTAGTTCCTGTTGCAGTTTTTATCGTAGTCCCTTTTATGGAGTTCTTGTTGCCGGTATTCTTGAAGTTATTTCCAAACATGTTGCCGTCAACATTCCAGGACAAGATGAAGGAACAGGTAATCACTTTGATAGTTATTGTCTTAAATTTGGCTTCTACTATTGGCATACTCGGCGAACTATAAACGCATCCAACCTTGTCTTTGGTTGCCGGTTCAGTTGAGAACTTGTTAATCCTTTTTCTTGTGATTTATGGATGTTTGGAGCACCTCAAATAGGTTGGACGATAGTACGTTTCTTGTGCTCCAAACTCCAGAACATAAAGTGATATTGGTCTACAAGCTAGTATTCCTTGAATTGATTTCTTTTCTATTTTCTGGCCGTCAATCTTTGAGACCTGACCCCTATTTTGCAAAAGTTTTTTTTTCTTCTTACGGGTAATATAGAGATGTGGTTTAGCTTGAGAGCAGGTGGCTTATATAGTTGAAGTTTGGGGCACTGAAACTAGGTTGGTTTATAGTAGATGTACAGTGGTCCAGACTCGATAGCACAAAGGCTAGGGAAAGAGGATTATAAACTATGTTCCATAGTCCCTGATGCACAGGACAACATGTTTTTCCTATCCAAGGGATGCTCATCAAAAAATGGAAGAGAGTTTTTCTCCCTATAAACGGAATAACTTGATGCCCGCATTTTCTCTCTCTCTCCCCCCCCCCCCCCCCCCCATATATGGTTCTCTGATTTCTTCCCTGCACTGGTATCTGTACCACTCATCACCTTTCTCTTCTCCTTTGACCACTGTTCCCCTCCGGCCATTTTCCTCCCTGTTTGCTGGTCTTGATGCTACCTCCATTGCTGCAAATGATACGGTCTGGTTGGAGCATGCTAGTATATATGTAACAAACTTCAACTCAGTTGCACTAATTACACCATCCAATGTGTTATCGTTTTAAGATCATTAAGTGTAACTTTTCTCCGTCAAAAGAATTAAAATAGATCATTTTACCAAGTAAATCTAAATAACCAATGTCGTAGGAGCATTACAATAATAGGTTTCAATTCTCATTGGTTGCTTGATACAGTGGTGGTAGGAGCATGGGGTATTGTTGCCACTATTATATTTTGGGAATTACACATACCTTTTTAGTATTCTTTTAATAGATAGAAGATTTGTCTCACTTAGACACATCCAATCTGCAGGAAGCTTTAAAAAGGAGGCTTAATGCAAGGATAGAGTACGCAAAGTTTCTGCAAGACACAGTGAAAGAAATGGCAAAGGAAGTCCAAAACTCAAGAAGTGGAGAAATTAAGAAGACAGCTGAAGATCTTGATGAATTTTTGAATAAGGTCAGTCCATCGTCCATCTTGAATTTTGTTTTCTGTTGGACTCAATTTTTTGAATTATACAATTAAATGTTCACTAGTGTGCTTAAATAGGTCAGGAAAGGTGCTCCCGTCTCTAACGAGGAAATTTTGGGATTTGCCAAGTTGTTCAACGACGAGCTTACTCTGGACAACATCAGCAGGTTTTGTTATTGCAATGTTTCATGTGTTTGTATGTTCTGCTTGTTCCAAAGTTACTTTAATTGTAATTCTCTGTTCCTTTCAGGCCTCGACTAGTAAACATGTGCAAGTACATGGGAATCAGCCCTTATGGAACGGATGCATATTTGCGTTATATGCTACGAAAAAGACTGAGGATGTAAGTCATATTTATTGAATACTAGTGTTTTTTGCACGCCGATGCGTATTTGATGTAAACTGATTACGCGGAAGCCAATAATCTAGAAGAACACCAGATTAACCAAAAGGAATTAAGTTCTTGAGGAACCCTAATTTTATTAATTAAAACTTTTCTTCTAAACAAAACTAACTTAACTGAATTAACTGAGAAACAAATAACCTAGACCTCCCCTTTTATAGAACACACAGGGGGTTAGAATTAGGAACTCTAATTCTAATTGAAATAGACTTCTACTTAAATTGGGAAACTGTTAATAACCTATATTGGACTTCTCCAACAGAGCTTAAGCTAAAACATAAAATATAAAACATTAATTAAACATAGGTCATACGGTGGGTAGACGATCCTATGAGGGATGTGTCAACATCAAACCCTTTTTCTGAGAAGATTTCATTTACGAAATCAATGGGTGGTGCTCCAGAGGACTCATGTACGTATGTAGTACGCATCTCAGTCTCTTCGTTTTCATCTCGCAGAACGCGCACGAAATCTGTACGGTGGAACTCTTCTGGAAATCTTGAAGTCTTCCGCAAAATTTTCCGTACCCAGAGATTGTACCCAAGAGCGGGGGTACGATGTCGTCGCCGACATCCCTACGTCTATTGACGTCTAAAATTAAAAGCTGGAAATTTACTATGGGTAGCTCCTTAAAACCTGCTACAAAACCTTCCCAAAATGGATCAACATACGTACATAATTCTTCGTATCAGGCCATCATCTCCCTTATACGGATCAAATATTTGAATAGCCCGGACTGTATTATGAGTGAGTAGAACTGTTGGACGAGGTTGATCTGCATCTTGTGTTCCATACGCGTCTCTTGAATCTATTGCTGTGTGGCACGATAATTGGTAGCGATTGCCGAAGATGAATTGTCTTGTTCAACTCGGCTCAGCCTTTTGATCATACTCACTACTGGAGGTGTTAAGTAAGCCATGTGCTTATCACATGTGGTAGAGAGGGGGTCGGGTAGTTGGGGAATAGTTACACCCGACATCATATTTTTCCCACCAAGATTTGAAATTTGAGTAAGTGGGTGGTGGGCCTGGATGGGATATGAAGGATAAGGGGTGTGATTGTGTAAAGTCGGATTCTCACTAGCTGTAAGTAGACCGGATTTGTTTTCGGTGTTGAGAACATGGTCCCGAATTGTATGGGCTTGATCTGGGTTCGATAGTGATGGGTCTTGAGCATGATAGGCTTGAGCTTGTTGTTCAGCAGCCCAAGCTAAGAAATCTGTCTTGTTCAAAGCGATCGGAGCTGTTGCCGTGGTGGCTGCTATTGGGTCTGAGGCCGGCAGGTTTTGGTTCCCTCGAGGCATGTCATTGTACGCATCACCCACGTGGTGGTCGGTCGTCAAGGCCGAACTCCTAGCGCTAGTTTGGGTATCGATTTCTTCGCTTTCGTGAACCCCGGTTTCGACGTTCAAATTTGCGAAAGGGTTGTTTAGGTCGTTGCTCCTCGCGTCGACGCTTCCCTCTAAAGATAGAGTTTCGGTTACGCCCAACGGAGGTGGTTGGGGGTGGGTGGGTGGGTGGGAAAAAAACTCCTTTACCCATAACCTCGACAAGCTTATCAAGCTTATCCTCTATCCTTGCTACATTGTCGGCGAGCGTAGGTTTCTTCGTCGCGGGTCTTCTACGAGGCATCTTTGCTCTTGAAACTGACTACACTTAGATCTAACGCAGCTATGGTACCACTTTGATGTAAACTGATTACGCGGAAGCCAATAATCAAGAACACCAGATTAACCAAAATGAATTAGGTTCTTGAGAAACCCTAATTTTATTAATTAGAACTTCTCTTCTAAACAAAACTAACTTAACTGAATTAACTGAGAAACAAATAACCTAGACCTCCTTTTTTATAGAACACAAGGGGAGTTAGAATTAGGAACCCTAATTCTAATTGAAATAGACTTCTACTTAAATTAGGAAACTGTTAATAACCCATAATATTGGACTTCTCCAATAGAGCTTAAGCTAAAGCATAAAATATAAAACATTAATTAATCATAGGTCACACGGTGGGTAGACGATCCTATGAGGGATGTGTCACATCAGTATTTAACTCATTCTTGAACCCGCCAAGGCTTTCATGTTGTGAAATATAATTTTTATACTAAAAGAAACTAAATTAACTCTATTAAATACAGTAGTACAACAAACTATTAATCATAAACAAGTAGTAAACCAAACAATATTAACCATTGGAATTTTAGTCTATCATTCAATTTAGAGTTTACTCACATTGCTAATACTTATACACCTAAACTAAATTTATCCATTCAACAAACATAATATGCTCAACCAAATACTTGCCATGAATAAGAACGAATCACATTCTCATAAAGTTCCTTTATAAAACACCGCAAGTACTTCAGATTCTTGAGGAGAATACCTCTTCAATGTCCTGGATCTGATCTGGTTCAAATTGAATTATGTCATGAGATATGCGAAACTACAATCTCGGCCCATTCTTTAGAGAAATCTCTAGTCTCTTAATCCAGGGGGGTTATCACTCTATCGTCTAATTAAGATTACTCTAGTTCGTAATACTTAGGCTCCTAAAACATAAATTTACCTATTCAATAAATGTGGTATGCGCAACAAAATAGGTGCCTTGAATCAGAAGAAATCACTCCCTTAAAAAGTTCTCTTATAAAGCAATGGGAGTTCTTCAGATTTTTGAGATAAGAGAGTAACTATTCGATGTTCCGAATCCAATCTGGTCTAGTGGGAGTTGTGACATGGGATGTGCGAGCCCATTTTATAAAAAAATCCCTGAACTCCGAAATCCTGGGGAAATATTTGTTTACCCAAAACTTCTGCATTTTGTTCTATAAGAACTAAAGAACTGTTTCGGATATTTGTTTTTTCAAGTTTCTTGCTATTCCACTCCCTTATTTTCTCTCGATTTCTACTTTTAGATTTAGTATTACGCCTCCAAGTAGGCATAATGCAATAAACCTAGAATAACTGCCTTCTGCTCTTGTATGCGGGCTTTAGCCTCAAAAGCATACTTTGGAAGCCATATAACAGTAGAGAAGGTCTTTTATTTTCTTATGCACGTGACAGCAATATATTAACCATTTTTTTTGTTTGTTGGGAAGGCTAGGCTTTTATATTTTGCTTTTACTAGTTGTTTCTCTCGCTAAGAAAACAATAAGGATACGATAACGAGCTTTCTTCAAAGCTCATAGTTTACTACTCATCTTTTATTCTTGCTAGAAACCCTGGTGCCCAGCATAACACACACGCAGGTTATCATGATCTTAGAGTAAGCTTAGCCACTTATTTTAATTGAGCGATACAATCCTCTCAATTAAAAGGATATAAGACCAGAAACCCTGGTGCCCAGCATAATACACACGCAGGTTATCATGATCTTAGAGTAAGCTTAGCCACCTATTTTAATTGAGCGATACAATCCTCTCAATTAAAAGGATATAAGACCAGAAATCAGAACAGCTTCTTCGTCCCTAACCTTCATCATTCACTTGATCTTGTCTTCTATGCTCTCTAGTGTCGTGTCTTTCCTCCCATTTCTTTGCGGTTCTCTATATCAGCCACTAAGCGAATATGTTGCCGAGTAATCATTGAGATCACTATGATATGACATCCAGCTCTTTATAGTTCCATAGATCATCAGTTATTAATTGGGCAGGCATGCCGTGTTTTGTTAAAAATCTTTGCAGTTTTGTCTTTTTGGTTTGTTCATTCTCATAAATATGACTTGAAGTTGATTTCTTGTTGGATTGCTGACTTTATAATATGTGCGTCCGTATTTCGAGCAACATTTGATTGATGAAGAGTATCACATATATGACTTTACGTCAATGTATTTAAAGTTTAAGTTGTCTAAGAATGTGATAGATTCACAGCCTTTACAAAAGAGGTAAAGCCGAGGTGTGTTTTCCTGAAGACCAAAATAAATGCTACTGTTTTATCTAATGTAATTTAGCATAAAAAGTTTTTAATAAAGTTCTTAAAAAATATATGCTGATATATCAGCAAAAATGCCACTTCAAGTACATTGCATACAGTTCACTGTAGAAATATTTATTCTTCTTCTTCTTCTTCTTCTTCTTCTTCTTATTATTATTATTATTATTACTTTTTGTACTAGGATTAAGGCGGATGATAAGCTGATTCAATCAGAGGGTGTGGAGTCTCTTTCAGAGGCTGAACTTCGCGAAGATTGTAGGGAAAGGGGTTTACTTGGGTTACTTTCAGTTGATGAAATGAGGCAACAGGTTCTGTCCAACTCAAGCTTTATTTCATTTAGTTTTTCGCTTTTGACACATTGAATTTTATATTTACATTCTTTTAGGCATTTTTAGTTCTATGTGGCTAACTACCTATGAGTCTAATATCACTCGTAAAGGATATTGGAGCTAGTTATTGAAGAAAAGAACTTTTCATTCTAGGATATTTACATCCTTTTGCATCCCCTTCAACAATTTCATGGAGATCCTCATGAAAAATGAAAGGAAAAAAGTAATACACTAAATGAGTTTACATGGTGATGAGAGGCTAGGAACTCAGCTGCTTTGTTGACTTCTGTCCATGAGGAGAAAATATGAGTTTATCAATAGTAGTGGCAATCCTAAAAATCTCTTTGATAACATGAAGTCCTTTCCATGGCTGTGAGACTTTGTTATTGAGGATGTTGATAGCATATAAGGAATCTGAGATGACTTCTATACTTGTGTTGTGATTTGATATTCCTCGTCAAGTCTGAGACCATATAGGATGGCTGTAAAGTGTATACTCAATGATATACCATCAGATTCCACTGGAGAGCTAAATGCAAGAAGAGGTCTTACATCTGTTTTTGTAATGATTTCCCTCACTGTAAGCATGACTGTGATTAAGTTCTCCATTTAAGTTAGCAATCCATTGGCACTCATTTGTATGTTTACAAGCAACTCGGTTAGTGGGGATATTTTTAATCTCTCACAAGGAAGATTAAGTGCAGAACGAGCATCAGGAGTATCAGTGAACTTAATCAAAGAATATTGGGCTCTACATTTAGCTTCTTCTAGGATGAGTTTAACAATGTGACTAGTATTTCTTTATTTGGATTGAAAGATTCAAATAAACTTGCTTTTGTGCGGAGGTGGAGTGAGTAGTGAAAACGAAGTCTGTGATGGAGGAATTTCATTGGGTTCCTAATGCTTGGATAACCATGGAGTGGGACATTGAAAATGCATCATTAACACCTGAGACCTGTACAGAAATAGAGCCCCAATGAATATTAGGAATTCAGAAGAGATTAGCACTGGTCACAATGTGTGGTGGAAATCTAGATCTTTAAAAGAAACTTATCATTCTCTTCACAATGAATGTTATTTTAAATTTTGAAGAGTCGCAGAGCCCTTGGGAAGGGAGACCTTATACTGAATTTCATCTTCGTAGGGGTATTTTGGAAAAGACCGTTTACTTGGATTTCATCTTCGTTAGGTTACAACACTGTCGGTCTGGGAAAGAGAGGGTGGGATTAAATGGGAAAAGTATGGCAACATTTCTTAATTATTTATTTTCTCTTGGGTTTTTTACGTGGGGTTCCGAGAAATTTAGGGTACCTATCTTTGTATGCTATTGAGCAGACCTTTTGGAAGAAATAAATACTTGACACTTTGACTGGAAGGTGAAGCAGTCATGTTCGACATTTAGGTGGTACTTTTGTATTGGTCTTCTACCTCCAAAGGTATGGAATCAGATTTGTGGACCTTGTAGTGAGATGGGGGACCTTTTGTCTACAGGCTTGGGGTATCTTGCGGTTTCTTTTTCTTTTTGGGGCTTTTCTTTTTTCCTTTGCCTTCACCTTGTACTCTTTCACTTTGGAAAGTTTTTGTTTACTTCTCAGTACATAAATTCTTTTGCCGTCTCAGAAGAATAAAAATAAAGGAGAGATTTTCTATTTTGACTTCATATTTTATTTGTGACTGCAATGCCATTTCTCTCTAAAATCTAAAAGAGTACAATCACATTGATTCTTTTTGTAGTATTAACGACATATTTAATTGCACCTTGTATCTACGTAAATATATTTCCTAAGAATTGTAGTAAATGTATAGTTGATCAATTTACGAAATACTATTTATTTGAACTTGGTTGGTGCATATGCAAACGAAGGAAGTCACCGCCAAAAAGATCTTGTTTACTGAATGTTGACTATTTTAATATTCAATTAAGTAAAGAGATTCTAGTATGTGACTTATTTTACTGTCTGATAATTTTCTGCAGCTTCGTGATTGGTTGGATTTGTCTCTCAACCACTCTGTTCCATCTTCTCTTTTGATCCTTTCCAGGTAATTTTGGTGTCTCTTCACGGCTATTTGAAGCTGATATCCACATCTAATTTTATTATTTTCAATCCAATGCCTTCTACAGAGCCTTTAACGTGTCTGGAAAAGTCAGGCCAGAAGAAGCTGTTCAAGCTACACTATCCTCTCTGCCCGATGAAGTTGTAGACACTGTTGGTGTTACAGCTTTGGCATCTGAAGATTCGGTTTCTGAGAGGAGGAGGAAATTGGAGTTCCTTGAGATGCAAGAAGAACTTATCAAGGTACCTTGATTTTTTAGCGAACATATCCATCTTCTACTTGTAGTTCAGCAAACACTACCATTAAATTGGTTGTTATTTCTAGCGTTTGGTCATCCATCTGTTTTTTTATCAGATTACATTTACAACCTTACGCTATTTATTCTTATTTTACAAATTCTATATTTCTAAAGGATAGACATTTTGAAATCGAGAAGATATTTGAAAATACCTATAATTCTTCAGTCTCTGATTGATATCTACTTATTTTTACTCCCTTGAACGTGGAAATGTTTACTAATTCATGCAAGATTCACACTAGATGATAATTCACTACATCGTACTCTAAAAAAGACCACCATTAGATTATGCTAACTAATAGCCTAAATGCATCTTAAGATAAGTAGATGACCACTTACTCTACAGAAACTAAGTCTTTTTGCTTCTTTAGTGGCCCACCTACCTTTGTCTTAGTCATTGCATTAATATCGTGTTTGTATGATAGTTAATTAATTTTTTTACTTAATTCTTGGAGTAACTTTTACTAATGTTAATGGGATTTACATGGCTGAGAGAACGGAGTTTGTCTGTACCTATGAAAATTACAATTTCAGTTTACGTGTATTCCATTCTTTTTCGCTGAAGAAGGGCTGGTGCAGATTTTCATTCGCCTCCTCCCCATTACCGTTAACTGTGTCTCTTCTAGTCTTCACCTTCCAGAAAAATCTTACTAAGTCGGTTAATTGAATGAAATACAAGGAAACTTCATTGCTTCGACTTTGCACATTTTTTATTACTCGTGCATCATGATGGTGTTACGCATAAAAAAAATCATGATTGTATTTATAGTTCAAGTTTTTCCTTAGGATCCGGCTTTTGTGGAAAGATTAGATAGTGTGTATCTACCTGCTTTGCTAGTTAGTATACAACTGGAATTGTTATAGCAAAGCCTTGGGAGTTTTCTTCAGAGAGGTTCTTTTGATCTTCCAAATACATTAACTTACTGGACATCCCTTATTTTTTTCTCTTATGTTTATAATCTGAACTGTAAGCATTTACCATACATTTTTAAGGATTTTGGTATATATGTATCTATACTAGGCATTAAGTTTAAAATATGAACTTTAACGTGTTATATTAAATCTTTGTACTGTAATTCTCAATTATAGGAGGAAGAGGAGGAAGAAGAAGAGCAAGCTAAGATGAATGAATCCGGGATTAACCAAGTTGATGTGGCGTTAAAGGAGATGACAATGCCAATGGAGAGAGAAGCAAAAGAGCAGGTAGTTGCAAAAACAATGGAAAAAGAAGAGCAACTATGTGAGCTCAGTCGCGCCTTAGCTGTCCTTGCTTCAGCATCGGTAAGAATTGAACTTCCCAAGTTTATAGTTGGTTTTGATCTTTAGCATGCTCTAAAAAGCAAGGATCAAAATGTCAAACTACACTGATATACCGGTAGACATCAGTATATCGGCCGATATTTTGACCCAGGGTTTCAGGAGGTGCTATTCGCTCTCAATCTTACCTAGACTATTTTGTTTGCAGTCTGTGAGTAGGGAACGTGAGGAGTTTCTAAGACTTGTCAATAAAGAGGTATGTCATAAATATAATTTTAAGTTAATTTCCATCTCTGACATAACAATTGAACTTTGACGTTTTGATTTGGCAAAGCTGATATGTATATAATCTATATTTTTGTCAAGAATTACTTCTCTCCCTTTCCCCTCAAGAAGATTCATAATCTACTTTTTTTATTTGTCTCCAAAGTAAATTCCTGATATCTTAGTTTTATTCTTAGATTGTGTGGTTCATGTAAAAAGAGTAACTCATATATTAATTTAGCTAGAATTCCTCTTTACCACTGACATGAGGAAGGCGGTTTCCTCTGCGCCATTTATTTTCTCCTTTTTCATAAAGCATTTGTCTTTTGATGATAACAGTCATTTTCCTGAAGACAAGCTCCTAATTTCTGATCTCTTCAAAGATAATGGTCATATCTTTGAAGATAGCTGATAATTTTTTCTGCGAACCTCATAGATGTCTTGTCGCCATAGTGTTTTGGAGATATGGGGAAGATATAGAGTGAGTTAGTGGATGAAATTCACTTCATAGAAAATTGAAGAGACTGTTGTGATCATGCCATTTTGGATTTTGGATCTTTTTAAGAGAAGGTTTAAATTTTGGGCTCTGACCAACATTCTTTTGATATCTTTCAGCTCCATTAATGCAGGAAAAGCTAAACATGGAGAAAATATGATGTGGCACATCCCTAGTGGTCGTTACCCACCCTTGCCGAGTTTCCATATTTTATGATTAGTAGTTTAGTCTATTGCCGGAGATGCTTTAGGAATTATTGTTAGTTTCTAATTGGGATTTAGGGAGAAATTGTAGGAGAGAAATTCTTGGGCTTGAGGATATATGGGAGAGGGTAGAGTATTTTGAGATTCAGTTTTTGCAGAGAGTAATTAAAATAAGATCCAGTTTTAAGCTTTGTGTTTTAGAAAAGTAGAAAAACCTAATTTCTAAATTAGGTTAGTGTTTAAATCGCTAAAGTTTTGCTTCTGCAACTTTGATTTACACTAAATTGGCATCAGAGGCAAGTCGAATCTCTTGAGTAGCTCGTTTCATTCCCAAATGTTGACAAACAAAACCTTAAAGAAACCTAAAAAATGTGCAATTCGTACGACAATTTACGGATTTGTCCCACAAATTCGACCAAGATATGGCTTCCCTCGCCTCAGGAACTTTTCATCCCCTTCCTCAACCGGCACTCTTGGGTACCACGTCGAAGTTGCCGCCAATAGCTGAAACAGACACAGAATCGGAGACAGAATTGGAGACAAGTCTCGCCAAAAATCTCGACGATGTGAATCCGTTTGTGACCCTTTTGGTCGAACCCGTCCAAAACCTAGTAAACAGAGTGATCACTGCGAGTCCAATAGTCAAACCAATGGGTTTTAATTGTGAAACAAAGACCGAGGAAGCCGCCCCGATCAACGCACTCACGGTAGGGAAGAAGACTGTTTGCGATGGGAGAGAGACGGCGAGAAACTTCTTAATCCAACCTACCGCAATCACCAGAGTGGGGAATCAATCATTACGGGTTCAAATCGGTGTAGGTGACCAGGGAAGTTCCCATGCCAAAGGGGTGATAACCGCCGGTGAAGGAAGCTCACAGTAGCAGCGATTCCCCTGCAAGTCGAGAGAGACGGCGATAAACTTCCTAATCCAACCTATCGCAATCACCAGAGTGGGGAATCAATCATCACGGGTTCAAATCGGTGTAGGTGACGAGAGAAGTCCCCATGCCAAAGGGGTGATAACCGCCGGTGAAGGAAGCTCAACAGTAGCAGCGATTCCCCTGCAAGTCGAGAGAGAGAGGTGAGTAGCTTGGGTGGGCCAACAACATGCCCAGGCCCAGGCCTGTATTAAGTTTCCCCCAGCAGTTGAAGACCCACCCCCATATTACCCCCAACAAACCCCATTCCATTATTACTTGCCCACATGTTGAACCCCACATGGGGGACTCCACCAAACCCGACCCAGAGTCAAATGCCTCATTAGGCCGAGCTCGACCCACATATTTTTCAGTCCCTCAAATCTGCCAAGACCCATCTTTCTTCTCTTATTTGAACACTGTCCCTCCAACAATTGTAGACCCACCCCATCCGCCATTACTACCCCATGTGTTCAACCCACTAACCCTCACAACGATTCCACCGGCACTGAACCGTACTATGGCCTCCTCCAGTCAGCTTCCTCCACCGTCAAGGCAGTCCTCGGAAGGTTTACCTCCAAAGGAACCGCCACCAAACCAAACCGAGCAATTCCCTGCCAACGTTGTTCCTTTTACCAACCAACCCCACTCACAGTTTCTACCTACCGACTTCCCTTCGTTATGGCAGACCCTTCCCTCCGGTCACCACTACTACCCCGAGAACCCACACCACTCACCCATTCACATTGTCCCACATACCAATGTTGACTCACAGCTTGCCAGACCTGTCCCGATCCCAGCCACCATACGACCACCACAGTTTGGAGCACCGGGGGTGAGTTCCTCGTTACCTCCAATGACGTACCACGGCCAGGGGTATGGTTCCTCCCCACTCTGCGCCTTATTTTACGGCTTCCCAACCCCTTCCTGGCACTGGTATTGGGCCGGTTTTGCGGACAGGTTCCCGTATGTTGTTGTATAGGATGTTGGTTTTAATGCTAACTCCACAAGGGCACAGACAAGACAGTACTCTCAGAGACGTGAACAGTATGTTCTACCGTTTGAGCGTCAGTAGCAGTTCAGCGGGCGAAGCCGGGGTCGTGGTTTAACCCCCTAGTTAACACCTCATTGCGTGATCGTCAGGAATGACAGGCCGATAAGTTCACCTCCATGGCCACCTAGGCATCCTTATGCGACTTAGTACCAGGACGACGAGTACTATACAAAGACAGGGTTTGAGCGACAGCTGCAACGACAGGGACCCAGTACTGATATTGAGGCATTGGCTCGAGCACTTACAGAGCAGACACACGATCTTCACCTGACCCGAGTTTGACGGTAAGTCAGACGCAGATGCAATAACACATTCATTAATTGGTTTGACAAAGTTGAGAAGATTTTCAACTCTAAACACTACGGGGATCTGAAACAGGTAGCAGTAGTTGAGTCCCGACTTTCTGGATATGCCCTCACATGGTGGAATAATGTGCAGCAGTCTCGCAAATCTCAGGATTATCCGATGATTACCGAGTGGTCAAAGATGAGGCATGATATGATAAAACGATTCATCCCGATGAACTACGATGAGATAATTTTTGGGAAACTTCAATCTCTGACGATGGGCCTCTCTATCATTGACGATTACACCGACCAATTCTATCTCCTTGAGTCCCGTGCCCATCTTTGAGAGGCAGAGCAATAACAAGTCAGTAGGTACAAGAATGGTATGACAAAGAAACTTCATGAGATGATAGCCTTGCAGCCTATTTACTGTTTATCAGAGATTGTGCAGTTAGCCAAATAGGCGAGTGAGCTACAAACACAGTATCGTCCATCAGTTCCAGCACCTACAACGACAGTGCCAACTATTCCAACAGTTATTGTGCCGCGTACTTATGTTTTAGGTAACTTTTATGGATGTGGGAAGCCTGGACACCAGAAAGGTGATTGCACAATATTTGTAAAGAAGGTTGGGTTGGTCGTAGATGGTATGTGTGAGTGTTATAGCGACTGTTCAACGAGTTCTACAGGATGAAGACGAAGATGAGGATGGCATTCACACCACATTTGTGTGCGAGTCTTCTGGTGCACCGCCTTTTTGATTTCCTGGTCGAAATCTTCTCAGTGGAGGGTTTGATGTGGCACATCCCTAGTGGTCGTCACCGACCCGTGCCAAGTTTCCATATTTTATGATTAGTAGTTTAGTCTATTGTTGGAGATGTTTTAGGAATTATTGTTAGTTTCTAATTGGGATTTAGGGAGATATTGTAAGAGAGATATTCTTGGGCTTGAGGATATATGGGAGAGGGTAGAGTATTTTATGATTCAGTTGTTGCAGAGAAAAATTAAAATAAGATCCAGTTTTAAGCTTTGTGTTTTAGAAAAGTAGAAAATCCTAATTTCTCAATTAGGTTAGTGTTTAAATCGCTAAAGTTTTGCTTCCGCAACTTTGATTTGTAGCGATTTACACTAGAATAGCAATAGCCATCAAAGGAAAATATATACGAACGAACTCAATCTACTTTTATAAATCTCCTTTGACATTCTTTAAATGCGAAGTCCCCATAACATTTACGATAATATTGGGGCTCTATGCATCACCAAAATGCTGACAGAAGATATTAAGTACAGTGTATGAATCATAGCAAAATGGTTAGCGAAGTTATTAATATATAAATCAGACATTCTTTTTTGGGTTAGAAAGAGCTTTTGGTAGACATAAAAGTGCATCTCATTCTAACATTTCTATGAACATCAAATGTGGCTTTCCAATTTTAAAGAAATGGATGTCCTAGAATGCATACAATACAAATAATGAAATTCTATATTAATGATGTTTGCATTTTTGTGACGATGGCTTCTTGTGAGAATCTCATTTTAAAAATTTCATCTGCACATAGGAGTACAGGACCCATGGTCTCAAAAGGTTGTCATGCGTAGTAATTTTATATGTATATGTATGCATGTACAGAGATATACAGACACCTGTTTTATGGAGCACAAAATGTTGATTATATTTTTCTTTCAGATGATTTTTTGAATGCTAAAATATGTTGCAGATTGGACTGTATAATAGCATGGTAGAGAAAGAAGGTACAGATGAAGAAGAGGCTCTAAAGGCATATAGAGCTGCAAGCGAGGAAACTGCCGAAGTGCCTGTAGAGAACAAGGTTTCTTCAGCACTCATAGACAGGGTAAGAAAAATTCTGAACTCTTAGTAATTACTAAACTTGTAAAAACCTGAATCGTAATGGAGCAGTTTTTTTTTTCTTTCTGTTTAAGTGGTGCTCTGCGGTTAATTTGTTCGGACCGGCTTATATTTAGTATGTGGGAAGTTATTTAGGTTTTTTTTCTTCTTCTGTAGGATATGAGGCAAAACTATTGGTTTCAATGGTTTGATGATTAAGAAAATTTTCAAAATGGAAAGACTACGATCTTCAGGCCCCTCCCCCCCACACCCAGACACACAACACACTCGTATCTTCTCATATGAGAGAACCAGCTCCATTTAAATCATATCCTGTGCACCAAGAACCCCTTCTAATAAGTAATGTTTCCGAAACCGAGATACCTATGAATTTTTCTAGTACATGCTTGAAGATAGAAAGAGACGTGAAAAATCCAAGGAGGAGAACCCGAGGCTTGATACTAGCATGTAGTATACATGATACATTTAGTTGTCAACATAATTTTTTGTTGGTTGAGATGGTCAGTGTTCAGATCACCATATCAAAACATATGTCCAGTGTATTAAATCTCCGCACAGATTGCAGTCTTAAAAACATTCACCATATTTAAAATTTATAGGCCCAACTCAATCAGCCTTTGCAGCCAAAATCTTAATCGAATCAGACCATTGGTTGGTTCTGAAGATACTTGCAGTCTTACCATACCAAAACAAATTACTCAAATAAGCTTGGCCAAACTAGGTTCCCCAACCTGGCTGGTTTACTCAATACTGATATTTACAGTGGCTTTCCACGATATTTTATCGCAGTCACTTTGCTATGTCTGTAAATATTAGAGACCTGATATTATAGGTTTGAACTTGTACTAAAAATTTTATAACTACTATTTATGAAATTTCAGGTTGATGCTATGCTCCACAAGCTTGAAAAAGAAATTGATGATGTTGATGCCAAAATTGGTGACCGTTGGCGACTTCTGGACAGGTGAACAATCAGTAATAGAACATGTTTGTGTAATCCATTTTTCTTCCATTTTATGTGTACCTTTCTGTAATGAGAAAGAACCAGGTCACTGTTGATTTATTAGAAAATTGTATAATCAATTCTAATAAAAACTCGTAAAGTAAGGATAGGTTGTGGCCCATAAGAAGACAAAAAATTATGCTTATAACACTTAAAAATCCGTCAATTCGGCATAATTTGGTTATAGTTCATCAATTCCGAAACCTGAAGGCGTTTGATTTAATTTGGTTAAAAAATTAATATTGTATTTGATACAACTATTAGAATAATTATATATCTGGTGATTACGAAAAGGGGATTTTCCAAATCCGCCTCTCTTATGTGTGCCATGTCACCCGAATCCATAACCTAATATTAAAATAGTATGCCACCTTTTACCATAAGTGATACTAGAAAGTTTCTTATTATCAATGACTTCTATATGCAGGGATTTCGATGGCAAAGTGACTCCTGAGGAGGTAGCTGCAGCAGCTATATACCTCAAAGACACAATTGATAAGGAGGGTATTCGAGAACTTATCAGCAACCTTTCCAAAGATAAAGGTAATCAGTCTCTTTCTCCCCAAATGACAATTTTTTTTCCTTTCCAGAAATCAAGTTCTGTTCTTAACTGTTTATTTTTTAATTTTCTTTTTTCTTTTTCTGCCCCCCCCCCCCCCCCCCCCCCCCCCCCCCTCTTTGTTAAATACATCTACCAACTTTTCCGTTTTTGTTTTTTGCTTTTTGTTTTGCAACAGATGGCAAAATTCTTGTTCAAGACATAGTGAAGTTGGCAAGTCAGAAGGAAGATACCGAAACACCTGAAGATGACAAGTAGAGGGGTAAATATACCAATAGTTAGCTCTAGTTTGAGTCTATATGCTGATTGTTTGGAACGGCATTAAATGGAACGGAAACACCGACGGAAAGAACAATTTTTTGGTTGCAGTAATATTTCACATGAATAAATATTTTACCGCTGTAAAAAGGATGGCACAAATATGTTAAACGCATGCGTAAAAATATAATATCAAAGTTTTACCGCTTATTTGGGTCCTGCATAAATTTGTGTATACTTCAAGTGAAAGTAGATGTATTCGTATTTATGTTATACTTTAGTTTCAAATATTCTGAGCACAACCTCATTGACATTGTACAGTCCCGCTGTCTTTCCTCTATATGATGTTATTAGTTAGTGTCACGAAGTCACTTTCCTCTATATGAGCCACCCCTCTTCAAGCTCGTTTAACCTCTTTCGACCCTCTCTCAATTTAGTCAGTATCATATTGTCACCTTTGAGGCTTTGATGGAGTTAAGCCCAAATGTTATTTTCCTGGTTTTCTAAATGCCGTAAGCCAAATGTTATATTTTCCTCTCTTATCACATATGTAGTGGTGTAGGGCTGCATAGCACCTGGGTTAATTCGGGTAAAGGGTGATAAATTACGACCCCCATTATTTTGCAGGAGGATTGAATGTAAATATCCTATGAAGCAAAGCAAAGGGTGTGAGGCATACAGCATACTATACAATATGCATGATAAGAAGAAAAAAACATATTGAGTATGTGCTTACAAGTTTGGTAGTTCAAACTAACAAGAACTTGGCAGTACTATTCACAAGTTGGTGTCCACCCAATTTTATTCCCTATAAACTCTAATGAGATTACACAACCTTCAGGAAAATCGTTAAAAGCAAACAACTAAAACCCTCATTTCCAGTGTATTCTCTATATTCTTTATGCCCTCAAAGCTATTTATTTCTCAACTTTCTCTTTGATCCTTCCTTGAGGTTTCCTTAAATTTTGATATATATTTTAAGATAAAGAGATTGAATAATAGCAGTAACTTGTTGATTTCTGGGATCTATTTTTTGCAATCTTAAACCTGGATTTACTTAATTGATGTATAGTGTACTGGAGGAAACTAAAAGTTGAAGTTACTAGTGGGGAAAACAAGATAATAAGTGCTACTTTAGTAATTGATTAGTATACTTAGAAACTAGCTCATTAATAGATAAGATCAACCTAGTAACTCTCCTTCTCTTTCCCCAACCCAACGTGAACCCCTCACTCCGATGAGGTTGGGCGTTCCGAATGTGGGGTTATCGGAGTGGACAAACCAACCTATTAATGCAGTGTTTAGCAGAAGATGTAAGTCAGACGTAAGATCATCGAGAATGGATTTGTAAGAAAAGAAGGGATAGAGTTGTGTATTCGGAAAGTTATGGAATGAAAACGAGAGAAAAAATGTTCTATCTAATAGAATGTTTTTATTTAAAAGTTTTTCTTCGGGCCTTAAACGTATGGATAACACTGGCATTTTTGCAATCTACAGGAACAAAAAAAGTACGTAAGCAGACAATTTTAAATGTGCTTGAATATTTGATATAGTGGTCTTAGATTACCAACAATTTTTATGGAGAGTAAATCATCAGCGAGCGATACGCCAACAAGCCCGTAGTGTGCATATTGTAATTGTATCACAAAGCGGAGATGTTACGACTTCATCTTCATGACCGATTGCAAGAGTTGCCTACAAGAGTTGCTACAAATTCATCAATATTCCTATCCGAACTACCACCTTCATCAACAGCCTCCTTAGCCAAATCTCTCCACTTTCGCGCATTCCCCTTCACCTTTGCCGCTCTTTCACCAACCATAACTTCCCTTACGCACTTCTCTATTTCATCCCGTCTCACAACTCCCTTCTCATCTTTCTTAGCTCTGACTCCAACATCCCAAATGCTCTCAATAAACTTAGCATTCGTAGTTTGGTCTGAATTCCGTGGTAACCCCACGATAGGCACGCCCAAGCTCAATGCTTCAAGAGTCGAGTTCCACCCACAATGACTCACAAAACACCTGATAGCCCGATGTGCAAGCACTTCTAACTGAGGACACCATGTGACCACCAACCCCTTATCGGATATCTCGTCCTTGAAGTGTGTAGGAAGTTTCCTCTCCTCTTTTTCCCTAACAACCCATAAGAAATAGTGACCGGTCGTTTTAAGGGCTAATGCTATTTCTTTCATTTGGTTTTCTTCTAATATCACGACGCTACCGAATGAGACGTAAATGACTGACCCGGTGTCCTTTGTGTTAAGCCAGTTGATGCAAGTGTCTCCGGTAGACTTGAAGAGGTTAAGCCCGTAGTTTTTGTCCCCTGCGACGCGGTTGTCTAAATATGCAGAGGGTACTGTCGGTCCTATCGTCTTGATCCGAATTACTTCGGCCACCCATTTCACAACCTGAAATTATTTGTAAGAAAATGTCAAAATTAATGCACAAACAGATCAATACTTATGCAAGTAAGGGACTAAACCAAACCAACCTCGCTTTCCAATTTATGAAATGTGTTGAAAAGAAGCCAATCCGCGTTTTCTATATTGGAGAACTGGCTCAAGACTAGATCCAACGAGACAGGGTCAGATACCCAGTCACAAACATATGATGGCAAATCCTGAAGTTCAAGCAGTGGCAGCCCCGGTAGCGACACAGTTGACTCTTTCACCGGGGCACTTAATAGTCCACGATGCACATTGTAATAAATCACATCAACAGCGCAAGACTGAGTGAAGAACGATGCTCCTTTAAGGTCATGACCTTTAGCTAAATCAAGTGCCCATGGTATAACGGAGTCGTACACTAGGCACTTGATAACGGAGTCACCCAATTTATCAAGTTTCTCAATAAGCTTGGCTATACTTCTTGACCCAATGGTTTCAAACCGCTCCAAATAGATTTTGAAACTTTCGGGTTCATATATCCCACCTTGATCACACCCGTCTGAGAAGGACTCGAATGTGAGTGAGCCCAACGAGTCATCTTCGAAGTCAAACTGAGATGTTTTGGTGATAAAATGACTGATGGCTATGGTCACCTTTAGTCCTTTAGAGACGAGGCGCTTAGAGAATTGTAGCATTGGGTTAATGTGGCCTTGTACTGGGAAAGGGAGAACAAGAACATGAGCTATCCATTTTCTTTCGCTCTTTTTCTCCATTAATTCTTCTATGTTTAGATGTTAGAACTCTGAGTCTAAGACTAAGTAGAAGCAAAAACAAATTTAAGATATCGTTAGACTTGTAAATTGGATTTGTTTTATTTTTCTAATAAGAGACAAGATTTGCAGTGTTATTTGTTGACTCATAAGATTTATAGTAGATAGAAAATAAGATAGTAATTTGGCAGCGTCTGCGTCACAAGTCCGATCGATACTGTGGCGAGGCTATGCTTGGTATCTCATGAAACACTTGTTTTTTTTTGTTTTTTGTTTTTTCTATTTATTTATTGGTAAACCACATATATATATCTTAATCAAAAGGCGTTATAAAAGTGATTTTATCTTCCCCAAGGACAGCCTGGAGCCACCCAGGGGGAGAATCACACCAGGTCATACAAAAATTGTTACCCATGGGCCTAGTGGCGATCGCATGGGCAACTGAGTTCGTGCTACGTGGTACATAAGTAATACAAATATCGACAAAATAATTGAACATTTCCATACAATCCTAGAGTATGGCTTTGGTAGTCCAGGACACATCAGTAAAACCATTTCCACAAAACAAGCTAATCGCTTCGGCATCAGTTTCAATATTCACACACAGTATACCTTGCTTCCTAACCCAGAGAATGCCTTCTATAACTGCTAACGCTTCACCCTATTCAGCAGACGCAAATTTACAGGTAGGACCTTGGGCTGCAACAAAAACATTAAGGTTATCCCGAATGACTAAACCAAGACCATTGGATACTTTATTTTTACAAAAAGAGACATCAACATTAATTTTCTCCCATCCAACGAGCGGGATACGCCAATGGACCTTGATAGAAGACCGTTCAAGCCGACTGGTAGGTACATTAAAAATCATTTTATTGATGGCAGCTGAAATGTATAGAGGATGTTGGATTGTATTCTTAAAAACGAGGTCACATCGCGCCTTTCAAATCATCCAATAAAGGGAGAAGGTCACAAGGGTCTAGAGATCTCTATCAACAGGCCAGTCCATGGGGGGTGAGACCCACAGGGAGATCCATTCCTGAACAGAGAGCTGGAAGAAGAATGGAGCAAATCCCCGTAGGTCATGCCATACCAAATCGCATGCGTAAAGGGGCAGCCAAGGAGAAGATGGTGCAAAGTTTCCGAGGAGGCCTCGCACAACGGACAAGAGGAATCATAAAGGGCCAAGCGGCCCACCAACTTGGCTCGACACGAGACCATATCTCTGAGGCATTTCTATGCAAACATCTGCGCCCTAGGAGTGGCTTCATTATGCTAGAGTTTGAGCAATAGCTGTGGGGGCCACTCCAGAACCTCAATGAGGGAGCCCGACATAAGTACCCGATAAGCTGATTTAAAAGAGAATTTCTCATCTTTGGAAGGACCCCACTTGAGATTATCAATACCACCCAATCGAAGAAGGAAGATACGGGAGATAAGGTCGACCGAGTTATCATCACACCAATGGTAGAGTTCCCCAAGTCGTCAAGAGTGATGTAGGGGGTTAATAAAGTGACTCACCAATTGGGGCCGCACAACATCTGGACTACTCTCCCGAGGGGACGGCTTCCTCCCCACGGCCGAGGGGAGCCAATTGTCTTGCCATAAATTGATAAGGTTTTCGGAATGAACCTGCCAACACAAGTTGGCTTGGATCATACTGATAGCAGACTGGATACTCCATCACGTCCAAGAAGCATTAACTTTCTTCCTAGCCTGGAGGATGCAACACTCATGGAAATATCTAGCTTTCAGGACCTAAGCCCATAGCTCATGGGGATTCTGATGAAGGCGCCAGACTATTTTGGACAGGTGGGCTTTGTTCATGGCCTCCACTTCGCGAATACCCAGTCCCCCTTCTCTTTTAGGCTGACAAACCTTTTTCCATTTTTTTAAGTTCAATGGTTTACCCTTGTCTTCCCGTTTACCCCACCAGAAGTCACGTTGAAGGCCATTGATGGTATTATAAGTAGATTTGGGTAGGGCGAAGCAGGATATCTGATACGTTGGGATCGGTGAAGTGACCGATTTTATCATGACGGTACGACCGGCCTGGGAAAGGAGTTTCCCCGCTAGGACTGCAAACGATTAAAAATTTCTTCCTCAATACGTTGGAATGTCTGAGCTTTAGAGTGGTTAAAAAATAGATTAGTCCCTAGGTACCGTTCATCAGGCTGCATGACCTTGACTTTGAAGGGCCGAGCAATGAGACGACCCAGACAATAAGGGAGGTTTTTACTAAAGAAAATGTTGATTTGGCCAAATTGAGTTGTTGACTAGTTGCGGCATAGAAGCTATCTAGAATAGTTTTCATCTCATGAGCTTCATCAAGGTCAGTGTATCCAAAAGGGAGACAGTCGTCCACAAATAATAAATGGGAGACAAGGGGTCTTCTCTGAGACGCTTTAATACCATGGATCTTATTCACCACCTCCTTCACCCCCAACGCTCTAGAGAGTCCTTCCATTAGGATAATAAAGAGAAATGGGGAGAGAAGGCCCCCTTACCGGAGGCCCCGGGTGGAGGTGAGAAATCCATGAGAGGAATCATTGAGGAGTATGGAGTAGCGCACCGTAGAAATACATTGTTCAATCCATTAACACTATTTTGGATCAAAACCTAGTGTCGTCATGGTTTAGATCAGCGTGCTCCATTCAATCCGGTCATAGGCTTTATACATATCAAGTTTGACTCCTATCAGGCTAGAGTGACATTTCTTCCTCTTCATCGTATGAATGAGTCCATGCGCCACTAGCACATTATTAGATATTTGGCGTCCACTGACGAAAGCTCCCTGGAACGGGGAAATGATTTTTGCTAAGAGAGGTTTAAAGCGCGTAGAAAAAATCTTGAAGATAATCTTATAAGTCACATTGCACAAGCTAATCAGGCAAAAATTACTAGGTCGTGCCTTAAAAGAAGTTCTTCGGGATCATCACCACATGCGTAGCATTGATATATTTGGGCATAAACCCCGAGGCGAAGAAACTAGTGACCAAATTGCATATATCAGGGCTCACCACGTCCTAAAATTTCTAGAAGAAAATCGTGGAGAAACCGTCCGGACCTGGAGCTTTATGAGGCCCAATATTGTTGAGTCCCACAAGGATCTCCTCCGGGGTTACCTCCACCAGTAGCGCTTGATTATCATCTGCCGTAATACACAGGCTAAAATGAGCAAGAAACTCCAGGATGCCAGTCGGGTCAGAAGTTTTGAAATTACTGGCCATGTCCCTCAGTAAAATATGCCCGATCTCTGTTGACTCCGATGTCCAGTCACCATTCTCCCTCTTGAGCCAATCGATAGAATTCTTTTTCCGTTGAGAGAGGGTTTCATATGGAAGAATTTGGTATTTCGATCCCCTTCCGTCAGCCAGTTGGCACAAAATTTTTAGTGCCAGAACATCTCTTCCCTAGCTAGTAACTCGTCTAGAATCCTCAAGAGCTCCAACTCCCATTGAGAATTTGCCTCACAAAATGGAAGGGCCAAAATTGTATTAATCTCGTCTTTGATCACAAGAATTTGGCTGGGAACATGTCAAATTTTTTCCTATTCCAGGACCTGAGACCCGCTCTAGTATTTAATAATTTGCTTTTAACCAGTTGGGCTGGGGAACCTCGTTCTAAGGCTTTCCAGAGGTTCTAAATCATTTGAGGGAACTGGGGTTCTCTAGTCCACATGGATTGGAAATGAAAGCATTTGCCGAGAGTCGAAAATTGTGGAATTATATTAAGGCATAGAGGAGTATGGTCCGAACCAAGGGCGGGTAGATGAAACACCTTAGCCATGGGAAAGATGAACATTCACTCCGCATTAGCTAGACTACGATCAAGTTTTTCCCTGATATTTTCCCATCTACGACATTTGTTATTCCATGTGAAAGGGTTACCCGCAAATCCAAGGTCGATGAGACCCGCTTGTTGAGTAACCGCCTTGGCATATGCACTTTTAACTGCTTTATAAGGTCCCCCCAATTTATCTGCGCGGTCAAATACAATATTAAAATCCCCCATAATCATCCAGGGGCCAGTATACCCATTGGTTGTGGTTTCCACAAGCCGTCAACTCTCATTATGATCCATTTGATAAGGACTACCGTAGAAAAAAAAATCATCCAAGGATTTTCGGCTGGATCCGAGATCACCATAATATTAATAATATATTTATTAAAGAAGACCACATTAATATTAATATTAGCCTTCCACAAGACACAAATACCGCCGGCGCGTCCATGAACGCCAGATGCTGGAACTTTACCCAATGAGGGTAGTTAAGATGACGTACCAAAACCTGCATTTCTGCGGAGGATGCTATGTTATGTTGTTCGTCTCTATTAAACCAATTGGCAATGAAAAGAGTAGCCGCAATCTATCAAACCAATTGGCAATGAGAAGAGTAGCCCTACCATGTTATATTTTGAGGTGTAAGGCTATCTATATCTAATATTGGCCTATATATCTCAATAGTCTCTTTCACGAGAATCACGATTGTATATAATCTAAGGCTATTATGTATCTCAATAGTCTCTTTCACCAGAATCATGATTTTATATAATCTAAGGCTATTAATTAAAAATGACTCATTTTAACCATCCAGTTCAAATAAAAATAATGAACAGTTGTTTGTATGTTTGCCTCAAAGATGGTTTTCAGTGTTTCCTCAACTCTGAGGCAACAAATGCATAAATTAGGGCTGCCAATGGATCGGATTCGAATCGGATTTGCCACAATTGGAATCCGAATACGATCCAAAATTTGAAAGTAACATCCATATATGATCCAATCTGGTCCAGTCTGAATCTTGTTTTGGGGATAATATATTTCTAATTGTATATTAAAACATTAAAATTAAAAATTATTTTCTTATTATATATAATATATTTATAATTGTTTTATAACATTAAAATTAAAAATTAATTAATAAATTGGTATAAAACTTCAGATCGAATATTTATCGGATTGAACTAGGCACCATCCAAAGCCAAATTCGATTTGAAATTATTTCAAATGTTCCTTAATCGGATCGGATTCAGATTGAGAAAAATGGCATCCTTATCCTAAAATTGAATCAGATTTCGAATTATATCAAATCCATTGACAACCTAGCATAAATGGTACAATATGAATGTAGCACTAACCTAAAGTACATAAGGGCTCCTAACTATGGTTAACGACCCCAGTTTGTCCATCAATTTGATATGAGGATGAAATGTACGAGAAAACTGGAGCTAGGAACCCCATGCAATCATCTAATTTAAGAAGTAATGTAATGAGGAACCCCGTGTATTCATCTAATATTTACGGGTGGCCTAAATGCCTTGTACCAGGTCACCTACAAGCTACAGTGAGGTCTACCCTCATTTGGTGATGGATAGGAACCCTCTAGATAAGTGATACATGGCATTAAATACAAACAAAATCTCCCTCAATTCACTCCTCTATAGTGTGCCCTCTTAAAATTCCATATTTACCTTTAATCAATATACCCTTAAAATTCAATTTCCATATTTGCACCTTTAATAACCATAATCTGAGATGGTGGCATTCCTGATGGTTACATTAAGGACGACGAGTTCTAGTCAAAGGTTTCTATTTTCTATCTCCATTAACAATCGATGAATCTGAATCTCTTGAACTCACATAGTCTTCCCATCAATTGTGGATCAATTCAATATACTTAATCGACCCAAGGCCGACAAGTTTTTTTTTAAACAATTAAACAAATTATTTCACAATCAATCAAAAATTAAACAAATAATTTATCAATCAAAAAAGACAAATTGAGCATGTTAGGTGGATTGAATGATGATTAACTAATGCAATCAGATTAGCAAGGCCTTTGATAAAATTGTAGAGATTCGCAACATGAATTAAGATCTTGTACAAAAATGTTGTTTGATAGCTTTTTATACAGGGGGGAGAAAGATGTAGATTCAGGGTAAATAAGGAATTTTATAGCATCCACAACAGCCTCTTTTTAATAGAGAGTATTTTTAAGGAGTTTTGCATCGAACCAAACACTAGGGATAAAATAGACTCCCCATTTAAATGAGCCACTTCACAAAATTAACTGCCTAAACCACTTTAGAGTAGCCATTTTTAAAAAGGAAATGTAAAAATTTAAATTTTTAACCTCTTTTCTTTAGAGCATCCACAACAGCCTCTCTATGATAGAGAGTACCTTTGAGGAGTTTCAACCCAAATTTGATATTGTAGATATAGAGACTCCCTACAAAAAAAATTAACTACCTAAACCACTTCAAATTAGTTATGTCTAAAAATAAAAGACAAAAAATAAACTTTTTTTTTTACTTTTCACATCTAAAGTAACTTTACACGTAATATAAGTCCTACGTGGCTGACCAAATATTTCTCTAGACTCCTCATCCTTAAGAAGAGAGAAAGAATTTTTTTTTTGATAGGGAGCCTATAAAAGTCATTTTATTACTTTTTGCCTCCCTAAAATATGTTTAGGGAGGCTGCTATGGATACTCTTACTTTCCACATTAAAAGTAACTTTCCACGTAATATAATAGTTCTACGTGGCTAACCAAATTATTCTCTAGACTCCCCATCCTTGAGGAGAGAGAAATGAAAATAAAGGGATAGGGAGTCTCATAGAGAGTCTATAAATGTTATTTTATTACTTTTTGCCTTTCTAAAATAAGTTTAAGGAGGCTGCTGTGGATGCTCTTAAGAGGGAAATTTAGAGGATTTTGTTTGTATTTAATGCCACATGTCACTTATTTAAAGGGGTCATATACACTACCTAAGACCTCACTATAGGCGAGCCCCTAACACCATTCATTTTGTATGTTCCACACGTTTCATGGCTGGAGTGTATTAATCTGGGAAAGGGTAACAAATAACGACCCCCGGGTTATTTCCGGACACTAGGAAACAGATGAGAAAATAAAATAAAATTGTGGGAACACTACGCGCGAAGAAACATGCCTAGTTTATGCTTAGAAGTTTGGTAGTATTGAAGAATGAACTCGTTTTACGTTCGTGAGATGAACGGGGATTGAAGATGGAAGGAAAATATAATGAATATGATTTTTCAAAGTTCTGTTCGAATGGACTTCGTAAACTCAGTTTTAGAAGGTTGAAGTGAAGACATTGGCTTGCCTCGTGATTCGTGTTTTGAGTCATAATTGATATAATAACCTCCCAAGTATATAAGGAATACTTAGTGTATTTCTTATGTAATCTTTTGGTGAGTTTAATCCTTGAGAGAACTAGAATTTGAGAAATTCCATTAATTAAAGCTTCGAGGAACCTTGAGAGATCGATTTGTAACCTGTTTGATTATAGTTGATTATTGTTCACAGGGAATGGTTTTTTATCGGAAAGGGTTTTCCACTTCCCTCATCCGGGTAAATCGTTGTGTCTTGATTTTGTTTAATTTCTCTATTAGCATTTTCGCTTATCGTTTTTGGGCGAGGGATTGGGATTAGCTACCCTAATTCTTAACAACTGGTTTTAGAGTGAATGTTAGGGCTTGTGTGATTAGAACGATGACCGATATGGAGAAATTAGAAATTGAAGAAATTTAATGGATTAAACTTTGGGGCTTAGAAGATTCAAATAGAGGATTTTTTATATGCGAAGGATTGTGATTTTCTTTGAGGAGGGATTTTGATGTAGCTGGCCAATATGGATCGTTTGAAGTGAGAGCTTCTAGATCATGATGTTCTAGGTAAAGTTCATTCAACATTCTCAAGTTATATTTCTTCAAAATTGCCTAAAGTGAGTACGGTGTTAGAGATAATGGACAAACTATCAAAGATGTTTGAATCAGTTTTGAGTGATTTAAATTCTCAGAAGTGTGTTACGAGTGTTTGAAATTCTCGTAAGCAGGTTACTTTCAGTGACGTAGTAGAAGTCTTTGGTGAAGATTCTCGCGTAATGTTTCTTAGAGCTTCGTTGTTAACATCGAGTGATTACTTGGATGTTGAAGTTAGATGAAAGAGAGTTTCACATATTGAGAATGGAATTATTGAAAGGCGCATAAAGGCATAGAATTGTGATCAACAAGATATTTAAATTTGGTCATAAGAAGGTGGATTGTAGATCGACGAAGAAGAGAAGATCTGTAAAGAAATTTTCAGTGGCTTTCATTGAAGAAGATAACATTTTTGAGAACGTTTCCAATATTAGTTATAATGATTTGTGTGATATGACTTGCAAAATTTGGGATAAACCATATAATGTGATTCATGGTACTCAGGATGAGTCATATTGGCTGTCTTTTGATGTTTGTATCCTTAGACTTGGATGCTCAATTGGAAATTACATCGGGTAAATACGAATTGCCTAGCTATGATGAGTGCTATCACATAGTAGATAATGGAGATGCTCGGATTGCATTAACGAATGATAATTCGTTATGTTCGGACACAGTGCAATATGTGTCTTGTATGACAAGAAATATGTCTACAAACCAACTATCGGACTTGGGTCTTTTGGCTACCTTTGACGATGATGCTTTTAAGATCACAAAGGAAACTATCGTTATTATAGCTTGGTATAAAAGATAAGATGCGTACTTAGGGACGTGTAACGCTAATGATAAGATTGTTGGTGTTGTTACTTCGATGGTGGACTCTAGAGCATGGCACGAGAAACTTTGTCACGTGAGCAATTGGATGAAAACATTGTTCTTGAAGAGAATACTTGACAAGTTAAAATCGATAGATTTGTTTTTTTGTGAAGACGTCTTCGAGAAGCAAAGGAAGGGCGGGTTTCCTAGAAAAAAAAGAAAAGAAAATATGAGATAAAACCACTTATACGATGATGTATGGGAACCACCTAGAGTTAGTTTCAACAGAGAATTTCATGGTTTTGTTGCTTTCATTGGTGATTCCACACGAAAGCTTGGTGTACATTTCTTGAAGAATGAAACGGATTGGTTTGATGTCTTTGCTAAATGAAAAGTTTGGGTTGAGATTAAGATGGGTTCAATGTTGAAACGTCTTGGGCCTAACGATGATGGTGATCAATTTTGCAGTGATGGCTTTGTTGTGTAAGATGCATATATTAGAATTGAAACGCTTGAGAAAATCCTAATGACACCACAATAGGTTGGTGTGGCCGAAAGTGTGGTCCATGAGATTACTGAAAGGGCACAAGTATAAAATGTTTCATCATCCTTTTCTCGTGCGTCGATGATTTTTAAAAGGCTTGGATTAGTTTTCGGTCTCAAGCTTAAAACCCAGCTGTCCAAATTTGCTGTCTAGATTCTAAATTAAAAGCGTCAAATAATTTGGCATTTTAGGTAAATTTGTCATTGATTTTAACAAATCATTCGGCAAAATTCCCGTTTCTCCATCGTCTAACCTCATTAACCTCATTACTCTTCTATCTCCCTCTAAACCCTAAATCAATCTCTCTAAACCACATTACTGTTTTTGTATTTGCTGGATTTAAATTCTATATGCCAACATGCTGGAATTGAGTTTTTTTTATTTTAATATTTGTTTACGTGGATGCATTGAAGTTGGAGTTGGAGTTGGAGATATTTGAATGAATTTGATTTTATGTGATGGTGAACGGTGATGAAGATAAAGTATGTGAGAATGCCATGCCATCAAATTTAATTTCTTTTTACTCATTCCGTAGTTTGCCTAAATACTTCAGAATAAGTAAGTAAATTGTAAAAGCTATATATTCTCGCTTTATCTTCTCAAAGATTTCCTTGGCTTCACAGTTCACTAAGTTCCTGTTATTAGCACGTAAGGGATTAAGAATACAAGATTTTATTTGACTCGGTGATTTCAGGTAGCGCTAAAATTTGTATATATTTAGGTGTGGTTGCCGGCATTGCATCATTCGTTCGTAAGTACTAGTTTTTATATATATTTATTATAGGAATTTGAAATTTCAGAAGCATAGCAAAAAGTACCAAACTACCGAATTATGAAAATTAACATGCTTCATCTTTATTTTGTTATATCAGAGGTGGCTTTTCGGATGGTAACTGGAGAAAAGCAAGCTGCAAGAATAAGAAGTTTGTACTTGAAAACTATATTACGACAAGAAATCGCTTTCTTTGATAAGGAAACCAACACCGGCGAGGTTGTTGGAAGGATGTCAGGTGACACTGTTCTTATTCAAGACATCATGGGTGAAAAGGTACTATTTATACCCCACTAAAACCCAAAATATTAATAGTTCAATTTGCTTATTCCCAAGAATCTCCGGCGCCTTTTTTCTTCTGTATTGCAAAATCATAGTTTTGTTACAAAATCATCATTTACTGTAATTTTGTTCTCCTACATGGTAAGGAGGAAAATATGGCATTTCTGCCTGTAAAGTTATGTTTGCAAGTTGTAATGGGAGCTTCAAATACTTAAAATAAATAAATCTTCAAGTTCCTGGACTCTTGTCACCCTAAATTTTGAATACCACTGGCCAACATATTTTTCGCACTCTTAAGTTATTACACCAACATTGGAGATGTTACTAAGTATTGATTTCAAAATGTTTGTTTGTCTTACAGGTTGGGAAGTTTATTCAGCTAGTAACACTTACAAATTGCAAGTTGGTAAGTACTCGAATTTTACTCTCAAAAGAGATTACACAACCTTAAATTAAGAAACTCAAACCCTTATTACCAGGATATTCTATTTGTTCTTAACGGACCCTCAAGGCTATTCTTTTTTCAGCTTTCTCTTTGGTTTTGTTTCTCCATCTTGAATCTGTGATTTTTATATCTATTTTGAGAAGAAGAAAAAGAATCAAGTAATGACAGTAATTTGTAGTTCTTAAATTCTCTAATAGTAGCTCCCATAATGACCAGACTTATGTTCAAATCCTCAGCTTTATATCCACATCTTATAAACTCTTTCAGAGTTGCAGTAGCGGACTAAGAAATACATCCCAATTACATGATTGATAATTACATTCAGTGGATTATGTTTCTCCCAATTATTTGAAGATATATGAATATATCGTAGAGGAGAAATTTGAAAATATTATCTTTAATTATACACTAATTTAAGCACAAATTCATTGATGCTCGTCCGAAGTTTCACCATCATCGACAGCCTCAATAGCCAATTCTCTCCATTTCTTAGCATTCCTCTTCATTTCTTTTCCACGGTTTCCTTCCGTAATTTCCCGAATACACAACTCTTATCTCTTTTCCGGTCACCATTCCCTTCTCGTTGATTTTAGCTCGGACACCGATGTCCCATATATTTTCTACCAACATTGCATTAGTAGGTTGATCCGACCATTGTGGTAATCCTACCATGGGGACACCCAAGCTCAACGCCTCTAGTACCGAATTCCACCCACAATGTGTCACAAAACACCCCACGGACAGGTGTGCCAAGACATCCAATTGTGGACTCCAATTTACAACTAGTCCCTTCTCGGATGTTTCCTCCAAGAACTTGCTGGGGAGTTTCTCCTTCTCCGTCGATCTCACCACCCATAGGAAATAGCTATTGCTGTCCCTTAACCCCCACGCGAGCTCCTCCATTTGCTCATCTCCGAGTACTGCCATGCTCCCTAATGATACGTAAACGACCGATCCATGTTCACGGGTATTTTGCCAATTCATACAGGCACTATTGATGAGTTTGTATAGGTTGAGACCATAGTTTTTATCGTCCTCGATGCGCTTGTCAAGTACAAGACGTTAGTGTTGGTCCGATCGTACTTAGAGGAAATACTTTAGCCATCTAACTCAAAACCTAATATAAATTAGTAATGAAATTAGTTAAAACCATTGTATCAATTTCGAAATATTGCGAATATATTGTCGGCACTAATAATTGTCGTAAAATATTATCGGTGTTAACAAAATTAATGTTTTCTTAGGCTTACCTCAACTTCCAACTTCTCAAAGGTGTTATCAAAGACCAAATCGGCTTTCTCCAAGTTTGAGAATTGGTTCGAAGTCATGTTTAAGTAAGCGGGATATGATGCCGGGGAAGATATAAAACCCGGCAAATCTTCGAGCCTAAGCGGCGGCAATCCAGGTATTGAAACCATTGGGTCTAAATCAGGTACCTTGAGTAATCCATGAAAAAAATGGTAGTAAATGCTATTTACGGTCCACGGCTGCGTAGAAAATGGTTCTCCCATAATTCCGTACCTCTTTGCTAAATCCAAACCCCATGGGAAAAATGCGTCGTAAACCAAGCCTTTTACGGGGGTTCCATTACTCGCTTGTTTCTCAATGAGCTTGCCTAGTGTTCTCGACCCAACAACTTCTATTTGATGAAGGTAAGCCTGGATGTTTTCGGCTTTGGCAAAACCTCCATCGTCGTATCCGTCTGAGATTATTTCTAGTCCGACTGAGCCGGAGAGGAATTGTGTTGTCTTGGAGAGAAAGATGGTGGTAACAAGTGTGGCTTTTAGTCCTTTAGAGACTAAGCGTTTTGCAAATTGGCCTAGTGGGTTTATGTGGCCTTGAGCTGGATAAGGTTAAAGGTAGTACCAAAACAGAGGTTTCTCTTACTTCTCCATCTTTGCTTTGGTCTTTGAAGTTTCTCAAACTATGGCAACTAGGATCATGTTCTTATAGCGAGGGACATCTTTAATGTACACAGTGCCTTACTGGACAAGTTTGTTGATGTTTGAAGTCATCGAATACGTAAGCAAGACATCGCTGTTTCAGCTGAGTGTGGTCTTCCCTCCTTACTCATCTTTAATTAACTTCATTGTTACCTGTTTTGTTAGTTTGTATTTAATTTCCGATTTTTTTTTGTTTTTAGCTATTTACGAGGAATGCTAAGCTCAGCTCTTTAGAGATTTGAGCCGCGCTACTCATGTCATAAACCTGTTGTGTATACTGTGTAGTGTACATATATATTATGGAGAAACATAACGAACCCAACCCCAGTTGTTCATCTCGAATATATGATCAGTCCCATGAAAGAAGGTGCATCCATATGCGTCCTAGAAGACAAGTTTCTTTTAAGTCATCGTATACATATGCAAGACAAGGTTGTTTTGGCTTTCATACAAGGAGGCCTTGATCAGGATACATTTTTACAACATTTTTGTAAGGAAGACCTCTCAGACTCAGAGGGTTAAGCGCAGAATCTTTGTGTACATTACAGGTCCACCAATGTGTAGTACGGTTGAACTGAAAATCTCCCGTAAAGACAGTGCTTGTCATGTGTAGTAGGATTCTTAATGTACTCAGTTAATCGGGCAAACCCATTTGGAAGAACCTTACATGTTTTCAAATGTTCAAATAAACATTCCATACTTGGATCGTCAGCTCTACGTCTTTTTTTTTTTTTTTTTTTAACGGGGCAAGACAGAGTCAACATAGTTTTTGGCCTCATCAGGCTCAAGACACTCAAAAGTGGGGCATCTAGTTCCCCGAGCAGCAAGGAAATGTGCTTCAAAATTACATGATCTCTCAGTAAAATCAAAAATAAAATCTCTGAACAGGGCGGCGATGGCAAGCATATCCGGTGTCAGGGTGAGGGCGCCCCATGAAAGGTCATCAGAACGATCTCTATACGCTTGTACAAGCCTCTGGCAGTCTGTCAAAATGATCACTCTATCCAGGCCTAACCGCTGTCCTGCCTCTATGCCCCTGATCACTGAAATCACCTCGGCCTCTTCAGAGGTCGCAGCCCAAGCTGTCTCGTGACCTGCTGATAGACGTAGAAATACGTAGGATTAATACGCCTAAAAGTATTATTTTGTTAATCCCGATTTATTAATTTCTAATGTTAGTAGCATTTTCTTATTTTCAGGCACTTATCACTGTTGGAGCTAATAAGTATAAAAAAACATCTAATAGAAGGCACAAAGAGCTGAAGCATCTCCAACAGTCTCTCAGGTACAATGAAGATGTCTATATTCAATGTACTTGTAGATTTACTCCAAGATGAAAGACTCTACAAGGATTAGCTTGAGAAGAATTATCTTTACTTAGAGATAAAGTTTTAGTCTGAAAACAAGTCTCTCTTATCTCCTATAAATAGGAGAGCAGTTCCATGTATTTTACATCTCAGTTTCCAAGGAATAAAGCTTGCAGTTTTTAGTATCTCTCTCTCTCTCTCTTTTATTTTATGCTTTTAGTTTAAGCTGTGATCAACACCATTAATGGAGAGCTAATCTCCTTAGCTTAGGCTAAGAATTGAACCTCCGGTGAAGTGAGCTAAATTAATGTTAATAGTAGTTTAGATCTAGAATTAGTCTTCAATTCTCTGATTTGTAGTTACGAAGAGTTGATCTAGCCATGACAACTCTAAGTTACTACAAATATGAGGAAGATGTCGAATTAGCCATATTCGATTGTTTTCACGCTTAAAGAAAATTCTAGATCACTAGAGTTAATATTCTCCACCTAGCCATGAAAAGGAGTGTATAAACCCTAGATCCGATTGTCCATGAACAACGAAGTTCTTACTTAGGGTTTTAGCCACAAACCCTAGATCTTAAACCCGAATAGACCTAGCCATGGCTATTACGTGCGGATAGAAGCTACTGTTTTCATATCGTTTAGTAAACTAAGTCGGAGGTGATCCAAAGCCTAGGTTCTTTTCCTTATAAACGTACCAAAAATTAGTAATTTAGATTTATGTTTTAGATCAAAACCTTTTTATCAAAATTAGTTTAGATTCGTTTATTAGTTAATTAGGAAATTATATTTTTAATACGTTTACTCCCCGTGGATTCAACCCCCGCTTACCCTTACTATATTACGACACCCGTAGTTTTGAGCGGGGTATTTAAAGACCGAGCTTTTCTTGCATCACCTGCACAAACAAAATTACCCATGTGAGATTTAATAGTAAAGCCAGTTCCTCCTAGCTCGTCCGGTTTTGACCAGGCAGCGTCGACATTTATGATGTGCCATCTAGCCTGCGCCGTTGGGGGTTGACGAGATGGTTGCCAGGATGGGGTGGGGGGCTTAGTGCGGTGCACGAGGTATTGTGTAGCCCTTTTGTTCAGAGATGAGCTCATTACGGCTGGATCAAATGACAAACACGAGGGAGCTGATTTTGCTGGAAAAGTTTGTGATACTCATGGCGCTCCCACAGAGCTGGTGGCTTTGTAGAATGATCTTGTTAATCGACTTCATATAGGTCCAAGTTCCGTAGTCTAGCTGGAATTCACTCTTAACCCAGAAATTATGGATCTTCGTGCAAAAAAAAGGGCATGAGCTGTAGTATCCTGTTCCATTCCGCATCTGGGGCAGTTGGAGTCCCAATCCCTTTGTCCGTACCAAAGGTTCGCCTTTGTGGGGATGCCATTTCTAATGGCTTTCCACAGGAATAGATGGATGCGGAGAGGCACTGTCAATTTCCAAATGTGATCCCAGATAAACCCTTCGTCATCCATAGTACCCTGGTTAGTGTCAGTGAGCGGGTGGTCTCATATCGAGTAATTGTGGGCGGATCGCACCGAGAGTATTCCATTCTTTTCTTGCTTCCTTCTGAGAACGTCCTTTGCCGGGAATCTGCTGAGGGGGATATTCGAGATTTTTTCCGCGATGTCAGCGTGGAAAATGGACCGTATCAATTGAGTGTTCCAAGTGCGGCTGTTCTGATTGATAAGATCCGCCACTCTGGTAAAATTTTGATGCTGCAGGGCGGGACCAGCAGGTCTTTCGAATCTGATTCCCGGGATCCAGGGTTCCTGCCAGTAGTCCACATCTTTACCGTTACCTATGTGCCAGCATAGCTCTGGCCAAATCCTATTCCTAGCCTTGAGTATACCTTTCCAAATTCAGGAATCCGAAGGCTGGGCAATCACGAGCATCGGGGAAGTTCTAGGGGAGTATTTTTTGATAATGTTATGGGCCCAAAGATTGTTTGGCTCTTTGATGATCTGCCAGAAAAGTTTTGCGAGCATGGCTTGATTATGGTGTTGGGCCGTGCGGACGCCAAACCCTCCCAGTTTTGTGGTTGGCAAATGCTTTTCCAGTTGATGAGCTGAGTTTTGGTTTGGCCGCTCTTGTTTGTGCCCCAAAGGAATCTGGCATTCATGGTGTCAAGCTTCTTACAGATTTTGATAGGGAAAGGGAAAACAGCCATCTGAAAAGATGGGATCGCTGAGTTAACAGCTTTAATCAGGGTAAGCCTACCGGCTTGGGAGAGGTTTTTGGCTTTCCAGCCTTCAATACGGTTGGACACTCTAGTAATAATATCTTGGAAATTTAGGCTTTTAGAGCGATCGAAAGTGAGGGGGACTCCAAGGTACTTGTCTCCTGAGGTGCCTTTCTTGATGTGCAGGAGCTTTTGGATGAGCTTTTGGTGTCTATGGTGACCATTTTTACTGAAAAGGATGCATGACTTATCCAGGTTGATCTCTTGTCCTGAGACGTCCTTGAAGGTGTTCAGGGCTTCCTTAAGGGCTCCTGCTTCCTCCAGGTTAGCTTTACAGAAGATGAAACTGTCGTCGGCGAAAAACAGGTATAAGATGGGGGTACTACCCCAAGCCGTCTTGATACCATGGATATCTCCCTTGGCTTCTTTAGCCAGGATGATGCGGGAGAGTACCTCAGAGCAGATGAGGAAAAGAGAGGGGGAGAGAGGGTCTCCTTGTCTGATCTCTCGTTCGGGCTGAAGAAACCCGTAAGGCGTACCATTGAGGTTGAAAGAGAGAGCTGTGGTAGATATGCACTGATGGATCCAATCGCACCATTTGTCGCAGAAACCCATGATTCTAAGGGTGTCGTGAAGGAATCCCCATTCGACTCTATCGAAAGCTTTTCTAAGGTCTAACTTAACTGCCATACAAGTTGAGACACCTTTCTTCTTCTTGAGGGCTGCCAGGATTTCCTGGGCCATGACAATATTGTTGAAAATCTGATAGCCCGGGAAGAAATCATTCTGCGCGGGAGAAATGATTTTGTTGAGGAGGGGGCGCAGTCTGGTGGCCAAAATCTTTGTGATGAGCTTAAGCTTAACGTTGCACAGGCTAATGGGCTGAAACTGGTCCCTGTTCTCGGGGTTCTTCTTCTTAGGGATGAGAGTAATATTTGTGTGATTAAATTCCTTGAGAAAATGGCCCGTTTGGAAGAATGCTAGGGTTGCTTTAAAGAGGTCGTGCTTGACCGTTTCCTATATTTTATGGTAAAACAGTAGAGTGAAGCCATCTGGCAGAAGAGGTCTTCTTTAAGCTCTTCCATGGTGGGCTCTCGGGTGAGCTGCTCATTCTCCTCATCCGTGATCATCTTCTCCATAATGTTGAGGTCTTGGATCTTCAGTCTCGGATGGGAGGCCGTAAAGAGTTGGCGGTAGAAATTGACGAACGCATAACCGATCATTTTCCTGTCCTGCCCCCACGAGCCATCCATTTTACGAATCCTGATAATTGCATTTTGGCGGCGGCGACAGATGTGGAAAAATTTTGTGTTCCTGTCCCCCTCTTGGAGCCAGAACTCTCGAGACTTATCCCGCAAGAGGGCCTCTTCGCGGTCGAGGATTCCTGACAACTTATCTTGAAGTTTCTGCTCGAGTTTAGTGTTTGCCTCCGTGGTGGCCTCTTGCTGGATAGTGTTGATATGATCTCTAAGCTGGCAGATGCAAATTTTAGGGAGATTGAACTCTTTCTTGTTCCAGGTGATAAGCTTTTGCTTTGTATGCCAAAGTTTCTTGCAGAGTCTTAGTTGCCTTGAGCCTACTTGCTCCAGACTCCAAGCTTTGTCGATAACCCCTTTACAGCGCTCGTGCTTCATCCAGGCGGATTGGAAATGAAATTGCTTCTAGAGGTTGTGACCAACCATGTCGGTGTTCAGCAGGATGGGACCATGGTCTGACCCAATGATCAGAGCAGGCTCAGGATAGAAGCGTCCGGGAAGGCGGTGCGCCATGGTATGGAGGCCAGGGCTCAATCCAAACGCTGTTTAACCAGAGCGGTGCCTCTTCTTTTATTGGACCAAGTGAACGGGACCCCAGTGAAGCCCAGGTTGACCATAGAGGCATCGAAGATAAAAGCCTTCAGAGGACTATGGATCGTGTTATCGAAGGCAATCTTGCTGAACTTCTCCTCTTTACACGTGATACAATTTAGGTCACCTATGATCATCCAGGGAATGTGGATAGAGCTAGCTAGGGTGGTGATGGTGTTCCAATACAACTTCCGATTTTGGGTGTCTAGGGGGCCATAAGTGAAGGAGCAAAGCCAGGGAATATTGCTATGATTGGCCTGATGAGATGGAGGTTGAGACTGAATGATAGCATCAATACCATTGGGAGTGAAAGTAAGGATGGTGAGATTGATCTTGTTATTCCACGCAAGCCACAAACCCCCAACGTGCAGGGGAGTAGCGTTGACAGTTTGAGTGTGAGGCAGCCCCAGGATGTTAAATTTTTTGAGAACATCAGGGTCGTGTGCTTTTGTCTCAGATAGGAAGATGATGTCCGGTTGGTACTTTTTGGATTGTTCAAGAAGCTTTCTCAGGGTGGACTTTTTGGACGTCCCCCTACAGTTCCAGGATAACACAATCATTGGTAACCGAGAGCCGGTGTCGGGCCCGCTTCCAAGTTTGGTTTAGTGTAATTAGGTTTCTTTTCCCCATGGCTGTTTTTGCCTTTCTTTATAGTCAGCTTATGCTTCCTAATGTCCGCCAGTAGACGGCCGCTGGCTATTGCAGTTACTTTTCTTGGTTTCACGATTTTTGCACGAGCCCTGAGGAGGGTCCAATGCTTCCTTTTTTACTTTCTAAGGGTTCCTTTCTTTCCTAGGTCCCTTTTATGGTCATCCCAACCGGTTCTGTTTAGCCCTTTAGCGTCTCCAGTGGTAACCGTGATTATGTTTTCATGTGTCGATGTGTTATCCAGAGTTCTATGCTCTTGTATATCCGTATGTTTATGATCCCGGCCCTTATGTTTTTTTAGAGAGATCAACGTTTCGGGTTTTTAGTTTACCTCTAGTTCTCCATCTCTCTATGAGCCTTTTAGGGTGGATTTGTATGTAGAGGGACCATTGTAACGAGTGAAAGCAAAACACGAAAGCATATTATCATTTATGGCCAGCTCAAAGCATTGTGCTGAAGGATGCTTACCTTAGCCGGGGTGTTGCAGACCTCAGAGCCTATCTCTACGTCTACAAAATTAAGATGAAAGTCTTTAGAAATGTTTAAAATTACTATGAGAACATGGGGTTGATTAAACGCATAACGGGTTTGCTCATCACCCCTTTTTTTTAGCCTAAACCTTGTTAGAGTTCAATTTTTTTTAATATATATGCTTGCAACTCTAGAAACAGAAACTCCTAATCTAAGATTCATGTATTCTGGGAACAAACTGATCTCGATCTTTATCTCCACGACTCCTGTATTTTTTGTTTGCTGATCGAATAAACTGCATGCGGAGTCCTTGTGATTCTGTTTCTTCGCCTTCTTTGAACTTGTATCAATGACCCAAGAAGATGCAATAAACTATTGTGATGGGCACTGAGACAATCATTCCAATGATTACCCTGCAAGTGATTATACAGATCCTCTGTAAGCAAACATGCCATAATTTCTGATAAATTTAAGAGGAGCATTGAAATTTCTGACTACTTGAGATTAATCAATTTCGATTAATTTAGGTCAAATTTAATAGGTCCGATAATCCTTGAATTAATAGTCTAACCCTACCTAATTCAAGATGATTCAATTATCAAGTGACAACAAACAATAGTAAATCAAGCACAAGAACAAGCAATTTTATCCCCGTGGAAAACTTTTCTCAGGAAAAAGAACCCCACAGGTCGCTGCCGAATCGCCTGACAGCTAAAAATCTACTATTGAAAAGAAATTATTCGAATTCAATTACTTACAGACTCGTAAGCACATCCAGTGGTTACTTCTTTTTTAATCGAGCTTCTTGCAATCGATTCCTCATTCCCGTAACGCCTTGCTTCAATCTATAGTCAAAGCATCCAAACTTGAAACTCACAAGTTTTTCCAATCAAGATTAGGTTTACAAATTCTTTGATTAATTTAATTTGAGTTTTACTTTGCATTGAATCGCTCGTTAAATTCTCCATTCTCTCTAAAATCTCAAGCCCTCGAAAAGTTGGTTTTGGAAAAGGTGAAGAACATAAAAAGAAATGGTGCCTTTTATAAGAAAACTGAAAACCCGTACTCTGTTTGAATAGAGAAATAGTCTATTCGAGCATACAATATTGTATTCGAACAGAACAAAGATTTTATTCGAATAAACAGAGTTTTGCATAGTCTATTCGAGCAGACAGGTCTTTTCAAACAGAATAAAGAGTCTATTCGAATAAACAGGGTTCTGCCTGGTCTATTCGATCAAAATAAATATTCTATTCGAACAGAAACCTATTTTCTTCAAAAAGACATTTTTTTTGAACTTTTGTAAAATACTGACGGGCTAGAGTCCTTGAGTGAAGAGGTACAAAACCAATGTACCTATTCAGTGTCAATCCAGCTGTAGTCGTTACATGGGCACTATCTGACGATGAATAGCCACGAGATAGTGCTGACACTTATTCTAGACACGAAATGAAACTAATTCCAAATATGGATGTTTCAATCTCCCCCTAAGGTTCATTTTATTGCAAAACTACAATTATAAAAAAGAAAAAATTACAATTCGATAGACTGACTCAATCACTAAAAATTCATACTCAAAGCTACTCTTTTGTCATATAACATATGCTCTAGAATCCCTGCACACTAAACAAGATGCATCACATAACAGTTCAAAAAAATAAGGAATCCAAGAAAAAATCATAACTTTCCTGGCTTACTTGTCATGATCATCTCTCCCCCTTTTTGGCGCAGATGCACAAATGGTAAATAACACATAATAGTAGAAAATGAGATAAGCAAACCAGTAAAACAAAATGTATAACATTCAATGAACGAGTAAAACACATAATAGATGAAAAATATATAATAGTAAATGCCAGAACAAATATTCTGAAAGGAAAGACTGTTTATACAAGACATACTCAAAAAGTTCAACTTAACAAAACTAACATGCAACTAGGATATTAAAGGCTAAAGCGGAAAATGAAAAAAATAGCCACCACAGGGCTAAAAACCTAAGCAAAGGCAAAAGAAAAACTAAGGCTGCATGTCATGGCCGGGTGCATGACCACCTGAACTAGATCCCCGAAAGTCACTGCGCAGAGTCTCAACAGAAGACTGCAATGTCTCAACAGAGGACTGCAACGTCTGGACACCAAGCTGGGGCTGATGGATATCCTGACGATAAAGACTAAACTAAGAGTCCATATAAGCGTAAAGAGAGGCAATGTCGTGGGGGATCGCTCCAGTAGGAGCAACTGGCGCAGCAGCTAGCACCGCACCAGTTGGTACATCATCCAACTCAGAGTCTTCCTCAATCTCCTCAGTCTTGGTATCACTGACAACATGCATTTGCTTCCGACTCTTCTCCCAATACCAGAAATTGGTCACTTCTCCTTTACGATCAGGTTCCTTCCCCTTAAGAATATGATAACCTAGATCAGTCAATAACTGAGAGACAAAATAGCTAAAAGACAAAGCCCAAGTATGATGATCTAGATTCGCCGTGAGAAGCATCTTGTGCATGATAATACCTGGGAGATCAAGGTTGTGGTGCTTAGAGAAGAAATAGACCAGGTATATCATGTTCCCAACCATAACATTCTTATTCCCGAGTTCGGGAAGAATGTTACGGTGAACAATCATTTGAAAAAGGCAGAGGATGTGAGACAGGTTTTTCCGTTGAACATACGGTCCTTTCTTCCTCCCAAAACAAATAAGTAGATCCTCAATCTCCTTCGGACAAAACTGAGCAAGAACTGGAGGCCACGCCGTAAGTGGGACTGGACTAGGTATATATTTCAAATCAAAAGCCTTCATGATACCAACCCAAGTAACATGATATGTGCGACCATTAATCGACACATCAAAGCTCTTGGAGTTCGCAGTTCCATGCACATCGCATAAACTAGCGTTGAACAACCGAACTAGGTGAGGATAACACGACAGCTGGGGCTTCACAATCCTTACCCAGCAATGGGCAAGAAAGTTATGAAACAAATCAAAGATCTGGGGAGAAATCTTAAGCAAGCTCTCCTCGTCAGCAGACAACTTCGTCTGGTAGCTGCGAAACTTGAATCCATTTTTTGTCAACCAATTAGGAGGATTCAGAAACATTCCATAGTTTTCTCCATCATTGTCTCTTGGTACCTGAAGACCACGATACCCCCCCCAAGACCACAAGCACCTCCTACACTCGAAGGTGAAGGGGCGGTACTATTCGTACCCGCTCCAGCTCCAGCCAGTGCTTGGCCCCCCTTGGACGCGACTATCAGAGCGGGTGACACAATCCCTGTACGTTTGCCTCCTACCATTATCACGTAGAAAACACCCAACCTATAAAAGAAAATCACCAGTCAACAACACAGACCAACCTCCAAACCCAATACAAGCACACCACAACCCCAATGGCAAGCAACTATCAAGAATCACAAAACACCACTTGCAAACCCCAAATACATCCAGCAAATCGAATAAACAACAAGACAAAACTAACCGTAACACCACAATCCAATAATCAATCAAGAACAAACCAATCAAACACCTCTAATAATAATACACTACCACATAACCCAAATTTCAACAACCACTCAATTTAATAATCAACCTAGAATAACACATACAAACAAGCACCAGAGATCACAAACCCCAATTCAAAAATTCAGGCTAAGACCAATCAACACCGTCAAGTATCAGTCACACCCACCACTAAATTCTCACAATCAGTTCAACAATCATTAATCAACAAACACCAATACCACCTACAAACCCTAATCACAACACCACAGTCCAACAATGTCATTTTTGAGATTATACGAGGGAATAACACCAAAACCCTAGAATTGGCTGAAAGAAATCCATATAGAGAACATGAATAACAGGATAGGAGTGAACAATAGCGATTGAGAAATTTACAAACCCCAGAGCAAACCCTCACCGAGACAGTCCTCGAAATTAGATCACTAAACCCTTGTGAAAGATGAAATTGGCATCATCAAACTCATTGATAGTTGAAAATGATCATTAGGAGAGATACGAATTCAAAGATTCGAAGATGTGAGAGAGAATCACAGTGAAAGTAGGAGTGAGTCAGCTGGAGAGATGGAAAAAGTGAGTAAGAAAACAGTTGGGTTAGGTAAAAAAAACTAATAACCAAAGTGTATTCAAACAGAACCCTCGGGTCTATTTGAACACAAAAGAGTCTATTCGAACAAAAAGCAATTATGAAGAAAAAATAAAGCTTTTTTTTTTCAAGAGAAAAAAATAAAGGAGTGAAAGAACAACAAATATTAACAACTCCCCCATATACACCACATATAAGAGAAATCATAGTGTATAAGAATGTCAAATATGAAATCTCTTCAGTGTTATAGCAAGTCAATATAAGATCCTACTCGGTATGTGTGTGCACAGTCAAACAAAAACAAAAACATGCAGTCAACAAAATGGGCAATCATAAGCAAATAACTATGTTAGAAAGTTATTTCAACTTAGGCCTCTTATGGTGGTCACTCGAAATCACTGAGAATTGACTAGAAAAACTTTGTGTAAAATATGAATATGAAGAATATGCAAAAAAAAATTCTTCATATTTCATCAAATACGCGGCGCACTGTGAACTGGAAGATCTTATGAACAGGAAACCAATTGTCATTAACGGTGTCAAGTTAACTAATATAAACTCTCTATTTCTCATCTCCATTAAACTAACTGTACGTAACTTAAGATCAAACAGGTCTTGAACATGTTATTATATAGGCAATGGTAGGCACATGACAGAGTAGGTGTTTTGTTGGCATTATAAGACTATCAGTTACCCTTTCTCCCCATCTTTCTTCATATTGAGTTCACCTCCTGCCAGTCTTTCTCTTTATTGAGTACATATCGAATAAAATATTTTTTCCTAAATATTCTTGCAAGACTCTGAGTCTTTATTGATGTACTAGCAAAAACATTGGGAATACTGTACCCGTAAATTCATCTTCACCTAAAAATTACTTGGTTGTACTCTTGTCTTTAATTTTTTTTCTATTTTTTCACTGAAAAGTCTTAGAAAATATGGGTAAAAATAAAAAAGTTTTAGGTTGAAAAATAAATGGCATATTTTAAGGCACAAGGGGTTGCAAACAGATAAAACTTAGGGTATGGATAACGAAGGCCAAAAATGGTTAATAATACAAATGCCTATTATCATGCCTTCGATCTTACACAGTCTTTTTTCGCGTCGAATCAAATATAGAGAATGTTCTACTAGTATGACTTGAATTTGATGTCACCATTGACAACTGAGTAAAGCATACGAAATGTGATCATAAAAGAAGAAGAGATTTTCAAGGAATAATTAATGTCATAACACTCGAAGCTTATAAAAAGGCCAGATCCTCACATAAAATTAGGTACGAAGTCTCTACAATTATCTTCAAGTGTTTTTGTCAATAATTGCTTATCCATCTAAACATGAGACTAGTTGACTTCTGTGATTTTTTTTTCAAAGTAAGAACATACTGAATTTTCCTAACGCATAAGTACAAATCAAATATGATAAACGTATATCAAGGTGATTATAAAAAAATGTAGTGTAAAGAGGAAGAAAGAAACATACCTAATCAATGGAGCAAACATCGTTCGACTGTCTTAGGAGTTCAAGCCTAAGAACATCTAACGGCTTCGTAAAAAAATTGGCCAACTGACTCTCTGTGGGGACATACTCAACAAGGATGATCTTTCGCTCAACTAGATCACAGATAAAATGGAAGCGAATGCCTATGTACTTCGTTCTGGAATGTTGTTTAGGGTTCTTTAAAATGTTTATCGCACTCTGATTATTTCAAAAGACTATCATCGTCCCCTGGACTATTCCATAATCATGCAACATCTGCTTCATCTAAATGAGATGAATGTAATAACTCCCTGTAGCAATATACTCCGCCTCCGCTGTGGACTAAGAAATATAGTTTTACTTCTTGCTTTGTCAGATAACAAGATTATTCCCAATATGGTAACATCTTCCTGAAGTACTGTTCCTATCATCGGTATTACCCGCCTACTCTGCATCTGAATAACTAATAACCTTGGATGTTGTGTCATGTGATTACCATAAACCAAAATCGGAAGTCTCACATACATAACGAATAATATGCTTAACAACCTATAAATGAAACTCTTTAAGACTACTTTGATAACGAGCACAAATACATACACTAAACATAATATCAGGACGACTAACAGTAAGATAAAGTAAACTACCTATCATACTCCTATATATTTTTTGATCAACATCCTTACCTACCGTGTCTTTACTTAGCTTTGTCGTGGTACTCATGGGTGTTCGAGCATGCTTCAAGCTAGAACTGGAGATGTGGGAATGCGGCCGTACCCGTTTCCCTGTTGTATCACTTTGACTTGCAAGGTAGTTGACCTTTCTTCCCAACTCGTAACGACTTGATACTACCCCGTCTTGTAGCATGAACTTTCTTCTCTACAATACTATCCTCCTGTAACGGATCTTCTCTTTCCATCCATAAATCATCAACTAACGGAAGGTGTGTGTCGATTGTAGAGTCTTCATCTAAAATGGATGGCTCAAACAGCTTCAAATACTCAACATTAATCACCGAATACATATTCATGAAAGGTGGCAAATTTAATTAGAATGCGTTATCACTAATCTTCTTGAGTATCGTAAATGGACCAAAACAGATAGGCTTGAGTTTCTTACCCAAATGCAACCAAACGAGGTTGTCCTCTTAAAAAATACACTCAACCCGATGCTTATCGTGTCGAGCCTTATACTTTTCTTGAGTCTTCTTCAATTTTGCTTCAACCACCTCATGAACCTTGTTTATCCTCTCAATGAAATATTGAGCTTCAATTTGTTCATCTTCCTCCTTCCCTAACACTGTCTTGTCGCTAAGATTTAAAGCCATATCAAAGAGACTTTGAGGCAAGTACCCCAAAACAACTTTAGAAGGAGACTTCAAAGTAGAACCATGAATCACCCGGTTAAATACAAACTGAAGAAACGGTAAACTCTCATTCCAAGTCATAGGATGTTTAGAATAGAATCCCCATAGTAAATGAACAAAAGTACGATTAACTACCTCTGTTTGTCTGTCTGTCTGTGGATGAAAAGTAATATTTCTCTTCAACTTAGAGTCCACCATCCCCCATGATGCTCTTCAGAAATGCCCAAAAGAGCCCAAAATACCTCAAGACGTCTCTGAAAAATAATTGCGCTGCTCCATCCCCAGTGACCGTCTTCTGGCATGGAATAAGAAGAATCATCTTGCTGAATCAATCTGCCACCATTAAAAAATAGTCATTCTTATACTTGGTCATGGGAAAACCACCCATAAAATCTATTGAAATGCTCTCCCAAGGTCGGTTAGGAACTGGTAATGGTAAGTACAGTCCTAACTTATGATTGGAAGGCTTCGATATGTTGTATAGAGCACAACCACGAATCACATGAGCAACATCCACTTGCATCTTTGGCCAATAAATATAGCACCGCAAATTCAAAATAGTCTTCTTAATCATGAAATGACCTGCCACCCGGGAACAATGTGCCTCTCTAATACAATGCAAACGGTCTCCACCTTCAAGAATACATAGTAGACTGCCCCTGTAAATCAAACCATCCTTCAATACATACTCGCATGTCTTGCCTTACAATAATTTTTGGTGAATCACACTGAGCTCCTTGTTATCGTCATGCCCTACAACATATTCAGAAGAAACAATAGGCTGTATCTGCATAGCTACCAACAAAACGTAAATAGTTAGTAATGAGGGTTGAGATAACATATTATCTATTTTGTTGTCCACTTCTTTCTTATTCTTGATCATCAAGGTGAATTGTTGTAGGTATGACATCCATTTTATATGGCGAGCTTGCTATTGCTTGGACTGCATAGATAAGAACTATAATGGTTTGTGATCGGAATGTACCACAACCTCCTTCCCCAATAAGTAACTCTGCCAATGCTTTACTGATTGATATAATGTGTAGAACTCTTTATTAAGGTAGGATAGTTGTGTACTGCTCCTGTAAACATCTCAGAATGGTAGGCAATTGTCTTCTCATCTTGTAATAGAATTGCCCTTAATGCATAGTCTAACACATCTGTTTCAACCTCAAAAGGTTGCTGTAAATTGAGCAACACTAACAGTGGTGCATCTGTAATCTTATGCTTCAAAAACTGAATTTTTTTCTCACGGTGGTCATCCCACACAAACTTCACACTGACCTTTGTCAAGGAATGCAATAGTACGACTATCTGTGAAAAATATCGAATAATTTTTTATAAATACTGACAAGAACCCATAAAAATTCTCACTTCCGTCATTGTACGGGGTCTAGACCAATTAGTAATGACCGAGACTTTCTCTGGATCTACCTTAAGTTCACCGCCACCAATAATGAATCCCAAGTATACTAGCTCTTTTTTTCCAAACTCGCACTTCTTCCTATTTAGAAAGAATTGTTAGGATCACAATGCTTTCAATACTTTGCGTATATGTACGAGGTGCTCCTCCCATGTTTAACTATATATTAAGATGTCATTTAAATACATAATCACAAAATCATCAATAAAAGCATGAAGTACATCATTCATCTACCACATAAATGTCATTGGAGCGTTGTATAATCCAAAAGGCATCTTCAATGTATCTTCTTCCTGGATTCTAACTTGATGGTAACCTGACTTAAGATCCAGCTGGTGAAAAATCGACTATTTTATAACTCATCTAAAAGCTCGTCAATCCGTGGAAGCGGATAACAATTCTTCACAGTAATCTTGTTCAGCGCCCGATAATCTATACACATTCTCCAAGACCCATCCTTCTTCGACACCAATAACACTGGTGGATAACAAGGCGAGACTCTTGGATAAATAGACCCCTATCCTTGGAGTTCTTGTACCTATTTCTTGATCTCCTCAAACTCGGTTACAGAAGTTCGATACAACTTAACGTTGGGTAGTGGCTCACCATTTACCAAGGTAACATCATTGTAATGGCATGTTTTTTGGGTGGATAATCTTTGCCAATACTTTAGTTAGGATTACGTAATAATAAGCTTAAACGCACAGGATTTTACATTGAAACTCAGTGAAGTCTGAGAAAAACTACGATCTCGAGGAGGGTTTTGATCAAAAATCCAATAAGTTGCTAGTTATTACAATTGATGATCGGTATGGATGTAAGAATGTCTGATTGGTAGAGTTGTGGATCAGTTTGACATACTCTCTACCTGTATTTATAATAAATACATGCAATTACAAAAGTAAAAGTAAAAGTAGTTTCCTATTTTGGCGGGTAGTAGGCAAACTTCATGGATCTCTTTGTAACGACTCAATTTGACTAGGCACAACAGCTACTTTAGTAGGTCAAGAACTGTGGTCGCAGATGTGACATCTTCTCGAATGATGGGGTAACTTCGACTAAGTTCTGTTAACTTTTCTTTATCGAATCTGGGAAATATGCTACTACAATCGCCCCATTCTTGAGACAATTACTTGTTGTTGTGTTAATAAGAACATTAGAATGTGAAAAGGTTATCGAACGCCTTAGTAGTCGTGCTCTATCATTTATTAGGTTTGAAAGTCAAGTGAACTTGGTCAGTGTATGTCTCCGAGGAGCATTTATTGCAGGTTGTTTGACTGTGGTATCTGTGGGGACCTATCCCTTGATTTAACACAATTAGAGCTTTCTCTAGCTCGATCTACCTTAATGTCAGGTTTACGCATTTTACACATGACATATACAGTTAGCATTGCCACCTAGTCCACAAACTGATGAAAAATGTGGCTCGAGCACAACCGAAGAAAGTAAATAAGTCAAAGACACCTGTCATTCACAAACTCAATAGTTATTCAGTCAAATTTCCACTTACCTCAATATTCAGAAAACGTGCTTCAGCACGATAATGAACTGCGGACAAGACCTATATAAGGAAGGAGTTTCAGAAGAGATAATGACCAAAAAATTATACGAGAAATCACCAAGAAAGCCATACTTTCTAGATTCTCAAAATACCAACTTTCTTATTTACAAGATCAAGTATTTCTAGTTTGAGATTACTTGTAATAAGATATCAGCCTCAAACAATAAAAGTTACTATTACTAAAACCCCCAACTTGAGGTCATAGTTTTATTACCTATTTAAAGATTTTCCACGCTAAATTACCTGTATCATTTCTTTCTTTACATTTATATTTGTCATAGAAATATTGGTGTAAGAGCTAATTATGAGCCACCTCGCACTTACGGAATTAAGCCATTACATTTGGCGCCATCTGTGGTAAGAAGACATTTCCACGATATCTTAAGGCATAAATTCACTCTACTCTCAATCTCCAATCATGGTCACTTCCAGACGACCAACAACCGGGATCCAACTCGACCTTTCAGTTAAGCCGGAACAACTTGCAGAACTAAGGGTGAATCTCCACGTCGAAATAGAAAAGTACAATGAGCTCGAACGTCAGTTAACTATTGATCGAGAGCTCTGCGAGAAGGAGTTTGAAGCTGAGCAACAAGCTCGCCTGACAACATTTAAACAACATGAAGACCAGATGACAACTCTACAGACTGCATTACACTCAACAAGCTTCCCCAATGAGGGATCCTGATCAAGTGTCAAAAACCTCACAGGTTTCTACGCGGGACAGATTGGGACCTCGAGAGGAGCCACCAGTAAAGATACTTCTAAAAATATTCAACACGAACATCATCCTTCCATTCATTTCGGAGGTAAAGTTAAATCTGAACTCAGCAGAGGTCACCAATTTTCCAAACGTCAGGAGGAAGAATAATGGCCTCAACCTCGAAATCCAGTACGTGACAGTTTGAGGGAGGGTACCGGTACTCATTATCCTCAACCTCCTCATCATGTCACTCAACCGATGCATCAATATGTCACGCAAGAGCATATGGATCAGTGTATCAAGGAGTTAATTGAAGCATAAGTTCTGGGCACTACAGACGACCTTATCAAGTTACAAGGAAGTCCAATTGCCAAAGAACTATTCGATATGGAAATACCGAAAGGTTTCCATACTCTAAAAATTTGTAAATACAAAGGCACCGATCCAAAGGAACGCATTTAGAAATACCATGATTCATTGGGGTTGTACTCCAATCTCAACCACATCCTCTGCTGTTTGTTCACCGCAAGTCTACAGGAAGATCCGCTCCGATTGTTCTACTCTTTACCTGAAGATTCCATACTAACATTCGATCAACTGCATAAATAATTCATCAAGTCGTATGCTCACAATAGAGATAAAGAGGAGAATTTATATTCTCTTATCAGTCTTAAACAGTCACACGGAGAGAAGCTCGAGGCTTTTGCAAAGAAGTTTTTGGAGCTCACGCATGAAGTAGACAATCTCGATCAGAATATAGTTGTTACTGCTTTTACCAACGCGCTCCAGCTCGACTGTAAGGCCAAATAACACATATTCCCTAACAAACCTGCAACCTTGGAAGATATGAGCTCCAAAGGATCAATGGTTATGTTAACCTGGAAAGGATGATGTCCGAAAGGCATAAATCTACTAAATCCGTTCTAACCACGAAAGATCCATCAATAAATCAAAGTACTAAACCAAAGGAGGATCAGGGCGATCAGAAGCATGCCAAGAGTAACACTGTAAACCCTCGGAAAGGTGGTTCACTACCTAAGGTTGTTCTCCCAAAGATGAATGTTCGAATCTTCATTATTTTTCCAATCCTCACTATGAATAAGTTATACCGTCTCTCTCAACAAGGTAAATCATCATTCTATTGACAACTGTTATACTTTACAGAGGTTGCTAGAGTTCATTTTTAAGGAGGGACATATATAATTATATATTATTGACCCGGAATCATACTAGGATGGCAGCTATAAGAAACAGCTTGACGTTGTCTAGGTCGACGATCAAGCTGAGGAAAATCATCTCTACCATATATACCATAACAATATGATCAAAATTCATCAGATCAACTCTTGCCAATTCAAGTGCAGAAGACTGTCAGAATACTGTGATCTCACACCTCAAGATAAAGAAGCCAAACTTCTACCTGAGTCAAGCAATCGCCGGCTTGGGATCTCATTTGAAGATTATGACATTAGTCATGAAAAATTTATACATCATGATGCATTAGTCATAATACTCAAGGTGAAGAAGTTTGTCATGCTTACAGTGATAATCAATACTTGAAGCGGTATTGAGATTCTCTTTCAAAGCACAATCGACCAGATGGGATTGGGTGATCAAGTTATTCCAAGCGGCACTGATATCAGTGGATTCAATGTAGACTTCCACAATTTTCAAGCCTCAACCCTAACCGCTGGTTCTGTTAATACATTAGTAAATTTGGTTGGTATGGTTTTTGGGCGTGGCTAGATGAGGTAAAAAAGTGCGATTGTAGTCTCATTTGTAGAGTCTCTAAACCGCCCGGTAGGAGATTCTACCATTGTCCACAATACCATTGTTAGTTCAAAACTTGGTTTCGATAATCGTTTACACCCAATAATTCTAAAAGGCTACAATCGTCAACGGCAGAAGAAATCACAAATTTTGGTCAAGGGAAAATCAGATCTTTGATACTATTACAAATGAACGTTACACTCAACTAAGGATCTTCGAGGTCAAAATGGAGATGCTGCAAGATTTTTTGTCTAAGTGTAATATTCCTTATCTTTAGTGACGTTAATTTCATGCTCTAGAAGGCTAAACTCTTTAGGAACAAATGTTTAAAGCTGAAATACAAATGATAAGCAATGATAATCGAACTACAAATTCTACTGAACAATAACATTACAGAAGATAGACAAATCTATGATTCAAAACCAGACAACCACTCCTCAATTAGATCTAACCTCTCCTCTAGCGATTCAACTATGTCAATAATGTGCTCAAGATTCGAATCTATGGTTGTAAAGTTGGCAGCCATCCTATTGCCAATGTCTTCGACAGCTGATTAAAGCGTTGTAAAGAAATCAAAAACCCTCCATGAGAAGTCATCCTACGTAGTTTGGCTTTTCTCCCTTACAGGCTGGTGGTTGTGTAGATAACATGGTTGGTCTGGATCCATTATGATTAATTTTAGAGTGAAACTTCTTCACATATATGGAGTCCACTTTATATATAAGTAGCAACAGAATAGCTTAACGTGTTAAGCAATCTTTTCGTCTCAGAACGACTTGATAAGATAGGAACAAAAGAGTAAATTCTTTAAAAGTAATAATAAATGTTGAATGAGAAATGATTAAACATATATAACAATTGACAATATTTTCATAAGACCATGACATAAGATGAAAAATAACAAAAAAACAAAAACAAATCACAGACGATTAATGCATGGATGATATATATTTCATAAAATGAAAAATACATTAAACTATACAGGCACTACAATTAATAAGTTTTGGCCTTCTTGGCTCTTGGAATATCAACACCACATTGGTTGCCATCACCACCAACATCACCCGGGGATCATTTCCAATGTTCATTCTTAAATATTTGTTGTGGCTGTAGGGATCCCGAGAACCAATAGCTTTGGTCAAGATTACTGCATTTAAATTTATTCTGACGTTGGAAATTTAGAACACAACATTGAATGGAGTTTTAGGATAAATACTGCTATGACTGGTAGTGGCAACTTTTATTCTTCAAGTACTTCTTTTATTCTGTATCTTTTGTAACTCGTATCTCTATAACTATCCTGTTGAGAAGATGGTGACAACCAGACAGTAATCTTGCGAGGCTAAGGTTCTTGCCAAAGTATAAGAACTGCAGTTTCGATACTTTGGGACCCAGTCCCTTGACCTTCCTACCCCGATTCTGGTGTACCCTACTTACCATGGCATGACGTATGAAGAGGTGGAGGAGGTGGATGACGATTATTATCAAATGGTTTGTTTTCACTATATGGTGACGTCGGGGAAGGGGCGGAGAGATGGTCTGTATCTTTGGAAGAGGAGGCTATTATAGCAGCGGATAAAGCGGCTGGTGTACGTTCGAGGAAGTCTTGCTGGTACCCTACTGGTGAGTAGATTCTATAAAAGTAGAATCATTTTTCTTTCTCTGCTACTCGGAGGTGGTGGGGGTTACGGAGGAAGAGACAATGGTGGTAGTGGGGGAAACGGAGATTAAAAACATGCATTTATTCATCGTCTTCAGGCTTTGTTATAACCATTCTTTTTTTTCATGAAGAAGTATTTCAGTGTGTAAACTGATGTATTGTAAACTGTAGATCAATTTGTAGGAAAGTTCTAGAACCGTGTTATGTAACAATATTCGAGCTAATGAAATTTTTATATTTTGTTCCCAATGAGTATTACAATTTCAAACTAAAAATATAATCTTAGCATGCTGATGATGATGATGATGACAAATCATAGATAACAAATGACAAATCTTATAAAACAAATGACAAATCCTATATAACAAATGACAAATAACAGATAACAAATGACAAATCCTATAAAACAAATGACAAATAATAGATAACAAATAACAAATCATATATAACAAATGACAAATCATAGATAACAAATGACAAATCATAAATAATAAATGACAAATCATAAATAGTAAATGACAAATCATAGATAACAAATATAATCTTAGCATGCTAAAGATGATGATGACGACTACAATTTAATCAATACTCTTAAACACTTGTGTTTCCAATAAACCATAGTCAAACAAAAAGAAATTAAATTATGAGTAGTTAGGAGATGTAATACCTACAAATTGATTCTATACATCATGCATTCTAATTGTGTTATTCCCCCATGCATAACATTCTCATACCTGTACATATTTCACACAAATATTTTAGAACTGGATGACATTCTGAACAAATGACAAATATTGCATTAAAAGGTGACAAAAGATTGATAACAAATGACAAAAGATTTATAACTGCATGATATATAATTCATAAAATGACAAATACATTCAACTAGATAGACACTACATTCTGACTTTATTCTAACAAATGAAAAATATGTCATCAATAAATGACAGAGAAGAAATGACAAATGATAAAAATCATATAAATGAATGATATTCATAACTGTTTATAACTTTACAAATCTACAAAAATTATACTTTACAACAAAATGGATGTCAAAGTTTATAAATCCCTTTCGGTTCAACTCCCAGCCTCAATATGTCATAAGCAATTGTGTAACGACATTTATTACCGTTTATCAGATCTGGAAATCTCATCCCCCTAAGGATATTGTCCAAAAAGATAAGCATATAGATCTTGCAGTCATTACTATTAGGCTGTATTGGACACTCCCCAAAACTAGTTGTTCATCTGGAATTAATACCGTAAGTCTTTACCTCTGAACCAGTAGGTGGCCTACGATCATCAAAATCTATACATATCAACATTCTAGGGAGGATTGTTGATAGTTAAATAAATAATCTGGTGTCCAGGAGATAACTTTTTCTTCTTCTTTGTTTTTGCAATTTTCGTATCAACCAGTGAATCGTAGATGTATATTTGTCTTTCCTTAAAGAACACAACACAAAAGACCCAGCGGTTGCCATTGAGATTCCAGGGAAGGAGTATTAATTTCGAATTCATCACTTTCAAATCTTCTCGATCAAAGTAATGCGAAATTGTATAATTTTATCGCATAAAAGTAATTTGTTCCCAAATTGATTTCTTCTTCAATTTCATAGCTTCTGGAGAGGACATAATATGAGTCCTGACATTAAAAGCCCTGCCTATAATTTTGGCCTGAATAGACATCCGTCAACATAATCTTTTCTTTAGTTGGGCGGGAACGATGTTGTGAACCAAAAAATTGAATCAGGACTTTAATATAAACATTAATGACCTGAACAGAAAAAGACAATGACAAATTATCAACAACAAATGATAAAGTTTAGAAATACAAATGACAAGTACTTCCAAGCAAATGATAGCGTTCAAGGAAAACAACTTTAGTATAAACAAATGTTAAAGAGCAATGAACAAATGACAACCAATTTGAAAAAAAATGGTAGATACCTTTGAACAAATGATAGTTGTTTAACAAAATAATGTAAATGATAGAGGATAACACAATAAATGACAGAAGAAAATAAATAAATTATATTAATACCTCATTGTCCAACTATTGGTTTAGATGTAAGGTGTAGAGAGCGTTATGGAAAATAGTTTCTTCACCTATCCTCTTATAGGTACTCGTGTTGTAGTCCCTAGCTTCAGTAGATAATTCATCATTCTTCAGTGACCAAACTTGACCCACCTGGTTTTTCTCATCCTAGGAGATGTGTCTTTGAATAAAAGATTCGAATAATACTTTAGGAAGAAGCTTGTCAAGGTGAGTATGCAATAGGTTCATTTTAATATCAAATGAAATGGCTATGTTATTAATATCTTTGTCAGTTAGTTTATGCCTCTTATTTAAGGTGGCATCCACTTCTGACTCCATTAAAACATGTCGGAATAGATATGTCATGAAATAAGAAAATATAAATGTACATATTACATAAGAATGAGTAATAAGATATGTCATGAAATCTTATTACTCAGGGTCTAATTTAAAAGTACTTCATACATTGGCCTAATCAACACCCATTTCTTTAATTATTTTCATAGGGTCTGGCTTTTTTTTGTGAACTTATATCATCATTATCCTTGCCTTAAACCACCTCCTCTTTACTCTATTCCTGGATAGATACACCCGTTATTTGGTCTGTACTTGTCTATAAATAAACAAACTAAAAATGATAAGAGTTATACAAGATATGGTAAAATAAATAGAAGAAAATGGGAAGTTACCAGCAAACAAATGATAAGTTACCTGATTAGCTTTATCAACATCTTCCTCCTGGTAGAAGAATAATACTTCAGTTTTTGCTACATCTGCAACCTCCATAGTCTGTACAACAAATGGTAAAGAAGAAGCAAATTAAAAATGGTATGGATAGGTGATGATAATATTATGGATAGCTCAAAATAAACAAATATTAGTTAAATACCTCATTAACTTCTTCCACTACATCTTTCTTTCCCGCATAATACATCACTACAGTTTATTGTTCAAAATACTCCATCTACAAAATAAGATATACATATTACGAATGGTAAAATTAAATGAACAAACGACAGGATAGTACACAGCAAATATGATTGATAGCTCAAAATAACTATTAGATAAATACCTTTCAAACTTTATCTTCTTCAGCAACTTAAGGTTATTCTTCTTGAACAGATTTAACTTCAAGATCCTCATCTTCCATTGACCCCTTCTTCCGCTTCACATACAACAAATAAAATGAACAAAGACTTCAGAACAAATGAAAGTTCTGGAAAATATAATGGCAAAGACATCCGAACAAATGCCAAATTTTTTTAAACAAATGACAGACTTCTGAAAAAATGACAAAGTTCATAAAGTAAATGCCATGGTTATGAAAAAAAATGTCAAATAAAATCAAATAAATAATAAGAAGTCGTAAACGGAAGATACCTCTAGACGATCACCACCATATTCAGATGATATACCTTTTAAATTCAGTTCCCTCTCAACTTCAACTTCATCCTCTACCTTTAAATCTTTTTCCACCTCCAATCTCTCTCCAGGGGCAACTTGTTAAATCAAATTTTCTGCAGTTGATTAAATTTCATCGGATTTTATATCTGGGAATGCTACCCGTCTCTTCCTTGGCGCTCTATTACCCTTGATTTCCTTGGGGATTAAGGATTTTAAAATGATCAGTGGGACATCATCCAATTGTTCATCAATGAGAGCTTTTTTCTTCGTGCCTTTAACTTTTTTCTTCATGGGCACATCAGCTTCTTCTGCCTTCTTGTTCTTCTTGTTGGCATTGGTCTTGTGTTTTTTTCCATGTTCTTTTGCCTTTTCCATTTCTCCCTTACCTTTTTTTCACATTAATCTTTTAATTTTTTTGTTGGAGCTCTCTTTGCCAGGTTCTCGGCTCCGTCTTCTTCCTTTTCTTATCTTCTTTCTCATTACCTTCTTCTTCTCGCTTGCATTTCACAATTTTCTCAGGAGTAGAGAACTGGTACTGCCCAAGGAGTAGAGTACCATCTCCAAGTGGTAGAGTACTATCTCTAACTGTGGACATTAAAATTTGTTCCAACATTTTACCATGATTCTACAACATTTTACCATGGTCCTCCCAACTGGGAGCATACCTTAACCATTACAGCACCGATCTCAGTGGTGGAAGAACTGCTGCTGACTGCAGGTGTACCAATTGTAGGTGGTTCGATTGCAGGTACAGTGCCGATTGCAGGTGCTTTGATATAATTTCTCTAAAATATTCAAACAGATGACAAAGAGTGATTTAGAAATGACAGAAAAACAAACTAACAATGACAATAGGCATAAAATAGATAACAACAAGGAGACTTAATAATGATAGGGGAAATGACAGAGATAAAAACCAAACAAATGACAAGAAGAAGATAACAAATGTCAAACTTAAACAAAAAAAATGACACAAAACCTAAATTAAATGATAAGGAAGTAATAAATTAAATTATTCATGCAAATAAAGGAATATTACATGGCCTCTTGCACATGTTCTTGTTGCATGTCAATCTCAGACGGCCTCAGAGCTATTACTATCAATTTGGGGTTAGCACAAAAAATTTTAAACATCATAATTTGGTAACGCTTAAAGGATGTCATCCTCCATCCCTGTAGCTTAGGAAAGAAATGTTTGGATTCCTGAATTCTTAGAAACTTCAGGCCAGAAATAGAGAGGAAAACCCATAACCATCGATCGGTGGTGCTCGATATTTTTTAATCATCGTCGATGATTTTTCCCACTCTACATGGGTTTTCTTAATGCGTTTAAAATCTAAAGCAAAAGTTTTACTTCAACAATTTTTTGCTCTTATTGAAAGTCAATTCAATCGTAAAATTAAAATCTTACAATCGGATAATGGGAGTGAATTCCACGCTCTAAAATCATTCTTTCTCGATAATGAGATAATCCATCGCACTCGTTGTGTTGCAACCCCGCAATAAAATAGTGTAGCCGAACGAAAATAGTGACACATCCTTGAGGTCAGACGTGAACTCTTTTTCCAATCACATCTGCCACTACATTTTTAGGGTGAGTGTGTCCTTACTGACGGTTACCTAATAAATCGGATACCAAGTCTATTGTTAAAGAACAAAACCCCATTTGAGCTCCTCTACCAGGAGGCCCCAATTTACGCTTATCTTAAAGTTTTTGGTTGCCTGTGTTATGCATCAACCTTTGCCCACAATTGAGAATAATTTGCGCCTCGCGCACATCCTTGCCTTTTTGTCATGTATCCTTATGGTCAAAAAGGATATCGAGTGTTTAATATACACACCAAAACCATATTTACTAGCCGAGATGTTGTCTTTCACGAACATCTATTCCCATTTGCCAACATTCCTTCTGCCAACACGAATCAACCCTCCTCTACTCTACTTCTATTACCTATTTTTGAAGTCGATGTGAATACAACTTTGGAGCCCATTCCATCTCTAAATGATCTTGCTGAAACACTTATCCAACCTTCTCCATCTCATATTGACCCGGTCCAGGACTCACCTCCAACCACAAAATCTATGGAACCAATAAAATTACTTTCCCTTCCACCTACACGTATCCGCAAACGACCTAGATACCTATATGATTATGAGTTTGGAGACTCCAAGCCTACTGCAAAGTCTTCTAGCTGCCCCTCGCCGTCATCGACAACAAGTCCATAAAAAGGTACTCGACATCCATTGGCTAATTTTATTCATACAATAATTTATCTCATTCCCATCGCAGTTTCGTTTAAGCTATTTCTTCAATTTCTGAACCTCAATTTGTTTTAGAAGATGTGCTAAATCCAAAGTGGCGTGAAGCAATGGAGAATGAACTTTTAGCACTCCAAACAAATAAAACTTGGACGGCAACCACATTGTCAATGGGTAAAAAGGCTATTGGTTACAAATGGGTTTACAAAATCAAATATCACTTGGATGGCTCGATTGAGCGGTATAAAGCTCGCCTCGTGGCAAAAGGTTATAATAAAAAAAAGGGTTGGATTATCACGAAACCTTTGCTCCAGTGGCAAAGTTAGTTGCGGTTCGTTGCCTCATTGCAATTGCTTCTATAAGTAATTGGCCATTACATGTTTAGAACACATTCTTGCATGAAGATTTACACGAAGAAGTCTATATACAAATACTACCTGGTTTTTCTCGATAGGGGGAGAGACTTGTATGCCGACTTTAGAAATTACTATATGGCCTCAAGTAAGCATCTAGGCAGTAGTTTGATAAATTTTTAACTGCTCTTCGAGATGTCAGTTTCACATAGTCAAAAACCAACTACTCATTATTCACTCAACACTATTCTCATGGCTTTACTGCTATCCTGGTTTATGTGATGATATTATCGTTACAGGAAATAACACACAAGCTATTTCAAACCTCAAGCGTTCCTTCAACTAAGATTTCATATCAAAGATTTAGGCCTTTTAAAGTATTTTTTGGATATAGAAGTGGCCCACTCTAGCAAAGGTGTTTGTCTCTCGCAGCGAAAATATACCCTCGACATTCTTGAAGAATCAGCCTTACTTGGAGCTAAACCCTCCCCTTTTCCAATAGAGCAAAATATTGTACTTAGCTCCACCGAAGGTGAGTTACTCTCAAATCCTTTGATTTATCGACGTTTAGTAGGCCGCTTCATATATATCACCATCACACGGCCATACATAGTTTTCTCTGTGAACTTGCTTAGTAAATTCATGAGTTTACCTCGAAAACCACATCTAGAGGCTGCTTATCGGGTGCTTTGATATCTTAAAGGTTCCCCTGGTCAAAGTATTTTGCTATCGGCTCAGAGTAACTTATAACTCAAGATATATTGTAATTCAGACTGGGCAAGTTGACTAGATACACGGCGTTCTACTACAGGTTATTGTACATTTCTTAGCATTTTACCCAATTCATGGAGAACTAAGAAGCAAGTAACTGTCTCTCGCTGCTCATCAGCTGAAGTTGAATATCGATCAATGGCCTCTGTGACTTGCAAGATTATTTAGCTTCGTCAATTACTTCGAGATCATGGTATAAAATCCTCTCGACCTACTTCATTTTTTGTGATAATCAGGCTGCTTTGCATATTGCTGTAAATCCCATTTTCTACTAATGCATGAAGCATATCGAGATCGATTGTCATTTTATTCGGGGTAGAATTTGTGATGGGAAACTTCAGACATCTTATGTTCCTTCTACTCATCAAATCGTAGACTTATTCACCAAACTGTTAGGCCATCACCAATTTCATTTTCTTATCGGCAAGTCAGGCACTCTTAACATTCATGCTCCAACTTGAGGGGGGATATTAGGAATTACTAAATCCTTGTAAGATTTTGTGATATTGGAGATATACTTGTGATCTTAGACATATACTTGTAATATTTAGATTACTGTAATAGGTTATATAGATTACCATAATCTTCCTGATTAGGTATATTGTATATCTTGTAAACTCTATAAAGGAGTGATCTTTGTAATGAAAAATAATAAGAAAAGCAAGAGAAAAATTCTTCTTCTTTCATATCTCAGCCATTCTTCCTTCTTATCAGAACGACACAACGGGCACTTACAAACTAAAAGTATTATGGATAAACCGCATCAAGTGCACACAACTCTTCATACACCATCCATCATACATTAAACCCTAATATACATCAAACATGTAATGCAGCAAGTAAAAGGAAAACGTATGAAAAGCACATTAGAACATTCATCTTCCAGCCTCAGCCAATTGGGATGACTTCTTATAAACTCCAGATTAATTAAAAGTAGCTTAAAACATAACCACATCGCATTGGTTGGTTAAGACCGATAAATATCTAGTAAGATTTTTACATTTTGACTTGATTACAAAATTTATAGGAGCAATAATCTTAACTGATATCCTTTGCCTTTTCTAATTCATGTACTCATTCTGTGTGACACCAACTCTAAGTAGATTGTGGACACACGTAGCTTCCTTCAACTTCAAATGGAATGAGTCTAGATCCTGAGGAATAAGTAGGTACAATTTCAGTTTATGTATTTATGATTATGAAAGGAAAAACATTCTAAAATATTCTAGCTATTGATTTGTTGTTTGGTAACCTATGATTTTATTTTCTCTAGTTCTTCATCAAAAGTACTAATTAAAGCTAAGCAAGACAAATAACTGAAAATAACACTCACCATGGATTATGCTATTTTAAAACCCAATTTCATTCATTCTTTTGTCCATCGTAGTACACTATACTTCAACTCATGAATTGGGTTGATGGCCTTCAGATTAAAAATAAGAACAATGAGTTGCAATATCTAAGAGATACAAAAACATATACCATGGGAAAAAGAATCTTTTAAAGTTTAGGTTCGCATTCGTTTCAATCTTTCCATTGACTTTACAACTTGTCTATATGAAAAACACCATTATGTAATTTAATATAGATTCACACATAAGATTGATAAAGTAAAGTAGCTCCCATAATGACCAGACTTATGTTCAAATCCTCAGCTATCCCCACATCTTATAAACCCTTGCAGGGTTAAAGTAGCGGACTAAGAAATACATCCCAATCATGTTCATTGTGATATATAATTACCTTCAGTCGATTATGCTAATAAGGCACAAATGGATGATCCAGTCTAACACAGTTATACAGGTGTTACTAGCCCCAATCTTCATGGAACAAACTCATAGGTGTCCTCAGTTAATCCCTCATTTTGTGTAACAGACTTAGAGTATATTTCATAGCATATTCTCATGTAGTTCTTCAATAAATACTCATGTAACCTAATGGAATAATAAGATAGTTTACAACCATAATCTTTAATCTCTAATACTCTTTATGGTGTCAGAGCTATAAAGCTCCAACAAGTTCTTTTCGATCCTACTTTCTCAGCTCATGAACAATGGCTGCATCACCTCAGCTAAAATACCCTTATCCATCCAATCTAAATATAGCGAACTTTGTATCGCTCAAGCTCAAATCCACAAATTATTTATTGTGGGAAACACAAGTACTATCATTGATCGAAAGTCAAGATTTACTTGGTTTCATCACTGGAAAAATGACCCAACCGGAAGCTGAAATCAACGACGACAATGGCAAAAAAATTATGAATCTAGATTTATTAGGATGGGTTCGCACTGACAAGCTAGTAAAAGCGTGGATCACAGCTACAATCTCGAAAGAAGCTCTTGGTATGGTGGTCGACATTACAGCATCCAACGATGTGTGGAATGCCTTAGCTAATGCATTATCTTAAAATTCGCAAGCTCGCGAATTTGAGCTTCCTTTTAAAACTCCAAGAGAAGAAAAAGGATTCGGCTCCACTTTATGTGTATTTAACGGAGTTCAAATCAACCTGTAATCAATTCAACGCAATCGGAAAACCTGTACCTGATCCAAACAAGGTATTTTGGCTTTTAAGTGGTCTTGGACCACGAAATGAATCTTTCTCTACTGCTATGCTCAAACCCCCTGTCCCTTCTTATGTTGATCTAATTCTGCTTTTACAAAGTCATGACTTGCGTAAAAAATCTCATGTTTTTGAACCCGCAAATCCAACACTCGTTTTCGTTTCCCAATAATCAACCCAACGGTTCAGCCTAAAGCATAACTCGCCCCAACCTTTTACCTTACGAGGTCGTGGCTTTTCTCAATTAAGCTCGAGACCCTCATACAACCACCGACAATATCAAAACTCTATATCCCAAAAACCTCATTCAAACCAAAGTCGACCACCCTCCATATGCCAAGTATGCAAGCGCCGAAGTCATGAAGCTCTGAAATGTTTGCACAAGTTCGACAATAGCTATCAAGATGAAGATACTCTACAAGCCTTGACAGCTATCCATGTTAACGAGCCTGAAGTGGGGGAGTGGTTACCGGACACCGGTGCTACAACATACATCACGGACAATCCAGGTACTCTCTCAAAAATACAACCTTATTTTGGGTCCGACTATGTTATGATGGGTAGCGGTGATCGATTGCCCATCACACATATGGGTGAAACAAGAATAGAAAAATCCAAACTTCATCTCCACAATGTTCTTGTTGTCCCTGATATAAAGAAAAACTTAATATCAGTGTCACAACTTACCGATAGTTATCCATGTGATTTTATGTTTAATGATCGTAGTTTTGTCATTAAGGATCAAACAACAAATCAGGTGATGGCATCGGGGAATAAAAAAGCCTGGTTATATGTCCTAGAGAATGCAAAATCTATGACCCTATTCTCCAATAGATTTTGCGTAGCAGATGAAGATACTTGGCATCGTCGGCTAGGGCATCCTCAAATAAGAGTTTTGAATTTTTTGCAGCAATATAAAGCTATCTCAGTGAATAAAAATACTTTCAATTTATGTAAGAGTTGTGCCATGAGTAAAAGCTCTAAACTTCATTTTTTTTCCCTTCCAATAATAGAGCATCTGAACCTATCAACTAGATACATTGTGATCTATGGGGTCCGGCGCCAATTTTATCAAATCAAGGTTTTCGTTACTCTGTCATGTTTGTTGATGACTTTTCTCGCTTCTCATGGCTCTATCCGATCAAAAAGAAATCTGAATTTTATGAAGTGTTCTTATTATTTCAGGCGATGGTTGAAAAACAATTCAACAAAGAAATTCGAATATTCCAATCCGATAACGGTGGTGAATTTTTAAAGAAGGAATTTATTGATCACTTCTTAAAAAAAGGGATCCGTCATCAACTATCATGCCCCGGAACTCCTGAATAAAATAGTGTGACCGAACGTAAACATCGTCACGTCATGGAATTAGGATTGGTCATGATGTTAAATGCATCAATGCCAAAACTATACTGGGTGGAAGCATTTCTTACATCAACCTCTCTCATAAATACCTTCCCCGTCCCTTCATATGAAAACACCATACATCTCCTACATGGTAAGCCTCCTACCTATGATTTCTTACGTGTATTCGGCAGTCAATGTTACCCCTACCTCCGCCAATACACTAAAGACAAACTTGAACCACGCTCGCTTCCATGTGTCTTCATGGGATACAGTGATAAGCATAAAGGATATCAGAGTCTCCACCTTCAAACTAGCCGTGTTTACATATCTCAACACGTTGTGTTTGATGAGGGTTGTTTCCCCTTTCACAAACCTACCCCATCCTCGTCTCCACCTGCCGATAATGCATCCTTAACTAACTGGCTGTAACCTTCCTAATCAATCACTTCATAAACACCACATTTAACTGACGATTCTGCCATCAACCAAAATCATGCACAACTATTTAATGGTGAGACAACTACCCCCTCTCCATTTGATCAAGTACCTCAATACACCTTAACACAACAACTACCTCCACCTCATGAATCACCTCCATCACAGCCTACCGTTATCCCTAGATCTACTTCCTTGCACTCTCCTCCAATTATTAGCCCAATCCAACAACCCTATCCTGTTCCTATTCCAACACACACCATGACTATAAGAGGCAAAGATGGGATAACCAAACCTAATCCAAAGTATGCCATGATTACACTTATCCCTTCTACTCTACCTAAACCTAATTCTGTTAAAGGTGTTCTAAACCATCCAGGGTGGTATTCGGCCATGATTGATGAAGTACAAGCTCTCCGAAAAAATCACACTTGGGTTCTTGTTTCACGAAAACCTCAAATGAATGTCATCGGATGTCGCTGGATCTTCCAAACAAAACTTAAATCTGACGGGTCATTGGATCGGCTAAAGGCGCGACTTGTGGCTAAAGGTTACAGCCAACGGGAAGGAGTTGACTATAAAGAAACCTTTAGTCCGGTTATCAAACCCGCAACTATCATAATCATTCTTACTGTTGCTACGGTCAAGGGCTGGAATCTCTGCCAACTCGATGTTAAAAATGCCTTCCTTCATGGGCACCTCGATACTCCCGTATTTATGGAACAACCATCGGGGTTTGTTAACGTTCATATGTCAAACCATGTCTGCCAACTTCAGAAAGCCTTGTACGTCCATAAGCAATCCCCTTATGCGTGGTTTGATCGTTTAAGTTTATTTCTAATAAATTATGGCTTTCGCTGCAGCTGCTGATTCATCTCTTTTTGTGTTCAATGATAAACATCAAATTATGATACTTTTCATCTATGTTGATGACATAATCCTCACGGGTAACAGTAATCCACTATTGGATGATTTGGTCGCTCAATTGGAAGGCGAGTTCTCTATGAAGGATTTAGGTCAGTTGAACTATTTTTTGGATGTTCAAGTTAAGCCATTTAATGGAGGAATGTTTCTATTTCAAATCAAGTATATGAATGACCTTCTTCACAGTACTCACATGGTTGAATGCAAGCCAATCAACACTCCTATGGCATCTAAGCCCACAATCGTATCAAATGGCGATGCTCCTTATAAAGATGTCACCGAATATAGAAGAATCGTGGGCACGCTTCAGTATTTAACTCTAACTCGGTCGGACCTTTGTTACGCCATTAATCAGGTATGCCAACATATGCACGCTCCCACCAACACTAACTTTCAGATGGTGAAAAGGATTTTGCGATATATCAAAGGAACCCTTTCCTCAGGGCTTCGCATTTTCAAGAATAGCAGTTTAGATCTTTATGCTTTCTCGGATGCAGATTGGGCAGGATGCCCCATTACGAGACGTTCGACCACGGGCTATTGCACATTTTTAGGTTCTAACTGTATCTCTTGGAGTGCTAAAAAGCAGCCTACAGTCTCTCGCTCCAGTACAGAAGCGGAATATCGGGCTATGGCATCAACAACCGCCGAGTTAACATGGTTGTCCTTTATACTTCGAGATATTGGAGTCTATCAAGAGAAAGCACAAGTTTTATTCTGCGACAACCTATCCACTCTTCACATGTCCGTGAATCCAGTGTTTCATGCACGCGCAAAACACATTGGTATTGATTATCACTTTGTGTGTGAAAGAGTGGTTCTTGGTACACTCACCACAAGGTTTGTTTCATCTTCTAAACAGTTAGCTGACATCTTCACAAAGCCGCTCTCCAAAGCAACTTTTGATGACCTTAAGCGCAAACTTGGCCTTTGGATCGACCCAACGCCAAGCTTGAAGGGGCGAAATAAGGCACAAACGGATGATCCAGTCTAACACAGTTATACAGGTGTTACTAGCCCCAATCTTCATGGAACAAACTCATAGGTGCCCTCAGTTAATCCCTCCTTTTGTGTAACAGACTTAGAGTATATTTCATAGAATATTCTCATGTAGTTCCTCAATAAATACTCATGTAACCTAATGGAATAATAAGAGAGTTTACAGCCATAATCTTTAATCTCTAATACTCTTTATATGTTTTTCCCAATTATTTGAAGATATATGAATATTTCGTAGAGAATAAATTTGAAAAAAATTATCTTTAATTATACACTAATTTTAGCACAAATTCATTGATGCTATTGTCCGAGGTTCCACCGTCATCGACAGCTTCTTTGGCTAATTCTCTCCATTTTTTAGCATTCCTCTTCATTTCTTTTCCACGGTTTCCTTCCGTAATTTCCCGAATAGACAACTCTATCTCTTTTCTGGTCACCATTCCCTTCTCGTTGATTTTAACACGGACACCAATGCCCCATATATTTTCTACCAACATTGCATTAGTAGGCTGATCCGTCCATTGCGGTAATCCTACCATGGGGACACCCAAGCTCAACGCCTCTAGTACCGAATTCCACCCACAATGTGTCACAAAACACCCTACGGCCGGGTGTGCCAAGACATCCAATTGTGGACTCCAATTTACAACTAGTCCCTTCTCGGATGTTTCCTCCAAGAACTTGCTGGGGAGTTTCTCCTCCTCCGTCGATCTCACCACCCATAGGAAATAGCTATTGCTGTCCCTTAACCCCCACGCGAGCTCCTCCATTTGCTCATCTCCGAATACTGCCATGCTCCCAAATGATATGTAAACGACCGATCCAGGTTCACGGGTATTTAGCCAATTCATACAGGCACTATTGTTGGGTTTGTATAAGTTGAGACCATAGTTTTTATCATCCTCAATGCGCTTGTCCAAGTACATAGACGGTAGTGTTGGTCCGATCGTACTTAGAGAAAATACTTTAGCCATCCAACTCAAAACCTAATATAAATTAGTAACGAATTTAGTTAAAATCATTGTTTCAATCTCAAAATATTGCCGATATATAGGCCGATAAATATCGGCACAGATAACAAATAAATGTTTTCTTAGGCTTACCGCAACTTCCAACTTCTCAAAGGTGTTAACAAAGACAAAATCGGCTTTCTCCAAGTTTGAGAATTGGCTCGAAGCCATGTTGAAGTAAGCGGGATATGATGCCGGGGATGAGAAAAAACTTGGTAAATCTTCGAGCCTAAGCGGCGGCAATCCAGGTATTGAAACCATTGGGTCCAAAACAGGTACCTTGAGTAATCCATGATAAAAATGGTAGTAAATGTTATTTACGGTCCACGGCTGAGTAAAAAATGGTGCCCCCATTATTCCGTACCGCTTTGCTACATCCAAACCCCATGGAAAAAATGCGTCGTAAACCAAGCATTTTACGGGGGTTCCATTACTCGCTTGTTTTTCAATGAGCTTGCCTAGTGTTCTCGACCCAACAACTTCTATTTGATGAAGGTAAGCCTGGATGCTTTCGGCTTTAGCAAATCCTCCATCGTCGTATCCGTCTGAGATTGTTTCTAGTCCGACTGAGTCACAGACGAGGTGTGTGGACTTGGAGAGAAAGATGGTGGTAACGAGTGTGGCTTTTAGTCCTTTGGAAACTAAGCGTTTCGCGAATTGGCCTAGTGGGTTTATGTGGCCTTGAGCTGGATAAGGTAGTACCAAAACGTGGGGTTTCTCTTGCTTCTCCATCTTTGCTTTCGCCTTTGAAAATTTTCAAACTATGGCCACTAGGATCATGCTCTTATAGTGAGGGACATCTTTAATGTACTACACTAGTTCGATATGGATGAGCTTATGAAATATCATGTGGACCATTGAAAGAAGTGATCGACGGGCGTGGAAATTGCTGTAGACCAAATGTGGGATTGAGGATAGTTCATCCGATGATGTGCCCTAGAAGACAAGTTTGTTTGAGGTTTGATGTCATCGAATACGTAAGCAAGACAGCATTGTTTCGGCTAAGTGTGGTCCTCCCTCCTTAGCCAAGGAGATAACTTTTAGGTCGACCCAACAATTGTAGGGTGCCCTAATTAACTTTATTGTCTCGCGTGTGCCTACAATTATTTGTAAAATCCTTACCAATCTTTTCAAATACTTTAATATTTCAGGTGTTATACAAAATGTTAATAATAGAGTTGATATCTCAAGCATCGATCAAACGTTCAACATTAATTAACTTCGATTCAAGGTAGAATGGAGTTTGGTATTATGCGTAAAATCATTTGTTGCAAGTCTCGGGTTTGAATTATTATTTCCTGTCTTCAATTTTGGGAAAACGGAAAAACAAGTCTTCAAGTTATACTTACAGGAATCTTTACAGGGCTCTTGATCACGGTATTTGAACACATCATTGCATGATAAGCTTCATCTGAGACTTGAAGGAATGCGGAAACTGATTCTTTGCTTCATATATGAGTGCTTATGGATTATTTGCAAATTAGGTATCGTCTTGTTTTTATTGTTTCCCCTCTATTTAGTTTCCTACAATTATGTTACCTTGAAGAGAAGCGAAAAAAAAGAGAGTGTAGGTTCATACAATTGTTTGTATCCAGCTTAAATAAACAACAATACTGACATTTGGAGCAACAATGAGATCAGAGGAAGAATCCTGCCATAGAACAAAAATCAAGAGCAGCTTTAGTTAAGGAGCACATTGGTAGGAGGGATTAAGAGGAAAGACCTTATAAATTGAGATACTCAAGCCATTAATAGTGCACAATTCCTCGTTATACTGCGCATTCCCTCTTTTTCACCATGGTAAATTTTTTTGTCAACCAAGTAAAGAGATAAGTCATGTGTTTTAGCCTTAAGTTGAAGAACACGTTTATGATGTTTTTTATTTGAGAGAAATCGAAGCTTATTGTTACAGGACGTGTTTTTTCTGCTTAACTTATGTATTATATAATATGCTAAATGCACATGTTTTAGCCTGGTGATAGTCAATCTTTACAATTTTTCATGTTTTACATTTATATCTGGTTTAATACTTGATTCACGATTTAGCCATTGGAAACGTAAATTGTGCGAAACCCTAAAAATACAATAATAGTTTACTGAATTAGACTCGTCATACAGGGAAACTTTCAATAAAAGTTAGTATGCAATAAAAATGATAAGAGAAATCAGCAAAAATATGAATTTACTTACCAAATATGTATAAAATAGTTGTTACAATACAACCCACATTAATTTGTTGTCTTAATCTTCTTGTACATGTTCTTTTTAATTTTCTCTATAACGAATAAGTTGTTACATAAAGAGCCTACAAACTCGAATATTAGCAAACAAATATAGGTGAAACATTCTCACTTAATCATCCGCCTTTCCACTGAAATGAAATTGGGATTTCGAATTACTGTAACTAATAGGATGAAAAGCTGAAACCTTCCTTCATTAGTGGAATTCAGCTCAAACTTCTGAAATGGGATGCAGGTTCGGTGAAGAACATATTGATCAGTTCAAGATGATAACAATGTGGATAGGCACAATATAGCATCACGAAACAAAATAAAATAAAATAGAGTGACATAAAAGAAACCAAAATAACAAAGCTACAAAATAAACCAAAATATATTAGAATAAGATAAAAGTGACCAAATTTTTCTGTAAGAGTGCTCCAAGAATAATGTGTTTGCATATCAATGTAAATGTAAGAATGATTAGTGTGAGTTGGATACAAAATACAATTACAACATCAAAGATCCAGCTTAGAAGAATCTTTCTCATGATGAACATAAGCCATCTATATAAAACGGAGTTAAAACCTACGACAATGTACTTAGAAAAGAGTCGAACTGAACCGTAACCACCTTTTCGTTGTATTTCATAAATAATTTGATTTGAATTGTACACATTTAATAATTTAAAATAAGACCAGACTACCCTTTACTTGATCTAATCGAATCCCTTACTTCAGCCAATTAAAGCACTTACAAAACCTTAGCAAGAAATTTATTTAGCAGTTTCAGTGCAAATGCCTAGTAAACGCGTTGTTGGGTAGCATAATCAAATGTAAACCATGCGCAAAACATATTGGACAAAAGTTATAAAAATAGTAAGCCTTACCTTAAGAATACATCCAGCCCCAGTGAGAATATTCTGCGGCTTGATACCACGATGGATGATACGGTTGGAATGTAAGGAATCTAATCACTCACCTGAAAATTATCAAAAGTAAATAATAAAAAATTGAGTTTGAATGTAAAGTAATGTTATTATGCTAGAAATAATAACCAAACCAAACACCCAAAATCGTAAATCATAAAACATTCAATAAAAGGGATGAAGATTTTAGATTTTGAGGGAGAGGGAGAGGGAGAGAGAATTGCTTGAATCTCTCAACAACTGGTTTATTAGCTTCTTCGACCTCTTCCCATGTTTAAGAATCTCTCAAACCATACACTCATTATGTATCCAATACATCCTGCATCATAACCATATTCTCCTTCTCACCCAAAACCCCATACCTTACCCTCCTTAGCTCCTGCATATGACCTCCAACACCCAAAATCAAACCTAAAGTGTCATAACATAAGTACCTGCTTCGCATGATATCCAGAACACAACTAAATGCTTATCAACATCATACTTCATAAGATTACTCTAATAAATAGTTCTAATATGAAGCTGACGCTTCACAACATAAATAAGCGGTGGGCGCTGAAACACAACACCCGTAAGCATCTCTAGTGTTCTAGACCCCTTAGCAATACCAGATACCGCCGAATGAAGCCTAGCAATACAGACAGCTGAATGAAGCCTAGCAATACATACACTTTTTTGTAGCCCCTTAAGTTGGGAGTTCACAAGACGAGTAGCAATATCAATACAAAAAATGAGATTACCAGTCACTTTGGGATCAAGAGTGACATTGTAACCAGTCTTATCGACTCGAAAAATATGCTTAATCCAAGTAACAACCTCATGTGAAGATTAGTTTGCTGGTTTATCAAGAGTAATGATATCATACCTGATGTAGATGTAGGTCACCTTCTTCAAAGTATTTGATCCCAATGCCCGAAGCGCCCTGTAAAAATTCATCCAAACCCCACTAAATCATATACAAAGCATACGTTGTTTCTCATAAATATTCAATTATTTTGGGGCAAATTATACTCACATATGTACCTTGTATTGAACAAGTTGTGCACCCCTTCATGTTGTTCAATGATGTATTATGAAATCATACCACACACAGCGATACGCCCGTGATTTCTCATATTGAGCAGGACGGCATCAAACATCTTACCTCCAACATTTTCAAAGTATATATCAATGTCTTTAGGAAAGTACCTGAAAGATCCAAAAAACGATAGAAACCGTCAGAGGTGACATCGCTTGGCAAATATTTTCGAAGTGGAGTGTTAATTTTCTCTCCTTCAAAAATAGTATTCCAAGTTGGGAATATAGAGTTGTATTATTCAAGTTGCAAGGAGATGTTGGTAACATCTTCTGATTCTTGCCCCTCGGGTACAAGTAGGCATTAGCAGTACCAAGTGGATCACAGACTTTGAAGTAAAAAGATGGATTATGGATGGATTAGAATGACTGTAAATTTATAAGAGAACAAAAGCCCACATAAATACAACTAACTGCAAAGACTATCAATTGTCAAAGATTAACAAAAGAAATATAGTGTTAACATATGTCCAAGATCTTCTAGTGTAACTATAGTCACTAACATTTTCAAAGCTGCATCCAAATCATGTTCTTCTTTATAATTGAATGAAGGCATCATCAAAACCGAACTTGTTCTTCAGTAAATCAACCTTGATTGCATCAACCAAAAAGCAAAACAAGACTAAGCAAACTTCATTCATAGAAATCTATGATCCATGGATTTCTTTTGTAGTCTTGAACTTCTTCGCCAAAATGGACATACTTGTACACATACATGGCTAACACACTTTCGACACCCTTCACGAGGCCCACATGAAAACAACTTATGGGATCTTTCTTCTTGGGGTATGATACCATTACCATGAATATCATGTATAAAGAGATACGGGCAACTCCAATATTGACAACAACATCTGCATCTGAATGGGAAATTAAAAATTGAAATTGTGCCCATCCATTTAATCTTAAATTAAGAACCACATTTCATGTTGTTACAAGTGCTGGATTTTTATGTGAAGGATATCCAAAAAACATAATCCCTTAAATCATCTCTTTGTTGGCCTCAAATGTGACAAACTATCACGAAAATGCATGAGTCCAATCTAAATTTTTCTTCCAAATTAAAAGTTAATGTTGGTTAAGTTGGCTGAGCTCCCAAGTTTTTGACTTACCCCTTTCATTACAACTAAAGATTTCAGACATTCTTTGGTTAGGTTATACATTTCAAGATTGAGATTGTCAATAACAATATGTATAAAATTACAGCAGACGCCTAAATCAAGGTGGGTCACTTTGAAACAATTTCATTAGATGCCAGATCTATTAGTATTGGTGGTGATTCTATGAGGTTCAGATGATTTGCTTGAATTTGCAGTTAGGGCCACTTGCAACATCCTTTTTAACATTAACTGTAACTGAGTTCTAAGTCTAGCAGTTATCTCAGACTCATCGTTGCTCAAAGAATTTGCATACAGTTCTACAAGTACAAGACGACCTTCAAGTAGGTGACATAGTGCGGGCTCAATCATCTGCAATAGTAACAAGTGAAAATATATTAGAGTATCTCCAGTAACAATGGTAAAATTTCTAAGGAAACCACAGAAAACAGTTTGCAAAAACTATTAAAAAAGATCTAACTAAACATAATATGAAGTGATATTACTAGTTTCTGTTCACTGTAAACGGCATGGATCATTCTTAATATTGTGTTTTACACTAAAATTAGAGTCTAATCCGACTCAACTGCGAATAGGAAAGTTAGAACTTAGAACCAACTTTAAAGTCTACATTTTCTGGAGCAAAATGTATTAAATTGGGTTCAAAATGCATATATGATAACATTGTGATTCCCATAATTTTAGTTGAATCCAAGCCGTTTAAGATTGGAACCGCACAGGCCACAAGTATATAAAAGAAAATAGAACAATAAAAGGTAAGAAGAGGTTAGAAACTTATAATCGTGCTCCCTGCAACAAACAAACTTATATATCACTGCATAACCATATTAACTGAAAGGAAAGTTGAGAGAACATACAGTGTTTGAATGAAAAGAGTCTGAGAGCTTCTGTACGAGAGCCGATTGTTCAATCAGAATAGTTAGGTACATGACTGGATGGGTCTTTGGGCCATAAAAATCTATTAACTTCTGCCAGTTCCTCTCAGCCTATGAAGCACATTGCTTAACCCTCTGTAATATGTTCTCCATTCTGGATGATTCAAAATCATGCAAGAACTTCAAGCAACAATCTCTATGATAACAACCTAGTTGAAAATAAGCGCAAACGGCCTCCTGCTTCCGTAGATCTCCCAGTGATTCATACGTAGATAATGCCTCCCTTATGGCATCATTTGCTAAAATCGCGTGCTTTTTAAGTTCCTTCCTCGCCCTTCTATCACGAGATCCATTTTTACAATCCTCCGCAGAAATATCTTCTCTCGCTAAAAGCCTGCCGAGCCTTAAATAGGTATTAACATATTGGGTATACACATTGTTCCTCAAATTGTTTGATAAGCCGACTGAATCTTCAATTGCATTTTACTCTAACCTCGCTGCACAATAGTACTTTAGGGATTCACAGTATTCCAGTTTTGCAGTCTCAAGAGCTTGGTTGTATGCTTTCTGGAAGAATACAGGTGTTTTGAGATTTCCCATCTTGCATACCATTTCTTCAGCCAGTGCTCTTCTACCCTGACCCAGACTACAATTAATCAATATAATGTTTGTATGGTCAGAAACTTCTCTAAATGCTACTATAGCATCTGGAAACACAAGTTCAGCTTTGTCTAACATTTTTCTCTCAAGCCTGTTTCTTCCCAGCTCGTTACAGGCCCATCCTTTCTTTTTCACAACTGAAAAAAGCTCTGTTGAATCAGCATGAAGTTTGCTTAACGTTTTTATGGCTTCGTTATAACAAGTTACGGCAGCTGGGAGATTGTAATCAAGATCTCCTACTGTAGGACCATTCAGAAATCTGAAAATACCCCCAGATTTTCCCTTAAAGGCTTCTTTCCCACCATCAAGTCCTCCAAAATTAGTAGCTGGAGTGGTAATGGTTTCACCAGTCTTATCAACTTTTGTCTTAGATGATTGAACATGAGAATCACTTTTTCTCATGTCTGAATATCCACCTTCACGGCCATTTGCATTTTCCACTTCTAAGCGACCATTTGTTCTTTTAACTGATCTTCTTCCATAAGCTTGTGGACGCACAGGTCCACTGCTACTACTTGCATTATTACGGCTACTTGCTCTATCACTCTGGCAGCTACAGTTTATCAAAAGAACACATGCTGCAGTTTTGTTTAAACTGCCCCAACTTTTTTTTAGCCTTTTTACCTCTTTTTCAACTTCAGATGAAAGAACCAACTCACTACTACACGGTTTCTTATCTGGTTGAACGGATAACTTTGTTCCTCTCATAATGTGAAAATCATCGTAGACATCTCCCAAAAGTGTCCATGCATTGGCCCAGAATAGATAAGTAGAAGAGAATCTATCAATGGATACATGAATATGGGAGGAACTCATATCTCGCTTTAATGTTTCATTATCCAATAATAACCCCTCTGTCCCGCTACTAACCATAGTCGAGATAAACTGTGCATCATCCAGATATCGAGGCATTGATCCATAAATGGAACATGCTAAATTGACAACTCTAAGAACTCGATGTAATTGACCATCCTCCTTATAAGCTTATCCAAGAGCTAAATAGGATTCTCCAAGCAAGAGAACTAGTTTCCATAACTTATGGTCCATCTTAGATCTTGGAAGCCACTCTCGAATATCACAGATTTCAATACAATCAGCATCACCACAAACACATACAGAAAATTGGATAGGTGGTGAAGACCTATCACAACTTACCTTCCTATGACCCACCTGTTCATCTGCACTTTGTAGTTGGCGGTTCCATCGGAGAGATTTGATAGCTTTAGATACATGGTGTATTGCAGCTAGCTTGGAGGTGACTGGATTAGTAACAGTTTCAACAACATATGTAGTTTCAGGAATCTGAAATTCTGTCATTGTATCCGCATCCCTTGAACTAGGTTCAATATCTTTTAGATCTCCTAACGTTCTCGCAGTAGATACACTTGTTTTAAATGTATTCTCTGCAAGTACCTCCTCTGATTCCTCGAGAATATGTTTATTTTTCCCGGTGTGTCTTCCTCTGCAACTTCAGAGTGTGACTTATCATCTAAAACTGATTCAGACAAATCCATAGGGAAGTCTGAGGATTCATCCTCTACGTCAGTGACTCTAGCTTCATATTCCAACAAAATATATTCGGATGTCAAATCCAACTCCTTGTAACATTTCAAGATCAGCCTTGCGAATTGTTCATGAGCAGATGCACGGAGTACCTGTTTTAGAACAAAATTCATTGTATGTTTGATTATATAATTAGTTTTATAAGTTCAAAAATCAAGAGAAGGAATATATCAATAAATTTACCAGACAATCTTGTTCATCTAAGATTTCAAGACATTTCTTGAAAAATCTTCCACACTTGGCTCTACTACTAGGTGCCTGCAGCAATACCCAACATCCTTCAGCTACATATAACAAGGTCTTTATGCATAGCACCAAGGAAAAAAGTATATTCACATACCATAGAAAGTGATAGCCTATGAGCAAAACGGTATAAGAGAATCCCCAAAGAAAATAGTGAATCCCTTCTTCCCTAATGCATCAATGATGGAAGAGAGCTTGAACTGTTATCATGTTATCATGTTCTTCAGATGAATGGCTCTTAGGAATAATGGAAAGATCAAATAGTTGAATTATGTCCTCTCCAGCATCTTTATATAGCTGCAATTACTCATAATCAAATATGTTATTGCCAAGTGAGAACGAGGGAGTAAATATCAAAATCGATCTATATAATAAAGACCAAGGCTAGATACTGATGCACCTCGATATATAGGAAGATATATGTAACCTTTCAACATTTTGATGAAAAATTAGAATTTCAAACTTATCAGCCGAGATACTACTTACAATAAAATAAGTAGGATTGTTACTGGTTACAAAACAAAAAATGGTATCATACTACTTCAACTAATATATTATTATGAATTTTGTATTCAATTTATTTTAGAACATATGCAGCTGATAGATCGTTTAAGTTGCATATAATTTTGATGTATGAGTGTCAATGAATATTCTTAAACAAAGTGAGAGTAACCTAAAATAGGGTAATTTTCAATAGATGAGATGAATAACAAGCAATACCCAGTAAGCACCAGGATCTTGTTTGCAGTTGTCCTGAAGGAACCTCAATACTGATAGACCATTTTCTTGGACAACTTGAGGATGAAATGCAGGCGTACCATCCTCTGAGATGCCTTTAAGCAAGAATATATCATCAGTTTTTAAAAGCTCATATCCTTTAACAACTCCATTTTGATGATAACAGATAGCCAATTCAGGAACACTGGCCATGATATTGTCGAGCCAGGCTTCAAGCAACGTTAATGGAGTGACCTAAATAAAAAACCAACATAAGGAAGACTAAATAGATATATATAAAGAATCAAACTCGACGTATAAGTACTAGTATAACATTGTATCACCAACCTGTGTTTGCGACGTCTCACAAATGCAAGCTAACAAAAACATATTTCTCGTTACTGAAAAGGAGCAAATCACTTCCTAGAAGCATACGGAAGTTGTGAAATTGCCAAAATAATACCCTCAGAAAGCCGTTGTTACCAACTCTCCTATATTTTTCTGACTCCTGCATTGCGCTCCTTGAGTTCTCTCCAACTTCTAATGACTTCTCGACATTATCACGCCCGCTATTTCCTATTTTCTGCTTATTTTTCCTAAAGCTATCATGATCACCTTGTGCTGGATGCTGACCATCCATAGACTTGTAATGTCTAGGTAAAATGGTAGAGTTTGACTGCTCTTCAGCCGGGGCATATCGATCTGGAGGACAGTCACACGCCCCCACTCTTACTGAATGCATAACGAAATTAGAAAACAGAGATTGATCCACACTTTTTGGTTGGCTTTTATGTCTTCTAACAAAGTTTTCTCCCTCGTCAATGTCAGGCTGTATACTAAGCAACTTAATTTATATATTTCTTCCGAGTAGCAGAAACTTTAAACAAAATCCTCAAAAGAAAATAAGAGTTTACTCAAATAGTTGTATTTACTAGTTTAGATTTGTCAGGGTGACGAAAATAAGAAGGCATCTCAAGAACGCCGTTTCCGATTTGGGAGACATTCAAAATGGTTACATCAGTGAGATACCACTCTAGATGGCAACCGCCTCTACAAACAAATATTTGCCTCCAAAGAACAAATGTTTTAAGTTTCAGAATTATCAGTTTTTGCAACACCAGGAAGTGCTTTTCATGTTTCAAACATTTTTCACAACATTCTTGGAGATACTCTAGTCAAATTAACTAAACTGTTAATTACAACATACCCTGTATTCAGGACAAGAGCCTGTCCAATACGATGAACTGTGATGGATATCCGAGCCTTGGAGTAACGCATCTTGAATATTTGCTTCAAAATATCAGCAGGACCGACAACATCTATTTCATCTCCGTACAGTGCAAGACCAGATACAGCAAGCGCCTCACATTTTCTTGCAAGATTTTGATTAGTAGTAGCACTAGTCTCCCAATGTAAATCTGCAAAACGAAAAAAATAAATCCTCTATCATCAGATGTTGACATGATTAAATAGATACATCTCATCGTTAAGTTACAAGACCGTGGATTTTAGTTACATTACATATTTTCATTAAAGTGGCCCTTGCTTATGAATAATTGAAATCAATTCATTTTTATTATAGGAAAACATCCAAATGCTGGCGACGACAGCCACTAATAAATCCTTTAATCGTCTCTGTCGTCCTCCATGGGAAGCCTGCTCAATCCCATAAAGCACCAGCAGTGTAACTTGCTAGCATCACCCTCCCCCATGATTAATTCTATTTTTCCAGGTTAATATAAACTCCAGCACTAATTAGATAAAAGATGTCCTTGTCGTTGAGGAAAAGAGGGAATCTCTTACTAATGAATATGCAGGAGGCAAGAAGTGTATAAAAAAGGAGTTGTGGCATTAGCCTCCAACGATATTGACCCATAACTCATGGCCCCAGTACAAAATCGTTTCACAATCTCAGTAGCAGGCTCCACTTCCTCCAAAGGAAATTTGACATCTGCCTCTTTTAACTTCAACATACCACACAAATTACAGGTCTTATTCAGCTCTTGTATATGCTTGGAGTAATCTTTATAAGAAGCCACAGTTTTTTCTAGCAGCCTCTTGTAATTTTGCTATAGCAAATGAGTCATTGAGATGCACTTCCCCACCTTTCCTCCAGTGATAATCTCCAGTATTAGGCAACGCATTTGCATCGGCACTTCCAAGAGGCAAACTTCGACTAGGAAACGCCAGTTCATGCAAACTAAGTACATCGCTAGCAAGCATATCGAATGTTGCACCCTCAACTCTGCTTGGTGTGCCACTAAAACACCTCTGAATCACTTCAAATGAGAGACCAAGAGCTTCAAATATTTGAGCGTCCTTGTAGGAAGCCAAGGTAGATATCCCCAACCTCAACAAAAAAATCTCAAATCAAACCTAGAAATCACCAAAACCCCCAAATCAGAAAACCAATGTGCCATAACCTACAAATCAGGTATTAAACCCCCAAATCAGAGCAAATCAGACAGCCGAATCGTTGAGAAATCGCAGCCGAATCGTTTAGAAATCGAAGATGAAGAATTGAAATTTTGGTGATCTCCTTCAAAGTCTAAATCGAGATGTTTGCCATACTATTTGGCGTTTAGGCTTGTATTTGGGTTTCCTACTATACCCTTTTCGTATATATGAAATGTTGTGGGTTGGACTTCCATAAATATCCCTTATTTGATAACGTAATTACGATTGAGATGCCTATTTTCCATCCATAGATTTGGTATATACGAAATAGGGGTATTTTAGGATTAAATAAATTAAAAGAATAGACGAAATTACCCCCACGATCTAACGGCTGTTACAATTTCGTGTATTTATATTTTTAACCTAAACCCTTAATTTTCCTCAACATGTGGAGGGTAAGAGGATTAACGGCCGAGACTGATTTTCATGGCATAACTATTCCTTTAGTAGTATATATCTGTTTTGTTAGTTTGTATTTAATTTTCGATTTTTTTTTATAGTTATTTACGAAGAATGTTAAGCTAAACCTGTTGTGTGTACTGTTAGCGACCCAACCCCAGTTGTTCCTATCGAATGTATAATATATCGCCGTTATCACGTTGGTGTACAATTTTCAGTAGAGAACATTACGATAATTGAGACATGGAAATGTCCGAAGATCACTATGATGATCAGTCCGATGAAAGAAGGTGCATCCATGTGTCATCATAAACATAAGCAAGACCAGGTTGTTTTGGCTTTCATACAAGGAGGCCTTGATAAGGATACATTTTTACGACATTTTTAAAGGAAGATGTATGGACTTATCCCTCGAGCTGTGATATCATCGAGTTAGTACCATGCCAGACTCACGCAATATACACGTGACATACACTATCAAGCAACGACACCTGGACTACGAACTGAAGAAGAATGTGGCTCGAGCACTCCAAATATAACAAAACAAGTCAAGGACATCTGTCTCCCATGAACTAGCAGTTATAGGTTTAACTACCACTTACCCCCATTTTCAGGGGAATGTGCTTGCACACGAAAACGAACTGAGGATGAGGTCTATAAAAGGAATAAGATAAAGAGGAATTAGAGACCAAGTTTTTCTGGCTCAAGAGATCGTAACTTGAAATCAAAATATCAATCTCAAGCAATAAAGCTACAGTTACTAAATTCTTAAGTCGAGGTCATGATTTTTACCTATTCAAAGGTTTCCACGCTAACCACTTGTGTCATTTTTATAATATTGGTTATTCTACTTGTGTCACAGGTACATTTGGTGTAAGAGCTTATTCGAGATATTCCGAAATTAGGCCCTTACATTTGGTGCCGTTTGTGGGAAAGAAGACATTTCCACAAAATCCTAAGGCAGACAATTACTCAATGATCAATTTTTAATCATGGTGACTTTTAAACGATCAGCCGCAAAAGTTCAGCATGAATTTGCAATAGAACCTGATTAGTTCGCAGAATTAAAGACAAACCTTGAAAGTACTACAAGACAATCAGCAGATTCAGGCACCCCAGGAACAAGAGGCCATACCAGCGACTTCCAGAATTTTAACACGGGATAGGTTGGGGCCTCGAGACATAACTAGCAGAGGAACTTCCAGGCATCAACGCAATGATCCGCACATACCGAAAGCCTCAATTCATCTGGGACGAGAAGATTAGTCTGAAGTTAGCAGGGGATGCATGCACTAAAGGCATCTAGTAGAGGAGCCACGACCTCCATCTAGGGTGCCAGTTCGTGACCGTTTGAGTGAGGGAGCTGGTAATCATAATCCTTAACCTACACACCAAACAGTTATAACACCACGTTAGTACGTCACATAGGAATATATGGATCAGCGAATCAAGGAGTTGATAGAAGCTCAAGCTCTTAGCAGTAAGGATGAATTTATCAAATTACAAGGTAGTCTGATTGCCAAGAGTTGTTTGATATGGAAGTACCAACAGGTTTTCATATTCCCAAAATACGATAGCACAAGGACACTGATCTTAAAGAACATGCCCAACAATTTCGAAATTTTTTGGGATTGTATTCGAACTTGAACCACATCCTTTGTCAACTCTTCACTACTAGTCTCCAGGGGGAGCCACTCTGATGGTTCCATTCTCTACCCAAAAATTCAATCCTCACATTCGACCAGTTACAAAAGAACTTCGTCAAGACATATGTTCATAACAGGGACATGGAAGAAAATTTATACACTTTTATCAGTCTCAAAAAGTCGCAGGAGGAGAAGCTCGAAGTCTCTGCAAATAAATTTCTGGAACTTGCTCGAAAGGTTGATAATCTTGACCAAAAGGCAGTTGTTTCTACATTTACCAATGTACTACAGATCGATTATAAAGTAAAAGAGCATTTGTTCCTGAACAAACCCTCGACTTTGGAAGACATGATTATAAAGGTCAATGGGTATATTGACTTAAAAAGAATGATGTTCAAAAGGCATAAATCTACTAAAAATGTCTTAGCCACGAAGGGTCAAAACATAGATAGAGATAGTGAACACAAGGATGGCCAGGGTGATAAAAAGTGAGCTAAAACAAATATATAGGTAAATCAAGGAAAGGAAACCTATTACCCAAACCAATCCTTCCAAAGATGAATGTCAGGACCTCAGCGACCTATCCTACACTGGTAAAAACAAATTCTTCCGTGTGGCTCAACCTCTAGACTAAATCAATGGAAAGCCGCATTGTATGCATCATAAGGTAATATATCATGAAACTGACAACTGTTATGCCGTACAAAGTTGTTATAGTATATTTTCAAAGACGAGAGAATGCACGAGTACATTATTGATCTAGAAGGATATACGAATGGAAGCTTTAAAAAACAGATCAAAGTAATACATGTCGAAGATCAATAAAAAAAAAACACGTATACCACATCTACCGCAGCCACATGATCGAAATCTACCAGATCAACAATTCAACTAGATTTAAGAAAAGGAGCTTAACAGAGTGCTGCAACCTCACGGTTTAGGATAAATAAGTTAAACTTTTTTACAAATCAAACAATTGACGAATTGGAATTTCATTCGAAGATTGCGATATAGGTCATGTCAAGTTCCCACATCATGACGCACTAGTTATCATGCTTAAGATGAAGAAGTTTGTCATGCATACTATAATGCTACATACATGCAGTGGTATTAAAATCCTTTTTAGAGCGCAATCGAGCAAATGGGACTAGCAGACAAAGTTATACCCAAGTGATATCGATACTTGTGGTTTTTATAGATCTAAAGAAGAGCAAGTAGGGAAGATCATCCTGCCAATCACTGCTGGACCCACTACTCTCGACGTTACTTTCTACATCATCAATATAAAATCCCAATACCTGGGGATAATGGACCGTTAATGGTTATAAAACATGGAAGCGATCCCATCCACATACCATCAGGTACTACGTTTCAAATACAATGATGGCATATATAAGATCAAAGGAAGTCAAAAGCTCTCTCAAGCTTGCGAAAATACAGCATCTGCCATACTAGACACATCCGACAGATTTGCTGCATAGCAATTACAGAAAGTTGATCACGCCGAGGATCAGCCTTCTACAGTAGAACCTACTAAGTATATTGAGATCGATGGACATAGCAGGGGTACATATATTGGTACCAAGCTTATCCAACAGGAGAAGGAAGCTCTAATATATTTCTTAAAGATGAACAAAGACGACTTCACATAGACTTTTCAAAAAATACCAGGAGTTGACCCATCAAAGACATGTCATAAATTGAGCATTATTGATAAAGTTACGAAAATTAAACAGAAATAAAGGAGACTCTCACCTCGTCTCAGAGATGATATCAACAGAGAAATTGATAAATTGATCGAGGTCAGATTCATTTGAGAAGTAAAATACCCGGATTGGATCTTGAACATTATAGCAATTCCAAAGAAAAATTGAAAAGTCTGAGTTTGTGTAGATTTTACAAATCTAAACAAACACACACCGAAAGACAATTTTCCTCTTCCCATAATTCATTAAATTCTTGATACTACAACAGGTCATGAGAAACTATCTATTATGGACGCTGCTTCAGGATACAACCAGATACCCCTCTTAAACGAAGATTAAGAAAATACCACCTTCATCACTGAAAGATGACTCTATTGTTACAAATTCATGGCTTTCAGACTGAAGAATGATGGAGCAACCTATCAAAAGCTAGTGATAAGTATGTTCAAGGAACACTTGGGGAAGACCGTTGAAGTATATATTGGCGATAAGCTCTGCAAAGGCTTAATGAAGGAAGATAATATACATCTCGATACAGTCTTCAGCATACTACAATCATACAGAATGAAACTCAATCTAGATAACTATCAATTCGGAGTACACTAAGGCAAGTTCCTAAGACATCTAATCAGTAAGAAAGGGATCGAAGCTAATCCAGATCAAATTCGAGCTCTAATCAACATGCCATCTCCACAAACAAATAAAGATGTATAGAAGCTCGCTAGAAAAATTATAACTATCAGCAGATTCGTCTCCAAGTCTTCAGATCGATGTCGATGGTTATTCATGTTGCTTCGTGGATCTACCAAAATGGGCAAAGGTCGACCAAACGAGGAGATCGAATGGACAGAAGAATGTGAAGCAGCTTTCCAAGTACTTAAAATGTATCTTGGGAAGTCTCCCATAATGAGCACTCCGATCAAGAATAAGGAATTAATCATCTACCTCGCCATTATAGAAAACTCTCTAAGCACTGTCCTCTTACTGTTAGAAGGAAAAATTGAGAAGCTAGTATATTTCATAAGCCACTGCAGTATTCAGCACTACCCTCGTCATGAGTTTTCCTGCAGGAAAACCTCATTTTGATGTCATTGAGAGTAACATCTGCTCCAACTGGGGTCTCATGGCAGTCCCTAAGGTTACAGTGCTTGATTTCAGGCATATTATGGTAAAAATGACATCTGAAAGAGATGTCACAAGGGCCCTCTATCGAGAGTCAAGACAAATCAAAGATTTTTCCTTCAAGTTGGCTTGATGGACGATCGAGTTTGACCCCAAAAAAGACTCCCCATTTTCTCCGGTATGGATTCACTTTCCAGGTTTAAAGCTCTATCTACAAAACAATGGGATTGTCAAAGAATTGGCTGGCCTCATTGGCAAATACCTTATCATGGATACGACAACACTAAGCCTCACTAGGCCGAGTACGGCTAGGGTTTGTGTTGAGGTCAATCTCACAAAAGACCTTCCAATGAAAGTGGGGCTTGCTCTCACAAAATCATTTATCTTGGACCAAACAGTGCCTAAGTTCTATACACACTGTTGCTTACAAGGCCACAACAAGACCAACTGCACTAAGCTCAACCCCATAGTTCATCAAGACAAGAGGGAGGAGACTAAACAACGTACAGAAACAATGAGAAATTTAACTGTTCCAAAGGACGACACATCAAAGTTTAACAGTGTCGTAACTCAAATGGGCACAACTAGGATTGGGTCAACATCCAGCAGGGAATAACTACAGGTCATCGATCACGCTCAGTACCAAGCTGGGAAGACTCTACCCACGGTAACAGAAGTGGTTGACAAAGTAGTCGTTGAAAAGGATAATACTTTGGTACCTCAGGAAAGGGATAATCAGATTGTGGAAGCATTCGCAACGGTTACTGTGGCAAACAAGCTCATATGTATGGAAAGAATTGGGGCTGAGGGAGAGGTTACAGCAACACACAGCAAAGAGTTCGAACGTGGTTTTTACTCTGACATTGAGCAGTATGGTGAGGCAGGTTGCAAAGATTGGACTTCGATAAGGAAGGTGCGATCAAAGCCATAAAAGATTCCTCTAAGCATGGCCACAAGGAGCAAGGATGCTCGACAACCCCGCAAGTTTTATGGGTAACGGACCGCTATTAGTCTGGAATTGTAGGGGAATCGACAACGCCAAGACAATGAACCATCTGAGAAGGATCATGCAACAACACAAAATCTCCATTGTGGTATTGCTAGAACCTTTTTTAGATGTCTCACAAATCGATAACATATGTAGTCTTATAAAATGTAATTCCTTTTTGTCCAACCAAGACCAGAATGGTAAAATATGGATTTTCTGGAAACAAGATTATGAAGTAACGATTTTATCTTCTTCTAATCAATTTATTCACAGTAAGATGGCTTTCAATAACAACTGGGGTACACTGGTGACTCTTGTTTATGCTAAATCCACGAGTATTGAACAACGACCTCTGTGGGATGGCATTTATATGCTTGCACAGTCCATAACGACACTTTGGTGTGTAATAGGGGATTTTAATACAATCCGATATCAAGCAGAGAGGCTAGGTGGTCATAGAATTCTCTACAGAGAGGTCGAAGAATTTGAAAATATGGTACAAGCTGTAGGGTTAATGGATACTAGGTTCTCGGGTTCGGGATACACTTGGTACAACAATCAGCAGGGCTTGTCTCACCAATGGGCACGTTTGAATAGGTCGTTCGTCAATGTTGCGTTCATGACTGGATTTCCGGTACATAAGATCAACCACCTAGCGCAGGTATGTTCGGATCATTCCTCACTTCTTCTAACATTCACGAATAATGCTTACCGAGGCCCTCGACAGTTTAAGTTTCTGAAAATCTGGACAACCTACACCACGTTTCATAAGCTCATAGAAGACACGTGGCCATCGGGGGTTTTTTGGAAACTGTCTATCTTCATTTGCATACAAACTAAAAGTGGTAAAGTCAGCCTTACGTAAGTAGAATATGACAGTTTATGGCAATGTTATGCAGAACATCAAGTTGTTGGAGGACAAAATTACAGAGCTGGACTTCCTATTACAGAGTGGTTGTGATGAACAGGTTAGTGCAGAACTGTGCAATGTACAGAGAGAGCATGCTGATATGTTACATAAAGAGGAGATCTTTTGGAGAGAGCAATCCTGGGTGAAATGGATTTAAGCAGGGGACGCGATTACCCAGTTCTTCTACACGGTAACTCAGATAAATAGGAAAAAATCATTTCTGTCAAATTTCATATTACCAGATGGTACCCAAACACAAGATATTAGTATGATTCATGAAGCAGCAATATCCTACTTTAAGGAAGTTTTAACTGCATCTCAGACCCAGATAGATCTCGAGCTACTGAATTGTATTCCCAATGTCATTACTAAAGATGAGAGTAACTGCATTAGAACACCACCCACCATGGAGGAGCTAAAAGCTATTGCATTTAGTATACCGATTGACAGCGCTCCCGGAAGTGATGGTTTTTCTGCAGGTTTTTTTACAGCATACTGGGATATTATTAAGGATGACTTACATGAAGCAGCTAAAGAATTTTTCAATGGGGCACCTCTATCCCAATTCTATACCTCAACATGCCTGACCCTAATCCCCAAAATTGAGGTGCCTATAACATTGAGAGACTATAGACCAATCAGTCTATGCTCGGTGGCCTATAAGATCTTTGCTAAAGTCATTGCTACTAACTTGAGTGCATTGTTACACAAGATGATCTCAGGAAACCAGGGAGCATATATATAAGGTAAGGACATCAGTGAGACCATCACTCTTGCGCAAGAAATGGTGGGGGACTTACATCGCAAAGTCCGAGGCAATAACGTTATGATAAAGGTAGACATGACCAAGACGTACGACCGATTGGACTAGTGATTCCTCAGGATGGTTCTTGGCAAGTTTGGATTTAGCAGCACATGTGTAAATCTCATCTCACAATGTGTCAAAACACCCTGGTTCTCAGTTGTGTTACAAGGACTATTCAAAACTTTTTTCAAGTCTACAAGAGGGGTGCGATAAGGGGACCCTATCTCGCCGTTGTTGTTCATCATTGCGGAAGAAGTATTATCTAAGTGGTTAGCGAAGAGCTTTGAAGTCGGGCAGATCGGGTACTTTAAAACATCTAGGGGCTACCTTCCAATCACACATCTGCTGTGCGCGGATGACTTTATTGCATTCCTTAATGGAAGCCAATACTTTATCAAAGGACTGTTGAAGTTTTTGAACCGATATGAAGCTTGCTCAGGGCAGCTGGTCAGCAAAGTGAAAAGTGAAGTCTATGTGCATCATAGTACAAGAGCAAGTCAGAAACAAATCATTCAAACCAGTAGTGGTCTCCAACACAGGCTCTTTCCCATGATCTACTTGGGGGCTCCCATAAGCTATCGTAAGGTACGGTTCTCCCACTTTGAAACCCTCATCTCCAAAGTCCAACAGAGAATTGAAGGTTGGCATGGAAAGCTCCTATCCCAAGGAGGAAAGCTCATTCTGATTAACCACGTCTTGAACTCCATACCTATTCACCTCCTAGCTTACATCAACGTCCAAAAATTGGTTCTTCGCAAACTTGAGAGCATGTTCTCCAACTTCTTTCGGGGAAAGTTTGAAGGCAAAAACACGAAATACTGGGTATCATGGGATGACATATGTCTACCCAAAGAGGAAGGTGGACTAGGCATATGGAAGCTAGATGATATAAAGCATAGCTTGTAGCTTAAAAAATACTGGAATGTGCTCTACGCAGACACACTATGGACACAGCTTCTTAGAAGAAAGTACACGATCAATGACGATTTTGCACGGCTCCAATCCCACTCATCTTCCATGTGGAAAGGCATTAAAAATTTACTTGTAACAATCCAAGCCAATATTGAATGGAGAATTGGTACATGTAACTGCAGCTTCTGGATGGACAACTGGACCGGGGATGGCTGCCTTGCCGACTTACTGGAGGTCAATTGTTCTCAAACGATCAAGGTAAAGGAGGTTATAGTGAATGATGGAAATAGGCATTGGAATAAACTGCAACACGAGTTGCCTGGACATTGGAAAATGACACTTACGAAAAAGTTCTACGTTAGCGAGGGGCATGACTTGCCGTTGTGGGGGCCCTCCGAGAGTGGAAGCTTTACAGTCATATTGGCTTGGCAGTTCTGGAGAAGCTCGGAAGTCCCGCAACCGTGAATGGATTGGATTTGGTGTCCGACTCTCCCCACTAAAATTCAGGTGTTCGGCTGGAAATTGTGGAAAAATATCATCACAGTAGATGCGCTAGTACATAAAAGAATTATCTTCATCTCAAGAAGCAGCTATTGTAGCACGGGTAGCATTGAATCTTTGAACCATCTGCTAGTAAGTAGAGAGATTGCACAACAAGCATGGTAGTTTTTTACAATAGCACGTGGTGTTCAAAATATATCAGCCGAGAGCTTTTGGGCAAGGCAAGGGGCATGGCTATCGACAGTGAATAAAGGTTCACAAATGGGCATTATTCGAGGGGTTATACCAGCTATCATTGGCTGGGAATTGCGGAAAGCACGGTGTCAACATCGGTTCGATGACGTGCGTATGAATGCACATATTATCGTCAACAAAAAATGCAAATGGTTGCAAGAAAGTATGATTAAGACCAGAGTAACCAAAAACTACAACTTTGGGGATATGTTGTCGCTACAAGTATTACAGGTGTACAAGATTCGCATCAAGCACAAAGCAAGCATATCAGTAAAATGGCAAGCACCATCATCAGGGTGGTTCAAACTTAACACTGGCGGATCCTCTTTGAGCAACGGTCTAGCTGGGGCTGGGGGCATCATACATGACTCACGTAGAGAGATGCAACTGGGTTACAGTGTGGCACTAGGCAATGGAACAAAAATGACAGCTAGACTATATGGGCTTCTGCATGGACTACTATTATGCAAAGCAAACCACTGGTTTCCGCTCGTGGTTAAAATGGACGCTGAGGTTATAGTAAACTGGTTCAAACAAAGAAACCTATGCTACAGGAAGTTTTAAGCAATATGGAAGATAGTCTTACAACTCAGCCATGAGCTGTAGATCACCATGATGCACACATACAGGAAAGGTAATGGATCAGCAGATGGCATATCTAAGTTGGGAAGTGCACAACTGAACCTCTTATTCTAGTCTGTTGTTGCACTATCCAGACACATAAGAGCCTCTTATTTCCTGGAAAAATTAGGGGTTGCTGCTATTAGACATTGAGGTTCATGTATTGATATGAGGTCAGGCTTTACGTCCCCCTCTTTCAATTTCTTGCTTATTAAATAAAAACCATATTTGCGCAAAAAAAAAGTGTATTTCATAAGCAAAACTCTTACACTGGCAAAAACATGATATTCTAAGATAGAGTAACTTCTCCTCACACTCGTTTATACTTCACAGAAACTCAAGTACTATTTTCAAGCTCATTCAGTCAAAGTCATGACAAATTATCCCCTTTAGGAAGTATTATCTGAGAATGAGAAATTACGGCAAAGTGCAATAATGGTCTGTCAGTTTGGGGGAGCAAGATATCAAATTTGAACAGGAAACCTTAAAAAAGGGTCAAGCAGTGGTTAATTTTTTAGCAGACTTCCCAGTAGAAAATCTAGATTAGGAAGAGCACGATCTAGATCTAATAGAAGAAGTCGGAGATGACCCACCTTCAAAGCCCTTCTAAGAAAGAACGGAATGGGTTACACAAAAGGGTTGGAGACTTCTTACAGATAGATCAACAAGACCCATAGGGTCAGGGATTGGAATCATTCTGATTACACCCTCAAATAGCAGGGCTGAAAAATCAATATGCCTCAATTTTGAAGCCTCAAACAATGTGACAAAGTACGAAACATTAATTCGTGGCCTAGACATGGCATTGGAGATCGGAGTTCCTAAACTATCAGTCTATACCAACTCATTACTGATAGTTAATCACTACACTGAGCGATACAAGAAGAATGGAAAAATGGTTGACTATGCAGCCCTAGTTGCTAACAGGATGAGTAGATTAGAAAAAGCTACTCTCAATTATTTACCTCATAGAGAGAACTGACATGCCAATTCCTTGGCTTACCTAGTCGGGGTCTTAGGTATAAAAGCAAGGTACCTCCAAATCAAAATTATTTCAACCCCCAGCATTGATCTCCCAATGGTATGCGCGATCAATACTGGGGGCAATAAAGAAGATGATGACAATTAGAGGAAGCCTTTCCTTGCATATGTCAGCCCAGAGAACAAGTGTGATGGGCCATTTCCAGAAGATCAAAAGAATATAGACATTTGATTGAAAACTCAAAGTATTACACAGTTCAGAAAGACAGTTTATATAGAAGATTGGTCACTGGACCATACCTCAAGCACCACTCAAAAATAGAAGCTAATGGAATATTAAAAGATTTACACGAGGGAACTTATGGCTCCCATGCCGTAGGATGATCTCTGCAAATAGTACAATTAAACAAGAAGTATTCTAGCCAAGAATGAGAAAATAGGCAAAATACTACTCACGCAAATGCGGCGCATGTTAGCGATGTAGGGGCATAATCCCGTAGAGGGGAGATCGCACTCTTACACCGTGGGGGAGGCTCGCCTAAGGGGATTTGTAAGTATATTGAATAGTAATATAAGAAGTAAACTACGCAAACATACTTGCATGGAGCCCAAGAAGAAGGATACTCCACGACCTCTAGGGAGGATTTTAAAGTAAAGATGCATAGATAGAGGAGGTTACAGATTTCAAATTGGAGGGAACCATAATAATAGGCTTTTGGTCATACCCGAAGGTTCTCTCTAATCTAATATGAGTCTTTGGACCAAGTTTTTCTAACCTCTTCATAATGGTTCTCTTCTCCTATATATAGGGCATAGAAAAAGATGAGTCACTACAAATGGGTCAAGTTACATGTATATCCTTCTTGATAGCTCTCCCGTACGAAAGTCGGTTCTACCATAGTTGTCTGTCGGCTTGTCTATTGAGTTTGTCTGCTGATTTTTCTGCCTTCGGCCATATACTGATGTGGGTAAAGCTTTTACTGAACTCGAATGTCTATTCGCTGTGGGTTTTGGTTGATGTATGGGACCCTTGGGCTTCAGGTCTTATGGAATGCTTCGATGCAGTCCTCGAGTGTTCGGCTGGAATTGGGAAGCTGTGAGTAGATGATTGTCTTGACTAGCTTAAGAGTATAATAAGCTTTGAGTTTTTGCAGTAAGCTTTGATGTAGCCTTCGAGTATTCAGCTAGTCTTAGAAGGCTGCGAGTAGGCTACTACATTCGCCCCATCTCAACTGGGGCCTTAGAAATTGCTATAGACGGCGTGTGTTGAGAAAATTTGTGAGGTATGGGAAGTTGTATAGTTGACTGGTGTGATCGTGCTTATTTTTTAGAGCATTAATGGTGATTAAGGGGTCATTAAGGCTTTCTTAATCATGGTATCAAAAAGGGGGTTAAGGATTGGTGTATGTTAAGTCCTATTTATCTTCTTCTTCCTAGTTATACTAAACGAAAATGGGATGAAAACTCGTTACCAACAAATGTTAGAAGACAAGAAAGCAATGGTCGAGGTGAGGGTGGCCCAACTGAAACGAATGTACTTTGGACGAGGAGACCTGGGGGTGCCACTGTCAAACCTAGTAGACTTGCACCGGGAAGAGTTAACTGGCCAAGAGCGGGAGGGGGCCAAGTCGTTCACCTTCTGGTGGATGATGTTCCAGCGTCACCTCTTGAGCGTGACAGAGCGCTCGGCTGCATTAAAAGAGTTAGCACTGTGGCTGGTGAAAGCAGAGGCTGTCTATGGTACTGGAAGAACTGCCCGGTCTACAAGTATAGCAATCGGGGGACTTCCTTGAATATTGGTAGAAGGTGATGGTGTTATTTGTTTCTATTTTCCCTGTGCCTGGTTTGTGTGGTTTTTTTAATGGTGCATGCAGTGTTGATTTCCCCCCGTGTATGGATAAAATAAGTGTTAAGGCAATATTTGTATTCGAAGATAATTAGTATAGACGAAAGGCTCGATTGTGATGCAATAAAAATGTCTGTTTGGTGCTGAATAAAATAGGCTCACTTTCAAAAATAGAGATAGGAACGACTGGTTCGGGCTCGAGAAATAAAATATGTTCGATGGTAAACCATAAAAATTAGGCCCGATTGCTTGTACATAAACATGATAAAACACGCTCGATGACGCGATAAAATATAAAAAGTTCAATCGGTGCGAGGAGATAATAGGCTCGAGTACCTTTCCTTAGGCCTTCGAAGTGAAATATATTTAGGTCGTTGATTCGACGATCAGGAGCTGACAATTACAGCGATCTGACACCTATACTAATTTGACAGCTGGAAGTATAGGGGTTGTCAGTGGGGACCATGTGTGCTTTAAGCTGTGTAAGGAAAAGATAGTGAGCAGCGCCTGTTGGGATTGGGACAGTGGGCGACGCCTGCTGTGTATGTGGCACGCTCATGGGTGTCCACGTGGGGGGTCAAGGGGGTAGGTATTAAAGATTTAGCCTTCGAGGAAGGGGAGAAAGAAAGTCAATGAGAGAAGGTGAAAGTTAGGCACGAAGGTGCAAGTGATACAAGGTGTACGAATTGTGGTATGCGAAGGTACAAGTTGTAAGTGAAGCTAAGACCTTGCAGGCAAACTGCTCATAAGGTGGGAAGTTTCTTTTGAAAAAAGGTGGCTACCCCAAAGGATAGAGGGAAGACCAAGAGGTGTGAGGGTGGGGTTAGTAGGTATAATGATGGTGGTTTTGAGGAAAATGAGATAGTTTTTTGTATTATTTAAGAGGAGAGAGAAAGCCAATTGGTCCAGAAAAAGGAAAAAGAATCCATTCAATCTTACCCCATTATTACCAGTTGTTCTGAAGAGGAGAGGGAGTAGTTATTGTAAGTTTTGCTGTTGCTGTTGACTGTTAAATTGCACTCTTAAACTACACCATTGTAGGTAGGTCTTGTGGCTTTTTTGTTGTTCTGTTGTTGTTGTTTTTCCTTCTTGTTTTGTGTGGTGTAAGTAAAACTTGATGCCCGCCATTACTGGAGTGTATTGTATGGGAAGAGGTAGGGATTGTTATAGGTGAGTTAGAAACTTTGAAGTTTGACTGTGAGGTGTAGTTAGGTTATGCCTGGAAGGGTAGGTGATTAACCGTGCGTAACAGCTTTCGAGGTTGGTCGATGTGTTATAATGACGTAGTCGTTAGTAGTATGTGGACTCAAGGGTTGTGACTCGAATATCTAGGGCAAACTTGTTCCCTCTTCTTCTATAAGGTATCATCCGTACCCACGAGATTCTGAGGATGAGGCTAATAGATGAGGTAGATGATTTGACAAATGAGCCAGGCATCTCCGGTCGAGAGGAGGGTAGTAGCGATGTCGAGGAGTTGCATATCGCAACTGACGTCCCTCTGGCAATGGTGATACCTAATTTTAGTTCGGTAAAGTGAAGCTGGAGGAGGGCTCGTGTAGTTGAGGAAAGTGACGATGAGGAGGAAGAAGAGGAGGAGGTAGGGGTCAACCGTGCGGGGGACAAAGGTGATGACAAAGAGAGAGAAGATGAGGGCGAAGAAGAGGGTGACAATGGGGAAAGTGGTGAATAGACGGACGATGATAACTCTATTTTCGGAGAGGTTTCATCGCACGAGCAAGCTAGGCTTGGTCAATTTATGGTGAAGCATAATCTAGTGGGCAAAGGGGCTATCTTGGTCCCATGTGGGTCGAAGTATTCGTTTGAGGATGTACCCAGTATTGGGATGATGACGTTTAGGGGGCAGATTTGACTGGATATACAGCTGCCCCTTCGACGGCTGGTGAAGGAGGTACTAAATTTCTGGGATGTGGTGCATTGCCAAATGAATGGGAATTTCTATGAGATTATGAGAGTTATCGAAAGTATAATGGCCTAATTCCACGAGCTCAAAGTGGCTTGGAATTAACTCTTACACCAATGTTCCTGTGATAAAAACTAATGTAAAATAAGAAATGACACAGGTGATTTAGCATGGAAAACCTTTGAATAGGTAAAAAAAACTATGACCTCGAGTTGAGGGTTTTGGTAACAGTGACTATTATTGCTTGAGGCTGATATCTTATTACAAGTGATCTCGAACTAGAAATACTTGATCTTTTAAATAAGAAGTTGGTGTTTGAGAATCTAGAAAATATGGTTTTCTTGGTGATCTCTTTCTATATTCTATGTATGTATCCTTTCTGTCTCTTCTAGAACTTCTTCCTTATATAGGCTTTGTTCGCAGTTCATTATCGTATTAAAGCACGTTCTCGGAATATTAAGGCAAGTGGTAGTTGACTGAATAACTATTGAGTTCGTGAAAGACAGGTATCTTTGACTTGTTCATATTCCTCAGTTGTGCTCGATCCACGTTCTTTATCAGTTCGTGGACTAGGTTACAATGTTGATTGTATATATATGTCACGTGCAAAATACGTGAACCTGACATCGAGGTAGTTCAAGGTAGAGATAGTTTGAATTGGTTTAGATCGAGGGATAGGTCCCTACAATCGCCCCCTCGCAACTGAAGTCATGAGTGTCTTTGGTTGAGAAAGAATTTGTGTAGTTGTGTTGCTGGAAGTTAAAAAGAAATGACGAATTAATGTTGATTTGACTAGTGTGGAAAATGGGTATTTCTTTATGGGGAGATGTTTGTGCATTGAATGATGATGAGAATATTGATGTACGCGATGCTTAAGGTTCTGAAAGTGGCATTATTTTGAATGATGACTACTTTGGAAATGTACCTGCTCATTAAATACAAGGGCTATATAAATCGTATTTGTACCGAGGATTATGGCAAAGTACGTTGTTTGCTAAAAAAATTCTCGAAGTCTAAATAGACAATGGTGAAGACCCGGAGAATGGTTTATGAAGAAAGAGTGTCTGCGGAGATACAGAAGTTTAAGTTGAGGTATTTCGGTGACCAATCATTGGAGATGCCTACTCCCATTCTTGTTCCTCCGACGTATCAAGGTATGTCGGAAGATGAAGCGTCTGAAGCTGAAGAAGATTTTTACTGTATGTGGAGATTTTATCACGTTGTCTTGACCAGCGAGCAACGTTAGAGGTGTCTCCGCATCCTTGCGGAAGACAAGGTTGAGGAGACATATGCAGGGACCGGGGTGACTGCAAGGTTATTTCGTCAGTTTCTCATGTAATATTGGATTCTAAGGTTGGGCTCTCTTCATCTCTACCAACTCTTTGGAGGTGTTGGTTATAGTAGAGGCGATGGTAGTAGTGGAGAAGGGAGATGAAGAATGGAAGTCTGTTTCTGCACCATCATCTACTCTTGGCTCTGAGAAGACCTTTTGTATGAAAAGTTGGTTCAAGCACTGACTTCTTCTTCTTTTATGTCTAGACTTCCTCCAAACCTAGTTTTGGGTCAAAGTAATTTGGTATGAAAAGAGAAGGACGTTTGGTGGCTTCCAATGCCTGCTTTGCTTCAGAGGATTCTTTGAGCGAAACATCACTGAAGTCAGATGAACTGAAGGATTTTATGTCTTATAGTACCTGAAAGACTTGTTATTTGTAAAGTACCTGAAAAACTTTTTATCTATAAAGTACTTGATTTTGGAGTACTTGAAACACTTATTATCTGTAAAGTACCTAATTTTGTATTCAGGCTAAATAAAATTTGGTTATTCAAACTATGTGTTGATGTAAAGAATAACTCTTGAAATCGAGCTATGAGTAATTCAAAGATTTTATGAATGGAAAATAAAATATAAAATACATTCGAACCGAATGGCTGGGGGAGATTTAGAAGACTTAGAATATGTAGATAATTGGAATTTCGAGCCCAGGGAGGTCTCTTTCTAAATATGTAGCAGGGAGAAGATTATGATTAGGTCGAAATGGGTAGGACGAGGTCAAACAAGTCGAAGTGGGTAGATAAGTTCAGATAACTTTCTATCATGATTTTTAGGGTTTTTAATTATAGAAAAAACTAATTTGAGAGATTCACATGGAATGTAGGGGATTTGAAGTAATTTTATAAATTGTATAAAATAGGGGGACATAAGTGTAGATAGGAGTCAGTCATAGAATATGGTATGGACTCGATCTGAGAGGATTCTTTATGCTACTGGAGGACGTCTAGCGATTAAGATAGCTGAAGTGCGAGAACGGATCTTTGGCTTGCCGAATTATGATGCTGATTTGCCAGTGTCCGAATATCAATTTGAAGGTTTAGATTGGATCGGTAGGAAACTTGAGTGGGATCAGCATTTTTACGAGAAGCTTTTCTGAGAAGTGATTGTGGAACCTTTAGCTCGAAAAGAGGCAATAAGACTAATTGTTGAAGAGGAGATTGAGTTGGAAGATTTGTGGATTGTTGGAGGCGTACTAATTAGGTATGGCTTCCCAGGACATCTAGGATGTTTCAGGTATAATTTTATGTGAGGGAATGAATTTTATGAGATCGAATAACTGCCGTGAGAATGTAATTAGAATGAAGTTTGAATTTGTCCCATATTGTTACAAATGTTGTTGTGACTATTTTTTGAATAAAGAATTTGAATTTTTTTAAATGTAAGATCTTTGGGAATGACGTCAGTACTTCTATAAGGAGTAGAAGTTAGAATAGAAAAAAACATGTAACTTTGTTTTTTGTCTTTTGTGTTATTACAGGGAAAATTCGATTGTGTGTAATTGTGAGTCATCATGAGTGTGGGGAGGTCAGAGGATGATTTGGGTAATAGAGATGAGAATATAATAAAATATAGGGCTAAGGGCAATGATGGGAAGGTATTTTTACCGAAAAGGTGCAAAGCGCCTGACATTAATTGTGCAAGAGACGCCTCAGTTCCAAAATCGATGGTGTCTAGTGTGAAGCTCAATAACTGTCAGCAGTTAGAGAGAGAGATTATAAATATTGTTTCATCTCCTTCATTAAAACGTTTATCAACTTTTGGAAACTTAAAGAGCAGAGAGAGGGGAAGGAGAAAAAATAGTAGAGAATCTTGTGAGAAATTAATCGAGAGTGATTAACAATTAAAGCGAGAGAAAGAGTTGTAGAGACTGAGTCACGAAGGTGGTTATATAGCAGCGTTGTGAGGGAAGGAATTAGCACTGCATTAAATTTATATTATAATATCGAAGGTTAGTATATGATTTGTGATACTGCTGATGTGAATGTTGTGATTTTTTATGGTTTTAAATTTGAAAAAATTACTATTTATAGTAACTCAAAAAATCTGTTTGATATATTATATATATATAAAAAAAGGAAATATAAACGATATGCATATCTGTGTGATGTAAAAGATAATGATAGAATACCTGAACCTGTATGTAGGTCAATCATGAAGAGTTTTGTGTATAATCAAATCCAATGTAGAGTTGTAGTTTATATGGAAACTTCACCTGTTTTGAAGGCCTCGACCTCCGGTCATTCGCCTGAGTCTAAAAATGTAGTATCCAAGAGGGAGGATGGAGTAGAAGTTGTTCAATTTCCAGATTTTACTGGAAAATTAGTGTCATATCCTCCGAACTCTGATGTGCTTAGAGAGTTTTGTAAAGCCAAAGCCCTTGTAGGGGGAAGATGGGGAAATTTTGTAGAACATGTCGGTAGGTAGTTTAGAAGTTGTATGGTAGAATTTGGGGAGGAACATTTCTTTTTGTTGGCTGATTTAGAGAAGGAAAAATTAGATAGGTGTTTAGATTAATCGATCTCCGTAGAATATTATGATGGAGATGTTCAGGCGACCTAGAAGAGGGTTTTTTGTGTTACCTGTCTCAACTGAAGTATGAGTTGTGCTTGCCCCTTAGCAATCTTCTGAAAGGGATTATGAATATCATAGGGGCATGTCCTATTCAGTTGAACGGGAACATGTGGGACATAATAAATGTCTGTGAATTTCTGAACAAGTTGTGGGAGGAGGATGAGGTTAAGAGGAGTATATCTCCTGAAGACGTCTTACAGTTTTATGGCGTGAAAAGCAATTTTACAAGTGAAGGAGCATACTTTTTTGTGAGTTTGACTTGGCCTATGTTATTCGATCTGAATTTAGCTGGTCGAATGTGGAATGATAATGTGATATAGGTAAAGGGTGGTTGCCTTTAGAGAGATGATGAAGAACCCATGGAACTTATGTGTAGAACTATGAAGCAAAGTAAGTATAACGACATATAATATTAAAATATTGAAATTAAATGTTACTCTATTTGTTGATAATGTGTTGTTGTTTGACAGCTCCTTCGTCAAAGGTGAAGATGAAGAAATCCTTGTTAGACATTGTTGCCCATGAAGGGGTCGAACTCGAGGCTGTGCTGAAAGAACTCAGCATCAATAGAAAGAAACGGGCTAACAGTAGATCCGAGAAAGTTTAAAAGTTTCAATCTACGAGGCTAATGATGAGTGTTGGTGGCAACAAGAAAAGGGGAGCTGATGGAGAAAGGCGAGTAGTTTTGTCAAAGGCCTCTGGAGTGAATTTTGTAGATGTGCCAGAGGTCACTACATCAAGCAAGCTATCTTGGGCATTTCCAAAGAAGAGGATGCTGAAGCGTGGCTCAATCTCTGGTACTACGGGGAGTGGTAAGGCCAAGGGAGAAGCATAGAAGAGAAGGGTAGGTCCTTCAGAAATGATGAGGATCGACCTGGTGAGGAAGATGAGCTGAAAATGGCGGAGGATAGGGCGAGGCTTGCATCTCGCAGTTGTGAGGATGAGATGAGCAAAATGGTAAGTTGGATGACTTGAATATTTACTGAATTCTATTTTGTAATTTGAGCTAAAAAATGTGGTCAATGATTGTGTCGCTTTTGTAGGCTACTTGTTTGATGAAGGGGTTCTATCTCGGGATGGAGGAGGAGAAAGCCGAGCTCGAGAAAGGAAAGATTGAGCTCGAGAAGAAAGTAGCTCGTCTAAAAACTAATTTGGCTAGGAGGGAAGCAGTTGGAATCCGTAAAAGCGGTTCAGGAAGTGCAGATTAATGATCTGACAGAAGAAATAGGGAAGAATTTGGGAGAGGTGGCAGTCCAGCGTAATATGCTTGGGCGCTACCTTCTGAAAATAGGGTACTCTAAGACCGAGGTGAATGATATTTGGCAGATACCTATGTTGAAGAGGAGGAGGTTGAGGATGATGGGGCTGGCGTTGTGAAAGGGTTGGATAGAGTTTTTCCCCAGACTGGGCGAGAGAATTAAGAGGATGATGATGCCAATCCTGTGAATGTGAATGAGAAGGTAGAGTAGAATTGCTGAACATTTGATTGTGTGATTATGAGAGATTTGTAAACTGCAACTGTATGGATCAATGTAGGATGAATTTCTGTAGGCTAAATTATGTTTGTAAACCTTGCTTGTAGGAACGTAAGGATATGCTCCTCATAATAAAAGAATTAGAGACTGAGCTTGTTAAGGATAAAGATGCTTCAGCGTCCCTGCTGACTTCTCAAGCGGAGCTACTGGTTAGAAAAGAGCAAGAAATATTTGACTTGTATGCTTCATTACTCTAGAGCTACAAAGTAAAAATTAGAACATAGAGACAGACCAAAAAAAAAAACTTACTAATAGTTTAGGGGAAATAGTACTCAACGGTGTACAGATAAATTCAAATTATTGAAGAAGTTAGAATATAGAGAATGTGTACCTTGGAATTAAAAGCATATGCTAATGTGTACCTTGATCATACTTCGACCTTAAGTTAGAAGCAGTCTCATACAGTAGTTGTCAAAGAAATAGAAATTTTGTTAGTGATAAGATGTATGTATTGAGTGAATATTCTGAATCGAACTTGATGTATTGTATCTGTGGTGTTTAGGTCGAATTGGGGTCAGCTTATTTAAGATAAAAAGTGGCACGTCAATGTAACCAAGAGTTTGCGATAGAGTTCGATAGAATGAGAGAGGCAAATAAAGATAGAGAGGATCAACATGTTAAGGTACATTTCAAATTTGTTGAAGTAACTCAAACAACTGATGACCTCACCAGGAAGATCAAGGAGAAGGATATTGAAATTTGTAAAGGGCAAAAGAAGCTTACAGCGATTAAGGAAAATTCAGTGAAGCTCAAAAGCCAGAATGATGCACCGATGGTAAAGAGTCAGGAGGTTGATATGGCTCGATACCGTATCTAGGCATTAGAAATATCAAAGCACAAGTTACGTTATTTTGTGGCCAGTTTGAAGGACCAAATAATAGCAAAACGAACGAATAAGAGCAAACTCGAGCTGGACTAGAGAGTACCAAGAACAAGCTAGAGCGGTTGAAAAATAAAATGATTGAGAAAGATAGCGAGCTAAAAAACCTTGAGATGATCCATCTCACTCTGAAATTGGGGTTGAGCAGTTGAATGTAGCTTTGCCTGCTAAAGATATAGAGTTCCGGTTGGTGCAAAGGAAATGTGATGAGTTGAATGAGAGGGTGGCACAGTTGAAAACCGATTTGGCTCAGGGAAAATTGCGCGCTAAACATGCTAAGGCTGGAGAGCGCTCGAGAAAGAATAAAGAGGAAGCCAGGGGTGCCCTTGTTCAAGGGAATGTGGTTAGCCTATCAGCTCAAATCAGAGAGCTGGAGATAAATGTTGCTCGAACTCAAGGTCATGTACAAAAAGGGAATGAGCGGTTAGGGGAGTGCCAAAGTAAGCTCGATGCTGCTCATGCTAGGGAACTAGTATTAGAGTGGGTTATAGAGGTAAGGATATTTTGATAAAGAAGAAAGATGAATTGTTAAAGAAATCTCCTACTAGGGAAGATCTAGATAGAGAGCTTGAGGAACTTCATTCTTAGGTGGCGGAATTGAGGGCGACAAACCAGGCTGAATTAGCTAAAGCTGATGAGAAGGCGAGGGAGAACATTGAATTTTTGTCCCGTGCAGATAGGGAAATGAAATGGCAAGAAGCACGGTATAAGAAATTAAAAGATTGCCTTCAGATGGCAAGAAAAAACTGTTCGAAGGCAGTCATGCTCGAGGTATTATGCCCAGAGTTGTTAATGGCAGTGATTGCCTATTTTGCAGAGGAGGTGAAAAGGCTTGAGTTAGAGAGAAATACATTGCACGACTGTGTGCTGGGTAGATGATGTATTTGGAGAGCCGATAAAGATCAAGGGATCTATATGTACTCCATGGAAATAGAGTTAGGTTCTCGACTTGTTCAATTGGTAGAGCAGGGCAGGATTGTGTGTCTGCTCGAGCTTGAGAATTTATGGCTGATCGTCCTCCTGTTGTAAGGGAAAGAGCGGCTGACCTCCCAACAGCAAAAAAGACTTTTGTATAGTGGTTGTATATGTAACTTGAAAAAGTATCTGTCGCAGACATATTGAGATATGAATGCTAGTTTTACCTTTGCTTTATCTTATGTCTGGTAAGTTCTTTGATTGAAAACTAGTATTACCTTTGTTTTAATCGTAGAGTATAATTGTCACAGCCATATTGAGAGATGAAAGCTAGTTTTACCTTTGTCTTATCTTATGTCTGGTAGAGTTCTTTGATTAAAAACTAGTATTACCTTTGTTTTAATCGCAGAGTATAATTGTCACAGCCATATTAAGAGATGAAAGCCAATTTTGCCTTTACCTTATCATATGTCTGGTAAAGTTCTTTGATTAAAAACTAGTATTACCTTTATTTTAATTATAGAGTATATATAGTGTGCAATTTGAAAGCTAGTTTGGCCTTTGCTTTAACCGGAATAGAGGTCGATTGAAAGCTAGTATTACCTTTGCTTTAATCTATGTATCGTCTACGTAAGCAGAGAGTTGTGTGGGGAAAAACTTGGAAGTTTTTATTGAATATAATAGAATGTACATTGTTTAGAGATAAAAATCTCACTTTTGGAAAGGAAAAAGTGAAAATTTGAAGTGGGGTAGTAAAAAGTTGATGATAGTACCTTTTCAGTCGCCTAGTATTTTAAGGATTTGAGATGTCAACTCCCTCTGTGGTCATGAGTTAATATGATCCTAGATCAGTGTGACGAGTGATTAGGAATGGACACTCCCAATTTTCAGCCAGTTCCCAGCATGTTCCTCTTTTCTGTATTGAGGGATTTCTTTGAGGACGAGATTGTCGATTTGAAAAGTAGAGCTTCGGACTCGTCTGCTGTATGAACTGGCCAGCATATTGTGATAGATTGGCAATGGCATGTTCCCTAGTCTCGTCAATCCAATTAAGGTTGCAGGCCAATTTAAACTCATTTTCTTCGTTAGTTAGCTCGTGATCTCTGACTGGATGATGATATTCTATTGGAATGATGGCTTCGGTGCCATAGGCGAGGAGGAATGGTGTACAGCTGGTAGATTGACGTGGAGTGGTACGGTATACCCATAAGACATGAGGAAGCTCTCGAACCCAGTTACCTTTTTTTGTGAGTAAAGCTTTTTCTTGAGTCCATCCACGATGGTTTTATTGGTAATTTTGGCTTGGCCATTGCCTTGAAGGTAGTATAGATTGAATGGTGAGTGGATGATGTTGTGTTTGTTGAGGAAAGCTAAGAATTTTTCTCCAACGAATTGTGGCCCATTATCGATACAAATCAGGTGGGGGAATCCAAACCGAGTAATGATGTGTTCCCAGATAAAAGAGACGACCTCTTCTTCTCTAGTTCGATAAAGTTGAACTGCTTCTATCTATTTTGTAAAATAATCTGTAGCTACGTACAGGTATCGGTGGCTACCTGGCGAATTAGAAAATTCACTGACGTGATCGAGCGCCCATCTTTTGAATAGCCAGAACACCTTACTTGCATGTAGTTCGAGCACAGGGGCGCGGATCAGGTGTCCACGTCATTGATATATATCACATTTGTGTAAGTACTCTTCTTCTTGCTTACGCATGCCTGACCAGAATACTCCTTGTATAATTACTCTCTTGACGAGTGATCGACCTGTGACATGGGAGCCACAAGTCCCTTCATGTAAATCTCGGAACATCTTGTCTGCTTTCTTTCTGGAGAGGCACTTGATGTAAGGCCCCGTGACTGAACAACGATATAAAAAATTGCTTTGATTTGTGTAGCACCTTGAGTTTTTGATTAGCTGTCGGCGCTCCTTTGGATCTATTGGGAGGGGTCCTTTGCATTGGTTATCGGTGCCAAGGTAGGTAAGGAAGGGCTTTCACCAATCGTCATCTTCCCCTTTATCGCCCCCAATGTTGATCGTGCATACAGAAATGTGATCAATGTTGGGGGTTGATATCACTTTGATCTGGAGATATCTAGCTTCTGAACCCAAGACCCCAGCTAGGTAGATCATGGAATCGGCTTGTCAGTTTCTACCTCGAGGAAGATAATTGAGAGTTGCTTTTTCAAACTGACCTATCCTATCTGTAATGAGGGCTGCATATTCGATCATCTTTCCATTCTTCTTTTATTTCTCACAGTAATGGTAGACGATGAGTAGAGAATCTGTGTAGACTAAAATTTATGGGATACCAAGTACAAGTGCGAAGTCAAGTCCATGAATGAGAGTTTTATATTCGGTGACATTGTTTAAGGCTTCAAAATCCAAGGGGATTAACTTCTCAATTATGTCGTTAGAAGGGGTAATCAATACGATTCCATTTTCTGACCTTGTGGGTCCTGCTGAACCATCTGTAAGAAGTCTTCACCCTTTCCTTGTAATCTATATAGTTCGCTGGTCAAATGCTTTGGTGGGTGGAACTTCTATAATTTTGTAGGCAAGATCAGGATCGTACTCCTCCCACTCGGGATCTTCCACAGGAAAATCCGTGTGACAATTGGCAATGGCCTGACCCTTTTTTGAATGTCGCTGTTCGAACTTGATATCATATTCTCCCAAACCAACTGACCATTGTTGTACTCTTCTGGATTTTTCTTTTTTGGACAAAACTTCGCAGAGTAGGTAATTCGTCATGACTTTGACTGAATGAGCTTGGAAGTAGTACTTAAGCTTCTGTGAAGTGCAGACAAGAGTTAGAATGAGTATCTCGATTTTAGAATACCTCGTTTCTGCTGGAGTGAGGGTTTTACTAATAAAGTAGAGTGGCTTATCAATTTTCCCTTTAAGTTAAATAAGAATCGAGCTGATGGAAGTATCTGTAATTGCTAGGTAGATGATCAGTTTCTCATTATCTACTGAGGTGCTCATTATAGGAGACTTTCCCAAATAGGTTTTGAGATCCTGAAAAGCTGCCTCGCATTCTGATGTTTATTGGATCTCTGCATTAGGCTTAACTTTCCCTCATTTGGTACAGCCAACGACAGTAATCTGAAGATTTTGAAATGAATAAGTTAATAGCGGTAATCTTTCCAGTAAGTTTTTGTATGTCTTTCGTCATCTTTGGAGATGGCATGTATAGGAGATCCCAAATCTGATCTGGATCGGCCTCAATCCCTTTTTTACTAATGAGATGGCCGAGGAATCGGCCTGAATGGACTCCAAATTAATACTTATCAGGATTGAGTCGCATCATGTAAGATCAGAGAATGTTGAATATTATGTTAAGATCTGTGATGTGGTTGATAGACTGTATGCTCTTGCACAAGAGATCATCAATGTAGACTTCCGCGATTTTCCTTAGATGTGTTTTAAACATAGTAGTCATCAACCGTTGATAAGTCGCGCCTGCATTTTTGAGTTCAAAGGGCATGACTTTATAGCAGTAAAGTCCTCTTTCAGTGATGAAAGTGGTATTTTCTTGATCGTCTTCCAAGAGTGGAATCTAATTGTATCTTGAAGCAGCGTTCATCATAGATAGGAGTTCGTAACCTGCTATATAAATTGAGGATCCTATGGATGTTGGGAAGAGGGAAACTATCCTTTTGAGTGTGTTTGTCTAGATCGGTGAAATCTACACAAACTCATACTTTTCCATTCTTCATCGGGACAACGACGATGTTTAATATCCAATCTGGATATTTGGCTTCTTGAATAAATTATACTTTGATCAATTTCTCAATCTCCATGTTAACTTCATCTCGAAGCTGAGGTGCTAGTCGTCGTTGTTTCTGTTTGACCGTCGTAGCGTTGATGTTGATGGCCAATTTATGACATGCCAAGGCCGGATTGACCGCAGGCATCTCTTTGAAAGTCCACGCAATAATGTCTCGATTCAGTCACAAAAATTGAATGAGAGTATTTTTATCATGTTGGATCAGCTTGGTACCAATAAAAGTACCTCTGCTAGGTCCATCAATGTTGACATATTCAAATGGCTCATCAGTTAAAGGCTGATCATGAAGGTGATCAGCTTTCTGTAATTATTATGCAGTGTATCTATCTGAAGTATCTAGAATGGCAGAAATGTTATTTTCGCAAGCTCAAGAATGCTTTTGAATACACTTGATTTCATAGATACCATTATTGTGCTTAAAGTGGAGTGCTTGATGATAGGTAGAAGATATTGCTTCCATGTTGTGAATCCAGCAGCGGCCCATAATTCCGAGATAACAAGATTTGGCGTTGATGACGTAGAAGACGACGTCGATGGTAGCTAGTCCTGCCATAATAGGTAAGATGATCTTTCTCACTCACTCTTCTTTGGAACCATTGAATCTATTGATATTGGTGTCACTCGGAATAACTTGACCAGCCAATCCCATTTGGTCGATCGTACTTTGAAAGAGAATCCTCAATACCACTTCTAGTATTGATCATCATTGTATGCATGACAAACTTCTTCATCTTGAGCATTATAACTAATGCATCATGATGTAAAAAAATTACATGACTAATATCCCAGTCTTCTAATAAGATCCCAAGCCGGTGATTGCTCGACTCAGGCAAAAACTTGGCTTCTTTATCTTGAGGTATGAGATCACAGCAATTTGATAGTCTATTGTGCTTGAATCGGTAAGAGTTGTTGATCTGATGAATTTCTATCATGTTGTAGTGGTACATATGGTAGAGATGTTTCTCCTCAGCTTGATCGTCGACCTGGACAATTTCCAAATGTTTGTTATAGCTGCCATCCTTGTATGATTCCAGGTCGATAATATATTCGTGCATCCGTCCCTCCTTGAAAATGAATTCCAGCAACCTCTGTAAAGCATAACAGTTGTTAGTAGAATAATGGGTTACCTTGTAATGCATGCAGTATGGGCGGCTCTCGATTGGTTCTAATGGTTGAGAGGGACGGTATAGCTTATCCTTAGAGAGGATTGGAAAAATTATGGAGATTCGAACATTCATCTTTAGGAGGACTGGCTTGGGTAGTGAACCACCTTTTCGAGGGTCTTTTAGTATTGCCCTTGGAGCACTTTTGATCACCCTGATCCTCTTTTGGTTCAGTATTTTGATCTACAGATGAACCTTTCGTGGTTAAGACGGATTTAGTAGATTTATGCCTTTTGGACATCATCTTTTCCAGGTCGACATAACCATTGACCTTGGTGATCATATCCTCCAGGGCCGTAGGTTTGTTGAGGAAGAGGTATTTTTTGGCCTTGCAGTCGGGCTAGAGTGCGTTGGTGAAAACAGTAACAACTGTCTTCTGATCGTGGTTGTCTACTTTATGCGCGAGCTCCAAAAACTTCTTTGCAAAATCCTTAACCATCTCCCCGTGTGACTGTGTTTAAGACTAATAAGAGAATATAAATTATCCTATTTGTCTATGTTGTGAGCATACGTCTTGATGAATTGTTTATACAGTTAATCGAATGTTAGTATGAAATCTTCAGGTAAAGAGTAGAACCACCGAAGCGGTTCTTCCTCTAGACCTGTGGTGAACAAACGGAAGAGGATGTGGTTGAGATTGGAATACAACCCCAATGAATCACGGTATTATTGAATGTGCTCCTTTGGATAGGTGCCTTTGTATTTGCAAATTTTTGGAGTATGGAAACCTTTCGATATTTCCATATCGAATAACTCTTTGGCAATCGGACTTCCTTATAACTTGATAAGGTCGTCTGCAGTGCCCAAAACTTGTACTTCGATTAACTCCTTGATGCGCTGATCCATATGTTCTTTTATGACATATTGATGTATCGGTTGAGTGGCTTGGCGAGGGGGTTGAGGATTATGAGTACCGGTTCCCTCACTCAAATGATCACGTACTCAAATCCGAGGTTGAGGTCGTTATTCTTCCTCCTGATGTTTGGAAAATCGGTGACTTCTGCTGATATTGGGCTAAACTTTACCCCCCAAATGAATGGATGGTTTGATGTTCATGTTAAATGATTTTGGAAATAGCTTTGATGGTGACTCCTCGAGGTCCTAATCTGTCTCACGCAAAAACTTAGGAGGTTTATGGTCCTTAATTACAATCCCTTGTTGGAGGAGCCTCTTGAGTATCCTGTAGATCTTGTAATGCAGTTTGCATAGTTTTCATCTGGTCTTCATGTCATTTGAATACTGTCAAACGAGCTTGTCGCTCAGCTTTGAGCTCTTTCTCGCAGAACTCTCAATCAATAGTTAACTGGTGTTCGAGCTCATTGTGTTTCTCAATTTTAGCGTGGAGATTTGCCCTTAGTTCTATAAGTTGTTCTGACTCTATTAAAAGATCGAGCTGGATCCTAGTTGTTGGTCGTCTAGATGTGACCATGATTGGATATTGTTAGCTGAGGGAATATATGCCTTAGGATATCGTGGAAATATCTTCTTTCCCACAGACGCTGCCAAATGTAATGGCTTAATTCCATGAGCTCGAGGTGGCTTGGAATTATCTCTTACACCAATGCTCATGTGGCAAAAACTAATGTAAAATAAGAAATGACACAGGTTATTTAGCGTGAAAAATCTCTGAATAGGTAAAAATAACTACGACCTCGAGTTGAGGGTTTTGGTAACAATAACTTTTATTGCTTGAAGCTGATATCCTATTACAAGTGATCTCGAAATAGAAATAATTGATCTTGTAAATAAGAAGTTGGTATTCAAGAATCTAGATAATATGGTATTCTTGGTTATCTTTTTCTATATTCTCTGTCTGTGTCCTCTCTGTCTCTTCTGGAACTTCTTCCTTGTATAGGCTTTGTCCGCATTTCATTATCATGCTGAAGCATGTTCTCCTAATATTGAGACAAGTGGTAGTTGATTGAATAACTGTTGAGTTCGTGAAGGACATGTGTATTTGACTTGTTCATATTCAACAATTATGCTCGAGCCATGTTCTTTATCAGTTTATGGACTAGGTGGCAATGTTGATTGTATACGTAAACCTGACATCGAGGTAGCTCGAGCTAGAGATAGTTCGGTTAGATCGAGGGATAGGTCCCTACATAAGTTATAAATAGCGAGCTGTTTTGCAAAAAGAGGCCAGTTATAGAATGGCTGGATGTCGTGTCATTTTACTCCAAGAAGGGGAACCCGAAGGTGGAGACCTACCATATGCAGTGACATCCTGAGAAACCCTGGTTATTTGACCTGTACTTGACTGGGCGAGGTTAGGATAAGGATTTAGTTATGGTGAAGGGAAGTTTTGAGTATGCTGATGATAAGATAAATTTTACGTTGTCCCATAGGCTGTTTAATGCGAGTAAGTGTCCGCTCGAGTATTATGCTAAGGCTTTGTGCTTCGGTCGTGGCCTGATTTTGAATATATTTATATTACATGTCCTGTGAGTAGAGTGGTGAGCAAATAAATAGAATCTTCCAAAGGTTGAAGATATCATGAAAGAGATGGAAGAAGACTATTAAGTTGCTGAAAGGACCATCGACCTCAGTAGGGCCATCGAAGAGGAGGATAAAAGTTGCCCCACCCGAAGTGACGAGTGAGATGGATTATAACAAGTTGACGAGGTCGAAAGATTCTTTCGTGTCGAGGACTCGCCGTGAGGCCTTAATAGCTACGACTGAGGTAATGAGGCAAGGCTCGAGTCCTCAGGAGGTGGTCTAGTCAGCTCAGAAGGGGAAAGGTAAGGCAACCGGGGATGGGTCGAGATCTTAAGTGGCTGGGGCGACGCCTCAAAAATGGTCGTATGAGCAGATGGAAGAAGGGCTTACCCCATCTGAATCTAGGAGAGTTACGGCTGAACAAGAGGATGCCGCTCGAGATACAGTCGAGTCAATGATAAACTTGTGTACTTTAAATCCTGATGAAGCAGGGTGTTGGGCAGATATGGTGGCCCGCCAGGTAATTACTGACACTGGTTCCAAGGTAACTTTGATTTAATAAGCTTGCGAGAGGATTAAAGTGTTGTTGTTTATTATGTAGATACAGGCTTGGTTGATTTCCTTTAGGAAGGCCCAAAAAGTTCCTAGTGAGATATTGAAAGAGGTGGTCGATGGAGAGGAGCTCTCGAAGGGTACCATCATGTCGCTGAATACTCAGGTAACCGAATTGTAGCTTCATGTTTTTCAGGCTCGAGGCTGATGCGGCGAAGGAAAACCTAGTTGTAGTCGAGCGGTGTGACGCGAAGGTAACCGAGCTGAAAAAGAGGTTGAAGGTGAATCATACCCGGTTCCAGGTGGATTTTGACCAAGAGTATCACGTGACTTCGCCTTTGAAATAATTTATAGACGAGTTGGGCTATGATCCCAACACATTCGAGCGCTACCCTGAGGAAGAGTTGCCCAGTCAGGGTGTCGAAGGTGCAGGGCAAGCCACAGGGGTTGAACCGGGCTCAGTTAACGGGGAAGCACATGTGGAGAACGAGGAGGGCATGCTTGCTATTGGTGAGAACCCGCCTGTGGCTGCTATAAATCCTAACCAGGAGGAGGTTCAAGGTAATCCCTTCGTATTAGCAGTTGGTACGAGGATGTAACAAACTCTGTTTAAGCTTCCTGTTGTGATTGGTGTGGGTGAGAACTTCTTCTTTTTTTTGCATGTTGTGGATGTACAAATGTTGCTTCTATCTTCATTAAAATTTGTTGCCAATTCTGTATGTGATAGCTTTGTTATTGAAGGGTCTGTATCTACTATATTAGGTGAGCGATTGAGAGAAGTATAGTAAGCTTTGAGGTCATCTCCAAGTATCAGCCAGGTTTAAGGATTGACTGGATACTTAAGTTTAACAGACTCAAGAAGTTTATTGATCTTCAAGGTTGCCCTCGGATATTTCCATCCGCGGGTTTGATTCTGAATGAAGTAAGACGTGGTCGAGCCCGAGGTCGTCCCTAAGTGTTTAGTCTTTTGACTATTCATGCCACTTAGGTTTGGTCGAATCGGAACTTTGAGGAGCTTTGAGGTCTCCCCCAAGTATCAGTTAGGTCAAAAGGTTAACTGGATACTTAGGTTTGAATGACACAAGAAATGTATTAAGCTTTGAGGTCGCCCCTAGGTATTTTTATCTGCAGGTTTGATCCTGAACGAAGCAAGACGTGGTCGACCCCGAGGTCACCCCCAAGTGTATAATCTTTTGAATATTCATGCTACTTGGGTTTGGCCGAATCAAAACTTTGAGGTCACCCCTAAGTATCAATCGGGTCGAGGGGTTGACTGGATACTTATCTTTGACCGACTCAAGAAGTTTATTAAGCTTTGAGGTTACCCCCGGGTATTTCTATCAGCGGGTTTGATCCTTAATGAAGTAAGACGGGGTCCACCTCGAGGTCGCCCCCAAGTATTTAGTCTTTCAACTAGTCATGCCACTGTGGTTTGGCCAAATTGGAACTTTGAGGAACTTCGAGGTCACCCTCAAATATCAGTCGGGTTGAAGGGCTGACTGGATACTTAGGTTTGACCGACTCAAGAAGTTCATTGAGCTAGTACGTAATAATGAAATAGTAGAGTTGAAAGCTGTAAATAAAGCCTTTTATTGAATCAAGACGCTTCGGTTAACAGGGTAGTAAATGTTAGGGGTCGTTATCTGTTATATGAGACTAATTGTATCGTATTCCAAGGTTTAGGCAGGGGTAGTTCGCCTTCGGTCAAGAGGTAATAGGATCATTTGTCTGTTTTATCATAAATAACGTACGGTCCTTCCCAAGACTTACTAGTTTGCCAGCATTTGGAGGTTTCGAGGAGGGTGTGACTCTTCGGAGGACCAAATCACCAATGTCAAAAATTCTAGGTCGAACCCTTTTACTGTATGACTTCTCGAGGGAGATTTGATAATACCCCATATTAGCGAGGGCTCAATCTCGGGTTTCATCAATCCATAACATGTTGTACGCAAGTTCAAACTTATTATCTTCATCTGGATGGTCGGGGTCACGTGTTGAAACTTGAAACTATGTCGGTAAGACTACTTTGGTGCCATAAGCCAATAAAAATAGTGTAAAACCTGTCACTTTCCTTGGTGTTGTGTGGTAGGCCCAGAGGACATGTTGAAGTTATTGGACCCAACGCCCTTTCCTTTCGTTGACTCGTTTCTTGAAACCATCGATAATAGTTTTATTGATGGCTTCGACCTGACCGTTACCTTACAGGTAATAAGGCATGGATGGTGAGAGGATGACATTATACTTCTTAAGGAATGTTCTAACCTTGCTACCTACAAACTATGACCCATTGTCGCATTGAAATATGTGGGCAGCCGAAGTATGTGATGATATTCTCCCAAAGAAATTTGATGAATTCATCCTCTCTGGTTCGGCATCGTGGCATGGCTTCGACCCATTTAGTGAAGTAGTTTGTGGCCACGAGGATATGTTCTCTTTTACCTGAAGCTCTGGAGAAGGGACCTATCAAGTCGATACCCCATCATTTAAAAGGCCAAGAGATGTGGTTATAGTGGAGGTCTTGAGAAGGGCTTTTGATGTCATGGGCATGGCGTTGGCACTTGTTATAATGTTTCGCATATTCTTCAGCCTATTTCTTTATATTCGGCCAGAATAGGCCTTGAGTTATTGCGCGGAGCACCATGGACCTGCCGACAGTGTGGGATCCGTAATGGCCTTCATGTAATTATGTGAGGATGGTGGCAGCTTCTGGCTGAGATATGCATCTGAGGTGTACTCCATTTGGGTATTTTCCGTGTAAAACACCTTTGAGGATGGTATACCTTCGGCAGTTTTCCAATAATGAACGCTTTGCCTCCGGGTCTGCTGGGAGCGTAGAACTATTGCAATACACTAGAAAAGGGCTGCGCCATTCGTCTGGATTGAGTCTCTCGCCCCCCAGTATTTATGGTATTAATTTTCATCTTTTCGATACTTGGGCATTCGAGTACTTAAATACTGAGCTTTCGGGGTTCGGATTGTCCTAGCATTGTTATAATATTGGCCAGAGCGTCGGCGTGTCTGTTATCGCCTTGAGGGTAATGTGTTATCAAAGATTTTTCAGGGAAGTTATTCAAGTGTTGTCGAACGAGTACTGCATACTCGGCCATGCGACCATTTGCTTGGTTCTCGCCGGTATACTATCGTTGGATCAACTGTGAGTCGGTAAAGATAGCAAATCAAGGGATACCCAAGTCGAGGGTCAAGTCAAGTCCATAGATCAAAGCTTTGTATTCGGCTTTGCTAATAGTACACTCTAAGTTCAACTTGATTTCCTTCTTGATACGGTCATTCGAAGGGGTGACCAATACAATATCGATTCCATAACCATTTGGGCCTGCTGACCCATTGGTGAATAGTCACCACCCAATATTAAGGTTCCAGGGGTCGTTGTGCTCTGGTTGGTCTTCAGGTAATTTGTCTTCATGTTCTTCCCAATCAAAGTCTTTGATGGGGAAGTCGGCCAAAAAATCGACTGCCGCTTAGCCTTTTTGAGATACCTGCTTCTCAAAAGTGATGTCATGCTAACCAAGGTAGATGGACCATTGTTGTACCCATCTAGATTTATCATTTTTGGCTAAGACTTCTCGAAGGGGGTAACTTGTGATTACCCATATGTGTTGTACATGGAAATATAGTTTTAGTTTCCGAGAAATGTAGACGAGTGTAAGGAGGAGCCGTTCGAGTTTAGTATATCAGGTTTCAGCGGGTGTCAGTATTTTATAGATGAAGTATACCAGTATTTCGATGCCTATATTTGTTCGAAGGAGAACCGAACTAATGGATTCGCCAGTAACTGCGAGGTAGAGAGAAAGTACTTCACCTTCGACCGGGGTACTCATTACTGGTGGTTGGCCGAGGTAAGTCTTGAGCTCGAGGAAAGCTTGCTCGCATTCGGGTGTCCAATTGATGTTGGGGTTTTCCTTCTTGGTTTTATGGGTGCTCTGATCATGGAGGAGGGAGAATAACCAAGCGCAGTAGTCAGAGGATTTTAAAATTAAGCAATTAAGTATAGTAATTTTGCTTGCGACCTTCTAGACATCTTTCTTCATTCTGGGAGAGGGCATATTAATGAGGGCTCAAATTTGGTTAGGGTCGATCACGATGCTCCTTTTACTAATGAGGTGCCCAAGAAATTTTTTGGACGATACACCAAATTGACATTTATCAGGATTTAATCTCATTTGGTATGACCGAAGGATTGAAAATATTTCGGTCAAGTCTTGTATATGGGTATTTTGTGGAGGCTTTTGCATAATATTTCGTCGATATAGACTTCGACTGACTTGCCGAGCAATGGCTTGAATATGGTTGCAATGAGTCGCTGGCAGGCGGCACCCATATTTTTATGCCCGAAGTGCAATACATTAAAACAATATAATCCTTATTCAGTAATAAAGGAGGTCTTAATTTGATCTTCGGAAAGAAGGGGTACCTGATTGTATCTTGAGGCAGCGTCCATCATTGAGAGGCGCTCGTGGCCCGCTGTTACATCGAGGAGGACCGAAATGAAAGGAAAGAGAAAACTATCCTTCGGAATATGCTTGTTAAGATTAGTGAAGTCGATACAAATTCGGATCTGACCATTCTTCTTGGGTACGGCGATGATGTTCGAGATCCAATATATATATTTGACTTCTTGAATAAAACCAGCGGCGAGGAGTTTGTCGACCTCACGGTTGACCGCGTCTCAAATCCTTGGAGCTAACGTACGTTTCTTTTGCTTAATAATCGTGGACTTTGGTATGAGGTCGAGGCGAGGGTAGGGTCGACGTTGGGCATCTCATAGAAGGTCCAAGTGAAAATGTCCTTGCTAGATCGCAGAAATGTGGTAAGTTGGTAATTTTTTGTCCTCTGTCAAGGACCTTCGATGAAAGTTCCCCAATCGGGGCCATTGAGCTCGATATAAATTATAGGTTTGATGGGTGATGGCTCGACGGGGGTAACGGGAGGTGAGGTGTGGGGGAGTTGTTGTAATTGCTATAGTTTTACCAACTTGCGAGTAAGGTCGATCTATGGGTGCTCACAGAAGCGAGCTAATCTTTGGGAGCCTTTCATGTCCCATGTGCCACTAGGGGTGGTGATTCGCAGAACTTGGTGGTAGGTTGAAGGGATTTCCTTCATGGCATGGAGCCAGTCACGGCCCAGGATACCGAAATATTCTGATTTCTTGTCGACGATGAGAAAATTGGATTGTAGCACCATCAGGCCCGTAGTGACAGGGAGGCTAATTTGTCCGATGGCTACTTCCGTAGAACCATTAAAAAACCCTTTAGTTTGATGTTTGTTGGGATAATCTGATCAGTCATCTGCATGGTTTTGACTGTTTGGAGAAATAAGACATCGGCTGCACTTCCCATATCGACGAGAATGGTATGGAGGACGATGTGCGCAATCTTGACCATGATGATCAAAGGATCAGAGTGGGGAAAATGAACATGGGAAATATCACAATCGATGAAGAATATACCTTCGGGTCATGGGCGTTGACTTGTTTTGGGTAGAAGGATTAGAAGTTTTTACTGGTATGTGAGCTTGCAGTAATCCTTAACCCATTTACGTTTACTTCAGGTGTGACCGCTGTCAATATTGATAACTTCGATCATATGAGCCTAGAAGATATGTACCTCATTTGGTTAGGTGGTCGGGGCTGCCTGAGGCTTAATGTATGAACCATCGAGGTAACTGGGAAGGTTGACAACGTATTGATAGAGGCGTCTGGCCTTGAAGATTATCTCAAGCGAGCGCTGTATTGCATAACAATTATTGGTCTGATGTTAATTATACCTGTGGCTTTAGCAGTAAGGTTCATCCTTCTTGACTTCGATTGGATAGAGAGTATGCCAAATAAGGTCGGCTTGTATAATAGCTTGGAGAGTGTTGAGGGGACATTGAGTTTGGGGAGGATTGGCATCGGTCGCTTCTTACGAGGGCGATCATGCTGATCTTCTGCAATGTTGCATTTACGGTTCTCAGTTAATAGGGGCGACCATGGTAGTCTGTGAGTGTCACAGTCTGTTGTTATTAAGGGCTTGAGGTTATCCCTGGCGATTGCTCTTACGAAGGCGTTCAAAGTCGATGTAGCCGTTGACCTTGGATAACATCTCCACGAGGGTTTTGGGTTTTTAGAGGATAATTTATTCCTTGACCCGGCTGTTGTCCGGTAGGGCGTTGGAGTAGGATAGAATGGCATTGGCACAATCGACGTGCTCTACTTTTCGGGATTCGTCGAGGAATCGTTTGGTAAAGGCTTTGAGAATTTTGGACGATGTCTTACGGAAATTGAAAACAGCATCGACCCGAACCTCGCGATCAATACTAAAAGAGAAGTGTAAGATGAACAGAGTGGATAGATCCTCGAAACTTCTAATGGACCCATTGGGTAAGTTGTGATACCACTTGAGGGGGCTATCAGTGAGGCTAGTTGGGAACATTCGGCAGAGGATGTGGTCGGCTGATAAGTTAAGGCTCAACGACTTCTGGAACTCGAGGACGTGGGACTGCAGATCGGTATTACGGTACTTGCAAATTTTTAGGGTGTGGATGTTTAGAGGGACTTCGATAGTAAGGAACTTCAGGCAGAGAGAATTGTTAAGTTGACTCTAATCATTTAGGGTGGGAGTAGAGTTGGTGCGGATAGCGGCATTAATTTCTGGTCGAGCTCATGTTGAGTAAGGTAGGCTGCCCGAGGGAGCAAATAGTATGGTCGTGGGTGGTTAGGCCGCGGGTCAGGTGTATGTTCGGAGCTACGTTCCTCAAGGCATTCCCGGGCGGGGCGTCGTATAGGATGTCGGGAAGTGCACAGTGCCGAATCGCTTTTGTAATGGGGACACCGAGGTGGATCGTGCCTTCGGGAAAGGGAACAAGGGAACCTTCGCACCGAGATAGGTTGGTAGTGCCCCAGTCTGGGGGTAGGGGACTAAATGTGCATGGGCAGACACGCGTGAAGTTATCAGCGCTCAGAGCGAACGAGGGCATCCTGAGTTTGAGCCTGTTGGAGTCCTTAAATTGTGTGACACAGCTCATCGAGGTCTCGGTGTTGTCTGGCTGTGTCTTCCAGATGGTATTGTTGTTCGATGTCGAGCTCTTGACGGTGATCTTCATGCTCGAGGAGAAGTTGGTTGGTGTAACGCTCTTCCGCTTGAGCGAACTGCAAGCTTATTAGGGTGAATTGGGCAGTGATGCCGTCGGCGGGGGTACCAACGAAAGCGGAGGTGGAATGGAGGGTCGGGGCCATGGAAGTGAGCGATGTTGGGAAAAAGGGTAGAGAAGAAAAAAAAAAAAAAAAGGTATAGCACAGACGGCGCCAAATATAGAGACGTAATCTCATAGAGGAGGGACCGCGCTCTTACACCGTGGGGGAGGCTCGCCTAAGGGGGTTTGCAAGTATATTAAATAGTAATATAAGAAGTAAACTATGCAAGCATACTTGTGTGAATCCCAGGAAGGGGGATACTCCACGACCTCTAGCGAGGATTTTAAAGTAAGGATGTATAGATAGAGGAGGGTTACAGATTTCGAATTGGAGGGAGTCTTAGTAACAGACTTCTGGTCGTACTCGAAGGTTTTCTCTATTCTAATATGAGTCCTTGGACCAAGTTTTTCTAACCCCTTCATAATGTCTCTCTTCTCCTATTTATAGGAGATAGGAAAAGATGAGTAACTACATTGGGTCAAGTTACATGTATATCTTTCTTGGCAGCTGTCCCATACGGAAGTCGATTCTGCCATAGTTGTCTACTGGCTTGTCTGCTGAGTTTTTCTATTGATTTATCTGCCTTCGGCCACATACTAATGTAGGCGAAGCTTTTACTGAACTCGAATGTCGTTTCGCTACGGGTTTTGGTTGATGTATACCCTTGGGCTTTAGGTCTTATGGAATACTTCGATATAGTCCTCGAGTGTTCGGCTGGATTTGGGAAGCTGCGAGAAGATAATTCTTTTGACTAACTTGAGAGTATATTAAGCTAAGAGTTTTTATAGTAGGCTTCAATGTAGCCTTTGAGTATTTGGCTAGCCTTAGAAGGTTGCGAGTAGGCTACTACAATAGGCACGTGCCACGTCAAACCCTCCGTTTTCAAAAGATTTTGTAAAATCTGTACGGTAGAAATCTTCTGGAAATCATGAAGTCTTCCTAGTCCTCCGAGAAATCTCCAAGAACATAAAAGATTTAAATGTGGGGAAGCTCGCAGAGAATTGGGAAGGTCTGTTTCGGGTGGTGGGACGAACTGGCCTTGGATCCTACTACTGAATGACAAAATATGGAATCAGGATACCATGCCCTTGGAACACTAGGAGGTTGAAGCGATACTATCACTAAATCCCTAGTTTTTACAAGCACGGGATACATTTACTATTGTTCTTTATATTTTAAAAGAGAGATTAATATCTCCAACAGTATGTACATTTTTTTCTCATCAATGAAAACTTTTAAGTAGTTTCCTACATTACTTTACTATCATACATATATATTTATCTACTAAATCTCAAAAGATAAAACAAACGGTAAAACAAGCTTTACTTTTTCCAAATATCTATTATAACATAAATAAAAATAGTTCACAAATTCTTTTACACATCGATTTCTTGAAAAGTCAGACGAGCTTCTACCAGCTTCAGAAGTTATGAATTCTGGTACTCTAGCTGCAATAATATCTCTGCCTTGATCCACTAGTCCTTAGGTAAGAGCTCTAAGCTTAGATATAAAGCACTCTAAATATTCAGGGCGTACTAAACCCATTTTACACTTAACCCCCTTTGCAATCATCATATCATGCAAGGTATCTCTCTCTTCTTCAATTCTTGTAATCTCATTTACAAAGTATGAGGGCACTGCTTTCATCTCCTTCTTATGCACCATATCAGTTACAAGTTTACTTCTATTAGATTCAGCGAGATCAATAAACCTTGCATAACCACCCTTTAGCAGTTTTTCGAAGTTCTTGCAATGATCTCTTTCTTTCGTATTTTTGAAAGATATTTAGCATCTTCTCCATCACTTTCATAACTCATCCATCTGACCCAGCATAACGATCGATTCCTCCATTCTCTCCTGATTATGCATTCTCTAAACGACCTCTCCATCAAGTGCCTACTCAGATGTTGAAAGATCTACCCCCAATTTTTGAGTCTTCATAATCAATTCCACCTCCCTAGTCAGCACATCCGCCAGCTCAGCCTCCATATTTCCTATTTTCTCATTTAAATTCCTTACTACAACTCGAACAAATTTTAGATCGGCCTCTAGCGTTGCCATCTGTTCCATATGAGATTTTTGTTCCCCAGTTGTTCCCTAAAATCGTCCACCTCCCTATGTTTCTTCTTCAATTTCTTCATTACCTCTGTCTTAGTGCCACGAACAATTGGTATTTTAGCCTTTAATTTCTCTACTTGTTTAACAAGCTTATCACAATAACTCTATGTACTCTCAACACTATCTTTATTTTTCTTTGCAGTGTTACTCAACTTATCCACCTCACTTTCAGTACTCGCCAACTCAGCTTGTATGCTAACCAATTCGACCTCGCTCTTCCTCAATTGATCCCTAACATTAATAAGATTCCCTTTTAATTCCATCGCTTCTGCCTCTAACCCTCTTATACGATATTGAGCATGATCTGCATCTTTGCTCTTCCTCTTCAAGCTCTCTACCACTTCTGTCTAACCATTACGAGCTATTAATACTTCTCCTTCCAAATTCTTAATCGTGTTATTCAATTTTTCTACTTTACTTTGAGTGTTCACTAACTCGTCCTGAACGCTACCCAATTCGATCTCCTTTTTCTTCAGCATTTCCTCTAACTCAAACACTTTCACCTCTAATTTCATATTTAACTCTGCAGTACTTTCCAATGAAGCATGAGTCTCCTCCAATTCGATGTTCATTTTAGTAATAAGTTCGGGCAAATTTTGGTGCCGACCTCACATAACTTTTAACTCGACCTGCACAAACAGTTCGATTTATATTATTGACATGCAAGCCATATATCTCTCATACAAACACAATTTGTACATCACAAACAGTTCATATAACAGTCAGTTACAGATCTTACAGTGGTCATATATATGTATCATTGACACGCCAGCATGAACGGATACTTCTTTAGCTTTTAAGCTATGCAGGTTTCTCGTTCTGGTGGCCAATACTTTTACGATCTTGGGATCTAGATAAATAGATCTTTGGTGGCCTTTTTTAACCATCTCTCACTATCTATTTCAGCTTTTAGAAAGAGGGTTAACTTCTTAAGGTCTTTGGCCGCTTTTGGAGTACTTTTTCTAATACCACTAGGAAGGAAATACCACATTTTTAAGTACCTACTTTTATCTTTCCTAACTACTTCATCCTTCTCTATTTTATCTTTAGCCCATCTTACACAACCCGTACATAAATCTCTATAGTGGTCTTCACTAAGTTCTCTATATTTTCTCACCTGAACCTCAGTGCGTCCAGTCAAGAAAGTTGCTACTACTGCAGCATTTTTTCCCCTAACGAGCTCTTTCTTTAACGCCTCAATTATGATATGCAGTTGGTTAAGTTCCTATAAAACAATTTTCCTATCAAACAGTATAACAACATTATAACTTTACTACTCAAAACAATCCATACAAATGTTTTCCCTCCTCCAATACCAGAATTTTCAAAAGACATTACAATATATATTACTCTACCTTTTCCTGGTCCTCGCCTTTTTGGTTTTCCTGGTGTGTACTAGGAGACACAGTATTTAACCCTAACACATCTTCTTCACGTGGAGTCCCCCCTACCTCCGCTTCTTCCTCTCCATCTAGCCCAGGGACATCCTAAGATTGGCCCTCCATTATAGCTTCTACATCCTCAAAATCATATCCATCATCCTATAAACGCTAAGCAAGATTATTCTGAACCGCAATCACATCGTTGTTTTGTTACTTGGCCTCTACCACTGCCCGATAAGATGTTTTCAAATCCGCAATCTCTGCGATTGATTGCATCTTCGCCTCCTCCAGCTCTTTCTCGAGCTGAGCAACCCGCTTCTTAAGCCCTGCCTTCCCTTTCGCAAAACCAAGGCATATACCTTTCACAATGCGAGAAACTAAAAATAAAAACAATTACACTCATCAATTTAAAAATGTCCAATATCTAACGCTAGTTCAAAAATCAGACTTACCCTGCACAACTCAACATGTACCGCGGAGTTCAACTCCACAACATGCCTTGAACTTGTTATCCAAAGCAAGCAGTTCATCCTCCATGTTCGATACCACAACATCGTCCTTCAACTCGTTCGAACGAGGAGTAAGCGGATTGTCCATCTTTATCTTCTTCGAACCACCCTCGACCTCTGTACTTTCTGCATTCAAAGAGGTCGAAACAAAAGTCTTCACATTTCTCTTCTTGGAAGCCTGGCGGCTGATGTTTCCCGAGTTAGCCCCACCAGCCCGCGGCTTCGCGGCCGGTAATGGAACTTTTCCAAATGAGGGAAAAGCCAAATCACTGGCCCCTATTTTTTTTAACGCAACTGAAGACACCACCGAAGAAGAAACCCCACCTGTTATTTTCCTCTTGAGTTGAGACTTCTGAACTTTAACAAATTTGATATTAACTCTCTTATTTATGCTAATATCGAGCTCGCCCAATACAACTTTTAGCTCGATGCCTTCTCGAGCTATGGTATCAATCAAATATTTTTCTCTCTTAACACGAGAATGAGGATCTGCATAAACAATAATATATGTCAATACAAACATAGTACTATAAACATATACAATTCAAAGTTAGTAATATTTACTTACATTTATTAAATAATTTATATGAAAGAACCAGGGAATCCTCGTCAGCTTGCTGGAGACACTCGCCATTCACCAAAATCAAATTATTATTCCATACTCATCCAGCAAAATTTAGGTCAAAAAATTAGGGTCGGTTCAAGCTGGCAGAAAAGTATGCACCCCCTATAAAGGCAAAGTATTTCACGGTATAATACTTCAAAACCTCTAAAAGAGTAAATCTTCACTCCTTCTCCTCACGGGCCCACCTCCTATTTAAATTTCCACAAGCATTTATCGCCCCTCCCATATGTTACAATTCAGCTGGGCAGGACAGGACTTAATCTCATTCATGATACCTGCATGTTTTTCTCAAACAGTAAGAAGCAAAAAATTTCCCATATAGTAAACTTTTCAAAATTTAAAAAAATAAAAAATAAAAAATGGAATCCTCCACAAACACATATATCAATCAGATCACACAAAATTAAGAAATTCATGCCAAAACACTAACCATCAATGACATATGATGAATCAGGAACACCAAGTGTTTCCTCCATTACCATAGCAATGGAAAATAAACGATTATCCCTCTCCCTAAAGATCACAAATTCCTTACCCCTCTGAAAATAATGATTCAACGCTGAGTTTTTCTCAACAATGCCTTTGCAATTATATTGTTGCTCTCTCTCTCTCTCTCTTTTTCTTTCTCTTGACATTCGTCTCCGTATTTTATGTAAACTTTTTGAAGATAAGAGGGAGGGGTTATTTATAGATTTATTTTCAAACCGCTGATAATTATGGGGACTCGTGTCAACTGTCCTAAGTTTTTCAACCGGGATCTCCCTTCCACTGCTCTTGTCAGTCCCATTACGCCTTTTAGACAGATACACTCTTTCATCATTACAACCACGCCTATCATTAAATGTATTTTTCTCTTTTCTACTCATGTTTCTCTCACACCTGTCCACATCCAAAACTCCTTACTACAGATAAATCGAACTCACACTCCACTTTTCATCTCATCCTCATGATTTAAAGATTTTTTTTGTAGAAGATCCAAAGTACTTATAATCATTTCGATGATAATTCCAGAGCAAATAGATTCAAAATTTCAAAATCCAAACCGAATTCACATAATAAGGGAAAAACACGGAGAATCCAATAATATTTTTATTTTTATCCCATTACAATATCTCGAACTGTCATACAAACGATCTCTTAAAAGTAATTACATCTAAAACATCCTAAATAACATACAAATCCACTTCTAATCACCTCACTACCATCAATCAACTTATCTTCATCAGCTATCTCATCCAGAGCAATCTCTCTCACAGTAATCTTTTAACCTTCAGTGTCCGTTATCATATCACGAAAAACATCACACCAAAAATATCGATCCAGTTTAATATCTTTTTTCCTCGCAATCAAAGCTTTGAGCTATAGTACAAAAATTGGCAGCTCATTCTCATATCCGAGAAGCCTGAATATCTATTTACGCAGTTCTGCGACCTTTATTGTCAAACGCCCTTCTCTTGCATGACGAACTATCTGAGCGCGAGTCCTCACCATATTTGTTGCTTATATATCTTAATAAGCTCCTGTATTTATAGGTCACAAGGAGATAAACACAAATCCCCTTTACCATATTCAAACTTATCCTCCATGAACCTAATAGCTGTCATACTTATCCATGAGTTACACATCCTCAGATCAATCTAAATATATATTTGATTACAACCTGTTTACACGATCTGCTTATTATCAATAACATTTTCTGCATATTACATTGAGCTGGAATAACAAATACTTAAATTATTTACCCATAATTACAAACTAACTATTGTCCACATTTCAGATAAGCATCTTTCAAACATTACAGCGCGACACATACAATTCGACACATATTTCATACTTCGATCTAACTTTACTATTTTCTACAGTTCGATATAATAAAAATTTACACAACAGAAAATTTAGCAATTTCAATTTGAAAACACTATTTTCATTATCTCCAAAATGAGCACAACATAATACATTACATACAGAAAATTACAAATAGCTCTACAGAGTCTAATCGCTGGCAAATATCGGCAAAACTCCAAGAACGAGCTCTAGAAGCCTCTTTCACCTCTGAAGCCACCACTTCTGCAAGAAAATGAAGATAATTGTAACAGAGTACCTCTTCCACTTCTGAAACCACCACTTCTACAAGAAAATGAAGATGGTTGTAAAAGAAATGCTTTTACCACCTCCTCTACCTATAGAATCCAATCAGTCGCAGGATAACGGCGAGACTTCCTGGCACAAATGCTAGAAGCCTCGTCCTCCTCAAAAACCACCTCCTTAGCAAGAAAACGTAGACCCACCCTGCACTGCTACCCAGATACCACTAGATAATGGAACCGTACCATCTGATAGTAGTCATTATCCACCTACACTACCTCCTCATATATCATACCATGATAGGTAGGATAAACAGGAATGGGAGTGGGAAGATCTAGGGACTGGGTCCCAAAGTAACGAAACTGAAGTTCTTACACTTTGGCAAGAACCCTAGCCTTATATGATTGGCACCGGGTAGTCACCATTTTTTACTAACAAAGAATGATGAGGGGGAACAGTACTTATACAAGATCTGAAACAACAGAGTACTGGAAGAAGAATAACTAGAGGTACAATAGCAATAGTATATATAAAGATAGAACATTTAAAGCAGGAAAGGATTTCTAAAGCAGCCATCATTCAAAGAATACTTATGGGAAACCCAAAAACCAACTAAAACAGTCACAGTCATTAAACATTTAAAATCCTAACAATCCATTACACTTCCAAGGTAAAATTCTGCATTAGCAAACCCATCATAACTTATCAAAAAACCTATTTGTATTCCGAGAATGAGCTCGATTAAGACTTCTTAACTCAAGAAACCCATGCCTTCAGTTGAGAGGAGGCGATTATAGGGACTTATCCCTCGAGCTGTGATATCATCGAACTAGTACCATGCCAGACTCACGCAATATATACGTGAGATACACTGTCAGCAATGACACCTAGACCACAAACTGAAGAAGAATGTGGCTCAAGCACTCCAAATAGAATATAAATAGTCAAGAACACCTGTCTCCTACGAACTGGCAGTTACATGTTTAATTACCACTAACCCCCATTTTTAGGGGAATGTGCTCGCACACAAAATAGAACTAAGGATGAGGTTTATAAAGGGAATAAGATACAGAGGAATAAGGGACTAAGATTTTCTGGCTCAAGAGATCATAACTTGTAATCAAAATATCAATCTCAAGTAATAAAGTTACAGTTACTAAATCCTCAAGTCGAGGTCGTGGTTTTTACCTATTCAAAGGTTTTCACGCTAACCACCTATGTTTTTTTATATTATTGGTTATACTACTTGTGTCATAGGTACATTTGGTGTAAGAGCTTATTCGAGCTATTACGAAATTAAGCCCTTACAGAAGACCTCCCAAACTTAAAGGGTTAAGGGCATAATCTTTTTGTACACTACAGGTCCACCAATTTGTAGGTAGAACTAAAAATCTCCTATAAAGATAGTGCTTGTCATATGTAGTAGGATTCTTAATGTACTCAGCTAATCGAGCAAACCCATATTTTGAAAGAACCCTACATGTTTTCAAATTTTCAAATAAACATACATATCTGTCTGATTATGGAGTCTTTAATTAATCTATTTCCATATTTAGATTATCAACTTTACGTCTACAAAATTTAGATGGATGTCTTTAGAAATGTTTAAAATTACTATACGAACATGGAGTTGATTATGTTAGATTTTCCATTTATACCGGCAATACTCAATGTTTTATCTTCCGATTCACGAGCACACATGTTAATAGGTCATATATGTGTTATTGGCTGTACCTAATTGTTGCACCAAGTTAAGGTAGGTGGGACCTAATATAACTCTTTATTAGGGCTTGAGGGTATAATAGGAAGACCACTCAAATTCTATCATGTTAAATAAAGGAGAAGTCCCTCTTGGAGGCTACTACAAAAAAAAAATGTCCAATTAAGGTCTGCAGCCAATCCAAGGGAAAAATCCACTCAAGAACAAGAAGATTTTGTAAAAGCAGTAGAAGAGGCTAGTATAATCTGTATTCCATATCCTATTATTGATCATAGTAATTGTATGATTGTATGAATTTCCAAGGAGTTTCTGGTATCTCATCCAAAATCTCAAAACTCTCTCAAACTCTAGAATTGCAGAGTTGGAGCATTTTCTGGTAGTCTTGCTCTTAGGTTTGGGTTCTAAATCTTTGGGTTTATGTAATCTTTCTTAACATATCCACATGAATAAATCGTTTTTATTGAAATTTGATAGGCCAGGCTGGATAGATTCAGCATTGTTACTCCTTTGAGTCTCTGTAAAAAGTTTGATGTTGAGTCAATATTTCTATTTTTGCCAAAACCACAACAATTCAGTTTCTTGAGACTTTGATGTTTTAAATCTTGATTGGATATCAGTCAATAAATTTAAGATATCGACTTGAACCATGACTGCGATTGCGCTCTCATGTCCCATTTATGTCACAAATAGGATCTGCTTATGTAAGTAACTAATGTACAATAAATCATATATATTTGACAATTTTGTAGACTACTGTTTTTCAGGGTCTGCTTGTTTAAAATTATTTATGTGACTTACACTTTTATATCTGATCTCAAGCTGTAACATTAATATGTTGGCTAGCTAGACATTATCATAAGTAAAAGTTATGAAAAGAAACTCAAGTATATGAATATTTAATGTATGTCGACCCTGTTAAGGGATTATAATAAATAAATCATGATTAATTAAGCAATAAATCATTAATATTTATTATTAATTAGATAATAATATCTGACATAAGCTGTAATATATTATTCATGATATAGGGATTTAATGCCCAAGGATCTCCAATGGGGTTTAAGTGAGATCAAGTAGTCATTAGGAATGCAGAATATAAAATGGGCAAATACGCCCAAAAGAGTTTTGTCCATGGAATTGAGGGTTTCTCATAATGTTGAGACTTTTCAAAAATCTCATTAAGACTATTTTACACTAATTAAACTTGAAATAATTAGACCACCCAAAAGAGGCTAAGAAACTTCTAATTTATTAGTGGCTCAAGATAGGCTACACGGTATGGGGAGATAAGAATAATCCTCAGCCCAAAGGTGAGAAAATGTCTCGAGTCAAACTGTAAGTGAGCAATCTAGTCAAGAGCATGAGTGATCACCAACATGGGGGCAATGTATGTCAAATCACCACCCAAAGGAGGGATTCGATGATACATCGCCGTACACGCAGAGTAAAAAGTCAATACCCTAAATACTATATACACACTGACTGGACCATCCTAACCCATGTCAGATTGAGATTAAAGACATCAAGTTATAGATCTTTTATAGATTAAGTTAAACGTGAATAATTTTTTTAATTTATACACGTCCTAATATAAGTATTTGGTTTATATAGCTATGGATCCTATGATCTAGAACCAACTTACTAATATTGAGACCTTGACAGACTCTAACTACTCCAACTGGAAGCTCCAAATCTAGATTGCCTTTGGCCACCTTAATTTTAATTTTGTTCTCACTCAAGCCAAGCCCGTGGAACTTACAAATACCTCATCTGATGCGGAAAAAGTGGCCCATGCTAAATGGGTCAAAGCTAATAAAATGACAAATCACATCATTTGTTCTTCCATCAATCCTATTATGCGTGGCGGTATCACAAAAAATTAAGAAATAGTTTGAGGGTTCTGTCAAGGGAAGGCAGTACAGTAACTTATCTCAGCTTTTATCGTTAAAGTTTAACGGCAGTAGAAATGTGCGCTCGCACATTCTTAAGATCTCTAAGTTAATTCTTACCTTGAAAGAACTCGGACTCGCCATTGATAATACGATGATGGTTCAATTAGCAGTTTGGTCTCTTCTAAAAAGTTTTAAGATATTCCAAGTTCATTACTAGAATTAGGAGAAGACTTGGGAAATGAATGAGTTAATTGCAGCATTGGTCTCTGAAGAAGAATGAAAAAAGAAAGGTAAAATAGAATTGGCTCATCTGACTACTTCCATTAAGAGGTTGCCCATCAATTCTTAAGGGAAAAAGAAGTTCAAGTATCAAGGTTTTGCGAAGAAGAAATTTGTTGATTAAGTCTAGTCCAGGATAGAGTTCTCATTTAGGAAATGGGAATGGGAAGTAGCATGTAATTTTGTCAGCAACTACTTCATCAGTTATAGAGTGTTTCTTTTGTAAGAAGAAAGGTCATGTGAAGCAGGACTGTCATTCTTACAAAAATTGGCTGACTAAGAAAGGAGATAATAGTTCTATTTATGTTTGCTTTGAATCCAACTTGGATGATGTTCCCACTAACTCTTGGTGGTTAGATTCTGGGGAAACTATTCACATTTTAAATTCTCCACAGGGGTTCATCAGCAGGAGGTCGGTAAGGCCTGAGGAGTAGGTTTTCTCAGGAGATTCTAAAAGCCTTCCCATTTAGTTCGTTGGATTTTTTTCTCTTAGTTTTAGATACGGTGTTACTTTAGATTTGACACACACCTTTTATGATCTATGGATGAGACAATCTCTAGTTTTAGTTTCTCGGTTGTACTCTTTCAGTTATTTTTTCAATTTTAGACATAGTGGCTTTGACATTATTCATCATAATTCTATTATTAGTTCTGGTTTACTATTTGATGGGTTATATCGTTTATCTCTTGATCATTCATTTGTGACTTCTCTATTATGTTTATCTGTTGAGGCTAGTATTTCATCTACTTCTAAACGTTCTAGACTTTTTGAGAAATCTTCGATGTTATAGCACAAATGACTAGGCCATATTTTTAAAAGGAGGTTAGAAATTATGGTTCAAGATGGGGTTCTCGGGGTTTTAGACTTCTTTAATTTTTAAACTTGCGTCGATTGCATTCGCAGAAAATTGACCAAGATCAGGAAATTTGAATCTACTCGTAGCATAGACCTTTTACAGTTGATTCATAGAAACATATGTGGACCTTTTTCTATTTTGTCCCGCGGTGGTCATCGATATTTTATCACTTTCATTGACGATTTCTTTTGTTATACCTACATTTTCCTTATCCATCAGAAGTCTGAATCACTTGAAGTATTCAAGACTTTCTAGTTAGATGTTGATAAACAGTTAGATTGAAAGATCCAAGTTGTTCGATCAGATAGAGGATGCGAGTATTTTGGTAAGATCGATCAATATGGCCAACATTCGGGACCATTCTATCAGTATTTAAAGGCTCGGGGTATTATAGCCCAGTACACTACCCCTGGATCGCCTGAACAGAACGGTGTTTGTGAATGCCAAAATTGAACTTATTAGAATATGGTTTACAACATATTATGTTATACTAATTTACTGGTGAATTTATGGAGAGAGTGCTTACGTTATTCAATTTATATTCAAAATCAAGTTCCTTCTTATTCTGTTCTAATTAATCTTTATCATCTATGGACTAGGAGAAATCCTAGTCTTAATCACTTGCGTGTTTAGGGTTGTCCTGCAGAGGCAAAATTGTTTAACCCGAATACCAAAAAGTTAGATTCGAAGACTGTTGGTTATTTCTTCGTTGGTTTCCCATAAAGATTGAAACGATTCAGGTTTTATTGTTCTTCTCGACCCATAGAGATTGTTGAGTGTGCTCAAGCCCATTTCATAGAGGAAGGAGATCATTTTACCAGTACTATTCATATAGAGGTTGTCTTTAAGGAGGGTTATGAAATTCAGAGTCTAACTACTATTCTGATCAGTATTATTATACTTCCGTGTTTATCTGATATTGACACTATGACGAGTACAGTTCCAGACCCAGCTATTGTTCTAGGCCCAGTTCTGGACCCCGTCATAGCACCAGTTCTCCCTCAGATATTTCCTCTATCTGCTCCTATCCAGCTCCCTGTCGTTCGACCTCCAGCCCAGTCTCTTGCTCCTACTCGGAGATTCTCTAAAAATAAGCGTTTAGCTATTTTTTCAGATTACCATATTTATTTAGTTGAAGGAGATTTATTTAATTTTGAGGATCCGGTATCTTTTAATGCGACTATAGCTAGTAGTTCTGTATATCAGTGGCGTAATGCCATGACGGGGGAGATGGATTCTATGTCTCACAACTCTATGTGGGAGTTGACACATTTACCTGAAATTATCTAAGGCAATTGAATACAAATGGATCTTTAAGGCCAAACATGATTCTAAAGGGAAGGTTGACTGTTTCAAAGTGAGAGTTGTTACGAAGGGTTTTAAATAGCATTCAAAAATTGATTTTGATGAAACTTTCTCACCAGTTTCGAAGAAGGATTCATTACGAATAATTTTGGCTCTTATGGCACATTTTGACTTGGAGCTTCATCAGATGAACTTCAAGACAGCTTTTCTTAATGGATGTCTCAACGAGGAGATTTATATGCACCAACCTGAAGGTTTTGAGACCGAAGGGAAGGTTCAACTATTTTATAATCGCTCTATCTACGGTCTCAAGCAGGAGTCTAGGAAGTGGTACCTACAGTTTCATGAGGTGGTTTCGAACTACGGTTTTATCGAGTGCAAAATAGATTGTTGTATATACGTCAAACAGAGTGGGAGACGTTTTACGTTTATGGTTTTGCACGTCGACGATATTTTACTTGCTAGCAGTGACATCCAGTTTCTTCAGGAGACAAAAGCTTTCTTATCTCAGCATTTTGATATAAAGGTTATGGGAGATGCCGGTTATGTTCTTTGCATCAAGATTGGGAGAGACAGGACCAGAGGGATACTTAGCATATCTTAGAGTGTGTATATCGATAAAGTTTTGAAGAAGAATGGCATGCAGGATTATAAAGCAGGTGAAGTCCATGTTGTCAAGGGAGATATCTTTAGGAAGACGATACCGCACGAGATAGTTTTTTCAGTCATCGTTAAGGAGTATGCTTCAGCTATTGGTAGCCTCATGTATGACATGATATGTTTAAGACCGGATATCAATTTTATTGTTGGGATGTTAGGAAGGTACCAACAATGCCCTTTTATTATTCACTGGCAGGCAGCCAAGAAGGTTCATTACTATTTGAAGAGGACTGGAGATTACATATTGGTTTATAGGAGATTGGATGAGCTCATAGTTTTGGGCAACTCTGACTCAGATTTTGCAAGGGACAAATATGATAAAAAAAGTCTACTTCTGGTTATGTTTTTATGTTTGTTCATGGCGATATCTCGTGGAGAAGTGTCAAACAGTCTTTTGTAGATTCCTCGACTATGGAAGCAGAGTATGTAGTTTTTTTTAGGTTTCCTAATAGGTTGTATGGCTTAAACAGTTTATTTATGAGCTGAAGGTTGGTGATTCAATTTCTAGATTATTGCGAGTTTTTTACGACAATGATGCAATCGTCAAATATGTTAAGAATGATAACATGACTATGGATAACATGTATATTAACATTAAGTATCACGTTATCATTGATAAAGTACATAAACAGATTATTGAGATTCCTCATTTGTCGACATTGGAGATGATTGTTGATCCGCTTATTAAGGAACTTCTGATACTAACCTTCACGGGACATGTTACGCGTATAGGATTGCTGGAGTCTCTTTGAGGATCATTTTTTTACGTGGGAATAGTTTTTATTTTATTTACTGTTACTGCATTAGAATTTTTTATCCCTATGGGAGTTATTCCCGGTTATCATTTTGTCGACATTCAGTTTTTTATTATTTAGTTATTATTTTATTTGGATCCGTTATTATATGTGCACATATTCAATTTAAATTATGTAATTGCAATACAGTTTTAGATATGAGTGATTTTATCACATGACGGTTGTCTAAGCGTCAAGTACCTATAGAGAATATTGAAAGGTTTCTCAAGTTTGCTCGGGCTGGATATGGGTAGGCTCCACATCCTTTGGCCTTCATTTCAGTATGAGCAATGGTCTTCGCATGACGATTTGACTAAGTATTGAAATTACATGTGTCTGGTAAACACATGTTGCATGACACTAATGAAAATATACCAGCACGTCATTAAGGTGTACATTTGTCATTCACACGCTAAACTTCACCAGTAAAGAAATTATCCTTGAAAACTATTAAGGTTGCTAGCCCAATGTCCACGCTAAGAATTAGGCATGTGCTCAAAGGCTTGACCAAAATTTGTCCGTGAACCGTGTTAGTCATCTTCTTAGTCGTAGATTTACAGTCAAGTTCGATGTAACATTACCTTCAACAAATTATTATGTGTGGTTTTAAAAAACAAATGATGGTCATCCGCTTTTCATAATAAAAAAAACTGTGAATCAGCCTAAAAATATTTTACTTAAAAAATTGAATTAGCATCGGATGAGAGATTGTTGGATTTTCCATCTATACAGGCACTACTTAATATTTTATATTCCGATTCACGAGCACACATGTTAATAGGTCGTATAGGTGTTATTGGTTGTGCCCAATTATTACACCAAGTCTAAGTTAAGGTAGGTGAGACCTATTATTACTCTTTATTAGGGTTTGAGGGTATAATGGGAAGATCACTCAAACCCTATTAGGTTAAATAGAGGGAAAGTCCCTCTTGGATGCTACTACACAGAAAAGCATCCCATTAAAGTTTGCAGCGGGAAGACTTCACTCAAGGAGGATTTTGCAAAAACAGAAGAAGAGGTTAGTATAATCTGTTTTCGATATCCTGTATCGATCCCCCCCCCCTGTTAGAGTTCAAGCTTCAAGGTTTTTTAATATATATACGTACTTGCAACTCTACAAACAGAAACTCGTAATCTAAGATTCATGTAGTCCGAGAACAAACCGGTCTCGATCTTTATCTCCATGACTCCATCTTAATGTAGCTTGTGTTTGCTGATCGAATAAACTGCATTCGGAGTCCTTGTGATTCTGATTCTTCGCCTTCTTTGAACTTGGATCAAAGACCCAAGAAGATGTAATAAACTATTGTGATGGGCAATGAGACAATCATTCCAAAGATTACCCTGCAGGGGATTATACAGATCCTATGTAAGCAAACTTCTGATAAATTTTAGAGGAACACCATTGGAAATAATTTTCAGTCTAAAACGGTTTATCTTTGGGGAATCCTTCAGTAATTCGGTAGATGAAAATAAGAGCGAGAACTTACGCAGTACTCAATACATCTGGATGTAAATTATACTCCCTTGCAAATACAAACGGCACTATTCCTTGAGGCAAGGCAGCCTGAAAAGAAAAAAAAAACAAGACTATAATCCACTATCAAACCGATATATATATTTCTGTTGAAAAAATTATCACACTATAGGAGTTAACACGGTGATGTAAACTAGTTCTGCAAGCCAAGTAGAGCAAATTGTTAAGCTTAACATCAAAATGGCTTACTTGAACAATGGAGACCTTTAGTATTGTGCCTCTAAGTCCAACCCCAACAGAAGCAAGTGCCATCACAGTAGGCCCGGCGATAAACCTCACAAGCATCCCATATGCAGCTAATCTGTTACCACAGGCAATGATCCTTGGTTGCAAAGCCATGAATAAACCTGAAATTTTGTAATTCAGTCTTTGAAAAAATATCCTATCTTAAAAGGAGAAGAACAAAAATATATTGAAAATATTAATCTCGTACCAAGACTAAACATCGCCATCCCGAGACCGGCATTTGACAAAATTGTGACAGAGTTTTCCAAAATTTGTGGTTTCTTGAATTCCCACCTTCATAGACACATTGTTAAGTATGTTAGATCTTGGGATATTAATTCCCTCTCTAGTAGATGTTTGAAGATAAAAATTACCTGCAGGAAGCAAGAGCCCAACCTAAACCCAAAATGCTTGCATAAGAGTTTGGGTTTCTAAGAAGCTTAAACCCAACCATCTTCAAAATAGACCTCAGCATCTCTCTACTCATAAAAGCTGAATATTCAGAATCTTTAAGTGATTCAGGTTTCGCAACATTATCCTCCTCTTTACTGCAAACTTGAACTGACTGCTTGCAAACACCTACATGATTTCAACACACTTTAAAACTCAGAGAACAAAAATATAGACATAAATATTTACTCTAAGTCATGTTTTCTCTTACCTTCAGTACTGCAGCACCCACATCTCCAAATGAACAAATGGATCTCTTTACCATCTTCCTCTGTCGACCCAGCCACTGCTGGGTTGAACCGCCGGGATTCTGGTGACACTTTGACGAGGCTTTTATCGCTTTGTGGGTTAGATTCCGACAGCAGTTCTGAATTTGAAGGCCTAGTGACGATGACATGTACAACATCATCCCCATTACAACTCTCCCGATCAATCTTCTTACTCTGATTACTTTCAGTGTTAGTACTAATTCTACCAGTACTGCCATTTAATTTCTGCATGATTATATTCCTGGCATCTCTATATTCGAACAAAAAAAGTAACAAAGTATACCAAATTACACACTGTAAGACCACAGCTTGGATCATCAACCCTTCCTTATCATCCCCATACATAGATTTCAAAAGTGGGATTCCCATAACTAACGTATTCGGAAGCGTGGAAAGCGAAAACAGAGTTATCGCCCAATCCAAACTTCCTCTCTTAGACAACTTAGCCCAAGTAAAGAGAACTATGAACATTACCAATTTTGAAACTGTATCTGCTGATATAAAAAGGAAATCCATCTTATAAGGATTTATTCTCGATATGAACTCGAAAGAGAGAAGAGGGACAGCGAAGATTGCTACAAATTTGTTGATACCCGCACATTGATCAGGTGTGAATATCTTCCACCATTTTACAGAGAAATAAGCTAAGAACATAGTAACATATAGAGGAACAACAGCACTTAAAACACTGTAAAGATCCCTGAAGGCTATCATTGCCAATTTTCTTCGAATAATCCCAAAACTGAAGATTTCAGGGACTTGAGAGTGAGTGCGTGAGGATGAGAGGGATTCAGGGAATTCTGGTTGAAGTTCGTTAAGACAGTACTACAACTAAGAAAGATAGTGAAAGGGGGAGTGCACAAGATTTTTATTTTATTTTATTTTTCAAAAATATCTAAATATAATTGGGTCATCATAAACCTTGGACTTGTCTCATTCCCTTTAGCTGCTGATAGGGCAGGCAAATGCCTAGTGGGGTGCCATGCCAGGTTGTTTTCTCATGCGGTGCATATGTTCATGAGAAAACAAAGAAGAGATCTCATTAGATATTAGTTAGTAGTTACAAAGTGAGGATGAAGCTCTCACTATAAACAAAATTTGGATTAAGAGCATCTCTAGCAAAGAAGCAAGCAGGTGATTGGTATGTAATTTCATACACGATCGAAATTGAGGACTACTAGAGGAGTAACTACAGTTTTTTGGTTTGTGAAATTCATACCCGAATGCTATTCTGTGAAGTCGCATATGAAGGATGGGCAATAAGGACTACATAGTGCAGGTTAAAAATGACGGCAGGCAGGCAGTTCGTTATTGCAAGTTCCGTTACTTTAATACATGCTAAAAAGATAGTCTGGGTCCGCAACTTTCTCATTGCTTTAATTTGTTTCATTTTCTGGGGCACTAAGTTGGGGAATCTTGGCCTACCCATTTTGAAACCAATTAAATTGGGTTAGGTTGATCCTACGGGGCTTCAAATTCATTCAAATTGCTATCAAATGAGTATGAAAATAATAGGTTGCAAACTTTATGCAGGAATTACAATTGAAATGGAAGGAGTAGGACAGCATCCAGCATCCAGCATCCAGCCAAAGTAGTACTCATCTTCAAAAGGGTCAATGAGATCAATATCATATGATTAGCAATCATTTAATATGTCATTAGCTAGAGTAAAAAAAATCCCAGAAGAAATAATACATACCCATTTAGAGTAGTTTTTAGGGAAAATTTGAAAAAATCCCTAGTGTTTCTATTCATATTCGCCTTAGGCCCAAGTGCTCCAAAATATTCAATCTCAGTCCTACAATTGCAGTTATGATCCACCCTATAATTGCCAAATTTCGTAGTAGCTCGAAATTAGCTTTTACACCAAATGTACTTGTGACAAGAATTAGTATAAAAGACTGACAGAGGTGATTAGCATAGAAACCTTTGAATAGGTGAAAACCACGACCTCTATTTGAGGATTTGTAACTGTAACTTTATTACTTGAGGCTGATATTTGTTTACAAGTTTTGATCTCTTGAGTTATAAAATCTATGTCTTGTAATCTAAAATTCTTGGTCATTTCTCCTCTGGAACTCATTCTTATTATAGATCGACCTCACTCTCAGTTCGATATCGTGTAGAAGCACATTCTCCTGGAAATGGGGCAGGTGGTAGTTGAATGTGTAACTGCTAGTTCGTGTGAGACAAATATCTTTTGACTTGTTCATATTTTTTGTAGTGCTCAATCCACATTCTTTATCAGTTTGTGGTCCAAGTATCATTGTTGATTGTATATGTCATGTGTATAATACGTGAGTCTGGTATTGAGGTAGTTACAGTCTATATGCGATATGTGGGGATTTTGTGTGATCTTAATCTGTATGGATAAATAACATTGGAAATATAAGGTAGAGAGGAGGAAGAAACAAAAATGGTAAGGACTCGTTCTCAGAGAGCTCGGCATGCGTCGGAGGGGCACTTAGCAATAAAAGTGGCTAAAGTTCAGGATAAGATCTTTGGGCAGTTAGTGTATGATGTCAACTTGCCTGAATCTTTAATATAGGTTGATGGGTTGACTGCGAGGGCGAGAGAGAACGAGGTTGGGCGTCATGTGTATAGTGAGATATTTCGTGAATTGGTATTAGAGCCTGAAGCTCAAAAAGCTGCGGTGAAGGAAATTGCTCTGGAGGAAATAGCTGAGAAAGATGAGAGAATTGCTCGGCATGAACTGATTAGGTGTAGTGCTCCAGGGCATCTTGATTGTTTTATGTGTGATTATTTGTCAGAAAGCAAACTTTGTTTGGTCAAATAATTGTAAGTTGAATAAAAGGAGAATGCTTCCTTCTGAATTTGATCCTTATTTATGGTGAATATTGTTTAAAAAAAATATTTAAATTTTGAAATGGTGTAGCATTGGAACTGACGTGAGCATGCCTATAAGTAATAGTAGTAGGAGAATAGGAATCAGATTGTCAGTCCTTTCTTGGGAGAGAAAGTTTGATTGCGTGTGAGTAGAGTGTCATAATGAGCGTGGGAAGGTGTGAGAGGGATTTTGGCAAGACAAAGAGAGATATATATTAAAATATAGGACTTGTGGTAATGATGGAGAGGCATTTTTACCTATAAAGGTACGAAACGTCTGACATAAATAGTAGAAGGGACGCATTAGCTCTAAAAACGAGGATGGCTCGTATGGGCCCCTTAACTACCACTGGTTGGAGAGAGAAAATATAAATAACCCTTCATCTTCTTCGCCTAAACGTTTTCAAAAAATAAGCAGACAAAAATCTAGAGAGTTGATTTTTAGAGATCACAGAGAGAGCCAACGAGAGTAGTCACCATTGCTAGAGTAAAAAGGATCGTAATACTGTGATACTGTACAAGTGGAGAAAGAATTTGAGTTGTGAAGTTCTGTTGTGAAAGAGGAGGTGTGTGACATCCTAGATTCATATTTAGACATTGGAGGTTAGTATGTTATTGTAGATTTTTTTGGTTTGTGTTATGGTAATTGTAGATGAAGCATTGTGTAGGGTTTTGCAATTTACCATTTTTGTGTATATTTGAATTTCAAAATTTTGCTATAGGAGGAAATTCTTGGAAAAAGTAGTTTTTGTGCTGTAAGTTGGATTTTTGTATGAATAAGCATATGTGTTAGGTATGAGATATATATAAATAGATATATATAAGAAGTAACTATAAAGAAAATTAATTGGAATACCTAGACCTGTATGTAGGTAGAAGCGTGAGAATGTTTTATTGTAAAAATAAGTCTCACTTTTAAGCATACTCTTGATATGGAGACTTCGACCTCTGGTTGTTTGATTGAGGATGTACCTATAGAAATTGATAATATAGATTCTATAGGGGGTGAACTAAAAACGGAAAGCTCTATTGTAGTAGAGGTAGAAGTGAAAGGGAAGGATGAATTATAGTTTTCAGATTTCCCTGGTAACTTCTTACCATATCCTGCAGAGTCAGATGTATTCAAGGAGTTTTGTAAAATTAAAGGTAGTTTACGTAGTGTATGGGGTAAGGTGATAGAACATGCCGGTAGGTCATTTAGGGGGTGCACAGTTGAAAGCGATGACAAATACTTTTTCTCATTCCATGATTTACAGCATGAGAAATCTGATAAGGGAGTGGATAAGGCTATATCTTTTGAGTATTTTAATGGAAGTGTCCAAAGTGATCTGGATCAGGGATTTTTGTGTTATCTCTCCCAGTTAGATTTTGGACTGATGGTACCTTTAAGCAATCTTGCCAAAGGTATTTTGAATAATATTGAGCCCTGCCCTACTCAACTGAATGGGAATCTGTGGGAAGTGATAAATGTATTTGATAACTTGAACTATGTAGCGACTCGGGGTGCGTACTTTTTTTCTAGTTCGTCTCGACCTCAATTTTTCGATCTGAACTCGACAAGACGAGTATGGAATGATAACTTGATATGGGTGAAGGGTGATTGTCTCCAAAGGGTAGACGGGGAACCCATGGATTAGATATATAAAACTTTAAAGAAAAGTAAGTAATGTTTTGTGATATCAAACTATTTTGTGTTAGCATTCTATTTGTATGAACAATGTGTTGTGCTTTTTGCAGATCCTTGATCTCAAGTTACGAGAAAGGAATCGTTAATCGATATTGTAGCTCGAGAAGGATCAGAGCTCAAAATTGTTTTGGGCGAGCTCAAAATTAGCTGATTTAAAAGGGCTAACAGTAGGTCGGAAAAGGTTCAAAAGTCTCGAGCGAAGAAAAAAATGGCAGGATCTGGTACGACCGTTGGAGATGGAGGGAGGGTAGCATCGGACGCTAAAAGATATCCAACATTAAAAAAGGCTACACCGATCTCATTGAAGGCAAAGCTCGTGGGGGCTACATCGAGCAAGCTAATTCAAAGGCACCCAAAAATGAAGACTGTAAAAGTTGATGGTTCGATCTCAGCGACCACGGAGAGTGAAGAGGTTGCCATGAGTTCGAAAATAGGAAGGTGGACACTCTTGCTCATGTGAGTGAGGTGAAGGAGGCTTGGAGTATTCTTACTGTGGAGGACGAGTTGTTGGTGCTGGAGAATAAGACGAGGGTAGCAGCTCAAGAAGGCTCTGAGGAGCTGGACATGTCTGTAAAGTTGGAGCTTTATAGGGTAACTAAAACGTTTTGTTATGCTTAAATTTTATATAATCTTTGAACTGACATATTATTTTTATTTATTTTTTTGTAGATGTCCCGTTTGTTGAAAGGAATCCATCTTGGGCTTGAGGATGGGAGGACGGAGCTCGAGAAGAGGGTTGCCCAACTTGAGGCCAGTTTAGATCTGGAAAAAGAGCGTTCAAGCTCTGTGAAGGATTCACACCGGGTCACGATTCTCAAACTTGCAGAGGAGGCACAAAAAATGTTGATGAAGTTTTAGTTGCTCGCGGCAACCTTGGCCAGAAGCTCCTAGACGTTGGATACTCTGTGTCCGATATTGAAGCGATCATAGAGGGGTGTTATGTCGAAGAGGCCGACGTTGAAGAGGAACCGGAAGTTGAAGACGACTCTCAGTATGGTGTTGTGAAGGGTTTGGATGCAGTCTCTGCGATAACAAATTTAGAGAACCGGGAAGGAGAGAGTGAGAAGGTAGAGTAAATATGAAGCTTTGTTTTTGTCAATTGAAAATTGAGATTGTATGGAATGTATGTGGAGGATATTTATGGGGTAGTCTAAGAGATGTTGTAAATATTAATTTGTATGAACTAAAAGGTTTGTGCCACAAAATTGAGGATTTAAAGAAAGAGCTCGCTAAGGAGCAAAACTCTTCAGCAACTCTATTGACTTCGCATACGGAGCTACAGGTTAGAAAAATAGCTCAAATTTTTTTGACTTGCTCATTTTATAACTCTAGTACTTGCATTAGAGATTGGAAAAGGCAATGTAAGATGGCAGATAAAAAATCATGTTTGTCGAAAGTAATCCAAGAATTAGACCGTGTTAGAATGCTAGAGAATAAGAACGTATAAAATATGTACCTTGCATTATGAGGAAATATATATAGTATGGCCATCAGTGTGAGATGACTTCGTAGCTTGAGGGCTAACTCGCTTCTCGTTTTGTTGGCTTGTAATAAATAAAACTTTGTTTAGATATGTGTACAACAAACTGTAGTTTATAGACCATATATGTAGAGTAATGTTTAATTGAGTTGTTTATACAGGACGAGTTAGAAGTTGTTCGAGCTAGTGAAGAATATGCTATGGATTACAATTATGAGTATAAGCTCGAATTTGAAAAGATGAAAGAGGCAAGTAAAGATAGCGCGGATCAGTATGTCAAGTTGAAGATCAAACTTGTACACCCAGAGAAAACTGTGACTGAACTGACCCAGCAGATCGAGAGCAGAGATACTAAAAAGAAAAATTATAGGGGGAGCTCGTTAATGTTCAGAGTGAGGTTGCGGGATGGTTGCGGGATTAAAGAGCAGTGTTGAATTGCTGGGGGTGAAAGGTAGAGATGTGAATGTCGTACAATATCGTATCAGAATGTTAGAGGTGGAAGCTAAAGAGCTACGGGACAATGTGGCCAGTTTGAAGGGCCAAGTGGCTAGGAAGGAAAATGAACTTGTTAAGGCGCAAACTGATTTAGCGAGTGCCAAAAGTGAAGTGGAGAAGGTGAGTAAGACAATGCAAATTAAAGATTTCGATCTTCGGGTCACCCGAAATCAATGTGACAAACTGAATGAGTGAGTTGTGAAGTTGAAGGCAGACTTGTCCAGTTTGCATGGCAAGAAGGCCGAGGCTGGAGAGAGGTCGAAGTAAAAAAAGAATAACTCTGAAGTTGTAACTGCCAAGGGTGATGTGGTTAATTCTTCAGCCTGAATTAAAGAGTTAAAGGCAGATTTAGTTTGTATTCGAGCTACCGTAAGGAAAGCTAATGAGTGAAGTAAAGAGAGTGGTGATAGGTTAAAAGTTTTACTCCGCAAATAGAAAGCATTAAATGAAGTTATTAAGAGGAAGGATGAGTTATTGAAGAAAGCAAGTGTCGGGGGATGTAATGTAAATGAGGTGGAGTTGAGAGCACTATGTGTTGAAGTGGAGGAGCCAAAATGAAAAATCTAGCTAAGCAAGTGAAGTCGACTGGATTGATATCGAGCATGAATGTGATCATACCAGGCTTTAAGCGATGCTTAGAGTAAACAGAGTCCCATTACGCGAAGTTGGATAAACATCATAAGACACTAAAAGCATAATTTGCTAAGTTAGCCATGCCGGACCGACATAGGATTTCCCTAGATGAGGTGCACTCGAGGGATATAATGGCAGTAATCGCTTATTTTGTAGAAGAAGTAAAGAGGCCTGAGCTCGAAAGGGATACCTTACATGATTGTTTGGTGCTGAAAGGTTATATTTGTAAGGCTGAAATAGACCGAGGGAATTGTCTGAACTCCATGGAGACCGATTTAGGCTCCATTACTGCAAAGCAAGTTGAGCGAGGAAGGGATATTTTAAATACTTGAGCTCCAGAGTTTATGGCCGCATGACCTCCCACTGTATGGGAAAGCGCAGCTGACCTTTCGCAAGTTAGACCTGCATAAGTAACCTATAGTTTTTGTATTGTAGATATGTAGAGAGATGAAAGCTAATTTTACCTTTACTTTATCTTGTGTCTTAGAGATAGTAGAGATCGTTGATTAAAAACTAGTATTACCTTTGTTTTAAACGTTGATATATGTATAGATGGATCGATTGAAAGATAGTATTACCTTCGCTTTAATCTTTGATATATGTATAGATAGATCGATTAAAATCTAGTATAACATTTGCTTTAATCTTTAAGATTTAGTAGAGTCTACATGTATGCAAAGAGTAATGTAGGAAAAAACTTAAGAGCTTTCATTTAGTAGAAAAGAATATACATACTATTGGAGATTGAAATCTCACTTGTGCAATGTAAAGAACGATAATAGAGTAATATGTAATGGAGAACTAGGGATTTAGCGATAATATTATTTTAATCTCCTAGTATTCCAAGGATTTGGTATTCGAACGCCTTTCTCTGTCATGAGGTAGTATGATCCAAGGCCAGTGCGGCCAACGATTAGAAAATGACCTTCCCAATTTTCTGTGAGCTTTCTAGCATTCAACTCTTTTTTTCTCTTTGAAATTTCTCTGGGGACAAGATCGTCGATTTGGAACTCACGGCTTTAAACTCTTCTGTTATACGAGCTGGCTAGCATATGATTATATCGACCCAAGTTGGCAGTAGCACGATCTCAGGTCTCATCGATCCCGTTCATATTACAGGCTAGCTCAAACTTATTCCCTTCGTCTGTGAGCTCGTGATCTTTAACAGGATGGTGGTATTCCGTTGGAATGATGTCCTCTGTGCCGTAAGCCAGGAGGAAGGGAGAACACCCAGTTGATTGTCGTGGTATAGTATGGTACGCCCATAAGACGTGAGGCAGCTCCCGTATCCAATTTCCTTTCTTTTGCAATTGAAGCCTCTTCTTGATTTCATCCACTATTGTTTTGTTGGTAATTTTGGCTTGGTCATTGCCTTGGGGGTAGTATAGATTGGAGAGGGAATGAATGATGTTGTGTTTGTTGAGGAAAGCCACAACTTTTTCTCCAACGAACTACGGCCCGTTATCAATCTGAATCAGGTGAGGGCATCCAAACTGTGACGACCTATCAAACACCGGCCAAATCCACCAGAGAGTTTTGAGTTCTGTCCCAATGTATATGTTCTCTATATCCTAATATAGTTGTACGCCAAGTTTCGTCGCAATCGGATTCGGTTAAGGGGGCGAAAAGGGCCAGTACGCTTCGTCTCATGCTTTAACGTTTCCTTTTGGAGATTGACTATTTACTTAGTAGCTATATTAAGGAGGAACCTTGGTCCGATCCTCCCCATGACTAAAAGAGCTTTAATGCTTGGTCATCAAGGACCCCAACTCACGGACTATCTACAAGGGATAGTTATGAGTTCTCCTAGGCCTAGGAAAGGCTAGGGGACATTGCCTCGCAATGCGGACCGGTTTTCCAAAGAGGGCTTCATATGGCGCCGCTATGCCCCGAGGGCTATCCGAGACGCACCGCCCCTTACAGATGGACAATATAAATAGTCCAGGCTCGTCGCCCCTTGAGATATGAGTCCCTTATGTAGAAACTGGCATATTGAGCTACCCTGATCCGCTACAGGACAGGCGTGTTTTCCGTACCTCGCGCGCGTCGCGAGAGATTACGCTGTAGGGATTATTGAGGGAACCTTCAGCGTTGTTGCCTATACCGAATACATATTCGATGACCCCTCACGAGTATTCAGGATTATCCGGATGTCGCTCTAGCATCTGTGGGTTGTATGCCACTGGCGCGCCGCGCCCGTGAAGATGGCTGGTACACTCCGACCGCGCATTCGTGTACGCCGCACGGTCCCTTATTCCGCTGCACTCCGGGAACTGTAGAGACGGTCCCGAGCTGGGCCGTGACACAAACCGTGTGATAATATGTTCTCAAATAAAAGAGATGACCCCATCTTCTCTAGTTTGACAAAGAGGAACTGCTTCCACCCATTTTGTAAAGTAATATGTCTCCAAGAATAAGAACCGTCGGTTACCTGGTGTATTAGGTAAATTTTCCCACTAGATCAAGTGCCCACCTCTTGAAAGGCCAGAATACCTTGCTCGCATAGAGTTTGAGTACAGGTGCTCGTATCAGGTGTTTATGTCATTGACAGGTATCGCATCTTCGTGAGTACTCTTGCGCTCTATTGCGCATTCTAAGCCAGAATACTCCTTGTGTAATCGCTATGCTTGCAAGTGACCGACCTGTGGCATGGGAGGCACAAGTTCCTTCATATAAATCTGTGAGCATTCCATCGATTTGTAGCTTGGAGAGGCACTTGAGATAAGGCCCTGTTACTGATCTTTAATATAAATGGCATTCCTGAACTGTCTAAAACTTTAAATTTTTGATCAATTGACAACACTCTTTTAGATTTACTAGAAGGAGTCTGTCATATTCGCTCTTTGGGCTGAGATAGGCGATAAAAGGTTTCCTCCAATCGTTGTCCTCTTCTTTATCGCTCCCAGTATTGATCGCGCATACAGAGTGAAGATCAATGTTGGGGGCTGACATCACTTTGATATGGGGGTATTGTGCTTCTGTACCCAAGACCCCGGCTAAGTAAGCTAAGGAATCGACATGTCTGTTCTCGCCTCTTGGTAAATAATTGAGAGTAACTTTCGTGAATTTGCTCATCTTTTCAGCAATGAGGGTCACATAGTCGACCATTTTTTATTCTTCTTGTACTGTTCGGAGTAATGGTGGACAATTAGAAACGAATTTGTATAGACGGATAGCTCGAGAACGCCGAGCTCGAGCGCTAAATCGGGCTCATGAATCAAAGCTTCGTACTCTGTGGCATTATTTGAAGCTTGAAAATCCAAGCGAATTAATTTCTCGATTCTATTGTTTGATGGGGTAATAAACATGACTCTAATTCCTGACCCTGCGGGTCCTGCTGAGCCATCTGTAAAAAGTTTTCATCCTTTCTTTGTAATCCATTAAGCTCGTTCGTCAAATGGTTTGGTAGGCAGATCTTCTGGTATTTCTTCTGTGAAGTTAAGGTCATTTTCCTTCCAATCTGGATCTTTTACAGGAAAATTTACTAGAATATTGGCTACTGCTAGACCTTTTTCTGAATGGCATTGTTCGAATTTGATATCATGTTCTCCCAAACTGACGGACCATTAATACAACCTTCGTGACTTTTCTTTTTTAGATAAAACTTCCCATAGTGGGTAGTTTGTCATAATCTTGGCATAATGAGCTTGGAAGTAGTGTTTAAGTTTTTGTAAAGTGTAAACAAGAGTTAGAAGGAGTCACTCGATCTGAGAAGATCATGTTTCTATCGGAGTAAGGGTTTTACTGATGAAATACACCAGCTTTTCAACCATTCTGTCCAGTCAAATAAGGACCGAGCTAATATAATTTTTGGTAACTACGAGATAGATGATCAGTTCTTTATTATCTATCGGAGTGCTCATGATGGGAGACTTCCCCAGATAGGTTTTGAGTTCTTGAAAAGTTGCTTCACATTCTTCTGTCCACCAGATCTCTTCGTTGGGTTAAACTTTTCCTCATTTGGTACATCCTTGGAGCAATAAGAACAGCCACCGGCATCGATCTGAAGACTTAGAGACAAAATAATTGATAGCGGTGATCTTGTCAGTGAGCTTCTAAACGTCCTTCTTTGTTTTCGGAGAGAGCATGTTGAGGAGAGCTCGAATTTGATCTGGGTTGGCTTCAATCCCCTTCTTGCTAATGAGATGTCCCAGGAACTTCCCTAAGTATACTCCGAATTGACATTTATCAGGGTTAACCATATCCTGTATGAGTGCAAAATATGGAAGACCGTAGCGTGATCGGTGAAATAGTCCTTTGATTGTAAGCTTTTGCAGAGTAGATCATCGATGTATACTTCAACAATTTTCCCAAAGTGTGTTGTGAACATTATTGTCATTAACCTTTGATAAGTCATTCTTGTATTTTTTTTAGGCCAAAAGGCATGACTTTGTAACAGTAGAGTCCTCTTTCAGTGATGAAAGTGGTCTTTTCTTGATCGTCGTCTAAAAGAGGTATCTGATTGTATTCGGAAGCAGCATCAATCATAGATAAGAGCTCATGTCCTGCCGTTGAATCGAGAATTGGATAAATGATTGGAAGAGGAAAATTTCCATTAGAGTGTGCTTGTTTAGATCTGTAAAATCAACGCAAACTCGGACCTTCCCATTCTTTTTTGGAACTGCGACTATGTTGGAGATCCAATCCGGGTATTTGGCTTCTCGAATGAACTCGACGTTGATCAATTTATCAATTATATTGTTGACTTCATCTCGAAGACGAGGTAATAGTTTTCTCTATTTCTGTTTGACTGTCATGGCGTTGTTGTTGATGTTCAATCTGTGACATGCCTTGGTTGGGTCAACTCCTGGCATTTCATCGAAATTCTAAGCAAAAATGCCTTTGTTCATTCATAAAAAGTAAATGAGGGCTCCCATTTTGTGCTAGACTAGCTTGGTACCAATATAAGTACTCCTATTAGTTCTATCAATGTCTATGTACTCTGTAGGTTCTTTTGTAGAAGGCTGATTATCGGTGTGACCAGCTTTCTGTAATTATTATGTAGCAAATCTATCGGATGTGTCGAGAATGGCAGAGACGGTATTTTTGCAAGCTCGTAAAAGCTTTTGACTGCCTTTGATTTCATAGATACCATCACTGTACTTGAAGCAAAGTGTTTGATGGTACGTGGAATCAAATGCTTCCATGTTGTGAATACAGCAGCGGCCCATAATCCCTAAGTAACGAGATTTGGCGTTGATGATGTAGAATACGACGTCGATTGTGGCAGGTTTGGCAGTGATGGGTAAGATGATATTGCCTACTTTTTCTTTCTTAGAGCCATTAAAGCCACTAATGTCGATGTCGCTTGGAATAACTTGATCGGCCAATCCCATTTGTTTGATTGTACTTTGAAAGAGAATTTTGATTTCGCTACCAGTATCAATCATCATGGTATGCATTACGAATTTCTACATCTTCAACATAATAACCAGAGCGTCATGATGAGAAAACTTGGAGTGACTAATATCGTAATCTTTGAATGAAATCCCAAGTCATCGATTGCTCGATTCAGAAAGAAGTTTAGCTTCTTTATCCTTTAAGTGAGATCGTAGCACTCTGTCAACCTCCTTCATTTGAATCTAGTAGAGTTGTTGATTTAATGGATCCCGATCATGTTGATGCGATACATATGATATAAGTACTTTTCCTCGGCTTGATCTTTGACTTGAACTATTTTGACTTGCATCTTGTAGCTTCCATTTTTGTATCCTTCTAGGTCGACAATGTACTCGTGCATTCTCCCTTCTTTGAAAATATATTTTGGCAACCTCTGTAAAGCATAACAGTTGTCAGTTTCATAATGATTTACCTTATGATACATGTAGTACGGTTTACCTTCAATTGGTTTCAGCGGTTGAGATGCACGATAGAACTTATCTTTTGCTAACACGGGAAAAATTGATGAGATTCAGACATTCATCTTGGGGAGGACCGGCATGGGTAATAAGTTGTATTTCTGAGATTTGTCGGTGTTTGCTTTGGCACGCTTTTGATCACCCTGATCCTCCTTCGGTTCACTATTGTGTTCTGTATTTTGACTTTTCGTGGTTAGGACAGATTTAGTAAATTTATGCCTTTCGGCCATCATCCTTTCTAGTTCGACATACCCATTGACCTTGGTAATCATGTCTTCCAAGGTCGAGGGGTTGTTCAAGAAGAGATGTTCATCTTCCTTGTAATCGATTTGTAGTGCATTTGTAAATACAGAAACAACTATTTTCTAATCAAGATTCTCAACTTTGCGTACGAGCTCCAGAAATTTTTTTGCAAAGACCTCGAGCTTCTCTCTTTGAGACTGTTTGAGACTAATAAGAGAGTATAAATTATCTTCCTTGTCTTTATTGTAAGCATATGTCTTGATAAAAATCTTTTGTAGTTGGTCGAATGTGAGGATGGAATCTTCAGGTAGAAAATCAAACTACAGTATCAGTTCTCCCTATAGACTTGTGGCAAACAGACGACAAAGAATATGATTTAGATTTGAATACAATCCCAATGAATCACAGAATTGCTGAATGTGTTCCTTCGGATCAGTGCCTTTGTATTTACGCATCTTGGGAGTATGGAAACCTGGTGGTACTTCTATATCAAATAACTCTTTGGCAATCAGACTACCTTGCAACTTGGTAAAATTGTCCTTATTGCCTAGAGCTTGAGCTTTAATTAACTCCTTCATACGTTGATCCATATATTCTTGTGTGACGTAATGACGTAGCGCTTGAGTGACTTAGTGAGCTGGTCAGGGATTATGAGTACCGTTGGCCTCGCTCAAGCATTCACGTACTGGTATCTTGGGTTGAGGTCGTTGCTCCTCCTCTTGACGCTTGAAAGCTGGGGACCTCTACTGATATCGGACTGATGTTCTCTTCCCAAATGAATTGAAGCTTGTAGTTTGTTATGAAGACCTCTGGAAATTGCTTTGCTAGTTGCTCATCGAGGTCCTAATCTTTCTTGTGCATAAACTTGGAAGTTCGCTGGAATCTGAGCACAATCTCTGGCAAGGGGAGCTTGTTGAGTATCCTACAAAGCTTTTCCCATAATTTGGCGAGCCTGTAAGGTTGTAGGCTTGTTTTTGTGTGAAGGTTTGCCCGTAGGTCGACGAGCTGATCTGGTTTGATTGAGAGATCTAGCTGAACTCCTGTTGCAGGTTGCTTGGAAGTGACCATGATTGGAAACGGATAGTTGAGTAAATTATGCCTTAGGATATCGTGGAAAATATTTTTTTTTTTCACAGACGGCACCAAATGTAATGGCCAAATTTTGTAGTAGCTCGAAATTAATTTTTACACCAAATATACATGTGAAAAGAATTAGTATAAAAGACTAACACAGGTGATTAGCATAGAAACCTTTGAATAGGTGAAAACCACGACCTTTGTTTGAGGATTTGTAACTATAACTTTATTGCTTAAAGCTGATATTTGATCACAAGTTTTGATCTCTTAAGTAAGAAAATCTAGGTCTTGTAATCTAAAATTCTTGGTTCTTTCTCCTCTGGAACTCATCATTTTTATAGACCTCACTCTCAGTTCGTTATTATATAGAGGCACGTTCTTCTAAAAATATGGTAGGTGGTAGTTGAATGTGTAACTGCTAGTTCGTGGGAGACATGTGTCTTTTGACTTGTTCATATTTTTTGTAGTGCTCGATCCACGTTCTTTATCAGTTTGTGGTCCAAGTATCATTGTTGATTATATATGTCATGTATATAATGCATGAGTCTGGTATTGAGGTAGTTTGAGTTGAGAATAGGCCGAGGGACAGGTTCCTATAATCAGTTCGTGTATAGAGTAGGTCGAGGGGAAGGTCCCTACAGACCCAGTCAATTACTTTTGACTATTGGTTGACTGTGTTAAAGACGCTCATACCCCTGGATATTAAGAAGTGATTCTCACGTGGTTTAGTGGCTTAACTACAAAATGGGATGTACACGTGGCAAATATCTAACGAGATGGGATTTCATCCAACGCTGGAAAATCACCCAAAAAAAGAAAATAAAGAACCTCAACATTGAAGAACCATAAAATACATAAAAGAATATGAATATCTCTCTCATCATAGTTTAGTGAAAATACTGTGTCAAAGGTGTGATTGATTTTAGGTTTTAATCTTTGTTGCTTGTTTAACCTCTCTCTTGTAACTTAAATTTGTTTTTAATTTGGGGATCTTAGGGTTTTGTTGATTTTGGGACTAACTCAAATCTTGATAGGCCATATGTTGCATTACAAACCCCATTACACTGATTTTGTGACATAAAAAGACCCTATTACAGAAAGCTTAGAAACCCATTACAGTATTATACCAATCTTGTAGAGGTTAATTTTCCTTGGGTTGGGTATGTTTACTTCCTCCATGTTAATCTCTGGAATTGGGGATTAGGGCTTCAAATGCCCAATTGAGGAGAAATGATGATGGGTGAAGGGCTCAAATGGTTAATGGTTTGGTTGAAGAGAGATGAAGTATTTTTTTTATTTTTTTATTTTTATTCTATTTCTACTTGTTTAAACCAAAAGGGGTATTTTTGTATTTAACAAATTTGATTAGCAGTAAACAACAGTTAAATGTATTTAACTTGGTCAAAACCACAAATGTAGAACCTGTTAGGAGTTGGGTTCAAGCCCTTCTTAGGAGCCTAACAGGGTTGGGGTGTCTTATACAGACTCCTAGCAAACCCATAGGCCCAATAGGGTTACGGGAAGAGTTAGAGTAGAATAAGGAATCCTTCTGGGTTACATATATATATCATTGTACTATGTACAGAGAACACAGTTATGATATTTAATAAATCTCTTTCTTTATTTCTCTCTTGTTCATGCTTTACTATAGTTATGTTCTAGATTGATCATATCTCAACACGTTATCAGCACGCAAGCTCTAGGAACGAGAAGAGCAGATCTTTCCGTCAAATCAGAGATTTCATGGAAACAAAGCGATCAGGAAAGAGGTATTTTGCATTTTTTTATACCTATATTCAGATCTATAATTTATCATAGATCCGCATGTTTCAAAAACCTATTTTTTACCCTATTTTTTCGGATTAAAAACTAGGGTTTTTAGTGTTTTTTTACCCTTGATAAAGGGCTGTTTTCGATCATTTATATTTTCATTGTAAAGATCTGATTGAGGCAAGACCACTTTGGCTGGATAGCCAACTCCGAGAGCTTTCCAACGACATATAGCACGCCTTTGAGAGATGCCTCAATCGCCGGGAATAGCTCATTGAAACTAGGCAGTTTCACAGCCAAAAACGGCGGGGTTTTATTGTCGCTGACGTCATATTTTTTATTTTATTTTATTTCAATTTTTTTCTCTTTATGACGTCATCCTTATTCATAGTGACGTCAGTCGTGCCACGTGTGTACATGTCGAGGACACGTGGCACGCTGATGTGGCATGTCACGTGCGTAGTACGTGAGGCATGTCGTGACACGCATGACATGTGGCAGTCGTCGGACTATCACCGGAGACCGGCCACCAGACTCTTGCTGGAATTTTTGCCAGAAAAATTGGTCGGACGGTAGCTGGAATATTCTTCCCGGTGACCGGAATATTCCTTGTCGTTCCGGATCAGTGCACGTGTGTAGCGCGTGTGTGTGTGTAGCACGTGTGTGGCAAGTGTGTGTTTGACACGTGTGGTGTATGTGCGGGGAACGTGTGACCGAGTCAAACCGGTTCAGACCATGTCAACCCGGTCCAGACCTTGACCTAGACCGAGTCAGACCTTTTCAGAACTGGTCCAGACACTAAAACGGCTTTTAAAAGCCCAATTTTTTTTGAAAAATTTATATTGACTGGACCTACCCCGTGGGGGACCCATTTTTGATTTTTTTATGCAAAATATTTTTTAAATTTTTTTGGGAATCGGTGCCTTGTCTAGAACATTGGCTCACTTATATGTGATATAAGTACTTCGTGTAATTCCTATTTAAGTATCTTTACGATAGCTAATAGATATTACTAGTATGCCCCTAGGATACTAATTGTCATGATCAGGGATCACAGATAATACTAAACTAAGACTAATTTAGCATACGATTGTGAATCATATCTAAATCACAGTTCATTGTCACGGACAATTAATTAGAGCTCAATTGGGAATTGACTTAGTCTTATTTCTAAAAGCTTGGTGTCTGAGGAACCAATTTTTTGTATCTAGGTGCAATTAGATGTTACAAGCATAATATTTAGAGGTATATAGGCATTAATAGGAACCTATAGTACCCTAGACTGTTAGTTCAAAGATAAGCCTAATCAACCTATCTTGTGAACCCAGCTAACTTTGGGATGGAACCACTCGTCAACTCAACATCTAATACCCCTCATATTCATAGAAAATAGGGTCATTTGGCTAGAATATACAACCTTTTATTGAACTCGAGGGCTTAGAACACCCTAGTTCTCTGACTACGGGGCGTATCCATCTTGTAGTTTTAAATAGAACTCCTGACAAGGATTCTATTTCACTGCGCACTAAGATTCCGATCATTATTTTATAGGGTATAATTTAGGATTTGATTCTTTTCGAGGAATTTCATGTATTTTAGAATATGAACGGGGATCACCCTTAATATGATTTAGAATCATTTTTAGCTTTATTCTTAATACAATGATTTGTCTTCCATGCAATTGATATGTTTTGTATCTCATTACGATATCTATTTTGCATTACAAATGTCTGTGAAGCTTAAAAATGTTGAATTCGCACCATTACTGTTTAATGGTGTTAATTATCTTACTTGGTGCATTGACGTTGACTTGTTCTTGAAGTTTCTCGGTCTGCAGAAGACCATCGTCACTGGCAATAAGGAAGAACCTGTAGACAAAGCAAGGGTTTTGTTTATCCTCCGTTATCATATTCAGGATGACCTCAAGACCGAATACCTCAACAAGGTTGAGCCGGCTAACATATGGGCAAGTCCCAAGAGGCGTTATGGTCAGCAGAAGACTATAATACTCCCCCAAGGCCATGTACCAATAGAACAACCTTAGGTTCCAAGATTTTAAGACAGTCGCTGAGTACAACTCCGCAGTCCATAAAATCACTTCTACACTTGAGTTGTGTGAGAGGAAGGTCACTGATGCTGAAATGGTAGATAAGATTATATACTTTTCATGCTAGTAATATTGCGCTTCAGCGGCAATATCGACGCGAGAACATGAAGACTCATGAAGCCTTGATTCAGGCATTGCTCCTCTCTGAGCAGAACAATGAACTTCTGATAAAGAATCATGGCATACGGCCCTCTGGGAGTGCGTCATTGCTTGCTTCTAATAATGTTCGGTTTCAGGGAAACAAGTCTGCATGACAGGGACGCAGAAATGGAAAGGGTAGAGGAGGATACTAGAACACCAAAAAGGGAGGGCACCAGAAACCCTTTAGCCCTCAGAGAGGTAACAGATTATAGAAATCTGGAACACCAGGCAATGTGAAGAAGAACAAGAAGCCAGATCAAGAATCTATTTTCTTTAACTGCGGTGGCAAAGGATATTGGGCACGAGACTGCCAGGCACCAAGGGTGGCTAAAGCTAACAAAGTCTGGACCCATCGTACAATTGTTGACACCAACTCTACCCCTATGGCATTTGGAGTGCCAGACTTCTTTAGCGACACTGATGCCGTCATGATTCAGCATACGGAGTAATCTATCACGATTCCCTAGTAGACATGGAATGTCACATTAGAGAGAGCACTATTAGTTTTTATTCCTAGTATAGATTTACTTTACTTTTCTTTGTCAGTATTTTTGATTTTGTTTGGAACATATCATTTATCTTTCAGTACTGTGCTCGTGACATACATGATATTTTATTTTGTTTTATTCCAAGATGATTTTGAACAAGTTATTCGTTCATTTGCATATATAGTTTTTAATCTGCTATATATACAAGTCGCCCATGGATCTTTCTGCCTACAAGGCACTAATTGATAATAGAACGAGTCGCGACACATGTCTAGTAGACAGTGGTACCAAGCACTCGATCCTTTGCGATAAAAAGTATTTCTCGCAATTGACCGCGTATGTCGAGGATATTCACACTGTTACTGGGCCAGCCAGTATCATAGAGGGCTCAAGAAGTACCACGCTTTTACTCCCTAACAGTACGATACTAAGTATCCAGACCGCATTATTTGCTAGTAAATCTCTCGAGAATTTACTTAGCTTTAGGAATATACATGATAATGGTTATCAAGTCCAGATGATAGGAGATGATGCAAATCAGATTCTATGCATCGCCTATTCGCCTAACGGTCAAGAACTTATATTAGAACGGTGTCCAATGTATTCCTCATGGCTTTATTCTACTGCCTTTCGGCATGTCGAAACATATGCAATCATAAATTTTTCTCCGTTACAAGAGAAAACATTTAAGATTTGGCATGATCATTTCGGACACCCTGGACAGAGAATGATGAGGAAAATTATCAATAGTACCTCTGGACATTCACTGAAGGGCGAAAAGATTAGAATTTTGTAAGATTGTCCATGTAATGCCTGCTCTCATGGAAAGCTTATAGTCCAACCTAGTAAGACCAAGGTGGAGTTAGAGTCTCCAGCCTTTCTCCAACGTATCCATGGAAATATTTATGGACCTATCCATCCACATTGTGGTCCGTTCAAATACTATATGGTCTTAATCGACGCATCTGCAAGATGGTCCGACGTTTGTCTTTTATCGTCTAGGAATATGGCGTTTCCACGACTGTTTGCCCAGATTATAAGATTGCGGGCTCATTTCCCGGATCACCCGATCAAATCTGTGAGATTTAACGGCGCTAGCGAGTTTACCTCAAAGATGTTTCATGATTATTATATGGCTAATGGGATAGATGCCGAGCATCCAGTACCTCATGTCCATACCCAGAATAGGATGGTGGAGAATCTAATCAAGTGATTATAGTTAATTGCTCGATCACTGTTATTACGATCTCAGCTTCTAGCCTCTGTGTCCGCCATGCAATTTTGCATGCCGCCGCCCTGATTAGGATTTGTCCAACAGCCAATAATCAATATTCCCCACTGCAGCTAATAACTGGGTTGGAGCCCGGTGTGGCCCATCTACAAACATTTGGATGTTCTGTACAGGTGCCCGTTGTACCACCACAACCTACGAAGATGGGACCCCAACGTCGTCTCGGCATTTGCGTGGGCTATGATTCACTATCTATCTTTCGATACTTGGAACCCACTACGAACGATGTATTTACTGCGAGATTCACTGATTGTCACTGTATTTACTGCGAGATTCACTGATTGTCACTTTGATGAGACAATTTTCCCAGCATTGGGGAGAGAATTGACAGTCAATGTTGTGGATGTTTCCAAGATTAGTTGGAATACACCATCGTTGCCTCATCTAGATCCCTTAACCAATTAAGGTGACAAGGAGGTACAGCGGATTCTATACTTACAACAAATCGCTAATGAATTACCTGATTCATTCAACGATGCTGCTAAAGTAACCAAGGCGCACATACCTGCAAGTAATGCGCCTATACGACTGGATGTTCAGGGAACTGGTGTGCAACCTGCTAATGAATACAAGCCGCACGTCACGAGAGGATGGCCCGCTGTAAAGAAGGACGCTGAGTCGAGGGCTAAGATACAGCGTACGGGAAAAGAAAAGACTAATGGTGTAGTCAGTCCATCAGGGATGGCACCACCCACCAATAAGGCTATCGTAACTACGTACCCACGCGTAGCATTAGGAAACAAGCCCGGCGAGGCACATGTACATGATAATCGAGAGATCTTGATTAACTTTGTTTTTAATGGCACTACGTGGGATCGTTCAGAAATAGTAGTTGACGAAGTATTCACTTTTCCTGTTGCGCTCGCCATTAAGGATGATAATCCATAACCACTTACTGTAGACGAATGTAAAAGTCATACAGATTGGCCAAATTGGGAGTCTGCGATCAATACAGAGCTTAGCTCATTAGCTAAACGAGAAATGTTTGGACCAATAGTCCTTAGGCAAGATGCCATGAGGCCTGTCGGTTATAAATGGGTATTCGTACGGAAATGTAATTAACTCGGAGACATAGTAAGGTACAAAGCAAGACTAGTTGCTCAGGGCTTTTCTCAAAGACCTGGCATCGATTTCGATGAAACCTACTCTCCAGTCATGGATGCTATAACGTTCCGCTACTTGATCAGTCTGTCAGTCGTTGAGAACGAGCTAGACATGCGTCTTATGGATGTAGTTGCTGCATATCTATATGGGAAATTAGATATGGAGATCTACATGAAGCTGCTAGAAGGGTTTAAGCTTCTGGAAGTGATAATGCCAGGTACACGGGGTGCCTACGTAGTAAAACTGGATAAGTCATTGTATGGTCTGAAACAGTCAGGGTTCATGTGGCACAATAGGCTGACTGAATATTTAAAGGCCGGGGGCTTTACAAATAGCCTTGTTTGCCCATGCGTTTTCATAAAGAAATCGAATACTGGTTTCGCCATCATTGGAGTTTATATAGACGATTTGAATATTATCGGAACTCCGGGGGAGATCGCGAATGCTACCGAATACCTTAGGAAAGAATTCAAAATGAAAGACCTTGGGAAGACCAAATTTTGTCTTGGTTTACAGATCGAACATCTTGGTCGTGGCATAATCGTACATCAGGCGACGTATACCGCAAGAATCATAAAACGTTTCGGTATGGATACGGCACATAATGTCAAGACGCCTATGCATGTCCGTTTATTGGATGTAAACAAGGACATCTATCATCCTCCTGATGAGGGGGAGAAACTTCTAGGGTCTGAAACACCATATCTAGGAGCTATCGGTGCTTTGTTATACTTAGCAGGGTGTACTCGACCCGACATCTCATTTGCAGTAAACTGTTTGGCACTCCATAGTTCTACACCTACCCAAAGGCGCTGGAATGGGATCAAGCACATTCTAAGATATCTCATCGGTACGAAAGACTGGGATCTGTTCTATTCATAACTTGGTAAACGGGAACTTATAGGATATGTCGATGCAGGATATTTGTCAGATCCACATAAAGGCCGATCACAATCGGGTTATGTATTCTTGTATGCAGATACTGCGATTTCATAGAGGTCAGTCAAGCAGACGATGGTTACTACATCCTCAAACCACGCAGAGATTCTTGCATTACATGAAGCCGATAGAGAATGTTTTTGGCTGCGTTCTATGATCAACCATATCAACGAAAGATGCGGTCTGAATTCTATCTAAGATAAACCGACGACACTTTATGAAGACAACGCAGCTTGTATCGTTCAAGTCAAAGGCGGATTTATTAAAGGTGACAAGACGAAGCATATTTCACCAAAGTTTTTCCACATACACGAGTTGCAGAAGATGAATGAAATCGACGTTGTTCAAGTTCATTCAGCAGACAACCTGGTTAATCTATTCACGAAGGCTCTTGCATATCCTACATTCAAGAGATTAGTTCATGGAATCGGCATGCGCAGTTTACAAGATTTATTATCTCAGGGAGATCGACGTCAGGGGGAGTAGTCCTAGCCTGACGTGGACATATGCGTGTTGTACTATTTTTCCTGGCAGCTCAGTTTTTATCCTAGAAGGTTTTACAGGCTAGAGGTTTTAATGAGGCAACGTATACGCGTCAACAACCTATATAGAGCATATGATTGTACTTTTTCCCTGTAGAGCTTTGTGCCCAAGGGGTTTTGCTAGGCAGAGGTTTTAATGAGGCAAGTCGTCCTAGTATGGAACACCCCAAGGGGGAGTGTTAGGAATTGGGTCCAAGCCCTTCTTATGATCCCAACAGGGTTGGGGTATCCTATACAGACTCCTAGCAAACCCATAGGCCCAATAGGGTTATGGGAAGAGTTAGAGTAGAATAGGGAATCCTTCTGGGTTACCTATATATATCACTGAACTATGTACATAGAACACAGTTATGATATTCAATAAATCTTTTTCTCTATTTCTCTCATGTTCATGTTTTACTATAGTTTTGTTCTAGATTGATCATATCCCAACATAACCATGATTGAATCTTTGGGGAACACTGGGGACTAAGGTGAATGTGAATAAAAGTATTAGGGCCTAATGTAAATATGAATAGAAACACGGGGGTTTTCTCAAATTCTCCATAGTTCTTATGAGTATATCAATTGTAGCCACTCCATATATTCTATACCATAATCCATCTTTACTACAAGGATCCAAAGTGGGGCTTCGAGTTAAATCCCTTCAAGGTTAACTTTGTATGAGTACATAAATATCATAAACATATATAACATATAGGAAACGAGATATATGATCATAATTTACCTCATCTCAGGGCCAAATCAATGTTAGGGGCAGAAAAAGAGCTTTGGGGATGAACTCTTACTTGAGAAAATGTCAACCCTAAAAACCTCGTACAGATCTGATATTCCATTCAAGTTTAATATGGTGTGAAACATTCATATTTAGTATTAGTTTTATTTCATGTCTAGAATAGGTGTCAGCATTATCTTATGGTTATTCATCGTCGGAGAGTGCACGTGGAACGGCGACAACTGGACTGACACTGAACATATACGTTGGTTTTGTACCTCGTCGCTCAAATACTCTAGCCCGTAAGTATTTCACAGAAATTCAAAAAGAATTAATTTTTGATGAAAAAAATGTTTTTTGATGAAAAAATGTTACTATTCGAACAAACTTTTTTTTCTGTTCGAATAGACTTGGCATAACTATATCTATTCGAATAGACTTTTGTTCTATCTGAATAGACTTGGCCCTATTCGAATAAACTATTGTTCTATTTGAACAGAACAGTCATAACCTACTCTGTTCGAAAAGACTTTTGCTTTGTTCGAGCAGAACACGGGAAAATTCAATTTTCTTATAAAAGCCTATTTTTCTATTTTGAACTTTACCCTTTTCAAAACCAATTTTAGGGCTTGAGCTTTTTTAGAGTAGAGAGAATTCAACGAGAATTAACACTCAAGTTGAATCGATCTTGAATTACATAAACATAATTCCAAATCTTAGATTTTGAGAGTTTGATGGATTCAAGTTTTGAAGCTTTGGTACGTGATCCGAATCGAGGCGTTGCGAGAATGAGGAATTGATTGCAATGAGCTCAAGTAGAAATGAGGTAACCACTGGATGTGCTTATTGAGTTTGTAAGTAAGTGAATTCTTGTAATTTTGTTTCAATAGTAGATTTTTAGTTGTCGACGATTCTGCAGCAACCTGTGGGTTTTTCTCCTGATAAAGGTTTTTCGTAGGGTTAAATTATTTATCATTGTACTTTTGATTGCTAGGCTAGAACTAGACAATTAGTTTTAAGGATTATCAAACTTTTCAATTTTGACCTAAATTACTCGAAATCGGTTAATCTCAATTAGTTAGAAATTTCATGGTGGACAATAATTTTTAAATGATATTCTTCTGCCCAGAATGTCGTGCTCTCGAATAAAAGTTGACAAGTAGACCCAAGGCTATGGTCACCAAAAGGTGGAGACAGCAAGGCTAAGACCACCGTTTTACTTCTACATCTCATAAAATGAAAAATAACCCATCCACATTAGTTGCTTCGAGGTGATAGTCACACAGCAACACAAATCCTAAGGCAACTTAATGGCTATGTCAGACGCGGTCTTAGAGCATTTCCAGCAGTTGAGTGGGAGCTCTGACTGCTGGCTCATCATTTCTTCAAAAAAAAATAACCCAAACTCAACTCTTTCAGCAGTGGGTGATGATCTTTATTTTTAAAAAATATTTTTTAGTTCACGGTGGTATTTTTTACTCCGCATGGTATTCTTTAGTCCGCACGGTATTATTTAGTTTGCACAATTATTCATCTCCTCTCACACACCAATAAATAAATATTTAATTTACGCAGTATTCTTTAGTCCGCACGGTGTTTTAAACTCCGCCAAACTCATTTTTTTGAGTGTGAGCTCCCCATACTCGGTTGAGTTCTGACAATGCCACGCAAGTAACTTACACCCGAATTTGAAACAGCTGGGAGCAAAAAAGTTTAGGTTTTGAGTTTCTTCTGACACAAACTCAAACTCACACCCAAATGAGTTTCTTATGCGTACTAATAAGAGGGTATTTTTTGGCGCATTACTAGTTGGTGGCACAGATGTAATAGAAACAAAATGAGAAATAAATGTTGAGAGCAATGGTACTTGGGAGCTTGAATAAAAAGGCAAACCAAAAGCAAATACAAATTTGTGTACCATGCAATGTTAGGGAGAAGTAAAGCAAAACCATGTGTTATTGTACCAGCCATTATTAATTAAAAAAAAAAACATGTCCCCATAACATATGTTAGTGTTTGTTCCTGTGGCCCCCTACGCCCAGCTGAAACTACATTGGGATGATAAGTTTTTTGAGTTTAAAGAAAGGTTGATGATGATCTTATAAAAAATAAAAAATAAAAAATAAGACGGATTGGATTTGTGAGCTATATAGACTCTACTTGGTAGATGCATATGTTTGTAATCCGAACGATTTCCCGTGATTTAGACAATTGCTGAATATAGGATTGGATTACTTAAGTATCCCCTTCCACATGATTCTAATGGGTAGGATATACAAACAATTGCGCAGTATAAAGTGGAGCCACAGTCTAAGACAAATAGAGCAAAATAAGGCTACTCTATTACTGAAGCATAATTAATTAAACTTAATAGCAACTTGAAGGAAGGGCTTCTTCTTTAGGCAAAGCTAGAATTAGCATCTCATCTTCAAGTTCTCTATTCCATTAGATCAAAGAATTAAGCATAAGAAAATTACTGAAATAAAGGAGTCAGAGAGAAATTAGTCGCCTTTCTCTAAAGTTTGTAGTCCCTCAAACCTATGACCTAAGCATCTTTTCATGCTGAGGAGTTGAATCACAGTTAGTTGTGAAGTAGAGGGGTTCAATAAGAAAAAATTACATACAAGGCATCAAACAAATATAAATCCTATTTCTTCAAAATGGCTTTAGAAGGCAAAAACAATCAAAACTATTCCTAAAACCTAGCTTTGCAAGAAGCGGTGCTACTTAGAAAAAATACTAGAACAAAGTTAGTACTGGAGAGTGACAAGAACTTGGTTCTTCCATATTATGACTGATCACTTGAAACATACGGCGACATATTTTTCTTGCAAGGGTATCAGTAGAAAATGACTCTTTTAACCAAGATTTCTCACGAGTCAGAAATAGCAATGGACCTAGACAGCTCCCCAAGGCATGAAGCAATTAAGGTTATATCCTTTTTCTTCTAAGAAAACACAATTTAATTCAAACTTCATTGTTTTCAATCAAAAGCACATAGTTATTCATAAAGAATTATTCTTACAAGTTTCCTGATTCAAATTAGTATCAAAGTGATAACACAAATGTTTAAACGACACACAAGCGGTGTTCAATCATACGGTGTATATTCCATCATATGGCATTGGAATACCATCTAAGATCTTGATGCCATAATATAGGCACTGAATTCTCATGGTCTCAAACACGACTCTCGACATGGGGGAATTGAAATGTGTCCTTCACTGACCACCATCCTAGTGTTGATTAACTAACCAGTGGGGGAATTAGTTAGCTTCCCTCCTGTTTTTGCCTCATAGCCATTCGAACGAGACTCAGTTTTTGCATAAAAACTAACACAGTTACAGTCTTCTCTTGGAGGCTTATGGTCGTTTGAACGTTCTTCATAGCCGTTCGAACGATACTCAATTTTTTGCCTAAAAACTGACCCAGTTACAAACTTCGTTTTGTTTGCTTAAATCCGTTTGAACAACGATGCGAAGTTTTGTTATTTAGAGGTCATTTAGACCATTGGTTTTGCCTCGAGATTTTATTGATGTAATAAATTTACCCACTATATAAGGGAGACTTAGGGTTGTTTCTTAACCACCCTTGGTGAGATCTATTTGTGAGGAATCCTTTTGAGAGAAAAACTTGAGAGACATCAAATTGGTTTGTGATTGTAACCTTGGATCCTTGAATAAAACTTGTGTGAATGTAGGCAATTTGCCAAACTACGGTAAATGTTTGTTCTATTGTGATTGTGTTTATTCATTTAGTTTATTCATTGCTAATCGGATCGAATCAGTGGTCGACTTCCGTGGCGTTGCTCAACAATTGGTATCAGAGCGAGGTTGTATCCTCAGTGGTTCTCGAATTTGAGGTAACGTCGACTTATTTTGATTTTATTTGGTTTTCGATTTTGATTAGTGTATGAAAATTATGAGAACAATGGTAGAAGGAGATTAACTTAGTTCCTCGACGGTGCCTAAACAGAATAACACAACGGTGATGTTTAACAATGCCAAAATTGAAGTTGAGAAATTCAATGGCACAAAAAACTTTGGCATGTGGCGATGCGAAGTTATTGATGTGCTTAGTCAATAAGATTTAGATGAGGTGTTAGAAGACAAACCGGAGGAGGTAGAGGATAGTATTTGGAAGAAGATTAACAAAATGGCTTGTGGTCAAATTCGCTTGTGGTTATATTTTCTCATGCCTTGCTCAAGACATTAAGTACCTTGTGATAAATGAACCTCGGTTAAAGAAATTTAGAGGATTTTTGAGGAGAAGTATTTGGTGAAAAGTATCTAAAATCGACTCCATTTGAAGAGGAAGCTTTACCGCTTCACGATGAGACAATAGATTTCTTTGTCGGAGCACTTGAATAATTTCACCAAGTTACTACCCGACTTGGCGAATCTAGAAGAGATTGTTGGTGATAAGGACAAAGCTTTATTATTTTTGAGCTCGCTTCCTGAAGAGTACGAACACTTTGTTACGACGATAACGTATGGGAAAAGTTTTTTTGTAATACTCGAATGTGACTACGGCGGTAGTGAACCATGAGTACCGAATGAAGGATAAACGTGAGTCTGAGAAGTCAACATCCGAGGTGTTGATGGTAAGATGGAGGTCTTCAGACAAGAAGAAGTCTAGTGGTAACAACTCTCGATCAAAATTGAGAAGTTGCAATGTTAATCGCAATAATTTGGGTAAAGACCAATGAGCGTTTTGTAAAAAAAATGGGATATTAGAATAATGAGTGTCATGCGCTTCTAAAGAAGAAGAAATGTGAAAAAGTTGGCTCTTCAGTAAATGTTGCTCAAGATACGGTAAATGGAGGTAATGATTCTGATTTTTCTTTAACTATATCATTGAGCATTGAGTACATGTATTATTGATTCAAAAGAATGGATCCTGGATTCGGGTGCTACTTATCATATTTGTCCCGAAAGGGGTTGTTTTCTAGTTTTAAAAGGCTAGAAGGTGGAGCTGTGTTGATGGGAAATGATGATTCCTATCACATAATGGGGATATATACCATTCGTCTAAAGTTGTACAATGGGTTGGTTAAAGAAAATAAGGAGGTTCAGTATATTCTGACTGTAATGGCCAAATTCTGTAAGCTTGAAATGGCTTGGAATTCGTTATCACACCAATGAACCTGTAACAATATTCGAATAGAAAGTCAGAAATGAAACAGGTGATTTTAGCGTAGAAAACCTCTGAATATGTAAAAAAAACCACGACCTCGTGTGGAGGATTTTTGTGAAAGTATCTTTATTGCTTAAGGCGGATATCTTATTACAAGTGATCTCTAAATATAAAAATGTTTTGAACCTTGTAACTAAGTTTTAATGATAAAGTGTGAGCTTTTCTACGGTGATCGTTATGTCCCTCATCTGCAGTTCTCCAGGTCTTCTTATAGGTTCTCTAATATGATCGTTTGATGACCATAAAGTTTCTTAATGATGGACGTTACAAAGTGAGTGTGAGATATTCTTTGACCAGATTGTGTAACGTTCCGACTTTTGCTGCTGTACAACGGTTCTATTGCTGATTGTGTGCTTCGCGTAGGTCGAACTGTTGGTACAGAGGTCGAAAGTTATGTCTCGAACTGAGTAGAGTTGGTTATGTCTTTAGTCATACTTCCTGTATGCTGATGAGATCGAGGACGAAGTCTGAGTCTGAGATACGAAATAAGTTATTACAAGACGGCTCTCAACCAACAGCATGAGCGTTGTCCGGGATGAGTGGTGTTGGTTAAGAAGTTCGTTCTGTATATGTTTCTGACTGTGCAACGTGCTCTATTTGTTGAGGTCAAAAGTTTATATGTAGTTCGAAGATGAGGCATGAGCTCGAGGTGCGGAATAAGCCACTACAACAATGGGTGATAACCTATTAGTTCATGTTCCAAATGATGAAGACACAGACAAAGGTAAAGCATTTGGTAGTACAGATGAGGAGACTCTGGCGGTGCAACCAATAGCAACTAGTAAACCAAAGAGGAATACAAGTAAGCCGGGATGGCTTACAAAGGACATGGTACTTTCAAGGGCGAAGGCCATGGTAACCTACGCACTACTGGTCGTTGAAGATGATATTCCTTCCACTTATAAGGGAGTTATTTACGGTTCTGAAGCTAACCATTGGGAGAGAGCGATAAAGAAAGAGATGTATTCTTTTTTCAAGAATAAAACTTGGGAACTTTTGAAGTTGCCTAAGGGAAAGAAGGTGATTGGTTGTAAGTGGGTCTACGTAAAGAAATAAGGATCTCAAGATGATGATATACGCTTCAAGGCAAGACTCGTAGCCAAAGGCTATGCTTAAAAGGAGGGGATTGATTATAATAAAGTTTTTCTCCAGTGGTGAAACACTCATCCATTCATATCCTTTTGGCCTTGGCATCACAATTTGATTTAGAGTTACAACAACTCGAAGATGACGTTCTTACATGGGCATTTGAAAGAGAATATCTATATGACTCAGCCGAGTGGGTTTAAAGTTGTTGGAAAGAAAGATTATGTGTATAAGCTGAAGATATTGTTGTACGGTTTGAAGCAGTCTCCAAGACAATGGTACAAACGGTTTGATCAGTTTATGATTGGACAAAAGTATAAGCGGAGCCATTATGACCACAATGTCTACTTACACAAGCTACTTGACGGATCTTTTATTTACTTACTTTTGTATGTACAATGATATGCTTATTGCGTGTAAGCACAAAAAAATTGACAAGTTGAATAAGCAAATGGGTCAAGAATTTGAAATGAAGGATCTAGGTGATGCGAAGAAGATTCTTGGTATAGAGATTCATAGAATTAGAGAGAATGGAATGACGAGTCTTTTTCAGACGACATACATAAGCAAAGTACTTCAGAGATTTGGTATTGATGGAAACACAAAACCTGTAAGTACGCTCATTGCTCCTTATTTTAAGTTTAAGGCTTCTATGTCTCCAAAAATCGATGAGGAGCGTGATTATACGAGTCAAGTTCTTTATGCTAGCGTTGTTGGAAGCTTGATGTATGTTAGGGCTGTATACCAAACTGGTGAACCCGAGAACCCGATCTGGACCGACCTGGATGATTCAGACCGGTTCTGAGGAACACCCGATTCGGTTTTAATAGTAATTTCAGTAACCCGGATCTCATCGGTTTGGGTTTCGTTTAGACCTTGAAAGACCCGACTAAACCCGAACCGGTTTAGACCTTTAGGGTTGAGTACTTAAGGTGAAACGAAACATATGTTTATAATCTCTCTCGTCCGCCTCTCTCCCTCCACATCTTCTCTTTCACTCTCACCTCCCTCTGTGAAATGGTGTCTTCAAATATCACCAAGATCATTATCCACATCTCCTCTCTCACTTTCGCCTCCCTCTGTGTATGTGTACCTCGTCTCCCCGATGTATCACTATGGACATCAAGATTAGAAGAACTGGATGGACTTTAAATTTTAGAGTCTTCTATGAGATCATACTTCATGCAGCAACCTTTTAGTAAATGGGAACTTCAGACGCCCAAAGATACTATGACCATTGAATCCCATAGATGGCCGCTTAGCTATGTCACAACCGGATTTGTGCAGTAGGCATTTGTGAGGCTACCTTACTTGCTTGATTGAGAAAGGAGCAGTGGGATGGGATTGAGGTACAAGAGAGGAAAAAGGAGATATATGTGCTTGTTAGAAGTCTTAGATCTATAGTTTATAGGCTTGCACTTGTTTTAAAGCAACAAGATGAGGATGTGAGCCTCATATAATCTTTGTTTCCTTGTTTTGTTAATTTATACATATAAATGTCTCTTTATGTTTTATGTTTTATGTTTTTGGGGGAAAAAGTTCTCCAACATGAGTCATATTGTTTGCATCTAGGCTATTTGGTGATTTTATTTTTATTTTTTTTTATTTTTTTGTGATGATAATGGTTTACATGTAGGCTATTTGGTTACTATTTTTTTCAATGTGGGTTTGCATCTGAAAAATTTTAACAAACTGAACTCAGGACCCGGCCCGACCCAACCAACCCGGTTCGGTTTGGGTTCGGGTTATGCACCTGGTCGGTTCGGGTCCAGGTTCATAATTTGGTAACCCGATGTGTTTGGGTCGAATCAGGCCCATGTCTGGACCCGGGCTGATCCGAACAGAGTACAGCCCTAATGTATACTATGGTATGTACTCGGCCAGATATTTCACAGGCGGTTGGTATGGTTAGCAGATATATGCATGATCCGGAAAGAGATCATTGGCGAGCTGTAAAATGGATTCTACGGTATATCAATGGTGTTGTGGATATTGGTTTAAAATTTCGTAAGCAGAATTTGATTGATCAGTTTTATGTGGGTTATGTGGATTCTGACTATATGGGTGATTTGAATAAACGACGGTCTACTACAAAGTATGTTTTTACATTGGGTGGAGGACCAGTTAGTTAGAGATCTACGCTACAGTCAATGGTGGCCTTATCTAGTACTGAAACAGAGTATATGGCAGTGACTAAAGCGATCAAAGAATCCATTTAGGTGAAGGGTCTTTTGCACGATTTGGGCATTAGGATAGAACATCTTGATGTATTTTGTGATAGTCAGAGTGTTATCTTCTTGGCCAAAGATCAAGTTCATCATCAATGCACGAAGCATATTGATGTACGTTATCACTTTGTCAGAGAGGTCCTTGAAGAGGGTGAGATTTGTTTGAAGAAGATTCACACCAATGATAACCCAGCAGATATGTTTACGAAAGTTGTTTCAGGGATTAAATTTAATCACTGTTTGGACTTGGCCCAAATCCTTCATATGAATTAATTATTTTTTTGGGAATTACGGGCAACTTTATCCAGGTACGTAGGCAACCATTGATTTGGTGTAGTCAATTTTGGTCATTTAGAGAGTTTGCTTTTGGGTCCTTCAGAACAATTGTTAGAGAGGGTTCGATTTGGTGGGTTGGCGAAGTTCGGATCATATTTGAAAACTCATTTTTTTGCCTAAAAATTAATACGGTCGCAATCTTTTCTTGGAGGCTCATGGTCGTTCGAACAGGCTTTATAGCCGTTCGAACGAGACTCAGTGTTTTGCCTAAAAACTGACCTAGTTACAAACTTCGTTTTGTTTGCTTTAATCCATTCGAACGAGACTCATAGTCGTTCGAATGACAATACAAAGTTTTGTTTTTAAGAGGTCGTTTAGACCATTAGTTCTGCCTCGAGATTTATATTTATGTAATAAGTCTACCCACTATATAAGGGAAACTTAGGGTTGTTTCTTAACCACCCTTGGTGAGATCTATTTGTAAGGAATCCAAAAAAAAAACTTTTGGTTTGTGATTGTGACATTGGATCCTTGAATAAAACTCTATCTCTATTTTGTATGAACGTAGGCAATTTGTCAAACCACATTAAATGTGTATTATCTTGTGATTGTGTTTATTCATTTAGTTTATTCATTATTAATCAGATCGAATCGATAATCGGCTTCCGCGGTGCGACTCAACACCTCTTAGCTCATGTCAACTCAAATGACCTATTTATTTAACAGGTTACACTCCCTTTCCTCAAAAATAAATTAAAAGATATGTTGGCTGCTCTCCTCTCCTAATCAAAGCGTTTCATGTAAACAATAAAAATTGAACCCACATTGGTCGCTCCACGTTATACATGATGCACCCAAAAAAGTATATCAAAACCGTCCGAAAGCAACCCAACTACTTATTTTTGGGCCTAAAAGATTTTAATTTGTTAGAGAAATCGGAAAAGATTGCCTCCTCTTTCATTTCCTAATTCATAGGCTCTTCCATACATCTTCCAATAATGTAACTACTCTAATGGGGGCATTTTATCAAACATTTTGAACCTAAAAACCAATCACAACACATACCACAATCAACTAATCAATCAATCAATGCATACCAAACAAGTAATAAAACTCTTAAACCAGTTGAGACAAGCCTGCCGTCTCATCGTCAAGATCCTTGGCATTCTCGAGGACGATCGAAGGGGCCACTAAAGATATAATCTTTAGATATATCTGGTGTCTCTATGAGTCCATCCAATATGAAGGACACATGAGTTTGAGCTCTTTTAGAACCCTGGCGGGAACCACAAGAGAAACACATATGATCAAAATGACTCTTCTCTTCAAACTAACAATTTCATCTTTATCTCTGAAACCCATCTCTCCAAACTCCAAAAAATCCCTCAAAATGGCTCACTGCACCACTATTTCCTCCTCCTCTAACTCGATCCCAATCTCATCAGATAATTGTAATAGTAAGAGAAAGTTACCCATCTTGCTCTTTGATGTGATGGATACTTTGGTTCGTGATCCTTTCTACCATGACATCCCTGCCTTCTTCAGGTACTAATAGTATTTATTTATTTATGTGAAATGAGCATTTGGATTTTAGAAGATTAGCATAACCCAATTAGCATTTGGTTGAATTGGACACTATGATGTGTAATAGTAATGGGTTATTGGATTTGGGAAGATTAAAATACCATTTGATATTTGGTTGAATTGGAAATAGGATGGTAACAGTAATGACCTGATGGGTAATATGTGTTTGGGAGCATAACTCAATTGCCTTCCGTTGAATTGAGCACTATGATGCTAGCAGCATTAGATTAATGTGTTTTGGTTTTTTGAGATATCTCTGTTAGAAATAGTAGGAACTGGGGTAGGAGATACCACATGTCACCTTGTGATGTTACCTACTTAGCCATCATTCCTACTCTTGAATAGGCTGGAAGACCTGAAACTTTATAGGTCTTATTGTGTATCCCTTCTATTCCTAATAAAAAATTTGCTTTGCTGAATATCTAGAATTTTGTAAAAAGAATGTTGAAAAATATAAAACTTTTCCATTTAGTATTGATCTCCAGGCCCATGAGCAATCTGCAGGTACACAAACTTTTAAGCTGATATACCTCTCAAATAGTTCGAGTGAATCATTTTGACCATGGATTGGACTTTCCAAAGACAAGATTCCACACTGCTCTAAGCATAATAGAGTCACTAAAATGTCTGATTCTTTTTATTACTAGACCCTCTTCTATATTAGGCACACAAACATTTATTGAAGCAACTGAAGCTAGACTTTTGATATTACCTCCAATGTGTGTATGTTATGGAAATTAAAGCAACCAGCTCAATAGACTTAGTAAAAGCTAAAGCTCTCTTAATGAGTTCAAGTATACCACCATGGGATAAAAGATTTGTTCTTCCAATTTGATCAATTCTTTTTCAGTATCTTTCCAATAAGAAGTTCACATTCTTTGTCAGACAATTTTTACGCAACTAGAGGCAGACCTAAGTATCTCACCAAAGATACTTCAACATTAAGGCTGAAGATTCATGTCTGAGTTGAGAAGCCGTAGCTTCTATTGGTGTTGATCCTGAGCCCTAAATCATTGATAATTTATTAATATATTTTCAATAGTTGAAGAGTTTTTGTTGCAGAGTTTTCTGCGCCTTTCAGACATATGAGCAAAAGATCATAAACATCGTAAGATATACCGTTAGTATGCAGTTACGTATAAGTGATGTGAACATCTCCTATGATCGTTTCCCACATGTAAAGAGTTATTCCTATTTTATTTTATGCTTTACGAGAACTAGTCTTAGGAGTTTCTATTATTTAGGTTTGTTTCTATTTGGAGAGATATTGGGAGATATTCCAGGGGAGATATCATCGGGTTCTAGGATATATAGAAGAGGGTGGTGTAATCTTTTACTTAGTTGTTGCTAAGAGAATTAAGAAAGTTTAGTTTATTCTTGTGTGTTTTATGTTTGAGTTTTAGAGTTTAGAAAACCCTAATTTTAATTAGTTTAATGTTTATCAATCCGAGCTCTTGCTTCCGCCGCTCAGATGAACCAGAGCCAGTAAATTTTCCTTGGATGAGTTCATATTATCGATCCATGATACCGGGTTGTTTGTCTCAACTAATCAAAATCTTTAGCGCACGGATTGACCATACCAATTTAACGTAAACCCGAGTCGCGAAAGCAGGAACTCGGATTGATAAACGTTAACCTAATTAAAATTATGGTTTTTATTAACACTAAAATACAAAACTAACTTCAAATTGAAACTAAACAAAACTTAAACTAAAAACAAAACTTAACTCTCTTCAAATCATCAACTAACTAAAATAGAAAACCTAGCCTCCCTTTTATAGAACACAAGGGGGGTGGAAACCCTAATTAGAGATAATCTAGAAACTGGGAAAAGTATCCACTTTACCTTGTGTTGGTTAATTATAAACTCCCTAAATCCTACTAAGCATCTCTAGCAGAAAGGCGTGAAATAAATGAGCATAACTATAAATAATCTATTGACCGTGAGAACAACCATTAGATGGCGATTCACATCAATAAGACTAATTGAGTTTTTACCTGCAGCTTTGTTGAGCATAGTTGATAGAGATTCATAGATATAGCGAACTGTTAGGAGGAGCAGTAGGCTCCCCTGCCTATTCTTCCGGAGCCTGAGAAGAATCCCACAGGATTCCAATTTACACCAATTTTAGATTTAGCTGAAGATAGACTATACACAAGGGGATTCAGTTGAAAGGAAAGTTCATAGATTCAAGGATTTTCATAAAATAATTGATAATCCCAAGTCGCTGAGTCAAAGGCCTAGTGGGGATTAACTTTGAGTAACATTTGGATTGACCATTCTTTCTATCAAATCCTTTTAAAGGTTCGTGAGTTAAAAGTATATTGTCTTGAACCCATCTAACCTTAATAATAGTTGATTGGCTTGAGTCTATAATGTGATTTGTAACCTATCTCATCCTTAATGCCATGAGGGATTATCCATTTTTAGAATAAGCTCAATATATGTGATATTGATCTCCTTGAGCATCTAGGACATTTTTCAAGAAGTTTGGATAACTTTTACCACGTCATATTCAAACCACATCCCAAATTTGTTTATATAAAGTCACTTGTTGAAGCCTTTAATCCCTGGTCCCTGTTTAGTTTCTCATCAAATACGATCATGCTTTTGGTTTCTTGAACTGTAAATTCTATTTTTTATCATTGCATTTCCCCTATATCAGTCTATATTAAAGGTCTTTTGATAGGTTGCGCTTGGATCATCTATTGGGTCATCTTATTGTGACGTGGCACGTGCTTATGGATCGTTTACCACGGCCAACTCTTGGTCTCTATTTTAGCATACATTTTTATTTACTCCGTTGGAGTTGTTCTAGGGTTTAGTTTTAGCCAGTTTCCTAATTGGATAGGTTAGGGGAGTTATAGTAGGACTGATCCTAGGGAAACCTAGGTTATAAAGAAAGAGGGTGGTGTAATCTTTTTCAGTAGTTGTTAATGAAAGTTTGAAGTTATCCTAGTAGAAACCCTAGTTTCTCTAAATCTAGATTAACACGTGATTATTCTTACGAATCTAACTTCCACGTTCGTAATTTCATGTCAATTGGTACCAGAGCCGCGTTAGAATCCGGTATAGTAAGTTTTAAGAGCAAGATGCCTCGTGGAAGACCCGCGACGAAGAAACCTACACTCGCTCAAGATGTAGCAACCTTAACGGAAAGCTTGTCGAGGCTTTGGGTACGGGAGCTCCCCCCCCCCCCCCCACCCCACCCACAAACCACCTTCGTTGGGCATACTAGAACACCCTTCTCGTGAGGAAAGCGTAGCCGTGAGGAGCGATGAACTAAACAACCCGTTTGCAAGTCTCATTATTGAGGCCGAAGCTTATGATGTTGAGGAAATCGGGGTACAACCTAAGGCCAACGGACCAGCCACGACAACCACCGACCAACTACGAGGTTCCCGCCAAGCGACGACCCCGGAATACAGCCAACAAGGACTACCGACGCGGGCATCAGTCTCGACAGTGGTCGACACTACAACAGCGTCGGTGGCAGTCGCAACAGTTCCTAGTTTTTCGAGGGAGAGAGAAACAGTTCGCGAAAGAGAAGGAAGAAGGGCAGATCCTGTGCAGCCGGATGCACTAAAAGCAAGCCCTCCCCACTCACGTGACAAGCACGTGTTTTACTTGAGTCCAACCCAAACCCGGTTCAAGACCCAACTTGAGCCCAAGCCAAACCTGGAATCAAATCCATCTAACCCGAAAGGCGTACGAGGATCACAGTTGCCTGAGCTGTTCCAGCCGATCCCAATAACGCTCCAAACTCTAGAAAAAAATGGTGTCTATCATGGGTTTAAACAAGTCTGCTTGGCGCCGTACGTGGGAATGGAGATGGTTTGATCGTAAACGAGAATAATCGAAGCCAAAGCGAGTCCCAACGACTTCAATATGAAAAGGTTTTTGAAGAAACAAAAACCAACTTACAACATCGCAAGGAAGAAAGTAGAAAGAGAGATTCGGTGCTTTTGGGTGTAGCGTATGATGCTTGATCCACCATACCAACAAAGAGAGATTTAGGATGTTTGTCTGACATAGAGATAAGCAAATCTAGGGTAGGCTTCATGAGTTTAAGTGGGCAAGACTATGGGAAGTTGCATGAACCCATATCCACAAGAATATATGGGCTTGGTCATATGACTTTATTATATGGTTTGAGTAAGACTTTAAAAGATTTGGGCCAAGTAGCAGCACCAAATGGGTTAAGATGCACTATCACACCTCACGGACTGGACCATAATACGACAACACATGGGTTAGGCCTGAGGGCAGCAGCCACTTCAGACCCCACAATGGGTTTGGGCTTAGGACGGGGCAACATCAGTGCGCCAACCCGACCACCCCACAAACCCAACTTGGGCTTTAGGCACATGGAGCAACTGAGGAGTGGGATAACTCAGACCCACAAACCAATACACCAAGTTTTGAATTTAAATTTGGGTGGGAGAACAATTGAAAAGCGTGTGGTCCAACATTCACATCAATTAAAACCTTTCCAGCAGTTCAAACTTGAGGCAAGTCGAGCCAGTGTTAACACAATCGTTCCAACAGTAGCTACAATAACTGTGCCACACAACAGTGGATTCTAGAGACACGTGCGAATCACAAGATGCAGATCGGCCTCGTCCAACAGTTTCGTTCACGCATGTTACAGTCTGAGGTATCCCAATATTTGATCCGTATGAGGGAGATGATGGCCCTAGGCGAAGAAATATTTCCATATGTTGACCCGTTTTAGGAAAGCTTTGAAGCAGGTTTCGAGGAGCGAACCACAATAATTTTTCATCTTTTAATTTTAGACGTCAACGGACGTAGGGATGTCGGTGACGACATCGTACCCCCGCTCTCAGGTACAATGACAAGGTACGAAAAATTCTGCGGAAGACTAAATGATTTCCAGAAGAGTTCCACCGTACAGATTTTGTGATCGAAATCTTCCGAAAATGGAGGGTTTGACGTGGCGCGTGCCTATTGCAGTAGCCTACTTGTAGCCTTCCAAAACTAGCCGAACACTCGAAGGCTACATCGAAGCCTACCGAAAGACTCAAAGCCTAACGTACTCTCAAGTCAGTTAAGGTAATCGTCTACTCGCAGCTTTCCAAAACCAGTCGAACACTCGAGGACTGCATCGAAGCATACCGTAAGACTTGAAACCTAAGGATCTCATACATCAACCAAAACCCGCGACAAACCGACATTCGAGTTCAGTAAAGCTTCGACCACATCAGTATATGGCCGAAGGCAGACAACTCAGCAAACAAGCCGGCAGACAACTATGGCAGAACCGACTTCCGTACGGGACAGCTACCAAAAGGGTATACATATAACTTGACCCATTTGTAGTGACTCATCTTTTCCTATCTCCTATAATTAGGGGAAGAGAGGAGAAAAACTTAGTCCAAAGTCCCATATAAGAGTGGAGAGAACCTTCGGGTACGACCAGAAGCCTGTTATTAAGGCTCCCTCCAACTCAAAATTTGTAACCTCCTCTATCTATACATCCTTTCTTCTAAATCCTCGCTAGAGGTCGTGGAGTATCCTCTTTCTCGGGCTCCACGCAAGTATGTTTGCGTAGTTTATTCTCATATTACTATTTAATATATTTGCAAACCCTTTTAGGCGAGCCTAACCCCACGGTGTAAGAGCGCGGTCTCCCCTCTACGAGATTACGCCCCTACATTTATGGATCGTTTACCACAGCCAACTCTTGGTCTCTATTTTAGCTTATGTTTCTATTTACTCTGTTGGAGTTGTTCTAGAGTTTAGTTTCAGTCAGTTTCCTAATTGGATAAGTTAGGGGAGTTATAGTAGGAGTGATCCTAAAGAAGCCTATGTTATAAAGGAAGAGGGTGGTGCAATCTTTTTCAGTAGTTGTTAATGAAAGTTTGAAGTTATCCTAGTAGAAACCCTAGTTTCTCTAAATCTAGATTAGCACGTGGTTATTCTTACGAATCTAGGTTTCGCGTTCGTAGTCGTCATATTGCCTCATTTGGATGTCTTCAGGGTCTTATGTCAGTAAGAGTATTCCCTTCTCGGATGACACCTAGATTGTTGTTTCATCGGCATTTGTTCCTCATAAAGAAGTTAGTTTAGTTTAAATCTGCATTCAGCCCTTTTCTTTCATTTATTTTTTTCACTTCAGACTATGAGAGTTCTCCATCTATTTAAATAAGTTGGAGCCTATCTCTGGCACCATGAGTGAGTTTATTCTCTTAAAATGTTACTTATAGAATTTTAAGCATACTAGAATGTTGACTGTTGACATACCTCTCAAATAGTTTGAGCGAATCATTTATGGGCAGTAGACTCCCTTGCCTATTCTTCTGGAGCCTGAGAAGAATCCCACGAGATTCCAATTTACACCAATTTTTGATTTAGCTGAAGATACGCAAGGGGATCCAGTTGATGAAGATTGCAAGAGAAGTTCATGGATTCAAAGACTTTCAGAAGATAACCCCAATTGACTGAGTCAAAGGCTGGTGGGGATCAACTTTGAATAACAATTTGGATTGACCATTCTTTCTATCAAATCCTTTTCTAAGGTTCATGAGTTAGAAGTATATTGTCTTGAACATATCTAACCTTATTAACAGTAGATTGGCTAGATTCTATAGAATGATTTATAATCCCTCTCATCCTTATTGCCATGGGCTTAGTGACAAACTTGTAGATGACATTGCAGAGAAGTTTGCCTGAACTCTGCAAATGTGGAGGGGTTGTCATGCATTTTAGTATAAGCTCAATATTGATCTCCTTGAGCATCTAAGACTTTTTTGAAAAAGTTTGGATAAGATTTACCACGGCATATTCAACCACATCCCAACATTTATTTATACAAGCACTGTTGAAATCATCAGTCCCTGATCCCCGTCTAGTTTCTCATCAAATACCACCATGTTTCTGGTTTCTTGAACTGTAAATTCTATTTTTGATCATTGCACTGCTCCTCTGTCAGTCTATATTGAAGGTCTTCTGATAGGTAAATTGTGCTTGGATCATCTTATTGCCTCATTTTGGATGTCTTCAGGGTCATATGTCGGTGAGAGTATTCCCTTCTTGGACATTAGTTGAGTAAAGGAAATTTCCATGTGTCCTCTCCTTAATAGAGCTATGGAATAGTGTGTATTTGAGTCTTCAAGGGTTAACCACTGACACATAGATTACTGTTTCATCTGCATTTTCTCCTCCTAAAGAAGTTTGCTTAGTTTAAATCTGCAATCAACCCTTTTCTTCTTTCATTTTTTTCCTCATTTCAGACTATTAGAATTTTCCAACTATTTAAATAAGTTGGAGCCTATCTCTGGCTCCATGAGTGAGTTTCTTCCCTTAAAATGTTACTCTTAGAATTTTCAATTTTCTTAGACAGATCAAGCATAGGTAATCCAAGTATTTTGCAATCCAAAACTCTTTTCACAAAATCCATAGCATTAGGATGCAGAAACCAGATCTGAGAAAATCTAAAAGGGCTTTGGCTTTTAGTGGCATAGGGCAAGAAGTTGACTTCAGAGATTCACCCATGAGTAATTAACTAAGGCTCTATCCGGTTTGGTATATATCTTTAGTTCTTGATCTTGATAATTTGTTCAAGTAGATTCCGCACCTCTCCACTTTAAATATGTCTGGCTACTATTCTCTAAAGTTGATCCAGTGACAACATTGAATCATACTCTAAGCGAAGCTCTCCTCCTCTTTTTTTACTTATAAGCTATACAGTTCTAATCTCCAGCAACTTCCCCATGGATCATTTAATTGGAGAATATTCAGGTTCCGTAGCAATAGAATCTTTCCTCCAGTAGCATATATGCAATTGGAGAAACTGCCAATTAAGAACAAAAGCAGCCTTGGATCTTATCAAATTAACTTCCTTGACTTTAGCACCCCAAGTAAATCTATATTTTTAATCTTAGTGGATTTTTGGGCTTCTATCCTAGTTTGGGTTCGATAAAGCCCCCTCACAATCCATATCATAAGCATTGATATGCTGCGATAGGTTATGTTTCAAACCTCCCTCTTTAGACTTTTTTCTTTTTGTTTTTGCTGAATAGGGTGACCCGGGTTTCTTATTTATCAGCATTTGCCTGACTAGTCCTTGGGGCACTTAAGATCCCCGCAGACGCATGCCAGGTATGTCAAGATAAATCGTGGCAAGTGGCCCCTGTTAGTTATGAGTCAAACTCGGGGCCTATGCTTCTTGAGCTACACCCAACCCATGCCTATTACTAGTTCTTTGTCGTTCCTTCTTTTGAACTAATTTCAGTTTCTCTTTAGACTCTTCCTTTGTTTCCTTGAGAGATTTTGGTCGCAGGAATCAGCTTTAAATTTAGCCAAGTTCAACTCTGAGTTACTAATTCTTCGTTCCTGCTCTCAATGGAAGTATAATCTTGTGTTCCATACGATGTAGGAGTATTGAGAACACTAGCTTTTTGGCTATAGTTGCGCTTTGATCTTTTTCCCAGTTTTCGCCATCTTTACTTATTGCTACTTCGACAATGTTCCCCTCTTCATCTGAAGTAGTTAGTTACCTTGGTACTTAACTTTACAGTATTGGAAGCTTTCCCATTATCTTCATCTTCCTCTGGCCTCCAGTATTGAGTTTTTTTTTTGGTCATTTTGTGTGTGCATGTCCAAAGGATAAAGCTGAACACATGAAGGGGATATCTATGAATTCTCCCCGTTAACATCATGAAGTGTGAGGATATTGTGGTGAAATGGGGCTACTTTCGATGTATTAGACTTGTGAAGTGTTGAGCTCTTCTGCTCTTGCTTCCTTTTCTCATTTCTCTATGGGTTATATTTTCTATCTCCATTCCGGAATGCTTTCTTTTGATTAGACTGTAGATATTATACTTTTACCTTCTCAAGAAGATAAATGAGAAACAATTCTTGCTGCTGGTGTTGACTTTTTTTACATTTCGTCTCAGCCATCTAGATGTTATTTTAATCTGAGATATGTTACTAATTTAAGTTTGTTTTTTTCTTTAGGATGTCTATGAAAGAACTTTTAGAATGCAAGCACCCCACTGCATGGGCCGAATTTGAAAAGGGGCTGATTAATGAGGTATACCTGACAATATTTGGGGAAGGTATTTATAAGAAATCTAGTTTAACTACAAAATATATATTTCTAGAAGAAATGCACAAAATATGTATTTGAGTATGTTTATATCCAGTTGTGTTCGACTTTGCTCTTTCATGTCTGCTCTTGTTACTTCAATTAATGCTCTTTTTCGTTCTCCCTCTTTTAGAAACCTTGATGTGGACATTATTTTCTGAAGATACTACCAGATTAAGTTGCAACGACCAATCCTATTTAAGCTATTACCTATTAGATTTTGTACCATTATCATGAGTTCCAGTTTGGTTGATATTGTGCTTTCATAATTTTAGCACTCATTTAACTCAAAACCCTTCTATTTATCACACTTTATGTGTATTATAATTTCCAAATTTTCTGCTCCATAAAGGAAGTTGGTCTTGCCAACATTTAATGTGAGAATTGTATATTCATTTAATTGGAATTTACCTCGGACATAACTCTCTGGAAACAAACTTTCACTTAAATTTGTCTTGTATTATATATTGTATATTGTGTATTCATGTATACTAATGTTAATGTTGGCTAACACATTTTCCTTTTTCTTTACAGATGGAGCTTGCCACGAAATTCTTTAAAGATGGCAGACCCCTTGATTTGGAAGGTGGGTGGCAGCGATGCAACTACTAGAGATTTTAATCATTTAGTAGTTTACCCTCTTGATGATGATTAGGTTATCCTTATGGAGATTATGTGCATATATGTATTAGCTGGATTTTTTATCACACAATATGGCTCCATATTTTGATCTATGTCTCCGACTAATCCTTCAAAAACAGACTGGGAAACAATAAGAACAATCAAAAGTACATGATTTACGAAAACCGAGTCCTTATAGTTATTAGGTATACCAGAATTTGGTGCATATTTCCAGTAATGAAGTTTTTCTTCTCTGTCAGACTGTTACTTTTGTTAGTCAATGAGCTCAGCTATTTTATCACTGCAGGTCTTAAGGCCTGCATGAGGAGAGGGTATTCCTATTTAGATGGTGTTGAACCCTTGCTCCAAGGTTTGAAGAAAAACAACTACGAAATGCATGCTTTTACAAATTATCCTAACTGGTATGGTGCTAATTTATTTGTTACCATAATTGCCAAGTTGTCCAATATTTGAGAGAAAAATGAAACTTTTTTTCTGAACTATGGCAGCACCAAGAGTTAGTTGCTGAATAATTTCCAAACAGACCTAATCAATCCACTTCATAGATGCATTTTTCTATTTGCTGTACAATTTTTTGTGGCTCTCCAGTAGATCAATATTTCCTTTCCACCAATTTCCATCGTATGATATGTTTAGAGTGATTTGAAATCTTACCTTGTTATGGAGATATATTTTAGGTTTCTGCTTTAATTTGAGATGTTTTAATTTATTATTTTTTGTGTATCCTATCTTCTCAATTTGTATGTATAACTTTCATTAGCTGCAGTCACATTCAAATTATTTTCTGTAATTCATTTGTAGGTACACAATGATTGAAGAAAAGTTGAAAATATCAAGCTACGTGTCTTGGACATTCTGTTCCTGTATAACTGGTAATTAATGTCACAGACTAGTCCAATATTTTCCTCTCTTTTTTTCCTTCCTATCCCCCTTCCTTCTGAACAGCTTTTATATAGTATTATTAATTAAGAAGAAATAACGGTTGGAGCATTTGTTTATGCATCGAGTATATGTGTTGATAAAAGAGACATCCAATGATGATCACTATATTCAAATGTTTATGTTCAGTAATTCTTGCATGAACTTCCATTCAATCACTTTAAAAGATTTTCCAAGAACCAAAACCAAAAAACCACTAATTCTAATTTAACTTTTGGATTTTCTCTGTATTGATTGATTAGGTTATCTTTTACTATGCAGGAAAACGAAAGCCTGAAGTTGATTTTTACTTGGAAGCTCTGAAGCATCTTGAAGTTGATCCAGCTAACTGTATCTTCATTGACGACAGGTTAGTTCAATATGTATAAGCAGCTTAGACAAAATTCAATGGTTTTCTTAGTGTAAATGAAAAATAAAAAAAGTGTAACTACACTCCCGCGGTTTACAAAAATTGTAACAAGTCCAAATAAAAAATAAAAAATAAATAACAATTTTCCATTCGAAACCAGGATGCTAAAATATGGTGAAAGCAGAATGCCTATGCGTAAATTGTAACAAGTCCAAATCATAAAAAATAAAAAATAAAAACAATTTTCCATTCGAAACAAGGATGCTAAAATATGGTGAACGCAGAATGCCTATGCATTAAGTATAAAACCTAATGGACCATTGACAAAAGACGATGGACTTCTGGGAATCTTACTATTTATTGAAGAAGAAAAAAGATGGTTAGCATATAACATACGTCCATTGCAGCTAATGGAGTACATCAGACAAAATTGCAATTTTTCCCGATCTAAAAAGTACATCACTTTTTAGTTAGTCTAGAATACCATGCCACGTCAAATTTTTGTTAAAAACAAAAGGAGAAAATGCGGTAGACGCACATAAGAGAGAGAAAACTGCCACGTGCTAAACTTTGGGACTCATTGAGAAGGAGAAAACATAGCGATTCACTGCATTCAGCGATAGTTTGAATGGGATATTGTGCTTTTATAATGGTAGATTAGCTGATGAAGCGGCTTTTTGAGTTTTTCTCACCACAATAAGTGGTCCACTACCTGCTGTAAATGCTCTTAATATGTTGACAATCTCTTGAGTTGGCTTGGCTCGTCAACGAAGACCATCATCAATCAAATAACTTTCTTCTGAAATTATGTAAACATGGCTAGAATTTTTCAGTAAGCCTTGGATGTAGGAATTTCATCATTGGAGCAACATCGGCAAACAAAAAAGTGTCAATCTGAAAACTGAAATATCCATGCAAATTACCAATTCTTACTTCAAATTTTACGATAATCTTCTGGTTCTTCAGAATAATGTGTTCACCTAATTCAGCATTTTTATTTTTTTTGGTTCTTTTCTGATTATTGCGCCAGAATGGTAAATGTCGAAGCAGCAAGAAATGCTGGGATCATTGGAGTTCATTTCAAGGATGCAGCTTGCCTTCAACAAGAGCTCTCTCTGCTAGGAATTGAGTTTTCAACAGATGCAGAAGATGTTACTGACCAAGACCTGATCAAACTCAACACTTAAAAGAGTTAGCCTCGATGATTTTGTTTGCAAAATATTTGATATTTTGCTACTAAAATAATTATTTAGTTGCATGTCACAGATCCGTGTAACATTGATTGTAGCCTTAACAATTAATTGCGGACCTGACATTAAAAAAGCACTTTCAAGGAATTATTTGTGGCCGGGGAACGATCTGTTTTAGCTCTGCTTGTCAAAGGGTAACAAACTGATCTCATGTATGTTAATATGTTGGACGCTGAATTTCGAGAGGAGATGTAAGTCTCATTGCAGAAGAAGAAAATTATAGAGAGACTCAAGAAAGTAGCAATGTATTTTCACCATTAACCATTATTTGAAGACTAAGAAGGGATCTATCTTCAAACCATGAACAGCATCAACAAAGATGCGGCCGTGGACTGTTCAAACATTTACATCGCCAACAAAAAAAAACTTGTTAGGATAGTCCACTGAAAACTGAATACGAAATTATCTCAAATACATAAAGGAAACTTCACCTCAATATCTAAAGTAAATGCAACAAACAAAACGGAGTTTGGGACACTTATCATGTCGTTGGTTAGATCCAAATAGACTGTCCGTACCAAATTACCGAAGATACTGGTCGCCGTTCTTCTATGCTTTCATTTTCCACACTGAACACTCAGATATGGTCATGACTTGTTATAAAGTAAACGCAGTTTGGCTTGCAGCAAGGGAAGTTTGCTGCAGATACAGAGATGGAAGATGAATAGCCACCAACGAATATACTTCGGCCTTGTAAGTCACTTAACTTGACCCACTTTTTCGCATTTAGGTCCAACTTGAAGACAAGGACAATATCATAATCGCTATAATTTATGTGCCTAACCATCAACATTTCTCTTGACGATTCCACAAGATAAACTTGTGTCATTAAAGAATGTTCCCTAACGTTATGCGGAAGAGGAGGAGGCTCTACATCTAAGATCTCCTCCTTTGTTTGAGAAAGACGGGCGTTGATGGACACAACGTTCCCTTTCCCATTTATAGCATAACACTTACCTCCATAGTATATAACATCATGAAGCTTATTCTCAAACACTTCTTGATGAAGCCTACTCTCGACAAAAACATTATAAGGACTCGAAATTGTTTGTAGTTTTAGGAAAGTCCAAGACTTATCATGACCAGCTTTGAAGTAGGCTAATACTCCAAGACGCGAATCATATGAGCTACAGATTGCCATGACAACAAATTCGGAGAACCATGAAGGATTGGCAGACATGACGGCCTTTATAACCAAATATTGTTCGGTTGTTTTGGTGAATAATTGTGGTAACCATATCTCGTTATTGCAAGGTAAAAAGGGATTAAAAAGGTAAACTCTATGTTCACTATCCATAAATACTAACCACCCATAGCTTGAGCCAAAACATCTGAGGAGAGGTAACTGAGGGATAAATAGCTTTTGTTTCTCCGTTAACGCCGATGTATACACAGATCTCCATGGAACACAAACTGCACCAAACTGAATAAAGTCATCATGGTTTTTTATTTTCTCGGGAATTAAGTGTAAGAGATGTTCAGGAAGATCTGCCCAGTTTCGATGCTCTTGAGACTTCATGATAGCTTGCTTTTGATCCATCTGAAAGAGAACATAAGAAAGGGAGTCTGGGAGTTGCTGAAGAAATAGGAAAAATTATTTGACTTGTTTTTGCAGGGTTAGGGTCAGGGTTGAGAGTTGTTTTTTGCATCGATTTGGTCTGGTATGAAGATTGCTGTTATAATTGAGATTAGGAGTACTAGAGAACTTGTAGCTAGTCCTGAGAGCAATGTTAACCTTTCATCAGATCTGCAACTCCAAAAGGAGCTACTATACGCTCAGAGACATTTGCCCCTTACAAAGACCATATCAAGTATTCAACAGTTTTATTTGCAGAATAGAAGCAATTTTATTGATAAGTAGAAATTGTGACAAGCAATTGAGATCAAAGAGACTCTCAGACCCAAGCATCTATTTGTAACATATAAGTAGTGTAACTGAGATTCACTACCCAAAAAATAAACACTACATTTATATTTATTGTTTTCTATAAGCACATAAATCACTTAATAATACAAAAATAAATTTGTGTTCTACATCTAATCTACACAATTCTTATCCATGTCTCACTTGTAGTCATGGCCGTGCTGCTTTGGTTTCGTTATCTTTAAAATCCCCAGCTTCGCCGTTCTGCTCGAAGATGAGCCAAAACTGTTGCACAGCTGAGACAGGAGAAATGTGATGATCACACATCCCCAATCTCTACTCCAGCAACACCAATGAGCACAGTAAAATTTTGAATCGATTCAAACTTCCACACCAGGATTAAGTACCGTCAATATTTAATAGGTCCATCTAAACTTCCGGATGCAAACTGCAAATCGTGAATTAATGAATACGATAAAATTTAGATAAATCCTGTTATGCCATGCATCTACACTCTTTACAAACTTATAAAGATAAGGTACAACGTACAGATGATGAAGGAAGATACTGCATTTGCTATTAAGCAGCGTTAAAATGGTACTGTACGTAGTTTTAGGTTAACAGTTCAAAAAGAATTTCTCATTTGATATTTCCTTTTTTTGGTTTTCCTTTTAGGGGGGGGGTTCCTGCTTTTACATATACATAGAATATTGCTTCATAAAGCAACTCAACAGCAACAGACTCCTCTATCGGCCTATTTACAAATGTTAGTGGATGTCTGAAGTCAGATTCCTATCTAAACGCCGTCTTGCCCATATGGCTAGTTAATTGGGTTCTGTCAGCCTCATAGTCGTTTGAGTTTTCAAAAAAAAAAACTAGGGTGAACGTGCTAGAACCCCTCGCCTATAGTAACTAAGCATTATAAACTAGTCATTTTTTGTCCTTCTGAAATCACCATAGATAAGGATCCGTTGGTTTGTACCAAAGAACTCTACTCAGCTCAGTATATATGATCTCCAACGAATAAAAAATAATATCTTCAAATCGACTCAACTTCGTAGACTTGTAATTTGTTTACAAACCTACGGAGTTTCAATTTAAATCATATTTTCGTGGATAGGAAAAGCAAAGCAACATACCTGTCTAACTATGGGATTTGCTGATGTGGTGAACTCGTGAGTCATTCCTTGCCATACAATTTTCCCCTCATAGAGAAATATCAACCTATATACAGGGATTTTGATTAGCTTACAACATGGAAGAAGTGGTAAATCCTTAAAAGAAAAGGTAATATTTTGGACGCCAAATTACCTATCAACAGCTCTTCTAATGGTACTATGCTGGTGAGTGACAACGAGATAAGATGCAATACTCCCGGGTTCCCCAGCTGCATCGTTATTCTTCAAATGGACGGAGCGTATCAGATCTTCAACCACAGTCGATGCAATTGGATCAAGGCCAGCTGTAGGTTCATCATACAAGAGCACCTGCTCGGAAAAAAACAAAACAAAAAAGGAAACGTAAAACCATAGTCAAACATCTTCAAAAAAGAGGATTTCTAGGTACCTTGCTTGGAGTTGCCAAAGAAATTAAGTAAAGAGAAGATAATTGATACACTAGTGATCTCTACAATATGTAATGCTTCCACTCTGTAGAATGAAGGTCTTGTTGACAACTTATTCTAGATATACATATGCCAAAATAATATTAAATTTACCGTACTCATTTTGAAGGTTAGAGAGTGGCACCATTCCTCTCTGAGTTGCTCTCTTGCCTTAGTTGCAGAGACGGCCGAAAGGTTTTCTGGAAGAAGAAGAATATTTGTTTACTGTAGCCTTACGTCCCCTTTTGTAGACTTCGGAGTTTAGTTGACAGTGGCAACCCGACCCTGATCAGGTTGCGTCGCTACTATTTTTATTTTATTTTGAGATAGAAATTGATTCCAGGACCCTTTTGGCCTTCCAAGCACTAGCCCTGCTAACTGAGCAAGCGCTCGTTGTTGGCCCTTCTTAGAAAGGTCAATTACTTGGAAGGTCACCATTTGACAAGCCCTTTTAGGAAGTAAACATTATCCCCCTACAATCTTGTTAGAGAGCAACCTCAAAGAATGAATATTATTACTTACCCATTATCCCATGTATCGGAGCCAAGTGCACAAAGTACATTTATGTGCAAAATTCAAGTGTTCATTGATCCTTTCATTTATATATAGTGAAGAAAGGAATACTCGTACTTATGTGCCTATAAGGAGACCAGATCGTACATGCATGCTACATTTGTATAGTCTATATTTAAATTCCAATAACTAGATGATATAATTAAACAAAAAAAAATTGAGAATACACGTAAGGTAATGCTTAGTGAAGATACCTCAGGTTCTATTGCCTCTTTCGTGTTATCAAATATTATAGAGCGGGCTAATGCAACTCGTTTCTTCATTCCACCAGACAGCTCGGAAGGCATGCGATCCTCAACATCCTGCATGAGTGTCAAGTTAAATTTCCCTAGCTTCACCAAAAAGACCGTTAAAGTTTGAAATAATTCGTCTGCATATTAGCACAGACATTCACATGTTATACATTATAGTGGAAAGACAAAAATTGTATCAGTAAATTGGGGAACATTTATGTGTAACTCTTAAAAGAATTGCACAGAAGCAACTAAATTAATTGCATAGAAGCAGGAACACATAGTATAAGCTCTTTTGTCTTGAGATTTCAAAAGTAAAATTGAAAAACCAGTTCTCGAGACATCAGAGCATACCTTCTGTGCAGTTCAAGTAAAAATTGCTCCTTATCGTTCCCCATAAGTTAATCTGTATGGAAGGTCGTATAGACCTTTGACAGATTTTGGCCGACATATACAATTCACAAGCTAGATTAAGTTTTGGAAATTGATATTTTCAGAACAATTTTGTAGTCATCAAACAACCCTTTTTTATGATAGAAATTCTTCATGAATTTGTCAAAAAAAAAACTGAAATTTTTCCTTTTACTGAGGTTATTTTAATCTTCTTAAAAAATAATCTGAAAGATATTAATTTCCTCAACTTTTAGGGCCGTTAGAATGGGTAAATTATGGACAAGACCATTTTATAGGCGAATAACATGGAAGTCCTATGTCAAAGAAGGTATCATCCCATCCAACCATAAATCGTGCTCATATAAACATCAGGATTTGAAACATACCTTCAAGCCAACTGCGGCCAAATTTTCCGTCACTAGTTTCGCTATTTGGTCCTCGGACATATTTGAGTTTTCGTACCTACAAAGTACAGTAATGTTGCCCAGTCCCAAAATATAAAATAAGAAACATTAAACTGCCAGTATTAAGCTCTAAATAAATGACATAATAACATTTAAATATTTAGGTGCTACTTACAAAAGGAAACCGACATTTTCACGAACTGTCAAAGAATCAAAAAGTGCAGCGCTTTGAAATACCTGTTATCCAAAGGTAGAACAAAGACCTAATGTTATCCACCCGAACTATAAACCCCAGAGAAAATAATTGTTAAGCACAGGATGAAACATACCAAACCAATACGAAGTCCGGACATCTCCTCGTCGCTTATTAAGCCAACTCTTTTTCTTCCCCGAATGAAAACTTCTCCCTGCTCATTAATATTTATAATAAAATAAACTTACGTGAATTAACCAAATAAAAAAGTGAATTACATGAAACGTCACTCTTCTTTTATGTTGAATCACACAACAGCAACACAACAGAGAATATTAATTAAATGAGGGTAATTTAAATAGAACCTCTCCCTGTTCATTATTTTTAATCAGACAAATGTCAAGCATATTATACTGGCACAATGGGCATAAAACAAAAACTGATATCAATATTACACACCTTGTCTGGAGCAAGAAGTCCAGCAATTATCTTCAGCACTGTAGATTTCCCAGTACCAGAAGGACCAATAATTCCGACGGCTTCCCCATGCCTAATCTATTATAAACGAATACTGTTACAAGGGGAAATATATAATAATAATAAAAATAACCGTGACGTATCAAATAGAACTGAAATCTGAGAAACAGCAATTAACTCCGCATTTTATAGTAAATTTGGTACTGAACTTTCATTTTGACACAAGAAAAACTTAAATATTCGTTAAGTAATACTTAGGTTAAGGCCATGGAATTCATGAAGTAGCAAACATAAAATATTATAGTGTTAGGAGTTGTTGGTATTTCTAAGCCGTCAGTCAATGTAAGGCTAACTCGATGTCCATATCTTACATTTTAGTGGTTTAAGAAACTATCTCCACAGTCGTCATCGTCTAAAGCTAGCCAGGTAGAGAAATGACCCTTCTCTTCACTGCAATGAAGTGCTAGAGCTACAGCTACCGAGGTGGCTGAGATCCCTTAGGTTCACTCAGATGTCAGCTGGACCATCTTCTGCTCGACCATCATGTACAACCAGAAGCGGAACTAGGTAGGAGTGGGCAAGGTCAAATGACCCCATTACTTTCAGATCTCCTTACCAGACTGCTTTATGATGTTAAAGGTGTCATGTATACATTAATGTGTTTGTATTACCTCACTCAACTCAAAGGGGAAAACACTAAGTACCCTTCAAGTAAAAGATATTCTCGGGGCCTAGAGGCCCCAGAACCCCAGCTTTCTACGACCCCACAGATTGAAATTCTTGGCACCACCCTGTGTACAACGGATGTTCACTGACGATGGCAACAAATCCCACCTAGCGCAGAGCCCTATCTCGATCAACGTGCTACAATATTTTTAGGCCTATAAGATTGATAATAAATTTTGGTATCTTACTCATGGCCTGTACAGGTCACTATATACCTCCAGAATTACAGTACATAACCTTGTAAGTTCAGCTTCTCACTCGTATTCTGTTGTTTCCTATACCATATTGTTATTGTATGGAATTTTATGTGACGGACTTTTCATTAATCTATGTTTCATACACGGTATTGTTGTTATCAAAAAGTTTACTACTCCCATCGAAAAATATCGTACCAAGATGCACTTTCTAGGCCAAAATTCGTTAGGCCGTGTATAACTAGACCAAAAACCAAACAGACAAATCAGGCAGTGGTACTAATATGGTAGAAGAAAAATATAACTGAAAACCTACGGTTATCCTTGCAACTTGTTCTTACACTAGTCATTGCTCCCTATACAATACTTTTTCCTGCAATACCCACAAAATTTTGTCATTGGCAATTATATTTTCTCAAAGTCAATAGAACCGTGTGGAATTCTCCACCTCCCCTCCGCTCAAGTTTAATGAACATTTGTCCAAGTAGAAGAGATTGCCTTGATGATTAAATTCCTAGCACAAAACGATAATGGGTCCCATGATTCCTCTTTCCATGGGCCATACCACCACAACTGCTCATGCTTGGATTACCACCTCCTTAATAATCTTCCAACAACCAAGAAAAAACCTAAACACAAAAATCTTACCAATATTTTTCTTTTCTTTTCTGCTTTTCATTCATATATATTACCTTATTTGGGCTAAAATATCCAATTAGGAAGATGCCAACTAAAGTATGTAGGAATCTAATATTAGTAGTTCTTTATAGATGCTAGTATGTTTTGTGTACTCGTCAGTCCTTCATTAACATAAGATAGAATATAAAGTACAGTCACCTTATGTAATTGAGACTTATTCAAAAATCAGACTCCTAGAAAAGTAGTCTAGAGTACTCATCCTACCCATTTTTTTTCCTTCAAAGCTCTCAGCTAAGATATTAGTCGATAGCTTCTCTACAGAAACATATAGAAATTGCTATGGCATGTCGCTCCTAAATTTGTGCCAATAAGATTGAATTTTACCAACCCTGTCTTGGCGGACAATTGGCACAAAGAGTACTTTACTTAAACATATTTCCAACAGAACTATTCTTGAAATTACACACCACATAATGTGATATTGTCCCCACAAGTTATGGACAACTTTTCACAATTCAGCTCAGAGGTCTTGCTTTCATCTTTTTCACAATAAATTATTTGGGAAGCAAGCTTGGTTTTCTTTAGAAAATTACTTGTCTATAAGCAACTTTTAAAGAAAAGATGAAGATAAATGCTAAAACCATAAAATAAAATAAAAAATTGCATATTTATAGCCTATAAAATATGTCAATAATTAGGATTCGAAGTACCTAAGGGCAATAGTACAAAAGCGTGAAACTAGTGGAATATATGCATAGATTTATTTAGTGAAGTAAAAACTAGAAATCCAGTTAGTATAGTAACGTTTTCGATAATAGCACTGCTAATGCACTATTAACTGCTCACAAACTTACAAAGTACAAATCACCTTGAAGCTCACACCTTTTAAGATGTGTTTATCCCCAAATGACTTACAAACGTCTCGGCACTCGATGAGAACATCTAAATCATCCTCAACATCTCTACCTGTGTCCAAATTTTCCAGGGTAGATGAATCCTGATATAAGAATCCAAAAATAAAGAAAGAAAGAAATAGTCATCAGTACATGTTATTTTATTTTTGAAAGGTATGCTGCTTGTGATGGGAATTGATTCTAGGACCTCTTGATTTTCCAAACATTAGCCCTACCAAATGACCAAGCCTCAGTTGGTCATCAGTACATGTGTCTTTAATAAAATTTTAAGAAAGATAACAAAAGCAGAACAGTATCTTATAATATGACAGCATAGTATGAAAATTGTTTCTTTCATATGAAGGCCAATATCACAATTTATTCCAAATTACCTAAAATGTCCTATGTGTATGCCATTATTCTGACTCAGAAAGAGGAAACTACTGTAGAATTAGAATCTGAAGGCTTAGCAAAACTGACTCAGACTCAAGTAAATCGAGCTATCCATGATCTTCAAGATACATATTGGCCCAATTATGGGTGCATTAAAGCAGTATGAGAAATCACCCAAGTTCAAGTACTTTCACATATCCAACCAAAGTCGAGATCAAACTTTAGCTGCTTTATAAATAAAATTTACGCCTTCGTCATCAAAAAACTTGTTTGAATGTCTAATAGGCTATAAAAATTGACCGCAGAGCTGAAGAGAGATTGTCACATAGAAGAGTTAAATTAGGAGAAGAACAATCACCAAACCACATTACAGTTTATAGTGTACTTACATTGCTATTAATTGCAGATAACCCATCACCACAATTTCGCGGAGGAGCTGAAGAAGAACAAGCAATCCTTGTATCTCTACAACAAATCCTCGATTTCCCTCTGTTGAGGACCGAAACAGTGGCAGATTTAGACTTTATATTAGAACATCTTACAACAAGGGGGAGTGTCGAATTCGATGCAAAAACGATGTTTATCGACATTTTTTTACAGATTGGGTGATCAAAAGATTGGATTTTGATGCGAAATTGGATGTTTTTAGAGAGAGGAGATGCTCAAGGATTCAAGGTGGTTGGGTTTTGAGTGTTGAACGAGTAAAAATAGGAATAAGTTTAAAGCTTGTTTGAGAACTCTGGTCTCCAAGTTGGAGGAGAACATCTCCAGCAGTGCTTGAAACTGAAGCAGTGGCGTGAAATTTCAAGCTCCGCGCTTTCTTCCTCCGGTAGTCCCCGGAGCTTGTCACTTTTGTGCTAACAGAAATTTGGAGCTCGTTGAAGATTTAGATGAGGGATGCGTAAGAGTTATGTGCACATAACACTTTCGTAATCCCTTTTGGTAATGATTTTTCGTCACAATAATTTTAGGAGGGGTTATTTTCAAAAGAGATTTTTTTCAAGTCTCACCCATGAACTACAAAGGCAAAACATTGAGCTGATGGAGGCCACTCAAGTCAAAAGGGGACATTACATGTGTAGAGATTGGCACGGTCGCAAGCCTGGTGGCTGCAGTTTTGTCGCTAAACAACAACCTTCGCTTCTCACTTGTTCCATCCAATGGTGGAGTAGAGGTCCAGAAGAGAAGTCAAGGGAGTCAATTGAACCTCCGAGAACTTCCCTTTGATGTAGCTATTATACCATACAAAAAAAATCACATGGTATAGTTATTAGAGCATCCACAGCAGCTAGGTGCACCATGACGTGGCAAGGTGGATTCTCAAATCCACTATCTTCTCAAATCCTTCACCTCCCAGCAGTTAGGTCGAAAATTCACGTGGCAATGAATTTTCCACCTTCTCCACCCCTCAGGGTGGATTTTTGGTGGATTGATGTCGCGCAGTTCTGAACTGCGCGTAGCCTTCGAGTCAATAAGATGATGACACTTGTCAAGCTTCCAGTGGCTCCCATGTCGCGTAGTTCTGAACTGCGCGTATATACAACGGCTTAGATTTAAACACGTGGACGACTCAGATTTAAACAAAACCAAATAGCTAGTTCTTGTCGCACGGTTCAGAACTGCGCGGCAAGAGCCTGCATGAAATATATGTTGGTTCCCTCTTATTGCTTGGTTTTTCCCTGATCAAACTTGGACAACAAGATGCTCAACGGCTATAAATGGCTAGTTTTTTCTCTATCTATAAAACCCATTCATCTTCTTCTCTCTTAATCTTATACAATCAACTCATTCATCTTATATCTCAAAACTTAACTTTCTTCCTTTGTTATCAATTTTGCCGAATCATGTCTGACAAAATCCTGGTTAACCTACTCATGTCTGACACATCACTCCCATCTTTGGACTCATCATCTTCATCATTGTCCGGAAGCGAAGAGCTCTTCCGACGTCAAATTGAGATGATGCACGAGTATAGCAAGATTATGATTGAGATGGGAGAAGCAGAAGAAAAAGAGCAAGAGGCGACATCATCAAGGAGGCGGGGAGGGAGTACAAATATAAATGGTTTGTGACCATTTTGGGCAAGATTATGATTGTGATTGTGACAGAAGAAAAAGAACAAGATTATGATTGTAATTGTGACCATTTTGGGCAAGATTCCAAAACTTTGTACGCTTCCCCAAGTGTAAATGGTTTGTGTTGTAGTTGTGCAAATGTATTGTATGCCATACGTTCTTAGAAATCAAGTTAGAAAATTCTTTAGAGTATGATTCACCTTTGAACATTAATGAAATGAGAAAAATAAATGAAATACTTACGAAGTTAGCCGTTCCAATACCGGTAAAATATCGGCTCTCAAGGTTTTGAAAGATGCCTCTAAAAATCAAACATTCCTTATTGAGCTGCCCCTTATACGTGCAATTGACATTGTTATACGATCACCACATCGATTGATCAATATAGAAGGAGTTAAATTGATCACACACCTTGAACCAAAATGTAGCGGCTTTTTGATTGTTCGTGGTAGCGAGATTTTGAGACACTTGGGACCAAGCGCGTGCAAGATTCACGAAGTCATCGGACGACCAATTTTTTGAGTTCTTATATTTTTCTTTGTCGTCATCAACTTTATCCTCAACTATATCCTCAACTATAATAGGTATCGATGTCGTCTTTCTTTTAGACTTTGCCTTCTCACGCGTATTACTTCTCGTGAGAACCGGATTGAGTTCCTCAACCTCAGTTATATCCTCAACTCTAATAGGTGTTGATGCCGTCTTTCTTGTAGACTTTGCCTTCCCACGCATATTACTTCTCGTGAGAACCGGATTGAGTTCATTGGCGATGACCGGAGAGACAACCGAAGATGCAACCGGCGATGTATTAAGATTTAAATTATTTAAACCCCATGTACTTTGCATCGGCGTGGTACTCGAACTTCCACCGGCGAAACTGCTTTTAGATGAATAATATGGATTCCCCGATTGAGGGTACGAGCCTGTATACCCATCATATTAAGGGTAATATCCTTGGTTTGGGTAATGAGGGTAATATCCATGGGTTTGAGATTGAAATTGATTGTTGGGTGCCGGGAATAGTTGGCGAACATACCTTAGATCTTGAGAAGTGTTAGGCATTTGCAACGGATTACTCATTCCAAATGAGGAGGAAAAATGTTTCTGTGTTGGTTCATATTGGAGGATTGAGAGTGGTTTTGAGAATTAGATTGGGAGCTTGAGGAAGATATAGTGGTTATGTTTGTAAGGTAAGGAGGGAGGAGAGTGTAGAAGATTAAAAGAGAGAAAAGTGTAGGAGATGAATGACATTTATAGTTAAAAAAACTAGCTGTTAACAAGTGTCCAAAACAAAAACTAGCCGTTAATATGTCCGTTGAGTAACTTGGACAACAAGTTTCCAAAAAAAAATCTTTAAAAAAAACAAAATTAATACTCAACATATTTTAAGCAAAACATAGTTTAAATAAAACATAGTTTAAACAAAAGATAGTTTAAACAATATTAATACTCAACATAGTTTAAACAAAACATAAATCAAAGTTCTAAATAAAGCATAGCCTAACTAGGACGACCTCTCTTCGTTTGGCGGGCGCGTCTGCTACATGCGAGACTCTCGTCATAGGTGCATTGCACAACCGGCTCTGTCTGGTAGGAAATTGACATCTCAACTAGTCTCTCGAACGTCTCTCGGATGACCTCGTATGCCCGCCTCAGCTCCCCCTGTAACTCAGTATTCCTGTCAACTAGTTACCTCGAGTCTTCATATGCCGCATACCGCATTCTTTGGGATTGATGCCACAACTCATCCATACAATACGTAGGTGGACACGGGTATGGTACCTGCATTACCGGGATCGGTATCCGTCTACGTTGATCATTCCCGCCACATCCATGAACCATCATATATCATGTGAACCGTCGGTCGCCTAAACACCATAGTCTTGCACCTGTAAAGACGTAGCTAAACTTGACATAGGTGGCAAGTGTACATCTGGCCTCACTAGATCACGCCCGACCATCCAAATATTTCCCACCCTCTTTACTAAATTGCAACCGATCTTGGGGTTTGGATGAACGACACATCAATATCTCATGTAATCTACGTCTGAAACAAGATAATTACGACCATCGTAGAAGTCCACATCTTTCAAACTCTGTTATAACTCTCGATCGTACCTTGGGAATTCCATAATCTCTTGAGGGGGGGTCATAGGGTACACTATCATGCCCGGTCATCTGATGCATACACCAATCTCCTAAATACTAAAGCGTACCGTGCCCGTATGGGACTGACACCAATGGAACCCTCTAGAAGCTTAAGGCTTGATCCAGGAGGATCTAGGAGAAACTGAAGTTTTTACCAAAGTTGTTCGAACGAGGTTGAGAGTCGTTCGAACGACTTGAACCCTTGGACCAAAGTTCCAGGGGAGGTGTTCGGTCGTTCGAACGAACCCGTAATTCCAGTTCTAGTAAGAGTTTTAAATACCTTTTAGAGTTGGATTAGAGTTGGATTTTGAGTTGGATTGTAACTAGAACTTGTAACCTCTATAAAAGGGCAAGCCTAGGCTAGAGTTAATGATCTAGACGTAGATCATTGTTTAGAGTTTCTTTTAGATCTGAGAGATTTGTAACTAGGGTTTGTAACCTTCTATGAAGGGCAAGACTAGGCAAGGTTAGATCTAGGCTAAACTCATTTTTTAAAGAAATTGAAGCTTATTTTTCCCATCGAATTTGTGCTCTTCAGACTTTTCAGCTAACTAGAGCTTCTCATCGTATTGTGGATCAAGTGGTATCAGATTTCTGTTAAGATTCTCGAGTTTTGATTGTGGTTTGTGGTCTCTACACGTGACCGTCTCAAGCAAACGAAGGGGAAGTTTTGTGGATTTTCGCGGCTGCTACAGTGAATTCGGCGATGCTACAGTAGATTCCGCGACTGCTACAGAGATTTCAGATCTACACAAATTTTGTGGATTTTTGTGAGTCCGTTGACGATCCATCGTAGACCTAAATCGACGAATAAGGACGATTTGGAGATGGGAGATTTCAACGATAGACTCACGATTTTGCAAACGCAAGTTTCCACTCTAACTTCTATAGTAGGGGGGTTAGTGGAGGAGTTGCGTCTCACGAACCTCGCTAAGGCTGCCACTTCGGTGAAACGGCGTGACCGTTCAAAGAAGAAAAGGGTTATAGAGGTGAATGGTGACGAGTACGTTTCATTTTTTTGATGATTCTAGTGATGCCGAATCCGACGAGGAGCGATCGGTTATTGGTAAGTCCACGAATCCTATGCGTAATCTTCGTATAAATTTTAAGATTGATATTCGACGGTTCGATCGATGCCGAGATGTTGGATAATTGGTTCGATAGGTTAGAGACCTATTTTTCTATTTACAAATACTCTAATACTCAACAAATATGTTTTGCTACGTTGAAATTCGCAAGTCATGCACTCACGTGGTGGTAATCTTATCGGAAACGCCACGATGTAGGAGATTTGGGTTGGAAAGAATTCAAGGTTTTAATGCGAAAACAGTTTTATCCGATTGGGTATGAGCAAGAGAGATGGTATACATGGCACAATTTGCGCCAAAAGTTTAAGCAATCCGTACAAGAGTACACTATGGCATTCCATAACCAAGCTTTGGTTTTGGACATTGATGTAGACGAGTATGAGGTGTTCATGAAGTACACGGGGGGTTTGTCAGAGTCCATTAGGAGAGAGTTGAAGCTCTTTACTGTGGCCAATATCGAAGACGCTACCGTGAAGGCAATTGTCATTGAAGGCAAATACTTGAAGAGGGACAAAGAAGACGACAAGATCAAGTCGGGGTACAAGTCTAGTTGGAAAAACGCGCATAAGGGAGAGGCCAAAGGAGAGGGGTCTTCGTCCAAGGAGTTTCATTGCGATCATTGTAAGGCGCGTGGGCATATTTCCGATTATTGTTGGAAACTTCACCCGGAGCTTAGGCCGAAGGAGGAGAAGAGCAAGAAAGAAAGATATGCACTAGCCACAGAGGTTGTTGACCTCCCGGGTTTAGATAAAGCGAATCCTAAGCTTCCACTTATGTTTTAGCTAGAGTTAATGATCTAGACGTAGATCATTGTTTAGAGTTTCTTTTAGATCTGAGAGATTTGTAGCTAGGGTTTGTAACCTTCTATGAAGGGCAAGACTAGGCAAGGTTAGATCTAGGTTAAACTCGTTTTTTTAAGCAATTGAAGCTTATTTTTCCCATCAAATTTATGTTCTTCAGACTTTTCAGGTAACTAGAGCTTCTTCATCGTATTATGGATTAGGGCTGAAGCAATTTTTACCTCTGGACGAATTAATTGTCTAGACCTGTGTTATGGTTGCCAATCTATGTAGGTTTTGTCCTTCCATTCTATCATTTCTCGAATCACAGCAAAAGAGTGATGGATTTCAGACCCCGTACTAGCCCTTTCATCTCTTCACGCACCCATACGGGGATAAATATGGTTAAAGTTATGTATCTTCACTAGATACATTCCAACCCGACAGTACTCGAAGAACTAGAACTCCAACATCGCATAGAATCCGATGATCAATTTATTCACCTTCCCGTCCTTCAGAACTGAGACTTCATTAAGTCCCCGATACAAAGCCGCCATAATCGGCGTACCCCAGTCAAAAACTGACGCACCAATAATATCGTAGTATGTCAAAGATGCAAGATAACCCGCCCGAAGAGATGTGCTACCATTTGAGAAGAAGAGATTACCCATCATATAGGCAATAAATACCCTCGCATACACGATATCCATTTGTGGGTCGTAATTGTTGAGACGTAGATTCAAAGGCTCTTTCCACATTTTTAAATAGGCGAGAGTGATGTTACCGTACTTGATGTCAGAGCTTGTGATTCCCGGGAATATCTTTTCTGCTTCCTCTAACTTGGAGTACCTCTCGTCGTACGGGAGTTCACGACCCCTCCCAAAAGATATGCCTGTTAGCATGACGAAGTCTAATGGTGTGAAACCCATTACCCGCAAGGAAAGTAAAAGGTATGGGTAGAAGGCCACCACCGTTCCACGAGAGCATGAATGAGACGGTTATCAAAGTTTCCCGCCTTAATCGAGCAAAACTCTTCAAAACCCAAATCGTCGACCAACTTCTTCAACGTCGGGTACACGGCAATCCATTGGTACCACTTCAGTACCTTATCCAATGATCCCCCATACTGTATTTTATCTCGGTTCTGACAAAATAAACACATTAACACGTTAGACTTTCATTCGGGCATTTCATCGAACATATTGCAATATACGTTAATAACACTTAAGATTTACACAAAACTTACCAGCATTTCCTCCGATCCAACAGAAATATGGACTCAGCCGTCCGGGAGGATATCTACTCGGTTCAACTCTTCGAGCGTTGGGGAGGGATCGTTGTCCGACGTCAATTGTAACAGCCAAATATTTGTTACTTCGATGTTTACGTTGCGTTTAGTTTTGGTAAAATTATACCTCTATTGCGAACTAGACTCTCCCGACATTTTTAAGAGATTAACGGCGTCGATGACAGAGAAAATAGGTTGGGTTGGGAAACTTGTGGAGTAAGGGTTAGGTATGCCTTGGGTATGTCTTAGGTATGTTATGCCTAAAACTTGAAATAACACTTGAGAAAGTTAACCAAAGTTTATGCCTAAAACTTACAGCGTCATGCCGCGCGGTTCTGAACTGCGCGGCTATTTTTTTTTTTTTAAATCCACGTGGCAATTCCTTATTAGGTGCTAATACGCACGGTTTAGAACTACTGTTTGAGATAAAGGGCTTAGATTAAAACACGTGGCTGGATCGTGAGCATTGGTGTTCCCACACGGTTCTTAACTGCGCAAAGTGAATTCACCTTAATTTAACTATCGAACTATGGAACAAATTGGGGTGAATTGGATTCACCCTGGTTTTGGGCAAATCCACCCACAGCATGTGGATGCTCTTACGTATTTGATCCCCCTCAAATATTTGCTTACAGAAAAAGAAAAGAAAAACTCTCAAATCTTTACATCTACAAAAGAGTTCTCCCAATTGGTTCTTATTTGACATTTTGATTGAGAACAAATGAGTTCAAGTCTGTTGATGTTTGTTTCTCACTTGAAATTTCTTTCAAACCCTGCTACTCGTAGAACTTTAGAATTCAATGTTTCAGAAAGTAATATCAAGCAAAAGATTCAATTATACTTTTAAATTTACTAAGCAAACATAGAACCAAATCCCCCAACTTTGAACATTATATAAAAACAAAGAGCTGTTTTACAATTGACAGTAACCCAGCCACTAGTGGATTGCAGACTCAGAATTCTTCACTGTATATATTGGAACAAGTATCATCTGAGGAGCAAAAATGTAACCATATATAATCTATACCCTGGAGAAGCTTGAGTCAACTGAAACCAAAACCGGACACAAATATAGGGTTTCTCCAAAACCCAGTATACATTCCACGGAACTACAAAGAAAGGGGGACATTCCTTCCCCAATGAATAGGCTGACACTCTATATGACTGAAGAAAAAAGATGGGAATGCAGAAGAATTTTGGGTTCTTTGGAACCCAAAAACATTCTGGTCGTGACATTATAAAACCTGAATCAAACCGAATGGATCTAAGCGTAACAAAGCGAAATAGAACTTCAACCCTGTCAAAATCAAGTAGAGGCCGCAGACTTTGCCAACTTCTCTTTCTCTATCTCTGCTCTTCTCTGCTCTGCGTGCTGGGCAATTCCACTAGCTAATGCTTGATATTGGAAATCAAGCATCTGGATAAGGCTCTGGAACCTTGTGGGATCGGAAGCTTGGAAGACTAGGAACATAAAGGTAGTGTCAGATACATACATTAATGGAGCAATCACAGTATAACTATATACAATGCATCTCAATTACCTTTTACAGTTTCCACAAAGAAAACAAAAGGATCCACCTCGTCAACCGGAGATTGGAACTCTTCGTCATCACTGTAATCATCATCTGACTCATCATCGTCCACGTCAGTTGAGCGAAAGGCCTTCAGCTGTGATTCAAAAACCATAAATTGATAAATGAATCTGAAATCCAATAAAAAATGGAGTTAAGAAATAACAAGAACATTTGGTTGCAATTATCTTTTAGCCCCATAAGGTCAAAAGAGGGCAGGGCCGGCAAATACTGACTTCAGCTTTTTGCTTCTTGCATATATTTGGTCGCAATTATCTTTTAGCCCCATAAGGTCGAAATAAGGTAGGGCAGGCAAAATTTGACTTCAACTTTTTGCTTCTTACAAATAGTTTAATTATGCAATTTCACCTACCAAAATGTAATATTGTCTAACCATTTAAGAGCAACTTCTTTGGGTGATAATTAGCAATCAGCCTTACAAGGTGAAGATATACCTATCCTAAAAATGAATTAACCTTGTTTATTCCATGTATTAGTCCATATTACTCACCTATTATTCTAAGAAAAATATTTGCAGTTACACTACGACATTTGTATGTAATACAGATGCCAAATTTTATTCATTTTTTGGGATGCCATATCTTATCTAACTGAAAGTTATTGCACCATATTTTCTGCCGTGTAACAAACTGCTACCTCCTGACGAGGGTGATGATAATGACTAAAGCATCAGTTAGTAATCAAAGAAAAGAGTTGTAAATGGCAATCAAAATTTCACGAACCTGGCCTGCTGATAACTTTTGAAATGTAGAATTGTTAATTTTATCCCCATCCTCCGTTTCAGCTCCCATTTCCTTGTCAGACCCATCCTCGGAATCGTCATCATCTTGGAAGCCGTCCATAATATCATCATCCTCGTCATACTCATCGACATTTTCCTCTTTGGCGGCTTCTAAATAAAAAGAAGATTTAAAAAAATCGAGGGCAAAACTGTAATTCAAGCTATAGCAGATGATCACCTTTAAATTGATATATATCCTTGAGAATATAAATATTGTATCTGTTCCTTCAGAAAAACAAAACTAAAGCACTATATATACGATATTGATGTAGAACACTTGGTACCATCCTACATGGACAATAAGACAAGATACTCCAACTAACATGGCTATAACATACATGTCATTCCTAGGTCCACCTTACAAATAAACCTCGTCAAGAATCAGTTAATTCATTAGTAGTAAGAATCGCAGCCAGGATCGAACTACTAAAAATACAGATGATTGTATCGACCATCCAAAATATCGGTACATAGGCCCGGCATTTAAAACAATGCTTTGAACATTCACCCAAAGGAAACATCTCAAAAAGAAAATGCATATAGATAGGAATGAGATACCAAAATCTATAAATAAAGAAATGCAAAACAACCTGCAAGTTGATCCTTGTATGCATTAAGAAGATCAAGTATTGCCTTAAAAACACGTTCCAATCCTTCCCCGGCTAATTGATCCACAGGAAGTAGAAGAAGTGAAGTTAACCCCAAACAGCAAACTTTTTTGTCTTGTTCCCTGCAACCGAATAAGGTTTAGAAGACGCAACAAATATCACGAGCAATAAAAGACACATCATGTATATTAATAAGAATAAAAGAATTTGAACCACCTTTTGAAGTTTACACGGGCACCATTCTTTTTTACTTCTCGCAACATATGAAACCATAAATTAAAAACTTCCGCCGTGACACCAAGCTTTTGAAGTATGTTAAGCGTCAAGCTTGCATTGTAGTAAAAAGCATCAGCTATCTGCAAAACGAGATATAAATTATAATGATTTCCTTGTTACAAAAATAACACTCAAAGATTAACAAACTCTTATCGCTAAATAAAGATATTTTAAAAAGAAAGAAACTCTCAATAAACGTGAAGAAATCTGCTAGGGATGGTACCCTTTTGAAAGTCAAGATCAGGTCATCTGCGGGTACGGGTGACTAGGTCTAATTGAGCTCTTATGAAATGTCATGATGTAGTCTTCTAAAAGTCAAGCGGGTCACCTGCGGGAGCAGATGCGGGTGACTAAGGTGTAACCGGGCTCCTATGAAATGCCATGACGGGATATTGGGATAAGTGTGTGTTAATTGTTGAATCCCGGATGATCTACACACAAAAATAGGTGTTTCTATTTTCCATGCATTAGAGGCGCATCTGGAAAATATATGGAATGAAACATGCCTCACGATTTACAAATGAGAATACTAACAATAATGGAGAATCTGGCTGACAATTAACCCGACCTTCCTAAGTTAGATGATAAATCCAATCAATCAACACATGGGATATTTGAGATAACTGATCTCAGACTATTTCCATTCATCAAAAATAAACTGAGACACTCATTACAAAATGCCATTTATAGGCAACAATAACTCTTGGGATTCATAACTGATCAATGACTCCATAACTCTTAAATAATAACCAATACTACTAAAACTCATACTCATAACTAAGACTTTTAATTATTGTAACTGTTAAACAAAGACCCTTGAAATTCCTACTGGTTCCATACTGCATCAAAAACTTTCTTCTGAAACGATTGAAATTTTGTTGAATATACATCTCAAATCAAGCTGATCTTTGAGTAATTTGGCACACCAAGGATGGGCTACAATTCTATATGTTCAAAACATCAAAATACATGCCACGAGACATTTTATAGGAGGATGACGAAACAGGTTTCTGGTAGGTGATTCCTATAGCCTAAGTTAATCTCTCAGAACTAATTAAGTTATTTGTACTTGATCTTTTTGTAAAATTACTTTACCCATTGATAATATAAAAATAACATAACCTAATTATGACGCATCATTGGCATGCATCTACCTAAGTTCGAAACGGCAAAAAAAATGAAATTAATTAAAGAATCTATACAGACAATCCAATTTTGTCAAATGATATAAGTTGGACATTCTAGCTGCTCTATCTACATGAAGATAAGAGTATACAAAAAAAAGTATTTCTATAATGACAAGATTTTGAGATTTCAGCTAGTACTTAGAATCAGATCGACTTGATATTGAGAGTTACAATGCACATATCCAAAAGAACAAAGGCCAATTCAATTTTTGATTGCGCTTCGAGATGACATTGAGGCCCTTTGCGCTTTCATTCTCCATCAAAATCCACACCCTTCAGTTGATTATGTAGCTAATAAATTTACCCGAAGAAGTCTATCTCAAAGCACTTAAAGGGCATGGTATTCTCTCTTTGATTGTTCCGCCTAACCCCATTTACATTTCGCATAACAACAATATACTGGCGATGGTATTGATGAGTGTAGTTACTGCTAAAAAATTGTATGTTTCTCATCATGTAATTATATGCACGTTCTGCCATGTGTGTATTTATTGGTAATTATGAGGTGTAATCTTGTTGCTCAAAAATGGTGTGCTTATCGTCATCTAGTTCTTATTTAACATATTCCGTATTTCTCTATTCCTGCGAGTTCTAGCACAAAGTCTGATCTTCTTTCCATTGATCAGTTCAGTTCAGTTCAGTTCCTGGTGATGCTTTTAGTCAGTCTTATGTTGATAGGTTACCTTCAATAGTTGTGAAACTGTCGATTATTCACACTTAAGATGTATCTTCTATAGATACTACTACTCCATCAAAGACTACTTGAGTCTATCAAAAAAATTGTATGCAGATATACAATTGGCAACAGATATACCTCTCCATCTGCTTTAGAGTTCATACTTACTATCAAGCAGTCTCTTATAGTATGGGCTATTTAGTTTTGTGTGTAATCTAGGGTTTTCTCACTAGTTGTATATAGATATACCTATGTAAATATAAGGTTCTGTAAATAGAAGTTACAGATCATATCTTTTCATTGCTGAATTTAATAGTTTCAGAGGTTTGCAGGTCAAGACCAGCATAATATTAATGTTCCCTAAAAAAACTAAGATTCATAATTTCTTATTAAAACAAAACTCATTGCGCATCAGGAGGGAGAAAAGACAAACTTATCTCAATACCACCCACAGAGTGTCCACCTCCTCATCAGCATTCTTTATTTTTCTTCTTTTTTTAACCTTAAATAAGAATGTATTGAATGGGATTATGGGACGTAGTGACATAGATGTAATAACCATTATATGTGTATTCTAAATAAAATTATTCAGATTCGTTGCCCTGATTATTAAGGAATAAAAAACAAATGCAAGTGATATATATTGGTCGGACAAGATTTGTTATATCTGTTGTTTAAACAAATCAAAATTATGAAACATATCGGCCGATGATATATTACATTATACATGATATATGATATACTCTTCCTACATTCCATATTATTATTTGTACAGGTAAAAGAAGCTCTCTCTTTTTTATGTATGGCTGATATGTCAAATAGCACGCCACTTTATCCGATCGTGATACATCACGAATTCACTCTTCATTTTCTTGTTAAGTTATCCAGCTAACGTAAGTACATACACATTTTATCCTTCAGCCAAAATTTTAAATACCAGCCAATATCATGCTCAGTAAGAGCAGCCAACTTAAGCATGAGCAAGGACTGTAGTAAAGAATAATTTCTTACCACTTGCATTAGCAGACACTTCAAATACGATTTTTCTGTCCATCGCAACCGCTCGATAGTGATTGTAAGGAAAGGCTCAACCCACTGATCCACTTGACCTTTGCAATTCTGAAAAACTACCTCAATTAGCTTAGGGGCGGGTTCAATATCACCATCCTCCAACTTTTTATCCACCATGATCTGCATATAAAAACAGCCAATGCTTGCATTGATATCAAACTAAACGGATAAAGAAGATGAGCAAATGTGATTAATATCCTCTATGAAAGGTGAAAATGCTTTCTCTCCAAACTTTTATCCTACAAGCTAGGGCTGTCAGTGGACCGTAAGCAATTAATCTATAACCGACCCAAATCCGACAAAAGATTAAATTTATAAGAGCATTTCACCAACATTCTAACCTTTGGGTGCCCGTATCAAAAACCTAAACACCATCAGATCTGATAATTTGAAATATGATAAGGCTTCAAATTGTGCTTGGATTTACATCAATCAACTCCAATTAAGAATCTGATCCGAACATATTTAGACTCTTAGTAAATACCAAGAAATACTTCGGCTCTCTCATTCTTCTTTACGTTTCAATTCCATATCGAATCAGTATCATAAACTCTTTGATTGGATTTAGATATCATCGGATATTTATGAGTTGGATTTGAATCCGGACTTGTGCATTTATGTCCGGATTCGTATTTGAAAAAGAATTCTATTAGTCCAAACCAGTTCGAATTGGATTCCTATTTCCACCAAATCCTGGTCCATTGACAGCCTTACTTAGAGCTACAACTGATAACAAGATTTTGTTTTAAGGATAACTCACAGATGATAGTATACTCCAAAGGCTTTGCTGGTAATCTGGATCCCGGCAGGTGAGAAAATGTTCTGTACTCCTTGATATATAGTTGTCCAATGGAACCAGAATATCTACATGAAAGAAAATTTAAAAACTCTAGAGAACAAAAGATGCTGTGAATAAACTTACATTGTAGTATTGTGCTTTCATGTCTTACATCATAACAATACAATCTAGTAGAATAAAATGACAATTTTTAAATATCTTAACTCGTCGTGAAATTTAGGGAAACTTCTCAAATGATTACCTTTTGATAACCCATTAGCAAAGTCTTCAAATATTGAAACAGGTGCACCTACTGCCTTTCACTTTGCGAGTTACTCTAAAATGGCTACTATATTTTTTGTTCTTATTATTGAGTTTGCTATTATTAACTTTTTCATCGGATTGTCATTTATTTTTAGATATGTTTCTACCCAGTGTAGCAGGGATTCTAGGTCTTTTCTTTTTCTGGCATTTATTTTATAGATTTTTATTTTTACCTATTTCTATCGAGTTTTTTAGATATTTTTTAGAAAGTAAATTTATTAGCAACACAAAGAACTTTTGAGGTAGACAGCAGTACAAGCCTACAGCAAAAGCAACAAAAATAAACTTCCCATGTATGAGGACTAAACCATCTCAAGTCATTAAATGCCCAGCAAAATCTTAAAGTTACGTTTTTTTATCTCAGACCAATGAAAAAGTCCTCCAACATAGGAGGACTAGCCCTTCCTACCCTTTTAAGAGTCTTTGGATTCTTAAAACAAAAGAAGTATTCACAGTTCCAGTTACTTTCTTTATCTCCTTCCTTCCGCCGGCCAAGAATTTAGCGAGTTAAATCCGCACAATGAATAAGAAAATACGCATTATGTGTTGGTCGGGGGGCACCCCGAATTTGAACTAGGAAAAAAGGGTTTGCAGTCTCTCGCCTTACCACTCTACTGTGCCACCAATATAATACAAAATTGCTGGAACTATTCCCTAGTCAAAATTTTGCTTTCGCGCTTTAGAGGACCTGAAAGAAACCAAATGCCATTGATTTCGCACTACAAGTTATTTTCTTAGAGCCACCGCTCGCTTCGTCTAGAGTTATTGATTGGAAGAAAATAGCTTTGATTTTAGAGTGGCAATGTCTATAAGCTATGCTGTGAAAAAGCGGTCTGATGTCACCCTGGCCATATTATTCTTGTCGTTTCATACGGTAGGGTCTCCCAGTCACTATCAATAAGGCTGCCCTCTTCCTTGGGTCGCCTATTTTCGCTAACAAGTCACTAGTTGCGCATTTTCGCCCATCTAGCCTGGTCGCTATTAACGCATCACAGGTCATTATTCATGCAGGCCGATATTCCAGCAGCGCAGGTCGGGTCGCTATTCATAGAGTGCAGGCCACTCTAGCCTCTAGTGTCCCCGATCAAGTATTAGCTACAATTTTTGGCTACATGTAAAATTCATTTTTGGAATTCTCGTACGACAATTTTATTTTGCATTGAAATCTAACTTGCTTAGTACCTAATTCTAGTCAAAAAGTGGTTTCTCATGGTGAATCCAACCAGCCTAAGTATAACATGTGCATATTAGAAGAATGTAAAGAACCGAAAAATGTGAAAAATAAACATGAGAAACTATTCACCAGACAGATACACTTACTTGAGAAGAAATCTATAGCCCATTCTTTCAACGCTCTCACCATCAATGGCCAAAGACTCCACATCCCCATAGAAATTTTTGGAGAATAAAAAGTCATATATGACACAATTTCAAGAACATCCTCATAAACTTCTGCCAAAGAAGATGAAACTTTGGAATGAGATGATGTCACTAATAGCTAAAACCAAAGAGCAGTATACAAATCTTAAGACTCCTATGAATTAAATACTCTATGCTCTACACACAAAAAATGACAGATGAAAGTTGCATCAATCAAGAAGTGTCCAAAGTAGATAGAACTACAAGAAAAGGATAAAAACACAGGGATAAATATATAACAAAACAGAAATAAAGAATAGATGGTAAGGGAGTAAGTCAGCAGTCTAAGAAAAGGTTTAATTTGGAGATCACTGCAAAATCTAGGGCATGCTATCTCAATTTAAAGTTTTTTCCAAGAAATTCCTATGCTCATATCACAGAGAGTGTGGGTGGAAGGTCTAGCTTGCAAGGTAAAGGAGCTTACTTCCTCTTGGGACAGTTTCCCAAGAGCAGAAAACTGAGATATGAGGGAATACGTAAGGGAGAGAGTACCCTAAATAAGGATGGCATTCTCATGAGTGAGAGATGGAGTGACAAATAATACCCGCTCTCCCTGGACTGTTGCTAAGGAGTCCATACCTGATTTGGTCAGCTATACCATAGAGGGTGCGAGGGATCTAATACTATTCGCTGTTATGTACATTGCAGGTATCTCAACATACGACCAAAATGTTGATGATAACAAGCAGAAAGAGACACAAAGTGAGGAATACTACCATGGCATGTTAAGCATGGTTACAGGTACCTGTGTATACCCCACAAGTACACAAAAAATATCAAATCTAAGAGAGGGATTTGGGGCCAAAAAGTAACAACAAATAGGTACGTTTTGGTTTGATCATAGTTTAATTAGAAAGGTACATTCACAGTACCAGTAAGGAAATGCCTTAGAACTCAACTGAATAACATACAGGGAAGTTTTTATGACAACAAAAGGGAAGTTACTTCCATTCTTATATTATTATTGTTCCCAAATTGTAGTTGTTCTACAGCTATATGAAGGCACTACAGATGGCATTATTACAACCCTCAAATATTCCAAATGTCTAGACAACTCAAGTTGGGAACATGGAATATTAGAGCGCTGAATGATTAATTGAAACAAAAGAAAGTAAAAAATTTTTGATAAAAACTAACAAACTGGCTGCAATGGGCAGTGTAGAAAACAAGATCAAAGATGTCAACAAGCAGAGAGTACATGCCGCACTTTGTAAAGAGTGGGAGCTGATTACAAACCATAGTGGTGAACAAGAGGAGAGAATATGGCTCCTACGGGACTCATCCACAGTAAAGGCAAATTTAATTTACTCAGATAATCAGATTTTACATATGAAACTTTGAAAAAGATCCCTTTCTACTTTCTATAATGTATGGGCGTTTTCTTTTTGTTTTAATTTATTGAAGAACGGAGCAAAACTTTTCGAGGAGGAAAGATTACAACCCGAAAGCAAAACAAAAGAAAAAACGAAACAAATCCCTAAACATCACAAGGGACCGCAAAAACTAACTCTTTGTGGAAAAAGATCCTCAAACCGAACCCCTTTCATGACAATTGAGGAACAACACCCATACAAGATCGCCACGTGAACGTCAAGGATGATAGCCTCCACGGTCTTCATCTTATTATTGTATGGGAGTTGTAGCTACGCACAAAAGAGAAATTATGTGCTCTAGCCCTAACAGTAACCAAAACAACACCCCTTGGCTTCTAATAGGAAATTTAATAGCATTTTAAACTCCCAAGAAAATGTGGAAGGTACGGCAGTGAGACCTCATAATTTTTGGGAACTTTTGGACAGTACAATAAAAACATAACTTGTAAACTGCAAGTTCAGGAACTGCTACCTTATATGGTCAAATAAAAGAGTTAAATTAGGAGAAGAAAGGGAAAGACTATTGATTATTGAAGAGATATTAAAATCACCCTAAAGAGGGATTTATATAGAGAAACTACTAGAGTCCTATTAAAAAACTAACTCCTACTAGGTACCTACTAAATATTAAAATACTTAAAGATAGAAACAAATCTTACTAATACTACTCCTAAGATATGATCCGTTGTGCTTGTGTTTGGGCGGTGTGCTTGTTTTTATGAATAAAACTTATATTCATCAAAAAAAATACCAACATGGGTTGATCATGCTTTCCCCAATGAAGTGTTATGACCGCAGTTCAGCCCGCTTTGTTAGTTAATATCAATGTGTAATTCACTAAAACAATCACCAAACCACATTACAGTTTATAGTGTATTTACATTGCTATTAATTGTAGATAACCCATCACCCCAATTCCGCGGAGGAGCTGAAGAAGAACAAGCAACCCTTGTATCTCTACAACAAATCCTCGATTTCCCCTTGTTGGGGACCGAAACAGTGGCAGATTTAGACTTTATATTAGAACATCTTACAGGGAGGAGTGTCGAATTCGATGCAGAAACGATGCTTATCAACATTTTTGACAGATTAGGTAATCAAAAGATTAGATTTTGATGCGAAATTGGATGATTTTAAAGATAGGAGATGATCAAGGTGGTTAGGTTTTGAGTGTTGGAGTTAAAATAGGAAAAGTTTGGAGTTTTATTAAAGCTTGTTTGAGAACTCTAGTCTCCAAGTTGGGGAGAGAGCATCTCCAGCAGTGCTTGAAATTGAAGCGGTGGCGTAAAATTTCAAGCTCGGCGTCAGGCTTTCCTCCTCCGGTAGTCCCCGAAGCTTGTCACTTTAGTGCTAACGAAAATTTGGAGCTCGTTGAAGATTTAGATGAAGGATGCGTAAGAGTTATGTGCACATAACACTTTCGTAATCCCTTTTGGTAATGGTTTTTCGTCACAATAATTTTAGGAGGGGTTGTTTTCAAAAGAGATTTTTTTTTCGAGTCCCACCAATGAACTAAAAAGGCAAAGCACTGCTGGGGTTGTTCGTCACAATAATTTTGGGAGGGGTTGTTCGTCACAATAATTTTAGGAGGGGTTGTTTTCAAAAGAGATTTTTTTTTCGAGTCCCGCTGGGGAATTTAAGCTGATGGAGGCCACTCAAGCCAAAAGGGGACATTACATGTGTAGAGATTGGCCCGGTCACAAACCTGGTGACGGCAGTTTTGCCGCTAAACAACAACCAACAGCCTTCGCTTCTCACTTGTTCCACCTAGTAGTGGGGCAGGGGTCCAGAAGAGAAGTGAAGGGAGTCAATTGAACCCTGGGAACTTCCCTTTGATGTAGCTATTATACCATACAAAAAAAATTACTTGGTATAGTAATTACATATTTGATCCCCCTCAAATATTTGCTTACAGAAAAAGAAAAAAAAAAACTCTCAAATATTTACATCTACAAAAGAGTACTCCCAATTGGTTCTTATTTGACATTTTGATTTAGAACAAATGGGTTCAAGTCTGTTGATGTTTGTTTCTCACTTGAAATTTCTTTCAAACCCTGTTACTCGTAGAACTTTAGAATTCAATGTTTCAGAAAAGTAATATCAAGCCAAAGATTCAATTATACTTTTATGAATAAAATTTATAATTTATTGTTCTTAGTTGTGCTTGTGTTTGGGCAGTGTGCTTGTTTTTATGAATAAAATTTATATTCATCAAAAAAAATACCAACATGGGTTGATCATACTTTCCCCAATGAAGTGTTACGACCACGGTTCATCCCGCTTTGTTAGTTAATATCAATGTGTAATTCACTAAAACAATCACCAAACCACATTACAGTTTATAGTGTAGTTACATTGCTATTAATTGCAGATAACCCATCACCCCAATTCCGCGGAGGAGCTGAAGAAGAACAAGCAATCCTTGTATCTCTACAACAAATCCTCGATTTCCCTCTGTTGGGGACCGAAACAGTGGCAGATTTAGATTTTATATTAGAACATCTTACAAGGGGGAGTGTCGAATTCGATGCAGAAACGATGTTTATCGACATTTTTTACAGATTGGGTGATCAAAAGATTGGATTTTGATGCGAAATTGGATGATTTTAGAGAGAGGAGATGATCAAGGTGGTTGGGTTTTGAGTGTTGAAGGAGTAAAAATAGGAATAAGTTTAAAGCTTGTTTGAGAACTCTAGTCTCCAAGTTGGGGGGAGAACATCTAGTCTCCAAGTTTGGAGGAGTTCATATGCATAGTGATTGCTATTTGGAAAATTTTGTTCATGAACAAAGAAAAAAAGAAGTGCAAAGGAACGCAATAAAAATAAAAAATAAAAAGAAGGAAAAGATAAATAAATAAATAAAACACCAGATATTGACGTCGGCGACGGCAACCGCCGCTAGCAGAAGCGGGAAACCCTAGTTTGTCTTCAAGATCAGAGAGGTTCCGATACCAAGTTAAATTAGGAGAAGAAAGGGAAAGACTTTATTAATTATTGAAGAGATATTACAATCACCCTAAAGGGGGATTTATATAGAGAAACTACTAGAGTCCTATTAGGAAACTAACTCCTACTAGGTATCTACTAAATACTAAAATACTTAAAAGATAGAAACTAATACTAATACTAATCCTAAGATATGATCTGTTGTACCACAACGAAGTAATACTACAGTGTATTCGGACATCACAATTAACATTAATCATAATCTCCAACAAGAAATATACAAGGCAGGAGAATATCAACTAAAATTGACCCAAGTACTAGTTAAATCAGACTGGAGAAATGCATTTAATGACTCTGAAGCAGTATTTTGCAACCCGGAATTTCTGATTACGCACCAGTGGTAGTATCAGTATGGGAAGGAAAAAAGAGAAGTCCGAAGCCAATTAAATTTTACAATCTTTGGGCCGAGGACCCTAAGTTCCTTCCCTTGATCACTGAGGCTTAGAAAGGTAGTGCGGATGGCAATCCAGCATACAGATTTATATGAAAAAATGAAAACTGTTAAACAAGGCTTAGGGAAGAGTTTGCACTAAACTTAGTAACATTTCTAAACAGGTTGACCGTGCAAAGTAAGTCCTTTATGAGTACAAGAACAACTACAAATGCAGCTTACCCAGAAGAAGAAAAAAAACTTGAAATGGGGGAGTACACAAATTTTGCCAGGTTAAAAGAAGCAATTATCAAACAAAAATCCAGAATCGAATGGTTACAATTGGGTGGCAACAACACCAAGTTTTTCCACAGATCAATCCAAGCAAGAAGAGCAAGGAACAAGATTGAGGAGAAGTGCTGAGAATTATATAACGGCTTACAATTTGAGTTAGTAAACAGATTCAACTCCGCACGAGTTTCTTTTTCTTTGTTGTAGTCTAACTTGTTAATAAAGGGATCAGTAACTCGAGGTGCTACTGTCCGGTTCACTGGTAACGACAAAGCCTATGTACCTTACCAGCTATAGCCTAGCCTAGCCTCCCTCCCACTAACCCTAACGCACTTTCTCTTTCTACAATTTCATGTGCACTGATCTCTAAGGAGATTTTACGTGATATTAGACACAACCATATGCAAAACCGCTTACAAATAGGACTTGGGAAAGCTAAACTGTAGAAGAATTTGAGTAAGTTCATACTGTACACATCCAGTATATGTTGCATAAACCGTCGCAGGATAGAGTGCATACCTTGCCCATCAGAAGTCAACATTTTACCCATAATAGGTAATATAGTAGGCTCAATTTCAACAAATAGATGGGGAATCCCGCTCACTGATTCAAGAATTGTGCTAATTGCACGCAAACAACCGGCTGCAGCTAAAGCGCCTGGATCATCTGCGTCCTCATTGGTTTCAGCTGTGTTTAAACACTTCCAAAACGCAGAGGCCTGAAGAGCAAAGAGGAAAGAGGGTCTCAGTGAAGAGAAAATTGCAAGATATGTACAATTGAGTAAGGGTCGTGATCCTGGAAGAAACTATTTCTATAATACTTTTTACAATCAAACTTCCTGCATAACAAGTATAACCGAAAGTAACTTGAAAATAATTTTGGTAAGAGACATCCTCCTCATCATGAAGATCATCCTCATGAATAAACCAACTATTCTAAATAAAGAAGGTTTAACCTATAACTGAGAATCTCTCGTATATGTGAATACTATAGTGACAGTTAAACTTTATGCTGGGGGTCCGGTCCTTACAAGCGCATACATAATTTTTAAAAAGAGAGTTCCTAAAATGAATGGTTATAAATTCATCATCTTCGGTAAAAGTTTTTTGATGCTTTCACATAAAAATTTCATGTTTTGTGACGATGATCTCCATGTTGAGGACGACATCCTTTACCAAATATCAGATCTTGTATTGTTTCTCCAAGAAGATAGTCATAAGAAAATATATCCCTTAATCCTAACCATCAAACAGATATCTGCAAAGGAACAAACTTACTAAGTTTTGGCATAATCCTAAAGCATAGGGTTCCATCTCGTCCCCAAACTTGTCCACGATAGTCTCGAGTGTAAACACTAGGTCTTCATTCTCAACCTCGTTCATCAGTTTAAAGAACTCTGGCGAAACAATTGCAGATATCTATAAGAAGAGAAAAGAATAGGAAGCTAGTAGAAATAACAAAAGGTGAAAATTATCCTAAACCGCGTACCATCAAGTAGTAGAGGGAGAATAGGACGGATCTCACCCAAATCTGCACAGGGTATAAAAAAATATTAGAATTCGGGAACTATAACTACATAAAAAGGAAAATTAAATATATACCTTTACAAGCTTCGACGAAGGAACGCAGCGCAAAAACTGAATCAACCCTGACTGGAAGATCTGGATCATGCAGCCCAGCAACAACACAATGTAATGCTTTTCGAAAATTGTTCTCGTCTACGAAGTTGATATGAGCATACTGGCCAGCAACCCAGGCTGCCTAAGATTCAAAAAAAATTAATTAATTAAATTAAATTGCAAACTAACAACCAGCAAAGATTAATAAGATGTGTTTTTTAAAGTGTATAAGTAGAATATAGAGTTGCATATAGAGTTGCATATAGAGTAAAGATTACTGTGTCACTTCGCTTGGAACGAACAAGACCAGCATTTCCAAGTATCTAGGTAGAATAGTAAGCAATTATATCCACAAAATGTAAATAAAAACAACCATTCCCGCATGACCGTTTTGGACACTATGAGGCTATACAATATCAAATTAATGGAAAAGGGGAAAATACCTTTGCTCTAAGATGGCCCACGGGACTGCTGAACTCAGGAAAAACGTGTTGAACTAGCATATGCTCAAGCTCAGACTTGTAAGGTTCAGTTTGCCTGAGTTTATCACACAATGACCCAACAGCAAGAAGAGCACCATCTTTCTGCCGATATGGTTTACATTCTATTGGTGATTCATTGTATCTGAAACAATATCAACAATTTTTGTCATGCGATAATATACCTGAGACACCAAAATATGAAATTGAACACCTACCTCTTAAAAATCTCAACAATGAACTGGATGAACTTCGGAAGATTCTCTTTACCACGTTTTCGTACCAACTCACTTACAAAGTCCATTGATGCTGTCCTAGGACTATATAGATCTTCAATGATATCTGTAAAAATAAAAGAGGGCCTTAGAGCACCAGTCTCGATTCAGCTTAATAGAAGATCACATGTCGAGTGATAGAGATATATCAGGCCGACAAGATTTTTGATACCTTCACTATATCAGGAAATCGGATGATATATCCGCTGAAAATTATAGGGAATATGGAAAATATTGGCCTATATATTCAGTATATTTCAAGAAATATCTGGTTCAAAGGTCCAGTGATATATATCAGCAATGTAACATTTATTACATCGATCATTGATTTTTCTGTATACTGACTTGATATGCAGTTACATCGGCCAAAGCTTAAACCATCCCTAAACGAAAAGAGGCATAGTCCATTGTTATTTAAATTGATATGGATAGATGCTCACCATAACCCTTCCTTACATATTCATGTGGGTCTTCATTCCATAGGTGCTGATCATTCTCACTGAAGCACATAAGGGGAAAAATTATCTCGAAAAGAAGAACATCAAGGCGTGGCTGGAGCAATTGATACATACTATTCTTCGAAATACTACAAAAGAAAAATAATAAATATAAATTAGTACGCCCTGCACCAGTATGTTTCAGTCTACACCAGCATACTCGTAAAAAAACTCACAACTGAATCGCGTTTCTATATAAATGTTGTCAGAGGTAAGTACGAAGATTCAGACTTAACCATCCCCACCACCGTCAGTTATTTTAAATAAAGCAACAGTATATTCACGCCCATGCCCCATTTTTTTTTCGAAAATACCCCATCTTTTACTATTAATGAGTTAAAATATAAAGGATAATTTCTCATATTATGTATATTTTTGGTTCTAGCGTCAGCAGATATGATGGAGTACTTCTTATCTTATACAAATGACGATAAGCCCAAGTTAACCTAGAAGAATTTGATTATGAATCCTCCAAGATAACCTCCTCAAATGATACAAAACATAAAAATCTTAAGAAAGAAGAGGGAAAAAAAAGTTTTGACGAAAAGAGGATATATTTATATATATATATATAATATAAAATAAACAGCATGGGTGCTCGTTCCAAAAACGAAGCAAAATTAAATTGAGCTTATATAAAATAGTAGCACTGGGATCCATGTAGCACAAACCTGCTACTCAGATACTGAAGAATAAGGTTGGTGACTCTGTCAGGTAAATAACCACCAACACGGATTACATTCAACAAGTTACAGTGGCGTTCCAAAATTTTCTCAGCGTAGTTCTTCTGAAACGATTGGGCAAAAGCTTTGGTTTCTGGATTTTGAATCTTCAAATCCCCAAACCTGTGAGTTAAAATAGTATACCGGTAAGATGAGCAAAGAACTATATCCAAATATCTAGGGTTGTCAATAGATCGAATTTGAACAGGACTAGAACAATACCGATTTGAAATGTTTGGGTTTCTGGCAAATCAGAATAATAACAAACTGAATCCAAAAATATATGATCAACCCGTACTCCAATCAAATTCATAAATATATGATAGAATCCATGTCTGTATCCATTCCAAATCTATATAATAATTTGGTAATTTATGAATCCAATCCGAACCAAGAATCCAAATGTTAAAGGAAAAGAAATGAGAACTCAAGAAAACCTGGTTATTTGCATAAAGAAATTGCATGCGGGGATAGGATTCATATTTGGATTGAGATGAAATGAACAGAAACTTATCCAAAATTTTAATCAGATTAACCATATTAGATGGAGTTTGGAGGGATGAATACTTCTATAAGATAAAAAGATATATCGCGATTAGGATTAAGTCTGATTCACTGACAGCCCTGCATAACTTACACGCAACTTTCAAAGATAATCTAGAGCACGATAACTAACCGGGTGTACAATCTGTTTAAAATGTGAGCAGTCCACTTTTTCACTTTCCACCAACCCCATGATTTCCTAACCTCAGGATCTGTTGGCTGGCCTTCTAGAGGAACAGGCCTCTCCAGTATGTTCAAAAAAAGAATCATCCACGCACTGAACATGTTTGGATCAAAAAGCTGCTTCGGAATCTCTAACTGGAGAAAGCATGATTCAACATTATATTATGTCAAGATTGACCACAATGAAAACATATTCTGTAAGAGCATCCCTGACGGCCTTTTCAAGTTCTACAAGAGATAGGTTTCCCTGTTTTACTCCAATTGGGATTTGTAAAGTATTAAAATGGGGCTCGCAACGGTAAAATATTGCAAGTGGCTCTCTCAACATTTTGAACCATCCTTTATGGTATGTTCTTCATTTGGAAAGCCAGTCCAAATGGCTTCCCCAATGACCGCACTTTTTCAAAGTTTAAAAGCGCATATAAGTAGTAAAGCTCCTTGCTCTTATTTTCATGTTTTATCTATTGGGTGTAATTTAGGTTATCTTAAGAAACGATAACTTAAATAACACCCAATATTATCAAGATCTTCAAGTTTACAACACCACTGGAGAGTGTTTTATGTTGCTTTTAGAACTTTACAACACCAGTTGAGGTGCCATGAGACAAACAGATTTTCCATGTAGAACAACTTACATATATGGATGACCAGAATATTTTGCAAATGAGCTTCATCAGCTCTGCAACCTCGAGCGATGCATTCTCAATCTGAACAAGTCTGTTAAATATATTGAGTAGATGTGGAAACGTTTCTTCGACAATGAGATAAGCTGGTGTCCGCTCTTCATCCGACTTGAACCTTGAAATGAAAAAGGGGAACTTAAGAAAAAGAAAAAAATAGAAATTTATATACACTACACTCATTATAAAGTGAATTAATAATGCCATGGACTAAAAGTGAGTAGCTTAGACTTAATCCTAACTCAATTACATATTTAAAATAAGATTGAAAAGTCAGCTTTAGACTTAACCACCAAAACTAGACCCCCATTTGACGATAACAATCCTTTTTTTGACTGAAAGCTTTATATCACAAAAGGGAGCAGGGAATACCCTTTAGCGGGTTACGTAGAAGAGTCGCACAACTCGCTGTCATATCAACCAGAATAGATAAAAAGCTAGGTTATGTATTTACTTCGTGAAAAGGTGAAGCAGTAATATTATTTGTTAACCAATCAAAGAAAGGAAAAAAACGATATAACAAGGTGCATACAGCCCGGAGGAGTAGGAAAACTAAAAAGAAAAGCAACAAGGGTGACACGAGGGGGGGCCTATAGACCTAAACGCTTTGCTCTCTTTGTGGAGTCCTCCTTCTTAGGCTTAGTTGTGTTACTGACTATAGATCCCAGCCGAGTCCAATTACATCAACAACACATAGGACCTCAAATCTAACCACCTTCACAATGTGGTAACCTCTTTATTCCCGATGTTAACCTCCATTTTGGTCATACGTTGGCTGTTAGTGACGCCCAATAAGGCCAATATAACCCCCAATGTGGAACTGGGGTGGCCATATCCTACATTTTTCCAGCCAACCTGACGAATCTTATGATCCTCCACGATAATATACTACAAGGCTAAAAAAGTGTTTTTCAAAGGGGTACCCTCCCTCCTTTCGATATATACTTACTTACTTAGCCTTTCACTCACTGAATTATTTAGAAAATCTCTCAATAACATGTTCTCTATAAGTATAAGGAAGAGTCTCAACCCCACAGCCCAAAGCCTCCACCAACAAATTCAGATTAGGGACCTTACCACAGCCTCAAAACAACACATAAGACCATGAAGGATATGCACCTAACGCATAGACTTTCCAACAAACACTAAGGTATCATCTGAAGATACCTCACCTCTACCCGATCTTAGTCAATCTTAAAACCCTACATATCCCCACGCAACACAATTCTATTGATCATCCTACCCACAACCTCTTAAAACCGCAATAAAAAGTAAAGGGGAGAGAGGATTTCCTTGACCAAACCCCCTCATAATCCCAAAATACCTTGTAGGGGAACAATTAACCAAAATAGAAAAGGACGCCGAGGAAATACACTTGTTCAACCACCCCCCTCTCAAAAGCCCATCCTATACAACATATAATCTATGAAATCCCAACTCACGTGATCATATGCTTTCTCTATATCCACTTTACCTACAACTCTAGGAGTCCACGACTTAAGTCTGAAGTGTTAATACCCTAGTTAGCCACCATTTCCCAACAAACTTACAGATAAAACGAGGAGTAAATCACATGATTTGTTCAACAATATTTCCTAATCCTATTTAGAAAAAGGGGGGGGGGGGGAGCCTTCGCTCAACAATATTTCCTGACCCTATTTAGAAGGGGGGGAACTATCATTTTTGTACTTAAACCTAGTTAGAGAAGTAAGAGATCCGATTAATTTGAATGAAGCTTTAAATTTTGATTGTTAGGTAGATAGCTTGAAGCACAAGAGATTGTAAAAATAACATAATAATTGAAATCAACTTAAAAAGTTTTACCTAACCTATTAACCTATTAAGATTATATTAAAGAAAATGCCATTAGTGCGATAATAACAAAGAAACGGACAGACAAATCTGAGATGATTAGACATTGTGATAAAGAAAATCTTTCATTCATTCATGAACTGAAAAGAAATTGATAAACTTACTCGTATTTTCTAGAAAGTAATCGTAATACAAACAAAGCTCCATACAGTTGTTGACCTTGTAAATTGTGCTTTACCCATTGGAGAACACTAGGCCATTGCTCAGGGTAATCAGCATGGATGATTGTTTTTAGACACTCACCAAGTTGTGCTCTGCATAAATCAAAAAGAAAAGTTCACCAAGAACAATATGAGTATCTTGACCTCAAAGTGAATGTATAAAACCATAAAAAGGAAAAGAAAAAAAAAATAGATAGAGTTCATAAAGTTAAACTTCTCTCGACAAACTACAATAAAGACTCTTGGACGGGCACCATAACGAAATAAAGTAACTGACTAACACTAATAACAAAAGACTCGTGTACTCCCAACATACTAATACGAAAATAAGTCCATAATATTTAACTAACAAAACATCAAACGAATCGATAAAACTAACTCTTCTAAAATAACCACATCATAATATGGAATGGTGAAGAATGTTATGGGTCTCATAAACCCCCACACTCATGAAAGACGGTTTGTCCGCCAAAAATTGGGAACATCCATAAACACAAATGGTTTGTTCATGTGTATCATCGATATAATCATTAGATTATCGTTCCACCACACTCCATGAGAAGCAGTTTGTTTATTTGAATCTAAGGTCAGGCTTAAATTTCTCATTAATATTAGAAATAAAAGTCGTTGTCCCTCTGTTCTTTCATTCAAGTAGTGTTAGGTACTAGATAGAAGAAAGGGACGATCGATTAGGAGAAGCAACTTCATAATCGAAACATAAGTTGGTGGTGGTAGAGAAGTAACACGACTTCCTACATATTTTAGCATAAATTTTTTCCCACCTAATCACACAAGAACTATGGCTGCAGACAGTTATTGTGGCTTGACTAAATCATAACAAGAGTACTTGACTTCAGTTTGGAATTAATCATATAGATTGCTAAATATATAATTGAAGGGTTAACTTTGCAGTCAGCTGAGTGTATAAATTAAATAGAGACTTCGTTTTTCTTTGTAGATTGAGAGAGGCAATTTTAAATTTGATTGAATTTCAAAAAGTATTTTGTAATTCTAGGAAAATAAAGGATAGGCTTTTTTAGTGTTTTTCGATCTGGTCTCTAAAGGTTAACTCAATTAGTCTTCTTTAACATATTAATTGTAACACCTCCAATCGCCATAAAACCCTGTTTGAGTTAGACACCAATTTTTGCTTGAAGAACTCCGATGACAAGAAATCAAAAGTACAAAAGCAAAACGAAAATGGGGAAATTTTATTTTGGTTATATATATGATAAAAAGTAAACAACGCAAATCAATTGAACTGGAACTTCATGTTGGTAGCTTCGACTACTTACAAGGTCAAAAATTATAAATAAATAAATAAATAACATAAAGAAGAAAAAATAATGCTCGTGTTCACCGAGGTTCTTAAACATGGAGAATTTGTGGTTATTTCTTAAACAAATTATGCTCCAAGCAAAATTCCATCATTTTAAGAGGGAAAATATGGAGAATCGAACTTGTGCTAGAAACTAGTGTAAAATTGATTTATGTGGATCAACCATACCTAAATGATTGGTTGGCATTGTTATACATATCTTACTAGTCTACGATTTGGATAGTACAATTTGAATTAAAATGGGGAAAAGGCTAAGAATTATATTCGATCACTTGAAAATGGGAAAAAATCACATACAAATTCAATTTATAAGTATTTTGGTGTTCTTAGGGAAGATTTTAGGTTTTCAGTAAATTTCCTCCGTCTTTCTACACTACTCCCCATCACAAACCGTTTATTTCCTCGTATTTCAACAAATATCTATTTTTATATACATTACTCTCTTATCGTATGATTCACAAATCACCAATTTTCATAAAAACGGTTCACCTTACAATTTAACAATGTTGGTATGTATGTGAATGTGTGAGTGTGTGTGTTACCTATATGAATTATTATGTTTGACCCATATATAAGATAACCCGCCGTGTAAACCGACATGATTGATTCACAAATAGCGGTGTGTGAGCTGGTTTATGTTTAACCAGACATTTGAACCAAAGTGATTGTTCTAAAATCGTGGTAGTTAGTAGCATTGGTAAATACAGTATAAATCATGCTGGTGCTTATGAAGAAGTAAACAATTTGGTCTGTTGTTGAAGACAGGGTCGAAGATAAGTATTTCATTGTGATGGTTCTTGGAAATTAAGTATGTGTTTGTGGTCTGCGATGAATCGTATAAGTTATCACGTTGAAACGAATGAAGCTAGAGTTAAAGTTTCACGTGCATTGTGTTTGTCAACTTTCACCATCCTACAAAGGACGAGCTTTAAAGATCAAGAATTTGAATTAATTGTTTACCCAGGTATACTGTGGCATTGTACATCTATTTCCCCGTATCTTTACTTATGATAAGTATTGGTAAGAATTCTATCTTTTGCTATATTTATCTCTAGTAAGTAACCAAGGAAAAGTCAGTTATATATTAGAGGCCTAGCCGTTCTCTCTGTATAGAGCCTTATTAGAGTCATTGTAACATACAAGTTTATTTTTCTAGAATAATAGACAAGTTATACTGATTCAGCTTTATACTTTCTAAATTAAGAATTCAATAAAATTGCAAAGCTGAACTTGGGAGAGCTATCTATATAATCTGAAGGAAAAATTTGAAAGCCTTTGTCTCAACTCTCAACTATTTCGAAAGTTATTCGTTATTTGATAATGACAAGCCTGCAACCGGTGCCTTTTGAGAGTTTTTTAATGTGAGCCGGTAAATTTTACAATCTTAATCTTTCCGCGAATACAGATATGGATTTTTAAGTAGCCAATTATAGATCACAACAACTCTACTAAACTAAATGCTACATATCCGTCAAGGTACCTTAGTAGAGGGGGAACTTGATCAACAAAGACAAGAATATTCTCCCTCACAGTTTCTTTATCACTTGGCAATATCTTCTGTGGCTCATCTACAATTAACAAAAAGATTGTGTTTAAAATCAACTAGACGAATCAAATATCCATAAAAATAAGCTCGCACTCTCATACCTGGCTCAAGAGGCGACCAATTTTTTGCAACAAAGTTCTTGAAATGAATACTGGCAGCTTGCCTGACAGCCATGTCATAGTTACCATCTACAATGATCTGCAACACTCTCACCAGATGCTGCGGCCTGTACTTGAGCTGTAAAACGGAGTCAAAAATTCATTAAAAAGTAAGCAATAAAAATGTCCCTGAAAGCTGAAAAGTACAAAATTTACAATTTCATGTAATCTTTTTTACCTTTTGCCCGATCATCGGTACGGGTTATACTTCCCCACACATATTACTCTAGTTGAACTTCCCTACAACATTTCTTACTAGCTAAACACAATTACCCCATTTCCCACTGTAAAACATCGACAAGCAATACTCCGCTTCACCACAACTACACTACTATCCTCGACTTTTACTGAAAACAACGGGATATATCAAAATATACATATTGGGTCTCTTGGGTCCTCTGGGGTGGATACATAAACATACATGCACATACCAAATCATCCCAAATGATCAAATACATAGCATTACACATAGCTGTACATACTCTATAACTTTTTTAAGGTGTTTTATAGGATAATATGTTTCGCCCAGTATCGACGATTCTCGATTAACACAGGGTCCAGTTCAATACTTAAATTGAGAAGGAAAACATAAAGTTCAATCAATAACCAATCTCAATAAGAATCTAAACGAATTGGGAACTAATAAATTGGGGATGTGAAGAAAATCTTACTTGATTGAGACTTTCTTCTGCTGCTTTACGCTCGTTCAAGTGAGGACTAAGTGCAGCTTGGAGAATCACAGCTAAGCTTTGAATTTCCATGATCGAAGCTTAGAGAGATGGTGATGATTAAACCCTAGGGTTTAAAACTATGATGATGGTGACGAAGGTCTTCCAACGGTGACTGCGTTGTCCCTCGCTGTCTTTTAGGCCTCTGGGGATTACTGTCGCACGTGTGGGTATGATTAAGGAGTTGAGTTCAGAGGTGTTATTAAGACACTATCCACTATCCAGTAGTGCCTGGAGATGATGCCCTAGCTCAAGGACTTAGGAGCCTAAAGGTTTTCGTGCTTCAGTTCCTGGAAGCCTTGTGCACCACTTCTCGCCTGGTGTGTGTGACTATTATGCGCCTCATCACCCTTTTCGCATTTTTTTTATCAAGTTGGTTTTGAAGGTTGTTTTGGTATACCGAGCAACTGAGGTTGGAGGACTGTTGGAAGTGGAACATTTGATTAGGTGCTCTGAATCTTAAGTTTTGTCACCAAACACTCATGGAGATACTCTCATATGAACTCTTCAAAACTTGGCATCCACACCTTTTATTGCAAAAGGAGACGGTGGTTTACCATATTAAACAAAAATTGGAAGTAATAAAACATGGGTGCCTCAATGTGCTGAAATACAAATTGAAGATGGGAAAGAATATTAAAAATACTGTATAATTAAGTTTTAATTACTTTTTGGTGTGAAAACTATTGTGCAACGGATGTTCTAACGTAGTAATTGTTACGTGAATTAATTCAAATGAGTTGATTGGCTTACAAATATTTGGGATGATATTCATTTGGGACAAATAATTAAGATAAAAAACTTCAAAGAGAGAAGACGATGTTTCGTGTAGAAGCGTCGTTCGAGATATGTCATAACGGTTTTCGGTAGGATTGAGGTAACTTTGGATTTCTTGATGGTTTTCTTGATCTCTTGTATAACTTGAAAATCTATGTGAGTTTTGTTGTAAGGTTAGAGATCTCAAAGTGTGATGAGATCTCTTGAGAGCTTGTAACGGTTTATTGGATACATAGTGGATTCACGGTTTTGGTGGGTGTGGACGTAGCCCTTGGGGGTGAACCACAGTAAATATTTGCATTGTGTGTGTATGGTTTATTTATTGTCGCGATTGTATGCCATATTTTACCGGATAAACACCCCCCACCCCCCAGTAGCGGCAACACGCATTAGCATCAAGTAGTCGTCGCCCTAAACAATAGTGGCAACACACATTTTCGAGGGTATGATAGTGAAGGAGCACGAAGAGGAATGTCGATGCTCGCAGAGCATTACTTATTCAAAGATTACATTAATTATGACGTTGGGGACATGTATTTCGCTATAACAGCAGTGATTGTGCTAATCCAACTCCAATATGTCAAAGGTCAGGTTTTGTAGGTATTAGACTGATGGTAACCAAAAATAAAGAAATTGTAAGACACTTTTAGTTATGAAGAGAACTCGTATGAATTGCATTTGGTGACTTCTTTTTGGAAGTCCATATAGTTTCTTAAAGTTCCCTTAGATATTTGTATGTATAATAGCTTATTTCGTATCTCGGACTCAAGCTTCGTCCTCGATCTCATAAGCATACAGGAAGTACTAGGGTTGTTCACGGGTCGTGTCGACCCGGGTTTAAGCCTGAACCTGAACCAACCCGGAGAAATTGGGTCTTCAGTTTCCGGGTTGAAGATTGAAAATTAAAATTCGTGTCGACCCGGGTTGAAGATTGAAAATTGATGATTGATGATGACAGCCGGCCTTGATCATGGTGGCCTGGATGCAAGAAAAGCATCCAGATCTGCATTTGACACATCAAACAATTAGAACCATAAAAGGGTAAGTAAAAAGATGAGAGAGATCCTTAGTTCTGAGTCTTCTAATCATGCTTGAATAGTTAAATTATTACTTAAGCGAGCTGATAATGGAGGAGAGAGATATGAGTTTTAGGATAAAGGGAGAAGAAAGAGAGCAGAGGATGAGAGGAGGCGCATAAGGTAGGGTTGAGAGTAAAGAGATTTCTTATATATAGTCGGTTCGGGTTTGGTCGGTTACCCGAGCCTAGAAATCGAATCCAAAGAGATTAGAACCGGGTCCCAAAAAATAAAGCCAAATCTGAACCGAATGTTCTACAAACCCGAGCCGAACTGGCCGTTTCGGGTCGGCCCGGGTCGGTTTCTCGGGTTCACGGTTCTGTGTTCAGCCCTAAGAAGTACTACGAAATACATGACCAACTTTCCTCAGTTCGAGACATCATTGTTGACCTCTACACCAACAGTTCGATCTGTGCAAAGCGTACAATCAGTAATAGAGCCGTTGTACAGCAGCAAAGATCAAAACGTTACATAATCTGGTCAAAGAATATCTCATACACACTTTGTAGCGTCCATCATTAAGGGACTTTATGGTCGTCAAACAGTCACATTAAAGGACCTATAAAGAGACCAGGAGACCTGCAGATGGAAGAAGAACATTCAATACAGAAAAGTTCTTACTTCGTTATCTTACATTCTTAAAATACTCATTGTAATAGATTAGCAATCTCAATAAAATCACCATCACTTTCTCAAAATCCTCAAGAGAGGTCGTGGTTTTTAACCTATTCAAAGGTTTTCCACGCTAAATTATATTATTGCTTGTTATCTATTATACTTAAATGTTCTTAGTATATATGGTGTAAAGGATAAGTCCAAATCTCGGAATTAACTATTATATTGGCGTCGTCTGTGGGAATGAAGTTCTCAAACCCATTGTCTCAAATGCCGCTGATCATTTTATCTCAGAATGTCGCCTCCAGGTCAGAACACGCTGATCGTCCAGGTAGAAGAAAACACAGCAGCCCTGGAACAACAGCTCGCGAGTGTACAGGATGCGTTGAAGGTTTTGCAGGGACAACAGGTTGCCGCCCAGAAAAACAAAGCCGTACAACCTGAGGGCTCGTGGATTTTTGTTCATGACAGAATATGACCTCCTCCGAAATGCATTCACGCAGGAGGTACACTTCGATCTAACCATCAACAACAGGACATGGAGCCCATTCTGATCCATGAGATCCAACAAGAAGTAGATGGCGGCCTGGCAGGAGTTAAACAGATTGATAATCTACCTCGAAGAGTTTGAGTCCCGGCAAAGGAACGTTTAAGTGAAGGGAGTGGTGAGCACAATCCTGGAGGTGGATGCATCACACGACCAACTACTGCAGCTCAACAATATGTCACCCAGGAACATGTTGAAAAACGAATCAAAGAATTGCTCGAAGCCCATACGCCGACTAAAGGGATCCACAACATATTACATAAGAGCCCGATCACCCAGGAGTTATAAGATGGTGAGGTCCCCACCGGGTTTCATACTCTGAAGATCCGAAAGTACAAAGGAACTGATCCAGTGGAACACATTCAAGAGTTCCAGGATGCTCTAGTTCTACATTCCATATCCAACCACATTCTATGTTGGCTCTTTCCTACCAGCTTGTCAGGCGAACCCCTACCGTGGTTTCACACACTGCCTGAAGGATCCATCATGACTTTCGAACAGTTGTGCAAACTCTTCGTCAAGAATTACTCGCACAATAAAGATAAAGAGGATAGCTTATACTCTATTTTTAGCCTCAAACAGATGTCAGGAGAGAAGCTCGAGATGTTTACTAAAAAGTTATTAAAGTTAGCCCGAAAAGTAGATCGACTCAACCAGAAGATCACTATTTCCGCTTTCACCAACGCTTTACTCATCGATGGCCTGGCAAAGGAGTACCTCGTCCTCAACAAACCAACGACATTGGAAGACATGATTGAAAAGGTTAACGAATACATCAACCTGGAATGAATGGTGTATGACAGGCAAAAACCTCATAAATCAACACTGATAGCTCGAGATCAATCAACCCATTCTGATTTTAATCGGGTAACAAATCAAGGAGGAGACAGAAAACAAACCAAATCCAACGACGAGCGACCTCGAAAGGGAAATACCTTGCCGAAACCTTATCTTCCAAAGATGAATGTAACCATAGCCAGCATTTATCCTATATTACAGAAAGATAGATTCTTCTGCAATGCACAGTACCTTCAACCAATCGAGAACAAACTATACTGCATCCACCACAAGGTCCGACATCATGAGACAAAACAATGTTTTGCCTTACAATGGTTGTTGGAATACATCTTCGCAGATGGACGAATGCACGAATACATAGTGAACGTGGAAAGTTATAAGAACGGGAGTTACAAAAACCCCATAGAAGCTGTACAAGTTGAGGAACCAGCGGTTGAAAAACATTTGTACCACATCTCATTCTGCTACTTCGTGGAGACTCAGATCGTCAAAGAGTCAAACAGGAGCAAACAAAGATGTGTCGGCCAATATCACGACTTATCCATACAACATAAAAAAACTCGTTTAATTCCAGTATCCAGCTTTCAACGAACTGAGATTTCTTTCGATGATTGTGACGTTCGGCATGTCAACTATCCTCACCATGATGCTTTGGTGGTCATGTTGAAAATGTGAAATATGGTGCTTCATACACTGATAATAGATGCCGGCAGTACTATCGAACTTCTTTTTCAAAGCACGATTGATGAGATAGGTCTGGCCGATAAGGTTCAACCCAGCGACATTAATATTTGTGGTTTCAATGGATTTAAGGAGGAATGTGTAGGAAAGATTATACTTCCTATCACCGCAGGACCAGTAACACTCGACGTTGTATTTTATGTTATCAATACAAAATTCGGTTACCTGAGGATAATGGGACGTTACTGGTTACACAATATGAACGTTATTCCATCAACCTATCACTTGGCATTACGTTTTGAATGGGAAGGTGGCGTTTATGAGATCAAAGGAAGTTAGAAATTAGCACGAGCATGCAAAATTTTTGTCATCATTGAACCAGAACCTTCCAAACATCAACTCGCATAGCAATTACAGAAGACGACAAGAAACATTACAAAGAACTATACAGTCAACTTTGCAGGGCAACATTTGCCCAGCGCAGAAACCATAAAGTACATTGAAATCAGTGGACCCAAGTGTGGGATATATATTGTCACTCATCTGCCCACAACTGAGCGCGACACTCTCATCCAGTTCCTTAAGGAAAACAGTGATGTCTTCGCTTGGACATTTCACGAGATGTCAGGCATTGATCCAAATCTAACCTGTTGCAAACTCAACTTGAAGGATAAAGTCGAAGCTGTCAAACAAAAATAGAGGACTTTAGCACCAAGACTTCGAGACGAAGCCAAAAAATAAATCAAAAAACTCATCAAAGTTGGTTTTATTCGAAAGGCCAATTATCCAGAATGGATATCGAATATTGTAGCAGTATCAAAGAAGAGCAGAAAGATCATGGTGTGCGTGGATTTCACAGACTTGAACAGACATACTCCAAAGGATAGTTTTCCACTCCCTATCATAAATAACCTGCTCGATTCTACTTCAAGACTGTAGTCCCAATATTCCTCTCTGGGATAACAATACGTAATAATTAGTTTTGGACTTGACACGTCTCACCGGAGGAGGGCACCACTCGACTCTCTCTGGGTCTCTTCCTCATCTTTCTCTTAGGTTATTCGGGTTTCTTTGATGGAGGAGGCAGCTCTCCCGAAAAAGTCATCTCTTAGGTTACCTTCCCTATCTATTTATAAGGAGGGTTTGACCTAACAATTCTCCTGCTCACGTATTTTTGAGGTCATTAAGCGAGTTCCCGCCCGAGACGTACTCGTCGCTAGCAGGGAACTCGTATGACGACCTGAACGGTCGATGCTAGCTAGAGTGCTCATAATTTTGGTAGAGATGCCATCCAACAACCTTTCACCTCGTGGCTAGCGGGAACGTGTTCTTACCATACTAGTTGGAGTACTCCTAATTTTGGTTGAGATATCGTTTAGTGACCTTCCACCTCGTGGCTAGCGGGAGCGTGCTTCTACAACGCTAGCTTGAGTACTCCTAGTTTTGGTAAATATGTCGTTCAATGACCTTCCACCTTGTGGCTAGCGGGAGCGTGCTCCTACAAAAAGATGAACTCCTGTCTATGCTGCGTCGGCATACAACCAAATACCTATGCTACCTGACGATAAAGAGAAAACAGTTTTCATTACAGAACATGGTCTATACTGCTACAAAGTCATGTCATTCGGTCTCAGGAATGCTGGAGTTACTTATCAGCGATTGATGACCCAGATGTTCAAAGATCACATTGGAAAAATAATGGAGGTCTATATAGACGATATGTTTTATAAAAGTCTTAAGAAGGAAAACCATATTACAGATTTGCACACGGATTTCGATATTCTCCGTTTCTACAAGATGAGACTCAACCCCGAAAAATGTCAGTTCGGAGTCCGGTCAGGGAAATTCTTGGGCCACTTAATCGGCAAGCGCGGTATTGAAGCTGATCCAGATCGTATTCGCACATTATTATCTATGCCTTCTCCAAAAATGAAGAAAGACGTCCAGAAGTTAGCAGGAAAGATTGCCGCGATAAACCGTTTTGTTTCAAAATCTTCTTATCGCTGTCGAAGGTTGTTCAACTTATTGCGTGAGGGGACAAAAAAACAGAAACCTAAGAAGGACCCCGGGATCGAATGGACAATAGAGTGCGAAGCAACATTTCAGCAACTTAAACTTTACTTGGGTTCACCGCCAGTGATGAGTACACCTCGTGAAGGGGAAGAACTCGCCATTTATCTTGCAGTTATTGAAAAATCATTAAGTTCTGTTCTCATTTGACTTGATGAGAAGACCGAGATGTCTGTCTACTTCATCAGTAAAACTCTCACTCCAATAAAATCCTGATATAGCAAGCTTGAAAAACTACTTTTAGCTCTCGTCTACACCTCACAAAAATTGAGATAGTACTTTCAAGCCCACTCAGTACGAGTAATGACCAACTACCCTATGCGTGAAATCTTATCCAAACGAGAAAAATCTAGACGAGTCCAACAATGGTCAGTCACTATTGGCGAGCATAACATCCATTTTGAACCCAGACATTCTGAAAAGGGTCATGCCATAATAAATTTCCTTGCAGACTTCCCCGTAGAAGATCCTGATTGAGAAGAAGACAACACAAAATTTTATGAAGAACAGCTTGAAGAAAGGGCAGACTGGATAATTTAAAAGGGATGGCGTATTTTAACTGGTGGATCCTTTGGACCCACAGGATCAGGCATCAGAATCATGCTGACCATACCTTCTAATGATAGAATCGAAAAGGTAATCTGATTGAATTTTAAAGCTACCAATAATGCAGCCAAGTATGAGGCAATGATCCACGGTCTAGATATGGCTCTAGAGATTGGAGTGTCCGAGTTGTCCGTATGCATGGATTCTTTACTCATTGTAAACCATTACACATAAAAATTCCAGAAGAATGGAAAAATGATAGATTATGCAACCGCAGTAGCCGACAGAATGAATAGATTCAAGAAAATTTCTATCAAACATTTGCCGTGCGAAGAAAATAGACATTCTGATTCCCTTGCATATCTCGCAGGAGTCATTGGCTCAGAAGCTCGATATCTCAAGATCGAAGTATTATCAACCCCCAATATTAACATTATAAGCTCAAATTCTGTTAATACTGGGGGCGTTGAAGAGGATGAGGACGATTGGAGATGACCTTTCCTCAAGTATATTAGGACCAAAAACAAATTCGACGGCGAACTCCCTCAAGACCCCACTGAAAGAAGATGCATACTTGATAATGCTAAACGCTACACCATGGAAAATGACTCTTAGACCAGATTTTGGTCACAGGACCGTATCTCAAATGCTTATCCCACAAAGAAGCTCAAAAATTCTTATATGATCTACATGAAGGTACTTGTGGTTCCCACACAGCAGGAAGATCTTTAGCAAATCGGGCTCTTACCCAAGGCATCTTCTGGCCAAAAATGAAAGCTCAAGCCATCAAACTCGCAAGCAAATGCGATACATGTCAACGTCATGGTCCCCAAATTTGAGCTCCAGCCTTGAAACTCTATTCCAGCAACGTTTTATGGCCATTTAAAAGATGGGCCCTCGACCTTGTCGGTGAATTTCCTACCGCACCAGGAAAATAGAAACATCTGTTAGTCATAACTGATTATTTCACTAAGTGGGTAGAAGCTGTTCCTCTGTGCCGCACACGAGAGGATGAAGTCATCAAGTTCATCTGGGAAAAGATCATCATCCATTTTGGCTGCCCCCATTTGACCAGGATCAACAATGGACCTTAGTTCGTTGGCTCCAAAGTCATCGAATTCCTCAATCAGCACAACATCATACATTCTCCTTTAAATCTGTATTACCTGCAAGGAAATGGTCAGGCCGAAATCACTAATCGCACTATCGTGGATGAGATCAAAAAGCGTTTGATAGAAAATAAGGGCAATTAGGTCATAGAATTACCACATGTGTTATGGGCTTATCGAACTACACCTCGAGTTTTAATTGTTTGCACGTCGTTCCTCCTGGCTTACGGCACAAAAGCAATCATCCCTACTCAATATCATCACCCTATTCGCGATTATACCATGACCGATGAAGAAAATGAATTACAGTTGGCATGTAATATGAATTGGATCGAGGAGACTTGGGATAGAGCAATCATGAATTTGGGAAGGTATCACCAAGCTTTAGCCCGATTTTATAATAGACGCGTTCGTCATAGAGAGTTTAAAATCAAGTATTTGGTCCTCTGAGAAATTCCCAAACATCGTAAAGAGCTCAACGCATAGAAATTATCTGAAAACTGAGAAGGTCCTTTTGTTGTTATCGGAAAAAGCTGCCTCGGTTCCTACGACCTTAGGAGACTGAATTTGTATCGCAGATAACAAATATGTCACATTGTACTTTTCTTAAATCAATCTATCATGACGTATGACGATCTCACATTAATGAAAGACTTATGTTTGATCTACATACATCTGAGTACTTTCTATTATGCCATACAATACTCTATCTAATACATTCGTTATATGTCAATCTTACACCAATAAAATACTTGTGTTCGATTGCCCTACATTACAGTACTTCTATACACAGATTAGTGATTACAGATCGTTTGTTGCTTCGGCCAAATCGATCATCTAAATACATTACAAATCGTTTGTTGCTTCGGCCAAACCGATCATCTAAATACATTACAGATCATTTGTTACTTCAGCCAAACCAATCATCTAAATACATTATAGATCGTTTGTTGCTTCGGCCAAACTGATCATCTAAATATATTACAGATCGTTTATTGCTTCAACCAAATCAATTATCTAAATACATTACAAATCTTTTGTTGTTTCGGCCAAATCGATCATCTAAATACATTACAGATTGTTTGTTGCTTCGACCAAACCGATCATTTAAATATATTACAGATCGTTTGTTGCTCCGAAAAAATTGATCATCCAAATACATTACAGATCACTTGTTGCTTCGGCCAAACTGATCATCTCATACATTGCAGATCGTTTGCCACCTTGGTTGAACTGATCACATATCACGCTGCCTTACATGCATTATCGTTGGTACCTCACACGGTTAGTACAAATAACTGTTTTGTCCTTAACTATTTCTTCATACATCTATATTTTTATCCTTGTTTCGTATACATACAAGATAATCACATTCCTCATTCTTCACTAGAGCTATCACTTAAATCATTACCCACATTAGAAAGTTCTGCCCCGTCCCGTACAATACTTCCAAATAACCGCTGACACATGAATTCTGGCATTCTCCCCATAACAATTTTCTTTCCCTCTCTAACCATGCTATGTTTAAACAATCCGATTTTGGCAATCATGGATTGTAAATATTCAGATCGGATTACCTCTATCTCACATTCTATACCTTGGGCAATCAAACCATCGTATACCCTCTTACTTTCAGCTTCCAATCTCTTCAATTTTGCCGTAAAGAATGATGTTACTGTCATCATCTCTCTCTCGTGGCTATCACCTGCCTCATTTTTAACCAGTTTACAAATAAGGAGTTCGCTCAGCTTATGTTATGTTTCCTTCAGTATGGTTTCCAGTTTCTCACAATGATCGTCTACTCGTCATTTTGTACGACACACATCCGAATTCTGAGCTTCTAACACTGTCATAAATTCGTCCATATGGTAAATCAAAGATATTGACACTTCATTACCTTCACATTCTACCCTCTTTTCATCGAAACATACCTCCAACTGCAACAAATTCTTATCTAGCTTCGTATTCGCATTTCAAAGTATGTTATTTTTGGATTGGTATTCTAAGATATCTAGATACCGCGTTTGCACAATCTGTTCTAGCTCACATATTTTGTTCCAATCCTTTTTTATGACTTCATTATGTTGGGGACAAACCTCCTCCATCTTCTTTACCATCATCTCAGTAACCAGCTACAATACTTCATATTTACGAGCATGAGCTCGAACGTCGCTTATCTCCGCATCGAGCATATTAGCTTGAAACTGCAACTCCTTCACATTATTTCCTTCCCCTTCTAACGCGACTAGAAGTTCTGCAATTTGCGTTCGCGCAGACATCAATTCAGCATCTTATTGACTAACTTGTTCTGAGTTACTTCCAACTTCAACACCCCTTTTTCTTATCTCTTCTTCTAAACTTTCTATCTTTCTTAAACTGGTAACCAGTATTGCCTCTTTCTCTTGAAGTGTATCAGTCAGGAGGGTTACTACATTTCGTTCTTCTGACATCTCTGCCCTCAATTTTTCTTCTACTTCAGTAGCACCTTTTTGGGTACCCTGACTCAATCTTAGCTCAGTATTCCTTTGTTTATTCTTGGCATGTAACGCGTCGCACTGACTTTGTATATCAGTCAGTTCCACCTATCATTACAGATAATAGTTCTTCATAACAACAGAACACATGTAACAGTTGACAAGATTATATCAAGAACGTGGTATATGAGTAAGTTAGATACATCATTCTGTTCTCACAAAAAATAGATTACATTTATCATCAAATAGTACGAAGGACTGGTTAAAGGAAAATAAGAGTACTCTATTTACGACTCTTCCAGACGTGAGACGACTGCATCTTGTCTCTCACTATCTTCCTATTCGACGCCTGCACATCTACCGGCATGGTAAATGTTACAACCTCCTACTGACGTTGTTTACGCCACGTTCGAGGTATCAGACTCTAGACCTCCTCCTCCTCCTCTTTTGGCGACTCCTCCCACGACCTAGAAATGGGTTGTTCACCAATAATATCTCCTTCATCTCGGGTAAACCACAAATTTTATGCCTTGGCATTTTCCACTTCAAAATCCTTCCCACATTCCTCTATAAACTTCCTAAATACGTTCTCTACCCTAGACAGTTTCCCCCCATAAAACTCAATACCACTGTCTATGTGACGCTCATGTTCTGTTTGAGCAACAACTTTTGCTCGCGATGGATATAGGTGCTCCTTCAATATCATTTGTGTTTTGTGCAACCGCTGGCGCATATTTTTTTGTAATACACCTAAAGCCCTCACATCCACTTCTACCTTCATTCGAACAACCACTTCTTTCGACAGCCACGTTGCTAAAGACATTTTTTGCTCCACGTGCTGTAATAGCTCATCCTGTAACCCTTTTAATTCACCCTCTAATTGCTTTTGGACCTCTATTTTCTCTTTCTTATCCTGAAAAATACAATTCTCATGGCCCTCCGATCCTACATAAAGCCAAACGCAGCAGATAAAAGTTCTACATTACCCCATACAATAGGCACAACAACTCGAGCAGAACACTTTTTTGCCTCTAAACTATGGCGATTGCGTATTTTTTGAGCTAAAAACATAACTCGAGCTGGGTCCGAAACTACACCTCTCCCTCAAAAATTCTATATAAGCTTCTTTTAACCCTCATTCACTATCTACTTCAACCTCAAAATACAAGGTCAGAGTTACTAACATACTTTGACATCTCGCCTTATCACTTGGGTCATTAAAACAAGTCAATTCTTTGGGCTTTCAAACTAACATCCTCTTTTCCTCTTCCTTTCTTAATACCTCGTCCCTCTCTACTTTTATCTTAGCATATCTATATTACAGATCATATAACCCTTTAAAAAATTTATCTAAATTCAACTTAAATTACCTTATCTCATATTCAATTTTGTTAAGTACCTGTTGAATACGAGCCGCGGAGTCCCTCACTCTACTCACCGACTTCTCTAATTCAGAGTTTGTTTTTCTCAAACGCTCTATCTCCTACACAAATTACAGATATCTTGTTTCAATGTAAACATTCGCAAAAAGCATATTTTAAAACATCACTCAAAATGAAAATAGTGTACTATTATATAGAGTACTATCACATCCAGATCAAGCGAGCTAAAAAATAGAAGACATGATACCACAGAACGTTTAAAGATGTTTGCTAATGTTTACCTCATAAGTAGATTTCAGCGTCTTCCCCGGAAAGGGAACTGTTTCAGCACGTTTCACCAGAGGGTCCACTATTTGCTCAATAGTATGGATTGGCACTGGCTCTATACTGTATAGAGGAAGGTTTGACGCTTTCTCAGGTAAACCAACAACATCACTAGCCATCTCTTCCTCCTCGATCTTGGCAGGGAACTCTATCTCTTCATATCTACTACTCCGGGTTAGCTCCACACCATCAACACTCAATCCAAAAGAATAGTACGATTAGATAAAGTGATCTCTTTCTACTAAGACTACTGCAACCGAATCAGTCATGAGCTTGTCATGCTTTGACAGATTACTAAACATTTTTATAGCTGCAGTAATATTTGTAGCCCTCCTCTCTTTCTCCAACAGAAGGTCAGCCTCGAGCTCTTTTACGTGAGCTGACTGAGCCTCAAACTTTGCCGTTAGAGCGTTAAATTCTTGGCTCCTCTTGTCCAGACATTGTCTTGCCCCCTTCAGCAGCGTTGAGAGCTGCCAGTACAAACAAAAAAGAAGAGTCAGTTCAGCAGTTTCAGTTAGTTCGAAGACAACATCAAGTAACAATTTTTGACCACATACCACGAATGTATGCTCAAGGTACTCATCCTCGAGCTGCTGCGAGTTTGTCCCAGCCATACGACAGTATTTATGCTCCAACTCTTTCATCTTGCCCGTAGCATGAGGGTTAGTTTGGTGATTGCCCTCCTCTAAATGCCATTTTCTCTTCAACGAACTCTTCTCAGCCTCCCAAAGAACGAACACGCTCACTTTTGGTTTTTCCTCCACACCACCACTAACAGGCTTTGCGATCTCTTATTCTGTGAGCACAACCCCAACAGTTGAGGTACTCTGTTGCGCTGGTTTTCAGACCTTATGAGTAATTTATTTGGTAGTCTGAGGTGTAGGAAGTGGAGGATTAAGCACATCAGCAACGGTCTTCACAGTTTTCCCCTCGGCCATATCTTATTTTTTTGAGCTCGCTGAACTTTGGGTGCTCCCGAATCTACCCTTTTGTGTCTTTGGATGCCCAATTCACTAAGTACCTCTGCTAGCTTATCCTGATTTTGAGCAACACAATCAAACAGGCTGGTCTTATTTGGGGTAGCCAACGGTTTGGGTTATGCACATAAATGGAACAACACATTATACGACAGTACGAAGACATGTTTATAGGCAATTTATAGATTGGTCAACATTACTTACTCGGATTATAATATCTATGATTTAGTTCAAGCATCGGTTCATCTGGAACCCGCATACAGTTTCCCTCTACCCACACAAGGTGGTTGTTTCATGGTCTACCAACAAATTCAAAGTTAAAGAATTTTGGCCTCGCTGAATTACTATACAGGTAACCACTACTTCGACCTTCATATACTTCCACTTATAAAACTTTAATACATCTCAGTTGCGAACTGCTTCGCAGTCCCTTCCTTTCTCTATTTTTATTCAATGCCTCATATACCCTCATCATCTCATAAACATTCTCATTCAACTGGGCAAGGCAACACTGTAACACATTCATAACCCCTTTCTGAAAGTAGGTCAGCGGAATTCTAAGGCCGTATACGACCTGATTCAAGAAACACAAAGATCCTCCCCTCAGGCCTGATAACCCAAGCCCATTGTAATACGAGAGGTTAACCCCCTCACTAATACCTCTACCATTCTTCCACTTTTCCAAACATGGAACTTGATAGTACATTGCTTCTTCCCTTTTTCTGGAGACATAGGCTCTGAACCAGAGACCTTGGTCCTCCACGTAACCCCCCCCATTCTCCCTACAATTTCTTTTTATTTTTCAAGTACTTTTTCCCTTCATCTACCCCCTCTGGGTATATGACAAGGACCATCTCTTTTTCTTTTTTGTCCTCCTTCTCTTTCACACCCCCAGATCTATTGGGCCCCACCACCTCTATAGTCGTCCCCACACTATTAATAGTTTCCTCCATAACACTGCACTCGTTCCTCCTCCCTGAAGATGACGTATTCTCAGAACTGGACGAGACTACAAATTTACTAGTAGGAATACTAGGCTTAAAACGCATACTGAACCTACAGATATAGAGACATATTTTATCATTATCGCTACACTGCAAACAGTAAAACATACCCACCTTCTACTCAGTCAACACGTCTATTTTCTTAATTCCCATAACAAAACAACAAAAAATATATCATTTTAAAATTCCATCTTCTTCTCAAACATAAATATTTTCTCTCTCTACAGGCGACATACACATACAACACAACCTACACTACATGCATCTCTTAATGAATTGTCAAAATTTCCAAAAACCCCCATATATTCAAAACACTTATACAAATTACTAAATCATACAAATTACCAAATCATAGGTTACTCACAAATCAAACAATAGAGTTTTACATTACCAACCTGTACTTGCAGAACAACAATCATCTGCTTTGCTCGGACGTCTTTTTTAAAACGAGCGATCCCGTCGTCTTTCCGACAATTTCCTATCATTTGATGAAGATCTCGTTCCCAAATCACACTCAACACTCAAACGTCTCATCTCTTTGACAATAAGATTTACACCACTTTTTTCTCTCTCTACAACTGTAGATAATTTATGAGGGAGAGAGAGTCGAGTTTTTATACTCTCCCTTGGTTTATGAAACGACAGCTCTTTTTGATACGCATCAGGCATCCCTACTGTTACCATAAGCACGTCTTTTCATTTTAAAACTTCATCATGACTTATGTAATAACTTCTACTATCATCACGTCTATCCCTATTGTCTACCATTCAAAGTTCTACACCTTTTTCTTAACTCAATACAGAACGACCAATCAACTTACTTTTATACTCTACCAAAATCGTGCAATATTCCTAAAATAGCTCAACTTTCAAAATTTGAAGATATCAATACAATTGGTAAAATCCTACAACTGTCTCCTAATATATCCGTACACAAAGAGTAAAACATAATACTTTATTATTTCAATAAGATTGAGACATCACATACTTTATTCTTTTACAACCACACATGTTACAATTATTCAAACCCAGCCACAAAATACCACCACCAAAAAAGTGACTTTTAGCAAGGGATTTTGTCCATCACAGAAGACATATAGCGACGGTCTTAGTTCGTTAAATAGTTGATGCCAATGAAGGTGTCACTAAAAGCCTTCAGTCGGACAAAATCCGTTGCTGAAGTAGTATGCCTTAGTGAGGGACGTGTTTCATTGCTGTACAATACTCATTGGCGACAGAAATCATCTGACACCAGACTTTTAGTGACACCCTCAAAGGCGTCAGTCAAGGTTGGTCGTGTATATCTAATTTTATCGCCAACGCATATTGTTTTAGCGACGGATCTCAACATCCAGTTTTTGTGACGCTGATTTAGGGATGGATGTAATCCGTTGCAAATAATAATTATTATTCAAAAAATATATATAATACTTTTAAATAATATAAAAATATATTTCCCGCGCTATAAAATATATATTTTGCCACTAAAGCAGGTCACATTCATGAAGCAAAAAGAGTTGCAAATAATAGTGTATAAGTTCTTAAATTCATATCACAAACAACATCACAACTTTTCCCCACATAATAAACAAAATTACATAGAGATCTGGGAACATAACAAAAATATACTTAGTGATTATATTTGCATAGAAAAATAGCATTACTTGTGGTGCTGATCTCTCCTATCCGGGACCTGCGGCTGTTACTCTTCCCAAGTATTATTTTGGCAATAGTCTTCAGTCTAGGCTATACTCTCCTTTTGCAGAAGTAGTATTGGGCATACATGAACTGGGATCTATGCATCCTATCTCCCACCTCCCTTATATGCTTTCTGCGCATTGTTTGACGATTTGGATTTGAACCACACGACTACACTCTCTATAGTCTGATGATCCCAACCAATAGACTGCCTCCCGTCAATTATCATGACCTGGTTGTACAAAAAATTCACATCTTTACAATCTATCATAATAAAAAGGTCTTCATGTGTAGTTTCTTTTGTTACCTGGATTGCCCAACAGATAGCCTTGACTTTTGCCTTTTATGCACAACATGCTTGAACACTTTTAGCGCCTGCCAAAATATAATATTTAGAACTATCAAGGACGTAAACCATGCCTACTTGGCTATATCCTATCCAGCAACTGTCGTAAGTAAATATAACATGAGCTAAAGTATCAGTATGAGAGTGACATACATACTACAGCTTGAGCCAGCAGTGGTACCTTCATGATCATATTCATGTGTGAGTAATGTAAAATAATCAAAACCACAACAATATTTTCAAATTACTCAATAAATATTAATAAGAATAATAACTTATTAAGAATAAAATGTATGGTACCTTCATGATCTTATTCGTAGTTTGAGCCAGCAGTGGCTTCGACCCAGGAAACCAGTTACCAAACGCAGCATGCAAGTTGTACGCCAGATCGATCCCAATCATTACCTCTGAATCGCCCAAAAGACAACAACACATAACATGTGTAAGAAATAAGAATGGATTCCTATTCCTCTGAACTTGCACAAACACGAAAGAATGAATTTGCATTCATCTGAACTTGCACAAACACAAATACAAATTGAAGCGTAAATGATCTTATGTTATTGGATCATAAAGCAACAATAACAGACTAAGTTGTTAACTGCATAAAGGTGTCTCGATTCTATAGCTAAAGGAGAAGTTACCTTCATCCACTGATCATATGTGAGAATGCCATATGTGATGTACCCTAGTAATGATCGTCTTGTCAGGCTTCAGTAACATTTTCGCCTTCTCATTGTTCACATGGAGTGCCCGCAAGATCAATATCAATCGGGAAAATGTTATGTAAGAAGAGATGCTCTTTAACCAATCATCATAAAGGTTGAAGAGAAGCATCTGTGGCTCTGTAGCCTTCAGTATCAAATCATCAAACTTCTCAATCTTTAAACAAGCCTCCTGGAACGGTAACTGGAGCTTACTTCCTTTGATGACTATATTGGGGAAATCAAGTAAGTGAACCTCTAAAGGATCAAGCATTACCTTACGAGTAACAATAATTTGTTTCGACTGTTCTTCGACTGGCAAGAAACGCACCAGTGCAGCTACTTCTTCAGCAGTTTTCCACTTAGCAAGTTGACCAAGACATTTTTGGCCCGCCCCCACACTAGCGTGAATGATCTACAAACAAATTAGGATTTATCCTCAGATCACGGAAGGTAAAAATATAAAGCGAAAAAAATAAGCTAATACTCACAACTTATAATTAAAAAAAGACCTTTAGAAACATCTACCCTGTTCTGGGGTTGAAGATAAAGATGGCACCACAAATGGGCTTTGTTGTGAGATTTCCATCGAAGGTCTTGTGGATCGTAACACGATAAAAATTTGTGTCATCAACGAACCATATTATTTGATTGCTAAAGATCTCCCCATAGCTCTGAGATGAAAGATACGGCTTCGTCGGCTCAGAAGAATATAATTGCGGACCTTTTCTTATACGCTCCCTCATAACATATAAAGCTGGATTTGGCTACACCCAGACAAGTACAAGATATCAAATCTTTTTGTTTCCTTTACAGGATATTTCTTGATATACAATTTATTTGGAATCACTCCATTACATTTTGTCGTCATTTTGAATTACCCTATGCATGTAAGGGATTTTATCAGGTTTACGTAAAAATGGAAGAACAACTCTTCTTACAGAACATGTGTGAGTAATGCAAAACAATCAAAACCACAACAATATTTTTAAATTACTTGATAAATATTAATAAGAATAATAATTTATTAAGAATAAAAGGTATGATACCTTTATGATTTTATTCATAGCTTGAGCCAACAGTAGCTTCGACCCAGGAAACCAGTTACCAAACGTAGCATGCAAGTTGTACGCCAGATCGATCCCAATCATTACCCCTGAATCACCCAAATGAAAATCAATGAAACACCGAACAAAATACAAAGCCTAAAGTAAATGTGACTACAAGAAGACACACCTGCTGGAGATGGGTAAATGGACATGTTGTCCGTTGTATATATACTCCAGAAATTGTGCCCTAGTATAACGCTCAATATCATGAGAATCGTAGTCGCCCCATCGGAGCTACACATCGATCCAGTACTTGTTACTCATTTTCTGGTCAAACACATCCTTTGATTTAGTTACAAGGGTAGGTTTAGACATAGTCCATCTATGGGCAACAAAGAGAAGAATGTCGGCACACGAGCTGTTCATTTTGTAACTCTTCCTAGGATGTATTATTTCTTTCTGCACAGTTTCAATTCCCATCAATATTAAAGCATACAACATGTCCAATTATAACTCATTACTCCAAGAAAATATAGGAAAGGCGCACCAGTCTATGACGAACCACAATCATGTTGTCTCTGCTTACACACGCCGGTGAGATATATTTTTCTCGATTAACACTATTACGTTCACTTGCAGCCTACATTACAAAACATATTAGTAAGTATATTATAAAAAAGATTAAATGTTTGTATTTATATTAGACAAACCTGGAAGGCGGCGCTATTACAATAATGGACAAAGCGATGCCAATCATCAATAGGAACAAATTTAGGGATCCATGCTTTTGCGAGTGTGGGATTTTTCCTCTTCACGCTTTTTGTGTACTTGTCGCTCTTAAAATTCTTCCAAAATGCCACAATTTTGTCCCTCAAATACATCTCAGAAAGATGCGGAAAATAAAACCCCTCCTGCACATTGTTTTAATCATAATGACATTAACAAATAACTATTAAAGGGTTGAACTACAACACAAAATTTAATCCATAGATAGTTTGTATTACCTCTAAACTTTTCATTACATTTTTTATGTCTTCTTCAGGAACGTCGATTATCTTTGAACAGATGATTGGGATATGGATATAGGTTAAAATAAAATGCTAAGAGTTGTGATAAATTTATGATGATTTTCATCACCTATATTTGGCTGCCCCAACTGATTTGCACTCACAGATCTTTTTTTGCCATTAGCTAACTTAGGTGCCCCCCGGGAAGGACCCCTTTTCTTACCCACGACTGATGTAGTGGAATATGTAGCTCCTAAATTAAGAACGAAAGGAAGAATTATAAGCTAGTAACTTACAAACCAAGTTCATTGCATATAATGAACATTAATAGTACTAAGAAATTAAAGTTTTACAACCTTGACCCCCCGGCGACCATTGTATCATTCTCGTGCGTGCTTTGAGTGTCCATCAAGTTATGAAAAATCTACGGGTATATAACAGATAAAAAAAAATGTAAACGTACTTGTGCCAAACCCCACCAAACTAAAACTATATCTCATAAATCAATATGAACTCACGGGACATCTACTAGTTCTACCCTACTTTAATCAAAATGGGAAAATACCAATAAAGGGATACAAGATTAAAACTTTACACACCCAAAATCTACATTAACTTCAAGATCACCTACACAGAGCTATACACCAATTAAAGGGGAAATTAGGCTGAAGTGGAACCATGCCCCAGTAAAAAAATGCCAAAAACCATAGAACTAATTCAATTAACAAAAGAAATTAAAATCCAAGAGAGTAAGAAATTAAAAACCAGTAATTCAGGAGAAACAAGGAAAGGAATAAAATAGATATTAATAAATTCACTTACATGTGATCGTTTTCACTTCAAAGAACCCTTTTTGTTCCTCTCCGTCGTATCGTTCCACCACTTCAATCACCCAAAATAGAATCTGATTACGAGTAAAGTTAAAAAAATAGAAATCAGATTGCTAAAATAGCTGAAAAATTAGGTTACAGGCCGTGAGAGAGAGGGGAAATTTTGCCACCAACCTGAAACTGAAAAAAAGGGATAACTATGAGAGATAAAGTGTTGGAATTTATCGATATTTAGCGCCAAACTAAGGCGGGAAAGAGATCGTGACTTCATCGAGCTGATTGGAGAGAGAGGATTAGTAGGAGACGTGAGAGAAAAAGAGATGGTGAACTGAAAGGTGAAAGAGGGATGCGAAAGAAATCATGATTTTATCTTTTGAAAAGGTGACAAGTGGCAATTACGATGGACTGCCGTCTAATAAACTAAAATAACATATTATTTGTGACGTATCCTGTCTGTCCTTGTTTGGCCAGGAAATACTAATTTTAAAAAAAAATTAAAAAAAAATATAGCGACACAAGGTTTAAGTTTGACGACAGGACAATACTGTCGTTAATTGGTGACAGATTCATATCATCGCTAATTGTTAAGTTGTTTTGTCGCTGAAAGCCATTTTTTTGGTAGTGTACTCTAATCACAGATTACTTCTAACGAGCTTTTAGAAGTCGAGCTTACCGAGCTCCCCAGTTACATCTAAAGCAACCCCGATGGTTCGGTTCCCCATACAGAATTATCTCTCTATTTGCTGCCCTTGCATCCTCTTTCATGATCTTATCACATGCGAGCTGTCGAACAGTCAGTTCTCGCACCCTGGGATCTAATAGAGACCCAAAAAAAAAATGTTGCACCAAACAAAGCGATCATGTTCCACACGCCTGCCTTCATCATCTAGCCCAACAAGATTCAATGGCCATTCTGGAAGTAAGACATCATAAGGCAATTGACGAAAATAACGCTCATAAAATTTGACAACCTTGATATGAAAATGACCGTCTACTACATATTAAGCACGCCGCGCATACTGAGAGCGAGTCCTTACCATGGTTAGTCACACTACCTCCAGAGAACGATTATCCCCGCAGAAGATACAACTCATACCTGCCGCGATTCCCGATTTTATAGCCACCAGAAAGATTTGTGAAGATATTACCCCACTGATTCAGCAAAATAGTATATTATCCGAGCAATATTCGCGAAACGACAAAAGATCAACATCAATTACAGAAATATTATGATAGCTCTTTGTTTCCATATCATAACGTATCTCTTCAGATTTTATACGAACACATATCAAAATGGCAACAAACAAGACGACAACCAATCCAGCAGTTACACACACAGGTACACATCAACCCTGTCTCACAGTTCACATAAATCTGACATCTAATTTGCATAAATAGCTCGACTTCCTCTATACCGGTATTCCCAACAAGTCGTTCTTCTCATTACATTCTCGGCCTCCTCTAAATTTTACCTCAACTCTCACTACCATTTTCCCTTCATACCCATGATACCTAAGCATTTATGTTACCAACGCCTATGTTACAAACAGAAAGTGAAACAAACAAGCTCGAGATAAAGTATCATCATAACAGAACACAAATATTTCATTCAATCTGAAAGTTTCTTTTACAAAATACTTTACAGAAGAGTATAGAGATTTTGCAGATTACTTCAATTTACATCAAGTATCAGGTTGACATTTGTCTTGGCACGCAGAGTCAATAGAAGAGGTAGATTTTAAACTTTAATCCCATGTTGCAAGACTCAGGGAAGTTTGAACTAGAAATCAGAGATGAAAAATCTTCTTCATGGCCAAAGAGCTATGGTCCATGGAAGAAAATGATCCTATGCGTCCTCCTCACCTCATCGCATGCTAGAGATAGTCAGAATGCCTCATTTCTTCAACAAGACCCACTCATTAGCAGGGTATCGACGAGACTCCCTCGGCCAAACCCCTGCCGCTTCATCTTCAGCTGTAACAGCTTCCTCCGCCAGCAACCGAAGACCGTTACGACGTTCCGCCTCAGATGTTAACAGGTAATGGAAACGTACCATTTGGAAGTGGTCATCCCCTACCTCCATCACTTCTTCATTTGACATATGATGAAAATTGGGAGAAACAGGAATTGGAGTAGGTAGATATAACGGTTGGTAACCGAAGTACCTGATACTCAATTCCTCCATCTTCATTCGAATCCTAGACTTTCGGGCCTGAGTCTTAGTCTTCACCATTTTTACCACAGTAAACAAAGAAGGCAGAGATCAGAGACAAAAGTTTGATCCTACCACTCAACTCAGAGTGCCTTTTTATACTCGGATCATCATTCAAAGTAGATTCTCTAAATTCCCAATGTCAAAAAAATTCCCCATTCAAGAGTATTTGACTACAGTAATTGGTTCTAAGAAACCCAACGGATACCAACAAAATTCATGAATATACATTGGAAATAAATCTCAGATATTAACTACAACATTTAATGATACTTCTCAACCAACACAACTCGCCTACAACGCTTCTCGTACTATTGGCTGAGAGGGGGCGGTTGTAGTAGCTTATTCCGTATCTCGAGCTCATGCCTCATCTTCGAACTACATACGAACTTTCGACCTCAACAATAGAGTACGTGGCACAATCAGAAATAAGACAACTACGTCAGGAACATATACAACACGAGTTTCCCATCCAATACCACTCATCCCTGACGACACTCATACTATTGGTTGAGAGCCGTCTTGTAATAACTTATTTCGTTTCTCGGACTCAAGCTTCGTCCTCGATCTCATCAGCATACATGAAGTACTACTAAAGACATGACCAACTTTCCTCAGTTTGAGACATCACTTTCGGCCTCTACACCAACAGTTTGATCTGTGCAAAGCGTACAGTCAACAATAGAATCGTTGTACAACAACAAAGATCGGAACGTTACATAATCTGGTCAAAGAATATCTCACACACACTTTGTAACGTTCATCATTAAGGGACTTTATGGTCGTCAAACAGTTACATTTGAGGACCTATAAAGAGACCAGGAGAACTGCAGATGGAAGGAGAACATTCGATACAGAAAAGTTCTTACTCCACATTCTCAGAATACTCATTGTAATTGATTAGCAATCTCAATAAGATCACCATCACTTTCTTAAAATTCTCAAGAGAGGTTGTGGTTTTTAACCTATTCAAAGGTTTTCCACGCTAAATCATCTTGTTGTTTGTTATCTATTGTGCTTGAACGTTCTAAGTATATATGGTGTAAAAGCTAAGTTCGAATCTCAAAATTAGGCTATTACAGTATGGATGATTGATTATGAGAAAACTCAATTTAATGATTAAAAAAAAGAGGGGGTCTCCGGAGAGAAAGTTGAGTGTAATTTCCCTCCGGTATTGGACCAAATATGCACCCCGAATTTTCCCAATGGGAGAAAGTTTTTGTTTTTTTGTTTTTTGCAAGGCAAGCCCGTTTTATATAGGATCCGTAACCCTGAGTTTCAAACCCTATGAGGTTTCAAACCCACGACATCTCTCTAGGTGGAGAACTACAACCACCATTGGGCCAAGAGCCCAATGCAAAGAAGAAGTTATGAAAAGCATATTCGTTTATCCTACATCCATCAAATTTCACTTTCGCGTTTAGATAAATCTTCTTAAAAACACATTTCCCCAACAATTTTAGTTAATTGTGCCAAAAAAAACTCCTTTGAATTCGAACCAAAACCAATTTATTTTGCCATGAAATTCACAATATTTCCTTTTCATCCAAAAAATCCCTAATTAGCTCACAAAAATGGTGGGCCCCACTGAAAGTCGACCACTTGAGCAAAAGAAAGGATCAGCCCCAAGCCCCCAACCAACACAAGTGGCTCACACTCACTCTCCAAAATTTATAACGGCCATAATATATCAAACCACAAAATGACATAACACCCCCAGTATATCCCCCACATATAAACTAAAAGCCAAGGGCAATACCGGCGTTCACTCCTCAATTAAACTCACAAGAACCACCCATATTTAATTTCGACACTCTCACTCTGCAACAACAAAACCACCACCACCATCGTCCGAAGAAGCTTTAATGGCGCTTCAGATATCGTTATCGACCCCATCGATGCACTCTCGGTCTCTGACAACCCAGTTAGTTACAGTATCGGATCATCTGCGATGCATTGGTGGTGGAGATCGATTGTTATCGAGAGTTTCGGGGAGTGTTACGAAGAGTTTGGGGAGGAGAGGGGTTAGGGTTTGTGTGAGGTCGAGTTTGGAAATGGCGGGACCTGTTGTTGGACAAGTGACGGAGGTGAACAAGGATACGTTTTGGCCACTTGTTGAAGCTGCCGGTGATAAGGTTGTTGTGCTTGATATGTACACACAATGGTATGTCTCTCTCTTAAATTTTCAATTATTGTGTTTAGAAGAGTTCATTTTTTGGATAAATTAGCACTATGGTATGTGAGAACATAAGTGTGGAGAGAAATTGAGGTTAATTTTGCATTTAGCGTCGAAAATTAGTTGATATTGGAATAAAGAATGGGAATTTGTCATTTTGACACCCCAAAACATAGTGTGTTATGCTCATCTTCGCCATTTGTAAGTTACATTTAAGTTATTGTTTGTTTGGGCCAGGAGGCAACAACACTGCAATTTTTTTGCACAAACATGTTTATAGTTTTGTGCTCTTTTATCCTTGAATGTCATCTTATTAGATAGTAGTAAAGTCAAAGAGGAAAAGTACTAAGACTTCAGGGGAGGAGGTTCTTGCTGTCTCCGCCCCTTTCCTTAGAACCAATAGGAGTAGGCTGCAACATGGAAGTGTCACGCAACACTATTCCTACCCATGCCTCCAGCAACTAAACGCATGTAGACATCACCCATGCTATGACGTGTGTTGTTTGGAAGCATATATTGCACTAGTACATGTCCTGCTGATTCTGTTGCATGGGGTTTATTTCTGTACATTTGCCAATTGATGGGCGTTAGACCCTGCTGACCCTGGGGGACCAAGGCCTCATTCCAGGAACCTGCCTAGCTACCGATATCCAAATCCACGATCATAGCACTGGGAACTAGAAGCTTCTTCTGCATTCTAAAAAATGACAAGTCCAGAAAACTTTACATATCCATCCCTCGTCACAATATACATTTATATGAGGTCCATATTCTCTTTATCCTGATGCATTTGGCTTTGGAGGAGTGAAATTCAGTAAATTCATAGTACATTGCCCTTGCCACATCTTAACTGATTAGACCTTCACGATTATGAACAACCTAGAGTATTGTTCAAAGTTGAATACCTCATTAGTGCAGGAGCACAACCATGTTTTACGTGAACTTCAATATTCCGTGCCTTGGCTTGCAGGTTTTCTTTTAATTTGTAGATTTCTATTATTTCCTGCATATTTTAAGCAATGATATTGCTTTAACACATGTTTTATGGGCTTTCTCTGGTTTGAGGCTCTGTTTTTATCTTGTTCAGGTGTGGTCCTTGTAAAGTGATTTCTCCAAAATATAAAGAGCTATCTGAGAAGTATCTCGATGTTGTGTTTATGAAGCTTGATTGCAACCAAGATAACAGGGTATGGATCTGTAGCTCTCTCTCTCTCTCTCTCTCTCTCATTTGCTAATTTGTGCATTTTTTTTCAGCCATTAGCCAAGGAACTAGGAATAAAGGTTGTCCCTACCTTCAAGATCCTCAAGGATGGTAAGGTTGTAAAAGAAGTGACAGGAGCCAAATTAGAAAATCTAGTTTTAGCAATTGATACTGTAAAGTCCAGTTAAATATTATCTCCTCTTTTTCTTGTATCAAGTGTTCATAAGGAACAAATACAAAATTGTAAAATGTTATTTGTATTTAGCAATGATCTTTAGGGTTTGGTTTCACAATCCCAATGAGTAGCTTAATTTGTTCTACGTTGGCTGCATTTCGTTAAATATTTATGAAGGGAATATTGTGATCAAGAAAAGAATAATGTTTTCTTAAGGTGTCAATATGCTTTAAAAAGGGGTGCAAAGCAATATGCCATGATTGGCCGCGAAATATTCCTATATTGAAATTTTCGACCCTTCTCAAAGACTGTTTGTTTCACAATGAGTGTGGTTTATAGTTTAAGGGGTTTAAGGATTTGGTTTTGATCTAATTAAGGCTCCGCTTGGTATCCCGTTTATAGCTCCACGAATTATCGCTTATTTTCTTTAATTCAATGGTTAGCAATGGTTGGATCAAGAAAAATAAACGGAAGTCTTTGATATGTAGAGGTATAAACGGGCATAAAAAAAAACAAAAAACAGAGAGAAAGCAAGCAAGGATAGAATATTTGACTGTTTACACAAGGAAGACAAATCTCTCTCTCTCTCTCTCTCTCTCTCTCTACTATCACCCCTATCATTCCACCATGTTTCCTAATCTTTAAAATTATGGTTATGCTTTGCGACAATAATTTGAGAATAATATATTGTTAAGGAGCTGTGTTAGATCTTCTTGAATTAGTGGAGCTCGCCGAAGCGTTTTGATGTTTTGTTGTCTCGATAATGTTGGTCTTGCAGTTGCAGTTGCAGTGTCCAATATTTCTACATCATAGACATTTTTTTTTATGACTATGAATTTCATGAATTTCCTATTATCATCTTTCCTGCATAAAATGACTAAAGGAAGTGTTTTCATATTAATTTCAAGTATACAAATGCATATACACCATTAAATACATCTATTACCACTCTGGCACTCGTATACAATAAACCTAAATATGGTTATCCTCTCATTTGCTCTCTGTGTGTGGGCTTTTCTTCTCCTCCTCTTTCCAACTCTCTCGTTTCTATGTTGGCTACGTAGTATCTGTCGTTACAGTTTAACCACCATTACCACGAGAAAACTTGGGTAGCTTATCAGTAGAAGAACAAGAATATGACCTTTCAGGTGTATTGGAGTTTTGAGGAAGATGTGTTATATTCATTTACTAAATGGATTCAATGGCAAATCAATGAACATGATGTCTTGAAGTGTTTGGTTTTAGTAATGGCAACACAATGAAAGCGAAAAAAAGCCTCAATGTATCTTTTGTATTTGGTACTAATTTTATCATTCTAAATCAACTATCGCCCGATTCAATAGGTGTTAGACAAAATATGATCTAATTAAGGAAACAACAAACAAAGAAAGAGAAAAAAATAAAGAAGGGAATAAGAAAGGGTAACTCTTTGTCTTTTTCTTTCTTATTAACGGCTTCTCTGATTATTAGCGGAAGACATTTATTTACATAGTCGTCGTCATCGTTGACAAAATTTCCAGCCTTGGAACTGGTTTCTTTACCACTGTTTGATAGACTTATTCCTGCTCTGGACAAACTTCTACGGAAAACTGAATTGAAAATGGTAATTCAATCTAAAAGTGCTAAATATTTATAAAACTACCAAAGCGGGTGTGAAAATTGGTGCCAGACACGTTAGATGATGTACACTCCCCGAATTTGGTTGTGTATTGGACCTATTGGTTATGTAAGTGTGCCTCGGGCAAATACAATAAACTGTAATCAGAAGCTATCAGGACATAATATTTTACCACCAATAGGGAAGAAGCAGCTCCACCATAGACCTAATTTGCAGGAAAATTACCATGTAAAAGATGAAACTATCCATGGAATCACGTTTGTAACCGGTATATCCACAAGGGCTTAACCGCATAAATGTCTGAATTTCATACTTGCCAGTGCCAGTATTTTTCAGACTAAATGCTACCAAGCAGAAGCTGCAAAATAAAAACTGAAGATGGAAATGGAAGTATGATCTATTGCAGTCTCTAAAACTTAAATAACAATGCTTACTTTCCAGTAAATGTTAGAATATAATTACATGTGGTTAACTATGCAGTGGACAAAAGTGCATCTATATTCAGCTTTACGAAAAATAATCGGGTTATACTTTAGGTATGAAGTGATGAGGTAACCTTGCGTGAGCAGCAAACATGCTTTCCTGTGTTTTATTTCATCGTCAAAGAATCATGCGGGAATCCTTGCATTAAATGAATTTGACGGCTTTTTTTAATCTAAAATACAGTAGTTGTTACTCCCCTTCCGGTGTTTGTAGCGAGCCTGCTCTACTCTGTTTGAACGAATTCCTGCACTAACATAACAGATATTGTGACTATGGATGCATATGTAGAACCTTACATTTATAAGTTGGTTTCCACAGAAACAAGTACTTCAATGTAAGTTGAATTAACATTGCAGTATTTTTTGCCAATGTATTCGGCACATAAGAATTTGGAACGTTTGATTTATCAACTACGAATATAAGATGTTACTTATTCATTTATTCGTTCATTCGTCCATTTGTATAGGGAAGCCAAGTTCTCAAAAAAGGAAAATATTATAAATTAAGTGCCAGTTCAATAGCACTGGGAAGTAAGCTCTACATTCAATAAAGAAAACGTCAGTAACTAATGATCTGTCGAAGTTGTAGTCGTAGTCTTAGTCGTAGTTAGATTTCTGGCTGAGATTGTCTAGATCTGAAGTTATTTGTTAATCTTCATTAAAGCTATGACCAACTCGTACATTATTGTTGTTTAATTTTAAGCTTCTATTTTTCTTTATGAAACATGTATGATGTATCCAGTAGGGAACTGTCCCTCGAGCTCTGCCAAACTCGAACTAACTCAATACCAGTCTCACACATTATCTACGTGATTTGCACAATCAGCAATGATACCTGGACTACGAACTGATGAAGAACGTGAATCAAACACTACAGATAAAAGAAGAACAAGTAAAAAATGCATGTCTCCCACGAACTAGCAGTTACAAGTCCAACTACCACTTAACCGCATTCTCAGGAAAACGTGCTCATACACGATAACGAACTGAGAGTGAGATCTATAAAAATGATGAGTTCCAGAGGAGAAGGGACCGGAAATGGTATACTTAAAGACCAAGTTTTTCTAGCTCAAGAAATCACAAAACAGGCAAATCTCAGAAAGATAATTTATTACCCAAACCGATTCTCCCCAAGATGAATGTCCGGATCTCATCAATTTTTCCCATTCTGGCAAAATACAAGTTCTATCGTGTATCTCAACCACTGGAACCAATTGAAGGTAGGCCATACTGCATGCATTACAATGTAACTCATCATAAAACTGACAACTGCTATGCTTTACAGATGTTGCTGGAATATATTTTCAAGGACGGGAGAATGCATGAGTACATTATCGACCTGGAAGAATACAAGAATAGAAGCTACAAAACACAAGTCGAAATAATCCAAGTCGAAGATCATTACAAGGAAAAACACTTATACTATATGTACCATAACAACATGATCGAGATCCATCAAATTAACAGCTCTACTAGATTCAAGAGAAAAAGATTAACGAAATGTTGCGATCTCACCGCTCAGAATAAAGAAGCTAAACTCCTTCATGAATCAAGCAACAAACAAACATGAATTTCTTTTGAGGATTACGATATCAGTCACTTGAAGTTTCCTCATTATGACACTTTGGTCATTATGTTTAAAATAAAAAAAATTCATCATGCATACTATGATGATTGATATTGGTAGCGGTATCGAAATTCTCTTTTAAAGCACAATCGAACAAATAGGATTAGCTGATCAAGTTATACCAAACGATATCGATATCAGTGGGTTTAATGGCTCTAAAGAAGAACAAGTAGGCAAGATCATCATACCCATTACCGCTGGACCCACCACTATCGATGTTGTTTTCTACATCATCAACGCCAAATCTCGTTACTTAGGGATTATCGGCCGCTGTTGGATTCACAATATAGAAGCAATCGCTTCCACATACCATCAAACACTTCGCTTCAAGCACACTGACGACATCTATAAAATTAAAGGCAGTCAAAAGCTCTCACGAGCTTGCAAATATACCGTCTCTTCCATACTCGACACCGCTGACAGATTCGCTGCATAGAAATTACATAAAGCTGGTCACATCGATGACCAACCTTTAACAGAAGAACATACAAAATACATATTCATCAATAGACCTAGCTGAGGTACTTATATTGGTACCAAGCTAGTTCTATACGAGAAGGAGGCCCTCGCTCATTTTTTACAAATGAACCAAGACGTCTTCACTTAAACTTTCAAGGAAATGCCAGAAGTCGACCCAGCCAAGACATGTCACAAATTGAGCATCAACAACAGCGCTGCAGCAGTCAAGCAAAAACAAAGAAGATTATCACCTCGTCTGCGAGATGAAGTCAACAATAAAATCGATAAATTGATCGAAATTGGATTCATTCGAGAAGCTAAGTACCCAGATTAGACCTTCAACATTGTCGCAGTTCCAAAGAAGAATGGGAAGGTTCGAGTTTGCGTGGATTTCACATATCTAAATAAACACACTCCAAAGGACAACTTTCCTCTTCCACTTATTCATCTATCGATTCAACGGCAGGACACAAACTCTTATCCATGATGGATGTTGCTTCCGGATACAACCAGATCTCGCTTCTAGACGACGATCAGGAAAATACCACTTTTATCACTGAAAGAGGACTCTACTGTTACCGAGTCATGTCTTTCGAATTGAAGAATGCAGGAGCACATATCAAAGGCTGATGACAACAATGTTCAAAGCACATTTGGGGCAAATCATTGAAGTATATATTGATGATTTTCTATGCAAAAGCTTACAAAAGAAGGATCATATCACAGATCTCGATATGGTCTTCCACATTTTATGCTCGTATAGGATCCGACTCAACTCTGATAAATATGAATTTGGAGTGCACTCAGGCAAATTTTTAGGACATCTTATCAGCAAAAAAGGGATTAAGGCCAACCCATATCAAATTTGCATTCTACTCAATATGCCGTCTCCAAAAACAAAAAAAGAAACACAAAAGCTCGCTGGCAAGATCACCGTTATCAATAGGTTTATCTCTAAGTCTTTAGATCGATGTCGATGGTTGTTCTTGTTACTTCGAGGATATACTACACGAGGAAAGATTCAGCCTAATGAAGAATTGATTGGATAGAAGAATGCGAAATAGCTTTTCAAGACCTCAAAACCTATATGGGGAAGTCTCCCGTAATGAACACCCTAATAGACAATGAAGAATTCATCATCTAACTCACCATTACAAAAAACTCTCTTAGCTCGGTTCTCATTCGACTTGAAGGAAAGGATCAAAAGCTGTTGTATCTCATCAACAAAACCCTCACTCCAGCAGAAACAAGATATTCCAAGATCGAACGACTCTTTCTAACCCTCGTTTATACTTTACAGAAGCTCAAACATTACTTCCAAGCTCATTTAGTTAAAGTTATGACGAACTACCCACTTTGGGATGTTCTGTCTAAGAAAGATAATTCGAGAAGAGTAGAACAGTGGTCTGTTTGGGAGAACATAATATCAAATTCGAACAACACTATTCCAAAAAGGGTCAAGCAGTTGCCAATTTTGTAACAGATTTCCCTATAGAAGATCCAGACTGGGAAGAACACGATCCTGATTTCACAGACAAACTCACATAATATCAACCTATCAAACCCTTTGATGAACGAGTTGAATGGGTTATGAGAAAGGGATACAGACTTCTTACAGATGGCTCAGCAGGACCCGTAGGGTTAGGTATCAGAATTGTATTGATTACTCCATCAAATGACAAGATCAATAAATCAATCTACTTGGATTTTGAGGTTTTGAATAACGTCACAGAGTACGAAGCCTTAATCCATGGCTCGATTTAGCACTAGAACTTGAGGTTCCTGAGCTATTAATCTATACATATTCATTACTAATAGTCCACCATTACTCTGAACAGTACAAGAAGAATGACAAAATGTTCGACTATGCAGTCCTCGTTGTTGAAAGGATGAGAAGATTCACAAAAGTGCTATCAACTATTTACCACGAGGAGAAAATAGATATGCCAATTCTTTGGCTTACTTAGGCGGGGTTTTGGGTACAAAAATACGATACCTCAAGATCGAAATAATCTCAACCCTTAATATTGATCTCCCCTTGGTATGCGTGTTCAACACTGGGGATGATGAAGAGGACAACAATTGGACAAAGCCTTTTATCGCCTATCTCAGCCTGAAAAATGAGTGTGATGGGCCCCTTCCAAAAGATTCAAAATAACGCAGATAATTGATCAAAAATTCAAAGCATTATACAGTTCAGAAAGGAATTTTATATAGAAGATTAGTGGCAAAGCCTTATCTTATGTGCCTCTCCAAGCAATAAGCAGATGAAATGCTTAAAGACTTAGATGAAGGGACTTGTGGCTCCCATGCCGCAGGTCGATTACTTGCAAATAGAGTAATTACCCAATGAGTATTTTGGCCAGGAATGCATAAACAAGCGGAAGAGTACTCATGAAGATGTGACGCATGTCAACGACATTGACACATGATACGAGCACCTGTACTCAAACTTCATACCAGTAAGGTATTTTGACCTTTTAAGAGATGGGTACTTAATTTAGTGGGCAAATTCCCCAATACTCCGGGTAACCAAAGGCTCTTACTGGTAGCAACAGATTACTATACAAAATGGGTATAAGCAGTTCCTATTTGTCGAACTCAAGAAGATGAAGTAATATCATTTATCTGAAAACATATTATTACACGGTTTGGATGACCCCACCTAATTCGGATTGATAACGGGCCACAGTTCATTGGAAAGAAAGTCGTAGCTTTTCTCAACAAACATAACATCATTCATCTATCCAATCCTTACTACCCCCAAGGAAATGGACATGCCAAAATCACCAACAAGACGATAGTAGATGGAATCAAGAAGAGACTCCAATCAAAAAAGAAAGGAAGTTGGATAAGGGAACTGCCACATGTCTTGTGGGCATACCATATTATGCCAAAACAATGTACTAGATGTTCCCCCTTCCTCCTTGCTATGGCACCGAAGCCGTCATCCCAACAGAATACCATCATCCAATCAAAGATCACGGGCTAGCAGATGAAGAGAATGAGTTCGAATTAGCTTGTAATATGAATTGGATCGATGAGACCCGAGCTCGAGCTATTGCCAACCTAGGTCGATATCATCATATGCTAGCCAACTCAAAAAATAGAAGAGTCTGAAGCCGTGAGTTCCAAATCGACAATCTAGTTCTTAGAGAGATCCCCAAGAACAGAAAAAAGTTACATGTGCAGAGAATTGGGAGGGTCCATTTTTAATCATTGGATGAACTGGCCTCGAATCATACTACCTCATGATAGAAAGAGGCGTCTGAATACCAAACCCTTGGAATACTAGGAGATTGAAACGATAATATCGTTACAACCCTAATTCCCAAGTACAAGATACCTTTATTCTCCTTCTTTACATTCCAAAAGTGAGATTCCAATCTCCAAAAGTGTGTATATTCTTCTTTACTAAATGAAAACTTTCAAGTTTTTTCCCATATTATTCTATACAGACATACATGTAGTATCTATTAAATCTCAAAGATTAAGGCAAAGGTAAAACTAGCTTTCAATCGAAACATCTATACAAATATCAACGATTAAAACAAAGATAATACCAGTTTTCAATCAATGATCTCTACTATCTCTAAAAACATAAGATAAAGCATAGGTAAAACTAGCTTTCATCTCTCTAAATGCCTGTAATACAGAACCAACAAGTCACTTATACAGTTTTTTCTTACGGAGGGCCAGCTGAACTTTCCCCTACCGTTGGAGGTCGTAAAGCAATAAAATCAGCCGCTCAAGCAGCTACAACACCTCTTTCTCACTTAACTTGGTCAGTAGTAATAGGACCTATATCAGTTGTCATTGAGTTCAGGCAATCCCCTCGATCTATTTTGGCCTTATAGATGCAACCTTTCATTATCAAACAGACATGCAAGGTATCTCTTTCGAACTTCAATCTCTTTACTTCTTCTACAAAATAGGCGATTACTGCCATTATCTCCCTCGAGTGCACCTCGTCCATAGAAATCCTGTATCGGTTCGAAATGACCAACTTAGCAAACTGCACCTTTAGTATTTTATGATGTTTATCCAAATGTGCGTAATGGGCATTTGCTCGCTTCAAACGTCCTTCTAAGTCCGACATAACATCAGTCAACTCCGACACCAATCCCATCGACCTTTCTTGATAAGCTCAATTTTTTTTAACTCCTCGAGCTCGCTACGTAGCGCCACCAACTCCACATCATTTACATCACGTCCCCCGGCACAAGCATTCTTCCACATCTCATATTTCCTCTTGATCGTTTCATTCAACTCTTTCTCTTTGAGGAGAGAAACCTCTAACATGTAATCACTTTCTCTAGCTCGTTCATTCGCTTTCCTTATGGCAGCTTGAACAACAACTAGATCTACCGCCAACTCTTTAATTCGAGCCTGGGTCTTTTTCACATCACCCTTCGCAGTCGCCACCTCGACCTCATTCTTTCTCTTCTTCGACCTCTCTTGTTGGTTTTTTCAAAAAATCCTTGGGCTTGGGCTCACCCTTGGGCTCACCTTTAAGATTTTTCTATGGGCTTGGGTTTGTTCTTGACTTGGTCTTTATTTTCAAAATGGCTAGTATTGAAGACATGATCTTTGGGCCTTTAAAACGCATGTACGTTATGGATAAAGCCGTTATATAACTTTAAAATGCATGTACGTTATGGATAAAGCTATTGCACAACTCCTCTATATATATCCATTGGAACACCACTTTTGAAGAAATAACGCAGAACTTCTTTCTTTCTGAGCACTATTCATCTCTCTCTCCCAATATGATATTACGGTTTACCTTGAGGTGCTACCATCGCTTACGTAGACTTCCCGGTGTGAAGCTACAATATACCTACTCATTGTATCCTGGGAGAGTAGTCGAGTTACGTCGAGATACTCTTTAAAAAGAGTGCGACCCACGCCTCGAGCGCTAATCATCTTGTTACTCATTCAGATCAATTACTGTCATAAAGCTTAATTATGTTGCGAAGTTCAAAGTTACTGTTGGTATTCGAAGTTACTGTTGGTATTCAAAGCTTAATTATACTTCGAGATACTAGTTTTATCCAATAACAATGAATTTTTGTAAGTTGGTTTTCAAGTAAAGATAATAAAATGCTAGAAAATATGAGTTTTATGAGTCAGAGTGAGAACCAATGCTTAGATTCTACTCCACCCTTTGTATCCGTGAGATAACATAAATAATTAGAGTAAATTAGGATTTCCCGTATCACATATCCTTGGTCAGGCATATGCAATACATCAAAAGATAAAAGAGATTTATGATTGGGAACTACACATAAACCACCTTATTCAACCATGGTCCAGTTGATAAGAGCGGGTTATGCTCTTTTCTCTATGTTCCAAACCATCTTGTAAAGGTCATACAAGATGGCTTCCTTAAATTCTTTACTTCCTCGAATTCAAGCTATAGTCAAGCTAGGATCGTAGGAAGAAGAATATTCATTAAAACGAAAGAAGAGAAAATAACTACTCTAGTTATACAATGCTATTCTATACTAAGGCTACATTGGGCGGAGCTTCCTCTAGCCTTGGCTAGGAAGATTAGCCACTCATCCCTTTGATCATTGCCATATTACTTTCTTAAAAGAAATTGATAATGGAAAGAGATAAAAAAGAACCTTTATTACTATAAACTTTGATATTACACTCCTCAAGATGATCTTACTTGGGTGGGATTCCTCTCCTATTTATAGAGTATAGGAAGGGTTTCAAAATAACACCATTAATATAAAATCTCCTAAACAATGCATAAAATCATGCATAAATATTACAACTCATGAAAATAATATCTATATTTAATTCTCTTCAATGGGCTTCCATGCATGGGCCTTTGGTTGACAACTTCAAATGAGAATTATTTTTGAAGTGCATCACCCTTGTTCTTCGCTAAAAATTGGAAAAATGTATGACTTGCTTATCATGTGACAGATTTCTATAAATACAAACAAAAGCACTATTAGTGTCAGATTTATTTAATGAATAACTAGGTAGATATAAATTTAGGAGTTGTACACGTAAATATTACGTGTCTATCAAATACCCCCGAACTTATATTTTGCCAGTCCTCGAGCAAAAGTAAACAAAAACTATTTTCGCATGTCACGCAGTTGCATTTAGCGTATGCAACAAGCCGTTAAACCCCTAGGTTCCCCTGGTGGACGAGTGTTGTCTCGTAAGGGTTTGCAGTGACTATACCCACAAAAGTCAATAATGACATTTTAAACAATTCTAATATACTAGAATACACATGACACATTTCCTATGAACTTATCCTTACATAGTTGTGACAAAAATATACCAATGAAAAAAATTCTTAAACTTGATATTCTCTAAAGTATACCAAAGAATATTTTAAGCTTATTCAAAACTAGAGGTACCCTCAAGATTAGAAAGAGATCCAAGTATTTTGCTTTAGCTATATTTAAGTGTACAGTAAAAATAGCTTTATCGCCTAATACGTTGTCTAGAATAATTTACTTAGTTTTTTTTTGTAGTCTAGTTCTTACTGGAATAAATTCAGCGGTCAGTTCGACAAGTGCCTTAGTCAATTCGTGTTTCTAGATTTTGTTTTGTAAGCCTTTTGTTTTGAGTACTTTATTTCTTAGTGAAGCCTCCGCAATAAGGAGTTTTTGGTCGACAATCCCTGCCAGTTGGCTAAGGTTGCCAGGGTGTGGTGCCCCATAATGACCTAGACTCGGGATTCTCACAAACAATATTTTCTTATGCTCCTTTCACATAGTTCATGATCAAACTCGAGATTGGTGATAATTTTTCATCTTTCAGTTCTTAATCATACGAGTAGCCTTGCAACGTGAAAGTTTTTAGAGTACATTTGGTTTATTTATTTATATTTTATTTTTCTTAGGAATGAACTTATTCTTAGGCAGTTATCTCCCTTGTAGCAAACTATTCCTAACATAAATGTTAAATTTTCCTTATACTGAGTAAAAATTTATTGAAGGTATTAATTACAAAACTACAGTAAAGTACACGTTTTCAAAATATGTTAAACTAACTTGAATTAGTCGTTAATAAAAAAATAGTACATCTAGCTTAAGATATTTCAAAATATTATAGTGTATACTTGGTACAATTTCAAAATTTAGGTTTTCCATAATATTTAGGTCAAGGTAAAATCAGTTTAAGTGTTTGGAAATTCTTCAAAAATATATCATAAATTGTTAAAGTGCCATTATTTCACTTTTCTTCAAAAAACATATGAATAAATGGTTTCCTACCCCCAAACTTAAATCAAGCATTGCCCTCAATGTTTGAGAACAAGAAAATAAATGGAAGAGGAAAACTAAAATTTCTCACCTGAATATGTCAAGGGTTGCCTCCCAAGAAGCGTTAAGTTTACCGTCTTCAGCCAGACGAATGTACCCCCATACTTAAATGATTTATAATGGTACTATAGGGGTACATAATATCAGCTCTGATATTCTGGATCATTTAGAAATGTTATCTCTTCATCAAAAGTGTAGAACTCTAAGTACGATTTTTATCGTTGGCCATTGACCTTAAAAATATTTACGTTCTTAAGATCCTCTACCTTACAGCTCTATGTGGATAAACAGTTTTAACTACAAAAGGGTCGTACCAACGAGAACGTAATTTCCCAGGAAATAAACGTAGCCGTGAATTGTAGAGTAACACTTTCTGATTAGGCTAAAAAGTTTTTCAAACAATTGACTTATCATAAAAAGCTTTAGTTCGTTCCTTGTAAATTTTTACAATTTTATAAGCCTCGCGACGAAGTTCGTCAAGTTCAGAAAGTTGAAGTTTTCTATATGATCCGGCTTTATCCATTTCAAAGTTGAAAGCCTTTGTAGCACAAAGAGCCTTGTGTTCCAATTCTGCAGGTAAGTGGCAAGCCTTCCCAAAGACAAGTCTATATGGTGACATACCAATCAGGGTTTTATAAGCTATTCGATATACCTAAAGGGCATCATCAAGACGTTCAGACCAATCTTTATGATCGGCTCGAACAATTTTTCCTAAAATTTTTTTGATCTCCCGATTGGATACTTCGACTTGACCACTTGTTTGTGGATGATAAGGTGTGGCAACTTTATGAGTGATAGAGTAAGTTTTCAAAAGATTTTGAAGACACGGTTACAAAAATGTTTACCACCTTCACTAATAATTCCCCGAGACATGCCAAAACGATTAAAAATGGTTTTTAAATTTTTTACCACGGGCTTATGGTCATTCGCTTGACATGGCACCACCTCAACCCATTTAGAAACATAATCGACTGCAACTAGAATGTAAATGTAACCACAAGAAGAAGGAAATGAGACCATAAAGTCAATTCCCCAAATATCAAATAGTTCAACAATAAGGATGTTGTTCATGGGCATCATTTTTTGATGAGAAATATTCCCGGCCCTCTGACACCTATTACATTCATAACAAAAGGTATGTGCGCCCCGAAAAAGGGTAGGCCAATAAAGACCAGATTCAAGAACTTTTGCCAAGGTTTTCTTGGTCCCAAAATGTCTTCCGCAAGCTAAGGTATGGCAAAATGTGAGTACACTATGAAACTCATCATTTGGGATCCATCTCCTAATTACTTGGTCGGAACAAAACTTATAAAGATAAAGATCGTCCCAACTAAAACGTCTAACCTCGTGCAAGAATTTGGTTCCATCTTGCTTTGACCAATTGACATGTAATCATTGGGTAACAAGATAATTGACAATATCGGCGTACTAAGGCAGTTGTGAGACAGCCATGAGCTTCTCATCAGGAAATGTCTCTAAGATAGGGAAAAAATCTTTAGCACCTTCAGTGAGAATTCGAGATTGATGATCCACAACCGTATTCTCAACACATTTCTTATCTCAAATTTTGATATCAAACTCTTGTAACAAAAGAATCCATCTGATTAACCAAGGCTTAACGTCTTTTTTAGATAGTAAATACTTTAAGGCTGCATGGTCGGTGTAAACAATGATTTTAGATCTAACAAGGTATGAATGAAATTTCTCTAAGGAAAACACAATGGCTAATAACTCCTTCTTCGTGGTAGAGTAATTTAACTGTGTGTCATTGAGTGTGCGACTAACATAGTAAATAACATGAGGTTTATTATTTACTATTTGACCTAAAACTACTCCAACAGCAAATCAGAAGCGTCGTACATGAGCTCGAAGGGAAGTTCCCAATTGGGAGGTTGGATGATAGGGTTTGAAGTTAATAAAAGTTCGAGCTTCTCAAAAGCTCATAAACATGCATTATCAAAGTTAAAATTAGTGTCTTTAGCAAGTAAATTGCACAAGGGCTGGGAAATTTTACTATAATCTTTGATGAACCGGCGATAAAACCCAACATGCCCCATAAATGATCGAATGGCCTTAATCGTCTAAGGTAGAGGTAAAGAAGAGATAATACTGATCTTGTCCTTATCAACTTCAATCCCTTTGTTGGAGATAATGTGTCCAAAAACTATCCCTTGTGTCACCATGAAGTGACACTTTTCCCAGTTTAATACCAAATTGGTTTGTGTACATCGTTCTAGCACGAGCTCTAAATGGTGTAAACATTCGTCAAAAGACGATCCAAACACTGAAAAGTTATCCATAAAGATTTCAAGAAACTTATCAACCATATCAAAAGATATACTCATCATACAACGTTGGAATGTAGCGGGTGCATTGCACAATCCAAATGGCATACGTCGATAAGCATACGTCCCATAGGGACATGTGAAAGTTGTCTTCTCCTGATCTTCTGGGGTAATAGAGATCTGATTGTATTCAGAATAACCGTCAAGAAAACAGTAATGAATTTTTCCGGCTAAGTGTTCAAGCATTTGATCATTGAAAGGAAGAGGAAAATGATATTTCCTTGTGACCGTGTTCAATTTCATGTAGTCGATACATACACACCATCCGGTGGTCATGCGGGTGGGGATTAGGTCATTATTCTCATTCTCAACTACAGTAATCCATGATTTCTTAGGTACAACCTGAATGGGGCTGACCCACTTACTATCTGAAATGGGGTATATGATACCCGAGTCTAAAAGTTTGAGAACTTCCTTCTTCACCACCTCCATCATGGTAGGATTCAACCGCCGCTGCATCTCGCAAGAATTTTTAGCACCTTCCTCGAAATTGATGCGATGCATGCAAACGGCCGGGCTAATCCCCTTCAAGTCTGCTATAGACCACCCAAGGGCTGATTTGTGTCTTCCAAGGATACCCAACAATCTACTTTCCTGTTCAACATTGAGGTTGGAAGCTATGATCACAGACAGAGTGTTAGAATCACCTAAGAAAGCATACTTCAAAGTCTTAGGTAATTGCTTGAGGTCTAACTTGGGTGCATTAACAATGGATGGAATAGGCAAAGTAGTGGACGGTTCTAGAGGTTCAACATGAGGTCTCCATTTGGACTTGTTAAAAATAGGTGTTGAGTCGAGTAGAGCATTAAGCTCTTCAACAATTAGATTTTCATCAAAGTCTTCACCAAAGTTCACAAGACATGATTCTAAGGGATCCTCAGAAAATGATTTATGAAACGAGTTCTAAACTAGGAAGTCAATCATATTCAGCTCAGCCATGTCATCAGAATGAGGGATTTGAGTATTATTGTTAAACACATTGAGCTTGATCTTCATGTCTCCCATTGATAGTTGTAAGACCCTATTAAAGCAATTAATAATGGCATGAGCAGTCACAAGGAAATGGCGGCCCAATATGACGGGGATCTCAAATATAGGATTCTTTATATCTTCAGTGTCCAGAAACAAAATCTACAAGAAAAATAAGTGTATCAACCTTGATAAGAATATCCTCAAGGATACCACGTGGGTATCGTATTGACCTGCCAGCCAATTGAAGTGTCATTCGGGTAGGTTCGAGTTCTCCAAGTCCTAATTCTTGATAGACCGAGTAAGGTAGGACATTCACACTATCACTTAAGTCAAGTAACGCCATATCCACTTTGTGATCTCCAATTTTATAAGGTATGGTTGGGCTTCCAGGATCTTGTAGCTTAGGCGGGGTTAATGTCTCAGTCAAGAAGACTTTATTATGCACATTGATTTTCCTTTTCCTAGTACACGCATCCTTAAAGAATTTGGCATATACAGGGATAAACATGATGACATCGAGTACTGGAATATTTATATGAACTTGCTTAAATGTATCCAATATCTCGTCAAATTGAATCCCTTTATTAGTTGGAAGAAGGCGTTGTGGATAAGGCACCTTTGGCTCAAAATGTACCTTTGGTAGGGAAATAGATGAGGTAGGTAAATCCTTAGATTTCTTAGAAGGTTCACTCGTACTGACCTCATCCTCAATAGCAACGGGTGTTGGCTCAACCCTAGGCATTTCAACTTGGTTATCAATTTGTCTACCACTTCGAAGGGTTGTAATGGCATTAACCTATTTTGGAATTGACCTAGAATCAAACCCCGGTGGTCCTTTCGGATTAGATATAGGTTGGCTAGGTTGCTTACCTGGTGGTCTCTCATGCAATATATTTGCCCTATCTGAGACTCTAAATTAGAGATAGATTGGGATGTAGAATTCTGATTCACCAAAGTTTGTTGTTGAAATTGCATTATTTGTTGTTGAAATTGCACTGATTGTTGCGTGAAGAGAGCAAGGGTATCGTCCAAAGATGGTTTGGGTGGAACGGGTGGGAACTGCTTGGATGACTAAAAGGATTGCTAAGATGCATGTGGATAAGATTGAGAAAGGGGATTCCTAGGCAAATTATGACCTAAGATTTGTGGCTCTCCAAATCCTGAACTAGGTTGGTTGTTCTTCCATGAAAAATTTGGGTGGTTCTGCCAAGTTGGCTTGTACGGGTCAAAAGGCCTTTTGTAGGTATTATTCAAGGCATTCACTTGCTCTTGATTATCATTCATTTCATTAAGCATGGGGCACATTTGAGTTACATGGGTTACATCATAACAAACGGTATAACCTTGTTGCTAAACCTGGTTCACACTACCCTTAGATTGATTCGTAGCCATAGCCTCGATATTTTCGGGTACATAAGAATATCTAATTTGGCTTTAATGGCCGTTCTTTCACTCACTTCGTATAAGCCACCCTTCGTGGTTGTACGAATATTTATATGTAGATCAAAATCTCACTGTTGAGAGTTCTCAGCCAATGTCTCAAACTTCTCATAAGTTTTATCAGGTTCAAGGTCCTTGAATTTGCCACTATGCATGAATTCTAGTCTATAACGATTTTCACAAGTAATTCCACGATAAAAGATCTGGGCTAGATATTGCTTCTTAAAACCATGATGGGGATATTGTGAAAGAAGATCTTTATACCTCTTCCATGCCTCATAAAACGTTTCACTCTCATTTTGAACAAATTCAACAACTGTATTTCTAAGAGCGAGGGTTTTTTTCCATAGAAAACCATTTGGTTTTGAACTTGGTCTCCATTTGATCCTATGAATTGATAGATATTGGTGCTAATAAATCAATCCAATGACTTGCCTTGTCTTTTAGCGAGAATGGGAATAAACCAAGGCGGATGAAATCCTCAGTAAAATGTTGGTATTTGGAGAGCGCACATATTTTCTTAAACTTGTGGACGTGCTTGTAAGGGCTCTCAGAATCAGGCCCACGACACGTAGGTAACATTTGGATCACATTAGGCTTGATTTCATAATGGTTTGTCGTGACAGCTGGTTGCACAATACACGAAGGCATTTCACTCACCACTGGGGTTCAATACTCCCCTATATTCTTCTATGTTCAAAATAGGTATAATAGAAAAAAGATTTGGTTCCTATACTTCCCTGCGTCACTATGCTAGTACCAGCTTAAAGTAGATGTTCAGTCCTCACGTCAGAGCGAGTCACCTTATCATACGTCGACACTCGGAATGGTGACGTCGCAAACCTACAACCAGTATTTTGTGATGCTTGGCTGGGGCCGTATCCTATGAACCCATGTTTGTACCCCGGTCCGGTACACCTATTCGTTGGGTGATGAAATCCCGCGGGAATCTCGCTACTATTTTTTATTAACAACTATTTTGAGGTCTGGGACGTTCAATTTTTCGTGTGATACAAATTTTTTCGTATCCCTAATGGGTGGTCCCACTTGTTGGAGAGCTTTTTGGGTGATGAAATCCCGCAAGTCTCTAACAATTTTTACCTTTACTAATGTTGGAATGAAAAAGAATATTAAACACAACAATAGGTCAATCCAACCACAAAAATAAAATAAAAATTAGAGCAGCGTGTATTTGCACAGTCCACACGACTTTATATATCTTAGTGCCGGGGCGTAGCGGATATGTACCCCTTCTAGATGTCTAGTTTTGAGAAGTACCAAACTACGAGAAGTATTTCCCGGTGTAGTTGTGGCCGCCCCTTCACTTAGGGGGTGAAAGAAGGAAGTACCCCTTCACTTAGGGGGAACAAGAAGGAAATTGCTGAAGTATCTTTAAGCTTTTTGTATTCTTGTCTTGTTAGCAATGCCAAAAATTATCAAGGTTCGATCGGCGTGTTTTATCGAGAATGGAGAGTGTTAATCGAGATTAGCCAAAAATGGTCTTTTATCACATCCCAATTCAAGCAAAACTTGCAAAAGCAACTCGTGCTCAAACACGTTAAACCTTTTGAGGTCGGTAAGAGGCTTCCAAAAACTACCAAAGCTCGTACTTGAGTATGTGCTCATAGCAAAATCAACTCGTGCTCAAGTTTGAATTAAGGCCCACCACAGTTCGTGCTCAAGTTCATGTTTAAGCTCGTAACAAAAGCAACTCATGCTAAGTTATAAAAACCAAAGCTCGTGCTTAAGTTCGTTGGCCCCATAGTAATTTTTTTTAGTCAAGTACCTCAGTAAGCTAAAAAAAATTAGATTTGAGTCAAGATAAAATGAGAAGTCTTGTTAACGTTGCATTCTTAGAACCATCTCCTAGATGCGTCTGTAATGACCATAAATATTTAAGTGTGCCACTATGTGGATAGAAAGGTCCACATAGGTCTCCATGGATGCGGTTGGAGCAAAGGCTGGAGATCCCACTCCACCTTGGTCATAATAGACTATCCTTTAAAGAAAGCGTTACACGTACAACCCTGATAATCCTTCTCGTTATCCCAGCTGAAGGAGTGTATTGGAAACCGTTCCAATAGCGTGTTTTAACCTTTAGACATAGAGTGAATGCACTGAACCTTGTATGTCATTTTCTCCGATATTCATTACGTGATAAACATTATCATGTATCTCCCTAAACTCAGTAAAATCCGGCTGGATTTACTAGTTTATAAACTGGACTAGATACCCTGTATCGTACCTGTAGAGAATAATTGCGTGACGCACTCAGTGCGTTCTATCATGTTGGCCATGCCAATGATATTCGTATCATCCCTGATGCACAAGGTTAGACAAGAAATATATGCATAACTCAAAAGAATCAAGTGCGTGGTGGTACTAAATGTCTCTGAGACATACCGCCACTCATCCGATTATCGGTCATGCTCAATGAGTAGAGAGAGCCACAGGCAGGTTGTATGTAGTAGATGAACTATCATACAAAATTTAACTACTTCCCAAGCAATAAATTCGAGTAATCATAATTTAGAACAAATGGAGAATCTCATGTATGTCACGAGCACTGTATTAAAATATAAATGATATGTTCCTAATAAAATCAAAAATACGGACATCAAAAAGTAAATCAAGTCTGTCAAGACAAGAAACTATGAGTGCTCTCTCTAATGTGACATCACATGTCTACTGAGATATTATTACGGATTACTCCGTATGGTGATCCATGACGGCATTCGTGTCGTTGAAGAAGTCTGATACTGCAAACTCCAGAGGGGTAGAGTTAATGTCAACAACTGCCTGGTGGGTTTGGACACTGGCACCAGTAGCCATCCGTTGTGCATGGTATTCCCGTGCCAAATGTCCTGTGTCACCGCAGTTAAAGTAAGTAGATCCCTGATCAGTTTTTTTTTCCTTCTTCGCATTGCCTAGTGTCCAGGATTTCCTAAATCCTTTACCTCTCCTAGGGCCAAAGGGTTTTTGGTTCCCATCCTTCTGGTATCTCTGGTAACCTCCTTTGTCCCTTCCAAATTGTCGCCCCCGACGTGCAGAGTTGTTTCCCCGAAACTGAACATTGTGTGACGCAGGCAACGGCGCACTCCCAGAAGGTCGCATAGTATGATTCTTCATCAGAAGTTCATCATTCTACTCAGAGAGGAGCAATGCATGAATCAAGACTTCATGAGCCTTCAAGTTCTCTTACCGATATTGCCTCTGAATCACAATATTACTAGCACAGAAGGTTGATAAAGTCTTTTCTATCATTTTAGCATCAATGACCTTCTCATACAACTCAAGTGTAAAAGTAATTTTATGGACTGTTGAGTTGTAATCAACGACTGTCCAAAAATCTTGGAACCTAAGGGTGTTCTATTGGTGCATCGCTTTTAGGAGCATAATGGTCTTATGATGACCATAACACCCCGGCAAGCTTGCCCATAAGTCAGCTGGCTCAACCTTGTTGAGGTATACAGTCTTCAGGTAATCCTGAATATGATGACGGAGGATAAACAAAGCCCTTACTTTGTCCATGGGATCTTCCTTGTTGCCAATGACGATGGTCTTTTACAGACCAAGTGACTTCAAGAATAAGTCAACGTCAATGGACCAAGTGAGGTAATTGGCTCCTGTGAGCAGAAATGGTAGAAATTCAACATTGTTGAGTATAGCAGACATCGGTAATACAAGATATAGATATCGCAATAAGAGATCATTCTTGATAAATATATTAATTACATTGAAGACAAATCATAGTATTTAGAATAAAGCTAAAAAAATGATTTCCCAATCATATTAAAGGTGAGCCATGTTCATATTCAAAAACTTATGAAATTCTTCTATAATAGTTAAATTCCAAATTTTACCCTGTAAAAAAATGACGATCTGAGTCTTAGGTGTACGTTTTAGTAGAATCTTAGCCAAAATTGTTATTCAAAACCACCAGATGTGTGCGTTCCTTATGAAATCCTTTTGAAGTACATGATCTCTGATCATTACTAAAGACAATTCATAATTATAGAAGTCAGTGATTCTCAATCATTATTTATAGGTGAACCTTGTTCATATCTTATGAAGCGTTAAATCACAAATTTACCCTGTAAAATGGTGATTTTAACCTTAAAGTGCATTTTAATAGAGTCTTAGCCAAGACAGCTATTCAAAACTACTAAATGTGTGATTACTTTATTATGAGAACTAGGGTATTTTAAGCCCTCAAGTTCTATAAAGGTAGGTATATTTTAGCCAAATGAACTATTTGCTACGAATATGAGGGGTATTAGATGTTTAGCTAACAAGTGGTTTCATCCCGAAGTTAACTGGGTTCATAAGATAGGTTGATTAAGCCTGTCTTTAACCTAACAGTCTAGGGAACTATAGGGTGCTATTAATGCTTATATACCTCTAAATGTTATGCTAGTAACATCTAATTGCACCTAGACACGAAAAATTAGTTTCTCAGACACCAAGATTTTAGAAGAAGACTAAGTCAATTCCAAATTGAGCCCTAGTTATTTGTCATTGACAATTAACTATGATTTAGATATGGTTGACAGTCGTATGCTAAATTAGTCTTAGTTTCGTATTATCAGTGATCCCTGATCAAGATAATGAGTATCCTAGGGGCATACCAGTAATATTCTATTAGCTATCGTAAATATACTTAAATATGTTTTACACTAAGTACTTATATCAAATATAAGTGAGCCAATGCTCCTATACAAGACACTTATTCCCAAAAAAAAATTAAAAAAATATTTTGCATAAAAAAAATCAAAATTGGTCCCCCACGGGATAGGTCCAGTTAATAGGAATTTTTTAAAAAAATAGCTCAATTGGACAAAAAATTGAGTTTTTTAAAGCCATTTTAGTGTATGGACTGGGTTGACATGATCTGAACCGGTCTGACTCAATCACACGTGCCCCGCACGTGAACCAAACGTGTCACACACGTCGCACGTGTCACACACGTGACTGCTCCGGTGACGACAAAGAATATTCCAGCTACTGTCCGGCCATATTCTGACAAAAATTCTGGCGTCTGGCTGGTCTTCGGTGACTATCCGGTTACTATCTGGAAACTGCCACGTGTCACCTCCGGAGATTGTCATGTGCCACACGTGTCAGGGCATGAGATACGTGCAACACACGTGTCAGGCATGCCACACGTGCTACGCACGTGCCATGCCACGTCAGCGTACCACGTGTCCGCGATACGTGTCACTGCTGACGTCACTATGGATAAGGATGACGTCATAAATAAATAAAACATTGAAGAAAAAAAATAAAATTTTAAAAATTGATGACGTCAGCGACAAAAAAATGCCGTTTTTGGCCGTGAAATTGCCTAGTTTCAACGGGCTATTCCCGGCGATTTATTTATCTCCCAGAGGCGTTCCATATATCGTTGGAAAGCTCTCAGAGTAGCCTATCCAACTGAATTAGTCTTGTCTCCATCAGATCTCTACATTGAAAGATATACGCGATCTAAAACATCCCTTTATCAAGGGTAAAAAATACTAGTTTTTAATCCAAAAAAATAGGGATAAAATAGGTTTTCGAAACATGCTGATCTATGATATATTATAGATCTGAATATAGGCAAAAAAAACGTAAAATACCTCTTCTCCTGATTATTTTGTTTTCGTGAAATCTCTGATTAGACTAAAAGATCTGTTCTCCTCGCTCCTAGAGCTTGCGTGCTGATAGCGTGTTGGGATATGATCAATCTAGAATAGAATAATACTAAAGCATGAACAAGTGAGAAATAGAGAAAGAGATTTATTGATTATCATAACCGTGTTCTCTGTACATAGTACAGTGATATATATAGACAACCCAAAATGATTCCTTATTCTACTCTAACTCTTCCCATAACCCTAATGTGCCTATGGGTTTGCTAGGAGTCTGTATAGGACACCCCAACCCTGTTGGGTTCCTAGCTTCGGCTTGGACCCAACTCCTAACAGATAAGAATTAAGGCTACTCAAACCATGAGACATACAGACCAAAATCCAAGAAATTCTTGATTAAACAATTGCACTTGACCTAAATGCAAGATAAAATAATCCAATGTTGAACCAAGTACACTCAACCTCCAAGCAACACTTAGTTGCTACTGTAGCAGACTTAACCCTTGCTACGTTATACTTTATAGCACACTAACGTAAGAAAAATTTAGTAACTGCCTTGTACAACCCTTAAAACCAATCACCCATTACTTCAAGCACCAAGTTCCAAACAATGGCGAATGTTTGTACTCGAGTGTTCTTTAGATAAAACAATAAAAAGGGATGAGAAATAAGAAAGATAGATGAAAGATAAAGGAAGAAAAATTGGCTTAAAACAACCTACACAAAATAAAATGCACATTTACAAGTCCTCGGCAACAGCGCCAAAAACTTGATCGATTATAAACCGACGTCTTAAAAGATCGCAAGCGCACGGTGTACCGTTAAGTACAAGGGTAAGCGGGCTCGTATCCCAAGAGACTTATGGTGCGAATTATACTTCGAGTTACTAGTTTTATCCAATAACAATGAATTTGTGTAGGTTGGTTTTCAAGTAAAGAAAATAAAATGCTAGAAAATATGAGTTTTATGAGTCGGAGTGAGAACCAAGGCTTAGATTTCACTCCACCCTTTGTACCTGTGAGATAGCATAAATAATTAGAATAAATTATGAGTTCCCGTATCGCATATTCTTGGTTGGGAATATGCAATACATCAAAAGATAAAAGAGATTTATGATTGGGAACTACACAAACCACCTTATTCAACCATGGTCCGGTTGATAAGAGCGGGTTATGTTCTCTTCTCCATGTTCTAAGCCATCTTGTAATGGTCATACAAGAAGGTTTCCTTAGATTTTTTACTTCCCCGAATTCAAGCTATGGTCAAGCTAGGATCGTATGAAGAAGAATATTCATTAAAATGAAAGAAGAGAATGTAACTACTCTAGTTATACAATGATATTTTATATTAAGGCTACATTGGGTGGAGCTTCCTCTAGTCCTCTAGCCTTGGCTAAGAAGATTAGCTACTCACCCCTTTAATCATTGCCATATTACTTACTTAAAAGAAATTGACAATGGAAAAGAGATAAAGAAGAACCTTTATTGCTATAAACTTTGATATTACACTCTCCAAGATGATCTCTCATGGGTGGGATTCCCCTCCTATTTAAAGAGTATATGAAAGGTTTTAAAATAACACCATTAATATAAAATCCCCTAAACAATGCATAAAATCATGCATAGATATTGCAACTCATGAGAATAATATATATATTTAATTCTCTTCAATGGGCTTCCAAGCATGGGCCTTTGGTTGACAACTTCAAATGAGAATCATTGTTGGAGTGCACCACCCTTGTTCTTCCCTAAAAACCGAAAAAATGTACGACTTGTTTATCATGTAACCGATTTCTGTAAATTCAAACAAAAACACTATTAGTGTCACATTTATTTAATAAATGACTAGGTGGATGTAAATTTAGGAGTGGTATACGTAAATATTACGTGTCTATCATTTAACTTACCCTACAAAGCTCCAGCTTAACAGACATGTCTAAACCCTTAACACTTTCTCGAGCTGCCACCCTCAGCTTGCTCTTCACTGTCAACAACTCATCCTCCACAATCGGACTACTCCCAGCCTCCTTTACCTCGCTCACTGAAGCACGAGCGTCAACCTTTCTCTTTTTTGAACTTATTGTGACCTCTCTACTCCCGTGGCCGCCGAGTTCGAACCGTCAACTTTGACATTCTTCCTTTTTGGGTGCCTTTGTATTAATTTGCTCAATGTAGCCCCTACAAGCTTCAGCTTCAGAGAAATTGGTGTAGCCTTTACTCGCGTTGGACATCCTTCAGTATCTGATGTTACCTTTCCTCCATCTCCCGCGGCTACACTAGTTCATGTCATTTTTCTCTTAGCTTGAGACTTCTAAACTTTTCTGACCTACTGTTAAACCTTTTAAATTTGCTTATTTTGAGCTCTCCCAACACAATCTCAAGCTGCGATCCTTCTCAAGCTATGGTATCAATCAGCGATTTCTTTCTCGCCACTTGAGAACGTAGATATGTATACACGTAACACATTGTTACATACAGACAGAACGCTAACACAAAAACAACAGTTCGATATCACAAACAATTACTTACTTTTCTTTAAAGTTTTATTTATAAGATCTATGGGTTCCTTGTCCACTCTTTAGAGACAATCACCCTTTACCAATATCAAATTATCATTTCACGCCCGTCCTGTCGAATTCAGGTTGAAGAACTAAGGTCGAGACGAACTGGAAGAGAAGTGCGCGCCCCCAGTTGCCGTATAGTATTTCACAATATAATACTTCAAAATATTTAAAAGAGTTATTCTTCTCTCCACCTCCTTAAATGCCCACCTTCTATTCAGATTGTGGCACACATTTATCACTTCCCACATGTTCCCATTCAGTTGGGCAGGGCAGGCCTCAATAGCATTTAAAATCCCTTTAGCAAGATTGCTTAAAGCTAACATCAGCCCAAAGTCTAACTAGGAAAGATAACATAAAAATCCCTCGTCCATATCACTTTTGAAACCCCCATTGAAGTATTAAAGAGAGATAGACTCATCTACTCCGCTCTCACATTTCTCATGCTCCAAATCAGGAAGCAAGAAAAAGTATTGCTCTCCATTTTCTACAGTACACCCTCTAAATGATCTCCCGGCATGCTCTATCACCTCACCCCATACACTACCTATCCTATTTTTAATTTTGCAAAACTCCTTGACAACATCTGAATCTACAGGATATAGTAAGTACCAGGGAAATCTAGAAACGCTAAGTTATTCTTCTTATCCACCTCTATCTCTACTGCATCCGAGCTCTCAGTTATTAGCTCGCCCACCACATATTCTACAATATCAATTCCTACAGGTACATCATCAATCACACGACCAGAGGTCGAAGTCTCCATATCAAGAGTATGCTCGAAATTGAAACATATATCTAAAGAGCTTTCACACACCTCTACCTACATATATATATATATATATATATATATATATATCATCCCACAACATATACGCTCTTCCATACAAAAATCCAAATTACAACAAGAAAGCAACTTTTTAACAAGTTTCCTAATATAGCAAAAATTTCAAAATTCCAATATACACAGAAATAGTAACTTTCTAACCCTACACACTGCTTCTTCTACATCACAAAACAAATGGAAATCAGTAGAATCAACCATAACTCACTAACCTTCAACGTCAGAAAATGAATAAGGGATATCACCCATCTCCCTTTTTACAACGGCATTGTGCAAACAGAGTTTTTTCTCAATCTCATAAATGGCACGACCTTTTCCACTCTGGCAGCGATGACTACTCTCGTTTGCTCTCTTCCTAAAATCTCTGCAACCTAGTTTTTTTTTCTCTCTCTAGATTTTTGTCTCACTATTTTTTGTAAACGTTTAAATGAAGAAGAGGAGGGGTTATTTATACTTTCTATCTCTAACCGCTGACAGTTGTTGGGGTTCACACAAGCTACCCTCAGTTTTATAATCGAGGCATCTTTTCCACTATTCCTGCCAGACGATTCGTACCTTTTGGGTAAAAACACATTTTCATCATTACCCCAAGTCATATATTTAAATGTATATATATCTCTATCTCCTATCCAAATCCTTCTCACACCTTCCCACACTCATAATGATCTACTCCACTTACACGCAATCAAACTTTTCGCTCAAATAAATACTGATAATTTGATTCCCAATCTACTATCCTATTACTTATACAATTTTTGATGTCATTTTCAATATTACACGATTGCAAAATTCAAATATTTATTTTTAACAACATCAACAACAAACAAGAAGCAAATTCAGAACAAAAGTATTATCACTCTTTATCACCTTCGTTTATTAGAACTAATGGTAGTTCAAAATCTCAAACATAGTCATACATAAAACAACCAAGATTCCCTGGAATGCCACATGATAATTACACTCCCAACAATTCTTTCGTCTTCCACAGATATTTTATCCAGGGCAATTTCTTTCACCGCAGTTTTCTAAGCTTCAGGCTCAATGATCAATTCACTGAATACCTCACACCACAAGTGACACCCAACCTCGTTCTCCCTCACCCTCGAAGTCAAACCATCAAACTGTATTACAGATTAAGGCAAATGAGAATCATAATCTAACTGCCCAAATATCCTTTTGCGAACTCCATCAACCTTTATCGTTAAACACCCCTTAGACGCATGCTGAGCTCTCTGAGAATGAGTCCTCACCATATTTCATCCTTTAAAACTACTATTTCCAACCTTATTTATATATACAGATTACGATCACATACAATTCCCCCCCCCCTATTCAGCATATAGAATGATAAGTGTCAATTCCCCTTATCCATAACTAAACACCCTTAAATCATACTAGAAGTTTATTTGATTATATCTTTTCAGAGCGAACTCCATGAATATGTCTTATTCGGCCTTATATTTTTCAAACTAAATTCAAAACTCTATCAACTATTTCACCTGCATTATACAATAAATCTATCAATTCGAATTGTTTGTTACAAGGTATTACCTTATACTACAAACTACAATGTTTTAACACAAGCTCGACCAATCAAATATCTTTTAGTTAAATATAATTAGATGTTTTCTACATTCAACATATCTATCTACAATTTCCATCACACACAAATCGATCTATCGTAATTTCTATTTACAATGCTAATTTCTAGTTTGATGTAGCAACACATAATTACTATAATTTTGTTTTTCATTGGCTCGAAAATTCTTTACAGAATATTTTACAGAAAGCACAATATTTTAGACACTTCCTACAGAACGATCTACATGTTGCAATATATATCATAAGTCAACAATGCTTCTAGGTCACACACCAGAGGATCTCTCACATGAAATACTTCTGCAAGAAAACAAAGATGGTTATAACGAAGGCATATTTCTAATCCGAAGGTCAAAAGCATATTTCCAATCTGAAGCTACCACCATCAGTCCTCTCAGCACCATAATTACTAGAAAACCCAAAAGCCAAATACATCAGTCATCTCAACACCATCAATACCAAATCTAGTCCTCAATACATGGTTACAATTCCCAAACCATTCCATTTCCACAATATACCTTTCCAAATTCCAACACGCCAACATTCAATGGATGTTTCTCAACTAAAGTTACTTGTGCCTTCAGTTGCGAGGGGGAGATTGTAGAGACACGTCTCTCGAGTTGTGCCAAACTCGAACTAACTCAATACCAGACTTACGCATTATCTACGTGACTTACACAATCAACCATAACGCCTGGACCACGAACTGATGAAGAACATGGATTGAGCACTACAGATAAAAGAAGAACAAGTCAAAAACACGAACTAGCAGTTACAAGTCCAACTACCACTTGACCACATTCTCAGGAGAACGTGCTCATACATGATAACGAACTGAGAGTGAGATCTATAAAAATAATTAGTTCCAGAGGAGAAGAGGCCAGAAAGGGTATACTTAAAGACCAAGTTTTTTCTAGCTCATGAAATCACAAAACTTATAATCAAAACATCAGCCTTAAGCGATAAAAGTTAAAGTTACTAAATCATCAAGTTGAGGTCGTGGTTTTTACCTATTCAAAGGTTTTCACGCTAATCACCTGTGTCATTTTCTATATCAAGTTATTTAATTCTTGTCACAGGTGCATTTGGTGTAAGAGCTAATTTTGAGCTACTACGAAATTAAGCCATTACATATCCATTAAGAAGAACTGACGCCTGGATCTAAAACAGGGAGACCGTGTACCATTTGGATGAAGCAAGAATCTATGCATACTTATAATAGGTATTTATATTATGAAAATCATTTACATTTTTTTTAACGGCAAAACTGAAAAAGTAAATGGCTTTTCTCATTGATATCCCTAAATAGAAAAAATCTCACCATATGTAGAATTTATCCACTAAACAAGGCCTCATCCATCTCATAAACAATCATCAGGTTGTCGGCTGTTTCATTGTTGATAGACCACACCCAATGGGGAACACTCCTGGAAGCCCACTAAACGGCTCTTCCTCTTCTAAGGAAACTGAAAAATGAAAACAAATACTAATATTTAAGTGCCAGCAAACAAATCCAATCCATCTATTATAACAAAGATATACCACCAAGAAAACTACAATGACAGCAAGGCCATGTTTGTTTTTTGGTTAAGGGTGAGAAGAGGTGTGATCTTTTGGAAACTTCTCACCTTTGACATGCTTATTTTTTTTTATAAAATTAGGCATTCTCTCCAGAAAAAATAAAAACTAGAAGTTTGGCCTACTTCCAACCTAAAGACTTCAACCCCCCCCCCCCCCCCCCCCCCCCCCCCCTAAAGATTTTTGGGTTGACTTCCAACCAAAAAACTTCCAATTTGGCTTTGACTGGTCGTTTTGCCGTTATACCGTGGTCTGGTCGTTTCCCACCCTGTAAACGGTTTAAGTTGGGGTATTTTGGTCGTTTCAAGCCCAAAATACTAAAATCTGCCAAATGAAAAGTCACCTTAACCCCAAATAAGCCAAATAAAAACCCACCCGACATTTTCCCCTCCCTCTCTCTTTCCCTCCTCTCTCTCCCTCTCCCTTATCTATCTTTCTCTCTCCCTCCCCTCTTTCTCTACCTCTCTATCTCACCTCTCTCTCCTACCTCTATCTCCCCTCTCTCTCCCACCCTCATACAACTCTCCTTCTCCATCTCTCCCTTATCTCTCTACCTCTCCCTCTTACCTCTCTCTCTCTCTATCCCCTCTCTCTCCCACCCTCATACAACTCACTCTCTCTCTCTCCCTTATCTCACTACCTCTCCCTCGTACCTCTCTTTCTATCCCCTCTCTCTCCCACCCTCATGTAACTTTCTCTCTCACTCTCTACCTCTCCCTCTTACCTCTCTTTTTATCCCCTCTCTCCCACCCTCATATAACTCTCTCTCTCTCCTTCTCACCTCTCTTTCTATCCCCTCTCTCTCCCACCCACATACAACTCTCTTTCTCTATATATATATATATATATATATATACATGTCCCCTACATATTTGGTATTTTGGTATGTGATTTGCACGTTTGAATTTTGTTTTTGCCTTAAACCATAATTTTAATTGTGTTGTTGCATTAATATATGATGAATTAGAAAGGAAAATATGGTTTATATGTATTTTTGATGTTTTTGTGGAGAAACTTCTAATTTATGGTCAAATTAGATGGTTCAGCCAAACAGACTAGTGGAAAGTTGAAGTTAGAAGTCATGATTTTAAGTACAAGTTCTAACCTTCAGCCAAACGCACGCGAGTTTTTTTCAATCTTCTGACCACAAAATTTCCTACCTCTTCTCACCCAAAAAAAACAACAACAAACATGGCCCAAATATATGTTCCAAAACATGATTTAGAAAATCTAGTCAGCTTCATAACTCATTCTCGAGAAAATGAGTCAAATGTTTAAGTAATTGACGTTCATAGTTGGGTTTCCTTTTTAGCTATTTTCATAGAATAAGCAATCCCCAATAAATAGCTAATTAGATCACGACGAGAGTGAATAAGGGTGTTCAATCCCGCTACTAGTTATATTTAAGGGATAAGTAATTCCTTACCAAAACTATCCTCAGTTGCGTTAGCTCCAGCAATCCCAATGCATGAGAATAAAGACCCCTCGCCTACTTTCAGATGATCATATGCTTGATATTTGTCCTCAATAGTAGCAACTTCATAGAGTGAGGGAAGCTCTTTTATCCATGATACGTCCTGTACACCACAACCATAATGAAAATGAGTAAGTGAGCTTCGAAAAAAAGATCTAAAGGCAGTCTGGATTTAATTTTTAATAAATAAAGTGAACAGTATTGAAGCTAGAACCTCACTTTACCTTCCTTGGAACAGAGAAAGCTTGCAAGTGAGCTAGTAATCCAAGCCAATAAGCATTAGACTTCGTTTCAGCTTTATGTCTCATTAGTAGAGTTCGCTTTGCTAAATTTTCTATCTATACTGGCACTACTCTTCAGGTTCACGAGCACACATGTTACTAGTTCGTATAGGTGTTATTGGTTGTGCCCAATTGTTACACCAAGTTAAGGTAGGTGAGACCTAATATTACTCTTTATTAGGGTTTGAGGGTTTAATGGGAAGACCACTCTAACCCTATCAGGTTAAATAGAGAGGAAGTCCCTCTTAGAAGCTACAGTACAGAAAACCATCTCATTGAGGTCTGCAGCCAATCTAAGGGAAGACTCCACTCAAGAAAGAGGTAATTAAACAGAGAGTAGGAAAACAGGTTAGTATAATCTTTAATGTTAAGTTATTGATCATAGCTGATAGTACTTTATTCCAACAATTAGTATCAGTCGCTAGGGTACTCAATCTCTATGATTAATTTGTCTTGAGAGAGTACGCCATACAAATTTGTTGTCAGGTTCTCTGTTATTTTACAAGCGTATTTTTCAATTGCTTTATTCTCCTCTCTCTCTCTCTTTCTCTCTCTATCTCTATCTGCCCCATACATCTTCACCTTCAAACGCACGTCTCCATTAGCGTCAGAGCACACTCTCTAATTGCTTTATTCCTCCATTAGTGTCTTTTTCTCGATCCCATCCGAAAAACAAAAAAGACATAAGAAGAGTGCAATTTGTTGTTGTTTTCTCCTAGACGATTCAGATCTGTTTGTATTCACCGTCACAACTCCGATCTGATCTCCCTCTCCTCAACGATTCAGATCTACTTCTATAAGATCCAGGGCTCCAAATTTTTTTACAGTTCTTCAGGGACCTCGCATCTGAGTTCGTATTGGAGATCTTTGTTGTGGCATTTTTTTGTGTTTGTTTGTATTTTGATTTCCATTATCGATGATGAGGGATTCATACATAGAGATTAAAGTTTTTTTCAAACCGTGTAATCTGATCTGGTTTTAAAGCAGTTGAGTGTGCTCCGGTATTCTGGTTTTTATCTCTGGCTGTTTTAGAGAATTGTTTTTCAGTCGTGCTCGGCTAATGTTATTTCCCCTAATTGCTTTGACTATGGTCTGCCGGCGTTGTTTGTAGTGATATTTTTTTGTTTGTTTATGTTGTACATTAACTGTTAGTTATTCTTGGATATTTAAGCATATAGCATGTTAAGGGATTCCATTGAATAATTCATGCTTACTTCTGCAATATATTCATTAATGTATATAAGGCGTTTTTATTCTCAAGGATCTCCAATGGGGTTTAAGTGAGATCAGGTAGTCGTTAGGAAGGCGGGATATACAGTGGGTAGATACACCCAAATGAGTTTTATCCATGAACTTGAACGTTTTTCCCAATTTTGAGACTCTCTTATACTGTCTCATTAAGACTATTTTGCACTAATTAGACCACCCAAATGAGGCTAAAAAACTTTTAATTAATTAGTGGGTCAAGATGGGCTACACGGTATGGGGAAATGAGGATAACCCTCAGCCCAAAGGTGAGGAAGTGTCTTGAGTCAAACTGTACGTGGCCAGTCTAGTCTTGAGCGTGAGTGATCACCACTAGGGGGTTATGTATGTTAAATCACCACCCAAAGGAGGGATTCGATGATACATAGTTATACCCGCAGAGTGAATAATCAATACCATAAATCTTATATACACTCTGACTCGACCATCCTAACCCCAAGTAAAATCCAGATTATAGACATCAAGTTATAGATCTTTTACAGATCAAGTTCAACGTGCATAAAATTTATTTTTTAGCACATCCTTTACAATAAGTCTTTGGTTTATGCAGCTATGAACCCTATGATCCAGAACCAACTGACTAATATTGAGACCTTGACGGACTCTTACTACTCCCAGGAACAGTCATATGTCATTAAGCAAAAATTTGAGAGTTACGTCAAGGGAAGGCAGTACAGTAACTTATCTCAGCTTTTATCGCTGAAGTATGACAACAATGGAAATGTGCGCTCGCACGTTTATGTTTGTTTTGAATCAAATTTGGTTGATGTTCTCTCTAAATCTTGGTGGTTAGATTTTAGGGTAACTGTTCACATTTTGAATACTCCACAGGCTTTCATCAACAGGCGGCCAGCAATGCCTGAGGAGCAGGTTTTCCCAGGAGATGCTAGACGCCTTCATATTGAGTTCGTTGGCATTTTTCGCTTGGTTTTAGCCCAGGTGTTACTTTAGATTTGACAGGCACCTTTTATGTTTCCTCAATGTGATGATCTCTAGTTTCAGTTTCTTGGTTACACTCTTTAAGTTATTTCTTTAATTTTTGACATGGCGACTTTGACATTATTCATTTTGATTCCATTATTGGTTTTGGCCTATTAGTTGATGGGTTATATCGTCTATCTCTTGATCATTTCTTTGAGACATCTCTATTATGTTTATCTGCTGAGACTAATACTTTATCTACTTATAAACATTCTAGAGTTTTTGAGCACTCTTCGATGTTATGGCACAAACGACTAGGACATATTTCTAGAAAGAGGTTAGAGATTATGGTTCGAGATGGGGTTCTAGGGGTTTTAGACTTCTCTGATTTTCAGACTTGCATCGATTGCATTCGTAGAAAATTGACCAAGATCAGGAAATTTGAATCTACTCGTAGCACTGACCTTTTGCAGCTGATTCATACAGATATTTGTGGGCCTTTTCCCATTCCGTTCCGTGGTGGTCATCGATATTTTATCACTTTCATTGACGATTTCTTGCGTTACACCTACGTTTTTCTTATCGATCAGAAGTCTGACTCACTCGATGTATTTAAGACTTTCCATTTAGAGGTTGAGAAACAGTTAAATCGGTAGATCAAGGTTGTCCGGTCAGATCGAGGAGGGGAGTATTATGGTAAGATCGATTAAGACAGTCAGCATTCGGGACCTTTCTATCAGTATTTAAAGGATCATGGTATTGTAGCCCAATACACTACCCCTGGATCACCAGAGCAGAGCGGTGTTTGTGAATTCCGTAATCAAACTTATCAAAACATGGTTCACAACTTGTTATGTCATACTGATTTACCTATGAATTTGTGGGAAGAGTGTTTAGTTATTCAGTCAATATTCATAATCGAGTTCCTTCTTGTTCTGCTCCTGTAAATCCTTATCATCTTTGGACTGGGAGAAATCCTAGTCTTAATCACTTACATGCTTGGGGTTGTCCGGCAGAGGCAAAATTATTTAACCCAAATATCATAAAGTTAGATTTGAGGACTGTTAGTTGTTTCTTCGTTGGTTTCTTAGAGAGATCGAAAGGATTCAGATTTTATTGTCCTTCTCGACCCATGGAGATTATTGAGTGTGCTCAGGCTCATTTCATAGAGAAGGGGGATCACTTTACCAGTATTATTCATTGAAATATTGTTTTTGAGGAGGGTTCAGAGACTCGGAGTCCAACTGCTATTCCGATCAGTATTGTTATGCTTCCGCGTTTATCTGATATTGACATTGTGACGAGTACAGTTCCAGACCCCGTTGTAGCTCCTGTTCAACTTCCTATCATTCCACCTCCAGTTTAGCTTCTTGCTCCTACTTGGAGATCCTCTAGAGAAAGCCGTTCGGCTATTTCTTCAGATTACCATCTTTATTCAGTTGAGGATCCAATATCTTTCAGTACGGCTATGGCTAGTAGTTTTTCAGATCAGTGGCATAATGCTATGACAGAGGAGATGGGCCCTATGCTCACAACTCTGTGTGGGAGTTGACACCTTTACCTGAAGGATCTAAGGCAATTGAATGCAAATGGATTTTTAAGGCCAAACGTGATTCTGAAGGGAAGGTTGAGCATTTCAAAGCGAGACTTGTTGCGAATGGTTTTAAGCAGCGTCCAAGAATTGACTTTGATGAGACTTTCTCACCAGTTTCGAAGAAGGATTCATTACAGATTATTTTGGCTCTTACGGCGCATTTTGATTTGGAGCTTCATCAGATGGACATCAAGACAGCTTTTCTTAATGAACGTCTTAACGAGGGGATTTATATGCACCAACCCAAAGGTTTTGAGACCGAAGGGAAGGTTCTACTATTTTGCAAGCTTAATCGCTTTATCTACGGTCTCAAACAGGCGTCTAGGCAGTGATACCTACAGTTTCATGCAGTGGTTTCAAATCACAGTTTTGTCGAGTACAAAATAGATCGTTGTATATACGTCAAACAGAGTGGGAGACATTTTATATTTATGGTTTTGTATGTTGACAATATTTTACTCGCTAGTAGTGACGTCTGGTTTATTCAGGAGACAAAAGCCTTCTTATCTCAGCATTTTGATATGAAGGATATGGGAGATGCCAGTTATGTTCTTGGCATAAAGATTGAGCGAGACAGGACTAGAGGGATACTTGGAATATCTTAAAGTGCGTATATCGATAAAGTTTTAAAGAGGTATGGTATGCAGGATTGCAAATCAGGTGAAGTCCATGTTGTGAAGGGAGATATCTTCAGGAAGACGATGCCACACGAGATAGTTTCTTCAGACTACCCTAAGGAGTATGCTTCAGTTGTTGGTAGCCTCATGTATGACATGATATGTATGAGACCTGACTTCAATTTTGTTATTGGGATGTTAGGAAGGTACCAACATAACCCTTCCATTATTCACTGGCAGGCAACCAAGAAGGTTCTTCACTATTTGAAGAGGACTAGAGATTACAGGCTGGTTTATAGGAGATCAGATGAGCTCATGGTCTTGGGCTACTCTGACTCAGATTTTGTAGGGGACAGAGATAACAAAAAAATTTACTTCTGATTATGTTTTTATGCTTGCTCATGGCGATATCTCGTGGAAAAGTGTCAAACAGTCTTTTGTAGCTTCCTCGACTATGGAAGCAGAGTATGTGGCTTGCTATGAAGCTTCCCGACAGGCTATATGGCTCAAGCAGCTTATTTATGAGCTGAAGGTTGTTTATTCAATTTCTAGACCATTGCAAGTATTTTGCGACAATGAGGCAGTCGTCATTGATAAAGTACAACAACAGATTATCGGGATTCCTCATTTGTCGATACTAGAGATGATTGTTGATCCGCTTACTAAGGGACTTTCGATACCATCCTTCAGGGGACATGTTCCGCGTATGTGATTATTGGAGTCTCTTTGAGGATCGTTCTTTTGTGTGGGAGTAGTTGTTGATTTATTTACTGTTACTGCATTAGGATTATTTATCCATGTGGGAGTTATTCCCGATTATTGTTTTGGTCGACATTCAGATTTAATTTTTAATTATTTAGCTACTATTATATTTAAATCCGTTATTATATGTGTACATATTCAGTTTAAGTTATGTAATTGCAATAAAGTTTTAGATACGAGTGATTTTATTACATGACAGTTGTCTAAGTATCAAGTGCCTATAGAGAATACTTAAAGGTTTCTCAAGTCTGCTTGGGCTGGATATGGGTAGTCACCACATCCTTTGGCCTTCATTTCAGTATGAGCGATGGTCTTCGCATGACGGTTTGTCTAAGTATTGAAATGACATGTGTCTGGTAAACACATGTTGTAGAACACTAATGGAAATGTACTAGCACATCATTAAGGTGTACATTTGCCATTCACACGCTAAACTCCATCAGTAAAGAAATTACACTTGAAAGTTATTAAGGTTGTTAGCCTGATGTCCACGATATGAATTAGACATGTGCCCAAAGGCTTGACTAAAATTTGTCCGTGAACCGTGTTAGTCATCTTTATAGTCGTAGAGTGACAGTCAAGTTCGATGTAACATTGCCTTCGACAAATTATCATGTGTGGTTTTCTAAAACAAAGGATAACCATCTGCTTTTCATAAATAAAAAAACCGTGAATCAGGCTAAAATAATTTTTCTTTAAAATTGAGTTAGCGCCAGGTGGGAGATTGTTGGATTTTCTATCTATACTGGCACTACTCTTCAGGTTTACTACCACACATATTAATAGGTCGTATAGGTGTTATTGGATATGCCCAATTGTTACACCAAGTTAAGGTAGGTGGGACCTAGTGTTACTCTTTATTAGGGTTTGAGGGTATAATGGGAAGACCACTCTAACCCTATCAGGTTAAATAAAGAGGAAGTCTCTCTTAGAGGCTATAGTACAGAAAACCATCCCATTGAGGTCTGCAACCAATCTAAGGGAAGACTCCACTCAAGAAAGAGGTGATTAAACAGAGAGCAGGAAAACAGGTTAGTATAATCTTTAATGTTAAGTTATTGATCATAGCTAATAGTACTTTATTCCAACACGCTTTGCCTGCAACAGTTGAGACTGCCGGAGTACATCAGTTTTCTTCTTTTGAATGAAACACAATGTTGGATAATCATAGTAACCTTCTAGTATTTGTCGTAACTTTAGTACATGGTTTGATTCTAACTAGGACGCTTTACCTAACCTCCAGTCGCACACATAAATCCTTAACAAATGTGATATGCATGCTAAACAAGAGTCCCACTCACCCTGTCAAATTCCGTTTGAGCAATCTTGCTGTTGTGCAGACCTCTAAGAACATTCTTGCATGCATCGACAGCTTGGTAGACCTGAAGTGAAACTAGTATTAAGAAGGGTAGTGAAGTAAACTGTAAAACTATAATCTTATGAACCGGGAAATGTAGTTTTTCTTTCTTGAAGTTGTAACAGTAAGATGTTATAAAAGTAAGGCTTTTTCAGCAACAGCAAAACAAGTACTTCGGCAATGAACAATAGCAACTCAGTTGTAAATAGCGGCAAGTTCTCCGGCAATGAACAACAGCAACTCAGTTGTAAATAGCGGCAGCAAGTTCTCCGGCAATGAACCACAACAACTCAGTTGTAAATATCGGCAAGTTTTCCGACAATGAACCATAGCAACTCAGTTGTAAACAGGCAGATTCCGGTAAACAACTTTGAACTGAACTGGTTGTTACAATCAGCAATGTGAACTGAACTGGAGGAGGAACTGTTTTGTAGCGTTAGCAGCATCAACAGGAAGAACTGTTTACAAGCAGTTTCAGGTAAACAACAACACTGGAAGAATAACTGATTGTAGTTTCAGGCCGGTAGAAGAACTGAATCTCAGATGTACTCCGGACAACAACAGTCAGGCGTCAGGCAGTGCAGTCCCAGGAAGCAGCGAGTACAGGCGGCAGTTTCAGTAGCAAGAAAGGGAAAGTTGTTCTCCGGCAAATAGCAGCAAGAGAAGGCAGTAGCAAGAAAGAAACAACACCGGTACAACGCCTACAACAAAAAGAGAGAGAGAGAGACAGTAAAATTGTGATTGCTCGAGGCGTGGGTCGCACTTTCTTTAAAGAGTATTTCGACCTACCTCGGGTAAGGTAACGAAGGTCTGATTTCTTTAAGGTAAAGAAGGTCTGATACATTAGTACAATGTAGAAAGAGAGAGAAAGTTTTAACACAGAGAGGACAGTGGTGTTCTGTGTGTTTTTAGAAGGTGGTGAAGAGTTGTATTTATAGAGAGAGGTTGTCTAACGGCTCTCTCTTTCTATTCAAATGTGTGGAACGTGTCCCTGAGGATTAGGTCTCCAATAGGAGTGGAGAGAACAAAGTGAAGACCAAGACTAAAGAATAAACCAAGCCCAATGAACTTTTTGTTAAAAAGATTAGGGTGAGCCAAACCCAAAGGGCCCCCAAGGCCTCCAGAGCCAGAAGAGCCAATTGCCCAAACCCAAATCCCTATAAAATCCTCTTACACACTCACACAACTATACTCTCTCTCTCTCTATGTCACATGTTACACACAAGTCACATAGGCACTACCTTATATGTTTAGTTCATCTATTGTTTATTAAAAATGCGGGACTAAACTTTAGGCTATAGTTTAGGAGTCACATAAAATAGATTACCAAGAGGTCATGGATTCAAGGCTCAAAATGAGGTATAAGTTTTGAAAATTTCCAACATAAACGAAAGTGAAATTCAGGAAAATATTAAAATTAGTAAACTATTAAGCAAAATCCTTATATTGTCAGAAGTTGATGTTACCAAAATCACATACTGTAGGAAATACAATACAATAACTATGATCAATAATCGAATATGAATATGATTCTACTAACATTTTCTCCTGCTTTATGAAAATCCCCTGTTCTTGAGAGTAATACTAGGTCCCACCAACCTTAACTTGGTGTAACAATTGGGCACAGCCAATAACTCTTATACGCTCGTGGACGGGAAGATAAAACATTGGGTAGTACCTGTTTAGATATAAAAAATCCAACAATAAGTTTATCAAACATACTTATGTCCAAGGATTCATCATATATTAATCCCAAGGAGTCCCGAACTATTGTAAACAGCACGTGCAAGAAAGTCCAGAAAAACAAACAAACAAAAAACAGATAAAGATACAACAACTATAATTAGAATTAAGTATTTAAATTTAAATTTATACATAATCATTCCCCGATTCCCGAACAAGCTTCTTTACAAAATCTTGTCCCGATTACCAAACAAGTTACTTGCAATGAAGTTCTCAGGTTACATGACTCTCATATTTTTTATCTAGCATTCATTTACTTTACTAATCCAAAATACAATGTGATGGAGTTACCTGGAGTTTATGATCTCTGCTAACAGCCCAAGTGTGATGCCAAAGAATAGAGGATGAGCCCGAAGTGTTGTTCGTAGATTCGGTTTGACATCATCCCGTTCCACTTCAAGATCTGATTGATTATCTGCAAAAGTAGCACCTATGAAATAACCAGGGGCGAATTTAGGGGTGGCGCGAGGCGCGGTCGCCCCCTTTATAATTTTGAAAAAAATAAAATAAAATATAATAATAGTATAATTCTTCATCATCATTCTAAAAGCAAATAGTTAAGAATCTTGGAATTGATTTATTTGCTTAAGATTCTATTCTTAATATATAAAAAAAAAAAATTTGAATTTTTTTTCTTTCCATTTTCTATTAAGTTAGTGTTTTAAATTAATGAGTTTGATTAAAAAATATATGTAGTTGTTAATCAAGATAAGGTTTTAATTTGACATTATTTTAAGTTTTTATTTAGCACCAAAATAATTCTTGAAAGCATTGTATTAAACTTCGCCCTCCAAACCCTTAAATCCTGGCTGCACCCTTCGAAATCACCATTACATAGTATAAACGGACAGTTATCAAATTGTAAATAATTCTCACATACGGTACATCATAAGAAAAATCCAAAGCAAGTTTTCATGCCGAGACAATAACTTGGAAAACTCTCTTAAATACTAAAACCAACTTAGCTTAATCACCCTTCCTGAATGAGCAATCCTCAGATATTCTAGCTGTTCCACCTGCACGAGTGCACAGACAGTTACCACAATAACCAGCACGGGGCCACGGGCGTAGACAGATACCTGCATATTCAACAGGTGCATGGGTTGAGTGACATAGTTTGGTAAACTTTTGGGAATGAAGGTCAAGTATTAGAAGCGGCATGAAAATTGGGAGGCCCATACTAACTCTTTCGGTACTCTTTTTTCGGTACATCATGTTATGGGCAAAGATCCCGAGAACTTTGGATGAGTCGGGGAATTCAGACCTATAAGGCGCTTGCGCGGGTTCTGACAGTCAATGCAGAGTGCTACTGGGTTAGCAGTATTGCTGAATGAGTACCAAATAAAAATGTAATTTGACAGTTAAGTTTGATTATGGTTTGGATGTTCCAAATCAGCTAATCAATACCACCAGAGACCCAACTTAAAAGCTTAAATCAATGTAATGAAAATCAATTTTCCGGGCAGAAACATATACAATGGACGTCCGAAATGTTTTACAGCATCTAAAAGTTAAATAATAAACTGTCAATGTAGACAAGAGTGTTACATCTTATACTTTCTGAGGTAAATTCGAAACAAGCGGAGTACATACATGATTGTACTACCGCTACTCTGTTAAAATCATTGATAGAGAGCTTCATTAGAATCGCCACCTGCATAAATTTCTGTCATGGATGGGTGTTTATTCAGTCTGAATTCCGAGTGATTTGGCAGAGTAATCAAACACATGAACCATAGTAAGGGAAGATGCAATCTGCATCGACCAGCAACTTCACATTCAGCAGAAGTTATGAAAACCTTTCAATTGCGAATTTGTAGTTGATTCTCAAAGGGAAGATCGACGAGCTTTGCATTGCCATAAAAGTCTTCCAAGTTGTAGTATGCTCTTTGTTCGGGAAGAAATACATGGACAATTACATCACCTGTGGTCGAGAAAGATGAATCTCTGAGAAAACTGAATGCAACGTCACTTAACGAACAAAAAATCATAGGCAGTTGTAACTTCAGTTCCATACGATTTGGATATTATGTATGACAAACAGATAAATGACCTAAAGCCATTGACCTTGAGTAATTCAAAGAGTAATTTATTTGTGAGTACGATCTACTGGCCAAAGACATCATCTTCACGAAACATCCTGACAAACTAAGCTAGACATTCAGTAAATATAATCTCCGTGGCGCTAATACAATATCCTTTCACAGTTTTTAACTAATTTCCACGTAAGTCGTGCAAAAAATGTGTGAAACCTTTGTATGTAACCTAAGGAAAGAAAAAACAGAAAAAAGAAAAGCCAAAACTCAAAAGCCGACATCATTATAAACAATGGCTTAAACTAACTATCAAATATCCATTGATAAGCTATAATAGGCTTCAAGTAATGATTTATATCCACCCGTGGTATGGAGGAAAAAAAGTTGAAGCGCGTACCGAAATCTAACAATGCCCACGAGTTGGGTTTGTAATCACCTGTTGGAACTCTCTGGTATTGTTTCTCTGCAAGATCCCTTATTCTGGACCTACAGGATTGAAGTATCAATTGTTAAGTCATTATATTTAACTTTGAAGAAGAAAAAGAAAAACAGATGAGCAAATTCAACTGTCTTACGCAATAGCATCAATCTGAGGGCGAGAAAAGGCAGTGACTATAATGAAAAACCGAGTCCAGTACACCAGAGGTTTCACAAAGAGGACGTGGATATCAGCACCCTTCACATCACTTGCAACCTTGGCAAGAGCCACATCAACTACATAAATACAAAACAGTATTTTCTGTATATTGTTAATGGTAACTAGCAAGTTTATTTAATTTTTAAAAGCATGGTACCTAGCAAGTTGGGATCTCAAACAAAGTGTATCTGAGTTCATGTATTCATCTTACATGAGAGACTTTCGCCATCATTATCAGCTTCAGCACTAGGAGGCTTTGGATCACTTTTGCTATACACCACCTTCCCGTACATCTCAAGTAAGACGTCAAACATGCCTTCCTTATCCTCACTTAGATCCTGTGGAAGCATAGTTTACGTCAATTTGTAGAACAGTAAGCAACCAACATAACAAAATATGATATTAACATTCAGTAAGAGAATTATCAAGTGTGCCTATTTTTATTGTAATGTCATACAACTTAATATTCAGGTTAATGCTTTCAAAAGGAAAGACAGACTCCAATCTTGATTGACACTAAATGATTCAAAATAGTACTAAATAACTGCCAACACGTAATTAACATTGTTAAACACTACGATTGCGGAAGCAAATAAACGACAAACGATCTCTTTTATTCCACAAAAACTACTACTACAAGCTCTCTTTTTAATCTCTCTAGTTCTTTTAGGGTTCTTCACTTTCTCTCAAAACTTAACACCCATTTCTCCTACCCTAGGATCTCCTATATATTAGAGATCTCCACCTTTTTCTCTACACTCCCCAACAATAAGAAAACTACTAAAGTAATCCAATTTTAGAGTCTGCTATTGAAACACTAACTATTGAGCTGGTTGGTCTTAGAGGTGATATCTGAAAAACTTGAGATTAACCGATTTCGATTAATTTAGGTTTAAATCAATAGGTCCGAATTCTTATGAATTAATGTTCTAACCTTAACCTAATTCAAATTGATTCGAGTATCTAGTGTCAACAAACAATTGGAAATTAAACACAAGACCAAAGAATTTTAACCCTGTGGAAAACCTTTCTCAGAAAAAAAATCCACAGCTGATTGGTCTTAGAGGTGATATCTGAAAAACTTGAGATTAACCGATTTCGATTAATTTAGGTCTAAATCAATAGGTCTGAATTCCTTTGAATTAATGTTCTAACCTTAATCTAATTCAAATTAATTCGAGTATCTAGTGTCAACAAGCAATTGAAAATTAAACACAAGACCAAAGAATTTTAACCCTGTGGGAAACCTTTCTCATGAGAAAAACCCACAGGTCGCTGTCGAATCACCCGACAGCTAAACAATCTACTATTGAAAAAAAATTACAAGTATTCAATTACTTACAGACTCGATAAACACATTCCGTGGTTACCTCTCTTCTAATTGAACTCCTCGCAATCAATTCCACGTTCTCGCAACGCCCTTCATTCTCGTAACGCCTCGCTTCAATCTCTCGTCAAAGCTTTCAATCTTGAATCTCACAAGTTCTTCAAATCATGAATTGGGTTTGTGATTCAATGATTGATTCAAGTTTGAATTGTTAGTTCTCGTTTGAATCTCTTAAAGAAATCTCCTCTCTCTAAAAATTCAAGCCCTCAAAAAAATAGGTTTTGGAAGAGGTGAGTTATGAGAAAAAAAAAAGATGTCTTAAATAGGAAAACTGAAAACTCGACCTCTGTTCGAATAGAGACAAAGTTTATTCGAATAGAACAATTTTTATTCGAACAAGACCAAGATCCTATTCGAACAAATAAAGTTTTGAGGCAATTTGTTCGAATAGATAAAGAGTCTATTCGAACAAAACTTGTTCGAATAGAACAAAAGCCTATTCGAACAACAAAATTCCCAGGTAATGTATTCGAACAGAGATATAGTCTATTCGAACAGAACAAGTTTTATTCGAACAAGACCAAAATCCTATTCGAAAAAATATAGTTCTGAGCCTAAATGTTTGAATAGATACTAACTCTTATTCGAACAACATCTTATTCGAACAGAACAAGAACAAAAGCCTGTTCGAACAGAAACTTGTTTTTCTCAAAAAGACATCACTTTCTTTTCATACTCTGTAAAATACTAAGTGCTTGACATTTAGAGCAAGGAGATACAAACTCACTTACATGTTCTGTGTCAGTCCAGCTGTAGTCGCTCCATGTGTAATCTCTGACGACGAGTAACCACGAGGAAGTGCTGACACCTATTCTAGACACGGAATGAAACAAACTCCAAATATGGATGTTTCAATATCAACGTGAGGACTACCATAGACAAAACTTTTATCTTGTGAGTGTGAGTTGTTGTTACGAGGAGTTGCAGGGTTTGATATGAGGAAGCTCTTCACTGTTATGGAGGTCTTTGGTAGGGAGAGGCACACAACCACATGGTTCATCGGCAACACTCGATTAGATAGAACATGTAGCACTTCTGTTCTGCAACCCTAGAAGCACAATGATAACAGATGGTTATAGTATGCACTTAGCATTGTTAAATATGTGTGACAAAAAAATATATAGAATGGCCTGTCCAATAAATTATACATGTCATCTTCCATAAAATTGAAGAGAGACAAGTTTTCCTTGGACTCTTGACAATTTTACTGTAGATTATAAGAAAAGATGGCACTTAGTTTCTAGACGGGGTTTGCTGATTCAGAAGTGTGCGACACATATTGTGTAACATATGACCCAAAAACCATGCTTAGAGGGTTAGCCATGCTAATAAGGATTCTTTTTTCCACTCAAACATCATTAAATATGACAATATTATTATTTCGGTTGGACAGAATACTTGGGAAGTTTGCTTGAAATAGTAATTGTTCAGCTAAACTCTTCTACAGGGGTACTTCTTAAATAGACATTGACATATTTCTAAATTAGCTTATCCTGAAGTCGTTACCGCTAGTTGTAAGTCTTTTTGTAAGTCCTCCAATTAGGCTTAAGTTTCTCTCGGTTGAACAATTATTTCGACGAGCTTCCCTAAGATCCAATATGTCCAAGATTTTTTTTATACCCGCCACATCCAATCCTATTTATCTTTCTAACACAAACACATGCTCTTGTGCTGATAAAGATTATCGAGAATTTTGTAAATTATTTTTCAAACGTAAATGCTGCTTGCAAAAGAGTCAACAAGTAATAACTCAAACCCATAGCTTGTATATGCACAAAATTTTGCTTCCAATAAAATACTTTCCAAAAAAAATTAAAATTTCCAAACCATTAAAGCCAGTAATATAACAAACCCAAAAATCCCAAATAACTAAAGAACAACTTAGAACAATACCGAAAGCCGAAAAAAATAAAATAAATCAGAGACGAAAAATAATAAGTTTACAATTATTTACAATTTGAGTACAGCAAACAAATTAGTGATACATACACTATTGAGATAAACTAAAGTATCTTATTAACACAGATTAAATCTTTAGCAGATACCCGAAGATCATAATTCTCAAATACAAACAAGTAAACACTATTAAGCAACTCTGTAACATAAATTATTACACAACAGTGATAAAAATCCAAACTTTATCAACAATTCAGCTACAATTACTCCTAAACAATCAAAAAACTCAATTGAAACAAACCCCAGAGTTGCAATTTGATGTACCTGTATCTGCAAAAAATGGGTTGTCGCTTTGAATCGAATTTGGGGAAGAAGAGATTGAAGCGAGAAGTCTTCGAAGAAAATAAGTTGTTGCTTCCTCCAAGAGTAGAAGTTGAAGAAGAAGAGCATATGTGAGGAGGCACTGTCGCCAATAAAGACGCCATTGTAGACAAGAGAGAGATGTGAAGGAAGAGGCTCCTTTTTAGAGCATCTCCAGCAGTTGGGTGTGAGTTGGGAGACCTGGCCCACCTTGTTAGCCCCAAAAACACCCAGCCTACACTGACCCTTTCCGGAAGTGAATGATGATATTTACTCAGGTGTAATTTAGGCGGTGTTGTTTACTCCTCAGGGTGTTTTAAACTTTTCACACCCATTGTTTTTAGTGTGAGCTCCCCACACCCGATTGAGTTCTGAGATCATCTCTAGCAGCCAGTTGTACTTTGGGTGTGGGCTCTGACAGGGGCCCCACAAAAAACCCAACCTACACTCGGCCTCTCCCAGCAGCCAGTTGCAGTTTGTGACGTGTATTTTTTATTATTTGGAAGAGATCAAAACTCCGCGGGGTGTTCCTTTTACCGCTGCTTGCACTTTTACCCCAAAGCCTCTCCCAACTCGAGTTTATAACATTTTTTCCTCATCTCTTTCTCTCAAATCGAAGGTATACCTAAATTTTTTCCCAATTTCTTTCAAAACACAATACATATGCCAAATGAAGACCCACACCCCAATACATTACCTGGGTTTAGAGTGATAAGAGATCCAGAGCGAGCCGTAACTCGGTCGAAGTCCAGAAGGTAGAAAAAAAGAGTAGAATTTGAAGATGTCCAACAACCTATACCAAACCCACCCTAAGAAAACTACCCGCAGAGGTTTATTACCTCGCTCCCAGACGGCGTCAGTCATATATATTACACTGGCAAGAAACTCACGGTAAGTTTTAGTGCAATTGTGAATTTGTTATTTCTATAAATCAAGTGTTTGACAAAATGCTCCAATGAATTAAATTGGGATTCGATGTGTGTGCACGACACATTCACTACAATGATCAAATTATGGAATGAGATTTCCACAATTCTACCTATAAGGGATGTCGTGGTGAATATATTCGGGCAGTTTATGGATATACACTTGGGCAATTCCTATAATCGCCTAATTCAGACGCTTACAGAGCGTTGGTGGCCGACCACGCACACGTTTCTGTTCTCATGTGCGGAGATAAATGTCACTCCTCTCAATTTCCAGATGTTGACATCATTGTCAATCGGCCGATGTCTGACACAGGCGTCGTATGATGACGCATGGAGTATTTTATCCAATGCGAGGTAATTGCTCCCCAACATTGATTTCAGCCATATAAAGAGTGGGAACGTCAACATTTCACATTTGAGGACGTACTTGACCATCGCAGCTGATCGGGAGGATGATATTACTATTGCTCGTGTTTTTATCCTCATCATGATGGGACATTTGTGGTTCCAAACGGCCAACGACACTGTCCCGCTTGGATATCTTGCGGCCGTGGCCGATTTGGACGAAGCTGCCTAATATGACTGAGGTTCTGCTATTCTTGCTTCCCTGTACCATGGTTTGGATACCGCAGTCACGACAGGGGTGCCATCACTGGATTTGCCCAACTTTTGACGGTACACTAATACTTTTTCCTTTTACAAATCAAATATTTTCCAATAAACGTCTTAAATGTAATTTATAATTGTTTTTTATGTTGTTCCGAAATGTAGTATTGGTTCTACGAGTATTGTGGGGTTGGTCACCCTATTGTCAAGGAAGATGTTAAGTACTTGGCCTATCCGCACCCCAGAGCATGGGAGAGGGGGAACATGAAGAAAATAAATGACCAGGTAGGCAATTTGTTTATGATAGGCAGATACCACATTGACCACCAGACAATTAAGATGATCACCTGACAACCTTGGTTAGAATCTACGGTGTCTGAGTTAGATGATGTACGGGCTGGGACGCTCATGTTCCGTACGAGGATGTCACTTTAAGTCCCAAATAGAAACTGTGAGTATTACTTGGGAGATAGATGTTGGAGGCAGTTGACTGGCAATGCGGGTATTCCTTTGGATCCTTCCCTTAATATGTCACCACATCTTAGTCCAGCTAATTTATAGGCAATGAGACAAGCCAGCTTCGTTGACTGTGAACAGTTGTGATAGGGGAAGAGCGAGAGACTTATACCTCATACTGGGCTAACCAAACTGCGGAGGTAGGCACCCTGTTAACAGATTCCCAGAGGATGGGGAATTTAAATCTGTTTGGACCCTCTGCACTCAGGGCTGGTATTACACCCATGGTGGTGACGTCAACGTCGGTTCATAGCTTGTCACAGGACTTCAGTTTGCCTGGTGAGCCTGAGGGGCCAGACTTGGGGTGGCACATAGAGTGGATAGGGAGGCGTGAGCTGCTCCCCATTCAACGCTTAAGGGACCCGCCAGAGATTTCTCCCTTCTACGGTGCAGAGGAGTTTTGGCACCTGACTCATGGTATGCGGTGACTTTGCCTTACAGAGTCTGCATGGGACCCCCAGACGATCCAGGATTTGACTGGTGAGGTAGCTACTCTGAGGAGGCACTTAGACAGTGTAGACGACCCAGACGATCCAGAACATGACTGTTGAGGTAGCTACTTTGAGGAGACACTTGGACAGTGTAGACGACCAGCTACATGCGCATGTAAGTAATTTATTTATTTATTTATTTATTTCTTAATAACATATTTATTTTGTCAAAATATTTATAAATTTTTTTGTCCCGTTCAAGATCTACATCTGAGGAGGGGGCGTGATGTACGAGTGGTACCGCTACCACCTAGAGGTAGCGTGAGGACGAGGCAGCGTGGATCTTGTCTGCGAACCAGGGGAGGCGGTAGTGGCCGTATTGGCCCGTCTCAGTAGATATAAGTGTTTTTGATATTTTTGTAGACGTAATCTTTTATTGTAAACATCAGTTTTTTGATGTCACATTTTTTATATAAATTAATATTAATCAATTTATTTTAATTCTTGAATTTAAATAAAAATGCAATTACAATTCTTGAAATAATAGTTCTACGCACCAAATATAACTGAAAACAAATACAACTAAATTTAATTTATCGTTCACGTCTGATGTAAGGAATAAACTCGGACCATTCAGTAAGGGGAGCGGATCCGTCCATAATTTTCTAGCCGATAATTAATAGGAGGATCAGACGGAACGTAGTTCCGGTAAAAAATATTGTATGGAGTCTTAAACGGGAACGGCTGGTTGTATTTCTCATACCATTCATCTCTGGCTTCGTGGAGAATATAGGCTATGGAACACCTCTGACCCGTATATCAATACTCATCCGTATCTCATGAAACTTATCATACTTAGCCTTAATAACATTCTACCTGCTGTATAAATCTCCAGGAGGGTATCGAAGTTCCGTGTGCATCCTGAATTAGACATGAATTCTATTCTATAACTGATTGAAGTTGAGTTGTTAGAGAAGTGGATTATTAACAAAATACTGTTAGGACGCGGCTAGGGCGCAGTCTTCATTCCAGTCAAATACCACCGAAGAATCCTGTGTTAGAGCGAAAAAACTCAGCATTGTTGAGTTCAAGCATATGAGTATTGTTAGAGCATCTCCAGCCAACATATATATAAAAGCAAAAACTAGTTGTTGTGATCCAAAACTAGCCGTTGTGATCCAAAATAAATAGCCCATTGTGAAGGACCCACTAGAGGAAGGACCGTGCGGTGTTCTTTTCACCGCCAAATCCCTAATTTTCAAGACCCATATCTCTTTCTTCCCCCTTTTATACTTCTCTCTTCAATTGGAAACTTGTTCCCCATCTGGAATTACACCCTTTTGTCAACTCCACAGCCTCAAATGTCTTTTTCATCATCTAATTTATCCATTGGTGATCCTTCACGTGTATCGTCGTCCTCATCTGACGATCTTATCTTTGATTGTGCGGCGGCAATTTGCATTCTGCAACAAACTTAGTAGTACATAATGCAACTTCGAGCCACGGTGAGAGTGTCATGGGCCGTAAGGATAAAAGAAAGAAGTGAGATCACCCATTAGGGCAATACAACATTATATGAGACTACTTCAAGCTGAATTACACATATGAGCCATGTGAATTTTGGCGACGTTTTTGTATGAGTAGAGACATGTTTAGGCGTATATTAGATGCAATCGTTTCATATGATCATTACTTTTCCAAAAACCCAACAACTTTGGTACTATGGAGTTATCACCGTACCAAAAAGTAGTCGCAACACTATGTTTCCTAAGGTAAGGTGTTGTGGCAGATCTTTTTGATGAGTATATCCGAATAGGAGAAAGCACAACCTTGTTATGTATGGAAAGTTTTTGTGTTACGGTTATACAAATTTTTGGCGAGGAATATCTTCGAGCACCAAACGCGACCGACGTCGAAAGGTTAAAAGTGATCGGAGAGTCACGGGGATTTCCCAACATGTTAGGAAGCCTTGATTGCATGTATTGGATATTGAAAAATTATCCCATAGCTTGGCACGGTTAATTTACAGGTTATTACCCGAAGGCGACACTGATTCTTAAAGCGGTAGCTTCACACGACCTTTGGATTTGGCATGCTTTTTTTGGGTTGCCAAGGTCTAATAATGATATCAATGTTCTGCAACAATTACATCTTTTTACCGACTTGGCTGATGGTATCTCCCCGTCTTACAATTATACAATTGCCGGAAAAGCTTATGATATGGGGTATTACCTAGCGGATGGCATATACCCCAAATGGGGAATATTTGTCCAAACCATATCCAATCCGGTTACAGCGAAATAATTTTTTTTTGCTCAACAACAAAAAAGTTGCCAAAAAGACGTAGAAGGGGCGTTTGGGATTTTATAATCCCGGTTCAATGTTGTAAAAAATCTGGCTAAATTATGGAAACCTGGGATTTTGAACAATATCATGAAGGAGTGCGTGATAATGCACAATATGATCGTCGAAGCAGAACGAGGTTCATTCCCATCATACTTAGACTATAATCTGGCCGATCCCTCAACCATCGAAGGCGAACGGTTCAATATTGTACGCGAACTCAGAACAATAGAATATTTTATATCAAAAATGAACTGCATTCAAAGTCGAAAACTGCACTTTGATCTAAAAGATGATCTAATCGAGCATTTGTGGGCCATGAAGGGAAATCTTCAAACCTAGTACTCCATTTCTTGTATTGTCTGAGTGTTCTTCATGTAATTTAATGCTTCTTGTCGTACAAGTTTATTAAACAAGTTTTTGATATTGCATTAATCTTGTATTTGTTTTAATGAAATATTATCGGAAATAAACATTTCGAAAACAATATTGCATTCTTCAATAACAAGGTACAGTATTCAAACAATTATATTATTGGAAGGTAAACTACATTCTTGGAAAGAAAACTTCTATATACAGCAAAGTTAAATTACATTTTATCACCACTTCAAGTACTTGATCCGCCCCTATTGGCCAGACGTTCCATGACCTCCGCTTGCCTTTGCAAATAGTAGGGCAATACAGGTCCAGAAAGATTATTCAGGTCTTTATACAAGATTTTGTGATCTTTTTTTGCTTGTTCCAGTTCCATTTTGGCTTGCCATTGTTTATTTATTTCCACTCTTCTTCCTTCCTTTTCTTTTTTCACTTGTCTCTTCTCCAACCATAGTTTATCCAACATTGTTTGGATACCACTACCAGATGCAACAACACCATCCAATGCCTTTTGTGTTGTAAGGTTCTTTCTAAAGAGTTTTTGGCTGATGAGCCTGCTTCTACCCTCATACAACGAACCATCTAATTCAGAATTTAGGCCCACGGATTGAGGTGTAGGTGGGCCGTCGGGGTTCTTCGATAGATTATTTGATCAGACTGAGTTCTCCAGAGAAGAATTGTCTGATGTTCTCCTGGTTATATTTCTTGGTACATTTCCCGCATGGTTCAACCCATCATCCCTTAGGTTGGCTCATCGTGGTTCTCGCGCCAAAATCTTATACACTTCACAGTGTTTGAAGTCATTGTCGCCATTCAAGCTTTGATAGATCTTGTGTGCATCGTTTTCCAAAAATTTGCAAAATTACCAAATACAAATAAATAACGTGTATATCCGGGAGAAATAAACGAAATTGAGTTAAAAGAAATTAGAACGTACCCGATGTTTATCGATTTTCCCGCTGTCGTGCATAAACGTTCTTGAGCAACTATCCCCTTGTACGCCACACATTGTGCATTAAGGGCATACCACTGAGATTTGGTTGACCCACTTGATTGTCTTGTGGGGCACTCAGGGTCATTGTTAAAGGCAATATTCACCTTTTGATAGAAAGTGAAACCCTTTGTACGGCCCACTGTCTGGACAGAAGCTGTTACCCACGCCCTTGTGAGACACGTAAAGTCTGCTTCTGTCTAATACAGTCTAGCATTATCTGTCTCGTCCAAAAACTCAGTATCTTCTGGCACTTGCACGCCTTGTCTTTGTTTTGCGGGTGCTCTTTTCTTTCTTCCTTTTCCATTTTCTTTCTAAGGCGGCGCCACTTCAACATGTATTGACGCATTTGCGTCACTTTGATTGTGCTGAGTAGATTCACCATGGAATAGGTAGTTCTGAAAGTAATTTGGAGGTTGCGGTTGAGAGAATGTGAATGGATTTTGATATTGTCTATAACTAGGATCCCCTTGCGACATGGTAAACGGAGGTGGGGTCTGTGATTGGAATTACGATTGGTTATGGCAGAGCTATGAAGTGAATCGTGATGATGGGTGTTGAGTGAATGGTGTTGAAGGTGGGTTATGAGAGGATGGGGTCGACGGTATAGAGTTATTACTACTGCTACTGGAGTTTGCCATTTGGGGAGAGCGTAGAGGTTCTCCTCTATACTCTATAATTGGTTTTGGGGGAGATGAAGTAGTCAGGGAGTGATGAGGAGAAATAATTGAGATTGGAGGAGTTTAGATTACCGTGCGGTATTCCTTTTACCGTGCAGAAAATCCAGACGGTAAAAAGAACACCGCGCGGTAATCCAAACACTTCCAAACTCTTTTTTTTGTGAGCTCCTCACACTCGGTTGGGTTCTGACACAACCACGTAGGTAAACTCACACCCATTTTTTGCTGCTAGGAGGATCAAAGTGTGAGTTTGAGTTTGGGTTTGTAAACCCAACTTAAACTCCCACCCTACTGGACATGCTCTGACAACGCCCCACAAACAACTCACACTCGTATTTTCATCTACTAGGAGCTCAAAAGTTTGGGTTGGGAGTGTGAGCTGACAACAACTTAACCCATACCCATTTCTTCAATTGCTGTAGATGCTCTTAATGGAGGGTCACAACCACCACTAAATCGGTGGTATGCCCGTGCCCGTGCTCGTGCCATGCCCTGACGTTGGCATGCCAACGTCTCCCTCACCGATTCCCTGGTTTGAATTGCAAGAAATATCATTCCTCGCGCGATCCATGGCAACGTTTTGGGTCTCCCTCCTATGTTCGTCGGTCACCAAAATTGTGGGAGGCCTCCCTCTTCCTTCTTGTGGTATTTTTAACCCATCGTCAATCGTGGTGTCATCGTTTAGATTTGTCGACGTACGCCAGTGGATTTGGGTATCATTATACCCCTCAACTTTTAGTGAATCTGTGAATTTTTGACGCTTTCAACATCCACGGCCAGACCTACAGACGAATTGTAAACATGGGTCATTCCCCTTCCGACTCGAACCTTTTTACGTGATCTCGAGAAAAAATTGATTTTTTCCCTCGTCCTACTACTCGCAACAGTGGTGGATTCATAAGATAAATGCCCGTTAGTCGCCCGTCGCGCATAAAGGTGCCTATTGGAAGACCTCTCCCTCTTCCTTTACTTGAACCTCCCTCGATACCGTCAACTTCGTCACCCACAACTTCGAATGAGGCTACTATTGTCGGACTTGCCATCACCGCCACCAACATCGCTTCAATTTGTTTCGTTATAAGCTTGTTGGAAGTCGTTAACTCTGTGATAAATTCCTTTACCAATTTCAAACGCTCTCATCATGTGAGTTTGATAGGTTTCTTCGGTATTCTCTTACCCATCTTCGTAAAAAAATTCTCTGCCAAGTTCAATCTTGTTCTGGTACCAATTTGTTAAACACTATAATTGCGGAAGCAAATAAATGACAAACGATTTCTTTTATTGCATAAAATTACTACTACAGGCTCTCTTTTTAGTTCTCTCTAGTTCTTCATAAGGTTCTTCCCCTTCTCTCAAACTCAACACCCCCTTTCTCCTATCCTAGGATTTCCCATATATAAGATATCTCTGCCTTTCTCTCTACACTATTCAACAATAAGGAAACTACTAGAGTAATCCTATTTTAGAGGATTCTTTAGGATAAAATATAATAACATAAAATACGAAATAGAGACCGATCACTAAACCGTGCGCCTAGGTCGAGGGCGTGACGACCCCGGCCTATCAAACATGGTCGTGAGTATTATTATAAAATGAATTGTCTACCATCCCATACTTCGGTATTACCTCTAATCTCCTAGTCTTAATACGCTCTCATATCCTTGTTGTGGTTTTCATGTTTGCAATGCAGCCCTCTGACATGGGTGATCAATGTGAAGTGGATGTTGCTCAGATTATTTAATCATTAAAAGACTTTGTATAATAATGATAATCTTTTCGATCGCTTTGCTGCTACTCAATGATTAAATAATCTGAGCAACATCCACAAATGTATCATATATTGGAGTATATATGAAACAACTTTTTTTTTATCCGTACAAGAAGAGATCTTCTTGGGTTCAGAAAGACTGAAAATATAGCCTCTCGAACTCTTTCCAATTCCTTATATCACCGTGGTTCGTCTCCTTCTACTGGTTATTTTATAGTCGCCAACAACCAAAATAAATTATCTTACGCACTTACCATATAACAAAAACTAAGACGCGAACCCTCTTTTAAGTCATGGACTCATGGCCGCCACCCCTTATGACACCCAATAAACCACCTTCTTAGAGCCACACATCTCTATAAGATGAGTGGTTAAGAACCAAGATGAGGTGGTTGTGGGGAGAAGGCAACCTGGTGACGTGCCAGTTTCAAAAACCAACCGGTTGGCTTCAAAATAACCTTTTTTTACTTTCACCCCTACACTCTCTCATCAGTTATAATTCCTACTCTCTCCCATTTCTTCATCTCTTTCTCTCTCTCCCTCCCTTAAGAATAATTTCATACCAAATGTTGCTCTAATTGTTGTAGAAACTTGTAGAGAGATCTTTGGTTTTGCTTATCAGTGGTGTTGGGCGTCTTTGCTTCCTAAGGTAAACCCTCAAACATACTTTGATTATCACAGTAGGGTTTTTTGAGGTTTTGTAGTGTTTGATTTTCATACCCAATATTTGATTGTGTTTGATTTCATACCCAATACTTTTTTGTATGCAATTTTAAAGGTTTCTGGGTGCTTGTTTGTGTTTCAAATTTTTATGTTGAAGAATTTTAAAAAAAAATTGGGGAGAATTATTTGTTAAATTGGAACAGTGGATGGTTCCAGAAATCGTTTTGAAAATATATAATTTGGAATATAGGAAAAAGTTTCAGTTAAAATTATTTCACAAAACAGATTTGATGTTAAAATCTGTCGGAAACTGGACATTTCCGGTACTGGAGTATGTGTAGTTTGGAAACGGAATGTTTGATTTTTCGCAACTAATGTATATACATAAATGTTGTTGTTAGTTTCGGAAAATACAATTTTTGATACAACATTTGCATTGAAACTGTGTTTGCCATTTTCTTTGTTCTCAAATTGTGGTTGTGCTAAATATTATTTTTGTTTGGGCAAGCAAAATGGCAAAAGTGAAAGGCTTTAGACGTGCACTTGCCAAATCACGGAGGGATCCGCAAACAAAGAAGAGGTTAAAAACATTGCTAACTACAGGCTCGACATCAAGGGGTGGGTGTGCCCAAATATAACATGAAGCGTTTTTGGCATGAGTGAAGCGCATGAAGAGTTTTTGGCATGATATGAACGATGAGGATTAAATTATGAATTATCGAAGGAAGACTGGTTGACAGCAACTGGTTATTACAGTTCTTAGTACTAATGATAAATTAATGTATTTAGTTTTTGAAATAATCAATAAAATTTCCAAATATAGCATCCACCAAATCATGTTTATTTTATTATGTGTTTGTCATGACTACTTAGTTTACAATGTTCCCTTGTTCTAATTATCATCCAACATATATGCACAACAACATTGATTCATCCATTTCCAATGTTATTACATACCCCTTCTTTGCTTTATTTTTTTCCCCTGGCTTCTACTTCTCAACATTTTCACCCTTTTTGTCAAAGATCTTTTTCCCCTTCCCCCTCTTATCAGAGATCTTATCTTCATCAGCAACCTTACTCTTCTTTGTTAAAGAGAAATATCAAAACAAGAAAATGACCAACAACAATGGAGTAACGAAAACCAAGAAAATCCAAAAATAGAGTAACGGAAAAATAACATTCCAAAACTTGAGTAACGGAAATTATATTATCCCGAAGCTCAAGTAACGTAAAACAAAATTTTCGAGACTTCTGTAACAAAAATATCAAAATTCCGTTACTCCTGTTTGGAAAATTACTTTTTTCAAAAGTGCTCCATTTATATGATTCCATGTAGAAAAAAGAGGAACATGAAACTCATAAAGCAAATGATGGATCAAAATAGTACCCATCAAAGACAATTAACCACAACCCATGTGTACTAGACATATTGTTAAAATTTATATGGAACAAAACTCGCAAATATTTATATAATGAACGCATAAATTCCTAAAAATTGTTATTCTACATTCGGAATAGATAGTTCAAATACCAATGTGTGTATTGGTTTCAGAATTTACATTTTCCGAAACCACCAAACAAAATTTTATTGGTAACGAAATTTTAATTTTTCGAAACTAACTTTTTCATGCAAAAATACTAATTTTCCAAAATACCAACCCTGTTCCACAAAGTTTTTTCCAAAACTGTTTAATCCAGATTTACTATCACAAACTCAAACAAAGACAACCACAACAAATTTGAACTCTCCTAAAATGAGTTTAGATACAACAGAAAGCTTTCACAATGAGGTACAAACTATAGCAAGCCTTCTAATGTCTATTACGACCTAAAATCTTAGAGAAAGATATATATATATATATATATATATATATATATAGAGAGAGAGAGAGAGAGAGAGAGAAATGATTCTCCACCAAACAACCTCAGAAAGAACTTGATATAAAGAAATAAAGAACTCCGGTTTATGCGCGGTGAACTACAAGTTTTTTTTCGACTTCTATGTCGTGAATCACCTCCCAACTCATCGGGTTTGATAAACTAGGGTTTGGGTTTTGGCTTGTGAGAAAGAAAGAGCAAAAAAAAATCAAAAGTAAATAATTTATGAGTGAGAGAGAAGGTAAAATAAATAATTCATAAAAAAGAGGGATACCAGAGCCGACACGTCATCAGGTTGAGGAGAGATTGTAAAACCAACTTTTCAAATTGTGTTACCTCATCTTTGTTTTCAACCACTCATCTTTATTGATGAGTGGTTCTAGTTGGGTGGTGGGAACTCCCTATATATACTAAACTAACTTGGTAGGATATTTGTTACAAAACTTAATCTTCAAAACAAATTTTGGTTTTCCAAGAGTAATTTGAAAAGAGAATGAGGCAAGAGTTATGAATAAACCATATTACAAGGAAAACAAACAAGGAGTGTTGTTTAACCCTTTTCAAAGTTAATGAAACATGTTGCAAACTTAATAAAACTAAAATAAAAGAGACCAATTACTATGTATTTACCCTAAAATAGGACACAGCCATTTAATGAGGTTGATAAGAAGAAGAATGACTTAGAAGAATGGCTAGGAAAAGGGGAATGGTTTTTATTCCAACAAGATCATAAAGGCTCAAAATAACTCTCATGCCAGGTTAAATAGTAAGAAAGAACGGCAGAAATCGTTAGATTTACATTATTTTACCTATATGTATAATTGATAACAAAAGCAAAAGAACTTGTGATCATATGAGGACTTAGAGCATATTACTAAAGTGAAATCAGTATCATACTCTAACATGTCCCTTAATCTACGAACATACAATCACAAAAAGATTAATAAAATTACTACAGATTCCTCAAGTTAGTTTTGACCATTTAAGTATTCTACTATTCTTAGCAGGGGTGGATTTTGTGTGTGTGTTGGGGGAGGGTACCCGGTATCCCCAATTTTTTTGCAAATTTACTCCTTATATACCTACAAGAAGAAGAAAAATAACAACCCAATAAAATTCTATGTGGTTGGTATTTAATGTATTTCGAGAAATAGGTCAGACCTAATTTTATCAATCAATGGCCCGGATTAAACATAAACAATCAATAGTAAAGACAAAAAATTAAACGACACAAACAATTGTTCACCCCTGTAAAAACTCCTTACTTTGAAGAAAAACCACAGGTCGTTATCGATGAACAGAACAACCAAAAATCCACTAATCAAAAAGAGTTTAATCTGAAATACACTTACAGACTCAATAACCTCATCGCGTGATTATCTCTCTTCTGATCAAAGCTTCACGCCCTATCCCCTTCGTTCTCGCAACGACACTCATTGATCTCACACCAAGTTTTACCCTTCTTGAATCACTCTAGAACTCTTCGTGGGAAGTAGGATAAACTAGCTCAACATCAACCTCAAGGTTTTTAGGTTTTGATTGACGTCAAATTGACTATCTGATAAATGATATTGAGCTCTTTTAAAAATAGCTTTTTTGCTAAAGAAAGAGGGAAAAGAGAGAGGGAGAAAAGAGAAGCAATGTTCGCTTAAATAATGTTCAGCTTTTCTCGAGACTCATTCGAACGAAACCTAAAGTTATTTGAACGACCTTTTAACAACCCTCTAGAATTTTGGCCTAGGAGCCTAGGTCGTTCGAACAAGACCAAAGGTCATTCGAACGAGAATTCATTCGAACGAGATCTTGGGTCGTTCGAACGAGATTTTTAAAAATTTTAGAAAATTTAGGAAAATATTTTTGGCTCCCTTTATCAGAGTTCTAACCAACTTAACTTCTTGGTCGTTGGTTGATAGAAGATTGTACGAAGGTCTTCATCCTGTTACTGTCTTCGACTGAGATAACCACGGACCTTTACAAACACAAAATGTGACAAACCAAAACCTTTCAATCTCCCCCTTTAGTTCATTTTGTGGCAAATAAAAATTAAGACCTACACATTATTCTGTACTACTTCCCAGCTACAGAGACAGTCTAGATCTTAGAAAGACACCACCCCTTTCATGAACAGGTTCAATCTCTGGACCTCTTCTTCGGACGATATCTTCTTACATCTCAGCACTCATCAGAAATCTTATTACTTAATATCTGCACACTCAGCAAACTCGTTTATAATATATGTGGAAAGAAGAACTTAAAATATTTATAAACTGAGAATCACAAAATCATGAAAGAAATCATAAACAAATCAAACCAGAAAAGCATTAGCATAAATTCATTCATATTACTTTCCTGTCGGAGACACATATTTCTCCCCCTTTTATCACGGAAGAAACAACTAACGACTGTAATCTACTATCTGAAACAAAAAGAGATTAGACCCATTAAACAATTAAAGAAATAAAAGATAGTATTAAGCATACTTTCAATATTAGTAAAAAGATGACTATCAAAGAGTTCTCAGAACAAAACCAGTCTCATAGAGACAAACCAAAAACTACAAACAAGATGGAGAACAAAAACAAGACACCCTGTATGATCAAGCATCCTCAGAATCAGACATAGACTCCTCCTGTAGCCGACGAAGATACGCAACATCTGTCTTCAGTCCTTCCAAACGTGTATCAATAGATCCCAGTCGTGTATCAATAATCCCATTCGTGTATCCATATCATCCCACCTAGTCTGCATCACCCCCATACCCACTGTCAAAGTCTGAAGCATACTCCCGACATCCTGAAGGGTAAATACCCCCTGAGTCTGTGCAGCTGAGCTAGAGAAACCTATGTGCTCACCTGGAGGAGCAGACTCAGATGGTAGTGCAGAAGGTAGATGAGATGCACTCTTATAAAAGTTACTAGCATTCAATCGTTCCATTTTTGTATCCTCATGCTCATAAGAAAACACCTTATACCCAACCGCTACCAGAATATCTATCACAAGGCGAGCAAAAGGTAAAGAACTGCGAGTCGCCTTTTTTGTGCTGGCATCTATCATCTCGGCAATGATGATGTTTGGGAGATCAACTTCCACATCATTCTTGAAAGCATAGAGAAAGACCTTCATCCGCTCAGAAAGATCATTCTTTTGGAATCTTTTAAGGATATTAGAAATAGCAATGCGATGTACCAGACGAGACTCATCATCTAACATCTTACGAGTCACAATTCTCGATCCAGTATAGAGATTATGTTGAGAGGTGATATCAATAACCATCTTATTCAGCTCATGAAGAACATTTATCTCTTTCTCCATACAATCCCCTTCAAAATAATTGGGAGACCATGGATAAGACGTCACTGGCCAAACAAACCTCAAAACGTGAATGATCGGAGAGATACCCAAGATAGAATAAAGTTTGCCCCTAGTAACAGCAAACTCTTCCCCATCAATAGTGACTGAAAAATTGCGATCATGGAGTAAATTGGTAGACTCCACTGTCAGAGTAGCATAAAATAGTTGAACAATGCGGGGATATACCTTCCCTGCAAGAGTAAGAATCTTGGTCCAACCTTTCACTTCAAATTTTGCAAAAACACTCACGAAGCTCTCAATAACTGCATAAATACTTTGGATATCTACTAGGTGCACATTAACAATCGGGCGATCCTTAAAACCCTTTTTTGTACTCCAATGTACCGGATTATCCCCGACTCGCTGACCATCAAGAATACCGGTTGAATTAGAGCGTGGCCTCTTTGTTCCTCCCCGTAGTAGCCTAGGTGTCATAGCGTACACCTACAAGAAATATGTTTGTAGAGACACCCCAAGCAACAATCACAATTGTCGTTACCAACAAAACTCCAACCACACAATCTGTAAGAAAAACACTACCACTTCCCCAAACCTAACCAACACGGTTAAACAGGGGAACCCAATCAAGCATGCAACCAAAACTTCACCACCTTCACTCTAAAAACCAACTCCAAAATACAATAATCAATCTCCACCAAAAACCAACCAACAATCAGTCGAACCCTAATCATACAATTCAAAACCCCAGAAACCTTAATCCAAGTTAATGTACAATTTAACAAACTCATAACAATAAGCCTCAATCACAATCAATAATAGATGAAATAGTCAAAGAAACAAAGAGAGAGCGATGAGAATCAAACAATTACCAATCTTGAAAGTTTGAAGATTCGAAGAATCCAATCCCAATAATCACAACAGTCAACCAAAAATCTACGAATTGAGAACCCAATCGTGAAATTGATGATGATCCAAGTAGGAGAAAGGCGTGAATGGTAAAAATTTGGGTTAAAGGAACACAATTACTTCAAAAAATATTGAGCAAAGGAAAATAGCGCCAATGAATTCGTAAGTGAGATAGAGAGAGAAAATAAAAGAAGAAAAAATTGAACTTTATAATCGAACGAAAAGTCGTTCGAACAATAGGTTGACTCGTTCGAATGAAACACCAAGTTTTGGCTTTAAACATTTAAAAAATAGTGAACTTGGTCGAACAAACAAATGGAAATAGGTAGACATAAGAAAAGACACAAGACTTACGAGATAAGCAGACGACAACAAAACATACTCCCCCTCAAAATATGCAGAGTTAAATCTATAAACACAGCAGATACATGATATAGAAAATATTACTGATCTATAAACGAAATAATGTAAAAGAACTTGGTGTGTGTGTGTATGGAGTCTAATCAAAGTCCTGAAAGTTAGACGTATGAAGATAACTATATTAGAAATATGTTTCAGCTTAGGCCTCTCATGGTTGGTCACTCAAAGTCACTGAGAATTTACTAGATATCACTCTGAAGAAGTATGAATATGAATAAATAGGAGGTAAGAGTTCACAATAATAATAAAAACAACGTTATTTAACTGAAAGATCTCATTGAAGAAAAATCAATTGTTTTGTGATGGTGTCAAGTTAACTAATAGAGAATCCTTATCTCTTATCTCCACTAAACTGACTGTGTTAAACTAAAGATCAAACAAGTCTTGAAAATGATATAATGTAGGCAAGGGAAGGGACATGACGGATTAGATGTTTTGCTGGCATTCTGAGACTTCAGATTATACTTTTTCCCCTTCTATCTTCACATACTAGGGAAACTCTTTACAAATGCTCACATCTCGAGGCAAGAAAGTGGTTTGAAAACCATAAACAAGAACAGAGTTCCCATATTTCGTTCGAACGAAAAATGAAGGCGTTCGAACGAATTGAGGTCTTGGGCCAAATTTCCAGTAGGATAAGAAATGGTTGTTCGAATAAAAATGTATGCGTTCGAACAAATTGAGCTTTTGGGCCAAATTTCTAGTGGAATGTGAAATGGTCGTTCAAACGACTATAGACCTCGTTCGAACGATTTTTCTTCTTCTTCTTCTTCTTTTAGCAAGAACATGGTTTTCCCTCCTTCCTTCACTTGAATTTTACTGAACCGTCTCAGAACAAAAGGGCTAAAAGAAGTTGAGTAAAAAGCGAATGGTATATCTTAAGGCACAAATTAAAGGGCTACAAATGGATAAAAATTTGGGTAAGCATAGACAAAGGCCAAAAATGTATAATAATAAAAAGCCTATTATCATATCTTCGGTCTCACTTAGTATCTTTTTCATCTCGAATCAAATATAGGGAATGGTCTATTAAACTAACTTGAACTAGATATCACCACCAACGTTTGACAAATGCAGAAAATAATGAGATCATAAACAAATAGAGATTTTACGGGAAAAAATTCATTTAATAACACTCAAAGCTTGCGCAAAAGGTTGGATCCTCACATAATGTTAGGTAATGAAGCCTCTACATTTGTCCTCAAGGTTTCTACTTACGACTAAAGTCAGGAAGAGTTGGAACTAGTGATGAATAAGAGATACCAAGTAACTTAAGCATTAGATGAATATATGACAAATAAATAAATCCTGAACATGCACATGCATAGGTAAGATAGATTGTAATGCATAAATCAGGGGAAATAACCAATAAGAATAAGAGAAATAACACATACCTGACGATGTCCACATAATAGTAACACATACAGTTAGAATAGTCTGATAGATTTATGCAATCGAATAGACACCGATAACGTATCGAAAAGTTTCAAACTGAAGAACATCCAAAGGTTTGGTGAAAAGATCAGCAAGCTGGTTCTTCAACCAACATACTCAATAATTACAATCTTTCGCTTAACAAGGTCTCGAATGAAATGAAATCTGATGTCAATGTGTTTGGTCCTTAAATGTTGTTCAGGGTTCTTGGAAATGTTGATTGTACTTGTATTATCGCAATAAAGTGACATTACTCCCCGATTCAGCCCGTAATCATACAACATTTGTTTCATCCAGACTAGTTGGGTACTATAAGTCCCCGCAGCAATATACTCGGCCTTTGCAGTAGATTGTGAGATGCAATTCTATTTCTTACTTTGCCATGCAACAAGATTGCTCCCAATGTAATAACATTCCCCAGAAGTGTTTTTCCTTTTATCAGAATTTCTGGGCCAATCAACATCTGGGTATCCAATAATTTTAGACGTAGTGTCTCGAGTATACCACAATCCAAACTAAAAAGTCCCATAAACATAGCGAATAATTCGTTTAATAACGTGTAAATAAGACTCCTTAGGACTTGCCTAATAACGAGCACATATGCAAACATTGAACATAATTTCTGGACAACTAGTTGTAAGATACAACAAGCTTCCTATCATGATCTTATACGTCTTCTGGTCAATATCAGTACCTGCAAAATCCTTACTCAATTTGGTGGTAGTGCTCATTGGTGTCCTTGTATGTTTCGTGAAATCAAGACCAAACTTTTTACAAGATCCTTAGCATATTTAAATTGAGATACAAAAATGTCATCCTCCCTTTGCTTGATTTGGAGACCTAAGAAGTAGGTTAATTCCCCAACCATGCTCATCTTTAACTCTCTTCCCATTAATTCTCTAAAAGCCTTGACACGTGCATCAGACATTGATCTAAAAATAATATCATCCACATATATTTGAGAAATAAGTATTTCATCTCCTTCTCGCTGAATAAACAATGTCTTATCAACACCCCCTTGAATGAACTCCTTTTCAATTAAAAAGTTTGAGAGTCTGCCATACCATGCTTAAGGAGCTTATTTTAGGCCATAAATAACTTTTTTCAACCGATAAACATACTCCGGATGATGTGAAACCTCAAACCCCTTGGGTTGAGTTACATACACTTCTTCCTCAAGTAACCCAATCAAGAACAAACTTTTTATATCCATCTAATAGAGCTTAAACTTTTAGTGACAGGCGAAAGCCAAAAGCATCTAAATAGATTCAAGTCTTGTTGTGGGAGCAAAAGTTTCTTCTACATCCACCCCTTTTATTTGATTGTACCCCTGAACTACCAACCTTGGTTTGTTTCTTATGATATTACCATTTTCATAAAACTTGTTCTTGTAAATCCACTTAGTACCAATAATATTAGAATTTGTCGATCGTGATACTAAGTCCCACACATCTTGTCGCTTGAATTCATTTAGCTCATCTTAGATGGCGTTAATCCAATATTCATCAGATAACTCATCTTTTACGTTGGTTGGTTCAATGATGGACACATAAGCACACTTTCCACTATCTCATATAGCGTAGAACAATGACAACTAACGCACCTAGCGGACTCATGAAGTATAGGACATTCATAATCGTCAAGGTATCCAGGAGTACCATAATTCTGAGGAGGATTAGTACGAGCAGTAGCCGGTGGTGTTGAGATTTTACTAAGAGGTTAGAAGCTTCAATATGAGACCTACTTATAGTCTCCGTGGGTAGCACAATATCTTGAGCCACAGTAGAAGATGTTGGCGTAGATTCTTCTTGAACATTACTATCGCTATCATCTGTGTGTCCAAGAACTGTCGAGACATCAACTACCACATTAATTGACTCCATTACCATCTTGTTCTTCAAATTGTAAACCCGATAAGCCCTACTATTTGTTGCATATCTCAGTAAAATACCTTCATCTCTTCGGGCGTCAAATTTTCCAATATTTTCTCGATCACATGTGATATAACATTAACTTCCAAACACACGAAAGTATTTCAAGATCAACTTTTTTTCCAAACCAGAGTTCATACGGCGCGTTAAGTATAAGAGGACACAGATAAACTCTGTCGACAATGTGACACGAGGTATGAATAGTTTCTCCCCAAAAATGATTAGGAACATTATTTCCATGGAGTAATTACTGACCCATCTCTTGTAAAACTCGATTCTATCATTCTGCAACTCCATTTTGTTGTGGGGTGATTGGTGTTGAAAATTCATGTTTGATCCCATTAGCTCGACAGTACTCAATCACATCACTATCTTTTAACTCTCCTCCACTATCAATTCGAATTCTGTCAATAGAACAATCTTTCTCATTTTGTATTCGAATGGCTATAGTATGAAATTCTTTAAACATGTCAGACTTCTGTTTTAATAGTGCGATCCAGGTGAACCGTGAAAAATCATCAACCATATCCAAGATATACTTCTTTCCACCCAAAGTACTCACTCTTATATGACCCATTAAGTCCATGTGAATTAGCTCCAGAACTCGCATAGTGGCAATGTTGGTGGATTTTTTATGAGGGCTCTTGGTTTGTTTTCCAATTTGACATGGTCCATAAACCACATCTGTTAACTTGTTTAGTCTTGGAACTCCTCGAACTATTTCCTTACTTATAATCTTGGCAAGATCGTTGAAGTTCACATGCCCTAACCGTTGGTGCCAAAGTTCCACATCACTTATCTTAGCAACTTTACATGAAATAGAGTCTTGAGATACAACATAGAAGTTGTCAGAAGTTCTAGCAGCAGTCACAATGCATTTCTCAGTATTATCAAAGACACGGTATGCCTTCTTGTCAAATGTTACTGTGTTATCTTCATCACATAAGTGACTCGCACTCAGAAGGTTTGCAGTAAGTCCCTTGACATAGAGTACATTTTTGACTACTGGGCACCCAATTCCTTCCACACTCCATTTTCTCACAATCTTTCCACTCATCCCTCCTCCAAAAGTAACATCACCTCCTTGAATATCTATGACATTGTTCAGACGAGTAACATCCCCCGTCATGTGAAGTGAGCAACCACTATCTACATACCACTGGGTAGAGTTAAAAGTATTGAGAGCCAGTAATACTGTAATATTGCACTGTAATTATGGTAGAAGATCCTTCTTCTGAACCTAAACAGATCTTACTTTTTTTGTTCGTCTATCGCTTGAGTCAAATTCTTGAAACCATTAAAAGATTTTTGGAATAAAGAGGAATTAGCAAATGATTGGGCATATGATCGATATGGTTTCCCTCTTTCCAAGTGAAGATCATTCCTATTATGAAATACAAGAACATATCTGCAATAGGAAGCAAGATGACTCTTTCGACCACAAGCCTAGCAATAAAATACATGAAAGACAAGAGGCTGCTTTGTCTGCCTATGAGGAGCAGTAATAACACTAGGTGTGGGCAAATATGGAACTGAATTAGCTTTGACAAACTTAGTGACTTGAGATGAGGTGGACTTGACATGTTGCTCATCAAATCCTAACCCTCTTTTGTCAGTACCATTTTTGCTCATACTTAGAATTTTATCAATATTTTTTGCCCCATGATAGAAAACTTCAAGTTTTTACTGTGTAGAGGTCAAATCAAGTTTAAGTTTCTCAATTTCAGCTTCCGCTAATTTCACATTCTCAATAGCAGTATGTTTTTCCTGTTCACAAGTCTTTAGTTGGGCACTAAGATATTATTTCTCATTCTTAAGTTTTTCAAGCTGAGAAACAAGTTAAGAATACAACTCTTCAAAATTAGGCTCTTCACAATTATCACTTTCATAGTCACTGTGATCTTCTCTATCAGTTTTAAGTACAAAAATATCAGAGCGATCAAAACTTGAGTTAATAATAGCAATATGAGCTCTCAGACTATTTCTTCCTTCTTGAAAGGGATTATCATGTTCATTATGGTCATCATCACTATCATCCCACGTAACAGTAATATTCATAGCTTTGTGGTTGTTATTAGAACTCTTAGTGGGACAGCTGTGAGCATAGTGACCATACTTGTGACACTCATAACATTCAACTTTATTTAGGTCTTGTTTAGTATTAGTCTGTTTGTCACACGACTTAACACGATCATGAGGACGTGGCTCATAATTCACATTTTGCCCTTGTTTCTCAAATTGCCTTTTTTTCAAAAGTTTTCTAAATTGTTGGCTTATAAGAGCAATCTGTGAATCAGAGTCAAGTTCCTCATTATCGTCAGAGACACAATAGTTATCAACTTCTCTAGTTCCCTGAGAAGACGAAGAGTTGGAGAACGACTTAAAAGCCACACTCTTATTCTTCTTAGGGTTTTCCATTTCCATTTCAATTTCACTGAACGATTTATCTTTACTCATCTGAATATTTTCAAATTGAGAGGTGAGCATTTGTATTTTACTTTCTTTAACCGTATCATCACCTTCATGACTACGCATTAAGATGTCCCAAGCTCATTTCGAAGTGGTACATGCGGAGATGTGCCTATACTCACTTTGGCTCAACACATTAAAGATAACATTAATACCTTTAGAATTATACCCAGATGTTTCTTTTTCTTCCTTAGTCCATTGATTTCTAAGTTTAGGAATTTCTATAGTTGTAACTAGCTCACCTCGCATAACAGTCGGGGGCACCCATCCATCTTCAATGGCAATCCAGACATTTTTTCCCATGGATTGCAATAAGGCAATCATTCGAACCTTCCAGTAGGGAAAGTTCGTGCCATCAAAGAGTGGTGGACGATTTATAGGACCTCTAAATTTTTTAGAATTCATTAAATTAATCAAGCATTTACAATAGGATCACCGCTCAGGATATAAAACCTACAAGCGATTATGCTCTGATACCAATTAAAATTCTATGTGCTTGTTATTTAATGTATTTCGAGAAATAGGTCAGACCTAACTTTATTAATCAATGATCTAGGATTAAACAAAAACAATCAATAGTAAAGACAAGGAATTAAACGATACAAACAATTGTTTACCCTATGGAAACTTCTTACTCCAGAGAAAAACCACAGATCGTTGTCAATAAACACGATAACTAAAAATCTACTAATCAAAAAGAGTTTAATATGAAATATACTTACAGACTCGATAACCTCATCTCGTGATTATCTCTCTTCTAATCAAAGCTTCACGCCATATCCCCTTCGTTCTCGCAACAACGCTCTTTGATCTCAGACCAAGTTTCACCCTTCTTAAATCAATCTAGAACTCTTTGTGGGAAGTATGATAAACTAACTCAACATCAACCTCAAGGTTTTTAGGTTTTGATTAATGTCAAATTGACTCTCTGATAAAGGATATTGAGCTCTTTCAAAAATAACTTTTTGCCAAGGAAAGAGGGAAAATAAAGAGAGAGAAAAGAGAAGCAATGCTCACTTAAATAGTGTTTCAGCTTTTCTCGAGACTCGTTCGAACGAAACCTTAAGTCGTTCAAACGACCTTTTAACAACCCTCTGGAATTTTGGCCTAGGAGCCGAGGTCGTTCGAACGAGATTTTCAAAAAGTTTAGAAAAATATTTTTTGCTCCCTTTATCAGAGTTTTACTTAACCAACTTACCTTCTTGGTCGTTGGTTGATAGAAGATTGTACGAAGGTCTTCATCCTCTTACTGTCTTTGACTGAGATAACGACGGACCTTTACAAACACGAAATGAGACAAACCAAAACCTTTCACTCAGCTCCATCCAATCCAAGCCTAATTGAGTTGGGAAGAGTTTTAAGATATCCATAACTGGGGTTTATGGGCATTACAATCTACATCCAAAGTGAAAAACTCTTGGTATAAACACAAACCTTGTCATTAAATCGTTGTTGCTCAGTGCTCAAAAGACTACCTTTTTTCTTTGGTACAAATTCAAAAACATCACGAAGAAATTTATTTTGTTGTTCAACCAAAAAAACTAATTAATTTATAATAGATAAACTTAGAACAATTCTGCACAACCAACAATAAACTCAACTGCTTATTTTGAATACTAAAGTAATGTTCAAGTATTATACGTAAACCCACCTGCATGTGCTTAACAAAACCCCCTCCCATAAAGCACTTTAAGTTCACCTATTAAAAAAAAGATAAAAAAATGGAAAGAAAATAGTAAGATGCTACAAAAAAAAGGAAATAAAATACTTGACATTAATCAATAAAGTTAGAATTTGTACATGTACATACTTAGGTGGCATTTGTTTTTTTACCAAGTCAGACTTAGAGCTCTAAGTGGGAGTTAGTTAAGTGATTTGGACTAACTCATCGCACTAAGAGGTATTCTTTTTTGGCACTAACTCAAGCTCAAGTCATATTTGTTCACATACTCCCCTATGACCTAATAACCCATCTGAGTGGGAGACTCAGATCTGAGTCTTATTTTTCACCCAAAACTGCCCTCCCCACTCCACCAAATTACTACCCCTAATCCTTTCCTACTAAAAAAACCTAACCAAAAAAAAAAACAAAAAACACTCCCTGCTCCAAACCTTTCATCCTCGAACTGAAACATTTTCTTTCTCTTAAGTTGGTCTTAAAGTGGCTCGTTTCCATCGATTTTAGAAACCCAGTCTTCGCTTAGGGAATTAAGTATCAGTTAAACTGTAAATCTCATTTGATTATCTGATGGGGAGGGATCAGTGGTGAAGCACGTATGGGTGAATGAGTTAGAAGTGTTCTTACAAATGGGAGAATGGTGTTCTTCAATGCTCCAAACCCCATTATTATCTTTCTCTATCTCTATCTCTCTCTCTTTCTATGAAGGTTTCTCTCACAGAGTTGTAGAAGTATGAATTGATTTGGTACAGTTGAGTGACATCGAGATTAAACACGACGTCAAAACCTTTGTTAGTGATCAACAAATGACTATTCTTAGAACCATTGGTTAAGGTAAAACGATAAACGTCAATGTAAATTGTCATATCACTCAGTTGTTTACTTGCAAATTTCATTTGTCAAGCCAAATACCAATGCATTTGTGCTTTTTATATATACAGGTTCTTTTCTATGTATATGTGGTGTTGACAGTGGTGACGAACGGGTGGTGGTGGTGGTGGTATTGTTGATAAATAGGTGAGGGTGTTTATGTGTTTGTTTATTTTCTTTATAAGTAGGGAGGGGTATTTTAGTATTTGCAATTTTTAGTCAGATTTAACTATCCAATTTAACAAACACTCAAAGGCATCTAATTAGATAGTGAACACCTCTAAGTGGACTCAAATCTAGTAAGTCAAAATGTCTAATAAGATCTAGTTATACTCAAATCAACTTAGAGGCAAAAAAATAACCGGCCCCTTAGAATTATGTTAATGTCCTGAGAACATCTTCAATAGTTGCAATTTTGGATGTGGGTTGGGTTTCTTTGTCAGAAGAAACCCAAAACCCACACTTTTACCCTCTCAACAGTCCCAAAAATAAGTGTGAGTTGCTAAGTCAGTGTCAAAACTTAACTGGGTGTGGGAGCTCACACTCAAAAAAACGAGTATGATGGGATTTCATAATGTCTTGCGGATTTCAAAACATCGTGTGACACTCTAAATTCCGCGCGGTCTACTAATCACTGCAAACTAATTTCTTCTCTTTGTCTCCTCTTAGTTTTACTCTTTATCTCCCTCTCTATATTTTCTCAAAAGTTAAACTCATGTGTAGAAAGAAAAACTTAAATGGGTGGACGGATATAAATTTGTTGGTGACTTCATACCTTCATCATATCTCACTCACACAGATTCTCTCCCTCTTTATAAAACCTTCTTCTCGAAGGTTCCAGTTTCGCCCAAACAAATGGTGTATCGATTTTGGTTCACTCGGTTCTCTACTTTTTACTCATTTGTATTGGGCTAAAAACATCTTGGGGCAAGGTTCTTCTCTACCTCCAAATTTGAGTTTGAACAATCAGTGCAACCCTAGAAAAAATTAAAATAGTTATCGATGCTTTTTCTTTTTTAAATTTAATTTTGAGATTTAGATTTGTTTGTGGGGAATTTGTTTTATCCCAATAGTCCTTCATTGTTCTTTAATGGGGGCTTTTCTATTATCTGTTATTAAGTGGGGTTGTTGTTTCTTTTCTCTAAATTTCAATGGAATGGGGGCTTTTCTATTATCTGTTATTAAGTGGGGTTGTTGTTTCTTTTCTCTAAATTTCAATGGAGTTTGCTACATGTGTTTGATTTTGTTTGTGGTGGTGTATGTGTTTGATTTTGTTTGTGGTGGTGTTGTTGTTGTTGCAGTAGGAGATAAGCATATTTTTCTATTTGTTTGATGTGGGGATTTTTGTTAGATGAAATTGTAGAGGACGACTCAAGATATGGGTGCAGGGGAGAGGAGATTGCATAAATAAATAACCTTGACTACATCATCAACAACTCAAACCCAACTGCTGGGAGGCTAGAGTGTAGGTTGGTTTTGTTTTGGCCTGATAGGGTGGGGCAGACAACCCAACCCACACCCAATAGTTGGAGATGCCCTAAGTACATTTCCACTCATTGTTGTTGAGGTTTTATGATAATAAGAGCATGGGTAGCAGGCTTGCTATCGCTACGATAGCTGTAGGGACCTGTCCTTTGAGCTACAGTAACAACAAACAACTGTAATACCAGGCTCACGCAAAATATACCTAACATGCACTATATCAACATTAACACCTGGAAAAAGAGTTAAGGAATAGGTCTATAAAGCAGTTACATAAAATACCTCCACTCTTTCCTCTATTTTAGGAGGATGTGCTAACACACAAAAACGAGTTGAGGAAGAGGTCTATAAAAGGAATAAGATACAAAGAAGAAGAAGAGGGAGGACCAAGAATTTATAGATTACAAGACCAAAATTTTATAACTTAAGAGATCAAAACTTGTAATCAAATATCAACCTCAAGCAATAAAGTTACATTTACTAAATCCTCAAATAGTCTATTCAAAGGTTGCCACGCTAAATCACCTGTGTCTTCTTTTATCCAAATTCTTGTTACAAGTACATATTTGGTGTAGGAGCTAATTTCGAGCTATTTCGAGTTATTACGAAATTAGGTCATTATAATATCATTCCAAATCTACCAAAAACCACTTTTGTAGGATCGCCGTCGCTCAAATCACGCTCATATCAAGAAAATCAGTGGCTATCTGTGGTGAGTCAGTTCAGGTCAGGGTTGTTAGTGAGCCAGCGTGATTGCTTACGTGTGACTCATTAAAAAATATATTTTTTAAAACAAAACTTATTATTAAATTAGATATAGGAAAAAAAAATGCACTGCGCCAATTATAACATTTTTTAATTTAAAAATTAAATATTTATTTTTTAATTTATTTAAAATAAAAAATAAATCAGACATCCATCCCCACCCCGAGGAAAATCATTTTTATACACCTCTGGCTCTAGGCCATATATATATATATATATATTTTATGATTTTAAGCCCATCTGAGCGGCTAACTTAGCGAGCATGCTCTAGCATATTGTCATAGCCGTCGTGTACAAGAAGTTGATTTATTTAGAAAAAAAAAGAAGAAAAACTCTAATTGTTTTTCCGTTGAAGACGCGGAGGCGGAGAATTCATTTTTATACTTTCTTCCAATCTCGTCTTCTTCTCCCTTCTTTCTCTCTCATTTCAACCTCTCCTCCTAAAAATGCCCTAATATCTCTCTCTCTCTCTCTCTCTCTCTCTCTCTCAGAGGGAACCATTAACGCCCTCAAAACCAAGCTTGATGGATCTTAGAAGAGCTATCATTCTTCTGTGTTTCATCTCTGTCGTCTCCGCTACAGGTATGTTTAGCGTTCACCACAAGTTCGCAGGTCGAAACAGGTCCTTGAGTGATCTCCAGTTGCACGATAGTCGTCGCCGCGGTAGGGTTTTGGCATCCGTTGATATCCCCCTTGGTGGAAATGGCCATCCTTCTGATACCGGGTAATAATATTACAGGCTTTGATTTTAGTTTTTTTAAAATGTTTGGGTATTAATGTTGGGATTGTTTTAGTGGGAAATGGTTGAATTTTAGTCAATTTGGGGGTGTTTTTGTGTGTATTTTAGGTAATGTGTGATTTGACTTTGACCCCATTGTGGAAATTAGGGTGATAACCCCAAAGTTTTCAGCTTTGAAGTTACCCACATTGTTAAATTGGCTGGTGTGAGTCAAATTTTGGTTATTTTAGGTAATGTGTGATTTGACTTTGACCCCATTGTGGAAATTAGGGTGATAACCCCAAAGTTTTCAGCTTTGGAGTTACCCACATTGTTAAATTGGAGGTGTGAGTCAAATTTTGGTATAAGTTTGCGAATGGGGTGAAGTTTAAAGTTGGAAATTTTGGGGGTGTAAGACAAGTTGAGGTGTTTGGAGTTGAAATATTAATACTTTTTTGCGGATGTGTAGTAGTGATTGAGCTTGTTTTGATTGTTGCATTTGTTGGTTCAGGCTTTATTATGCAAAGATTGGGCTTGGGTCGCCTTCGAAGGACTACTATGTGCAAGTAGATACAGGAAGTGACATTTTATGGGTCAATTGCGCCCAATGCACTAGTTGTCCACGGAAAAGCAACCTCGGTGTAAGTTTGTTCTTTTGATTTGAAGATTGCCGTTTTTCTTCTTTCTTTCTATTTGAGGATTTTAGTTTAGTTTCTATTCTTTTGTACAGATTGCGCTCACTTTGTATGACCTGAAGGATTCAGAGACTGGGAAATTGGTTACTTGTGATCAAGATTTCTGCTCTGATGTATATCAAGGTCCTTTACCTGGGTGTGTTCCAAATAGGGCATGCGATTATAGAGTGGTGTACGGGGATGGTAGCTCGACTGATGGATATTACGTTAAAGATTTTGTACAATATTCCCGAGTATCTGGAAATCTGTTAACTTCATCGGCAAACTCAAGTGTCATATTTGGGTGAGTATCAGTTTTTACTTGAGTGAAATATTCAAGCTAAAAGAGAATTTGATTTGAACCTTGAGTTAACACTCTTGAACTGCAGATTATAGTTAAAAAGTTTCGTTGAATACAAAGTCCACTTCACAGTCTACATTGTATTACTATCACTTATGACAAAGAGAACGAGAAACTACCACAATCCACAAATAAGTTGTTAAAGTATTAAAGAATCATAACATCAAGGTGCATGTTGGACACATACTCATATTATAACTAACTACAAAGTTTGAAGCTAGCTGTACATAGTGTTGATATTATCAATTGAGAGGACGTTCTTCCTACGCCTTTAACACTAAAAATTACAAATCAATATGTATGTTATTTAAGGACTAAGGTAGTCAAATGCGATAGATGTGAAAATCTATATGATGAGGTGACCTGATGCAAACCTCTCCACCTAGAGACAGGTCGTGGGTTCGAAACCTCATGGGGTTAGAAACTTAGGGTTACGGATCCTTATATAAAATCGGCATGCCTTGCAAAAAAAGAAAAAAGAAAAAAAGAGTCTTTTCTACTCTTTCTATTCCGCTACAACATGCGGAACTGCAAATACATTAAACATAGATGATCACATTTTATTTAAGATGCATAGGTGCTACTGGCTCAGGAAAGTTTCATTTATTGATGTGTGCTTCTGTTTGCATGGAAAACAAGGAGTATAATGGGCATTAAGTTATTCAAAGAGATGAATTTGGCATTAAATTGTGCGGTCTAATCCAATTCTTTGAACTATATTGGCTGGACTACATTAGAACTTGTTATCTTGATACTTCATATATTCAACTATGGTTGCATGTTGAAGGTGCAACTCGATGATTGGTAAAGGTCGTGGATGGCCTGACCAAAGAAATTCTCACCAACTCGTACATATTATTTCTAGCTAGCAACTTATATCGTAATGCTGTCCCTCCTTCCTAATCAGCATATCAGTTTCCCTATTTAGCCTATTGGAAGTCTTTAGAGGTGAAATTTTCTTATGGTTTTAAGAGAGACACCTAGGGCAATGTCTAAGCTTTTGGTGGTAGTAATATGGCTTTGGGTTGAAGCGACATTGTTGGGTCCTGGGAGGTTGTATAATGTGACATTATTTTCTGTGCTCAGTAATCAACAAATTGACTTCTTAATCAGGATAGTATGAGCTAAGGTAGATGACAGTTTTTTTGTTGTTGCAATATGTGGAGAAGGATTCTTGGGATGAGTATGAAGTAAGGTGGTATCAGTTTCTTTTCTGGTGTAGACGACATGATTAGGTAAGACTACAATGTTGGGTGTTGCAATTCAACTCTCACGACCGTATAAATCAAAATTTCCTGCTTTTAGAACCTGGACCTGGACTGGGACCTCATGGGTTATAAATTTCGGTGTTAACTCTTTAATGGGGAGTGGTTTTGTTTATTTATTGATATAGAGAGTCGAATTGAGTATCTCAAGTACGAATAGAGAGGACAAATTAATTGTATTCACAAACAAAGATAAAATATTTTCTGTAAGTGCATTTTCGTTATCTGCATTCATTCCGGACCCAGACCTTTGAGTCAGTCACATGTACATAGCTCCAAAGATAAAAGTTTATTATCTTTTTCTCCTTGATGGTTGCATTAGGAACTATACTTACATAGAATTGCCCGAGATGTCCAGTGAGACAGACAGCATATTACTTGCACTGTGAAGTGGGCTTGGAGGTTCGGGTATACATAGTGAAGCGGTAGATTTTGAGTTGGGGTCTGCTAATTATGTGGGTACGTTGTTTTTTGTAATTAACTTAATGTTGTAGTATGTTGTTCACAATTTCATGGAGTCTTGGTGCGGAGAAAAACAACAATATATGTTTAGAGACAAGGCACATGAACTCCTCTACCTACTTTGGGGTAAAGGCTTTGCTCTTCACTTGGAGTTACGTTAATGGGAACATTCTTTGAGGAGTTTGAATTGAGAAGCTTTGACTAAGGAAATATAAGCATCTGATAACCAATGGGAGTAGGAGCATCTTTATAAATTGATCCTCTATAATGCTGGGAAGTACCTTGTAGTCTCATCTTGCCTTTTCTGTTAATGTTTTTGTGATGATTTTTTCTCTGCCTTATTCTTATATTCTCTCTACCCTTGTCTCATCTCAAAACTTGGCCTTTGGATAACTATATATACATACATATATATCAACTTTTAACTTCTCGGAACATTAAGATAGTTTTTCGATCCATAAGGTAAAAGACTGCTTATACTGTTTTTGTCTTTGAAGTTCTCTCAAGGTGTATCCTGCAATTTTTGCAACCTATCCAAGTTAGCCACTTCAATTTCTAACCTGATAAAAGTTTGGATAACAGACTGTGATATCTTTTAGATTACATTTGTTTCATTTGCCATGCTTTCTTCTTGAATTACTGCTATTACTTAGAGTTTTTTACTTGGACAGGTGTGGTGCTAAACAATCTGGGGATTTAGGTCACTCTGCTGAAGCACTTGATGGTATTATTGGGTTTGGACAGTCAAATTCATCCATGATTTCACAGTTAGCTTCAGCAGGGAAAGTGAAAAAGATTTTCTCTCACTGCTTAGATGCTGCAAATGGTGGCGGAATCTTTGCCATTGGGCAAGTGGTGCAGCCGAAAGTAAAAACAACTCCGTTGATACCCAATCAGTATGTCATCTTTATTAGTTTCTTACAAGTGATACTGCACTTACATTAGTTTTAATGTTTTACCATTTGGTTTTGATTAAGTAATGAAAAATTATCAGAAGTAAATAAAAGGAAACTTTCCTATTTGGAAAATGAGATAGGGCAAGAAAGCAAAGAAGGCCCAGAACCCAAAACTTTGCCCAAGGAAGACCCAGCATACCTTGCTTAAGGAAGACCCAAAACCCAAAACTTTTTTTTATAAGTCACAGCAAGATTTTGGACCTCACCATTTTCATAACACTAGAAGTAGATCCTTATTTGCATTTTTTTTTTCTTTGATAGAATTTCATAGTTGTCGTCATCATCGTCATCGTCATCGTCATCGCCATCGCCATCTTCATCAAAGAAGTATCCTCTAATCCTTTAATCATCTGTATCTAAAAAATCGTAATATAAAATAGTTGATTGAGTACTCACAATAGGTCGTTGAAAACTTTGGAAAAAGGAAACATATTTGTCTCAGGTGCATTTTTTTGAAAATGTGAGTTGTTCTTCCTCGTCGTTTTGAAGTAAGAAAACAAAAAAGATTTATCTGACATGAGTCATAAATATGAGTTAGAATTCACTGAATTTGGAAGATTATTTAGTATTAAGAGAATACAATTAATCCAGTTACGAGGAAAGAAAATACTAATGAGCTTTTTATGTGTTGTAGAAAAACTCTTTAGTACTAATATAATCTGTGAGAGACCCCTAATTGTATTTTGTGTTTTTCGTGACTTAAAAAAAGTGCTATTTATTTCTCTTTATTAATAAAATTCAATGGTTTTTTATGGTATTCAATATATTTATTGATGCTTTGTTTAGGCAACATTACAATGTCAATTTGAAGGCAGTTGAGGTTGGTAAGACTGTTTTGGATCTTCCGTCAGATGTATTTGAGACTGGAGACAGAAAAGGGACAATAATTGATAGTGGTACAACTTTGGCCTACCTTCCGAATGCCGTTTATGAACCTTTAATGAGTGCGGTATGGAATATCATATGAGTTGATCTTTTGCTGGTCCTTCATGAAAAATGGTTGTTAATTTGTATTTCATTAATTAGATTTTGTCCAACCATACTGATCTGAACATGCGTACTGTCGAGGAACAATTTTCATGCTTCAAATATACAGGGAGGTATGGTGTTTTTGTAAAGCACATGACCTTTGTCACAATTTTTTGTATAGGAAATATTTTAGACAGTTTTCCGACTTTATGTTCTATATTGTGTTGTACATTTGTACCCTTTGAAATTAAGCTCTAACTCGCTTTACAGAAAATACTCTACATAGCATAATTGTGAACGGGTACTTACAAAAGCAACCAAAAGTTGTGCTGCAGAAGAATAATAACTTTGACAGGTTCAAAGCCATGAAATCGTTGCTTTTGATAAACCTTCACATGATAACTCAAAAATAAAGAAAGCCCAGACTTTATTAATTCGAAATCTTTAATACAATGTATTTCGTTTCTCTCTAAACGAACCAAATAAAGTTAAAACCGTACATAAGCTTTTATAGAACAAGCCTCCTAATACTAGTTAAACTCCTATTAAGGAAGTGTACTTATATCTTAAATACTTGAAATAAAATTATCTCAAATTAGAAATAAAATTCAAACAAAATAAAATATTAGGAACAAAATGCAATAAAAGTTTTCTAAAATTATAGGATATTTACGTCTCTTCGAGATTGCATATGATTTGATGGGCACATTAACGCTCAACTACTCTGAAAAATTCCGCCCATGAACTTTGACATTGTTGTCTTCTTAATTGTTGCAATATGCTTCGACCATCGGAACCTACCAAGGAACTTCCCATATCCACAAACTGTGTTTTTAATAGTAGATGTTCTATATTATCATCAAATTTTCTTTGCTTGCCAAAACTTACAATTCTGAACGCCTAATGCTGTAATTGGAATCTCCGCATGAATGTGATCAAAAGCTTGTCACATAGAACTGTAAAAGTGTCCTAAAAGGATAAACAAACATCGATAAATTAATAATTTTGGCCTCATCTTTTAAAAAGTTGTTGAAGAGAGGCTTCGTAATCCCATTAGTAGAAGGCCCTTAGTACTGGTAATCATCCAAGTACTCATCGACCTCCATTATCAAAATTCTACCCATGAACTCACGAATATTTATAACTATCATAGCGAGGGTTATGATCTGATCACCCAAAAGATGAATTTTCTGACCACCTTTTATCATCTTTTGTAACATCACTCAAAATTTTACTTACCAACTCCTTAACCAGATCCAATCTTGTGAGAAAATACTGACCCACCATCAAAATTGTTGGAGGGGAGAAATAATTTATGATAAGCAAAATTCTTGAAACAAAATAATCATAAATCAACAAAGAAGACGGAAAAAAATAGCGAGGATTTGAAATGAATTTGATACCAAGTTGATAGGGTCAAAGCCGCGGAAGTGGAACTTTTGATAAACTCTAACAAGATAACTCAAAAAACAAAGAAACCCCAAACTTTATTAATTCTCTAATACTATCTACTTAATTTATCTCATAACGAACCAAATAAAATTAAATTCATATATAGCTTTTATAGAACAATCCTCTTCATTCGAGTCAAATTCCTATTAAGGAAGTTTCCTTATTCCTTAAATAACGAAATACAATCTATCTTAAATTAGAAATATAAATAAAATAAAATACTAGGATATAGATGAAATAGATTTTTTTTTACAATCATTGGGAATCTATGTTTCTTCGAGATCCGCATATTATTTGATGTTCACATCAAACTTATCTCTAATTTAGAATGTAAAATTTGTGTCTTCGATGTGGAAACTTGTAGTACAGTAGCGTCCTACAACTTGCTTAACTATACTTTCTGTAAACCATATGCAAGAGCAAAGTGTAAGATTTAGATTTTGATGCCTTCTGCCCAATATTAATTGATTAGTGAAGTTAGGATGACTATTTTAAGAAACAGTATTGTTTCGACTTTTGCAGTATCGTCATTCGAAACCATGCTTATGTAATGAATGCAATTATTCTTTTTCTTAAAGAATAATACGAATATATTTGTGATAGATTATTGTGTAACATTTTGTGGCATCGAAAAGCCACATTTTCACTTCTAGAATGCTAGTCTTTCTCCGTGTGCTCCCATGACTTTATTACTGTCAAAAAAGTTGCTACTTCCTACACACTCCATTATTGGTCCAAGCAAAAATGTCCCTTTTATGGGGTCGCTTTCGAAAATCCACTTGCTTATGGTAAAAGTTTTTTTTTCCTGAAAATAATAGAACATTAGTGTTGATAAATGATCTTCTACAAAACATTAATATCATCTTCAACAAAATATCCTTTAGGACCAAATTTAATTTTAGAATGACTTGTGGATTAAAAGTTGTTGCATTTTTTGGAATAGAAGAAAAAAGAGAGGAAAACAACAAAAAACAATATTACTCAGACCACGTTTGGGTTTGGACAATCCCTCACTTCTATGTTGACACATTCATTACTTTTTGTTTGTTATTTTATCTTTGCACTCCATGCGTTTTATATATATTTTTTATGACAAAGAGGACAGGAAGCTCATGCTACAACATTTTCTTTTATTGTTCTACTCTTAAATTAAATTCTTTTGATATAATTCTTGTTGAGCGTTGTTACGATCTCTTTTTGATATCATTGCAGTGTAGATGATGGATTCCCAGCTGTGTCTTTTCAATTTAATAATTCTCTTTCCTTGATGGTATATCCTCACGAATATCTTTTCGAAATCAGTGTAAGTAAATTAAACTTAAATTTTAGTGGTTTGGCTCATTATCATACTTTGTTTGGTTAAATGCATGCCGCCGAGTCTTTAGTTCAAGAGTAACACACTTATGCAATGTTTTCTCAAGCTTTATGTACATAATTCTTAACAAAAATAAACTTTTGCACTATGATAGTTACTTTTCAATGTTGTCAAAGTTTGTCGAGCACTCCAATCTCGATGTTCCATCTCTTTTAGATCCGAATTTATTTTATCTCATCCATATTCTCGTTCTATTACTCACTCAAACATAGGGATGGCAATTTGACCTGCCCAAGTGGGGATCCGTCCCGCCCCGAATGGGGCGGGTTTGGGATGTGTTAACCAAGTATGGGGGCGGGTATGGGATGCATTATAAAAATCCGTGGGGGAGTGGGGCGGATTTGGTATTGCCTTGAAAAATCCGTACCCGCCCCGCCTCATTTAATTAGTTTATCATTATTACCCTTACATAAGTAATTAAAAGCCTAAATAAAAGTGTTTTTATTGAAAAAAATAGCTTTATTAGTTAAATGGGGTGGGGATGGGATTTAGTATTGTAATAGCGGGGCGGATTTGAGGATCCCCGTTTAACTTAAACGGGTTTGGTGGCGGGGATGGGAGTGAGAAACTTAAGCGGGGATGGGGATGGTATTGTCTCCCCCGCCCCAAATCCGCCCCATTGCCATTCCTACTCAAACACTTACCTTAATGCAAGACAATTGTGATCATCCCAAGGAAACCCCCCTCCCAGACACACGCACACAAACACACACACACACACACTACCACAACGCACACTATACAATTTCGGTGTATCTAATTTTCCTGAGAATCTAGATCTCTCCTACTTTATTTAAAAGAGAGAAGCTCATTGTAGTAAATTTAATTATCATTGACCGAGTTTTGAGATGAAGTAAATAGTTGTTTTACTTTATCTCCATTTTGTTAAGGAATTCAACACCCCAATTCGATCCCCAAATTGGTGTATGTCCTCTACATCTCTTCTGTTGGTTGATGTAGATGAAGCGCCCCTTTCTCACAATCTCCTTTAAAAACAACCTTTCTTTTTCCTCAAACCTCACAAACAGAAAAAGTACAGAGGAAGTGAAACCATATATTCTTTAGATGAAACTGTAATTAGAGTGAAAACGTCGAGAAAAAAAAATTTGTATGCTATTTTTTTTTTGAGGGGGGGGGGGGGGAGAGACACAGTTGATCACCTCTTAGTAAAGTTTGGCCTAAGATATGGAAGTCCCCTGGGAGTCGCTTTTTAAAAATCTTGTACCTTTCATCACATGGGGTATTTGGATAAGAGAGATCATACATAGTAAAGGTAGAGTCTACCAGGAATCATTTTAGCATAAAGGCTCTTCCCTTCCCTTGAAAGTCAGTAGAGACCAAACAAGCGATTTCAAAAACGAGATTTTCGAGGACTCCGTGACTAGGACTAGGTTTTGTTGGTATTAACATTTTGTTATGTTTTGAGGCGTTTAGTCAAGCTTCTACCTTCTCTTTTACTCCGTTGTTATTTTTTTACATTTTTGTACATCTCTCGAGACCCTTGTTTGACTAATAATGAATACTAATATATTGCATTGGCTGGCAAATTAAGATTTGTATGCTATTTTTGTGTGTGTATTGAGTATGCACAATATCCTATCACGTTGTTGTGTAATATGTTTCTTCTGATTACTTACATTGTTTGTTTGTTTGAAGCTGATTATCCTATCTTAATTTTTTAATGACACCGTCACAGGAAGAAGATTGGTGTATTGGTTGGCAAAATAGTGGTCTGCAATCTAGGGATGGGAAGGATATAACACTTTTGGGAGGTATTAGGCAAACGTTCATTTGTGTCATTATTAGTTTTATTATGTTGTTGAGGTACTTTCAATCTGCTGCTGTGTGGGGCGAGTTAGATAGGGATATTTTTTTTGGTATAGGTGTTTTGTGGGTGAGTGTGATTTTGTTTATCGTCAACATAGTGTGCTGTGTGTCATTACAATTATTTTGATTTTTTTTCTTTGTATGACATGATTGTCAACTGTTCATTACGTACTGGTATATTGTAACTATTTTTGTACCACATACGGAGGCTTAAATTTGATTACAAAAACAGATACATGTTGTTCTGAGAACTGCCTATATTCACTAACCTGTATCGACGATCATTTATACTGTGAAAAAAACTAATAAATATAATGAGAAAACTGCATATTTCAAATTACTCTTCTATCAACATTCACTGAAATAATGCGGTGGTAATGTGCATTATTCTTATGTTTTAAGAACTTGATTGATGTGATAGATATTTACTTGTCATGAAGTAAGACTAGATGTTTGAAACTTTAATTTGTTTTTACGTCTTTCATGCAGATTTAGTGTTATCAAACAAGCTGGTTGTATATGATCTTGAAAATCAGGTGATTGGGTGGACTGAATACAACTGTAAGTAGCACTTCTTTCTTCATGATTTTAAATTTATTTTTAATGGTTAGGTCAAGAATGCCACTTTGTGTTGCCCGAGATAATTATCCCTATTATTTGCATAAAACGTTTGTTTGTTGGCATGCCTATCTACCATCCACTGTAATGTAATTTAAGTTCACCAGAGTCTGTTTGTTAAAATGATAACATGATTTCTTATTAACTTATACTATGATTTCCAAAGCAAATTATTATTTATGACATATTTCGTAACCCAAAATAATCATGGAGATAATTCTCTCCATTCTCACTTTAGTTTGATTCATTCCAGGACGTCTGAAACCACGGTGTAGGATGGTTGGATAGTTATCTAAGCTCTTGCTTGATTATCCATTGGAAAACATTTTTATGATTTTCTATCGTGTGTGGAATCGCCTAGATTTTCTTTCTGTATCTAAATTATGATTTTCAAATTATTCATTAGTTCGTCGCAATTCTAGAACTCCTCGTTTGGGATTTTACAGTCTCGTTTTGATGGTGCAACTTTTCTAGTCCAGAACTTGCTGTCGCCCAAGAATATTTAGCCTGTTAATGGAGATTGTGTTGGATGTAAACTAGAGATGGGCGTATATTGACTCTTTTTTTCTTCTTCTGATTTCAGGCTCCTCAAGTATTAAACTGCTAGATGAACAATCTGGAGCTGTTTATCAAGTAGGTGCCCATGATTTATCCTCAGCTTGGAGTCCAAAGCTCGAAAGGGTTTTGATATTCTCATTACTAATTGCCATGATGCATGTATTTATTTACTGATTCTTTTGCAACAAATGGCTTACAAGTTACATGAATCTTCCAATGATTTTTGTTGTAAATCATAGGTTATCAGTGAAAATATGTGATTGTTATATTTGACATTTTCAAATCTATATACAATGACCCTTTTCCAGACCAGTGAGTTCTCTTCTTTTCTCTGTTTCACTTTGTGTTGGCTTGTTGAATATGTTGTTAGACGGTATGTTCTGTCACTTCAAATCAGGTTACTTGAATCTCATAACCATATTTAGCGGTAATTTCTTTCCTGCTGCTGAGTGAAACTGCATTGAGCATTTGCAATATTGGTCCTTGAGTGGCTTTGCAACAGAGTATAAGGCCAAATAACCCACTTGCATGTAGTTGAATCAGGAAGAAATACTTGTAACACTTTCACGAGCAGGCAGAGTCAGGTTGCATTAGTTGAAATGGTTGGAAGGCATATGTAAGTATTGGTGGGAAATTTTACCATATGTAAGCAGGACAATGCCTCAAGAAGAAGAGGTCTTTGAGTTCGATTCACCACCTGTAGCCACTGGTCAAGGGATTAGTCGGGCTAATGGTGATAAATTACAAACCCGGATTACCTTGATTGGAAAAAAGATATAAATGGTCTGTTCTTTTTGCAGGATGGAGTTGTCCACACCGTAAACCGAATTGTTGTGTAAACCCAAAGGATCAGCTAATGCTTGGGTTGGTGTCTTGGAAATATTCCTTATCACCTTAATTTGTATAAAAACATAACGAATTGGGATTTAACGTATTGCCTATAGTCATGCCTTCTATGAAAATTTTAAAGAAATAACAAAAAATGATTTTACATAGTCAGAGTGAGGCTTCGATCCTTGGAACTGTGGGTTATGGGCCCATCAAGCTTCCGCTGCGCCACTCTGATTAGTTAAAGAAATTTATAAAATCAAATTAAAATTTTTAAGAATGTTTGAGCCACTTCCCCTATTCCTTAAAAAGGGTCTTTCAATACCAATGTCAATCCTATCTTCTCAAGAGACTTTGAAGGAGCTTTGTAGTTTTGGATCTAAAGAAACTTTAAAGTCCTTCAATAAGCGCACAAAGGATCTGATCTCCCTAAGACTATCCATCTCTACTCAAGTCATCGGTTTGATAAAAATCATAATTTTGTTGTTGTTGGATTGAAAATCCTATTTCTTGTCCAGATTCACTAGCCATCACAATGGGGGAAAAATCACACCTTGATTCTTCAGCAAGGCTGCAACAGCTAAAATAGAGAAAAAGTTTATAGCAAGAACAAGAAAGAAATTTCAGTAAAACCTGTTTTATTTAGAACTATAGAATACATCAGAAATAAACATCTCTATCATTGGAAAACTCTCATATTGGTTTCCATCCTCCTATACACATTTAATATATAATATTCAAAAAAGAATTGAGTTTGATTCCACAGTAGTAAAAATGATACATTTTACTATTCATAGATATAGTTAACTACTGAGGGATTTGATTGAACAAAAAAAAATTATAAAAAAACTGAAAACTCGATATGGTGCAAGGAAATGGTTTTCATGGCTCTGGCTGCATCTTCTCGCACTCCTCTCTGATCGACTGGAAAAGAACAGAGGACGCCAAAGCTTGGAAACACAACCTGCGCAACAGAAGATGGATAAATGCCAAATGCAGTATATCGTTCAGCTTAAGTACATGTAGACATCTTAAGAAAAGCCAAAAACTAATAGAAGTTTATGGGCATTTTGGAAAATTTTGTGCCAAATCACTAGATCGGCATAACAGGTTCTGAGTCTACTGAGGTGTGTGAATGTCCAGCACATGTAAGAAAGGGCCTGGCCAAATTATACTGGTAGACCATACTTGGAATTTCCTTTATTCAGCTAAAATAGTAAAATACGCAAATCAAAAGAACACTGATATAATAATAACACAACTTACAAAAATTTAGAAGGATATAGTATCTTTTTAACTACTTAAGTTATTAGTCCATGGAGAGGAGTGTACTAACATTTTTGTAGAAGTTCTACAATATATCATTGAAATAGAGGTAATTGCTGGGATTTAGGGAAGTAGACATGTTTAAACAGACCATAATCTCAAAGGTTGCCAAAGGCAATTTTATTTATCAGTTGATACTTAAATAGGCCAAACTAAAATAAGGTTTTTCCTCCCTTAAATGCAAGTATGACAATAGTATGAACTAAATGTTATAAGTGGTTTGTTCTTAGTCTCTCTCTCTCTTAAATCAGTTGTATATAATTTGTCCTACTGTCTACACATTGTAAATAGAATATATTTCATTTTGGAGCTTAGGATGATGCTTGAAGGGGAATTTGGCATGATGCAACTGCAAGACAACCATCCCAATCCTCTGTTTTTTCGGTTTTGGATTTTTGTACATGGAGTGCTCTCCCTCCTTTTCTGGTTCCCTTTGTTGTAAATAACTGAAGAAGGACCTCCCTCCCCCAATGGGTGGTTATGCAATAAAAGTTTAACCTTATAAAACAAACAGGTTTCATTTAGATATCAAAAACCACGACCTTCAACAGCAGTAAGTCCTTTCTATTCCCCATTTCTTAGTTCTTTTCTTCTTGATTTTGTAATAAAAACTAACAGTATCACTTCTCCCATGCAACCCTTGGTTGCTTGCTTTTGAGGCCACTAAATTCTTAAAGATGTTTTCCTCATAAAACTTTGCAATGGAAGGTGGAAAAAGATTAAAGAAAACAAATAAGAGACACAAAAGTTAAACGTACCACAATAAGCTTTCCTGCATTTTCTGGTCATTTTCCAACCTTGATTGCTGCGACGGCAGCTGCACCTGATGAAATTCCCGCCTGCATAAGATATTAATAGTAATTGATAATATGTTATTGTTGAAATTTTCATGATAATAGATATTTGATGATTGTTATCATAACTAATCCACAATACGATTGAGAAGCTCTAGTTAGTAGAAAAAAATGAAGAACACTAATTGGATTTGGAAAAATAGAGAATTCGATTACTAAAACAAGTAATTACAATGAGAATCTCTGAAACCCTAGGCTTCTCTCAGAACTCTTTTCAGATCTAACATAACCTAGAAAATAACCTAAGTTCCCTTTATATACTAGGAACTCGAAAATAATAAAAGAACGGATCTCGAGGCAAAACAACGCCAAAGTCGTTCGAACGACTTTACGCCTAATTGGTCTAAACCCTAGAAACTTGCCCGTTTTCGTTTGAACGAAAACACAACTCGTTCGAACGAAATATTGCTTGGGCCAAATTTCCAATGGGAAAAACTAAAGTCGTTCGAACGAAAAATGGCTCTGGGCCAAAATTTCAGTGGGATGGAATTTGGTCGTTCGAAGGACTCTCAACCTCGTTCGAACGACTTTGACAAATTTCCAAATTACCCTAGATCCTCCTGGATCATGGCTCCACCTTTAGGAGCCTTGAGCTCGCTCCTGCTCAAGCTAGAACTGGAGATGTGGGAACGCGGAGATGCCCAATTCCCTGCTCTACCACTTCGACTTACTCGGTAGCTAACCTTTCTTCCTAACTTGGAACGATTCAATACCACCCCGTCTTGTAGTATGAACCTTCCTCTCTAGAATACATCCTTCGGCAACGGATCTTCTCTTTCCATCCATAAGTCATCAACTGACGGTAGGTGAGTATCGATTGCATAGTCTTCATCCAAAAGAGACGGCTCAAACAACTTCAAATGCTCGGCATTAATCACCGAATACATATTCATGAAAGGTGGCAAATTCAACTGGAATGCATTGTCACCAATCTTCTTGAGTATTAAAAACAGACCATAACGGATAGGTTTGAGCTTCTTACCTTCCCCCTTAAGCCGTTCCTTACCCAAATGCAACCAAACGAGGTCGCCCTCAAGAAAAGTACACTCAACTCGATGCTTGTTGTGGCGAGCCTTATACTTCGCTTGAGTCTTCTTCAACTAAGCTTCAACCGCCTCATGAACCTTGCTGATCTTCTCAATGAAACGCTGAGCTTTAACCTGCCCCTCTTCCTCCTTCCCTGACACCGTTTTGTCGCCAAGACTAAACGCCAAATCAAAAGGGCTTTGCGGCAAGTACCCCAAACAAACTTCAAAAGGGGACTTCAACGTGGAACCATGAATCGCCCGGTTGAACGCAAACTGAAGATACGGTAAACTTTCATCCCAAGTCTTAGGATGCTTAGAATGGAATCCCCGTAATAAATGTACTAAAATGCGATTAACTACCTCTGTTTGCCCGTCTGTCTGTGGATGAAAAGCAGTACTTCTCTTCAACTCAGTGTCTATCATCCCCCATAACGATCTCCAGAAATTCCCCAAAAAGCGGCTATCCCTATCAGAACTAATAGAAGAAGGGAGCCGAAATACCTCCAGACGTCTCTGAAAAACAATCGCGTTGCTCCTTCCCCTATGACCGTCTTCTCGCATGGAATAAGAACAATCATCTTGTTGAATCAATCCACCACCACAAACAAATAGTCATTCTTACACCTGGTCATGGGCAAACCACCCATAAAATCCATTAAAATGCTCTCCCAAGGTCGACTAGAAACTGGCAATGGTAAGTACAGTCCTATCTTCCGATTGGAAGGCTTCGATGTGTTGCATAGCACGCAGCCACGAACCACACGAGCAACATCCACCTGCATCTTCGGCCAATAGACATAACGCCGCAAATTCAAAAGAGTCTTCTCAACCCTGAAATGACCTGCCACCCGGGAACAATGTGCCTCTCGAATCCACTGCAAACGGTCTCCACCCTCAGGAATACATAGTAGATTGCCCCTGTAAATCAAACCATCCTTCAGAACATACTCGCATGTCTTGCCTTGCAGCAACTTCTCGTGAATTACACTGAGCTCTTTGTCGTCGTCATACCCTGAAACGTACTCAGAAGGAACAATTGGCTGGATCTGCATAGCTACCAACAAAGCGGAAATAGTTGGTAATGGGGGTCGAGATAACATATCAGCCATCTTGTTGTCCACTCCTTTCTTATACTTGATCAATAAGGTAAAATGTTGAAGGTACGACATTCACTTCATATGGCGAGCTTGCTGAAGCTTGGACTGCGTAGATAAGAACAGTAATGGTCTGTGATCGGAATGTACCACAACCTCCTTCCCCAATAAGTAACTCCGCCAATGCTTCACTGATTGATATAACGCGTAGAACTCCTTATCGTAGGTAGGATAGTTGCGTACTGCTCCTGTAAACATCTCAGAATGGTAAACAACCGGCCTCCCATCCGGTAAAAGGATTGCCCCCAATGCATAGTATGACGCATCTATCTAGACCTCAAAAGGCCGCTGCAAATTGGGCAATGCTAACACTGATGCATCCGTAATCTTCTGCTTTAGTAACAAAAAAGTCTTCTCATGGTGCTCTTCCCACACAAACTGTACCCCGATCTTCGTCAAAGAATGCAACGGTGCGGCTATTTGTGAAAAATGCCGAATAAATTTCCATAAGTACTGACAAGAACCCATAAAACTCTTCACTTCCGTCACTGTGCGGGGTCTAGGCCAATTAGTAATGACCGAAACCTTTTTTGGATCGACCTTAAGCTCGCCGCCACCAACGATAAATCCCAAATAGACTAGCTCCCGTTTCCCAAACTCGCACTTCTTCCCGTTCAGAAAAAGTTGTTGTGATCGCAACACGCCCAACACTTTGCGTAAATGCCCAATGTGCTCCTCCCATGTACGACTATATATCAAGATATCATCCAAATATACAATCACAAAATCATCAATAAACGCATGAAGTACCTCATTCATTAGCCGCATAAACGTCGCCGGAGCATTGCATAACCCAAAAGGCATCACCAACCACTCAAATAAGCCCTGTTTGGTCTTGAACGTTATCTTCCAAGTATCCTCCTCCCGGATTCTAACTTGATAGTAACCCGACTTAAGATCCAACTTGGTGAAAAACCAAGCCGTCTGCAATTCATCTAAAAGCTCGTCAATCCGTGGAAGCGGATAACGATTCTTTACAGTAATCTTTTTTAACGCCTGATAATCCACACACATCCTCCAAGACCCATCCTTCTTCGGTACCAGTAACACCGGTGACCATAAGGTAAGCAACTCGGATGAATAACTCCTTGCTCCAGGAGTTCATGTACCTGCTTCTTGATCTCATCAGACTCTGTAACAGAAATCCGATATAACCCAATATTGGGTAATGGCTCACCATTCACCAAGGTGATATCATGCTCCACATCCCTGTTACGCGGCATCCCTTCTATGCCCAGAAACAAGTCTTCATACTCCTCTTGCAACTCCCCTATATCGGTTTGTTGCTTAGGAGACATTGCCAAAGTAGACAATACCGTAACCGACAGACCCTCCTGAACCGGTCGCACCAACAACAATACAAATTTGCCGCTCGCATTAACCAACCTCTTCGCCTAAGTCGCCGTTACCAAATTACTGGTAATGATATGTTCCTTGTACGCATTAATATGAAATTCCGTCCCATCCTTCACCAAACGATACTTGCGAGCTCGACGGTAAAGGATTGCATCTCGGTCCCAAAGATAAGGGCTACCCAAGATGATTTCACACACGTCCAACGGAACCACCTCACATGTCACTTCGTCAATGAACTTCTCAGAAATCGCAAACTTGAACGTACACTGCTTAGTGATCTTCAACTCCGCGTCTTTCTGAATCCAACCCAAACCATAAGGCTTAGGATGAGCCACAGTTGCCAAACCCATCTTCACCATCGCCTCATAAATTAAATTCTTCTGACTACCCGGATCAATGATGGTCTCGACTAAGCTCTGCTTCACCTGAATGCTAACATAGAAAAACTCTTCCCGACTCGCCTCGTCGATAACTAGAGGTTGCTTGAACATTAGAGTAAGCTTAGGATTTGGCTTATCTAAATCCGGAAGATCCACAATCGCTGCGGCTAGTGCACGTTTCTCTTTCTTGCCCTTATCCTCCTTCGGCCGAAGCTCCGGGTGAAGTTTCCAACATCGATCTGAATTATGCCCATTAGCCTTGCAATGACTACAGATAGTCCCCTTGAATGAAGACCCCTCTCCTTTGGACTCCCCTTTCCGATCAAACTTCCAATTAGCCTTGTACCCCGACTTGTTTTTGTCGTCTTTCTTGTCGCTCTTCAAGTACTTGCCTTCAATGGCAATGGCTTTAACGGTCGCGTCTTCGATATTTGCCACATTGAAGAACTTTAATTCTCTTTGAATGGACTCCGACAAACCCCCCGTATACTTCATGAACACATTGTACTCCTCCACGTCAATATCCAAAACCAATGTTTGGTTATGAAACTCCGTAGTGAATTGTTGCACGGATTGCCCAAACCTTTAGCGCAAGTTGTGCCATTTGTACCATCGCTCCTGTTCATACTCAATTGGATATAATTGCTTCCTCACCAAAACCTTGAATTCCTTCCAACTCAAACTTCCGACATCATGTCATTTCCGATAGGATTTTTACCACGTGAGTGAGTGACTTGTGAATTTCAAAGTAGAGAAGCAAACCTCCTGAGCGTTGGAATATTCATCAATGGAAAAATGGTCTCCAACCTATCTAACAAATTATCTAATTTCTCGGCATCGACGGAACCATCGAAAACCGGAATCTCAATCTTAAAGCCAAGACGAAGATTGCGCATAGGATTCAATGACTTACCAAACCTTGGGCGCTCCTTGACAGATTCGGCATCACTAGAATCGCTAGCTATCTCCGCATTATCCTCGTCTCCATCCACCGCCGAAACCCCTTTCTTCTTCGAGCGGCCCGTTTTGCCGAAACAGAACCTAATGCGAGGTTTGTGAGACGCAATTGTTCTACTAACTCCCCTACAGTAGAAGTGAGGTCAAAAACTGTCATTTCCAAAGTCGTGAGTCGATCATTGGAATCTCCCGTCTCCAAATCGTCCTTCTTCTTCGAATTAGGTTTGCGATGAATCTTCAACGGACTCACTAGCTTCTCTTTCGTTTGCTTGAGATGGTCACGTGTAGAGACCATAAACCACAATCAACCCCCCGAGAATCACAACTGGAAAACTGATACCACTTAATCCACAATACGATTGAGAAGCTCTAGTTAGTAGAAAAAAAATGAAGAACACCAATTGGATTTGGAAAAATAGAGAATTCGATTACTAAAAAAAGTAATTACAATGAGAATCTCTTAAACCCTAGGCTTCTCTCAGAACTCTTTTCAGATCTAACATAACCTAGAAAATAACCTAAGTTCCTTTTATATACTAGGGAACTCGAAAATCATAAAAGAACGGATCTCAAGGCAAAACAACGCCTGAGAATCCAAAACAACTTTACACCTAATTGGTCTTAAACCCTAGAAACTTGCCAGTTTTCGTTCGAACGAAAACACAACTCGTTCAAACAAAATATTGCTTGGGCCAAATTTCCAGTGAGAAAAACTAAAGTCGTTCGAACGAAAAATGACTCTGGGCCAAAATTCCAGTGGGATGGAATTTGGTCGTTCGAACGACTTTGACAAATTTCCAAATTACCCTAGATCCTCCTGGATCAATGACTAATAGTTGACCACATGCAATAGATCCATTATTGTCGCAAAATCGTATGACCTCAAAATAGTGGGGATTTGAGAATAACATCAATACGATAAGAAAGATGCCAAAATAAAATATATCTTGGCACTGAGATGCAAGGTATAATTACCCTAAGGGTCTAATGGGACTATGGAGATCCTTCTATTTAATATTGTCATAATAGAAAGAACACCAGCGTAACAATGGTTTTGATTCGTATGTATTATATGATCAATTCAATGTATGAAAATATTGGGAGTATAAAAGCAACTCCAAAAGGATATCAAGGTCATACTACCTAACCCCCGCTCATCAGCTTGACCCCGGGTGATTTCCCCAACAGTTTTGACATGACCCAAGGCGACTTCCCCAAAACAGCCCAAACAAATTGGCTAAATTCTTGAGTTTTTCAAAAGATTAAGAGAAAGGAAGAGGGAGAGAGAGAGAACGAACACCGTTGAATCAATTTTTTACTATTATTATTACTCTCAGCCGTAGATGGGAGGCGCCAAATAGAAAGCCGCCGTACCTATTTTAACATTGAGAGATCGACTTCATACTCTCTTGACACCAATGGTCACCTGTTATGTTTTTGGGGAGTCAAAACTAGATTTTAGGTGGTTTGACCCTGAATTGACCCTTTGTTGGAGATGCTCTCATGGGTAAACCAAATATTGTATGTATGCAAAAGTGGCTCCAACGCCCCCTCGAGCGAGGTCTGGACATCATTGACAAGTATGGGAATACCAAGGCCGGAGTAGTGTAGTGATTAACAAAACTTGATGTCATTGACAAGAAGGAGAATTCTAAGAACGGAATAAGGTGAGCAAATTGCAGAGCTTGAGGGTTGAGGACAGAAAAATGGAAAGGGGAACGTGGGTGATCATATTTATGGTGCTTAGTGGGTGATAATGACGAGTCAAGAATAATGTTCTTACATGGGTCGAGTCGTGTTTAACAACTCTATCGCTCCACCAGGTTATCCCCCTTTGCGATTGATAAGTCACGTGGTCGTACCCACGACCACGCATAAGTTTATGCTATTTACTTTAATTGCATTATAATTAAGAGAAGTTTCCTAATTAGAGTCTAGCTAGGGTTTTATTTGTGCTAGGTCTCTTCTCCTATAAAAGGGAGTCTGAGCTTAGTTTATTTGATATATTAGTTTTAGTAAGAGAAAAGGCTTAGCCTTAGAGAAAGATTGTAGAGTTTGGGATAAATCTCATAAACCCTAGGTCTTTAACATTTACTTTATGCAATTGAGAGATCGTTTATTAAATCGAGTGTGTTTAATCGCTTCCGCATACGTAGTGTTTAACAACGATAGGTATCTCTCTGCCTACGGTTTTAGATCTTGCCTATAGTGCCCCTTTATGTTCGGGATTGTGCTAACTCGTTAGATTTCACCACTCTCTTTCTTGTTATTCATGATGATGTTTGAGAACTACTTTACTCAGATGTATGCTTCTTATAAGCTCGTTAGCGGATCGAAGATGCCACTTCTATCTTCTCAGCCAGCTCGGTGGCTTAGTTATGGTTTTCCAATAAAAGCAGACACGAAGAGGTACGCACCCAAAGCTCTAGATGCGCCGCATAATCTCATTTCACATTATTAAGCATCTTCAGAAAAAGAAATGAGATTGACTTTGACCCACAACTTAGCTTATCTGTAACGGTGAATGTTGATTTTTGACTCCATTCTAAAATGATCATAATTCTCCAATTCTCGCTGCCAATTGCTTATCTGACTCCATTGCAAGTTACCGCAGACCGTGTTAAGGTGCCTTGACGCTGATCACACTTCCACTTCCAAGTAGGGCCTATATACTATGAATAAGGTGTGGTGGAATAAGCGCCCAGAGCCCAAGGACTTCTGGATTTCGAGAAAGTATTCCAGGGAATTAACGTCTATCAACAGTATACATTTGTGGTTAAATTCTTCAAGAGAATGAGAGTTTGGTGCAAATTGCACTTCTGATGTCGATGGAGATGACACCATTCATAATCATGCCAAGGGCAATTTAGGGCATAAGGATTTGTTTCATTTAGATAAGGGGCAGAACTAGTTAGTTTCAAGATTTTGAGAGAAATAAAGATTGAAACGAGATTATTCTCAATTTGTTTATGAAATTAGGGGTTCATTCAAAATCCTAATTTAATTCTTACATGAGTTCTTAATCGAAGTTTCTGCCTTACAATTCACATCAATGAGATTTGAGAACAAAAGCACAATAAGATCTTGCGCTCCTTTATCAAGGCTCTATTTGTAGAAAGTCCTCAAGGTGTCCAAAGTATCCCCTGGTTAACTGGGGCGTTTGCATGGAAGGAGAGTTGGGTCTAAGTTTTTCCTGAAAATGAATTTGGTCTTATTAGGAACGTTGTAAAAGCAAGGGAATTGTCTATAGATCGAGGCGGTCAAAGGTAAATATGCTATGAAGGATTATCATGGTATCTAATAGTCCCTGAATTACTTGTGTTTTGGGGATGTGGAGACAATTGTTGACTAGAGGCATGCTAAACAAAAGAAATATCAAAGTGTTAATCTTGCTTCCTTTGTGGAACCTACAACAAGACCATAGATCATCCAATTCTTCAAAGTACAATTGTAATCTAATAATGACAACATTTCATTAACCTATTTGGAATGGTTTGGGCATTTGGAGATGGCTTTTTAACTCCTTAAAGGGCGCAATGGTGCGGCTTTTAGAAGAAAGATTAAAAGAACATACTCTGGGACATTATCAGGTTGATAAAATTGAAGGAAGGAACAACATATATTTAAAGGGGGATGCTTAGGCTGCATATGCGGTCATCTTGAGTTTTTATGTAATCATCTTGTATCAGTACTCTTCCGCTAAATTAGTGTGTGTGTGTCTGTGAGGGAGGGGGGGGGAGCAGCCCTGGCTATAGGCCCAAGAGGCGACCCACCCGCCTAGGGACCCCAAAATTTGTAAGGAGTTTATACAAAAAGGCCCCTATTTTGATAATTATATAGGATAACTCATTGGTTGAAGTGCTTAGACTTGACCTTAAGGTCAAAGGTTCAATTCCTACCTTTGGTACATTCTTCTTTTTTTCTCAAAAAATTTACTTTGAAAATGCCTTGGACAAAAAAAATCCGCGGGAGGGCACATTTTCAGATCTCGCCTTGGCACTACAAACCTTAGGGTCGGCCGTGTGGGGGGTGGGTGGGCGGGGGCACTTTTGGAGAAATTTGTGTGAGATAGAGAGAGAGATTGCATTTGAAAATTGCAGAGAAAAGAGAGAGGTTTAAGTTTGTGAATGGAGGACTCTAGCCCTTTTATACCCGATGTGATACTCTTGCCTTATTTTACTGTTGTCGTATGTTTTTTTTTTGCCTTCGGTTGTATGCTTTCATTCTGAAAAGCTTCTTTGGGTGGTCGATAAATATTTCTTTAGCCTTCCTCAGCTTCGTGTCTGGCCTAAAAGCTTCCGTCCTAGCTTTTTCGAGTGAGATTCCGGTCGTCTCCAAACTCTTTAAGTGCAGATTGTTATATGCTTGTTTTCTTTTGCCTTTGGGTAGTATGTTTTCATGTGGGAAAGCATCTCTGGACGATCGATATATACTGATGATAGATATCAAATGCCAGTAAATCCCGGAGCGCATCAAACTGTGTACAAAGTCGATAGAGTAGTATATGGGCAAGTTCTTTCCCTTCCTAAAACAATCCTAACAGGGTCAGCCCTGAGGTTTGCGGGGACCAATGCGATTTTAATAACAGGGATAAAAAGAACGGAGTACTCAACATGAACCTTTGATCTTGACGTTAACATCCATATACTAAATAACCAGCTGAACTACTACAAAAAACAAAATTTGGGAGCCCTAGGCTCGCCTGGATATTAAGCCACCAAGCATCAGGGGTGGAGGCGAAGTCAGGATTTCATGTTTGGGGGGAGAAGGTGGTGTGATGAATGAATTATATTAGGATATCAATTTTTTTTTTGGCCATTTAACATTATTTTAAACTTAAAAATCAATCAAATATAACATTATATTTGACTAGCAAATTATCCGGATTCATTTCTCCTCTCGTAAAAAAAATTAAACTTTTTGTGGCAATGACATGATCAACTTAAGGTGGAAAAAAAATCAAAATAAGGTTCTTATTTGATGACATCAAGAATTGAACCTTAGACTCTTAGATTATAAGCTCTACCCTTTACCACTTGAACTAACTTTCCTTAATGTCATTAGGAGAATGAAAAATGTATATTTATATATATATATAAACCTATATAGGCATTTTTTAACAAAAATTTTGGGGGGGCGACCGACCCTGCCCAGCATCCCGTAATCCGGATATTGGGATTGATCTTCATAAAACCAGATCGCATTACATACATTAAATACAGTATATCTTAGAAGCAGAATGTCTATTTTCTAGAGTTATAATGAACACCAAGTAATGGTAAGAGCACAATTACTATCTCTGTACCTTTCCTGATGTTATGACTCCCCTTTGTTCGGCATCAGCTATCATATTATTGCCTATTCTGTAGAAATTTTTGGGAGAAAAATGTCAAAGACCTGTCAATTTACATGCATGTGATGAGTGAATGTAAGTTATCCTCACCTGTCCTTAACACTGCAACAAGAGAGCTCCATGATCTCAAGCTTCACAGCAATGTTTGCAACAGATCCTTTTACTATATTATTCCTATGAAACATTGACGCGGGTACGCGGGTCGGTGTCCGACACGGGTACGAGGTGTCGGACACGGTGGCTTCAAAGTAAGTGAAAACACGGACACGGCATTATACCTAAAAATAGTATAATTCTTCACATTTCTTGTATTATGTCTTGTATTATGATTATATACAGTATGATATTAACACTCACGGGATAATTTACAACTAATAACAAGCATAACACAATGATAGTAGTTAGTAGGGTTGAATAACATGTCTAAGAAGTGGTAACTTTCTAAAAGATATGTCAAAAAGTTAATGATTTAAGCAAGAAGTACTTATTCAAGTGTCCACACGAGTGTCGGTGTGTCCGAGCGTCCGACAAGTTTGGACACGGATTTTTTAAGAATATGGAGTGTCCATGTTACATAGTATTATTCAGGTATACCGTATACCATTGGTGTCTTCCCTATAAGCTGTTATTATGGGGGCAAGGCAAAGGACAATATATGAGTAGAGAACTCGGAGGTTTTTTTCATGCTTAAAATCTACACACACCAAAAAGGAAAAAGAAAAAAAGGATAGTTATATTGTGAGAAAATCTCATGAATCTACAACAAATAAACACCATTCCTTGCAACTCTTTACGATTCGGACTTAGATTGTTCAAAGTATCCCCGAGTGACAGTTTCCCCTTTCAGAATTCAAAAGTTCTAATAGTTATCTTGGATGAGTAGATTCATAAGTTGGAGTCTGTGTGATTTTTAGTGATTGGCAAGACTTTCCCTAAGAAGATATAGGAAACTTCAGAGCGTCTAGATACTTTTTTTTCTTGAAGAAATCCTATAAAAAAAATGAAGCGATGGAATGATTAACAGTGAACTTAATTCTGTTATTATCTTTATGTTTAACCATCAAGCTAAAACTTAAACTCGGCAATACAATTGGAAATGCTCTTAATTCATATAAATTAAAGTGTCATTTGAATCATTCTCACACTACAATTGAAAATGCTCTTATGTTATAACTAAACAATCAAAGCAACACTATTAATCTATTATTACAGTTCTAATTAAATGACAAATTATACACAATTCAGCTCAAATTATCATAATAGCACAAATACCCAAAAACCAATCTGAGGCTGAAATTCAAACCCGAGTGATACCTTCAGCAATGTTTAGACCTTCAATCTCTGTCTGGGGTTTCATAGAAACAGCTTTACATACAACAGAATGTGAATTCTTCGCCAATTTGGGAGATTTTTTGAGGTTTAAGCAAGTTAATCGAGATGATCGAAGTAATGGGCATTGTGAACTTAACCCTAATTTTGATTTAGAGAGAGAGATGTTAGTGGGTTTGATAGAGAAGCCATTGTTGTGGTATCTGCAGTTCTTTTTTTCTCTTCTTGAACTGTTGTTTTTTTTTTTTTTTTTCTTTCTCAAATTCTTAAAATTTGGAAAACTATGGATGAAAAAGCTTTTAAATCTCATCATCCACCAACAGAACATTTGGCATTAACAAAAGTGAGAACATCTAAAGAACTTGATGTTAAAATTGAAGCTATAGCCCTAACAGTTCCAGTACCAGTACTGAAAATAGTAAAACCAATATTCATCAAAATAATTGGACTAATATGACTTTAACTATAATTGGCAAGCAATTAGATCGAATGAAAGACAAACTTCTTGATCAACTTATTAAAGAAGCTTCTATTTCTAAAATCCAACCAGTGGATATCCAGCCTCCATTGTCTGTCCTAGACTTCAAATTAACCGACCAACAAGATGATGCTTTTATGGATCTTCTTGTTGCTAAATTAAGTAAGACTAGTATAAGTGTTTTATCAGAAGAAGAGCAATCATATTCTGATACTAACCTCCAATCTTTTCAACATATGGAAGCTAGTCTCAATAAAATTAGTTATGATGCTCCTGAATTAAAAACTTATTACCAAAGACCTACACCTCAAGATCTTTTGTTTGAAGATGATTTTTTCAAAATCAAGTTTCTTATAATGGTAGATCCATTTATGAATGGAACTTGGATGAATTATCTGAATATCAAATTCATGAAATTTTACATAAAATGCTCATGTATGCTTCTATATGTAAAACCGCTGACAATAATGATAGAAATGTTGTTATGTTTATTATTAATGGTTTTACTGGGTGTTTAAGAGGTTGGTGGGATCATGCACTAACTCTTACTCAAAAAGAAAAAAAATTGAGTACAGTAAAGCAAGAAGCAGCTAATACTCCACCCAGAGAAGATGTTGTTTACACTTTAATCAAAACTCTTCTCTCAAATTTTATAGGAAACTTTCCTCAAAGACATGAAAGAAATAGAGAATTATTACAAATTTTAAAATGTCCTACCTTATCACATTTTAGGTGGTATAAGGATGTTTTCCTTTGCAAAATAATGCAAAGAACAGATGCTAATGTTGAGCATTGAAAAGCTAAGTTTATTGATGGACTCCCTTATCTGTTTGCAGAAAAAGTTCGTCATAAACTTAAAGATTTACATGATGGAAATTCTATTTCATATAGTATTTATACTTATGGTCATCTCATAAGTGTTTGTACTCAAGTTGGTCTCAGTATATGTAATGATTTAAAATTACAATACCAACTTAAAAAACAAAATTTATCAGGCAAAAGGGAAATTGGGGACTTTTGCAACCAATTTGCTTATGACATGCCTATTAATTATCCAAAAGGTAAGAAAAAGATTTCTCCTAAAAAGAAAAGATTTTCAAAACCTAAACATCAGGCTTCTTCTTCTAAGTATTTACCTGCTAAGAAGAAAACAATTAAGAAAGCTTCCACTAACCAAGAACCACGTACTTGTTGGAAATGTGGAAAACCTGGACATCTAGCTACTAGGTGTAACACTAAGACAAAATTAGCAGAGTTAAATATTGATGAAGGATTACGCCTTCAGTTAAGTAAATTATTACTTAACACCAGTCCTGATATTACCCCTGAAAACAGTGACAATGAAATTAATGAATTAGAAGAAGAAGAGTCTTCATCTACTCCTAATACAGATAATGAAGAGTCATGTACTCAGGCTTGTTCACAAGAACAAGATTATTGAAAAGCCATTGTCACTATGAATGGTTTAAGTATTAATGTCATTACAGACAATCAATTGGATCTTTTATTATCCATTGATAAGATTACCGATGCAGAATTAAGAGGAAAACTTCTTAATTTTTGCCTTGAAAGAAGGCAACAAAATTCTTTTACTATTCTGGAGATTATGCAAATGCCTTCAAGACATTACAATCTTCAAGAAGTTTTTAACAGAATGGAAACAGAGCAGCCAGTTACCATTCAAGATTTAAAAAATGAAATAAATATTTTAAAAAATGAAGTTAAAGATCTTAAAATTTATGCTTCTTTACAAAATGATAAGATTAATTATCTTCAAGTCTGTCAGGCCATTCCAAAACAAGAAGAAAATTCTTCCACAAAAATTCCCAATTCCTTAGATAAAGGCAAAAGACATCAAGAATAGAATGATAACTCTTATCTTAATATTCTTCAAATAATCACTTACCAAAAATGGTATATTAAAATTACTATCGTTATCAACAAAGAATATACTATTCAAGAAGCGGTGGCTTTAGTTGATAGTGAGGCTGATCTTAATTGTATTTAAGAAGGCTTAGTTCCTACTAAGTATTTTGAAAAAACAGCCCAATCCTTGACATCTGCTAGTGGTAGTAGAATGATTATTCAATCTAAATTACCTGATGTTAATATTTGCAATCAAGGAGTTTGTATTCCAACTTCTTTTTTATTAGTAAGAAATTTACAACAACAAGTTATCTTGGGAACTTCTTTTCTCAATTTACTCATGCCATTACAAAAAATTGACCCAACAGGTATTTATTGTACCTATGATAGTCATGATCTAGTTTTTAATTTTATACGAGAACCAGAGACTCGTCTCATTAATGAAATTAGGATCATGATTGGTCTCAAAGAAAAATAATTAAATTTTTTAAAAGAAAATATTTTCTTAATGGATATTTCTCAAAAACTCCAAAATCCTTCTTTAAAAATTAAAATTCAAGATTTAGAAAAATATTTTCAAAATGATGTTTGCAGTGAGATTCCTTCTGCTTTTTGGGAAAGAAAACATTATATTGTTTCATTACCACATAAATCTAATTTTGATGAAAAAGTTCAGATTCCCACTAAAGAAAGGCCTAGCCAAATAAATTATGAATACCTTATTTTATATAAACAAGAAATCCAAAATTTATTAGAAAAACAACTTATAAAAAGTTACTCTCCTTAGAGTTATACAGTTTTCTATGTTAATAAAAATGCTGAAAAGGAGAAAAATGTTCCAAGGCTTGTTGTCAATTACAAACCTTTGAATGATGCTTTAAAATGGATTAAATATTCAATCCCCAATAAAAATGATTTATTAGACAGATTTTATCAATCAATTATCTTTTCTAAATTTGATTTGAAATCAGGTTACTGGCAAATTCAAATTAAAGAAGAAGATAAATATAAAACTGCATTTACAGTTCCATTTGGTCACTATGAATGGAATGTAATGCCTTTTGGATTAAAAAATGCACCTTCAGAATTCCAGAATATTATGAATGATATTTTTACCCCACATTCTGAATTTTGCATTACTTATATAGATGACATTCTTATATTTTCCAATTCTATTGATCAACATTTTAAACATCTCAAAACTTTGAAAGATGTGATCAAAATGAATGGTTTATTCCTATCTGCCCCTAAAATAAAATTGTTTCAAACAACAATTAGATTTTTGGGATTTAATATTAATCAAGGTAGTGTTATTCCTATACAAAAGAGTATAGAGTTTGCATCCAAATTTCCTGACGAAATTAGGGACAAATCTTAATTACAAAGATTTTTAGGAAGTCTCAATTATATTGGTGACTACTAAAAAAATTTATCAAGTAACTGTGCATTATTGCATAATAGATTAAAAAAGAATTCGTTACCATGGACTGATGAACATACTCGAGCTGTTCAGAAAATTAAATTACATGTTAAACAATTACCATGTTTAGGTTTGGCTCATCCTAAATGGTTCAAAATTGTTGAAACATATGCCTCTGACTTAGGTTATGGTGGCATATTAAAACAAAGAAATCCTTCCTCTCATAAAGAAGAGTTACTTCGTTTTACTTCAAGAATGTGGAAAAATGCTCAGAGAAATTATTCCACTATTAAAAAAGAAATGCTTTCCATTGTGAAATGTATTTCTAAATTCCAAGATGATTTATTAAATCAATCATTTTTATTAAGAATCGATTGTAGTGCAGCAAAAACCATTCTACAAAAAGATGTTAAAAATTTAGTTTCCAAACAAATTTTTGCTAGATGGCAAACTGAATTATCTTCTTTTAATTTTTCCATAGAGTATATTAAAGGAGAAAGTAATTTTCTCCCTGATTTTCTAACTAGAGAATTTTTGCAGAATTATGCATCAAACTCCGGATAAGGATGGGTTTACTACCATCACTAAGAAGAACAAAAATGCCAATAAATGAGCTTCATCAAGAGGCACTACTGCCTCTCAGATTAAAGGCAATACCGCCAATTCTCCAGGAGCTTCGTCCTCCCCACAGAAATCTATTAAAGATGTACTTCAACAAGAAGTTGTTTTTGTTCAAAAACAACGTATTGAAAAAGTTCTTTCATTATCTTTTGAGGACCTCAAACTTCATCAAGATGATTGGGGATTAAATGAACGATATTTTGGAAACCAGAATTACATGGTTCAAGAAGGAAGAATGCGTTACATTTTTGAGGCCATTCTTATTGAAACTGGTTCTGTACAAATTGAAAAATTGTATGTCAACCCCAAAGACATGAAAAGTGCTATTACTCACTCTAAGTGTTATATCACTAGAGTTCTTCATATTCATGAATGGGGGTCTGGAGCCTACCAAGCCCATAATTCTTAAATTAAACAATACCTCATTTAATTACTGGGATTATACCCAAGCATGACATTATGCTTTCTATTACCAAAACCCAATTAGGAAGCACACTTGGCTATTTTGTGTTAATCCTGATATTTGTCTCCGTCAAGGTTTTCCTACCTGGTTTTTGTTATGGTGGGAGAAGATGGGTCCAGACATGAGCATTGTACCTCCAGCCATAAGAGATTTTTTTCTTATGTGGTATCAATTACACCCAAAATTAAAGGGCCAAATAACAAATAATCCTCCTATTGGGAGAAATACTTTATAGTTCTTTACAGAATTTCGTCTAGTTTGGATCTGGAAATGGGACTTTCAGATTGGATGGGATCAATTAAAAATATCAGTTCTTCAGATGATATTTTGGTTTAGATGGTGGGACAAGTTTGAAATGTCCAAGACAGTAGAAACAATTAAAGCTACTGTGAAAAATTATGAAGAAATTCATAAATCAGAGAGCCAGAAATCTGCTGGTACCATAATGGAGTCTAGTAATTTATTTTCTATATTATTAGATTCCGTTAAAAACAAATATCTCATTCTCTCCATACCAGAACAACATGTCAAGGTGATGGAATTATTAAAGGATCAATTTTTGGCTTCTCAATTAAATACACCAACAAGTGGAGGTTTTGTGCACACAACTGAAGAATCTCAAGACCCATTCGAAGATGAGGACAATATGGATGACACTATGTCCTTAGCCAGCACGACTAAATTTAGTGGACCCACCGTTTCAGATTTTTTCGATGCTTTAATTTCAATTCAGTCCACTAAGGGACAGGCTACCGACAAGGGAAATGACAAAATGGAATAACTTTACTTTTGCCTTTCCATTATTGTAACAAAACCAGGGGCGCCGTGGTTTCAGTCCATAGTTTTAATTAACCGGTTTTGTATTTGTGTTTTCGGATTTCAATTTCTTATTTTGAAGTCCGCATAGGATCTTTAGTGGATTCTATTTATAGTCTGACCTGAGGCTTGTTCAGGGTATCCTATCTTTTCTCTCTCTCTTTATTTTCTACTTTGGTTGTTCCCCACTCTGGTTGCTTGCTTGTAATTATAGTACTACTTCATCAATAAAGTGAGTAAGTTTTTCTTAAGTTTTAATTATCTATAAGCTGTTGAATTTTAATTATTGATCTGCAAATCCTGTAAGTATTTTTTCTTAAGTAAGCTGTTGAATTACAGGATCTGTAAATCCTGTAAGTATTGGTATAATTAGACAGCTTATAGATAATTAAAACTTATAGATGTCAAGGATTAGTTTTGAGAGTGATTAGTTTTGCGTCGTTTATTTGGTTATGGGCATAGGTCCAAGAGGCGGCCGCATTGGGCCTCCAAGATTTTGGCAAAAATAAAATCCCCAAATGGTTATGGAAAAAATGCCCCCAAAAGCTAAACTAGATTAAGATGGGATGTTGATTAGAGGTTTTTGGCAACATCAAAAGATTAGAGGTTCAATTCCTCAAATTTGTTTTGATATAAAATTTTAGTGTTTCAAGGATGATGTCATCTAGAAATATGATCCCATCTAGAAATTTTAGCTCTACCTGTACAAGCTCTAAATTTGCTTTGATATAAACTAGCTCAACCAAAATGTTCTACATAACTCTTCCAGTATATATCGTTTGGTGTACAAGTATGCCACTACCAAGAATAGCATGGCACTTTGGAAGATACAATCTAGATGGGATCATATTTTAAAAAAACTTTAAATCATGTTTAACCATTCACTGAGGGAGTGCAACTTTAGTACTTATGCTAGTGCCAACAGAGCTGCCAGACCACCTCTACTTACCAAAGAATGGCACCATGGAAGACCAAGCTTCTTAAAAAAGATTGAAGCCCCCTTTACTAAGTACTCTAGATTGGACTGAATTAATGGAAATTGAGGTATAAATGTATGCATACCAAACAGGAACACGTCTAAGCTTTTGTTAAGCATGTACTCATATATCAACAATTTTTCTCCCTCTTGAATGCAGCAGCCCAGCAGCCTAACAAGATTGGTATGTTGGAGTTTAGCAATAAGTCTAATTTCGTTTTTGAACTCCTCTAATCCCTGTCCAGAGCCCTGAGAACGTCTTTTTTATTGCTATTTCCTGTTCATCGGGTAATTGTTCCCTATTACAATCAATCACAAGTTTCTTATTAAAGTTGAGTTTCAAGTGAATATCTTGTTGAAGAACTGGTGAAAATGTGAGAGTCTTAACAGTTTTCATTAAAATTAATTCAGTGCTCTTATGTTCTAGAACACCCAAGGGGCTGCTGACCCCCAACTTCATACGAACAAGACCCGTTAATTTAAGCAATGTATAAACATAGGATTACAAGTGATAGAATCCATTAACAATGAATCGACCTTAGGCATTGAAACGAATCAAACAAGAGCTCAACCATCAACAATGAATCTTTCAGCTAGGCAAACATTACATGGTGGTAGAATAGTTCCACTCGATCTTCCACGCTCTAGCAGATGCTCATGCCTCTAACCAAAATCAATGTTATCATAACCAGAGTATGTATATCGCAGATCCTCCCTGAGTAATCCTTTATAGTAGGTCAATGCGATTTCTGTATTTCACCAGCTGTGCTAACTGGATCCTTAAGAATAACAAAGGGGCTTATAGAGTGATCAGAGCAATAAATAAAAACCGCCATCAAAATACAGACCTATATATTTTATTATTAAGACTGTTTTATTTTGATGCATAACATAAATTTACTGAAATCGGTCGTACTTTTTAGGAAAAGAAAATCATAATAAATGGTAGAGAGCAAGAACAAGAAATGAAAGAAAAGAGAGAGCCAGGGAAGAGGCAGTGCATGGGAAGAGCAACAACAGCATTGGTGTTGGTTGATCCATCTCATGCTCGACCTCATCCCTGTCTGTTTCTGCTCTCTTAGCTTACCCATTTTGTTTCTGCAAGTGCCCCGCCTGCAGGTTTGGTTTCTTCATTTACAGAAAATTATGTTGAAGTTGAATCATAGCTTAGATATGTATATATAGATACAGATAGAAGAGAGAAACATAAACTACAGATATAACTATGTAGTACATGTTCATATAGATACAGATAGAAGAGAGAAACATAAACCACAAATATAACTATGTAGTACATGTTCAAGACTTGGAAGTACCAGCTGGTATCAATAATCATGTACTACTATTATTCATCTTAACCTACTTACCCTTTACTTAAAGAAATAAACGTACATGCCTATGTACTGCAGTATGATACAGGGCAACAAAGTATTGTGTATTATGGTTTGTTAAAATCTGAATAAAGTATTGTATATTATTGTACTACACCTAGGAAACCTTGTACGCATTTTTTTTTCCCGGCATGCCAAGCCATGACATGCCATGGCATGCTGAACCCAAAAGGTAACTAAGCTGTTTTTTCATTAACCAGCCAACTTTTATGTATAACATATAACATGGCTCCGCCCAACTTTTACAACATAGAACACGGTTCCTCCTTTAAGTTTCTCCCCTCAACACTACGCAAGCAAAATCCACACGTGAAATTGTAACAGTTTTTGGTTACTTTCTTTTTTAATTAATAGAAGTGATTCCTGAAACGTTCTTAGTTTGTCTCATTTCGTGTATGTCAAGTCCCGTGGTTATCTTACTCGAAGATGGCGACAGAATCAATACTGCTGGACAAGTCATATACAGCCAATAGCTGAGAAGGTAAGTTGGCAAGTAGAACTCTGATAAAGTAAAAGCCCAAGATTGTTTTAACTTAGCAAAATGCTTTTACAAAACTATAAAAATCAAACTTTTTCCCTGATGTGTTTTTATGTGCATTTTGGAACTCTCATTTGAACGCCTTTTGGCATAAGTCAAGTTTTCAAAGTATTTTTCATTGTTGTATTTTCGAGGCCATTTTGTTTCCATCGTTCGAACGAGATCTATAGTTATTCGAACGACATTTGGGAAAAATCCTGTCTCAGAAATAATTTTATCTGCCATGCTTTTTAGGCTATTTTAAGTCACTCGTTCGAACGAGATCTATAGTCGTTCGAACGACTTATGGGCAAAATTATGCCTTACAAAGGATTTTATCTGCCATGCTTTTTAGGCTATTTTGAGTGCCTCATTCGAGTGATTTTGGGTCTCGTTCGAACGGATGTTAGAGAAACTGTTTTGCCCTATTTAAAACAAACCTTATTTTGGTTTTCTTCATCGAGTTTTTTTAGAGCTTTTATGTTTATGAGAGAGTCTAATTAAGATCAAAGAGAGAGAGAGCTTAAAACCTTGATCTTGAGATTGAATTAGTCAATCATACTTCCCTCGTGCTCTGCTAGAGTGATTCGAGTAAGGCAATCCTTGTTGCGAGATCAAGGAGTATCGTTGTGAGAACGAAGAAGATAGGGCGTGAAGCTCGGATCAGAAGAGAGATAATTACGAAACAAGTTTATCGAGTCTGTAAGTGTTTTTTAGATTATAACTCCTTTGATTATTGAATTTTTAGTTGTCGAGGATTCGACAACAACTTGTGGGTTTTTCTCCTGAGAAAGGTTTTCTATAGGGTTAAAATTATTTGTTCTTGTGCGTTAATTATCGTTGCATATTGGCTATTAATTGTTGACACTAGATCATAAAATTGATTTAAATTAGGCTAGGGTTTTGTAATAGCCTAATTTTGTGATCCAAACTTAGCCTTTACACTAGATGTAATCAGAATCTTAATATACAATGAGTAATAACTAACAAGAAAGTTTAACGTGGAAAACCTTTAAATAGGTTAAAAACCACAACCTCTCTTGAGGATTTTAGAATGAGAGATATCTTATTGAGACTGCTAGCTATTACAATGAGTGTTCTGAATATTTGAGTATGGAGTGTCAGAGTGAGAATTTTTTCCGTCCTCTATCTAAAACTCTCTAGTCCTATTTATATGTCTTATAATATGATCGTTTGAGGACCATTACTATTCTTAATGATGGACGTTACAATATATATTTGATAATCTTTGTTTTTTGTAACGGTCTGATCTTACTATTTTGTAACGGCTTCATTGATGACTGTACGTTTATTAACTCAAACTGTTGATGTAGAGATTGAAAGTGATGACTAAAACTTTGTAACTGTAATGTGCCATATATTATACCACGTGTATGTTGATGAGGTTGAATGGTTATAAAATGGTCAAAGATAAAGCGTGAGTTCGAGATGTGGAATAAGCCACTATAACCACCCCCTCTCATCCAATAGTACGAGAAACATTATGGACGAGTGGTATTTGGTTGAGAAGCTTCATTAATACTGTAATTAATATCTGGGAATCATTTCCAATGCATCTACATGAATATTTGTTTGTGGCTCTTGGGTTTTTTTAGAACCGATGGTTCTAATCAATCTTGTTGTATGGGAAATCCTTCTAAGTTTAGAAATTTAGAGAGTCGACTTTAATGCTAACTATAGTATAAAGGTCACCGATTTGGTGCGTTATGAACCAAGTGTTCCTCTTGAAGTTTTGCCTGCGTCTTTCTTTCAGTAACTGTCCTGTTATAACTGAAGAACTTATGGTGTTTGAATGTCTAGTAACGACAAGGCAACAGTCATGGGAGGCTAGAATTTGAAGGAAGATAGAAGAATTCTGCGTCAAATACTTTGGACATCAACCCTTACACCTACCGATGCCAATTTTGGTGTCTCCTACATTTCATGGGATGACATATGAGAAAGTGGTGGAGGCAGAGGATGGCCATTTCCAGATGGTGCGTTTCTACTATCTGTTGACATCGGAGATGGAGCTCCGAAATGGGTTGCGGCTGCTGGCGGAGGAAGCTGTTACAGCTAAAGATGAAGTGGCAAGCATTCATCCGAGGGAGTCTCATTGGTACCCTTCTAGTGAGTGGGTCATGTCTAAGAAATAGGGCCCTTCTTCTATCTCTGCCATTGAGGGTGGGGTTATGGGGGAAGAGACGGTGGTGGAGGAGGTTTTTCTTTCAGGGACCATAGATATTGGCCATGAAGAAGACCCTTTTGTTAGTGCCGTAACTATTTCAGTGATTTCTAGTTCTCGGGTTTTTCGGCCTATTCGTGCAAGGGACCAGAGTTTAGAAGTTGCTTCAATTTTGTATCTTCTTCCTCGGTGGCTCCTGAGAAGTATTTCGAACTGTAACTTGATGTATTTTGTAAAGTAAGCTGCGAGTTGTCTGGAACATCTGTTATCTGTAAAGTAATCTATAAGAAATATTTGAACTAATGAAATATCTTTGTTAGGCCATTTTGATAATGTTTTTCGAACTTCTCAATTTGTATATATAGCTTTCTGTTCAAAATAGAAGTCTATAAAGGGTAGTTGAAGTTGAGATTTGAAAAAGTAGAGGAGTTCAAAAAATGTAAAGAGGTAGTGTGGTGAGAGTAAGTAAATAAATGGGTTAAGATGATTGGGTAGTGGTAAGAGTATGTGTATGTCTGCAAGCTACTGATCTAAACTGACTGGACAATGTCTGGTCATAAGGAAGTAACAGATATCTGCCTGTAGGTGTTATCGCTGGACATGCTTGACCTGATCCCCATATTTGTACGCATAAAATATGAGGAGATATTTCATAGCATGGAAATTATGACCTGTCACAATATTTTCTGGCTTCTGCTGATATTTGTGTTTTGGAAAATTTGTGTAATTTTGAGTAGTTAACCTTAGTTTTTTAGAGACTTGGATTTTTAGAGATCTTCAGTTTAGCTTTATAAAGTAGTTAACCTTGGTTATTATGTCTTGTATCTTTTGCCAGAGACAATTTTGGTGTTGAGGTAGAGAAAGTAACCATGGTGAGGACGCGTTCTCAACGTGTGCATCATGCGGTAGAAGGTAGGTTCCATATCAAGGTCGCTGAACTTCGTAAATGATATTTTTGTTATTTGCCTTATGATGCTGTGCTTCCTAGGTGGTCATTGAAATTAGATGGTTTAGATGACGAAGATAGGCGTACAGAGGTTGATCAATTTTTCTAGTGTGATGAATTTTGTGAGTTGCTGCTAGATGAAACTTTACGAGAAGAAGCTGTTTGAGAGATCGCACGGGACAAGCTCGCTGAAGAAGATGAGAGAGCAGCAGGAGGGGAGATAATACCGTGTGGTGAGGATCATCTGGGATGCTTTAAATGCAATTATATGTAACTGTAAGTTTGAACTGTGAGAGTTTGAAATAAATCAGTAATCTATTTGCAGTACTCTATTTTTGTTATATGTTAAATGTAGAACGAGGCATGTTGATACTGCGAACTAAAATAAATAAGAATAAAGTATTCTATTTTATTGTTTGTGTGGTAGATATTGTGGATGACAACTGTTTGATTTTAACAACTGTGTAGATAGTTTCAAATTTTGAATATTGAGCTACTTTAGGAAAGTCGTACGATCTTGGTGTAGTATAAAAGTAAGGTGATTGGTAGTATATACTGCTTTTGGGAAAGTGGGCATAATTTTTTAATGGCAGACAATAGAGACAGATGTGATGACAGTAGACGTTATCACAGAAGACATGATGATATTGTTAGATGAAAAGACGTGCCTGAAGAGACAGTAGGGTTGACTGACACGTATCTGAAGGAGTCATCATTTCGTAAACCGAGGAAGAGTATAAAAACTCATCTCTCTCTCCCTCATAAATTATCTACAGTGATAGAAAGAGAAAAAAAGTAGTGTAACCCATATTTCCAGATAGAAGAAATGTTTGAGTTATGAGTGTAATTTGGTAGGGAAAATTTCATCTGGTGAGAAAAAGTTGCTGGAAAAACGACAGGATCGATCAATTCTATAAAACGTTCAGGTAAAACAGAGGATTGCGGTTCGTCAAGTAGAGGTTAGTGATTTGTTTTACTGTTTTGGTTGGGTATCTTATAATCATTATATGATGTATGTTTATCACAATGTTAAAAATGTAGGGCTTGAAGATTTTGAGTAATTGCCTGTAATGTTCTATAGTACACAAGCTTTGGGTATATGAACAGATAGTAAAGAAAGAAAATGCTTTTATGGAAAAAAGAGGGAAAATTGAAATGATCGTCTGTTATTTTGGAAAATTGGAAAATAAACGTGTTGATTGGGTAGAAACATTGGTGGGATTTTTTTTACTGTTTGAGGTATAGCATGTAACGTAGAGATAATGATAAAATATTTTGTGTATCTGTAGGTCCAGTATGCATTCAAAACTTATAAATCCCATGATTAAATTTGTAGTATCATCAAGTTTAGAGGAAACATCATCGTCGGGGAGGGAAGACGATTGTAATGTAATGAAAGAGACTGTAGATAAGATAGACCTTACTTTAGGTGTAGAAGTTGGGGATTCCAGTAAAGTAGAGAAAGTTTTATAGAAAGAGGATACAAAAAAGAAAGCTAAATTGTTTTTCATATATCCTGAGGGAGTAGATGTAGGAAAGGAATTTCTGAAATATAAAAAGAAATTACAAGGAGAATGGGGAAACTATATGACAGACCAAGGTCGCTGGTTTAGGTCCTATGTCCCAGGAAAAGGGGAGGAGGCGGTATACTATTAAGTCCCCTGTTTGGATAAGTGGAGAAGAGAGAAAAGGCTTAGTGAGGATGTTGAAATCTCGTACTATAATGGTGCTGGGTTGGCAGGCCCGAATGATGTGTTTTTATGTTACTTGATTATGGCCTTATAATTCTTTTGACCTTCTTTTAGAAAGGGGTCATGAATGCTTTGCAGTGTTGTCCTGCCCAATTACATGGGAATGTATATGAAATGATGAGGGTGTGTGAGGCACTTAATGATAAATAGAAAAGAGATGGGACTGCCAAACCGTTCAAAACAGATGACGTCCTGAAATTTTATAAATAGAAGTACATCAAAGGTTATTATAGTGGTTACCTGTATAGTACCTGTATAGTGATTCGACTAGGCCAAAAAAATTTAATTTTGAATCTACGGGTAGACCATGGAATGACCATCTTGTATGGGTAGGGGGCAACTGTATGTAAGTTTCAGATGAACCATAAATATTATAATTTGAGTAAGTAACATTTGTCAACTTCGACCAAATAGTAGCATGTATTCGAGCTGCTAAACATGTTCTTATTTTCTTGTTTATCAGGTCTCAATCCCACAGCACTGCCTGATACTACCAGCTTGTTCGACTGTATTGCTCTTAAGCAAGTCGAGTTAAAGCAAGTACTGAGTGAGTTAGGTATCCAGAGAGAAAAAAGGGTAGATTCAATAGTGCCCAAAGTTTAACGAGCTCACGAGAATCGAGCTATGGCTAAAAAGAAGAAGGCCCATGTTTATGTAGATGATATCACTAGTCTGCCTCCACCTACGCCGAAAAATACGAATGTGAAATTGATGACACGGAGGTCAAGAAAACCAGCTTTGAGAACTGTACCTGCTATTGTGGTGGTGATCCCAGAGAAAGAGATCGTTAATCCTGTTGCTGGAGATGTGGTTGAGGGGTAGGTTAGAAGTGAGGTCGCTCATTCAGATTCAGGTTCACTTAAAAGGAAGCGGCATGAAGATAAAGGAAGTAATCGAACTAACGCCAAAGCTGCTGCCAAGATAAAAGATCTGGAGCAAAAATATTGTACACTGGCGGGGGCTGATCCGTAGTAGCTAATGGCATGTTTCAGGAGCAAACGCTTGCGATATGTTTTGAAATCCTTGATGTGCTATATTGATAATCTGATATATTGTATTGAACTTGTGTTGCTGTATGTACAGCTCTCGATGCTGATGGCGGGGCGACAAAGTTTATTGAGAAGAAGAGTCAGGAGTTCGGGGATCTTACTCATAAGTTGGATGCTCAAACGGCTTGAATGAAGGAGCTCGAAGCGAAGCTCGAGATAGAAAAATAGAAGAGGGTGGAAGATGCAAAGGTTGCTGAAGAGCGGTATACAGAGCTGTCCGAACATGATGAGGTTATGTCGCAAACATGTGATGCATTATGGGTGGAATGAGATTGCTTTGTCCAATATTTCTATAGCTTTGGGTTGACTATGGCTGATGTAAAGCTAGGTTGAACTCGTAAATATAATGAGATAGTCTTGCCTTCGGATGTAGAAGACGAAGTGGTGGCTGATGCCGCTGGTCCAACCGATATATCTATTTTGCCAATTAAACCAAATCTAGTTACTGATAAGAAATTGGATCCCCCAACTCAGGTAGAGACTGGCGAGAATCTTTAATCAATCTGTGGTATTCTATTATGAACTATATTGTTCGATTAACTTTGATGGGATTTATATTTTATATGGTTGCAAAACTGTTTAAGTTTGATAAACGCTTTAATATGTTCTTATTGAATGTTTATATGATAACAAGATATTTGTAATCTGTGTAGGAGGTAGAGCGGTTGAGAAAAACTATTTCCGACCTGGAGAGATCATTGAGTAGAGCGAGGAACTTGGTGGCTCGTGTTCAACAAGTACTAAATAAAACTGAGTATGAGAGAAGGCAGTTTAAGTCTAACTCAGAGAAAAATTTTAAGGAATTATTTGAACTTCAGTGTAGATATGCTAAGATAAAAATAGAACGAGATGAGGTTTTAAGAAAGGAAGAGGAAAGAGGGGTGTTAGTACAAAAACCAAAAGAGTTGACCTATTTTAGCGACCCGAGTGGTAAAGCTAAATGTCAAAAGTTATTGGTAGCGCTGACATTGTATTTTGAGGTCGAAGTAGATAGTGAACGAGGCTTAAAAAAGGCCTATGTAGAGCTCTTGAAGGAAAAAAGTGTAGTACCTGACCCAGCTCGAGTTATATTTTTAGCTCAAGAAGTACGTAATCGTCATAGTTTAGAGGCGAGAAAATATTTAGCTTGAGCTGGGGCGTCCGGTATATGGGACGATATAGGACCTTTACCTGATGCTTTTGGCTTTATGTAGGACTAGAGGGCAATAAGTATTGTGTTTTTCAGGATAAACAAATAAAGGTGCAATAGAAGTTAGAGGGTAAGATAAAGGCGTTGCAAGATGTACTGACGCAACATATGGAGCATAAAGTATCTTTAGTGAACCAATTATCGTAAGAGATATCTGTTCGAAAGAAGGTAGAAGGTGATGTGAGGGCGTTAGGTGTATTACAAAAAGAAACACGCAAGCGTCTGCATAGAGCGTATATGCAGTTGAAGGAGCATCTATATCCGTCTCGAGCAAAAGTTGTAGCTCGAACGGAACACGAGCGTCATATAGAAAGTGTGATCGATTTTTATGGAGGAGAACTGGCGAGGGTGGAGAATGAATTTAAGAAGTTTGTGATGGATTGTGGAAAATATTTTGATATTGAAAATGAAAAGGTTGAAAATTTATGGTTTACCAAGTATGAGGAAAGAGTTGTTGATGAAACAACTCCTCTACCAGAATTTTTTTACCGGAAGAAAATAGGAGAAAGAAAGTTATTGAAAAAACAACTCCTCTACCGGCAAAAAAGTTACCGGAAGAGGGAAAGAGAAAGAAAGTTGTTGAAAAAATAACTCCTCTACTGGCAAAATTTTTACCAGAAGAGAGCGAGGAAAAGGACAAAATTTGATTCGTCGTTAACGGCGAAAGCAACGTCAATAGGAAGTGGTGACTTTCATAGTTCCTTTAGATGTGCAGGTAGATGGGTCAAGGAGGTCAAAAAATAAAGAGCAATCCCCTCGTAGCTCGAGGGGGATAAATTAATGTAATTTAGGCTTTACCAACTAACGTATGCATCAGAGGTTTGTACATTGTTTTAATGAGACATAGAATCAGTTCTATGATGAACATATATATATTAATCTTATGTGAATATCATGTTATTGAAATGGACGAATCAATAACCGACCAGTAATATGTAATATGTTTGATCGAATTGGACAAACCAATAACTGACCATTAATATGTAATTTATTTGATCGAATTGGACAAACCAATAACCGACCATTAATATGTACGCGGATCGATAGAATAGGAAATATTAGACTGTTAGATGCATACTATTTTGGATACGTAAACTATCATGTATGTGAAAGTTGACTATGTCCGCAGGGTGAACTGGCAGGGGTGTATAAGCAGTGTGAAGTGTTACGTGCGTTAAACAAATAATTGAACGTTGATTTGTATCGCCAGCAAGAGACATTGAAAAGTGTTATTGATTCCAAAGAAAAAATGGAGGCGATAGGAATGGAAGAACGAAGTACCATTACTCGTTTGACCAGACAACTAGAAGATAAAGAGGCTGAACTAGCCATTGAACTGAGAAAAATGGAAGGTTTGAAAAAAGAGTTGGATATGTCGGAACGAAGACACCAACAGGAGGTGGATTCAGCACCGAGGTAACTTAAAGTGGTAGAGTTGTTGGCGGTGTTGAAGAAAGAAGAAGATAATGTTAAAGATTTATAGTATCAGATAATTATACTTGAGGCAGAAATATCAGATGTTCAAACTGTTGTGAGGGAAGCAGATTGACGTGCTCGGACATACGAAGGATTGTGGTATGTCACTAACATATGTTTGAAATAGGTAGAAGAATTTCGTAATGAACAGAGCGAACGAAATAAGAGGTATTGGCTCCAGATAGGAGGTTTAGAGAATACTATTCAAACATTGAATTTAGACATTTTGGAGTATCAAAAAGAGAATGAGGAATGAGGAGTTGCGCAGTGCGAAGACCAAGTTGGAGGCTGATCTTTTTAAAACCAAAATAAATCTTAAAGAATATGTGGGAGAAAGAAGGCAGAAGGAGTTTGAAATGGAGGGATCGATGGTTCTGATTTTCCATATGGACGAATTTATGACAGTGATGGAAACTCGGAATGATATGATGTTGAATGAAAATGAGCAGTGGAAGAACGCTGCAACAGTTTGGAAGTTATGCTGAAGGAGACTAAAGGAAAAATTGCAAAACTTGTTCTTCCTGATAAGGTGAAATATAAGACAAGTGATGTGCATGAGAGAAAGATGACAACAACGCTCTCCTTTGTATATGAGTTCAATAGACTGGAAGCGGAAAACAAAACTGTATATGACAGTCTGGTCGCCAAAGGTGTCCAGTGTAAGATGCGGTTGATACGATCTGAGTACCTAGATCACATGATATCAAGAATTGGTGCTCTTAAAAAGAGGATGGTTACAGAAGGAAAATAAATTGTTACTAAGAGAATGCCAGAGATGATGCGTCTGCGACTTTATGGGTTAAGTTTACGGGGAGATGTATTGCCTGACAGCTCAAGTGATAGTAAGTGATGAGGTGTGATGTCTGTAAGAATGATTTAAACGCGATATGCGTATGAAAATATAATAGATAAAATGTAGTAAAGTTGGATTAAAAATATAATTAGTAATTTGTATATAGTTTTACTGACCTTTTGATGAACCAGTTATGTTGCTGAAGTCTAGTAATCATTTTACAGAACTACTAGCTATCCTATCGTTTAAGAGAGGGTTGGTTTGGCTGAAGTAACAAACAATGTAAATATAAGATCGGATTGGCTTGAAACAACAAACGATCTGTAATAGAATGAGGTGAACCTACATGTAATCTGTAATATTTAGACCTGTAATCTGTAAATAGAAGTACTTGCATGATATATTAGAAAAGTACTGTATAAAATAGAAGATTGTACTCTGATGTAGGTCAATCAAACATAAGTATTTTATTGATGTAAGCCCAACGTATAGGTTGATAGATAGAGTACGTATAAAATAGTAGATTATATTCTGATGTAGAACGATCAAACATAAGTATTTCATTGATGTGAGACCGGCGTACAGGATGATAGATATAGTAGAAAAGTACATTGTAATAGAATATCATCTGCGATATAACTTTAATCTTTACGTATCCCAAGGATTAGGGACTCGATCTCCACGTTTGGTAGCGAGGTCGTAAGATCTAAGTCCACTTTTACCAGCGATGATAAAAGGTCATTTCCAATTTTTGGAGAGTTTCCTAGCATTGAGTTCCTTTTTGTGTTTTGGTATCTCTCGTAATACAAGATCTTTAATTTTGAACTCTTTATGACGAACTCGTTTGTTATACGATCTTGCTAAAGCCTCATGGTACCTTCCCAAATTCATGATTGCTCTGTCCCTTGTTTCCTCGATCCAATTCATGTTACATGACAACTGGAATTCGTTTTCTTCGTCTGTCATGGTATGATCCCGTAATGGGTGATGATATTGAGTAGGGATGATTGCTTCGGTACTGTATACTAGCAAGAACGACACTCATCTAGTAGATACGCGAGGTATTGTTAGATATGCCCATAACACGTGTGGTAATTCTTTGACCCAATTACCCTTCTTTTCTGTTAAACGCTTCTTGATTCCGTCAACTATAGTTTGATTGGTGATCTCGGCCTGGTCATTTCCTTGTGGGTAATAGGGATTAGAAGGTGAGTGAATGATGTTATGCTGGTTGAGGAAATCAACGATCTTAGAACCAATAAACTGTGGTCCATTGTCGATTTTGATCAGATGGAGGAATCCAAACCGTATTATAATAGTTTCCCATATAAATTTGATGACTTCATCTTCGCGTATTCGACACAAAAAAATTACTTCTACCCATTTAGTAAAGTAGTTCGTTGCTACTAGGAGGTGCTTCCGTTTTCCTGGTACAGTTGGAAATTCGCCCACGAGATCGAGGGCCCATCTTTTGAATGGCCATACAACTTTGCAAGAATGGAGTTCCAAGGCTAGAGCTCGTATTTGGGGTCTATGTTGCTGGCAAGCATCATACTTGCTTGTATATTCGATGGCCTGATCTTTTATCTTAGGCTAAAAAACTTTTTGAGTGAGAGCTCGATTTGCTAAAGATCGTCCTGCTGCATGGGATCCAAAAGTTCCTTCATAAAGTTTGTGTAGGAACTTTTAAGCTTCTTTGTTAGATAAACATTAGAGATACGATCCTGTAGCCGATATCTAGTAAAGGCAGTTATTATCAACAATATACCGCTTAGTATTATCCAGTACATGTCTTCGTTCAGTAGGATCTTTGGGGAGTTTGTCATTGAACTCGTTTTTAGGTCCGATTTACATGAGGAAATATCTCTCCAATCGTCCTCATCTACTTCATCGCCCCCAGTATTAACATAATTTGAATTGATAATGTTAATGCTGGGGTTGGATACCACTTTGATCGTCAAATATCAAGCTTCTGTTCCTAGAACACCAGTAAGATAGGCAAGGCAGTCTGAGTGCCTATTTTCTCCACAAAGCAAGTGTTCAATTGTTGCCTTTTTAAATCTATTTATTTTGTCGGCTACTGCTGCAGTGTAGTCGACCATCTTTCAATTTTTATGATATTTGTCTATATAGTGGTTCACAATTAATAAAGAGTTCGTGTACACAGATAACTCGGGTACACCGATCTCTAAAGCTATATCGAGTTTGTGGATGAGTGTTTCGTACTTGGTCTTATTATTGGTTATCGAAATTGAGTTATGGATTTCTCAATTCTATCATTGGAAGGCGTGATAAGAACGATCCCAATGCCTGACCCAACTGGTCTGGTAGAATTGTCAGTGAGAAGGCGTCAACCTTTCTAGGATATCCAATCTACTTTTTCTTCGAACTGTTTTTTAGGTATGTCAGTAAAATCTTCTTCCTAGTCGGGGTCTTCTACCGAAAAGTCTGTGAGAAAATCTGCTACTGCTTGCCCTTTTTCGGAATGGTGTGGTTCGAAGCGTATATTGTGTTCTCCAAGAGTAACCGACCATTGCTGAACTCGTCTGAATTTTTCTCGTTTGGATAAGATCTCTCGTAAGGGATAATTTATCATTACTCGAACTGAGTGAGCTTGAAAATATTGTTTTAACTTCTGTGATGTATAGACAATAGCTAGAAGTAATTTCTTGATCTTGGTGTACCGTGTCTCTATAAGAGTGAGAGTCTTACTAATAAAGTAGACATGTTTATCTATTTTCTCATAAAGGCGAATGAGGACCGAGCTTAGTGACTCCTCAGTAACGGCAAGATAAACTCTGTGTTCTTCCCCTTCTTTGGGTATACTCACGACTGGTGGTTTTCCGAGATAACATTTCAGTTCTTGAAATGTTGCTTCACATTCTATATTCAATTCGATCTCAGGATCTTTTTTAGATTTCTTTTTATTTGTCCCTTCGCGTGGTAAGTCGAATAACCATCAACACCGATCTTATGATTTTGTAACAAAATGATTGAGTGCTGATATCTTGCCGACTAATTTTTGTATGTATTTTTTCATCTTGGGAGAAGGCATGGATAACAGTGCGCGGATACGATATGGGTCAGCCTCAATTCCTTGCTTACTAATCAGATATCCCAAGAATTTGTCGGACTGGACCCCAAACTGGCATTTGTTGGGGTTTAGTCTCATTTTGTAAGTTCGAAGAATTTCAAAAGTTGTGTGTAAATCTGCGAGATGGCTTTCTTTCTTGAGACGACTCTTACACAACATATCATCAATGTAAACTTCCATCGTTTTCCCCAGATGGTCTTTAAAATTTTGTGCCATCAATCTTTGGTAGGTGGATCCAGCGTTCTTGAGGCCGAAAGACATGACTTTGTAGCAGTACAATCCATGTTCAGTGACGAAAGTTGTTTTCTCTTGATCTTCGGGCAGTAGAGGTATCTGATTGTACCCGGATGCGACATCTATCATAGATAAGAGTTTGTGTCTTAAGGTTGAATCGAGCAAATGGTTGATGATAGGAAGTGGAAAACTGTCTTTCGTAGTACGTTTATTGAGGTTCGTAAAATTCACGTATACTCAAATTTACCATTCTTTTTTGGTACTGCCACTATGTTTGAGATCCATTCCGGGTAGTTGGCTTTTCGGATAAAGCTAACTTCAATAAGTTTATTGATCTCTTTGTTGACTTTGTCACAAGTGTTGGCACTAGAGTTCTCTATTTCTGTTTGATTGCCTCAGCTTTATCTTTCAAACTCAGCTTGTGACAGGCTACAATTGGATCGATGCCTGGTATTTTGTGGATCGTCCATGTAAAGACATCACTGTTGTCTTTGAGAAATTTATTGAGAGCATTACGCTCTGTTGTGGGTAAAAGAGTTCGAATGAAGGTATCTCATTTGTCGCCACTGATTTCAATGTACTATGTAGTTTCTACGATGGGCAGCTATTTTTCTGTAAAGTCCTCTATAACGTTCTCTGTAATTACTATGTGAGCTACGGTATTGAAGGTTCTGTCACAGTGGTAACATAATTTTTGCAGGCTCGAGCTAGCTTCTAACTGCCTTTAATCTCGTAAGTACCTCCGTTCTAATCGAATTAAAGCGCCAGATGATAGGTCGATGGAATGGCTCGCATGCTATGCAACCAGTAGGGTCCCCTGATGCCTAAATAGCGTAATCTTGCATTTATAACATAGAATACTATATCAACAGTTGCAGGTCTGGCAGTGATAGGAAGAATGATCTTTCCTACTCGTTCTTCTTTGGAGCCATTAAATCCACTAATGTCAACGTCACTAGGCTGAACTTTATCGGCCAGTCCCATCTGATTAATTATACTTTGGAAGAGTAGTTCAATACTGCTGCCAATATCCATCATCATTGTATGCAGTACGACATTCCTCATTTTCAACATGATTACAAGCACGTCATGATGAGGAAAGTTGGCATGGCGTACCTCGCAGTCTTCGAAAGAGATCCTAGTACGTTGAGAACTGAATACAGGGAGTAATTGGGCTTCTTTAACGACCATGGATAAATTGTGACATTGGCCGACACGTCGCCTTTTGCATCTGGTCGACCTGTTTATAATATGAGTTTCAATAAAGTAGCTTAGGGAAATGTGATACAAATGTTTTTCCTCTGCCGCTTCCTCGATCTGTACGATCTCTGTTATAAGCTTGTAACTCCCATTTTTATAACTTTCAATGTCCACTATGTATTCGTGCATTCGTCCATCCACAAAAATATATTCCAACAACTGCTGCAAAGTGAAACAATGCTCCGTGTCGTGATGTCGGACTTTGTGGTGTATGCAATATGGCTTGGTTTCAATTGGTTGGAGGTACTAGGAATTGTGGAAGAATTTGTCCTTTTGAAGCTCAGGATAGATACTGGTTATTGTGACATTCATTTTGGGAAGACAAGGCTTGGGCATATTGTTCCCTTTCCGAGGTCGATCATCATTGGACTTAGTCCGTTTCCTATCTCCTCCGTTATCAGCAGTTTGATCTTGCTCAGTGGACTGATCTCATGTTGTCAAGGTTGATTTCTAAATTTTCTACCATTCTGATACCATTCTTTCGAAATCAATATTCCATTGACCTTTTCGATCATGTCCTCCAAGGTCGTTTGTTTATTTAGAATCAGGTCCACCTTTCTGGCCAACTCTAAGAAAGTCGTAATGGACCCTTCTGGAAGTGAATGGGAACCATCGTAGAGGCTTATCTAGTAAACTTGTAGGGAAGAGCCGGCATAGAATGTGGTTGGACGTCGAATATAAGCCTAAAGCATCTTGGAATTCTTGGACGTGTTCCACGGGACCAGTCCCCTTATATTTACTAATTTTTGGGGTGTGGAAACAGGTGGGAACTTCGGCATTCAATAGTTCCTGAGCAATTGGGCTTTTTTGTAATCTGTTGTGAGTACCTTTAGCGGTCTAAGCCTGGGCTTCGATCAATTATTTGATCCGCTTTTCAACATGTTCCTGGGTCACATATTATTGAGTTGAAATGGCTAGGCGTAGGACACGCCTTTCGTGAGGATTATAGTCACTACTCCCTTCACTTAGACGATCTAGTGCTGGAATCTGAATTCTTTGAGGTAGGTCCTCTGCTTGTCTGATTCTGGCAAGGCCACCATTAACTTCTTGGTGAAGCTCTGGGACCTGGACAGGATCGACTTCTTGTGGAATAGGATGATCACCTCCCAAGTTGTTAGCGTGTGGTTCTAGTCTGTCATGAACATAAATTTATGAGTCGTTTGGCTGTGCGCCTTTGTTCTTTGGGGTAGCGTTCTGTTGTCTCTACAGAACCTTCAACGCTTCTTGCACATTTTCTAGTTGCTACTCCAGAGCGGCACACGCCTTTCAATTTTGGAATTTAAGGTGGCCTGTAATTCTGCTAGTGTGGAATTTTCTTTTGCTGGAGTAATCAGCGTACTCTGGTCTGGAGGAGGTATTCTAAAGAAAAAAAATGATCAGCAGTTTCTGAGACAATGGGATTGAGAATTTTGGTTCCCACAGACGTCGCCAATGAGTAATAACTAATGAGAAAGTTTAGCGTAGAAAACCTTTGAATATGTTAAAAACTATGACCTCTCTTGAGGATTTTAGAATAAGAGAGATCTTATTGATACTGCTAGCTATTACAATGAGTGTTATGAATATTTGATTATAGAGTGTTAAAGTAAGGATTTTTTCCATTCTCTATCTGGAACTCTCTAGTCCTATTTATAGGTCTTATAATATAACCGTTTGAGGACCATTACTATTCTTAATGATGGGCGTTACAATATATATTTGTTAATTTTTATTTTGTGTAACGGTCTGATCTTACTATTTTGTAACGGCTTCATTGATAATTGTACGTTTGTTGACTCGAACTGTTGATGTAGAGGTTGAAAGTAATGACTAAAACTTTATAACTGTAATGTGCTTTATATTGTGCCACATATACTGTTGAGTCTGAGATGCAGAATAAGCCACAACAGGTTTCATTATTGGAAAATTGATATCAAGGAGTAACGACCTAGCAAATTTGACCTAAATTGATCAAAAACTATTAATTTTGAGTACCTAGAAATTTTAATTTCATCTTGCACTTTGAGCATTCTGATAAAGCAAAACTGCTATGCAAAGCTTGGAATATTTATCCCACTTTCTACATTCAGACTTTTAAATGGTGCAGATGGACTCCTCCATATATAGGCATGGTGGAGCTCAACTATTATGGGAGTATGAATGCAAACAATGGTGTCTGTGGTGGTATCTTCATAAATAAGCAGAGTGGGTGTGTTATTTTTTATAGTGGTATGTGTGCTCCAGTCACTACACTCTATCATGGGATTTTTAGTATCAAAAGGGGATTGGAAATAACAAATCATAATGGATTCAAAAGAGTTTTAGTGGCCACTGGCTCCAAGTCAATGCTTAAATACATGAAGACTGCTCAGGAAGTTCCATGAGAATGTTATCACATAGTAAGTGCTACTATTCAGACAATCCAGGAGTTGGAGGAAGTAAGATTCATCCATAAAGCTGTTGTTTGTAATAGGGTAGCTATGTTGTTGAGTACAACTCATGTAAACTTTGGTGAGTGTATTTACTTCCCTAAATCCTTGCCCTCAAATATTAGAACTATTATTGAGGAGGATGCCAAGGGAACTAGATACAAAATGTAATTCTTTCTATTATATATATAGTTGGTTACGGGGTCTTGCCTAACCCTTGCTTGTAGTAGCAAAAATAATAAAAAATAAAAAATCTTGCACTTTTAGTACTTAGTGGCTTACAAAAATCATAGGGTATTGGTAAATAATACATATTCTTGAAGGGATTCATCACAAAATTTATGTGATTTATACTACATATTACAAGATTAATGTTTATAATATCAAAAATAAGTAAACAATAAATAAACATCAAACTTAAAGGGGAAGAAATGATTGTGGTTCTTACCATAACAAACTCTAGTATTTTATTGTGATTGGTATTTAGATTGTAATTTTTTTTATCGAAACAATTTTTAGAAAACCTAATTTTGATTTTTATTATTGTTAGAAGGGGGAAAAACAATAACTATTGACTATTCATGATGTTTTATTAAGCATTAAACTAAACTAGCATTTTTTTCTCTTCAGTGGAGAAAAGAAATGAGTTTTTTAGACTTATATCCTGATATTTATATGAATATTTGACTTAAGTCCTTCCATTAAGCAAAAAAACAGTTATAGTCCTTTATTTGTAGCTTGACCTTGGTCAACTGCAATTGGCCGCATTGACTCATTAAATCTGGGCGTACAAGTAAAATGACTGAAATACCCTTGGAAATCACATGTTAACCAGCTGCTCTCTCAGACCAAAAAATTTCAGACCAAATTGTTTCTCTCTCACTTCTCTCACAGACCGTAAAACTTGTCTTTGATAATGGTGAAGAAGAACTCGAAGAAGCAGGCCAGGAAGATGGTATTGAGAGATGAGGTTGGTGATAATGATTCAAACCCCATCATCATCCCTGATAACGCACCAGATGATTACCCTCCACCTGAAATCCAAGAGCCAATGTTGAGCTATATTCCCTTCCCAAGGTATGTAATTTATACCATACATTGCCCAATTAGAAATTTTTTTAGGGTTTATTAGAAATTGGGATTTTTAATACGATTTGAGGGAAGTTTGCCTATCTGTACTTAGAAATTAGGATTTTTTTACTGAATCAACAAATAGAAACAATAATAAGCATTACAAAGTAGTGTACAAAGTAGTGTACGCGTGGTCCAACAATAAGCTCCTTTTGGGTTTGTAAGTAAATTGGGGGTTCATAATTTAGGGTATTTGTTACTCAATTGGTTTTTTTGTATGATAATACCACTATACAATGTTCAATTCCTATATGTTGTATTGGTGTTCAATTATTCTATAAGACAATGTTCAATTCCTATATGTTGTATTGGGGCTTTTTTGTAGGCATTCATACAATTTGAGGCATGTTTTTATTAACTATGGGGGAAAGTGAGGTAAAATAAGTCCTACAGGTTGGGTTGACAATGATTATAAAGGGAGGAAGAGTTTTAAGTATGGGATATTATGTGGGGAGGGGATAATTTATGAGGAATATGTAAGAGATATTGCAGTAAAGGTTAATGACCACCATGGGGTGGGGAGTTACATTCCAGAGGAGAATGCGATAGAGGTTATGTGTTTGTGCAATAGGTTGCCTTTTGTTATCAGATGTACAGATGATTTGAGGGTTATGTGGGCAAAGGGTGATGAAAGTTATCCAATGAGAACACAGTTTTACATCAAGCCAATAGATGTAATAAGAGAGATCCCTTGGGCTGAAGCTGGGGAGTATATTCTTCTAGATGAAGTTGATAATGATTATATCATATCCCCAATAGAGACAAAAAAGAAGAATGCCACCCCAGTTAAGGCCATCCTAGTTAAGACCAATACTAAAAGAAAGGGAAAAGCGATGGTAATGAGTCCTTCCAAACCTAACAAAGCTGCCAATAAACTAGCCAAGAGACAGAAGAAGAAGGAGAAGACATGGATGATTTACCTGAAGTTTATTATAGTGACAAAGAGATTAACTTAGAGGAAATAGATGCTTATGAGATAGAAACTCCAGTGAATATTGTGCCAGAAAGTGAAAGTGAATGTGATGATATATATGAAGAACAAGAGAGATGGGTTAGGTATGCCCAAGTTGGGATTGATTGTTTGGGGGCTGAGGATGGTTATTACAGCACCCACTCATCTGATGATGAGGATTATGTTTTTACTGCTGAAGATTATGAAAGATGTAATGAATTTGAAAGTGTTGATGTTAAATTGGATGATATTTACTGTAAAAAGGAGGATGACAAAGCCAAAACACCATTGACTATTGGTTTCAAAGAACTTGAGGTAGGGATGCAATGGGAAACTGTATATGAAGCTAGAGAACATATGAGAAGGTTTAGAATTTTAAACCATTTTATATATATATATATATCAATAGGCTGAGGCTAAAGTGTTTATAGGAAGAGTGTGAGTGGCTGGTATTTATATCAAGAAACAATGATAGGCACACTATGATTTTAAGACATAGTAACTTTCAACATTCTTGTGAAGGAAAGCTAGGGGCAGACAATACCTTGTATAATGCACCATGGTTTGCTAGAGAAGTTGAAGCATTGGTTAGAGATGTTAGGGCAATGATTCCCAAGGCAATTAAGATCAGAATGAAGACACAATATGGTGTTGAGATAAGTTATTGGATTGCTTGGAATACAAGACAAATCTGCATGGAGAGTATAATAGGGTCTTATGATCAGGGTTACCATGACTTACCTTTATTGTGTGTGGAGATTTTGAAATCCAATCCTAGGAGCATATCTAGAACTTGGATACAAGATGACACACTGCAATGGACTGGTACTCTTGTGGCTTTTAAGACATCTTTGAATGGCTTTGTCAAGGGTTACAGACCTATATTGGGGCTAGATAGTTATTTTTTAAAAGGGAAGTATGGAGGGGTTTGCATATCTGTACTTAGTCTTGATGCCAACAGTGGCTTGTTTCCAATTAGAGTGTACATGTGCAGAACTGAATGTAAAAAGAGTTGGCTTGATTTTCTTGCTAAGATAGAACCTTACTTATCTGTACACCCAGGAAAATTAACCTTTATCTCTGATAGGCAGAAGGGGCTTATTGATTCAGTGGTAGAGATTTTTCCACATGCAAATCATAGGTTTTGTTTCAGACACATGTTTAACAACATGAAAAAATACCACAAGGGAGCACACTTAGAAAGACTGTCATGGGGAACTGCAAGAGCTTTTAAGCATAATGAAAAATAAGAGTTTCTAAATCAGCTTGGTATTAACATCCCTAGGGCAAAAGACTACTTGGAGAAAAAACTATATGAGCATTGGTGTAGATCTCATTTTGATTGTACTACAAAATGTGAACATATAACCAATAATTTTAGTGAGTCATTCAATTGGTGGATCATAAAGATCAGAGATAAACCACTAACCAAAGCATTTGAGATACTAAGTTTGATCCTTATGAAACTAATATTTGAGAGAAGAAACAAAGCAGAGTCATGGGATCAAGGTGGTTTGGTACCAAGAGCTGTTAAACATCTTGAGTATTTAATGGCACATTATGGGGAGTATGATATGGAAGGAGGTGACAAGAATGAATGGGTTTCAATCTCTAGTACTGGGGCAAGGTGGGTACTAAACTTGAAAGAGAGAACTTGTCAATGCATTGAGTGGCAATTGACAGAAATGCCTTGTATCCATGCTGCAAGTGTATTAATCCCAAGGAGGCAATCATTGAAGAGGTAAGAAATATATTTTCCTAATTTATTTATTTATTATTTTTTTTCATTTGATTTCACTATCTCATACATTTTCATTTGATTTCATTGCAGTTTTTTTTACCATATCACTTTGTTGCTTCATATGTGGCCACATATAGTGGTATTATACATCCAGTATCCGATGATACACACTGGGCCTCTGTAAGTTAAAATTTTTTTAGTGGTATTGTACATTTTTTGATGAGCTTATGTGTTCTTTTAATGTATTTACTTTGTTCTTTTAATGTATACACACACACACTATTCTTTTTGTTGCTTCTTATGCCTTTCTTCTAATTGTATTATGCTAATTTGTTGTTTCTTATGTAGCCACCATATGTGGTTGATTCACCACCATTGCAGAGAGGGAGGGGAAGACCTAGAAAAGATAGAAGAAAGGGTGATGATAAAGTGCATAAAGAACAAAAAAAAAATGTGGGAAATGTGGTACTTTTGGCCACAATAAAAAAACTTGCAAAGGTGAACCTATCCAAATTTAAAGTGCACCTGCACATAAGGCAAGGGGAAGACCATCACTAAAGTCAGCCAGAGTATACTTGAATCAGTCATAGCAATCAGATGTTACTCAAGTACAAACAACACCCATAGTTGGAGGAGTACAAACAACACCCATAGCTGGAGGAAGGGGTAGCAGTGGGAGGGCATCCAATGCTGGCAGAGGGAGGGAAAGAAATGAAGGTGCTTCAAGTTCATCAAATTTTGGCAGAAGGAGGGGTAGTAGTGGGAGGGCATCCAATGCTTGCAGAGGGAGGGGAAGAAGTGAAGGTGCTTCAAGTTCATCAAATTCTGGCAGAGGGAGGGAAAGAAGTGAAGGTGCTTCAAGTTCATCTAATGCTGGCAGAAGGAGGGGAAGAGTTATGCAAATAAGTCACCAAAGGTTTGTAGATGAATGGTTGAGTAACTCAGTCCCTGTAGAAGCTCAACAATCACAAGAGAGGCCACCACTGGTGATACCACCCATACCTCCAAGGACAGCTGCTCCAACAAATCCTTATAAGAAAACCTTCAAGCCACCTAGGCAAAACTGGAGGCTTTGAACTTTGTAAATATTTGTGTTGTAGTTTGTGGCTGTGAAACAATGCATTGACAAGCAGTTTGTGTTGTATTTTTAACAATGTGATGTTAAAATGGTTTGATTGTCTTTTATGTGATATGGTTTGACTGTCTTTTATGTGAAACTGTCTTTTATGCATTGATGAATGGTTTGACTATCTGAGGAGTACAAACTGTCTGTTAATTCCTATATGTGATATGTGTTGATGTCTATTAATTTCTATAAGAGATATATGTTATAAGAGATATGTGATGCTATATCTGAAATGCTAAAGGTTGTATGTGAATCTGTAACTAAAATGGTTGTATCATCTGAAATAGTTGTATCTGAAATGTTATATCTGAAATATTGTATCTGAAATGGTTGTATGTGTAACTGAAATGGTTGTATCTGAAATGCTGTATCTGTATCTGAAACTGTTTTTATAATTTCAATGCTTTATGATGAAATGCTAAAATGCTAAAATGCTAAAATGCTAAAATGCTTATGAGGACATTAAAAGAAGGCATACATTATTGTTTTCAAATCATTACATTCATGCTTTCAAACACATATATCTTTTACATAGTTATTTTTGTTTTAAACTTAATAAATTCATCTAGCCCCATCTCCATAGTGACCTTCACATTAAGCTTTCCATTGTTGCCTTCCTTGAAATCCTCTAAAGTAGCCTTCAACCACTAGAAATTGCCACAAGTAAAATATTTCAAATACTTCTGCCCATAACTATGATTTGCCTAGAAGTTTTGAGCATCATTGTCCCAACACAACTTTGTACTTCACATTTAGATTCTTTCCAAGGGCAATCTCTAATCCAATGAGATGAACCACCACACTCAAAGTACCTACTTCCAGAGGAGGTCCCAACAGAACTTCCAGATTGAACATTTGCATCAGATAACCACTAAAATTCAGTACATTTTGAGTGTTGACACTTGAGATATTTTATGTTGTAGTTCTTTGTTGTGTATGTAGTCATAAACTTTCTATTGCCATCACAATGAGGAAACCTACATTTGGTGTATAGCCAAGGGCAACAGTCAGGGGAGTGGCCTTCAAGGTAACACATTACACACTGGAATTTAGAATAACAACAACAGCCCCACATACAAGACATACATCAAGAGGTAAATTACCTTTGTTTGTAAGCAAGACATACAAAGTACAAAATTAAACAACACCTGTTTATAAATATATTAGACTTAACCCCCTCTGTTTGTAAACAAGATAGGCTTTAGTCATTTCTCTCTGAAATTTAATTCATGGACAAAAAACTTTATTTTTTCTATTAATACTATAGCTAAGCTTGTAGTGGTGGTAAATTACATTTGTTTGTGTTTCAGAACCACCTCCCATGGCTAAATTACCTTTGTTTATTTTTTGGTTTTTTTTGTTTGAAAACCACCTCAGGTTGGAGAGGAAGAAGAAAAGCTTATTGAAACTCATATTGGAGTGGAAGAGAATCAATTTATGGAGAGAGAAGCTCAAATTGCAAATAAAGGACTATAACTGTTTTTTTGCTAAATGGGAAGACTTAAGTCAAATATCCATATAAATATTAGGATATAAGTCTAATAAACTAAAAAAAAAATATTATTTTAGAACTTTTTTGATCATGATACATATAACATACTACAAAATTTCGAATTTAACCTCGGTCAAAAGGCTTGCCAAATAGCCAAATGGCATGCCAATCACATATTGCATAGGCATGCCTTAGTTTGGCATGCTGGTGCCATGATGCCATGCTCCCAGCTTGTGCAGTACTACTATCTCCCATCTTCAATTATTGCCTGTACTAGAAAATATTTTCCAAAAAGCAAAGGGAAAACATGAAAAGCATAGAAAATTAGAAATGATGAAGTGATACCTTATTGTCTTGGGAAAATGTTGTTTTTTTCTTGCTAGGTTAGAGAATTGCTTAAACCTAAATCAGAGATTTTATAATCACTTCTCACGCCTCTTTCCAGTTTCCACAGATTTAGTACATCCCCTAATCCACATTATCGTAAATAATTTCTCCTAGTTTATTCTGGTAAGTGTTTATTTATTTTTTCTTTTATTTTTGTATTTCTGGTTAGTGGCTTGATCAATATTTATTTCATGTCAGATGTTAGTATTGAACAATCTACGCTTCACTGTGTGACGTCATTTCAGACGTCTCCAGTTCTGTGCCTCTGAATTTCAAACGTCTCTCTCTCTTGCTCTTGCTTTTGATCTTCTCTAATCCTTTGTTTTTATAATGCACTGAGAGGGATTATTCTCTGCTACAAAAGGTACCAAATCAACCAAGTTTCAATTGATTTTACACGTTTTTGGTTTCTGTGTTTAATTGTTTTTCTAGGTTGATATAGAATCTCTCTTAGAACACAAGTCATCTTCTTCTCTGATTAAATGGCCATTACAGTGTCTTAAATCATCCAATAATTTGACATGGCTATGTGCCATTCTAATCTCTCCCTCTAATCTTATTATTATTATTATTTTTGGATTCATTCGAAGATTGAGATTAATTTGTTTAATCTCGAAATTTTGCTCTTTGACTATTTCAGAGTTTCGATCACGATTGCAGCCAATTTCTTATTATATCTCTTATTATATTTAAGTTTTGTGTATCCTTACTTATATCTCAGATTTACCACCCCGTGTATCACAAATTTGCCTTCTTCAATAGGTTCTTGACTAATTATCTCTTTTAAAGGGCACATCATTCTAACAACCCCTTTCACTGTAATTTGATTTGGTGGATATTTAATTTGTGATATGTTTGTTTTGTTTGATTTTTTTTTGTTTTGGGTGTTGGCATGTTGTCTTCTAATCTCTATATGTACTTCAGAGGTTCTTAGTGAGGACCGTTTGATGTGTCTAAACAAATTGGATACATAAAGTACTATGCTTATATTGTAAAATGAAATCTAAACTTCGACCTTTGTATTTGCGTTTCTCTATAAGGAATGCATTTTCTAAATCTATCCTCAACAAAAATAAATAGAATGGGATATTGTAATGCCATAAAACTTGGATGAATATAAGTTATTCTCATCAACCCAAAATCTATTCGTTGAACAACATCCCGACCATCATTATGTTCATACCCATTGCGCAACAAGATGACGTTAGCAAATTGTATTGTCTACCATTGCTACGTCGAGTTCCAATAAGCCGCAACCGAACTGGTAAAAAGTCCACATCTCGAAACCTATTTCTTGCCATTATAAATACTTTAGCTAGCTCATTTCTTTCATCGAGCATTTTCATAAGACCGTGTTTTACATCTGTATTAACATTATTATGTTCACAGGTCTTTACTATCGTACGAGCATTTTCATAATACTCGTAAGTCATAAGTATTTTTAAATGCCAATTGTATGTACCAGTCTATAGATTTTTAAATTGGCTACATACATCAAATTAGGAAGGCAGTTATAGAGTGCTTCCAGTGGTGGAATATACGGGACTCTTGTGAAAGCCCTTTCGACATTTGTTGCATCCTAGTTTTTTTATCCCAATCCCAATGCTCATTAGTCACTGGAATATAAAAAAGAAGCCTCAAAGCAATGAAATCTAAGACTATAATAGAAAAAGCTAAGGAAAGGCCAAGGTTTTTGTTTCAACATTAGATGGAGGACTAAGAGTACTGAAATTAATTAATAAGGGTGAGATCAACATTATAGCTCAATGTATATAATGCATCAAGTAGTTCAGCGATTGGGTTTGGATGTTCAACTGCCTAACATCATTACTAAACGCTTTTGTAACATATCTGAAGTCTCTGAAGAGTAGAGATTACAAAATGAAGTAGATGTGAATATTGAGAATAGTTCTTTCGACCTTGAAATATATGACGTGTGATCTAGGAGGATCTCGGGTTGATTTGATGAAAATTAACCAAAGTCGTTCGAACGAGATTTGGAGTCGTCGAACGACTTCTGGTCTATTCGAACATATTTGTTTTCTGTTCGAATACATTTCGCCCTGAGGTGTTTTATTCGAATACATTTCTTTAATTCGAACAGAGGCGCGATTCAGCCTTTCTTTTTAGGCGTTTAAGGGCATATTTGTCCTATTTTGTAACTAGGACTTGTAACCCTTATTGTTAGAGCTATGTTAGATCTAAAAAAAAATCTAAGGAAGAACTTAGGGTTTAGAGAATTATCATTGTAATTACTTTGTTTTTAGCAATTGAATCACTCTTATATTCCCAACCAATTGGTGTTCTTCGTATTTTTTCTGTTAACTAGAACTTCTCTATTGTATTGTGGATTAAGTGGTATCAATTTTATAGTTACGATCTTTGGGGGGTTGATTGTGGTTTATGGTCTCTATACGTGACTGTCTCAAGCAAACGAAAGAGAAGCTAGTGAGTCTGTTGACGATTCATCGCAAATCTAATTCGAAGAAGAATGACGATTTGGAGATGGGCGATTCGAACGATCGACTCACGACTTTGGAAACGACAGTTTTTGACCTAACTTTTACTGTAAGGGAGTTAGTAGAACAATTGCGTCTCACATACCTCGCAAAGGCTTTCGCTTCGGTGAAACGGCGAGGCCGCTCAAAGAAGAAAGGGGTTATGGAGGGGGATGGTGACAAACGTACTACGGAGATAGATAGTGATTCTAGTGATGCCAAATCCGGCAAGGAGCGATCGGTTATTGGTAAGCCCACGAATCCTATGCGTAACCTTTGTATCAATTTTAAGATTGAAATTCCGGTATTCGACGGTTCAATTGATGCCGAGATATTGGATAATTGGTTAAATAGGTTAGAAACTTATTTTTTCGTTTACGAATACTCCAATGCTCAGCAAATATGTTTTGATACTTTGAAATTCGCAAGTCATGCACTCACGTGGTGGAAATCTTATCGGAAACGCCACGATGTAGGAAGTTTGAGTTGGAAAGAATTCAAGGTATTAGTGCGTAAGCAGTTTTATCCGATTGGGTATGAGTAAGAGAGATAGTATAAACGGCACAATTTGTGCAAAAAATTTGAACAATCTGTACAGGAGTACACTACGGCGTTTCATAACCAAGTTTTGGTTTTGGACATCGATGTGGACGAGTATGAGGTGCTCATGAAGTACACGGGGGGTTTGTCGGAGTCCATTAGAAGAGAGTTGAAGCTTTTTACTGTGGCCAATATCGAGAATGCTACCGTGAAGGCAATTGTTATTGAAGGCAAGTACTTGAAGAGTGACAAAGAAGACGACAAGAACAAGTCGGGTTACAAGTCTAGTTGGAAATACGAGCATAAGGGAGAGTCCAAAGGAGAGGGGTCTTCGTCCAAGGAGAATTCTTGCAATCATTGTAAGGCGAGTGGGCCTATTTCATATTGATGTTGGAAACTTCACCCGGAGTTTCGGCCGAAGGAGAAGAAGAGCAAGAAAGATAGATATGCACTAGCCGCAGAGGTTGTTGACCTCCCGGATGTACATAAACCGAATCCTAAGCTTACACTTATGTTTCAGCGGACTTTGGCTACCGAGGAGGAGAGTCGGGAAGAACTTTTTCATGTCAGTATTCAGGTAAAGCAGAGCTTTGTCGAGGCCTTTGTTGATCCGGGCAGTCAAAAAAATTTGATTTTTGAGGTGTTGGTGAAGAAGATGGGTTTGACTACTACAGCTCATCCTAAGCCGTATGGTTTGGGGTGGATTGACACATCTTGGGTAGCCCTTATCTTTGGGACCGAGATGCGATTCATTACTATAGAGCTCGCAAGTATCGTCTTGTGAATGATGGAAAGGAGTTCCTTATCAATGCTTGTAAGGAGCATGTTACTATGTCTAATTTAGTAACGACGACTCAGGTGAAGCGGTTAGTTAATGCAAGCGCAAGTTTGTGTTATTGGTGCGACCAATTCAAGAGGGTACGTCGGCTAGCGTGTTGTCTCCAATGACAGCGTCTTATAAGTAACAAACCGACATGGGGAAGTTGCACGAGGAGGTTGTGGTACATTCTGATCACAAACCGTTCCAGCTTTTAGCTATACAGTCCAAGCTATATCAAGCTCGCCAGATGAAGGGGATGTCGTATATCCAACAATTCCCTTTAATTATACAGTATAAGAAGGGAGTGGACAACAAAATGGCTGATAGGTTATCTCGACCCCTATTACCAACTACTTCCGCTATGTTGGTTTCTATCCAGATACAGCTTATTGTTCCGTCAGAGTATGTTGCAGGATATGATAATTCCAAGGGGCGTAGTGTGTTTCGCCGAAGTTGTTGCAAGGTAAGACATGTGAGTATGAATTGGATTTCCCGCCTTCTATGCAGATGTATTCGGTGATTAATGCCGAGCATTTGAAGTTGTTTGAGCCGTCTCTTTTAGATGAAGACTCTACAATCGACACTCGCCTACCGTCAGTTGATGACTTATGGATGGAAAGAGATGATCTGTTGCAGGAGGATGGTATTCTAGAGAAGAAAGTTCATACTACAAGACGGGGTGGTATTGAGTCGTTCGGAGTTGGGAAGAAGGGTCAGCTACCTAGTAAGTCGAAGTGGTACAACAGAGAATTGAGCATCGTCGCATTCGCATATCTCCAGCTCTAGCTTGAGCAAGAGCTCAAGGCTCCTAAAGGGGGGAGCCATGATCCAGGAGGATCTCGGGTTGATTTGATGAAAATTAACCAAAGTCGTTCGAACGAGATTTGGAGTCGTCGAACGACTTCTGGTCTATTCGAACATATTTGTTTTCTGTTCGAATACATTTCGCCCTGAGGTGTTTTATTCGAATACATTTCTTTAATTCGAACAGAGGCGCGATTCAGCCTTTCTTTTTAGGCGTTTAAGGGCATATTTGTCCTATTTTGTAACTAGGACTTGTAACCCTTATTGTTAGAGCTATGTTAGATCTAGAAAAAATTATGAGGAAGAACTTAGGGTTTAGAGAATTATCATTGTAATTACTTTGTTTTTAGCAATTGAATCTCTTATTTTCCCAACCAATTGGTGTTCTTCGTATTTTTTCTGCTAACTAGAGCTTCTCTATCGTATTGTGGATTAACGTGCGTTGGTTACTTCTGATAAAGGGATTACCAACATGGGTCTATGATTTTGTCTTCGTACTCGGAAGTTGCATTCACCTATTAAGACTCCTACTTGACCCGAATTAAAGCCCTAAATGTATAATCATACTGGTTTAAGCTAGATTTAATGTTCCTCCTTTACGTTCTATTTCTCGCCATTGCATGTTGTAACTAATGATCTTTTAGTGTAGTATGGTAATTCTTGAGTATGAATTTGACTTGTTTCTTTGTGTGGTTTGTGCTGTTAGGAGCATTGCATAGAACACTTTGAAGACGAGGGACGACATTTGCTTCCTCACTCTCAGCTATTCCGTTTCGCGATTGAAGGTTTATTCCTTTCATAAAACAATGCAGTATCTGAATATGATCATTAGATACAATGATAAATAAAATGAAGTTAAGATGCTTAGTTCTCTCCTGATTAAAAATAATGAAGATGGTTTACTATATTGAAATGGGGATACTTTAAAAAGAGAACCCCTTGCAGATGCGTACGGTGTTTTCGTATAGCTTTTGTACACGTGGCAAAGTATGAACTTTTGGTTCTGTGTGATAGTGACTTTGCTCAAATATAGGTGATCATAGATTCCTGATCAAATATAAGTAGTCATAATATGATAGATGTCTGATGTGAAACCTATTGTTTTGAACTATGTAGTTTTTTGAGAGATAGAAAAACCTCCATTAAGGTTTGCAGTTGAACACACTTTCTTCTAGCGGCCAATTTTTTTTTTTTGTTTGCACGATGACTTCTCAGTCGTTGACATAACATTGTAGAATCCTTGCAGACGATGAGGGTTATTTGATTCCTGACAGGGCCAAGATAGACAAATTATCATCAATATTCTGTTTAAAACTGTTATCCATCAAAATGTCTAGCGATCAGATAAAAAATGTGTCGAATTACTTATTATTGAGCTAAGATCAGATAAAAGTGTGTCATTAATTATTAACTTTTGAGACAAGAACAAAGAGAACAGTTGTCATTAACTAATGACTATTACCCGGGTTACTAATGGCCTCCCTGCTCGAACTAATCAAAAATGGACCTTTTAGACTCTTTAACGATAACGTGTGTAGATAGATGAGACAATTTAGGGTTTTTTGTCTGTAGAAGAGGTGAAAACAAAATTGTGCAGACCCGAAAGAGTACAGCGCAATTGTTGTAGATCCAACGATATGCTATGGGCAGGCATTTTCTAGAGGTTTCTATTATATGAATCCAACCCTTGAACTTGTGTTCAAGTGAGACATTGGGAATGGTTTGAGAAGATGGAAATTGTTTGAAAGATGGAAATTTAAAAGAGTTGCAAATGGTTAAAGAGGAGCAGTCGATTGGCTTTTAGTTTCAGTCATAACGTTACATGTGTCAGTTTTTAAAGGCAATGAAAATGATGACGTGGTACGCCTAAAATTTATTCTACATAAGCATCTCCAATTATATATTTATATCATACATTAGGGTACTAAATGTGAAAAATGTTTAAATCTTAGGGTCTAGCCTTAATTTTTTTAATTGCAGGGTATAAAAGTTATTTTAAGATCACTTTGAGCTCCATACAATATTTTCTTGGATCAATTATGCCAAAATTCAATGATAGTGGGGAATTTAAATGATAATGTATCAGTGGGGTGTTTTCAAATCAAAGGGGAACACTGATACACTATCATTAAAATTTCCCAAAATCAAAATTGAGATAATGGGGCTGGTCATAATAATCAACAACAAAGATTGCATTGAATGTAGATATTGTTATTAGATGATTAATGCGCCTAATAATTTTTATTTATTTATTTGTAAATGATTGTGGAGAGATTATTAAAAGCAATGGTTATGTGAAGGATGTTATGTTGTGTTTAGTGACCGACATGCCCCGAGAATTTGTAGTAACATTTTTCTTTTTTATGGATGATAATAGGATACCAACTTAAAAATTATCTAAGATAAGCATTTGAAGGCAAGAGTTTTCGCTGTGAAGGTTGAGACCAACAAATGATGAATACAAGAAGGTTAGTGTTTGTCTTTTCTTACTCTTTCTTAGCTCAATTAGTTGTCTATTCTAACGAAATAGTGGCATACCATATGGAAATTATTAAACTTGATTTTCTGTCATAAGTTGAAAAAATTTGAATATTGAAAATCTTAAATGTAGTGTAATACTGGAATAATCAACCATAAAAACACAAACTTTGGTTATAAACTTGCTGATCCATTAACCCATTTAAATATTCAAAGTATTAAACTATTATTCCGTAAATTTTTAACATAAATACAACCGAATGGAATGGTAATGCATTATTGCATTATATTTTAATGTATTCTTATATCACCGATGAAAAATCCAATTGTTATTGCAGTTTGAAGATGTTATGGTTAAGTTAGCTAGCTATTAGACCCGTAAAAGAAGGAAATTAATGATTTTGAAGAAATAAATATAAATACAATATTAAGACTAATAGTTAACTGAGAATAAAGAAAACTGCACTAGGTTTTCTTTAGCTGTAGAGGTACATTTAAATGAAAAACCTTATATAATTATGATTACTTGTGCTTGTATTTATTTCATTAAATCATTCTCCTTATACGGCTCTTATAGTTTAAGCCGATTATTAGCACTTTGAAATGGCAAAAGCAATTAGATTTTTCCATATCTTATATATGATATTGCATTATTGTGCAATCTTGTTTCTGCGTTCCATTTGGTTATATTTATATCTTCAGTTATCGATAAATTGTTTTCTCTTACATTTTGCTAATTTAACCAAGTTTGTGTACTTATGGCTAATCATTGCTATATGTTAATATTTTCATTTTCATTATATCTGTATGTTGTAACACTGAATCAAGTTCATACGTGAAACTACATCTAGACGTTGTTGTATGATACATGATATGTAACACTTTTGTATCGGGTCATTCTACTATAATTACCCTTTATTGCACGGGACAAAGTGTAGTGTATTGCGGGATAACAGGCTATGAGTGTGTCCACAATAAACCATGGTCTTAAAACCATGTTGATGATGTGTTTTTATTTTTATAGGTTTCATAACAAATCTTTGTACTCTTGTAATTTGTTTTATTTGACTTATCGTAATATTTATACTATATCTTCTTAAACTCCCTCCCAAAGTCCTCTAGTTCCTGCATCCTCCAAAGTTCCATGTATTTCTATTATAGTTAAAAAAAACTGGGATGATAAAAGAAACGGTGGTTTTGCATATTGAAAAGTTTAATGATCTTGTTGTACCGTGGTTTTTAAAACCATGCAATACATACTGTATTAGGATTCAAGTATGTTCAGAAAGGATGCAAGTGATACTGTGTTCCTATAATTTCTTGCAAAAGATAAAAAAAAAAAGGACCCCGTAAATCTCGTGGATCCATGAATGTGATATTCTTAGTTCTTTTTTTTAGTTGTCTCGATGTTGTAAGAATTTCTTGTAGAGAGCATTTTCTTATGGTGACTAAAATATATAACTTACTGAGAAAGTCATTATATGTAGGGACTTTAGGGGCAATAGGAGTGCTCTATTTGATGGTATTGAAGAGGGTGGAATCAGAGCTACCTCGTACTCCCATGAAATTGATGAGCATGACAATGACAGAGCTATGGATGGATTGCAAGATAGAGTCATTCTACTCAAGCGAGTAAGTTTCATCATGTAGATCACCGTGTTTTGCTTGACTCTTACTTGTTTTGTGGTCTTATAAACCCATTCGGATTTTGTTGTTTGATACTAAAAAAATACTAAGGTGTCATGGTTTTTGAAACTTTATTGTTTTGGTTTCTCGAAATTTGGATATCTACCTGGACTATTCTTGAATGGCTAAAAGCTCTTCTTAACTAAACCCTCGGTTTAAAGTATTTCAAGTATGAAGAGTAGAAGTTTGCACAGTAAATTTGGAATGCTTTGGTATTCTGGTTGACTAAACCACATGGACTATTCTACTAAATAGAGCAAGTTCCCTTGCAGAATGGCTTTTTATGTTTGACTATGAGTTGCCTGCAAACATTTTGGCCCAGTATCTTAATAACACATATATAACCTCTTCAGAGACTTGGCATGCTCCCTAGGTTTTATCGGGAGTTAACCATGTTAGTAAGAACCAAGACTTGGAGTTGCCCTAGTTTGAGAAGAGTTTGGTAACAAAACAGTCCGTTAGCCAATTTGGGTCTAAAACATCACCCTTGTTAGCTCTTGTAAAGTTACTTTTTTTGGGTTAATTATTTGTACTCTCTGAAGTACCCCGAGTTAGTCTTAACAAAAGATCCAAGCTTGAAAGTATCCTATATTCCAAAAGAGTTGGGCAACAAATCGAATAGGATCAAAATATAGAAGTATCTCAGTACCCTTTATTCTCTCTTTGGAGAGTATACTGATTTAGTTTTTTCTCTAGTATATAAGCTATCTGTTATTTACTTCATAGAGTCTTTAGCGAACTATGCGGTTTGGGTTAGTTTCCAAGAGAGTTGGCTGGTAACTTCAAGATGGACTATAATGCATATCTAGAGTATACCCTCTTCAAGAGAAAATTTTGATTTGTTTTGTTACACTTATAACAGTTAACAGGTGATGTACACGAGGAAGTTGAAAGTCATAATCGCGTACTGGACCGAATGGTATGTACAATCCTAACCTCATTGTCATATTAATTCTCTGTTTCATTTGAAACAACTTCTAATTTTCCTCTCCATGGGGATCTTATTTATGATTCAGGGCAATGATATGGATGCTTCAAGGGGAATCTTGTCTGGAACTATGGACCGGTTTAAGACGGTAATGAGTCATTATTTTTCATTTCTCTTGCACTCATTTCCTTCATCCTGCCATCTCCAAGGTTGAAATCTTAACTGTGCAAGATATATTGTAAACTGTCTATCACAATATATTTTGACCTTTTTCTTGAATCACAAATTTTCAGAGATTTATCTACAGTATTTGATATAGGCGGATCGATTTGTTTTATTTTTCTTTCCATTTTTAAATCCATAGATGGCAGATAAGGTATTATCAAATATGATATATCCCATCCTTGTTGAATGATTGTGCAATTTATTGATAAAATGAAGTCTCTACACTTTATGCACTATCTGACAGATATATATGTTTCTTCTCCATGACATACCTCACACTATTTAGCATATCGGTAATGTCAATTACGTCGTTTTCTGACATTGAACTAAGATACATACTGCTATATGGTGTAATTTTTTAAACCATCAGCATCTCGCGGAGTATAACAAGCTTGATACATTGTTGTAGGTATTCGAGACCAAGTCAAGCCGTAGAATGTTCACACTTGTGGCGACTTTCGTAGTGGTGTTTCTAGTTGTATATTATCTGTCTCGCTAATTGGAAGATCATTTACTATGACATAACTTGGTTCTATAGTTGCTGACAGACTGTTTTCTGCCATATTATAGAGATTGCTTACTAGATACAAAAATTTAGAATGTGGTTTCATATTACTCTATTTCATTGTCAATAGATTATTGCTGGTGGATTTGATTGAATAGATGGTTTCAGTATCTAAATGGTTGTCATCCTAATGATTCTCGTCTTGCATCTGATTTCAATTATACTGATGATTTACACCCTCTAATCCGTAAATAATTCCAAAACCTACGGAACTCGTTGGGTCGGATCCAAATACAGTTTTGATAAACCAAAGGTTTTGAGTTGTATTTTCTTAATTGTTAGACAATTTGTTATCTTGAGCTTAGTTTATGATGATAGAAACCTCCAAGGCTGTGCAAAATCTCTTTTCTTGGGCTCTGACCTATAATTTTTGAGGTGAAACTAGGGCGTTTTGCATCGGCAAACCGCCCGGACAAGGAAAGGGGTCGCCGGTTAATCGTCGTCCCTGTCGGGTCGGGTGGTGTTCTATTTTTGTTATAGTTAGGCCCAATAGTAGGGAACCTTATCTAAATCAAGCCAATGAGAGGCTCCTCTCTTATATGATTCTAAAGCTTCAAAGAATATCCAAACTTGCTAAATTTATTTTGCTTCCCTCTTCACATTCCTTAGCTTTCTAAGTGAAACCCCAACCCAATCCACATGGCTCATTCACTAACACCGCCACCACCAGTAGCAACACCTATCTCAACAAGGACAGATGACAAGAGGAATACCACATTGCCATCTTTAGGGTTCCCGAGAAAGTCTAGCGTCCATCGGAGTTTCCATCAAGCCGTGGAATCACACGCCTCATTCGTTGATAGGAGGTAACATTTACAAAATTACATCTATGGGTTAAGGCTTATATTCAAGGCCATGGATGGATAAAAATTGTACATTATGGTGTGGTGCAGGAGTTTGATATGGGGCATGACTTTGGCAGTAACAACAATGGGGGCCAATAAAAGTGTGAATGCAGCTCAAAGGAGACCTCCACCGTCAGCCCCGAAAGAGAAGAAGGATCCCAATGTCAGTGGTGTACAAGCAAAAGTTCTTGCAAGCATGAAGAGAAAGGAAGCCATGAAAGACGCTGTTGCTAAACTCAAGGAGAAGGGGAAACCGATTTATAGTTCACCAAGCGAGTAATCAGCTGCAATATCGATTATTACATTTTAAAAATTGTAGACTACGGGTTGTGTAGTTTCTTTTCCATGTTGAGAATTTCAGAATTAATTCGAAGTTATTCCAACTATGATTTGCCAAATAATGGGGTTTATCCCATATTGTATCTCCTCGTACAAAAACTATATTTCATAATGGGGTTTATCCCATATTGTATCTCCTCGTACAAAGATTATATTTTACTTGAGTTAACCACCTTTGACTAATTATCATTATCATTAGAACCCATAGTTGGCAACTTACTGGATCGTGAAGAGTATGGAATGTGAAAATATTAAGAAACTAAAACAAGTTTTCTCAAAATGTCGGTATATGCATCTACTTGGGAGAGGAATGAGAAAACATAATGCCCCATAACACCGAGCTATAACTATAGTGAATTTGACAAGCTTTTGACAATGATATGGAGACTTCAAAGAAACCCATGAATTATAACCGCCACAGCGATACTCAATCAGTTGGTCAAGTTTGTCTAAAGGAGTGTACACCGACCTTGGAACATAAAACCCATTATATAACAGTAAAAGTTTTTTAGTTTATACCAACCACTTGGTACCTAATAATAGTGTTTACCCCCACATTTGTCATTTATGAGTGTATACCGTTGACTCGTTTAAAAAAAATTGACTAACCAGTTTACCCCTCACGTGACAAGCACGTGACCTTCTTTAACCTATGCAACCGGTGGTGTTCATGTCATTCGAACGACATTTCGAACGACCTGTTTGAGATCTTCTTCTTCTTCAAGAGCTTCAAGTGTAGAGTCCCCATTAATAAAAAATCTCATCTTTGTGCTCTAGTACTTCATCTTCTTCAAATGTAGAATCCCCATCAACCAAAATCTCCGGGTTTTCGAGGGTTTGTTGTTCTTGCTTGTCTTCTTCACTCTTGAAGTCTTCAATTTGTAGTTACAGAATAAAACATGCATATGAACAATAGAACAAGAAAGCAGAAACGTGGTGAGCTATTAGGCCATCCCTTGCTGGTGAGTCATTAGCAGCTTGAAGGTCATAATTGGAGTTACAGAAATTCCTGGGATATGGATTACAGAGTGCAGAAAGCTGATGAAGATGATAGCCATTACGGAAAACTTTACCTTCATTCTCACATTTTTAAGGGAAATAAAGTTGTAGATAAGATAGCCACAAATTCTAAATGAGGTCAAGCATGTTCGAATCCTACAGGAAGGAAAAGAGAGAGCCTGAACACCAAACGGCCAAACTACCAGTCACATAAACTTCCAGCATCAGAACTAATCAAGGAAAGACCAGTTCAAAGGAGAACTCCACAACCAGCAGAAGGAACAGCAACACTAGCAACACTGAACCACAAGAAGAAGAATCAACATGCAGCAAAAGAAGGCTGCCAGAAAGACCTCCAACAAATACAACCACCCAAAGTTCCCAGGAGTGAACACAGCTCCTTTCTTCGGAGATCAAAACAAACAGAAACTTCTAGTCATAGCATTAATGGGCACGGCTCTTCCCAAATAAGCTAGCAAAAGAGCAAGTTCTAGAAAAGGCTGTAGTAACCAATATCACTGTTTTGACGAGCAACATCTTATCAGAGATCAGACAAACTGATTGAGGTATTCATCCACAGCGGTGTACTTCACATCAGGATAAAGTTCCGAAGCTTCTACTCCAAACGATGGTTCAATTTCAAAGTTAGTCTGATCTCCCTTCACGAAAACAGAGTGCCCATATGACAGTAAGACTTTTATCGAACCGGTGCCTCTGCAGTCACGAGCAAACCAAAATTAGTATTCGAATCATAACATAGTCCTATATAACTTTTCGAGTTTAGTAAAGTGTTCTTAATTACCTTGGATGTTTTTCAGGAGTTGCTCCTCTGGAGCATAGACTCTCTCAAGAGCTTTCCCTATTTTCTTCTCCCACAATGACACTAGATCATTGAATTGTATACTTATCTGCATGAAAAACCAACACCCTTAAGGAGGTGATCGAGTCTAGTGTATACACACTATCTCCTTAAGACAGATTCGCCCATGCCACAGTGCTTTGCAGGAATATAGGCCCCTGTCTCCCAGGATACAACGATCAGTCGCAGGAAGAAGAAAACACTTCTATCTTTCTGCCAAACAAACTTTGATTGCGTCTGTTTTCTCTTTGTAAAAAGACTCAAGAAAACTCTTAAAAACTGATGATAATAAATGAAAACGAAATTGGGTTATATAGACCATAGGTGACTCTTCACCAAGAGTCACACCTCAAGTTAATGCCTCTTCACCAAGAGTCACACCTCAAGTTAGTGCCTCTTCACCAAGAGTCACACCTTAAGGTGCGTCTGTTGGAGACACCCCAAACCCAAAAAACGACTAAGTGTTTAAAGGAATCCCCATAGCCCAAGGCCCCAAGGCCCAATCATAGACTTATAATAATAAGCGGGTTTCCTATGTCGAGCAAGCCCATGGGTAGCCCATGCACCCAAGCTAGCTTGCACACATGGGCCGCACATGTCGCACATGCGCGTGTGACCCACCAACTCTCACACTCATTATAACAAAGTAAGTGTTTGATTTACTTATATAGGAGAGTTGTGATTCCCTCATATCCAATGTGGGACTAAAACCACTTAGTTCCACCATTCAAACATAAAGGAAAAACAAATCATATTATATTTTCCAACATGAATGAGTAAATATTTTCGGGAGGTCTTATGTAAAGGATCTTGTTCAATGTTCTAGGATCATCCACGACTTTGATGGTGTATGTGCCAATGTCGTCTTCCTTGTTATAAACAGCTGAAAACAATACATATGCGCAAAAAACACAATCATTCTAAAACCGGGTTTAAGATATCAAACTAAAATGAGAGCCGTAAAGTAATTACGTACCCTTGTGGTTTCCATCGCCTAAGATGACTACTTTATCTCTGGGAGGAGTCGTAGCACCTGCCTGTGCCAGACTAGAAAGAAAATACCCAGAGAACCAGTTAGAGGCGACATAAGTGTATGGTATCCCTTCAGCCTCCACAGCTCTTCGAATTCCAGCTTTTGCTGCAAATATAGTTTTTGCTGGTTCAACAGCGTTTGTGCGGTCGACGTCATCTCTGAATTCCGAAGGAAAAAATCTCTGTAAAATATATGTTAATATGTTTACAAGAAATTTTCCATTTACCACCAGTCCATTATCATGTATTTTTTGCAACAATACAGTTGTACCTTTATATTTCCCGCTTCTTTGATAGCTGCAATGATCTTCACCTGATCAGCTAATTGTTTGCTACGAACCGCAGATATTACGACATCGACTTGTTTTATTGCCTTTACCAAGCCTTCGTAATCATAAAGATCTCCCTGTATCAAAACCGATTAAAAGATCATATTAAGAGCCCGTTGACCAAAACAAATAAATTGGTTACTAACAAAAGAGCAAGTCCCAAATCTTGCAGTGATATGAGTGTATAAATTGGTAGAAACTCAATCAAATAATTCAAACCAAAACTCAACTGTATTCACTTCAAATAGAAAAACAAATTGAAGAATTCGAGAGCGAAGAAGACAAGCAAGAACAACAAACCCTCGAAAACCCAGAGATTTTGGGTGATGGGGATTCTACATTTGAAGAAGATGAAGTACTAGAGCACAAAGATGAGATTTTTATTAAAGAAGAAGAAAATCTTAAACAGGTCGTTCGAGTCGTTCGAACGATATGAAGACCACCGGTTGCATAAGTTAAAGAATGTCACGTGCTTGTCACGTGAGGGGTAAAATGGTCAGTCAATTTTTTTAAACGAGTCAACGTTAGTTAAAGACCATTGACTAACAGTCATTGGCAAAATGGGGGGTATACACTCATAAATGACAAATGTGGGGGATAAACACTATTATTAGGTACCAAGTGGGGGGTATAAACTAAAAAACTCTTCCACTTTTACTTGTCTAGTAAGCTTTAAGTAAATAAAGTGAATATGATTTAAAAAAAACAGAGGCAAATATGGTATATAAGAGTTTCAGGGTACTAAATGAAATTAATACTTTAGAATACAAAGCTTTGAGGTACTAATGCAATTCTTAAGAAAGTTTAGGCCCTGTTCAAAAATTTCTTGGCAATGTTCTTGAAAGGTCTTGGTTTGTCTCATTTCGTGTATGTGAAGGTCCGTGGTTATCTCAGTCAAAGACAGTGACAGAATGAAGACCTTCGTACAAGTCTTATATCAACCAACGACCAAGAATGTAAGTTGGTTAAGTAGAACTCTGATAAAGGGAGCCAAAAATATTTTTCTAAATTTTATAAACTTTTTTGGGAATCTCGTTCGAACGAATTTTGGGCATCTCGTTCGAACGAGTGCTACGAGTTCTAAACACAAGACACATATTTTTTGAAGGCTTACTGGGAATTTTGTTCGAACGACCTTAGGTCTCGTTCGAACGAGTCTCAAGAAAAACTGAAATACTATTTAAGCGAATTTTTTTTCCTCTCTTTTCTCTTTTTCTTTGGCAAAAAGTTATTTTTGAAAGAGCTCAATATCCTTTATCAGAGAGACAATTTGACATCAATCAAAACCTAAAAACCTTGAGGTTGATGCTGAGTTAGTGTATCATACTTCCCACAAATTGTTCTAGAGTGATTCAAGAAGGGTGATACTTGGTATGAGATCAATGAGTGTCGTTGCGAGAACGAAGGGGATAGGGCGTGAAGCTTTGATTAGAAGAGAGATAATCACGAGACGAGGTTATTAGGTCTGTAAGTGTAATTTAGATTAAACTCTTTTTGATTAGTAAATTTTTGGTTGTCATGTTCATCGATAACGACCTGTGGTTTTTCTCCAGTAAGGAGTTTCCACAGGTGAACAATTGTTTGTGTCATTTAATTCCTTGTCTTTACCATTGATTGTTTCTGTTTAATCCTAGATCATTGATTGATAAAAATAGGTCTGACCTATTTCTCGAAATACATTAAATACCAAGTACATAGAATTTCAATTGGTATCAGAGCAAAATCTCTTGTAGGTTTTATATCCTGAGCGGTGATCCTGTCTTAAGTGTTTGATTAATTTAATGGATTCCGAAAATTTGAAGGTCCTATAAATCGCTCACCACTCTTTGATGACACGAACTTTCCCTACTGGAAGGTTCGAATGATTGCCTTCTTGCAATCCATAGGAGAAGATGTTTGGATTGCCATTAAAGATGGATAGGTGCCCCCAACTGTTATGCGAGGTAAACCAACAACAACTGTAGAAATTCTTAAACTTAGAAATCAATGAACAAAGGAGGAAAAAGAAACATCTGGGTATAATTCTAAAAGTCTTAATGTTATCTTTAATGCGTTCAACCAAAGTGAGTATAAATATATCTCTGCGTGTACCACTTCCAAAGAAGCTTGGGACATCTTAATGTGTACTCACAAAGGTGATGATACGGTTAAAGAAAGTAAACTGCAAATGCTCACCTCTTAATTTAAAAATATCTGGATGAGTGAGGATGAACCGTTTAGTAAGTTTTATGCCAGACTAAGTGATAATGTCAACAACAGTTCCTCTTTAGGAGTTGGATACACCGATGTTTAAATAGTTCATAAAATTTTAAGATCTCTTTCTATGAGTTTCAGATCCAGACGTGATGTTATAGAGGAAGCGCAACATCTTAAAACCATGAAACCTGACACGCTTGCTGGAAAATTATAAACTTTTGAAATCGAAATGGAAATGGAAAACTCTAAGAAGAATCAGAGTATGGCTTTTACGTCTTCCTCCAACTCTTCATCTTCTCAGGGAACCAGAAAAGTTAACAACTATTGTATCTTTGACGATGATGATGAACTTGACTCTGATTCACAGATTGCTTTTATAAGCCAACAATTTAGAAAACTTTTAAAAAAATGCAATTTGAGAAACAATGGCAAACTGTGAATTATAAGCCACGTCCTTATGACCGTGTTAAGTCTTATGGAAAATAAACTAATTCTGAACAAGACCTAAATAAAGTTGAATGTTATAGGTATCACAAGTATGGTCACTATGCTCACAGCTGTCCCACTAAGAGTTTTAATAGCTGCCACAAGGCTATGAACATTATTATTACGTAGGATGATAATGATGATGATCATAATGAACATGATAATCCCCTTTTAAGAATGAGGAAATGGTATGAAAGCTCATATTGCTATAATTAACTCAAGTTGTGATCGCCCTGATGTTTTTATACTTGAAACTGACAGAGAAGATCACAGTGACTATGAAAGTGATAACTGTGAAGAGCCTAATTTTGAAGAGTTGTATTCTCAACTTGTTTCTCAGCTTGAGAGACTTTAGAATGAAAAACAATCTATTAGTACCCAACTTAAGACTTGTGAACAGGAAAAATATATTGCTGTGGAGAATGTGAAATTGGTGGAAACCGAAATTGAGAAATTTAAACTTAATTTGACCTCTACACAGTAAAAACTTGAAGTTTTCTATCATTGAGCAAAAAATATTGATAAAATACTAAGTATGAGCAAAAATGGTATTGACAAAAGAGGGTTAGAATTTGATGAGCAAAATGTCAAGTCTACCTCATCTCAAGTCACTAAGTTTGTCAAAGCTAATTCAGTTCCATATTTGCCCACACCTAGTGTAATTAATGCTCCTCATAGGCAGACTAAACAGCCTTTTGTCTTTCATGTATTTTATTGCCAGGCTTGCGGTCGAAAGGGTCATCTTGCTCCTTATTGTAGATATGTTTTTGTATTCTATAGTATGAATAATCTTCACTTGGAAAGAAGGAAACCCTATCGATCATATGCCCAATCGTTTGCTAATTCATCTTTTGTCCAAAAGTCTTTTAATGGTTTTAGGAATTTAACTCAAGCGACAGAAGAACGAAAGAAAATGATATCTGTTTGGGTTCAGAAGAAGGGTTTTCTACCATAATTACAGTGTAATGTTATAGTAATGGCTCTAAATGCTTTTAACTCTACCCAATGGTATATTGATAGAGGATGCTCTCGTCACATGATGGGGGATGCTACTCGTCTAAATAATGTCACATATATTCAAGGAGGTGATGTTACTTTTGGAGGAGGGATGAGTAGAAAGATTGTGAGAAAAGGGAGTGTGGAAGGAATTGGGTGCCTAGCAGTCGATAATGTGCTTTATGTCAAGGGACTTACTGCAAACCTTCTGAGTGTGAGTCACTTATGTGATGAAGGTATGTCATGTCTTTGATAATACTGGGAAATGCATTGTGACTACTTCCAGAACTTCTGACAACTGCTATGCTGTATCACGAGATTCTATTTCATGTAAAGTTACTAAGATGAGCGATGTGGGACTGTGGCACCAACGGTTAGGGCATGTGAACTTCAACGATCTTGTCAAGATTACAAGGAAATAGTTCAAGGGGTTCCAAGACTAAGCAAGTTAACATATGCAATATGTGGACCATGTCAAATTGGAAAGCAAACCAAGAGTTCGCACAAAAAATCCACCAACATTGCCACTACGCGAGTTATGGAGCTAATTCACATGGACTTAATGGGTTCAATGAGAGTGAGTACTTTGAACGAAAAGAAGTATATCGTGGTTATGGTTGATGATTTTTCAAGGTTCGCCTGGATCGCACTATTAAAATAGAAGTCTGGCACGTTTGAAGAATTTCATACTATAGCCCTTCGAATACAAAATGAGAAAGATTGTTCCATTGACAGAATTCGAAGTGACCGTGGAAGAGAGTTCAAAGATAGTAATGTGATTGAGTACCGTCGAGCTAATAGGATCAAACATGAATTTTCAGAACCAATCACACCACAAAAAAATGGAGTTGCAGAACTAAAGAACTGAGTTCTACAAAAGATGGGGCGGGTATTACTCTATGGAAATAATGTTCCTAATCATTTTTGGGGAGAAGCTATTCATACATCGTGTCATATTATCAACAGAGTTCATCTGCGTCCTCTTACACTTAACACGTTGTATGAACTCTGGTTTGGAAAAAAGCCAAACTTGAAATACTTTTGTGTGTTTGGAAGTAAATGTTATATCACATGTGATCGGGAGAATATTAGAAAATTTGACATCCGAAGCGATGAAGGTATTTTACTGGGATATGCAACAAACAGTAGGGCTTATCGTGTTTACAACTTAAAGAACAAGATGGTAATGGAGTCAATTAATGTAGTAGTTGATGACTCAACAATTCTTGGACAAACAGATGATAGAGATAGTAATATTCAAGAAGAAACTACGCCAACCTCTTCTATTGTGGCTCAAGATATTGTGTTACCCATGAAACTCTAGGTATGTCTCACGTTGAAGCTTCTAAAACACCTCCTAGTGAAATCTCAATACCACATGCTACTGTCCGTACTAATCCTCCTCGAAATTATGGTGCTCTTGGATACCTTGATAATTATGAATGTCGTACGCTTCATAAGTCCGCTAGATGTGATAGGTATCATTGTTCTACGCTATATGAGACAATGGAAAGTGTGTATTATGTGTCCATCATTAAACCAACCAACGTGAAAGATGCGTTATCTGATGAATATTGGATTAACATCATGCAAGATTAGCTAAATTAACTCAAGCGACAAGATGTGTGAGACTTAATATCACGACCAGCAAATACTAATATTATTGACACTAAGTGGATTTACAAGAACAAGTTTGATGAGAATGGTAATGTCGTAAGAAATAAAGCAAGGTTGATAGCTCAAGGATACAATCAAATAAAAGGAGTGAATGTAGAAGAAATTTTTGCTCTCACAGCTAGACTTGAATCTATTCGAATGCTTTTGGCTTTTGCCTGTCACAAAAAGTTTAAGCTTTATCATATGGATGTAAAAAGTACGCTCTTGAATGGGTTACTTGAGGAAGAAGGGGTTCATTCGAGGGGGAGTTGATAAGACATTATTTATTTAGCGAGAAAGAGATGAAATACTTATTGCTCAGGTATATGTGGATGATATTGTATTTAGATCTATGTCTGATACACGTGTCAAGACATTTGGAGAATTAATGGGAAGAAAGTTCAAGATGAGCATGGTTGGGGAATTAACCTACTTCTTAGGTCTCCAAATCAAGCAACGAGAGGATGATATTTTTGTATCTCAATCTAAATATGCCAAGGATATTGTAAAAAAGTTTGGCTTTGATTCCGCGAAACATGCAAGGGAACCAATGAGCACTACCACCAAATTGAGTAAGGATTCCGCAGGTACTGGTGTAGACTAAAAGACGTATAGGAGCATGATAGGAAGCTTGTTGTATCTTACAACTAGTCATCCGAAAATTATGTTCAGTGTTTGCATATGTGATCGTTATCAGGCAAGTCCTAAGGAGTCTCATTTACATGCTGTTAAACAAATTATTCGCTATGTTTATGGGACTTTTGAGTTTGGATTGTGGTATACTCGAGATACTACGTCTGAAATTATCGGATACTCAAATGTTGATTGGGCCAAAAATTATGATGAAAGGAGAAACACTTCTGGGGGATGTTATTACATTGGGAACAATCTTGTTGCATGGCAAAGTAAGAAACAAAATTGCATTTTGCAATCTACTACAGAGGCAGGGTATATTGTTGCGGGAAGTTGTAGTACCCAACTAGTCTAGATTAAACAAATGTTACATGATTACGGGCTGCATCAGGGAGTAATGTCACTTTATTGTGATAATACAAGTGCAATTAACATTTTCAGGAACACTGAACAACATTCGAGGACCAAACACATTGACATCAGATTTTATTTCATTCGAGACCTTGTTGAGCAAAAAATTGTAATTATAGAGTATGTTGGTACCGAGAACCAGCTTGCTGATTTCTTCACCAAACCTTTGAATGTTCTTCGGTTTGAAACTCTCAAATGCGCTATTGGCGTCTATTCCATTGCATAAATCTCTCAGGTCATCCTGACGGTTTGTGTCGCTATTTTGTGGACATTATCAGGTATGAGTCATTCTTCTTGTTCATATTGGTTATTTTCCCTGATTTTTGCATTACAGTCTATCTTATCTATCACTACGTGAAAATGGCCATTTACGACAAATATTTTTGTCGTTAATGCTAGATTAACGACGAATATTTTGTTGTTAACAACTATTGCCAAAAATGGAGTCGTTTTTGTTAACGACAGTTATAAATGTCCTATTATTACAACATATAAATATGTCGTTCTTTATAAAAATACGTCACTTATAAATGCTACGTTTTCTGTCATTTTATGGAGACAAATGTCGTTTAATTTAAACATAAACGACAATTTTATATGTCGAACATGAAAAAAAAAACAATAATAAGTGTCGTTATCTAAAAAAATGATTAGTTTTCTCAACAAATATATTTGTCACTAAACTTCAAAATTCTTATTTGTTTTGTTAAAAATAAAATATTAAAAATTAAAATTTATTGGACTAGACTAGATGGATTTGAACTATCTCCCTCTCAAAAAATTTGAGCGCTCTATCCATTTTGAGCTAATAGTCCATTAGACATTATTTAGTAATAGCTTAATTATTTAATTTGACAAATATGAATATATAAGTACCTCAGCCTAGTGTATGAATCTGAAACTCCAAAATAGTCAGCAAATTTATTTAATAACCACTTCTACAGTCCTTGTATCCACAAATTCCTGGGATAGAAGTGCTGAGCACGCATAGCAGACTTCAATACCAAATCATAAGCAAGATTTTCCACAACTTGTGCACACTGTTAAAAGATAAAATGCATAATTGATAATGTAGAAGTACAAGTTAATAAAGGTCATCATAATTTTCTCAAGCCTCAGCTGGGACATAAAGAGAATACCCTTACAGGGTTTACCTCATCATAAGTAATTGTACTGCCAATGGAGAGCTGAACCTTCCCCACACATTTATGATCGTCATGGTAAGGTGGTCACCACCGAACTCTATCACTCTGCTTAATATGTATAGTATCGTAACTCCAACCCTTAATGGTAGGAAATAACTAATAATCTTATGAAAAATGGCTAATTGTGATAAGGAACAAAGTTTACTGGATTATCAGTCAAAGATGAAATTTTGATTATTGCTCGATCCTGGGTAACTATTTGTATCCTGGAAGTGTGTCCCCTTAGCTCTCTCGAAAGCTGAAAGCATGTAATTACATTATTTTACAAATATATGATGTGTTAGGTGCATATCTCTAGAAACTTCATATAAGTTATCAGCCTTTTATGTTATAAAACAACCATTAGCTTTGCTTTACAAAATTTGATTTATCATGGTTGTAGCCTAAATTAGTAAAATGTGCTAATAAGGTTTAAGAAATCGAGAAACAAAATAAATTTACAACTTACAATACGTGATGATCACTGGTTCCCGATTGCAAGCAAATAGCAGATCCCAAATCGATCTCTGTATCCTCGACGGTACTCTTGAGTTGGAATAAGCATGATAGCATTGCTTCTGTTAAGATAGCAAAAAGTTAAAAAAGTTTCATTCCTCAATCACTAGCTATTATGGATAAACTGTAAGATCTAGGTCACAATTAATAAATAATAGGCTATGATTTATCTATTGCACCCATTTGTCTTAATAGTCATTTTAAATGGTTTCACCATATTTGGCATTTATTCCATTGAGCCAACCATAAATAAGCTTCAACAAATATAACAACCTTCTGATGTCAATGAAAATGGAGATAGATTGAGGGAGTGGATGCCAGTTTTTACCATTGCTAAAACATGTTGAACATAGTTTGCACCTGCTTTGATGCAAACTGCACCATTGTGTGAGTACGTGGTCTTAAGTTTTTGCCTTGGTATTATTCAGACTTTTTTCACTGCCATTTATCCAATAGCAAACAGTATAAAAATTTACAAATATAATATCAAAAAGGAAATACGATAATTTTATGAAAGTACATACCTTAAGGAGGAATGTGTGTGTACTAGAGGCAGTCCTTAGATCTCCAGTCATGTAGTCAGTTTCATTATCAGAGTAAGACAATCCAACTCCAACAGGAGAATTCAAGTAGATAATGTTCGAAACCTATTGGGCAACAACATTAACACATCAATCAAATTTAGAACCAAACATTTTGGGCATGTTTACAGTTTAAGTGCTAACTATAATGCCTAAACTTTATTCTAATAAATGTCTAGGAAACTAAACTAACAAAGTCATTTTATCTAATAAGTGTTAACTATAATGTTTAAACTATATTATAATTAATAGTAGCTAAGCTACGAGGATAACGTTTATATATCTATATATTCTAATTGCCGAACCTAATTACCAAACAAGTATCCTAACAAGCAGCCGGCAAATCTTTCTCATATATTAACAACGCAAAAATCATTGTATCTACAATAACTGAGGATATGACGACCTATAACTTACAAGGTTCTATCTTGTAGTTAAATCACAATTTGCCCATAGGTACTTACTAACTTATCAAACCCTTAAATACTCATGTCTATGTTGGATTAAAGGAATAAATCATATATGTGCCCTTAGTCATTAACCATGTACTAACCTTCATCAAGTCAAAATAATGATTCAGTTATTCAGGGACAAAAAACTCGCCTTAGATCAGTCATCGATAAGTTGGTTACGCCGAACTATATAGAGCTTCAACAAAGAATACTTGAGTGTCCATCCATATCCGTCCACACTAACATCAAGATATGATACGCCTTGTATCGCAAGGTTCATCTTCACTCGAATAATACTACCCAACAAGTCGGCAAGTATGAATCTGAATTTAAATCCGTATTGTTCACAAAGATCATCCAAGCAAGCAAAAAGGATTTAAAAGAAATGGGGAAAGGAGATTAACTAATTGCCCATACAGCACAAGGGTTTTACTGAACTGAAAATCAAATTATCAAGATGAAAGGCAACAAAGAATTACTTACAGAAAAAGGGCAGCTGCGATTGGTAAGGGATGACGACTAGTTGGTGCTTGAAGATGGTTAAAGGTAGCCCTCTCTCTACACTCTAAAATAGCAGCGATACCGGTTAAAGGCAGCCCTCTCTCTACACTTTAGAACAATAACATTTCTCCCTCTGAAGCAACATAATCCCAACATTCCTAACAATGCCCAAATCCTCATCAAATAACAACTCAGGCCAACAACACATATTAGCGCCGCACACAATGATGATAGAGTTTTGCCCATCAAATTGAAGCATCGCCACAACATGACCAGTAGGCACACCATTCACAGTATTCAAATAATCCAACTTCAGCCCCACCATCTTCCAGCGCCTCAGTAATCCATTTCTCATGAGCATCCTCACCAACTTGACCCACAAAATAAGTAATAAATCAATGATGATATTTAGCCCAAGCAAGCATCTCTCTCTTATCTTTCAGCCCTAGACATTTGGAACAAGCCAATCTCTGAAGCAAGTATCTCATGTTATAAATTAACCACCATCTATAGACCAACAACGTTCTGAAATTAAGAAAGGATAACCAAGCACCTTAAAGTTAGATACGACGTCCATAAGACTCAGCCTTGAATCCCTTCTCCTCCTTCCTCAACTGTAACCAAAGATTAACATCTTCTTCAATAATTAAACAACTCCACCTTGAACACCAAATCACTTAACAACCCAATTCATATTGAAGCTCTCTTGCACATCTCTCTTCAGATCTCTATATCACGCCAATTATGTCGCCCTTCTCTCTCTCTCTCTCTCTCTCTAGAATAATAACACCACACTCCACCATGGCAGCCCTAATCTCCTTAAGACTCTCTTTTCTAATAACTACAGATCAAATCTCTAAAATAGATGTGTGTGGTTATCCAATAGAACTGTACTACGATAGCTACAACGAAGCCTACCCCATACGGGTTAAACGGTGCTCTAATGTTTCCTGTTGACGGTAAGTTAAAAACCATACTAAGAATTCTAACATAAAATGATGAAACACAATACATGATGTCAAAGAAAAATACGGATGCATAATTATTTATTTAAATAAAGAAAAAAATTCTGGGACATTACACTCATTCATCGAGCTGCATCCAAACATTATCGAACATATAATTTAATTCCACAATAACCATTTCAATAAAAATAAAGAATTCCATCAATTAGTTAAGAGAGAGAGAGAGAGAGAGACCTGGTTCGTTGAGGAGCCGTTGTGTTTCTTAAATCCTGCCCGATCAAAGAACATAACAATTAGGGATTACAAGGAGGAATAATAGCAAAATCAAAAATTCAAAAGTACAATTAGTCGTCGATGAAGAGATGTTCTTCTACAAAAAAACTCTTTAATCATAGATTAATTATGAAGTAATTGAACGAGGGACTGAGCAAGGAAGAAATATCTGACATACCCATTGCACCATGATAAGTATTCGTAGTTTGTGAAATGAGAGAGATAGGGTAACCAATTTCCTCAATCCACCCCAAGTAGAAGTTTGTATGGTTTCCTTAAATTTATGAGCAGAGAGCAGAGGAGGGAGAATTTTCTCATTATTGAGAAAGAGACGGAGAGGGGAAGTGCAGGGTGGAGGGTTTCTTAATCTAAACAGTTTTTGTGCTTCAAAATCGTTGTTAAGAAAACGACAGTATGTGTCACAAACATGTTAAATCGCGACATATAAAACTATCAAGAAACATAACGACAAATTTGATCCAAAACGACATATTTTTTTAATTACATTAGATATAGCTGTCAAGAATTTGATCAATTTTACAACATATATATCAGTTGTTAATGGTTGCGCATAAATGTCATTAATAGCAAATTTTTACGTAGTGTATGCATGTGCATGTTCAGGATTTTTTTATTTGTACTATATTCATTTAATGCTTGAGCTATTTGGTATTACTTATTCGTCACTAGATCCAACTGTTCCTGACTCTAGTCGTAAGTAGAAATCTTGAGGATAAATGTAAAAACTTTGTTACCTAACATTATGTGAGAATCTAACCGTTTTGTACAAGCCTCGAGTGTTATTAAATTAATTCTTTTTCGCAAAATCTCTTTTTGTTTCTGATCTCATTATTTTATGCATTAGTTAATTGTTGGTGGTGACATGTAGTTCAAGTTAGTATAATAGAACATTCCCTATACTTGATTCGAGACGAAAAAAATACTATATGAGACCGAAGATATGATAATATATTTTTTATTGTTACACCTTTTTTGGCATTTGCTTATGTTTACCCAAAATTTTATCCGTTTGCAGCCCTTTTGGGCTTTAAATATGTCATTCATTTTATATTCAACTCCTTTTAACCCATTTGTTCTGAGACTTTTCAGTAAAATAAAAGTGAAGGAATGAGTGAAACCACGTGGTTTAAGTGGGAAAGATGGATAGAAAAATAAAGTAACCCAATATTTTTGCTAGTATATCAATCAAAGTCTTACTAGCAAAAAAAAAAATTCTATTAAATGCGTACTCAATAAAGAGAAAGAATGATAGGAGGTGAACTCAATTTAAAGAAAAAGGGGGGAGAAAATGTAAACTGTAGTCTCAGAATGCCAGCAAAACACCTACTCCGTTATGTCCCTTCCCTTGCCTATATTTTACCCTTTTAAAGACCTGTTTGATCTTGAGTTTAGCACAATCAGTGGAGATGAGAGATAAGGATTCTATATTAGTTAACTTGACACCATCTAAAATAATTGATTTTCCTTCCATGAGATATTTCAGTAAAATAATGCTGGTTTTTTTTTATTGTAAAATTTTAATTCCAGTTTATTCATATTCATATTTCCTTATAGTGATATATAGTAATTCTCAGTGACTTTGAGTGACCAACCATGAGAGGTCTAAGTTGAATCATATTTCTAAAATAGTGATCTTCATACGTCTAAATGTCAGGACTTTGATTGAACTACACCCACACACACCAAGTTCTTTTACATTATTTTGTTTATAGCTCAATAATATTATCTAATTTATCATGTATCTGTCGTGTTTATAGATTTAGTAGTCTTCAGTTTATCTCGTTAAGTCATGTGTCTTATCTTATGTTTTTGTCGATGTATGCTGAATACTCGGTTAATTTTGGTGCGTTTACCTATTTCTATTCTTTCGTTCGAACGAGGTTTCTTGTCGTTCAATCGAGTTGTATGTTCATTCAAACGTTTAAAGGTAAAACTTGATGTTTTGTTCAAACGAGTAATCCTCTTGTTCGAACGACTTTTCGACTTTCTTTTCTTTTCTTTTTTAATTTTCTTTTTTTTTTTTACTCTGTCACTATTTTTTTCACTCTCTGTCTCTCTCACTCTTGCCTCATAATACAATTTCTCTCTCTCTATTGATCATTTGGTATTCGATTGGGTAAATGATCAAGTCTGCTGGTTCTTGCGATTGAGTTTGGGGTTTGATTACAGTGTTTTCCCAATCAATTTGTGGCAGTTTCGTTCGAGAATATCCAAATTGCACCTTGGGGTTAAGTAAGTGCAAATCATTCTCGTTCTCTATTGTTTGCAATTTGATTCTTGAGTTTTGTATGCTTTGTTCAACGTATATTGAAGTTTGGTAATTTTGAATTGGGGTGATTGCTATCTACATTGTGATTTATGGTTGGAGATTTGTTGGATTATGCACTTGTGACTGTTGAAAAATTGGGGATTGAGGTTTGATTGTTGAAGTATTGTTGGTGGAAGTATGTTTTTGTTTATTGTAAGTTTTTGGATTGGATTGTGCACCCATGACTGTTGAAAAATTGGGGATTGGGGTTTGGTTGTTGAAGTATTGTTGGTGAAAGTATGTTTTTGTTTTCTTACAGGTGATCAGGTTAATATGAGTACCTTTGCTTGTTGGTTGGGTGTTTCTCTGCAGACAGATTTTTTGAGGGTGCGCGATATGACACCTAGGTTATGGGTAGGAACCAAGAGGCAACGCTCTAACTCGACAACCATCCTCGATGATCAAAGAGTCGGGGATAACCCGGTACATTAGAGCACAAAAAAAAGTTTTAAAGATCACCCGATTGTAAAGGAACACATAGTAGATATCAGCAATATCTCTACAATTAGTGCGAGCTCCGCGAGTATATTTGCAAAGTTTAATGCGACAGGTTGGACCAAGATTCTTACTCCTACAGGGAAGGTACATCCTCACATTGTTCGACTATTTTATGCTTCTCTGAAAGTTAAGTCCATCAGTTCACTCCATAATCGATCTTTTTCAGTCACTGCTGACGGGGAAGAGTTTTTCGTAACTTGAGGCAGACTTTATTTTATATTGGGTCTCTCTCCGTTTATTCACCTTCCCAGGTGTGTTTGGCCAGTGATGTCTTATTCATGGCCTGCCTATTCTCTTGAGGACTAGATTCATGTTCTTCCTGAGCTGAATGAGATGGTTATTGACATCACTACTCAACATAATTTCTATACTGGATCGGGAACTATGACTCGTAAGATTTTGGATGATGAGTCTCGTCTAGTTCATCACATTGCTATTACTAATATTCTCCCAAGATCCCAAAAGAATGAACTCTCTGAGCAAATGAAAGAATTTCTTTATGCCTTCAAAAATAATGTGGAAATCGATCTTCCGAACATTATCATTGAAGAGATGATAGATGCCAACACCAAAAAGGCGACTCAGAGTTCATTACATTTTGCTCGCCTTGTGATGGATATTTTGCTGGAGGCTGGGTATAAGGTGTTTCCTGATGATCCTGAGGATACCAAAGTAGAAAGATTGGATGCAAGTAACTGTCATATGAGTGTATCTCATCTACCTTCTGTACTACCATCTGAGACTGCTCCTCCATGTACGTAGTCCGCTCCTCCAAGTGAGCAGATATGTTCTTCTAGCTCAGCTGCACAGACTCAGGGGGTGTTTACTCTTCAGGATGTTGGGAGCATGCTTCAGACTTTGACAGTGGGTATGGGGGTGATGCAGACTAGGTTGAGCGATATTGATACACGACTGGGAACTATTGATGCACGGCTGGGTGGAATAGAGATAGAGGTTGCGTATCTTCGTCAGCTACGTGAGGAGTCTATGTATGATTATGCTTCTAGTTCTGAGGTTACTTTACAACACATGATATCTCATATATGTTCTTTATTTTGTATTTAGTCTCTAGTTCGTCTTTGTGAGACTAGTTTTGTTCTGAGAGCACATATGATAGTAGTCTATGTACTAACATTGGAAGTATGTTTAATACTATTTTTTGTTTCTTTAATTGTCTAATGGTTATAATATCTTTTTGTTTTAGGTAGTAGATTATGATTGTTAATTGTTTCTTCTGTGACAAAAAGGGGGAGAAATACGTATCTTTGACAGGAAAGCAAAATGAATGAATATATGCTAATGTTTTTCTGGTTTGATTCTTTTATGATTTCTTTTCCTGATTATGTGGTTCTCTGTTCATAAATATTTTAAGTTCTTCTTTCCACATACATTATAAACGAGTTTGCTGAGTGTACAGATATTAAGTAATATGCTTTCTAATGAGTGTTGGGATGTAAAAAGATATCGTCTGTAGAAGAGGTCCATAGATTGAACCTGTTCATGAAAGGGGTGGTATTTTTCTAAGGTCTAGATTGTCTCTGCAACTAGGAAGTACTACAAAGTGATGTGTAGGTATTATTTTTTATTTGTTACGAAATGAACCAAAGGAAGAGATTGAAAGGTTTTGGTTTGTCTCATTTTCGTGTATGTGAAGATCCGTGGTTATCTCAGTCGAAGACAGTGACAGAATGAAGACTTTTGTACAAGTCTTATATCAACCAACGACCAAGAATGTAAGTTGGTTAAGTAGAACTCTGATAAAGGGAGCCAAAAATATTTTTCTAAATTTTCTAATTTTTTTTGGGAATCTCGTTCGAACAACTTTGGGTCTCGTTCGAACGAATTTGGGCATCTCGTTCGAACGAGTGCTATGAGTTCTAAACACAAGACGCATATTTTTTGAAGGCTTATTGGGAATTTTGTTCGAACGACCTTAGGTCTCGTTCGAACGAGTCTCGAGAAAAACTGAAACACTATTTAAGCGAAAATTTTTTTCCTCTCTTTTCTCTTTTTCTTTGGCAAAAAATTATTTTTGAAATAGCTCAATATCCTTTATCAGAGAGACAATTTGACATCAATCAAAACCTAAAAATCTTGAGGTTGATGTTGAGTTAGTGTATCATACTTCCCACAAATTGTTCTAGAGTGATTCAAGAAGGGTGATACTTGGTGTGAGATCAATGAGCGTCGTTGTGAGAACGAAGGGGATAGGGAGTGAAGCTTTGATCAGAAGAGGGATAATCACGAGACGAGGTTATCAGGTCTGTAAGTGTAATTCAGATTAAACTCTTTTTGATTAGTGGATTTTTGGTTGTCATGTTCATCGACAACGACCTGTGGTTTTTCTCCAGTAAGGAGTTTCCACAGGGTGAACAATTGTTTGCGTCGTTTAATTTATTGTCTTTACCATTGATTGTTTATGTTTAATCCTAGATCATTGATTGATAAAAATAGGTTTGACCTATTTCTCGAAATATATTAAATACCAAACACATATAATTTCAGTTCCCATTGAAGGAGAATAATTACCGTTTAACACTTACATTTAAACCGCAATATTTAGTTAGTCACCCAACAATTATGTGTTTGACAACATTAAGTTGCAACCGTTAGATCTACCACCTCACCTTCAAGCTCAAGGCTTCAACTTAAGTAATAAGCTAATGGTGCAGTTGGACGAAACTTGAGCGTTTTTGTTTTTTAGCTTAACTCTAGTTTTGAGTTTTTGCTAAGAGGTACTATAAGGGATGTTCTATAAGATTTGACGGGATGTAATTTTAGATGTTAGGAGCCTAATCGCAAACTCAAAATTCAAGTTTCAATTTTCAAACCACTGTTATCTAATTGCAAGCCTAACGATTTGGCGTAAATCTCTTGCTACAACGTGGACCTCAAAGTCCATCTCAGAAGTCCATTAATCCGTTAGTGGATGCCCAAGCTCAAGCCTAAGCCCAACTTACAGAGTTAGCCAGTTAGGGTTTAAGAAGAGAGACATATCGTTATCGTTTCCAAAGAAATATTTCTCGAGTGGCGGAGACATTGTTGCTGCTGCTGAAGCTCTGTGAAAATGGTAATCAATCCTTCATCTTACCTCATACATTTCGTTGATTGAGCTGTAATTTGGGTTTTAAAGTTTAAGTTTTTCTACAATTTGATGCAAGTTTTAGTTTATTTGGTTCTGATTTCATTATTGTAGATGTGTGCTTAATGCTAGTGTTTAAGTGACGTGATTTCTATGCTTTTGGGTAGATGGGGTTTGTGTTAGCTACTGTAAGTTGGGGTTGAATGTTTCTGTTTGATACTGAGATGAAAGGGTTATTTGAGTGTCATCTGCTTTGAGTTTGTGTGATTTGGATTTAGTTTTGAGTAATGTTTGTATTTGGGTTCATGTTCAATGATTTGGGATTCTCATTTCATTGGAGATTTGAATCACTAAAGTATTGTTAGTGTAATAGGTGTTTAGGGTAATGAAGTGAAGCACTACAATAAGTAAAAGCCAATTTGCAGAGCAAGACAGTCAATGAATAGATTACTCATACTTGCATTGAAGGTTGGCTATAACAAAAAACGATTCTCCGTGCCTCTTAAATTACCTCATGTTGAACAGGCCTCGAACAAGTCGTTACATTTCTCCTTTTTGTATATCGACTTATACATTCTAAAGTATAGTACGTTGATAAACATCCAAAAAACTAATGTTTTTCCCACAGTAACCAGTCACTAATGTCTGTCAACAAGGCAATCATAGGCTAAGTGAATAGGTTAATATTTTAAATTTGCATCCTCTAAAAAGTAGGTAATTCTGTCATGACCTAGGCCCTTATTGTATACATCTTGCTCATGTTTTGCACAATCTACTAGATGCTATTGTGTGGAATAATGGAGAGTGCGATTCTCCTAATTACTGTCATTTTCTTATGTTATTAGTTTGTGTAATTAGGTTTTAGTTTTGAGTGATTTGTGTGATGTTTGTATTAGGGTTCGTTTTCTCTGACTTGGGATTTTCATTTCATTGGGGGTTTCAATAGATGACTGATACTTGCATTGAAGGTTGGCTATAACAAAAAGCGATTCTCCATGCCTCTCAATTTTTCTCATTTTGAACAGGCCTTGAACAAGTTGTTATATCTCATCTGTTTTCCCCGACTTAAAGTTTACTTTTTTTGAAATAATTTTCTGTAGTTGACGATCTAAAAAGTTGATGTAAACTAATGAATAGTTTGTTTGTATACAATTTTTTTTCAATATTCATTTCTTTGATTGAGATTTAGAGCTAGAAAGTAGCAATGGTGTGGCGATTCTGCCCATGCAGGTAATCGTTAATATAATTTGCACTGTTGTCTATACCAGGTTAGTTATGGTATAGGCATTAAAGGATTGTTGAGCAGGCTCCTCTACTTCTGTTGCTTTTGTTGCACGCTACTATGTATGTGGACTTATCAGCAACGTAGTTTTTTTTACCTCCCCAAATCGAATAAGTTGCTGCAAATTCCATTAAAACTGTACAAAGTTCCGTAAAGTGTACATTTGATGCGTGTTTTAGTTTTTCTAATTAACAGCATCTTCCAAACGGTGTTATTTGCTTATTAAGAAGAATTTTTGAGTGCAGCTAATTTTATGATATATATGTTTTTTACATTCTCTCATTGCTCTTACAATTTTATTATCTGACATATTATTGATCTCCAGTCTCTCTGACAATATTTTTGTTTGCCAGGTTTTCGTCAAACCTCAGAAGTCTAGGGCTTACTTCAAGCGTTTCCAAGTGAAGTACAGGAGGAGGAGAGGTAATTTTTTTGACTCTATTTTGCTGTTGAATCATTTCCCTCTAATTAAAATTTGTTTATGTTTCTTTTTCATTTGAGTTGTACGCAGAGGGCAAGACCGACTATCGTGCCAGAATACGGTTGATCAACCAAGATAAGAACAAGTACAACACACCCAAATATCGATTTGTTGTTCGGTTTACCAATAAAGATATCATTGCACAGATAATATCTGCCAGCATTGCTGGGGATATGGTCCTTGCAACAGCTTATTCACATGAACTACCTCGATTTGGGCTTGAAGTGGGCCTCACCAACTATGCTGCAGGTATAGAAGCTATCGCCCATCCACAACCACTTTGATTTATATTATTGGCAGTCTGTTCTGACTGAATTCTAACTGCACTAATTTCGTGATTTCCAGCCTACTGTACTGGGCTGCTCCTAGCGCGACGTGTTTTAAAGACACTTGAGATGGATGATGAGTATGAAGGCAATGTTGAGGTATAATTTAAGTAATTTACGTTTGTGTTTGATTTGCATGAATATTTATTCGATTATTCTTGTTGCTTCTTGAATGGGATGTGATTAATTATTATTGTGCATGCAGGCCACTGGTGAGGATTTCTCAATTGAGCCCACCGAAAGCAGGAGGCCTTTCCGAGCTCTACTTGATGTCGGACTTCTTAGAACGACAACCGGCAACCGAATTTTTGGTGCACTTAAGGTATTTTTATAGTTATGTTTCCAAGTGTTTGAAATGCTTTAGCCTTTACCTAATAGAACCCTCAATAATATGAAATTTTCATTGTTCTAAGTTGGCCTTGCTAGGTCTTCTGCAATGTAAGGTTTCAAATATATGTGGAAGCTTCAAGAGACAATGCTTGCCATTTTTGTGTGTGTTTTTGTTTTGATATCTAGGTGGTCATTAAGATGAGCTTTGATAAGCTTTTATGAAGGGTTTTACTGGTCTTACTAGTACAGTTGTAAATATTATCATTTTCAGTATATCGCAATATTATTTATATATTAGCAGTATTTCCAGTATATAAACCGTGATATACTATTATAAATCAATAGTAATATTTAAATTATGGAAGTCAAAATATACATGAGATATTGTAGTTATCAATCAATTCTCTACAGTATATTTTTAATTTTCAGCTGATACACTCGTATATTGTGATACATTGAGAGGTAACTTTTCTCCAGTCAATAAAAAGAGCTTTGATAAAATTCTATGAAGGCTTTTAATGGTTTAGCTTGTACAGTTTGCTATGTCAGCCATTATTATACCTAATTAATCTCAATATAGATCATTGGTCATATGTCAGGGTATCGATTACTGGAGATATTGTGGAGTACCATTAATATACAATAAATTGCAATGTACCTCATATTATAGGAAAATTAACTTGCCACGTTATTTTGAACCAAGTCTAGTGTACCATTAGTTCATTACGTCAGCTAACATTTTGAACCATGACCCAAACAAATCAAACTACTTTAAAGAAAGCCAATGCCAAGTGCATGAATGCCACGTGTGAAAGTTGTTTGTCTTAACTAATACAGTATAGTAAATATATAGCTAGTGGGCTTGAGTAAATGTTGAATGACCTTTCTTATTGTTCTCTCCTGTTTATTCATTTGTTTCAATACAGGGAGCTTTAGATGGTGGTATTGATATTCCCCACAGTGACAAGAGGTTTGCAGGTTTTAAAAAGGACGAAAAGCAGTTGGATGCCGATGTTCACCGAAAATACATTTTTGGTGGGCATGTCGCCGCATACATGAACGTGAGTTTATACCTGACTTTTTACTTATCATATAGTATTCAATTGTGGCATATAGCTTATAATAATTATAATGTATATATAATTGAATAATCTGCAGACCTTAGCTGAAGACGAACCTGAAAAGCTCCAGACTCACTTCAGTGAATACATTAAGAAAGGAGTTGAGGCTGATGGCATGGAAGAACTTTACAAGAAGGTACATGTTGCGATCAGGGCAGACCCGACTATTAAGAAGGTGGAGAAGGAACCTCGAAAGGACCACAAGAGGTAAAATTAGTACTAAAATCTTATGTTGGCTATACTTGGCTGTCTCCTTTTCTCATTTTACTCTCATTATTTATTAAACTGTTGAAAATCTAACATTTTATTCTATTTCTTTTTTTCTTCATCAGGTTCAACTTGAAGAAGTTAACATATGAAGAACGTAAAGCCAAGTTGATTGAGAGGTTGAATGCCCTTAACTCCGCTGCGGGAGCTGATGAGGATGAGGATGATGACGAGTGATCGAGCCATGCGGATCATGTCTTTTTCATTCTTTAATTTTATCAGTTTTTTCTGTTCCGAGATGACTTCTGTTAACAACTGTTGTCCTAGATTTTAATGAGGCTAGTTTTGAATCCTTGCAGCCTGAATGTTTTCTTAATATCTTCTTCGATGCTGTGATTTCTTATTATCTTCTATTGTGATTTTAGAAGTGATGGTTGTTTTCCATTTTACCTGTATTTTGGGTCTTAAGAACTTCTGAATTGCTTAATGAAGAAAGTTACAGACTTGCCTTCTGCGTAATGACATTATTTCAAAGTTCTGCTGGTTCCCTTTGGATGGGAAGATTATGATGGTGATGGTGGAAATGTTTGTGTCAAGGGTGAGTTGTTTGAAATTATAGTGGAGTTGTTTGTACTCTACTTTGACGTTAAATTTGCCATTGTGTTGAGGGAGCCATCTTGGCTTGTGAATAGTGTTTCTTCTGGTAATATGGATTTGAAGGATGGCTTAGCGAAGGGTGTCTGGATCAATAAGGTTTATGTGACCCTAACAAAAGTGAAATCCGGGCCTGCCATTATGTTCAGTTCAGTTCATCTGTAGTGAAATCTTGAAAGTCATGTTTATCGCGCTTTCAATTATTCAAACCGTTTCATAATGTCATACTTGACTTGACTTGACTAACCAAATATGTTGAGCTTAAACATAAATAGCTTTATGAGACCCTAACAAAAGTGGTTCCGAAAAAATATCTATGAATGCAATTGTCAAAAAGATAGAGTAAAAATTTCATGAAATATAAGATAGATTTAAACAATGTAGATCATATTTTGGCTAGTTCAATGTATCTAAGACTAAATTTTGATAGAGATGAAGCAAATTATCTTTGGCTTTTCAGTTTCTTCTCATCTCTCATTATAAGAGTTTTTGATGTTCAGACCGCTTAATTCTTCTCCTCCCAGTCTAACAGTGTCTCCTAGACTATGACTCGCTACAGCATTATGAACTTCACGCCATTAATCGTCTCATGCTTCCTTTTTGTTCTTCTGTTCCATACCACTTCAGTTCATGCCTTGAATATTGGCATTGAAAGTACTTCAAAACGATCAGCTATATCTTTGGTTAGTACTTTATCTTTTTAAGTTTACGATTTCGAATATATTTGTGGAAGATGAGCATAACAGAATTACTTGTTAGAAATAATAGCTTTCTCATAAGGAAATTTTATCTAAGAGATATATATGTGCATGCATAGATATAATACTGCTCTTCATTACTATCTATGATTATAAGATGTCTGATGTTTTTTGCTTTCCTGTGTTTTGTCTACAGAAAAGAAAATGCAGTAAAGCATGTGGATCGGAATATTGTTATGGTACGACTTTCTTTTGCTTATAGCATTTATCTTATCCTTTTTTGCAGATTTGAATATGTTTTAGGGGTTTGCTTCAACATTTTAAGTCAATTATTTTCCATGTTTTTAACAATCTTTCAATAACAGTTCCACCATTTTTACGATATGGCAAGTGACACGGCCCTAACCGGGACCGCCATCTACAGCTCCCGGAGTGCAGCGGAAAGGGGTCGTGCGGCGTACACGGACGCGCGGTCGGCGTGTACCAGCCTTCTTCACGGGCGCGACGCGCCAGTGGCATACAACCCACGGATGCTAGAGCGACATCCGGATAATCCTGGATACTCGTGAGGGGTCATCGAATATGTATTCGATATAGGCAACAACGCTAAGGGTTCCCTCAATAATCCCTACAGCGTAATCTCTCACGACGCGCGCGAGGTACTGAAAGCACACCTGTCCTGTAGCGGATCAGGGTAGCTCAATATGCCGATTTCCACATAAGGGACTCATATCTCAAGGGGCGACGAGCCTGGACTATTTATATTGTCCATCTGTAACGGGCGGTGAGTCTTGGATAGCCCGCGGGGCATAGCGGCGCCATATGAAGCCCTTTAGTGAAAACCGGCCCGCATTGCGAGGCAATGTCCCCTAGCCTTCCCTAGGCCTAGGAGAACTCATAACCATCCCTTGTAGATAGTCCATGAGCCGGGGTCCTTGATGACCAAGCATTAAAGCTCTTTTAGTCATGGGGAGGATCGGACCAAGGTTCCTCCTTAATATAGCTACTAAGTAAATAGTCAACTTCCAAAAGGAAACGTTAAAACATGAGACGAAGCGTACTGGACCTTTTCGCCCCCTTAACTGAATCCGATTACGACGAAATTTGGCGTGCTGCTATATTTGGATATAGAGAACAAATACATTCGGACAGAACTCAAAACGCTCGGGTGGATTTGGCCGGCATTCGGTAGGTCGTCACAGCAAGTATTGTGGGATTCTCTATAGTGGTTGTCCGGGGGAGAAGCCATGTGACGGTTTGGATGCCTGTTGTATGAAGCACGATGCATGCATTAAAGCAACAAACCATAAGAAGTTATGCTGCAAGTAATTGTGCTTCGGAATGCATTTGTTTGTTGAGTTACTTGAGTATATTTTCCTAATCAAAAATCCAAAAACATTATCGGTTAGTAATAAAATCTTGAATTGAAATCAAGGGCTATATTATCGGTTGTGTATATTTTACATTGCAGTTGATTACTTAAGTGTAAAGTGTAATCAAGGGCTACTTGATTGCATGGCACGTTTCAAGGTCACTCAGGTGCGCCTGGCTTTCAGGGAAGCAAATGCAAAGTTAAGAGGGTGATTGATGTAATAACCATTGTTATTGAGGTTGTTGTGGAGGTGGGACGGGAAGTTCATGAACCTTGATATCTACATTCTGATATGATTTTGTTTGCGGAATTATCTTGAGAACATTTAGAATGTCATTGTTTACTATGGTCGTGCTATATATAACAGTAATGAAAAGTAATATCATGTAATTGTAAACTTAATTAAAAACATTATTGAAAATCTCAATATATAAGGCCTCTTCGAGCTATCTCTACTACTCTATGCATAACTTCAACTTGGGAAGTGTACTCGTTCCTCGCCTAATTGCTTTTTGTTGTTGTTCTTGATTTGTAACTATTTCTATTGCAAATTAAAATCTGCAAGAAACCTCTCATATTTATGGCTTATGTTGATATTTTGTTACGTTTTGGGGGTTATTTTGGTTAGTAAAATTCATAGGAGTGTCCCATGTGTGTAATTTTGTGATTTGTTATGATAGGTTTTAGTTTTTCATTTTCTTTTTGTTGGGGTCTTTGGCAATGTCTTAAACCATGTAACGTTTGTACTACAATACCTTTTGTAGGAGCCTTCTCCTACTTCGACATGCTACAGATCAAGGCCAACATATTTAGTTAGTGACAAGCTGAGACGGTGCTCTTGGCCCAGTGGTGGTGGTGGTTGTACCTCTTCACCTAGAGAGAGATTGTGGGTTCGAAACCTCATGGGGTTGGAAATTCAGGGTTACAGATCCCTATATAAAACCAGTTTGCCTTGCAAAATAAAAAGACAAGCCGAGACAGAAGCCTGTACATCCTCAACCTCAGTCTACCTCGTGTTAGACACAGTAGGCATGGTGACCTCGCAATAGACAAGTGGAAGACAACTACTTAACAAAATTCCAAGATTATTTTTTATTAATCCAAAGAGTTTTTTAGCCTTTGATCTCATTACAAATCTCAAATTCGTGTTGACCCCCTAGTTTGCCACATGACCATGAGTCAAAGCGAACTGACTCACTTTGACTCAAATTCTTATCTTCAATTTTTCTTCTACCCCTCACATGAAAACCCTTGTGAGTACTTAACCAGGTTTAATACGGGAGCAAAGGCTAAAATAGAGTTTCAAGTGAAGGGTAAAACGAGAAGAGTGATAAAATGTGATGTCAACATAAGTCAACCTAGTTTGGCTTATCAGGCTTTGAAATTGGAGGTAAAGGCTAATATAGTAAGCAAACTTTGGGTCAATGGCGAATTTGAGATTTGGAGTAAGGTAATTAAAGAGAAATTTTAAATACACCCTAAAATAATATTAAAAGTTTACTCTATTTCGTTATTAAAATTCTAATAAGATCTCAATCGGGCCGAGACAATTATGCCCTCATAGTAAAAAGCATCACATATTTTATTTTGAAAGCACGTCCAATACCTTAACTAAACGCGAAATACTTTACTCTCTGAAAACGAGAATAAATCAAATTAAATTTTTTATATGAGTAATAAGCGCATAACCAATACTAACAATTAGAGACTTGTAAGCATTTTTTAACCTCATTGAAATGTTAATATCGTGTAAGTATGTAACCATGTGATGGTTTAAAAGAGATAAACGGATAATATAGAGAGAGAGAGAGATAATTGTACTTGACATTGAATAAAAATTACACCAATGCTAAAGGAATGTATATTACAAATTGTCTTCGAAGCTTTTTACCAAGGGAAAATAGGAAAGGGGAAATAGAAAAATGAAGTCCATAGGCGATTTACTTTCTACTCTGTTTTGTTTTTTTGTCTCGATGGGTGAGCTAATTAACTAACATATACACTACTGGGTGTGCTTCTTAAGATTGGTGTATATTTAAAATTTCTCCATGTTAAATCCCGCATTAACCTTGTTCCAAGACAGATTTCTAAATTTTGTGTGATTTGTTGTCTGCAAGGACGAAATAGTTGGGTTGGGTTGGGTTGGGTTAGCTCAAATCATATCAGAAGGTAAAGCTCAAATCTTGCCTTTAACTTGTTTGAATATATGCCTCTGTAGTCTGTAGTAGGGTTCAACTTTGGGTTTTTAGAGTGAGTTGAGTGTTTGTGTTTGTGTTTGTGTGTGAGAGAGAGAAAGACTATGAATTTGCTTCAAACGCTTAGTTCAAAATCTCCCCTCACTACCCTCTCTGCATTCAACACTCCTTTCTCCTCTCCTATCCCCCCCAACACTTGCTCTCACTACTATCCGAGACGGCACACCTGGAAACTATTCCCCCTCTTTGCCATTTCTGCTAATTCTGACCCAAACCAACAGAACCCAAGTTTCAATGCTAAATTTAAACAACCCCTGAAAAAAACTGGTAAACCCCAGAGTTCTGATGAAAATGAAGATGGAATCTTTCCGAAAACAATCCCGCGGAAGCCGAGGCGTGGGCGGAAGAGTGAAGCGACTGCGGTGGAGGACTATGTGCGAGATTCTCTTGGACGGACTTTTGAGTCGATTCGACAACAGAATTCGGAGGTTTTCGAGGAGAAAGATAAGGTTTTGAAGGATAAAATTGGAGGGGAAGATGATGAGGGAGATGATGAAGATGTTGGTGGTAAGGTGAGGAGAAATAAGATGGTGGTTGAGGAAGAGGATCCGAATTGGCCGTTGGACGCTGATGTGGGGTGGGGTATGAGAGCGTCGGAGTATTTTGATAAGCATTCGATCAAGAATGTGGTAGGGGAAGATGGGGTTGAGATTGATTGGGAAGGAGAGGTTGATGACAACTATGTGAATGAGATTAATTGTTTGGAATGGGAGAGTTTCGCATTTCATCCAAGCCCTTTGATCGTTCTCGTCTTTGAAAGATACAACAGGTATTGCTTTACTAAGAGTTGTTCGTAACTCGTGCATGCGGTGTGGTTTATACATTTGGGACATAGTTTGTGAATAGATGAACTTGTAAAATTTGTTTAGTTGAATTGCACCTAACTTAGAGACTTAAATATGGGGCCTGCCATTATGTTCAGTTCACCATTATCAGTAAGGTGTTATGCAATGGCGATATACTTACTTATTTATGCGTTGGTTGTATGTGTACATATTGGAAAAACTTACGCATGCATGCATGAATTTTATACGCACACACTCGTTTGGAAAAAAAGTTATAGATGAACTTCTTCTTTCTACCAGTTCCATACATGATTTTATTAGTCCCCACGTGGAGATCAACCATGAGCAGATGTTTGGGGAGAATGAACTGTTTGTTATCATCCTCACCAACCATCAGCTTCACTCAGCACTTTTTACCTTTCTATTTTCTTTTGTCTGTCTGCCAAGCAATAGATTTTAAGTTTCATTTATGATATGGCTAGAAGATTCAGTCCCGGCTGATTTTGGTAAGGATTGTCTCTATGAAATAACGAGTATATCACCCTTGCAACAAGATAACGCTTGAGAACACTTGATTCATCACCTTGTAGGCACTCAAGTTGTGCATGAAGATCATATATAGATGTCATATATTTGACACACCCGTATTTAGCGTGATAAATCAACCCATTGAATGGTCACCCTGGGGGTCTACGGTCACCGTAGTACCCAGCAACCACCAACTTGTTTTAGAAGCAGGTCCTTGGGATATGATTGCTCTTCCCAATCACTGAAAAATACTGATTGTTTGTTTCTATTATGAAATAAATCCCCTACACAAGTTGCTGACACTACACCATAATCAGAATTAAATTGCCGAGTTCGGTAACTAACGCATATCAATGTTGGAATACGTATATATCACTTTATTCATGCCTTAAGTTTATGACTGTAGAATTTTGTTGAAGCCTGAATATAGATTTAATTGTTAAATCCAGATATATCTTTATGACGTTTAAGTAATCTTAGTTAGGATAGTAGAGCTATTAGTAGCAGATTTGTGGCTTGAAGCAATTTCTGATTTTAATTAACCTGCAGAGCGGCTCATAACTGGAAGTTATTGAAAGAACTCGAGAAGGCAATCAAGGTCTATTGGGATGCGAAAGATAGACTGCCTCCTCGGGTATTTTGAAATTCTTATCTTTCTGTTCTTATAATTTTAACTTATATTCGATGCGTTTCTTCTTCTTTTTTCCTCATCTGGTTGTGGGTTCATTAATTTTACAATAACTAAAGCTACATTGACCTTTAATTCCTGATGCAGACAGTTAAGATCGATATCAACATCGAGCGGGACTTAGCATACGCCCTTAAAGTTCAGCAATGCCCACAATTGTTATTCCTTAGAGGAAACACGGTCTTGTGCCGAGAAAAAGGTGGGAGCTTCAGTTGCATTGGTTTCTTACAATTTCTAGTCTGCTCCATTTCATAAGGAATACTATGGAGATCATTTTTTCCTGTTGTGTTTGTATGTAGAGATCCGAAGTGCTGACGAATTGGTTCAAATGATTGCACATTTCTACTACAATGCGAAGAAGCCTTCATGGATAGACGATGCAGCTTTGACTCGGCGCTAATTCACGAATAGTGAGATTGTAAACCTTCTCTACTCTTATATATATATATATATTTCTGTCTGTGCACACCATGCCACACAATTATGCAACAGAATGTTCATGTATGATATACAAAGTTTGTTAAGTCAAATGATTTGCAATTGCTGTTCATCTGAAAGACTTTGCATCACTGCATTGCCCGCGGTGTTCACTGTAGAGCCTTATGCTCAAAAGTCCTATGGCAACAATATGAGTCATATGACCTTTAACAATTGTATAATTCATTTGCCACTTTTAAAGTTACTCATTTAATGTTAAGATCTAAGTATCATATGAAAAACTGTGAGATAAATCACGCCAGGCTGAGTGTTCCATAGCCATGCTAATAGGGAAAAGCTAGAGGTGATGGTTATAAAAAGTTACTGAGTTATGTAGTTAAAAGATTGAGGCGTACGATATTTATAGAGAGAAAAATCATAAACTGGAGAGAAAAGATTTTGGTAAAGTAAATCAAATGTGGTAGGCATAAAATATCGATTTAGAAAATTTGGAGAGAGAAATCGAGGGAGAAAACCTAAAGTGCGAAAAAACACTAGTTTATACTGCATTAAAGCATAAAAATGGATCAAAGAATACTTAATTGCACAGCCGCAACCAATTAGACAGGATATGGACACATCCCAAACACTTGATAAGAAAATGATATCTCTAGCAACAGGTACTATTTATTGAGTAAACATGCTATAAAACTCAAGTTAGAGCTCCCAAACCCAGATATGAAAAAGAAAGAAGTCCCCACTCCCTGTTATAATAAACCTCTTGACTATCTCTGCAATATTATACGAAGATATGCTTATTCTTCCTCTCTCGGTTTCGCAATTGAACAATCCACTTCATGCTGTCTGTTCCCAGAATAAGTTGTCTTTCAAGGTCTCACTTCAGCCGAATCGAAGATTATTCTGCATATCACCGCTGTTTTGATACTCGTTCTTATTGCAATCACAATTGGTTTGTGTATTTATTGGAAGAAGAAAATTTTGGAATGTGGAGAGGTTCTCAATATGCGGCAGACCTACTAGCACTGTATTCTGGACTTCATTTCGGGTCTCTTTGGGCATTAATTAAAGAGGACTGAACATATATGACAGTATATATAGCCATTCGATTTGAACCTATGTTTATCTTTTGCATATTTATGAAAAGGCCCTATTAGCCTATTAGGTTCCTAATGTATTTCTAGGTCTTCCCACTTTGTTCCTCATTTCTGGCTTTCTTCTTCTTATCTGTTGATTCCTCCTACTGCTCTCCTCACTTTGCATATTGATTCCTTCTTCTTCGTGCAGGTAACGGAAAATGTAGAAGAAGCCATCCAAGAAGGAAGTAGGAACATCTACAAAACCAAAGAACCATTAGCCTATGTGAACTTATCATGGATTAGACCCTCTGAGAGGGCAGCAAACATATATCATAGCGGCTTTAGAGAAAGTCAAAAGTGGGAAATAAAGGGCCAATCGAGCAAGGCGAGTAATCTCTGTTGCTGGAGCAGGACTGGCACTCAACAATTCTCTTTTGGGTGATGTCACAACAAAAATATGTAGACGAATTTGTACAGACTGTCAAAGATGTGTTTGTAGTTTTTCAGATTGTACGATCACATCCCTTTTTCTAGTTATGCATCAGTTATTCAGTTATGTCCCAGATTTGTATGTAATTACAAATTGATTTAGTAAGGCACATCCAGGCTCAAACAACACGTCTGGTCACACATGCGTAACATGCTATATTGAGCTTAATACTTTTTTAAGTAATTTATTTTACAATGGAATGATTGAAATCGCAACATTTTACATGAACAACGAGTAAGAAAGAGAATAGGTGTTTTATATCTAGGCAATTACAAGGAGTTTCACTCTGTGAGGTCACAACGAGTAAGAAAGAGAAGTCCATGGGCTATCCAGGGCCATGTATCCTTTATTGAATGATTGCCATGGCTTACTTGTCTCAGACTCAACCTTCCTAACTCCAAAGAAAGCCATGCCAATCATGGCTTCTTCTTCTCTCCCTCTCTTCTTTTTCTCTTTGTTGCTCTCATCCCTATTTTGTTGCTCTCATCAGACCAACAATGGAGGACCTGTGGGTGAAGAAGGAGTTGGGGAGGTGTTATTAGGAGGAAAACAGAGAGAGTTTGATTACTTTGTGTTAGCTCTACAATGGCCTGGAACTATCTGTCAGAGAACTCGACATTGTTGTGCCTCCAATGGGTGTTGCAATAGGTAATTAAAATCTAAACTTTGGTATTCATTTATGTGTTTTCATGTCTGGGGTTCTCTTAATTTTGTTTATGATTGCTTCTGTGGGTAGGAAAGTTGATTTTGGGTACTTATGGGATTGGATTGGGGGTTTGTCTTAGTTGCATTTGATAGAAAACTTAAAGTGAGTGTCTGTCTTTGAGAAGTACAAATGTTAGTGAAAAGGTTTTAATTTTGAGATTGGGAACTAGCCCATGCTAAGCACGGGCTCTAGCTATATGAATATACAAATTTCTTGTTGTTAATTCACATGTTTGCATAAGAAGTGTACGATACAAACTATTTTGATCATATCACATTTAATACAAATTACAGAGTCTTATTGTTGGGTTCAACATCTAAAACATCTTTTGTCTCTAACGATTGAATTGGACGATCTTCAATGTCTTTCTAGACCTGCAAAATTGAAAGTAACCTTTTGTGTTATGTAAATATACATTTAAAATTGTCACTCTCTTTGCTCTTTCAATAAGGTATTGCTTGTTCAATGTGTTCTCTAGCAAATTTGGAAAAATGGAATTAATGTGGTGTGAAATAGTTTGCAAATTTTCCCAATGTATCACCATATCATCAGGAATTCTTATCATGTCATAAGTAATGCACGATGCTACGCAATATTTTGATAAGTACCTTATATTTATTTCTTCTACATGTTCTCTTCGCTCTAATTTTATCCATTGGCAAGCAAACTGCGTCTTGATAAGCAACTTCACTTTCCTTCATAAACCAAAAGAAAACCATTTAGACATTTTTCAAAGGAAATTAAAAAGTCACTATGAGAATTTATTACCTTTATGTGAGTTATGTCTTATGCTATTATTGTTGATGAGTTACTCTCATTAAGCGCATCCAAAAGCAAAAGCAAAACAAAACTAAGTGATACAGTAAGAAAAATAGTCTAGAAAGAGACATAACTACAATAGAGAGAAGGAAAAAAAGCAACAAAAAATTAGCCCTTTCTCAATCTTGTAGAGGGATGAATCTACGCAAGTAAGAGATGCAACCTTATTCACTATTTTCCTTAAATCATTGTTTATACACCAAAAGGAAATCTTTGACGTACATATCCAAGAAGACCATTGTAGTTTCGTTGAGAGAACTCGCCTTTAATTGATGGTAATTAAAACAGAGAGACATAATTTTTCCTCAATAACGGTACAATTATACATTGTTTAAAAGAAATCAGTTAATTTAGAAGAGATGTGTCGATTAGAAAAGGAGGATTTTGATAACAATTCGAGATATTTAAGGAGAAATTTTAGGTTAGTTTTGTAGGAAGGTGGTTATATTAGAACATGTGTGAATGTTAGAGAAGTTTAAGGAAGGAGACTCCTCTGGAGGAGAAAATAGTGGGGGAAAACTTTGGAGATCTTAAAATGCCATGTGGATATTCTCTTTGAGCTAGAAAGATTTTTTCTTTTAACTAGTAGGTATAGATGTGTGGGACTAAACTTAAGGAAGGAGACTCTTCTGGAGGAGAAAAAAGTAGGGGAAAACTTTGGAGATCTTAAAATGCCACGTGGACACTCTCTTTGAGCCCAAAAGGTTTCTGCTTTTAACTAGTAGGTATAGATGTGTGGGACTAAATTGGGTGTCTTTATAAAGTCTCAACCTTATAATTTGTACCTACTTTTGCCTTGATATAGCTATAGTGCACTAGCTACAAAAAGGCTATGAACCATAACCAAATCTGTGGGCTTTTTTTTCCAACACCGGTAATGTGACACTCCTTCCACTTCCCTTGTTCGGCACGGTGAGAGTGCGCTTATAGATACTAATCAAGCACTTTACTTTCTCACAAATATCCATATGATGCACTTTACTGATCAATCACTTTATTTTTCTCCATCAAAATGAAGCAATTGATTTGGAGTCGTTTTATCCTATTGGAGATGGTAGGAATTCAGCAGTCCAGACTTTCCTTATTGTCTCAAGGTACTTTTTAAGGCCTTGAGATTACATTGAAATTCTGGATTGTTGTAAGTTGCAATTTTCACGTGGTTGGCGGTAAGTGGGTGTAGAGGCTAGATATGAATCCAGAGCAGTTACTTGATTTTGTTGGAGGAGATTTTTCGTGTAGGAAGTTTATGGAAAATAAAGTGCTTGATAAGTAGTTATAGGCAAAATCGCTTTGCCGAATGCCAAAAGATATTTTTTTGTTAGGAATGAACGTAACTTTGCCGGTTACAGGAAGATGATGCTATTAAAAAAAAGACAGATAACAAAGGGCTTCGCTAGGTTTTTTTTTAATAGCTAGGCTATATGAGAGACAATAAGGTTAGGTTATAAATTGACAATTTATCAAGTAGACTAAGTTTAGTTGCAAGCTCTCCGCGGTCCACAGCTTAAGGCAGTTTTAGCTTCTTTCAAATTTGTCTCAAGTTTTATGCTCTTCTGATACACCTGACCCTAAAAAAAAAACTCCTATATGGTCCCAAATCACTTCTTTGAAAAGAATAATATTGGCCACCATGCATCAAATAGTAGCATCTCATATGCCAAACTCACTCCATGTTTATGTTTTTTTATCATCACTTATAGTAGAACATTGAAAAGAAGCTCTTGAGTCGAAATTTGAGCACCTATAAAGCAAAGGTGTTCTCTTTTTGAAATAAAGCTTGGATCTAAGACTCTGTCAAAGTGCAACAGGTAAATAGATCTGGTTCAAGGCATTACCTCTAATTTACTAGCACGTCATTTTTTTGGGGAGAAACTCGTAAAGTTGAGAGTGACAGGATCTGAGATCATATTACTAATATTGCTGATTTACTTAAAGAAAAAGTGAATGGTTTGAGTCAAAATAGTGATTGACTGTAGAGGGAGTTTGTCTAGTGACAAAGGGTACTTAGGACTGTTGCCAGAGAGATAGAGGTTTATGGGTGATATTATTATCTGGCCTTTTGATAATAAACTTGTGAATGGTTTATACTACCGAAAAAGATGCATTATGCTATTGATAGAGGAAATTGAAGACGGCCAGAGAAAGGTTTTACAGTACATGGTTTTAGCTTCTCCGGGTATTCGTTTTAATTGCACATGCAATCAAAAACTTTAAGTGAATTTTGTTAACAGAAAACAAAAAATGCGAGTAATTATGCCATTCAGTGCCAGTTTCTAAAAAAGTACGGCCTCCTAAAATATTCGATCCATGTTATGAACCAATAAATCGCACGTTGTGTTTTGACTAGTATGCCGTATACCTGAATGATACCAGCTATAAAGATATGCCAACTCTACGTATGGGTTTGAGTCTCGTATGTTGACTTTTTAGTTTTAAGATTTTTAGTCATAAAGTGCACATTTTTGTGATGATTTTTGGAAGATTCTTTGCTGCTTGTCCTTCAATTACGGTGTTATACTATTTTTTTTCTTCTTTCTCCTACAGCTTCTGGCTTTAGCCTTTTCATCATCTGCTAGAATTTTTTGTCTTTTTTCCCTTCTTTGCTTGTATTATTGAATTCTGTTACTTCTGTATATTAGCTTTCCTTTAACAGAAGCTTATTTGGCATCTCTTTTTCTTGCAGACCTAATGGCCCAACAGAGTTTACAATCCGTAAGTATAACGCTTTCACTACCCTAAATCTATATTTGTAAGAGTATATTGTTTCCAGCTTCTGGATTGCATAGGACTGGAATATTATCTATTACATACCCCCAGATCTCCAAACACATTTTCCTTCTTTAAGTTCTAGCTTTTGTAACAGATGGACTCTGGGCAAATTACAATGACGGGACCTGGCCGGCTTGTTGCACCAAATCCAAATTTGACATAAAGGAGGTACCATTTCTCCGTTGTTTTTGTTTTTTGTTTTTTTACTTGTAAAGTACTGGGTTAGTTGACCTATTCATGTAGTAAAAACTGTTCATGTTCTGATTTTCTTCTTCTTTGTGGGTCAAATATATAGCTACAAAATGATTCTTTGATCGAACACCATCATTTTAGTGGAAGTTGAGATATCAGGGGGCTCAGCTGACCCCTTGGCTTAGCCTCTGATGGTAAGTAAAAAGTAAGAAAAGAGTTTGTAGGTTTTTCTTTTCAGACACGTAGGAGGATCAAGAGATATGAAATGGTTCTTGAGAGAAAAAAATCGAAATTGATTTCTTCCACCCAAAAAGTTAGGACGAGGAGCGAAATTAAAGCCGAAGTCTTGGAAATAGGAAACCTGCTCTCTTCGTTTAAGCAGGGGATTCACATTTAGAGTGTCCAGGTCTGATGGACCTGTCAACCCTGCTATTAATGTGTAAGCGTGAGGCTGTGTCCCAGGCAAATAAATTCTTTCTTTCTAGGAGAATGCCTTACTTCCCCTCTTAAGTTAAACTATAAATCTCCGGGTAGGTATTATCTGAGAATGCTCTTTCAATACTTACTTTCGCATCTTAAAGAATCAATATTACAAGTGTAATCGCGCATCTAGATAACTATTTCTGTGAGGGACCTGTTCTGCAGAATCACCTTTTGCTGTGTACAATTATACTGATAGTATGTACCGTAATATAGTCATACCTCAGCATAGGGGAAAACATATACAAGCCATGTTGGCAACACAATCTGAAGGGTTGGTACAGAGTACAGACGTACAGTCCAGATTGTGAGTAACATGAATTACAATTTGGTGAGCCTTGCGACGCAGTCCTCTAATTAATAGCTATTTATGAAATCTGTCATGTTTGTTGTCCCTAAAAATATCAGTATGACATGCACCAGCGTCTTCATTTGGCATTGTATTAAAGCCTTGAGTGAAGCTTCTTGGTAACACTAGTAAAATACAAGGTCTGCGAGCCCACATGTCAGTCACATTGTGCAGATAATTTGGTGAGCATCTTTAGGATATCCTTACCTAAGATCAGATTTTCCATCGTCTCCATGTGGGCTCCGCATAGCTTTCTCACCATAAGGTGCTACAAAATGCAGGGCTGCTGAGTCCCAACAACCCATTATTGTGACTTTGAAGCTGTAAATAATTGTATTTAAGCAAATGGACTGAGCTGTATATGCCAAACTTATTCTACCATTTGACTGTTGAGGGATAATCTGTGGATTTTGCACATATACTCTTCTAATAAAATGTCTAAATTCACAGTTTTTGAATTCCTAAACTACTACACAGGGATGACTATAATTTGCATATTTGTTGTTCTTGTTCTGTAGATATCACCATTGCTTAGTGGACTAAAGAAGTATTGGCCGTCTTTAAGTTGTAGTTCTCCATCAACCTGTCATGGCACAAAGGGACTGTTTTGGGCCCATGAGGTGCATATAGATCTAAGAAAGTTACTTTTCCTTTTATTGACATTGATCCATTGTGCCTTCCTGACACTATTCCATTCTTTATTGTTGACATGGCGGGAAAATGCACTTGCAGTGGGGTAAGCATCGTACTCGTTAATGATTTAGATTATTTACATGGGGTGGAATTTTCTTTTTTTCTGAACTTCAAACATATATTCCGTGTAATCCTCCAATTCAGACATATTTCGTATACGATTTCCCCCAAATTGTCTACTTTATTGCTCTGTGCAAACTATGGGAAAGCTAAAGAGAAACAGAGCAAACCTAAAGGCTCATCTTCCCCGTCCATTCCATTTTTTTCACGTGGAATATACAGAGGACCAAAAGTCCCAATCAATACCCATGTCTCTCCTGTCATGTAAACCATTGTACCAAAATGATATCCGCAAACTTAATCAATCTCATCTCATCTGAGTGTTTATCTCGAACTATCATCTCGTTTGAATAAAGATGTGTCACATGGCATTTCACATTGGGGGCATTACCAGTGCTATCCTCGGTTGAAAGTTGTTTATTATCCTTCTTCGTAATTCTTAATCAGTCATGCATTCCTGAACTAGGGTCTAATATGTTTCCAACGTTGTTACTTGCAGAAAAACACGGCACCTGTTCGTTATCTGTATTCCGAGACGAATACAGTTATTTCCTGACAACCCTCAATGTCTACTTCAAATATAATGTCACGGTTAGCCTCATGACCATGGTCATTCTGTATTTCCAGAAACATCAGTGTCCATTTTTTGTTGTTCTTAAGTTTGACATGGATGTGTTTTGAATCAGGAAATTCTGAGGGAAGCTGGTTATGTACCTAGTAATTTGGAAAAGTATCCTCTGGGAGGAATTATTTCTGCTATTGAGAATGCAGTGCGAGCAACGCCGACAATAGTTTGCTCGAATGGCGCTATTGAGGAACTCCGTCTTTGCTTTTACAAGGATTTCAAGGTTAGGCTTTACCTTCTCGTCCTTTGGAGAAGTGCTAGCTAGAACTTGAGTGGCTTTTTCCTCTTAATATAGAGATCTAAGTCTAAATCTCTTTTAAAAAATTTATTGTTTAATAGCCTCGTGACTGTACAAGTAGTACTACTTTACAAGGTGTTGCGGTTGGTTCAAGGTCCTGCCCCAGATATGTGAGCCTACTTGATTATAAAACGTTGGGTAAGTTTTCTTTATTTATTGTTCTTTTAGAGCATCTCTAGTAGTTGCCTTAATACTTGAAAAAACACATGCCACGCATGATTATTCAAATTTGGGGCCTCGAGCAGTTGCCTCAATGCTTGAATTTCAAGCATCAGACTTGAATTTTAAGCATGCTGCTTGAGTTTTGAGTTTACCGTGGGGCGCATAAGGTTATGCGCCCCAAACATTTCGTTCTCAGGCGCATAAGCCTTATGCGCCCCACTCTTTCTTTTTATTTAAAAAGCGCCGGGATCATAAAAACCTTATTATGCGTCTGAGGTCTGATGTAATTTTTTTTTCGAGTTTAAATAATTTTCAAGCATTGAGCCTTGTTGAAAGAGATCTATCAAATGCTTGAAAAATTCAAGCGTTGAGCAAGAAAAAAATCAATCCTTCTTGGAGATGCTCTTAAACTTCCATATACCTGTTTTGGTATTCATAAACAACTTCTAAAAGATGGAAAAAAAAAAACACTTAACAAGTATTTCTCTCTATAAATGTTAACTAGAATATTTGTTTTCAAGATCCAAAATGTGTAATACAATATGTATCTTTTAGCAGTGAAGTATAAAAGGCTTCTAGTATCAGCAGTAGGTGCTCAAACAGTTTTGCAGTTACATAAAAACATTTCTCACTATAAGTAATGAACTACGGTCTGTTTTTCATTGCATATAGTAGGGAAGTTTCACTAGATCTTACAACATCCATCACTTACGGATATGAATGGCAATGGGCCGGATTTGGGGCCAATACCATCCCCATTCCCGCTTAAGCTTCTCACTCCCATCCCCGCCACTAAACCCGTTTAAGTTAAACATGGATCCCTAAATCCGCCCCGCTATTACAATACTAAATCCCATCCCCGCCCCATTTAACTAATAAAACTATTTTTTCGATAAAAAACTCTATTATTTAGGTTTTTAATTACTTATGTAAAGGGTAATAACAATAAACTATTTAAATGGGGCGGGGTAGGCAGAGCGGGACGGGGCGGGTGCGGATTTTTAAAGGCAATACCAAATCCGCTCTGCTCCCCCTCCCCCCACATATTTTTTTCGATAAAAAACTATGTTATTTAGGTTTTTAATTACTTATGTAAAGGGTAATAACAATACACTATTTAAATGGGGTGGGGCGGGCAGGTGCGGATTTTTAAAGGCGATACCAAATCCGCCCTCCCCCACATATTTTTATAATGCATCATCCCATACCCGGTTAGCACATCCCAAACTTGCCCCGTTCGGGGCAGGGCGGATCCCCACCAGGGCGGGTCAAATTACCATCTCTACTTACGGAGAGAAATGTTTTGCCGTAGGTGAGGGAGTGTTTGGGACTGTTGCCAATACTGCCACCTAATCGAAAAATATGAGAATGTTTATGCTCCTTAGGAATTAAATATCTTTAATCTCTTAATATTTTGCAGGGCTTGGAGGTAGGAATGGAGTCCTACGGCTACCTGACAGTAAAGCTATCTAAACACGTGGTCATATATGGCCAGACAACTCTCGTTGAAATTATGTTACAGATTGGTTGTATCATGATAAAGGGAAAGAATGATGTCATATAGATTCTCCTATTGTTAGCTTATTGTAAATAGATCATTCATTCATCTTTATAATTGATTTATGTTTATGAAGAAATGAGAAACGCTATATGTTTGTCTCTATTTTATTTATTTCATTTTATGATACATGCGAAATTATCACTTACACATGATGCTTGATACACTCAGTTCGTGTTGCATATATTTGAAATAGATGTAATTTCTTACCAGGGACCTATGGAGGGACATACAAATGAATTATTACCAACAAATAGTGCTCAGTCCACGCTTGGCTGGGTTATGGCGATACACTTGGAGCATCCACAGCAGTTGGGTGGGTGGATTCGCTCAAAAGCAGGGTGAATCCAATCCACCCACAACAGTTGCGTAAAAAAACCAAGGTGAATTTGCCAAACGCAGTTCTGAATAACGTGCAAGAACCAACGCCCCAGATATGTCCACGTGTTTTAATCTTGAACGTTGTTTCTACGCGCAGTTCTGAAGTGAGGGTAATGAGAGCCACTAGATTGTTGACACGTGTCTACGCGCAGTTCTGAAGTGAGGGGTAATGAGAGCCACTGGATTGTTGACACGTGGCAACATCTTAGCGGTGAATAGGCTACGCGCGGTTCAGAAGGGCGCGACATGAATTCATCCAAAATCCACCTACCGAGTGAATTTTGTGTATGCCACGTAAGCAATTCACCTAGCTATTGGGAAGACAAAAGGGTGGATTTGAGGGTGAATTCCAAATCCACATTGCCACGTCAGAATTTACCTAGCTGCTGTGGATGCTCCCACTGATTTATAGATGTCTGAAATTATTATTTTTGTACTTTCTTCATTAACTCCGTTCTCAATCTGCTGTATTATGGTTATGTTTGGTACACCGTAAATGTTTGTGATCACGAACATCTCCAGTGATTTATACATGTGCTAACCATTAGATTCAGGTTTCAAATACTTGTTCTTAAACCTAACTATTTGATATGTGTTGGAAGATGATAAATCTAGAGCAATCTAATAATATAGCTTATGAACAAAAGAGAGAGAAATAGAGATTTATTGATTCATCATCATTGTGTTCTCTGTACATAGTACAGTGATATATATATATATAGATAACCCAAAGAGTTACCTAATCTACTCAAACTCTCCCCATAAGCCTATCGAGCCTATGGGTTTGTTAGGAGTCTGTATAGGACACCCCAACCCTGTTGGGTTCCTAGCTTGGGTTTGGACCCAACTTCTAACACTCCCTCTTGGGGTATTCCATACTATGACAACTTGCCTCATCAAAACCTCTGCCTAGCAAAATCCCCTTGGGTAAAAAGTTGTGCAGGTAAAGAGTACAATCATATGCCCTGTATGGGTTGTGGACGCGTATACGTTGCCACATCAAAGCCTCCAGCCAGTAAAACCTCCTAGGATAAAAACTGCACTATCAGAAAAAAGAGTACAACATGCATGTGTCCACGTCAAGCTGAGACTACTCCCCCTGACGTCGATCTCCCTGAGATAATAAATCTTGTAAACTTTGCATGTGATTCCATGAACTAATCTCTTGAACGTAGGATGTGCAAGAGCCTTCGTGAATAGATTAGCCAGGTTGTCTTCTGAATGGACTTGAACAACATTGATCTCATTCGTCTTCTGCAACTCGTGTATGTGGAAGAACTTTGGTGAAATATGCTTAGTTTTGCCGCCTTTAATAAATCTGCCTTTGACTTGAACAATACAAGCTGTGTTGTCTTTATAAAGTATCGTCGGTTTATTTCTGATAGAATTCAGACCGCAACTCCTATTGATGTGGTTGATCATAGACCGTAACCAAAAACATTCTCTACCGGCTTTCATCAAACAGATCATGATCATCACTTAAGCTACTATTTCACAATGGGTATTAGTCTCGATGATAGCAAAACCACTGTAAAAGTAATTTATACTTAAACAATTTGTTTTTTTGTTTTTTGAGAAATCAAACTCAAGTAAGAAAAAGAGAAGTGGGAGAGACGAAAACCTAGAATTTGTGATTAGAGTTCTCAAATTTGTGGTCTGATTGGGGGATAAATTTCGTGAAATTCAATCAAATTAGGGAGATTTTGAGATTGAATTTAGGGGATTTAGGGCAACAATTTGATCAAGTTTAGAGAGAAGAGTGAAATCTAGAGAGAGAGAAGAGGGTGAGACTGAATAAAGAGAGGATGAAAATTACCATTTTTATCCCTTTCAACCTTTTAAACTGATAAGGTATTTTCGTAAATGAACACGACCAATCACCAACCACTCACGTTAGCCAACGTCAGAAAGTTCTTTTCTTGTTATATCTAATATAAGAAAGACCTCTTGACGTTAGTGTGATTAATGATTTGTTTATTGGAGCCTAAAGTATTTATTGTTAGGTGTTGGGTCCAGCCCAAGGTAGGAACCCAACTGGGTTGGGGTGTCCTACTGGACTCCTAACAAGCCCATATACCATTTAGGTTTATGGGGAGTGTAAAGGGCCTATTCCGAATCTCGAGCTCAAGTCTCAGCTTCGATCATCATATATTTACTCGAACTCGTCAACATACGATCACGCGGCACATTATGGAGCAGTCACAAAGAAGGGTTTATCTCTTATTCTCAACCTAAGCCTAGATATTGACCTCCACACCAACAACTCGATTCAACGAACACTCAAAGTCATTAAAGAAACCATTACAAAACAGAAGGATCAGACCGTTATGCAATCGGTTCAAAGACTCGTAAAAATCATATTGTAATGTTCATCATTAAAGGTAATAATGATCGTCAAACGGTCATATTATAAGACCTATAAATAGGACCAGAGAACTACAAATTAGACAGGGGAAATTTTATACAGAACTACTCAGAGCGTTCATTGTAATAGCTAGCCATCATCGATAATATCTCATTTTCAAAAATCCTCAAAAGAGATCATGGTTTTTAACCTATTCAAAGGTTTTCCTCGTTAAATCTTGTGTTAGTAATACTTGCTGGCACTCTGATAGTTATTTTTGGTGCAAAATACTAAGTTCGAGATACGAAATTAGGCTTTTACATTTGGCATCGTCTGTGGGAATGAAGCAATTAGCCACAGTTCTCAGATACAACTAATACATACTCTATTCGCAAAATGCCACTTCCAGACCAGAATTTGCCAGTCGATCCAGCAAAAAGAAGTGTCGTACTGGCATAAATGCGTGCCACTTTAAACTCTCAGCTAGAAAGATAGGCTGTCTTGGAACAACAATTGGCAGATGCATGAGATGCATTGAAAGTTCTGCGGGGACAACAAATAGTAACCCAAAAGAACAAAGATGTGTTGCTAGCTACATCAAGAATTTTAGTTCGAGACAGGTTAGGACCTTGAGGCAATAGCCAGGAAGCAGATATTTGATCCAATCATAATTAGCTCGGGCCCAAACCCCTACAGGTACCAAGAATCCAACAAGAAGTCGATAACATTCCCGCTGAACCCAGACAAGTGGAGGACCCATACCGAGGAAGAGCTCGCATTCCAGTGCGTGAACGACTAAGTGAAGGAAGTATCGAACACTTTCCCCGAGAAGGACGTATCCAACGTCAGATCGTCATAGCTTGTCAGTTCGTGACTCAAGAGCACATCGATAAACGTATCTAAGAATTATTTGAAGCCCAGATTCAAGCCGAAAAAGACATCTACAACAGGCTACAAAAGAGCCCGATTGCTCAGGATCTATTAGACGGCGAGGTTCCCACCAGTTTTCACATTCCAAAAATCTAAAATTACAAGGGGATCTATCCCGTGGAACATGTCCAATAATTCCAGGATGCTTTAGGCTTTCATTCTACATTGAACTACATCTTATGCCGTCTCTTTCCTACCAGTCTTCGCGGAGAACCTTTGCGGTGGTTCCACTCGCTATAAGCAGGGCTAATTCACACCTTCGAGCAGTTGCGAGAACTTTTCATCAAGACTATTCGCACAACAGAGACAAAGAAGAAAATCTTTCTTTTCTGTTTAACCTTAGACAAATGCCGGGAGAGAAGCTTGAAACATTCGCTAAGAAATTTTTGGAGTTGGCCAGAAAGGTAGATAGATTCGGTTAGAAGATTACTATTTCAGCATTTACAAACACTTTGCTCGTGGAAGGACGAGCAAATGAGCACTTAATTCTAAACAAACCTACGACCCTGGAAGATATAATTGAAAAGATAAACGGTTATATCGATCTCGAAAGGATGATAACCAAAAGACAGAAACCCCAAAAGTCAATCCTGACAGCAAGAGATCAATCCACAGAACGAGAATTCAATCGTATTACAGATTACAGAGGAGACAAAAATGAATCAAATCTAATGAAGATTGACCTCGGAGAGGTAGTCATCTCACAGATTTACACACGACCTTCGAAATTCTTCGATCATACAAAATCGACTAAATCCTGATAAATGCCAATTTGGAGTCCAATCGAGAAAATTCTTGGGAATTTGATTAGCAAGCAAGGAATCGAAGCTGATCCAGATCATATTCATCCCCTGTTATCCATGCCTTCACCAAGGATAAAGAAAGATATCTAAAAATTGGCTGGCAAAATAGCAGCAATAAATCATTTTGTTTCCCAATCTTCAGACCGGTGTAAATGGTTATTCGATCTTCTACGATAAGGGACGAAGAAAGGTAGGACTCAAAAAGATTCAGAGATCAAATGGACCACAAAATGTGAAGTAACATTTCAAGAACTGAAACACTACTTGGGAAAACCTACAGTAATTAGTATACCTACGGAAGGCAAAGAGCTTATGTTATACCTTGCAGTTACTGATAACTTACTCAACTCCGTTCTTATTCGACTTACGGAGAAGGCGGAAAAACTCTTCTACTTCATCAGTAAGACTCTTACTCCCACAGAAACCCAATACACTAAGATTAAAAAATTACTTTTATCCCTCGTCTACACATCGCAGAAGTTAAAGCAATATTTCCAAGCCCATTCAGTTTAGGTCATGAAAAATTACCCCATTCGTGAAGTTCTATCCAAACGGGAGAAATCCAGACGAATTCAGCAGTGGTTGGTTACACTTGGCGAACACGATATAAGTTTTAAACCACGGCATTCCGAAAAGAGGCAAGCAGTAGCAGATTTCTTCACAGATTTTCCAGTAGATGACCTTGATTGGGTACCGATGCAAACGAAGAACAGATTGAAGAAAAATCGGATTAGATATCCAAAAAATGTTGGTGCCTTTTAACTGTCGGTTTTTCAGGACCAGCTGGGTCAGGCATAAGAATAGTCCTTATCGCACTCTCCAAAGGTAGAATTGAGAAGTCAATCCGACTTAACTTCAAAGCTACCAATAATGAAGCAGAATACGAGGCATTAATACACGGACTGGATATGGTACTGGAGATTGGCGTGCCCAAATTATCTGTTTACATAGATTCTTTATTGATCGTGAATCATTATGCAAAAAAATATCATAAAAATGGAAAGATGGTGGATTACGCAGCAGCGGTAGCTGACAGAATGGGCAGATTTAAAAAGGCCACAATCGAATACTTACCTCGAGGAGAAATCAGACATTCAAACTTCCTCGCTTATCTTGCTGAAGTCCTCAGAACGGAAGCCTGATATTTAAAGATCGAAGTAGTATCCACCCCCAACATTAACATCATCAACTCGAATGCCATTAATATTGGGGGCGACAAAGTGGTCAAAGACGATTGGAGATGACCTTTCCTCACATATATCAGACCAGATAACACATTCGATGGCAAACTCCCCGAAAACATTAATAAAAGAAGACAACTAATAGGCAATGCTAAACGATACACCGTTGTCGATAATTTCCTTTACAAAAAGTTGTTTACGGGGCCTTATCTCCAATGTTTATATGATAAGGAGACCCAAGACTTCCTACATGACTTACATGAAGGCACTTGCGGATCCCATGCAGTAGGACGGTCCTTAGCAAACCGAGCTATTACTCAAGGAGTTTTTTGGCCTCGAATGAAAGCTCAAGCCATCGAATATGCAAGCAAGTGTGATGCTTATTAGGGACATAGACCCAAAATTAGAGCTCCGGCTTTGGAACTCTATTCTAGCAAAGTTGTCTGGCCATTCAAAAGTTGGGCCCTCGATCTCATTGGAGAATTCTAAAATTTACCTGGAAAAAGGAAACACCTCTTAGTAGCAACGAAATACTTTACCAAGTGGGTAGAAGCAGTCCCTTTGAATCGAACACGCAAAGAAGAAGTCATCAAATTCATATGGGAAAACATTATCATACGATTTGGTTGCCCTCACCTTATCAGGATAGATAATGGACCACAGTTCGTCAGTTCAAAAGTTGTCAACTTCCTCAATCAGCATAACATCATTCACTCTCCTTCAAATTCGTATTACCCACAAGGAAATAGTCATGCCAAAATTACCAATCATACTATAGTTAACAGGATAAAAAAGTGATTGATAGAAGAAGAAAAAGAGTAATTGGGTACAAGAATTACCATACGTGTTGTGGGTGTACCAAACAACACTTCATGTGTCGACTGGATACGCACCGTTCATGCTAGCTTACGGCACCGAACCAATCATCCCTACTTAATATCATCACCCAATTCGTGTTCATACAATGACAGATAAAGAAAATAAGTTCTAGTTAGCATGTAACATGAACTGGATCGACGAAACAAGAGACAAAATGATCATGAACTTGGGAAAGTACCATCGAGCTTTAGTAAAGTCATACAACAAGCGCGTTCGTCATAGAGAGTTCGATATTAAAGATCTCATCCTACGAGAGGTACCAAAACACATAAAGGAGCTAAATGCTAGGAAACTCACAAAAAATTGGGAATGACCTTTTATTGTTATCGACAAAAATAGCCTCGGCTCTTATGACCTCATTACATCAGATGGAGATCGAGTCCGGCCCAATCCTTGGAACACAAGGAAATTGAAGTTGTATCGCAAATAGAGACATATCACAGTTTACAATCTATTATTTCTCACAATTTTATACGTCGTTCTTACATTAATGAAATACTTGTGTTCGACCGACCTATATCTCTATTGATGCAGTGCTCTTTTATTATCTAATATATATCATATATACATAACACATCTACTATATTACAGATTAACAATTGGTTCATCCCAATTCCACTAATACATTACAGGTCAGTTATTGGTTCGTCCGATTCGATCTACTCATACATTACAGGTTGGTTATTGGTTTGTCCAATTCTACCAACAAACTACATACTTCAGGACCACAAATGGTTCACCACAGTTCGACATAAATATCTCTTATACATTCACACGGAGCATTAACTCTACTATCAGAAATCACCAACTTCTCTACAACATCACCCTTTACATTCTATCTATTACATCTCGGATGGTAAAGAAAAATCACTATTTTTTAATCAATACCAACACCCCCTAATTCTGAAGGTCAGTTAGGACATTCATCATACAAACTTTCCCCAAGTTCCAATGGTCAGACAACCATCAGTACTGGCGCCCTCGCAACAACAATCTTTCTCCCTTCATCCCATCTGTTCTTAGTAAGCATGCCAATTTTTGATATAAAACGATCCAGGTATTCAACCCGCACTAACTGTATTTCACATTTCACACCATTTTCGATCATGTTGTCATGAATCGTGTCTCTTTCCTTTTCAAGTCTCTTAATCACCGATACAAAGAAGGTAAGCACTACTGCCATTCCTTTATCATGCATCTTATTTTCCTCGAGCTTACCCATGGCAGTAATGGTGAGCTCTGCAATCCTTCCCCTCTCCTCATTTGGCAAACTTTCCAAGTTTTTACAACTATTCACCACCAGAGCATTTTCATCAATAGAATTTTTATTATGTGCTTCTATCACCATCATAAATTCATCCATTTGTCCCAACATAGCCAACGACTCCTCCATGATAAACTGGTCGTGATGCCTCCGATCAACCTCTATGTTAAGATCCCGTTTGGCTGTCACAAGGTCCGCCTCCAATTTTTTATTTAAACTAGTCATCTCCCCCACTATCGTTAGAAACCCTATAAGATCTAATTCTAATACTTGAACTACATTCTCTAAATTACCTATCCTAACCCAATAATTTTTCACCAAGTCATTCTGTTTCTTGTTCACTTCCTCCAAATCATTTTCTTTATTTTTAGCAACATTCAACATTCCCTTATACTCTCTAGTTTGCTCATTTGCCTTCCTAACAGATGCCCGCAAATAGATCAACTACACCTCCAACATGTTGATACGGACCCAAGAACACACAACACCATCCTCTTCTTTCTTTAACATCGTCAACGAATCTGTCAATTTAGCTCGCACAATTATTAATTCGACCTCTTTCTTGGTTACTCATTCCAAGAGATTACTTATGTGACAATGAGCTTTCTCAATGTCCGACTTCTTTTTCTTCACAACCTCATTCAACTCCTCCATTTTTTCTTGTACACTTGCTAGTTCAACCTCATTTTTTACCATTTGTTTGGTCAAATGACTCACCATGCATGCCTTGCCTCTCGATCATCCTCACCTCCATTTTTACATTTAATTCAACAACATTTTGTAATGCTTCACAATTCCGGTTCAAATCGGTGTTCAATCTTTCGTTTAAAATGGACAGAGCCTCACACTGACTTTGTACCTCTTCTAGTTTGACCTGCATCAACAGTTCAGTTTCACATCCCAAATAGTTTGTGCATAAAAATAGCTTAGATATCATCAAACTTCTAAATAATAGTTTACAATTCGTTCTCACAACTATTGTGTACAATTGATCTACATTTCTATCTAGATGTATTCTACTATCACATTTACATCTAAAAATAGAACACATCTATTAACATTACTACGACACATTCAATATTATCATACCAGTACACCAAATATCTAATGCATACAGCAACGTTCAAACAACATATATAATTTAATTTCATTCCCTCGTTGAACTACGAGGAGACTTCCCCTTATTCCCCGATCGTTCGGACTTGTCTACCTGCGGATCCACATGTACAATGAAGGTCACCCACCTCCTGTTGGCGCTGTCTTTGCCGCGAGCTAGGTAAAAGACTCTCAACCTCCTCCTCGTCCTTCTCTGACAACTGTTGTGTTAGTCTAGGAGCTAGTCTTTCAACACCTTTTTCATCCCCATCCTTCGTAAACCACATATTTTTAGCCTTTTCATTCTCTATATCAAAATCTTTCCCACAATCCATAACATATTTCCTAAATTCATTCTCTACCCTTGCCAACTCACCTCCATAAAACTCAATCACATTCTCTATATGACGTTCATGGTCCCTTTGAGCTACGATCTTTGCTCGCGAAGGATACAAATGCTTTTTCAACTGCATATGCCTTGCATGCAGACGCTTACGCGTTTTGTTATACAATACATCCAAAGCTTTCAACTTCTCTTCCACCTTCTTTATGACAGTTATTTATTTTGCCATTTGATTTTCTAGATGTGTATTTTGTTCTGTACATCGCTGCAGCGTGTTTTACAGCTCATTTAACTAACCCTCTAACTTAGCTTGCACCACTCTCTACTATTTATTTATTTTGAAAAACAAAATCCTCATTGATCTTCGACCCTACACAAAGCCAAGAGCATCAGGTAAGGGACCTACATCACCCCATATAATATACACACCAGCTCGAGTTGGACATTTTTTTGCCTCTAAGTTGTGACAATTACGTGCTTCTTGAGCTAAAAACCTAACTTGAGCTGGATCAGATACTGCTCCCCTTTCTCTTAAGAGCTCTACATAAGCATCTTTTAGCCCCCACTCACTATCTACTTTGGCCTCAAAATACAGTGTCAGAGTTAACAAATTCCTCTAACACTTGGCTTTATCACTCTCATTAGCGAAACACACCGAGTCCTTAGATTTTCGTACTAGCGCAAATCTATCCTCCTCTTTTCTTACAACCTTATCCCTCTCTATTTTTATTTTAGCATATCTACACTGTAGGTCATATAATTCTTTAATTTTTTTACTAAATTAGATTTAAACTGCCTTCTCTCATATTCAGTTTTATTTAATACCTGTTGAGTACGAGCCACAGAGTCCCTCACTCTATTCAATGCTCTCTCCATTATGGTAACAGTTTTCCTCAACCGTTCTATCTCCCACACAGATTACAAATTTTTTGTTATCAATCAAACATTCAATCAAGGCACAATAAACTTATGTCTATCAAATTTTACAGTTTTAAAACAAATAACAGCAGTCTTATTAAAGTCAAAACAGAATGAAATAGTTCAAACAGGGAACCACAGAATGATATTAACTATTCTTGCCAATCTCTACCTCAGACGGTAACTCGAATCCAACATCAGCAGCCCAAGCTTGTTATCCTAGGGAAAGGGGTGCATTCACTGGAGCAACATTATCATCCACCGGTTCATCTTTAACATCTGAAGAGAAAACTATATCCTGGTACTTACCCTCAAGACCAAAAGTTATATCAACCTCGGTTAACCCAAAGTGACGATATGACTGGATCAGATTGTCTCTGCCAACCTTCACCTTCTCCACAACCTTCTCTAGTATCTTTTCGCGCTCAGACTCCGCGCACACAACTCCTCAGCACCCTTCACTACTTCTGCTATTCTCTCTTTCTCCTTCTCGAGCTGCTCACCGACCTCTTTCAACTGGGTCGTTTGAGCATCGAACTTCTGTGAAAGCTTTAAATACTCCTGGTTTCTCTTCTCAATGAACTTTGTAGACCCTTTTACCAACATAGAAAGCTGTCAACACAATTAACGGAGTCATCAATAGATATATCAACCACACTGCAGCAAACAAAGCATATTAATACATACTTGCGCGATCTGCTCTTGAAATACGACTTCAAGCTGCCTCGGATTCATCCATGCCATATCAAAACAACTTTTTTGTACTAACCTCAACTTGGCCACAGCTTTAGACTGAGTTCGATCACTACCTTCGACCTCATGTGGTTTCCATTTTTGAGAAATAATCTTTCCTATCTCTTGCAGAACTACCTCACTCACTTTCTGTTGTTCTGTAGCATCCGTAACAACCAGCTTGCCACCCTTTCCCCCTTAGGCTGCTTCTATGGAAGAACGAGAGGATTCTTACAACGTTCTTTTCACCTTGTGAAACTTCTGTTGACCGCTCGAACTCTCTGGCAGAGGCAGGGGGATACCTGTCAGATCCACTAAAGGACGGAGATCCGTGTTCACCACATTCTCAGTACCCTCTTGACCAGCCATAGCCCTTTTTTGTGAGCTCGCTGAAGCTTTGGAACTTTAGAATCCACTCTTTTATCCCTACGGATATTCAACTCCCCAAACACTTACTTTAACTCGGCCTGTTCATGGGCTACGTAGTCAAATAAGCTCGAGTCTTTAGGTTCAGGACCTGAGACAAAATCAAAGAGATGATTAGAAGCTTGCAAACAAGCAGATGTTCATTCAAGATAGAAGAAGTTACTTACTCGAATTAAAATAATTAAATTCCAGGTCGAGCACTGGTTCATCTGGAACCTGCATACAGTTACCTCTTACCTATACAAGGTGGTCGTTCCACGGTCTACTAGCAGATTCGAAATAATAAAAATTTGGCCTAAAGGAATTACTAAATAGGTAACCACTCCTACGAGCTTTCATATACTTCATTTTGTAATATTTTAGTACATCAACTACAACGAACTGCTTCGCAGTACCATTCTCTCTCTACTTCTCATTCAAAACTTCACACACCCTCATCATTTCATAGGCATTCCCATTTAATTGTGCGGGGTAGCACTGCAATACATTCATCACCCCTTTTTAAAAATAAGTCAGGGGTATCCTAAGACCATAAACAACTTGGTTCAGATAATACAAAAGCCCATCATTCGGGCATATCATACCAGACCCATTATAGTATGAAATATCTATATCCCCCCCCCCCCCCAACTCCTTTCTCTGCTTTTAACAGGTCTAAATTAAGCACTTGATAATGTACATTTTCCCCTTGTTATGAAACAAAGGTCCTAAACCATAGGCCTTGCTCCATTACGTAATCTCCCCACTTCCTTGTTAACTTCTTTTTAAATTTTTGAAATTTTCCCCCTATGTCTACTCCTTCCGAATACATATAAAATGCATCATCCTCCGCCCCTGTTTCCATATCTACGACTTTTATGGGAACCTCAGCTACTATACCCACGGTGACCTCCTTACCATCTACAGTCCCCTCCATGCATCCACAATCGTTCTCTCAACCTGACGATGACGTTTCCTCCGAACTGGACGAAACAAAAAATTTACTACTAGGTCTGAAGTTTTTTAGAACGCATACTCGACTTACAGGTAAATACAATATTTTATTATTTAATCTATTTCTATGATTCATTCCTTAAATAATTATATGATATTCCACAAAAACATAAAATAAAATCCCACAAATTTACTTTCTCCTTTACTACCTAGTACAAAAAAAATAATTTTCTTTTTTCAAACTTTCCAAAAACAACTTAAACTAAATTCCGACTTTCCCCCTTCTCCCACAAAACAGTTACAATGAACTAAACTTTTACAATACTAACAAATACATACGCACAATCTTTTTCAGTCCCGTAAATTCTAATATTACCCATCTCCAATCAATAGCATACAAAGGTGATTCACAAACAACGAATATACAAAATACTATTCCCTTTAAAACACAACATAGACTCATTTTTTTTACTCACCTGTACTGGAAAATCCGCAATCTTCTACTATACCCGTAACTTTCAAAGAGGTTGCGTGATTACGCTGCTTTTCTAACCAAATCCTTTTATCAGATGAAGCTTTTATTAATGAGGGACTGCGCTCAGAACTCAAATGTTTTCTCTTTCTAGAAATATTGGTTACAACACTTTTTTCTCTCTCTATAACTGTAGTTAATTTATGAGGGAGAGAGAGACAATTTTTTATACTCTCCCTTGGTTTATGACGGCTCCCTCAAACACGTGTCGGTCACCCCTACTACCTTTGTAAGCACGTTCTTTTGCCTCACAGTATCATCATTACTTCTAGGATAACATGTTATGTTATTATGTCTACCCCTCACATCAGCCATTAAACAATTTAATTTCTCCTTCCCAATAAAATCTACACGATCACTCACCTTGCTTACACTCAAACAAACTCGTACTATACCGTCCTTCATTCCTATAAATAGCAACAGTTCAAAATTCAAAATCATCCAAATATCTATTAAAACCAGACAACTGTCATCCATCATAACTACCCCATAAGCGGCATAACAAACGCAGTAGTCCTACTTTTTAGGTCGCAGTTTCAATATAACTTTATCCTAAATTCAACAGATAACAAACACAAAACACTGCAAATAGATTACTTATTCATTTCGAGCTATAAAAGTTCGAGCTTATATTCAAGTATAGTTACATTTAAAGCAGCTCGGGTGATTGAATTTACCACATGGAATTATCTCCCCCCCCCCCTGCTGCCCTCTCGTCCTCTTCAGCCAGTTTATCTAATGTGATCTCTCGAACAACATCCTCTCATAGGGTAGCGTCCCGAAGTAAAGCACGGAGTACATCACACCAAAAATAATGATTCAACTCTAGATGCCTACCTTCGTCATCTAAACCGTCCAACTGCAATGGCCACTCTGGTAATACAGCATTATACGACAGCAAGCAAAAGTACCACTCACGAAGTTCAGCCACCTTGATGGCTAGCCTACCTTCCACCGTATGTCAAGCATGCTGAGAACGTGTCCTCACCATGATAGCTTCTAATCAACCAAAACAAAGTTTTCCCTATAGAAAAATATGATGAACGACACCCCAAGATCACGCTCTTATATAGCCCACATGAATCTATTTATGCAATATCACCTACAAACCAGATTTTGGGGGAAGATATATTCTACAGCAACAAATTTTTAAAAACAAGGATATCAATAGATTTTTAGGTATATTTTTGGACAACTTATTCTTGCAATCCTAAGAAGTATATTCTACGTAGTACATGAATATTATTCCTCGCATGCTTCGAACCAATAACGTATCCGGAAAGATAGAACTCGCACAGAGTAAGACAGTTCAAGTCCATCCCAAGACAGCTCCAACCTACATACTGCAAAACACAGATATCCTTTGCACAACTTCATCAAGGCATTTTCTAAATAATTTGAGATACTTCTCCAAAGGACGATGTAAATCACAGAATATTGGAGCACGGAGATAACATTCTCTATCGACAACAAAGGATGCTTATCGCCTTCCAGAAGAATCATTTACAACTCCTACCAAGTCCAAAGGCACAGTTAATTGGAACTCTAACAACCTGGTCAACGAAAGAATGAATATTGGAAATGACAACTATGTTGAATACCATTGCATAATTCCAAGATGGCAGTTCGAAAGCCCTACAAATAGTTCATATAACACAGTTCGACGATAGCATTCTCATACTTACCTAGTACATTTCAAACACAATTATTCCAATCCCTACCAACACCTATAGCCAAAATATCCAAAGACCAAAAAGAAACAGTTTATTCCATCAATAACAGGTACAAAAACTCAACCTGAATTACAAAACACAAAATCTACAAAATTCAATCACTAGCAGGAAAATGCAAGATTGTATTATAATCAAATTTTAAGAGAACTTTCTACCTATATACAGGTTTAGAGAACTTTCTCACGCATCTACCTATATACAGGTTTAGGTATTCCAATAAAATTTTGTCATAATTTCTTTCTTTCTTATATAGATAATACCGTAAAATATATGTTTTTCCCTACGTACCCCACCCTAAAGTGAGGAAACAACATTTCACAAGTTTCCTAATATAGCAAACTTTTCAAAATTCAAATATACACAAAAATGGTAATCTTCACACAGATAAACATACGATTATTATAAAAACAAATCAGTGAATTCAAGAGTAGCCCACTAACCTTCAACGTCAAAAAAAGAATCAGGGATATCACCAGCCTTCTCCTTCACAACAGAACTAAGGAACAAGAGTTTCTTCTCAATCTATACAATGGCACCCTCCTTTTCCCTCTGGCAGCGGTGCCTACTCTCGTTTCCTCTATCTAAAATCTCTGCAATCAGATTTTTCCTCTCTCTCTCTAGATTTTTGCCTCTCTATATTTTGTAAATGTTTGGAAGAAGAAGAAGAAGAGAGATTATTTATACTTTCTCTCTCTAACCACTAGCAGTTGTTGGGACTCACACATCCGCCCTAGGTTTTGGAACCGAGGCATCCCTTCCACTATTCCTGTTAGACTATTCGTACCTTTTGGAAGAAAATACATTTCCATCATTACCCCAAGTCCTATATTTAAATATATTTTTCTCTCTCCAACCCACATCCCTCTTATACCTTCCCACACTCATGATGATATACTCCAATTACACGCAATCGACCTATATCTCTAACAGCATACTCATAATCATGATTCCTATTCTCCTACTCATCTAACTTATACAAAATTCCAACGTCATTTTCAATGATAAATTTCAAATTTCAAATATATTTTCAATAAAATCCACAGAAAAACAAGGAGCAAATTCATAACATAAATATTATTACTCTATTTCACTTACATTTATTAGACCTAACAGAAGTTCGCTCTCTCAAGCATAGTCACACATGAAACAACCAAGGTGCCCTGGAGTACCACATATGATAAGTACATCCCCAGCAATCCCCTCATCATCTACAACTATTTCTTCCAGTGCAATTTCCTTCACCGTAGTTTTGCGAGCTTCAGGCTCAACGATCAATTCACGAAATAACTTACACCATAAGTAATGACCAACCTCATTCTCTTTCGCCCTCGAAGTCAAACCATTTAACTATATTACAGATTCAGGAAAATTGGCATCATAATCTAGCCGCTCAAATATTCTCTCACGAACTTGTTGGAAAAAAACCTTGTGGTTTTATCCTTAGTTTGAATGGTTGATATCTAAGTGGTTTATTTTGTACCACATTGAGTATGTAGGTTACACAACTCTAGATTATAAGTAAGAGTTTACTTATGAGTTATAATGTGCGTGATTTGAGTTGTCTCCAACAGACACATCATGAAGAGTCGTGTCTTAAGGTGTGACCCTTGGTGAAGATTCGTAACTTGAGGTGTGATCTTGGGTGAAGAGGCACTAACTTAAGGTGTGACCCTTGGTGAAGAGACACTAACTTGAGGTGTGACCTCTTGGTGAAGAGACACTAACTTCAGGTGTGACCTCTTGGTGAAGAGGCACTAACATGAGGTGTAACCCTTGGTGAAGAGTCACATATACTCTATATAAACCCAACTTCATTTTTCATTTTTCACAATCATTTTTTTAGAGTTTTCTTGAGTCATTTTTAAGAGAGAAAATAGACGAAATCAAGGTTCGTTTGGCAGATAGATAAAAATGTTTTCTTCTCTCTGCGACTGATCCTTGTATACTGGGAGACAGGGGCTGATTATATCCTACAAAACACTGTGGCAGGGGTGAATCTGTCTTAAGGAGATAGTGTGCATGCACTAGACTTGATCATATCCCGTAAGTGTTTTGATCTTTTTCTAATCTTCTTAACTTGTTTTTAATATTTCCAATTTTTGAATACAGGCTAACAACAGAACTTCAGCAACCCTTATCGCTAAACGCCCCTTAGACGCATGCCGAGCTCTCTGAGAACAAGTCCTCGCCATATTTCCTCATTTAAATTTACCATTTCCAACCTTATTTATAACTACAGATTACGATCATATACAATCCCACCCATTCATCATATAGAACGATACGTATCAAATCCCCTTTATCCATAAATTTCACACCCTCAAATCATGTTAAAAATTTATTTGATTACATCTTCTCATAGCAAACTCCATGTATATAGAATATTTGACCTTATGGTTTTCGAACTAATTTCAAAATCTATTAAAAATGTTTTAGCTTTATCGTACACTCGTTCCCACAGATCAAATTCTTCGTTTCACAACATTATCTTATCACACATACTGGAAGATCGTATAATGCAGATCAATCCATAAAATACTTTTAGTTCGATACAACTAACTGTTTTGTCCATTCAACATAGTTATTTCACATTACCCATCACACACAGGCTGATATATCATTATTTCAATTTACCAATGCTAATTTCCATAGTCGATATATTAAACAGGATTACTACAAACTTTTTCATTAGCTCAAAAATTTACCTTACATAATATTTTATAGAAAGCAACACATTTCAAAAGACTTCTTACAGATCGATCTATAGGTTACAATAAATATCAGTTGTCAACAATACTTCCGAATCGAACACCAAAAGCTTCTCCTACATGAAATACTTCTGCAAGAAAATGAAGATGGTTGTAACAGATAAAAACATACTTCTAATCCGAAAAATATAAGCATATTTCTAATCTGAAACCACCACCACCGTCTCTTCCTCCGTAACCTCCACCACCTCAAAAAGGCAGAGAAAGAAGAAGATATCACCTTGTACAAAGCCCAATCATTTGCAGGATAGTGGCAGTACTTCTTGGGACGTACACCAGCTTCCTCATCCGCCATATTAATGACATCATCTGCAAGAAGAAGAAGACATACCCGACGCTGCTCACCTAATACAATCAAGTGATGGAACTGCCACATCTGATAATAGTCATTCTCAGCCTCCCCTACTTCCTCCTCCGTCATCCCAAGATACGTAGGAGGAACAAGTATGGGAGTGGGAAAATCCAACAGTTTGGTCCCAAAATAACAAAACTGGAGCTTCTGTACTACAACAAGAACCCTAGCTTCATATACTTGGTGCCTGGTAGTCACCATTCTCAATACAGGAGGAAATTACAGGGTATTTCAAGCGACAGAGTACTTTCAAAGGGATAACCGGTGATACAATATCAACAATATTTATAGAAGAACAACATTCAATATAAGGAAGGATTTCCAAAGCAATCATCATTCAAAATAGTAATTACTGGGGAACCCAACAACCAAATACATCATTCATCTCAAAGGCAATCAATACCAAACCTAGTCTCCAATATATAAGTTACAGCACCCAAACAATTCCCCTTATGTATCAAACCTTTGCAAATTCTAACACACAAGAACTCGATGGCCGTTTCTGAACTAAAGCTACATGTGCCTTCAGTTGTGAGGGGGCGATTGTAGGGACCTATCCCTCGAGTTGTGCCAAATTTAAACTACCTCAATACCAGAGACACGCATTATACACGTCATATACACAATCAGAAATGGCACCTAGACCACGAACTGATGAAGAACGTTGATCAAGCACTACAGATAAAATATAACAAGTCAAAGACACCTATCTCCCACGAACTAGCAGTTACACATACAACTACCACCTGCCCTCATTTTTAGAAGAATGTGCCTCTACACGATAATGAACTGAGAGTGAGGTCTATAAAAAGGATGAGTTCCAGAGGAGAAAGGACGAAGAATTTTACACTTAAAGACCAAGTTTTCTAGCTCAAGAAATCATAAACTTGTAATCAATCATTAGCCTCAAGCAATAAAAGTTACAGTTATTAAATCTACATGTCGAGGTCGTGGTTTTTACCTATTCAAAGGTTTCCACGCTAATCACATGTATCATTTCTATATTGGGTTATACTCATTATTATTATAGGTACATTTGGTGTAAGAGCTAATTTCGAGCTATTATAAAATTTGGCCATTACATTTGGCACCGTCTGTAGGAAAGTAGACATTTCTACGAAATTTTGAGGCATACAGTTACTCACAGTTAGATTTCACTCATGGTGACTTCTAAGCGACCAGCCACAGAAGCATAGCATGAAATCTCCATTGAATCAAATTAGTTGGCAGAACTAAGGGCGAACGTCAATGTCAAAATAGCAAAATGGAGCGAGCTCAAACGTCAATTAACACATGACCATGAACTTCGCGACAAAGAACTCAAAGATGAACGTAGAGTACGACCAATAGAGCTCAAGCGACAAGATGAACAGATGACCACATTACAAACTTCCTTAAAAGTTCAGACTCTTAGGGAATAGGATGCCGTACCAACAACTTTCAGAGAGATTTACCACGAAATAGGTTGGGACCTCAAGGAGCAACTAGCAGAGGAGCTTCCAGGAGACAATACGATGATCCACATGTTCTAAAGGCCTCAATTCACCTGGGACAGGAAGAACAATTAGAAATTAGCAGAGGACGCAGGCCTTCTAAGCGTCAAGAAGAGGTGACACAACCTCAACCTAGGGTTCCAGTTCGAGAACATTTGAGTGAGGGAAGTGGTACTCATAACCCTCAACCTACACATCATGTCGTTCCAGCACCACGTTAGTACGTTACAGAGGAACACATGGATCAACACATCAAGGAGTTAATCGAAGCTCAACCTCTCGGCAATAAGGATAATTTAACCAATTTACAGGGTAATCCAATCGCCAAAGAGCTGTTTGATATGGAAGTTTTGACAGGTTTCTATACTCCAAAGATACGTAAATACAAAGGCACCGATCCAAAAGAGCACGTCCAGCAATTTAGAGACTCGTTAGGATTATATTCAAACTTAAACCACATTCTCTGTCATTTATTCACTACAAGTCTACAGGGAGAATCACTCCGATGGTTTCATTCTCAGCCAGAAAACTCAATCCTTACTTTTGACCAACTACAAAAGATCTTCGTCAAGACGTACACTCATAACAAAGACAAATAAGAGAATTTATACACTCTTATTAGTCTCAAACAATCACAGGGGGAGAAGCTAAAAGTCTTTGTAAAGAAATTTCTTGAACTTGCTCGAAAGGTTGATAATCTTGACCAAAAGATAGCCGTCTCAGCGTTTACCAATGCATTTTAGATTGATTACAAAGCAAAAGAACATATGTTCCTTAACAATCCCACGACCTTGAAAGAGATGATTTCCAAGGTCAATGGGTATATCGACCTGGAAAGGGTGATGTCCGAAATGCCTAAATCTACTAAATTCGTCCTAACCATAAAGGGTCAAAACATAGAAAGAGAGAGTGAGAAAAAGGATGGACAGGGTGACAAAAGCGAGTCAAAATATAAATAGGCAAATCACTCAACAGAAATTTACTACCCAAGCCAGTCCTTCCAAAGATGAACATCAAGATTTTAACAATCTTCTATACACTAGAGAAAGACAAGCTTTACTACGTCGCTCAACCACTGGAGCTAATTGAAGGTAAACCGTACTGTATGCACCATAAGGTAACACATCATGAAACTGACAACTATTATGTTTTACAGAGATTGCTGGAATATATTTTCAAAGATGAAAAAATGCGTGAGTATATTATCGATCTGGAATCATATAAGAATGAGAGCTACAAGAAACATGTCGAGGTTGTCCAAGTCGAAAATCAATCAGAGGAAAAATACTTGTTCCACTTCTACCACAGTAACATTATCGAGATCCACCATATCAACAATTCGACAAGATTCAAGAATAGAAGATTGACAGAGTACTGCGACCTTACAGTGCAAGATAAAGAAGTCAAGCTTCTTCCTGAGTCAAGAAATCGAAGATCTAGAATCTCATTTGAAGATTGCGACATAGATCATGTCAAATTCCCGCATCATGACGCACTAGTTATCATTCTTAAGATGAAGAATTTTGTCATGCATACCATGATGATAGATACATGAAGTGGAATCGAAATCTTTTTTCAAAGTACAATCGTACAAATGGGACTAACAGACAAAGTTGTGCCAAGCGATATCGATAACAGTGGCATTAATGGATCCAAAATGGAACGAGTAGGAAAGATCATCTTGCCAATCATTGTTGGGACAACTACTCTTGACGTTACATTCTACATCATCAACGTAAAATCTTGCTATCTAGGAATAATGGGCCAGTGCTGGATACACAACATGGAAGCGATCGCTTTTATGTACCATCATGCACTACGTTTCATACATAATGGTAGCATCAATGAAATCAAAAGAAACCAAAAGCTTTCTCGAACTTGCAAGAATACAATATCTACTATACAGGATACTTCAGAAAGATTTACTGCATAACAATTATAGAAAGCTGATCACACTAATGACCAGCCTTCCACAGTCGAACATACAGAGTACATTGAGATCAATGGGCATAGCAAAGGTACCTATATTAGTACCAAGCTTGTTCAATAGGAAATAGAAGCTCTAATGCAATTCTTGCAACTCGGCAAAAACGTATTCGCATGAACTTTTCAAGAAATGCCATGAGTCGACCCAGCAAAGGCATGTCACAAGTTGAGCATCATAGATAAAGCTACTACAGTCAAACAAAAGTAAAGAAGACTTTCACCTTGTCTCAGAGATGAAGTCAACAGGGAAATTTATAAACTGGTCGAGATCAGGTTCATTTGAGAAGCTGAATATCCAGATTAGATCTATAATATTGTAGCAGTTCCAAAGAAAAATGGAAAAGTTCGAGTTTGCGTTGATTTTACATATCTAAACAAACACATGCTAAAGGACAGCTTTCCTCTTCCCATAATTCATCAAATCCTGGATTCTACAGCAAGTCACAAGCTATTATCTATGACGGACGTTACTTCAAGATACGATCAGATACCTCTCTTAAAGAAAGATAAAGAGAATACCACTTTCATCATTGAAAGAGGTCTATATTGCTACATAGTCATGCCTTTCGGACTGAAGACCACTGGAGTGACTTATCAAAGGTTAGTAGCAAGTATGTTCAAGGACCACTTGGGGAAAACCGTAGAAGTATATATTGATGATATGCTCTGCAAAAGCTTGAAGAAGAAGGATCATATTGAACATCTTGATACAGTCTTCAACATATTACGATCATACATAATGAAACTCAATCCAGATAAATGTCAGTTCGGGGAATATTCTGGAAAATTCCTCGGACATCTCATCAGCAAGAAGGGAATTGAAGCGGATCCATATCAGATCTGAGCTTTAATCAACTTACCCTATCCTCAAACAACGAAAGATGTACAAAAGCTCGTTGGCAAGATTGTAGCTATCAACAGATTTGTCTGAAAATCTTTAAATCGATGACGTTGGCTATTCATATTACTACGTGGATCCACCAAGAGAGGCAAAGATCGACAGAATAAAGAGATCGATTAGACAGAAGAATGCGAAGCAACTTTTCAAGAAATCAAAACCTATCTGGGAAGTCTCCTATAATGAGCACCCTGATAGGAAATGAGGAATTGATCATCTACCTCGCAGTAACAGATAACTCCCTCAACTCGGTTCTCATTCGACTCGAAGGAAAGATTAAGAAACCAGTATATTTTATCAACAAGACCCTCACTCCAGCAAAAATAAAATATTCCAAGAATGAAATGCTCCTCTTGACCCTCGTTTATACATCACAAAAGCTCAAACACTATTTTCAAGCTCAAGTCATGACAAACTACCCACTTCGAAAAGTTTTATCTAAGAAGAAGTCCAGAGGAGTGCAATAGCGGCTAGTTAGTTTGGGTGAACACGATATCAAATTCAAACAGAGAACTTCAGAAAAAAGGTCAAGCAGTATCTGAGTTTCTAACCAGCTTCCCAGTTGAAGATCCAAATTGGGAAGAGCACGATCCAAATCTCACAAAAGAAAAAGAGGACGATCAACCACCTTCCAAACCTTTCGACGAGCGAGCTGCTTGGATTACACATACAGGTTGGAAATTCCTCACCCATGGATCAACTGGACCCGCAGGGTAAGGGATAGGAATTATGCTGATAACACCATCAAATGACAGGATCGAGAAGTCAATACGCTTAAATTTTGAAGCCTCGAATAATATCACAGAGTACGAAGCTTTGATCCATGGGCTTGATTTAGCATTAGAAATTGGAGTTCCCGAGCTATCGGTCTATATAGATTCTTTGTTGATAGTCCACCACCACTTCGAGCAATACAAAAAGAATGGCAAGATGGTTGATTATGCCGCCCTCGTTTATACAAATATCAACGATTAAAACAAAGGTAATACTAGTTTTCAATCAATGATCTCTATAATCTCTAAGACACAAGATAAAGCATAGGTAAAACTAGTTTTCATTTGTTTAAACATCTATAATACATAATTAACAGTTCCCTTATACAGATTTTTCTTGCAGAAGGTCAGATGAACCTTCCCCTACCGTCGGAGGTTGCGAAGCTATAAAGTCTAGTGCTCGAGCCACTACAATCTCTCTTCCTCGCTCTACCTGTTCTGTACTAATAGAGGCTATACCCATCTCCATGGAGTTCAGGCAATTACCTCGATCTATTTCAGTTTTGCAGATACAACGTTTGAATATCAAACATCTCGCACAACTTTTTGCCCAATGAGGTTTTGTTAGGCAGAGGTTTTGATGAGGCAAGTCGTCCTGATATATAACACCCCAAGGGGGAGTGTTAAGAGTTGGGTCCAGCCCAAGGTGGGAACCCAACTGGGTTGGGGTGTCCTACTAGACTCCTAACAAGCCCATAGACCATTAGGGTTTATGGGGAGAGTTTAAGTTAGTATAGATAACCTAAAAGGGTTATACTTTATAATACAGAACCTCTGAGGATAAGAGATATTATTCATCAATCAATATATCCTTACTCTTCTCTCGTATCAACTTGCTTTTGATTAACTGATAGAGTATTATCCAACATTTATTCATTTTTCATTCTAGCAAACTAAGTGTTGTGTTCTCATATAATGTTAATGTTTACATTACTCCTTAATAAATATCCACATTGATAGATGGTCACCTCCATGTAAATTTTAGACGGACGAGATGATGTTTAGGGCACATCTAGTTGATTGTTAGAATGTAGATGGGTAGGCAAAATGTGTTTTTGCAAAATGTGGCTTTGAGGCAATGTGAAAAGATATATACATGCAAAGTAACTTAAGCAATCGATTTGAGTTAACAATGCTTACAATGTTTCTATGAAATAGTAAATCGAACTTTTTTATGACTTGAGCTTTGAGTACAATCAAAATTCGTACTATTGACAACATTGACAAGTAAATTTTCTTGCACATATTATGGGAAAATTTTAGCGGGATGTCTACTCACTAATATTTACTCAATGCAATGCCTAACTCAACCTCGCTACTCACTTATATGGCCGGTCCTTACTAAATTTTACAAACTCCATACCATAAAAGCCTGAATAACAATACCTTCAATTAGCATATGTTGGATGGGGGAAAGCGTTTGTTTTGATTGAGATATGTAGAAAACTTGAGCAATTTCAATGGGAATGGGTGCTAAATCGGTTTGACATCATCACAATAGTAATACCTGTTTTTATTTTTTGAAAATGTTACAAATAATAACAATAATCTTTCAGTAGAAAACTTGAGCAATTTCAATGGGAATGGGTGCTAAATCGGTTGACATTATCACAATAGTAATAGCTGTTTTTATTTTTGAAAATGTTACAAATAATAACAATAATCTTTCAGTAATACTAAATGGGATACAAATGAAATATATTCCGTCAGAGTAAAAGCCTTGGGCATAACTTAACTCGGATGAATCAAATATTTGTACGGCTTCAGCTCTAAACCTGCAAAAAACTGGCGTACTTAGCTCCGAGAAAGAGCCTTTGTATGCAGAGAAGAGCGTTCTTGGTGACCTCCGCATTTTCGTGATTCATCAGCCTCATTACTCGCTCTTTTGCCTTGAGATCATTAACTATGAACCGGCCTGCAGTATTGTATTGGATGAATTGCGATAGATCATAACAAGCAACAGCTAGTGCCCTAGGATCTCCAGATGTGTCGAGGATTGTGATAAGGACCCGTAAAATCTGCAATGCAATACCACCAAGAATTATATAGTGATAGAAAAGACAAGTTACATGATATAGTTGAATTGTTATATGAACCAATACTAAAGGCGCATAAATATCGTATCTGATAAAGTTAGTGTCTCAGAGTATCTAAAGAAACAATAAGGTTAATTCAAGAATCCACAGCATAATTTTATATTTAGTTTTTTAATCGTGAGCGGGAGACTAACCCCTTAGCGTAAAAATCTCATCATATAGTATTCCTGATGTAATTAACCAATCAAACATAAACATAGCAGAAATCATTTACTCTAAACTCTCTCTCTTATTCAATAACTTCAAATAACCCTAATAACATATATAACCCAATAACTGAATAACCCAAATAACAACTGACAACTACTAACTCTAGGGAGGGTTTTTATAGAGAGAAGCCCTAATCCCACTAACATTAGGGTTCCTAAAATTAGGATACCATCGCGAGCGATTACTCACAAACCCATTACATCAATAACTGAAATAAATAAAATAAATTAAAACGTTGAGAGTTGCATCGACTAAGAGACCTAGAGAGAGACGCACTCTCTCTAAGTATACGTACGCACATTGAGAACCCGTGATACATCAGTTCCGATTACTTCTAGGGGTTGTTGACATATAGAAGCAGTGACTTATCAGATTTCTCTAAACCATCTAAACTTCTAGAGCATTCATCCACAATACAGCAGAGCAGTTATCAGTCCTAATTTTGTAAGCCGTTTCTGTTTGGTATGTGGCTACATTCCGTATTTCAAGAATTGGTAACTAATCATCTCTAAAGGTGTTGGGGATGTTTGTCATCTAGTTCCAATTATATTACTGTTTGTATAAAAATGATCAAGATATTTGAATTGCTAATGCAAATAGTTCATATTTTCATATATCATAACTGTAACTACTCATGTCTAGCCACATGGGACAGGAAAACCTATTTATGTCACTTCAAATAAGTAGATTTTGAGTTATCCACGTGATATTAGGAAATAATCATCCGTATATGTCGATACTTATATCGATCTATTTATATACACAATAATAGGCTGTAACTGAAAAAAAGGCGCAACAAAAAATACCTGATAATCATTTTCTTCGAAGTTTGTAATGTTTTCACGCCAGAAAATTGGATCTTTGTGCATTGGAGACCAATCAAGATGGCCAAGAAGGACTTCCTGCTTGTACTTGTCAAAAGAACTAAGTTTCTTAATATTAGCTTTAAGACCATCTTCTAATTGATTCAGAGCTTCCAACAAGTCCTGTAGACATATCCAACAGCATGAAGAAAACACTTATCAGAAAATACCATAACGTAGGGAGAACATTTGAGAACAAGCAGCCTTTAAGTTCAAAAGCACATGTGAGGTTAGGCCATGCATTTGCAGAACAGCAATGATGCAACAACGTGATTCATCGGCATATATTAGTTATTGCATTATTGTTGCAAAAATAGCCACTAAGACCATGGCTACATCTCCTAGAATTTAAGGTCAAACAAAATCTTTGAAATAAGTAAGACCTCGAATTTATTTATTACTGAATTATGTTCACTTCCTAATTATATGAAAAGGAGTCTCAAACAACATGGGAAATGTCGATAGAAAACGTCTTTTAAATTGCATTTTTCTTTCTGCGAAACCCACATTTGAAGTGTTGTTTTCCTGGAAAAAAAAAACTAAATTTGAAATGCCATGGGGAAAGCTTTATTCAATGTTTGCTCTAGATGTGGAAAAAAATCAAAAAATGGCATGCATTTCAAATTTCAAATGCAAGTATTGCTTTTATTTACACATTAAAAATTCCAAAGTTATTTTGAATAATAGAGGGGGCTTCAAGAAAATTGCTTTATAAAGTAAATAAGGTAATAAAATACACGCTCAAACTGACGGCCCTTGTTGACTTTAATAACATTTATCACTACTTAGTACCCAAAGTGAAAAGTTAACCATACGACCCGAGAGATGGTTTACATAGATAATCTGAGTATGATTTAAACTCCTTGATTATTATATTAATCTTAGGTACTTGCATATCTACTGCCTTGGAATTAAAGTTGAGTAAAAATTACAAAGAAGAAACTTAACAAAAATAAATAAAAAATGAAGAAGCATTGTACCTCCCTCGTGTCTAACTATCTACAAATACTAGAATTATTATGTGTGTGGAGTGATGATTTCCCTTTTAAGCTGAACTTCCGTTCATCTGGAAAAGCATTCTTTGCAGTTGTTGAACATGTATTTATCTTCTAAAAGTAAAGACAATAGATTTGATATTAAGTCCGGGACCAACGATTTTGCAAATAGGAGCATATACGAATTTTTATATCATGATGTTATCTTTAAGATCATTTATCAAATTAATAAACAAGTACAAATAAGAAGCTTAGCATCTTGATTGTTTGTTCTCACCTCGTCACTCCAAGCCTGCGCTTTCAAATTCTGAACAATTTGTGCCAAACCGAGAGGTACCATCTGCACGCCAAATGTCCCTTTGGAAAGCAAGTTCCGAAGGGTTAATACAACAACCCTCACAACCTGAAAGAATTTTGACTGAAGTTTGAAAATAAATAAATAGAACAGCTGAACAAGTATATAAATATGGGCATGGATGATGATGGAGTGTCAATGGCTAGGGGGCGGAACAAGAACTGACAGCAATCTAAATCTAAAGAAGAATTAAATACATGCTTTGAACCAAACAGAGACTAAGACCAAGATGACGTTAAGGTAACCTCACGTTCCACCCATTACCTTCTCCTTTGTTGAACCTTTAATGACTTCTACTAGCTGGGGCAGGGCCCTAGAAGTTGCAAGGCACTCCACTGCAGGTTCATAGTAGGACAGGAGCCAAACACAGAGGCATGTTTCATAAAGGAGCTAAAAGAAGAAAAAAAATCAGGTGTCATTTACAGGACTCGCAAGAAAGTATCAAGGGTTAAAAGCAAGATTTAATATGGCAGAAAAATTAAAAAGTACCAGAAAAAATTGGAATCATAAACTGAAACTTATCCATCAGATATTGCCAATTTACAGCCGTTGTTTCCGATTTCTCACGATATTTCAGAAAAATCTGTCAGTTGATTGATATTTCCCAAATAACCGCCACATTGTATATATTTAACTTTTTAAAGATTAACCTTATCCATCAGATATATCTGCCCATACTTTGTGTGGAGGTCAAAAAATCACAATATATCCTTTCAATTAATCGGATACCGGACCGACATTTAGAACCATGGTTAGAGGCAAAGTCATAACCTCAACCCATAATCCCACAGCCTTCCCAATCTAGAATTTATCCCTATCATCGTTGCTTTATCACTTTATCCCTTTTGGCAAGTGTTTTGGGATCAAACTGTGGATATTATCCCGAAATCAGTAAGGACTTCCATGAATTGTAGCATGAAAGATACATTTGGATGCACATTTTGGTTTACAAAAAATGAGAACTTGCTGTAATCAAATATAACTATTTCCCCAGTTGATAATATAAGAAAAATACGCTAACATTTTATATCCCCCTTCAGCAGGATATCGAGGTGTGGTACATTCTATAATTGGCCAAACCTAGTCCTGCATCCACTCATGCCCAAAACATTCTATGAGCTAATGTTATACTTTATCCACAGAGAAGAAAACTACTCATTGTTACTCATCAAAGTGGAATATACGTCAAACTCAAAAAGGAGAAAACTATGATCACCTGGATGGATTGCTGAGTTGATACCGGAGAAATCGAAGGAATAAGTAGCTTCACGCCATCTCCTTTAACAAATGAAGATCTGACCAAGGGCTCCCTTAGCAAATTCGCTAAGCAACTGATAGCAGTTGGGATGCCACGAGTAGCATGAGAAGGCTTCTTTAGCTGCATGTACATGGAATGAAAGTGGTCTAGTTAGTGCTGCAGTTATTACAAAGAATGGAGACTATAAATTCATATATATTTCTGGTAACACATTTACATAAGGAGACGCATGAAAGCCCGTAACCAGTAGCTCAGATAACATTATACCTGATATATACCGAAAAGAATCATGGGGAGCAAACCACTGATTTATATTTTGCCCAACCTGGCTCCCTGTTCTATTTATTTTATGGTAGGGTAAATTACCACAAAAATACTTATCAACAATATTAAACTCGGAGAGAAAACTAACTGATTTTCAGATGGCTACTACCTATAATACTAATTCAAAACTTGGTGGTCTGGGATTAAAGATCTATATAATTGTAGAAATAGATTAGAGAGAGAAAAATATTATTATTGAATTGATTATTTAAGTTACATCATACCCTCTATATATAGGAGAGAGATAGTAAACTACTTCTATGAATAACCAATGTGGGACTAAAATAACATAAAATAGCCTTGCTAATACTCCCCTTCAAGCTGGAGCATGAATATCGCACATGCCCAGCTTGGACAAAACATCTAATAATAATCTGCTACTAACGGCGTTCGTGAGAAAATCTGCAAGCTGCTGCGAAGTAAAAACATAGAGAGTTTGAATCTGTCCAGATTTAAGCTTCTTATGCAGAAAGTACCGATCAACCTCAATATGCCTGGTACGATCATGTTGCACTGAATTAGCCAAAATGCTAATAGCAGATTTGTTATCACAATAGAGCGTTATAGGAAGAGAGACCGATATCCGAAGCTCTTGTAGAAGACGTTTAAGCCATATTAACTCACAAACACCTTGAGCCATGGCCCTATACTAGGCTTCTGCACTGGACCTGGAAACAACATTTTGTTTCTTACTCCGCCATGTAACCAAATTACCACCAATAGTGGTACAATACCCATAAGTGGAGCGACGATCGGATAATGAACCTGCATAGTCAGCATCAGTCCAAGCCTCGACTCGAGAATGGCCATGATCTCGAAATAAAATGCCACGACCAGGACAAACCTTGAGATAACGAAGAACGCGAATAGCTGCCTGAAGATGGGGATGACGCGGCTTGTGCATAAACTGACTAAGAACTCCAACCGCATATGCAATATCAGGACGGGTAAGAGAAAGATAGAGGAGCTTCCCAAGAAACCGTTGGTACTGCCCAATGTCCCCCAATAACTCCCCTTCAAAGTCTGCCAGGCGATGATTCAGTTCTAGAGGTGTATCAGCAGGACGACACGCAAGCTGTCCTGAAGCAAAGAGAAGATCAAGAATGTACTTTCTCTGAGAGATGAAAATACCGAAACTAGAACGTGCAACTTCAATCCCAAGGAAATAACGCAAGGGACCGAGATCCTTCACCTGAAAGCGAGTACAGAGGTAAGATTTCAGGTCACTAATACCCTGAATATCATCTCCTGCAATAATAATATCGTCAACATAGACAAGCAATGCAACAATCTTCCTACCAGAATGTCGAAGAAACAAAGTATGGTCAGCACTACTCGGAACATAACCAAAGTCAATCATAGCAGTACCAAATGTATCAGCCCAAGTACGAGGAGACTGCTTAAGCCCATATATGAACTTTTTTAGCTTACATACTAAACCAAAAGCAGAAGCAGGATGAAAACCTATAGTTGGAGACATATAGACCTCTTCCTACAATATTCCATTCAGAAAGGCATTCTTCACATCCATCTGAAAAAGGGGCCAAGATTTCAACGCAGCAATAGAAAAGACGACTCAAATAGTATATTTATCTTGGCCACAGGAGCAAACGTCTCCTGATAATCAACACCATGAATCTATGGATACCCCTTGGCAACTAACCGAGCCTTGTACCTGCTTACCGTTCCATATGGATTTTCTTTAACCGTAAGCACCCATTTGCATCCGACTAATGTACGTACAGGCGGGAGGGTAACCAATGACCAGGTATTATTGATCTCCAATGCATGTAATTCTTCCAACATCGCATCCTTCCAATGAGGTTTGGCTAACGCATCTGCCACTGTACGTGGTATATCAACCAAAGAGATAGAAGCTAGAAAAGCTTTATAAGTAGGAGATAAACGATGATCTGAAGTATAATTAACGGTAGAATAAACCGCTGCATCTGAATATCTATCAGGCTTCCCTGCATTACGCTTCTCTTTCCGAATAGCAATCGATTTGTCATCATCACTATGAGAAACAGGTGAATCATCATCAGTAGTAACTGGTATATAAGCGGTAGGAGAAGGCTCAATACCTGATAAAGGTGAATCGATGACAGGTGGCAGACCTGAAGCTACAGAGGATGCTTGGCAGTCTGGTGTAGGAGGCTGACGTCCTGGATGTCGTCGAGTATAAACCTGTAAAGGACGTGAAACTGAAGGTGAAACTAAAGGTGGGATTGCAGACTCACACGGAACACTCAACGGAAGTGGATCAGAAGGAGGAAAAGATAAATCTTCTAAAGAGGATAAACTGGAAAACACTCCCCCTGAGAGAGAAAACCGCTCGTAAAGAACAGAGCATGTTCAAAGAAAGTAACGTCCATAGAGGTGAAATAACTACGGGATGAGGGATAGAAGCACCTATAACCCTTCTGAGCATGAGAGTAACCCAAGAATACACATTTCAAGGCAAGCGGATCTAGTTTAGAGGCTGACCCAGTGACTTGGACGAAACATACACACCCAAAAACACGAGGTAGAATCTGAAAAATAGAACGATCAGGATAAATAATAGAATACGGGGTGCGAAAACCAAAAACTCGAGACGGAGACCGGTTGATAAGAAACACCACCGTAAGAACAGCGTCAGACCAAAAATGCGAGAGGACATTCATGCCAATTGACATAGCACGAGCAAGATCAGAATATGACGATTTTTCCTTTTCGATTTACCATTTTGCTGCGGAATTTTCATATTAGAGGTTTAATGCTCAATGCTATTAACATTGCAGAATTTGCGAAGACCTTGGGACATAAATTCCCCACCTTGATCGGACCAAAAAACTTTAATAGTTTTCCCGAACTAAGTACGAACCATTGCGGTGAATGTATAGAAAATAGAGGAGACCTCATCTTTGGATTTCATCAAATAAACCCAAGTACACCTTGAAAAATTGTCAATGAACAAAACAAAATAACAAAATCCTAAACTAAAGGTAACTGGGCAGGACCCCAAACATCCGAATGCACAATATCAAAACAAGAATAAGTTTTATTAATACTCAACTGATACGTGCTACAACGATGTTTAGCTAGTTCACACGTCTCACAAGACAAGTCAGACATGGATACTTTAAAAAAGAAAGACGAAAACAAATAACGCAGATACTCAAAGGAAATATGACCAACGTAGCACCCGCTTTATATTTTCACTACTAGACATAGATTTTAACTGGAGAGCTTGAGGAGAAATATAAGAGACATGTCCATCCAAAAAATAAAGACCACCCTCTTCACGTCCACTCCCAATCATCTTCCGTGACACCAGATCCTGAAAAATAACATAATCAGGAATGAAGGTTATACTGCAGTTTTTATTTCTAGTAATTTTACTAACAGAAAAAAGATTAGTATCCAACTGAGGGACATGAAGGACATCAGGTAAAGAAAGGGAATCTGTAATCGGGATACAACCCTTCCCTGCAATAGGAGTCTAAGTTCCATTGGCACGACGAACAGTCCGTCGCCATGAACCAGAAGCATAAGACCGAAAAAGAGAAGACATACCAGTCATATTATCGGTTGTACCCGAGTCAACAATCCAAGGCAAAGTTGGAGATGCAAAAACACTATTTGCAGATGCGAAGTTACCTGCATGAGAAGCTGCCGGCGTAGAAGACATAGAGAGAAGTTGTCGAAACCTGCTGATTTCATCCTCTGAGAGAGCACTAAAGGCCAAAGAATCTGGCACACTAGAGTCGGCAGATAAGTGTGTTGAGGACTAAGATAGGCAGGGTTGATAACCAGTAGGACGACTGCGCAAAGCATGACAAGTTGTCTTTAGATGCCCCCACTTACCACAATAATTACACTTCTTTCTCGAGGGGCTAGAGTTACCGGAAGCCGTTGGTAATGAAGAAAGGCTAGGTGATGATGTATGTAAAGTTTATGAAGGAACTGACGGTGGTGCCGGATAAGCATAACGAATAGCCATAGCAAAAGTCTCTGAAGGGATCCCAGAGATAGGAGACATAGGTGACCGATGACTCTAGAGATAGGAGACATAGGTGACCGACGACTCTAGAGATAGGAGAGACAGTATGCGTGTGCCTCTTCAAGAGTTGGGAAAGGAGTCCTGTCAAGTAGATGAACTCGTGCATACTCAAAGTCGGGATTGAGCCCCGCAAGAAACTGAAACACCCGAATTTTCTCCACAATCTTTGCATAAATCTTTGCTGCCGTAGGTGGAATAGGAACATTTTCACTTGGTGCACTAGCTGGCCACTCGATGAGGCTATCATAATGAGATAATTCTTCCCAACTCAATCGAAGTCTCGCATAATACATCCCCAAAGTCTAAGTAACCCTGTTTAAAATTCTCAATCTCATTGGAAAGTTGAAATATCCTAGCCTTATTCTCTCGTTGAGAATATACCTTACGAAGTGATCTCAAATCAGATGTGCATTGTTTGTGAAAAAGTATCCAGCGGAGATCGTCGACTGCATAGAATTAATCAACCAAGTTCTCACCATCGAATCATCCGAGAACCACTTTGCATACTTCGGATCTGATTCTGCAGGTTCTTTCTTTGTGCCAAAAAGAAACCTTATCTTTCCATTTCCACAGCCACCAACAAACAATTTCACGGACTGTGCCCATTGAACATAATTCAAGCCATCTAATAGTTGTGAGGTAATCTTCAGATTTAGATTGTCATGAACAGAGTTGAAGGACTGGACATCTTCACTCGTTCCAATCGAAGAAATGATCGAACTCGAACTCGACTCGTCACCGATAGCCATCGTGATCGATTACCTCAAATAAACCAAATAGATCTGAGATTCAAATCAGCATCTATCGCATCTCGCGACCGGATCCAAAAATATATATATATTGCGGAAGCTTAGGTTGCGATCAGAACAACGCTACCAGAGAGACCGTGATAATCGTCGTTTATTCAAAACAGAGGACAGAGAGAGCGGCGGTGTGAATCATACCAACATGAACGAAAAACGCAACCCTAAAAAATTTTTAGCTCCCAACGAACTCACCGCCAAGTTTGATCAGCGAGGGTGTTGAACGATAACTCGCTCTGACACCATGTAGAAATAGATTAGAGAGAGAAAAATATTATTATTGAATTGATTATTTAGGTTACATCATACCCTCTATATATATGAGAGAGATAGTAAACTACTTCTATGAATAATCAATGTGGGACTAAAATAACATAAAATAGCCTTGCTAATAATAATGTCATATTTAAGACATAATATAAAGTAGAAGTTATGGCTTTATACCTTATGTTTCAAGAACCTAGGAAGTAGGCACAGATTTCAAAACTAGTGTTTTATGAGGATCTTCAATCCAATTGGGTTTGTTACTTCATAAGGGATTAGTTTTCCTCTTGTAGTTTTTTATGTTTCAGCAGCACTTCATCATAACTTTGCACTTTTATTTCACAATAATTTTTATATATGCAAACAGAATTTAGAAAGGTCAACTTCATCCAATTACTTTTTACTTCTTCCAAGGATAATGGGAAACAAGGCAAAAAATGAGAAGTCTTTTCACATGATTTATTATTATTATGCAGGCACATCCGCCAAATAATCTTTATTCAATTTTTTGCTTTGTTTCTTTTTAGGAAATCAATAATTAGAGTGTTTTATGGGATTTAGGTAGCTTTGTTCATAAGTTATAGGGAGTTAAGGGTTTTTAGGAGCTTATCCATGTAGATTGGTTTCCTAGTTCCTTTCAGACTCTTAGTTTATTTAAAGAGAGATAATTGTAGAGATTAGGGAGTTTTTGATATTATTTGAATGCAAAAAGGATTGTAATCCTAGTAAGTTTCCTTGTAGATTTCAAGGAAAAATCTTGTCGACTCAAGAATTACGTTATTTTTAGACATGTAATTTCTATGCATTTCTGATAGGAATCGTGGTCGTATCGACCACGACCGATCATGGGCGTCTCCTACTTTGCGTACTCATCGTGAGTCCGACTTTTAGTTTACTAGTATGCATAGATTCTAGTTAGATATGTTTCTTATTTTGGGGGAAGTAGGGTTTGAGAAGGAGAGGGCTTCTTCTCTATAAAGGGGAGTCTTGGGATAGAGATAATGTAGAGTTGGTGTTTTGAGAAAAGCCTAGGTTAAGGCTAGAGAGTGAGAGATCTATTGTTTTTCTTGGTAGTAATTAATAAAAGAGTTTGTTAGATTTATGTTAATCGTGCTTCCGCACTTTGAATCTATAAGGTTTGATTGGGTATGTTACTTCACAAGGGATTAGTTTTCCTCTTGAAGTTTTTATTTTCTTAAGAAAAAAGTCACTTATTTTGTTTCATTTCTTATAGCTACCCAATAAATAGTCAATCATAACTTTGCTCTTTTATTTCACAATAATCTTTGTATATGCAAACATCCAAATACCTTCTCTCTCTTTTTTTTTTCTTCTCTTTTAAGGATAATGGGAAATAAATAAATGGAAAGTCGTTTCACGTGAAAAAATTTGTTATTAAAATAAAAGGAAAGTTCTTCAGCTCTAGCTTTTAGGTATTGAAGCATGTAATCTATCTTTAGTACTTCTTTGGTAAGTTGTAGGACACAAAGGACATGTAAACTATTAAAAGACAATTGAACTAAATAATCTTACTTGGGCACAAAGCCACTCCACCACTCGATTCAACACATCATTGATAGCAGTGACCTTGTTCTTCAAGTGTGAGGTTTCTCCATTTGCAATAATAGTACCCTGGGATTTCGGTCTAGCACTATAGTCACACCAAAATACACACAATTAATACATATATATAACAATACCAATATGTTAATGTTCAAAGACTTCAACCTACACGAGTACAACAATTAAAATAAACTTAATTACCTTATTACCAGAGAGAGTATCTTGCAGCTTTTCTCTTGTATGAACCAGTTACCATTCCAGAGCAATCTGTATGAACAAAAGAAGCAAACAATTTTGAAATTTCAGCAATCGAAGTACGTAGAGAATGTTCTGAACTTTTAGAGAAAAACAATAGTACAAAGAAAAAGGGTGCATAGGGGTAAATTAGTGTAGTGCTAATGAATAAGGGGTAAATGATCATCCCCAGACACATCCAGATCAAGGAAGGTCAAATATGAGCTGAAACGTGGATTGGAATACAATACAGATTTATTATGAGTTATGATACCCCCTTATAACAAATTATTTTGGAAACTTGTTTGTAAGGCCCACACGGGGATGAGTTAATGCCTCATTCTCTTCGTCATGTAGGTCATACTCACAGTGAATCAAATCATGTTGCTGATGATTAAACTTTTAGTATAAAGAATCAAGAATGGGAACATCTTCTTACGTCCAGTATATCTTCACTCAAACACTATATTAATGTGGTCAAAAGCTTCAGACAAAACTGATTTTTGCCAGGAGGAACTCATTGTGATGGGATATCATCATCACCAATAGTTAGTCCTGACTTGTCCCCGGGTAGACCTCTTGAGTAAGTATCAAAGTCTCATAATACCCCAACGCACGTATATTTATTAACATCATGCAATTGATAAATCATAACAATATCACACAATAAAAATTATACTGTTATGATGATTTTGAAAGAAAAAACAACTTAACTTAAGAAAGGTTCATAAGTATCTTCGCTTGCAAGAGACTTGTCATGGAACAATTTTGCCCATTTTTGATTTCCTGGACAGAGAATGAATAATATGTCAAATAACAAAAGTTTTGAATGTACCTAATCGTTAAAAAACTTCCCTACCTGTAAGCATTTCGTCGATAAGAGCAAGAACATATTCCACTGTTTCTTCCTTAATTATATCTCGCAATATGTTGACAAAAACCAGAATATAAGCTGGACCATCCTGTCAGATTTGTCAACATTATAAACAGAATGGGTAGTTTTGCAATAACCCCTGATAGGAGTCAGGTTCAAAGAGATGTGTTTTCTGTTAGAAGATACTCATGTCAGGAGAGCAAGACTTTGTTCCGATTCATCTATCTGTTGGTTTACACATCATAATCAAACTGAGAGGCAAAACTATATAAACTTACATCATCAAGGAGTGTTGCACGGTAACTTTCTGATCTCTTATCGTAACGCCTTAACAGCTGAAAACATGTTCCTGTTATCAGCTTAGTTGTCATGTAACTCTCCCAGGGGATGTCCCTCTTGAGAACCTTCAAAAACAGCACATAAAATGCCTATCAAATAAAATAGCAGCATCCTAGTAGAATTTTGTTAATATTACTATGCCTAAAACCAAGATCACGACTATATTAAAAAGGGATTGGTGTGCTTTTGCAGCATCCAAGAGGAAAATAGAGATCCCAGCCATGATAAATTAGAAGTTACTTCTCAGATGGAAGCTATACAAAACTGTAGCAAAGAGTTGTATGAGAAGACAAATTGCTGTCACTGTAGAATCTGATAATTTATGTTCTAACAATTGGGATTTGGAAGATGCTGATGTCATAGTTTATAGTTAAGCTATTTACTTAAAATTGGCTTGTTCCATTCAGTCAGCCAGCTATGGGTTATAGTTAACAATATCCCCTCAAATTCATTCAGTCAACCCTAAACCTTAACAAGGGACTTAACCCCTCAACTCAAATGGAAATTAATTATGAACATAAATGAGGAATCTAAAATTGAGATTCTTTTTCTTTTTCTTTCATTTAAAACAGAACAAAGATGCAAGCAGAAAAATGGTATTACAGAACTAAAAGGATGAGCAAAATCAATTGTCAAGTTGAGCATAGTCCTCAACCTTCAACCTCCTTCCCGACGCGGTATACCGAAACAAATTCACTTGAAATAACCTTCAGATTGAATAGTCATCTTGATCAAATAAACCCGTCAAACTTGACCTTAATCCCTTTATATACAATATAAGAGAAAACATGTTCTTCGCCACCACAACTTCAATTCTGTTAACGACAGCCGAGATAAGCATTCCATTGAGGGAGTAAAGGTGCACTTCTTTTTATCTTGAGTGTTTCTCATGCAATGAAGAATGAGTTCGATTGTGTCTCACTCCCTAGCCTAGAACTATGTCACCCTTCCTATTAAACAAAAAGATGTTGTGAAATGATTCAGCTAAGAGACGGTCGTCACACCAAACATCAAGCAAAACGCGTATTTGATCCCCCCAGACTCATAAACAGGTCAATTTCATCTATGAAATTGTAATCGACACTGGAGATCAACCCTCCACCCATATTTAATTTTCAGCTTTCTTTACAACCAAGTTGATCATCCATACCATACTTCATCCTTATCCTCCAATTCAAAATTTCTTCGCCGTGAAACTCTCAAACAGCATCCAACCCATCCAGATAAAAATATGTCAATATCTGCTAGATAACTATATCAGATAACTGTCAAGGCCCAAAAATTTCTCCCTTTCGTAACCTACATAACAATGATATAATGTATCGGTATTTCAACGGGTATGAGGTGCCCAACAATGGGAGCGAATAAACCATTGATCCCTCGACATTTGGTTCCATTTTATATCCTCCCACTTAAAGTAGTATTTGAAAATTCTAATTTGTGCCTGCATGATCTTCAATTTTAGACTTAGCTGAAGAACATATTCCTCCTTCCAATCAAAGCCACTTAATCTTCTTGAGCGTATATAACTTAACTTAACTGAACTTCCTAAGCTTTGAGTTTACACAATAGAACAAAACTTAACATGCACGCGAAACCAAAAGAATTCCATAACTCGTCAGTTGATATACAAAGCTTTATTCAGCATTATACTTGAACCCCAAACCATATATAACATTATATTCAAATCCCAGCACTTGGAAAAATTTGGATCACTATAAGCATTCTCAGATGAAGCTTGCCAACAAAAGTGCCCACTTTTAAGTAGAACATCATCTTTGGGCATTCAGTAATGTTGTACACCTTAAGCTCCATCAATGATAAAACTATCTATCTACTCCAAGCTCCAAGTAATAAGCTAAGCTAAATTATTTAAAAATGCAATTTTTAAGCTGCATTGCAACCAAACAGGGCCTAACAAAGACAAATTCAGAAATCAAGAAAGCATGATTTAAAATCACACACACACCTGCTCTGTTGTTAACTCAGCTTGATCGATCGACATCAAATTAAGCTCTACTGATGAATGAAACCCTAATTTTCAGAAATTTGGAGGGTTTTTTTGGATCAAGAGAGACCCTCCATGTTTCAGATTTATTCAGAGATACATGTTACAAGTGGAAGATCACGATGACATATTTCTCGGGGTTGTATTGTTACACAGCGACAGGGTGTTAAACTTTACACGTCATTGATATTTTGATTTGAAGCGAAACTTCAATTTGTCCCTAACCATCAGTCATTATTTAGTTAATTAAGCGCCCCCATGCAAACATAGAGGGTTTTTTCTCTTTTGTTTTTAACCTTAAGAGTTGATTATAGTTGTTTCTAATCATTTATACGCCTAATTTGCTCAACGGTTGGAGACAAGGTGGAGATATGTTTTTGGTGTAAGACGTTGCAGTGAGTAGAAAGGAATTCCTAAACCATTCTTCCAAGTTATATGAAGGGGGGATGTGTTTTACTGAATAAATTTGCAGAGTTGAGGTAGGAGACTTTGTTGGATATTTCTTATTACAATCCCAGACATTGTGCAAGGCATCAGAATCTTAAGCGCTTGAGCCTTGAAGAGTACAAATATCTCTGCACACCACAAGCACTACTTCCAGAGCAATGAAGTTCTTGTCTGTTTGCTAGAGGATGCATTTTCAATGAAAATATACAGTTTAACAGTAACATAAAAATGTCAACCAAATAGAGTAACAAGATGTCAGGATTAGTATTATCTAAACAAATATTGGACAAGAATACTCTACAAATAACTATAAATCCCTCACTGAATAACATATTTATGTTCTACCTGCGAACAAAATCGAAATGGGGAAGGGGTACAAATATCTTCGGATAAACCCAAACTCCTTCGGAGCCAACAAAGGAAGAAAGGCTGATGTATAATAATAATATTACAGAGATGTTGCACCGTCAGCTCTTTACATTCCCGAAGAATTTTGATAGCGGCAAAGGACCATCACCCTCTTCGCTCTCACTAGAGTGCTTGTTTCTTGATTTGTGCTTTCGTTCCTTCTTTCTCTTTGGCCTTGAACTTGATCTTGATCTTGATCTTGATCTTGATCTCCTTGTTTCTCTGTCCTCATCGTCACTGCCAGACGAATCCGAGGATGAATCAGAGAAACTCGACTCTGATGACTCGGTAGACTTCCTCCTGGAATGCTGCGATAAAAATGTCAGAATCTTGAATAGCAAAGAAAAAACGTGATGAGCAAATGATGCAAAAGAATAACTTGAATGAACATTGAGACATGGCTTTAGAACAAGAGACCAACATGGATTTTTGGTCGCTCAACTAATATTTATGAGGCTTTAATTACCCTAGCTAACGTGGGATTTTCCTTAATACTTAGGAGATAGGACCATATATTAACGCTAATTCAATGATCTTCGTGAGATTGCCCAATGAAATAACAATGCTAGCAGTACCTAGGAAGAACATCAGTAAATCGTAACTTCACGTGAAAAATGCAAACTACGTACACTAGTCTAAAACACCAATAACCCTTATATAGTGGAAACACTAGCATCAAACTAGAGAAACCTCTAGTAGCGCCATATTTTGGTACACTGAAGCTCTTTAAAACTGAACTTTGGGCTTGAAATCAAAATGGGTACAAAATCAATAACTAAAACAAGCTATTTTAGTGAGGTGTACCCTCAAACCTGTGATTAGCATCAACTAGGCAAAATGATAGATCAGGAGAAGACATACAAAAACAAGAAGAAGATTGTATATATAAAAACAATTGCAAGTCGATGGCATCGTAACCGATACTTTATAAAAAGTACTTAGCTAACAATACCCAACAAAGACTGCAGTGATGTTAGTGTTGAAAACAGTGAAGGACATCATCAATGGTACCAGGAAGTCATACCTCGTAACCGATACTTCATAAAAAGCGCTAAATAAACAATACCGGACAAAGAATGTAGTGACGAAAACAGAGGACAATTCGATGAACAGAAGCAATGGTCAAAGCAACAAATTGAAGATGCCACTCTTAGCGTTTGTTACTGTAGAAGAGGGTGAAACGTGAATTGTCCAGCCAACAAATAAAAAAAATCCGAAACTTATTAATACGTTGATTGCATGAAATCAATTTATGTGACCCAATAAAGGGAATAAATGCATAAGAAAATTCCACATATACAGCGTGTAATTGTATTGTTATTTGCACGATTGGAGTTACTTAAACAGCTAAGTTCTAATTATATTGGGTGCTTTGTCTCTATACCACCAAACAATAATAAGGTCTTGCGGTGCAAGACTTTGTAGCTTCACAAGCACTGTGTGTGCAGCACACAGGTTCTAGATATGTCACAAAGAAAAAATAAAATAATGAAACTAAATTTTAGTGTAGAACCAACCTTCCTTTTTCTGCTGCTCTTTTTCTTAGAACTCTTCTCCTTTCTATCTGCATTGAAATTTCATATTCAGAAAGGTATCACAAGAAATAAAAATAACAAAGAACTCTTAGGGTTTTAAAACTTACCCTTTTTTTGGATAGACTTACTGCTAGAGTGGTTTCTACCATGGGCAAGCTTGCTTGCTCTTTCAGCATCTAATTGGGCCCGATACTCTCTCATCATTCTGTCTTTATCCGCCTCTACCTCCCTTTTTTCAGTTCATCTTCCTATTGAAGTAAATCACAATGAGAAAGAATAACTGAAAATAAATAACTGTTGACTATGGGTACCATCACTAGAGAAAATAGATACAAAGGCAAATTGAAGGCCCAGCAGCCCTATTTTGTAAGTTTTTTTTTTTTTTGACGTTACAGTTTCTGATTGAGATGAATTATTATAGATGATTTTAAGGATCCTCATAAAAGAGATTCAGTTATATTTCATTTCCAGGTGGCGCATGAATCAGCGCAAGTGGTTCTAGGGCCCTCATTGTACCGTATCGTATCAGATCATAATCCAAAAATTGGATTTTGGACGGGATTCAGCTCAAAATTTTCAATTCTATAAATATATTGATACAGTATGGTCCAACCAGAATAACTTATTATGAGAACCATTTCTGAGTTGAATTTGATTAATTTTATAATATAATATGATCCAACTCGAATTATTATCCACCCTCCACCCTCGCTTCTCAAGTCCTGTACCCGTTTCCCCAGTACTTAGTAGCTTTTGCTGTCAAGAAGAGATTCTCCGGGATTGACATAATTCATCCTAAGAAGAGATCATCCCCCCTTTTTCCCTCTCTCTTTCAGCGGTACCATACAATTCGAGGAATTTCAGATGCTATCTTAGAAGGGATGTAAGTTTTTACAAACTACATCAGGTAGTTGTATCAGGTAACATTACAGGCAAGAATGGGTACAATATTAGGATAATGAAGCTTCTTCAAAACCATGTACAGTAGCCCTTCCGTATTTTGTATGAAGTATAGCAAAAACTGAGCAAACATCTATGATCTTAAAGCACATATGAGGTGATATTTTCAACACCAATAGGTCAAGGTTTGAATCTTACCAACAAAATGCAGAGTTTGATAAATGGGAATCATAAAATAATTACATAGTATTCCAAACAAGAAAAAACATACCCAAAACAAAAGCGTGAATAAAGAATGGGAGAGAGAAGAATATTACCTTTTGTTTCTTCTTATACTCTTCCCAAGTAACCGTGTGAGAAGTTTTGAGGCTTGCCAAACGAGCAGCATGCCACTCTGGTGAATGAAATGAACCATCCATCTGCGACTGTCCTCGTCAGTAAAAATCCAGGGAAAAAAACATCTAAATGTAACTACTCTTACTATTATACGAAAGACTGAACTTTTTTATAAAATGTTGGCTGGTAACAAACACATTCATACTAGAGGCAGAATTTTAGGATAACGAAGCAGGTCAAATAGATGTTCGTGCCCATGAACAACAGGGATTTTTTTTTTTCTTTCAAAATGTTGGCTCTGGAAACAAACACATTCTGATGTGAATCGTCATCTAATAGTCGTCCTCACCGTCGACGCATTATCTTTATTTATGTTATTTTGATTCAAGCCTCTCCATTACTGGAGATGCGAAGTAGATTTTAGGGACTTGCTTGTTTAACCAACACAAGGTTAAAGAGTAAGTTTTCCCAATTTAAGTAGGATTCTATTTAGATTAGAATTAGGGTTGTTAATTCTAATCCCCCTTGTGTTCTATAGAATTAGGGTTGTTATTTATGTTATTTTGAATCAAGCCTCTCCATTACTGGAGATGCGAAGTAGATTTTAGGGACTTGTTTGTTTAACCAACACAAGGTTAAAGAGTAAGTTTTCCCAATTTAAGTAGGATTCTATTTAGATTAGAATTAGGGTTGTTAATTTTAATCCCCCTTGTGTTCTATAAAATGGAAGGTCTAGGTTATTTGTTTTTCAGTAGTTAGTAAAGTTGTTTTGTTTATGAAAGAGTTGAGTTTTCCCCTTATTAAATTTTAGTAGAGATCTAGTTCAAACTTAGTGTTAATCGCATACGAATTAAGCTTCCGCGTTCGTAGATTCACATTACATTCAAACTAAAGTCTATAAAGAAGATTACGAGTTGGTTTTAAGGTGAATTTTGAATAGGCTTACAATCATGAAAATAAAAGTTGGCTCTGCAGCATTTTTATTACTTTGAAATTCTTATTAAGGAGGTGTATGAGCATCCAATAGTATAGTTAGGGATCCATAAGGTAGGAAAATGTAAGGCCTGTTTGGTTGCATAAAAAACTAATCCAAACTATAACAGTTGTTTCCCCATGATGGTAGAATGGCGATTCATCAATATACAACCATCACTAGGATACTAATATCATGGGTCTACTAGTTTAACTTAATTGATAAGCTACAATTCATTTATCTGAACAGACCAATAATGTTCCTCTCTCCTTTGGTGCACACATCAAGATGGAGGTAAGAGATCAAAAGTATGATCCCTCCAAGACCTCAAAATATTCCAAGTTTACTTCCAAGTTCGCCGTGTTAGAGAAGGTGGAAAATATGATCTCTTCATGTAACACCCAACTCCACCACAGATTTTGTCCCCACTTATCCACTTCAACAATGTGGCGTACATATTTATTTGTCCCATAAAAAAGCCTTGTTGCTGGGTGAGAGCGCAAGTCACTTATAAATCTCACTCAGAACGGGATCCTACCGGATGTGACTTATAATTTACCACATTCTTAAAAATCATTTCCAGAAAACTGTCAAGTCCCTCATTCACCTGGGCCCACCCGTCTCACGTGAGCACCCGTATTAGCAAGTTAAAGAGATTAAAGGTAAATAAGCCATGGAAATAAAGATGAGAGAGAGAGAGAGGTGAAACAAAAGAAGATTGCTTTGATTTTTCCTGGGATGACATTATTTTTTAGCTCGTTCCAACTCACATCACAGGGAGCAGGTCATTACACAAATATTTGATGAATTAATTCCATCTTAGATATCAATTTTTTGTTTGTGCATTTTTTTAACTTTATGATAAAATAACCTAAAAGGAGTCCTAGAAAATATACACTTTTTTCCCTTGGGATTCACAATGACCCTCATATTCCCAGACTTTGTTTTAAGTGGAGAAACGCACGAATAAATCTTGGAGGTTACAGTATTGTAAATGATGACCGAAAGGGCTACCAGGTTGAACTACAATATTATGAAGCAATGACATGGCGAAAAATCTCACCCGCGAAGGCAGTTGAGGAAATTAGCAGCCCACCGCATAACTTATGCTACATCCAAATCTTGAACCTTGTTAGAAGCAAGAACCGTCGCCCAAATAGTTGTTATTCTGATAGGTTTCTGTTAAATACAACTGTGTCCCAATTGAAGGGGAGAGAGAAGTGTACCGATATTATTTTACCTTCGCGAAAGACATCATACATGGAAATCTTGAACCTTTTTTGAAGTAAGAACCGTCGCCCAAATAGTTATTGTTTTGACAGGTTTCTGTTTAAAACAACTGTGTCCCAACTGAAGGGGTGAGAGAAGAGTATTCCGCCTTCACGAAAGACACCATCTGCCGTAGGTTGTGGTGATCGTGTTTGCTTGGTTGAGCTGGAGAGGGGACTGATAATGAGATTAGTCCTAGGTAAATCACATAGAACTAATTAGCATCTCAAAGCTCTCCCAATTTTTTAGATGTGTGTCGTTCGACGTAGACAGAGGTTGAAGAGGAACAGGGGCTAGTACTTGCTGTCCAAAATCTCAGCCAACTGAAATAGAATAGTGCATAAATGGGAGATGAAAAGACGTGTCTGTTTTGACGGATAGGATAGCATAAGAAACACAGATTGCGGACAAATCCAAACCCGAAAGAAGACATTGGTGTGAAAATTGTAGGCGCACGAGCAGAAAGACACAAGTGGCAAAGAATGGAGCTTCCGTTGGCACATGATTACTTGACTGTTGACATTGTAAAGTAATCAAGGTCTGCAAAAAATTGTGAGCCTGCTAACTTAGACGGTTCATTTGTCCATTCCATCCACTAGACAAGTGTCTTGCGTTTCGAGAGTCTCTTGATTGATTATTCTGATCCTTAAGTCAAACCATCAACTCGGATACTTTTAATCTTGAAGCTGAAAAATCAATCAAAGACTCTTGGAACACTTGTAACTTTAGATAATGGAATGGACAGATTAATCGTTTATGTCAGCATATCTTGCAGCCTTTTGCAGCCATTAATATCTATACAAGGGCAAAAGGCAAGTGGTCGTGTGCCAATAGAAGCACCCTTCTCTAACACCTATGTCTCTTCTCTTGTGGACACCCACAACACCAACGCTAGCATTTTCTCTCTTAGGTCAAGGCTTGTCTTGAATTTTCAAGAACCCAACTTTATTCCAGCTCATGTAACCCTCATATTCTGTCAAAACAAAAGCTGTATCTTCCTCTCCCACCATAACGGTGCAAGACACTATCAACCGGTTGAGAGTTTTGGACAGAAAATACCAGTCTGTACTCCCCCACAACAATCTGTCTGACACCATCCACATTGAACAACCCGCATCTCGTCTTACAAGAAGGACTCGAGGCACCAATTAGCTTCATGTGATTTACCCGCGCCTCCAATCTCTCTAGTGCATGCAATTAGCCACCTCTCCCTCACTCACATGCAAGGGTACAAAAAGCAAACATTGCCTACCATAAACGAATATTTTTTACAAAGGAGAATCTGTACAGGAACACTTCTCTCACCCTTTATTTTTCTGCTTATCTAAAACAAAAACCACTCAGAAAAATAATTATTGGGGCAACGGTACTGGCGTCCAACAAGATTTAGAATTTACACATTGCTTTAATTTTGTGCTAGGTTGTTATCGCCTCAGTTGCTTCATCCCGATTTCACGGGTTCAACTCGGATTGCACCCATTTTTTTCCTTCAGAAGGTTGCAGTTGTCGAGCACCCCGAGTATCCGTTCTGATCAACTTGTTCAAGACCGAGTTGATCAGAACACCATTTCTCTAATTGATTAAGTTCCGAATACATGGTATTTTTCTAGTTTCACGTGAACACCATGTATTCCAAGCCTATAGGTCACAGTCATCCCCCACCAATCTCGGGCTTCACGTATCGCAATGCAACATAGATCTTCCACATTTAAGAAAGTCGTCCTTTTCTTTTTTTCCTGATGTTTTGTTTTATTTTTATTTCTAATTTGAGATAGATTTTACTCAAGTGTATAATAAATGGGAAAACTTTCTTAATAGGAGTTTGACTAGACTTATTTTGCAGTATAAATAAAGGTTAGTGAGTCCAACGTTGTACAATTTATTTTTCCTTGTGAGATGTAAGTTTGTTCCAGAACAATTGAAGTGCTTTTGTCTTCCTTATATCTTCTTCAATTGATTATGCTATTAAGAATTTTTAATTGAACAGAAAGGTACAAACAGATTTCTGAACTTATGCTTCCACAGAAGTTCACATCAAAACTATTGGAAACCAGCAAAACACCTTTTTGGTTTGAATCATGGTCTAATAACAGTGCAAATGCTCAGCTGATCTAATATTCAATCAATCAACACATAAATTTTGTTGACTCAAAAAAAATCCCACATTCGCTCCGCTTATGAATTTGAGTTCATTAAATCCTCCATAGACAAGACGTTGCCTCCTTAGAATATTATATTGTCCGGTTCTTCCCAAAAAAAATAGACACCAAGGCGCCTCCATAAAAATGTCATGCTGTCATTTCTTCCCAAATTTGACTCTATCAGCTAGTCATTCAGACCAGACAACAGTGACTGAAAATGCTCCATTGATTTCTTGATAATACCCTGACAATTCTCTCAACAACTCCCAGCCAGCAGTAAACCTCACAGTATTCCCTAACAGAATCACTTATCCAGTAGACCCGAATGGCCAGAAACACTATCAACCTATATCCTCCCTTCTCCAAATTTACCCCCCTCCCACACACACACACCACTGGCAATGGGAGGAAGCTACAAATAACCTATATCCAGACTCGTCCAAAATCCACAGACCATGTTTGTTGTAGATTCAAACCTTTAGAAGAATAACTACATCTAGCTTACACATCTGTAGTACCCTCCTCACCATTCCCTTCCCTCTCCCGATGTCAAGGGACTCTTAACTTCAAGACAAGATTTTTAACCGACAACGGCCATTAATATCACTTCTACCACCCACCCTTGAAATCAATTTAGCTGCCCTATGTCTGCTTTTCTATGACTTACTCCTCAATCTTGAATCCTTCCAAATAAGGTTCAGACCCTCCCAAACCACTAACTGGTCTGTCCATAATCTATAAGAAGTGAACAACTGCCCGATTATAAACAAGCCCTCTTCTCTCAGGGTTCCAAACCACATTAAACCTCACATGAATTAATAAATACCAAAAGGGGTTCCCTAATTCTAAATTCTAAATCAATCTAACTAATCAAATCAACATAAAAAAAACCAAAAATTGAGAAATTGAAACAAAGGGAGTGGTAATGGTATGAAAGGGTACAAACCATGCCGTCTTCAACTTCCTCGGGACCTGCCGAGCTCGAACCTACCCTTGCTCTCTGCATCGCTTTGTAAGCTTGATTCTTACCCATTTTGATCACAGAAACAAAACCCTAGATTGGGTAATCGATTTTGATTGAAGGACAAAGCAGCGATTGATTGAGAAACTTTGTGTGTGAGTGAGTTAAGAGGGGTTTGAGTTCGACAGAAGATTATTATCAGATTAGAGAGAGAGAGAGAGAGAGTTGTTTTGGTGAAACGACGAGAACCGAAAGGAGAGAGCAGGTAAATTCGACACATGTTGTGAGATCATTTATATATTGTACCTATCTCTCGGATATTATTTTCTCTGGGAAAACTTTTCTGGGCAAAAACTGGAAATATTTATAGCCCGGGTCCGACACCAATTTAGAAGGATTTGGAAGCACGCGCATATAGAAGCCCAAGACTAGTTAGTTAATAGTTGGGTAATTAATTGGTTATAGAAAGACACGCCTTCGGGCTAACCACAAACTGAACTAAACAGGTCGGTTTGGTTGTTTGATACATAAACCAATTAAGCTCGGTTCAGTTTTCGATTTTAGGTATGTATGAACCACACAAAACTGAATCGAACCGATTTGAGTTTTAAGTATGATATAAAACTTTAGAGCATCTCCTAAAGTGCCTCACTACCTTGAAATTTAAGGTGCCACCTAGGATTTTCGTCATCCAACAGTGCCTCACTACCTTGGATTTGATTCTCTAAAAGCATCCAAGACTCAGCCTTGGTTTTTAAAGTCGCGATTGGGCGCCCAAGTATTGGGTGTCTATTCTGTTTTTAAACAGGCGCCTAAGGTTTGGGCGCCCAATTATTTTTTTTTACAAAAATTCAAATCGGACGCCTACCTAAGACTTGGGAACCCAATTTTATTTTCAAAAAAATTCAAAACGGGCGCCCAAGTCTTGGGTGCCCAATTTGAACTTATGAAAAAAAAATACAAAATATAATAAATAAAAACGTCTGTTAAAAAAATCAAGTCAGGTATTATTAGAAGAAATAGAGCCTCACTACCTTAGATTTGGCTTTTTTTCAACCAAGGTAGTGAGGCATTTTATGAGATGCTCTTACACCTTTGCCTGAAACTCAATCTCTCTCTCTCCTTCTAATCTCCAAAACCAAGAACTTCCTAAACCTAATCTCTTTCTCCCTCTCTAATCCTACTTTTCTCACCAAATATGATAAACCCACAAGGAGTTTTTGGAGTGAGTTCTTCACTCTCATCTACAAAAGGTACAATAGTGATGGATTTGAAGGAATTTTTGAAAAAGCTTGAATCCAAGACCAACACCTCCCATACAAGTATACAACACTTATTCTCTAAACAAAAAGATATGCTCTGAATTTCTTGGAGATTACTACTTCTTCTGACTTAAACTAACTTTTGATTTCATTGTCTCAAAGGGATTTGGAGAAACTACTTTTACTACTTCCAAGTATACAGCACTTATTCTCTAAACAAAAAGATATGCTCTGAATTTCTTGGAGATTACTACTTTTTCTGACTTAAACTAACTTTTGATTTCATTGTCTCAAAGGGATTTGGAGAAACTACTTTTACTACTTCAGTAAATTCCCGTCAAGGGTATCACAGATTCACAAGTAAATCAATCCCCCATTGTTTCTTACCTTTTACTTCTCAACTAATTCTACTACTTCAGGAATGTTAAAGGGTGGGAGGTAGAAAGAGATTTGGAGAAATTTGGTTTGAGGGTTTTGTTTTCCCCAATTTGATTGATTTTGGTTGTTTGTTTATGTGATTTGGGTTTCGAAAATCCGATTGGATCCAGTTTGGTTCAGGTTTAAACCTAAGTTTTGGGAGTCGGTTCGGGTTCAAATACTATAAACTAAATTAGGTCGGTTCGGGTCCGGATCAAGTCAGAAACCGACCCGAACTGACCCGTGCTCACCCTTACCCCCCAGGGGTTATAAATATGTTATAAGGATCTCATTTAGTCATAATATTTCATTCAATAGAAATTCTAGTTCCTATCCTCCCTTCTTTTCGCTCCCTCTCCACTTAGTTATATTAGGTTACAACAGAAAGCTTATTTTGGAGAATTTACTAGTACTAGACCCCGAGGGTGGTGTCGAACATCAGATAAAATTGAAAGAATAATTAGCATGGCCCTTGAGCAAGGATGACTCGCATAAATAGAGGAATAGTCTTTGGGAATCCAGGGATTGTAAAAGTATATGGAGTAGCTAGGTGAAGGATGACATGATAATCCTTCACCTTGTTTTGGCCCAAATCCACCCACAGTAGCTAGGTCGATTGGCTGACGTGTCCACCCCAAAACCCACCTTGAGGGTGGTTTCACCACTATCATGGTAAATTTTTACTGTATTGATGCCCCGCACTTCTAAGCTGCGGGGCATCAATAACTAATTATATTATGACACTTGTCAAGATTTAAGTGGCTCTCATTCCCCGCAGTTCAGAACTGCGAGGCATATATAATCCCCAAATTAATTAATTCAAAGCAGCTACGTGACATCATTTAATTGGTTCTCATGCCTCACACTTATAAACTGCTAGGCATGTTTAGACGCTGGATTTGTAACACGTAGACATATCTCGGCTGTTCTTTTGTGTCCCGTTGTTCTGAACTGCGGTGAGTAATATTCACCTTATTTTAGGGGTGAACTGTTGTGGGGTGAATTAGGTTTAGGGTGGATTTGGCTGAATTCACTTGCCTAGCTGTTTTGGATGCTCTAGTAAGTTTTAAGTCATTTTCTTGTGTTGAGAGTAGGAATGAAGATGTTTAATAAAACAGATCCACATGTTCTGCATGTTATGCAGCAATTGGGGGGGTAGAAAAACCCAAATCCGCCCACAGCAGTTTAAACCCAAATCAAGGTGAATATTCCCCAACGCAGTTCTGAACTGTGGGGACAAACAACACCTAAGATCTAGCCACGTGTCTCCATCTGGAACGTCCAAATCCCTCGCGCAGTTCAGAACTGCGCGGGTAGTGCCTGCATGAAATGCTTTTGATTTGCCACTTTAGTTTTACTCTACTCTCACATATTTTACTAACCCCACCTTCTAGTTTACCCAACTTCTAGCACAAGTTTTCCAAACACCACCTTCTAGTAATTCAATCCCATAAAACTACGATTAATAATGTCGGGACCTAGTCATTCAATTCCCAAAACTAGAAAAAATGAAAGTGATGTAGTTAAACAAATAAGTAAAGAATTGGTCACGTATATGTGGCCGTTACACCTCACACCGGATAATGGTCCCTCCCCAACCCTCGAGGAGTTGCACCAAGTGGATATCCTCCCAGACAGCTGGGTCTACAATTTTATTGGATCGGGGGAATTGCCGGTAAGTTTTTTGAGTAGAATTTATGTGTTATTAACGTTATTTGTCAAATATTCGACAAAATGCCCGAATGAGAATTTAATATGTTAATGTGTTGTTTTTGCAGAACCGAGATGAAATCGTATGTAGGGGATCACTGGATAAGGTCTTAAAGTGGTACCAATGGATTACCCGGTACCCCACGTTGAAGACCTTGGTCGACAATATGGGTTTTGAAGAATTTTTTACGAATAAGGCGGGAAACTCGGATAGCCGCTTAATCCATGTTCTCGTGGAACGGTGGTGGCCTTCTACCCATACTTTTTACTTCCCTGTGGGGAACTTGGCATTACACCTTTAGACTTCGTCATGCTAACGGACATAAGTTTTTGGCGGGGTTTTGAACTCCCGTACGACGATAAGTACTCGAAGTTCGACGAAGCACAAACATTGTTCCCCAGAATCACTCAAGCCGACATCAGGTACGGTAACATCACACTAACTTATTTGAAAACTTGGAGAGACCCTTTGAATCCTTGAACCAACAGTTACAACTAAGACATGGACCTCGTATATGCTCGGGCATTTATTGCATACATGATGGGTAATATCTTCTTCTCGAATGCAAATACATCTCTACCGGCCAGTTATCTTGCAGCTTTGACGAACCACCATATTTTAGGTACGTCGGGGTTTGACTGGGGTACTCCGATCATGGTACATTTGTATCATGGACTAGATAAAGTCTCAGTCCTAAAGAGTGGGAAGGGGAAGAGATTAATCATATGCTTCTATGCTCTGTTGGAGTTTTGGTTCTTCGAGTACTGTCGCGTTAGAATATATCTGGTCAAGGTGAATAACTTTAACCATGTTTATCCTTGTATAAGTACATGAAGAGATTAAAGGGCTAGTTTAGGGGCTGAGATCCATCATTCATTTGCTGTGATCAGATAAATGATAGAATGGAAGGACAAAATCAACATTGATTGACAACCATGGCTGAGGAGTAGACAATTAATCTGTCCAAATGTAAGATTTGCCATAGAGCTTAGTCAAAGAAGGATTTTATTAGTTTCAGTCCCATACGGGAATGGTACACTTTGGTATTTATGAGATCGGTGTATGCGTCAGAACACCGGGGTTGATAATGTTCCTTATGATCCCCTACAAGAGATTATAGAATTTTTGTAGTACGATCGAGCACTTTATCAGGGACTGAGAGAGGTGGACTTCTATGATGGACACAATTATACGTTGCTGATGTGAATTACATGACATTTTGGCGAGCCGCTCGTCTAAATCCCAAGATCGGTTGTAGTTTAGTGAAGAGGGCCAGGAATATTTGGATGGTCGGGCGTGATCTAGTGAGGCCCAATGTTGTTCTGTCACCTACTTCAAGTTTAGCCACGTCTTCTTAGGTACAAAACTATAGTGCTGAGGCATACGGCGAGGAAGTGGGGGATCTGGGATAGTTCATGGAGATAGGAGGTAGCAGTGGAGAACGTAGGCGTGTACCAATCCTGGTCATGCAGGTACCACACCCGTGTCCACCTAGCTACAATATGGATAAGTTGTGGACTCAAAACCAAGGAATGCGGTATGTGGTTTATGAAGATACGAGGCAATTGAATCAACGCAATGAGGAGTTAGAGGAACAACTGCGTCAGTCACAGGATATTATCTAAGTCACAGGAGAGAGACTAACTGAGATATCCATCAGCTACCAGACAGAGTCATATGTGCAATATACTTATGATGAGAGTCTCTCATACCAGACACGCCCGCCAGACGAAGAGAAGTCGTCCCACTGAGGCTATGTTTTATTATATTTTGTCAGACTATAGAGTTTATATTATGTTTTGTTTAGACTATCTACATTTATGTTATGTTTTGTTTAGACTATCGAGTTTATGTTGAATTGATTATGCATTATTATGTTTAAACTTGTGTTTGCTTCAAATAATACGTTTTTTCAAGTGCTTGAATGAAATTCCGTGGCAAAAGGAGCTGAAAAAACAAGTGTTTGAATGAAATATTAGGTTTTTTCAAGTGTTTGATGAAATGCATAATCAAAGTCTTTGAAAAATAAAACTAAGTATGAAGAGATGCACACGCAATAGAAGGTGCATCATGTGTTTGAGGAAATGCCTCAAAGAAAAATAAAATAAAAAAATTAAGTATGAAGAATATAACCAAAGGCAAAAGTTCCAGGCTCTTGCCGTGCAGTTCTGAACTGCATGACAAACTTTCTCAAACACGTGGCTTAATCTGGTCTCTTGAAATGAGACACGTGGCTTAATCTGGCTTGAGAAAGCTTGCCATGCAGTTCTGAACTGCGCGACAAGAGCCTGGAACTTTTGCCTTGTTTTTTTTTTTCCTCTCCACGCTTAGTTTTTTTTAGGTTAGTTTCTTTAAGGCATTTCTCAAACACATTCCATTGCCCTTTATTAAGAGTGCATTGGTTTATACTTAGTCTTTTTTTCTTCTCTTTCGTTTAAGCATTTTCTCAAACACCTTCTTAAATGATGAAAAATTAGTTTTATTAATTTTTTTGTGAGCTCGGAAATACAGAGAATTTATTTAAACACATGAAAACAAACGGTTATATTTTTGTGAAAACTTGTCTTTTGTGTAGCTCAGCTGCTATATTTTTGTGGAAACTTGTTCACCAAGTAGCTTAACGGCTATATTTTTGTGAAAACTTGTCTTTTGTGTATCTCAACGGTTATATTTTTTGGAAACTTGTTCATCAAGTAGCTCAACGGCTATATTTTTGTGAAAACTTGTCCTTTGTGTATCTCAATGGCTATATTTTTTTAGAAACTTGTTCATCAAGTAGCTCAACGGCTATATTTTTGCGAAAACTTGTCATTTGTGTATCTTAACGGCTATATTTTTTTAGAAACTTGTTCACCAAGTAGCTCAATGAGAAGTAATAAGTAATATGCGTGGAAAGGCGAAACCTAAAAAAAAGACGGCACCGACACCTATTGTAGTTGAGGTTGAGGATGAAGTTGACGACGACAAAGAAAGATATACGAACTCCAAAAATTGGTCGTCCGATGACTTTGTCAATCTCGCATGCGCTTGGTCTCAAGTCTCTTAAAACCTCGTTACGACGACAACCAAAAAATCGTTACATTTTGGTTCAAGGTGCGTGACCAATTCAACTCATTTCTATAATGACCAATTGATGTGGCGATCATACAACGGTGTCAATTGCGCATATAAGGGGCGGCTCGATAAAGTATGTTCAATTTTTAGATGCATCATTCAAAACCTTGAAAGCCGATATTTTACCGGCATTGGAATGGACGATGTCGTAAGTAATTTAGTTTTTTTTTCATTCCATTAATTTTGTTTCACAATTAGTACTCATTAGAATTTCGAACTTAATTTCTAAGAACGTATGTACGAGACATTCAAAAAACTACAAAAAAATAAAATAAAAACCATTTACATTGGGGGAGGCTTACAAAGTTTTGAAGCATTGCCCAAAATGTTCACAAATTAAGAACATCGGGCACCCCGGCCACAACGTCGCTAGGAAATCAAATTTTAACGATAGCCCGAGTACTTTCGGCACCGATCCCTCTACACCTACTTCCGACACTCCAAATGTAGTCATTCTAGATGATTCTATTGATTTGGATGCACCACTATATGCTTGTGGGGAAGTACAACCGGACGGCAAAAAAAAATACAACGCAAAAGAAGCGGCAAAGTCAAATATAGGTTTTTGGGGAAAGAAAATATTTGAGACGACGACAAACATGATGAAGGCATGGAATGCGAGAGACGAGCAAAAGAAAGAGGAAAAAGAAGCTAGAGCATGAGATGAACAAAAGTTGGCTAGAGAGGCAGAGATTCAAAGGAGGCGTGAAGCGGAGCTAACTAGAAAAAAAGCCATCGAAGATGTACATATGGTTAAGGTGATGACAACGGAACCAAGTAACACTACCGGCATAAAGGCGTTGGATGAAGAAGCAAATTAAAGAATATTCGAAGAAGGTGAAGGAGCAGTGTTCAAGTGATGACGACGTTTCTAGTGATGAAGATTGATGTAATCTTTAGCGTTAATAGTGGTTCTTAAGTTTTATGTAATTTTATTATTTCAAGAAAATTGTTATTTATGTTAAGTATTCTGCAAAACGAACTTCAAAAAAGTCTCTCAAAATACATTACAAGTTCAACATAGAACTACAAACTTCGAAACAAAATACATTACTCCACCCCTTTTTTATTCCACAAATGCCCGACAAGTTCATTCAGTAATTAGAAATTAACACCTTCATTTCTACTTTCATAAATTTTCTCGATGTACTGTGCCATAGTGTTGATCGCGTGTCTTGTATTTAAGTCCTTCTTCCAATTTTTCACGGAATCTCTAAACTCGGGATCAATGTCCACTTGCCGAAAGTAAGTATGACGTTCATCTTCAACGATCATGTTGTGCATGATTATACATGCATATATAACATTTGTTAGATCATGTGGCTTCCAAAATTGCGCGCCGTGCGCCAAATATTTGGAACCTAACTTGTGGAGGCGGTCATAATACTAAAATAGGTGAAGGAAAAGTCACGATAGGAGAAGGAAGTCAAAGTATAGCTACGACTCCTAAACAACGCTTAGGCTCTACGTCTTTCCGGCATGCTTCTTACATTTTTGCAAAATATCTTTCGGCGTCGTTGGACAAATTTCTTATGGTTTGAACAATTGTTTGCCATTTTGGATAGACTGCGTCCGCTAAATAATACCCCATGATGTGCGGGACCGTGCCTATATTATAATTGCATGGCGACGCAACTCCATTAGACAAGTTGTTGAAAAATCACCCTTGATGCAAGACGTTCACGTTGTTGTTAGAACCGGGCACCCCAAAGAATGTGTGACATATCCAAAGATCTTGCGATACAACCGCTTCTATCACCGTCGAGATTTTCTTATACCCGGTATATTGTCATGTCCACCCGGTAAGACAATTCTTCAATTTCCAATGCATACAATCTAAACTACCTAACATCCCCGGGAAGCCTCGCGATCCGTTCACTTCTAACAAGTGTAATGTATCGTTTTCATCGGGAGATCTAAGATATTGAGCTTTGAATAGTGTTATAATTGTTTTGCAAAAATTCTTTTAAACTCAAATTACCCGTAGACTCCCCAATCCGAACGTATTCGTTTTGGGCGTCTGCGCTCGTACCGTAACATAATATGCGGAGTGCGCACGCTATCTTTTGGTGCGAGGATAAGCTCATCGTCTTAGCGGCATTTTCTTTTTGAATAAAATAGGGGTTCGCAAAAATAACATGATCATGAATACGTTGATACACATCATCGCTCATATGAAATCGACGGCGAAATGGGATACCGGCGTAAACTGGGTTGACACTAAAATAATCCCGATTAAGGCTAAACTCACCTAATTTATGGTCACGGCCTTTCCACTTGTCAATCCTTCCCATTTTACTACCGCCCCACCTCCGTGATGATGTCGCATCTTACTATTTTTATCCTGCTTCTCCCATCTCAATCATAACCTTGCTATACTCGTGCATCATCTCAATTTGACGTCGGAAGAGCTCTTCGCTTCCGGACGATAATGACAAGGATGAGAGTGATGGGTCAGACATGATTAAGTCCTCCAAAATTAGGTCAAGACATGATGGGCAAAATTGATAACAAGAGAATAGAATAGAGTTTAGAAGATGAATGGTTTTTAAGAGAATAAAATTGAGTGTAGAAGAGTAAGAGAATATAGTGTACAAGATGAATGGTTTTATAGATGAACAAAACTAGCCGTTGAGCTTCTTGTCAAACAAGTTTGGTAAAGAAACTAGCCGTTGAGCTTCTTGACAAACAAGTTTGGTCAAAAAAACTAGCCGTTGAGCTTATTGTCAAACAAGTTTGGCCAACAAACTAGCCGTTGAGATCTTGCCAAACAAGTTTGGTAAAAAATATAGTCGTTGAGGTTATTGTTGAACAAGTATGCCTAAAACTATAAGCTTTCTGATCACCAAAAAACAAAGCCAAGTATGGAGAGGGGAGGCTTTCAAAGTTTCATCCAGGCTCTAGCCACGCAGTTTAGAACTGCGCGGCAAAAATTAGCCGTTAGCCAAGTTTGAATCCCAACTGTCCACGAGTCTCCATCTGGAGCGTACACTCTACGCGCAGTTCAGAACTGCATGGCAGGGGAGCCACTGAAAACTTGACAAGTGTCATCATTCTATTGGCTCAAAGACTACGCGCAGTTCTGAACTGCGCTGGATCGATCCACCAAAAATTCACCCAGAGGGTGGAGAGACCTCCCTCAAGGTGGGTTTGGGTTTGCCACGTCAGCACCACCACCTAGCTGTTGTGGGGTGGATTTCTCATTCCACCCCGCCACGTCAGAATCCACCTAGTTGCTGCAGGTGCTCTTAGGCGAGTTGATTCATTAAAAATTGGAACTTTGCTTGTTTGTTATTATAATTTTATTTGTTCGATTTGAAGAGATGGTCTGCATTCTGTCAAATTCTCAATAGTGAAACAACGCCTAAACAATGAATTATCAAACACCCTTAAGTATCATCTTCTTCATTAGTTGATTAAACACCATGTAGTTGCTACTCTTGATATGGTAATTGAGTGCTTTCTCTAATATAAAAATTCACCGTTGCTGCTGCAAACTGTAACAATGACACTTACTACGGAATTTCTGCAGCCATGGTTATTGCTCGAGTGGAAAAGACAGAAACTACCATGCAGGATAACTTCTTACATGCATTGAACTCCCCGTTTACTGTGAACATGCTTACCCCCGCTCTAGTGGTTGGTTTCATCTGCTTGGTCATTTATCGAGCTCTCTATAATTTCATACAGAGTCAGTTTACAAAGATCTTCTCTTATACAGAACAATAATTGTATTCTCTTCCCTGATCATTCATAAACACTGTATTATCTGACTAATAAGAAAAATTAAGGTTATTCTTGGAACCAAATACATCATTTATTAATAGTTTACCGAGATATACCAGTACACCTGTAGTGATGCTTCTTGATTTGAATCAAAGTTGAAGATGTTATTATCCAACTAAATATTTCAACCTATAGCGTTTATAACATGATTCTTGAATAACAGGATTAATGTGAATGATCAGCATCAATGCGTTCAAGCACCCTTCGAGCTTCCTCCTCGGTAGCGGGAACAACACTACGGATCCTTAGTCCATTTTTGACAGTCTCTGGGTGCACAGTGAATGTGAAGTGGAATGTGTTCGATACCTACCAACAACAACATCAATGAAAAGATATTTAATAAGCAAGTAAAATTAAGGAATTGACCTAGCATTCCACTAGAAAGCTCATTGTTACCGTGAATCTTTTATTCAAATTATAGACATACTACTTTCATCATAGTAGAAGAGGGGCAAAGAGCAGCAGAGGGTGGATTTGAAGAAGAAAAAAATCATCACTGCATCACTCCAAAGAAAGAAATGGACGGAAGAAACTAGTTTTAAGGAACTTGCTTACCTCACTAGTCCTGAGCTCAGGTCGTGCAACATGTGCAACAACTTCAATGTTTATAAGAGGCTGTTCTGGGTTCTCCAGCTCTGTGTACAGTACACAGGATTTGAAACGGAGGAAGTCTCCCACATCCACCTGCAGTATAGAAACATAAACACATTACTTATGTATCCAAACACTATTAAAATAAAAGGTAATACTTTTAGCTTCTTTAAACCAAATGTCTAACAATAGAAACTTCACTTATTCATGAATAAGTGGAATTTGGATCAACATAAAAATGGAATGATTACAAAATAGAGGCATTTTACTGCTGATAGAAGAAGCAACACTTTCAAATCAGAAAAAGCTTGGAGGTAGCCCATTTATCTCGTGCTGGATGTGCAAATGTGCAACTAAATAGAGCATTTTTTTAATATAAAATGGTTCTCAAACTCAAGTAATAGTATCTGCTCACAATGACCACAAATACTCCCAAACAATTACATTTCTAACCACCTAGGTGCAAGCTTAATAAGTGCTTATATTGTCATCACTTCGTTGACAAATATATCAAACAGCTGTATCAGCGCCATAAGAGTTTTTTTTTTATCTTTTACTTTAGAGTAAGGTTGTCTGGACTTGGCCTAGAAATATTGCTCTTATCCAAAAATAGTTCACATTTTTTAATTTCTCTTTGTATTAAATGCTGGCTCGTCTCCTGATCCACTTAACATCATATAATAAGCTGAAATCCCCTTATTTGCGATAATTTTGTCTATAAGTTTCTAGTTTTTTCATGTTAAAAATGAAAACAAAGATAACAGGGCAAGGGAATATATATGTATTATTAGGTAAATAATGGCCAAGCTTTTAAGATATATGTGTGTGTGCTGGTGGAGTGGGGGAATCTTTTTCTTAAGCACCAACTAAACGACTGAACTCTTTATTCTTAGTGCTATACTGTCATGGAGGAAGGACGTACGAGAAGCTACATACTATGAAAAACAGCCTAGTATCTCAATAACATTAACGATTGTAGAAGAGTTGCCCACATAAATATACATGAACCGAAGCAATCTCGTGTGTGATTGCTATTCAGTGTCATCAGGATACACATACCAAAACCCCGTACTTAACTAGAGCAATATAAAGTGCCAACCTACAAAAGTTTGGTGTTTCCATGTCTTATGAAAAGCCTGTTGGAGTATATAGTGTGTCTACATAGATACTCCTCCTTTAGTCCCACATTGGTTAGTAATAGAAGTAGTTTAGTGACCCTCTGTTATATAAAAAGAGCAGTAAAGCTTGTAATAATTATAATCTTGGAATATCAATAGTTTCCTCAATTTCTTATTTCTACATGGTATAAGAGCATATTCGATCTTGTAGACGATTTAAGGGTTTTACGCTTCCGCCGGCGACGGCCTTTGTTGACGTCGGACAACTAAAATATGTTTTCTTTTATCTTCTTTTTCTTCAATCTTTCCAGCTTTTGGATATTTTTTTTCTTTGCTTCTTATTTAGCAAAACCCTAACGTTATTTCGCTTCACAATGGCGGCCATGCTGCTTGAAGTCGACCTAACATTATTTCGTTTTTTCCCCCATCAACTTAGTTTAACTTGATTGACTAGTTAAGCTCTCTCTCGATATCTATTATGGACTCGATTATCTGTTGTTTTTCGTGAAAGGCAAAAAAGTTTTGGGTACCTGTCACGAGATGCGATTTCTCTCTTTGGATCAAATGAAGGCGTTAACTACCTTCCACCACGATCATGAGATGCTTCGTTTCCTCGAGTGATTCATCACATCTCGAGCGAATTTTATTTCCTAGAGTGATTTTTTATTTTCCTCTAGTGAATATCTTATTTCTTTTTCGCCTAGTTCACAAGCTGTAGTTCAAAAATTGAGTTTTTTTTTTTTATATTGGCAAGCCTTGGTGATTTTTATCTCTTTCCCTAGTAATTTATCTTTGAATCACTATGATTTTTTTTTACTTCTTTCATTGCTAATGCGGTTTGAGGTTTATATTCCTATCATTAAATGTGATATTTTCTATCATATTCTGTTGCGAGCTGCGATTTCTTTTGTGGACCGGGTGAAGATATTGAATTCATTCTACCACGGTCGTCTCTTTCTCGAGTAATTCGTTCTTCCTTGAGTGATTATCTATTATTTGAGTTTTTTTTTCTTTCCCTCTCTCGAGTGATCATCTCTACCTCTAGTGATTCTCTTTTCCTCGACTGATCCTCTCTTTTACGGTCTTTTCACTTTTACATGAGTGTCTCTATTTCTTTAGCATTTATTCAAGATATTCATATTATCCTTACGTGAGAAAATGGGCAAGTCGATAGCTGCCGCCGATTTCACAACTTTTGGTTACGAAACCACGTGTGGAAAAATGGCAAGTCGGATATTATTGCTACCGATTTCATGGGTGATGTGTAAAGTTTTGAAATGTTTTTGCTGATACAAAAGGAAATACTGGAAGAAGGTTTATCAGGGGGAGCTTCAATTTTTTATTAGTGAGGGAGTGACTGTATCTTTGTGAGGGATTATCTATTTGTTCTCTTATTGTCATTCACCTTGATACGAGAATGTTCGTATCAACGCGAGGGGGAGTGTTGGAGTATATAGTCTCTACATATATACTCCTCCTTCAGTCCCACATTGGTTAGTAATTTTAGTAGTTTACTGACCCTTTGTTATATAAAGAGCAGTAAAACTTGTAATAATTAGAATCTTGGAATATCAATATTTTCTTCACTTCTTATTTCTTCAAAGCCATGAGAATTTTTTGTACAAAGTAGAGGGAGACAACTTACAGGTCTTAAAAAATCAACATGATCAACTTCTAAGAAGCGTGGCACCAGACCAGCAAAAACATATGCAGTTGAGTAGGCAAGTTCGAATGCTCTATGCATCAAGAAACCACCAAAGATTCTTCCATGAATATTCCTTTGTTGAGGTTGGCAAATCAAAGAGTATTCAAGACGTGTATCCTGTAGTAATATACTGTCTCTGTTTGCTAAAGCAGGCATATCACAAAAGATTCGTCCTTCCGCTAACAAAGCCTGGAGTCTTTCTGTCACCCCATTTTCAAACTCCTTTTGTTCTCCTTTTTTTCTCTTTCTTAGTTTGTCTCGCGCTTCCCCTTCTTCCCACAACATCTTTTCTTGTTCTGTTTCAGGTGACAGTCTGTTCACGGGAGCAGATTTACCTAACTTAGAATCACGAGCCACAAATGTAAAATTTGCAGTTAAAGCTACATCGTCTGTAGGATGACCATTCGAAGTCTCTGCAAGGGGTAAGAAAAACAGAAGATGTCTATGTTATGGTCTAGCACACATTAAACTGTTGAATAATAGTATTTAACTAAAACTTAGGTGGCTATATGTCGAACCAGTATTATATTCTATGATATAGAGTTAAATCGGCAGATATTGGCCAGTAATTCCTGTCTATTGGAATAGCAGGTCTATTTGCCAGTAATTTGATATCAAAAACCGGGCTGAAATATGTTACGTAAATACATTATATTTTGATCCTTCTCGGCGACGATTTCCTGATATGTGGTTGATAAGTGGGTCCATATTACTATCAGTTGTAATTAACCTAGAGACTAGTGAAGTTGCTCCATAAGAGTTCTTTAGAATGGGATACAATAAAATGGCGAAATGAGAATCTATTAGCTGAATCAAAAGAGTTGGGACAAAACTTGGATGACGATAGCGACATCAGAGACTCTAGAAGCAACAATCAAACATTACTGTATGCTTCTTCATGTGTCTGCAAAATATACTTACACTTTTAATTAGTGGGTTACATGACACGATATTGTAAACAGTAACAAATACAAGTAACTTTCCATTAACCTTCCTTACAATTCTTTACCACTTTTATTCTGAATTACTTTCAATTACTTAGGACTGTGTCAGACATCAACACATCTTTATCTTTATACTGGAAGGGAAGCATCGTTTTCTTCTGAAATTTGATGTTTGAATTGCTCAAAGGGCCTATGGAGGCATCTCGTAACTGTATGAGGCATTAGCACATCCATAATACCTATAGTGGAAGATTTTACATTTTTCTAAGGATTTTTTCTTTACAAGTATTAGTAGTCTATGATAGAAAACAAGACTGGAATTCATACTGCCACCATATTTATGAAATATATAGATATGCAACAGTGGCAAAAGTCTATTACCGCGTGAAGATTGAATCACTTCCAGTTGTATATCAATGGATGAGCGCCCAACCCATGTGACAGCTCCAACTATTTTTAGATCAGTGTCAACACGAATCGACTTTTTCAGAACCATCTTGTCCACAGAAGCAGTGACCAACAAGAGAGGTCTTGTTGTGCTATCATCATCTGCACAGTGCTGATCCGCACACAACGAATTAGAAAATCCAAATGCCAATAAAAAGAAATCCCACAAACAATCTATAAAGATATTTAATAGGTAGCAAGTAGGATAAAGAAAATTCCATACAACTTATGCCCGTCTCTCTCATTTATATGACATCAACTCGTGGGTTTTCTAGTCCCATTTGCCAATGTGGTCCGCTAAAGCAACATCGTCTATCGACGAGATTCAAAACCCCCAGCAAATAAGATTAAATTGTTGTTCTCTACAATAATTTCCCTCTTCAACCTGTACTCATTAAAGGTACAGGAATCACAGAGAAAAGTTTGTTGGCATACGAAGTTGCTCATAATTAATATTATTATCTCAACAAAGGCCTTCTATTATCGACCTTTATCAGCTATATAAGTTCCCTCTTAGGTAATTCAATGGATCAAAATTTAGGTAACCAGTAACCACTCCAAATTTTTTTTGCAATATATGGTGCCTCAAAAATGGTATTGAGGGGAGGAAAGGCCTAAGGCAAGGGGATACTTCAACACCTTACCTATTTTCCTTGATAAATTCTTGAACTCTATGTCCATATTTATTAAAGAAAATATAAGCAAAAAGAAACTCAAGGCTCTATATAAGTACAAAGATCACACAGTGACTCTACATTACACTTTGTATGAATAGATATGGTTTCTCACTGAGGAGTGAGGACGCATAGATATATTAAATAGCCATAAAGCTGAGCCCTTATTAGCTTAGGATGTGTGATATCCAAATAAACAGTTAATAGCGTGAGCTTGATCCTATTGCAAGATGTCTTGAGGTGCCACAACCAATGGACGTAATAATCGGCTCAAATCCAAATAATGTTATTTAGTATACTCAAATGGGTGAATAACCAACATCACTACTGGAAGCCTAAAATAAGACTCAAAACGTTATCAAGTATATACACAGAGATACAAAACGCATAATGTGTTTAGCTTCATTTTGTAATTCTTTTCTAATTATATCACTCCTCAGTCCTTCCCCTCTTATATATATCCCCTTGAGCTTGTTTATACTGCAACAAGAGATGCACGGCAGGATTTTCATGATCAATTGCAATTGTTTTTCTCATCTACATTACGCTAGGGTGTTTCCTTAACCCCGTTTCACCTCCAAAAAAGAGTACCTTATAGGAATGTGCAAAAGGCAGTGATATGACAAAATGCACTCGATGTGTTGCTTGATTCAGTTAATTTAAAAATTGTTCGGCAATTATAACCCAAAAAAATTCCCAAATATCAATTGGTAACGGAATTCGCTTGGCCCCTCATTCCTCAATATTCGTCTAATGTTTCAATACAATGTAAATTCGTAATATCTAACAAAATTGGGTTTAATAGCATTACCCATTTATCACAATCCAATAAACTGCATAACCCAATATTGACAAATAGCTATCGACAGAAAAACAACATTGGGTACCTTAACAGAGATTGTCCCAGCGAGCGCATCGAGATCTTCAAGCAACTTCCCAATCCTAACTTTATTCCAAGGATCTCTATACTGCTCCCTAAGTATATAATCAGTCGAAAAGTTATACAAAATACTCGTTCGACTCTGTGCCGGGGTCCTCACAAGCAACTCCACTTGTGGGGGAGCATCAATGGGTGGATCAAGAAGTCTCTCAAAGATACTTGATCTCGCTTCCCACAAAGCATTAGTCACAGGTGAATGATACATTCCTGGCCAAAGACTAAGCGGTTTTCGCAACGACGAGCTAGCGTCGATTGGGGGCGAGCTTTCAAAGGGAGAAGTGAAGGTTGCAACAACTGGGATTGAGTCGGAATCAGACTTAGAGTCCTCCATGGGACTCTGGGGGTCTTTAGGAGGAATTGTAGAAGAGAGGGATCTTAAGAAGAGGGAGAGAGAATGGTTTAATGGGTGTTTTGGGGTGGTTTTTGATGAAACAAAAAGGTGGGTTTTGTTGGTAGTGGTATTGGTGTGATTTAGAGATAAAAAAGTGGAAATTCTGGTTGGATTTGAGTGAGAGAGATGTGGTTTAGTGGTCTTGGGGTAAAGGTGTTTGAAGAAATGTGAGAGTGGTTTTGAGGGTGGTGGTTTCATGGTGGATGATAGAGGAGGTTTTGATGACTTTATTTGAAGGCTTCATCGGGCACGTCAATGGTGGTTTGCTTTGCTCTTTTGGTTGCTATAAGTTAGGATCCTGGTTCAAAATTTTCAGGTTCATATAATCACAGTTTCCTCCCCAATTAAAGCAACTCCAATAGTTTAGAGAGGGGAATGGGAGAAGTAGTCATTCTCCAATTAGCCACTATGAACGAGGTACTAAATGGGGCTTAAGGTGGATTCTAGACTTTGTGTATAGGATTACATGGCAAGCAACATTGGAAAACAAATTAAATCTTATCTAGTAACGTCGAGGAATGGATGAAATTTTTATTCCTCTGGATGCACGTCAAAATTTTGGCCATTGTGTTGCTCCGCTAGTTTTTAGCAAAAATAAACAAAATAATTGTTGTTCAATTATATTGGTCGTGCATGTCTAAAGAGCCCCCAAAGTAGAAGCTTTCTATCTTAATTAAGTCAAATATCAAGGTAATATGCGTTTATGCTTGAGGGAGGTGATTTTCTCATTTATGAGAGGGAGTAAGGCTGTCAATGGTAAAGACTAAACCCGTTACCTGGTCCAATCCGATCCGTTGGTAAAGGATTAGGAGCGGCTTTTTAGATCCATTAAGAAACCCAATCCGTTAGGGTCCGATCCAATAAACTAATGGATTGGAAAAATATTCACTCAACCCGATCCGTTAAGATACATACTACTTGTTATAATATTGTAATTATCTATAACAAATAAGGTTATTTTTGTCTCTAAAAATAGTTAACTATTTATTTTTGTCTCTAAAATACTCAACTCTTTAACACTAATGGACCGGATCGGTTCGGGTTAGGATCATGAATCATTAACGGATCGAATACGGTTTTGAATCCTATGATCCTAAGGGACTTAGGATCGGGTCGGGTTTTAGGATTTTTATAACGGATAGAACTAGGATCGACTGAGATCCTAGTCTAACCCGGTCCATTGACAACCCTAAGGGGGGAGTAGATTAGAAATTAGCTATTTACCCTTCGTTACTGGAGGTGAGCAGGCGTCATCTCCAAGTCGTGTGGGATTTGTGAGCTTCCAAAAAGATTGTTTGTTTCAACAGAGCATCAAGCATTAATCATTAAGGAGATGTGGATCACCCAACTGTTTGAGATGAGTTTCGGCTCAAAATCGATTGGGGTGATATAGCGGTTTGAAACCACACCTAAAAAAGCGAAGGCTATGGGATCAACTTACTACCACCAACAAATGCCACTCCCCGAGATTTATCATGATTTACCCGCCATGTATATCTGCGTGGAAGTTCAAGTCCTCGTACTTTTTGAGTCCTAGTCATTTTTTCTCTATCGCTCCAACATAGTCTCAAGCGGAAATTACCACAGAAAATGGTGAGGATTGCCCACTTGCTTGAGCTGAACCGAGAGCTTAAAACTCAAATAAAATTTTCTCAAGATTGTAACAAGACTCTGCTCAACGTTTTTTGAGTCCCGTTCTAATCCGGCCTCTTTCGTTTGAATCCAGAGGCGAGGCCCTAGACCCTAGCACGCCTTTTTCGTTGCTTGGTTCGAGTCTACAAACAAGGATACTCTTACAAATACCCAATGATGCAAAAAAACTGAGAGATTTTCACACTTCCCATTGGAGATGCTTTCGAGGTTCATCTCATCCCTTTTATCTCTCGCATGAGCCAACCTGCGTGGCTTCACTGGTAACTCCTTCCTTCTATATTTATCTATCTCTCTATGCTATCTGTAATCTTAAGTTCTCTCAGTAATTTAAACAAACACCTTAAGCTCAATCGTCGATAACGAGAAACTACTGTAGATTACCGGTGATAATTGAAGTGGGGGTCTTAGTTTCAGAGACATTTTAGCAATTTGTACTAATTTTAACTGAAATCTCCATTAATAAGAGTTGGGGTTTTGTATTTATATGTTTTTGGATTTTTTTTTTTGAAGAAATGGGAGAAAATTATTTAGATATTGATGAGGATTAGTGTAGAAAGTGGGGTTTTGGCTTGGAAGAGGGGGTGATGATTATACTTAGCTCATGTGACATTTTATAGTATTTTATTTTATTGGGATTAGGTTCGTGGCTTGAGTTAGTCTGAGAGTTTATTTTGGAGAGGTTATTGAAGATTGTCAAAAAATAAAGTAGTTTACTTGACAATTATTGGTTGCCTGCGAAATAATGAATCGGGGTTTGGTACTGTAGACATGAGTGATATTAATGTGCATAGTGCATATTAGTTGTATGATTGTATCTGTGAGTGATATTTTTCAACTGGATTATCAGTATAGACTATAGAGTAGGCTAGGCCAAACCTGTGCTGCTGGGCAACAAACTTGATCCATGTAACACTGTGGTCTGGGGCGGAATATATACTTGTGAGTCCTAGTTGACTGATCTCTTATCGCTCGGCTTTCTTAAGCCTGCCCCAGCCTGCTTTACAATCAAGAACCCATTTCTTATTTCTTTCCACCCCTTCTCGTTCTGGTTGAGCAGGCTGACCTTTAACCTGTTGGGGCCTCCTCTACCTCCAATCTGTCACCGCCTCCACATTCGACCACTATTGATTCTCGTAAAATAATGTAATGTCTGCTTTTTGTAGCCCATTGGTGCAATATCTTATTTGTTACTTTATAATGCAGCTAATCATTTGTTGATTTCAAAACTTATGTTTTGAGGCTTAATGTTTCCCATGTAGTTGTAGACTTGTGAAGCACTTCATCACACACCTTCTTACATGGTTACGGTGGTTATTTCCGTGTCTTCATTTTCAACTGTTTCCTTAGTTATTTTATTCGCATACTTATTAGATGGGGTGAAACTTCTCTGTTTATAACTTAATGGATGGTGAGATTGAACATGTTTAATTCCTCCCTTGTAATACTTGTTATAGAATAATTTGCCTAATTAAGCAAATTGGCTAAATCATAGAAGTTTTCCCCTTATGATGCCTTTGGATTATAGAAGATGTAGAATGAAATGCATTTACTGCTAGAATGGAGATATATGTTGGAAACTTAAGGGAAGGTAAACTTGCTTAGGGTAGCAAGAAGAACAGGTGATATTAACAATGTACAAATGAATGATGGGCCTACGGGTTAGCACAAACGCAGTCAGGTCATGGGAATTGTGAAGTCAGGTGTGTTAATCAACTCTTGAAGAATAAAAACTTCATTGCTATAATGCTAAAACTTTAGGTCCAAATGATTATGACGTAAACTCTCAACGCAGAAGCAAGATTGAGAAATTGTTTACGCTAATTTAGACCTAATTCAATATTAAGGTTTCTTCTAACACTAAAACACAAAACTAAACTCAAATTGAAACTAAACAAAAAAGTTAAATTGAATTCTTTTCAAATCATCAGCTGAAAAACAATAGAACATAATCTCCCATTTTATAGAACACAAGGGGATTAGAATTAACAACCTCAATTCTAATTCAAATAGAAATCTACTAAAATTGGGAAAACTTACTTTTATAACATTGTGTTGGTTAAACAAGCAAATCCTAAAATCTATTTAGCGTCTCTAGTAATGGAGAGGCTTGAATCAAAATAACAAAAATAAATATAGCTTGTATACGGTGAGAAACGATCATGAAAGGATGATTCACATCAAATCCCTCCGTCTTCGGAAGATTTTGACCACGAAATCAAGGGGAAGGTGCTTTTGAAGAAGCATGTGCAATCCATGTAGGCCCAACAAAATCATCGTCTTCATCATCTTCTATTAAAACTCATTGAATTGTAGCTACCATGTGATCTCGAACACCGTTAACTACTAAACCAACTCGTTTGACAAATTGTGGACAATCTCATTTTTGGTGACCCGATTTTTTGCACCCATAGCAATTACCAGTCACGTAAGTACGCAAATCAGTATTGGTAGAACTAGTAGCGGAAGCTGCTGGACGGTTCTCTGTCATTTGTAGTTCACTCGCCTGCTTGGCTAACTGGACAATCTCTAATAAATAATAAACTTGTTGAAGTCCAATTAGTTTTTGGAGTTTCTTGGTTAAACCACCTTTATACCTGCTAGCTCTGTTACTTGGTCTCACGGAGATGGGCATGTGACTCAAGTAAATAAAATTGGTCAGTGTACTCCTCAATAGTAGAGAGACCCATCTTTAAAGATTGATGGTTTTAATCTTTTGGTGGTGCTGTCAATTAAAGCTTTAATCTTTTGGTTGAGCAAACCCGCTTCGGATATGTCAGGAATATCTTTTGAGTCGCTTATGGTTAAATGGAGAGAGAATATCACGAGTTCCACTTGATGGGTCATAGTGCAGTCTTTTTTCTTTATGCCTCCTCCTAAAGAGGATGATTTTTTTTTGTTCTTTGTTCTTGTACGTTTTTGGGGTGTTGTGCGCATCTTTCATCAATAAATTTTACATTCATAAAAAAATAAATAAAAGAAATGAAGTTTACCAACGACGATCTGATCGTAATTCATTGGGATAAATCTCTCTTTCATATCTCGTTCATCTTTGACCACTCGATAAGCATCAAATAACCCTGAGACCTACGAGACTGTTGAGCGTTGTTCCACCTTGTGAGGGAATATTCAGAAAGTCGAGACTCAACTATCGATACTTGTTTTGGATTTCCGTAACTTTTATAGGTGAAAATCTTCTCTACTTTGTTTAACTAATCAATAAAGGCATCTGCATCGGACTTATCGTCAAATTCTGGAACTTTTAAATGTAAATCATGGGTTTGTTCAGTAAGAGTTCGTGCAAGAGCCTCAATATCAGTACCTCGGCATGTCTCTGCGGTTGACGCTCAAATCTTGTCTATGTATAATAACCATCGTCATCCCGGTAACGAGTAGCATGCGGGTGTTGGGGTGTTCGTGGAGGTGATCCCATAGGCCTCTGTCGTTCCTGATGATCACGTAGTGGGGTGTCAACCGGGGGGTTAAAACCACGGCCCCGGTCTTGCCCGCTGAACTGCGGTTGTCTCTCCCTCGGTGGGACACTCTGTCCTCCACCCCGGCACCTTTATCTCTGACCCCTACAAATCCACTAAACCCATCATCATCTTTATGAACCCAACCGTCAACGTAGGGGTACGTATTCCCCAAACCATGCTGGAAACGATCACTCGCAATATACTGTGGACCTGCTGACATATGAGGTAGCATCGGAGTCGTGTCGAAACTCTATTGTGGTTGTGGCAAGGGTATGGTCGAAGCCCCAACAGGATATACCTCTGGAGGACGTGATGAATTCGCCCCCGGGTCAACAACTGGTGGCGACTTTCTGTTATTCTGTTGATGCATCGAGGGAGGATCAAAGAATCACGGAACTGAGGTAAGTGGAGTCTTGGTGTTGACGGGGTTGTCGGCTTGGATTGGCGGTGGTTGGTGTGGGCTAATTCCCATAAGCTGATTGTTGGTGTCATTCGCACCGGTGGAAGTCTAGATGGGTTAGAGAGAAAGGTAGGAGATGGGTTATAGGAGAGAAGGTTTGTTTGTTGCAGGTGGGAATCATGGTCGTGATTGGAGAGTTGTTGGATTGGCGGTAATGGCGGGTAAGGAGAAGCCAGAGAGTGTGGAGGGAAGGAGTTTAAATTAGAGGAGAGAGGTGGATCTATTAGTGGAGGGAAAGAAGAAGAGAGAGGTTGGGTTGTAGGAAAGAGCCTTGGGTCGAGTTCAGCCCATCGAGTCTCCAAACTCTGGGTTGGGCTCCCCAAATGGTTTGGTGATCCAACTCACGCACTAATGTTTGGATCCCATGAGGCATATCGTGCTTGGGATTGATACACCTTGGTCCAGGCTTCATATTGTGCCTTCGTCATGCAAACTTCTTGGTTTTGCTGGAATTGGGCTTCGTTTGCCACGTGCTGGGCACGTTGTTGAAGACCCATGCGTAAGCTGATTGAATCTGTTCTTATGTGGATCTGTGGCTGGGACGTGGGCCTGTTGGTTTGTGGATGGTTCATATTTACAAACAGGGATGGGCTTGAGTGTCCCATGTGTTGGTTGCGTACTTGGTCAACCAAGTGTGGCTCACGTGGCACTCCTTCCCTGCTACTAACCTGCTGTAACCCTACATTATAATCCAGTTAAGGGCGGATTTGGGAGCTAATCCCATCCCCATCCCTGCTTAGGTTTCAACCCCCCATCCCTGCCCCGATACCCGTTTAACTTAAAACAGGGATCCCCGAATCCGCCCCACCTTACAAAACCTAATCCGAGTCCCGCCCCATTTATTCTTCAAGAGATAACAAGAGTTCTACATCGACGACGAGCTGCCATTCATCTTTTCCGGACCACCAAACATAACCAAAAATAGAAAAACCCAGATTGTGGGGATTGGGATTCTGAATGTGACCAATTTTCAGGGATTCAAGGGAAGGAAGAATGGATCACATGAAGGATGTAATATATAATGAGGCAAAACTAAAATTGAATCTTTTGCTTGAACCGAGGCGAGGATTAAATTGGGTGGTCTATAAGCAAAGTGTTTTTAATTGAGGCTTCTCTTCTTTGGCAAGAGACTCAAAGAATAGATTGTTTCCTTGGTCGACGGGAGCACCCAGTCAGCCTAGGAAACATTGCCAACATACCATCTCTACTAAACAATTCTCAAACCAGAAACACCCACAAGCACAAAACTGATTCCACCACAACTCCACCATTTTTTTTATCCCTTCTTCTTTATATTTCCCATTTGTTTAAACTCTCCAAGCATTGTAAACAAATGATCCTTCCAAACCACTCATGAATGATCATCTAACAACCTTCAAAAAATACTCTCTATTTTATCTCAAACAATAGCCAAAAACCCCAAACACTAAAAAAAAACCAAGTTATCATACATCTACTCTAATGCAAAATTAAAATTTACCCACCTCAAATTATGCAAAATCAAGCATACCCACACAATATTTCTCAAGCGAAAACCCACCCAAACAGTTGGTCTCCAATGTCCTCCACAAAACCTTATCTCTTTCTCTATCTGTAGAGAAGTTATTCTGAAGTTTGAAGAATTGGTGAGAAGAATTGTTGATTGTAATTTCACTCTTTCATTTCGATTCGATCGTGAATCGTCTCGTTGGGCTTGGGTTGGGGAGTGACAGGTTGAGACTTAAGAGGTATTAGGGTTATGTTTATTTCCTAATTCTTATATATATATATATATATATATATCAATGGTATAATTGTAAATATATTAAAAGGTATAATATGGGGCGGGGCGAGGCGGGGAACGGATTTTTTTATCAGACCCAAATCCGCCCCGATCCTCGACGGATTTATACAAGCTCAGCCTATACCCGCCCTCATACCCGATATAGTCCATCCCAAATCCTCTCCAAACGGGGCAGGGCGGGGCAAATTACCATCCCTAAATCCAGTATGACCGATATTTTGGCCACCGTTGCACCCTCAAAACCCATTGTTTGGACTCCCATAGCTCCGGTGACCACTTTGTTTGTGGGGCTCGACAAATCTTCAACCGGTAATACCGCAAAAGGGTTGATATCTTCGATGCTTTGTGAGAGGTTTCACACGGATTTGGTGTCCATTTCAGCTATGATCGGTGGTAAGTTCATCGATGTAATATGTTGGGTAGGAATTTGGAGAGTACCTGAAGCAAATTTTTATTTTTTATTTTTTATTTGGAATCCGGAAGTTCGTCGGGTTCATCATTTTTCACCATTCTCCTAACTAGTGTTCCGGGGCTCACCACGGTACATCCGCAAGCCGCACGCTCCATTTTAAATCAAGATAAATCTTGGCGGATGACCCCCCAATGTTGGGTTTTGAACTCGTGACCTCTCTCTCATCTCTCCAAGAGGTGGTCCTAAACCACTAGCCCAACACCAAAGAGGTAGTACCTGAACAATTGACTCCATAAGCTGGTCAAATTTGTTAGATAATTCGTCGTATTCTTTGAACTTGTTAGACAATTCATCAAATCCATTGATTTTGTTCGTCAAATCGGCTCGGATGCCAATTTGAGATAAACTCTCAACGCGAAAGCAAGATTGAGAAGTATTTTACGCTAATTTAGACCTAATTCAAGAGTAGGGTTTCTTCTGACACTAAAACACAAAACTAAACTCAAATTGAAACTAAACAAAAAACCTTAAACTGAATTCTCTTCAAATCATCAACTGAAAAACAATAGAACATAGCCTCTCCTTTTATAGAACACAAGGGAATTAGAATTAGCAACCCTAATTCTAATTCAAATAGAAATCTACTAAAATTAGAAAAATTTACTTTCTAACCTTGTGTTGGTTAAACAAGCAAGTCCCTAAAATCTACTTAGCATCTCCATTGCTAGAGATGCTTGAATCAAAATAGAAAAAATAAATATAGCTCGTATACGATGAGAAACAATTATGAAAGGATGATTCACATCAAATTAACTATGGCAGTTGTTGAAGTAGAAGTTACAACTGACTTCTTATTTGATGAGGTTTATGATGACAAGAACATGGTTATTTAATTAGGCCATGACAAGAACATGGTCATTTGATGAGGTTTATTACCTTCTCTCACTTTTATCCCAAAGAAAGGGGCGAGAACATGATTATTTAATTAGGCCGGATTACATGTGGTCTTTGAGGAAGGTATTGAGGGGTAGGCAAGATTCTCCAATGATGAGATCTCCAAATAGCATATGTCATGAATATATTTATGTGAAAATATTTTTTGGTCAATGCCAAAAAACACATTTGACAAATATATTTTCACGCGGGAGAACTATGGCGCATGAGATTTCCCTGGAGGAAGAACCTTCCATCGTATGTGTCATTCTTCTATTTGGGAGTGATGAGGGTTGTACTTTAACTCGATTAGGATTAGAACAAGAGGCATAGGCGAGAACATGGTTATTTAATTAGGCCAGATTACATGTCTTTGTGGAAGGTCTTGAGGGGTAGGCAAGAATCTTCACTGATGAGATCTCCAAATAGCATGTGTGATGAATATACTTTCTTTGAAAAGATTTTTTTGTCAATCCCAAAAAACACATTAGACAAAGATATTTTCATGCGGAAGAACTATTGGCGCATGGGATTTCCCTAGCGGAAGAACCTTCCATCGTATGTGTGATTCTTCTATTAGGGAGTGATTAGGGTCATATTTTAACTAGAGTAGGATTAGAACAAGAGGCATAAATGTGGGCTCAATCTTTTACCTTTTAAGGAATTTAGAAGGAACCCTCCTTCATTTATTTCCTTATTGGAATTCACCTTCTAATTATGGATTAATTTTTTGAATTATTCGCATCACTTGGGTTTGAGAGTTGGTTTAAAGAAAACCTGGTGGTGGAAGGGCTTCAGAAGTTTTATTGATAAATTCTTTCGGATCTCGCTCTCTACATTTGGAATCGGTTTAAAGAAAGCCTTGTGGTGGGAGGGCTTCAGAAGTTTTATTGATAAATCCTTTTGGATCTCACTTTCTCCATATGGAGTTGGTTTAAAGAAACCCTTGTGGTGGAAAGGGCTTCAGAAGTTTTATTGATATATCCTTTCGGATCTCGCTCTCTCCGTATGGAGTTGGTTTAAAGAAAGCCTTGTGGGCTTCAGAAGTTTTATTGATATATCCATTCGGATCTCGCTCTCTCCACATATGGAGTTGGGTGTGATTGCCTATAAGGAACAAATACACAACACATTAATGGAAGACAAAGAAGATAGAAACCGTCAATCTTGATAGTATACCACTCTTCTATATTGGTTTTCAACTTCCAAAGTTCAGAAAGTTGTTAGATTTGAAGACCTGGTTGAAATGGAGAACCGTTATTCCTCCTGGTTTGGGATGATTTGGCGACTACCTGTCCAGAGTTTTGCTTTCCTCAGCGCACATGTTGTATTCTCTTAATCAAGGAAGAATTTTGTTGGTGAAGCACTTAATTCCCTTATCTTCTACATTGTAGTCAAGGGTACTAAATTCCCTTAGAATCTGCAAACTGAATATTTTTTCACGGAAAGTGGAATGGCGTGCTGGACTATTCTCCGGAAATAATGTTACTTTGAATGGCATATATGTGGGCTACCACTAGTGTCTATGTACAGATTTTTAGCGTCCTTAGTGTTTCTGCTAATAATATGTGATCAATCAGAGACAAAGCACACATTAAATATGCGATCGTAAAGTTTGTTTCTCACTTCTAACAGCTGTTATTTCCTTGGTTGTCAAGCTAGGTTCTAGAAAATGATTTCAAGTGGATATGCGATGACTCTTGGTTGTATATCTATGAAATCCGGGTTTAGTAGGCCTGTAACACAAAAGTCAGCTGGGACATCCTTCTCTCACGTTCCTAGCAAGGCTACATTTCCCGGCATCAGGAGCTCATGGGGAGCATATCAATCTACAACAGGTATCATATTATGTTGCCTCTAGTTGGTACTTGGGGCTTTAACCTTTATTGTTGCGTGGTAGGATCATTTCAGGTTGTGGTTAGTATTGATGTGAAAAGTTGAGACTTCTTTTCCTACTGAACTCTTGTCTTGGTGGAAATTTCTTGATGTGTGCAAAAGTCATCTGTCCAAGACCAAGATTCAGCAGGAATGTTTCATGTTGCAAATATTTTATGTGCTAATCAGGGCCTTAATAGAATAATAAAATAGATGCACAAAGCTCAGAATTTTATATTTCTTGTTTGCATCAAAAGCTTAATCTCTTTAATGGAACTCCAAATGGTAATTATGTCTCGTCTACATCTTATGTTTGAGTGTAAAATTTTTCTTAACTTGAAATCTCCTTAATTAATACTTCAATGTCAGGTGGTAGCATTTCATACACAATGCCTGTGATACCGAGGCTACACAACATTTCACGTAGATCTTTAATGATTCCAAGAGCATCTAAGGATGTCCCCACCAGTTTTCGCTATCCTCCAATGACCAAGAGACCAAGGTGGTGGTGGAGAGTCTTAGCGTGCATCCCCTATCTTATGCCAGTTCACGAGACATGGATGTACGCACAAACTGCATACAATCTCCATCCTTTCTTAGAAGAACTCGAATACTTGACATACCCTTTTCTCGGAGCACTTGGGAGTTTACCGGCATGGTTCTTACTAGCGTATTTCTTTACCGCATATCTTGGAATAGTGAGAAGAAAGGAGTGGCCCCATTTCTTTAGGTTCCACGTTGTTACAGGAATGCTTCTTGAGATTGCACTCCAGATCATTGGGACTGTAAGTCGTTGGATGCCGCTTGCTATGTACTGGGGAAAGTTTGGTATGCACTTCTGGGCAGCTGTGGCTTTTGGCTATCTATTTACAGTGTTGGAATGTATCCGTTGCGCCCTCAGCGGGATGTATGCAGATGTACCTTTTGTGCGTGATGCTGCTTATATCCAACTTCCCTACGACTAATTAGTGTTTGCTGCACATCAGGGAAGAAACAAGATCTTTTTGTTGTTGTTTCTAATGTTGATTGCAAGGCTTTTTTGTAATTTGTAGGTAAAACATGATGTATGAATTTCTGTTGCACTTCAAGTAAACTAGTCTTTTGACTCTTTGTTGTGTGAGCACTGTGAATTTTCTTTCATTTTGAATCATGAAACATCAAAGATCTTGCTACTTTTCTTATTTACTGATACTAAAAGACTGTACCAACTATAAAATGCTTTTTTCGTCTAAAATACAGATACATCGTCTGCACATTGAACTGAAGTTACACCCGCAATCAAAACTCAGGTGATATCATCAGCATCAAGCCTATGTTTGGCTTACCCATGTTCTGTTGCTCTGTACAATTGTACATAGGCATATAAAACTGTATAAGTGGGTCAAGAACACCATTTATTCATGATAGAGATGACTTCAATGCTCTCTCCTACCCAACTACTATCTACATTCTTGCTACTGAATTGGCTCTCTCTGTCTATTGTTGTTGAAAGCAACATCTTCATTCCTATAATACAAAACCCCTCTTCAATTATGCTCACTTAAATAACAAACTAACCTAAATCAGAATACATCGTTCAAATTGCAATCCTTGTCCGTGTCTTCGCCGCATTATCTACAGTAACCATGGCTTGGAAGAAAGCTTAGTTCCCAAGCTTTCCATTGAAGATACATTTTGAGCTAAGGAAAAAAGAAAAACAAATATTGGACTTGCTCTTGCACTTGTGCAACAATAATACTAAACACATATCAAACAACTTATTTAATAGACAAAAATAAAGTAATGTTCCTACAATAATATTAAAACACATCCCACAACAACAACAAAGACAAAGAAAACAAGCAAGAAGAACAAATGTATCCTTTTCTCCATTTCACTCTTCCAACAACACAATCACAAATACAATTATAAGAGATCTCCAATTACAACCCTACAAAAATCAAATATATAGAGAGATAGCTACAAATGCTAGATAGGGCATCCAAAGCAATTACAAGTTTTGGGAGTGAAAGAGCAAAACCCAAAGGGTTTATTAGGCACATTGCAATTAATAGCATAACAACAAGGAGATTTCAAACAAAGACCCCTTGAGCCACCACAACAAGTACACACTGAACATATCTGAAAACTCCCCAATTTTCTCCTAGTCTCATTTAGTACAAACATACCCCTTTCCTCTTCAACACCCATTAATGGCACCATCACCATTGATACATTCTTATCTTGCTTTTCCTCAAACCCCTTTAACATTAGACAGATTTAAGACAACCCCATTAGAGAAAACTTCAATAATATCTATGAAATGATGAAGTTTGAACATAAGAGAGATAGAGAGACTTACATGGATGAAGCTTGGGTGGTTGAGGTAGAGAATGGTGGCAAAGAGTAAGAGGAAGTGAGAGAAGAATACTCCAAAGCTAGACATCTCTCACTGTGTTTGGGTTTGGGTTTGTGTTTGTGACTGTGTAAGAGAGATTTGCGGAGTTTTTTTTTTAAAGTGGGATCTAAAGTGGGGTTTTAATATGAGAGTGAGATTTGAGAGAATGTGGGTTTTATTAAAGTTTTAATAATGGAGAATGAGAGAGGAGATGCAAACCATGAATGGGGGTTGGAGTGGGGAAGATATATTAGTGTGGTTCTGGACCTATTTGGAGGGATATTTAGTTGTTATTTACAAGAGCCAAAGAAGGTTCAAGATATCATAGCGATATGTCTAATGAATGGTGGATATTTTGAAGATAATTTGCAAGTACTTCGAGAGGGACCATATGGATGAGAAGATAGATTGATGGAAGAGAAGGAGATATGCGAAGATAATGATGAAGAAGGGGGGATATGGGATGAGTATTCTTTTCTTTCGTAGTGGTAATGTCTATAGGAGCTATTGTTCCCAGCTGTAGTGAGGCATGACAAGATTTACAATACATGCCCATATTTTCTTCATGTTTTGGCTCAAAGGAACACGATATTTTGGATAAGTTGGGGGCAAATATCATTTCGGCGGGTCTATTTTTCGATACATTGAAAACTTTTATGGCATTTGATAGTAGAATAGAGTCAAGGCAGAGTTAAAAATAGATGAAGATAAGGAGGCAACCCTTGAGAGAAAATGTCACACATGGTTAGCAAGGTACAGTGAGAAAACAACTCATGTGTGAGAACTAAATCTAGCAGGCCAAAATGGCGGCAGATACCATTATCGACAAGAAATGCTTAGGAAACTTGGGGTCCATATGGCTAAGCTGAAAATAAGTGGTATTTCTTAGCAGTATACATGAAATAATTCTCTAGCAAAACTCTCGTGGTTCTTGTTCCGTTTATCAACAAATTGGTGCAATGCAAATTTAGTAGTCCCAGCCAAGAATGGGATAGAGTGTGATGATGCATATTTGTTTATTTATCACATTTTTCATTCCAGTTTAGCAAGAAAATATTAGACCAAAAGTAAGGCGTAGCAACTCTGTATCCTCGGAACAAATATAAGAACAATAGTCTTAACAACGCAATTTAATTCAATAAAGCATCAACCAAATGTGATTGAGCAGCCTTGAACTGATAGCTGACCTATCTATAATTGACAAACGTACCAAGCAAAAGCTGATGCTTCAAGCATAAGCATTAAAATCATGCTAGTATCTGATAACGAGCAACAAATCTTCATCAACTAACAAAACCACATTTTGTCTATGAATTCAGAGACAACTCAGTTAGAATTACATCACAAAGAGTAGATGTCAAGTACATATAACTTCATAATGGTCCATAACCAAACCTTGAGAAAATCTACTTAAGAACTCTTTCACAGGTCAAGGACAAGCATTAAAATTCATGCTAGTATCTGATAACGAGCAACAAATCTTCATCAACTAACAAAACCAAAAATAACATTTTGTCTATGAATTCAGAGACAAACTCAAGTTAGAATTACATCACAATAGAGTAGATGTCAAGTACAATATAACTTCATAATGGAAAACCTATTTTACTTCATCTCCATAACCAAAACCTTGAGAAAATCTACTTAAGAACCCTTTCACAGGTCAAGGACACTCAAACCTGCAAACAGAAAGAAATTTAATGGTTCAGTGAAATTTGCATAGTGAAAAACATGATTTCAAATATATAAATTGGTGGAAGAGAATGCTAGTGGAGAAAAAAATCAAGGAAAGTGTTCAAGAGGGCTTAACCTGGGGGAAGAGATTGCTTCAACTTATCAGCCTTCTCGGTGTCAAAAACACATAATGTGTAGAGGTATTTTGAGCAACGAACCTTGAACTTGACTACATCCTTGCTCCTCTTGATCTTAACCGAGCGAGCATCTTTCCTTCGCGCGGTAAGAAGGAAATCCTTGATCTCGTTAATTTGCTTCGGCTGCAAACAAATGATAGAATAACAATGAATATAACAGATGTGAAAAAGACATCCTATAAAATGAAGTACAATACAAAGTAGCCAATAGAACACCGACAAAAAAGGCGCTTACAATACACCATAAAAATGAAATCATGTGAAATATATATAGTAAATAAAGATCAATAAATATAAATTTGTCAGAAATGCAGTAAATAGTAAGATCTACCAAAGTGGGAAATGATATAACATATCAACGGTAAAAGTAAGCAAATACACGTGTAATAAATTGAGTTGGTCATTTCAGTTTCAAAGAAAGCTCTACCACAGATTTTAAAATCAAAGAAGGTGAAACTTAATCAAGAATAGAATGCAAGACTTATTAAAGGAGATCAGAGTTGATCAAGATTGCGGCAAGGGATAACGGCAGATACGAAAAAAGACATCTACAACTTTTAATTTTTGATAAACTGTTGATTTACCTTGCCATCTCAATCTTACCCTTATTATGTCTCACCGTCTACTCCCAATCAAGTCTCATTCAGTCAGTTCTTACTGGCGTACTACAACTTTCAAAACGCTTAACAACCAACTGTGCACATGGTTTCAGTTCTTCTATGGAATTGCCTAATTTAGATTATGATGATAGATAATGTAGACATATTTACCTTACCTAAAGTTGTACTGTAGACAGACAGTAGCGACAGATTTCTAAGGGTAAAAAATAATTTTCAGGAATATTAAATCAGGAGTGAGAATTATTTTTTAAGTATATCTGTAGTATCCTGATGGATAAATCGACAAACGAAAAAAAGTGAAATGTAATGACTTGTTCGAGGCCTATTCAAAATAAGAAAAATTGAGGGGCATGGAGAATCGGATTTCATTATAGCCCACCTTCAATGCAAGTATTAGACATCGATTCATTGACTGTATTGCTCTGCAAATTGGCTTTTATTCGTACTACTTCATCTTAATACTGAGGAACAACCTACTTTAGATGATGAAAATAGATCATGTTCACATTATATACGACTGCATTAGTAACTCATTTCTAAAAGTCAAAATTTAGTTTCTAGTCGTCAAATCAATAGTAAGAAATTGTGAAGTTCCATTATAGTATACTACAATACTTTGATGGATAGGTCAACCAACTAAAAGGAAAAATGTAACGACTTGTTCGAGGCCTGTTCAACATGAGGTGATTTGAGAGGCACGGAGAATCGCTGTTTGTTATAGCCGACCTTCAATGCAAGTATCAGCCATTGATGCATTAACTGCCTTGCTCTGCAAATTGGCCTTTTTCTTTTACTACTCTCTCATTACTCTGAAGAACTGCCTACTTTATATGAAGTTACATCATAAAAAAACGAAAAAAAGTGAAATGTAACGACTTGTTCGAGGCCAATTCAACATGAGAAAATTTGAAAGGCACGGAGAATCGCTTCTTGTTATAGCCAACCTTCAATGCAAGTACCAGTCATCTATATATTGACTATCTTGCTCTGCAAATTGGCTTTGCTTATAGTACTACTTCACCTTATTACTCTAAATACCTATTAGACTGATAATAATTGAGTGATTCAAATCTCCAATGAAATGAGAATCCACATGAACCCTAACACAAATATCACACAAATCACTCAAAATTAATTCCCAATCACACAAACTCAAATCAAATGAAACCCAAATGAACCCTTCATCTCAGTATCAAATACAAACATTCAAACCCAACAAATCCCAACTTACACTAGCTCAAACCTAAACCCTGTCTACCAAATAACATAGAAATCACATCATACCCTAACATTAAGTACACATTTACAACAATGAAATCAAAACCAAATCAACTAAAACTTGTATCAAATCGTAGGCAAATCAAACCCTATAATCACAAGATACCTAAATCAACGAAATGCATGAAGATAAAGAGAGATTTAGGGTTTACTATTTTCAAAAGGGAGAGAGAGTTCCGCCGAAACCAAGTTCTTTTGATTCAGTGTTATTGGAGAAAATATATAGTGTAGGTATGAGAACCATAAACCCTAACTTATCAAAATTACAGATTTACCCCTTCCATATGGGGCTCAACTCAAGACTCAATAGTGCACCAAAGGGTCCAAAGCAAGTGCATAATGTACTTTTGGTGCTCAATGTATATAAAAAAGGTTAGGCCATTTTGGGGCCGATATCACGAAAATCTGAGAATAGAATGACGAAATAAAACAATAGCATACACAAAAGCTGGTATATCTTCTGCTAAAGATGTCGCGGTATTCAAAACATTCAAGATAGTGCAGACTCTGAACTCAAAATATATGACTAGGATCTAGGTGTGCCATAATAGCAGTCGAGCAATAACTTGTTGCTTCAACTTGAAGCTTGTTTTGAACCTCTTACAAGCAATTGATCTATTTGTTCGAGTTGTTTTTAAATTTCTCTTAGTTTTTTCAAGCACTTATAGTTTCTCTGATCTCAAGTATTATGAGTCATTATATAGTCTTCTACAGAACTGCTCAGTTTTAAACGGTGAAAGAGATTGATGACGACAAATTATCCATATCTATGGTCATTGGGTTGTTTCTTGGAATACTTCTACCTACTGAAATGCAAATCAATACTTGATTTAATCTTTAAATACTAGAGGTTCGATGAAAAGGGTAATTTAATTTAGTCATGAACTCAAAAAAAAAATAATGATGCATCAAACCCAATGAAACGAGAATCATGAACACTAATACCAATATCCCACAAATCACTCAAAACTAAAACCTAATCACACAAAATTAAAAAAACAAACAAACAGTAAATGTAATTTTTCACTCTCAGCAACTGCAGACTCAAATCAAACAAACCCAAATTACAGTAACGAAACCCTAACGGCCCTAACCCATGAACCAAACACAATATAATTCACATCACATAAACCCTAACATTAAGCACACATCTATAGCAATGAAATCGGTACCAAGTTATATCAAATCGTAGAAAAATCTGAACAATATGAACGAAATGCATGAAGATTAAGAGAGATTTAGGGTTTACCATTTTCACAAGAGATAGAGCTCCGCCGAAACCAATTTCTTTCGATTCTGAGAAAATATATAGTGTAGATAGATATGAGAACCATAAACCCTAGCTTATAAAAATTACAGGTTTACCCCTTCCAAAGCAAGTGCACACTGCACAATAATATACTTTTGGTGCTCAATGTATATAAAAGGTTAGGCCATCTTGTGGTCGATATCACGAAAATGAAGTAATCAATTTTTGTACTGATGTAGTTACGAATTATGGACTAGTCTTTAGTTGAACGCGCTTTTATTCAGTGTGGTTTCTAGCATGAGTAATCTCGCACCTTAAGCATGATATTCATATTATGTATATGATTTTCGGCTACATATTTGGTTGCTATAACTTTTCATTATTTCGATGTGTTGATTAGAGTTAAGTTAGCTGGAATAAGGGAAGGGTATGATGAGATATTGGACAAAACTGATCTTGAAACAAACAACGAAATCTGTTGTTGATGATTAAAAATACTTGGTTTGTTCTAAATCTCTTAATCACAATCTTGGATGTCATACTGGTACTTTGTGGATTTACGGTAATGAAGAAGAACATGTAAAATTCTTTTTTCAAGTAACATATACATGCTTAAGATTTAAGAACCAACCACCCATAAGTACCACAAATTTACTAATCACAACCGATCATATTATTAATTTTGTATTAAACTTCCTCAGTTTACTCGAACCAAATGCAACTTAGGTTAATCGTTGCATAACATGAGTAGGTGTTGAAGCATGTCGCTAATGAACAGTAAATGTTGCTTCGCCCTATAGATGTTCTACACTTCTACTAATGCCATGTATGTCTACTCGAAGAAGACTAATAATTAGTAAATCAACTAATCTGATTAGGTTAGAAAGATTTAAATCGATTAAGGACTATTGCTTTGTGATGTAAGTTGTAACGACCCATAACCCCATGATAGATATTTAGTGTGTCCAGTAGTGGGCGTCCAAGTGAAGTACTTGGTCACACAAGGTATTTTCAAGTTTGTCTGGATCATTAATAATTGTAAGTCTTATGTATTGAAATAACAACATTTATATATTTAAGACTCTAGATCAGCACTAAAGAAAAGAGTGTTATGTTCCAAAGACAGTGAACAAAGACACAACTTCGGTCTCTCTCTCAAACATAGGGACCATTCAATATCAATACACCAGACGCAAGTAAATATGTCCATCTCTGTGTAGCATAAATTGGATGTATGGCAGACAAATGACAGCCAATGTTCATATGTTGGATCCCAACACAAGAGAAAAATGATCGAGTGTATCGCAAATACGAAAAAACATTGTTCAAGAATATGGTTCTTTTAGAAGACTTCACTTCACACAAACATGTTTACAACATACAGAAAAAGAACTGCACACACATCTGCTTGGTCTATGGGATTTCCAGCAGAGAGATAGTCCATCTGTTTTACATTGAAGAAACTTCTTTAAGGCCAGACATCATCACCACCAGGTTTCTTCACAAGGATCTGATTATATTCGGGCCTTGACGTCTGAAATTAACAAACAAGAGCTCCAAATAAGTTATAAGATAATCTTAACTAGACTATGGTATACTGTGAGGACACGTTAAAAAATATGGTATACTGTGTGGTGGTATTATGCATAAATCATGATATACAGTGGAAACTAGAATAGTAACTACAAAACCTATAATCCTTTCATGGAGGATTCTTATTGTCGATCTTGCTAGACAGCAAACAAATAATTTTTTTTTTTCTTTAGTAGATTCCGTCGAGGAGCTTCAAAACTCTCAAACCTATCAAGCTTCCACGATCCTTATCAAATCACTTATCTAGACGCTGCACTCTCTTGTCGATCCTGGAGCTATGCTTACAGGTGTTTGCCTAATATCATTTAGGTTTGACTCAAAAGACATGCTCATAGAGTCACCCTCATCCTGATTACTAGGTGTGCAGAGTGCAATTATATCAAGTTGCATTTTGCACCAACACTCACAGGTGATTGGTTAGTGCCATGTGCATTGCAATACCAAACAAGTCACATCTAGCTTCCGTCATTTTACATGGTGTTTATCAATCAGCAGCTGATTATCAGCTCATGGAGTGATGAATTGCATTTGCAGTGACTTAGAAAATGCAACCGCCTGCAGCCACATGTCCACTCTGGTAGCTCATAATGATACAGCCCTTTAGTCCATTCGTAAGCTCTAGTACTCCTTTGGTAAATCGCTCTTCACTCTACTGATAACTCATGAAATCTAAGGTTCCCAAAATCCATTAAGAAACTAAGTCGTGAGCTCTAGGCCTCTAGCTTATATAGTTTTATAAAGTGAAGGATCACAAATGTGGATTTTCAGCCATTAAATCAGAAATTATTTCCTTTAATATTATATCTCAAGAGTTTCTTAGTTTGCTGGAGGATCACACCACCAAGGCTAGGCCCAAATTTCCTTCCCATTATGACCCATATTTTAAATTGATCCTCCTAATTAATAGTCACCTAATTACTCTAATAAGATCACCACAATACCTAATTATACGCTAATTGACGATACTCCAATTCTAACACAACTAATCAGAAACCCTAATTTCTACTTAAAAACTTCAAAGAAGAAATTAGTGATTGACTTACGAGATCTTTGAAGATGAGAAACGCGACGAAGAAGAAGAGGAAGAAGAGTATCTCGAACTCAGCTAATCTCACGAAATCAAACACCGCGTTTGTCGCACGAGTCAACACTGACTCGTTCCGACTCACTGTTCCAACTCGTCCTCGCATCTTTATTTCTTTTTCTCCTGTATTTGTTTGATCAAAACTAAAGAGAGAGAGACGAAGCTCTATGAGTTTAACATAAACGACTTTGACTCACTCAATTCCATCGAAACCGTTGGTTTTCTTGTGGAGATTTGTATTGTTGTAGCTCGAGATTGCTAAAATATAGATTATAATGTTTTGATCGATGATTTTAACAAGTTATCCTAGTGATTTTAACGGGCTACCCGTATGAGTATCTTTCTTTGATTATCTTCCAAGAATGTAGTTTTTTTTTTAGCATAATTCCGTAAGATTTGGAGAAATCTTAGTATTCTAGAACTCGACTTTTATGTATATGATAACACCCATTGACTGAGGTTATGGAAACCTTACCCTAGAAGAAACCTAAATTGAGTACAGAACAGGAGTGAACAAGGGAGGGAATGTATCATTATTAAGATTTTTCGATGTCGTTAACTCAGTTACAAACTCAGTACTGTTGCTAATATACCAAGATAAGTAATCTAGAAGAGATCCCAGTTTCGAAACATTTCTTAAGTTATTCACTCAGAACCTTTGGAAGTACAGGAGGTCAGAAGGGGGAGGAACTTTGAAGCTTGGCTCTCAATACTGCGTAACTTGATCAACATTTGCCTCGCAGCAGACACCCTCGCTTCCAGGGGATTAGATCCTTGCTCCCAATCAACGGAATGCACAAAGTCTTTCCCACGCACCATTACGTTGGCGCGGAATTGATCTGCATAATGGTTTAACAAAATGGATTATGTCGAGAGAGAGAGAGATGACTTATCACTATGCACAAAAATAGATATTTAATGGATGCATTTGTTACGTTTTTCAAGGAAAATCAACCTAAAAAGGTAAATGTTATTGACTGCGCATCCCTAACCAAGTTCATATTGTGGTACACATAATTAATGGATCCATGTATTTATGACGATAGTCACGTCATACTTATAAGGACCGTGTGCAAGTGTCAGTCGTGTATGACATATTTGACATAAGATATCTTCAATCAAATTCTTCTCATCGGAGTACAATCCTAGGCAGCTAAAAAACCTGAAAGAATATGTGTCTTACAAACTAATATTAGTTTACAAAGAAACTCTAAGGTGCAACTCCTAAAGAATTACACAAAACATAAAACAGCCAAAAGCATAAAACAAAGATCTTATCCTGGGCTATGAAAAAATAAACCGCAGAAACGGAAAGAAAAAGAAGAAGCAGTTCATTAAGGCAAATCGTTGGTGTATTGTTTTGTTTGTGGACACAACTCATTTAACAGGGTACTTGAAGTTTCCTTTATCTAGAACTAGAGTCCAAGAAGCTTACCTTTAGATGGCAATACTGTATACATTGGTAATATCCAATTATTCTCACAGCATATGTTATCCAGTTCCTGTAGAACAGCCACCAAGAAAAATGTACAAAAGAGAAAGAATGAGTATACATGGTGCAAATCCTATACTGGACTAATTTTGGAACTATGAATTTTATTTTAGGGTCGCCCAGTTAGCAAATTCAAGTCAAAGAGGTTTGTGTCATTGGAAGCAATAGCGTGTTGCATGGGGAGAGATTGGTTGCGCATGTAGAATGGAGAGAGATCTTAACAGGAGATTCATATTCATTAGGGAAGAGGATCGAGCAGTGTGGGCACCAAAGATAAAAAATTTGTTCACAAGGGTTAATAAGGCATAGGGTGTGCCCCCTCGTCGTTTGAAGTGGATATACAAGTGTTCCACGGGAATTTCAGTGTACAGGAGTAGTAGTAGACTCAGTACTCAAGAAATGCAAAATTCAGTTAGTCTCGTCTTATCCGCGGTGAAAACCCTCAAAAAGAAACATTTGAGCATTTAAAATTTTCTAGTTCTTTAGCTCATTCAGTGTGGTCAGTTTTTTCTTGAGTTTATTATTAACCAACCAACCAACCACTTCCAAGATTACAAAAGGGTAACAGAAAGATGATAATAAGAAGAGAAATATCCCGTGCAAGAAAGTATTCTCAAATGTACCTGACAAGGGTTATCCAAACTGAGAGTGGACTCTGATAATTTCCTCCTCTTGAAAGATTCGAAAGAGCGCTCTTCTACATGATTTTGACATTGCTCTGTGCTAGTTTGGGTAACACCTAAAGATAGTGTATCATCGCAAGCCTCTACTGTTGAATCCACTTTTGACATCAAATCTTCTTGACCTCCTATACACAATTAGAGGAAATGAAACTGAAAGTCATAAGATCTGAGGCAGATGTTGCATTTACCTATTAACAGACCCGTAGGATTAAAAAGAGTACAACTACAAAGTTAAGGAAATCAAGTTCAAAATAAAAATTATAACAAACTACTGTTAATCACTTGTGGCATGATAATCATTAACATACATGTCGTACAATGTCCTAACTGACATCAAGAACTATATATGTGCTATGAACAACATCAAACCTTTTGTCATCAGATGTTGCCATGAGGTGTAAGTACTTGTTTGTTAAGGCTTAAGAAAGGTTTATAATGTAATTCTATCTACTGCGAGAAGAAAAGGCAAGACTGAAATTATTGTCACTGATCTCACATGTCGCTAATATTACAAGGGACAAGCAACGCGTTAAAAGTTTCAGTTGCAAACGAGTGTGGATCAAGATTATTATCATCCGAGAAAGAGTTTAGGATTTCATTAGTGAGAGAGCTGTATTTATCAGTGAGTAGTTGATTTATTTTAGTTTCCTTGTTTTTCATTGTAATCCATTTTAACAAGTACATAGTCTGTTATGTACCAACTTGAGGGGGAGTGTTAGAGTATATAGGTATATCCCGATACGTCAAACATCGTCTAGGTGAATCGCAGCAATTCACGGCTATAAAGTCTGAGCTACTTGTTCTGCAAGAAACGTCTAGGTTTTCTAGGCGTTGAACTCGAGCATATAGGTTGACCTCTTGTACAAAGCTAATTATAATTAATCAATAGAACATTCTACTTTACCTATAACAAATGTGGTGAAATTTAGTGGTCAAACTAATGAGCTCTAAGCCACTGAGCTTCGTAGTGGTTTGAGCCTCCACCAAGGGAGAAGTCGTGAGCTCGAACCCCACAGGTCCGGCGGTCTTGTGGGCCTTCGGGTGTTGCACGCTTCGTGGCTTGTGAAGTGCCTTCGGGATTTATATTCCCTTAGGGGATTGTGGCTGCCTTCGGGCCTTACACCCTTGGGGCTTTGTTACAGTAGTTAGCGATCTCCAAAACTAGCTTACCTTCCAAAAAAAAAAACCCTATTGTGCTCAAATTAATACCTTAAAATAAGTAATACAATTATATATGGTACATTTATTGCATTTTAAGTGCGTACACCGTGACAATAACAGAAAATTAAGATATAACATAGAAGCATAACGTACCGCTTAATAGAGTTTGCAGTGTTTTCTCACATTGAGCAACCTCATCATGTAGGCAGCGTTGCTGGACAGACTACAGAAACAAAACATCAGTGATATAGGTGAAATTTGCAAGAACTTGTTATAAAATTTGAAGTAGCTAGGATCCTTCATTTGAAATCAATATTGTTTACTAACCCAATACAATCAAGTCTCTGTACTACATCAAGAACTTATATCAAATTGCATGAAGAAAACATTTCTAATATGTGGATGTTTATGGTAATCTAATTGTGAGATCCTTTAGCAGAGAAATCTACTAGTTGAGAGTTCAAATATCAGATGACGCTGCTGGAACACTGTATTTTGCTTCATGACAGACCACTCATGGATATACACTTAGTGTCATTCCCGAATGGTACTCAGGGCTTGTAAATGACAACAATTTTAAGATGAAACATTCTTTGCTATTTAAGATAAAACATTCTTTGCTAGGACAGTCAATGGATCGGATTTCTACTGGATTTATTCAAATCCAAATCCAATCCGAATTTCAAACGGCTGAATACAAATCTGATCCAAATTCATAGAAGAACTGTCGTATCTAAATAAATTAGAATCCAGTAGTTATTTGGATATCCAACCAAATATATATAATATGTATTTTTACTTTTCGTTCTTTACCCCAATAATCTTTTTTAAGGCAACACAATTTCTATCCCTCCTCAAACTCTATATTATAAGTTGCACGGTGAGAATGTTAATTTTATAATTTAAAATCTTCCATAAATTAATAATTACTTAAAATATAAGTGCAATAAAAATATTCTTAATTAATTTATGGGATAGGATTTGATTGGCTAACAACCGAATCCGGTCCGAAAGTTAATAGGATTCTAATTTTGACATCCAAACCCGGTCCAAAATTACAAATAAAAGAATTGGATCGAATCAAACCGGGTCTTGGATTACCCAACCTGTTGACAGCCCTATTCTTTACTACACATACTAATTAGCATTAAAAATATATATACCAGTGTATCCCGCTTCTTCTCAAGAATCCTAGCGGCGACACGTAACATCTGATTCATTTTAGGAGACTTTATAGCTTGAAGATCCTGTAAGATGGAACTGCATGTTACTTCATTGAGAAATATATTTTCAATAGGGATGGAAAAATGTGCAAAAATGAGTGCAAAAATGTGGACATATGATGCATCACAGCTCTCATGACACCGTGCATATCCCTAAGAGATGGCATCTCTCTCTAGGACGTTTAGTCGACGCCACTCTCTGCATATTTATTTTATTTTCCTTTCAATACTTGATGTTATAGGTTAGTGGGTAACTGCTGGAAAATATCTCCTTAGTTTAAACCTAATGTTAGTAGAATTAGGGTTAGAGGCTTCCAACTTATAAAGCCTTCTTAGGTTATTTTTCTATTGAATATTATTTGGTTATTTCAAGTTATTGAGTTATAGGGTTATTTGGGTTTTCAGGGTTTGATGTTATTTGATTATTCAATAAGAGAGAGAGTTTAAAGTCAATTGCGTTTCTTGAATTCTCTTTAGTACATCAACATACACATAAAAATATAAAAGCAAACACCAAACATGCTATCAATAAATTATGGTAAAAAAGAAAGAAAGAAAGAAAAAAAGAAATAAAAAAGGTTATGCACAGATAGTATGTTGATACCTCTAGATACATTCTAAGGACTGAAATTTTTTGTATATAATTAGTCTTTGAATAGCACCTCCCAATCAAAGAACAAAGTCACACGTCTGGTCATGGTAATGACATGAAATATGTTAAAAGAGTATGGTAAGTATGTGTTTTATATTCCTACTAGAAGTAGGACTATCCAATTTGCAATAGGACTAGATTAATTAGTATCTAGGTTGTCTATAAATAGGATAATGTCAGTTATATTCAAGCTTATATCAAATAGTTCTTTATATTTTCTACATGGTACCAGAGATGATCTTGAAGGCGACTTATCGCTCTTCCGCTCCTGCAGCGGCGGCTATTGTCGTCGTCGGACTATGGAACAGTCTAATATAATCTCTTTCTTTTTTCTTCTTCTTTTCCTTTCTATTTCCCGAGTTCATAAAGTCCTAATGCTAGACTGCTTTTGCCGCCTAAAGGACCAATTAGTTCTTGTGACTGATGTTTCTCTTTCTGACCTTAAACTTATGATTTCAATATCTGAATAGTAGTTCTTAAATAATAACATCGTGAATGATGATTCATGTTCCTTTCCATCACGAATCGGTTTGCATTTATTACTTAAGGGTATACTAAACCCTATTTTTGTTTGCATCACGTCATTCTCTGATCTCTTTGAAAAAAAATACTGTAAGCGAATCTGTAGAAATACATGATTGAATCTCCAATCTGTGGTGTTTATCTTGGATTTGCTCGACATTGGCGGTGGAGAAAACAGGAAATTGCTGCCACAGGATTTGCTTTTGGTATAATTTCCAAGTTGCTGATTAGCAATTTGAATCTCATAAAACCGTGAGATATTTAATTTGAGATTTCCAGATCTGGGATTTGATCCAACCTTCATCCGTTTTACTTCTTCAACTCTGATAGTTGGAGGTCCCCCGTGCTAGTTTAAGTTGTTGCCCTTGATAAAACCTGCCTACTCCTCGTCCGGCTTTGTTAGTGTTTGAAGATGATTAGATAGAAGATGCTGAAGGGAAATAGTTTTTCTTTTTCACCCACCTTGGTCTGACTTAATCATTGTTGACATGGAGAAGTACTCCTCTTTGTGGTTATCATTGCTCCCTGAGAAATTTCTCATAGATCTTTGGAAGAAAGTCTTTCTTTGTTATGGAGCAGCAACCCCAAAGCTTTAGTGTGGAGTTAATTACTTGTGGGATAACATCTGCTGTGGATCAGTATGGTTGTGCTAGTGTGAATACATGTGTTACAAACACATACATTAAAGCCGTATACTGCGTCCTTTCTCGCTAAATCCAATTGAAATACGTCCACCCTTCTTGGATAAAAAATATATGATCCCAGACTGGATTGGATTTGTCACTAGTTGGACTAGTCCACTTTGATTCAACCCATTTTGACCGGTTATAAGACAAATTTTGACTTATAAGTCATAACAAATTTTTCTTTTACCCGTTTCCTAACTTTTCTTCTTGCTAGGAGGAAACATCGTTTTTGTCAGTGATTTACATCTATCCTCATAGTACATTTTCTATATGATTTCTCTACTTTCCTATCGAGATATCTCTCTCTTGAATATTAACCAACTCTAGTTATATGCTTCTTTCTTTCCTTCTTGGAATTTTTTCTCAATTTTCCTTGGCGCTGATTTTTATTGCTTCCCCTTACAGTGAATCTCCTTCTTTTACCATGATTATTTATCCTCTTTAGCATACAAATTTCGATTTGAGCTCTCTTCTTTTACTTACCAGTTGGGTTTAAATTTTCTTATTTTCTTGCTTACCTCTTCTTTCACTCACTAGTTTGGTTTGAGCTTCCACATTCTCTTATTTTATCTCACCGATTTGAATTGAGTACTGTTATTTCATCTTCCTATGTTCATCAGTTTGGTTTGAGTCGTCTTCTTTTGTTCACCAATTTGGATTGAGCTCTTCCCTCAATCTTTTTCGCTTGCCTATCTGGTTTGAGCCTTCTTATCTGTCCATTTACTCGACAATGCGGTTTGAGGTCTCATTCTACTTCTTCTTTTCGGCTCGCCCTATTGGCTTTGAGCCTTCTTCTTACTCCATTTGCTCACCAATTTGGTTTGGTTTGAGCAGCCTCTTACTTCCTATAAATGCTCACCTATTTGGTTTAAACCATCTTTTATCGTCAATTTCTAATGGCTTTGCACCCATGTTGGGCTGCATTTATATACCAAGGGTCGTGGGTTTTCAGGTTGATTGATGTTACTCATATACAGTTGGATGTGGAGATCCACAGAGGCCATTTGTGAGGCCTTAATACATGCTTCAAGACTGAAAACTCCAGTTAGAGTTGAAGCTTGAAGACCATTGTTGTGGAAAAGTTATGTTTATCTTTTCTTTCAGTATTTGTTATCAAAGCTCGAAATACAAAATTTATATAGTCCAGCTTGAGGAATCGAATCTCGAGGATAATAAACTGTTTTTATTTAGTTAAACCAACAACCACTTTCAGCCAATTGGATAACAAAGTAAAAGTAAATTATAGGAGTTGGGACTGTTGTTGTTTAACTAAAGTACAACCACTAACACAATAAAACTTCTAAAGTACAACCACTTACACAATAAAACTTCTAAGACATGATAAGAAAAACAAAAGGGTCTACTCTTTCATTTCAAACTCTAGCCGCTAGGGTTCCAAGAAAGCACTGCAAACGGCAACAAAAATTCTTCTATCAACAAATTTCTTGCAAATCTAGATTCATCCATCAATACGTATCGACACGATTTTTTTTAAAAATAGGCGTGTCCATGTTACCTAGGTGGAAAAGCAGTCTTTGTATGAATTTCCTGAATTCTAGTTATTTTCGTGTTGCTTTACAGCCCATTTGCAAGATCTCCTTAACCTCTGAAGCTGTCTTTTAAAGGCAATACAAATTACTGTTATCGATCCCAAAAGGAATGAGTGACGGTTTAACAAGTTATTGCTGCAAAAGGACTGAAATGAAACATTAGGTTAAAGTAGGCTTGCGAAAATAGCCTTTTGCCCGGCCCGGCCCAACCCTGCTCTTACAAATTAGGGCTTCAGCCCTTTAAAGCCCTACTTTGAACATCTAAGGGATGGGTTGACTCGTCCTTTGCAACTGGTAGGGTGGGGCCAGGGTCTAATGTTTGCAGTCCTTAGCCAGGCCTTTCACACTTAATCTAACCCTCATTAAAACCCGCCCACACTAAGCCTTGCAATACTGTAGAGAAGTAAGGCATAGGTCCCCCTCCCATGTTTTTCATTATTTCTAATAAACTGATTAGTGTTTTTGTCAAAAGATATATGATAATATTCTAAAATTTTAATATGATGCTTATTTTTTGTATTTATTTTTATTTTTATTTTTATTAATAGACATTAAAGTCAGCCAAACGGGGCCCAACCCTTAGCCCGGCCCTGAGCCCTAACAATAGAGCCAATGGGTAAGGGTTGATGTTATAGGTTATGGGCAAGGCCGGCCCAGCCCTTAACACCGTTGAAGGTCGGGCTGGCCCGTAAGTTTGTAAGGGCCTTATCTCTCTAAGGTCGGGTTGACCCTAGTCCGGCCCATTTCACACCCCTAGGCTAAAGGGAGTATTGGGGTTAATTTAGTGATGACAGAGAGTTAATATTTATAAGTGACTTGAAGTTTAATTTATTACGTGCTGGGTAAATTTATATTAGTCCAACTCGTACAGTCTACAAATATTAATTTGATAATGACTATTAGAATGTATTATTCAATGATGTGGAGTACTGTAGCATGCTTCACAAAATAACTTGTTCTGAAAATGATCATCTAGATTAAGCGAGATTTATTACTATTTCAATCATTTTCTAATCAAAACTCTTAGCTTGATCTATATTAGAGCATCCACAACAGCCTCCTTAAATTTCTTTTCCTCCCTATTTTTACACTCTCTCTCCTTAACAATAAGGAGGGAGAAAGAAGATTTCGGTAGCCACGTAAATGTTTCTCCTTACGTGGAAAGTGAAAAATGGTTTCTCCTTTATTTTGTATGTGAAAGGTTACTTGGCTCCCTATTTAAAGGAGTTTGAAAACAAAAAAAACAAAAATTAGAGTTCCACGTCACAACCACTCCCTATTTTTCAAGGGAGGCTGCTGTGGATGCTCTTAGATCCCTTGTTTTAAGGAAATGGAACTAATTTTTCTACCTCTTATTCAGTTTATATACCTTAGACTTCTGATGCTCCAATTCATCCCGAAGTTTTCGGCACTCGGCATCATGTCGACGCCTTAAAGCTTCCCTCTGAACATCGTGCTCTTTCCTAAGCAACACAGTTATCTAGATATGGGCAATGTAACATGGGTTAGAAGCTTGAACAACATCTGCTCCAATAAAATAGATATTCATGAGTTAACTACGGACCTCTTCCAAGTCTACTTCAGCTTGATGAAGAGACAGTTTTAACTCTTCATTGTGATTAGCCCTGAGATCTGATTCCTTCTTATCATGCTCTATCAGGAGACGACTGACCTGAAAAACATAGAAAGAGTTTAAATGAAGAATATTCACTTAATCACATGTACTTTTTACACCCAAATTCTTTCTTTCTTTCTTAGATTAGGTTATTATTAAGTAAGATGTCAGCAATTCAAAGACGGGGACGTGAAACTATTCCTCAGTACTAAACTGCAAGTTTTCCGAAAATGTTATGATTAAAAGTGGAAAGTTAAGCGAACTTTAGGTTTTCCTTGAGTATCACTTGATACCAAGGAACCCACCATATTGCATCTGATCCTGTATTTCAAGAAGCAAGAGAACATATAAAAGTAGGTTGCACTTCACTGTGGCAAAGAACACCTATTTACCCTCTGTTATAATCGCAGATCAGATTACAAACATGCTTCCTATAGTTCTATAATTATTCATATTGACTACATTTCTAACAACCGAAGTTTGTATGACATAGCCAGTTTCAGGGGAACTATTTAGAAACAGAGCTCGACTCCATTATCAGCAAACATGGTACAATGTAATCATAGATTCCTCCATGGTATGTGGGAGAGTTTCCATCGTATATAGGTGCAACAGTTTCCATTGTATGTGTTACTTTTGCAGGTTAGCAGACTTTGTATTAATGAATGAGCATATGAGGGGCTTTACATAGACAGGAAAAGAGAAGGACCGACAAAAAGGACATGGGCCTTATCACACCAGCTGTGTTGACACCAAAAGGAAAGCCAACCACTAATTCTGAAGTACTCTTTGTAGACACAAATTAGGGAAAAACTTAAGTAATTGAGAGCTTCCCATCACTTATATTTATAGAAACTAATTAGGGGGAAGCCAGCCACTAATTCTGAAGTACTCTTTGTAGAAACTAATTAGGGGAAAACTTATATTTATAGATAAATAATAGAAACACTAGAAGGGGCATAAGGATAGTACAATGCTAATAAAGGGAAATATAATAATAACCATGCTAGCACTCCCCCTCAAGTTGGAGCATGAATATCGCACATGCCCAGTTTGGATAAAATATTACAAAAGAATCTAAACAACCTTCGTAAGAAAATCTGGAAGCTGCTGAGAAGTCAAAACATATTGAGCACAAATCTCTACAGAAGAAGCTTCTCATGTAGAAAGTAACAAATCAACCTTAATGCATTTGGTATGATCATGTTGCCCCGGGTTAGCCAAAATACTAATAGCAGATTTGTGGCCACATAAAGCACCATAGGGGGAGAGACGAGTATCCGAAGTTCTCGTAGAAGACGCCGAAGCCATATCAATTCACACATCTTGAGTCATCGCCCTATACTCGGCATCTGTACTAGACTTAAAAATAACATCGTGTTTCTTACTCCGTCAAGTAAACAAATTACCAACAATAGTAGAACAATACCCAGAAGTGAAGCAACGATCGGATCTTGACTCAGCATCAACCCAAGCCTCGACCCGTGAATGGCCACGGTCTCGAAACAAGACACCACCTCCAGGATATCCCTTAAGATACCGAAGCACACAAATAACTGTCTAAAGATGGGGAAGACGTGACTTGTGCAAAAACTGGCTGAGAACTCCAACCGCATATGCCATATCAGGACCAGTAAAAGAAAGATAAAGGACTTACCAAGAAGTCGCTGGTACTGACCTCTGTCGTCCAATAACTCTCGCTTAAAATCAGCCAGGTGATGATTATGTGTGTTTCAGCAGAACGACAAGCAAGTTGTCAAAAGAACAATAATGTACTTTCTTTGGGAAATAAAAATACCGGAACTAGAACAAGCAACCCTAATTCCGAGGAAATGACACAAGTGATTCAGGACTTTTCGGTCATTTCAGTGTGATATTTTCCCCTACGACCGACCAACTTTGATCCCAATTCGAGTAGGATTAGCTAACCTAGTTCGAGTAGGGATTTTATTGTAATTCGAGTAAAACTATAGGTTCACTCTATAAATAGGTCTTGTAACCCTAAAAAGGGCAAGTTTTTCGCATTGTAATTCTTTTCAAAAGCAATAAGAAAGCACAAAAACCTAGAGGGGTTTCTCCTTGAAATCTCAATTATTTTAGAGTTCTACAAATTGTGGATTAGCAAGGGACCGAGATCCTTTACTTGAAAGCGGGTACTAAGACAAGATTTCGGGTCACTAATACCCTTGTAATAACAATATCGTCGATATAGACAAACAACGGAATCGTCTTCCAACCAGCATGTCGAAAAAACAAGGTGTGGTCAACTGTACTACGAACATATCCATAGTCAATCATGGCGGTAGCAAACGTAAAGACCTTTTTCTTCTCATTGAGAAAAACATTCTTCACATCCATCCAGAAAAGGGGCCACAAAGAGTGACCCACTTTCGAATAAACGTGGATGCCCAAGTATGGGGCATCCAGCTTACTTTCATTATTTTTCTGCTTTGAGAGAGAAAAAAAAAAGAGAAAAAAAATAGGGAGAGAAAAGAAATCTAGAGAGAATTCACTCTAACCGTTGGATCGAGATTAGCCCTTCTAATCTTGATCGTTTAACTAGCGACAACAAGCACCCATTTTTGCCTTGAGTAGCAAAAAATGTCCTAACTTGCAAATAGGCCAAAAAAAAAACTTGCCCTTTCCCCTCTGCTTGTGATGTTTTCACTACTCCCATTCTCTTTCTGCCAAAATTACTCATCTCTCTAGTTCTAAAAAAGAAAGGTTTTCTCTTTAGGTTCAAAAGGAAAGGTTGTTACCAGGGCTATTATTGTTTTTCCTGTATTATCTTTTAATTTTTCTTTATTACCGTTTCTAGAGATTTCTATTATTCATTAAATATAAGTGATGATACCTCTCAATTACTTTTTCCCCCTAATTAGTTTCTACAAAGGTTTTGCTAAAAAAAAAGTTGTTGGGAAAGTCCATAAAAGCCATATGAGATACACAAGGTGGTTAGTTTAACATTTATTGCCACCTCACATTTAATCTCAGCCACACCTTTATAATAGATGAAAGGTGTGGATTGAGTGTCTATGGAGTGTTTAGCAAGAGTGTCCACGAATTCGCTCCCATCTAATATAAATATATATTTATATGTATATATATAGTAGTGAGGTCTAAATGCTCCACACGTGTTACTTACTTTGAATCCAAACTTGTATGTATATGTAATTGCTTAAGATTTGGTCACTTGAAGGCTCACAAAGAGTAGCCCGCTTTCGAATGTATCTCATAGTACTAACCGTGGCTCACCACGGTGAACACGTCGACGCGCCTTCGGCGCTATCCACATTACCAAACACCACAATTATACAAAGAACGTCAACGTGTCTTCAACTCTAATTTAAGCATTGATTGCCAGAGCTATAATATGTTGAGTTACTTTCTATTTATTTTTTTGGGTTAACTTTCAATTATATAATTGATGAACTTATGGATCAACTTCGAATCCATAATTTCTGTTATACTACCTAAACACCAACAACAAGTATCAAGCACACCAACAACAAGTATAACAACAATTATACTACCCAAACACTAACAACAAGTATCAAGCACACCAACAGCAACAAACACCAACAACAAGTATAAACAAAACCCTAAGTATATCACAAATTAGAAGAAATCAAAACAGCAAGTATCAAGCACACCAACAACAAGTAAAGCAGCAACTATACTACCCAAACATCAACAACAAGTATAAACAAAACCCAAGTATATCACAAATTAGAAGAAATCAAAACCCTAGGTGTGCATCAGTAGAAATCAAAATCTTACGGATGCTTGAAGCGCAATGGTTAGAGAGAGAGAGATAGGTACATTGCTTCACAGAGAGAGAGAGGCGCTGATGAGAGAGATGGAGAGTTGTTGGAGAGATGAGAGAAACGGCCTTGGAGAGAGACATAATGAGAATAGAGAGTCGGGATGAGAGGGTAGTTTAGATAGTTAATGTTAAGACTAAACTACTATTTTTCTGTGTTTTGTCCAAAGTACCCTTAAATATGTTTACCCTTTCAAGAGTTAAATAAATCTAGGCCGTCCTTCTCGCTCTTTTCCACAAATCTCCACAAAAGAACATCAAATCCCAGCCCCTCTTTGTCTTGGGGACAATGGCAGACTTGTCTATTTGAAAAACACCGTTCTCTAATGTATAATAAATTTCATAGATTAGTCTTTGAAGAGATGTGTGTAGAGCTTAATTGTGGAAAATGGAAAGCCATTCAAGCTTTCGAATCTATCTCGTTCTCTTAATGTCATGGATTTAGTTTAATGACTTAATAAGTTCTGAAGTTAACAATTTACCATTCAAACTTTAACTAATAAAATAGTTGAATTTTATCGAGTTAAGACCTGCCTTATTGGAAAGCCAAAGGTTCAAATGATGGCCCCAAATCAGCACATAATTTTAGTGTAAACTCATAACAGCTAAGATTAGACACTGAGGTAAATCACTCGTCTCCATTCCCTCTCCCTCTATATTCAATCATGATATATACCTTGGATTTCTCACGTTCTAGTTCCCCATGAAGTTTTTGACACTTCTCCTCGTATAGATGCCTCAAAGCTTTAATCTGCCCATCATGATCTTTCCTAAGCGACACAGCTTTCTACATATGAACATTTACAAAGTGTTAACAACTTCAACAAAAGCAGGCACAATACCGATAGAATAAATAGTCACCACTTATGTGCCCACCTGTTCAATGTCAACTTCAGCTTGATTCTGAAACTTTTTTAGTTCTTCAATGCAATCAACCCTGTAATCTGATTCCTTCTTATCATGCTCTTTCTGGAGATGACCAATCTGCCACAAAAAGGTTCAAAATATGTTTATTTCAGAAATAAGATAACATCAATGGAAAGAAATATTTATGAAAATATAGATGACGTCAATGTAAAGAAATATTTGTGGAAACGATATTTTGGGTTTAACCAGTAATTTTACAGCATAAGCTGTGATTGCAAGTGGCCATAAAGGTTTAACTTTCAATTTCCTTAATTTCACTTAGTGCAAGTTCTTTTTGAGCCAATGAAACTTGTATTACGCATATAATATAAGTGCAACGCAATTAAATGAGTCATAAATCTAAAATATTTTAAAATATATATATACTTTCTTTATGTAACTTCAAATTTTAATCAATCACTCTATTCACCTCTTTCTCTAGTTTGTGTTCCTGCCTTTCACCCTCACTGTCTTTATTTTTCTCTTTCATCTCAATGTAGGATCATTACGGTTACAATATATAATAACTATATATACCTTGGACTTTTCAATCTCAAGTTTCTCTTTAAGTTCGTCACGTTGACGACTCAAAGCTCCAATCTCGGCATCATGTTTTTCTCTGAGCAACATAATTTCCTGATTAAGGACATAGTAACAATGAGTTAGCAGCTCGAACGAGATCAGGTTCCTATAAAGTAAAAAATTCATAGATTGCCATACCACCTTTTCCGATTCCATTTTTTCTTGAAGCTGACACTGTTTCAGTTCTTCGATGTGACTAGCCCTGAGTACCAAGTCCTTATCATGTTCATTCTTGAGAACACTAGTCTGCATACCAAAAGAAACCAAGAAAATCAGTAAGAAAAATTACACCAGGAATTGCATGTACCCTTTTACACACGAATAAAACAACAGATTAGGTAACTAATAAATAAGATAAACATCAGAACGTTTCCCACCATCGTAGGCGACATTCCGATTCAACCTAAACCAAGAGCTAGTCGGCTCTATTCTCTATCTCCCTTCTCTAGAAAGTTCCCCTTTACCTCAACAAGTTTATTTAATTAGAAAAGTCTATTTTTAATTTGTATTTGTTTAAGGTTAGATTTACTTTTCAATTAGTCTAATAAGTAAGTTTCTATTATTATGATAAACATTTATTTTTTATTTATTTTTATTAGCTGGTTTTTTATAGGGATCCACAACCCTGAGTTTCCAACCCCATGAGGTTTCGAACCCACGACCTCTCACTAGGTGGAGAAGTACTACCACCACTGGGCCAAGAGCCCAATGGTTAGAAAGAGAGCTTGTTCTAGGTTTTTAGTTAAGTTGGTGAGTAGAAGTTTGTTCTACTTTTTGGGATTAATAAAGAAATGTTTTTACGTTAATCTTGTTATTGATCAAATTTTACAAAGATTTGCTTCAGCATCCTTGCTTTGTATCAAATTGGCATCAGAGTCGTCTAAAATTCTTCGGGGAAAATATTTGTGTTTTTTTTCTCTCTTGTAATTAATGGTAATTAACGGGAAAGAACAAAGGCAGAAATCGACAAATGCATATCGCGTATAGAAGAGTCAATGGAGGAAGCAAATCATAAATTTGAAAAGGAATCGAGTATACTTCATGAAATTAGAGGGATGATTAAACCTAGGTAACAACGACAATTCACTTTAAAAAATTAAAACGTGTCCGATACTCCGACACGCGTGTCCAACACTAATTACAAGGTACTTTTCTATAGTCAATAAACACCAATCACCACCTATATTTGTGGAAGTTAGATCACCATCGGCCATCACTGATGCCGATAACCCTTTCAACAGAATCGAAACTCGTTCCAATCTCTCTTGCAAGGCCAACAAGTTTTGTCTGCAATACAAGAGGGAGATGCAATTCTACAACGCCTTTTCTAGTTTGAGTTCCTGCCTTTCATGCTCAGTTTTTTTTTTCTTCTCATTGATTTCAGCGTAAGATCATTATGGATACATTACATAATAAATGTATATACCTTGGACTTCTCAATCTCAAGTTTCTCTTTAAGTTCGTCACGTAAACGACTCAAAGCTCCAATCTCGGCATCATGTTTTTCTCTGAGCAACATAATTTCCTGATTAAGGACATAGTAACAATGAGTTAGCAGCTCGAACGAGATCAAGTTCCTATAAAGTAAAAAATTCATAGATTGCCATACCACCTTTTCCGATTCCATTTTTTCTTGAAGCTGACACTGTTTTAGTTCTTCAATGTGACTAGCCCTGAGTTCCAATTCCTTCTTATCATGTTCATTCTCGAGAACACTAATCTGCATAACAAAAGAAACCAAGAAATTGATAAGAAAAGTATTCCAAGAATTGCATGTACCTTTTACACAAATAAAACAACAAATTAGGTAACTAGTAAATAAGATAACATCAGCAATTCAGCATAAAGAAAAAAAGTGAAAACCATCGTCATGTATAAAACTGTAAGTTGGTATGATTATAAGTGGCAAGATGAGTGAACTACTGCAATTTCTATGAATTAGTATTAATAGACTGCAATTTGATTTCCTTACTTTCATTTAATACAGATCATTTTAAGCCAGGAAAACTTGTAGTATTTATAAAATACAAGATACAAGTGCAATGTAATTAGATGAGCCATAAAATATGAATTAAAATTAAAAAAAAAAGACTAAGGAAGACTGTTACTGTGACGCCCAGGCTTTGTAAATAATATCCTTAGGTTGTAAGAAAGCTTTGTACAAATTTTCATTTATTTTTGTAAATGTTAGCTTAGGAAAAAGGGGGAGTACACTTCGTCTCCACTTTTGATGTTTCCTTTTAGAACTTAGTTGTTTTCCATTTTGCTATATATGTAGAGGACTAGTATCCAATACACGCAAGAAGGAATTTAAGCTTGTAATAGTGCTTTGTAATAGTTGTTGATATATGAATGAAATGATGCCTTCAAAGACCCTTTGTACAGTGTTTGTGTTGCGTTGAGATTATGTGATGCTTTGCGATGTTGTGTTGCTAAACGATTGAAAGAGACGAGTAATTAGGCTTACTTGGGACAGGTGTCTCGAGTGCCGCACGTGCCAAGCTTGAGTTTAAGTTGGTCCGTGTCAGTTACAGAAGCTGTAAAATTTATGAATTTTCTTCATTCATCTTAATTTTAATTTAGCCCTCTCTTTCTCTCCGTCTCTAATCCATGTTCCTGCCTTTCCTTTCCCTCTCAATGTCTTTTTTTCTCTACATTACATAATAAATATATACCTTGGACTTCTCAAATTTGAGTTCCCAGTCATCGTTATGTTGACGACTCAAAACTCCAATCTCAACATCATGCTTTTCTCTAAGCAACATAATTTCCTGATTAAGGACATAGTGAAAATGCATTAGCAGGTCGAACAAGATCTCCTATAATGTATAAATTTATCACTTGTCAAACCACCTTTTCCAATGCCACCTTTGCTTGATACCGAAACTGTTTTAGTTTTACGATGTGACTATTCCTGATATCCACTTCCTGCTTATCATGTTCATTCTTAAGAAGACTAATCTGCATAACAAAAAAAGCGAAGAAATCCGTAAGAAAATTATTCCAGGGATTGCATCTACCTTTTACACACAACTAAAAAAGATAAGATAGCATCAGAATTCAGCATAAAGAAACAAATTGAAAACCATCGTCGTGTATGGAACTGTAACTTGCTAGGATTATATGTGGAAAGATGAGTGGCGTGCTGCAATTTTTATGAATTTTAAGTATGAATAGAATGTAATTTGAGTTCCTTAGCTCATTTAATGAAAGTTTATTTAATGGAATTCGGTTTTAATTAAGCCCTTTTTTCCTTACTATCTGTAGTCTGTGTTCCTAGCTTTCACACACTCCTTCCCCTTCATCTCAATGTAAGATTATCACACTTACATTACACGATATATATGAATACCTTGGATTTCTCAAACTCAAGTTCCTCTTTAAGCTTTCGACAGACATCCTCATAATGACAACTTAAAGCTTCAACCTCTACATCATGCTTTTCTTTGAGCAACATAATTTCCTGATTAAAATATAGTAGCAATGAGTTGGCAGTTCGAACAATACAAGGTTCCTATGAAGTAGAAACTCATCAGTTTTCAAACTACCTTTTCCAGTCCCACTTTTGTTTGAAATTGACATTGTTTTAGTTCTTCAATGTGACTAGCCGTGAGTTCCAATTCCTTCTTATCGTGTTTATTCTTGAGAAGATTAATCTGCATAACAAAAGAAACCAAGAAAATCAGTGTGATGATTAGTCCAGGAATTGCTTGTACATACACAAATAAAAAATAGATAACGTAGCAAATAAATTAGATAGCATCACCAATTCCGTATAAAAAACAAAGTGAAAACCATTGTTCTGTAGAGAACTGTAAGTTGTTATGATTATAAGTGGCAAGATGAGCGAACTGCAATTTCTATGAAGTTTAAGTATTACAAGAATGCAATATAAGAGGCGCTTGGGACAGTTCCCACTTTATGGCGTCAATCATTGGGGCAAGAGGCGTTTAGGTGAATTTTTTTTCCTAAGGAACAATTTTTTCTTTCAATGTTTGACACCCTTTAATAGGATTGTAATAGTATGTTTAATATTAAATGGATGAAGTTCTTCTCCTCATATTGCATCTACAGAAATAGTGTTGCGAAAAATCTAAAAACTGAATAGTTATAACTTTCCTTTCTTCTACCTTGAAAAAGTTTACATATGACATTCACATGAAAGCTCACTAAGAACCTAGGCAAGAGAGTTTTTCTCTCTCGCACTCGTCTACAGTCTCCTTCAAGAAGCAACCATGATTGGAGGAAGTAAGAAAGTCAGAATACCAATCCCCATAAACACATAAATCACTCGCATGGAGGATCGCATGGAATTGATCTAACACTCATTAGCCAATCTCACCAACATGATGGAGCCACTTGCATCACATATGCAAAATGCTGCCCCAGATCCGATCCTGGGTCTGCAATCACATCTAAATCAGCCACCACCAAGGCCCGACTTCACAAATTTAACAGACTCTTGCAGTTTGTGTTACCCCGCCTGCCACCGACAAGGCTTCAACTGTAGGTTCTACCCTTGCGACACTTGATCAAATGGGGGAAGCCCTTGCAGGGTCGACGGAGAACCCCTTAGCCGATAGACGCTTACGATAAGTGCATATTCTTTCTCCATCTCCTTAAAGAAACCTTTGAAGGTGCTCCTGCCACATTTCTTCAACCTCTGGGCTAATTCCCCACCAAACAACACTACAAACTTCATTCTTACAGAAAACAGGAAGACAACAAGATGGGTTGAAGACCTCCACTAGCCCTTGCATTCAACACTAACGTCGACTCCTCTCATAGCCAGGGTCGACAGAGGATCCCTTTCCTGACACAAACGCTTATGATAAGTGCATATTCTTTCTCTATCTCCTTGAAGAAACCTTTGAAGGTGCTCCTGCCGCATTTCTTCAACCTCTGGGCTAATTCCCTCCCAAACAACACTACAAACTTCATTCTTAAAAGAAGCACGAAGACAACAAGATGGGTTGAAGACCTCCACGCTATATTGCAAAAGAAGTAAGACCTTGGCACTGTCGCTTATAACCCTCCTGATTAACCCTCCTGATCAACCCCCCTAACCCTCCAAAGCTTCTACCCCTCCGCAGCAATGTTTTCAGAATTACTGATTATTATACAATGATGAAGTGTAGCTCTCCCCACCCCAATCTATTCTCTCCGGTAAACGAAACTATGACCAGAACCAGTTAAGAATTACAAAACTATGACTAGAATCGTATCTATCATTATAAAAGAATGATAAATTACTCATCCCAAGTGGCTATGACTAGAACCATATCAAGAATTACGTGTTTTGTAACATAAATGAAATTTACTGACACATCCGACTATAAACTCAAAATTTTAATGTCAAACATGGTAGTGTAGTTTTCATGTAAAATACGGCTATTATACCCTCAAACTAGGAGGGGCCCTACTCTACTTTGTACTTAAGCTACAAACTTCTTATACATACCAAAGCAGTATGCTCTTCCTGAACTAGCACCAGCTGTTGCTTTAAGTCATCTTCGTTCTCTGTAAGTTTTCGGTCACAGTTTCTTTCCATGTCTCCATGAAGTTCAACAGCCTGAAATTTCAAGCATATGAAAAAAGAGAAAATACGCAACATGGGATGGTAAACTTAATTTTCAGGCAAGCATACCTTTTCTTTTTTAAAGTTAATAATCTCCAGATTCTCCAGCTTTTCCAGCTCAAATTTCTCCCGGATGTTGCTAATTGCCTAATAAAACTCAACATAGTTTTTAACTGACCAAAATCCTTGCACAATAAAGTTAATATAAATACCAAAGGTGAAACCTGATCGTTCTTTTGACATATTTCGTTTACATCCAACTGCTTACTTTCCAGCATAAGATCATAGTGCTTCTTCGTTTCGGCAAGTGTAGTTTCAGCTGCAACTAACAATGCGTGAACCTACAAGATATTATAATTACTTTCTTAGCAATAAATCATAAACAGCCATTAAATCGAATACTTAAGTTATTTCTAAAACTTTTGGTCGTTATTGTTCTACCTGTTTTTCTCTATCCATAGATTCTAAAAGATGTTGCTCTTTCTCTTCTAAGCAACCTCGAAGTTGGCTGACTTGTTTCTCCAGAGACCCTATATGCAGCTCGTGATTCACAACCTCTTCCTGGAAGCCTTTTATTTCTTCTGATTTCCCAAGTACCTTTGCCTGCAACTTGTCGAGCATAGACGGTGCTTTAGGATGCTCTACCAACTCAAGAGTAATAAAATCTTCAAATAAGCAAAAACTAAGCTCCAAAAATAGTAAATTAGTTCATCAAAAGAGATGAATGCCAAGAAGTGATCTTACAGGAGTTCCATGGTGCAACTCCCAACATCATCAGCCATAATGATGCTTCGGGTGTAGTTCTAAGAACCTATCATAAATTTTTTATTTTTTTTTACTGTGTGCACAAGATTACTTATACCATATACTTAAGGTCAGGCAAAATTTGTGATATTTGGAGTATTTTTTAAAACATAGAAGAAATGGTTTAAAATCACACAGATTAATAATTTTTCTGCGGTATGTCACTATAGGTAGGCCCCTGCGTATCTGTGATTGTATAATTTTACAAGTGTTTCACTGACTGGTTACTAGGGAGTTTGCATTGAGCAACTCATGTAAGAATTGCTTATTAGCATTCCTCAACAAATAAATAGAATAGAAGAATATTTTCAGTCCACATATCTTCACTTTATTACAACTGCTGCCAAAGATTCGATCCCGGAGTTATAATCACATCCAAACAAGCCACCACTGCGGACCTACTTTGTTGATTTTCACCAGGCTCTTGCAGTTTTGATTGCCCTCCTGCAACCTACAAGGCTTCTACTGCAGACCCTATCTATGCGGCGCTTAATCAAATGGGAAATGCCCTTGCATTCGACCCTAACGTCTACTCTCTAAGCCAGGATCGACAGAGAACCCATTTGCCGATCCAGCGGCCCCGTGTTGACACACCTACGCCGAATCTTCAGCATCTGAATTCTGTCATTCCGGGAGAAGGAAACCACACATTGGTTTTGCCACTTTGACACCCTCACTGCCCCTTCAGAAGGGAGAGCAGCCGGTTTCCAGATCAGATGAACGGCCTACTCCTCCAGTTCCCTAAAGGCTATGAAGTTTTGGTCTATGCTCTCACCAATCATCGAAAGTTGATCCACAACAGCTTCATTCAATGACCTAACTGAATCAGTAAAATCTTCCTCTAAAAGAATTACAGTGATAACCTGAAGAGCTTGTGTGTGTGTTTCTGATGATCCAAGAATGGTGGGAAATGAAATGTGAGCTTCATGATGAGTTCTTCCCTAACCATTACAATAATGAGGTTGTTATGCGTCTTCCGAATCTCAATCAAAGTTCCCGGTCCATAAAATATGACAAGGACCCAAGGAAAAGACATCAACCCAAATCCATTAGAGATCTTAGGAAGCTAAATCTCAGAGGAATTCTATCTACGAGTCTTTACTAGGATTTTATGTTTAGTTTAAATTGGCCACAAAAGGATTCAATGCTGGACACCCTTTATGTTGATTGTAGTAGCTTGTTTGGAATAAATGAATGAAGTTCTTCTCCTTTCATTCATCCAACATGATGAGGTCTGTTGGTAATTGTACCAGTGTTGAGAAAAATCATAGAAGAACTTAAAATGATTTATGCCGGTTGCGATCTATAGGTTCTTCTTTGCTCTCATCGCAATAAATCTATTTCTTACTTCCACAAAAAGTTTACATCAAGTACCCTAACTATATTACTTAGAATATACATGAGCGGACAAAGAACAAAAACTCAAGTCAGACACTAAAAAGTAAGACACCCAACGTGTGCCCAAATTGCACCGAGATTACAAAGGATTAGAAAATTTTAAGTCTGATGCTCGCCTTACAGTCCTTCTATCTGTTATATTTCTATATTGGTTTTTTATTTTTTTTACATGGATTAGGATTTGATTCATGCTTCTGTTTTTAATAGGATTCTTACTGAAAGAAATCCTTTTAAGATCCTCTTACTATATAAAGAGGGTGCTTGGGCTATAGGAAGATAGTTTCGATTGATATTGAATTTGGTTTTACCAACATTTATCTATCCATCTCTCAGCCCGAAGCTTGGGGATCCAAGTTTTCTCTATTAATCTTCCTTTTAATCCCTTTCTCGCTATCTCGGTCTCTTGGGTGGACAAAGCTAGTACTTCATTCTAGACAAAGATCGAAAAAGGCTCATTTCCACTGCCTCGGTGCAAACTGCCATCAGGATGCTAACATGTCTACTAAAGCTTTAGAAAGTCTCATCAATCACCCTTTGCAACAAGTTACGAATTACGAGATTTATGATCCTTTAGATGTATTGATGACATGGGAATTGATAATAAAATCCAGCACAGTACATTGATATCAAAGATTGACCTTAGGTAGGATCGACTCTAGAGTTATTTGCTGCATATACTCATTACGTTGAGGACAAACATAACAGGTCCACTCACTCCTCTCACGTCCTCTTCTTCTTAACCAAGGAGTATTACCAGTTATGATATTTGATAAGGGATATATACCTCGGACTTCAGAAGTGCCAATTCCTCTTTAAGTTTTTGAGTCTCATCATTATGCTGATGTCTCAAAACTTTCATCTGATCATCATGTTCTTTCCGGAGCACCATGATTTTCTAAATACGGACATAACAAATTTGAGTTAGCAAGGTGACCAAGATCAGGCTTCTATAACATGGAAAGTCCGTGTTCCAATTTTACCTCTTCCATATCTACTTGAGCTTGAAGCTTGAACTGTATTAATTCTTCACTAGTCGCGAGATCTGACTCGTTCGTACCATGCTCTTTGAGGAGATGACTAATCTGCAAAAGAAAAAAAGGTCAAAAAAATAATATAGGAAATGCACATTTAGTTTTTAAATAAACAAATTATTTTAACAAACCAAGTTATTAACGAATAAAAAAAAATCTCGCTTGTTAACCTTTGTGGTCTGAAGTTCTCTTTTAAGCATTTCAAGAACCCGAATATAATGACTAACTCTACATTAGAAATTCTCATTCATATAAAGAGAATCTTAGATGTTATTGATGCTTAACTTTTAATTAATTGATATTGAGATTAGTTTGCTTGTTGCAACTATTGTTTTCTCCCTTTAGCTTGTGGATTTATACTTTCTAAAGTTCTCTTTTCTATTCTATGTGTTCTCTTATTTGGTTCTCCTTCACTCTAATTTTCTTTTCTTAAACCCTAAATTTCAAATAGTTCCCTCTATGCGCTATTACTTTTGAATCAATGACATCTCATAAGAAAAGGGTAAGCAGGGGTACAGCCATTAAGTAGGGGATCAGGAGTGTGGGCTTTGGTGAAACCATTATCCTTAGCCAGGATCGTAAAGTTGAAAATAAACGGAGGGCATTGTAAGATAGATTTTTGCATGGTATCATGCTACGCATTTGTTATATGAGAGGGCGAAATGACACTAACTGTCAAAATACCGACATAAGGTAGCATCCTGACCACAGGCAATGTTTACGAAGACAAGCTGTGCCTGGTTGTTGAAGAAGAAGAGCTGATTGAGGGGCTTAGTTAGGGCAGGATGCAGTTGAAAATGAGTAGTAGCCATATCACTTTTGCTAAATAGGTTCACTACATCTTCTGCGATATTTAACATGATCACACCCACAGATCGCATGTATTCATCGGGTAACTTTTTTATTATTGGCCAGCATTTGGTCTATGAGACCGCTATGTCCAAGCTAAGAATGCTTGATATCTTTGCAACCGCTTAAGTGGGAGCGTAAGCATATTTTTTTCTGCTTATTTTTCATTAATCTATGCACTTGAAATCGTGGTTTAACCACGTTATTGGTTGAGGTCGAATAATACATGTCTATGGACTCGCGGGCCTCTTTTTAGTATTACTTATAAATATACAATGATGAACCATCACAATCTATTCTCTCCAAAACTATGGCCAGAGCCGATAAAGAATTACAAAACTATGACTAGAACTATCTGTCATTTACAATGACGACACATTAACGGTCCCAAGAGGCTATAACTAGAGCCATATCAAGAATTTCGTGGAATTTACTGACTCCTCGGCACATCAAACTATAAGCTCAAAGTTGTAATGTCAAGCATGGGAGTGTATTCTTCATGTAAAAATATCAAACAGTAATGATCTGCCTTCCTAGATACATTAGATTTATTCTAAGGAGAAGGCTAAGAAAGATAACCCTTTGGAGAGACAGAAAGCTAAGGGGGCCATAGAGAAAGGGAAAAAAAAAAAAAGTAACTTGTTAGAGAAATGGCAAATTCTTTCCCACTTAATTTTTGGGTACTTAAGTTTGCTTTTAACATGTGGGCCTAATTTTGCGTTGTTCGATTTGGGTCTCTTATGGGATGTTGGTGTACTTTGTTTAGTGAGTTGCTTGTGTGCCTTCGTGTCTTAGGTGTTAGGCTCTTCTCCCTCCCAGGTGTACTTTGCTTAGTTAACTAGGGTGGTTTCGTGTCTCAAGTGTTAGGCAAGGTGTTAGGCAACAGGTAAGCAGAATCAACTCTCTTTCTTTACATATAGTTGATTCATGAAATTAGTGTACTTCACATAATAGGCTTTAGAAGCAATACTTTGATATTAAAATATAATTACACCTTCATAGTTGGCTATATTATGCTTTTGGGTATAAGTATTTTTATTTTTTTGAGAGTGTAATTTTTTTTGTTAATCATCCGAAATAGGTTTTCCGAGGTGGAAAAATACAACCCAAAGGCAAAGGGGTAAATGAAAAACGAAAAACAATACAATGCACTCAGCATCACACGGGATCCACAATAATTAAATCTTTCCACCGAAATACTAGGTCTTCAAAAATGTAACCCTTTAGCTCATATGGAGGAAGATGACTAATGCAAGGTAGTCGCATATATGTCGAAGATGATCTCTTCCACGGTCTTAACCTTCTCATTAAAGTGTATTTTGTTCATCTCCTCCCACAATACCAAACCTATCGCATATGGAGCAAGATCCCATAGAATATTTCAATCTTTCGCCTAAAAGGCGTACAACACCACGTCTTTAAAGAAAAATAAAGCCCTGCTGAAATACCTAAGAGACACCAAAAAGATTAAGGAAATGATTTCACACCTCCATCGAGATCGGAAATGTAAGAGTAAATGATCAATGGATGTGTTCACAACACCGCAAAGAAGGCACAAAGGTTCCACATCCATACCTCTCCATCAAAATTGATCTTTAGTCGTAGCTCGCCCCCAATATTAAAATTGACTACTTTAGATGGGTATAAGTATTATTAATACTCTATGAACATTCTTAAACCCATTCACATGAAAATATCTTGGCGAGAATAAACATGTTGCCTAGGATGGGCACGGTTGAGAATACCTCGACTCCATTCCATAGGATATGATCATACAACTTTTGGGCGAGTCTCTCCCAAGTTAGTACGTTAATGTACATGGAGTGTGTTTGAGCTTGTGTTAGTGTGTTTTATGCCAGTAGTACACATGTAGAGTGTTCGAGCTTATGTGTAAGCACCATGTGAAGCGTGCAAGCTTGCGTGGATGTTGAAGTATAGTTTTGAGGGTATTTTCTTCTTTAATTATTCTTAAGTGCCTGTACAATGGAGCTAAATACTGTTAATGATGGCTTTGTAGGTCATGCCGAGAACCATGTACGTACTTTAGTTTCAATAATGAACTGAATATCGAGATTGCAATATATGTTAAGATGGCATAACACCATTAGTATATGTTAATGATGGCTTTGCAGGTCATGTCGAGCACCATGTACGTACTTTAGTTTCAATAATGAACTGAATATCGAGATTGCAGTATATGTTAAGATGGCATGACACCATTAGTTATGAATACATAAAAGTGTCGACACCTCAGCTGGTTGACCTACTTATTAAGTCGTGTGCTCATTAAATTACACAACTATTTTTTTGGTGAAAGTTAAAAGCACAATACAAAAAAAACTATCAGAGCACAGATTGCCAACCCTTTTATACAATTTGGTCTCATTCTTTTGTGTAGAAGGCCTATTCTACATAGGATGAGGAAAATGTTTATATCATGTATTCTGAAGTCGGAGTCCGAGATAACCTTGTAAATTATGTATGTGTTAATAAATAGTGTAGTTTAATTTTGATTATGATATGACATGTTGATAGATGTAATGGACTTGCTTCCATTTGACGCACCAATTTATGATCTTATTTAAGAAAAAAGTGGTTGCAAATTTGGGGCGCAACACAAACCCTCAAACTAGGAGGCCATCACCATTCTATTTTGTACTAACGCGACAAAGTTCTTATACATACCAAAGTAGCATGCTCTTCCTGAACTCGCATCAACTGTTGCTTCAAGTCTTCTACGTTCTCTATAAGTTTTCGGTCACAGTTTCTTTCCATGTCTCCAAGAAGTTTGACGGCCTGAAGGTCCAAACAAATAAGAAAAGAGAAAATACGCAACATGGGATGGTAAAGTTAATTTTCAGGCAAGCATACCTTTTCTTTTTCAAAGTTAATAATCTCCAGCTTCTCCAGCTCAAACCTCTCCCGGATGTCGTTAATTGCCTAATAAAACTTTAGTTCTAAACTGACCAGGATACTTGCACATTAAATTAATATAAAAAAATAAAAAATACCTGATCATTTCTTTGACATTCTTTCACATCCAATTGTTTACTTTCCAGTAAAATATGGCAGTGCTTCTTCGTTTCGGTAACTGTAGTTTCAGCTGTAGCTAACAACACCTGAACCTGTAAGAAAATTATCATTATTTTACTTATAGACAAATGCTAACAACGCCATTAGATTGACTTTTCCAGTTATTTCTAGAACCTTTTTAGTTGTTGTTCTACCTGTTTTTCTCTATCCATAGATTCTAGAAGACGTTGCTCCTTCTCTTCTAAGCAATCACGAAGCTGGACAACTTGCTGCTCCAGAGAATCTATCTGTAGCTTGTGCCTCACAACCTCTTCCTGAACACCATCCATTTCTTCTGATTTCCCAAGTGCATTTACCTGCAACTAGCCGAACATAGACATTGCTTTAGAATGCTCCACCTTCTCAAGTAATATAGTTTACAGATAAGTGAAACTTAAGCGCCTAAAGTAACAAAATAGTACAGCAAGAAAGATGAATGCCAAGCAGTGATCTTACAGGAGTTGCACGGCGTGTACGAGATTATTTATAGCTCCTAAGGTCGAGCAGTGTTTGTGATATCTGGAGTGTTCTTTCAAACACACAAGTGAAACGGTTGTAACTCACAAAAAATAATGATTTTTCTGTGGTAGGTCCATATAGTCTATAGGCCCAACTTATATGTGGTTGTTTTATTTTAAAGGTAAGGCACTGACTGGTTAGTAAGGAGTTTGCACTGTGCAACTCATGTAAGAAATACATAATAGCATTCCTCAACAAGCAAATAGAATAGGAAAATGTTCTCATTTGACGCAACTTCACTTTATAAGTTCGCACCAAAACCAACAACACCATGGAGTATTGCCTGGATGTAGATTCTAAGTATTAAAAAATTCATGAAAAAACTAAGGATTTTTCATGAGATGAATAAAAAAAGCACCAATACTTGAATGTTTTTTAAGGTATTGTTAGGTACTTTGTATGTTGGGCTCAAACAATTTGTCTGCTTTGGCATGGTCGTGGACTGTTTACTTTATTAATAAAGTGATATAATGAATGATAACTCAAAATGCCGTAGGTCCGATCCCAGGGCTGCAATCACCTCCAAATCAGAAATCACTGAGGCCCCATTTTGCAGTTTCACCAGACAGGCTCTTGCAGTTTTTGTTGCCCTCCAACCCAGATCTATAAAAGACTTAGAAAGCTAAATGTTTTGGAGGTCTTATTTGGCACTCATTAGTAGGGTTTTTTCATGTTTACTTTAAATAAGCCACAAAATAATTCAACGTTGGACACCCTTTATGGTAATTGTAGTAGTTTGTTTGAAGGTTTAACAAAATGCACTCCTTCCACTTTTCATCAAAAAACGCCTCGAGACGGCCGCCTTCCAAGCAAAATGGGAGGCGTTATGTGAGGCGCTGGTGAGGCGTGGAAGGTGGCTGAGGCGCATAGGAAGGCGCCGCCTCCCATTTTACTAAAATAAGAGGTCAAAATTGACTTTTTGACCTCTTTATTCTTTTATGTTTTCAAATTGCCCCTTGGGGTATCTTGTAATTACAAAAACGACCCTAGAGGGTATTGTTTAAAGACTCAATTCATTGTGTCTTCTTTCAATTTGAGATTTTGGAGAAAAAAAATAGGTTTTCACATTCATATGCATTAATTTACTTAATTTGGATACAAAAATAGAATGTGCCTACTTATTCTTAATTTTTGTATTAAATCTAGATTATTTTGATAGTTTTTTAAGAAAAAGCGTGAGGCTTACGCCTCATACCGCCTCCGCCTTTTAAACCTTGAATTTAATAATTGAAATTCTTCTCCTTTCACTAATTCACCATGATGAGGTTGTTATGATGATTGTAACAGTGCCAAGAAAATTTTAGAGTAACTAAAACTGATATATGCCATTTACTATCTATAAGTTCCTCTTTGCTCTCATCGAAATAAATCCTTTCTTTATCTTCCAAAAAAGAATATCTTCAGTAACTATATGAATTAGGATATACAAGACCCAACAAAGAAGAAAACCCAGCTCGGACACCAAAAATTCAGACATTTGATGTGCACCTGACTTGATTCACTTGCTTCAAGGTTACAGAGCTTGAAAAAAATAAATTAATGAATTTGATTTTAGCAATGTTTTCTATGTATCTCTCAACTCTAAGATTGCGTATAATTTTTTTCTATAAACCTATTTTGATCCATTCGATGTGCACCAGACTTGCTTCAAGGTTACAGAGCTTGAAAAATTTATACTAATGAATTTGATTTTAGCAACGTTTTCTATCGATCTCTCAACTCTAAGATTGCGTTTAATATTTTTCTATAAATCTCTTTTGATCCATTTCTTTTCGTCTTTGGGTGGAAAAAGTTAGCACTTCATTCTGAACAAAATTCAAACAGGGACTATTTCCACTCCCTCGGTGCAAACTGTAATCAGGACGCTAATATGTCTACTAATGCTTTAGAATGTCTCACATCAATCACCCTTTGCAACAAGTTAAGAATTACGACACCTTTAGATGTCTTGATGGCATGGAAATTGATAATAATATCCAACACAGACATTGATATCAGAGATTAACCCTTAGGTACGATCGACTCTAGAGTTACTTGCTGTATATACTCATTAAGGAGTATTACCAATTTTGATATTCGATAAGGATATATACCTCAGACTTCAGAAGCGTCAATTCCTCTTTAAGTTTTTGAGTCTCGTCATTATGTTGAAGTTTCAAAACTGCCATCTGATCGTCATGTTCTAACCGGAGCAACATGGTTTTCTAAATACGGACATAACAAATATGAGTTAGCAAGTTGACCAAGATCAGGCTTTTATGAAATAGAAAATCCGTATTTAACTTCTACCTCTTCCATGTCCACTTGAGCTTGAAGCTGGAACTGTTTTAATTCTTCAATGGTCGTGAGATCTGATTCGTTCTTACCGTGCTCTTTCAGGAAAATCTGCAAAAGAAAATAAAAGTTCAAAAAAGAAAAGAAAAAGAAGCGCGTGTGTAGTTCTTTTTTTTTTAAATACATTAATAAAACAGTTCACTAACAAATAAAAAAATTCTCCAGCATCTTGACCTTTTTGGTCTCAAGGTGTCATAACAGGATATCTCTTATGGTCCACGCTACACCGAATTAAGGCATGTGGAGCTTTAATTTTAGTAATATGTTAAAACTGCGAGACTGCTATGTCCAAGCTAAGAAGCACCCAATTGAGCAGGACTGTAAGCATATATAATTTACGCGCATTTGTTATTTGTTTATGCACTTATAATCGTGGTTTACCTACACTATTGGTTATGGTCAAACGATACATGTCTATGGATTTGCGGCTGTCTTTTTAGTACTACTGATTACTATGCAACGATGAAGTGTAGCAATTTTCGCCTCAATCTATTCTCTCCAGTAAACAAAGCTATGACCAGAACCGGTCAAGAATTACAAAACTGTGACTAGAACTGTAGCTCTCATTTACAACGATGAAGTATTTCTAGTCAAGAGGCAATCTATTCTCTCCAGTAAACAAAGCTATGACCAGAACCGGTCAAGAATTACAAAACTGTGACTAGAACTGTAGCTCTCATTTACAACGATGAAGTATTTCTAGTCACAAGAGGCTATGACTAGAACCGTATCAAAAAAATTCATGTTTTGTACCATAAATGGAATTTACTGACTCCTCCAAACGAACAAAAAAGAAGGAATTTATTGACTCTTTGGCACATAAAACCATAAAGCTAAAAGTTTTAATGTCAAGCATGACAGTGTACTCTTCATGCATTTTACTACTAGGAAGCGTTCACTATTCTACGTAGTACTTAAGCTACTAACTTCGTATACATACCAATGTAGAATGCTCTTTTTGAACTCGCATCAGCTGTTGCTTCAAGTCTTCGTTCTTCTCTATAAGTTTTTGGTCACATTTTCTTTCCATGTCTCCAAGAAGTTTGATGGCCTGAAGGTTCAAACAGATGAAAAACAAGAAAATAGACAATCACGAGATGGTGAATTTAATGCTCAGGTGAGGATACCTTTTCTTTTTCAAAGTTAGCAATCTCCAGCTTCTCCAGCTCAAACCTCTCCCGGATGTCGCTAATTGCCTAATAAAACTCAACATAGTTCTAAACTGACCAAAATACTTGCACAATAAAGTTAATATAAATATAAAACCGAGTACCTGATCATTTTTTTGACATATTTCTTTCACATCTAATTGTTTACTTTCCAACAAAAGATCGTAGTGCTTCTTTGTTTCGATAAGTGTAATTTCAGCTGTAGCTAACGACGCCTGAACCTGTAAGAAATTATCATTATTTTTCTTACAGACAAATCCTAACAACGCTATTTGATCGACTTTTCCAGTTATATTTTTGTCGCTGTTCTACCTGCTTTTCTCTGTTCATAGATTCTAGAAGACGCTGCCCCTTCTCCTCTAAGCAACCACGAAGCTGGCTGACTTGTTTCTCCAGAGAACCTATTTGTAGCTTGTGCCTCACAACCTCTTCCTGAACACCTTCCATTTCATCCGATTTCCCAGATACGTTTACCTGCAACTTGTCGATCATAGACGCCGCTTTAGAATGCTCCACCTACTCAAGTAATATAGTTTACAGATAAGCAAAACTTAAGCGCCCAAAGTAACAAAATAGTATAGCAAGAAAGATGAATGCCAAGCAGTGATCTTACAGGAGTTGCACGGTGCAACTCCCCACATCATGTATAGCTCTAAGAACCTACCATAAAAAATTCTTAATATCCGAGATTATTTACAGCATACTAAAGGTCGAGCAGTGTTTGTGATATCTGATATCTGGAGTGTTCTTTCAAACACACAGATGAAAATGGCTGTAAATCAAAAAAGTTATATTTTTTTTTCTTCAGAGATAGGTCGATACATGTAGGCCCAACATACATGTGTGGTTGTTTAATTTTTAAAGAGTTTCACTGAGTGGTTAGTAGAGAGTATGCATTGTGTAACTTATGTAAGAATTGCATATTAGCATTCCTCAAAAAACAAACAGGATAAAGAAGATATTCTCATTTGACACATGCATATTCTTTGAAGAATCACTAGTTGTTGGGGTTTAGGAGGTGTGTCACGACCTCACTCTATGCGCACCGATATTGTCCCCACTTAACCACTGCGGTTCTCTAGCTGTGGGATTTTTATTTCTAAGAAAATGCCTCTGTGATATGTAGAGTGAAATCTCAACTTAAGGACTATACACCAGGCAGGATCTTAAGCGATGTTAGTACCCATGGGTGCAACCATCACCACTATTGGATTAAGGGCCTTTCCAATACCTGCTCAGCCGGGGTGTTACAGTCCCCCCACCTTTAAGATCGAGCCTTCCCCGGCTCTGAATACCATTTTGTCACGACCCCACTCTACGAGCACCAATATTGCCCCCACTTAACCACTGCGGATCTCCAGCAATGTGGGATTTTTATTCCTAAGAAAAAGCATCGGTGACATGTAGAGTAAAATTTTAACTTAAGGACCTTACACCTGGCAGAATCTTAAGCAATGTGAGACTAAACCATTGGTGCAACCATCACCGTTATTGGGCTATGCGCCTTTCCAATACCCGCTCAGCCGGGGTGTTAAATGGCGGGCTCATTCCACTTATTGAACTTTATAAATTTGCACCAAAACTTAAGGGCATAACATCACCAAGATAGATGTAGATTACAAGCATTGAAATATGGAAGAAATATAGCGTCAAAGCTTGAGGTGTGTTTAAGGTAATTTTAGGTACTCCGTATATTGGGCTAATTTCTTCAAACAGATGGTTTGCGTGTTTTGGCGTTGTCATGATCTAACTGCTTATTTTATTAATAAAATGGCAAATTGAAATAATTCAAATAAATACCTTGTTTTTGCTCCGACTTCTGGTAACACGTTTATAGCACTTCACCTTTTCAACATCATCCCTGTCTATGGGTATGCTCTGTGTAACCTTGTTTTTGTCCTCGTTAGTAAGAGAAACTACGGAACACTCTCCTTCATCCAAACTTTGAGATAGGCACAGCACATTTGACAATCCACCCATACAGCGTTCTCCTCTATTGTTTGCGTCCACCTTTCCACTCATAATGTTGCTAGTGCTTCCCATGTTTCTGTCAACTGTTGTGGAGGTTGGTTTCTCTCTACTTGAACATAACTCTGTTTTTACATTTTCCCCATTGTTTTGCAGTAATTCCCTGTTGAAGAAACAAAGTAAACATACTCTTCAACGTAGCATCCCTGAGTCATTTTCAAATGCATGCATATGTGTGTATTAACATAATCATGATAATAGAACAAACAATTTATTAACATCCACAAAGTATGTTTTTACATTTTCCCCATTGTTTTACAGTAATTCCCTGTAGAAGAAACAAAGTAAACATACTCTTCAATGTAACATCCCTGAGTCATTTTCAAATGCATGCATATGTGTGTGTATTAACATAATCATGATAATAGAACAAACAATTTATTAACATCCACAAAGTAATATGATTATAGTGATAGACTTAGTTTTTAGGAAAGACGATGAGCCGTTCTTCTTAACTGACATAGACGCATTTTATTGAATAAACCTAATATTTAAGTTGAGCATAATTATATCAAAGTACAGATTATTACCTCGAAAGCCAATCCGAGAAAATATCTGCGTAAGGTAACAACTGGAAATACCCTACGACTTGACATACTGCGTAATTGCCAGAAATATTCTGTACCAAAGGGCCTTTCAAACTACAAAATAATAAACAGAGCAACTGTTACCAATAACGTATATAAGATATCACAAATAATGAGCAAGGCATCAACACTAGTGAAATAGTCTTCAATGATTAACATTATTCTGACCAAAACCAACTAGTAACTGCTCCAATTGATTCAATCTGCTATTTATTGGAGCTAATATTTGTTTTTTAAGAAGCATTGTTAATCCTCATGCTAATTTCCTTTCGAATATTTCCTATAGCTTTAGCAGCAATTTAATGATAGATAGCCATGGAAGGTGTTGGTGCAAATAAAAGGGGTCATCAACGATATTGATTCTATGATGTCATCAAAATGGTATCAGTACATTAAGAACTTATCGTGCAAGGCTACGAGCCTAATTTGCCTTGATCAGTTTGGTTACCCACACAGTAGGTCTACTGTGTTTCTCCCCATTAGTAAAGATAAGCACTTAATAATTCCAGCAAACTATTTTAATATCTCCATTTTTAGGGGTATGGCTACTACATTTCTATTTTCTCCCTTTTCTCGGAACTCCTAGTTATAAGCCATATGGCTGCAGTTGTAAGATCAGGCAGCTATGCCTACCCAAAGGTGGCCGGCAAACGGAACAGTCGAGCGCAGCTGAAATATGTGGGTAATATTATTGATACTTGCGTGAATTAAGGGTCTGAGCATAAGTTCTGAATGAAAGGCAAAATAATGTTAGAGGTATTCCAATTCTGTTATTTTTCAATAGCAGGTTCAAGATCGGTGCATAAGTCGTACATAATAAAATAAACTCAAGTGTGTTCTCTTTTTGGTAAATCATAAAGTTGGCGTGGAAATTAGCATGTCTGAGACTCATGATTAATCATAGTAGCAAGTACTAACTAGGGACAAACCTGTCAACAATACTTCTGATAGGGACAAGAGTGGTGTCCACCTGGATAGCTTTGGTGCATTTCATTACATAAACAAGAGTGCTTGTTTTATCTTCACTTAATGAGTAGACGGTGTGATTTTCCAAAATGATGAGATCCTTTTGATCAATACCTGTTCATGTACACAGAATATTCAACAATGAGAATCTCGGGTTAGACAAAAATGAGAAGAAAGTTACTGCAAATATTGGCAAGCCAAGTCTATCAAATATATTTAGCCATGGATACCTCACCTGTAACATTGTGACATTTTGCAATCATGTGTTAGACAGATTATAATTTGTTTTTAAGAGATGCATTAGTTTAATAGTATAATTTAATTATCAAATATGCATAGCAAACAACTCATACCATAAAGTTTTACATGCATCTAATCGATTTTATTGAACTTTTGACAGTGGGTCAGAAGAATATTTTAGTATATAAAGAACCCCTCGAAAGCATTGTAAGTTCAACAATCATCCCTATTCCAAAATTTTGTGAATGGCAACAGAGTAAGGTTTTGGGAGGACTGTTTGTTCTTAGACTCTCGTGTACAAGAATCCTATCATTTTTCACAGTTTAGATATTAATAAATTCGAGGTCCATGAAATGAAAAGTCTTAAAGATACTGATCTCTTTTGGTTGGGCTTTTACATCAACTTCAAAGATCAAGAAATGGCTACAGTGGCTGGTTTTTGCGGTAAATACGTAAAAGCAGGAAAGAAGATTTTGTGTGGATTGTGAACAGGTGTTCTCCATGTGATCGTTCTGCAAGACATTTTGATTTCCTCCTGCTTCTTTCCTTTCCCCTCGCCTTTTCCCAGAAAAATATTTGGACCCCATCCTTGAAAGTTATGAGGAGAATAAGATTCGAAGATCTGGTTATGAGATGCAGCGATTTAGTCAATTTCGAACCAGGCTGATGTTTTTGATTATAACCTGAGTTTGAGGTTAGTAATTGCTCCTTGTTTTATTAGTTCCATCTCCCGAATTCTATTTCTTTTCTAAACGAATAAGTATTTTTACCTTCAAGTAAATCTTGAATCGTTAGGAGATAAATAAATAAATGGATTTTAAAGTAGGTGGAAGTATAGCCGAATTAGAGATTCCAGAAATGGTTCTCATTAATATGAGAATGAAGAATCCCGTCCAAATTTATACGAAGTTATGTACAAGGGTTCAGAACACTAGTAAATAAAAGACGTTTAGAGAATAAATTTGCAATTATGTGAACATTGGAATTTTAGCCAAAGCTTGAGGGGCATATGTTACATGTCCTAATTTCTTCTTGAATCATCTTCAATACCAATTATAGGTCTTTATGGCATTTTATATTCTCATATTGATATGACACAAAGCTAGAATTTTTAACCAAGTTCCAGAAAATGATGCCTCAGAGATATGTATTTTTTATATAGCAAAATTACATCCTGAAGTCCAAATATATTGATGTACATGAAAAATCAAGTACATTTAATTGCTCGTGGCATTTATTCTTTCCGGCATCACAAATAGTGCTCTTCCTTTACCTCATGTTTATGACCTCATGAAAGTAATGTATACCACTGTACCCTTCTTTAAATCTTTGATTTTTGCCTTAAGGCTCCAGCAGATCTCAGGTAAATTAGTTACGGTATTTCTAGTTTCAAAAAAGAATAATTATCACGTAATCAAAAGAAATCACGTGGTCTTTAATAATTTCTCTATATATTAAGATGTTATAAAAAATATGCACCTTTTGTTTCCTTAACAGATGCAAATGCAAGACGTTGAAATCCAGAATTATCAGCATTCAGATTATCTCCCAATGGACTCTTAGTAGTTCTTCTCCTTTTGTTTTTGTTCACTGATTTATTATAGGAGTTATCAAGCTTTCTTTCAATTGGAGACCAAACCCCCTCGGTTGTGAAGCTGGGCAGCAACAGGCAGTTCTCTTCTGTAGAATCGATTACAAGGATTGCAATTTTAGATATTGGCCACCCCTCCATTGTTGGAGCAACTCTTGATGCATCTAAGCTTATACAAGTATTGCATGCATCAAAGATTAATTTCTCCGTGACTGTTAGTTGATTTTTCAATAAACTACGAAGATGCAATGTTGGTATTTCTCTCATATATGCCAATAAACTTGGTTTGACATTTACAGCCACTTTACAAAACGGAACCAAGTGCAGATACTCATGTTCTGGAAATTGTTTTCTGTGGTAATAGTTGTAGAGCAACACCACTGCATGTATCTGAAGCAATTAAGATATTAGTACAAATAGAACTTATTAGATCTAAAAAAATGAGATACATAATATATATGTTCAAGAATGAGCAATGTAATTATGCATATAGAAACATCAATGGCAGTATCTAGTATTGATATTCGATCACGTGGGCATGCCTACGCTAGTGGCACTAAATACACTTTATTTTAACTCACAAATTTATAATTGTTCAATAAAGCAATAAAATAGACCTAAAGAATGACGCATTGGAAAGGAACTGCTCCCTTTCACATGACAGTATAGAAATTAATAATACATATTGCATGATCCAGTTTTCAAGCTTATTCATTTAGCGTACATATTGATCACAGTAATTTTCTGAGCTAATATAGAACAAGGATGACACAAAAATACAAACTGCGGCCAAAATAAAATAAGGTTCCAACATAAAATATGTCAAATAAAAAAGATAGCACGCATTCAAACACGGACAAAAATACAGTATCGGAACGATTCAGGTATGCACAACAACTTCTTTAATACTTTTCGAAAGTTTCCCTGATAAAACCACCACCAAAATCAAACAAATGCATTACATATAAAAATGCACCAAGACGAACCTCTTAGACAGTCTGAGCTCATACTATTTAACACTAGCCATGACCCAATTCGAGGCTAAGCTCATAAATTTGAGTCCTTCCAGAACCTAAACCAACCAATCCAGGCCCACCCAAAACATGGGTTTTCCAACATCATGTTTGGGGTTTATCCCGTACAAATCACACGCCTAGCTAAACTAGTTAATAACAACTCATTTTTCCACCATTTCACCCCCAAAACGCAAAATCTTGCCAACATTTCAACTTCATCACACTTCAATCACCACCAAATACTCACAAACCACACATGCAACAACAACAACAAAAACTCAATAAGATAAACCTGCTTTGCTAAACACCATCAAATACTCACCAACAACCCCAAACTTGGGTTTCACACATTCTGTTTGGGGTTTATCCCCTACAAGCTAAACTAACTACACCTATCAACTCATTTTTTCCACCATTTCACCTCGAAATCGCAAATTTTCACCAACATTTCGACTTCACCACACTTCAAACACCATCAAATACTCAGAAACCACACATGCAACAACAGAAACTACCTCCTAATACCTAATTACTTATATATTGTTTTCCCTAATTTCACCCCCAAATTGCAAAATTTCACCAACATTTCAACTTCAGATACTCACAAACCACACATGCAACAACGAAAACAAACTCCCAAACAGAGAGAGAGAGACCTGCTTCGCTACAGATTGCTGGAGAAACAGGGACGGATTCGCATCACTCGAAGAATCCAACAACGGTTCGACCAAATGATCCAGCAGAGCTCCAACAACAAGCTCCATATCAACCGCATCATCAACTGTACTTGGTGGTGGATCGTCCATGGTGGTGGTCTCCATTAGAGCACCAGAGAAGAAGAAGAAGAAGAAGAAGAGGCGTAGATGAGAGAGAAATGAGTAGGGTTTGAATTGGGGATCTTGAGTTGTTGCATTTAATTGATGTGATTAGATGGGACATTTCTACTTTAGATAATGGCGCCAAGTTCATCGTTATTGACGCAATAGTTGCAGAACCAATCTTTGCCTTTTTCGTGTAAATACTGTTTTTGAAATTTTCTTATTTTTTTAAGTCAGTGATGGTCAAAAAGTTACCAAGACTCCGTTTTTAATTTGTGCCTCATCTCTCATAATGAATCAATCGAGTATTTAGGAAAAATAAAAAAAATTATTCGGTTGGGTCTCAGTGGAATGGGTTTGGAGTAACCCACCATCTCCTGACCCTATAAAGTTTTTAGTAGCTAGGTGGTGTTTTTTTTCCCTGCAGCTAACAAAAAATTCAGCACTGAGTTTTGTGTTTCTTTCACTGTTGGAAAAAAAAAAATCAAATAGCCAAATTCAACAAAAAAAAATCAGCATGTAAGAGATGCTTAAAAAAAATTCTCTCTCTCTCCCGAGTTCAAATTCCTCACTCTCTCATACACGAATTGGATCAAGATCTACGGCGTTAGGTTCCACATCCCCTCCTCTCTCTAACGATACCTCTATCAACTGGTAACTCTCTCCCCCTATATCTAGAATAGTGGAATTGGGTTGTTTGGATTTAGGATTGATGATGTGCAAATGGGGTTTAGTTCGAATTTCATGCACCCTAATTTGAAATTCCTAGACGCTTGAGACTAATCAATTTCGATTGTTTTAAGTCTAAATCGTTAGGTCATAATTTCTCTGAATTAATGGCCTATAAGATAAACTTAAATCAAGTTAATCTAATTATCTAATGTCAAACAAGTAGTTGGAAATTAAAGAAGCATGCAACAATTTTTAACCCTGTGGGAAAACCTTTCTCAGGAGAAAAACCTACAGGTCGTTGTCGAATCCCCAACAACTAAACAATCCACTATATAAAAAAGAACTACAAGAATTTAATCACTTACAGACTCGATAAGCACCTCTCATGGTTATCTCTCTTCCAAGTAATCTTTTTGCAATCAATCCCGCGTTCTCGCAACACCTCGCTTCAATCTCTCGTCGAAGCTCCAAGTCTTGAATCGCTCAAGTTCTTCAATGCATGACTAGGGTTTCTTGATCAATAGATTAATTCAAGATTTGAGTGATTTGATTCTCTCTTGAATATCTCAAAGAAAATCTATCTTCACTCTCAAAAGAAAGCCCTTAAAAATATAGGTTTTAAAGAAGTGAGTCTTAAAAAAAGGTAAGTATGTCTTAAATATTGAAACAGAAAACACGAGCTCTATTCGAATAGGATCAAGCTGGAAATCACGCTCAGGTGAGTTATTCGAATAGAAAGGAATCCTATTCGAATAGAAGAAATCTTTCCAAGCTTTGAAATCACGCTGAGGTAAGTTATTCGAATAGACCAAAATCCTATTCGAATAGAAGAAATCTTTCCAAGCTTGAAATCGCGCTGAGGTAAGTTATTCGAATAGACAGAATCCTATTCGAATAGAAGGAATTTTTCCATCTTTATTCGAATAGAAAATAGTCTATTTGAATAGAAGCTCTGTTTTCTAAATGAATACATTTTTACTAGTTTTTCATACTCTGTAAAAGGCATAGGCTTGACTTTTTAGAACAAACAGAGTCAGTCTGTCCAGCTGTAGTCGTTCCTCGTGCACTCACTGACGCTGGATAACCACGAGAAAATGCTGACGCCTACTCTAGATACTAAATGAAGCAAACTCCAAAAAATAGATATTTTAATCTCCCCCTTTGTTTCATTTTGTGTCAAAACATGAACTAGGTAATCAAAGAAAAAATTACAGACACGATGGACTGACTCACTCACTGAATACCCATCCTCAAAAAACATATCCTCTAAAATCCCTGCACACTTAACAAGATACATCACGTAACCGTTCACATTCAAAATAATGGATTCAGAAGACTAAAAAAAGACTTACCTGTCAAGAAAATCTCTCCCCCTTTTTGACACAGAGGAACAAAGGGTAAGTGAACACAAAGAGAGAATAATGGAATCATATCAAATATGCCAAATGAAATATAGTCACAAAAGATGGAAATATCATGAAATATAAGAATAACAATATCATGAAACCGTTTGAGCATCCATTAGAAAAGAAACTGTTAATACATAACATATCCAAAAAATGACTTCCCAAAAAAAAATACTCAGTAAAGATAGCATAGTCTGAAACAGTCACAAAGATGAGAAACACTAAGAAAAGAAAAATGAAAGAAGACTGCTCGTCTAAGACTGTTCATCTCTATCTGGAGCTGGAGGACCACTACTCAAAGCATCCATAGAAGTCTGAAACCGTCCAAGTGCATCGGTGAATATCTGAAACTGAGACTGGATCTGTGTCTCCATCCTAGTAAAACGAGTCTCTATGTAGGAGTGCAAAGCAACTAAATTATGTGAAGCCAACTCAGTAGGAGCAGAAGCAGAAGGGCCAGGTAAATTGATAGGAGCAGTCCTAGAAGTAGAAAGTCTCGTAACTCGCCTAGCAGGTATAGACTCAGTCCCCGAGTCCACTTCATCTCCTTCGGTCTTTGACTCCGAAACTGGAATCATATGCTTTCTGCTCTTCTCCCAATACCGAGAGTTAATCACCCCATTTTTTTTATCAATCTCCTCATCAGGACGAATTACATAGCCCATATCAGTCAGGATCTTAGCGATGAACCTGCTGTAAGGCAAAGGACGAGTCTGGGGGTCCGGGTTTGCCGTGGCAAACATCTCATGTAGGATAATCAGAGCCAAATCAACGCTGAGCCCTTTAGCGTAAAGATACACTAAATAAATCATATTGCCCACGAGAACATTCTTATTCCCCAGTTGGAGAATGATGTTCCTGTGAGCCACCATATGGAAGAGACAAAGTATTGGGATCACCTTTTTGCATTTCAGATATGTGCCTTTCTTCCTTCCCGAAACAATAAGCTTCTCCTCCATCACCTCCTTGGGTGGAAACTCTGAAAGAACCGGAGGCCACTCCAGAGGTGGCACATCTGAGTCGACAGGCTCTCCGAGACCAAACGTTGTCCGGATATTATCTGAATCGATATTAAAATCAGTCCCATCTATGGTGACACGGAATGTCTTGTTAATTCCCGTACCTTGGACAACCCGGAGAGTGGCATAGAAAATTCAAACTAAACGAGGGTAGCACGGCATCTTCAGTTCCATAATCCCCATCCAACCATGTATATCAAAAATCTCAAAAATTGTGGAAATATCGGGATATTTCGCACACAACTCTGCTCTATCCAAAGTCACCTATTTCTGATATCTACGAAATTTAAAACCTGATTTTGGAGTTTCCTAGTTTGGAGGATAATGACCTCGTGCTCCTGCACTAGACCCCCCACCCCTCCCCGCTTCGCTAGTTACTCGAAGGAGAGTGCGAGACGGACCCGTCCTAGTACCTCGATTCGTCCGTCCCCATTTTTCTGTATTGCTCGGGTGGGGAATAGAAGAATCCTCCTGAGGACGTTTCACTCTGGCCATATCAAATATCGTGCGAAGAATCCGCTGTAACCAAAGTAACACACAATAACCAAACAAACTCCGTATAAACCTGCAAGCAAAGCCCCAATTTTCCCAAACTTACCCCACACGGTTAAGCAGGGGAACCCAATAGACAATGATTCACCTCCTTAAATTTAATCAACAACCCAAATCTTCAGCAACAACTTAACCAATAACAGTTTTAATAAATTTCTCCAAATTTAAACATAAACAACAGCAATCCTCCCCAAGCAGTAACGTATCCGCACAATGAACGATGAATATGGTGAATAACAAGAGAGAGAGAGTGTGGAACCAACCTTGAAGGAGCCAAGAAAACCCAAAACCAAACCCTAGAATTACGACTGTCTCGCTCAAACTTGTCGAATTGAAAATCCAAGTTGAAAGTACACACAATTCAACGTAGTTGAGAGGTAGTACCAATGAATTATGCAAGAAAATAAAACCAATTTGAAAATTCTAGAGTAGAAAGAGAGACAGCGTTGAAGAGTTGAGTATGAGTAAAGAAAAAAAAATCAAGTGTTGTATTTATATTAAAACACAAATTTGACCTCTATTCGAATAGGATCAACCCCTATTCGAATAACAATTGCCTCCAATTTTTTAAAAACAAAGCTGGACTGAATTATTCGAATAGGAAAAAAATCGTATTCGAATAGGAAATGAAAATTTTGAAGCCAAAAAATGCTGAAGAAATTTATTCGAATAAGGAAAATTCATATTCGAATAGAAAAGATGCCTTGTAAAAACTATAAAACGCTGAGGAAAATTATTCGAATAGGAAGAAATTCTTGTTCGAATAGAAAAAATCTTCGACAGACACTAAAACAAAATAGAAAACCAAAGGCAAAGCAAACACAAAGAAAAAAATAAACTTCCCCTGTCTATTCTATATCAGAGAATAATCATAGACTATATGAATCTCAGATAGAACATCATTCAATAGAAAATTCAGACATAATAAGTATTTACTCAGAGTGTGTATGTGCGCAGTCGACATAAACCAGTACCATGTATTCGACAGACCCAACATCCAGAAATAAGACACTAAAAGGGAAGTTGTTTCAACTTAGGCCTCTTATGGGAGGTCACTCGAATTCACTGAAAATTGACTAGCTAACACTCTGTGAAAAATATGAGTATGAATAATATGCAAAGAAAAACTCATATTTCATCAAATAAGTAGCGCACTGTGAGCTGGAAGATCTCATGGATAGGGAATCAATTGTCAGGAATGGTGTCAAGATAATTAATATAGACTCCATATCTCTCATCTCCACTAAACTAGTTGTGTTAAACTCAAGATCAAACAGGTCTTGAAAATGTTATAATATAAGCACGGGTAGGCAAATGATAGAGTAGTTGTTTTGCTGGCATTCTGAGACTACAGTAGCACTAACTCCCCTTCTCACTTGAAGACAAAAACATCTTCTGTCATTCTCCTTTTTATTAAGTACACGAAGAGATATACCTCTCCATATCTTTTTCCTTCTTTTTTTTAAATTGAAATACTAAAATGTTATTCGTATACTTCTTTTTATTCTGTCATTCTTCTCTGCATCTTCCCCCAAAAATCATTCATATACTTCTTTTCCCCCTTTTTTTATTTTTTTTTCACTAAACAATCTCAAAACAAAATGGGTAAAAACAAGGAATTTTGGTAGAAAAGAAAAAACATATTTTAAGGCACAAAGGGCTGTATGTGGATAAAAATAGGGTTAGACATAACAAATGCCAAAAATGTGTAGCAATAAAATGCCTATTATCATATCTTCGGTTGAGCACAGTCACTTTTTCGCCTCGAATAAAAATATGGAATATTTTATTAAACTAACTTTAACTTGAGCTTACCATTTGACAATTGAGTAAGGAAACGAAATGAGACCAAAACAACAAGATCAAAAGGAGAAGTAAGTTTAAGAATACTCGAAACTAATAAAGAAGACCAGATCCTCACATAATATTAGGTACGATGTCTCTACATGTATCATAAAGCATAATATCACTGAGTGCCTATCTATCTAAGCATTCGATAGTGGATATCATGTTATATTTAGGAAACGAGGTAGCAGCAGTTACTTTTACAAACTTTGTGATTTGGGGAGTCTTGGCACTGAGAAGAGATTCTTCATATCCTAGACCCCTTTTGTCACTGTCTGTCCTTCCCATACATAACATTTTATAAATATTTTTGGCCCCATGACAAAATTTCTCAAGTTTCTGCTGAGATAAAACTACATCAAGCTTGGCCAAACGAAGTTCGTCCAATGTTGATTTCATTTTCTCTTTCACATCATTAACTTTTTTTTTCTAGAAATACAACTTTGTCACTAAGGCATTGTTCCTCATTCTCAAGTACCTCTATCTCGTGACTTGTACTCTCAGTTTTGCTTTGAAGTTTGCATATAAGTGTATCAACTTAGTATTTCAAGACTTTGTTACGTTTACCTAGTTTCATATACTTAGCGAGAGTTTGAGCATACAAGTCCTCAATAGTCGGGTCATCAAACTCATCTTGTTCTTGATTACTCTAATTTTTATCAGAATTTTCAAGTTCAAAGACATCAAAATTACTATTGCTACAAGTAAGAAAATCAGGATAAACAATAAAATTTCCACTATCAACTACTTGGGAATGAATCTCATTGTTATCATGTTCATCATCACTGCCATTCCAAGTAACACTGATATTCATAGTTTTATGATTAGTGTCAGATTTCTTACTAGGACAGCTATGGGCATAATAACCAAACTTGTGACATTTAAAGCATTTAACTTGATTAAGGTCAGTATCACTGTTGGTCTGCCGGCTATATGTCTTGACCCGATCATGAGGTCGCGGTTTATAGTTTATTGATTGCCCTTGTTTTTGTTCTTATTTTTGAAACTGTCGTTTCTTTAAGATTTTTTAAAACTGCTGACTAATAAGAGCAATTGATGAATCTATATCCGAACCTTCATCATTATCTGAGATAAATGAGTTATCAATTTCTCTAGAACCCTTGGAAGAAGAGGAGTGAGATGAAAACTTGAAAGCAGCACTCTTATTTTTCTCAGGGTTTTCCATACTCATCTCAAGTTTAAACGTTTACAATTTTCCGACTAATGTATCGGGCTTCAATTTTTTTAGATCTTGAACCTCCTCGACAGCATCGCGTCTGGACCTAAAGCTCTTAGGAAGAGACCTTAAGACTTTATGAACAATCTGAACATCAGAATAAGGAGCTCCTAATGTGGCACTAGTGTTTGAAATATCACTTAGCCTCGCATAGAATTTATCAAACGGATCATTTTTACTCATTCTGATATTCTCAAATTGTGAAGTAAGCATTTGTAGCTTACTTTCCTTAACTGTATCATTGCCCTCATGAGTTTGAACTAGAATGTCCCAAGCTTCTTTCGAAGTGGTATAAGCAGGGAGATGTTGAAACTCACTTTAGCTCACAGCCATAAAGATTGTATTGAGGCCTTTATAATTATAGCTGACGATATCCTTTTCATCATTTGTCCATTGATTCCTAGGTTTTTGGACCTCTATGGAATCCCCTGGTGCTCCTTGCATCACAGTAGGATGTGACCAACAATCCTCATTGGAAATTTATACATCTTCTCCGATTGATGGTAAGAATACAACCATTCGGACTTTTCAGTATGGGTAATCTTTGCCATCAAAGAGTGGAGGGCGATTTACAGAACCTCCAAACTTCTCGGAACTCATTATTCTTAAGCGAACTATCCGGGATCCACGCGTAGGTTGTTAAACCTCAAAGCGTGACCGCTCTAATACCAATTGAAATTCTTAGATGTTTGAGACTAATCTATTTTGATTATTTTAGGTCTAAATTATCAGGTCCTAATTCCTCTGAATTAATGGCCTAAGATAAATTTAAATCAAGTTAATCCAATTATCTAATGTCAAACAAGTAGTTGGAAATTAAATAAGTATGCAACGATTTTTAACCCTGTGGAAAAACCTTTCTCAGAAGAAAAACCTACAGGTCGCTATCGAATCCCCGACAACTAAACAATTTGTTATATGAAAAAGAATTACAAAAATTTAATTACTTACAGACTCGATAAACACCTCTCATGGTTATCTCTCTTCCAAGTAATCTTTTTGTAATCAATCCCGCATTCTCGCAATGCCTCGCTTCAATCTCTCGTCAAAGCTCCAAGTCTTGAATCGCTCAAGTTCTTCAATACATGATTAGGGTTTCTTGACCAATAGATTGATTCAAGATTTGAGTAATTTGATTCTATCTTGAATCTCTCAAAGAAGATCTCTCTTCACTCTCAAAAGCAAACCCTTAAAAATATAGGTTTTAAAGAAGTGAGTCTTAAAAAAAAGGTAAGTATGTCTTAAATAGTGAAATAAAAAACACGGGCTCTATTCGAATAGGAACAATCCTATTCGAATAGGATCAAGCTGGAAATCACGCTCAGGTGAGTTATTCGAATAGAAAGGAATCCTATTCGAATAGAATAAATCTTTCCAAGCTTTAAATTCACGCTGAGGTAAGTTATTCGAATAAACCAAAACCCTATTCGAATAGAAGAAATCTTTCTAAGCTTGAAATCACGCTGAGGTAAGTTATTCGAATAGATAGAATCCTATTCGAATAGAAGGAATCTTTCCATCTCTATTCGAATAGAAAATAGTCTATTCGAATAGAAGCTCTGTTTTCTAAAGGAAGATATTCTTACTAGTTTTTCACTCTGTAAAAGGTATAGGCTTGATTTTTTATAACAAAGAGTTAGAAACCCACTTACCTGTTCAGAGTCAGTCTGTCCAACTGTAGTCGCTCCTCGTGCACTCACTGACGCCGGATAACCACGAAAAAATGTTGACGCCTGCTCTAGACACTAAATGAAGCAAACTCTAAAAAATGGATGTTTCATAATTTGTGTAGTTTAGCTCTTTATTATTGCTTGGGTATCTTATTTGCACATGCTAGATCTAAATGTATTATCAGTTTTGAGTGCCATTTATGATAGTCGAATGCTTTGATAGTTGAATGTATTATCAGTGTAGTTTAGCCCTTTATTATTGTTTGGGTCCATTGTCTAGAGTTGAATATATTATCAGTGTCCCCGGTCCAAGATCCTGTAGGCATGAACCACTTAACTTATCATCGCTACCTGAAACTTGAATTCTTCCCTATTAACCAACTCATTTAGTCTTTGCTCCAAATCATCTGTATATTGGTGTATAAAAAGATTATCCACATGAATCTCTGTCTGAATGAGCTTGCCACCAGCTTTGTACATAAATCAGATATTTACTTCTATCAATCAAAAGAGACTGATCTCCGAACTTCATACTTATTTGGAGTTACCAATAAATAATTAAGAAAAGATTCATTAATTTCTAGATTCTATTTATTTATTTATTTATTTATTACTATCTCTACTAATGATAAATTCTTACTCTGGAATGTAATAGGCAGCATATTCGACAAGGAAACTGTCATTAAAAATGAGGTCATAAAATCAAGCAGGTTTGTATCTTTGAACTCAATTGTGTCGCAATGCACACAATGGCTATAGCTAATCAGATGTCTTTTTATTAGGTGGCCTTGTACAAGATCGCTTACAAACCCGGTTGAAAGCTTTGAAGATCGAAGCAGGTCATCATCTTCTATAGCAAAAAACTCCATGAATCTCCCAAATAAGTACTAGTGGAAGAACAACAACAATTAGTATAGTAGTCTATTTGAGTTTCTGTTACTACCCGTACAAAGTTAATGGTTAAGCATTGATATTTTGTAAAATGGTTGTATTTTGATATAGTTTGGCATGGAATCAACGTCTTTTATCTTCGTCCATTTTGATATAATTTGATATATTTTGATATGTCCATTTTAAATATCCATGCTTTTTGTATGCCCATTTTGTATATCCATTTTGTCCTATGATGCCTTTTGTATGTCCATTTTGTATATCCATTTTTTCCATTTTGTGCAATGATGCCATTTGTATGTACATTTTGTATATCCATTTCGCCCATTGTGTGCAATACGCCATTTGTATGTTCATTTTATCCATTAAGGCAATGCTCCAAGTTGTGTTCTTTTATAACAAGGGTATTTAAAACATTTACCAGTTTTTATTATTTCTTAGAAAAAAAACACCATTTTTTTCAGCACTTCAAAACATTCAGCATTCAGCACTTCAAAACATTCAGCATTCAGTACTTGATTTTTTTTCCAGCATTCAGCACTTGAAAAACAAACACCACCTAAGGTTATTGGGTAACATACTTCTTTACAGAGACATTAATAAAAATTTATTTTATCTCTCTATATCTGTGTTTATATGTGTGCATGGTTAGATATGGTTAGATAGACTATAAGATCACATTTGTTCTCAACATGACTTACCATGAGCTTTTTGATCTCTACAGATACGTATAATCAATTTTGCTTATTGATTCTAGCGTTTTATGCATGATTACATGATTAGATTTATACGTACGTATGTTATTGTTTAGATCTGATTAGGGAAAAATCATACATTTTTCACTGTTTTTTACCTAATTTTTTTACCCTTTATGATGGTTATTTTCAAAAGTATTTTACTGTTATTTTTTGACATAATTAGACTATGAGTGTAATTTTGTTGCGCAACCTGCATTCCAACGATTGTAAGCATATATCATACTCATCTTGGAAGTGGACAAATCTGGAAATTAATCACAAAAGTGGCAAAACTGTCAAAATTTTAACGGCGGCTGACCTATGGATGATGTCATCCCAGGGTTTTAGGCATACTGACGTCATTACCATCAGACTTTGGTAGGGCCCACAGTGTTGACGTGTCACTTCATAATATGCTGAGGTGGTGGTCCCCAAGTGTTGACGTGGCAGGGCCCCACCAGCTGACGTGGCGTGAGAGGGTCCCACTGTACTGATGTATCAACACGTTATATTAATGACGCGGTGCCAAGGTCCACGTGCTGACGTGCCACTGCCATGTATTATCAATAACATGATACAGGAGGTCCTACTTTGTTGATGTGGCAGGCCACGTGTCAGTGATGACGTAATACCGGGGGTCTTACTATGTTTATGTGGCACGTCACGTGTTAGTACTGACATGGCACGAGGGTCCCACAGAGTTAACGTGTCATGATGATATACAACGACAATGTGCTGACAGGTATCATCCTGACAGTAGGACACGTTACCGGACCTAAACCCGGTTCAGTCCGGTCCAAATTCAGTTCTGACCCAAGTCTAGACCAGGGATCAAACCTGATCCAATCCAAGTCAAACTTCACCAAACCCGTTCCAGATTAAGTCTAACTCGGTCTAGACTTGGTATGAACATAGATTCAGATCTAGATCACAAATCTAAACGCGGTTCAGACCATCCAAATCAGGACAGACAAAAAAAAAAAACTATTCTTGTTTTGACTTTTAGTAGGAACCTATTTTTGATTTTTTGGTAAAATAACATGAGAGGGTTAACATATTATAGCTTTTAATTACGACGACCCTTTTTATATTTGATATAAATAAACGTACTAATCTACCTAGTCTATTATGAGAGCTAGTAGAGTTTTAAAACACAATACGCCCCTAGATACTAGTTATTCTAACTGGGAGTTAGAGATAACACGAAACCATGACTAATTCAGATACGACTTAGAGTCATTCCTGAATACACTCTAATGTCCAGGATATTATTGAGCACTCAATCCCTCATTGATATAGTCTTGTTCCTAAGAATGTGGCTTCTTATATATTACTACAAAAAAAACATATATAATAGCATTCGAAAAACGTTATGAAAAATTACGATAACGTTTTTCGTCCGTTGTATAAAACAATGATATCTTTTATATAATGACAATTTTTTTCGTACGCTATAAAAGCATAATATTTGTGAATGCTATTGAAAAACTTTTGAGCAACGTTTTTAGAATACTATTATAGATCCAATATAGCATTTAGGTAATGTTATCATTACTTTATTAAACATAGCATTTGTAGAACGCTATTGTAGTTGTCTCGAGAGCTTTTTCCAAATGCCATTATTCCCTTAAGATATCATCTGCGAATGTCATAATTAAATTTCTTTTTTTTTATAGATAATTTGACATAAATCATCTAACAATGATCTTCTTATAAGAACTACACGGAATCCAGATAAATTTAATCCATCATCCTCTCAATCTTTGAGCACTCTTGCCATTTAGAGCTTATGGATCCATCGACGCATAAACACAACTTACAACAATGTAATAAGAGCTTATAAATTCATCAACATTTGACACTAAATAACATACATCTTTGATTGCCTAAATTGATAAACAGTAGATCAAAACAAAATATTACAGGATAATTCAACAGTTATAATCCAGGGTAAGAAGATTGTACGCCAAAAAAATGTCACGTATAACTGGTATGTAAAAAAAAACATCTTTGCATACGCTACCTAATTCAATTATTCCAACTATTATGAACCAAAAGTTTGTAGATAATTGAAAGTAACATTTCTACTTAATGGAAATGATATTTTCGCACTTACATTCATGGTCGTATCTGTAGCTCGAGAGAATTCTAAGAAGCACCCAAACGTTGATCATAAAACCCGTGTTATGCTAACTCATAAGTAATACTATTTCATTTATCAAATTATTATTTTTACCGAAATAAAAATTACCTTGACTTCAGACTTCATCATTGTCCTAATCATGAAGTTGTCATCCAGAGTCAAGTAAAAGCAAAGCAACACCCACTAAGATAACATTCTCAATGCATTATTTCCTTAAATGGCTAACATATATAAACGCTCGATCTTTGCAAACTTCCCTCAAACTTCTTAATACCACCAAGCCAAATCAACACATAAGTATAGAAGAGTAAAGGTTACCATTAAAATAATGAACAGTGCCATTAGAGCCTACACACCAAACTCCTGTCAAACTTTTAAAAAGTATTTTTTTTGTTAGGCTTGAAAGAGTATCACATGCACAAAAAAGCAACACGGGCATGAATAGAACATATATATATATACCATGGGACAACAGTCCCTTTACCAAAATTCACTTGAGATCTACTCGGTGAATGTTTCCTACTCGAATATTTATATAAACCAAGAATATCAAGTTCAAAAGTACTAAGAACAACAAGAAACTGATGAAACTCATAATTTACTTGTCAAGTTATCTAATAACTCTCAAGTTACCTTATAATTCTCAAGGCTTTTTCAGCTTATCACTTAAAATAACAAAGATTTTTCTGCCACTACATATACTATTTTGCTTCTCTGGTCTAGATTATCATTCCATCGATAAAGATTAAAAAGCATGGGCAAGTCCATAATACCATTAATAAGTAATATCTCCAACTTCACCATATGATCGCATGTTCTAGAAAACAAAATCCACTATAAGGTTAAACATGAGCCCAATAATAAGAGTTAGACATAACTTAATAATCTAGGAGGATCTGAAGATCGAACTCCTTAAAAAGACGCTAACTCGTTCAAACGACATTTGGAGTTGTTCGAACTAGTTATGAGATGAACGACCTGGAGTTCCCGAAAGGCCAATTCGAGTTGAGTCTATTCGACTTGGACCAATTTGAATTAAGTATATTCAACCTGGAGTTCCCAGAAAACCAATTCGAGCTGAGTCTATTTTTAGGCAAAAATAGTCAGGTCGTTAGAATAATATTTGGAGTCGTTCGAACGACCTGGAGTTCCCAGAAGGCCAATTCATGCTGAGGCAATTTTTAGGCAAAAATAGGCTAGTCGTTTGAACGACTTGAAGATCCCAAAAGACCAATGCACGTTGAGGCTATTTGTAGGCTTAATTTAAATAGTCGTTCGAACGACTATTGTATTCCTTCATTATTTTAGGCGTTTTTAGGGCATAATAGTCCTATCTTGTAGCTAGAAACTTCTAACCATCATTAAGGGGCAGGGCTAGGCAAGATGAAAGGATCTTAGATCATTCCAAGTTTTTGTAAGAGAGACTTAAGGTTTTAGAAGAATTTAATTGAAATCAAGAGATTGAGCAATTGAAGCTCTAAAAGGAAAATTCTCCCGCCAATTTGTGTATTTTTTATATTATTCTTCTAATTAGGCTAATCTCAATTCGATTGTGGATTACTTAATGAGTAATAAAGTGTAGAGCGAACTAATCTAATAACTAAGGAATGAAATATGGTATATCAATAGCATGATTAACACATACCATGAACTACAGGTGATGACATCCATCGTGATTTTAAACACTCAAAAGTAGCCCCACAAAGAAAGAATTGGATTTCTCACACCACAACCTATAGAGCTTTCAATAGCCCTTAAACCTTATGTTAAGTTACCCATAATCTTACTCATGCCTATTTCATTGAACAACATTGAATCTATAGAAAAGTTCCAAATCAAACATATTGAAGGTACTCCTTATGGTTTTAATCCTACACAAAAAAAGTGGTTAACGTAAAATTATAGGGTACACCAAAGTAAGATACTTGTCGGACCCACAAAAAGGCCATTATCAAATAGGTTATGAGTTTATGTATGGATATATGACGATTTTATGGAGATTGTAAAGTAGGCGGCGGTCGCTATATCCTCAAACCACACGGAGATTCTTGCACTTCACAAAGCTGGCAGATAATGTTATTTTGTTATACTCTGTGGTGAATCACATTAACAAAACTTGTAGATTATATTTTGTCCATAAGGACCCTACTACTCTATAAAAAGACAATACTGCTTCCATAACTCAAGTTAGAGGAGGTTTTATCAAGGGAGACAGGACAAAAAATAACCGAAGTTCTTCCATACTCACGAATTACATAAAGCAGAGGAAATTAATATTTTTCAAGTCTATTCAGAAGACAACTAAGGAGACTTATTCATGAAGGCTCTTGTATATCCTACATTCAAGAAATTGGTCTAAGAAATAGGCATGCGAAGTTTATATTCATTAACGTCTCTGGGAGATACAACTCTGGGATATAGACGTCAGGGGGAGTAATCTCCACCTGACATGGTCATATACGTGTTGTACTCCTTTTCTTAATAGCATAATTTTTATCCATGGGGGTTTTACTGGCGGGAGGTTTTGACAAGGCAATGTTATACGCGCCCACCACCCATCTGTGGCATAGGATTGTACTATTTCCTTGTATAGCTTTTGCTCATAGGGTTTTGTTAGGTAGAGGTTTTAATGAGGCAAGTCGATACATGTGGGATACCCTAAAGGGGGAGGGTTAGGAACTATTGGTTGGATCCCACCTGAACAGGGTTTGAGGTGACCCACCGTGTGACGCCCCAGCGAATGCCAAGCAAATCTACCCATGCGCTTTGAGGTCTAACCTTTAATTTATGTTCTTTATATCCTAATATAGCTACACACCAAGTTTTGTTAAAAATAGATTTGGTTAAGGGGGCGAGAAGTGCTAGTACGTTTCGTCTACATTTTTTATATTTCTTTTTGGAAACAAGGTATTTACTTAGTAGTTATATTAAGGAGGAAGTTGGTCCAATCCTCCCCATGACAAAATAAGTTTTATAGCTTGGTCATTTAGGACCTCGACTCATGGACCATCCACAATGGTTCATGAGTTCTCCTTGGCATAGGAAATGCCTGGAGACATTACCTTACAATGTGGGCCGCTTTTCCAGATATGGCTAAACGTGTGCTCCTTATGCCCCTGTTATGACCCTACCCACCAATCGAGACGTACCACCCATTTATAAATGGACTATGTTATTCGAGTTGCCTGCACATTGAGCTACCCTAATCTAATGCCAGAACAGGTGTGTTATCCTTACCTTATGCATAGTCACGAGTAATTACAATGTATGGATTATTAAGGTAACCTTCAGCGTTATTGCCTATTTTGAATACATATTTGATGACCCCTCACGAGTATCCAAGATGATCCAGACGTCGTTCTAGCATTTGTGAGTATATTCCGCAGGCGCTGCCGCACCTAATAAAGAAGGTTTGTACATGTCGACTGCACGTGCATGTATGCCGCACGACCTCATATTCTGTTGTGCTTCGGGAACTGTAAAGGCGCCCCCAAGCCGGGCCGTGACACACCGACTCTTAACCCAAGAGAGTTTTTAGAAGCTTAATATATATTACCTTATTAAGGTTATTCTGTAACACACCTCTTTACAGAGACACTAATGAAAGCTTATATTCTCTATATATATCCATGTTTATGTGTGTGCATGGTTAGATAGACTAGATATCGCTTTTGTTCTCAACAAAAACCAAAAAATAAAAGAGTTGATGCAACCTCTCTCTCTCTCTCTTCAACTTCAAAATCTCTATCTTTTCTGCTAACTCAAGTGCACCTCTCTTCGGGCATCCCTCTCTCCCTTACAAAGAAATAGTAGCAACCACTCTAATAGACCCAAATAATATAACTTTCTCAAATGAAAAATCAATCATCGAAATTCAAAAATTAAGATTACAGAGAGACCCAATTCCAAGTTTCACCATAAATTTCATAATCACACATAGAAAGCATTAAAATGGAGATCACTAAATCCCTAAATTTGAGAATTTGGACTATGAATTGTATAAAGATCAAGGTTTTCAAGAAATTGAAATACCGAAATTAGATTCGCAATGAGATAAATAAGAAAACAATTTTTTTTTAAGAATTATAATACCAAAATTAGATTTACAATGAGATGAAAAAGAAGCCGAAGCTTTGCCTTCACTAACGGTAACTATTTATACCGCAAATAGATGGAAATTCTTGTACGCAAGCTTGCACGAATGACAACTATTTGCATCGCAAGCTTGCACTTACGGTAAGAACATTTGTACAATAAACTTACACTTACGGGAACTATTTGTACTATAAACTTGCACTTAAGGTGCAATTGTAATCACGGGTTCAAGCTTACAGTGAGTACTACTTTTTGTCACTACAATTATCTACTTATACCACCTTTTATTACCGTATCTTGCTACTTGTGCTCATAGTTTGCCTTACCGCAAGTTGCGGCTTACACCACCTTTTATCGCCGTATATTGCTACTTGTACTTCCAATTTTTATCATCGCAAGTGACTACATACGCCACCTTTTATCACCGTATGTTACTATTAAACTATATTTTCTTTCTATGGCTACTTGCAAAAGTAAGTGGCTATTTACACCACTTTTTTGTATCGTATGTCGAGGAACAAAACCTTATGTTTTTCTCACAAAATCATAAGAAGTAACACCGTAAGTTACTACTTGCACTACCTTTTCTCACTTTTGGCACAAAATCACAAGTTTAACATACGGTGGGTATAGTTACCGTAAGTTGCCACTTCCATTTATTACTCAACGTTTGCATCTTTTTTACTAGTTTACCGCATAACGGTGGGACGGTGGGACCGACCACAAAATTTTGTATTGTCTTTTTGGTTTTATATTTGTGTTTATGGTAGTCTTTTTTCAATTCTAAGTGCTAGTAGGTTGGATCACCTTGATTCGAACAACATCGTAGAATTTAACCGCTTGGAAGCCTCATCGCCGAATAAAAGAGTTTTTTTTAATATTTACAAGTTAGGAGAATAATCATTTTTTAGGTAGTATGCACAGATGTATGGAGTTTAAAAAGAGAAGGGATAGAAACAAAACTACTTCTTAGGAGAGAAGAAAAGATAGGAGAAAAAATTAAAAAAAAATGGAGAGAATCGTGGGAGTGGAAAGATATGTTTTCATCTGACCTAAAATACCCATTGTTTTTTCAACTTATTGTGTACAACTAACACAAACTAAAAATAAATAAAAAACTAAAGGGTATTTTAGAGATCCCCAAAAGCTTCAGACGGACTACCATCTAACCTCTTTGTAACCACCAATAACATTTTTATGAAGTTATGTGTAGAGTGATCTCCCTACCGGTAGGTCAGATTATTCTTGTTTCAAACAATTTCTAAACCGAAATCCATAATGTAAAACACTTGAATCGTCCAAACTAAAAAATCTAAAAAATTTCCTCAATTGGGTAACAATTTTACCACCAAATTCATGGTTGTTTATCTTTCTCTATGTTAGCAACATCTTTAAGAACATAGGAGAAGGTGAGGAGGCAAGGATCTATGGTGGAGTGAGATGCTGAAGAGAGAGAAATAGGTACCCTGTAGGAGCGACGTCAGTAAGATCGGAAGAGAGAGACGCCGGTGACGGGGAATGGAAAAAAGATAGAGAGAGGTTGCCTCTACTCTTTTGCTAATTATCTTTTATCTTTTTGTTTTTTTAATCAAATCCTCGAGTAATACACCATGGGAGATGAGATGGGTTTGGGGTTGCTAGTCTCGTTTGCCCCACCCTATTATTTATGATATTATGCACATTGTAGCCTCCTCTCAATCATTTGTTATAGTATTTTTTTTCTTTTGTTTGCTTGTGTGTTATTTGCTTGTCCAGTGTTTCTTGTCGTTTCGTGTCTAGTCAGAAGGCGATTACACAATCTAGGGTGAGGGATCAATATCCCAGGCCTTTGATAAATGCACATCAAAATATTGGGCCTTATCACATCTTTATGTACCTGTAGGGATCTATCCCTCGAGCTAACCCAACTCGAGCTACCTCCATGTCAGGCTCACACATTTTACACATGATATCGAATAGTCATCATTGCCACCTCGCCCATAAACTGATAAATAACGTGGATCGAGCACAATATAAAAATATGAACAAGTCAAAGATACCTATCACCCATGAACTCAACAGTTACTCAGTCAACCAGCACTTACCTCATTGTTCGGAGAACATGCTTCAGCACGATTAATGAGCTGCAGGTGATCCTATATAAAAAAAAAGTTCCGGAAGAGACAAAAACCAAAAAGAACCAGAAAAAGAATACAAAACTTCTTATTTACAAGATCAAGTATTTATAGTTCAAGAGATCACTTATAATAAGATATCAGCCTCAAGCAATACATGTTCTGTTACTAAAACCCTTAACTCGAGGTCGTAGTTTTTTACCTATTCAAAGGTTTTCCACGATAAATCACCTGTATCATTTATTGTTTTACATTAGTTTTTGTCACAGGTACATTAGTGTAAGAGCTAATTCCAAGCCATTTCGAGCTAACATAATTAGGCCATTACATCTGTGGGAAATAAGACATTTCCATGATATCCTAAGGCATACAGTCACTCTACTATCAATCTCTAATCATGGTCACTTCTAGACAACTAGCAACCGGAATCCAGCGCGATCTTTTAGCTGAGCTGGAACAGCTTATAGATCTACGGGCAAATCTCCACGCCGAAACAGAGAAATGTAATGAGCTTGAACGTTAGTTAACTCTTGACCGATAACTCCAAGATAAAGAGCTTAAAGTCGAGTGACAAGCTCATTTAACAGCATTAAAATGACATGAAGATCAGATGACAACCATGCAGACTACGTTACAGGCTCTACAGGATACTCAATAGGCTCCCCAAACCAAAGATCCTAAACAGATGCCATTGACCTCCTAAATTTATACGCGAGAAAGATTGGGACCTCGAAGAGCCACCAATAAAGCTATTTCTAGAAATATTTAGCATGAACCTCAGCCTTCCATTCATTTGGGTGGTGAAATTCAATCTGAATTTAGCAGAGGTCTCCGACCTTCCAAACATCAAGAGAAAGAACAACGACCTCAACCTCGAATTCCAACATGTGATCACTTGAATGAGGGCACCGACACTTATAATCCTCAACCACCTCGCCAAGTAACTCAGTCTGTACATCAATACGTAACACAAGAACATATGGATCAGCGTATCAAGGAGTTGAATGAGGCTCAGACTCTAGACCATAAAGATGACCTTACCAAGTTCCAAAGTAGTCTGATTGCCAAAGAGTTATTCGATATGGAAGTACCGAAAGGTTTCCACACTCCGAAGATACGCAAATACAAAGGCACCGATCCAAATGAGCACATTCAACAATATCGTGATTCATTGGGATTGTACTCCAATCTTAACCATATTCCCTGTCGTCTGTTCGCAACAAGTTTACAGGGAGAACCGCTCCGGTGGTTCCACTATCTACCTGAAGATTCCATCCTCACATTCGATTAGCTACAAAAGCAATTCATCAGTAGATATGCTCACAACAAAGACAAGGAGGAGAATTTATATTATCTTATTAGTCTTAAGCAATCCCAAGGAGAGAAGCTCGAGGTGTTAGCCAATAAGTTTTTGGAGTTCGCACTAAAAATAGATAATCTTGATCAGAAAACAGCTGTTACTGCTTTTACCAACGCGCTCCAACTCGACGGCAAAGCCAAAAAGCACCTCTTCCTCAACAAACCCGCGACCTTGGAGGATATGATCACAAAGGTCAATGGATATGTCAACCTAGAAAGAATGATGTCCAAAAGGCATAAATCACCAATGGTCCAATTACAAAACGAAGCATTGATCCGAAGGAGGATTAAGGTGATCAAAAGCATTCCAAGGGCAACACTGGCAACCCAAAAAAAGGCGGTACATTACCCAAACCGGTCCTCCCCAAGATGAATGTCCACATTTTTGCAATCTTTCCAATTCTGTCGAAAGATAAGCAATACCGTCCATCACAACCATTGGAACCAATCTAAAGCCGCCCGTACTACATGTATCACAAGGTAAATCATTATGCTACTGATAGGTGTTATACTTTACAGAGGTTGCTGGAGTTTATTTTTAAAGAGGGATGGATGTATGAATGCATTATCGACCTGGAATCCTAAAAGGATGACAGCTATAAGAAACAGCTCAAGGTAGGCCATATCAAAGATTAAGCTAAGGATAAACATCTCTACCACATGTACCATAACAACATGATCGAGATCCATCAGATTAACAACTCCTACAAATTTAAGCGCATGAGACTATCAGAATGTTGCGACCTCACACCTCATGATAAAGAGACCAAATTTCTACCTGAGTTGAGCAATCACCGGCTTGGGATCTCATTCGAAGATTGCGACACATGTAAATTTTCCACATCATGATGTATTAGTCATAATGTTCAAGATGAAGAAGTTTATCATGCATATAATGATGATCGATACTGGAAGCGGTATTGAGATTCTCTTTCAAAACACAATCGACCAGATAGGATTGTTCGATCAAGTTATTCGAAGCGACACTGATATTAGCGGATTTAATGGTTCCAAAGAAGAACTAATAGGGAAGATCATCTTACCGATTACCGCTGGACTAGCCACAATCAACATTGTCTTCTACGTCATCAATGCCAAATCTCATTATCTCGGGATTATAAGCCGTTGTTAGATTCACAACATAGAAGCAATTGCTTCCACTTATCATCAAGCACACTGCTTCAAATACAATGATAATATCTATGAAATCAAAGGCAGTTAAAAGTTTTCTCGAGCTTATGAGAATACCGTCTCTGCTATTCTAGATACCTCTGACGTATATGCGACATAGTAATTACAGAAAGCTGGTCACATCGATGATCATCTGTCTACATAAGAGCCTATATAATATATCGACATTGATGAACCTAGCAGAGGTACTTTCATCGGAGCCAAGCTGGTCCAATACGATAAGGGCGCTCTCATTCAATTCTTATGACTAAATCGAGATGTTTTTGCGTAGACTTTCAAAGAAACGCCTGAGGTCGATCTGACCAAGGCATGTCACAAATTGGCTATCAGTATCAACGACACGGCAGTCAAACAAAAATAATGATGTTTTTTACCTCCTCTTCGAGATGAAGTCGATATTGAGATTGAGATATTAATCAAAATGGGATTCATTTGAGAAGCCAAGTATCCAGATTGGATATTCAACATCGTCGCTGTTCCAAAGAAGAATAGAAAGGTATGAGTTTGTGTAGATTTCACCGATCTAAACAAATATACTCCAAAAGATAATTTCCCTCTTCCCATCATCCATCAAATTCTTCTCGATTCCACGGTAGGTCACGAACTCCTATTTATGATGGATGCTACTTCTGGATACAATCAGATTCCTCTCTTGGAAGAAGATCAAGAAATGACCACTTTCATTACTGAAAGAGGACTTTATTGTTACAAAGTCATGTCATTTAGACTAAAAAATACAGGCGCGACTTATCAACGGTTTATGACTACTATGTTCAAAGCACATCTTGGGAAAATTGTGGAAATCTATATTGATGATCTCTTGTAAAAGAACATAAAGTCAAGCAACCACATCTGAGATCTCACCACCATATTCAGCATTTTTTAATCTTATAGGATGTGACTCAATCCTGATAAGTGTCAATTCGGAGTGCATTCAGGCCGATTCCTCGGCCATCTCATCAGCAAGAAGGGGATTAAGGCCGATCCATATCAAATTTTCCATCTCCAAATACGACGAAAGACATACAAAAACTTGCCGGCAAGAGTGCCGCTATTAACCGATTTGTTTCTAAATCTTCAGATCGCTATTGTTGACTGTTATTACTACTCTGAGGTTGTACCAAACGAGGAAAAGTTCAGCCCAATGTAGAGATCAAATGAACATATGAATGCGAGGAAGCTTTTTAGGAACTCAAAAACCTATTAGGGGAAGTCTCCCATCATGAGCACCCTGGTAGATAATGAGGATTTGATTATCTACCATGCCATAGGTCGATCACTAGCTAACAAAGAAATTTCACAAGGAGTATTCTGGCCAGGTATGCGTAAGCAAGAAAAAGAGTACTCACACAAATGTGATACATGTCAACGACATGGACACATGATCCACGCCTCTGCGCTCGAACTACATGCCAGCAAGGTACTCTGACTATTCAAGCAGTGAGCGCTCGATCTCGTTGGAGAATTTTCAAAAACTCTAGGTAACCGACGATACCTACTCGTAGCAACAGATTATTTTACAAAATGGGTGAAACCAGTTCCACTATGTTAAACTAGAGAAAAAGATGTCATCTTTTTTATCTATAAACACATCATTACACAGTTTGGATGCCCCCACCTGATTCAAATCGATAAAGGGCCCCAGTTCGTTGGTGAGAAAGTCATAGTCTTCCTCAACAAATACAACATCATCCATCCACCATCTAATCACTACTACCCTCAAGGCAATGCCCAAGCCAAAATCACCAACAAAACCATCGTGGATGAACTCAAGAAAATGCATCAATAAAAAAAAAGGAAATTGGGTACGAAAGCTTCCTCGTGTCTTATGAGCTTACCGTACCACTCTACGTCAATCAACTGGTTGTACCCTATTCCTCCTCGCCTATGGCACAAAAGCCATTATTCCAACAGAATACCACCATCCAGTCAAAGATCACGAGCTTACTGACAAAGAAAATGAGTTTGAATTGGCCTGCAATATGAATTGGATTGATAAAACTAGATAATGTACAATTGCCAACCTTGGTCAATATCACCATATGTTAGCCAACTCGTACAACAGAAGAGTCTAAAGCCATACATTCCAAATTGATAATCTCGTCCTCAAAGAAATCCCTCAACACAGAAAAGAGGCATATGCCGAGAAACTGGCAAAAAATTGGGAAGGTCCGTTCTTCATCATTGGTTGAACTGGTCTGGGGTCTTATTATCTCATGACGGAGCAAGGAGTTTGAATCCCTAATCCATAGAACACTAGTCAACTGAAACGGTACTATCGTTAAGTCCCTCACTTCTTCACTTCAATATCTCGTTCTTTCTATTCCAAAAGTGAGATTTCATCTCCATACCATGTACATTATATTCTATTCAATAAAAACTTCCAAGTTTTTTCCCTGCATTATTCTCTACATTATATAGATTAAAGCAAAGGTAATACTAGCTTTCAATCGACCTCTATATAGATTAAGGTATAGGTAATACTAGCCTTCAATCGAGCTCTATACATAATCTACGATTAAAACGAAGGTAATACTAGTTTTTAATCAAAGAACTCTACCAGATATAAGATAAAACAAAGGTAAAACTAGCTTTCATCTCTCAATATGTCTGCGACACAAATTAAGGCATAAATAATACTAGCCTTCAATCAAACTCTATACATAATCAGTGATTAAAACGAAGGTAATACTAGTTTTCAATCAAGGAACTCTACCAGATATAAGATAAATCAAAGGTAAAACTAGCTTTCATTTTTCAATATGTCTACGACACAGATTAAGGCATAGATAATACCAGCCTTCAATCGTACTTTATATACAGATTAAAGCCAATATAAAATTAGCTTTCAATCACCCATATATACATACTCTGCGATTAAAATGAAGGTAATACTAGTTTTTAATCAAAGAACTCTACTAGACATAAGATAAAGCAAAAGAAAAACTAGCTTTCATCTCTCAATATGTCTGCCACAGATACTTTTACAGGTTACATCTATAAGCCACTTTTAAGGATTCTTCTCTACTGATGGGAGGTCAGCTACGCTTTTCCCTACAACAGGTAGTCGATTAGCCATAAATTCTCGATCTTGAGCAACTACAGTAATCCAGCCTTGCTCTACCAATTCAGTAGGTCGAGAATCTAACTCTGTTTCCATAGCGTTCATACAGTTTCCTCAATCTACATCGGCTCTATAAATACATCCTTTACCCGACAAACAGTCATGCAAGGTATCCCTCTTTAACTTGAGCCTTCTCACTTCCTTCATAAAATAGGCAATCACAACCATTAGTATCAGCGAATGCGTCACATCGGGCATAACTGCCTTGGAATTTTTTTTTCTTACTTTTTGATGACACTCTTGCAACTTTTTATATCGCGCGTCTTGCCATTCCATTCGACTATCTGCGTAGGACATAAGATTGATATGCTCCTACACCTTCTCATCTGCTTTATCTGACTCAGCCTGGTTCATTGTCCTCAATTCTGCCACCTGAACACGAAGTTCCTCAAGCTCCCTGTCTACACCTCCCTCGGCAGAAGATTTCTTTAACAATTTGCCTTTTTTCCTTATCAAGTGATCATTATCCCCAATCACCCGCTCTAACTCCTGCTCCTAGATATGAGTAGTATCCAACTTACCTTGGCACTCCCTTAACCGCTCATTTCCTTTTTGTACGTGAGCTTGAGTGCGAGCTACGTCTCCCTCCAGCCCTCTAATTCGAGCTAATAGGCTAACCACATCCCCTTGAACAATGGAGACCCTGACACTACCTTTATTCTTCCCCGAGCGCTCTCTAGCCTCAACTTTCTTGATAAGCGAATTGGCCTGAGCCAAATTAGCCTTCAGTTGGGCCACCTTCTTATTCAATTTATTACATAATCTCTATACCAGCCGAAAATCTATATCTTCGGCAGGTAAAGCCTCACTTAACTGCTATACCGCAATTTTAGATTTGGATAGGTCATCTCGAGCTCTTTTCAGCTCGTTATCCTTCTCAATCAATTTATTCTTCAATCGCTCTAGTTCGCTTTTGGAACCCACTAAATCAGCTCGAGTCTGCTCTTGTTCATTCGTTTTGCTAATTATTTGGTCCTTCAGACTAGCCAAAAAATGGCGTAACTCTTTCTCTATCATTTTTAACGACTGAATACGGCATCGAGCCATGTCTGCCTCCTTACTCATTTATCATCAGCGTATCATTCCGACTTTTGAGCTTCGATGTCTCTTCCTTCATGTCCGCAAGCTTTTTTTGCCCCTTATTAATTTCGGCATCTTTCCCCTCGATCTTCCCAGTAAGGTTATCAACAGTTTGTGTTGCCTCTCTTATTCTATCAAACTTAAAATATACCTTTACGTGTTGATCCTCCCTATCTTTATTTGCCTCTCTTATTCTATCAAACTTCACCGCAAACTCTTGGTTATATTAGAGCGTCTCTTGTTCACTCAAGCGAGCTGACTCCAGTTCGATTCAAGAACATTCAACCAATACATTCAATCATGATACATTGACTCTTATTTCTAACAAATTTATATTTTTACATCTACTGTGTGAAACTGCTTCTAAATTTAAGGTCGAAGTATGCTCCCAGTTCGATGACAATAACATGTACTTCAAATTTCAAGGTACACATTCTTTATGTTCTAAATTTTTCAACACTTTTATATTATCTATACATAGTTGAGTACCATTGCCCCTAAACTATTAACACATTTTTGGTCCGTCTCTATACTCTAATTATTACTTTGTAGCTCTAAAGTAATGCAGCACACAAGTCTAATTTTTCTTGCTCTTCTCTAACCTGTAGCTTTGCTTGCAAAGACAACAGGGACGCTGATACATCTTTCTTCTTAGCGAGCTAAGTCTCTAATTCCTCAATTCTGAGGCGCATATCCTTAACTTCCTACAAACAATTTTTACAAACATCTCTTAGCCTAAAAGTTATACAACAAAATAATATCCCATACATTTACAATTCTCAAACCCTATAATTCACACAGCCATAAAGTCAGCAATATTTTACTCTACCTTCTCATTTTTATTCTTTGGATTCACATTGTCATCCCCTTGGTTTTCTCGCTTGGTTTGAGGAGAGACACCATCCAACCACTCCAGCAACATCATCTTCATTCTCCTCCTCTTCAACGTAGGTATCTTCCATAATAGCTGTAACCTTAGCTTTAGAATACCCCATTTTGAAAAGTTGGCTCCCAAGTCTACTGCGCTGGACTACCACCTAATCCAAATTCTTCTAAGCTTCTTCTGTCAGCTCTCTAATCTTTACCTCTTGCACAACCTTCACAGAATCCAGTCACTTTCCCTCCCAAACCAAATCAGACTTCAATCGAATCATCTTCTTCTCAAGCTCTGCCTTCTCATTCTCAAGCTTGACTTTTTCCTCCTCTATCCCAAGGCAGATCCCCATCATCAAACGAGTAGCCTACACAAAAAACAAATCGAGCATATTTTTAGCTCGAATCACAATACAAATTCAATATACATACAAATCATCAAACTTAACACTTTGCTCATCTCCTCCACACCCTTATGAGCTGCTAGCCTCACCCTATCCTCCATAGCTCTTAACTCGTCTTCCTCACCAGGTCAATTCTCTACGACCTTTACCCCAACCAGTTTAGAATGAGGGTTTACCCTTCTTTTTTGCCTCTACCTCGACCTCACCACTCCCTATGGTTCTCGAGGCTGGGCCACGCTTTGCCATTCTCTTCTTCAGAAACGTCCGAGCTAGCTTGCTCTACGTAGTAGACTTTGGCACATCCGCAAAATCTACTGTAGAGGCCTTCGACAAAGCTACTCCTTTATCTTCATCAACTCCTCTCTTTTTATTATCGCCAACCCCCGTCATGAGTCTCGTTGCTTAAGACTTTTGAACTTTCTCAGATTTGCTGTTAGCTCGTTTATTTGTACTAATACCAATTTCTTTCAGAATAGCCTCGAGCTCTACCCCTTCCTGAGCTACAATACCTAACAGGGACTCCTTCTTCTTCACGTTCGACTGAGGACCTGCTAAACAACAACACATTATCAATAACAAAACAACATTCAATTTCAGCAGTTCAATATTATACATTATTATACTTACTTTTCTTCACAGTTCTATACAGAAGTTCTATGGGTTCTTTATCTTCTCTCTGAAGGTAATCACCTTTCACACAAATTATATTATCATTCGACATTCAACCTGTTGAGTTCAGATCGAAGAAAAGCGGTCGAGTCGAGCTCGCAAAGAAGTATTCCCCTCTACTTACATAATAGTTTTTCACGCTATAAAACTGCAAAACATCTTCAGGTGATATTCTCTTCTCCGCTTCATTCTCCTCCCACAACCTATTCAAACTCTCATAGACATTGATCACCTCCCACATATTCCCGTTCAACTGAGCAAGACATGCCCCTATGGTATTCATTATCCCTTTCACAGGATTGCTAAGGGGAAAACTCAACCTATACTCTAACTGAGATAAGTAACACACAAATCTCTCTTCTAGGTCGCCCTAGACATTTCTATCATAATACTCCAAGAAGATCGATTTATCTACTCCTCTATCCGATTTCCCCTTCTCTAAATCTGGTAACAAAAATAAATGCTCCTCCCCAGATTTTACAATGCAACTTCAAAACTGCCTACCGACATGTTCTACAAAATTGCCCCATCTTCCCCCTATAAGCGCCTTAGATTTTCAAAACTCTTTAAACATATCAGAGTTCGGAGAGTATGATACCAATTGTCCAGGGAAATCTTGAAATTGAACAACTATTACTTCGTATTCCCTATTAGATACTACATTTTCAGACTCAGCTGAACGACCAGAAGTCGGGGCCTCCATAACAGGCAAAGCCTCTATTTCTACTATAAGTTTAAAGACGAGGCTTGATAATAAACAGATATTCTTCACCCTCGACCTACATACGGGTTCATGTATTCTATCATTATCTTGTACACATCTATCATACATATACATATCTCATAACATATCTATTTTTTACACATATCAACATTTTTTTATAGATTACTATAAATAGTAATTTTTTGAAATTTGAAAAACCATAAAAATCTTTCAAACACACATAAACAATATCACAAATCATCTACTAACCTTCAACGTTTGAAAATGAATCCAAAGCAGCGCCAAATCCTAAATTTACAATGCTATTGTATAACTACCGTCGTGACTCAGTCTTTATAACTTTCTCTCGCCTTGCCTTTTGATCACTTTCGTCTAATCTCTCAAGTAAATCTCTACTATTTTTTCTCTTTCCTCTCTTACTGTTCTTTAATTTTTTAGAAGTTAATAAACGTCTGAATTAGGAAGGTGAAGTGTTATTTATAGTTTTTTTCTCTAACTGCTAGCAGTTATTGAGCGTCGTATGAACCGTCGTCAATTTTGGAACTGAGGCGTCCATTCCGCAATTAATGTCAGGCGTTTTATACCTTTTTGGTGAAAATAACCTCCCATCATTGCTTCCTGCCTAATATTTTTATATATTCTAATCTCTTATACTCAAATCTCCCTCTAACTTTCCCACACTCGTGATGACTCAACACTTACACGAAATCAAACTTTCCCTACACTAAGACTAAAGACAAAAAATAAAGCTACCTATTTTTTCTATTCTTGCTTTTAATACTTATAGGACTGCTGACATCATTTACAAAGTTCTCCCATTTTAAATTCGAATTTTTTATTCACAACAGTCACAAACAACATTAGCAGCAAAAGGAGAACAAATTCAAATTATTATTCTAACTATATTTCCATTACCGTTATTTGACCTCGTCCAATCTACTCACTCACATATAATTATACATAAAACATTCTAGATGTCCTGGGAAGCCACACCTGATCAGTTCGCCTCCAACAATCTTTACATCTTCCAACTCAATTTTTTCTTCAGTAATTTGCCTCATAACCTTTTTTTGAGCTGAAAACTCCACAATCACTTCCCGGAATAGCTCCTCATAGAAGCGAAGTCCTAACTCAAGTTCCCTACCCATCTAATCTAAACCTTTAAACTGGTATTAAGACTCTAGCAAGTCAAAATGATAATCTAACAACCCGAAAATCCTCTCTCGAACTTCATCTATCTTTATTGCCAGCCGTCCTTCAGCAACTTGACAAACTCTCACAGATCGAGTCCTCACCATATTCTTCCTCTTATCTAAATCACCTTTCCCCCATATTTATGCAATTTTCCGGATCACTTCGAATCCCCACATTCCGTATATATATTTTGTAACAGGAAACCCTAAAATCCTGATAAGAAAAATATTTAAACTTATTTATCCATATCGACATCTTTGGATTTGTCCTATCTCATTTCAAACTTATCTGCCCCCCAATACAATATTTTTAGAGAGATCTCCCAAAACTCAAATTTCCAATTCCAGCAAATTCTATATCTTCTATAATATTCTCCCTCCATAATTCTAAGTTATTCAATTCAAAACATAGATTTTACGCATCTTCTATTTTTTCAAACACATTTTTATAGCTTGATTTCTAGAAGATCATTTTAAATTCGATCTCGATATTACATTTCATCTTCTTATCACACATATAAGTATTTTTTAAAGCTTGATTTTAATCACAATAGCTAATTCTATCTATCAACACATAGTTTAAATAAACATTTTTATTAAGCACGAATATCAATTGCATGTACTTTACAGATAGCAAATCTTTCAGGTACTTTACAGATAACAAGTATTTCAGGTACTTTATAGATAACAAGTCTTTTAAGCACTTTAGAAATATAATCCTTCAGTTTATTCTCAAAATCATATTAGTTTTAGTAATGTTTCACTCTGAGAACCTTCTGAAGCAAAACAGGCATTAGAAATCACTGAACATCCTCCTTTCTCCAAGTTTGGTCGAAGTTTAAACATGAAGCCGAGCTTTAAATAGAAACTACGAAACCAAGGACATTAGTGCTTGAACCAACTCTTCAAATTGAAGGCCTTCTTAGCACCAAGAAGCGATGATTGTGCAGGGGCTGATTTCTAATCTTCATCTCCCCACTCAACCGCCTTCGCCTCCTCCTCCGTAATCCCTACCAACAAAGATTTGGTAGAGATGAAAGAGAGTCCTACCTTATAATCCAATCTTACGCAAGATACTGGCGATACTTCCTCGCAGTTACACCAGCCCCCACGTCTGATCCAGGAGGATCTATAAACATTTTGGAGTTAAAGACTAATTTTATCTCAAGTTGTTCGAACGAGATTTGGAGTCGTTCTAACGACTCGTTCGAACAGATCCCTATTTTGTTCGAATAACCTTTTACATACTCTTTGGAATTTTGGCTCAAGACCTATTTTTGTTCGAACGAGTTACATTTTCGTTCAAATGACTTAGCAAGTTTTTAGGGTTTTAGACCAATTGGCGTAAAGTCGTTCAAACGACTCCCTATTTCGTTTGAACGACTCTGGCAATGGTTTTATTTATGAGGTGTATTTTTGCCTCGAGATACGTTATAGTTTGTAATTTTGAGTTCCCTCTATATAAAGGGGACTTAGGCTTTTTTTCTTCTTCTTATGTTAGAACTAGAAAGAGTTCTGAGGAAGCCTAGGGTTTTTGAGTAATTCTCTTGTAATTACTTCATTTTTTAAGCAATTGAAGCTTTATTTTACCCAATCAGTTGGTGTTCTTCATTCTTTTTAGCTAACTAGAACTTCTCAATCGTATTGTGGATTAAGTAGTATCAGTTTTCCAATTGCGATTCTAAGGGGGTTAATTGTGGTTTATAGTCTCCATACGTGACCGTCTCAAGCAAACGAAGGAGAAGCTAGTAAGTCCGTTGAAGATACATCGCAAACCTAATTTGAAGAAGAAGGATGATTTGGAGATGGGCGATTCTAACGATCAACTCACGACTTTGGAAATGACAGTTTCTAACCTAATTTTTACTGTAGGGGAGTTAGTAGAACAATTGCGTCTCACAAGCCTCGTGAAAGATTCTGCTTTGGCAAAATGGTGAGACCGCTCGAAGAAAAAAGGGTTTATAGAGGTGGATAAAGACGATGATTTTGCGGCGATCGATAGTGATTCTAGTAAGGCCAAATCCGACAAGGTGAGATTGGGTATTGGTAAGTCATCAAATCCTATTCGTAATCTTCGTATCAATTTTAAGATTAAAATTCAGGTATTTGACAATTCGATCGATGCCGAGAAGTTGGATGATTGGTTAAATAGGTTAGATACCTATTTTTTTGCTTTCAAATACTCCAATGCTCAGCAAATATGCTTTGCTACATTAAAATTTACAAGTCATGCACTCACGTGGTAGAAATTTTATCAAAAATGCCACGATGTATGAGATTTGGGTTGGAAAGAATTTAAGGTTTTAGTGCGAAAGTAGTTTTATCCGATTGGATATGAGCAAGAGAGATGATATAAATAGCACAATTTATTCTAAAAGTTTAAGCAATCCGTATAGGAGTACACGACGGCGTTCCATAGCCAAGCTTTAGTTTTGGATATTGATGTGGACAAGTATGAGGTGTTCATGAAGTACACGGGGGGTTTGTCGGAGTCTATTAGGAGAGAGTTGAAGCTCTTTAATGTGGCTAATATCGAGGACGCTATCGTGAAGGAAATTTCCATTGAAGGCAAGTACTTGAAGAGTGACAAAGAAGACGACAAGATAAAGTCGGGGTACAAGTACAGTTGGAAAAATAAACATAAGGGAGAGGCCAAAAGATATGGGTCTTCGTCCAAGGAGTTTTATTGCAATCATTATAAGGCGAGTGGACATATTTCTGATTATTATTGGAAACTTTACCCGGAGCTTAAGCCGAAGGAGGAGAAAAGCAAGAAAAAGAGATATGTACTAGCCGCAGAGAATGTTGACCTCCCGGATATTGATAAATCAAATCCTAAGCTTACACTTATCTTTCAGCAGACTTTGACTACCGAGGAAGAGTCGGGAAGAACTTTTTCATATCAGTTTTAAGGTAAAGCAAAGTTTAGTCAAGGCCATTATGGATCCGGGTAGTCAGAAAAATTTGATCTCTGAGGCGTTGGTGAAGAAGATAGGTTTGACGACTACAACACATCCTAAGACGTATAGTTTGGGGGGATTTGAAGACGCGGATTTGATGAATACAAAGTAATGTTTATTCAAGTTTGCGATCACTGAAAGGTTTATTGACGAGGTGACGTGTGAGGTAGTTCCTTTAGAGGTGTGTTAGGTTATCTTAGGTAGCCCTTATCTTCAGGACCAAGATGCAATTCATTGCTATTGAGCTTGCAAGTATCGTCTTGTGAAGGAGGGAAATGAGTTCCATATCAATGTTTATAAGGAGCATGTCACTATGTCAAATTTAGTAACAGTGACTCAGGTAAATCGGTTGGTTAATGCGAGCGGCAAGTTGGTGTTATTGGTGCGACCAGTTCATGAGGGTACGTCGACTCGAGTGTTGTCTCCTATGACAATATTTTTTAAGCAATAAACTGACATGGGGAAGTTGCAAGAGGAGGTTATGGTACATACTGATCACAAACCATTCTAGTTTTTAGCTACACAGTCCAAACTACAACAAGCTTGCCGGATGAAGGGGATGTCGTATCTCTAACAATTTCCCATGATTATACAGTATAAGAAGGGAGTGGACAACAAAATGGATGATAGGTTATCTCGACCCCCATTACCAACTACTTCTGCTATGTTGGTTTCTATGCAGAGACAACCTTTTATTATGTCAGGATATGTTACAGGATATGATAATCCTAAGGGGCGTAGTGTGTTTCGTCGAAGGTTTCTGCCAGGCAAGACATGTGGTGGTATTAAGTTATTTCGAGTTGGGAAGAAGAGTCAGCTACCTCGTACGTCGAAGTGGTACAGTAGGGTAATAGGCAACGCTGCATTCCCTCCTCCACAGTTCTAGCTTGAGCAGGAGCTCAAGGCTCCTAAAGGGGGGAGCCATGATCAAGGAGGATCTAGAGACATTTTAGAGTCAAAGACCAATTTTATCTCAAGTCGTTCGAACGAGATTTGAAGTCGTTCGAACGGATCCCTATTTCGTTCGAACGACCTTTTGCATGCTCTCTGGAATTTTAGCCCAAGACCTATTTTTGTTTGAAAGACTGGGCAAGTTTCTAGGGTTTTAGACCAATTTGCGTAAAGTCGTTCAAGCAACTTCTTATTTCGTTAGAATGACTCTGGCGGTGGTTTTATTTATGAGGCGTACTTTTCCCTCGAGATGCGTTCTAGTTTGTATTTTCAAGTTTTCTCTATATAAAGGGAGGGGTCTTAGGTTTCTTTTCTTCTTCTTATGTTAGATCTAGAAAGAGTTATGTGAAAGCCTAGGGTTTTGGAGTGATTATCTTGTAATTACTTTATTTTTACAGCAATTGAAGCTTTATTTTTCCCAATCATATTTTGGTGTTCTTCATACTTTTAAGCTAACTAGAGCTTCTCAATCATATTTTGGATTAACGTCCGTCTCCTCAACCTTGTCTTCCGCAAGGGTGCGGAGACACCTCCAATATTGCTTGCCTGTCAAGACAACATTATAAAATCTCCACATACAATAAAAGTCCTCCTTAGCTTCAATCACTTCTTCTCTCGACATATCTTGATACGTCGATAGAACGGGAATTGGGGTAGAAAACTCTAAAGACTGATCCCTGAAGTTTCTCAGTTTAAATCTCTACATTTTAGCAGTGACTCTCTCTTCATATACCATCCTCCGGGACTTCACCATTGTCACTCAAGAATTCTAGAGGATTTTTCAAAAATAACGTACTTTGCCAGAATCTGCAGATCATGTACTTTATATATAACCCTCGTATTTAATGCGCAGGTACGCTTCCAAAGCAGTCATCGTCACAACAAAACCACTCTCGAAACCCCAAACATCTATTACATTAATACTTTTCATCGTCATTTAATGCAGATACATCCCTCCCATACAAAACAAATACCCATTTCCATACCAGTCAAATCAATATTAAATACGTCATTTCTTTTTAACTTCCAACACCACCAATACACAAAGTCTTTCTCAACCAAAGCCACTCGTGCCTTCAGTTGCAAGGGGGCGATTGTAGAGACCTATTCCTCGAGCTAACCCAACTCGAGCTACCTGTATATTAGGCTCAAGCATTTCACACATGACATCGAACAGTCATCATTGCCACCTAGCCCAATAACTGACGAAGAACATGGATCGAGCACAACATAAGAATATGAAAAAGTCAAAGATACATGTCTTCTATGAACTCAACAGTTACTCAGTCAACTACCACTTACCTCATTGTTCGGAGAACGCGCTTCAGCACGATAAACGAGTTGCGGGTGAAACTTATATAAAGAAAAAATTCCAGAAGAGATAAAAATCGAAAAGAACCAGAAAAGAACATAGAAAATTTTTTATTTACCAATATCAAGTATTTCTAGTTGAGAGATTACTTGCAATAAGATATCAGCCTCAAACAATAAATTTACTTTAGTAAGCCCTTCACTCGAGGTCGTGATTTTTTACCTATTCAATGGCTTTTTACACTAAATCACCTGTGTCATTCTTGCTTTACATAGTTTTTGTCACAGGTACATTAGTGTAAGAGTTAATTCCAAGCCATTTTGAGCTAACGGAATTAGGCCATTAAAGTACAATTAGGTGTCATAGCATGAATTGCTGGAGTTGGTTTAAGTCAAATTTTATCTTAAGTATCATATTTCATCTTCTTTTCTCCTAAACCCTCAAAAACATAAAGAACACCTCATTTTCCTCAATCAAAATGACTATTTTTTAAAGATTATAGATCTTGATAAAAAGTTAGGTTTATATCATATTAAATCAAATTAGAAACTAAGATAATTGTCCTAAAGATCTTCATATTCAATTGCGTGTTGCTTTTCGGTAAAGCTTTACAATTTTCTAATCCCCAATCATGTATTATTCTTTTTTTTTCTTCATCTTCTTCGTCAATAGGAGAATCTTTAAGTGGATAATCCCAAATATGAAAATTGTATGCATCCATGCAAAATTATATAAACGTACACCTTCTCGCTCGAGTATCTTCCGAAAGTCGACTAGAAAGCTAATGTGCGTACGTATCGGCTAGTAAAATCCGTTTATCAGGTAAATTATTTGGAAACGACTGTCTTTGAAGTCATGGGTGAAAACCAAAAAGGTCTATTGACATCTACGTAAATGACCTGAGGGTTGTAATACTTCATATAATCCAATAGATATAGATAGTTACAGTAACATGCTGAAACAGACAATCATCAGGCAAACGATTGTTGACCCAGTCTCTCAGAAGGCCCAATTTCGTATACTTTGGAAATTTCACATTTTGTGGTTACGAATGTAACACGTTATCTCGGCAACCTCTCAATATATTCATGAATGATTACTGGCCCTGGCTCTGCTATTATAAAAAAAGTCAACTTTGTACGTATCTACGCATCTCTAATATAGTATAACTTACAAACATACAAAAAACCAGCTGTTTTTTTAAAGGCAGTTTTTGGAATCCATATTGGTCTTTTTGGGTGAATCTCTTTTGAGCTCACTTTTCTTGTTTTTTAATACTATCGTTGAATCTTTGGGGATCTGATGATTCAAACACATTAAGAGGTTGTTTGTTTTTTTAACTTAATTAACTTATTGAAATTAATTAACCAAATAAGTTAAATAAGTTTAATAGTAATGGCACCCCACTTTTCATTACTTAAGATAAGTTGGAAATCCAAACTTATCTGAAATCCTTTTTGCTGAAGTTGACGAGATTGATACAGAACTTAATTAAAAATATTTAAGCCCAATTATACTCCAGTTTATCTCCATATTTCTTCTCTATACAATTCTCTATCTCATTTCTCTATTATTCAAATCAAAACCCCTCATTCGAATCAAAACCCGATCGCCCCTGTCATATTCCCATTCTTTAGTGACTTGTGCTCGTGGTCAATTGTAATATCGAAATTAGTAACAAAAGGGGAAGAAATGAAAATTAGTTAATATCCGTTTACTTGAAATTTAAATGCGATTATGAACTAACATGTTCGAAAAAAGAAAAAAAAACTAGGTAATTTTGACAGTTTTCACACAATTCAGACTTAAAATTCAGAAATAAAATAAACAAGATTTTTTACATTTCAGCTTCATAATTTAGGTGCTAGATCCAGCAATCAAAATAAGTAATCATAATTAGAAGAAAAAAAAACTCTAACTGTTTATATAAATAATTGTTGTAGGAGCACGCTCCCGCTAACCACGAGGTGGAAGGTCGTTGGATGACCTCTCCACCAAAAGTAGGAGCACTCCAGCTAGCGTCGATCGTTTAAGTCGTCATACGAGCTCCCTGCTAGCAACGAACACGTCTCGGGCAGGAACTCGCCTAACAACCCCAATGGTACGTCGAACACAACCGATGGCAACGGAAGTTAACCCTTGCCCATGTGGAGATGTAGAGTTTACGACCCTGAAAGGATACCTTAAGAATTACACATGGCACGTGAGCATGAGCACTCATAGGTCAAACATTCCCTATAAATAGATTGGGAAGGTAACTTAAGAGATGACCTTCTTTTTTGAGCCCTTCCCCTTACTTTAAAGAAACCAAGAGAGTCTAAGGGGTGAAACCTTGAGAGAGTCGAGTGGTACCCTCCTCCAGAGAACGTACCAAGCCCAAAACTAATATACACTTATTATCGTCCCCGAGAGGAATCACGGGACTACAATTGGTGCCGTCTGTGTTAACACCTTCAACCACTATCCAAAATGTGTGAAGATAATGGTTTCTACACGTAACCAAACGCAAGGGCAAGCTATGGAAGAGATGAGAACCGCGTTGTTACAGTTACAAGAGCAAATGTCCACAAAGGAGGACCAAATCTACCAGCTCTAATTTTCCAACGACAAACTACGCGACACTCTTGTCGTTGGACCTCAGCCGCCGCCTGGTGGCCCAACGACATCCACATCCGTCAGCGAGTCTACGGCCTACGACCCGGTACCTAATCACAGTACCTTGTCCCCAGTCTACGGGCCAATATACGAATACCAGCCCACACCAATTCATCACCCGTACCCGCCACCCCGAGGACCACCAGTACCCTCGGTTATCCAACGCCCCCAACACCGCAGCCCATACACACCGCAACCCCTTGCACACCATGTGACAGGCCCACCTCAATAGCGACCCATTTATCAGCTTAACCGCAATGAACTCCCACCACCAGGTCGTTATGCCCCCAGCACCGAGGTAAGCGTCCCCCAGTGCCCGTCGCAAACTTTGGGGCCTGGCACAGTAAAGGCTTTGAAAACCCCCCAGCGGCACCAGCCGTACATCCCCGACGACACATCCTACCCACCCGAGCATGGTTACAGACCCTACCAAGAAAGAAACCTCACCTACAACGACCGATTTCATAAGCGGTACCCAGGAGCGCCTCTATACGAATAACCATAGGAGCAGTACCACGAGAGTTACTACAATGAGTTATCCACCAGAGGTGGGATCGTCACAAGATAGGGCACCGACATTAACGACCCATTACCACTAGCGACCGCCTCCGTGGAGGCGTTAATCAAAAACATGCAATGTAAAAACCCCATCAAATGGTTAACCAAAAGAGCATCTGCCTTATCTACAACACACCTTTTACCGTGGCCATCCAAAGTTACGTTCCGGGCCAGAGTTACTCCCGACCGAAGATAAAGGCCTTTACTTGGAGCCAAGACCTAGGCCAACACTTCTCAAAATTTCAGTATATTATCGACTTACAATATTAAACCGACGAGCACATGTGCCGCCTCTTCCCTTGACCCTGTCCGACGGGGTCCTCACCTGGTTCCAAAGCCTTGAACCCAACTCTATCTCTACCTTCGATCAACTCTCCTTGGCATTCATCAAAAAGTACTTACATAACCAACAATCCATGAAGCAGTTAGCGGAGCTGTTTTCTCTTAAGCAACAGGTCAGAAAAGTCATCGACTCCTTCCTGTCAAGGTTTAAGAGTAAACCTATCCTCATCGAGCGGGTCGATGCTCTAACTGCCTGTCTAGATTTTATGGGTGCCTACCTTCATAGTTCTAAACTCTGTGTGGCCTTACACATGAAGCGACCCGAAACACTCGAGAACCTCTACGAGAAAGCACAACAATACCAGAACGTGGAAGCGAACAACCAAGCATCCGCCTCACAAATAACTTTCCTCCTCAATACCGCTTCTGCCCCTTTGTTTATTGCGCGTCCAGAAACATCTAAACACCCGAGGGACGTACGTGACCCCAAGCGTAACCTTAACGACAGCAGGAACAAAAGGCGCATAGGACTAGACCCTAGAGATAAAACTGAGCCCCCATGGGACGGAATTCACTCCCAGTGACCTCATTCTTAGATGGGCGGACTTCCTCATCGTCATTAAGAACAACCTCGACTACATGAAACCATGTCCAAAGCCCGACTGTCCTAGACGACCATATTGTGCACACCACGATATTCACGACCACGTCATCGAGGAGTGTTATGATCTGATTAACATAACTGAGACATGGTTCCGCCAAGGGCGCTACACTCAATACCTCAAACGGTTAATCCCACACGAAGACAGACTCCCCCAAAGAACCCTCGAACAGCCAGCAGCGACCATTCAGGCGCAGGGGCATGTGGCAGTATATGAAATAATCCTGGGAGACCTTAATAGAGCACCATCACATAAGGTAGTTTCCAACTCCACGAGGCAGTATTATCGCCTTAGTGAGAAACAACAGAAGGCCCACGGTATTAAGGTGGGACGAGTGCCACAACACGAACAGATCCTCTATTTCAAGGACAACGACTTGGGCTCGGTATCTTATCCATATGACGATGCCTTAGTCATTTAGATTGTAATCGGGGGCACCCTCGTTAAGCTTATGCTGGTAGACTCTGGCAGTGGCGCCAACATCCTGTATTATGAAGACCTCAATAGCATGAACATGTAAGATTGCCTGATACCGTCCAAAATAGAGATTTTATGTTTAAACAGATTCACCGAACGAGCCATGGGAGAGCTCGTCACTTAGGTATAGACTGGACCAATTTTGGTATCCACCACGTTCGTTGTCATCAATAGCCTCTCAGTATATTACAATGGCATCGTGGGATGCGACTGAATCTATGCTATTCGAGCAGTACCATCTTCCTATCATCAGGTAATATGCTTCCCCATGAAATTCAGCTTGTACTAAATATGAGGCTACCAAGTAGCTGCCCGTATTTGTTATGCCAAATCTTTAAAAAAATTGATAGCTCGTGAGAACTCGAAGAGAAAAGGGAAAAGTATCGCCTTTGAGGAATAACAATGAACAGGGAACGAGTCCATGGTTGTGGACTCGTCCCCCGTTCATCGCTGCCCCAACATGCACATAAAAGCCAATGAACAACCTTCTGATCAGAACGATGCAATTATAAGTACGTTCAACAGAGACTAGACACCGCCTCTCAAAAAGTCGGTCGATAAGATTAACCTCGACGGCCCCACAAGAACTACCTATATTGGTTCACTGTTGACAGGTGAAGAGCGCTCGGACCTTATGACCCTCCTTTAACAATATAAGGACATATTTGCCTGGTCGTTCAACAAAAAGCCAGGCATAGATCCCAACGTGGCATGTCACCACTTGCACATAAACGACAAAGCTACCCCTGTTAAATAAAAACTACGGCGAACAACCTCGAAGTTATGGGGAGCCATAAACGATGAGATCCTAAAGTTACTATACGCAGGATTTGTCAGACCGGTGAACTATCCAGGATGGGTAGCAAATGTGGTGATCGTCCCTAAGAAGAATGGTAAAATACAGGTCTGTATCAATTTTATCGACCTCAACAGGCACTGTCTAAAGGATAGCTTCCCTATGTCCCTCATCACCAGACAAGTGGATTCAACGACTAGATACGAATAGTTGTCAATCATAGACGGTTACTCTAGGTATAACCAAATACCTTTGGTAGTCGGGAACCAAGAGTGAACCTCCTTTACCACCGAGTAGAACTTATATTGTTATACCATCATGCCCTTCGGCCTGAGGAATGCGGGATCTACTTACCAGCACCTAGTCATGCCATGTTCGAAGACCAATTGGGGAAGACAGTAGAAATTTACATTGACGACATGATTGTAAAGAACAGGCTTCATACGAACCATCTAGCTGACCTCAAGACTGTCTTTATAAACCTGCTACACTACATAATGCAATTGAACCCTGAAAAGTATTGTTTCGGTGTCTCCTCGGGGAAGTTCTTGGGGTACCTAGTCACTCAGCGAGGAATAGAGGCCAACCTCGACCAGATCTGCGCCCTCGCCTGTATGCACTCCCCACGAACGCTAAAGCAAGTTCAATCCCTCATGGGAAAAATTACTGCCTTCAGATGCTTTATTTACAAAGCCTCCTATAAATGTCACCCACTGTTCCAGTGAATCTGGGAAAACAAAAGTGCCAATTGAACGACGAGTGTGAAGTAGCTTTTTAGGACATGCTACGATACTTGTCCACCCCCCAATCCTTAGTGCAACATAGGAACACAAACTACTGGGCTTGTATTTGGGAATCACAGACGCATCTATCAATGCAGTTCTCGTCCGGACGGATAATAGAACCAAGAAATCGGTATACTTCATTAGCAGAAATTGCGAGTAGAACTGCGGTACTCCACAGTAGAAAAATAAGCCCTCACTTTGGTGTACGCTTCGCAGAAATTGCAACCATACTTCCAAGCCCACAGGATCAAGGTTATCACCACCCAGCCGTTACGAGAGGTATTAACAAAAAGGGTAAAACTTGCCGTATAGCGAAGTGGGCAATCACTCTAGGGGAATTTGACATACGCTTCGAGCCAAAGGATTGCCATCAAGGGACATGCCATTGCCGACCTCCCCATTAATGACGATAACTGGAAAAATGAGAAAGATGATGACCACCACACTAATCCAGATGATACAGATCCCGCCTATACTAGGGGGTGGCGGCTATACACTGATGGCTTTATTAACGCGGGAAACTCGGGATTAGGGATCGTTTTGGTCACTCCAACCGATGACAAAATCGAAAAGGCTATACGAGTCAACTTTCCCCTCAGTAACAATGAAACAGAGTACGAGGCGTTATTGTGTGGGGTGGATTCAGTGTTGGGCCTAGGTGTGGATGAAATTTCCATCTTTACCGACTCGCAGCTTGTTGTTAACCAGCATAACGGGGCATTCTAGGCCAATGACAGAATGTCCGACTATATGGAAATCTTGAAACAACAGCTCAACAAGTTCAAAAAGGTCAACCTCGAGTACATTCACCGCAGTGAGAATCGACACTCTGATGCCCTCACATACTTATTTGGAATCATCGATGACCAGCTCAGGGTTATTCAGGTCGAGATCCTTGATAAACCAAGCTTACTTAAGCACACGATAATGGTCGTGCAAACTGATAGCTAAGTCGCACCCTTAGACACCTATTGGCACCGACCATTACTTGACTTCCTCGAGGAACACCACATCTTCCCCACAGATCGGTCAACCGTCGAGAGCCTTCGAAACAGAATAAGAAAGTTCATGGTCATTAATAATGAACTTTATCGGATGAGCCTGTACGCTTCACACCTCACATGTATTGCAGGGTAACGGGTATAAATGGTCATTACAGAAATCCACGAAGGCGTCTGCAGGCCACATACAGCAGGTAGGTCCATGGCTGACCGAGCACCAACGCAATTGTTGTGCTGGCCAATAATGCGATAAGACTTCATAGCATATACGCAATTCCACGGGTACCTTATCCACGTCCCTGCCATCAACCTTCATAAAATCTCTAGCTCTTGGCCATTCGCGAAATGGGGATTAGACATAGTCGGGGCACTCCCCATGGCGAGTGGGAGGCGCAAATGGTTATTGGTTGCGACAGACTACTTTACCAAATGGGTCGAGGCGATACCCCTTGCTCGTATAGGGAAGAAGAGGTAATCACCTTCTTATGAAAGTACATCATCATCGGGTTTGGCATCCCCACAGTTCGAATGACTGACAATGGAATATAATTCGTAGGCAGTAAGGTCACCGAGTTTGTTCGACCCTACAACATTAAAATCCTGCTCTCCAGCCTCAGATACCCCTAGGGGAATGGACAGGCCGAGGCCACAACTAAAACCATAATCGACGGTATCAGTAAATGATTGGAAGCAGCCAAAGGCCGATGGGTCAATGAGCTACCCCACATTTTGTGATCCCACTGCATAGCACCGCGTAAAAGTATAGGATTCACCCCGTTTATGCTAACCTATGGCTCCGAAGAGGTACTCCCTACCGAGGTCATCGCCAATACTACGAGGTCCATGATTATAAGCAATGAGATCAACGACCACCTCCTCGCAAAGAACCTTGGCCTAATAGATGAAACTAGAGAGGAAGCCTCATCCCGCATACCTAGATATTAAAAGACACTAAAGCGAAATTATAACAAACAGGTACACCCTCGAGAGTTCTGCGAGGGGGACTACGTCATAAAGAAAGCCTTCCCTACAACTCATAATCATAACAAAGACAAACTTTAACCAAACTGGGAAGGCCCATACCTCATCTCCCGCGTGGTCGATGGAAACGCCTACTACTTAATGAATAGTGACGAAGAAGAGCTTAAGTCCCCCTGGAATGCAATGAACCTTTGCAGATGGAATCAGTAGCACGCCAATATATATATAGAGCTCAATGTAATATATGTTTTCAATTCTAGCCTCACGCATCTTACAAATATGACTCCATACTGGGGGCGTTCTTAAAGTAGGACATCCTCGCTACTACGTGAGTCGTTTTGTGAAGTAAAAACACACTCCCCATAACGGGGGTGTTCTTAAAGTAGGACATCTTCGCAACGACGTGAGTCATTTTTGAAGTAAAAATACACTCCCTATACCGGGGGCACTATTGAAGTAGGACGTCCTCGCAACGACGTGAGTCGTTTTTTGAAGTAATAATGTACTCCCCATACTAGAGCGTTCTTGAAGTAGGACGTCATCGCCACTACGTGAGTCATTTTTGAAAGTAAAAACGTACTCCCCATACTAGGGGCGTTCTTAAAGTAGGACGTCATCACCACTACGTGAGTCATTTTTTGAAGTAAAAACGTACTCCCCATACTAGGGGCGTTCATGAGGTAGGACATCCTCGCCACCACGAGAGTCATTTTTTGAAGTAAAAACGTACTCCCCCTACTGGGAACGTTCTCGGAATAGGACATCCTCACCACTACATGAGTCATTTTTTGAAGTAAAAATGTACTACCCATACTGGGGGCATTCTTGTAGTAGAACGACCTCGACAACGACTACATAGTTCAACGAGGACTACTAAAAAAGTTGTTGGGAACTTCGCCATTAATTATCTCCATAAGGTTGCAGTAACGACTACGACTACATAGTCTAACGAGGACTACTAAATAAGTTGTTGGGAACTTCGCCCTTAATTATCTCTATAAAGTCACAATAACGACTACGACTACATAATCCAACGTGGACTACTAAAAAAGTTCTTGAGAACTTTGCCCTTAATTATCTCCATAAGGTCATAGTAATGACTACAACTACATAGTCCAACGAGGACTACTAAACAAATTATCTTCATAAGGTCGCAATAACGACTACGACTACATAGTCCAATGAGGACTACTAAAAAAATTGTTGGGAACTTCGCCTTTAATTATCTCCATAAGGTCGCATTAATGAAATGATCACACGATTCTTCTTTTATTTTCACAATAACAAGTATAAAAAGAGAGCATAATAAGAAACGAAAACGATACATTAAAACATTATACACAACAGGGACATGACCTCTCCCAACTGCCATAACCAGGACCCTCGACCCCAGACTCCCTTACATCCTACAGGGCCATGACCCTAAGGATAACCGCACAGTCGGACTGGGTCTTTACTTGGTCATGAAAAATAAGATACCATAACCAACGCTTTTAATATATTTTTCTCTCACCTTCTGGAAGAGCCAAATGATCAACGTACGTGCGTTCTAACGGCTTCCCAGCCATCTTACGATGGCCAAAATACATCTGGGTGTAGAAATCCGCCCACACTGGCACACGAGCTTCAAAACGAGCTTGCGATCGGGCCTGTATTTTGTTACAAGCAAACTGGAAGTTAGAATACAACTTCACACAATGGTTAAAATTCAAACACCTTAAAGCCCTTCTTATAGGCCCAAAGAGAGGATGCACCTAACATTTATTGGGATGATTACCAATTACCTATTAATTCGTATGGGGAAAGCCAACAGTCCCTATGATTATTTACCATGCCTAATAAAGACATTGCTCCACTTCTTCCAAGGCGGCCCCAAGTACGTTTAACATTTTTTGGAACTCCTAATAGGCATTGATGACAATAATACTAGGCCCTCATACATGCCCAAACATGGGTCGCTATTACGACCATGACGCCTAGTCCCCCGAGGACCGGCGTAATACACGTACGAATATCACCTATTTGAAATATAGGTCGTCTTTACGACCACGATGCCTAATCCACCGAGGACCGGCATAACACACGTACAGATCTCACCTATTTGAAATATAGGTCGTCCTTATGACCATGGCGCCTTGTCCATTCAGTCTCGACAATAATTTGGTAGGCATCAAATGTACAACATCAACGAGAATATTCGTATAAAAGTAAAGATACTGTTTTGCACGTAACAAGACACCATGGGTTCCATAAAATTAAATAGGCAAAATGCTTACTAAAATTTGCATAAAAGTAAAAATTATTTTATATAGCCACGACGGGCTCCAACCAACCAGTTCAACATAGCCACCACGGGCTCAATAAAAAGTCTTAACATATCGCCACCACGAGCCTTACGACATATTACAATGATTACACCCACAGTTTAGCGGCAAGTTTGGTAGTTGCAACATCCTCCTCAGCAAGCTCGGCCTCCTCCTCGGGGGCAATGTCCATTTGATTCCCCAGAAGCATTGGACCCTACCGCGTTGAATAAGCCAAATGCCACAGTTCGGGCACATCCTAGGACTGCCACAAAGTGAGGAGCGGTGGGGATAACGTAGTAACTCACCAGTCTGTGTAAAGGTAAAATTCATTTTCAAGGTACGCCAAGCTCTCCAATAACTTTACCACATGACCCTGCAGCTCGTCGGACACCTGCTTCTCCTTCATGAACTGGTCAAGGAGCACTTGCTCGCTCGCCTCCTTCTCTAGCGCTAACATTTAAGACGACCATAGGTAGCCTCCAGATCGCCCTCGAGCTGCAGCTTCTTCTCATTGAGCACTCTCACTTGATATTTGACCCCTCGTTACGATGGCAACATGGGAGGCCAGTTCGTAGTTCACGACTTCCTGAACGAGTCCCTTGTGATGGGCTTGCATATCTGCGAGCCGTAGCTCTAGCTCGGCATTACGGCCGGCCAAATTCTCGTCGTGTAGCAGCGCGTCCTCAAGAGTGAGGGTGTACTGCACGTCACAAACACAACTAGTTAGACAACATAAAAAAGGGCTTCAAGCATAAGCGTTAAGCAATTCCTTACCTGTACAGCTGCCATGATCGCTGCTCGACGGGACCGAGGATCCTAGAGCGCCTCAGCCAAACGAGCCTTTGCTTTATCCTTGCAAGGGGTGTTCTACATTTCTCCTCTGGTAAGCTACCAAAAAATAGTTTCCCATTACCCACCGAATGGGTCACCTCCTCCACGAAAGACTGAAAGAGGGGTTTATTTTTCCTTCGCCGAAGAGTGTCTATGTCCTCGTCAATGAGGCCTACGGGCGTAGGTTTATGCCGCTTAGCAGCCGGGGTATCCTTTTTAGTGTGAGCACTGAAAACTCTTAGCCTGAGACTATGCCCCGTCACTAGAGGCGCCGCTTGCGACGAGCCGGCCGTGTCTCTCCCCCTCGTAGATAAAAATTGAGGCTGCATTCCCACATTCTTCATAGATTTGTAGCTAAACGCTTTGTACAGAGATAGTTTTACTCGTAGCATACAAACGTGGCTCGCTGTACTTCTTTACTATCTAATACTTATCCAAGTAAAAGGTCCCGTCAAGGCTATTCGTCAACAGCACCTAAAAATCCTTATTCTTGTGACCCAGAAAACACAACTATGAATTCTTGTACATAACCTTGGTGAGCGTCACACATGCACGACAAGGGCCAAACATTTAGACAACACGTAAAATACATATGACAAACAGAAGCACTGCATATAAAAGTAACAATAGCTGCACTGTACACTTGGTTTTAAAAGCGTTATGGCGGAGGCGACAATTGGGACCGTCATCAAAATTAAAGGCACCGGTCACCAAGATTGGATGGCGACACCAATAGCTACCACTGGTAGGTAACTTAAATATCTTAGGCTCGCCGGACTTTTGAGCTATGTAATACAAGTGTCTCCACTCAGGAGCATAGTTATGCATACCCTTGTGGTACCTCGGTTTGGCCTTGCCATCTTTGATGAGGGATGCCTTGGCCACCACCATTCTCGCCTTAGCCACGGTCTGGGTCTACCACCCCTCATGACCTACTCTTGAGTGAGAATGAGTAATGCACGGCGACGCGGGCTTATCTAATGCCCCGACCTCCAATGCATTATCCCCTAAACCCTCGGGGACCAGATCCCACTGGCGAGGACAACGCCCCATCATATAAGTGGCCAGAACATTGGCACAACCTACGTTCCTACGAGGTAACACTGATTGATTGATTGATCAACCGACACTCCGTCATTACTCTGTAAAAGTTATCGTTCATCTATTCCAGCGCCTGGCCAAACGATTTCAAGATTTTTTTTTTGTCAAGTCGTCCAATTGGAACCTCAAGCCTACATCAAATTTCCCATAATAGATGATACACTGATTGGGAGCAAGAGTCTGACAATTTGGCCAAATCCAGTCATCGTTGACACTGGCCCCCGCTCGTTTATTCACCACATCTAAGTATTCTATCCTTATCCCAGCACTCTCGTACTTGGCTAACGAGATAGGCGGCCTCCACTCACTGGGGTAAGGCCAACAACTTTTAAAGTTACCCCTAGCACGCCCACTAATAATGGCCTCATGGGCCACATTCCCCGGTACTCTCCCACGGGCCATAAAATCCAAACGAGCCTTGGTCACTAATTCATAAGGGACCAAGGAGCCCACCTCGTAGTCATAATTTCCCCCATTCTACGGGTACAGTGCACGGGGGCATGACAACAGACTCTTCTGTCGTCGAGTCGTTATCCAAAAAATCCATCCCTCGCCTCGGTAACTCTAACGTTAGGGTACGCAGACTTGTGCACGGTGCTTGGAAGTCCCTGCACGAGTCAGGTGCAAATATTAGACTCACTTTAAAGTACAATGGGCACAGTAGTCAAAAAGCCAACTAGGGCACCTTAGGGACCTATAGCCTCTAAGCTCTCACTCGACCTTATGCGGCCCCCACATTAACTATGACCCCATGAAGAGCAATGCAAGATTCTCCTCAGAGTTATAGTTGATCTATCCCAAGTCACTTTTACAATCTCAAAATGATACACAATTACAATATCGCTAACATCACTACCAGTTTGTTAAAATTCCTATCGATCAAAGCCAGTACAGAGCGAGAAACCTAACTAAACTTAATAAGCAACTACAATTCACACTACAAATTAAAAGAACTGACTGGAAAACTTACTAGAACTACCACTGCGAGCTGATGGGCAGTTTACGGCCAAATGGATCGTCGCACCCAACAAAGGTTTACCACAACAATAGCGCTCCAAGAAAGCAGCTCCCGCATGCCACACATTTTTCCAAACATTTATTATTTTATTTTCCCTTCCCAAAGTGCTGACATACATGATATCATACAACTTCCAAGACAACGACCACACAATACACGATCATACCACCTCAGTTCTCCTTCACTCCAAGCAAGGACTGACGGGGGCGATTATAGGAATACGCCCCCGCTAACCACAAGTTGGAAGGTTATTGGATGACCTCTCCAACAAAAGTATGAGCACTCCAGCTAGCGTCGATCGTTTAGGTCACCATACGAGCTCACTGCTAACGACGAGCGTGTCTCGGGCGGAAACTCACCTAGCGACCCCAAAGGTACGGCAAACACAACCGATGATAACAGGCATTAAACTCTACCTACGTAGAGATGTAGAGCCTGCAACATCGAAGGGATACCTTAGGAATTACATGCAGCACGTGAGCAGGAGCACTCTTAGGTCAAACCCTCCCTATAAATAGATAGGGAATGTAACCTAAGAGATAACCTTCTTTGTTGAGCCCTTTCTCTTTGTTTAAAGAAACCAAGAGATTCTAAGGGGAAAGACCTAGAGAGAGTCGAGTGGTACCCTCCTTCAGCGGAATATATCAAGCCGAAAACTAATATACACTTAATGCCATCCCCAAGAAGAATCATGGGACTACAATTGCTTATATCTTATTTCGACCTTGTAATTTTTGTTTCTTGAAGAATTTAACTCTCCACTCATCTTCTTTCTCCCATTATCATCCTCCCTTTCCCACCCAATATTCTAAACCATATCCCCTAAACCTCGATTCTCAAATCTTCCCCCAAATTGCTAAGTTTTTTTTAATTGACCACAAGAACAACACATCTTCAAAATCGATAACAAACCACGATGGAAAAAAAATCTTCTCGGGAGGAGACAAATTGAAGGGGGAGAAAAGAGGAGCTTCGATCTCATTTAAAAAAGTAACTTGATATATTAATTCTATAGTTTTGGTTTCCTTTGTGCATTTAGTCTTACTATTGGATGTGATTTTAGCTTGGGTTATTGAGTTTTAGCTTATGAACTTACCATTGGTTACTCTATTTTTATGATAGAGGCGATTGCGGATACTGTAAATAAATTAGTATTCAGTAAAACTTGTTATCTTTTATTCATTAACACAGAGCAATATATAGGGATATAATTAATTGTTACAGTCCCATGATACGGGGAGAGATATGGGAATGGTACAGTATTCCAATAAGACGAATCATGAAGGTTGAGAGAGATTTGAGATGTTTTGAATTTGTCCATAGACTTAATCTTTGATAATCTCCAATACTCCCCCTCAAGTTGGAGCATGAATGTTATAAACGCCCAACTTGTGAGATAGAAATGAGAATTGGTCTGCTCCCAATGCTTTGGTGAATATATCCGCACATTGGTGATTTGTTGGGACATAAAAGGTCCGAAGAATTCCTTGTTGAATTCGTTCACGAACAAGATGATAGTCTAGCTCAATGTGTTTCATCAGTTCATGAAAGACCGAATTGGCAGTAATATGGAGAACGGCTCGGTTGTCACAGTATAGAGACATCGGTTGGGAGTATGTAATGCCGAGATCCACTTGTAGATAACGCAACCAAATTAGCTCACATGTGGCAGCAGCCATAGACCAATATTCAGACTCGGCCGCTGATCTAGACACTATATTTTATTTCTTCATTTTTCAGTAAATAAGGTTATCGCCAATGAAGGTATAATAGCCAGTGATGGAATGACAAGTCATGGGGAAACTAGCCCAATCAGAATCACAGTAGACAAATAAGTATAAAGTACTAGATGATGGCAGTAGAAATCCTTGGCCGGGCACAACTTTAAAAAAACAAAGAACACGTAGAGCATGCAGCTTCTAGGTGTGGACTCCGAGGCTTACTCATGAATTGGCTGAGTATGTGAACCGAATAAACTATATTAGGCCTTGTGATAGTCAAGTAGATAAGTCGACCTACCAATCGGCGATAAGAGGTTGGATCATCGAGGGGTGATCCGTCGGTGTCATTTAGCTTATGATTTTTCTCCAGGGGGAAGGATGATGTACGAGCCCTGAGCATACCCATGTCTTGTAAAATTTCAAGAGTATATTTGCGTTAGGAGATGACTATTCCTTGCTTTGACTGGGCAGCCTCAATACCTAAAAAGAATTTGAGAAGCCCCAGGTCCTTAATGTTAAACTTCGCAAGTAAAAAGTACTTAAATCGGAGGATAACATTAGCGTCATTACTGGTGATGATTATGTCATCAACATAAACAAGAATGAAGGTGGAAGAGGAACCTTGAATGCAAGTAAAGAACAAATAATCATCTTTAGATTTACGGAAGCCAACTTCTAAAAGTACCCCAGAGAATTTTTCAAACCAATTCCTATTGGCTTGCTTGAGTCCATATAGTGACTTGATTAGGCGATAAACTCGAGGCTCTCCTGTCTACAAAAACCAGGTGGGATTTGCATATACACTTCCTCGTTAAGATCACCGTGGAGAAAAATGTTATTGACGTCGAGTTGGTGTAATGGGCATCCTTTAATGCTTGCAATAGCAAGGAGACATCGAACACTTACAAGTTTAGCAACGGGGGAAAATGTCTCATGGTAATCGAGACCCTCTTATTGTGTGAAGCCTTTGATAATGAGGTGAGCTTTATATCGCTCGATAGATTCCTTCAAATTTATACTTGATCTCATATACCCATTTATAACCAATTGGTTGTTTTCCTTGTGGTAGGGTTATAAGGATCCAAGTATTGTTCTCTTCCAAGGCATTAATTTCCTTTGCCATAGCCTCCCGCCATAAGAGGTTGAGTATGACTTGTTTAAATGTTTTGGATTCACAGGTAGATGAAATTGCTGTAACAAAGGAGCGGTGAGAACATGACAATTTATCATAAGATATATAATTGCATAAAGGGTAAGGAGTACCATTAGGAACCGTAGCCGCTTCAAACGTTGCAGTGGTAATGGAGGGAAGGCTTGGATAGTAATAGTCTTGGAGATGTGTAGGAGCTTAATAAACTCGAGATGATTGATGGGTAGGGTTATTAATGGGTTGGGAAGTGGAATGTTCGATGGTGGTTGAATTGGGTAAAGCAAGTGGTGGTGAGATTTTAGGTTCTGGAGGAGAAGATATGGCTTGAATTTCCTGGATTTGAGTAAAAGATGTTGTGGTGTCGGGTATAGATAAAGGTAGGACAGTTTGGGGTTCATTAATAGGTAATATAGTTGCATATGAGAAGGTAGTTTCATGAAAAATAATGTCCCTTCTTATGAAAGCTTTGTTATTATCTAGATCATAAAGCCGATATGCCCTTTGGCCAAATGGATAACCAAGAAAAATATATCGACGAGAGTGACTATTAAATTTATCTGTGTGATGGATATTATGAGCATAAGCTAGGCAACTGAAGACTTTCAAATGAGTGTATGATGGTTTGTCATTAAATAACATTTCATGCGGAGATTTACCATTTAATACTTTGGTGGGTAATCTATTGATTAAGCAAGTGGCAGTAAGAATGTAATCACCCCAAAATCAAAGGCAAGTTCGCTTGAAAATGTAAAGCACGAGCAACTTCTAGAAGGTGATGATGTTTACGTTCGACAACTCCATTTTGTTGTGAAGTATAAACACAAGAATGGTGGTGAATCACGCTATTAGTTCGAAAATAGTCCTTAAATTCATTCGAGAGGAATTCAGATTCGTTGTCGGTTCGAAAAATTAAAACTGAAGAATGAAATTGATTTTTGACTAACGCAAGGAATGATTTCAAATGGCTATTTGCTTCGGATTTATAACGCATTAAAAAAAACCATGTGCATCGGGTGAAGTCCTCAACTAATATTAGAAAGTAGTAAGCGCCACATAATGATGGAGTTTTATAGCCTTCCCATATATCACAGTGCAAAATTTCAAAAGGAGAATGAGTGGATATATAACTAATAGGAAATGGTAAACGACATTGTTTAACTCGATGGCAAGCATCACAAACAGATTTATTGAGATAACCAGATCTAAATTATTTGAAGTTATTTCTCGTTGCCTTGGTTTTGAGGGATGTCCAAGGCGACAATGCCATAAATCGAGAGTCGAGGTCGTTTGAGTGATGTTTGAGGCTAGCGAAGAGTTGGGGATGTCAAGAAGATATAGGCCACCATGATTTTTACCCACTCCGATCGTCTTCTACGTTTGCCAGTCCTGAAAGATACAATGATCATCAAAAAATGTTACAGAGCAATGGAGAGAACGAGTAAGACTAGGTACTGACAAAAGATTAAAACCAAATGAGGGCACACATAAGACATTATTCAACGAAAAATCAGTAGTACAAGGGACCGATCCGATGTGAGTGATAGGGGCAGTTGCTCCATTTGGCAACTTGACTGGAAAGGAAATGGTGGTTTTAGTAAAGTATTTTAGCATGGAAGTACTATAGGTAATGTGATCGGTGGTACCACTGTCGATAATCCAAGAGGTAGATCGATTGGAAAGGGAAGAACAACAAATAGATGTACCTGCTAGGTTCACCATTGGAGGGTTGTTACCTAGGCTCAAAAGAGAGAGTATTTGACGATGTTGTTCTGCCATGAACTGAGTAAGAGATTGCACTACTGTCGGTGAGTTACCAAGCGAGGGCATTTAATTATCTAACAGCAGATCTGTGTTGTTACGTGGTCGTGAGGCACCCTTGGGATAACCAATGAGACTATAACATTGGGCGCGAGTGTGGCTAACCTTCTTGCAGTTCTCACAAATAACGTTATGATCCTATTTGAAAGATGATTATCAGTAGAAACAAACTGATTGACTGCGGAGGCAGAGATGTTACTTAAGGGAGCAGAAATGTGTATTTCCCACTGTCGTTCTTCTTGGCAGACCAGAGAGTATGCTTTAGCTACTGTGGGGAGAGGATCAATAAGAAGGATTTGGCTTCTGATCGGACCATATGATGTATTGAGTCTATAAAGGAATTGCATAAGATATTGAATTTGTTGATAAGCAGTAAGAGAGGCAGACCCACCACAAGAGCATGTGGAGATGGGCATGTGTGAGCATAATTCATCCCAATATTGCTTGAGTTTTGTGTAGTATGTAGCAACAGATTGAGTTTCCTGGACATTTAGGGCAATGAGGCGTTAAAGTTGAAAGATGCGCAAAGCATTGCTTTGTGAAAATTGGTCTTTAAGATCAGTCCAAACTGAAAGAGCCGAAGTAGCATAAGAGACACTATCTGAGATGTCCTTCCGAACGGCGTTGGTGATCCATGAGAGGACCATACTGTTACATCGCTCCCATAAGGGATAGTAAGCATGAGAGGCTTTAGGTTGTGGAAAGGAGCCATCAACAAAGCAAAGTTTGTTCTTTACAGTAAGAGCAGTGCGTACAACACGAGACCATGTAGAGTAGTTGGTTTCTCCATCGAGTATGTAGAAAACAAGGATGGTGCCTGGGTTGTCAGAATGGTGGGGGTAAAGTGAGTTGTTTTCGAAAGCGAGCGAGGTGGTTGATGGTGCAGTATTTACAGATTCCCCAGGCATAGTGATCTTCACAAAGTAGGTGAATACAAAAGAAAGAGAGAGGACTCGATTTTAGGCTGATACCATGTATATAAATGAGTATTGAGTAAAACTTGTTATCTCTTATTCATTAACACAGAGCTATATATAGGGATACAATTGATTGTTATAGTCCTATGATATGGCGAGAGATATGGGAGTGGTACAGTATTCTTAGGAGATGAATCAGGGTGGTTGAGAGAGATTAGGGATGTGTTGAATTGGTCCATAGACTTGATCTTTGATAATCTCCAATAGATACCAGCAAGGAAAATGAGTTGGTTGCTTCATTAGCCCAAGTATGGGGGACATAATGCCCGACCACCTACGCAAATGGTGCGACCAACCCCAAGTTCATCGAGATGCCCTAATGAGTGACCCGAGAAAAAAAACTTCAAAAAAAGAAAAGAAAAGCAAAAAGGAAAATGAATAGCTAACCCATTCATTCTAATTGGTCCAAACAGGCAGGGGTAACCTGAAGGCTTATTCTTCCGGTTTCTCAAGTTTTTTATTTTTGTTTCTCTTTCCACCCAAAATAATAGAGAATAGTCATTTCGACATGGTTTCCAAAAAATTTGCCGCTACGATTTAAATGGTGACCGACTAACATGTGTTCGATTTTTTTTAATGTGATACCGTTTCGATTAAAATATATATAGAATGACCATTATAGGTTTAAATTTTAGAATGAGGAAAGAGGTTGTAACCTCCTAAGTAGGTAGCCCATTTGAGTTGTTAATCCATAATATCAATTAAGAAACCCAAATTAGCATAAAAGTACGAAGAACACATCAATTGGTTGGGAAAAATCTCTTTTAGAGTTTCAATTGCTCAAATAAATCGATTACAATCAAATTTCTCTCAAACCCTAAGATTCTTTCTCAGAACTTTGATTGATCTAACATGATCTTTTCTTACCTAGCCTTACCCCTTTATAAGGGTTACAAGTTCCTAGTTACAAAATAGGATAAATATACCCTTAAACGCCTAAAATTATAAGCTGAATCACACCTCTGTTCAAACAGAAAAAAGTGTATTCGAACAGACAAATAGTATGTTCGAACAGAACACTCAGACAAGTGTTTATTCGAATAAAAATAAAGGTCTATTCGAATAGAAAATAAGTGTATTCGAACAGACAAAAAGTCTGTTCGTATAGACTTTCCAAAAAGTCTAAAAATGACCCAGATCCTCCTGGATCAGTTGTTACGAGGTGGCAGAATTCTATTAGAGGGTTAGCTATCTGGCTAACCCGTGGGTTAGCTAATCAGGACTCAAAATAAAAATATAATAGAGGCAGCCCCGCATCAACTCATGCGTCTCTCTCTTTCTTGTCCCTCTCTTCGACGTCCGTCTATATCTTTCTCTCAATTCTTTTTTTGGCATTTTTCTCTCTCGCCATTAAAAGCAACACTGCAAAGTTGAATAAGGAATAAAGACAAATTTGTCTCACTCAATCTCTCTCCGTATAGAAGATCAAAAGTAAATTACACCAAATTAAGAAAGTAAAATGGAAGATTTTTTTTGATAATTAACACTGAGAAAGCAACTACCCCAATTTCCTTTTGCAAGCACTCCCAAATTCATCTCATCTTTGTTCAAAAATAGATCATTGAGAGATCTATAAATGAAGTGTCAGAGCAACTTGTAGTGACATTAGTTACTGTAAGAGCTCACTCACGATGACTAATATGACTTTTTTTTTACGACTATTGGTTATCAAAATCACCAATTTATGGTAGTTATTGGCGGTTTAAGTTATAACTTATAGAGATTTAAAGCACCAACTTTTGGTTCATATTGGTACCTTAAGTGACAACATGAGAAGGGATTGAAAGTACCAACTAGTGGTAATTTGAGAGAAACCTAAAGTACGAACTTACGATCGCTTTTAGTACCTTAAGTTACAACTTGAGGAAGAACTGAAGTAAAGTTACAGTAGCGTTTAGTACCTTAAGTTACAACTCGAGGGGGTTCTAGAGTACCAACTTACGGTAGTTTTTGGTACCTTAAGTTGCGACTTTAAAGGGGGGCTAAAATACCAACTTATGGTAACTTACCTTAAATTGTAACTTGAGGGGAGCCCAAAGTACTAACTAGGGGTACACAACAAAACCCAAAACCTGAGAAACCGAGCCGAACCGGTCAACCCGACGGGTTTTTTTCGGGTTCCTATATACTCAGTTTTTGTTTCAGTTTTTAAAATGAATAACCCGGTATTCTCGGTTCGATTTCAGTTTTTAATATTGAAACCCGACTATTACCCGAACCGAACCAAGAGGGTATATAAGTAAAAAACCTAGATTTTCCTTAAAAATCTCATACACTCATAGTTAGCAGAGGTCTCACATCTCATCTCTCTCATCACCTCCAATCTCCATGCTTTCATCGACCATCGCCTCACCTTTATTAGAGGTCTGATAATCAGACTATGATCAGATCTCATCTCATCTCATCTCATATCATTTCTCTCAGCCTCATCTCTCTCACATCTCATCTCTCTCAGTCACTCATCAAAATATTATCAGATCCACAGGGATTATTCCTTCTAAAAGTACAGATTCTCAGAATTTGAGATTTATGGGGGCTTTGTGAGGGATTCCCTTTCTTTTCTTGGTTGTTTTGTAATTAGCAGAAGTTGAAGGGGGCGTTGAGGGAATAAAACTTTGTTGCTGAATGTTGATCTTCTCACCATGGTTCTGTACGTATGAACTTTTTATGAGAGGAGAATTGAGGGTCTCTTTGTTTGGAGGTAAAGTGAGTTTTACTCCCAATGCAGGACGCCAATCTAGTAGCGGGATCAGAGTAAGAATGAAAATTCAATGGGTAGCCTTATGTCGACCTGCATAAAGATTTCCACGTGTTATGCATATTTAGTGATTTCCAATTCATATGTATAAAGATTTGTTTCATGATTTTTGTTGAAGTTTTGGCACAAAAAAAAAATCGCAAAAAAAAAGAAGCTAATGCCCAGGCTGAGGACATTATGCTTGTGGACCCGAGTTATGAAAATTTACATTTTTTTAAGAAAAATTTAAGTTAACTAATAAAAAAAAAATTGAATTAGGACCCGACCCGATCCGACTTAGTCCGGCTCGGGTCCGGGTTCAAAAAATATAACTCGGTTAGGCCGGTTCGGATCTGGCCCAGGACAAAACCCGAGCTGACCCGACCTCTGGGCAGCCCTAGTACTAACTAGTGGCAACTTGAGGGGAACCTAAAGTACCAACTTATTATAGCTTTTGGTATCTTAAGTTGTAACTTGAGGGGAGGCCTAAAGTGTTAACTTACAGTAGTTTTTCATACCGTAAGTTTAGGTTGCAGTAAAACTAGTAATATTTGGTGATAAAAAATAATGTATTCTCGATATATCATCAAAAAGAAATTGTTTGAGATGGAAAAAAGTTGATAAAAGTTTGAGAGAGAGAGAGAAAAAGAGAGATTTACGGTGACGAAAATAAGAAGTTGTATAGTCGAGAAGAAAATGATGAAGAAGATAGAGACATCAGAGAGAGAGAGAGAGACGTCAGTGAGAGAGGGGAGAGGTAAACACCGGAGAGAAGGAGAAAGAGATGCCGAAGTTAGTTGGAGAGAGAAAGATTAGGGGTTGCCTCTTTTATTTAATTAATTATTTTGTTTTTTTCTTCTTAAAAAAAAACCCTCAAGTCGCGCATAAGTGCATCTCAATGAGTTTGAGGTTGCTAACCACATTTGTGTAAGTGGGCATTATATCAACCCTGTGAAGGCATCTCATTTTCCAGCAGTTGCCAACAAAACCACCTCCAAGTAGTCACTACATTTCTTACGTAGCGTGTGGTTAGTTCTACGCTGTGTGGGCTACTTACATATCATATGAGTTGGTGTCAGACGGATTTCCTAATACCTTCTTTCGACAAGATTAATACTCAAATTTTTCTGTAATTGAGAGAAAACTCGAAATTTCATAATGCACTCACTTAATAAGAGTCGTTCTCAATCACGTGTAATCATGCAAACATTTTTTAAATGTTTATGAGAATTACTGCATACACTCAAATTTACTCATATTTGGTGATGTAGTGATATGCATGAAAAATGCTTATTTGTGCCTTAAATTTACATGTTTATTTATAGTTTTATCGGACCTAATTGAATATATTCTCATTATTGCAAAGCAATTTTGCCCAATCCTTCCCTAAAAGCCCATTTTCACATGCTAAAGACATTGATGGAGATGACCTAGTGAAGATAGATTCTAGACCAACAAGGAAGTGACACGTGGCAAGAGTTGTTGGCAAGCTGTTGTGATGTAATCAAGATTGTTGCTAAAATATATCTACAAAATCTATTTGTTAGCTGAGAATTGGGAGGACTTGGTTAGCTTATAAAACAAAGAGGGAGAGGAGGATAGAGGAGATATATTTTTCCACCGTACCTTTCTTTCACTTTTTAGGAGAGAGAGAGAAGTATAATGTACAATGTTACTCTTGGATCTTACTTTCTTTTTGATGAATAAATGTAAGTTTTACTTTTTCAATCAATAATTAATCCATTTTATTGTAAGTTCTTTATATTCATTATTCAATTTGATACGAAAATTCGTGATCTGATCTATGCATCTTTGAGAACGACAACCCTAAATCATATTACGACACCCGATTTAATACGGTTTATCAAATGACGTCGTTGCCAGGGATGTAAATCGATTTAAAATCACGTTCCTCTAATTGAATTTTTATCGATTTGATAAGTTTGTATTTATTTATGATCAGTATTTTTTTTTTCTTTTTTCGTGTGAGAGGTATTTGTTTTATGTGATATGTGTAGGTTAAAGTAATATTTGTTGTTCGGGTGGATCTAGTTGAAAGCTTGATGCCTGCGATAGTTTACGTCATAGATGCATCACCAAGACATACATCTGACTTGAACTTGTGACCGACATTCTCCTTTGCTTTATCCTTTGCTTCTGATACATGTGATTGTTGATGTCATCTTTGCATCACCAACATCTGGCTTATCTTTTGCATTTGTTTATATTTTATTTTCTATTTCTTCTTGTTGTTTGCCCTTTTCTTTTGGAATCTTTAATGACATGTGATTTTAATTTGTTGGTTTCATGTAGTAGCATATTCCCCAAATTCGATAACAAAGAGCTATAAGAGGTTTGCCAAAGGTATTTGATCATATACCCAACTGTAACTCGAGAACATTCCAAATCTACAACTACAAAGCTCGACTCTCCACAGTAGCCGTTACACTTAGTCAAATGTAGTTGTTGTACGTGCTCCATAAAGTTCGCTCACCTTCCTTAAAGCTAGGAGAAATATTATGTGTTTGTAACTGTATGTATCCGTACTATAAATACAGGCAGAGATTTTTTACCTTTCTTTATACTCGCAAATCAAATTTCTCTACAAGTGTAATAGATTAACATTAAATGGATTTACATCTAAAACCTCCTCGAGGTTGTGGTTTTTTTCATGTTTCACTGAGTTTCTATGTAAATTCTACTGCGTGATAGCTTCTATTTGCACTTAAATCATATTTATTTACTTAAGTATTGGCGAGATTTATCAACCGGAAAACTAGCCATTAGAGGGGGAACAAGAATTGGGGTACATTCCATATTCAGTTTTGCTAATTTGCCCAAACCCAGACTATAAGTCGCACCCTCCTAGAGACGCTATTAACACTTGTTAAAGATGAGTAGATAAAGAGAGACAAAACCCTAATCTAGTTTATTCATCATCACCAACTAAAACCCCCAAGTAAGGTTTCTAAACTTCTTTCAATTTCTTAAATTTGGGTTTAGGGTCTCATTCGATTTCAAGCTCCATCAATGGAGTCCACAACCCCATGTTGGAGCACTATAGTTCAACAACGACCTCCTCCAAACCCTCACGAACCAGCCAAATCCCAACTCTTCGAGACCTGTAAATCAAACAAAGGAATCGCAGTTGCAATTGTGGATGCAAATGCTATCATTCAAGGAGGGGAAAAGCTCAACAATTGCGCCGATAAGTTTGTTTCGGTGACCGAAGTTGTGGAGGAGGTGAGGGATCCGGTTTCTCGACACAGGCTTCAGTTCTTACCTTTTACTTTGGAGACTAAGGAACCCTCTCCTGAAGCACTTAAGAAAGGTGAGTTTTTTAACTGACTGGTTTGTAAAGTTTGTGTTTTTATGATTTAATAGTGTTGAGGTAATTGGGTATTTGATAGAAAAGGGGCTCAAGAGAGGGCGAGGGGTGCGAGAGATGAGATGGGTTTGTTTGGGGTTTAAATAACTCTATTTGAGAGTTATAATCATACCCAGAATGATATTAGAGTTGTTTGATTAACATATGTATCCTAAGATTGGTTATTAAATTCAATGGGGTAATGATAAAATGTATTTTTTAAATGAGTAATATATGCGTCTGTAAATTATGTATTTATTTGTAGCAAGGAAGCTCATGTGTATTTGATTTTACATTGTAGTTACCAACTTTGCAAGGGCAACTGGAGATATACAGACCCTCTCGGATGTTGATCTCAAACTCATTGCGTTAACTTATACATTAGAAGCTCAGATTCATGGGACTAGTCATCTAAGGGACAGCCCCCCTCCAATTCAGTTGGTTAATACGAAAAAACTATCTGAGAAGGAGATGCCTGGATGGGGGAATAATGTACCTAATTTGGCAGAATGGGAAGCTTTAGAGAATGCAGTTGAGGTTGGCTCGAATGCTAATTCAAGAATTCTAGCTTTGAGAGACTTAAACTTGAATACCGTCCCTGTTAATGGTCATGTCTATTCTGAAGGTTCTTTAATAAAAAATGTAGTTGATGCTCGTGTTGAGGATCAAGTGGAGGTTGATACCAGTTTGACGAGACCTAGAAAATATATGCCTATAAAGAAAGATATAAATATTGAGGGGAAGATGTTGGCGAATGGTGTTGATGCTTCACATGGACAAGTTGATGAAGCTGATGATTGGCTGCCTGCGGTTAGTCGGAGTACTCATAGAAGGTTTCTTAGAAGAAAAGCTAGACGCGAGTTGTCTGCAGCATCATCAGAGAAAGATGATCATCATGATCTCGAGGAGCATGAGAATTTGGAGGAACTGCAGGATGTAACTGAAGTTCCAGAAGAGGGCAGACCTAAAGAAGGGGATATTGGGAATGCCGATCTTTTGTCCATTTTAAAACAGATGAATCTGGAAATGGACTCATCAATAGAGGTGAAAGACAACTCCAATAACATAAATGTTGAAGCAGGAGATGAGGTTGAAGTATTTGAAGAAGGAATTGATAATTCAGAGATCGCAAGTGAAGCGGATGAAACTGTCGATGCATCATTTGTTGATGACTGTAGTAGTGAGCAAAGTTGGATGTTAAGGTCCTTATCTGAATCGAGTGTTGCTTGTGTAACTAGTGACTATGCGATGCAAAATGTTATTCTGCAGATTGGTCTACGTCTACTGGCACCTGGAGGGATGCAAATTCATGAGTTGCACAGGTATATACTGCACTATTTTCCTTGAGTGCTTTCTTATGTTTAATTTTGTTTTTCTCCAATGTGTTTTGTGTTCTCTCAACTGTTACTTGAGTATGGACTAGAAACTAAGTTTTGGTGTTAAATAAGAAGACAGTTTGACTCACCATTATCCAAAATCTTGTCTTGGAAGTTTACATACATTACCAATGGTTTAAAATGTCTACAAAACTTTACTCTTGGAGCATCTCCAGATTGGTGTAGTTTTGTTTTAAGTTTGGTAAACTCACACCGACTCACACTTTTTTTTTATGTCCAGTAGTGGATAATTTGCTGCTGTGTCATTTGAGGAACTTAAACTGTGTTTGGGTTGTTGCGTTCGGAAACAGAAAGCCATGGGGCTAAAAAAAATCACAACCGTAGATCTTCCAAAAGGCTTAAATCTTACTCCTGTCGACCTCTCTCTGTGCTGACTATACTGACTGCTAGACGAGAAGAGTGTGCATTTGGGTTTCTTTTGTGTGCCCGAGCACTCAACTCGAACACTGCTTTTAGTTGTTTCTTGAACACAACCAAACATTGGGTATGGTGACAAAATAAACTAACTGTAATCCGTGGCAGAGCCATGATTTATGTTCAGTGGGGGCAGTAGTCCTGGAGATTTTTTTTTTGAGGTTTTATAGGTGTATTTTTTGTTCTTCCAGTCTGTGAGTACATAAAATAATTCTTTCAAAGATACGATCGGAGAAAATTGTACATAAATTCTATAAGGAAATTTTGAATGATAAAATCCTGTGAATACCCTGTTGAAGTGTACTATAAAATTAAATTTTAACATTGGAAAAAGCGTATTCTCTAAAATTTGGGATAAAAATAAATCATAGCAGCAACTGAAAGAGTATGTACACTGACAATTTTAATATTAGATCCCAGGAAGAGAAGGCGAGAAGTTAATAAAAAGAAAAAAAAAACTGATCAAGCAATTTCTGTCTTGGGTTTGTACGTAAAATATTTGAGTGCTTCACAATTTTGTTTAAAATTTTTCAAAACATACCACAACTATATAACAAGCCAAATCTATTTTGGTTGCTCATTATAGTTTATAAGGAGAATCGTTCGAATAGATTGTAAGCGTAGTAAGATTCTTTTGAAGATCTTTGGGGAGTAAAGGATACTAAATGCAGAAAAGCTAACTACAATAACTTATTGTTAGCAATATATTTGGGATCAGTGGGACCCACTCGTCTCAATGTGGCTCTTCACGGACTCTAACTCTTACTAGCCCTTCAATTAGAATGCTGCCTTCATGACCACCAGCTTGAAATCTTACAGTATAGCTACCTAGTCTTGTTTTATGAAGTTTCAACAGATCCTGGAATTTAATTCACTTGAAACACGATTGTTCTTAATTTTATGCGGACCACTTACAAATATTCAACTAGCTGTGCTACTTAGGGCTTAGCAAAAAACGGACCACTTACAAATATTCAACTAGCTGTGCTACTAGAGCTAAGCAAAAAACCGACAAACCGAACCGTATTTAGCAAAACGGTTGGGTTTCTAGAAGACTGGTTTCGGTTTCTATTTTCTGGAACCAACAAGAACCGGTTCAGTTTCAGTTCCTCAAACGAGAACCCGTAAGAAGCCAGACCAAACCGAGTTACTCACGTTTTAACTAACCAACACATGATGAATGAGTACAAACAAGAAACATCACTATAGCACACACAAACCCCTTTCTTCTAGCAAACCCACAATTTCTCTCTTCTCTCTGTGTTTCTCGTCCCTCAAAACAAAACCCTAACAAGTCCCACAACCCACCACCAACATCAATCACAGAGAACAAAAGAGGGGATTCATGGTTTGTATGTTGGCATTACTTCTCAGCATAGTAAATGCTAATCTAATGGTAGTTTTGGGTTTGGGATGAAGATAAAAAGAGGAAGCATATTTGGGGTTGGGTTTTTGGTGGGTATTATGATAAGATTTCCCAAGGTTGCAAATTTGTAATGGCGACTTCTTTTTATACAGATTAGAAGTCCATTGTAAAGAACCAATGTTAAATCCCTAATTTGTTTCCTCACAATCGGTTCGGCTTGGGTTTGATGCGGTTTACCCCATAAAATCTTGGGTCGGGTCGGTCTCGGTTCGAGAACTAATTGGTTCGGCTTCGGTTTTGAATTTTAGAAACCGATTTAGGTCGGTTCGGTTTTGATTCAGGTCGAAAACTGGCCCGAACCGACCCATGCTCAGCCCTATGTGCTACAATATAACCGAAGTTAAAGATAGAGGTGGCACAGCATTTAATAAATTTGTCATTGTAACCTTTTAAGTACAATGTGTTTTGCCCTTGGTGTAGACAAATAGTCTTTGATTGGTGGATATTTTCTAAAAGGCTTCTCATTTACTGGTTTTTTTTCTTCCAGGTGGATACTGAGATGCCATGCCTGCAATAAGGTGACTGCTGAGACTGAGAGGATATTCTGTCCAAAATGTGGCAATGGTGGAACTCTACGCAAGGTGTCTGTGTCAGTTAGTGAAAATGGGGTTGTTCTAGCTGCTCGGAAGCCGCGTATTATTCTTCAAGGGACAAAGGTAAGCCTTTAATCTGAAAGATATCCATTGCCTCAAAATTAAATCAAGTAAAAGCCGTTGAGAAAATTTAACAGCAAGGCTATGGTATTGTTGTAAAATTGTGGTCATTATATCACCATTCTTTGATTTCTTGTTCTTTCCATCATAGCCATTGGATCTGCCATTTTTTTAATCTTACACAAATTCTGGTATATACAATTTTCACACAGCTCGAAATATTTCACAGCAAAGTATGTTGGTGTATTAAGCAAAGCCTAAATACACAGTCGAGCTGTCAAGAGTGTTTAATACTTGAACTTTGAAATTTTTATTTTTATTTTTTGGAATTCTTTTCTTTCTACAATGCTGATTCATCTCCATTTGCAGTATTCGCTGCCTCTACCTCGAGGTGGAAGGGAAGCCATAACCAAAAATGTCGTTCTGCGCGAAGATCAAGTTTCACGCAAAGACCTTAATCTCAAGTCAAAGAAGAAACTGAACAAGCAGGTTTAGTTTGTTCCTTCAACAATTCTTTCATTGCTCGATTAACTTCTTGTATTTGTATTATATCAACTTAGATTTTTCTTTTCCATTACAGGGAGATGACATGTTCGCATCAGATGATGTATTTAGCCGCTCTAATAAAAAGGCTCCTTTGAAGCCTCCAGTAAGACAAGCCTTGGCAATTTTTAGTGGGAAGAGGAACCCCAATGATAACCATTACTCTCGCTCTATGCATTAGAGTTATTTTTTTCAGTTCGTTCTTTATAGAACTTTAGCTGTTTCTTGTTCTGTTTTGACAGTTATGAAGCGAAGCAGTTGTTCTTTCTGAGCTTGTATCTCATGATTACTAGTTGTGGTAATTACATTTGAGTTCCATACTGATACTGTCGACTGCATGGGGCTTGGGGCTTTAATAAACACATATTTAAGTGGGGATAATTTTGCTATTATCAGATGGTGTTGTGTGTTAATCACCCTCCCTTTCCCTTTTTCTCACTGTGGTTCATACATGGCCTGATGGCGCGTACGAATATGGTATATCTCTAACAATGCATCAGTTCCTAGTTGATAACCCATACCAATCACAACACAGAACTCAACTAGCAGTTAGCGCGATCTTGGGATCAATTTAAATCAAGAGTTTTTTAATCGGGATCTAGGTATTAATATTCTATTTTATAAAAAGATTAATCGGTAAAGATAAAAGATAATGGTTTATTTTTCTTTCAATTTTGCTTGATTTAATCGTAAGATTAATCGTATTTAGTCGAGTTTTATCGTAATTAATTGCAGGTTAATGCAAAATAATAAATTACTAATATTGGATATATTTAATAGAAAATAATAAATTTGATAAACTTAACATACTCACGATTAAAATAATTTGTTACACAAATTAGAAAGGTTAATAATAATTTGAGTGTCTTCATTGTGTTCATGAATATTTGCTCTCTCTTGATCTTCAATATGAGCAATATATTGAGCCCACATCATGTTTGTCCCATCGTATCTATGCATGTATTGACGTATATATTACCTGTACACTACCTGTGGAACGTACTGAAGAATTTCGAGCAGTGGACAACCCAATATTGATATGTTTCCTTGGGACCTCTCATATCTTATATAGTGTCAAAATCATCAAATACATGTTCGGGCAGATACCCATACTCCTGATGGTGTGCATAACCATACCTATAACCCTAGTCTAAGTTTTGATGATATGGGTTTAAAGATCCAAATAAAGATCCTTGTGAGTCATTTGGTTTAGTCTAAGTTTTGATGATATGGGTTTAAGTATCCAAATAAAGATCCTTGTGAGTCATTTGGTTCATCGTAGCTGTGATAGAAGGGGTAAGGCGTTGGTTGTATCTCAAGAGTGTTCTCCTATAGACATATTACTGAAGTTTTTATTAAGTGAAGCAACATTTGAGCTATGACGTGATGAAAAAAGGATTGAGTCATTGCCGACGCATTACGACCGGGTCGAGAGGCATAATTACTATCTTGGATAGCATGAGTGAACTAGCTACTTCATCTATAACTACCCACATTTCCTCCAGTTCGAGGTAGTGCAATCTCATCTAAATCAGCACTAGACACAAGATTAATCTCATTTTAATCCCGATTAATCGGAATTAATTAGGATATTTACAACATTTAGATAAGATTTAGCTAAAAAAATTAAGTGCAGATTAATCTTGAGACTAAAACAAGATTAATAGGGATTAATCTTTAATTGTTCGGAGATTTTTTCAGAAAATTTGGGTTTTCTATAAATAAAAGTTCGGAGGGATCATACTCGAATTAATCGGGTCGTAATTTTTTTATTTTTTTTGGGATTAATCCTAGATTAATCTAGATAAAAAAAAAACCCTTGGCGTAAACCTTATGTGCAGGTTGCAAATTTGTATTTCCTTCTTTTTTGAAGCTTCTCGCCTGAAAAGTTTAGATGTGCTCAACTTGCTTTATGGTTGAAGAGTTTTTTTTTTTTAGTCTTCGTAGGGTTGATGACCAAGATGTTAGGACATTGTTTTAATAGCTATTAAACGAGCAATTGTGCACTCGCGTCCATACTCATTATTTTTCAAAATATGTTTAGGTTTTGAAATATTTGTTTAAGGTTGTTTTTTACATATAGAAAAAATATCCCAAATGCCACAAAGGTGAAGCGAACACAGATTAAGGCTATGATTAATATGATATTTATGTCCTAGCATAATTTTAACTAAACCAAGCTCTTTATTCTTCTATAACGTTCAAGAAACAACCTCCAAAGTCCAAGGGCCATCTCTAGAAACTGCGGTCACCCTAGTGTCATTGAAGATATCTTGTAGGGTAAAATACAACTTCGGACAGTCTCTTGCAAGGTTTCTTAATTTTTGATTTACATCTGTTGACAGTATGAGATTTCTCGCATTTTTGTTGGATTTCACCAAGCAAGCATTAGCTTTAGCAGAGTCTGCTGCTTTGCCTTTGGTCGTCCACCTAGAGTATTGGATAAAAAAGAAAATGCATATGAAATATCTATTATCTAGGGTGGTATTGGTGTGGCATTGTTAGTTCTATTTTACTGTAGGAAAGCCTGCACTCATAGTAGTTTCATGATCCGGGTTTCATACCTCTCTAAGTATGGAAAAATGTACTTCGTGTGTAGCTAATGCGAGCATTATGAGTTCTGCATATCCTGCGTGAGTATGAAATGAAATTGAATTTAGAGCAGCGATAAGACATCAATTACCAGGCCATCTAAGTAATGACGGGTATTTGGATCATAGCCATCGAGATTCCTCTGGAGGCGCATAAAGTTCATTATCTTGTGTTCACCTTCTCCAGGAACATTAGCATCCGACAAAATAGCCTTTCAGGCAATTATCTAAGTTAGTAAGACAATATTTATTTAGATAATGGGTTGTAATTCGAGATATATTAAGTCGTATTAGATATTCTCCAGATAATGCCCATCAACCATAATCACGTAACAACATTTTAGTATCACAGCTAATGTACACCAATCGAATAAGTATAGACGAGAAACATAATGATTCAGCATCAAACCTTGATCCTCTCCCAACCGGGATCGTTGTTTAGCTTGAATTTTGTGTAGACCTGCAAGGCCTTTGACAAATTATCCATAAACTCGGTCCCTGGAGTTATTATGTTTGAATCTGAAGTTTCAGATTGTGGAGTTGGAAGAACCTTTCTTCCTTCTGTCTCAAACTTCCTTCGCAAACTATCTTCCTCAAATTCCTATATACAACAGTACTGGTTCATTAATTCAGGAAAAAGAATATGTATTAGCATATAACACAAATACACCATCCTTTGCAGTGTTACCGCGAATTCAGCATCCTTCAGAAAGAGTAGAGGAGGTGAAGTGTGAAGAGCGGAAAATTATGTTTTATAAGATGGTGTCTTGAGTAGCGTAATATTCTTTTGGTAATTTTTTTCTTTTTTTGTTAACATCATCTTCGGCTTTTTGTCCATTTCTTAAAAATGACAGCTCATTAATAAATGGCTGTGCCTCAAATCAAATATTGAAATTTTTCTTTACTAATAGAGATTGTTTGGCTACTAAAATGGAGTTTCTTGCCGCTCCCCTAACAGCCAACAAAGTTTTAGTAGCATCTGCTCGCTTATACAAGCAAAATCTGCTTTACATACAGAGCAACAAAATATCCACAAGATAAAATTTGTCTGGGGCCACTATTAAACATTATTGTTTACACAACTGCCTGAATTGCTCTTAGAAGAGGAGAAATCTTTCACAGACTCCAAATATCAAGCCATCACAAGTCACAACAGCTACTAAACGGAAGAAATTAAAGAAAAAAAAAGAAAAAAAAGAAGCATTTTTTCTCTTGAAAGTTTGTGTTCCTTCAAGGCCAGAATATTGCAAAATATGCTCTAACATATGGCCAAATAATGTACGAAAAATAAGTACTGACTTCATCGAGTAGATCAAATAGGAAATATTTCAAGTTTTGATTACCGTAAACCCCATAATAAATTCCGTACACTGCAGATTACGATATTAATTTAAACATGCTGAAACAAAGTGGTAATCTAGAAGAAACAAACATCAGAAACATATTTTATAAGTTGCAGTTATCTTAGAAGTGATATTAATAGTAGTTTGAAATATTTCTCAAGTTTTTCACTCTGGAAATGTTGGACAGGGAACTATTAAACTTGTTTGGCCATAGCACGCAACTTGCCCAAGACATGTGCCGCAGCTGAATCCCTTGCTTTTCGAGGATCAGAACGTTGGGCACCATCATCTGAGCACTCGAAATTTTTCCCTTGTACAATCACATTGGCGCGATATTCGCCTACATGATGATTTAACAGACAGAAAGGGTAATGTGAAGACCAAGAATTGAATATAAAAACTCAAAGCATACAAGTGCGAGCAGGCCTCAAACTATATATAGCAAGTAATTATACCGCCTCTGGTGTGGGTTTTGCGGTAACAAAGAGAATCAGATAGCTATGACTATCCAGGTATCTGTTTTTTTTTTCTTTCTGATACCCCAACTCCAAATGTTGCAGTATAAGCACTTGGAGTATCTGGTTCATAGAAAGATACATGACTACAAACTTCAGATTCCCATCCGAGTTATTTTTTCGGTAAGTAAATGGATCCACCCCATGTGACATCCTTCAAGAGATGTGAGCCACCCTGGGTGACCCCATCATATTTCTGTGAGTATATAGTGTGTCTACACATATACTATACTCCTCCTTTAGTCCCGCATAGGTTAATAATAGAAGTAATTTAGTGACCCTGCTATAAAGAGTATAGCAATAAAGCTTGTAATAATTAGAATCTTGGAATATCTGTAGACACACTATATACTCCAACAGTTTCATTGATAATTGGCGTAAGATATCTCCCAAGACAAGCTTCTGAATAAAAGATAATATTAAGATGAAGCTCATAAATGAAAAGTGGGCACACAAACAACAAGCTTTATAAGTTGAGGGTTGAAAAGGTGAAACAAAAATCAGACCTCAACACACAAAAAATACTTCTATCTTGTGCTTCTACTTGAGTGCCCCAGGTTAGCTTTCCTTTAGTTTAAAAATAGGGTCACTTGAAATTTCCTAGTGCTAAGATTAAAATTTACTAAACTTACCATTTGATGGAAACACATGGTATATTGGCAATGGCCAGTTGTTCACGCAGCATATATCATCTAATTCCTGTAACTCAATGAGGTAATGCTTCAACTCAAACAGACACAGCTTGAGTCCTTTATAAAAAACAAATAAACATCACATAATTTAAACCTAATTCATCCTGAAAAAATATGTAGATACTACGTACATCAAAGGATTGAGCAAAATATAATTTCGAACGGATTACACCGAGCAACTTGGCCAGTTGGAGACGAGGGTAAGAGTAGTTTACAGACAGAAGTCTGAAGTGTTTCACAGGAGACAAGTTCAAAGAAGATATTCTGCCCTTGTAACAAATTAGATATATTTGATTTATGCATTATTTAAAAAATCGTACGATTAGATTGCATAATTCGAATCAAAACTGGGAAAACCAATTTGGATCAGTTCTTGAACCGGTCATTCTAACGCCTTCTCCGGTGTCTAAGACCCCAAAACCTGTGAAGGGGTTGTAATCCAATCAGAACGTAACTCTTATTTGGCTGCCGGTTGGGGTTGCCTTTCCACTCCCCGTAATTTGAGGACTCTCGGGTCTTGCCGGATTTGGCCTTACTCAACGTGTATTCCCAAGAATCCCACTGGCTTCTCTTTCAGCCTCTCCCATAAGTGAAAACCCCTAAGGTTTCGGTGATTGTAGTATGGTGATCCGGTCTATCGTCGGACGGTGCATTTTGTATTATCAGAGGGAGGCGAAAAACCTCCACTTAGTTGATAGGGTCAAGCTGCGGAAGCAAGGCTTTCACAAACCCTAATGAATAATCCCACACAAGAATTCAATAAAACTTAGAAAAGTTCTATTAAATTCTCATAAACCTTACTACATAAACTACTTTGATTTTCTAGCAAACTTAATTAGAATCATTCATCTAGGATCTTCTTTTATAGCACAAGGAATACAACAAAAGTAGAAACCCTACTCCTAATTGAATTACGAAGTTTCCTTATTCCATGCAATTTTTTATAAAAGATTCTAAAAACAAAATAAGAAAAATCTAGAGAGAGAGAGAAAGACACGATTTGGAAATTTTCGGGGTGGCAAATGACCCGTGTGACCGTCTAGACATAGTTTTTATAGTACTAATAGATAAGGATGGGTGGTCCACGATTTCAGGAAATTAAAAGTCACTACCCTCATTTTCCCGTATCGCCCTCGTATGAATTATATTTTTGTCCACGCACCACAGATGGAATCAGAGTGATCCAACTCGTCCATACCTCCCCATCAAACTTCACCTACCCGACCCTTATTTTAAATCTCCCCAAACTCCATCATTTCCTACTTACCCAAGTCCCAAAGTACTCTATGCACCTTTTAGTGTTTCACATATAAATAAAATTTACAAAGTTCAATGGGCAATATTGTGTGATATATTACTATTAAAAACTACATTTGCAGAAGCTAAATTAATCTCAATTAAAACTATGACCTCTCAATTGCATAAAATAAAATGTCAAAAGATCTAGGGTTTATGAGATTTACCCCAAACTCTACATATCACTCTAAGGCTAAGTCTTTCTCTCTCACTCAAACCAATATAAGAAATAAACTAATCTTAGGATCTCTTTTATAGGAGAAGAGACTTAGCACAAATAGAAACCGTAGCTAGACTTTAATTAGTTGACTTCTCCTAATTATAATGCAAATCAAATAAATTAATTAGAAATAACTAAAATAAAGAGAGTGGTCATGCAAGGTGGAGAGACAACCGTGACGACCACATGACTTATCAACTCTCCCCGTCTTTGAAAAAATCGTTCACGAATTTTGAAGACAGAAGAAACAACTCTGAGCATAGGATAACTACAAATCCTTCCACGATACTTGCCGTACCCGTTTTGTTTGCCTGCAAATAGAGAAACTATTGTTTCGCCAAAAATACCGTGCGTGTTTTGAATCCCCAAAAACTGATTAAAATCTGGACTTGAACAATCTTCAAATCTTTGTAAAAACGGATCACTTTACTCTGAATTAATTACCCAGACTTTCTCTAACCAGGTGTGTGTCTTCACACGTTGTAGAAGATGTTGTGGTTGTTGCTGGTTTTGTGTGGGATTGGCTAGTGGCCATGGGTTGTGGAAGAGCTCTTGTGTGAGTCAATATAACTGGGCTCAAGCTTGGTGTGATTGTTGAGCTTTGGTTGTCCCCATTAAGATTGGCGATCATGGTCTGGTTGGTTATAGGGATTGGGCCAAGCCAAATGTTTAAAACTTGTTAGCATGTGTGTAACACATGTTCTTTTTAAAGGTATGCCCCTCCATGTGCCATTGTTGATGCCATGTATGCCCTTGTCAGTAACCATTATGCCCCTGCCCAAATAATTCATGCCCTGCCCGATGCCATTCTTTTCCCTGCCCAAGCAAGTTGTTCCCTGCCCGGTGCCATTCTTTCCCCTGCCCAAGCAAGTCGTGCCCTGCCCGAAGCAGTGTGTGCCTTGTCCCATGTCATGCCCAATGCCTCGTGCCATGTTGCACATATGGTGTGACCCGTACGTGGGACGAGCTTTCTGCTTCCCCGACTCTTCCCTCCATAACTTGCCGAAACCCTAGTTTTAATCCGCCGTTTTCCGGCCTCCCTCGACCTCGGAAACCTTCCCCGATGGTTCCATGTACGATTTGAACTCCGTTAGTCACCAAATTCTTAAGTATCGCGGTTTCTATTCCGTGTTTCCGCAATTTCATCGGCTCTAAGCCGGCCCCCGAGGATTCCTTGTTATAAGCTTGCTGACCCACCACTCAGGTTGGGCTTGCGAGCACTCCGGTAACGCCAATCGTGTGATTTTGTATCGTTTTGTATTCAACGTATCCCATAATTTCGGAATCGCTAAGAATTTCCTTCCCACTTTCATATGCGGGTTCGTTGCTGCCATACAAATTATTGAAGCCCCACTCCTCAATTTCTCCAACCATCCCTTTGATTAGTACAGTGTTGGTCTTTTTCGCTTGGACTTCATGATGATCGGAAACGTCAATCGGGTGAACTTCTCGCATCAAGGTCGCGACCCTGTCGTGGAACTTTCATCGAGAATTTTTCAACACGTTTCCGTCTTCCTCGCCTACAACATCAATCGCACGGTGACTCTCTCTCTCTCCGTCGTCTCCTTGTAGTAATTCATCTTCAAGCCTACTCCATCGAATCTCATCGAATCCTTCGTCACAACACCCGATTTTAACCTCGCAATTTCGACAACAACTACACTCGTTCGAAACCCATCTTTTCTGACATTAGAGTTCTTAAGCATCTGAAACGCCTCCGCCTCCCTTGTCAGATCTTTTTTTAAACATAAAAACATCTGCGATCTATGACGATTCGGAATCCATACTTCATTGGCTTCTCTCCATTGAAGTATGCATTCGTATTTTTCTAATCTTTGTTTTATCCAATTTTTCATGTAGTCTTCTACTTTGCAGTCTTTTCACTCGAACTTGTCCCATAATCCTTCTAAATCTTCTTGGCTAAACATTGTTGTAGCAGATATCACTGTAGCAACGCAGAGATTAATGTAGTAGATGCAGAAATCACTATAGCAGATGCCGAGATCACAATAGCAATTGGTGTTAAAAAAGAAAATTCCCACAGAATCTTGCTAGCTCTAGTACCAAGTTGTTAAAAACAACGTTTGCGGAAGCTAAATTAATCTCAAATTAAAACTATGATCTCTCAATTGCATATAATAAAAGGTCAAAAGATCTAGGGTTTATGAGATTTACCCCAAACTCTACATATCTCTTTAAGGCTAAGCCTTTCTCTCTCACTCAAACCAACATAAAAAATAAACTAAGCTTAGGCCCTCTTTCATAGGAAAAGAGACCTAGCATAAATAAAAACCCTAGATAGACTCTAATTATGAGACTTCTCCTAATTATAATGCAAATAAAATAAACTAATTAGAAATAACTAAAATAGATAGAGTGGTCATGCAAGGTGGAGAGACAACCGCCTACGTGGGTATTGCAACGACCACGTGACTTATCAATTACCAATCATAATTTGCCATGATACTAGTTTCTAGTATGAGCCGTGACATCAAGGAATATTGTTTGAGAAGTTTGAGAAGCACTTCAGGTATGACTTCATTCTCTTTGAAAAAGCCAAAGTCACTAACACAATTACTCAAGGGGATTGGAGCCCACCTCTTAATGCTAGACACCAGCTTCTTGAGGTTTAGTCTGGTTTAGAAAACATTGATATTAAGAGTGAGGAGAATGATCAAACTATATGGATAGCTACCTCATCTGGAGAGTTCAGTCTTAAAAGCTGCTATAAATTGCTTAGTTGGGGAGTTGTAGACAGGTCCATTTGTGTTATTTGCTGGGCTCATAATTAGAGTGAGGAACATGTTTTCTATGACTGCCCTTATTCTACACAGGTTTGGCACATGCTGTTCAATTTTAACAGAACAAGGGAAACCTGCAGTGAAGAGATCCAATGGTATCTGCAGTATTCTAAGTGCGGTAAGCTCAAAGGTAAAATCTTTAAGCTGCTTTATTTCCAGTATTTGGGGTTAGAAGAACTCCAGGATTTTTGAAAACACTGCCTCTATCACTGCTGTTTTTTTCTTCTTCCAAAATCTCCACTACCATCAAGCTAAAGCTTAACTATGAAACTGTTAACCTTATTGATAATCCTAAGAACAGGTTCCTTTCAGAAAAATGGAATATGCAGGTTGTGTGGTTATTGCCTGCAATATCAACAATGTCATGCTTAATACTGATGGCTCGTTAACAAATCTTAGAGGCTATGGAGCAATCTTGAGGAACGTGGAAGGGAAAGGCATTGCTGCATGTGCAGGGGAAGTCCGTTCCAAAACAATCACTGTTCATGAGCTTCAGACCATAGACAAAGGGCTTGAGATGGCCATGGAACTAGACTACAGGAGAATTGAAGTGGGTTGTGACTCTACCAATGTTGTTGCTTTGATAAGGATTACCTCCCTGGAATATTAGGAAGTTCATTAAAGTTATTAAAAAGAAGGCTGTCCTTCTGGATTTTTTTTCTGCATAAACTACAATGTTAAAGACAAATAGATCTCCTCATTATCTCTCTGATCTGCTGCCAGATATTGGTCACAACAACTACTCACCTGATGCTTTCACTTATGATCTGAAGAGAATCTTAGAGGATGCTAGTGGAAAGACTTATCTCAGATATCAGAAGTGATATGCAATTATTTTCTTAGGCTCTCTGGTTTCCCTTGTACCCTTGTGGAAAGAGAGTTGTCCCCACCCTGTTCTTTATTCTTTTACTTTTATAAAAGCTCGCTCCCTCACCCCAACAAAAAAAAAACTAAATTTCCAATATCCAGACTGTTCACAATTTTTAATAGTCACATACCTGTATTTTGCAAGACTGCTGTTCTCCCAAACTTTGAAATTTCTCCTTGTGAATTTGGGGAAGCTCTATAGAATCATCACAAGCCTCTAGTATGAAATGTATCTTTGACATCAAGTCTTCTTCTCCTACAAAATATCATGAGAAAACATGAATGTAACTTTAATGCACATTACATACTTGAACAACATCAAGCCTTTTGTTATCAGATGCCACAATAAGGTGTAAGATATGTTGGCAGAGACTCAAGCAAGGTTAATAATCTAATTTCACAATGCAACATATTATAGTGGAAAGTCTTACAGTTTAATAAAAAGAAGAATCGTGTATAACAAGGTTTTGGTAAACTGGTTCAGGTTAGATATACGGTCTAATAATTAAGAGAACATAAAAGCCATTAATATAAAAGAAATCAAATGCTGATGTTGCAGTATTTTTATTTACAACTAATACAAAGTCAAGCAAAGGTTACAAAAAATACAAGGGAGCAAAACAAAACCACTCAAGGAGAAACTGCGAGCACAAAAGCAAACAAGATAGTGAGCTAGCTTCCCAGGAGAAGACAGTAAAATTTCAACCGCCTCTGTCAATTTAGCCATGAAATCCTTAAAGAAGAGTCCCTACAACAGTCATGGACTGTACTTCATGCAAAGATTTTATGTTTTATGTCAACAATGATGTAGTTTAGTGAGGTGATCTCTTTTCCTTCAAATATTTAGTATTTTATTTTCTTTAATATATCACCTAATCGTCAAAAGGTGATAGGACACGGTCTAGGCCGTATACCACCCGTCATGGGTTGGTGGACCTCCAAGGCCTTTTCCTATTGGGCTTGGATCTCTTTCTAGAAAGTTTTCCTAATTTTCTATTTTAGTAGTTATTAATGTTTATTTATATCAGAGTCTTTTCTCTATAAAAGGAGAGCTCCTCTAGCTTTAATTTTTAGGTTGGTTTTAGTAGAAAGGGTTTTCTACAAGTTATGAAAAAATTGAGGAAAAGATAAAAACCCCATATCTTTGAATTTTAGTTTTAGTATTCTAGATTCAATAATAAAAAGTATTTTCTAGTTTCAATTGAGTGTGTTTATTAAAACCCATTGATATCGAAATGATCTCTTCTGCGGATTGCTCATATCTATTAAAACTGGAGATTCCGTCTCATAACCAATTCGCAATGAGAGGAGTAGCCCTAGAATCTTATATTTTAAAGTACAAGGCTGATTTGCCTGCTGTGGGACTACATATTTCAACATGCCCCCTCATGTAGTGTAATTTTGAGCTCAATACATGGACGATATTTAGGTGACGCGGAGCAGCACATGGGCCGTTGGGCACGACACGTGAAAAAAGGCCCGCTTTATACCATATTAGAACTGGAGGTTTCTCAAAACCAATTGGCAATGAGGGGAGTAGTCCTAAGATCTTATATTTATTTTGAGGTGCAGGGCAACTATGTGTCGAACGTGGGACTATGTATCCCAACAATATCAAAAGGGGTAAGCTTCTAATAGCTCTTCCATTTAGAGACCAGCAGATCTGATGCTAACCATCAAGCTATCCCCTAAGCTAATGAAGTAAGACCATATCTCAACAGTTAATGGAATGTTGTAACTAATGCCCACAGTTCCCCCATTTCCTAAATACATAAAGCAGTACTGCACTAATACCCACTGTTTAACTAACTGAATAATGTATACAATGTAGTAATAATAGTTGATTCTTGTTCGCTTGAGTAGTGACAAGAACGAATTAGCCCGTGATTTCCCCCTGGTTTGGGTACAATTCATGTAATCTGTCATGTATCGGGCAATTAATTGATATTTCCTAGTTTAATTTTCATCATATGCAACATAGAGAATAATACGAGAACTGATGGAAGGTACCCAACAATTAGATAGTTATTTCTATACGAGATTGTTGATATATTGTGTAAATACGATAATTTTTTTAGTACTCACCTGCTATTAATAATTAGAGTATAATACTCGAAACTACACTATGTTCATATAATTTCAAAAGAAAGCAAATACAGTGACTATGAAATTTGTTAGATAAATTATTATGTACCAATAAATGTCCTATTAGAAAAGTAGCTGATCAGGGACACATAATTTAAAAACTTCCCATCCAAAGATAATTAATATATATAATATTAATATTGTATGTGTTGCATTTAAGTGCATGTAAGATGTAGCTAAAAGCAAAACACAGCACCAACATGGAAGCAGAAAGTACCATTAGAGAGAGATTGAATTGTTTTTTCGCATTGAGCAATCTCATCTTGTTTGCGGCGCAGATGGAGAGACTACAAAAAAAGCACTCTGTAATGAAGCTGATGCCAGCAAGTATGTACATATAAGAAATTGGATGAAGATAAGATCCACCATTTTTTATAGGTTCATGTCATTATCCTTAAAGGAATATCAAAATAAATGAATGACCATAACAACTCGGTTTTTCATCTCTACTACTTTAACAATGGAGGTATGAGCTACAATACCTCCAGTGAATCTATCAAAATTATCAGTCTGCCCTCCAATCTTCTATAATTGCATTTGTACTAGGTAACCATATGAGGGCAAGAAAGTAAAATACACGATCACTATACGGAAAATTACGTGAATTTGTATTGTGATTTCTCAAAATTTACCTTATTTCCCACACAGTTTAAATATTTTTACAACATGTGCAATTGAGCTGGTGGATTTAAAATAAACTGATAGGTCGCGTCTACGACTGTTTTCCCTCTGCGCAAGTTCTCTCTCTCCAGCAGTTCGTATTACTCTTATTTGGTATTATTCCTTTTTTGTTAAAGATTTGAGAGAATCTTGTAGGAGGCTAACTTTTAGAAAAACTAATGTAAACACTTATTTTTATATAGGAGGGTTGGGAGCTAGGGTTCTGGTGGTGGTTTTTGTGAGAGAGAAACAAGTTATAGGTTTGAGTTTGATCGCTTTCGCATAGTTTTTATATACTTTTAGTACAAGAGCTTAGTTTGATTTCTTGGAGAGTAGAAATAGTTATTTTCAAAACAATGGGTAAGAAAGTGACGAAGACACCAACAACGAACAACCGTCGATCGATTTGATGCAAAAGACGTGAGTAAAGCATCGATGGAAAAGAGGGTTAGAGAGATGTTCAAGATGGTACAAACTCTAAGCACCACAAAGCAGCCAAGTGCGGAGGGCGATAATAGTGAAGTTTTACCCGATTGGATAGGGTGAAGTCCTAGGTGGGGATGAGACAAACCACCTACGAATTTCTCGTTGATGTTAAGAGGGCAGAAGTTAATCCAATGCGACCCACACCTCCTACCGTGTAGGACGTGGGGAAGGGAATATTTTCCCTACACCTCACTCGAATTCGGACGAAAAAGAATCAAAGTTCGATACTGTATTTGCACGATTAGAGGATCGAGATTACGATGTAAAGTATGAGGAATCCCCTTTCGACAGCGAATATCCAATTGACGAAGAGGACGTTAAAGCTCGCAAAATAGTTCATGGGGTTATACCCAATATCAGCAATAGCAATAGTAACTGGTGACCCCACACACCGTGCAGTCGGAAAATAGGGTTAGCGAACTACCTGTCAGCGTTGGTACGACGATAGGGGAGCGAAGACGTCGAGGAGATGACCGCCAAGTGCTGGAACTGCCGCCACTAGGTTATTAGAATTGGAGGTTCCATCTCAAAACTAATTGGCAACCCCATGATTTTATATTTTGAGTTGCAAAGCTTTATGTGCCCGAAGTAGGACTAAATATCTCAACACGTCCCCTTACGTATGGTGTAATTTATGAGCTCAACACGTGGACGAATATATAGATGACGCAGAGTAGCACGTGGGCCATTGGACTCGACACGTGAAAGAATGCCGCTCTTATAACATATTTTATGTGGGATTAAAAGAATATAAAATGGCCCTGCTAAAACTCCCCCTCAAACTGGAGTATGAATATCGCACATGCCCAACTTCGACAAAACATCTAAAAATAATCTGCTACTAACAGCCTTTGTGAGAAAATCTGCAAGTTGTTGCGAAGTAGAGACATAGAGAGTCTGAATTTATCCAGATTTAAGCTTCTCGTGAAGGAAGTAGTGATTAACCTCAATGTGTCTGGTACGATCATGTTGCACCGAATTAGCCAAAATGCTAATAGCATATTTGTTGTCACAATAGAGCGTCATATACAGAGAGACCGGTATCTGAAGCTCTTGTAGAAGAACCTTAAGCCAAATCAACTCACAAACACCTTGAACCATAGCACTTTACTCGGATTCTGCACTAGACCTGGAAACAACATCGTGTTTCTTACTTTACCATGTAACCAAATTACCTCCAATAGTGGTACAATACCCAGAAGTGGAGCGACGATCGGATAATGAACCTGCTGCCTGGAGATGGGGAAGACGCGGCTTGTGCATAAACTAACTAAAAACTCCAACTGCATATGTAATATCAAGACGGGTAAAAGAAAGATAGAGGAGTTTCCCAAGAAGCCGTTGGTACTGACCAATGTCCCCTAATAACTCCCCCTCAAAGTTGGCGCTCTAGAGGTGTATCAGCGACAACACGTAAGCTATCTTGAAGATCAATAATGTACTTTCTCTTAAAAGATCAAGAATGTACTTTCTCTTAGAGATAAAAATACCCGAACTAGAACGAGTAACTTCAATCCCAAGGAAATAACGCAAGGGACTGAGATTCTTCACATGAAAGCGGGTATAGAGATAAAATATCAGGTCACGGATACCCTGAATATCATCTCTAGAAATAACAATATTGTCAACATAGACAAGCAATGCAATAGTCTTCCCACCAGAATGTCGAAGAAACAAGGTATGGCCAGCACTACTCCGAACATAACGAAAGTCAATCATAGCGGTACCAAATGTATCGGCCCAAGTACGAGGAGACTACTTAAGCCCGTACATGGACTTTCTTAACTTACATACCAAGCATGAAGATGAAGCAAGGAGGTGAAGACATATACCTCTTCCTGCAATATTTCATTCAAAAAGGCATTCTGCACATCCATCTAAAAAAGGGACCACGATTTTGACGTAGCATTTGAGAAGATAACTCGAATAGTATTCATCTTGGCCACAGGAGCAAACGTCTCCTGATAATCAACACCGTGTATCTATGCATACCCTTTGGTCACTAACCAAGCCTTGTACCTGCTTACCGTTCCATCTGAATTTTCTTTAACTATAAACACCCATTTGCCTCCGACTGTTGTACGTCTAAGCGGGAGAAAAACCAATGATTATCAGATTATGTATTATTGATCTTCAATGCATGTAATTCTTCCAACATCGCAGCCTTCCATTGAGGCTTGGCTAACGCATCTGCCACTGTACGTGGTATATCAACCAAAGAGATAGAAGCTAGAAAAGCTCTGTAAGTAGGAGATAAACGATGATCTGAAGTATAATCAGCAATAGAATAAACCACTGTATCAGAATATCTATCAGGCTTCCTGGCATCACACTTCTCTTTCCGAATAGCAATAGGTCTATCATCATCACTTTGAGAAACATATGAATCATTATGAGTAGTAACTGGTATAGAAGAGGTAGGAGAAAGCTCAATACCTGATAAAGGTGAATCGGTGGCAGGTGGCAGACCTAGAGGTACAGTGAATGTTTGGCAGTCTGGTGTAGGAGGTTGGTGTCTTGGATGTCGTCGAGTATAAACCTGTAAAGGACGTGAAACTAAAGGTGGGATTGCAAACTCACACGGAACAATCAACGGAAGTGGATCTGAAGGAGTAGATAAATCGTCTGTGAAGGAAGAGGACGAACTGGAAAGCACTCCCCGTAAGAGAGAACACTGCCCACAAAGAACGGAGCATGTTCGAAGAAAGTAATGTCCATTGAGATGAAATGACGACGGGATGAGGGATCCTTCTGAGCATGAGAGTAACCCAGAAACACACATTTCAAGGTACGAAGATCTAGTTTAGAGGCTGACCCAGTAACTTGGGCAAAACAGACACACCCAAAAACACGAGGTAGAATCTGAAAAACGGAATGATGAGAATAAAGAATAGAATAAGGGGTGCGAAAACCAAGAACTCGGTACGGAGACCGGTTGATAAGAAACACCACCGTAAGAACATGGTCAGACCAAAAATGCGAGGGGACATTCTTGCCAACAGACAGCACAAGCAAGATCAAGAATGTGACGATTTTTCCTTTCCGATTTGCCATTTTGCTGCGGAGTTTTCGTATTAGAGGTTTTATGCTCAATGCCATTGACATTATAGATTTTGCGAATACCTTAGGACTTAAATTCCCCACCTTGATCGGAACGAAAAACTTTAATAGTTTTCCCAAACTGAGTATGAACCATTGCGGTGAATGTCTGAACCCAAGTGGTGATGCCAACGTAGCACCCGCTTTACATTTTCACTACTAGACACCGACTTTAACTGGAGGGCTTGAGGAAAAATAGAAGAGATATGTCCATCCAGGAAATAAAGACCACCATCTTCACATTCACTACCAATCATCTTTCGTGACACCAGATTCTGAAAAACAACATAATCATGAAAAAAGATTATACTGCAGTTTTTATTTTTGGCAATCTTACTAATTGAAGGAAGATTAGTATCCAACCGAGGGACATAAAGGACATTGGGTAAAGAAAGGGAATATGTAATCGGGATACAGCCCTTCCCTGCAATAGGAGTCTTAGTTTCATTGGCAAGACGAACAGTCCATTGTCATGAACTAGATACATAAGACCAGAAAAGAGAAGACATACCAGTCATATTATTGGTGGTACCCGAGTCAACAATCCAAGGCAAAGTCGGAGATGTAGAAACAATATTTGCGGATGTGAAGTTACCTGCATGAGAAACTGCCGGTGTGGAAGACATAGAGAAAAACTGCCGAAACCTGTTGATCTCATCCTGAGAAAGAACACTAAAGGCCGAAGAATTTGGCTCATTAGAGTCGGCAGATAAGTGTGTTGAGGATTGAGATGGGCGTGGTTGATAACCAGCAGGACGACGTGTAAAACATGACAAGTTATCTTTAGATGTCCCCACTAACCACAATAATCACACTTCTTCCTCGGAAGACGAGAGTTACCAGAAGCCACGGGTAATGGAGAAAGGCTAGGTGATGATGTCTGTGAAGTTTGTGAATGAACTAACAGTGGTACTAGATAAGCATAACGAACAGCCATAGCAGAAGTCTCTGAAGGGATCCCGGAGATAGGAGGCATAGGTGACCGACGACTCTGATCTGAGAGACAATAAGCGTGTGCCTCCTCAAGGGTTGGGAAAGGAGTCTTGTCAAGTAGATGAACTCGTGCATACTCAAAGTCGGGACTGATCCCTGCAAAATAAACTAAAACACCCGAGTCTTCTCCACAATCTTCGCATAAATCTTTGTTACCGTATGTGGAGGAGGAACATTTTCACCTAGTACGCTAGCTGACCACTCGATGAAGTTATCATAATAAGATATATTTTTTTCCAACTCAATCGAAGTCTCACATAATACATCCCCAAAGTCTGAGTACCCTGTTTAAAATTCTCAATCTCATTGGAAAGTTGGAAGATCCTACCATTATTCTTTCGCTGAGAATATACCTTACAAAGTGATTCCCAAATCAGATGCACATTGTTCGTGAATAAGTACCCAGCAGAGATCGTCGGCTGCATAGAATTAATCAACCAAGTTCTCACTATCGAATCATCCGATAACCACTTTGCATACTTCAGATCCGATTCTGCAGGTTCTTTTTCTGTGCCAAGAAGAAATTCTATCTTTCTACGGCCACCAACAAACAGTTTCGCGGACTGCGCCCATCGAACATGATTCAAGCCATCTAATAGCTGTGAGGTAATCTTCATATTCAGATTATCATGAACAAAGTTGAAGGACTGGACATCTTCACTCGTTCTAATCGACGAAACGGTCGAACTCGACTCGTCACTGATAGCCATTGCGATCGATTACCTCAAATAAACCAAAGAGATCTGAGATTCAGATCAGCATCTATCGCATCTCGCGATCGGATTAAAAAATAAAAATAAAATTATGGAAACTTAGGTTGCGATCAAAACAACGTTACCAGAGAAAGCATGATAATCGTCGTTCTTCAAAGAGAGGAGAGAGAAAGCGGCGTGAATCAGACCAACAAGAACAAAATCACAACCTTAATATTTTTTTTTCGAGGCTTCGCCCCGAACCCCAAACAGAAGCGCGTTGCCCTCCTGCGACCTCCCAACGAACTTACCGCTGAGCTCGATCAGCAAGGGTGTAGAACGAGTAATTCGCTCTTATACCGTATTAGAACTGGAGGTCCATCTCAAAATCAATTGGCAATGAGAAGAGTAGCCCCAGGATCTTATATTTTGAGTTACAAGGCTCTATGTGCCTGATGCGGGACTATATATCTCAACATAGGTGAGGCCAACCCGACTGAAGTGGGCAGAATTGGGTTGGGCCCGCAAACTACCTTGGTCCCCACCCAAAGTCTACTCAATACACCAACAATTGTGGTCAACTAGTTAGACCATGGCCTTGTAACAATTCGTGGCGGACCGGGCTCGTCCCTATAAGTAACACCAGTCGACGTCAAGTGCTAGGTGTGGCAACCAATGGCCACGTTCCACCAAGCCCAAGTGCCACACAACAGCAGTTGGGTCTTGGGACCCAACGACAGACGATACCACACAACAACAATACAAGTTGGGGTTTGAAGGCCCGACAGTCCCTGAGACTGATAACATGACAATTTGGTCGGCTGGTTACTCGAACGAAAATGAGGCACCCCGACAGGGGGGATAGGTTTCTATTCGAAGATGATTTTAGGGTTGGTCACGATCGAGTTTTCTCGATGGGTATGTCCCCACCATATGATCGACGTGGACGGGGTTGTGGAGTAAACCCCAATAATTATGTGTACCGACCGAGGTACAATGAACACTGTATGGTCTCCCTATCCCTCTCTTTTTATCTCTCCAGTTCTTTGCGCGCGCTTCCGACGCATTTTCTAGCAGTTAGTATTAAGTGCTTTCCCTAATTTGGTATTTTCCTTCTTTTTTTGCTAAAGAAGATTTGAGAAAATCTTATAGAAGGCTAGATTTTAGAAACAAATAACATAAATTCTTACTTACATTATTTGTTTCCACGGTTGTTGAGGCAATTTAAATGGCCAAAAGGGCCGAAACTAAGTTTAAAATAGTGAGTACTATGACAGTTCAATCTTCTACACAGACTCCAGCAGTTGCAGGTACACGTTCTACAATTACCACATGGGTTTACAATGTTTTGGCTACGGCAAATCGAGGCAAATAAAGCACGATTATCCCCAGCTAAAAAAACATGTGGCATTGATTACTGAAAACCTCCACGGCATGTTATCACGGCTGTTCAGCGGCTTTGGAGTGAAGATGAGGTGGGAAGAAAAAAATGTGGATCCAGCAGAAGACGATCCCTGAATTCGAAGATGAATTCTTTAGAATCGGGGAGGGTAGATAGGTCGTGTCCACAACTGTGTTCCCTCTGTGCATGATCTCTCCCTTTCCAGCAGTTAGTATTTAAATATTTTCTCTAATTTGGTATTTTCTTTGTTTTTGATAAAGAAAAATTTAAAGAATATTGTAGGAGGCTAGATTTTTTGAACAAATAATGTTAACTCTTATTCTATACATGAGGGTGGGAGCTAGGTTTTTGTGGTGATTTTGTGAGAGAAAAGCATGTTTTAGGTTCGAATTTGACTAAATAAAAGAGAAAGATATATATTTGTTAATTTATTGAGTGTTTAAACGCCCACTTCTGCATAGTTTTTATTATAAACATGCAAATATCCTTTAATGTTTTGTGCTTGGGAACATGCTTAGACCGGGGCTTAGCTTGGTGTAAGCCGCACACGCCTTTGCACGTGCACCAGTAGACTAGTATCATATTACAAACTCATACAGATTGATGGTCCAACGACTTCTCCTGCAGATCTTATGTTTGTAGTCACATCTAGGGCTCTGCTTGGTATCCCGGGAATCCCTCCACAAATCAGGGATTTCCGGGAATCTCTTTCAATCTTGCCGTTGCCAACCGTTAGATTGAAGAAAATAACCAAATTCCCGGATTTGTGGAGGGATTCCCGGGATACCAAGCGGAGCCTAGATGTATGGCCTTTCAGCTAATGGGTCCAGGTATAATGTGGGCACACTTGGCTTCATGATTGCCTTTCATGAATGGTATAAACCCTGAGTATCAATTGTACTCAGGGTCATGGTTCTAAATGCCGGTCCAATATCCGATTGAAGCTGTAATCTCAATCTTTAACACAATATGCTGAATGGAAAAGTTTTGGTTTTAAGACAACAAAATTGATGTAAGAGAATTACCATATATCATCATTTAATCGGAAATATAGACATTATCAGCTTCTAATAGTATATATTTTTGTGTAATCAAAAATATCGTAAAAGTCAATGCAAAAATATCAATAATATTGACAATTGGTTGGGAATATTTCCTGATGTTATCATGTTGATGATTAAATATTTCCATGAAAATTGAGTTGTGTCAAATATCGGCCAATATGTTGGAGATGCCACTGATTAATCAAAAATATGGAATGTGTGACATATTGACCCAGACGACATTTTGAACCTTGCACAGGCTTTGTAAATGCGGACAATGTTAAGACAGTACAACACCCTGTTAAGTTTCATATACTATATAGTAGTCAAAGATGTACCAGTTCATTGCGCTTTTTCTGAAGAACTTTAGATGCAGCATGAAACAATCCGTTTCCCTTTGAAGTGGTTATAGCTTGAACATTCTGTGATTGGGACTTGCATGGTTTCATCACCAAATCAACCTTTTGCTTTTGTACCTTCCAAACACACAAAGCGGTTTTTACTTGTATGTACGAGTAAGAGAAAGAGATCAACAAAAACAAAAAAATGACAAAAAAATTTATGTATAAGTGGAAACACATTTGCATCCAAGAGTTTAAACCGCACATCTATGATTAATTTAAAGAAATTGCACTTCTCAATTATGACCATTTCCATAAATATCCCCTGCGGGTATGACAAAACTTGCGTAGAGGAAGGGATGAAAGAAATAGCTACAAAAGAGCCTTCAGTGAATGATATAAAAGAGAAGATTGGCCATTAATAGCCTCTGCCAAGTACACAAGATGGTATCTGAAGCCTGACGTTATTTTTTCTTTATACTGCACCTTACTTTTGATTGATTATCATATCTCAACTTCTCATTACCTTTTTCACAAAGCCACCTCTATCTTATAAGGTGTACCTATTGGAGTATATAGTGTGTCTACACATATACTCTTCCTTTCGTCCCACATTGGTTAGTAATAGAAGTACTTTAGTGATCCCCAATTATATAAATAGCAGTAAAGCTTGTAATAATTAGAATCTTGGAATATTAATATTTTCCTCCCCTTCTTATTTCTATATGGTATAAGAGCCTATCGAATCTTGTAAACGACTTAAGGGTTTTACGCTTCCGCCGGTGATGGCCTTTGTTGTTGTCGGACAACTAAAGTATGTTGTTTTTATTTTATTTTTCAATCTTTCTAGCTTTTGGATTTTTTTTAAGTTAGCTTCTTATTTAGCAAAACTCTAACGTTATTTCGCTTCAAAATGGCAGCCATGCAGCTTGAAGTCGACCTAACATTATTTTATTTTTCCGTTTTCGTTTCCCCATCAACTTAGTTTGACTTGATTGACTAGCTAAGCTCTTTCTCTATATTTATTATGGACTCGATTATCTCTTGTTTTTCGTGAAAGACAATTTTTTTTGTACCCATCGCGAGATGCGATTTCTCTCTTTGGATCGGACGAAGGCGTTAACTACCTCCCACCACGATCATAAGATACTTCTTTTCCTCGAGTGATTTATCACTCCTCGAGCGATTTTTATTTCTTAGAGTGATTTTCTCTTTTCCTCTAGTGATTATCTTATTTCTTTTCCGCCTAGTTCACAAGTTGTCGTTCAAAAATTGAGGTTTTTTTAAGAGAGAATTAACAAGCCTTGCTTATTTTTATCGCTTTTTATAGTGATTTTTCTTTGAATCACTATGATTTTTTTACTTCTTTCATCGCTAATGCGGTTTGAGGTCTATATTCCTATCATTAGATGTGATCTTTTCTATCATATTCTGTTGCGAGCTGCGATTTCTTCTGTGGACTGGGTTGTGGACTGGGTGAAGATGTTGAATTCCTCATACCACGGTCATCTCTTCCTCGAGTGATTCGTTCTTCCTCGAGTGATTATCTATTATTTAAGGGGTTTTTTTTCTTTCCCTCTCTCAAGTCATCATCTCTACCTCTAGTGATTATCTCTTCCTCGACTGATCATTTCTTTTACGGTATTTTCACTTTTACCCGAGTGTCTCAATTTCCTCAGTATTTATTCAAGATATTCATATTATCCTTACGTGAGAAAATGGGCAAGTCGGTAGCTGCTGCCGGTTTCACAACTTTCGGTTACGAAACTACGTGTGATAAAAATGACAAGTCGGATATTACTGCCACCAATTTTACGGGTGATGTGTGAAGCTTTGAAATATTTTTGTTGCTGCAAAAGGAAAGACTGGAAGAAGGTTTATCATGGGAGCTTCAATTTTTTTATTAGTAAGGGAGTGATTGTATCTTTGTGAGGATTGTTCTCTTATTGTCATCCACCTTGATACGAGCATGTTCGTATCAACGTGAGGGGGAGTGTTGGAGTATATAGTGTGTCTACACATATACTCCTCATTTAGCCCCACATTGGTTAGTAATAGAAGTAGTTTAGTGACCCCCTTTTATATAAAGAACATAAAGAACAGTAAAGCTTGTAATAATTAGAATCTTTGAATATCAATATTTTCCTCCCCTTCTTATTTCTACAGTACCTTGGGGAGATTTTTTCCTTATGGCAGGGAAATTATAAGACAACCCACACGGAGACAAGCAGCCTTTCAAGATACCACTCTCCACACCAAGTATTTCTGGCTTAAATGGACAAGTCTTAAAAAGTGCAAAGGAACTCTATTGTAGAACTTTTTACCAGCTGGATCCTCATTCTTATCAGATATAGCCAATTTTCTTTATTATATATATATGAAGTGTTTATGTTTGACAGAAATGCCTTCAAACCACGAGGGAGAAAATCGTCCATACAAATAAAACAAGAGAAGTCCAAAATAGGCTGAAAACTCTAGACAGAGTACAATAAAAATGGACACGTGGATATGCATAAAAGAGTTTTGTATTACACAAATTCATAGTGAGAAATAAAAGTAACAAAAGAAAATTTCTTTTGACATAAGAACCTCCATATCAAAACTCAATGCTAAAAATCTGTTTTAACAATGGTTCAAAAATTCGGACCGGATCGGACCAACTCGGGCAAGCTGCCTCGGGACCGGTCTGATCTGGTCCGAATTAGGCTAAAAAATTGGAAAAACTGTAACTCGGGACAACTCGCCCCACTCGGGCGAGTTTTCGTGAGCTTTTTGGATCGAATCGGTGTATCGTTGATTTTTTTATTTTTGATTATAATTATTTTAGGCTATTTTATATTATAATGTGGATTTTTTTTCTTCGGAAAAATAATATTAATATTATTTGACGAGTCATATATGGTACTATGGCTCTTACAGGCAGTCTGGGATATAGCCTGGGTAAGGTACTAGTATTACTTACCAAAGGGTGATACTTCTTCCTCTTCGATTCCTCGAGACAATTCCGAATCTTACAATACTGTTGGGGAGTGCATCCTTATCATTTACGCCCATAATCGAGGCCCATAATGATTTGGTTAAGCAAATGAGTAATCCAATCATCTAACTATATTATCATGTAGCTTGTATTTCTAGTATTTTGATGTGGTGTGTTTGAGTATCTGAACTATAATTTTTATTTGTCTTTGTATTTGTATCTTCCGTATAGAGTGTACTTTGTATATTTGGTGTGGATTGTATTAGACCAGCTCTAATATTATATTTGGATGGATTATTTGAGTTGTAAAAAACAAATAAAAAATTAAGATACATATATAATACTTTATGCTGAAAAATACCAACTTGGGCCGGAGCACCCGATCCAACTCGAAATCGGCCCACGGCGATCCGAGTCCCGAGTCCGAGTTTTTGAACCGTGTATTTGACGCAACTCATCTGTGATGCCTAAATGATGTGACAAAGATCATACACAATATTGGTGATGACCCTCATGTTTCTCATAAGCCAAATGGTATGGATGGTCGGAAATCTAAGCAACATCCATAGAGACTTGCCTCTCGTTGACAAAATCCAAGGAGGTACAGTCTCTATGTATCTTAATTTTGCTTTATCATTTTGTTCTATGGGTGTTCTGCTAGATATTCTTGATCTATGGAGTCTAAAGGATCCTACTTTCTATACTGCATGCTGAAAGATGTCACCAATAACAGAAATCGCGTTCTCCTTGGAGGACTTTCCTTGCAAAGAGTATCCTTGAAGAAGACATGGCATTCATTTATTTTCTCAGTTATTTGTTTCCCTCCATTAACGATCTTCTTCCCTCTGGTATGATCGCTTGCACGAGTCTTCTAGGTGCATGATATTTATGACAAAAAAAGAAGCAATAAATAATGAAATAGCACCTTCATGTCAGTAAGCGAACCATGAGGGGCTTCAAGCAAATTAAGATTATTATACTCCGTGATCTCCCAATCCCTAGGAGAGCGCAAGCAAGACGATGTCAGAGACAAACCATTTTCCTGCAAACATGAATAAAGTTTTAAAATTTGGTAATCAAGTCAACTTTTGCTCTATGAGATAGCTCCATCCAATTCTGGAATATCTACCCTCAAAGTGCCGTAACATGACTACAGATACTAGAAATACCGATGGCAAAATCGTGAAAAATCGTACGAAAGTATGGCCAAAAGAAGTGTGCCAACCTCATGATTCACCGAAAAGTTGTGTGCAACACTCCCAAATGACAATATAGAAGATACAATCATAAATTAGGTGGCAAACTGCCATTCACACAACCAGGGAAGCAATATAACATTTTAGAACAGAAGATGTAATGACAAAAATGTAATACCATTGGTAACTTGGTAATATCAAATAGTAAAGGATAATGCAAAGAAAAACTAATAAATCGCTAAATAAACGCAACTACTTTAATCCGTATACCAGCTATTCAGGGATCAATCAAACAAAATTATAATTATTCACAAAGCTTTGAAAAAATAGTAACATGAGTTGGTACATGAAAGGCGTGAATCATTGCTATGGATATATATCTATACATGTGTGGTGGAACCCCAGACATATGACCTACATAGGGTTAACTATCAGATGAACCAAATCTATTAAGTGAGAATGTTCTCTGTCATGATTAAATCATGATGGAGACGACACTGCGTCAAACTATTGTACTCCTAATTTCTAACAGCCAAGCTTGTGAAGACGCAGGTCAATCACTGAGTTCGTGAAGAAAATTTAAAGATGTGAAAAAATCTCTTCTAATGAAGCTGGCTTGGAACATATTACAAAGAATCATTCAATGGGCTAAATTTATGAGACAGAAGTACTATATGAGAAATGGTGATGTCATTGCTTATAACAAGAAATCTTCAATCTGGCCGGAGATATAGAAGGTTTTTAACAAAATGAAGACTGAAGTATTGGAGATGGGAGCAAAGTGAATATATGGTATGATCACTGGATTGGTGAGGGAGCATTACTGAACCAAGGCCTAGCATATTTACAGCTCAAAACAGTGGAACAACTTAATGAAAATGGGGCTACAATATACCCACTGAGCTTCAAAATGTCTTTAATCTCCTCAACCTGGATATTAACAGCATCAAAACTGATATCAAAAAAGAAGGTAATTGCATTTGGAAGTCTGATCAGACAGGTATTTTCTCAGTAAGATCTGCTTACAACTGGCTGAGACAGACAAGCCCTAAGATTTGGTGGTCTTCATGGACTTGATCAACCCCAATTTTGCTCAAATACTCTTATTTTGCTTTCAGATTATTTCAAAAAGCCCTTCCTGCAGATGATGAACTTCAGAAGAGGAGTATCACAGTGGTTCAAAGGTGTTATATGTGTGGGACCAATGCAGAAAGTATTTGTTAAACACTACGTGCACAAAAGCTAAATTGACCTTGATTAATATTAAGTTCTCTCAATTGCATAAAATAAAGGTCAAAAGACCTAGGGTTTATGAGATTTACACCAAACTCTACAATCTCTCTCTCTAAAGCTGAGCCTTCTCTCTCACTAAAATCAACCTTCCAAATAAACTAAGCATAGGCTCTCTTTTATAGGAGAAGAGACCTAGCACAAATAGAAACCCTAGCTAGACTCTAATTATAATGCAATTAAAGTAAATAGCACAAACTAAATAAGAAGGTGTGCACATGACGTACGAAACGTGTTATGCGTGGTCGTGGGTATGACCACGTGACTTATCAACTCTCCTTGTCTAAGAAGAGTTCGATCACGAACTCTGGTAAGAAAATCAGCAAGACGTACGAAACGTGCTATGCGTGGTCGTGGGTACGACCACGTGACTTATCAATATCCAACATCTATTTTGGGACTGTCCTTTCACTAAGAATCTAATGAACTGAGGAGCTGTCTTCCAGCTCACTCTGTACAAGCATGCTAGAAATAACCTATTATTAGAGAATGTACAGGGACAGATTCAAGCTCTACAGAGGAGAATCATTTCTGAACTTAAAAACTGCTCTTTTCTCTCAAAGTCCACCATGAAAAACAAACCTGCTGGGCTACGCATTCTGTTAGAAGTTGGTAATCAATGCAGATTCATACACTCCCCACAAACTCTCTCTCGCTACTGGATTCCTCCACCTTAGGATGAGATCGAGGTATGTTGTGATGGGGCTTCACATGGGAACCCAGGTGTGGGTGGTTGTGGTGCTGTGTTCAGGAACCATTCTGGAGATGTTACTGGAGTGATGGTAAAAAATATACCTATGACAACTGCATACTAAGCTGAATGTTGTGCTATTGTAGTTGTAGAAGGGCTAACTAAAGCAGTTGAACTGGGATATCAAAATGTCTGGGTTGCCACTGATTGTCATTCTGCCTGCCAAGTTTTCATATCAGGTTCCATCCCATGGAGGCTACAACCACAATGGTACAGGATCAGGCCTACCTTCAAAAGACTAAGATTCACAGCTGTATGGAGGGAGGTGAACTTTAGCGCAGATAGAGCAGCAAAGAGGGCATGCCACCAACAGCAGGATATATATGAATGGCACATTGGTAGACCTTTCCATCACAGAGTAGAAGATTCTTAAGTGGAGTACTTTAGATTTAAAGTTTGATTTTGGTAAGGAGCTGCGAAGATTGTTGTCTTATGAGGTAGCAACCTAGTTGGGATGTCATATGTACATAATGATGATTCTGCTCCTAGATTTCTTTATTTTGGTTATACTCCCTACCTCTCAATAATATTAACCTATATCAAAATTAATGGAAAAAATCTGCTTACCTAGCAAAGAAAAAAAACACTGAGTTATTCATGAGAGTACCACCATTAAAGATCGTGATACACATCATATGAAGGATATGTTGACGTTGAGTGCAAGATTATCAAAATAGAACTGTTCCAAGAACTTCCAAGGAGCACAAATCAGCTTGAGCAAGAAGCAAGGCAGAAATTCTTAATGATGGGGCTACAACACAAAGCAGCCTTCACGCTTAATTGATCTGTCTCTTATTTCTAAACCTGATTCTTTGAGAGCAAAGTGCACAACACATAGTGCCAAAATAAATGGTCCCAACTCCCAACTCTCCTCCTAAGCTTTTAAGGGACATCATTAATTCCAATACATGCCTTCATTATATTCCAACTAAAACCACTTATCCTAGGCTGAGTAACCTCTCTCCAAATGTATCTGAGCCACCCGAATTTGGGTCTTTATCACTCCATGTCTCAAAGCCATATTGAACACTAAACTTGCCTTTAGAGTCAGGATTCCAGACTCTAAGACCTCTTTAACAGCTTTTGTTTTTGCTAAGTGAGTTTTGTATACAAGAAGAAAGGGAAGTACAGGGAAAACGAAAAGTTCCCTAAAAAGCATGCCTCAATCTTAGCTCTGCAGCTTTTAATGATTAGAACAATTAAGAGTGTCGTTAAGGGACTACCTGCATCCTGACCGTCCCTCCAAATTTCTTCAGTGTTAGATCCAGCCCCAAAAAGCAACTAGTAATAAACAAAAATGAAGCAAGAGCCCATTCGATACCAGTCTAAATTGAAGACATCTTGTAGTATTTGATGTAGTCGCTACACAAGGTGAACTTTTAATCCTGAAGACAAATCAGTCGTCACTTCCTTGAAGCATATTCCAGTAAGCTTCATGAGAAGAGAAAGATTGATTTTCTCTTCATTCCTGATACCCAGATCCCCTTTAATGATATAGGTTTCCAGACTTCTTTTTCCATACCTCTGTTTTGCACAGGAATGATATTCAGAACAGACTTTATTGGAAGAGAAGACACTTACATGCCCAGCATTTGGCTCTAATATTATCAAGCATAGGACCTAAACATCCTTAGCTACCTTCCGTTTGGTGAGAGCCACCCCAAGGTACGGAAAGATGTTCTTTTGATACTGAATAAGCATTTAATGATTCATTGTTGCCCATATGTCCAGAGTCTATATCTCCAACGAAGAGCTTACTCAACTGACTTCTTGATGAGCTAACAGGTAGTATATTGACAGGGAACAAGCAAAGCTCTTGTGCTTACATGAAATTGTGTGTCCCCTTTAGAGAAAAAGATGCTATATGCAGGAGAATAGGAGGGATCTCCTCTGCAAACATCCATGGGCTTGATAATGTCTTAATTTCTAAGCCAGTTGAAATCTCTGCTAAGAACGTCCTCAATGAGAGCAGAAGCAAACATAAGAAAACAATGGATCCCCTTGTTTTACGCCTCCTGAAGTATTAAAACCCCACAAGAATCTCTACTAAGACAAGGTCTGAACGAGAGAATAAGGGAGGAAAGAAAAAACAGACACCCAAGATCCAAGAGAATAAGAGTTCTCCATTTCATAGGTCATCAAACTTGACCTCCTTCATAATGTTTGAAGTAAGAGACAAAACTAAAAAAAGGCATAAATATTGTAACTAAAACTTTTATAGCTTTTGGCTTCTAGTCTAAGTGCGAAGCATTCCCTTACTTCTAAGGAACCCTTCCGATCCAATATGGAGATAGACTCCAAGAGACAGTTTAGATGTATTTTAAAGGCCTTGCAGCACCACTTCTTAAGAATTGGCAAGGCTGGTGCAAGTCCAAAATTTGCAAGCTGGCTCTAATATGCATGTTTAGTACTAGTTGAGATTTTTCCAATATAGTAGTATTATCTATTTTATCTAGTCTTCTAGTTGGTTTAGGGACTGTAGCTCTATGAGTTTTCTTTAAATATAAGGCTTATAACCTATTTAGTAGGAGTTGTTGAAGAAAAATTGATACAGTTGATTTGAGAGGTTATACTTGAGTTTTGAAGTAGGTCTTGTAAATAGGAGTCAATATCCTTTTTGAACATAAATCAAAGCTTCCATTGATTATTTGTGCCAGACACCACCAGCAGCATGCATGTTGTGTTGACTACCGTCACAACGAACAAGGTCTCTCTCTCTCTTTCTCTTTCAACATTTCTTTTCAAAACTTGTTTTTTCATCACTTTTTTATTATAGTTTTTATTTTCCTTCAGCTAAACTTACAAGTATAAACATAGTAAGTTGAAGTTAACTTGTTAAATCCTGTTCTTTCTATTTTTATTTTTTACACTATTTTTTCTTTGTTTTTAAAAGGTGAGATATAATCGGAATATATACCTTAGGCTTTTGGAACTCCAATTCCTCTTGAAGTTTTTGACATTTGTCATCATATTGACGCCTCAAAGCTCTCATCTGAACATCATGCTCTTTCCTCAGCAACGTGGTCTTCTAAATAGGGCACAGTGAAATAAGTTAGCAGCTACAACAAGATCAGGTACCAATGAAATAACACGCCATTTCTTAATTACCCACCGAGTCCAACTCCTCTTGACCTTGAAGCCTGATCTTTTCTAGTTCTTTGTTATAATCAGCCATGAGAGATGATTCCATCCTATCATGCTTCTTTTGAAGACTACAAATCTGCAAAAATGTCCAAACGCAGATCACTCCAGGAATTGTATATGGAGTTTTTACATAGAACAAACCATTTAGTAGAATTATTCTCTAAAGAACAAAACATGCTAGAAAACCATGAAGCAGCGAATCAGCGGCCTTTAGATTTTCCTAGCTTTCATTCGATGCAACTTTTTTTCTTTTTCTTTTCATGTATGGGTATACCAGCCTTTGTAGTAGTGCAGCACAAAGGCGACTCAAGGGTCCCAATAGCAAGCTATTGTCACACTAGATTAATATCATGTAAGGCATTGCCTCACGTATCGGTCTCACGTAAAGGTTCAGGAGTTGTATAAATATGTAGACTCCTGGACACATCGGACAATAAGCTCATTGCAAGCAGGGGACTGAAATATTCATTTGATCATAAAATATCAAGTAGTCAGATTGAGAACTAATCACTATTCTGCTTATACTAGAGCTACTAACTCTTTTTACACATACCAAAGAATCATGTTCCTCCTGAACTCGCATCAGGTACTGCCTCGATTCTTCTTTGCTCTCTACAAGTTTTTGGTCACATTTTGTTTCCATTTCCTGAATACGTTTGTCTGCCTAAAGTTTCAAACAGGTGAGGGAAGAAAAAGTGGACATTTTTTACATGCATCTTGAGTGATGAAATTTATTTTTAAGTCAAGCATACCTTTTCTTTTTCAGACTTAACAATCTCCTGCTTCTCCAAATCAAACTTCCTCTGTACGTCGTTAATAGCCTAATAAAACTCAACTTAATTCCAAACTGAAGAAACTGAAGAAAATGCTTGCATGATGCACTTAATATGTACAGAAGAATACCTGCAAGTCTTGAATCTCTTGATTCTCAGATTCTAGTGTAGGAATTTTCAGTAAAAAATCTTTCTGCATAAATCAAGTTCAACCACGCAGGTTCAGAAAACAGGATAGCATCCATGAGCATACAGAGGGCAACAGATATAGACAGAGCTAACAAAATTTTGCTTGTGATTGAATGAGACATTTTTGCGAGACTGATTTTGAGTGATGTATAATGGGAGGGTTTCACTACTTAGGAGAAAGAGTTCTAGCAACCATTTCATTCATAGTGAAATTACCTATACAACTATAGCTAGTAAACAAAGTCTTTCTGTGAACCGCCAAAAAATGTATCTTGTGTTGCTTCTCACCATTGCCTCTTTGTCAATGTTGTTAGGATCATATTCTACAACATAGGTCACTGATGCAAGGACGCTACAAATAAAGAAGTAAATACTCTGAGAGAGCATTTTGCCTATGTAGATCAACGACAGATAAGTAGACCCCTATGACCCATCACTTTAAACTAAATCTTCTTCCTACAATCTTATCGTCCAACTATAACAATACTAATTAGAAATTGCTATATGCTGTTCCAACTTCTCAAGAATAACCTCATCAACTTGCATTTTGATCTAAATTCCCCTGAATTAGACATAGTTGTGCTTCTATCAAGAGTACGAGTTGTATTTATGGATTAACATAGCAACAAGTCCCAGTAATAGTTGTGCCTTCTTCTGTGGTACAAGGAAGAAAAATAAAATATTAACATTTGAAATTATCCTAAGCATTGTAGGTACTTTGTGCATAAAAAACAAGTTACTTGTTTTAGGAGGTTGCCACCATTAGAGGGGCTGTTCATGCTATGATTGTTATTCATACTAGGAACTGAACAGAATGTAAGAATAGATCAAAAAGTACCTTAATTTTGCAAGCAGTATTGGTGATTACAGGCTCATAGCACTTCCTCTTTCCCCCAACATGATTGGTTGGAAATATACTCTCCGTAACCTTGTTTTTCTTCTCACTTGTGGAAGGGTTTCTTGCAGCCAAACTCTGAGATTTAAAAGCAGCATTTGGTGACCCACTGATATGAGACTGTCCTTTCTCTTTCACATTCACTCTTCCACTCGTAGCATTACCTTTCTTTAAGATATCAATGTTTCTATTAACTTCCGGAGTTGGGGATTTTTTATTATTTGAAGAATAGTCCACATCTACGTCTTCACTGATGTTTTGGAGTAACTCCCTGCCGAGAAAATCAGTTAGAAATACTTAAAAAGAAGCATCCCCTTAATATACAATTACTGAATAGGGGTAGGCTCAAGGTACAATGACGTGTCTACACTTAGTTGCACACTTCATTATAGTCATAAGTTCAAATCCATAAATGTATACCTCTCTTCCCTCTTCTTTTTTTTCATTTGCATTTCCTTCATTTTAGGGCTTAAAAAGAAACCCTCCTATTACTGGGAGAACATAAAAGGCAATACCAGAGACTATCTGAATCGCAACTTCATGCAAAATAAGTTTTTACTAAATACTATAATATTTTTTTGCTTTTTTGAAGATTGTGAAAATTATTTATAAGAATTTCGAGGTCGAAAGATACAATCCAAAACTTTGGTCGTGGATTCTATTAAAGGTTTTAGGTAGAGTAAAGCTGAGGCATATATGACAGGGACATCCTTTGAGTCTCTTATGGTGATGTGGAAGGATACTATTACGGCCCCCATTTCCATCAAAAGTTTTAGGCTAAACTTCAACTGCGCCTTCTAAAAGTTGTTGAGTTCTTTAAAAAAGAATTTGATGTATGGGACTCCAGTCTCAAAGAACTTGGAAACCCACTCACACAATGAGAGTTTCTATACAGTTTTGAGATTCACTTAGGTGGGTTGGAGGTTGAGTAAAAAAGGCGTTTGGTGTTTAAGTAAAACCTTGGAGGGTAGTGATAAAGTTAAATATTCGATATAGATAAATTGAAGAAGTTGCCGAAAGATTATATGTTCGAGTCTCTAAGGTAATTATAAAAGTCATTACCTCGAATGCAAGTCCGATAAAATCTCAGCATAAGGTAGCAAATGGAAGTACTCTACTACAGAAGATACTTCATTATCTCCGGAAACCTTCACGATTAGAGGACCTTGCAAACTACAAAAGGAAAGATACATAAAATATAACATAAGGGGTTGCTCATGAAAAATGATAAAACATACAAATTGCATTCGTGTGAAATATGCCTATAAAACATAAGTGGGGGAGTCAAAAGTGTAAAGTATGGAAAATAATTGGTGCTTCCTCTCACGTCTACTAATGTACATTTGAATGCATGTTTCTTTAGTTCAACTATATATCTCTTTTGCAAAACAAGGAAGACTAGACACTTAACCCAGGACAAATACTGGTCGAGGTTGTATTTCGGGCATGAAGATGGCCACAGAAATGTAAATGGGTGAATGAGATGTGTTGTTACAAATTTGTGGCTTTGGGGCATTTTAAAAATACATAAGGGTTTACTTGACATAACATAATAAATAATAATTATTAATAGTACTTTCGTTTTCCTACTCAACACTACATGTTTAACTAGAAGAAAAAAATAGCAACTAAAACACATATTCCATTCTCCCTAGAAACCTTAACCCCACACTCTCATCTACCTCTACTTCACAACTCTCTCTTTCTCTTTCTTTTATAGCTCTTCTCATGCTCTCCTTTACAACTCTATCTCTTTTACTTTTATAGCTCTTCTCACACTTTGTGCCGACTCTCTCTTTCTCTTTACCTCAAACCTGGCTAACACATGCTTTTCGTTGTATGATGTACCGTTGGTTAACTATTGGTATAAACTATAAACTTAATATGAATTACAATCGATTTGCTTATACTTTACAATGCTTAGGGCGCATTTGTAAAGTAGTAGTTTCGAAAGCACATCTTTGTGAAGTTGTAGGACCGAAGGCACATCTTTGTAGCGTTGTAGTGTTGAAGGCACGGAACGTATGGTTAGATATAATGGTCATCCCTAATGAGCCACGGGCACACAGTAGTATAAATCATAACATGGAAATGGTCGGATTGATTTAGGTATGTTGTACTGGTGGGATTCTAGAATAATCTGAGCTTGAGGGTGCTTTCAGCGTGTTCGTACATAAAAGTTATGGGAAAAGGTAAAGCTAGCACAACCAAAAAGGAATACTAAATGTGTCACATGGTCAATATGTAAATGTGGCAGTTGAATACATTCTATCTTTTGTGGTTCTTTTAAAATCAGAACTGAAATGCTACAAGTTTTGAAATGTAAATAAAATTTGATAGGAATCACACTCCGGAAAGCTCTCACCGAGAGGTTTTTGATGATATCCATGATTTAACATGACATCATTTCCCAAAAAACTTTAAATAAATTTTGCTTACAGCACGTTATATTGCCGAAGGCATGCACTGGGGTTCGGGTGCCTTTGGAATCAATTTCACAAGAGAATAAAGTTCATAGGCATGTGGAGTGACTGTCAAAACCATATGAATTGAGGGGTCAAATGCACCTGTCCTGATAGGGAGTATCATGGACACGGATAGACGTATATATATAAATTTGGAGAGCTCTATGCTGACATAGCTGAATAATACTATAAGTACCCATACTGTTCTTTTGTCACTGCAAATTAGGTTCTAGAGAAATGCACAGGTCGTACATTCAATATCAATTCTTATGTCCTGTCAGCGGTCTGTCATATTGATGTTATTATCCACATTTAATGGGGAGGTTTGAAAGGCAAGGTGTAGACAGAGACAAAATGAGGAACACATTAATGCAGATCAAGTGATCAGTAAGGTTTCACAATGGTTACATGAAACTATACATAAGGCAAGCTTCACAAAGGAATGTAATTACAGTGATCCATTGTCTTTATCGACACTTCAACTACACAGAAAGCATGTAAAGAAGAGAATCGTGAGAACTGTAAGATGGTTAAAACCTGTGGCAGGTTACTTCAAACTGAACACAGATGGTTCGGCTAAAGATGGAATGTGTGGAGCTGGAGGTATAGTGAGAGACTGTTATGGTACCTTGGTATTTGCTTTCTCTGTGGCTCTTGGTCCTGGAGCTTGTACAATAACAGAACTACATGGTCTTTTGATAGGACTTAAGTTTTGTGTGAAATACTCTTGGCTTCTATTAATTGTAGAAGTGGATTCAAAGCTGTTGTCAGACTGGTAGAATCATTCAAACACTGTATCTCCTAGATTTGAAGGCATTTGAAAGAAAATCAAACAGTTGAGCACACATATAGGGATTTCAATAAACCAAAAATTTGCTTCAAGAAAATGTTATTATTCTCAAAAACTAACATATTTAGTCAAAATCAACACGTCTAGGACACAGCTAACAATAGTAATAGCAATTAATGGGGAGCAAACCTGTCAATAACTTCTGTGATAGGGACAAGAGTGACGTCTTCCTTGATCTGTCTAGTGCATTTCATTACATAGACATGAGTGCTCTTCTTCACTTCGCTTAAAGAGTAAACGACGTGGCTTCCCAAAACGATGAGATCTCCTTGATCAATGTCTGTTCCATGTAGAAGGAATATGTTACGAGGGTTGGCAAGCTGAGACATTCAAACACATATTCTGAAACTGCCAAGTAGTCGAAGAGATCTAATATGTTTCTAGGAAGTTAAGTTAAGATTCAATCAACAATCATCTACATTCCTAGATCGTACATACAGGATTGTGAACTTTAAGTTAATCAAATCCTGACTACTTGGGAGATGAATGAAATTTTACCACAAAAAAGGCAGAAATACAGCTAGATACACAAATAGTTCCGCTAATCTCTAACAATAACTAATAACATAATTGGTGAAAATCATGTCCAATTTTAGAGAATTTGTAGCCAATGGTTCACAGTAGAAACCCCAATACTGGTAGATACAAGATGAAGATAGACTAAGGCTGCAATTTCTGAAGCTTTGAACATTTGGGTAGTCAAGTCCTCAAATATAGCTTTGAGTTATAGAGCACAATACGCATACGGGAGAATATTCTAAAATGCTTCTCACCTAAAAATTAAGGACGCCATGGGTTACATGTCTTACCCCCTTCTGAATAATCTTGCAAAATCAATTATTATGTCCTTATCTTTTACTAAAATTTCTAACTAGGAAGGTCACAAAGGGGAGAGTCTGAATCATTTGTTATTGTGTCTATCTTCATCATCAAGGGGGGCTATTTTCCTCCATTCTATAGAGGACTTGGATTCTTATAACTCACAAGGTGTTCACTATAAAGCTATTGAACATGATATCATACTACTTCAATATGAAAAGTAAAAAAGACAACCTCATTGGTGGACCTTACTGAACAATAAAAAAGCTTGCTCTACTACTAATTGCGACTTGTTAGCAACCCTTTTGAGTACTGCAAGGCTTATCAATAGCAAGCTATGAGGACTCTTATAGGCTTAGTTCTCATCACAAACGGGTGTCATACAATGAGGCGCTAGGTTGTCGGCTAGGTAACAACGACACGGATACGGGTGTCGGTGTCCAACATGGGAACGGGGTGTCGAAAATGGCAGAAAATTGTTAAGTACCTTGTAAATAGTGTTGGACACATGTGTCCAAGTGTCCGACACGTTTTATATTTTTAAAGTGAAATGTCGTTGTTACCTGTCCGATATAAAAAACGTAACAAAGCAACATGAGATGTTAGAAAAATGGAGTACCTGTTGTCTCCTTAACAGCTGAAAAGGCAAGTGCCCGGGAGCTAGATACATTAGCTTTTGGTGCATCTTTCAATGGACTGTTGGCAGTTTTTCTCTTTTTGTTTGTATTTTCTGATTTATCATTGGATTCGCCAAGGTTCTTTTCAATAAGAGACCAAACGCCCGCAGTAATGGAGCCGTGTAACAACAAACAGTTCTTCTCTGTGGAATCCGTTAGCAAAACCGCGATTTTGGAGACTGGCCATTCATCAATTCTCGGAGCAACTCTCGATGCATCTAAACTTATGCAGATATTGCATGCATCCACAATTTGTTGCTCTGTGATTGAAAATTGATTTTCCAGCATTACTCGAATATTCAATGTTGACATATCTTTCATAAATGCCAACAGATTTCGCTTAGCATTTACAGCAACTTTACAAAATGATTCCCCATCTAGATACTCAAGCTTTGGAAACTGTTTTCTATGGTAGTAGTTGTAGAGCAATACCACTGCATGCATCTGAAGCAAATCACTATATTAGTTACAGAAAACGCTTAAAACGAGTATTAAAAAAACATAGATGCCATTGAGAAAATACAAAATATATAGAGATACCTTAACGTCAAACCCTGCTATGTAATCACAATTTAGACATATGTCATTAGATTTGTGTATAAGAGGAAAACGTGGTTAAACGAAATACCCAGTAGTCAAGAATCACCTAAATCTCCAAAAACCTTTCCAATCTCAAACATTTCCGGTGTCCTAAGCAGAGTCTCAATGACTGTAAAAACGCAACAAGAATGGACATAGGTAGAACAGAGGGGCATTCCCCTCTCATTTCTGTCTATCGGTCTTGCCCTTGAGTTTCCTTGCCTAACATAAAACTTAATCTATTAGGGGGTTTGCGAAAAATTAGTAAGATTCTGCCCATTTGGGCAACCAGGGTTCAAGCTCATGTCTTTAAATAACCCAAAAAAAAAAACTTATCTTTGTTTAAATCAATTAATTGGGTTTCTGAATCTTACAAGTTCTTTCTAAACCCCCAATCTCAAACCCCTTCTAAACCCTAAAATCCAACAATGCATACACATGCAACAACAGAAACAATCTTCAAAAACGGACATACAAAGGGATTACCTGTTTCGCAACGGATTGTTGGCGAGAGAGATCAGGTTTACCCTTAGCTTTAGTAGGCAACAATGGTTGAACCAAATGCTCCATCAGCGCTTGAATCACATCCTCTGTTGCTGCTACAGGTGTAGCTGTTGAACCATGCTTCGTCGCCATTAGAGGTGATTTGCGAGTTCCTTCAATCGAAAAGAAGAGAGAATGTGAAAGATTTCTAGGGTTTCGGATATTGTAATAATAATTGTATAAAACGCGCGAAATTCATCTTTATGACAGACTTGAAAGCTCAAAGCTTCCTCTTGTTGTAGTTTTTGAAATCTGTTTTCTGTACACTGACAAAGTAGATAGGACGTATGTGCTACATACAGGCTCATGTTAGTGTGTTGGTTAATGTAGGACTTTCCTCCGCCTGTCCGGACAGTCCATGAGTCGCGCGTCTTTCAGAAAGGCGAGGCGATACCCGAGTCTAAAATGCTTGAATGAATTTCATACTCTTCTTCACTTCCGGAGCTTCCTTCTTTTGCCTATCCAACCAAACTTCGAACACAATATGACAGTCACTAAGACCATACTTATCCATAAGTGTGATATATGGCGCAGAGAAATAAGGTGTTCGACATTGGATTTTATCAAAAGAATAAGACCATATATTCATAACCTCAAGAGACTTTACGATAAGTAATTACACACTTTCTATATTTCTCCACTAGATTTCATTGTTTAAATTTTTGGACATTCTAAAATGTTTGCAAAATGTCTCAATTGATACAAAACACACATGCAATTGTTTAAGATGTCGATGTAATTTACAAATGTTTGGAGGTTTTGTGTGCAAAATTACAATCAAACAGTTGACCGTTTGACGAAAATTAAACTTGAGAGTCTCTAATTGACCGCCTCATAGTTCTAATGACGTTTGACTTTACATATTCCAAAATAGTATCAATATAGTTTTGCTATACACTACTTGATTGAGTTTTTAAAGAGTTGACTCACACATTCTTAAATAATATCAATATAATTGGTTGTAATCATTTTTCAATATAAATGTTCAAGAAAATGGTGCAAACCAAACGTTATTAGTTTTCTCTTGGTGTTGTTACCACCAAAATAACTATTATAAAAATGAATGAATTTAGAAGCTAATATCGAAGCTAACTAAATAACTATTATTTACCAATAAACTCCAAAATCGCGATTTTGCTAACGAATTCCACATAGATGAAATGCTTGTTGTTGCACGGCTCCATTACTACGGGCGTTTGGTCTCTAATTGAAAATAACCTGGGCAACTCCAATGATAAATTATAAAATACAAACAAAAAGAGAAAAACTTCCAACAGTCCATTAAAAGATGCACCCCAAATGCTAATGTATCTGGCTCCCGGTCACTTGCCTTTTCAGTTGTTAATGAGACAACAGGTACTCCGTTTTTCTAACATCTCATGTTGCTTTGTTACATTTTTTATATTCGACAGGTAACAACGACACTTCACTTTAAAAATATAAAGTGTGTCGGACACTTGGACACATGTGTCCAACACTATTTACAATGTACTTAACAATTTTTTGCCATTTTCGACACCCCGTTCCCATGTTGGACACTGACACCCGTATCCGTATCGTTGTTACCTAGCCGATAAGCCTTGCAATACTCAAAAGGGTTGCTAACAAGTCTATGTTAGTAGTAAAACAAACTTTTATCTTGTTCACTAAGTCCCACTAATGAGGTTGTTTTTTTACTTTTCATATTAAAGTACTATGATATCATGTTCAATAGCTTTACATTGAACACCTTTGACCTTCCTAGTTATAAATTTTAGTAAAAAATAATGACATAATAATTGACTTTACAAGATTATTGGTAAATAATAGTTGTTTAGTTAGCTCCGACATTATCTTCTAAATTCACTCATTTTTATAACTTGTTCTCTAAAAATATTCATATAATTAATTTACTTATCTAATCAATTAATTTTAAAGTTTTTTCTTTCTATTTTTTTTTTTTTTCCTTTGGAGTCTTGTTCATAATAGTTTATACATTATTTTCCAACAATGAATGGCACGATATATTGTAAAAAAAAAAACAAAAACTTACTTGTATTAGAGTAATTGTAGTCCAAACGCCATTTTTCCCTTAAGACAATTTTAAGCGTCAAATCCTTAAAAAAACTTATACATTCAATTCAATAATTAAAACCTAAAATGTTTAAAGTCAATTTAGCTCTCCATATTTGGCAACATATTTTACTATTCAACCCAAAATCAATTAATGCTTATGTGGCATAAAACATCTTTTTGTGTTATTTTTCAAAAATGATGAGCTAAGCCTTGGGATTTTTTGAATTTTAAATTAAAGGATTATCTTATTAAAATTTGGTAATGCATAGTTATTTTTTATAATCTTGGATATCCACTTGATAATTAGGTTAGATAATGGCATTACCTCGAACGCAAGTCCGATAAAATCTCAGCATAAGGTAGCAATGAAAATACTCTTCAACTACACGGTAATACTTCGAATGCAACTATGATAAAATCTTAGTACAATGTAGCAATTGAATGCTATTACCACAAATGCAAGCCCGAAAAAATCTTAGCACAAGGTACGTAGCAATGAAAATACTCTACAACTACATGATCCACATAATCATCTATCACAAACTCTTTTCTATGTATTGAATATTGACTCTTTTTTTCTTCCTTCTACGCATTTTTAAACTACCAAGATGTCGAGTGAATGTGACTTTTGAGTTTATTTTTTCTTATAGTTTGGATACGGGATGATCAATACTACAAAAAAATGTGAAAGATTTAAAGTATATAATTGTCTTACAGTTTATAGATGTCTCATGGAGTTATATAGTCTCCTATGAGTTTACAAGATAAGCTACAATCCCAGATGGGATATATCAAAATAGTTGGATAGATAAACATGAGTCATAGTAGAGTAAAGCTAATCTTTAAGAAGACCCATAAACTGTAGACTCTTTCCTAATACTCCCCTGCAAACTTGGCGTCGGAAGAGAGACAAGTTTGGACGAAAGGAAAGAAAACCGCGAGGATGAGAGACCCTTAGTGAAAATGTCTGTTAGCTGATCTTGAGAAGAGACAAACCGGACGCGATGGGTACCGCGTGAAACTCGTTCTCGTACAAAATGGTAGTCCAACTCAATGTGTTTCATTCGAGCATGGAAAACTGGATTAGCAGTCATGTACGTATCACTTAAATTATCACATAGCAATGTGATTGGACCAGGAAAAGAAACACCAAGATCTCTAAGAAGATAACGAACCCATACTGTTTCAGCACATGCAATCGATAGAGCGCGATATTCAGATTTGGCACTGGACTTGGATATTGTAGGTTGTTTCTTAGAGCACCACGAAATCAGATTAGAACCCAAAAATAAGCAATAACCACTCGTTGAGCGTCGAGTGTCAGGACAACCGCCCCAATCGGCATCAGAAAAGGCAATGAGACAAACTAGACCCGCAGATTGCTGTAATGAAAGACCGTAACCAATGGTGCCTTTCAAATAGCGCAAAATCCTTTTAACTGCTGCTAAATGAGGTTCTCGAGGATAACTCAAGAATTGAGAAGCATGATTCACTACGAAGGCAATTTCAGGCCGTGTAAGTGTGAGATACTGGAGAGCACCAACCATACTGCGATATTCAGTTGGGTCAGTTAAGAAAGCTCCATCTAACAATGAAAGCCGAGTGCTAGAAGAAATTGGAGTCGAGCAAGGCTTGCAATTAACCATATTCATTCGTCGTAACAAATCAAGTGTGTACTTAGTTTGAGAAATATGTACACCATTCGACTGGGATGTCACTTCGACCCCTAGAAAATAATGCAACTTGCCGAGATCTTTGATATCAAATACCTTTGAAAGAGTGGCAATAAATGAATGGATGAGAGGCAGAGAGTTACCTGTCAATGCGATGTCATCAACACATAATAATAAAACCATTATTGTATTGGAGTAACGAAAGACAAACATAGATGTATCTGCACGACTCTGAGTAAATCCAAAGTTTAGAAGAAAGGAGTTAATCTGCCGAAACCATGCTATCGGAGCTTGTTTAAGGCCGTAAATTACTTTATGAAGCTTGCAAACATGATGAAGACGACAAGAATCAGTGAAACCAGGAGGTTGTTGCATGTAAACCTCTTCATAAAGAAGACCATGTAGAAAGGCGTTTTTAACATCCAATTGGCGAATTGCCCAACCATAATTGACCGCAAGAGCAAGAACAATGCGAATCGTCGTTGGCTTAACCACCGGACTAAATGTCTCGTCATAATCGATACCAGGTTGTTGATGAAACCCCTTTGCAACAATGCGTGCTTATATAGCGCTCGATACGACCATCAGAGTGGCGTTTAATTTTGAACACCCACTTACACCCAACTGGATTCATAACATGAGTCAAGGGAACAAGCGACAATGTGTGATTCTTTAAGAGAGCATTAAATTCTTTCAACATTGTTTGACACCATTCGGGATATCGAACAGCTTGCGTATAGTAAGTAGGTTCAAAATCAGAAGTATGAACCATTGAGGCATAAGCTTGTGGAAGAGGATGTTTAGTAGAGAGCATACTCTGGATGACCCGTACCTTCCGCGTACCATCACGGAGCCGAGTAGTCATAGGATGATCACAAGATGTAGAGGGAGGTACTTGATCATTAGGATTTGAAGTGGTGGAAACTTGTGTCAAAGATGGATCTGATGGACTAGTTGAAGTGGTGGAGACATCTGAAGATGTTGATGCATCTAGTGGAAATGGTAGGTTGGCATTAAGCATACTAGATAAATCATGGGATTGGGTAGAAGGTGTAAAAGGGGGCATGGTGGTTGGTAATATAGTATACAATGGAGAAGATGGAACTTCTGCTGTGGCATTTGAAAGAGGAGAAGAAGGTGAGTGTGTCTGGTTGAGTAATGGTGGAGTGGGTGGAGTGATAATTGGTAAAAAAGCGAATACTGAATTTGGAACTTGCGACGGAGAAAGGGCATTCGGCGAAGAGATTGCGTATGGAAATTTTGATTCATCGAATTTGACATGTCGAGAAATGTAAAGACGGTCCGAATTAGTAGCGAGACAACGATATCCTTTGTGAGTTGTACTATAACCGAGAAATACACATTTGACAGACCGAGGTTGTAATTTATGAGAAATGTATGAGCCCAAAAATGGATAACAAGCGCAGCCAAATGTTCAAAGAACACCATAGTTGGGCGTGTACCCAAACAAGGCTTCAAATGGCGAGATCCAACCCAATATAGAGGTAGGTAACATGTTAATAAGGTACACAAAGGTTAACATAGATTATACCCACAGATTGAGAGGCATGTTGGCCGAAATAAGTAGTGTACGACCCATGTCCGCTATATGGCGATGTTTTTGCTCGGCTATGCCGTTCTGCTGTGGTGTATGTGGACAAGAATATCGGTGGTAAATCCCTTTTTGAGCACAAAATTTATGAAACTGGTCATTATCAAATTCACAACCACCATCACTCTAAATTTTTTTTACGGAGGAAGAAAATTGGTTCTCAATAAAAACAATAAAATTGGAAAAATGAGTAAACACTTCAGATTTCTTTTTCATAGGATAAATCCATGTATGTCTTGTATGATCATCTGTAAACAAGATGTAATATCTAAAACCCGAGACGGAAGCAATTGGCGGCATCCAAATGTCAGAGTGAACAAGAGAAAAAGGTGTAGAAGGACAATATTTATTAATAAAAAAAGGAAGTCGCGTAGACTTTCCTAGCACACAGTGCTTACAAAAACCAAAGCGAGAAAAATTAAATGATGATCCTAGACATTTATTAGAGGCTAAAACACGTAAAATCTGCAACGACGGATGTCCAAGGCGATGATGCCCCATGACAGAAGGTTCACGAGACACTGAGAGAGCATGATGAGAGGAATTTGGTTTAATGGGATAAAAACCACTCACATGGGCCCTGAAAAAGAATAGAACCAGTTCCTAAATCACGAATAATGAATCCCCATGGAAGAAAAAGAAAGCTAACATTGTTATCTTGAGTAAATTGCGCGACAGATAATAAATTTTTGGTCATAAAATGAACATGAAGAACGTTAGAGAGACAAAATGGCGAAGAACCAGAGTTAAGAGAAAGAGTACCAGAATGTGCAATGGGAATGGGAAGAGATTCACCGTTCCCTAAGAAGGCCTGATCATTACTACCATATTCAGAACGTTGGGTCATTTGCCGAGCATCTCCAGTCATATGGCTAGTTGTACCTGAATCTGGGTACCAGTTTGCATCAACGGGATTAGATATTTGAAGACCGGCAAAGGTAGACGACATATCATCATCTGTGTTTCGATATCGCATATTGCACGCACTAGCAATGTGTCCAAATTAATGGCAAATTGGACATGGGCGCTGATCATGTGAAGGGGACAGACCGAGAAGACCTTGTTGAGTGTTGCGATTATCATAACCCAAGCTACTGCGTGTATCATATCCATAATTGCCACGACCACGATTATAGCCACCACGACCTCTATAACCCCGACCATATCTACCCCGGGGATATCCTCCTCGATTATTATCATAAAAATCCAGTTTACCACGACCAGTGCGTCCCCCACGATTGGACCGATAATTATTGTATTGTTGGCCATCGCGAGAAGAGATTAAGGTTGTGGGTTTGGTGGATTCGACATTGATGTTGTTGTGAGGTTTAATTTGATATTCAAAGGTTAGAAGTCGAGAGCGTAGATCTGAAAATTTGGGAAGTGGAGGGAAGTTGAGAATGGCGGTAACTAGCATAGAATAATCTGGTCCTAAACCACAAAGAACGGATGTTACAAGATCGTTATTAGAAATAAGTTCATTGATAGCGGCAAGAGAATCAGATAAAGACTTAGCATGTTGCAAATAGTCAGAGAGAGACTTATTTTTTTTAGAAAGAGACAAAAGTTGGAATCGAAGGTGTGTAGCATTCGCTAGAGATTGTTGAGAGAAATTATCTTTAAGACATTCCCAAATCTGACGTGAAGTTGAGAGACCAACAACTTGGGTAGGGATGTCTACAGATAAAGTGGCATTAATGAGACTGACAAGAGTCTGATCTGTGCGGTACCATGTTGTATAAGTAGGGTTAATTTGATATGTTTTGCCATAAGAAGATTTGATAAATTGGGCGGGACATCCTTCAGATCCATCCACGAAACGCTAATAATTTTGTCCTATAAGAAAGGGTTTGATTTGTGTTTGCCATAAGAGATAGTTGGTCTCGGTAAGTTTGATGGAGACAAGATGAGAGATATTGGGAAAGTTGAATGGGGAAGAGGAAATTGGCAAATAAGTTGCCATTTATCAGAGAGAAAAAATAATAATTTGAGATCGGGAAATACTCGTTGGAGTGTTATAGCTCTGTTACCATGAAAAATTTAAAGTATATAATTGTCTTACAGTTTATAGATGTCTCATGGAGTTATATAGTCTTCTATGAGTTTACAAGATAAGCTATAATCCCAGATGGGATATATCAAAATAGTTGGATAGATAAACATGAGTCCTAGTAGAGTAAAGCTAATCTCTGAGAAGACCCATCAACTGTAGACTCTTTCCTAATAGTATTGTATGGATTACTTTGATACCAACAAAATATTTTTAGAACATATTAACACAAGTGCAAAGAGCACAAGACAGAGTGACACGAGCACTAAGAACCCAGTGAATTGCACATTTCTAAGTCGTATTCAAAGCAAGATGTGAAGTAAGACACATATATATCAAGGCAAAACATAGGCAAATTGTATATATATTTTATAGTAAGATAAGTTTTCTTATACGACGATATTGAATGAATTTTAAAGAAAAATAAAAATAAAAGGAAAATGAAAATGATAAGAGAATGGGTTAAAATATTTTAATACTTTACTTAATCTTTAAGATAGTAAAAAAATTAACAGGAAATAGAATGGCATACAAAATGTACTCCATAATATACGAAAAACATCTTGACAAGTGCCCCGTTAATTGTAAAATATAAAATGCAAAAAACAAACCTAAGTAATTGCTCATTGTTATTGTCTTTAAGATAAAATAAAACATATAATAAATTTCAATTTGTTAGATTAAACGTTATAGAAATTACTAAGCAGAAGCACGATCGATTAACAGAAAAATAAACACTACTTCCTCTCCCTCTCTCTACCCATTTACTAGGGTTCTTTTTTTACTCTAGCTAACCTTAACCTCTACCATTTAGTTTATTTATAGAAGACGAGTCCCCACCTTTTCAAACACGATTTCAATTCTTAAAAAATATATATAAAAATCAAAACACTAGAAATAAAAAATATGTCCCATGAAGGGAACGACTAAGCACGTGGTCGAAGTGGCCACGATTCCTATCAACTCCCCCCCCCCCCCCTAAGAAGAATTTGTTCACGAATTCAAGGGGATGGGCAGTTTAGCACAGTGATTGTCTCTTCATCAATATCATCACCCCACATATGGTAAAATGCCTAATCAATGTGATCCCGAAGATCCTGGGTTAGAAAAGCTATATATTTATTATGATTCAAACATTCAGGCCTCATTTGTTTTTCCACAATTGTAACAAATTACGAAAATTTGCATCCTTGGTATCTTTGAAGTCGCTGATGTCACTACTGTAGTAACCGCTGTTGGAGGAGTAGAAGAAGAGTAAATTGTTGGTTGGATCTTGGTTTCTGCCCGTTTGGCCATTTCAACAAACTCTGAGCGTTGAACAATATCAACTCATCCTGTATCCACTTTGTTAACCCAAGTTTGAACTTGCTAATTCTTTGGGCCTCAGATTCAGATAAAACAATTCGAGACGAAAGTAGATAAAAATCACTCGTACAATCATCAACAGTTTGGTTTCGGTTGTCCACTATATTACATATTATGATTAACAACTGGAGGTGACTATATTGCAGATTGGCATAATCACTCACATAATCATCAATAGTTTGATGTAATATAGTCACCCCCAGCTGTTACTCGTAACTATTGTACTCCTTTCCACAAATTAAGATCAGTTTTGTCTCTATCAGTGTGACTGCACGAGGTTCTCTACAGTGTCAATACATTTATTTTTCCACCAAATTCTAGAACGTTTATCTCAACATCCTGATTCATATTATGGAAAGCAGAGGTAATTGTATTTGCTACATGACTCACCGAGTTTCCCTGATATCCATACCCCAATTACTGCGGTGCATACCTTGCGTTACCAATACCCGACTCACCTTGGTATCTATCGTTTATGAAATGAGATTCAAAGTTTACAGGATAAGCTTTGTGGTATCACTCTCTCCTGTCATGAAAACCATATTTGTCACCATACCCACAATCGTTACCAGACTCGCTATCCCCCCAAAACGTACCTTCATCCACAAAAGGATTACCTTGTGCCCATTGTCTTTGCTGAAAACCCGTACCCATATTCTGCATGTCTCGTGGTGGAGTAGGCGCCTGATGTATCCTAGAAGGGACATAAGCTGCAACTACCAGATGATTCTGAATGGTTGTGTTGGTCTTTTGATTTTGTTAATCTCCTGTACCATACCATTGTTGCTGAAAGCTACCTCCACCCGTATTCATAATCTGCCCCCGCCCTTGCGTAAGAAAAAAGATGAGTATGTACCCAACCAACTTGCCCTACACCATTTTTTTGTCCGATTTTGTAAGTTTTCAGTGTTAACGTGGTAATACCCCTCAAAGGACCGGTAATGGCTGTCGATAACTGGGTGTGACCGGTCAACTTTTGCTGGACCAGAGTCGTCAATGGCGCTGTCTGTTGCTGTAATTAGACCGGAGCCATCATCTGCACCGGATGCTGCTAGACCGGGACTATCAGCCGAACCTGGTTTGGCAACTGTGTCGGGTGGGGTGGCATGACCAGGTCAGGACCGGTAAGTTGGTTATGGACTTGGTTTGCGGGTTAGACCCCTCACGGGTTCACCTGCTGAGTTGGGACCGGGCTCGCTTATTAGGTCAGACCTAAACTTGAGAACTGGTTCGGTGCATGTTGTTGTTACGGGGTTAGGTTGGGTACTCAGACCTAGATTGGATCCATAAACTGGACCTAGTTCGGGTTCAGTATTCAGACCTGGATTGGGTCCGATGTTGTAGCCTGGTTTGGGTCAATAGTTGTGACCTAGATCGGGTCCCCGAGGACTCTCGAACCTAGTCGCGATTCGGAGGCCTACCCCCTTCATGCGTCGTCTTGGTTAGCCGACAACCTTGCCCCCGTTACCCGAATACTTCATCTTGGCAGGTCGGCAGCCTTGCCCATCGATCTGTGTCTGCAGTAGGAGGTCGCGTCGTACCTATAAGAAAGGATTCCAACCCTAATTCTCGTTGAGGCATATCGCCCTCTATAGTGACGGTCAAGACTTTCTTATCCTCGGAGTCTGCAAATTTGTCTTCGCTGCCCACATCTTGAACATCAAGGTCCCTCAAAACTATTTGAGGTGAGCGAAGCCCCTTCTTCGTCAAATTCCTTCTCTATGTTAACCCGTGTGGAGAGATCCCTTCCTCGCTCAACGTTCTCAATACGAGTTGGTGAAAATCCCAACCTTCGTGCATCCCCCCATAAATACACATAATGGTACCCCGTTTCTTCTTGATGATATCACGTTATCCATTAATCTCACATCAACCTCTCCTTGACCATTGGTAGTGTTAGAGGTGATTTCTTGCAAGATCAAGTTTAATGCATGATTAGTTTCTTTGGATTGTGCCTTAAATTCTCCTAACCTGTTATCCGTTGTAACCCTAAATTCCTCTACCTTATCCTCTAAATCACGTAACCAATCTTCTTGAGTCGGTTGACGTAATCTCGCTTTCTTCTTGTTGCCTACCATCTTTGAATTCACAAAGTAAACGAAAATCTTTATTGAACAAATCTCGCTATGGTACCAAGTTTATAGAAACTACTAAGCGGAAGCACAATCGATTAATAAAAAAACAAACATTTTTACTAATTAATTAACAACTGAAAATCAGATCTCTCATTCTCTCACTCTCACACACTATACCCATTAACTAAAGCTTTCTCTCAAACTCCAACTAGCCTTAACCTTTACCATTTGGGTCCTTTATATAAGATGAGTCCCCACCTTTCCAAACACGATCCAATTTCTTAGGAAAAATATATAAAAACCAAAAATATAATATATAAAAACTACTAGAAATAAAAAAGAGGTCCCACGAAAGAGCCAACTAAGCTCGTGGCCGAAGTGGCCATGATTCATATTAGAACGTCTCATGTAATAATTGCAAACCCATACACATTACCACTACCGTTGATCGAAGAAGCTAAGCAATTAGGACACAAAGACATAATCAAGCAGTCGAGATTCTTGTTCAAACGTACAAATAACACCATCCTAGAATGATATTATTTAAATAACTTTTTTCCTGATAATATTAGTTGTAACTTAGTATATGAAAATAAATTATGCCGCGCAAATCCTCTACAGGGTGGTCAAATGATTAAGATATATGTTAGAATATTCTAATTGGTTCACGCAGTATACTGCTTTTGTCAAACCCGGGCTTAGGTTGTGTGAATATAGGAATCGACAGAGATATATGGGCTCACGATTTGATAAGTGAAAGAATCCAAGGTAAAAAATCTTGCACATGATAAGTGCAAAAGCTTTAGAGTTTATCTCCTTGACGGATTAGGAGATAGAGTCCAAGTAGGTTTAGGGGACACAAAACCTGCATCTATATAAACGATGGGAAGTCCACTCTTAGCGTCTAAGCAGTAAGAGCTCCATCGTAGGCGACGTCGACTAAAAGTGTTGAGCATCTCCATTATTATTTTATGGCTGTAGGGACGCAAAGGTATCACTCTTATAGTCATTGGATTATCTGATAAAGGTATGTTGCTATTCAATTTTTGTATTGCTAGATCTATTAAGTTAATTGATATTATTCTTACAATATATATCCAAAAAGAGTTATATATGTCGTGACTTGAAATCTGGCAATATTCATACTCTATAAACAGGCTGAGTGTGCCAACAAAACCGGCTCATTAAGCCAAAACTTTACCGCCTCGCATTTCCCCCCTGTTGGATAAATCATTATATGCTTGTAGTTATTGTCGTTGTAGTTATTATATTACTCCCTATAATATAGGATCTTAATCCATTATTTTCATATAAGAAACAACCCAAACTACCCACGACTCCAACTTCCTTATTCTCCTCCCTTCCCCCATGCATAATCACTCCTCCTAGATTGGTTACATACTCCATCTCTTTGCTCCCCAAACCAAGGTTGCACAAAACCTTGTAATTCCCCATGACTCTTGATTTCATCTCATTTCTTTTCTCCAAGATCAAACCCCTCTTCTTACTCCCAAAATACAGTAACTAAACCCCTCTTTTTCCCAACAGATTTAGCTTTGGAAACAACTCCTAAAATAAGTTATTATAGACCTCCTATTTTGCTTGATTGTTTCAAAACATTATTTTGTATGGATTTGACCCCTTGACCTCGTGGTCATTTTCATAGCCATATGACTCTTGTACCCAAACTAAACCCTAAAAGTTTAGTCTCACATTGTTTATAAACTATTGTGGAACCAAAAATATAAGGTAGACCCATGTGACATGTGTGCAACATGTGACTAAGAAAGAGTGTATAGGTATGTGAGTGTGTGAGGGAATTTTTACCCTTGACACACTTGGACTTCTCTCGGGCGCACCCGGTGGGCCGGGCCAGGCCTGCTCGGGCTCGGGATCGGGATTGAGCAATTGACTCTGGAGGCCTTGGGGTCCTTTGGGCTTGAGCTAGGCTCACCCTATTCTTTTTACTAAAAAGTTATCCATTATTCTCTCTCTGTCATTGATCGACAGTTCATTTACTCCTATCTTTTTCATGGTTTCGCTGAGGTGTTAAATGCTACAAGTGCGTCGTCTCCGGTACTGGGACTTCTGTATCACTCACTGCTCGTTGTATCCTGGAAGATATTAGACAGTCATAACCTGTATCTGTAGTTTGTCAAAATACTCTTTAAAAAAAGTGTGATCCACGCCTCGAGCAATTTCTTGTAATTGACTGCTGCACTTTTGACCTGCTGCTATATTTTTTACCTGATCTTCTACTGTAGTTTTGACATGATCTCCTACTATAGTTTCGACCTGCTCTACTGTTGTACTTTCGACCTGCTGTCCTCATTAACTACTGAATCTACAACTATTGTAGCTGCATCTTCAACATTGATTGAGTTATACTTCTGTTCTGTTATGGGGAAAGCTATATACAGGTTCCTTAAATTAATTATACATATTCATCTACACATTGGGCGTCAGAAACCCTTGTATCTCCCCCATGATTATTGGCATTAAACCCATTGTAAGATCTGTAAAGACAGCATTAGAAATTTTGAAGGAGATGATGAAGCATTTGGTTCTTATATGTAGAGCGTTACTACGTTGTTCTTTCTTTTCCTTCTCTTGGTCCTATATAAGGCAAGTGTTATTATCCATTGTTATTTCATGATTAGAATTCGACAAATGGCAGGTCTTGAGGATACATTGTAGTAGTATATTGTTATTATAGTTATGAGATGAATTTGATTGTCTCATAACCCATTACTTCATCAGGTTTTCGTTTAGAAGTTAGATTCCAATTTTACCTTTACTATGATTTAAGTTTGTGTAAGAATTACTCGTGTTTGGATCGTATGCTGCATGAGATACTTAGGTTATTCCTTTAGAAATTATTAGTGATAGTGTAAATCTGGAATATGTTCGTCAAGCTCCGTTAGGGAGATGTACCTATTGGTAGTGCTCTTAAACCATCTATAGTTGTTGAACCATTGTAGCTTGTAGTGGCAGGGGTTACTCATTAGAAGCTTTAGTATTTATGCACCATCTTTATATTGTTATTTTGCTATGGAAAGAAGACTTGGGAATTACGCCATGGTTATAATAGTGATATGAGGATATGTTAGGGTATGAACTTTTTATGATAGCTCAGAGTTTAATGTAATAACCAGTAGGTTCCTTTCATATTGTGGATTTCCATACATACTAAAAATTTACCAACTCTGGGCCTCTTAAAAATTCTATTAACCGCATATTGTAGTTAATGATTAACACTTGATAAGATTAGGATGGTGGCATATTAAGTTGATGGTAAATTTTGGATTGACGTCGTGGATGGTTTAGGCATTCCCTAATAAACTAGGTTTGATTGTTTCAGGCTGGTTTTGAGATGCCATTTGGAGGAGTTTATGGGTATTTTAAGAGGCGTAGATGATGCAAAAAGGTATTTGTTATGGAGTTTTACATGTGTTTAAATATTGGAGTGCGAATATGAAATTAATGTCATGTTGATATTATTTGGAATTCCTATGAGAGCAAGTAGTTAATACGGGTTATAAAGGGTATACAACATGTAACTTATGGAGTACAACTTGGGTCATAGATATGACTTGGTTTGGAGTTGTATTTGACTTGGACATTCTAATTATGTGTAAAATTATAAACAGTGAGACGAGCGTTGTATAACAATAAATTTCTTGAGGATTTATTAATTGGAGGTATGGATTTTACCAGCTTAGAAGATCTTTTGGACATGGTGACCTTGAAAAAGCATCATTATTTGGATCTAGGCGTCTATATTTGGGATGACTAGAAGAGATTATATATCCTTTCTAACTTTAGGGCCAGTTGTTCCTTTGTGACAACTAATCTAGACTATTGATTTCCTATGATTCAGTACTCACGACTTAGATACCCTTTTAGGTTTAAGACTTCCATTCGTTATAATCATATTGATAGATAGATCATCTGGTTGTAAAAGTGGTAGGTCATTTGATATAGTCCCAGATGCTGATTAGGCATGGGCAGACAAATCATTTGATTCTTCTAGGATTCAAACCTCTTTATTTATATTATGTTGGGTAACTTTGAGTTAATGTACACAGTAGGGCTATGCTGTTATGGTCATTGGGTTCGATTCCCTAAACAAAAGATTCGGTTACTGCTAGTCAGTGTTCTAGGGTTGCAAACCCTTAAATTATACCTCAGTTACTTATCGGCCTTGATATTCTTTGTGAATACTCCCCGTGGGCATAAATCCCTAAAAGTAAAAATAAATTAGGCTCTAGACATGTAGGTTGAAACTTCTTGAATACCCTGATCAGGTGCGTTACCCGCTAATTCCTGACTCAATAAAAAGGAATCTGTCAATCCCTGGCTCGACAATAAGGGATACATTTCTGTTAATTACAGAAAGGTGCAAGAGTGTGGTCCCACTGAATTAAAAGTGTCCCTATGTACTTAACTTTCTAATTCTTTTTCCACATCTACCGTACCTCTTAGGCTGTAGTAGTTAGATCTAAGTTTAGGTTATCATTGATATCTTACTAGGATATTGGTTTTACTTAGACCGCCTTCTTTCGGTCTCGTAGTTTTGGTTGATCTTCTCATCTAATTATGTTGGGTTTTTCATGTCTATTTTATGTGATTATCTTGGTTTATCATGTCTTATGACCTTGGATATTTGTACTTGTTGGGCGTTGCTTACTGACGCCTTGCGTATATACTTTTTCAGGTGAATCATTACAGTGGCAATGCTAGTAGTTGGAGAAAGCTGACTTGCCAGTTATGAAGTTTTAGTTACATGTTGGTAATCATTTCTATCTCTTTTATATATTTTTTCCGCTGCATAATTTCATAATGTTGTCGATGTATTTACGATTTGTTTTAAATTGTAGTACTTCTTTTGGGGTTCATCTTCGGGATGCCCGATGCTACACCTCAGAATTCATGTTCTTAATAGTTTATTAAGAAGCCAATTTTGGGGGCGTGAGACAAATAATTTTTGTCTAATTTTTTATTAATTATATCTTTGTCCTTAAATGTCTGCTAACCTATAACAAACAATGTTTCCTATAATGTATTTTCAAACGTGTATAACATAACAAAAATTAGACTCAAATTGATTAACGGGCATCATCATTATGAAAAAGATATAAAATATAATTCTGCACGTGTACATGCTTACTCATGACACACGCCAACAATAAATACCAAATATAACTTCTTCTTTTTCTTCTTTTTTTAAATTATCAATCTACCCAATATAAGACTAAATTAGTCTAACAAATATTAAACCATCTCCTTTGAGTATTAAAGTGATTTAATGTTATTGAAAATGATACCAAAGAAACACGTGAAGCATATAGATGATAATGATTTTTTTCTTAAGATACATCTTTATCGAGTACGATATGTCATAGTTACGGCACAAAATGCGTGTCCCAGGATTCAAAATTTGTTAGATGATGCAAGTTTTATTTTCTACAAGTCTTTAAGGATTTACGTAAGTTACTAAAAATGAGTAGTTTAATTTGATTGTTTATTTGTTTCATGGTAACAGAACCTTTAGCTAAGGTTGGCTAATCTTAGTGGCATGTATGAATTTTGTCACAACAGGGATCGCATAAGTAGAACTAGTTTCTCTTAAGAAAAGTGAAAAATATGAGACATAATTTGCAATATAATTATTAAATATTATTTATCCATTTACGTTTTATCTTTCAATCTAGAAAAAAAAAACATTCTTAATAACTACTCGATGATTATTAGAGAAGCACGAGAAGCAACAACACTGGAGGGACATAATATTTACTCCTTCATGGTGATAATGTTAGAGGTCTTGCTTGGTACCTCGAACAACGTGTAAACAACTTCATTGGCTATGTGATAGTTGGGCTTAGATTGGGTCACTACAAGTAAGATGTAACGCAACTCTATTGCATTTGCAATGAGTTGATAACAATGCAAGCTAAATACATGAGCTCAAATATGCTAGAAAGACAATGTACTGCAAGTAACAAACTGTTTGCATATACAAGTTTGTATTTGGTTAGGTGTTTTGTTTATTAATGCAAATGATAACTACCTTTTTTTAACCCATAATATATTAGTCTGATCATATTTTATCTCCCGAATATAAAACCTAAATGCAAACTTTGTAAGGAGTTGAGTTTTGACTGCAACAAAATGCAAGCAAAATGAAAAACTTTTACATAGAAATACAAGTTGTTTCCTTTGCAAAATTGAACAAAACACATGCAAGTATATTATATGCACCCGATATGCATTGCAAAGGCATTCACATAATTGACGGAATTCACGGATTTATGTTTAGCTCAGGGCTTAGTGCGCAATTAACAGTGGATGGTATTGCGGAGCAACTCCAGAACATAGCAAATAACAGTGGTTATATAGAATGTAATAATTTCCAAACTTACAGATGCGTGCAATGGATTGTGTATCTCCTTGAGAATAGAGTAGCACGTATTTTACAATAAATTGTTAGCATTTGTAAGCGTACAATGACTTACGAGTTACGATATTTGTTATTATCTCTACTATTTTAATGAGGGGTGCTAAACTACAGTACTGACACGATTCCATGAAAATTACCATAAAAACTAAAGTAGGAATTTCATACATTTTCATTCAAGTTGTGTCGATTCTTACCCAAAGGTTTACTGCCATAATAATCGTTAAATGTTTTTCACTATTCTTAAAGTTTGTAATTTTAAGTAGTTAATATCTCATTTACAAAGTATATCACACATTTTTTTAAATAAAATATTAAATAAAAGAACATAAAAATACAACATTCTTAAATTTGATTACAATTGTAGGAGCACGCTCTCGCTAGCAACGAGGTAGAAAGTCGCTAGGCGACCTCACCACTAAGAGTAGGAACACTCAAGCTAGGTTGTACTACGAGCCTCTTTGAGCAACAAACAAAACCATGGCTGGGGATCGTCCAACGACCAAAGAGTCGCTACGACGACAACCCCGCAGTTAACCCTATGCCCGCGAGGAAATGCCCAAGCCCACGACCCTGAAGGGACAAGTTAGGAATTGCCTAGGGCACGTGAGCAGGGGCACCCCTAGGCTAAACCCTCCCTATAAATAGAGGTGAAGAGGTAACCTAAAGGGGATCTTCTTCTTCTTCTTTTTTTGCCTCTTGCACGGCTCTCTACTAGAAATAATCAACTAAACCAAGGCGACAGAGAAAAACCCAGAGGGAGTCGAATGGTGCCCTCCTCCGGCATAGTATCAAGCCCAAAACGAACGTACATTCATTGTTGTCCCTAAGAGGAACCACGAGACTATAATTGGCACCGTCTGCATTCCCCATCTCAGCTTCTTCCGAGCGACGATGGTAGTTTCCACCCATAACCAATCTCAGGAGTAGGCTATGGGCGAAATGAGAGCGGCATTGTTACAGTTACAGGAACATATGCCCACCAAGGACGATCAAATATGCCAACTACAACTCACCAACGATACACTTCGCGACACCCTTGTCGCTGGTACTCAACACCATACAAACCAGCAAGTCAGTCAGCGAGTCTACACCATACGAACCAACACCCGGGAATGGCACGCTGCCCCTAACCATGACCCAGCCTTTGAGCACCAGGCCATGCCGATTTACCACCCATCCTACACCCGCCTATGCCACTACCTCCCACGACACACCACGTTACAGGCCCCCCACATATACTACTGGGATATCAGCTTAGCCGCAAAGACCTGACCCCAGAGTACCAGTTCCCATCACGGACTATGACATACGGCTTGGCGACGACTATGCCAACCCCCTTCCATGACATCCACCATACAGCCCCGATGACCCCTCCTACCCCCCTGGCCATGGGTAACAACCCTACAAGGAACGATACCATGTCTATAACGACATATTTCAAGACCGGTATCCCGGCATGCCTTTATACGAACAACCCTACGCTCAACACCACGAGAGCCACTTTAATGAGTCATCCACCAGGAGTGGGGTTGTCCCCAGATGAGACACGGGCACCAACGACCAACAACTATTAATAGCGGCGTTCGTAGAGGCACTAATCCAGACCATGCAAGGCACTGATCTTACTAGGCAGTTAACAAAGGAGACCCTCCGCTGCATCCACAACACCCCTTTTACAGTGGCCATTCGGAGCTACGTCCCGGGCCAGAGATACTCTCGACCAAAGATAGAGGCCTTCGTAGGGTACCAGGACCCCGACCAACACCTCTTCAAGTTTTAATGCGGCATTGACCTACAACACCAAATGGATGAACACATGTGTCACCTGTTCCCCCTCGACCTTGTTCGACGGGGTCCTCGCATGGTTTCAGAGTCTCGAACTCAATTATATTTCCATGTTTGAGCAACTCTCGCTAGCTTTCATCAAGAAGTACCTACACAACCAATAGTTAAAGAAATAGTTAGCAGAGCTGCTTTCATTGAAATAATAGATCGGCGAAAGTACCGACACCTTCTTATCCAGGTTTAAAAATGAGTTTACCCTTATTGAACGGGTTTACGCCCGACCACCTACCTCGGCTTCATGGGCGCCTGCCTCCCCGACTCTAAACTTCGCGAGGCCTTGCACATGAAGCGACCTGAAACTCTCGAACACCTTTACAAAAAAGTTAGGAAATATCATAACGTTGAAGCCGACAATCGTGCATCCACCTCGCAAACCGTCGACCTCCTGAGTACCACCTCCGCTCCTTCGCCGGTCGCCCGTCCTAACACTTATAAACATCCGAGGAACCGACAAGGGGACCTCAACGATAGAAGGAACAAACGGCACATGGGACGCGACCCGCGCGATAAAACAGAATCCCCACGTGATGGACGACTAAGAGTCCCAGGATGGGAACGATATCCCCCCAGCGACCTAACCATATCACGGGCATACCTCCTCATCGCCATCAAGAATGACCCCGACTAACGAAAGCCACACCCCAAACCAGACCGTCTTGGCCACCCATATTATGCACACCACGACATACATGACCATGCCACTAGGGAGTGCTATGATTTTATTAATATGACTGAGACTTGATTCTGCCTAGGGTGTTATACTCGGTACCTCAAACAACCCATCCCACCTACCGCCAAATCGCCTCGTCAAATATTCGACCAACCCACGATAAACGTATGGGCACCGGGGCATCTCGTAGTGTATAAAATGATCCTAGGGGATCTCAACAAAGTACCGTCTCAGAATGCAGTCGCTAATTCCATGAGGCAGTGTTATTGCCTCATAGAAAATTAGCGTACGACCCACGGCATCAAAGCGACCACCGACACACCGCACGAACATGCCATATACTTCACTGACCAGGACCTCAGCTCAGTTTCCCATCCGTACAACGATGCCCTCATCATCTGGATCGTGATTGGCGGTGTCCTCGTCAAACGCATACTGGTTAATTTTGGTAATGGTTCTAACATCCTATAATACGACGCCCTTTGAAATATGAACATGCAAGATTACCTGGCACCCTCCAAAATATAGATATCCGGATTCAACGGGTCCACTGAATGGGCTATGAGAGAGCTCATCACTCAGGTATAGGCCGGCCCAGTCGTGGTACCTACAATGTTCATCGTCATTAATAGCCCCACAGTCTATTAAAATGGTATTCTGGGATGCGATTGGATCCACGCCATGAAGGCAGTCTCGTCTTCCTACCACCAGGTAATACGCTTCCCAACACAATTTGGCCTATACCAGATACGAGGCTGCTAAGTCGCGACCCGTATCTGTTACGTCAACTTCCTCCAAAACTTAATAAATCACGAGAACTCCAAGAAAAAGGGGAAGAACATCGCCATTGAAGATTAGCAACGAACAGGGAACGAGACCATGGCAGTGGACTCGTCCCCCGTTCCTCGCCTCCTCGATACGCCAATACTTACAGACGTATTACCTGATCAAAAGGATGCAGTTATAGGCACGTTCAGTAGGGAGTGGAGCCGGTCGTTAAAGATTAATCTCGACGACCCCACGAGAAGAGAACAATGCATATTGGTTTCTTGTTAGCAGGTGACGAGCGTGCAGACCTTATCGCCCTCCTCCAGCAATACAAAGATATCTTCGCCTAGTCCTTCGACAAAATTCTGGGTATAAACCCTGAAGTGGCCTATCATCACTTACATGTTAACGACAAAGCAAACCCTGTCAAGCAGAAACCATGCCGAACAACCCCAAGGTTACGTGGGGCCATAAACGATGATATTCAAAAGTTACTGATAATCAAATTTATCAGACTTGTGGACTACCCACCCTGGGTAGCCAACGTCGTGGCCGTCCCCAAAAAGAACGGGAAAACCCGAGTTTGCATTGATTTTACCGACCTCAACCGGCACTGTCCCAAAGATAGCTTCCCCATTCCCCTAATCACCAGACTGATAGATTCTACGGCCGGACACGAGCGTTGTCCTTCATGGACAGTTATTCTGGATACAACCAAATACCATTGGCAGTCGAGGACCAAGAGTGTACTTCCTTTACCATTGAGTAAAACCTATACTGCTATGCAGTCATGCCTTTTGGCATGAAAAACGCGGGTTCCACTTAGCAATGCCTCATCACCACCATGTTCGAAGAACTATTGGGAAAAACATTTGAGGTTTACATCGATGACATGCTCGTCAAGAGTAGGCTGAGCGACGATCATCTCACCGACCTCGAGACGATCTTCGCAAAACTGTGATCCTATAAGATGCGACTTAACCCAGAGAAGTACAACTTCGGAGTCTCTTCTGGTAAGTTCCTCGGACACCTCGTCATTCAGCGCAGAATTAAGGCCGACCTAGATCAGATTTGTGCCCTTGCCTATATACCATCACCACGAATACTGAAGCAAGTTTAAGCCCTCGCAGGAAAAATTGCTACACTCGGCCACTTTATTTACAAAGCTTCCTACAAATGCCGCCCACTATTCCAATGCATTCGTGAAAACAAAAAATGCCAATGGAACGATGAATGCGAGGCAGCCTTCCAGAATATGTTGCGCTACTTGGCCACTCTACCCATCCTCAGTACCCCAAATGCATATGAGTTACTGGGCTTGTATCTCAGGAATGCAGGTGAATCCATTAGCGCAGTCCTCGTTCGTACGGACAACCGAGCTAAGAAACCAGTCTACTTCGTCAGCAAAACCCTCTTGGGAGAAGAACTATGGTACTCTACTATAAAGAAACAGGCCCTCGCCCTGATATACACCTCATAGAAATTACAACCGTACTTCAAGGAACATAAAATCAAGGTCATCACCACCCAACCACTACGAGAAATATTTGCCAATAAAGATAAAACGCGTCGCATCGCTAAATGGATGATCACTCTGGGAGAGTTTGACATCCGTTATGAGCTGAGGGTCGCGATAAAAAGACAGGTGGTCGTTGAACTCCTCGCTGACCTCCCCATTTATGACAACAACTAGCATAAAAAGGAAGACGATGATCGTGATACCCATCCCAATCACAACGAGCTGACCTACACTAAGGGTGGCAGCTGTATATGGATGGGTTCGTTAAAGTGGGTGGCTCGGGTCTGGGGATAGTGTTGGTTACTCCTGTTGATGAGAAAATTGAGAAAGCCATACGGGTTAACTTCCCCCTCAGTAACAATGAAGCAGAATACGAGGTATTATTATGTGGGGTAGATTCAGCGTTGGCCCTAGGTGTAGAAGAAATTTTTATCTTTACCAACTCGCAGTTCGTTGTCAACCAGCATAGCGGGACGTTCCAGGCCAACAAAAGAATGCCCGACTATATGGAAACATTGAAACAACGACTGAGTTTGTTCAGAAAGGTTAACCTCGAGCACATTTACCGCAGTGAGAATAGGCACTCAGACGCCCTCACATATTTAGCAGGTATGGTTGGCGACAGGCTCTGAGTAATTTAGGTAAAAATCCTTGATAAACCTATCATATTTGAGAAGCATATAACGGCCATGCAAACTTATCGTTTTGTCACCCCCGACTGGCGCCAACCTTTCCTTGACTTCCTCAGAGTACACCCTATTCTTCCCGCCGACTGGTCGGCCGCCGAGAGCATCCGTAACAGAGCATAAAAATACACAGTCATTAATGATAAACTCTTTCGAACAAGCCTGTACACCCCACACCTGACATGTATCGCTGGGGATAGGATCCACAAAGTCATCGCAGAAATCCACAAAGGCTCTTACGGCGCACACACAACGGGCCGTTCCGTGGCCGATCGAGATCGTACACAAGGATTATACTGGCCTATGATGCGGCAAGATTTCATAGTGTATGCCCAAAAATGCGACAAATGTCAATTCCACGGGCACTTGATTCACGCACCCTGACATATATCACCGGGGATAGGATCCACAAAGTCATCGCAGAAATCCACGAAGGCTCTTACGGCGCACACACAACGGGCCGTTCCATGGCCGATCGAGCTCAAACATAAGGATTATACTGGCCTATGATGCGGCAAGATTTTATAGTGTATGCCCAAAAATGTGACAAATGTCAATTCCATGGGCACTTGATTCACGCACCCACCATTGATCTCAACACAGTCTCCAACCCCTGGCCATTTGCAAAATGGGGATTGGATATCGTCGGGGCTCTCCCTATGGCGGGCGGAAGACGCCAATGGTTGCTGGTTGCGATGGACTACTTTACCAAATGGGTGGATGCGATACCCCTCACCAGTATCAAGGAGGAAGAAGTGATCACCTTCCTATGGAAGTACATCATCACACGTTTCGACGTCCCAACAGTCCTGATGATCGACAATAGTACACAATTCGTGGGAAACAAGGTCGTAGAATTCGTCTGACCTTACAACATCAAAATCCTTCCCTCCAGCCCTCGATACCCCCAGGGAAATAGGTAAACTGAGGCCACTAATAAAACAATAATCGACGGTTTTAGTAAATGCCTAGACGTGGCTAAAGGTCGCTGGGTTGACGAGCTGCCCCACGTCTTGTGGTCCTATCGAATGACGCCGCGGAAGAGCACAGGTTTCACCCTATTCATGCTTACTTATGGTTCTGATACAGTACTCCCTACCGAGGTCATCGTCAATACTACGAGATCCCTCATTGTGGGTAGTAAAATTAATGCCTGACTCCTCACGAAGAACCTTGATCTGAAAGATGAAACTCGAGAGGAAGCTTCCTCCCGAATGCTTAAGTACCAGGAGACACTCAAGAGGAACTACCACAAACGGGTGATCCCTCGGAAGTTCATCGCTGGAGACTACGTTATGAAAAAGGTCTTCCCTACAGCTCACAACCATCATAAGGGTAAACTTCAGCCTAATTGGGAAGGCTCATTCCTCATATCCCGTGTCGTTAATGGCAACACTTACTACCTACTTAATAGCGACGAAGAGGAGCTCAAATCCCCCTGGAACGCCATTAACCTCCACAAATGGAATTAGTAACAATACCATACGTGTATATAATTACCCATAATATATATTTTTAACTTCAGCTCCATACTCTTCCAAGGCCGCACTAAGACGAGAGTTATTTTTTGAAGAAAAAATGCACTCACATGACTGGGGGCGCCCTTGAAGTAGGACTCCCTCGTAAAGACGATAATCATTTTTTGAAGTAAAAACACACTCACATGACTGGGGGTGTCCTTGAAGTAGGACTCCCTTATAAAGACAAGAGTCATTTTTTAAAGTAAAAATGTACTTACATGACTGGGGGCATCCTTGAAGTAGGACCTCCTCGCAAAGACAAGAGTCATTTTTTGAAGTAAAAATGTACTCACGCGACTGTGGGCGTTTTTGAAGTAGGACTTCCTCACAAAGACGAGAATCGCTTTTTGAAGTAAAAACACACTCACATGACTGGGGACGTCCTTGAAGTAGAACTCCCTCGCAAAGACGAGAGTCATTTTTTAAAGTAAAAACGCACTCACACGATTGGAGGTGTCCTTGAAGTAGGACCTCCTCGCAAAGACGAGAGTCTTTTTTTGAAGTAAAAACGCACTCACACGACTGGGGGCGTCCTTGAAGTAGGACCTCCTCGCAAAGACGAGAGTTTTTTTTAAGTAAAAATGCACTCACACGATTGGGGGCGTCCTTGAAGTAGGACCTCCTCGCAAAGGCGAGAGTCATTTTTTGAAGTAAAAATGCACTCACACGACTGGGGGCATCCTTAAAGTAGGACCTCTTCGCAAAGACGAGAGTCATTTTTTGAAGTAAAAACGCACTCATACGACTGGAGGAGTCCTTGAAGTAAGACCTCCTCGCAAAGACGAGAGTCATTTTTTGAAGTAAAAACGCACTCACACGACTGGGGGCGTCATTGAAGTATGACTTCCTCACAAAGACGAGAGTCATTTTTTGAAGTAAAAATGCACTCACATAACTGGAGACATCCTTGAAGTAGGACCTCCTCGAAAAGACGAGTCATTTTTTAAAGTAAAAATGCACTCACACGACTGGAGGCATCCTTGAAGTAGGACTTCCTCACAAAGACGAGAGTCATTTTTTAAGTAAAAAATGTACACATGACTGGGGGCGCCCTTCAACTCGATCATCCCCATACTTTTAAGGTCGCTAAAACGACAACGACCACATAGTTCAACGAGGACTACTTAAAGAGATTGTTGGGTACTTCGCGCCTAAGTACACTTTTAAGGTCGCTAAGACGATAACGACCACATAGTCCAACAATGACTACTTAAAAATATGTTGGGCATTTCGTGCCTAAGTACACTTTTAAGGTCACTAAGACGATAACAAGTACATAGTCCAACGGGGACTGCTTCAAAAGATTGTTGGGGACTTCGCACCTAAGTACACTTTTAAGGTTGTTAATATGACAACGAGTACATAGTCCAACGGGGACTACTTAAAAAGATTGTTGGGTACTTCGCGCCTAAGTACACTTTTAAAGTCTCTAAGACGACAATTACCACATAGTCCAACAAAGACTACTTAAAATTTTTGTTGGGTACTTCACGCCTAAGTATACTTTTTAAGTCGCTAAGACAATGACGAGTGTAATGAGGACTACTTAAAATGATGGTTGGGCATTTTGCGCCTCAACCATCCCGCTCAAATTGTGTAAGCATTAACGCGTCTGAGTCCTACAAGGATTGCCTCATATGCTACACAAGATCGTAAATCTATTACATTTCCATACCAAGAAATACACTACAGGAAACATGCAAAATGCAACGATGTCATAACAAAGCTACATACAATAAGGGCACGGTCTCTCCCATAGTCCATAGCCTGGTCCTTCGCAGCTGGCCGCCTTCACATCCTCCAAGGCCATAGCCCTGAGCACCACTTCACAACTGACACAGTTTTGGACTTGATCACGCAAAATGAGTTACCAAAACCATCGCTTCTCCTGCGTTTTCCTTTCAGGGACATGAAGCGAATAAGGGTCGACATAAGCCCAAACAATGGTCTCCTTGCAATCCCCCGATTGTCAAAATACATCTCAGTATAAAACTATACCCACGTTGGTACCTGTGACTCAAACCGTGCCTGTAATCGGGCCTGCATCTTGTCCTCAAGAAGTCTGATCCTCATAACTCAAGCTTCAAGCACTGATTACATTCGGCTCCTCCCTTTGTCCTTTTATAATCCTCAGGTGTAGGTGCCCATTAAATGTTTTGGAAAAAACCAACAGACTCTTACCTCATTATTGTGCCCCAAGAACGCTGTCCACTCCTCCCCAGGTGGCCCCACTCCCTGTACCCTTCCTTGGAGCTCCCATTTAGAATTAATAACTGCCATGATGCTTTAGTTACACTAGCCCCCCTCGTATTCCCTTGGACGGGCAGCCCACACAACCACAAACCCTAGCACAACGCTAACAAGACCCCTTGGGGCAATTTTTGCTAACTGTTTACAATACTGGTCGCGCAACCGACTAATTGACCCAGGCTAAATGCTGCCTCGCGGTATTTTGCCCAACGAGAACTGTCCCATCTGGGGCCAACACCTAACATTCAGTGTCCACGAGCCTAATGACCCCAAATACACAGGCATACACGAATACACATCCATTGTATTACATAGGAACTACGTCTACTACGTTCCGCACACAAACATAAATAGTTTTACAATACATACGACCACGAAGGGGCCCCATCAACACCATAAGTTCACAAAAAATAAGTATATATCTTCAAATCCTCGCCACTACGGGCCTTACCGCACGTTAATATAATTAAACTTTTGGCTGAACAGCTTCTTCCGAGGTCATTTTTTCTTCCTCCTCCAGCTGAACTTCCTCTTCAGGGGTGATGTCCATCCTGTTGTCGAGATGCTGAGGACCCTGTTAACCCAGATGGTGCAGCTCAGGAACGTTATGAGTTTGACGCAGAATGAGCAATAGCGGGGCCAACGTTGCAACCCACCACTCGGTGGAAAGGCAAAACTCATCCTCCAGCCGCGCTTTGCCGTCCACCAGTTTGGCGATACGACCCTGGAGCCTGTCTGACACTTGCTTCTCACCAGCGAGCTGTTCGCAGAGTGCATGCTCGCTCCCCTCATTCTCCAGCGCCAGCGCCTTTATATGCCCATGGGTCATCTCCAAGTCACCTTTGACCTACAACATCTCCTCAGTCACAATTTTCAATCATTTCTCGAGCCCCGTGGTCACGTTCGCCACATGCTCAGCTAGCTCGTACTACACAACCTCCTTCACGAGCTCCTTCTGCATTGCCTATGTTTTCTCGAGCCGATGCTCTAACTCGGCATTACGGCCGACCAGGTTCTCGCTACGAAGCAATGTGGCCTCGAGGGTGAGCGTATACTGCATGGCACAAAAATATACTTATAGCACCACAGACGACTACGTACGAATACACGATTAAATACTTACTTACCAGGATAGCTGTCACAACCGCTGCACGCCGAGCATGAGGATCATTCAGTGTCTCAGCCACACGAATCTTTTCCTTTTCCTTGTACGGAGTACTCTGCACTTCCCCCTCGGGTAAGCTACCCGCGAAGAGCTTACCACTACCCACTGAGCGGGTCCCTTCCTCGATGAAGGACTGCGAAGGCAGCTCCCTTTCCCTGTCTCGAAGTTCCTCCAAGTCCTTATCCATCAGATCGGTAACTACCGTCTTCTACCGCTTTGCATTCGGGGAATCCTTCTCTGTGTGGCCACTAACACCCCTAAGACCAGGCCTTAGTCTAGCTATAAGAGGCACGACTTGCATCTAGCCAGATGCATCCCTCCCCCTCGTATTCAGAAACCGTGGCTTCATCCCAATACTCTCCAAGGATTTATAACTATGCACACTCTCCACGAAATAAGTATTACTCATCGCATGTAAACGGGGCTCGCTATACTTCTTCGCGGACCAGTATTTGTCCGAGTCAAAGGTACCGTTCAAAATTGCCGTCATCACCTGGTAGTCTTTATTTTTATGACCGAGCACACGTAAACGAGAAGTTTTATATGATACCCTAGCAATCGTTACCCTAGTAATTATAAATTACAAGACGAGTAACGTACACTTCGTGTTAAAAATATTATGATGTTAGCGACGATTGGGCCCATCGTCGAAGTCAAAATCCCTGGTCACAAGGATTGGATGCCGACACCAATAGTTACCGCTCATAGGTAACTTAAAAATCTTAGGCTCGCCAGACTTCTGAGCTATATAGTTCCAATGCCTCCACTCAAGCACATAAGTATGCATGACCCTCTTACACCTCGGTCCACGTTTACCGTCCCTCACGACCCGCTCGCGAACGTGAACGGGTAATACGAGGCGACACCGACTCATCCAAAGCCCCAGAATCATCAACCTTGTTCCCCACGCCCTCGGTGACAATATCCCACTGACGAGGACAACGTCCCATCTTGTAAACGACCATAATGTCTCCACAACCAACGTTCCAGCGAGGCGACATTGACTGATTGATTAGTCGACACCCCATCATAACTCGGTAAAAGTTACCGTTCATTTTCCTTGGTGCCCGCCCAAACGAGTTCAGACATTTTTTCGTTAGGTCATCTAATGGAAAACTCAATCCCGCATCAAACTGCCCATAATAGACGATGTATTGATTGGGTGCCAACATCTAGCAGTCCAGCCATATCCACCCACTATTGCCATTAGCCTTCGCTCGCCCGTTAACCTTGTCTAGGTACTCTATCCTTATCCTCGGGCTCTCATACTCGGCTAACGAGCCAGACAACCTCCACTCACTGGGATAAGGCCAGAAGCTCTCAGAGGCCCCCCTCTCCTGACCACTGATAATGGCCTCATGGGCCAAGTCCCCGAGCACTCTCCCTTGCACTATGAAATCCGAACGCGCCTCCACCCCTAAATCTCGCAGAACGGATGTTCCTGCCTCGTGGTCGTGTCTGCCCTCCCAACTCCACGGGCGCGGTACAAGGGGCTACAACAGTGGACCCCTCCGTCGATGATTCTTCACCAGACACCACTATCTCTCGCCTCGTCTTTTCTATCGCCGAGGTACACAAACTCATACTCGGCGTTCGTACGTCCCTGCACGAGCTAGGTATAAATGTCAGGCTCAACCCTAATAGTACGAGGGGCATAATGGTTGCATAGCCTACTAGGGCACCCTAAGGACATGCTACCCTTAAACCCTTACTGGCCCTTGTGCTGCCACCAACCTAATTGTGACTCCGCAACGAGTAGTACGATTCGCCCCAACGTCATGGCTAGTTGATTCTTACTAACTCCCAGCGCTATCACCACGTCAACGCCAGCTTCCTTACCATTTAACACAACCTCTTCTAGTCGGCAACAACGCTTACCGAGTTCCTAACGCTATTAACCTATTATACATCACTATAAATCAGACTAGTTAGCCATAAAACTTACTGGAAGAATAATGCGCACGGTTCAACAGTTCCAGGACCGCACCGATCGGCAACACTCCAACACCACAACGAAAATGCAAAGTTCAGTTGTTTTTCAGAGTACAAAGTTTAAACAACAGGAGATACGAGCTCAATTGTTCTCTCAGTCTTCTTAAATTGGAATACACGGAGAGACGGTTAACATTAATAACCTGGACCCATAACAATGATTTGACACGTTGTCCATAGTGGCAGCTACTGCACGCCACACGCCTTTTTACATAATAAATACTCATTTCTCTTCCCAAGGCACTGACAGGCTTGCTGTCACACACCTCCCAATACAACGACCCATGCACACACGACTACACTACCCCAGTTCTCCCTCCCTACGAGCAAGACCTGAGGGGGGGGGGGGTGATTGTAGGAGCACGCTCCCGCTAGCAACGAGGTGGAAGGTCGCTAGGCGACCCCACGACTAAGAGTAGGAATACTCCATCTAAGTCGTACTACAAGCCTCTTTGAGCGACAAACAAAACCATGGCTGGGGCTCGTCCAGCGACCATAGAGTCGTTACGACGATAACCCCGCGGTTAACCCTCTGCCCGCGAGGAAATGCCCAAGCCCACGACCCTGAAGGGACAACTTAAGAATTGCCCAGGAAACGTGAGCAGGGGCACCCCTAGGTTAAACCCTCCCTATAAATAGAGGTGAATAGGTAACCTAAATGGGATCTTCTTCTTCTTCTTCTTCCTCCTCTTCTTCTTTTGCCTCTTGCGCAACTCTCTACTAAAAACAATCAGCTAAACCAAGGTGACAAAGAGAAACCCGGAGAGAGTCGAGTGGTGCCCTCCTCCGGCATAGTATCAACTCCAAAACGAACATACATTCATTGTTGTCCTTAAGAGGAAGCACGGGACTAGAACAATAAACCTAAGACTCAACAAAACACATTCCTTTTTGAGTGGTGAAATTGAAAATTCTATGAGTTTGAACAAAACACCTCTCCTTAAAACATTAAACATTGCCCTCAAAACCGCTGGAGATGCTCAAAAGTATAAATAATTTAACACAAGTTAACTTCCCTCCAAATTCCCAAATGCATCTCTTGAGATCACCCACTCAAATCATCTTCAACAAAAAATTGTTTCCTCAAATGTCAGAATCAAAATACTTCTCCAAAGCAATTCAACCCAAATCACAAGTACCCATTGCTCCAGACCCAAACCCTAACCCTGGTAACAATCTCTCTCTCTCTCTCTCTCTCTCTCTCTAATGGAGTTTCTGGTGCAGGAGTTCATGTGTATGTGAGGAAAATGAGATTGAAGAAGACTGAAGAAACCCCAACAGGGTTATCGAAACTAGAACTTCATCAACTGAAGAAGAAAGTAAGTTTTTCGTTATTTAGTTATTTATTTATTGTTTTGATTAGTTTGTAGTTATGCGACGCATTCGTTGACCATTTCGTTCGAGTAGGAGAAAAGGGGTTTGGATATTTTATATAAAAAGTTAGTTGGGATGTGATGGTAGTTGTGTTATTGATTCAATTGGTTTTGTGCAGGTATATGACTTACCAGACATTGAAGAGTTTGGATATGGAAAGCCGAATGGATCTGTAACGACAAGTAAGGATTTCTCTTACGATGTTATATACATAACTGTTGACATTGTAGAAAACTTAGATGTCCCTCGTAATTTTTTGTTTGTCTTTTGCTAGTTAGCAGTTGGGGTTGGAAATATATCAATAAGTTCGCTTCTAGTGGAGGTTTGTCACATAGTTAATGAGTTGGAGGGTGTTTTGTGTTTCGACATTGATGGCGCATGGCTTGTTCTAGACTACGACAAAAAAGTGGTTTCTGAAGTTAGTTTATTTTTATTGAGAAAGTTGAACAAAGGAAGTAGACTTTTAATCCTCCAAATTTCTTATAAAAATGAAAAAAACCTCAATTCAACTCATAATGGCCCCAACTGATTCCCCCCCAGGTCTTGCACATCTTGTTATATGGAAGTATTTATTCCAAATTTGGTTATTAGTTTTGCACAAAAATCATGGTAGGATACTGCACCACACCCTCGAGAACCAATCAACTTAGTTGCTACTCTGGGTTTGGATGGTAGAATACCGATACATCTTTGGAATTATATAAATTTGACAATTTATTCCAAACACATTCTCCTTGATTTTCATGTTACTTGGTTTGTTAGTTGATTGATTAGGTAGTAGGATATGCAGTGCTATATGCACCATATCTCAGGAGCATTTAGAAATGGAATGCTAGAATTTCCATAAAAATGCCATGTAGGAGGGCTGAGATTGCAGATTTAATTTCAGTAGTCCAAACTCCAAAGAGTTCATTATACTTGTAAGTTAACATGCATGACAATTAGGATGGCAGTTTTGTTTGTTAATATTTGGGTCTTAATCGTGTATTTAAGTTTTTAGTCTTCCTTTTTTATTCTTTCACGCAATTTAGAGATATCTTGGTTGGAAATGACTACAGGATCTTCAACATCGACCTCAGAAGTGCTACCAGTGGGCAGTGGGAACACTTTTTCCGTCAGGCCAAAAGGTATAACGAAGAGAAAATTGTATTTAAGGTTCTAACTAGAAAGTAGAAACCATTCACAAACATAAAAAAAAACAGTTTTTGATGCAAATACTAGATTGAACACAACATTAGACTCTAAACTCTCTCTTTATTGATTTTACTGAATAACCTAGAACCAATAACCTAATAACCAAATAACAACCAAGAAAATAAAGACCTAGGGGATGGCTTTTATAAAGAGAAGCCCTAATCCCACTAACATTAGGGTTCCTAAAAGTGGAGAAACCTCTCTAGCAGTTAAATTCCCTAATTACATAACTTCCCAAATAAATAACAAAAACTACGAAAACTAATAACTGTAGAGAGAGTGGCGCCGACTTAGACAAAAGCGAGAGAGACGCCATCTCTCTAGGTATGCGTGAACGGTGAATGACGACCGTGTTACATCAGTTTTTTTTTCTTTCTTTTTTCTCTCTTTTTAAATCAACTCGCTAATAATTGAAAACAAGCATTACGAGAATCTACTCTCGTTGGCAATGTTGTATATAAAGGACATGTTTGCTTTTTGTTTTTTTGGACTGATGTATTCTCAACGATGCAAGTAAATCTAAACTGCATGTTTTATATGATACAGTGGAGTCACCTGCTGATTGGGAAGAAGTCCTTGAAGGGATTCGCAAAATGAGGTCTCTTGAAGATGCTCCAGTAGACTCTATGGGATGTGAGAAAGCGGGTAGCATTCTACCACCAAAGGTAACATGAGCTTCAAAATCTAGGTGAAGGCCTGTGCTGCATTAGATTTTTATTTAATAAGTTATTTATTGGATGTGATTTGTGTTATAATATAATGTCAAGAAAAAGTCAGGCCCTGCTTTATATTAATTTGTCATCTGTATTTCTATATCTTTGCCATAATCTATTTTAAAAATACACGATATTTCCTCTTTTACTTGTATTCTTTTTGTAACACTTAATGTCCAGCCTTCGTTTGCATTTCTTCCATTGGCCCTTTCAGTCAATCATGAGACGACGACACTAAATCGTTTACTCATATTAGACCTCCGAGATAATTATAAGGACAAAGCTTGTGAAGGGCAAAAACAAAAAATTGAAGGAAATAGAGTCTAACTTGTGGGTTGTGGTTTAGATACAGAGGGAGATTGTGCTTGTGACTTTTGTGCGTGCCTTATAACTTCTGAAGTGCAAAGTGCTATTAATAAGTCTTGACCCGTAGGGCCACGATTCGATAAAATTGATATTCCTGGAAAGCTCTTATTTGGATCTTATCAAATTAGCAGCTATTATGAGTACATTTTTAGCAGTTACTCTATCTATGTACATCCTTTATTTACAGTTTCAGTAAAGATGCATTCATGTGTAGCTATGGGTTATTGGTTAGGAGTCCCTATTTGGTCTTTGTTCCCACGCTCCTTTCACGCCTGTTGTAATGGGAGTCAATACATGGACTTTCTAAAAAATCAAATAGCATTGCAGCCGTGAAAGGAGACTCCCGGGTCTTTTGTTGCTTCAATATATTTCTGCAGCGAGCTAAATGATTAAAAGAGATTTTATTAAGTTATTGAACAAACAAAATATTATAAGTTTACTAGCCTGATATACAAAGTGTTTGATACTTATTATGTGCATGGAACACAGAAGAAAACAACCCAACTGTTTAACATAATTCACACATGGCAGGTGAAAGAGAACACACACGACCAAACACCAATGTAATGCAAAAGGATTAACTTGGACTAAGAGTGGAATTATGCCATAAGGAGGAGAACTGCCACTATATTAGGGTTGATTTGTCAAGTTATATGACTTGAGTTGGTCCATGTTATCCTTGAGCAAACTAGTTGATTCCCGAGATTGTGAAAGTTAATTGAACCCAATGTCATAAACTACTCCTTTTGAGAAATAATCACAAGTTATCATAAAAAGTTACTTCTAGTCCCTACCCTTACGTTGATCTGTTGCATTACATTGGTGTTTGGTCGTGTGTGCTTTCTTTCACCTGCCATGTGTGAATTATGTTAGACAGTTGGGTTGTTCTCTTCTGTGTTCCATGCATATAATAAGTATTAAACAAGAGATTGTTTTAAACTAAAGATTAACAATAATTATTACTAAACGGTTATCAATTTTGATTAACTTTCATATTCTCAACTTAATTTTTTTCCCAGTAAGCTTTTATACTGCTCTTCACGTTTATGCTGATATTTATTGGTTTTGCGCCTTAGATCACAAAATGTTCACCTTTGTGTATTCTCTGCTTCGATAAGACAGTCGCAATTTACATCAATTATAACTTGCGATGTCTCATCAGATCACCCCCGGGAATACTATAGGAGTCTACTAGTGATTTAAGTTTATCAACTCAGCCTTAACTGAAGCACACAATGCTGATAACTCATTGTCCGTCAAACGTGGTTGAATCACATGCACTGCCTTATTTAGCATCTATTTGCCATTTCAAGGACTAACATGATTGAAACTGCATACTTCCATGTCTCAAAATATTTTAATGTATGTGAATAAGGGTACTCATGAAACCTAAATTCTGTCCAGGTTCAAGTCATTAACTGCTGTGCTGAAGCGTAAGTAAATGAAGTACTCCTTACAACATTTTCAATTTTGAGGCATTATAAGAACATGTATTTTTCATCCTCACTAGTAGGTGTTAACTTTTAATTGAATGCAGCGATCAATTCATTATTGTTTAAAATTATTTGTTGTATATATCTTGGATGTTTCACACACCCAGCCGCAATTGAAATAAAAGGATTGCATTTGTTTGCCTTATATGGTTATTTGTCATCCTTGCAAATAATCATACAAGGCAAACAATTGCAATAGTTTTATTTGAATAAACGATTGAGCGTGGAACATCAAAGATAAATACTGCAAAATACTTGAAGTAACTAAAAAAGTGAGTTGATCAGTGTTTTTGAGTTAAAGTTGATGCTTACTAGTGATGATTGGATAAAATAACTGTATAGTGCCTGCAAAATACTTGAAGTAACTAAAAAAGTGAGTTGATCAGTGTTTTTGAGTTAAAGTTGATGCTTACTAGTGATGATTGGATAAAATAACTGTATAGTGCCTCTAAATTGAGGAATGTTGCAAAGGGTCGTTCACTTACGTAACGTTCATCAAAGCAGTTAATGACTTATGCTGTATGAAGTATGATTTTTATGGGTATCTTAGTCCACATGGATTGAAAATATTTTAAGACTTAAAGTTTTCAATTTACTATTACAATACTACTCGGAGAAATGACGAGTGCATTCTATTAAATGCATTGTTTGTGATTCTTGTGTAGACGCTACTATATTTGTCTCTCGCCGAGGATTTGCGGCTCACTACTGTAAAAAATTGATGAACTCTATCTTTCAGTTAATGTCGAGTCGATAAAACTAAAAGCAAGAATAAACTCTCATAGTATTTCGATAAAGGACTCTGGCAGGATATCACAAGTTAGAAAAAATATGAACTCTGTCTGTCCTATTGAAGAAGATTCAACCAAAGGTGTAATATTACGGCCCAAACACAGGGCAAATAAAGATCATCAAAAAGGTAAATATGAGATCTCATTGGAAGTAGTAAGGCTAAGAAGACGAAGGCTCATCAGAAAAAGTAAAAAGTGCTTATTGGTTGGCATAAATTATGGCTAATTTTTATCCCAAGATAGTCGTTTAATACTTATCCTCCACATGCAAAAACAAGCCAAGTATCCACTACAATCCATACATAGTAGTGGAGATGAAAGCACAAACAAATGTAATGCAACTGATTCATGTGTAAATGAACTACTATTTGAAAAAAATATATAAAAAATGATCTCTTACACATTATGTTCTTAGAAGAAGTTTATGGTAGTGTTCAAATTAACTTGTACGATCTCAGAAATCAACTAGTTGCTCAATCAGGGATTTTATGGATCAACTCCTACTCATGTAACGTGGTCGTCAATCCTTATGAGGTGAAAATTACCCTCCTTATAGTATTATTGCACCCTAAGCAAAGTTTGTTCTTATGGTGTGGCAACTATTATACTCCCAGTGCCTGGTTAGACGATCAAAAACCCGTCTAACACCTTTCTGATATATTATGTTAAGTGGATTGATTTCATTGTACTTCCAGTACTTTAGTAATTTTGGATAAATTTGGAAAGTTGTTGAAGCCTCCAAGAAGCAATATTTCCAGAAGAGGACAAGAAGAGATTCGAGTTTTCCATAGTGTTGTAAGTTTTGACATGCAAGTCATAATTCGACTAAGTTTATTTTCATGTCTCTGGGATAGATCTTTCAAATGATATATATGATTCAACATTTTGTTGAAACTTTAATATTTCAAGTGCTGAAGGTAAACAAAGTGGATTCTGAAACCACACGTTATACTGTTTCTTCAGTTTTTCCTTTACCACGATATCCTTACTCTCTATCTAACCTACTCTATTAATCTCAAGTTTATTATCTTGTTTTTACATATTAATTATTTTACTCATATACTTCATTAATATTTTCAGTCATATAAGTTAATTTGAATGGTGTAATCAAATTCAGTGCTCTTGAGGGTGATGATGAACAACTGGCGGAATGGTATTCTGTTTTTGTGTAAAAGATGCTGTAATTATTCATATATTTCCTTACCAAATAGATTATTCATGTGATTTTTAGGAAAGGCGATTTGCAGTGCTGGTTTCTTCTCTTCTATCAAGCCAAACCAAGGACGGCGTTACTCATGGCAAGTTCTAATAATTTCCAGCGACTTTGGAAATCACCTTTACTAGTCTAAAAGCTATAGCTCTTAAAAACTTCTTTATATTCTCTAAATGTAGTTATTCCTTATTGATTATAGAAGAATAGTGTCACTATATACATGCGGTTCCCCGTGCAGGGAGTATATATACTTCAACTCTTATGTTTGGTGGCAAAAAAATTATTGGTTACATGAAAATGATGCAGACAAGTGTGAGATATTAGATATAGATAAAACTAACCCCACACCTTAGTCCTTAGGATCAGTTTACATTGCACACCAATATCCAACTGAAACTATATTTCTTCCACCATTGAGATTTTCTTAAAGATATAGTTTATTCAAAATATAGCATTCCAAGGCGGAAAGCAAAGATAAACCGAAAGGGAAGGAAAAGAACACAACAATGTCAATAAACCTCAAACATGAGGCGAAGAAACAGACAGCCTCCATCTCGCCTCAAGGTTTTTTATCCTCACCCATCTTATAACAGCCGGAGTATAATCCAATACGACATGACCACATAGATGTCAGAACCCCACCAAAAATAATGGGATAGGAAGGTTGAAACGGGGACAAAAATTTGAAAGAATGCCTCAAGGGATGAACTAACTCATATTGATTTTTTTCTTTTCTTTTTTGTTGCATTTTTTGTCAAATTTGTTGTGCATTTCAAGATTGACTGATCAACTTGATTAGGTTATGTGATCAATATGCTTGTTGCTTAAATGTATTTTGCCTGATACTAATAGGAACTAAGGGTCTAAACCTGCATGTGTTCCATGTATCCTTGTAGGTTTGGTTATTAACGCCTAAAATCTCTTTTCACTCTTTGACAAATTCCTTTTGAAGTTCAGGCGCAATCCAACGTCTTCTTCAAAGTGGTCTACTTACGGCGGATGCCATTGACAATGCTGAAGAATCAACAATTAAAAGCTTAATTTATCCAGTACGTTATCGTTTATCAGATGTGAAATTAATGTGGCAAATTAGTCTAGGCTACCAATAAGCAAGTTTAGCGAGTCTAAGAATTATTGAGTGTTTCACCTTAGCTTTAATATCATAGAGAATTCCTGACATATTCATTTTCAGGTTGGATTCTACTCCAGAAAGGCGTGTAACATGAAGAAAATTGCAAAAGTATGTCTCACGAATTATGGAGGAGACATCCCTAGCTCATTGGAGGAGTTACTCTTACTTCCTGGAATAGGTCCTAAGATGGCTCATCTGGTAGGGCCAATTAACTTATTTCATTTTGCTTATATTGGGTGTGATAAAAACTGTGTTGATTATTATTTCAGATTCTCTAGTTCTAAATCGACGTATCATGTATCTGGTGTAGGTTATGAATGTAGGATGGAACAATGTTCAAGGGATATGTGTAGACACTCATGTGCATCGCATTTGCAATCGGCTTGGTTGGGTGTCACGGCCAGGCACTAAGCAGGTAAATAACATCTGATTCTAGCCTTCACACTATTATTTTCGTTGGGTGTCACGGCCAGGCACTAAGCAGGTAAATAACATCCGCTTCTAGTCTTCACACTATTATTTCCCTGACCTTCAAAGCCAAGCAAATACAATGGATATCATAGGCATATAACGTTAAAACTTAAAAAACAGTTCTGTTCGAACAGTTCTGCTAGTTTTAAAAGTCAGTTTCTTTATGGTTTTCATTGCACATTTTAAGTTCATTTTCTTCGAGTTTCCAAATCAAATTTGGATATTGAAAAGAAAAACTCAGTGATTAAATGGCCCAAATTTAGTAGAGTTTGGAAGGAAGTGTTTTGAAGAAATTTTGATATGAAAAGGTATTGTGAATGAATCTAAATCTCTTATCAAAACACCATAAGAGTTTCTTAAAGTGAAAAGTGCTTTTCTTTTCCTCTCACATAAAACTTTTGGGAAACGAGTTAATCTCCTTGCACTAGAACATTGCTTCGAACTCTAACTTGTAATTCTATATTTTAGGAAGGAAATGCATCATTTTAAGTTCTTAACTTGCGCTTTTTATTTCCTCTAGAAAACTTCATTTCCAGAGCAAACGAGAGAGTCTCTTCAACTGTGGCTTCCAAAGGAAGAATGGGTTGCAATAAACCCATTATTGGTACAACTTGATGTCTTTTCTTTTTATTTATTGGTTTTTTATTAGTTACTTTTACTTGTTTATTGGAAACGGTTATGAGAAAGTAATTCCACATACGTAACATATCGCTACACGTTTTACCTTAATATTGTAAGGAATTCGCATGAAATTTACCATACCGTATCTTCTTATTTTTGAGATTTACATCAGATTCCCATAGTTAACGATGTAAGTGGCGCAAAACTTTTCTGTTTATAGAGCTGAGTACACCTGCGTTATAACATACACTATCACATGAAGTTTAGTTTGAATAATTGTGTGCATCCCGTCAGTATTTATGAAGCCATTGTAATCGAGGAAAGTCTAGACAGATCGATACATTCCATCTTTTAATTTTAATTTTAATTTTTTTTGGCAAAAATCGGACTTTCATGAATGTTTTGTACTAGTTTTTTTGCTACTACCAATACACTTTTGCCTAAGCCTTCCAAAATATAATCATATGTCATTACCATACACATGCTTTTTATCAACACTAAACACGAGTTAAGTTATATAGAGGCCCGAGACAGTCAATTTAAGGGTTAAGACAAAAACTTAAAACTGTGTTTCTACTCTAGAAACCTCATTAAAATCCATCTTCTAAACAATATGTAGGAACAGTTGTTGGTCCCTAAATGGTTACCAAAATTTCCTTTTGCTATACTTGCCTCCATGGTGTCACCCCTCGTCAAACAGTGTTTTTCACTTTTTGATCCCTGCTTTAACACCAAGATTTGACACTACATCCGAAGTTCACTAAGCTGCTTGCCTGCATCTATATCATGTATTTGTTGAACTTATCCATAAAATGCTTGCTTGTATTTTTTTTGCACCTTTACCCTGTCATCCTACATAAAATAAGATTAATTTCACCCTAACTTGATTCAAATTCACAGGTTGGATTTGGACAGACAATCTGCACACCTTTGAGACCTCGATGTGGAATGTGCGGCATAAATAACCTTTGCCCATCTGCTTTCAAGGAGACTGCCAGTCCAATATCTCGTAAAAAGAGGTCTCTCTCTGACTAAACGTGTTTGATCAGAGCTTTCCATTTTGAAGGTCCATAAGATATGATGTATAGTCCATTTTCATTTTTGGTGCTGAAGTGCTAATAAGCAAGAGCAAGAAAGAGAAACTCCAGTCTTTAAAGATTTGATAAACTAAAACGAACTTTTGGTCTCCTGTGCTCCTGCTTATCTGCAATTTCTGGAAGTGTGGCACCATTGTATCGCTCTTGATTGTTAATTTGGTACTGAATATATGGGAGCGGTTTCTCTCGCTTGCCTAAAAGAAGCTTAACTACCTGTATTAAGAAAATGTTGTGTACTAAATGTATGTATTTTAGTCTCACGCTCATTTATCTTGATCATAATGAGTTGTGGCATAATTCCTCGGAGTCTTAAAATTTTAGAGAGAAGGGCACCAAACTGTTTAGAGATAAGGCTCTGTGTTGAAATGTCATCCATAGTTTGGGCAAGCAAAGTCTAGCTGGTTTGGTATGCCTCTTCATGTCCTGGGATGTGTATGAGCGATTTTCATTTTTGATTGCCATCACCTTTCTAAATATCCTTAACAGTTGCTGTACCTAATGTTAATCCAGATTCTTAATCTCTTAGTTTGTTTATTTTATTTTTATACTTGAACTGAATCTTTTAGTTTGCTCCGTGTCATCAGTTCTCACACTGCAATTTACATATTTATGATCTCCGATTCATCCTGTTGTATCATGAACTTTTTCGATTGAATGATTAAAACTCTAAATACTGTCCCTATAGTTCTTTTCAAAATAGCTAAAGCTTTGGCATAGCTTGTCTTTTGCATTGTGTTTTGGTGAAGTATTACGCTTTACAGCAACCCTTGTGGACGCTCTTACAACTTCACAAGTGCCATGGCCATCTTCAAGTCACAGTATCTTGTAAACGAATAAAGACCAGTAAACTGCTTTTACTGTGATCCAAAAGCAGAAGTGAAAAGGACCGTCTTCCCTGAATAGCTAGAGCAATAATCTAGAGCACATTACATTTGATTGAGTGTATTTTCCCCTTCTACATCACAATCCCAGAACCATAACTAAACTAGCAATGTGCAAAAACTCTAGCAACAGTAGGAACCCAATTTCAGATATACAAGGCCAAATTCTCTTCCACAGTCAACATGGACCGAGTTAGCAAAAATGACATTACAGATTTAATGAATTTAGTCAGAAATCTGATTCAGTCTATAGGCGTACATATAAAATTGGTGTTTTGATAGATACAGCAACAATGTCAGATTATATCACTTATTAGAGTGGAATACCATAAAATGATCAAAATGGGAATTAATTGCGAACTCAAATAACTTGGTTTAATGAAACCTTTCAAGAAGATTCATACAAAAATAAAATCATGATGTTTCTTGGCAGAAGTATACTAACATATAGTTCAAGCAAAATCATCACTCGATATCCATCACTAAAGGAGAAAGTAGTGCAGTGACCTAGATTTGTCCATTTAACTCTAATATGGAGAAAAAGGAAGGGGCATTAATTCTTAAATTCCAGTAAAGGCCTTCTTCCCAACGCCACCAGAGGATCCAGCTGGAATCACTTTAAGAACATTGAATCTCACAGTTTTGGACAACGGTCTGAAATTAAGGGGAAGGGAATAAATTAGGTTAAAAGTATATGGAAATGCAAAAGCTTTTGACAAGTAGATTTTTTTTTCTAATGTGCCTCAAGATGCATACCTGCATTGACCAACAGTGACATGATCTCCTTCCTTCACACGAAAGCATGGAGAAATGTGTGATGCAATATTCGAGTGCCTCTTCTCATATCTGAAAAGAGGCCGACCACAGAGTTAATACATACCATAAAACTATATACATTGAGAGAGAGAGAGAGAGAGATAGAGAGAGAAGTCAGAGATAGTATCTTTTTACCTTTGATACTTCTTCACATAGTGCAAGTAGTCACGTCGGACAATGATAGTTCTATTCATCTTAGCACTGTGGCAAGTGCCGGACAAGATACGGCCCCGGATTGAAACGTTACCAGTGAACGGGCACTTCTTATCAATATATGTCCCTGAAATCCAGTAAAATATAGAAATATTAAGCTAAACGCCTAAACCAAACCAAAATTACTATTGCAGAATATTCCTCAAATCTTTTGCAATATTCAATTCACATACTACAGTTCAAATCGAACAACAAAAATAGATTCAGAGTGCAAGACTGCAAGGGTAAATTGAAATATGGATAAATCATACAATTCACAATTACAGTCCCAGTATATCCTCTTTGAGCGGTAATAATAGTAAGATTCACAAGATTCTTAACTACAATGTAGCTGGTGCAGCACCCAACTTTCCAGTTTCCTAGTTCCTTTCGTATTAGGCAAGGGTGGGAGGCATCATCTGTCTCTTGCTTTACTCGAGGTAAATATTTAATATAGACCTCTTCACAATAACAAGTAAAGTTTTGTCCCACTTCTTTAATTATTACTTCCTGTACTTTTCAGTACTTAACATGTACCCGGTGCTTAACTGGAAAATAAATTCCATAATCAGTCCTTTACATGATAACCTTTGTTCAATTTTTTTCTTCGAAATATTTGGGTAATTTTTTCCGGTATTTTTAAAGTTTAAGTGGTACCCCAATTGCACCAGCAATATTCTACAAATCACTTGATTACATCCACTTTTTATTTGTGTTAATTCCTCTGTTAACATATGATTCTCAAGGTTTGTTATCTTTAGCTTGACTGCCATTTATTAAATCTTGACATTTCTTTTTATCCAAAGATTGAGCTATATAAAGAAAATGACGATCTAAATGATGACTGTTCAATGACCAAATTCCCTTTTTAACACTAATACTAAATATAATTATATATCATATGGTCCCAAGTCAAATCGATGCAGTATATGTTGCTTCATAATTGACTCTTTAGATGTCTGTATCCAAAACGAATCAATCATATATCATTAACAATACCCCCTCTAGTATCATAGGAATTGGTTGGCTTGAAAACAGAAAATCACGGCTAATACACCACTCCACTTTTCACCAAATCTTTCCTTTCTCTAAGAAACTCCTCTAAATCAATCAATTACTCGCTCTTCTTGCCTCTCTTTCCGAGCAACACAAACAGAGAACTTCAGGGCAGATCTCTCTGGTTGTTGAACACATTTTTCTGTTCTCTTTCTCTCTTCAATTTTGGTAATACATCACTAGTCATGTTTAACCTTATACAATTCTTTTTTTATTCTTCTCATATTCCGTTATTTTTTAACGGAGAAATATACAATCACGGGCGGAACCACAAGTGGGCTAGCGCTGGGTAGTTTCCACAAAAAAAATTACTCCCTCCCTCCATTTCTCTCTATAAACTCAGGAAACATTGATTTTAATCATTAAATGACGACGAAGCCAGAGTTAAAAAAAAGGACGCATCTATAAGTACATGGTTGTGGCTATGGCTTAGATTTATAAACATATTTTGTCTTTCGCTTCTTCACTTAAGAACGTTCAGCTTACTTCGCTGAAGTTTGGGTATGTTGAATCATGCGTTTATGTAATGATAGGGATCTGTTAATTATAAAAACCTTACCCCTAACCAAAAGAAAATCAAATTCTCCCAATAAAGCAAAACAAGCATTCTTCAACATACTCGTCTCGAGTTCTAGGAAACTCGCATCGTGCAAATCACAAGTGTACAAAAATATTGTCAGTGAAGTTGTTAGAAGACACCATGCGACATCTCTTAGAGTTCGCATATTCATTTGGCATTATATAAATACGAATTTGAGTCACCTTCATTAATTTCTCTGATTGGTTTTACGAAAATTCCACTAGTATTTATTCTCTTATTATAAATACAGATAATGAAAAAACTCGGGGACCATTAGCATATGTATCAGGCCAAAAAAATAATAATTGTTTTGCTAGGGGCATGAACACTTGACCTCTTACTCAAGAAACAAAACACCAACCAACTAAGCTAAGTCTTCATCATACATGTTATTCACAATTTTTTTTTGTTTTTTTTTGGGCCCTTTTATTCTTGGACCCTGTGCGGTCGCACACCTCGCTCGCACACCCTCAGGGCCGGCCCTGATATGTATACTGCTATCTTCTTCCCCAGGGATTACACCCCAAAACCCCCAAACTTGTTAGCCCTCCCTAAATAAAATTTCTGGTTCCGCATTTGCATACGCCATCACCACTATCTACGGTTATTATCAGTAATCACAGTTTATAAGTTATCATCAGGTGTGTGAAGTATCAAATGTTTCAAATATCACATGAATTCTACAACTTAGGCGCTAAAAAAATAATACTAATCTTGACCCATGAAAGAAAGCAACACAACTATCAATTTAAAGGGAAAAAAAAAAATGGCTATACAAACTAACAAAATAGCATAAATCAAATCCAATACTGAAAATTAAGCGTAAAAAAAGGAGCATAATAAAATCGAACCTTCAATCGCCTCTCTTGGGGTCTTAAATCCCAACCCAACACTCTTAAAGAATCGATTCCCTCCCTTTCCAGGCCTCTTCCCCTTGCCCGACTTCTTCAAGCTGCATTTTTTTAGCCAAATCAGAACAACCCCACTAATAAAATACAACAAATTTCACACTAATGATACATGTTATCAACAATTGTTACCTTATGAAAACCTTAGGCTGATGCAGGTAGCTCTTTTGTGTCTAAAACAACAGAAACACAATTACAAAGCTCAAGTAAAGATAAATCTGTAATAGTTTAATGGGATTCATCAATTAGGGTTTCTAAGTGAAGAGGAGAAATCTACCTGTTCCGCCATTGTTGGTCTGCAACTTTTTCTTTCTCAAACCTTAACCCTAACTACACTAATAAACTGGTTCCAATCACAATTATATTATGGGGAATTTCGGACTAGCTATACACCATCTCCAGCAGTGCATACAGCATACTGCTACCCGTTTAGGTTGGGTAAGTTCATCTTTTTTCTCATTAATTGTACCATCTTTCAAGAGTCTCAAGCGATAATCATAACATATACTAGTTGAAAAGAATATCGTTTTGCATTCTCGTTCAAACGGAAAATCAAAAATAGACAATCACAATTTTTCAGTAAGCTCGTTTAATATCAAGTGGAACGGGTTAGAAATAGACCTATATAAGTTTAACTTGGTTACCAACTACTAATAGCTCAAGTGGTTAGGTACTTTGTGCGATGGTGTGTAGAACCATAGGGGGGAGCAAGGGTTTGATTCTCACCTTCGTGTGGGCTTCGAGGTTGGTATGCTTTGTGTCGGCTTGCCCAGTTCGTGTGGTTTGTAGGACATTGCACGAAACTCTAGGAGATCTAGTTGGGAATTGACGGTTCGGGATACCTCGAGGAAAAAATAAAAACTTGGAGAAAGCATAATTCGAATTTATTTTTCCTGAGACTATGGTTGTAAAGATTACAATCCCCATACCAGACCGTATGAATTTGATAGTCCGACTTTATTTCACATTTTATATGTTATTTAGACTCGGTTGGTATTTTAGGAATAACTCCAAGAATTAAGGAAATCCAGCCCCTGAAAACGTCGCCACCAATCGTTATACGCCCTTACCTACATCTCCTCAAACTGTTGGAGATACTCTTAACTTATTCCGTTTATACAATCAACAAATCACCGTTAGTTAGTAGTTAACGGCGTTTAAAACCACCCTTGAAATAAGGCGGGATGAGGTAATGAAACCACTAAACGTTTTTAAAAAAAACTGGAAAGCTCTCTCTTTCTCTAACCAGACATTATTAGGCCCTGCTTGGTTGGGAACATAAACATCTCTCTCTATCTCTCAATGGGTCTCTGCGTTTCATCCATTGGAAAGACATCCATCTCCAAGAAATCGAAACCCATCTCTTTAAGCGACTCCGAAAGCTTCCAAAAACCCGTCCCCTCGTCCCATCTCTCAATCATACACAACCCCTCGGGAACCGACATTTTCAAGAAATACAGTTTGGGGAAAGAACTAGGCCGAGGGGAGTTTGGGGTGACGTACCAATGTACGGATATCGAGACAGGGAAGACCTTAGCTTGTAAGTCGATATCAAAGAGTAATTTGAAGACGGAGACGGATGTGGAGGATGTGAGAAGAGAGGTGGATATAATGAGGCATTTGCCTAAACACGTGAATATTGTGAGTTTGAAAGAGGCGTATGAGGATAAGGATTGTGTTCATCTTGTGATGGAGTTGTGTGAAGGTGGGGAATTGTTTGATCGGATTGTTGCGAGGGGGCATTATACCGAGAGAGCTGCTGCGATTGTCATGAGGACGATTATTGAAGTAATCAAGGTGATTGATTGGTTTATTTGCATATTTTTAAAAAATGTTTACCTAGACTCCCATTTTTTTTTTTTGGAGTTATTTCGAGATAATCGCTCATATGTTTTGGGAATCATGATATATCATATATGCATGATTCAACCTTTCCGGGCAATGATAGCGAAAGAGCTGAAATACCCCCCATTGGATTGTGTATAAAGTCTTCTTATTAGTGATAATCCTTGTTACTAAGACGAAGGGGTATCAAAAAATGACCTCAAAAGGTACAAGGTTTTGTATTCCAAATACTCATATTTTTTCTTCGTATGGATGGTGGACGTCCGGTCCGCGACTGGGATGCACAAATGTGGTAACCACCTAAGAGATACACCATGAATAGTTACGGAAAGTTTATGAACTTGTGACTTAGAGAAGTCAGGAAACATCTAGCTTATATATGATCTTCATGCGCTTGAAAGATAACTTGAGAAATAAGTTCTTTGATTTAAGATTCAATATAGATAGATTTAGCTTCTATTCCATAATTTACATATATATCCAACCATTATACCGTTGCCCTCAGGTTTCTAGTTCACATAAATACCCGCCTCTTGTCATTTCATTTTATTTTTGTTGAATGGCTTTCATCCTTATTTCAGGTCTGCCACGAGCATGGTGTGATGCATCGGGACCTAAAGCCTGAGAATTTCTTATTTGCAAACGAAACAGAAGCTTCGCCCTTAAGGGCAATTGATTTTGGACTTTCTGTATTTTTTAGGCCTGGTATGAGCCTTGAGAGTTGCGTGTGGGCTATTATTTTCTCCTTGATTTTGCATTACTTGCTAATCTATGATTATGTTATTTTGAACACAGGCGAGCATTTCAATGAAATTGTTGGTAGTCCATTTTATATGGCTCCAGAGGTCCTGCGGCGTGATTATGGACAGGAAGTAGATGTCTGGAGCGCTGGGGTTATCTTGTACATATTGTTGTGTGGAGTCCCACCTTTTTGGGCTGGTAAGTTCCGTTTGTTTAAGTTTTTTTTCCTGGTATTCGACGAGGTCTTATCTGATATTGTTATATCTTCTGGAAACACGATCATTGACAAGCAATAAGTAATTCTTTAAAGAAAAAACAATCACAAAACAATACTTCTGAACGTTGTTTCACCTAATGGCTATCTGATACGTGCCTATCTGCTATAACTAGTGCAGAAACTGACGAAGGAATAGCACAGGCAATTATATGTTCTGCAATTGATTTCGAGAGAGATCCTTGGCCAAAGGTTTCTGAGGATGCAAAGGATCTTGTTAGGAGTATGCTCGATCCTAATCCTTATAGCCGTTTGACAGCTCAGGAGGTTATTGGTATGTTCTTCTCTTAAGTAGAAGTAGCGAGGAAATATGATAATAATGGTAGTATTCAAAGATATAACTACTTTGTGGTAGTGTATACTGGTGTAAAGTGCCGTATACCCTAACCCTTATTTTTTGGTAGGTCGACATGTAATTTGAAAGCAAGTTCCTTAGATCTACTTATCATTAATCTGTTATATATTATCGTATGTAATTATGAATTGATTAGTCTCTTGCCTGTTTTTGTTAAGATCACACTTGGTTGCAAAATGCCAATACTGCCCCGGATATTTCTCTGGGGGAAATTGTCAGAGCGAGGATAAAACAGTTCTCCATAATGAATAAGTTCAAGAGGAGAGCACTGAGAGTATGTTCTTAAAGCTTATCAGAACATCTGAATCATGTTTAGATAATCATACTTCGGTATGTTATAAGTTATATATCTCATCTTTACAGGTAGTAGCGGATAATTTGCCCAAGGAGCAAGTAGCTGGGATAAAGAAGGTGTTCCATATGATGGACACTGACAAGAATGGAAAGTTAACTTTTGAAGAACTGAAAGATGGGCTTCATATGATAGGGCAGCCAGTTCCCGATCCCGATGTTCATCTATTAATGGAGGCAGTAAGTATTAGCCTATATCGTGCTTAAAAAAAAGTGTTTTCAGATGTTCTTACTTCTTTTATCTGGTATAGGATCATCCATAACCTTCTTAACTGCGAAAACAAAACTAACCATATCGGAATATATTTTTATCTGCTCCCACTTATTAATACTTTCTTTCTATTTTAAAGGCGGATATTAACAGAAATGGCAGTCTCAACTCGGGCGAATTTTTAACAATAACAGTTCACATGAAAAAGATTGCGAACGAGGAGCATCTGTGTAAAGCATTTGATTTCTTCGACAAGAACCGAAGCGGGTTTATCGAGTATGATGATTTAAGAGAAACCTTATTAGAGGACAACCTTTATCCTGATAATGAGCAGGTGATCCGAGACATCATGTGTGATGTTGACACTGATAAGGTGAACTTCAGATTACTGAAAACTATTATCTGATTCTCAGTATTTTGTACGAAGTCATTTTTTTGATGGCAATTTTTTTGGTGGATTTTTTTTTCATAGGATGGTCAGATCAGCTACGAGGAGTTTAAGGCAATGATGAAAGCTGGGACGGATTGGAAGACGTCTTCTCGCCAGTATTCAAGGGCGATTTTAAATACAATTAGTCTTAGATTGTTCAAAGGTGCTTCATTACAACTGCAATAATAAAATGCCTTTTTTTTGGAGATAACTTAAATATTTTCATTTTCTCTTCTCCACGGTAAACAATGCTTAACCTAGCAGCAGGAAAAAATTGGAATTAATTTTCAAATGCAAACACATGCTTGGATTAAATCTGCCTTCCCTTGGATTAACCAAACACACTATAGCAAGACTGTCCTTCTGAATTAAATTCCGAAATGTCCATGATAACTGATAAGTAGTGCAAAGAGAAAGCGCTGGCGTGCACATTGCTAAGAGACTTATAGCTTAGAGCAACTCCTAAAGTGCCTCACTAATTTTAAGCTGCCACATCAGATTTTCGTCCTCCAACAGTGCTTGACTTGGATTTGAGTCTCAAAATCCAAGTCTCAGCCTTGGAATCCAAGACTCGGTCTTGGATTTTTAAGTAGCGATTGGGCGCCCAAGTGTTGTGCGCCTGTTCTATTTTTAAACAGTCGCCTAAGACTTAAGCACCTAAGTTTATTTATTTATTTTAATTAGGCGCCCAACTCTTAGGCGCCTGTTGCACTGACTAAATTCGTTAAAGCTTCCAAAACCAAATCATTTCCCTCTCTTCACTACTTCAACAAAAACCAAATCCATTTGCACCACAACTCTCCTTCACTCTATTGGGATTAAGGTTGATCTCTCAAGGTATTCATATATGCAAATTATTAGATGATTTCTTCGAATGCAACACAAGAGAATGATTTCACTACCGAGAGTAATTTTAATCAACTAAACAATTTTGGACAACAACAAATCCCCCCTAATTGGTTGCAATTCACTCATTTCCCTCAACCTCAATCATCTCAATCCCAACCTATTCAATCTTTTAACTCGCCCAACAATTGGGTACAATCCCCTCATCTGTTCACAGTACCCAATAATTAGGGACAACCCTCTCAATTCGGCATTCCCACTCAATTCCAACATTCTTCTTCATTTGCCAATCTCTCACAATCTCAATCATCTCAATCACATAGTACTCAATCGGTTGACTTAATTCAATCCGAAGACGCGGGGGTTGTTGATAGACAAAAAAACAAAGGCAGACGTCGCTCGACCAAGACAACTACCAATGCAGAGGGGGGGGGGGGGTCTCAGTTGTTGAAATGGACGGGTATTCAAAACAAAAATCTTGCAAAAGCTTGGGTTTATGTCTCGGAGGATATAATCAAAAGCAACAACCAACAACTTGATGTTTTTTGGGAGTCGGTTTTGGATGCATTTCATGAATTTTGTCAAGAGGATGACGAACGGGTTGAACGTACAGTTTCATCTTTAAAAAATCTTTGGTCGGATATGAATCGTGCTTGCAAGGTTTATGGGACTTGCTTGAAAAGTGTGATGCAAGGTCCTATAAGCGGTATGCAACACGAAAATTTGGTAAGTAATTCAACATTTGTCATTACGAATAATAAACTCTTTTTACCAAAATTATACATTTTATTATTATTTTAATCAATTTTATAGGACGATGCCGCCAAAACGATGTATGAAGTCTATCGTATAAGTCTTATTTTCTATGATGGCAATTGGACCTATCAACTCTAGTTGAGCCCAGCTTTTCGAGTTCCCAAATAAGACACCTCCAAAGTATGAAAGCCAAATTCAATCAATACCCTAAATTCCACCAATAAATTACAATATTGGGAAAAATTTACAATACCCTAAAATACACCAAGAATCACAAAATCTGAGAATACCCTAAATTAACAAGTAACAAAGTGTTGGATTTGATAGAATCTTACGCGCATTACACCAAGGAAATTCAAACTAAATGTGTGTAGAGAGAGAGATACCTGAAGAGAAGAGAGCTTTGGGCGAAAATTGGACAAAAGAGAAACAACAGTTCGTCATATTTGATTAAGTGAAACAGACGCCTAATGATTTTTTTTATAAATTCAAACAGGCGCTCAAGTGTTATGCGCCTATTTAAAATACAAACAGGCGCCCAAGTGTTATGCGCCTATTTGAATTAGTTTAAAACCCAAGTCAGGTACTCTTAGAGGAAATTGAGTCTGACTACCTTGGATTTGGCTTTTTTGCATCCAAGGCAGTCAGGCACTTTAGGAGATGACCACAGAGGTATGATTCTACGAGGGGCTGATGGACAAAAAAGAGTATCGAGCATGGTTTACAGCGATCTAATGACCCTATTCCTCAAGGTACTAAATGGGGCTTTCTTTTGTTCTTGGCAAAAGTGTTCACTCTGAATCGTCACCAGCAAGATGCTGGTGTTTTCCCGGTCTTCTACAGGGATTTCTTATACTTTCTCAAATAAGCTGGCAATAAGGTGTTTTCCGTTTTCACAGGGCCAGACATCTATTCATTTGATCCCAGAAGCATACGAGAGACTAGGCAACTGAAAATGCCAAATTTGTAAAAAAGAATCATCATACACCATATTAGATAAATATCAGCAAATTTTGTTACATGAATATCTGTGACGCCCAGGCTTTGTATATAGGTTCCTTAGGTTGTAAAAAAGCATTGTACAAATTTTCATTTATTTTTGTAAATGTTAGCTTAGGAAAATGGGGGAGTACGCTTCGTCTCCACTTTTGATGTTTCCTTTTAGAACTTAGTTGTTTTCCAATTTCCTATATATGTAGAGGACTAGTATCCGATACACCCAAGAAGGAATTTAAGCTTGTAATAGTGCTTTGTAATAGTTGTTGATATTTGAATGAAATGATGCCTTCAAAGACCCTTTGTTCAGTGTTTGTGATGCGTTGAGATTATGTGATGCTTTGCGATGTTGTGTTGCTAAATAATTGATATAAAAGAGTAATTAGGCTTACTTGGGACAGGTGTCTCGAGTGCCGCACGTGCCAAACTTGATTTTAAGTTGGTCCGTGTCAGTTGGTATCAGAGCGATCTAGTTGAAAGCGATCTAGTTGCGATGGCGGAGGGTCCGAATGCTACTGACCCCGCCCAGGTCCTTGCCCCGCAGGTGGGATGACCATCCGTTAATCCCCGGCCCTTGAATACCCGAACGCGGTTGGACCAGTTAGAGGATAAGATGCAAGCTCTAAGTGGGATTATAGATTAAGTGACGACTCTGGAGGAACGATTGGACGGTTTCTCAGACGATCAGGCCCATGTGGGTGAACGTCTCGTTACGTTAGAGGGAGTGGTTGAAGGGAATATGGCTACTCTTCTGGATCAGGTGGCTGAACTTTCCTCGAAGGTAAATCTCCTAGTGAAGGTTGTTGGAAATGGAGAACCAACACCTTTGGGCGGCGGTATAGACCGTCCCAGGATCAAGGTCCCCGAGCCCAAGGCGTACGAGGGAGCGAGGGACGCCAAGGAGGTAGAGAACTTCCTTTTTGATATGGAGACGTACTTCAATGTGGTTAGGCCTGATAGCGAAGGTTCAAAGGTGTCGATGGCAACCATGTACCTCACCGGTGATGCTAAACTATGGTGGCGCACCAAATATGCTGAGATCCAGAGCGGTCACTGTACTATTGGAACGTGGGATGACTTGAAGAAAGAGCTGAAGAATCAGTTCTTACCCGAGAATGTTGAGTTCATTGCTCGGAGAAGTTTGAGGCAACTGAAGCAGACAGGCAACATCCGGGAGTATGTGAAGCGGTTCTCAGCCTTGATGTTAGATATCCGCGACATGTCTGAAAAGGATAAGTTGTTTTGTTTCTTGGAAGGTCTGAAACCATGGATCCAAAATGAATTACAAAGGCAACGGGTTCAAGATTTGGCTTCCGCAATGGCCTCCGCTGAGCGTATCAACGACTACACCCCTATGTTGGGTGAGCGTCGACCGGCTCCGTCTCAGTCAAGTTCCCAGTCGCAACAAAGAGCGGGATCCTCCAATAATTACAACAAGGGAAAGAATGGAGGGTACCAAGCTAGAAGTGGGGGAGACCAAGGTCATGGCCAGAACAGGAGTGGGGGAGCAAGTGCAGGTGGTGCCTCGAGTTCCAATTCTGGGAGGGAGTACCACAGGCCGCGTAACAATGGCGGTGCTTCCTCTTCGTCCAGGTTTCAAGGACGTCCTGGGAACTTGAAGTGTTTTCTTTGTGGAGGGAATCACAAAGCCTATCAGTGTCCTCAGAAGAGGGCCCTGAATGCGCTAATGGCATCGCACGGGGACCAAGCCAATGACACCACTCAGGGAAATGATAGCGGTGAAACTCATATGGGTTCTCCTTACTTGCTCAATGCCGTGACCACTCAGTTGCCAGAGGTTAAGCCGAAGAAGGGACTCATGTATGTGGACCTTAGTATTAATGGACAGAGTACTTTGGCGATGGTTGATACCGGTGCTACCCACAACTTTATTGCCATTCAAGAGGCGAATCGTCTGGGACTGCGTTTGGTGAAAGATTCTAGCCGGATGAAGGCTGTAAACTCCGCCGCAATGCCGATACATGGTGTTGCCAAGTTGGTTCCGGTTAAGATGGGACAGTGGAGTGGAAATGTTAACCTTCTCGCTGTGACATTGGATGATTTTAAGATTATATTGGGAATGGACTTTCTCCGCTACCACAAGGCAGTGCCGATGCCGTTCGTCAACTCCTTAGAGATTTTTGGTGACAATCCCTCAATCATTCAGATGTCCACGCAGAAAGATGAGGGCAGACTATTATCAGCCCTTCAGTTGGTGAAGGGACTGAGGCGAGGGGAGCTGACTTACCTTGCAACCTTACGGTTAAAGCCGGACGATCAGAATCATGATGCCATGCCGACGAAAGTCTCCCGGGTACTTACAGAATTCAAGGATGTGATGCCGAAAAAATTACTAAAGGTGTTACCTCCACAAAGGCCTATCGATCATCAGATTGAGTTAGTCCCTGGAACCAAGCCTCCTGCGAAAGGACCATATAGAATGAGTCCGCCTGAACTAGCAGAGCTTCGGAGACAGCTTGATGGACTATTGGAATCGGGCTTTATTCACCCCTCAAAGGCGCCATACGGTGCCCCGGTCTTATTTTAGAAGAAACAAGATGGAAGCTTGCGATTATGTGTCGACTATCGAGCCCTGAACAAGGTAACGGTGAAGAACAAGTATCCCATACTGCTCATTGCCGACTTATTTGACCAGCTTACGTCTACGAAGTACTTCTCTAAACTTGATTTGAGATCGGGTTACTATCAGGTCAGGATCGTTGCCGGAGATGAACCAAAGACGACTTATTCCACTCGGTATGGGGCATATGAATTTCTTGTCATGCCATTCGGCCTGACCAATGCTCCTGCAACTTTCTGTACTCTTATGAATGAGCTCTTCCGGAAATATATCGACAAGTTTGTGGTGGTGTACCTGGATGATATTGTCATATACAGCCGCACTATGGAAGAACACCTTGAACATCTTCGCCTAGTATTCCAAGTCTTGCGACTGAACCAGTTATATGTCAAGTTGGAGAAATGCTCGTTCGCGCAGGAACAAGTTATGTTTCTTGGACATGTCATTGGCGGAGGACAGATCCGGATGGATATGGAAAAGGTTCGCGCTATTGAGGAGTGGAGAGCTCCTACAGAGGTTACAGAAGTGCGTTCCTTTCTTGGCCTTGTGAACTACTACCGCAAGTTCGTTGAAGGGTATTCGAAACGCGCGGCACCCCTTACAGATCTTCTCAAGAAAGACTTCTCTTGGTCTTGGTCCGGGAAGTGCCAAGCAGCATTTGACGATCTGAAGCATGCGGTGATTAGCAATCCGGTCTTGGCCTTGCCAGATATTACCAAGCCGTTTGAGGTACATACTGATGCGTCTGATTTTTCTATCGGTGGAGTATTGTTACAAGAGGGACATCCAGTGGCATACCAAAACAGGAAGCTGAACGATACCGAGAGGAGGTATTCATCCCAGCAGAAGGAACTCCTTACTATTGTGCATTGCCTACGAGTATGGCGACACTATCTGTTGGGAATGAAGGTTCTGGTGAAGACCGATAACCGTGCGGCAAGCCATTTCCTTACACAGAAGAAGTTGACCTCGATGCAGGCCCGTTGGCAAGAGTTTCTAGCCGAGTTTGATTTAGATCTCGAGCACAAGCCAGGGAGGATGAACAATGTGCCGGATGCATTAAGCCGTAAGGCTGAACTTGCGGCCACCTCTACAGCTGCCGAACAGACTCACTCTTATGTACCAGCGCCCTCCATGATAGGATCCGCGAAGGGTTAGCGGTGGATCCTCAGACCCAGGCCATGATTAACTTGGTGAAACAGGGGAAGACAAGACGGTTCTGGGTGGAAGATGGTCTTTTATACACGAAGGGACAACGACTTTATGTTCCTCGGTTCGCAGGACTAAGGCGGGAGCTAATCAAGGAGTGCCATGATACTCTTTGGGCAGGCCATCCGGGCTGGCGGAGAACACTATCCTTGCTACACAGGGGGTACTATTGGCCAAACGATCAGAATGAAGTGATGGATTATACGCGGACTTGTCACATTTTCCAGTAAGACAAAGTTGATCGGGATTTGCCACTTGGATTGCTGGAACCACTTCCCGTGCCGACTCGACCTTGGGAAAGCGTCTCTATGGACTTTATCTCTGGGTTACCCAAGACTCGTGATCATCGACAGGTTTCCTAAGTATGCAACATTCATTCCGACTCCAATTGTTTGTACGGCAGAGAAAACCGTGCGTCTCTTTGTGAAGCATGTTGTAAAGTATTGGGGCGTGCCAAAGGATATTGTCAGCGATAGAGATCCGAGATTTACTGGGAAGTTTTGGAGGGAAGTATTTAGATTACTGGGATCCACTCTCAACTTCTCAACCAGTAACCATCCACAGTCAGATGGTCAGACAGAACGCTTCAATGCAATGTTAGAAGAGTACCTCCGGCACTTTGTCAGGGTGAACAAGAAGGACTGGGCCGAACTTTTGGATGTAGCACAGTTTTGCTTTAATCTGTAGAAGAGTTCTTCCACCAACAAGAGTCCTTCCGAGATACTGTTAGGACAGCAGCCCCTCACGCCGCACACAGTGGCCTCCAATTACAAAGGAAGTGTTCCGAGAGTCTACCAGTTTGCAAAAGAATGGCAGAGAAATACAGATATTGTCCGGGCCTCTCTAGAGAAAGCGTCAACCAGAATGAAGAAGTGGGCCGACCAGAAGAGACGACTAGATTCTTTTCAAGTTGGGGACCTTGTTCTGATCAAGAGATCCCATCTCAAGCAGCGAGGTGGCAGAATACACCAAGGGCTAGTATCTAAGTACATTGGTCCGATGCCAATCATTGGTAAAGTTGGGAAGGTTTCCTACAAGCTTCAATTACCTTCCCACCTTCGCTTCATCCATCCAGTATTTCATGCCAGTACTTTAAAGCCTTACCACCAGGATAAGGAAGATCCAAACAGAACTACCGTCAGGCCTCATGTTCTGCTCAAGCCAGTAAGCTCTGGCGAAGTTCCAGAGAGTGTTCTTGATCACAGAGTCACCCACGTTGATCCGGACACCAAAGAAGAAGTTTATGAGTACCTTGTAAAGTGGAAGGATCTGCCAGATACTGAAGCCAGTTGGGAGCACCAAGATTCTCATCCCCTTCTGGTCCGACTAAGGAAGACTGAGTCCAAGCAAGAGAGGAAAGAGAACAGACAGATGTGGAAACAGAAGAAAAAGTCGACGAGGGCGTCTCCAAGCTGAGTGGGAGAGAGTGTGACGCCCAGGCTTTGTATATAGGTTCCTTAGGTTGTAAAAGAGCATTGTACAAATTTTCATTTATTTTTGTAAATGTTAGCTTAGGAAAATGGGGGAGTACGCTTCGTCTCCACTTTTGATGTTTCCTTTTAGAACTTAACTGCTTTCCAATTTCCTATATATGTAGAGGACTAATATCCGATACACCCAAGAAGGAATTTAAGCTTGTAATAGTGCTTTGTAATAGTTGTTGATATTTGAATGAAATAATGCCTTCAAAGACCCTTTGTTCAGTGTTTGTGATGCGTTGAAATTATGTGATGCTTTGCGATGTTGTGTTGCTAAATAATTGATATAGAAGAGTAATTAGGCTTACTTGGGACAGGTGTCTCGAGTGCCGCACGTGCCAAACTTGATTTTAAGTTGGTCCGTGTCAGTATCAGCTCATTTCAGTAAAACAAAAACATGAAATTTCCCATTCTTAACATGTTTTCGCAGTCCTATCTTGGTTGTTATTACAGAAATCACATCTTGTTACATTTGAAGTTTTGAACCCGCTCTTCTTGGATGAACATACCAAAAAACTGGCATTTGGTGGAATGTGGAAACTCAAATTGAGCTTTAACACCTGCCTTCAACAGCAAAGGGTGCAAAATCAATTTTTCCAGTGTTCCCCAATACCATATCAGCTACCATCTCTGCGGTCCCCGGTGCCTGAAATTTTAGATAATAATGTCATTATAGAAAGAAAGAAAAAAACACTAGAATTTTTTGTAGTGATACGTTGCCAAGAGAAATAGGTGTTTGTAAAACGTTCCTACACTGATTAGCAAGATCAGTGGCACCAAGAAATAGAAAGATCGAAGATAGGGAAGTAAGAGCAGGGCTTTTTTAATTCCGATCCATGCAGTAAATAAGGCGTCTGCGACTCTGTTTTATTGCACAACCACATCACACATTTGTGACTCCAGCTTTATACTCATTAGATTTCTCTACCTCAATATTTTAGCTCTTCTCCATGTTTTCTGTCTTCCTTCTTTAGCTTTTCTCAACACAGATCCGAGTTATCTAGACTTTTTTAATCCAATTTTTTCTCTTCAAATTATTTCTCAGTTTCTTTGCATTTACTCGATATTTTCTTTTTATATTATCTTAACTAGTTCTATATTTGCCCTTTCTAGCACTCCCTTACATAAATGGGAGTAATCACAAACGGACATCCGGTATCTGCCAGTATCTGGTTAGCATGGATCTTCACCCTTATTTTTCATGCCTAGATACGAGTCTATTGTTTTTGCTTCTAGATTCTCTCCAAAAAAAATCCGCAAGTTTCTTGTTTTTTAGAAGATAAAGAATATGTTTATAGATAAACCATGCAATAACACAGTCTCTTGCTCTATAACCTTATGATTGTTATAAAACCAAAGGACAAAGGGCAAAGGGGATAATAGCCTGAACAAAAACGTAAACTTTGTAGTGAATAATAGAAACAAAAAAAAAAAGTTATCTCCTGAAGGTTTCATTGCAAACCTCAACAGAAGCATAAAATAGTCGTGAGACCGAAGGAGCCAGCCCAAAATATTGGTTATGGTTATCTAAATAATGGTTCACTATCACGATATACATATATCATCAATTTGGAGTTATAATATTTAATATATGGTCAATTAATCTCTATAATGAATATGCTTTTTTGTTCTTATACCAATATATCCCACACACTGATGCACAACTTATCTTTTATGACATAATTTTGCTTTTGAAACAACATTTAAAAAAAAAAATATCAACATAGGCAATATATTAAATATATCATGATCCAGCAGTTTTTATCCATGATGAATTATAAAGATAAACCTTAAACGATTATAAAAGATATACCATAGAAAGTCCTCCTCCTTCATGTCCAGTTGCTAGCAACACCTTAGGCAAACCAGGGACAGGACCGATAATTGGTTTTCCATCTGGCACTGAAAACCAGAAAATGTTTGTATCAGCTTATTAGCATGTTAAGTGAGAGTTTCTGCTTGGTTTAAAAGTTCAGGACGTACTATAAGGCCGAAGTCCTATTCTAACTTTTCTGCTCTTGGTCAGATCTGCCAGAGATAGCTCTCTTAGAGCGGGAAAGAACTCTCTAGCACGTGACCATATCCGGTTGATGATGGAATCTTCTACTTCAGTATTAAAACCAGCAAACTGGCGACTGCTTCCTGAAATAAAAATCAAGATGAGAAGAGATACATGCATATTGAAGTCCCACAACTGATAACATTTTTGATAGTAACCAATGTCATATCAGCCCAATCTAATTCTTAGAACAATAACAGGACATTGCTGTTTTGGCTATTACTACAGTCAAAATTCAAGGCAGGAACAAACACGGGGGAAACAACTAGAGTTTACCAGAGAGATAACCAGTTCAACTGCCCTTGTAATTTGTGATTTGAGGTGTAAGATACATTTCGAAAAGCACAAAAAAACAAAACAAAAACATCTTAAGAGTAAAATACTTAAAATGGTCGTAATAAGACAAATTCCTAAAATGACTGCCTACTGTCGGTACCATTAACATCGTAACGCCGATATAACGGCGTCATGACTGTTATATAAACTCATGGTACTAGTACTTATAAAGCTATAGTAATGATAGCAATCACAATACCACTTACTTTAATTGGCCAAATGGCAGACGAAAGTTCTCTGCCCTACAGTCACGACTCATGACTAATTTACATTTATTTTACAATCCCCATCGTTATCGTCACATCTTCTCTAAGAGAGATACCTTAAACCTTATTTATCAACCACCACAAGCAGAGACCTAGATCTTAGTACACATTATGAAGAGCAACCTACCCCCAGATCAACAGAAAAAGGATACAGATAAGATGATAAAATAAGCTGATGGTTCAGTTTCAGACACATAAGATCAATGCAAACTTTGATCCAGATGAAGGAGAAAATGAAATTGACTGATTCATGGGTCAACATAGCGACGGCGACAGGCTCTCACTGAAATGTAAACGAGTCTTAAGGTTCAAGTCATGTGCAGCAATCAATGATGCACTTGCTTTTATTCTTTAGAATGATCTTTAATAGAGTGGATCCTCCTCACCAGGGTAGAGAGAAATACCTCTACTCCTGCACATTGATTTTTCTCATGTGGCAAGATTCGTAACAGCAGGTCATCATTCGTACAATTCACTTCAAAAAAAAAAACAAAAACAATATTACCAACTGTTGTTGCCTACTGACAAAAATCTGTGGCAAAATCTACTTCAAGGACTAGAGGGTTTTCTGGAGAGGAGCTCATTCATTTAATATCACAGCTATCCGTATATATTACTTAATCTATTACACATAAAACATATATGCACTACTAGGTGTGGAGCTTATGCATCTCGTAGAATTCTGGTGTACATATCCAGCTTTAATTTGTCCAGCTTGAAGAACATCAAAAAGTAAACAGTTGTGAATTACAGATTTGTAATAACAACGATATGGAGTATGATAATCGGGAAGCTATACACCAAGTCCTAATAAAATAGATAGAGGGAGTTTGCCTTACCCAAAACAAGGTTTCCAGTCGCATCCAGTGTTGCTGTCATCGAAATTGACAATGCTTGTTCAAGATCCACCGTTCCTGAAGCAGCAACAACTTCATGACTGCCATATCCCACCTCCATCAGACCATGGTTCAGTAATATTGAGTTCACATTCTCCACCACAAGCAGGTGACCCTTTGACGTGGAAATGAGGATGGTAGTATTAGGTCTAATGAAAACTTGAAAGTAGTGCATTCAAGTAATAGATCTACATGAAGGACGCAAATATATATACGTGAAGGGAGCAATAGAAATATAGTGTCCAGTGTTCCTTTTATGGTCTCACTCGGACCCAAGTTGCAAACCGAAATAAAGTGATCATTCAAAAACCTCGTTTGGATGTCTGTTTTTTTTTTTTGGAGAGGAGCCCTCTCTCTCTTTTCACATGGGCTTTATTCCTGCTTAACTTATTTCTAGAATAGCTAATTAAAGTATGAGAACACATTGTAGTTTTCGAAATTACATGAAAACCTATTTTTATTGGTAAGTAGAGTAGAATTAGAGTTTAAGGACATAAATTAAGGGCTTAGGACCATCATTTTTCCTGTCCAAATGGTATCTGCCTTTGAGACTTGCCTTTTCTTATTTTACTTAGAAATAGGCACCTGAGCTTTGCAACATCATTAGACGTTGCATCTCCTTCAAGTTTGTAGGTTTTTGCAACTCCACTGGAGTTGCAATTTCAGGCTTAGTTCAAGCAATCCAGGTTGTAGATACAAACCTTTCGGGGCTTTACAGGGACGTGCAGTGAAATGTTTGATTCCTTCATTAGGTTTTGCATCAAAGACCCACTCCAAGAACCAGCTGCGATGATAACAGCCTTCTTACAGTACAAAGTATTTTTGGAAGTTTGAACAGCTTCAACATCTCCACTTTTGACTGATCTGGATATATTGGATTTACATTAGAAACCTCAAATTAGAAATTTGTATCTCAAATAATACTCCTGTTTCAGAAAAGAGCGCTCGAGAATAACCCATAACTCACCTTATTAAAGAAATGGCTGGGTCATGATAAAATTCAGCATATCTTCCTTTTGTAGCAAAATGCCGGTTTGCCTACACATCAAAAATGCCTCTGTAAGTCTCTAGAAGACAAAAAGAACTTTCAATTATAAATTACAAACAAGGATCAAAATCACACAATACACCATTCTGCCTAGATATTAACATATCCTCAATTTATCGCACTATTGGCCAATAAATCTTTAGGTAAGATGAAAAAAAAACAATACTTCTTGCAAAGTCGACAGATATATCACATATAACCGACATATAGGTAAGATGAAAAAAAACAATACTTATTGCAAAGTAGATAGATATATCACATATAACCGACATATCGATATATTATTTTTCAATTTACTAAGTATATAGGAAAATAGAATGGAAACCACTGTTTACAGAGCAGCAAAGAGTACTTTATGTTTGACGCCAATGTTTTTATCTAGGATAACCATAATCAGCTGATTATGTTTATCCAGATGATATTTACGACGACCATCATTCTATGAGCTGATATGGAAGCAGTGGTTTTTTGCTTTGGAAACATAAAATTTCATTTATAAATAAGTAAATATTTTACTAGATATATTGGTTCTTTATATCGATTAGGATTACTACTTAGGCTGATAATTCGAGATATATCACACTATACATACAATAGAAATAATACAAGTGACCTCAGCTCCTAACCAAATAATACAATATATCAGATAAAAGAAATATTAAAGATCAGTAAATAGAGAACCTTCTCTATAAATGTAACAGTGCGCAGTGCATCCAGCTGGCAGTCATCAGGTAGAAAAGCAGCTCCAATTTCTTCTTCTCCAACCTCGAGTGCAGGTTCCTTTGAAAGCAAAGCACTGCCAGATAAGTACTCAGCTCTCAACCCAGCTTCAGATAGCAGTTTGACTCGATCTTTTAAAATGGCTAATTCTTCCGATGTTCTACCAATTAACAAGCTTCCTAGTAATAAGAATATCATAACGTAACAGGAAGGCCTGAGTGTATTTAATTAGCTTAATTATGCATATGCATTTCGAAAACTTGCACAATGTGTCATCCAAATCATTTTAAAGAAGAGTACAGTTCTTTTATAACAGTACAGTTCTCTTATAATAAAGATAATTCCCTGTTTTAGATGGCAAATACTTTTATTACTCACAAATTCATATGAGAAAGGAGCTAATAATTTAGTAATGGTTTACCTGTTCTCTTCCAACCCAGTACATCTAGGGGATCCAGGCCCTGGTGTTCTATGCTCATTGCCAACATTTCCCATAACCTTTTGCTCCTCGTTTCAAGCTCCCACAAATCACTTCCAGGTGTTTTGTGACACATCCATACATAACCCTGTCCTGACATCAGCTTAAAGGGTAAATAGAGGATCAGGATCTTTACTGTTGATCAAAATCACGAAAAGAAGGAAGGAATGAAAACAAAGAGAATAGCTACACTTACATACAACATAAGCTATCTAAATTACCACTATTTCCATTCGATGTTTCAGACTCACTTAAAGATACACTCTAATTCTAAGGGGGCTCAAAAATGACATTGTACATTATGTAGCTATTGGGTTTTCTTGGTTGAACTTGAACCCAATTTTCACCACAGCCCATTATTTTCAAGCACCGCTCGTTTCATTTGACCTTTTTTTGTATGTAGACCAATCCTCTTTCTTTTTCTTTTTTTTGTAAGCACCCAAAAACACTTTCATGTCCACATTGATTTCATCCAAAAGCTGCCTACAGTGACTACTGTCTACTGCCTATTTCAAAAGTGACTAGTGCCAACTATCTTTAAGAGAAAATTCATAAGCTAGCTAGCTTGCTAATTATATTGTTATTTTCGGATAGCAAATAAGCCCATCTTTTTCTTTTTCTTTTTGCATTCTTACTAACTTCTTTGTTTTTCTACTTTACCAAGTTAAGACATTACCGTTTAGTCTTCAAACAGTTTAGGCGTATCTCTTAAACATTTGTGATTTGAGATACAACAAATGTTGACCTAATGGTTATCAAAACATTTGTGATCCGATAACATTCCTTACAATCTGCCTTTCTAAAAAAGTTGAGAAAACTTACCAGCACCAGTAGCACCAGAACAAGGTACAGCTGCATCAACCACCGCAACCGAAAGATCCGACTCCGTTAACAACTGTTTCGCTATCGACAAACCAATGATCCCAGCACCCACTACAACAACATCGAATTCCAACTTCAAATCTCTTCTCCCCTTAAGGACATTCTTGGTGTTCAAATTGGGGATCTTTCGAGATCCGATGGCGAAACGAGTAAGATTAGTGGTGATTGTGGGATTGGGATTAAAAAAATTAGGGTTTAAGGTGGAAGAAGAGATCAAAATCGACGCCATGAGTGAACCTAGTAGTGCCAGTGAGTGTTACATTGGTTAGGGGTAGAATCAACTGATTTTTCAAAGTTTATAGCAGGGTGATTAACTGTAACAGACAATGGAGCATCCCAATAGCTAGCAGGTAATCCCACGTATTCTGCTATATGTATGGTCCTTAAGTTAAGATTTCACTAGTAGAGATCAGTAGTTTAATGGGGACGATATCAAAGTGGGGGGCATAACATGTGGTATTCGGGTAACTCAAGTCTATAACTATCTATGTATGAGCAGACAGAAGAACATATTAGTTTTTATCAGATGGGAAGCAGATCATCTTGATATCTTGGATATATCAGTACTCCAAAATTCAATACATAAAAATATTTTGGATACATTCCACAAAACAAAGTTACAGAAAGAGATGTATTAAATACATTACACAAGAAATAAGTACATAGAGATGCATCCTAATTTCATACATACATAAATACAAACAACACCATTTTTCTTCCCCGTGATCTTTACATATATGTAGAATTTACAAAAGACGTTTACGTTTTGCTTCTATTGATGCGTTCTCCAAATCGCCAATGAAAAACAAGATCTTGTCTAGAATACTTATGCACACTTCTCGTCCCAGAGGCATCTCTTCCTCATCTAATCTTCTCTTATGGTTCGGTTCAGTGTTAAAAGCCCTTCTAGTGTTTCTCGAACCTAAACACCGCTGAATTTCTCCTCGATGCACAAGATAATACTGTGTACCTTCTTTAATAATCTTCACCCCCCTGCAAGAGTATGATTTGTAATCTACACTAATTAATGAACATGCACCATTCCCTAAATCAATGATTAAAACAACGTGAAGAAAACATTATACCCTGCGTAATCAATTCTTACAATCAACTAACAAAGAGAATGCAAAACAATCAACTTTATTAATCACCAGCTACGCTACACGAATAATCAAGAGCTAGATTTAATAGCTTAGGAGATTATACACGATCATAGAGCTCTTGAAACTTCTTAGTCCTTTCACTTTTAGGTGAGGTTATATTGGAAAAGACGATTTCTTTTGTAGCTTCTAATTCTCTGTGAGAATGAAATCTAATACGCTTCTCTTAGTCTGTGAACATAGCCATTAGAGTGAACCACGTTTTATGTGTGTGCATGTGTTTGTGTTGGTGTTGTGTGGCCGACTTTAATTATGTTGCCATACAGAGACTTATTATACATGTAGAAAAATCCTAAAAACTTTCTAAATATAAACAAACTGAAGCTAAACTAATATAATGCTATACTAGTACATTACTTACTCAACTAGGACTGATATTGCCATACAGAGATTTATTATACATGTACAAGAATCCTAAAATCTCTCTAAATATAAACAAACTGAAGCTAAACTAATATAATGCTATACTAGTACATTGTTCACTCAACTAGGACTGATATTTAATACTGAGGTGATAAAACAAGTAGCAATTTCAGCATAATAGACGAATATTATATAATGTTTTAGGTTCGACTTACAATCCGATTCGATAACGACGATCTTCAACTTCATAGGCATATTTCCATGATTTAGACTTGGGAGGGGAATCGAGTGAGGTACGACTGTCACCCCATCTCTCTTTGTATAGATTGCACCACAGAATTTCGTCAGAAGCTATAAGTTTCCACTTTCTGCAAACTAAAGTACAAAAACAAGAATTTTGGATGAATTCGATAAACTCCTAACAAATAAAAAGTACCAAGTATAGGGGTCTAACTAACCTCATGTCCTTGTATTGGTCTTCTTACAAAGTTTCAAATAGAAATCCATGTTTTTTTTTTTTTTTTTTTTCGTTCTCTCGTGAGAGAAATTTGTAACCGGAGATAGTATAAAAAGGTTTTTTGATAGAGTACCAATGTCGTTATAATGCATGCCCACTTATGATAACACTAATATTCATCTCACTTTATATCATTTAGTGTAAGCCATGATATCATGTTCCTCTTCATATTCACAATGACTCTTATCCTAGTATAACGATTGGTCGATTTGATTTCATTTACTCTCCAAACTACATTTTTTTTTTCACCCAAACTTCATAAACCATTTTTACCTTTTCAGATTTTACATAACCCAACTCCTAGCTAACCTTACAAGACTTCTAACAACTTCGAATAAGTTTATAATTTTGAGTTATATTTCTATGCTATTATGCATAAAGTACAAAATTAAGCTATGGGATAAAAGTAAAACTTAATTTAGTAGAACATGCTTTTGCCATCACCAAAAGCATACAATCTCAAATATTTGCCCCATCTATAGTCACCAAAAAGGTTTTAAAGATAGGCCGATTGTGAAGGAGCAAAGTGTGGATGTCAAAAGTAATTCTGAGCTTATTGCGAGGGTGTTAGCAAAATTCAAGAATAAGGGATGGACGAAGATTCTTAATCTCACCGGCAAGGTATATCATCGACTTATTCGGTTGTTCTATGCCACTTTGAAAGTTGATTCTACCCGTGTGCCCGAGAATCGATCATTTGTGGTGACTATAGATGAGGCAAAATATAAGGTACATTGGGTTTCATATTTTCTCAACAAGTTCCTCGTCCCAAGTGCATTTGGATGACATCTTATCCGTTCCCTCTTCTCCGTGCCCGACTTCTACTACTGCGAGTGAGATTCCTGTTCTTCCCGAACTGTCTGCTATAGTTATTGATATCACTAATCAAAATGACCTATATACTAGAACGGGAACTGTTTATCGGAAGATGTTAGATGATGATTCCCGCATCGTGTATAGCATTGCTATTACCAATATTATCCCAAGGTCAAACAAGAATGAAGTCTCTGAGAGGATGAAAATATTTCTCTGTCTTCAAGAATGATGTGGACACCGATCTTGCTAACATCATCATTGAAGAGATGATAGATGCAAGCACCAAGAAGGCGTCTAGGACTTCATTACCATTTGCACGGCCTGTGATGAAGATTTTGACTGCGACTGGTTACAAGTTGTTTCCCAATGAGTCAAAAGATACGAAGACAGAGAAATTGGATGCCACATGCCTTCAAGAATGATGTGGACATCGATCTCGCTAACATTATCATTGAAGAGATGATAGATGCAAGCACCAAGAAAGCGCCTAGGACTTCATTACCATTTGCACGACTTGTGATGCAGATTCTGGCTGCGGCTGGTTACAATTTGTTTCCCAATGAGCTAGAGGATACAAAGATGGAGAAATTGGATGCTAGTCACTGTCATAAGAGTGCATCCCATTTTCTTTCTACGGTACCATCCGAGCCAGCTCCTCCAGGCGAGCATTTAGGTCATCTTAGAGAGTTTATTCTTATTTGACCTTGGGATGATATTGATAATAACAATGTTATGCACGAGGCGGGAATCATCATCTAACATCTTTCGATAAACAGTTCCCGTTCTAGTATACACATCATTTTGATTAGTGATATCAATAACCATAGCAGACAGTTCGGGAAGAACAAGAATCTCACTCGCAGTAGTAGAAGTCGGGCACGGATAAGATGTTACTAGCCACATGCACTTGAGACGAGAACATGTTGAGAGGACGTGAAACCCAAAACTGTGTAAATTATGCATCAATGTACCTTATATTCTGTCCTATCTATAGTCACTACAAATGATCGATTCTCAGACACACATGTAGAATTAACTTTCAAAGTAGCATAGAACAACCGAACAAGTCAAGGGTATACATTGCCGGTGAGATTAAGAATCTCCGTCCATCCCTTATCTTTGAACTTCGCTAACTCCCTCACATAACCCGCATTAAGCTCAGAAATACTTTTGACATCCACACTTTGCTCCTTCAAAATCGGTCTATCTTTAAAACTTTTTTTCCGTATTCTAACACTCCGGTTGATCTCGTACTCTTTGGCCGTCTAAAACGACCGCTTCGTCAAGGCGTTGTCTTTTATTTCCCATTAGTCCCTTTGGTGCCATACTGCTATCAAAACACATTCCAAAACACACCCCGAAACCCCAGAGTTTCAATCACCAAAAAACCAAACCCCCGAAGTCGACAACAAACCACAATCACCCACGAAATCAGCAAACTCCACAATCTGAACAACTCAAACTAAAAACACCAAAACTCAGTCACCAAGCTCCGATGATTCGGCAGTCATTTGGGCACAATAACCATGCACAACAACACCAATAATCAACCCAATACCACTTGCAAACCCCGTAAATCCCCAATCTTAACAACACAAACCAAACATCAAACTCAAGTTTAAGCACTACTGATCATAACCCCCCACCAAACAAACACGAGCACGTGATCAGAGTGACGAGAGAACGAGAGAAATTTAAGAAAATTCAAACCCTAGAACGAAGCCTGCCTACTCAAAATTGGAACGCAAAACTCAGGAAATCGAAACCCAGCAGCAAGGCGTGGATAATTCGAGCTCAAACCCTCCCTTAATCGCTCCGTAACGATCAAATTTGAGTAAGAAAAGTGAAGTTGGAAGAGGAGGGAACCGGTGTGTGAGAGGTAAGGTTTAGAGAGATAGGGGTCGTTTGTTTTTTTTTTGCCTCTGAGTTGATATGAGTCTAACTTGATCTGAGTCTGAGTCTGAGTGGAGAGAATAAGAGACTCAGATTCAGACACAGGCTCAGATGGCATATTGGATATGAGTGGAGAGGTCAGTTTTGAGTAAAAAAAATCTAAGTTTGTGAAAAAAAGAACACTTCTAAGTGCGACGAGTTAGTTTAAATCACTGAACAGACTCAGACTTAGACTTAGACCTCTGAGTCTGACTTGGTAAAAAAACAAACGCCACCATAGTGGGAGAACATATTTGAGAGAGTGTGGAGAAGAAAACAAATCAAAGACTGATGGGGAACAATCAAAGCCGACATCCGTTCGAACGGGAAGTATCTGTAGTTCGAGCGACCACCCAAAATTTTACCTTGAAACGGGTCCAGAAGAATTGGATGAAACATGGTAACAATTTTGTTCGCACAGGGAGATGACACCCGTTCAAACGAAGGTGAGAAAATAAGCTTGATTTTGGATCGGGAAAATTTTGGAGAAATAAAAAGAACGACTATAGAGATCTTTCAAACGAGTGAAAGGAAATGATATAAAATTGTGATCAGGAAAATTTTTTGTGGAAAAATAGGCAAAATTTCTTTTAAACGGAATATGGACTCGTTCAGACGGGGTTTCAGAGGCAAAAACAATCACCCCAAAGCAATAATATACTGAAGGCACATATAACCCACAAACTTTATGAGTTAAACAAGAGACTACCAGACACACTCCCCCTCAAAACATGCATAGTCAAATATATAAGCAAACCAGATCAATATAATATTATTGAGATATAACCAAAATAATGCAAAAGAACTTGGTGTGTGTGCAGTCAATACAAATTATTGGCATTTAGAGATAGTAAGATCACTATATTAGAAATTTGTTTCACTTAGGCCTCTCATAGTTGGTCACTCAAAATCACTGAGAATTTACTAGGAATCACTCTGTGGAAATATGAATATGATTAAAATGAAATGAGAAATTCATATTGCAATAACGCAACGCTATTTCAATGGAAGATCTCACGGAGGGAAAATAAATTGTCATTGGAGGTGTCAAGTTAACTACTATAACTCTCTAACTATCATCTCCACTAAACCGATTGTACTAGACTTAGAATCAGATAGGTTTTTTTAAGGCTGTAATGTAGGCGAAGGTAAGCTAGTGAAGAAGTAGATGTTTTGCTGGCATTCTGAGAACAAAAGTAACTACAATTTTTTATTTTATTTTTTAAAGTGTGATAGTTCTAAAAATATACTTGATCTTTTATCACTATTTGGTTAACTCTTTGCAAAAATTCATTTTATCATAAGCAACACTAATTCACACAACTCCCCTTATATTTTATCACTTAATGTCCCCATAATAAAGGGTTAAAAAGGAATTGGCTTACACAAAGGAATGACTTATTTTAGGCTCAAAGGGTAGTAAGTGATTAAAAAATTTAGGTTAAGCATTGAAAGGTTAGAAAGGGTGAAATAAAAATGCCTAAAATCATTTTCTAAGCCGCATACAAACTCTTTTTCGCCTTGAATCAAGTAAAGAAAATGTTATAGTATATTAATTTGAATTGGATGTCACCACCAACAGTTGATTAATGCAAAAAAAGAAAAAAGAAAAAAGAAAAAAAAGATGAGATCATAAAAAGAGATTTTGCTGGAAATAATTTATTTAATAACACTTGAAGCTTACACAAAAGACTCGATCCTCACGTAAAGTTAGGTAATGAAGTCTCCATATTTATCCCCAAGTTTTCTACTTACGACTAGATCCAGGAACTGCTGATTATAGTGAAATACGAATTGCACCAAGTAGATCACGCATTAGATGAATAAACTACGAAAATATAGTTCCGATCAAGCATGCATATACTTAGTTAAGATAGACTTTCATGCAAAAATAAGGGGGAAGAACACAAAAAACAAAAGAACAAACATGTACCCGAAACGAAATTGCCAACAGAAGAAAGGTGTAAACAGTCGGGATGACCAAAGAGATTTACTCAATGGAACAAACACCAATAGCTAAGGGTTTCAAACCGAAGAACATCCAAATGTTTGGTGAAGAGATCAGCTAGCTGGTTCTCCGTACCAACATACTCAGCAATCACAGTCTTTCGTTTAACTAGATCTCGAATGAAATGAAATCTAAAGTCAATGTGCTTGGTCCTCGAACGTTGTTCCGAGTTCTTGGAAATATTTATAGCACTCGTATTAGCACAATAAAGTGACATCATTCTTTGAGTCAGACCATAACCGTTTAACATTTGCTTCATCCAAACTAGTTGAGTACTACAACTTCCTGTCGCAATATACTCCACTTCTGTTTCTTACTTTGCCATGCAACAAGATTGTTCCCAATGTAATAACATCCTCCATAAGTGCTTTTTCTTTTAACAGAATTTCTGGCCTAGTCAACATCTGAGTATCCAATAATCTCAGATGTACTGTCTCGAGTATACCACAATCCAAACTCAAAAGTCTTAGAGACATAGCAAATAATTCGTTTAACAACGTGCAAATGAGACTCTTTAGGATTTGCTTGATACTTAGTACATATGCAAACACTGAACACAATATCCAGACGATTAACTGTAAGATATAACAAGTTTCCTATCATGCTTCTATATGTTTTCTGATCAACATTAGTACCCTTACTCAACTTTGTGGTAGTGTTTATTGGTGTTTTGGCGTGTTTCGCGGAATCAAGACCAAACTTTTTTACAAGATCCTTAGCATATTTAGTTAAGATATAAAAATGTCATCCTCCCGCTGCTTAATTTGGAGACCTAAGAAGTAGGTTAATTCCCCAACCATGCTCATCTCGAATTTAGTTCCCATTAATTTTCCGAATGCCTTGGCACGATAATCGGACATGGACCCAAACACAATATCATCCATATATACCTGCGCAATGAGTATTTTGTCTCCTTGTCGTTGAATAAACAGAGTCTTATCAACTCCCCCTCGAATAAACCCATTTCCTAGTAAAAAGTTTGAAAGCCTGTCATACCATGCTCGAGGAGTTTGTTTTAGTCCATAAAGAGTTTTCTTCAAACAGTATACATACTCCGGATTATGTAGATCGAACCCCTTTGGTTGAGCTACATACACTACTTCCTCAAGGAGCCTATTCAAAAACACAATTTTCACATCCATCTGATATAGCTTAAACCTCTTGTGACATGGGATGGCCAAAAACATACGAATAGATTCAAGTCTAGCTGTGGGAGTAAAAGTTTCATCGACATCAACCCCTTTTATTTGATTGTACCCCTGAGATACCAATCTTGATTTGTTTCGTGCAACGTCACTAGTTTCATCAAACTTGTTCTTGTAAATCCACTTAGTGCCAATAATGTTAGTATTTGAAGGCTGTGACATTAAGTCCCACACATCTTGTCGTTTGAATTCATTTAGCTCATCTTGCATAGCGTTAATCTAGTATTCATCAGATAAAACATCTTTCACGTTGGTTGGTTCAATTATCGACATATAACACACACTCTCCACCGCCTTATATAACATAGAACAATGATAACCCACACACCTTGCAGACTCCTGGAGAGTGGACATTCATAATCATCAAGGTATCCCGGAGCACCACAATTACGAGGAAGATTAGTACGGATAGTAACATGGTTGAATCCGCTGAGATTTTGCTAGGTATAATAATATTAGGTAGTGAAGCTGCTGAGATTTTGCTAGGTATAGTTTTTAGATGTCTCAGCGAGAGCCGTACCAAGAGTTTCAGTGGGTAGCACGATATCTTGAACCACAATAGAAGAGGTTAATGGAGTTTTTACTTGAACATTACTATTTCCATCATATGTTTGTCCAAGAACTACCGAGTCATCTACTACCATATTAATTGACTCCATTACCATCTTAGTCTTCAAGTTGTAAGCTCGATAAACCCTACTGTTTGTTGCTATCTCAGTAAAATACATTCATCGTTTTGGGCGTCAAATTCTCCAATGTTTTCCCGATCACATGTGATCTAACATTTACTTCCAAACACACGAAAGTATTTCAAATTTGGCTTCTTTACAAACCAAAGCTCATAGGGCGTGTTAAGTGCAAGAGGAACTAATATAAACTTTGTTGATAATCTGACACGAGGTATGAAGAGCTTCTCCCCAAAAGTGATTAGGAACATTCTTTCCATGGAGTAATGCCCGCCCCATTTCTTGAAAAACTCGGTTCTTCGTTCTGTCGTGGTGTGACTCGAGCTGAAAATTCATGTTTGATCCCATTAGCGCGACAGTACTCAATGACATCGTTGTACTTGAACTCTTCTCCACGATCAATTCGAATTATGTCAATGGAACAATCTTTCTCATTTTATATCCGAAGAGCTATAACATGAAATTCTTCAAATGTGTCAGACTTCTGTTTTAATAGCGTTATCCAGGTGAATCTTGAAAAGTCATCAACCATAACCAAGATATATTTCTTTCCTCCTAAAGTACTCTCTCTCAAAGGACCCATCAAATCCATGTGAATTAACACTAGAACTCGTGCAGTGGCAATGTTGTTGGATTTTTTTATACGAACTCTTGGTTTGCTTTCCTATTTGACATGTTCCACACACCGCATCCGTTAACTTGCTTAGTTTCGGAACCCCTCAAACTAGCTCCGTACTTGTAATCTTGGCAAGATCGTTAAAGTTCACATGTCCTAACCGTTGATACCACAATTCCACATCACTCATCTTAGCAACTTTACACGAAATAGAGTTTTGCGGTACAACATAATAGTTGTCAGAAGTTCTATTTGCAGTCACGATACATTTCCCAGTAGTATCAAAGACTCGGCGTACCTTCTTGTTAAATGTTACCGTGTTATCCGCATCACATAAGTAACTCACACTTATAAGATTTGCAGTTAGTCCCTTGACATAGAGTACATTATCTACTGCTGGGAACCCAAGTCTTTCAACACTCCCTTTTTCCACAATCTTTCCACTCATACCTCCTCCAAAAGTAACATCAGCTCCTTAATATCAGTGACATTGCTCAAACGAGTAACATCCCTGGTCATGTGACGATAGCATCCACTATACTATCTACATACCACTGAGTAGAGTGGAAAGCATTTAGAGTCATCACTGCAACATTGCACCGTAATTGTGGTAGAAGATTCTTCTTCTGAACCCAAATGAGTCTCACTTTCTTTTGTACTTATGTTGCTTGAGTCAAATTTTTGAAAATACTTAAAGACTTGGACAAAAGAGGGATTAACAAACATTGGGGATATGGTCGATAGGGTTTCCCTCTTTCACTGGGAAATTCATTGTTATCGTAGAATTCGGTGCTTTGACAAAATATGGCACTGAAGTAGCTTTGACAAGCTTGGTGATTTGAGGTGTAATAGACTTAACATTTATCTCGTCAAATCCAAGCCTTCTTTTGTCAGTACCAGTTTTGCTCATACCTAGCATTTTATCAATATTCTTTACTCTATGACAAAAAACTTCAAGTTTCTGCTTTAGTGGAAGTCAAGTCAAGTCAAGTTAAGTTTAAGTTTCTTAAGTTCCGTTTCAGTCAATTTTAACTTTTTCGCAACAATGCGTTTTTCTTTTTCACGAGTATCAAGTTTGGCAATAAGAGCATCTTTCTTATTGAGAAACAAATTGAAAATTACAAATCTTCAAAATTAGGTTCTTCGCAATTATCAATTTTATTATCACTCTGATCTTCTTTGTCAATTCCAAGTTCAAAAACATCAGAAGGATCACTACTTGAGTGAATTACAACAATATGAGCTCTTATACCATTTCTACCTTCTTGAAAGGGATAATCATGTTCATAATTGTCATCATCACTGTCATCCCACGTAATAGTAATGTTCATAGCCTTGTGGTTACTATTATAACTCTTAGTGGGACAATTGTGAGTATAGTGACCATACTTGTGACACCTATAATATTCATTTTTATTTAAGTCTTGTTCAGGATTGATATACTTGCCATAAAACTTAACATGGTTATGAGAACGTGGCTTATAATTTACATTTTACCCTTGTTTATAAAATTGTCATTTTTCAAAAGTTTTCTAAACTGTTGGCTTATTAGAGCAATCTATGAATCCGAGTCCAATTCCTCATCATCGTCATAGACACATAAGTTGTCAACTTCTTTGGTTCCCTGAGAAGACAAAGAGTTGGAGGAAGACTTAAAAGCCATACTTTTATTCTTCTTAGGGTTTTTCATTTTCACCTCAATTTCAAATGTTCTCAATTTTCCAGCGTGTCAGGTTTCATGGTTTTAAGATTTTGAGCTTCCACTATGACATCACGTCTGGATCTAAAATTCTTAGGAAAAGATCTTAGAATTTTTTGAACTATTTGATCATCGGTGTACCCAGCTCCAAAAGAGGTACTGTTGTTGACAATGTCACTCAGTCTGGCATAAAATTCACCGAATGGTTCATCTTCACTCATTCGGATGTTCTCAAATTGAGAGGTGAGCATTTGCAGTTTACTCTCTTTAACTGTATCATCACTTTCGTGAGTTCGCATTTAGATATCCCAAGCTTCTTTCGAAGTGGTACATGCAGAGATGTGCTTATACTCACTTTGGCTCAACTCATTGAAAATAACATTAAGACCTTTAGAATTATGACCATACGTTTCATTTTCTTCCTTAGTCCATTGATTTATAGGTTTATGAACTTCTACAGCTGTTGCTGACTCACCCCGCATTACAACTGGGGGCACTCATCCATTTTCAATGGCAATCTAGACATCTTCCATGAATTACAAGAAAGCAATCATTTGAACATTCCAGTAGGGAAAGTTTGTGTCGTCAAAGAGTGGTGGACGATTTATAGGACCTCTAATTTTTTTGGAATCCATTAAATTCAAGCAAGCACTTAAGGTAGGACCAACGCTCAAGATGTAAAGCCTATGAGCATTTCCGCTTTGATATCAAATGAAATTCAATGTGTTTGTATTTAATGTACTTCGAGAAATTAGGTCAGAATTATTCCTAGCAATCAACGTTCTAGAGATAAACAAATTCAAGTAATAGATGTAACAAGTAAAGAAACGACACAGTGCAAAGGCAATTTTTAACCTTGTGGAAACTCCATTCTCAGGGGAAAAACCACAGGTTGTTGTCGATTTCCCATTAATCAAAATATTTACAATCTGAAAAATACTTACAGACTCGATAAACCCGTCCCGTGATTATATCTCTATTATGATCCAAGCTTCACGCCCTATCTTCTTCATTATCGCAATGATACTCCTTGATCTCGCAACAATGATCGCCTTACTCGAATCACTCTAGCAAATCATCAGCGACAGGAATTAAAGGAAGTAGGGTTGACTAATTCAATCTCAAAATTAGGGTTTTAAGCCCTCTTTCTCTCTTTGATCTTAAGTAGCCTCTCTAATAAAAATAAAAGCCCTAAAAAAAACTATTCCAAAAAGCCCAAAACAAGTTTTTTTAAATAGGTCAAAACAGTTTTCCGACTTCCGTTCGAATGAGTCCCAAAGTTGTTCGAACAACACACCAAAAATAGCCTAGAAAATATGACTGTGAAAATCCTTTTTGAGACACGATTTTTGCCCATAAGTCGTTCGAACGACTACAGAACCCGTTCGAACGAGAGTGCTAAAATGCACGTGAAAAACTTGATTTTTCTAGTTTTGCAAAAGAATTTTGCTAAGTTAAAACAAGCTTAGGTTTTTACTTTATCAGATTTCTATTTACCAACTTATCTTCTCGGCCGTTGGCTGTAGATGACTTGTCCAGCGATATTGATTCTGTCGTCGTCTTCAACTTAGATAACCACGGGACTCGACATACACGAAATGAGACAAACTAAGAACCTTTCAGGATTGATCCATCACATGAAAGGTTCAATCGAAAATCCAAAATCCAAAATCCAAAACTGGTAAAACTCAAAAGCACAGTAAATTTCAAGAATTCTATCATGTAAAATGAATTTGCAAAATTGAACAAAACCTATTTCAATTAGACTTGAATCTTAAACAACCCAGATCTTAGAATTCCATAATTTGAAGATCTACCTTGGTTTTTTTCGTCAATCATCACAGAAGAAAAATAAAAAGAAAAAGAAAATGTAAAATGAAGTTTGGAAGAATGGTATACTAATTGTACCTTGTTGAGCTGATGCAAGGTTTGAGTGATCCAAGAAAGAGAAGATTTTATGACACAATTCTTCTGGTAATCTCTCCATCATCACAGTTCAGACACAAATACTCTGTTTTTTCAGAGTCAGAGAGAGAGAGAGAGAGAGATAAAGTTTTGGTGTACCTGACATGTCAGATTAATGATCAGGAATCTGCCACGTATTTATGAAAATTGCCAATTCGACAAATCCCGGGTGAAGATTTGAGTTGATGAATCTGAGAGAGACATTGGCAGAGGTCATTAGGGACAGTACATCCTAATTTTAAATTTTGTTAACAACAATCTTTTTAACTGAAACATTGTTGAAGATTGGTTGAGCGTTGCTCTAATCAACCAACCTGAACTCACCTAACTTCTTAACTATTCATTCATGCTCGCTTAATTGAAAAGTCACTTAACTGGAAAATACTGAATGATATCAACCTGTTCATTTCTACATACACATCAACCGGGCACTCTAAATTACAAAAATCCAATCCAAGCGTCTGGTAATTTTAATCAGATATACAGTTTGATCCAACACCATACTGAACACGAATGAACTGTATTAAGTTTACGCAAAGAAAAATACAACAAATCTCATCTTATTTATATTATTTTTCACATGTACAAAAATTAACTTCAGAAAAAAAACCCCCATCAATTTACATTTACATTATCTGAAATGCTTGATAGAGCAGACTGTACCAAACTTCCCAAGTTATTTCTCAACCTAGACACAGTATTTCCCATGTACATATAGACGGGCATCTTCACAAAACTGGGATCCTCTTCTTTTTGGAGAACATGAATATGACCTTGCAAATACCTACTGAGACTAGCCTCTGCAATGTTGACCAGACTGAATGAAGCATTTGTATGCATGACACGGGAAACGAAAAATGCTGCTAAAACTATTTGTTTTGCATTCACAAGCTCTGATATAATACAAGGGAACAGCGTTCTTCTGAAATATATGAAGAAACAATTTTCTTCTGTTCTATATTTGAGCTTTGATAACTGATTTTCTTGACATTGACGAGCAAAACTCCCAACCAAATAGCATAAATACGAGAAAGTATTTTTATATGCAGATTCAGTTGCAATGGTGTATACAGCTCCAGATGATAGGAAAAGGGTTAAGAGGTCAGAATCCTTGTTGACTGAAGCCGTGGGACCTTGTTCTTTCAAATTGGCCTCAAATGCATCCAAGCACTGTAATTGAACGGACTTGTAAGGCAGTAACAGAACTATTTTCAGAGCTGCAAAGCAATCTTTCCCAACTAAATGCTGAAATAACGTCTGCACTTCATTCTCAGCTAACAAGTAGATACTTGGTTTGGAAAATGACCGATCAATCAGCTTTAGAACGTCATTCCATTGGGACAAATTAACAAGTTTTTTGATAATCTCCATCCAGCAACTGTGAAAGGGATGAACTGAGATAACACATTCATCTTTCTTTTCTTTCTTTTCCTGTCCCTTTTCAACTGCAGAATGTTCTTCGTGGAAATTTTCCCATCCCTCGTCCCATTCATCGTTGTTCCAGTTGCTTCCTGTATCAGATACTTCATCTACGTCCTCATCATCATTGGCACCGGCATCATTTTTTCCAATGGTGAAAAGTCCTTCCCACTCTGCTAAAATGGCTTCAAGAGCATCTAAATGGGGCACAGTGTTGGCATTTGCAAATAAATTCAAGAAACAAGAAATTGCAGACTCTAGGCTTACGAGATCACTTGGCAAAACTTCCATGCTCGGCGAAATAACAGATGCTAACCGAGTTGACTTCAAAGCAACTAGAGTACTAGTAAACTTGCTCGATGCATCTGCTTGATTTGACACAGTCTTATCAACTGTCTCGATAGCGTCTAACTCATCCCACCCCTCCCATGGTTCAACATTGGATATAAGCTTAGCCGGAAGACACTTGAGATATTTCCCTGTGATGGATTGCATAAGCTCTAGAACGTAAACCCTCACATGGCTTTTCAATTGCATGTTATCAGAAAATGTGCTCAATCTACCCCAAACTGCACATCTTACCATCTTCAGATCCTCGAGACTACCCTCACACTTATTAAGAGTTGAGAGTAAATTGTGCAAATTCTGGTGATCACTGGACTCATTTGCCATGTCGAGTAAAACAGGATCTAATGCACTTACATAAAGATCAGGAAGATTCTGTATTTTATCTACATTTCGAGCCATTGCATCTGAAAATACTTCAGTAATGGCTTCAAGTCTACAAGCAGAGAATATCATAGATCTGCAGAGACTTAAATTTTCAATCGGAAAACCACTCAAACCATGTCTCACATAGTTCAACACAGTGTCCCAGCCTTGAATCGGTGAGATTTTCTCATCCTCTATCAAACTTATGAAAACATTAAGATATTTAGAAAGACATTCCAAACTGAACTGGAGTTTTTCAGATAAAATTACTTGCATATCGTCACTCAATTTGATCCAAAACTTTAAGATTGATATAAGGCAGTCAACCCATGCCGATTCACCAGGTAGAGTCGCAGAAGAAATGTCATGTGGAACACTTGATGCGTAGTATTGCTTCACAACGTCCAAAACATCTTCTGGTGACAAAAGCCTGATATAACTCCCAAGGCAATCGTAGTTCTCCTCAAGTTGGTCTACAAATCCTTGGAACTTCTCAGGGTCTAAGAGATGGGTAGTTGAACTTTTATCAACCAAACTTGTTAACAAACTCAGAATGTAATGTTTGTAAACATCCTGTAATGATATCAAACCAATGGTGAATGGTTCAGTATATATGTCTCTTAGATTCTGCACCATTTTTGCCAAGGGCTCAACACTAAAATCGTCAACATGATTGTAAACTTCGTCGTTGAAACTCTGAAGATTCAAACCCCCTAATTCAGTAATATTTTTGAAGTTCAAGTTCTTGATAAAAGAAACCCTTCCGCACTCTTGCTCAAGAATTTTATAAAACTGAGGTAACTCAAGAGAATGTAAATGAGATGGCTCTAATTTTATCACTGGCGGTGGATATTCAGTTCCTTTCAATTTCAGGTAGCACTCTGAAAGGATGCTGAATATGTAGGCAAGGCGTTGTTTGTTGCACCCATCAATTGCAGGGTACACGTTTAAGGAAATTGTGCCAATGACTGTGGCAGCATAGGAGCTTAGTTCTTCCTCGTAGTCTGAAATTTCAGCCTCAATGTCATCATTAGTCCAAATATCAGAAACAAGTGTAGAAGCAATGTACCGTAAAAGCACCTAGAAAATAGAAAACGAGTCTATTAGTTAACAGCCATATATATAAAATTTTCCGCAAGCATGCCTCTGCATAATATATTATTAAATACACATATATTTAAGAGAGAAATAGACCTCATTGTGATTCAAGCCATAAGTCGTGGCCAACTTTAGCACTTCTTTCAAACTGGGCCTTTTCTCCAGTTTTACGGAATCAGATAAGGAGAAAATCATATTTTCAATGTAATCATGGTCTCCAGAAAAAAATCGTGATGTGTCCACCCCAGGAATCGTTTGTTCTAGAATTCTTGACTGGTATGTCAAGAGTTTCTGCTCTTGTAACTTGGACTTCCATTCTCTCCAAAACGTGGACTGTATTTTGTCATTTTTGTCCATTGCATCTAAACTCACAGGTGATGAAGAAAATATCAGGAGATCCTCTTATCTTTAGATACATTATTTAGGACTGAAGAAAGCAAACAGTCTATATTACAGTCAAATAAAGTACAGATACCTGAACTGAGTGGTGAGTGCTTCTCTTTAAATTTTTGCAAAAGCAACTCCCTCCTCTTGCCGGGGTTTCCATATTCAGTGCCACAGTTGTGTAATGTACTATATGCCATTCCCATGTTCATAATGCTGCACACTTCACTGTACCCTTCCCTTTCTTTTAGTTGCTCTTCTATTATTTCCACTCCATGAAAAGCGTCCACAAGGTTTAAGAGAAAGGAAAACCCAAGGATGTCATCCTCTTTAGTAGCTGATTCTTCCATTTTTGATTTCACCAGAGAAGCAATTAGTTCATCACTGGGGGAAATATCATTGCATGCCAACCAGGATAAAATAGTTAATAATGCTTGTGTTCTTACACTTGAGCCAGAGATCGTTCTTTTTGCATACTCAGCTTTCCTACTCAAATCAAACAACCAAGGGAGCTGTAAAGCCGCGAAAGTTAACAGTTTTCGATTTTCTTTCAAGAGATAATCCCAATCCATCCCCGTTTCAATAGACACGTCCTTTGCAATAGTGGAAAGAATAGTCTTGGCATTTCTAATGTGAAACTCTTGATCACTATTTCCTTCCCCAATCATTTCTGAGCAATCCGTTAGGCCGGCTATATCTAGATCTGGAGGATTCGTTCCTGTTGATATCACTAAACTTTCACACTGACTTTGCATATCTAGATTTTTCCATGCATATAGCAACTCACCGATCGATTCCTCATCACAATGGCTCAAAGAAAACCCTAAAAGCTGCTTTCGAGAAGTTGCATTCATATTATCCAGGATTGGACCTTTTGCTATGGCCGCACATAAATCCCAAATAGATCCATGCCCTTTTCTAGATAAAACAAGACACAGATCAAAAGCTAGCTGAAGATCACCTGCAACTGCAGCTTCTCTTGCCACGGCTTCTTCGACTGCTGATATCTCGTCTTGAGAGCTTAATCCAAGAAGTTTAGCAATTTCGATGATTTCATCCACATTAAGATAAGCTCCGGTTTGACTTGTTATTACCATATTAATGATCTCCATTGGGTCTCTGATTTGCCTAAATTGCATTGGTAGAAGAGTTACTCCAAGGCTTGGAAGCTTAATAGTAAGTGCGTCAATGATGTCAGCCTCTGCTTTAACATTTTTGCTACTTGGAAAGAGATTCAAACACTCCTTTGCTCTCCAAATCTGAACAAAAGACATAATTCAGCCATAAATAAAAGTAGTTAAAGCGTATCCAACATTCTTTTCCGGGATACTATAAATTATTTTCTTTTTTCTTTCATAGTTTCAAAATAATAAACTTTATATATGATGATCTAAAGCTAGAACATTTTTGTTATCAGAAGGATGACACAAACATACTTGAGACCTAAGAGCAGCTCCAATGGTTTACCAAGAATGTAAAGAATGAGGTCAATATTTTTGCAAAAGTTTTTAGTCCACAAAAAACTTCAAGGACAGATCATTAATACTTCAAGGACAGATTCTGTGGCTTTCTAATCTCGGAATTGTGCATTCCCAATTTGTTAGGTTCTTAGGCTTCATTCATAAACATATATAAATATTTAGACATCTTAGCTATTGAAATAATATAGCGGTAAATAGCATGTGGTTTGATTTCAAACTAAGAAAGGATTATTCAGACTAGTAGAAATTAGAGTCTTGCATGGTCTAAAATTATAAGAATGGAGTACTCATATCCGTGCACATATCCTGAATTTTATGAAATGAGAAGCTATACTCCTATTTCCAGTACCAATATATACGGATATCTACGATTCAAGTCAAGTAATGATATAATGGCGTGTTAAAATATTCCGGGCTTATCAACCCATGATGAGGTGATCGTGGTTTTATACATGTATAGCTATAAATCATAAACTGATAAACGTATAAATACTCACTTCTGTGCACGCAAGGCTTGAAGCTGAGAAGAAATACTCTCTTGCAGATTGAATGACGAGATTTTCTGCCTTCTCTGTACCCAAAGAAACTACACCTGTTCCTTTCAGATAGTTCCTTGCAAGAGAAAACTTCCCAGCCTTTAATAGTCCTCTACAGAATTCCATCAACATATACTCTATGTCCAAAAAAGGAAATGCCTTTTCCTGAAATAATTGCATATCACGCCACATGTTTGCCCAATCATTATCGGATCTAACAGGTTGCCGACGTCCGAATTTTGAAAGAATTAGACGAAGAATCTGTTTTACACCCTTTTCATCTGTATGGGCCTCAAGAAAGAAACCCATTGGTTTTGGCACCTGCAGTAAGCATATATAGTTAGAAAATCAAGCCCACCCCTTATGGATAAATGATACTGGACATTTCAAACTAGTATCTATGGGGCTCGGTGAGCCTGTAGTAACTGGCTCCGAGCCGTTAAATCTTATAAACAGTGCGGATCGGGAGCCGGCTCGGTTAGCTGGTCGTTAAGGATTCAACAGCTGTTAAAATTTACGGTCCAGTTAGGAACAAATGTTATCAATTAACAAATAATATTGCCGGGTAACTGACAGCTGTACCTAGAGACCAATCCAAGTACATAGTAAGACTATTGGACACGGTGTAGTTTACGTTTGCAGAAAGAAGGCTTATATGTACCAAATACCCTGCATCTATTACTCAATAAAGATAAAACAGCCCTCGGATTGGATTGTAATTCCACTGTACTAAGGTCCACGCTTTATTTCACAAAGTCAATAGAAACAGCTAGGGAGAGAGAGAGAGAGAGAGAGTGTGTGTGTGTGTGTGTGTTTTGAATGCAGTTTTATCCACGCCGACGTCTAATAGCAGCTGTGATGGGTCCCATAACGGAGGGAATTAAGAAGGTCGTTGGTATTCTTTGACATATCTGACCAACAGACCCTAAACCGACTTCTGGTGTCCATAAAACAAAATGGTAGGAATCGAAATGTGATTCTTGTGGTTTATATTTACTTCTTGCTTAATTTGTTTATAAATAAGAGAATAAGAGTTGGTTTTAAAAACCAAACACCATAAGATTTCTTCTATTTCCTTTTAACATGCCAGATACCCAATTATAATAAGTTGATTGTCTTGAGTTTTCTTCAAAGACTTCGAGAAGATTGTTTTGATTTTAATTTGACAAATTTAGAGTTTAATTTTAAATTGAAAAAAACGTTGTGTGTGATTGAATTAGATTGCGTCTGCCGAATCGTTATACGTCAAATTCGTATCGGAGTACTCTCCTTCCCACAGTTTTTCACTTTGTAATTCCGTCTCCAATTACGTTTAGATTAGCGTACCTTTATATTAATATACTTTATTCGTAAAAGAAAGGTAAAAACACAACAAAGTTACAACAAATAGAATAGAGAAATTTTTGCCTCTCCAACAACGAGAAAACTAACTCAAAGAAGTATAAAGCAACAACCTCCCCTCATCATCCGAGATTCATCAAATAATAGAGCCCATGATAGTCCTTTCCCCGTTACCATGAGGAAAACAAAGGAGGTCTCAATGCTGTTTTACTCATCAGAAGATGAAGGCTTTAATAAAAAAAACACGAACAACTCTCATGTATCTTTATTCCCCTAATTTTCTTTGCTTTATGTTCAAGCAAAATTACCCGAATCAAGCGAAAGGAAGAAAACACCACATTACCTTCCCCGTCCGGTGAGGTTCTCATCTTCCAATTTGTTAAGAGCTCAATATTAACGAATGTTATTGGAAACTGAATCCGTGTGCCTTCATTAACTAGAACTCCCAAAGAAAATATTTGTATGCAATAATAAGGTGAACCTAATCAAGTAATGCTAGTAAAGGCAAAGCTTATGGGGTACGTAATCACTTCGGCTAATAGTTTACAAGCCGCCCATATCCAGTATGGCATACACTGATTTTTGAGTAGTAGGGCTAAGTGGAAAGCTCTCCTACATAGCTTTAAGGGTAGCTTACTGGGGGGAGAGAAGGGCAGAAGAGGCTCGTTGAGTGATTGAACTATAAACACCAGCCTCACATGCAACACACGTTAGCTGATTTTCTTGTATAGAAATATGATTTCTAAGGTTTCTAGTAGAGGAAAAGGCTAGGCTAGTTAAGGGGCCATGCGTATAGGCTTGTATTTTGGCTTGTATTTTTTTCTCAGGGCCAAGGGAAATATGAATTCCAGGGTTATCATTGGCAATGTATGGATCATGTCTTTTTGTTTAATGGAATTGGCAAAATTTTGCAGGAAAAAAAAGCCCAATGATTTCTTAGTAGGAGATGCAATGGGATTTTTTGACTAAGTTCGTTCCCGTTGAATACGAGAGAGGTGTCTTTATATAAGATATAACTAAATAATCTATAACATGGAATAGAGCGTAAACGAGTACTCGGACGAATGTATCAAAACACTTTTATGAGACAGACACTCAAAAAGTGGCTCGGTAACTTAATGGATCACAAAAACATATTCAGAAGGATTTTTGTTTTCAAATATTTTTGAGATTGGATGCTGTAAAGTATGCCTTGAAGAGCTCCACAAACCCGTGGTGAACACAACATTTCAGGCTACTTCCGCATTAATCCCAGAGATACAGCCAAGCAATTTACATGTTTTGAGTGTGGTGAAATGAATCACCAACACCAAGTCGGAGATTTTTTTCTCTGTGGAGAAGAAGATATTGAGATTGTTTATCTGAGGATATGACAGCTTCAACTAAATCCTTGATGGCTCATAGAGGTGAGGTTGAGCTTCGACCTACGGATATCGCGCTAGTTTTTATGGAGATTATCTCATGGATAGAAGCTCGGGTTACCCATAATTTTGGAACTTCTTGATCGAACATTTTCAAGAGGCAAAGTTTGGTACGGTTGTACGTGCAACAAGTGTGAAGTTTTCTTATTTCTTACCAATTGTGCTTATTGGTTATGAAAAGAGAGCATGATTAGTTTTAGAAACCAAACCGCCTAGAATTCCCTTTAAATAACAGCCCCCAAATACAATTATGTTGGTTGTCCGTGAGCATTTTTAGAAAGTATAGAAGACAGAGTTAAATTTGATTTTGGCAAATTAGGGTATATAATATATATTCCAAAAATCATGGTTGTGTGATTGACCATCGTAATATATATAAACAAATCTAAGGAAAGACAAAATGTAAAAATTCATATACCTGATAATATGCTAAAAGCCTTCCTGCTTCCACATGACCTTCTGCAATTTTAACTTTATTCTCTCTTCTCTCAGCATACATATCGTTATCTGTTGCGCCAAAATATTCTTCATTACATTCTACTGATAAATCACGTTAATTTATATTTTGAAATATATTAAAAGAAAGTACTAGGTAGCTCAGCTGGTTAAGTCTATAGGAGTTGTTACCACGGACTTCGATTTTGAGTTAAGGTTCTCGTGGAAAATCAAATTAGCCCGAGGCAATATCAGATATTCATTATTCACAGAGCATTAGCTGAAGAACTTAAAAATTCAGCTAATGACCTTGCCAAATCACATCCAGCCCGTGACAACTTTATCAAGCTAATACACGATTATTCTATGTATAATGTGTTTTTATCATTTTTACATTTTTTAAGATCCTAATCAGTCCAACTCGTCAAGCCAACAAACAAATTGCATTTTTCCATCGATGAAAAGTTCCAAAGATTTTTTTTTTTTAAACTAGAGGTTTACCGGGTTCATTGTTTGTCACTACTCGCCCAAAGTTCCAGGGATTGTCATTCTTTATATAATGAAAATGCGTACTATTTTGAAAAAAACATCATATCTTGAGATTGATGGGATGCGAAGATCAAATGCAACTGTTTTCGCGTCTCTAGAGGCTTTAAACTTTTCTTACCTTTATTTCTTGGAAGTTTTGACAGAATGGAGGCTATTGTATTCCACCTATCTGTGAGTGTACATAGATATACACATGTCACAACACATTCTACTGCTTCATCTTCATCTCCAAAAAACTCCCCAATAATAGAATCCCTACAGCCTTCCTCAATGACTGCCAAAAAAATATCTAATTTGTTAACTGAAGCAACTTCCTTCAACCAACGAACCAGAAAAGAGTCACTTTGAGTAGATGGGACCGTATCATGTGAATGATTAAGCATAAAGGGAATAGCTCTATCACGTAATCTTTCCACGACCTTATCCTCTTTGACTCTATCGAGCATCATTTTGAACTTATCGTAGTCAGATAATTCTTCCCACGCTACAAGATTCATAGTAATGTCTATCTCTTCATCAGCTCCATCCGAAAAAATAAGCTGATGCAAATACGAGATGGACACCTGCAATGGCTTCAACTCCACAATACCCTTGCGACTAGCGAATTCCAACATACAAAGGCAGCTTTCCAGTTGCCCACCCAAAATATCTATATCCTTGACTCTATTCGTATACCAAAAGGTTAGTTCGTCAACAGATGGCCAAACAAATCCCACGGAATGCTTTATGATGGCTTCAGTTCTCATATTGCATTGATCCTTGGACAGCCTGTTTAAGTAATTTACCATATTTTCACATTCGACCCAATCATTTTCTCTTAGAGCAATTGTTGTAGGAGGAGATCTTCCTGGAAGGAGTTGCCCGTAGATCTGAACGGGAACTGTTTCAGGAATGGAAGCTAAGATGTCCAACATAAAAGGCGCAAGTGAATATGGATGCCGCTTGAAAAGCAAGTTTAGGGTCCCAATTTTTCCACTTTCAGCTAAAGTAATAGCTGTTTCATTCAGAGGTAAAATTCGGAATCTACTGTATTCCTGCATGGAAAACCTGAACCATATTGTATCAGCATATTACACATCTTAATGGATAGATGCAATAAGCGAGGATAAATAGTACTACAATTTTTATTCTATGATACAAATTCGAAATTCTACCCTTCAGACAATTCTCTACCCTAAATAAACTAATTGACAGGATGGCCTACTAAAACGAAGTAATAGAGTAAGGCACAAATGCATGGTAAGCAAGAATTTGCCAAGGATGTCTCGGACCATACTCAAAACAAAAACATTTACGAACTCTTGACCCCATAAATTTGGAAAAACCTGCTTAAGTCGTAGAAATGTGTAGCAACCCAAGAAGGATCTCAAAAACTATTTTATGTGATTATTTGAGATTTCATTCAAATATATTATTAACTAAATGGTGGAAAAAAATAATCCTTACAAGGTTCTAACATAAATATATTAAAAGATTTCAATGTCCATGATGATTTGGTAGTGAGAGGATACATGGGCGTGGAAATAGGACAAAGAGGGCAATTATTTAGTTATATAAATCAGTAATCAATTGGCAGGGGCGAGAAGTTGGTGCAACTATCGATTTGATACGTTACACGTAATATTTGGAGGAAGGAGATATCTTTCAAAGTTTCATTTTGCAATTGGGAGTGGCTCGGAGACGGACTTTAACGAGTCATGTTGAGGAAAAGGAACATGGATGTGGAACCTTGTGCCTTCTGTGCAGGACGGAGGAAAATATAATCAACCACTAACTTCTGCAGTGCTTCTTCTTGACCAGGGAAGTTTCTTAAGCCCTTTGACATGGACTGGGTGTTTAAAAGGGATCTCATGAGTTTTTTGAAGGCATGGCATGGCAAGGCCTATAAGACGATGGTTGAGAAAGTTATGTTATTGATAGACGCTGTAAAAGAAAACAACAAAACAAAACAAAAACAACAGGTGTTTTAAACAAAAAAGTGAAGAAGGGGGGAGCAATAGTTCTGAATATATATGCTTTAATTTGTATCTACCTTCTAACTTCAGTTATGAAAGGGGTGAGGTTTGTGGATCTTGACGTTAGACGGAGAACTTGCTTTATCTTTATGCCAATGCAGCTAACACACCTCTTTAGTTGCTACTATATTTAAGCTTCTCAAAAATATTCATAAATATACAAACATGTATATACATGCATATTAATGTTTAACTTCTTCATTGCCTTTGCGATTAATAGCAGGAATAGATCCAATAAATGTTTACTAACCTGCCCATGTTTATCCCGACAAATGTCTCCAGCCTGTCTTTGAATTGCAGCAGTTGAAGCCTAATTATGCGAAAATCCCAAATTTGGCTGCATTCATCATCATCTAATTCGAAGAACTTATACCGGTCTGTTACACGAAGCCCGCAAGCAAGTAAGGCTTTTGCTGAATCCTCTGTTTTTCCTACTTTATCAACACATTCGGAAAGAACAAATACTTGGTCCTTAATACTTGGCAAAAACATATTTATCTCATTTGTTCCTTGACAAGATTGTAACCATTGTGATTTGAAGATTTCATCTTTTTCGAGCCCGTGGTGAATAGCGAAATCCCTAGCTGCCTCGTACTGTTGGTTGCTAATTAGGATGGTGTACATTTCTGAAACCGATTTCTCCAAAAATGACACTAAGCTCCAGCTCGGTTTATCCTGCACGCCTTGGCTTCCCTCGGCTGTGCTTTCTAAAATAAATATGTGACCTTGGCAATCCGGAACTCTTTCCAAAATAGAGGATGAAAATAGAATATCATTCTCCAGAACTTCTCTTCCGCTAAGGACATCAACCATGGTGATAACCCCACTCCTCTTTGAAATAACAAGGATAGAGTCAGACCACCATGTAATATCTGTGACGTCACTCAAGTATCTCCTTCTTTCGCTTGATGAGCTATGGGCCACTTGAGAACTTTCACTAAAAGAAACAAGGGAAAACAAATGACGCTCGCCATCCACATTAAAAACATCCAAAAATCCTGTCAGGTCAAGAACTGCAGCATGCTTGCATTGCGGGGAGATGACCACTTTAGGAGTTGCTAGTGGGCCTACATAACCTTTTGGTAAGGAAAATAAACCTTCAAACTGAGAGCTATAGGACACTGGTTCCAGATGTAAGTTCTGTGATACATGCCATAAAGAAAGGCAATAGAATCCTGAAAGAATAATAACAATTGAGCTTAGAAACATCACCTAGTCAAATAACATGTATCTATATTCTTAACATTAAACTAGAACCAAGGGAAGTTGATGAATCAGATTCGGAATGGATTTACAATCAAATTTAATTCGAAGAGGTTTGTGGCAAATTGTCCGAGTTCGAAGAAAAAAAATATAAATCCGAAAATGAATCCAATCTAGTATAATTCAAATAACAAATCCGAAAACTGCAATTTGTAGAAGATACTATGAAGCACAAAACATTATAAGTATATACTCAAGCCAAAATACACTTGGATCTAATTTATTTTTCGTGAAAAATGTCGAACAACAATAGGATTAAATTCTTACTAAAGAACCGGACAGGGAATATCCGATCCATACTTAATCGGGCTCCTGAGCCGTCGGTACGAAAAAATTACTGAATTAGATTAACAGGTTGGAATTTCGGAAAGTTTCATCCAAATTCAAACCATTGATTGGGTTTGGGATCATTTTTTTTTCAATAACCTAATCAGAGTAAAAGAATGGAGTGGGTAGAGACATTTGAAAAAGAGTTCATAATAAATCAACCAAAAGTATAAAAGCATACCAGCATTATCATTAGATTTCTCTGAGACACTATCAGAACTACCAACTATGAATACCAAGGAATATTCAGGATGGTAGCCCATGCACAAAACATTTTGAGGAAACTGTTTTCTTAGATTATTTGATGTGGGCATAGAGGAGAAAGATGGAATTGACTCCTGTCCAACCTCAATATTATGAAGTGAGCCATCTGATGTAAGAATACTGAACTGACACCTGCAAGAAATTGTATCATTTACCAAGAACGAGATCAAAATCCTTTTTAAATACTCTAAATACATATCAATGTGACAAGCAAAATTAATATGACATAGTCGTCTTCACACAGCCTTGGTTCCCTAATTCACATATTTTTGTCTCTCATATATTTTTTTATATATTTAGAAACCTTATTTATTTGGGTATTTTGTTAAATTAGATTTGCATGAAATGAAAGATTTTCTTTAGAGGGAGTTTCCACCTTTGTTAGAACTCTTGGTTTTACAAAAAGATGTGCTTAGTTCAGGGTTTGATAGCTAGCTTTTGCTTGAGAATAGGGTTTTGAAAGATTGAATAAAATTTAGTTTTATAAATCTTGTGTTGGCTTGATTAAAGTTTTCAAAGACTTTTGCTTCCGCGGCCATGCTTTATATCAAAAATGGTGTTACCAAAGTAAAGAGCCATTTAGTGTACCTATTGGTGGTTGTGATGATCTGATAAGAATGTCGAAACATAGATTGTTCACAACAATTGAAGAGAGGTTGTGAATGATTCGATAAGATTGTCGAAATTTACGACTGTTTACAACAAATGAAGAAAGTGAAAAGGGAAACAGTTAAATCACAAGACAGTTTTAACGTGGTTCACCCCAATTGCTACAACCACGAACTAATAGCAGTAATTGGTTCAACCTAACTGGAGAAGATGGCTTTCTGGGTAATTCGAGAAACATTACGAAGTTTGTGTACTCTGTTTCCTTTAATATTTTCATAGACGGTCTTACCTTTTTAAGGTCTTTACTGGGTTCCAGAGGAATTAGACTTAGACAAGAAGACTTGCTCTCTCCATTCCTTTATCCCCTAGTTGGGAAAGCTCCAAGAAGAATGATTGTAGATGGGTGGCCTGGGTTTCGGCAGGGTGGAGAGTTGGAGATCTCCCATATTTAGTTTGCAGGAGACACCGAGCCAGGCATCAATCAATCATCATTCCTGAAAAGTTTATTTCGTTGTTTTGAAGCATGTTCTTGGCTGAAAACCTTAAAGTGATTTTGCATACACTTATAGTTTTTGGCGTTGGTGTTATGTGAAGACCTATTTGTAAGATATGGAGAATCCGTACCCGTCCGGATTTGAAATGACTTTTATGATTCTCCTGTTGAGTTATATGGCTTTCCTTTGCCTCGGGTTGCATTATTTTCATTTCTTAAGTTTCTCGATTAGTCAAACAATAAATACTTTTATCTCCTCAAGAAAAAGTAGTATTGGAAAGGTACAACACATTCATGGATTAGCTACTATAATTGGGTGAGTTGTGAATTCCCTACCAAGGTCGTATATCGGCTTACCTAGGAAGCTCTATATAAAATTAGAAATATTTGGCCCTGGTACTGGGAAAGGTTTTCAACAAATTGGATTTTTGGAGAGGGAAATGGTTATCAAAGGAGATAGAAATGCTAAAAAAAAAGTTTGCAAGTATGCCAATTTATTTCATGTCCCTATTAACGATGTCGGTCGTTGATTCCAAGAGATTACAAAACTTAGGAGGGAGTTTGCTTGGAATAAGGAAGAGGACAAGTTTAAGTATCATCTTGTTAGTCAAGAGTCTTCAGACAAAATTTGTGCTGAGAATTATGGCATTAAAGTATTAGCTGAGAGAATCATACTAATCGGACTCTTGTACGAATGCGGGGCGTGGAAAGGGCTCTTAAAGGTTTTGCATCTTTTTAGAATTGTGTTAATCTTGAATTAAAAAGGGAAATAGAACTTACTTTTGAGAGAAAATTTTGAGAAGGGAACACTAGTCCGAACACTAGTCCCAAGACAAGCTTCCTCTTGTTATTTTATTTATCTCACAATAAGACTTTTCTAGTAGAATGTGGTAGGGAGGGTTGGAGTCATAGGATTTTTTCATAACAAAAAAGTTCGGTCATTAGGAAATTGGTCTTAATTGTGATATCCTAAACCGTGTATCCGTGTGGCAAACCTTTTTGTGGACACAACTAGAAAGGCGAAAAGCATTTTGCTAATGAAGGTATTTCTCACTTTAAATCAATTTACTGTTTAGGCTCTTGTTCTCAACCAACTTGTCTTTTTGACTTGGTCTGGGCACCTAGTATTCCTTCAAAGATATTTTTTTCTTATACTTTTATTTTTGGATCATAGTTCGTGATAGTATTTTAACAGTGGAACATGTAATTTCAATAATGTAATTACTAAAAATAAGATGAATGTGAAATACTGTGACATGTGCAAGGCTAGTGGATTAGTTTTAGTTTGGAATATTTTTTGCAGTCACAGCAGGTTGCTTGGACGATGCCTTTGAACATTCTTGGACAGTTGGTCAGAGAGGATGGGGCTTTCAGCAAGAAGCGGAATATGAAGTAATTGGCTTGAGAAAAACAGGAGGCTTTTACCAGGGTGGAGTCTGATTAAGAAATTAGACAGATGTTGATGAAGGGGAAGTGCCCCCCGTTTCAATGGGATACTACTATAGACGATAATAGAGGTCAGATTGTGAATCTAGTTTTCTGTTGGGAGACCCTTATACAGGGCGATTAAGTTCTTGTGTTGTTGGGCACCTTCATGTTTTTGTTTAGTTCTTGTAAATATTCTTCTATCCTTAGCTTTTTGTGTTGCCCATCTGTTAGGTATACCTTGATAGGTACGTAAGAAAGATCCACTTCTCTCAAGTTATCTCCCTTGCCTCTAGGTCTCAACCCTCTATTTGTTCACTGGTTCTCCCATATTTCAATCTCAACCCCATCTTAGTCACTATTAATAAGGAACTCGGAACACATAGTAAATAATAATAATAATTTATGTATCCCTGTCGGTTATAAAACAATAAATATTCATTCCATTGGATCCAAATTTATGAGACGAAACACTTACAAGCAAGAAGTCTTTGCAAAACGAGCACTCGGCACAACCAGTCCTATGATTGTACAATAAACTTTCAACTGTTTCTTTGATTTTCTTGTTATCTCTTCCCCATTTGCTTTAATGAAATAGAGTGTATCATTATCATCAATAACTCCAAGAATATTGTGAGAATCTGACCAAGCTCCATATTTAAATGTAGATAACCTATCATTGCCTGATCAAATAAGAAGTTGTTAGACATTGCTTGATTGAACCAAATGCATTCAGAGATACTTCGTCATTTTTCTTTAGCAAAGTTAGCTGATCTCAACGACATCTGGTGAAAAACACTGATTTGATTCATGAAGTGATATTCTCTTTTAAACAATTACCAATAACTAAAAAAAAGTTCAAATATGACTTTGTTTATTTACGGAAAGGTCACTTTAATCGTCTAAACAGTTATTCCCATTTTAGCATCTTCACGTTCTAAAATGAGTATGCCAACGACTCCCATAAAGCTACTTAATTAACATTACATCGTAGAAAAGTTATATTCTTATTAAAATTTCTCTAGTCACTTTCATCATCTCATACCAGTAAAAATTCCGCATGGTTCCTTGTAGTCATCATCCTTTTGCAGTACTGTTATTACATTTCCCACAGCTACAGCAATGTGTTCACCTCTCGAAGAAACAAATAGCGATGTCAATTTCTTCAACTTTATTGGACGCTTATAATCACTCCATTTTTCTTTCAGCTGAGTTAGACCTGCATGCAATCAAAATCCAAAATCACTCCCACTCGTCTTTTTATATTTAGTTTCCTGTGAAGTATAGACTGTGAAACCTAAACAGATCCGTACAGTTGGACCACCCAGAAGTATGCATTTGTAAAGTTTGAGCATTTAGAGAGATTGCTATTAGACAGGTCATGCATATAAGGGCCAATATTATCTGTACAATTAAACAGGTTTCACAGTATGAAGAGAAAAAAATGCAGCTATCACTGTACCTCAACAATAAAGAACTAACATCTCAGTTTACAAGAACCTTAAGCACCCTTCGACCAATCTACAACTTACACTCCTCCAACCGGCATAATACCTATCGCTAAGAGAGTTGATGCAGTACATAACATTTTCGAGAAAATTAAAGTAAAATGTATAAGTCCAACACCCCTCATCAGCCAATTAAACTAAAGCCACAACAGTTTTCATACGTGATATCTAACTTCACCCCCTGTTAATAAAAATGTCCGAACTGAAAAGATTTACAGCATCTAAGTACATTTAGCTCTCTAGACAAGTACATAGCCATTGCTGATAAATCAACTAGTCTGTAAGTTAGAACTTAAAAAAAGCATACCTCTAACTGAAAGTAATGAAAGTAGACCCCCATTAACTCCTTCCTCCTGCTCAAATTTCAACATAACAACAAAATAACCATAAATCCTGATTACCAATATGGGCAACACAGCATTCAAAGTGAAATCTCGACTCTGAGTAACCGAGAATTTCACAAAATACTAACTGTAAATTCTCATTATATATCATTCACATCTCTTATTAATAATAAAGGGTACTTAATTTGTATGACTTGTACCATCAAAACATCAAATTCATATATTGGGTGTTGATCATAGACCAATTCTAACTATGTCTGAGCTGAGAGAGAGAGATTGTTACCTGTTGAGGAGGATAATTGGGGCAAAAAGGTCTCTTTGCATGATACCGAGTCTCAAACAAAACCTCTGAAACAGGGTTTTCCTCCACCATTGTTGATTTGAATCAAATCACGAAATTATAACATTTTGATTGATTGAGAGGAACCCTTTCGATTATCTTTGCCTGATTTGTTCAAATTTATCTCAAATTGGGATCCAAAATCTTTCTTTTTTAGTTGGGTCTAGAAACAGAAGAGAGTTAAGTTTTTTATTTCGCGAAATATCGACTTTTTTTTAGCATTATCACGAAATTATTTACTGTCGTACTATTTTTTGGGCCGAACATGAAGGCTTATGTAAATCAAATATTGTATGCTATTATTTGATATTTTTGGGGAAAAATTATTGGTTAAATTTGTTTGAACAAGGGATCATCAAGTGTTCATAGTCATAAACTCGATAAGGTGAGAGAGATGATGAAGAAGAGTAACAAACATGGCGTAGAGAGTGTTGCGATAGGCAGGGGCTCAGGTCTTCGACCGAGTTGATAAAGTCCCATATGGTTTCATACGCTTCCACTCCTCTCTTTTGCGGATCTAAGGGCATAGAGTCTGTTGGCATAAGCGACCACGACTACAGTGTTAAATATGTCACCGATGAATCCTAAAAAAAGAAAGCAAAATTTTCCCTCTTGAGGCATCAATACAGTCCATGCATGTTCATAAAGGTTAGAATTGGTCTGTAGTAATCCCATTTTGCTTTGGTGACAGAGCAACTTCCTGGTGTACATTATCATTAAGAACTGCAACATATAGAAGATCCTGCAAATAAAACTAATATAAATGAAAATTGCAAAGAGAAATCAAACATAGGTTCCACTTGAACAAAACTTGACTGGTGTTACATCTGAGTTATCAAAACTTCTCTCAGTCTTTTTAAGTTCTTCTTCAGACAACAAAACACCATAGCAAAAAATCAATAATTGTTACCTGATAATAAATATATATCCTCCAAATAACTAAGCCCATCTAAGACCACCTCAAAAAATTTCCCCTACAAGTAAACACAAAAGTTAACCTGTTTCGATTATTGTGGTTCACTTAACGGTCAATATCTTGATCACAGAAGCAGCTCCAGCTCGGTGAAGTGCAACAATCGAATCTCCCACCTTGCAAAGACCTTTATCCTTGGCATATTGAAGGGCAAATCCTAGCGCCGCTTCTGTTGATTCAGTGTCAGATGCCTTCCCAGAACCTGCGCTTAGAACTGGCACCAATCCGCGGAAAATAAGGCTGTGCCTTGCTGGAGCTTCATCGCTTACCAACCAATTAAAGGAAGAATCAGCGGTTATTTCAGGAACCACCACAGACAGTATAGGCATAGACGGCCTATATTTGGCCACCAACTTAGCAGTACTTCCACCTCTAGTGAGGACCAAAATGAGTGCAACTCTTGCAGAGTTTGCTGTCCTTACTGCAGACGAAGCAAGGCTCTCCAATGGGCTCATGGGTACTGGTGCAGCAGCCATAATACCTTTAAAAACTGCTCCATAATCAAGTGTAGACTCAGCTTCTTTGCAAATCTTAGACATGGTTTGAACAGCAAGCTCAGGGTAAGCTCCAGCTGCTGTTTCCCCACTAAGCATTACACAATCAGTGCCATCAAGAACTGCATTGGCTACATCAGTGGCTTCAGCTCGAGTTGGTCGTGGAGACTTTATCATGGACTCAAGCATTTGGGTTGCAGTGACAACAGGTTTCCCATGGATATTGCACTTGTAGATCATCACCTTCTGTGCTAGAAAAATCTTCTCTATTGGAATTTCCATTCCCAAGTCACCTCGTGCCACCATAAACGCGTCCGAATTTGCAAGGATCTCGTCAAAATTAGCAACCCCTTCTTGATTTTCAACCTTGAAAACACAATAAGAATATCATTAATATGAATTTTTTATTTACTGACTTCTGAACATTTTCGATTTTGAACCACATGTTTGCATTTCTCTCTTGCCAATTTCGAGATTTCATTTTATTTTTATGTTTGGGGGTGCAAATCTTATTTATGTGAATAGGAGTCAAAAGTCAATATATTCCTAAGATAGTTGAATCCCAAGTGAAAGAATTGAGGGTAAGCTAGAGTCTGATTTAAATAACATCTTAGGGGACTTGGGGCTAATCGCAAAATACCCCTTGTACTTACTATGGTTCTGGAATCTAGGTGACACACATTCCTAAAATCAAAAATTAAGGTTTCCAAAAGATGTAACCTAAGGTACAAAATGGACGCTAAGTCAAAAGTTGCAAGGTTAGGAGCCCAAACTTTAATTCAGTTCACATAATGACCGCCAAAACTCAACAGAATTATTTTACTTAGCTGGCCTGGCCTGGCCTGCGTGGAGTCTGCAGGTTTCAAAAACATATATTGACTGAAAGTCGGGTAAGTAGAGAAATGGTTCCACATAGATTATGTTGTCGGATTAGTTCAAAAATATATCGTGACAAATGATTATTTGAGCTCCACACCACAAATCTTAATCAGAAGAGACATTCTTAATTATTAATATTAAAGGAAGTAATATTGTTTATATACATACCTTTGACATGAGAAGAATATTTTTTGCGTGCTTCCCCAACAACTTGCGAACCTCCACAAGGTCTGAACCCTTTCGAACAAATGAAAGAGCAATCATGTCAATTTTATTGGGAACTCCCCACTTTAAGATATCTTCTTTATCTTTCCCCGTCAAGGTAGGGAGGTCTACAATAACTCCTGGGAGGTTTACATTCTTCCTTTCACCAAGAACGGCGGAGTTTTCACAGCGGCAGCGTACCAATCCTAACTTTTTATCACAAGCCAGAGCGGTTAGGGTGATAGTACCATCGGCACACAATATCACACTTTGTGGCTTTACATCCTCGGCTAACTTTTTGTAACTCATGGTGATTGTTTTCTCATCACCCTGAAGACTATAGTCAGTGGAGATTGTGATTTCCCCTCCCTTCACAAGACGGATAGGTTTGCCATCTTTTAAAAACCCAGTTCGAATCTCTGGACCCTGCAATGGTGCAAAAAGAAATAAATAGAAAAGACGCAAAGTCTATAAATATGCAAACGGCAACTCTGTCTATAGAAAGTGAATTGCTTTCAAACTATGGCTATGTCACAACGATTAATAGGTAAATGTATGTTGACAAGCAAATGCAGGAACTTAATAAGTAAACGAATATTGACATATTGAGGGGAAATATAATGCACGACTTGAAATATTGCACTAATTAAAGAAAAGCACTCCAAAATAATCTTAGACCCCATGGACATAACTTCTGAATAACTCAGTAAGAGAAGTGGAGATCTAAAGAGGCACTTAGGAACATGATAACCAAATATAGTTCCCATGTTAGTTTGCCAAGACTTGACATTACTTTGGACGCATATCTGTTTCTATGTGCTATAAAGCCTTATCACAACTGCTGATCATAGTTATATCACGAAAAGCTCTTCTCTCTCCCAAATTCCCGTCCCAACACTTCTACCGATTTGTATCCATCCCCACTCTTTTCCGCATCTATGTTTTTATTATCAAAAACTCTCTTTCCATAAATGTTTTCACTCGCTCAATTTCATCTCTTCCCCCTCATCCAGTTCTTATTCAATTGTCCTAATACAAATTCTAACCGCCCCCCTGCATCAGCTCTCCTCCGGCCACCACAAACAGCCCTAGAACAAAAACTCTCTTTCCATCAATGTTTTCATTTGCTCATTTCCATCTCTTCCCCCTCATCCCAGTTCTTATTCAAGTTTTCTAATACCAATTCTAACTACCCTCATCATCTCTCTTCCCATGGCCAGGAAAATGTGAGCTATTAGGCTAGTATCTCTTGCCAAAACCCTAAAATCAGCTCCCCACTCTCATTCTCCCCTCTCTGACATACAGTGAACCCTTCCTTAATCCAAATCCAACATACCCCATAGAACAAAATTTAATTGAACTAATAAGATGGATAACCAACCAGTTAAGCTTACATGTACATATCATATACATGATAAAATTACAGATGAGAACAAGAGAAACAGAGGAACACATATAATCTAGGCCCTGTTTCAATAGTTCATCACCAAACGCAAACTTGCAAACTCAAATGGATTGATATTAGTCAGCAATACACGGACGGGGAAAAACGTTTTTTTTTTACCCCAAAAGCTTCCAATTTTCAACTTTTCCCACAAAACTGCACTCCAAACACCCTCAAATACAAAATCAACAACCCCATATCGCCAAAATAAAATAAAATAAATCAAACATAACCAAAACACATAAACCAACAAACACCATGACAAAACAAAAACTCAAAATTGCACTCCCAAGTTTTCAACTTTTTCAGCAAAACTACACTCTAAACACGCTAAAACCCAAAACCCCATAACCCCCAAATCAAAAACAAACATACCCAAACCAAAAAAATCAAAATTCAAACAAACTGAAACAATACCAACAAATTGAAACAACAAACACAACAACAACAATACCTTGGTATCCAACATAACAGCACACAAAATCCCAGTATTCTCCATAGCCATCTTAAGATTATCAAGAGTTTCCTGATGGTACTCATGAGATCCATGAGAGAAGTTAAACCTTGCAACGTTCATCCCTGCAACCAAAAGCTTCTCCACCATCTCTACAGACCTCGATGCAGGACCCAATGTGCACACGATCTTCGTCTTAGGTCTCCCTTGTAACAGTCCTCCATTGCACGCCATTGTTGTAGTTTGGAGAGTGAGTGAGAGAGAGAGAGAGAGGGTTTTTCTTTTCTTTTTTTGCGCCGCGTGTTTATGTAGTTGTTGGTTTGGAGGTGCGTTTTTATACCGAGAGGCGGTGCACTATTTTTTTTGGTTTAGTCCCACATCGTTTTGCACTTTGCAGGTAATTTTTGTTGCAGGTCTCGCATTTGTTTTTTCATCAAGTTATACTTAGCTGTTCAGTGATAAGGAAGTTAGAGGTGTTGTTTATAATTTTTCACTTAGAACTGCCATCTCGACTCATATCCAATATGCCATTTGAGTCTGAGTCTATTTTTCTCTCTACCCGGACTCGACTCAGATCAAGTGCTACATGCATAGAGCATTAATTCTTCAACATATTTCAAATTCAATACTAATAGTAATATATCCTTTTTTTTTTACTTAATCTGATGATGATATTGAAGCTTTTACCACTATATATATAGGCATAAATTTTGTTAACAACGCAGATGATATAGTATTTGGAACGAGTATAAGAAGTTAACTTGATTAGTAGTTACACAAAGAAGTGGATTCTCATTTGCGGTTAGACCGATGAATGACTTTGGTTGTTTATTTACAAAATCTTGGACTGTTAGAGACTAACCTTAGAAGCCTTAGAAGAAGAGTTAAGACTGTCGAATGACTTGGTAGACTAATTTTCCAATATGAACTTCTATTTGCTCAATTCAATTGATTACAATAAATTACTCCTAGAAACCCAAGTTCGAGATTATATATTCGATCTCCCTTTTCACATTACTTAGTTTTGTTCTTATATATGTTACAAGTTTCATAGTTACAATATAAGACTAAATTGCCCTAAATTTCAAAGGACCTATAAGTCGTTCGAACAACTTCCCAATTTTTGTTAGAATATTGTATTTGTTTTGACTCGTTCGAACGACCTTGGCAATTTTGCCTAGAATCGGCAACATAAACTTTTGGCTTGACTTTTCTCCTAACTCGTTCGTCGTTCGAACGACTTGGTCTTCTTGTAAGAAGTTGAATGTTAAAATCCTCCAGGATCACAAAACTTATAGTCATATAACATTAAATCGTTGCAAAAAGCATAATCAACCGTTAAGGACTGATTATATCACAACAAAAATGTCGTAATCACAAAGTTACAGTGTTAGTACAAATAATTGAATGATTTGAACTCAACCCCATTTCTTTGTTATGGCTCTTACAAGTTCTACAGAAAACTTTGGTTGAAAGCGTGCTTTATATGTTGGTTTTGGTGTACTAGTTGTTCAAACCTTGCACCAGTAGATAAGCGCTTCTATGTAACATCCTCCACAAGTCTAGTATGCATGACCCGAGTCAAACAACAAGATCACCCAAACAGTTTTACGCATTTCATGTATTGAAAATAGGCATATATGAGGTGTTTGTAGATACAAAATAGTACGCAATTCGTATATATGATATATTCGATTTTGATATTTTTGGTAAATATTGGAATGAAGGCACAACTAGCATCCTACTCTCAAAGCATTGTTGTAATTTATTCAGTCCCACATGGTTTGGAAGGTACAAAATTTCTGCTTCATACATATACCATATTAATTCGAAGATTAACTTTTACTGCTCGCAATATGCGATATACGTCAAGTACATTGAATAGATGAGGAGCATGGATTAAAGCATCAAAATTATGAGCAAACTCATTTGTACGACATGTTAGGACATGATAACTTGAAAATATAGTGTTTTATGGGGTCATATAGTATCTGATAGAAGCAGAAAAACCACTAATTGCTCGATGCAAAAACACTATATAGAAAACAAAAACAGGAAGAACCACTAATTGTTCGATGCAGCGTCTAACATCATCTTGGCAAAAGTTTATTTATCATCCTTCTGATGTTGCCCACAGGGTTGTTTAGATTTGAAGGTCCGAATTGCACCCTTAGTTCATACCTTATTAGTTCCCTAACGAAAAATAATCATATGCATCATCATTGTACAGACATTTTTTGGGTCTTCCCTTGTTCAAATAATTAAAAAAATGTGCAAGAAAGTAGACTAAACAGCTTGACTTGTCCACATTGTTCTTGAGGTAAATCCTTTTCTACCTCATGTACCACCTAATTGGACTTGTCTCTCATATGGCAGGGTAGTGGAACTGGGTAGCTATGAAGCAAAAACTACTTAGTGCCGCAACCTTGTTAGGTGGTACATGAGGTAGAAAAGGATTTAATCTGCTTCACTGTACATTTTTGCATTATGATAAGCTTCGCTTCTCACTTCTCAGTAAAGCGCTCCCACATCAGGCATCAACATTGTTGGACATTTTTTGGGTCTTCCCTTTGCTACTAAGAGAAGAAAAACCTGCACAAAACAAAAATAAGGTTTTCTCGTTCCTTTTTATAACGTTGTTTCTTCAGTTGTTCGTAGTTGTTTATACTCGGAAGGAGGCATATGAAAATGATGACAAGTTTAGGTCAAATATCGTTGGGTAAAAGCACTAAACGTTTGAATTAAAAGGTGATATATTTAGTCCCACATTATTCTTGAAGTAAATTCATTTCTACTTCATGTATCACCTAACTCACTTGTTATTTTGTTAGACAAGGTCGTGACACAGGGTAGTTACAGGAATGTAATCACCCGTGTTGCAGTCTTGTTTATTTAACTTCTGATGGTACTGAAACTTTGTTGCAAGGTTTAATGTACTAATATTTTTGTGCCCATGGCATACGGTATGGTTTTGGCTCGACACTCTTGGGTTGTTTATCTGATCGTTAAATAACTGGTTTGTTCATCTGGCCGGTTCAAAAGACCATACTGTTTCGGTTGGATTTTTTCAAAACATTCATTTGTATGGGTTTGACCCCTAAACCTATTGATCATTTTCATAGCCATATGACTCGTATACCCAAACTAAAGCTTAAAAGTTTAGTCTCATATTAAATATAAATTATAGTAGAACCAAACATATAAGGTAGAACCCATGTGACATGCGTTTAACATGTGATTAAGAGAGAGTGTATAGGTGTATGGGTGTGTGAGGGGATTTTATATCATTGATACACTTGGACCTCTCTCGGGTGGCCCGGGGATCGGGAATGGGCAATTGGCTCTGGAGGCCTTGGGGGAAAAGGGCTTGGGCTAGGCTCATCCTATTCTTTTTACTAAAAAGTTATCCATCATTTTTGGGTTTGGGATTAAACTTTTTTGACTGACTTGGTATGGTCTCTCTCGTACACATTCTCTCAACGGCTAGTAGACCTGATCCTTCGAGACACGTTACTCAAGAACGAGTTTAATACTCCGAACGTTAGAGTAAAAAGCTGAGAGACTTGTATTCCCAACAGCTATAAATACCCTTATACTCTCCTCTCAAAAAAAAAATACAGAACACAGATCAATCATTCATCTCTCTCTCTCTCTCTCTCTCTCTCTCTCTCTCTCTCATGAATCGACAATTCATTTACTCCCTACTCCTATCTCTTTTCGCAGTTTCGCTGAGGTGCTAAATGTTGCAAGTATGTCGTCTCCAGTACTAGGACTTTTGTATCTCTCACTGCTCGTTGTATCCTGGAAGAGATTAGACAGTCATAACCTGTTGGGGTTTGTCGAAATACTCTTTAAAGAAAGTGTGATCCATGCCTCGAGTACTTTCCAGTGATTGGTGCTACAATTTCGACCTGCTGCTACACTTTCGACATGCTGCTGTAACTTCGACATGTTCTCTGTTTAGCTGTAATTTCAATCTACTATACTGTTGTACTTTCGACCTATTGTCCTCTCATTTACTGTTGAATCTACAACTACTGTTGCTGCGTCTTCAACATTGATTGAGTTACACTCCTGTTCCGTTATGGGGAAAGCTATATACAGGTTCCTTAAAATATTTATACAAAATTTAAAGGGAATGGAGTTGTTATTTGCTCCCACAAAGGACTTCACAGTTCACACCCCCGCATTACATGACCAACCTCTATTTCAATATTTCCAGTATTGGCAATTGATCAATCTATTATTGGTTTAGTCCCACATTGTTAAGTTAAATATCTATGTAGTTTTTATATTATTTCATTTTCTTGAACAATTGAGGAATGGGCGCGTGGTAGAGTGTTATACAATTTTAAATTTGATTCATAAATTTAACTGTTGACGCTCGTCCACGCGCCCTTTCCTATTTTTATCTGGCCTATACATTTTTTTCCCTTTGGTATATCTTTGCTTCTCGGTAAAGCTGATCCCCTCTACCTAAACTATTATGGCCTTCTGCCACACTAATTAGCCTTAACATTCTCATTCAACTTAACGGTACCTAGCTTGATGCATTGAAATAGAGACAATGGCCCTTATTTCCCATATCACAACCCCTATAAAGAATCGAACTTTGTTACTACTATGTCGTTTTTGGGCAAAGGTTTGATTCTATAAAGTGGCATCAAGTTCATACTGTAAACCTACAATTCAAAATGTATGAACCCTTATTAGAGCATGGCCAGCAATAGGGTGGGTGAATTCATCCAAACCCACCCCAAATCCAATCCACCCACAACAGTTCTAGTCTAATACAAGGTGAATATTACTCACAACAGTTCTGAATTGCAGGGGACAACCAACGACTGAGATCTAGCCACGTGTCCCCATCATAAGCGTTTAAACCATACACGCAGTTCAGAACTGCGGGGAGTGATAACCAATCAGATAGTGCCACGTAGCTGCTTTTGATTTAAATATTGTCGTGCAGTTCAATTGCAAAGTAAAAGCCACTCCCTCCCCTCACATACTTAATATTTTGTTCCCCAAGTTTCCCTCCAAACCATAATCACCCAAAACTAACATATTCCCAACCCCCACATTTTACTACCAAATTCAACGTCATTAATAGAATAACAGTGTCGGGAGAGTCTAGTTTGCAGCCGGGCTATGTATATCCCAAAATAAGACGGAACGTAAGCTTCGAAGTTAAGCGAAGGGGGAAATAATTAGTAACCAACATGTGGCCGTTACACCTCATGGAAAATAATCCCGCCCCAACCCTCGAGGATTTGCACCGAGTTTATATTCTCCCTGACAATTGGGTTCATATTTCTGTTGGATCGAAGGAACTCCCGGTAAGCTTTTTGTGTAAAATTTAAGTGTTATTAACATTGTTTACGAAATGTTAAGAAAATGCCAGAATAAAAATTTAAAGTGTTAATGTGTTTTTTTTTTCCATAACCGAGATCAAATACAATGTAAGGGATCACTAGATAAGGTATTGAAGTGGTACCAATGGATTGTCTAGTATCCGACGTTGAAGAGGTTGGTTGACGATATGGGTTTTGAAAAGTTTTTGTCGATTAAGGCGGGAAACTCTGATAACCGTTTGATTCATGCTCTCGTAGAACGGTGGTGGCCTTCCACGCATACATTTTACTTCTCTTGTGGGGAACTTGGTTTTACGCCATTAAACTTCGTCATGCTAACGGGTTTATTTTGTGGGATGGGTCTCAAACTCCCATACGACGATATGTACTCGAGGTTCAATGAAGCATAAAAGATGTTCCTCGGAGTCACAAGCAATGACATCAGGTATGGTAACATTACTCTCGCATATTTGAAAATGTGAAAAGCGATTTTGAATCCTGAACTCAACAATTACAACTAAGACATGGATATATAGTGTATGTGAGGGCATTTATTGCATATATGATGGGTAATATCTTCTTCTCAAATGCTAGCACATTTCTTCCGGCGGGCTATCTTGCAGCTTTGACAGATCACCATATTATAGGTACATCGAAGTTCGACTAGGGTACTTTGATTATGACAACTTTTTTTAAGGGACTAGATGAAGTCTCAGTTCTAAAAAATGTGAAGGGGAGAGATCAGTTACAGGCTTCTATGCGATGTTGGAGTTATGGTTTTTTTACTATTGTTGGTTTGAAATGTATCTGGCGAAGGTTTCGAACTTCAACCATGTTTATCCCTGTATAGGTGCGTGGAGAGATAAAAGGGACAATTCGGGGTTTGAAATTCATCATTCTTTTGTTGTGATCAGAGAAATGATAGAATTGAAGGACAGAGACAACATTGATTGGCAACCATGGGTGAGGTTTAGACAATCAATTTATCCAGAGGTAAGATATAGCAAAATGCTTATTTCGAAGAAGGTTTCATTGGTTTCAGTTCCATACGGGAATGGTACGCTTTGGTATTTAAGAGACCGGTGTATACGCCAGAACACCGGGTATGATAGTGTCTCTTATGACCCCCCCCCCCAAGAGATTATGAATTTTTTGTGGTACGATAAAGAGTTCAATTAGGAACTCAAAGATCTGGACTTATACGATATAAATAATTATCTCATTGATGACGTGGATTACATGGCATATTGGCATTTGGCTCATCCAAATCCCAAGATTGGGTGTACTTTAGTCAAGAGGGCCGAAAATATATGGATGGTCGTGCGCGATATAGTTAGGCCCGATGTAAGGGTGCCACCTACTTCGAGTTTAGCTACGTCTTTTCAGGTAGAAAACTATAGTGTTGACGCGACTGACGAGTGATATGAGATGGTTCATGGATATGGCAGGAACCAACGAAGAATGTAGACGACTACCGATCCCAGCAATTCAGGTATCACACCCGTATCCACCTAGGTATAGTATGGATGAGTTGTGGCATCAAAACGTTAGAATGTGGTATGCGGCATATAAAGAGTTGAGGCAATACGTTAAACACGCATGGGAGTTAGAGGAAAAGATGCGTCGGTCACAGGATATTATCCAAGTCACGAGATAAAGACTAGCTGATATGTCCATCAACTACCAAAAGAGCTGGATGTACAATGTACCTATGACGAGAGTCTCGCACGTAGCAGACGTTCCCGCCAAATGAAGAGAGGTCGTCTCACTTAGGCCATAAAATTGATTATGCTATGTTTAAACTATGTTTGATATGCTATGTTTAAACTTTAATATACTATGTTTTGTTCAGAACATTGATATGCTATGTTTAAACGACGTTTAATTGATTATGGATAATGCTTGAGAATTATATGTTGTGATACTTGTGTTTGCTTCAAATATGTTTGTCCATACTTGGTTTTTTCAAGTATTTGAAGAAATTCCCCGTAGAGAGGAGCTCATAAAAAAAAACTAAGTGATGATAATTTTGTAATAGATTTCATGCAGGCTTTTGCCGCATAGTTCAAAACTGCGTGGCAAACATGGGGGACACGTGGCTCCATCTGAGTTGTATATCTATCTCACAGTTCTGAACTGTGGGGCAAATAAAGAAACCAGATTAAGCCACGTGTCCCCCTTGTTTGCTATGCAGTAAGAGCCTACATGAAATCTTTAGAGTTCCCCTCTCCATACTTAGGTTTTTTTTTGTGGTTTTCTTTTAGGTATTACCTCAAATAACTTCCCTTGCCCTCTATTGTGTGTCTCTTCATACTTTTTTTTTTTCTCTTTCTTTTAGGCATTTCCTCAAACACCTCTTTATAACCATCTCACCATACTTAGTTGTTTTATGACATCATCTCCATACTTAGTTATTTTATGATCTCTTTTCTAAACTTAGTTTTTTTGGTGATCAAAACCGCTATATTTTTTTGGGTAAACTTGTTGACCAAGTAGCTCAACGGCTAATTTTTGGAGCAAACTTGTTGATCAAGTAGCTCAACGACTAGTTTTTTGTGCAAACTTATTGACCAAGTAGCTCAACGGCTAGTTTTTTGTGCAAACTTATTGACCAAGTAGTTCAACGGCTAGTTTTTTTCATCTACAAGGGTCATTCATCTTCTACACTCTTTGCTCTTAATCTTCTACACTCTTCTCCCTCCTTAGCTTACAAACAAAACAACCAAGTCATCCTTAAGCTCCCAATCTAATTCTCAAAACCACTCTCAATCCTCCAATGCAAACCAACAAGAGAACTTATTTCTAACTCAATTCGGCACATTTGATTCGTCACAAAGGCCTTACTATTCCTAATATCACGATCACCATATTTGATAACTATTCCCGCCACCCGACATTTATTTTCAATCTCAACTTGATCCCCAAAGAACCAATTATAACCCTTATTACCAAACCAAAGGATATTATCCTCAATTTAATGCTCATATGGGCTCGTACTCTCAACCGGGGAATTCATATTTTTCATCTTAAATTGATTTTGCCGATGAGAGGTATATGGGGTTTAAATAATTTAAACCTCAATGCATTACCGATTATATCTCCGGTTGTCAATCCGGTTCTCACGAGAAGTAATACACACAGAAAGGCGAAGCCTAAAATAAAGATAACACCGACACCTATTGTAGTTAAGGATATAGTTGAGGTTGAGAATAAAGTTGATGACAACAAAGAAAGATACAAGAACTCCAAAAATTGGTTATCCAATGACTTCGTGAATTTTGCACGTGCTTGGTCCCAAGTGTCTCAAAACCTCGCAACCACGAACAACCAAAAAGCTGCTACATTTTGATTCAAGGTGCGTGACCAATTCAACTCGTTCTATAATGACCAATCGATGTGGCGATCATACAACGATGTCAATTGCACGTATAAGGGGTGGCTCAATAAGGATTGTTCGATCTTTAGAGGCATCATTCAAGACCTTGAAAGCTGATATTTTACCAGCATTAGATCGGGTGACATAGTAAGTATTTAATTTTGTTTTCTCATTTTATTAATTTTACTAGGTTAATCATACTCATAAGAATTTGAAACCTGATTTCTAGCTTCGTATGGCATGCGAGACCTTCAAAAAAAAATATAAAAAATCATTCAAATTTTAAGAGGCTTACAAAGTTTTAGAGCAATGCCCAAAATGGTCGCAAATTCATCACATCAGGCAACCTCACCGCAACGCCATTAGGAAGTTAAATTTTAGCGATAGTCCGGACAACTCCACCAACACCGAACCCTATACACCTACTTCCGACACTCCAAATGTCATAATTTCGGTGATTCTACCGACATGGATGCACCATTATATGTTTGTGGGGAAGTATGACCAGACAGTAAAAAAAATACAAGGCAAAAGAAGCGGCAAAATCAAGTATAGGTTATTGGGGGAAGAAGATGTTTGAAGCGATGACAAGCATGATGGCAGTATGGAATGAGAGAGGCGAGAAGAAGAAAGAGGATAAGGAAACTAGAGCTAGAGTACGAGAGAAACAAAAGTTGGTTAGAGAGGCAAATATTCAAAGGAAGCGTGAATCAGAGCTAGCTAGAAAAGAAGCCATCGAAGAACAAAATTTGGTTAAGGTGATGACAACGGACACAACTAACCTATTACCGGCATAAAAACTTTGGATGAAGAAGCAAATTAAACTTTATTCCAAGAAGATGAAAGAGCAATGTCCAAGTGATGACGACATTTCTAGTGATGAAGATTAATGTAATCTTTAACGTTAATAGTTATTTTTAAGTTCTATGTTATGGTTTATTTAAATAAAATTGTTATTAATCATTTTATTCTGCAAAACATACTTCAATCAAGTAAAAAAAATACATTACAACTTCAACATAAAACTATAAACTTCGAAACAAAATACATTACTATAGAAAATAAAAAAACTATCTTCATGTAGAGAAACTCTACATTACTCCGCCCCTTTTTGATTCAAGAAATGTGTGACAAGTTCATTTCGTAATTGGAAATAAGCACCTTCATTTCTAATTTCATGAATCTTCTCGATGTACTGTGTCATAGTGTTGAAAGCGTGTGTTGGATGTAATGTCTCATTCCAAGTATCCACGAATTTTCTAAACTTGGGATAAATATCTACTTGCCAGATGTAAGTATGACGTCCATCTTCGACGATCATGTTGTGCATGATTATACATGCGTACATAATATTTTCTAGATCACTAGGCTTCCAAAATCGTCATCGTGTGCCAATATTTTGAACTTAGCTTGTAATACCCCAAAAATACGCTCTACGTCTTTTCGGCATGCTTCTTGCATCTTTGCAAAATGTCTTTTGGCATCGTTCGATGGATTTCTAATGGTTTGAACAATTGTTTGCCATTTTGGATAGACTCCTTTGGCTAAATGATACCCCATAGTGTGCGGGATCGTGCTTATATTGAAATTGCATGGCAACGCAACTCCATTAGACAAGTTATTGAAAAGCCACCATTGATGCAAGATGTTCACGTCGCTATTAGAACCGGGCACCCCAAAGAATATGTGCCATATCCAAAGATCTTGCGATGTAACCGCTTCTAAAATCACTATTGGATGTTTCTTATACCCTGCATATTGTCATGCCCACCCGGTAGGACAATTCTTTCATTTCCAATACATACAATTTAAACTAGCTAATATTCATGGGAAGCCTCGCGATCCATTCACTTTTAACAACCGTAATGTGTCATTTTCATCGGGAGATCTAAGGTATTGAGCTTTGAATTGTGTTATAATTATTTTGCAAAATTCTTTCAAACTCAAATTACCTGTAGACTCTCTAATCTGAACGTATTCGTCTTGAGTGTTTGCGCTCGTACCATAGCATAACATGCGAAGTGCGCACGTTATCTTTTGGTACGACGATAAACCCATCGTTTTAGCGACAATTTCTTTTTGAACAAAATAGGTGTTCAAAGAAATAACTTGGTCATGAATACGTTGATACACACCTTCGCTCATACGGAGTCGATGACGAAATAAAATACTTTTGAAGACTGGATTGGAACCGGAATAATCCTGATTAAGGCTAAACTCACCCAATTTATGATTACTCTATTTCTTCCGCTTCTCCCATCTCAATGAGAACCTTGTTGTACTCATGCATCATCATAATTTTACATTGGAAGAGCTCTTCGGTTCCGAACGAGAATGAAGATGACGATGACAAGAATGAGAGTGATAGATCAGACATGATTAGACTAAATTGATAACTAGATAATAGAGTAGAGTGTAGAAGAGTAAGAAAATAGAGTGTAGTTGATGAATGGCTTTTATAGATGATAAAAACTAGTTGTTGAGCTTCTTGTTGAACAAGTTTATGAAATAAACTAGCCGTTGAGCTGCTTGTCAAACAAGTTTGCCTAAAAATAGAGCCGTTGAGCTTCTTGTTTAACAAGCTTGCCCAAAAAACTAGACGTTAAGTTTCTTGTTAAACAAGTTTGTTCATGGATATAGCTGTTTTGATCACCAAAAAAACCAAGTATGGAGAGGGGAACAAAAAAGATATCATAAAGGACCTAGCTGTGAAGTTCTCAACTGCACGACATGAACTAGCCGCTGTAAACTACGTTTAAACCACAACCATCCACGTGTCTTCATCATAAACGTATATATGCCCCGCAGTTCTGAATTGCGGGGCATGAGAGCCACTTAAATCTTGACATGTGTCATCATGTAATTGGTTTATAGCCTACACGCAGTTCAAAATTGTGGGGCATCAATCCACCAAAAATCCACCCTGAGGGTAGCCTTACCATGTCATCGCTACCTAAAGGTGGGTTTTGGGTGGACAGCTCAGCAGATTCACCTAGCTGTTGTGGGTGGATTGGTGATCAAACAAGGTGAATGATGGTTTTCACCTTGCCATGTCATCCTTCACCTAGCTGTTGGCCATGCTCTTAGTATTCAAGGACTGATTATAAATCACAACACAAATGTCGTAATTAGGAACTTACATGTATGTTCAAAGAAGCTTTGGATGCACGCATGCTCTATATGTGGGTTTTTATGTGCAGTTAGTTCAAACTTTAGGTAGCGACCTTCCGTATATATATGTTTTCGCCGTATTTGGTGAGATCCAGTGCAAGCGACTAGTAAATGGGGAGACATGGGGAGACAGGGTAGCTTTAAAGGTAGAACTACTCATCTTCCCTGCCTCCCCAGATTTTTAATTATGGAACTTTGCCACACTTTCTTGAACTAGTTTTGGTGCCCAAGGTATGCGAGTTTGTATTACGGTTTGACACGACACAGTCCGATTAATAGTTAGTAATTAAATGACTAGGCATGATCATTTTGGCTCTCAATATTTGATGTTTATGTGTTTACAATCACCATCTAGAGAAAAAAAAACTGTTGTTCATATCTCAGGTTACAGAGAACATGACTTTCACAAAGTTTCAAGTTTTTGAGATTAATTATTACGATCTTTTAGCTGAAACATATTGGATTTTGGATTCCGAACCTTTATTTTTTGTTCTAAACCAAGTAAATTAGCTATAAAATTTATTCTCATACCTGTTTTTCACTGTAGAATCTGATGAGACAGGGAAGTATATTCATCACCGGGCTTGATATAACGAAGATCTTATGCTGTAGAAACATATTAATCATGCATACAGACCTAATTCACCAAACAGATTCTTATACTTCAGCTAAACATATCAGATTCGCCAAAGATAATATCATCAACTCTCAAGGTTTCGCCCAATAAAAAGGTGGGGCGTTAATAAAGACAATCACCAAACAAAGTTCTTTTCTTTGTTCAATAAGAAAAAGAGGAAGACACTTAAATTGATGTGAATTATCCTCGTATGGTCGTTTATCATCGTCTATGGTTTATTTACATTAATATTATTTTGATTAAAGCATGTTTAGTAAGTTATAAGGAGTTAATAATTAACCAAGGTTAAGAGTTTCCACTCTACTTATGTTCTATACAAAGGATGCTAAGTTCTCTATTTTATTTAATTGTTGATTTAAAGTTAATTCAATTTCAATTTAAACTTTTGTTTAGTTTTGAAGTTAGTTTTGTGTCACTAAAAACCCTAATTTTAATTAAGTTAACATTTATCAATCCGATTTCTTACTTCTGCGACTCAAACATTGTTCTACAAATTTATATGATCAAAAACAATCAACACGTATAGATTATATACATAAGTTTTACAACACAAAAAACGTAAGAGTTTTACACTTGTTACAACACAAAGAGTTTTACACTTGTTACAACACAAAGAAATGCAGGGGTTCGCTTATTGTCATTTTACACGCAAATAGTTTCAAACCCCCCACACAGTCTGTAATACTTTTTCAAGTTACACGACATTACACAATTAACTATTTCAAAAAAATCTGTTTGCCTCAATTAATCAATTCAAATACGAGTTCGCTTTCTTTGACAATCACACCATTTATATTATCATTGTGAAAAATATATAACTTTCGGTCACTAGCAGGGATATTTTTTGTCAAAAGGAGAGGTGATCTAAATTTTGACAAGTACAGCCATAAAAACCCTAATCTTTTCCCCTCCAAACTGCAGAGACCAGGATGAACCAGGAGTGCACTTGTTGCAGTTACCTTTTGGAAGTAAAGCAGGACCAGTTTAACGGCGACGTAGACAGATCTCACAAGCATTGGCAGATCTAGTATTAGAGAACGTGCAGTGCTCACACGACCACCGGTTACTAGAATCATCAATGGCATGCCGACTGGATCGGGAGGAAGATGTGGTGGTTCCTTTGCCTTTCCCACTCCTCCCCTTGCTGCCTCCACCCAAGCTCTTAGAACTGGTGGTCCTACTGCAAGCACCATGGGAGTCCACATCTGAAAGACCATTCTCTAGTGCACGGACCAGGTTCTCAAAATAATTCCGAGTAACACTGTTGGCGTAAAAAGTAGAGTGTCAGTTTGCAAAGAATAACTGACACACATGTGACATTCAGAATACACTTTCACATATACTTTTCGTTTTCTTGTGTACAAATATACAGTAAGTCAATAACAATCTGTAGTTCTTATCATTTTTAATTTTGTATTCAAAATCTTTAGGTTACCCGCGAGTATAACGCATATTTAATAATCGTATCTTCAAACCACTGAGCATCAAATGTTTTTTTTATATAATCGTATCTTCGAAAAAAAGAGATGTCAAACAGACAGTTCCGGAAACTCTTGAAGTTGGTAGGCACACTTGAATTCACGATCCATAGAATACAATAATGCCGGCGGGTGTTACAATAGGGCCATCGTGCAAAAGAGAGCAAGTATGGACCGTTCTGTTTTTCCGAGAGGCACGATGTGACGACGTACATATGGATTGTAAGTATAAATGTGACTACCAATTTGATTGTCTTCGAAACCCATGAAAAAGAACCCAAAACTTAGTGCCTCTGCACATACTCGGTGTGCCACAGAGCGTCAGGCATGTTTCGCTCGTGTATATGGGCATAGACGGTCAGAAAATCCGCTTAGGGCAGGTATACCGAGTGCGGTTATGGATCTGGTTCATCCGGTTCTGTTTCGGATTGGGATTCAGATCTACTGGATCCAAAATGAGATTCCCCAAATATCGGACCAGGGAACATCTGCATCTGGTCATGACTGTGGTCCTCAATCTAGCGAGTTAGAGCATGGGCAGCAGGATAGGTATCGCTATATTAGCGATCCAGGCTAGCTATCGCTCAAATTACGCTAAGTTCAAGAAAGTCAGTGGCTATCTGTGGTGAGCCCGTGAGCCCGTTCAGTCAGAGAAATTATTGAAAAAAAAATATTATTAAAAAATTGGTTGGTTTTTTTTTTAAAACTTTAACTGCGCCAATTGAATTGGCGCAGTGTATATATATTTTTAATATTTTTAATATTTTTTATTTTATTTTTAATAATAACTCTAGCTACATGTCATATTTTCCCTGAATTTATGCCTAGGTGGCTCGCTAAGTTAGCGAGGCTGCTGCCCATGCTCTTATGCATGTCATCTTATTACAACTGGTCATGACCAACCCTACTCAGGTTGAGTTTAACCAAGGTATTTCCAGCCAGAGGTTAGGTTAGGTAGGGTTGGGTTGATTCCTGATCAGGTTGGTCATTCTCAAGCTCGGAATTGGTGTGAGTGACAATAATCCCAACCTAGAGCGCAGAAGTTGCACCCATAATACATCCACCTTTTCATATGCTAAAATTTAATCTGTGGACATGAAATTTTGCTGAAATTACCTGGTTAATCCAGCTAGTTTTGTACGAAACTCGTTAAATCCAGGTGTAGGAGTTGATTCTGATTTCAGGTGATCTTGCAATTCCTTCTCTGCACATTGATGAAGCCGTTCTAAACCAGATTCAGCCTCACCTGCAGATAAAAACATGAAAGAGATATAAGAGAACGTGGATATGAAACAGAACAGATGTATTCTACGTCAAGAAAGAAAAACCCACCTTGCAGGTACTCAAAAAATTCTCTTTTTGCCTTCTCCTGCTCGGGTATATAATACCCATAGGCATAAGTCCACTTCAGCACACGTCGACACTCAACAATCTGTATAAGTATTGAATAAAACCAAAATATTAAATGGGTAAAATAGGAATTGCTAGAAAGAACCACAATATGATTTGACGCTTAAACTATCAAGTTTAATGTCTAGTAATAAAAACGTAGAGCTTGGGTTTAAGAGGTAGCTAACTAGGATCCAAATAAAGTATGAGGACACGTACTTAAGATTCTAGAACTTGATATTAGTTCCCTCCAAATATAACTTAAGAGATTAATTTACCTGTAACCAAGCTTCTGTAATGAACTTGAGCTGTGACTCAGGTTGTTGTTGTTTGTCACTGAGTTTCTCCAGCTGCAAAACCAAGATAGCAGTCAACTTTTATTAAAGTAAAATCATATTTCTTTACTTGCGGTCAAAAGTTAATACTCTCATAAATCTCTCGCCAAAATCTTTACAATGAGCCAAACTTCAGATTCATTTGAAACAAATGATTTTGTTTTCTACTTTGGAATTATATTTTACCTAAACATTCTGAGGTGTGACATAAATCATTTTATCATCCCAAAATAACCTGAGTGGCGTTGACAACCAAAGGCAAATTAGGAAGGTTTAGAAGGAGTCGACTTATTTACACAACAATAAGAGCAGGGTGGGGCGGAGCGGAGCTCGCGTTAGGCGCAATCGAAAAGCTAGGAGGCGCAAGGCTTATTATTCGACTATGCTACTCGCGACGCGGACAGAAAAGGGAAGTGCTAGGAGCCAAAGGAAACACGAGCTACGATATTAACGAACAACAGCCGGTGCGCTGTGTCGCCAAAAACGAGGCCCTACGTAGACGCTCGACAAGGCTCTTTTGCGAAAAAGTGTTGGAACGGCAGATGCTTTTTCGTTGCAAAGAAGATAAGAAAGAAGCAATCAAAAAAGCTCTTACGATACAGAAACAAGCAAAAACTAGTATGGCATGACAACCATGACACATAAATCTCAACTAATTATACTAGATATGGATTGCCTTTCTAGGACAAAGAGGATTGAGGTTTCATAATATTAGTTTGATAGGACTTAAAAGGATAAATAGATATGGACATTTGGAGCAGAGGGAGCCTTGTAGAAAAATGTTATAGTAGCCAAGAGACCCATTTGGGAGGAGTCTCAAGGGAAAATTGTTGCAAGGTCATGCTCAGAAGAAATACTAGAGATGACCCACGACTGTGTAACTTGAACATTACAACATCTAGAATTCTAAGGAGTAAAATAGGGTATTGGGAAACGTTTGGTGAAGTCATACTACACCTCAGTGCATTCAACTACTCTAGACAGATTTTACCCGTCTTATATGTACTGAGAGGACGAGTGGCGTGGAGAATCGGATAGAAAAGTTACTCCTAATGGGGAATTGTACTGAGGTGTATATTAGAAGTTTGGAGTTTCACTATATAAAAAACCGATTTTATAAGTGGATAAGAGGATTTGGAACAATAACACCAAGGATCTTTTTCATTCACATGCGCGCTCAAGGAATTTACTTCAATGAGAAGCCTTATCTAGCTGAAGCTCCATAAATAACACATGTAATAGATAAATAACTAGACATGCTAACCTGAACAGACTGCATGTGCTGTAAATCTGCAATTGCCTTCTGCCTAGACTGCCAATGAAAATAAGATTTCAAAATTTACTCGAGTACTACACTAAATAGTTAGTGATAATTTTTGTTTACATTTAAGCATTTGAATTTAGGAAAATAAAAAGATAAAATTAATCAAGAAAGTCTAAGCCAAAAAGATATTTGCCAACAAATAATGAGTAGCCATAAGTAACTAGCATTTTAAGGTAAAAAAGGAGTTGCATTGTTCTATTATCAAGAGAAAATGAACATACAGGACGTTGATACGCGAGGTTAATGTATTAGCTTTTTCAAATCTAATCTTACACATTAGCTTAAAACTAGTAGGAAAATATACTACCCCTTAGCTTGTCTACTTGATACAAATTAAGAGATAAGGGACAGAATATTTGCTACACCCTCAGGCTAATATGGGGTACAAGGAGCGAAATTTTAAAAGGAACGCCAATTCCAGGTACTCTAATAGATACTACATCTCTTCTGTTCGTTTGGGCTAGAACTTTGGAGGAGCTTCTTAAAGGACTTAGTTACTTGGTGGAAGGATATGATTCGTCAAACAAGGTAGATTTTGCTTGTACTTGACTTCTTTTTTCTCTTTCTTTTCTTTTTTTAAGGTGGTTATTAATGCAAGCTTCTTCATCTCAACTAGAGACTAACCCGTTTCCAAATGGATTTTCATTCATAAAAAAGAAGTTCCCGACTGAAAGAACAAAGCCGTAGGGCAACTAAGTAAATAAGCACATAAAATATAGAAGGGTGAGAGAGACGAAAGACCGATAAGGGAGACAAAATAGAAGGAGAGATTTGTATAAGTTCCTTTATTTGATTATATCTCAGCTGAGGATCAACGAAATATAACTTTTAAATTAGTAATTTTTGTAGTGAAATCTTGGCGTATCATTTCATAACATATACAAATTACCGATACACACTCGATAGGATCTTGGCTGTTACTTAAATGTGTCCCTCAACTCCCTTGTGGTGAGCAGGAAAGAGGTTATTTCAAGAAAATCTTAGTTGCCTATTTGTTGGTGCTTCGGTCTGTTTGTTGCTTAGTTTTGTTCCTTCCCAAGTAGCAAATTAAGCAGGTTCTTTTGTGTTTGTGGTACTGTCCCTTCTTTCTTCTAAATCAATAAAGCCTTCTATTCATGTGAGTTGATGTATTGCAAAGAAGAATTATCTGATAGAACTTACTTACCGACTGGTTGGTTGCCCATCTCTCATAGTAATGAGTATATCTCTCTAGAGAGTTTTTAGCCATCTCTCTTCTCCTCTCAGCCTCATCGTACTGCAACCAATAGAAACAAATTATAAAGAACTCAAAGCTATTCTCAAGATAATCTCAAATATTTTGGATAAAAAAGTTATGTCAGATAGAGAACAAAAGGAAGCAAAACAAATACCACTCCCTCTTGCTTTGCCGTCTCGTAACGGTTGCACGCATAAAAGCCTCCAGTCCTCTCACCATGTTCTGCCCATGAACCAAGACAAAGCCTGCAAATTGTAAAGTTAAGAGCAATATCAAAAACAGCGCAAATCAACTGAGACAATTATAGAAATTGTCACAAGGACATTTTCAGACAATATAAAAAAAACTTACCAACAAAACTCAAATTTACATGGAGGTGTGCATGTAATATGCATACAACCTTGATTTTTCTCAATTGGCCGCTTGCACTTTGGACAAGGCTTGGAATTTGCTAATATCCTGAAAGGTTAATCAAAACATATAAATCAGTTGTGCAGAAAATGTTGAAAAAACAACTGGAAGCCAGACACATATGTCAAAAAACATTACCTGTATTACAACAAAAATGGACTTGAAACATACATTCACAGAACCGAATGTGCAAAAAATAATGATAAACAAACAAAAGCAAGCTTATATTTATTGAGATAAAATATTTAATGATCAACCCAAAAGACACTTCCCAAGAAGGTCAAAGGATAAAAAAAACAAGGTTGTTAAAATTAAGACCGTCATGCCGGAACCAAGAGGGCCAAAGTCCTTCGTCTAAACACCACGTGAGATGGAGGAAGATGAACAATACAACATCACCACATATATGTCCAAAATGACCCCTTTTGCACTCTACCTTACCCTCAAAGTGCCTATCATTTCACTTTGTCCATATGATACATTATCCACCCCATAGCATAGGAGCTTCTTGGAGATTCCGTAGTACATTTATTTCCAGGACATGTTCCCCGAATTTGTCTTTAAAAAAAGAGCTAGAAGGTAGGTGGATCATTACCATAAGATATAACTCAAACACGTCCATTATCTCACATAATTTAAGAAAGGAAAAAGATAAAGAATGCTAAAAAAAATCGTGCATTACCATGGTTACCAACAAGCGTTTTCTCAGTTAGTAGGGGTACGGATAGGCAAGCTGGATCAGGTTTTAAAAAGAATACGTTGTATAAGAATTAGGGATCTCTCTTCTTGCTTCGAAGTTCATCTAACCTAATTTCCATGAGTATAAAGATTACAGAGAAGACACTGTTTGAGGATGAGGGGTCTCTTCTGCATCTTTCTCTTGCATCTGAAGTTCATCCAACCTATTGTTAGTTGCAGGGACTCCATAAAGAGAAGTCTCCTGGCTGAATTTACGCAAGTGAGCTTCTAAATATACAGAAACCAATTTAGACCCAACTCGGTTCGGAAAGTTCGAGTTGAATAGAGATCGATAGGATTGAATAGGGTCAGCAGTGACCGATCCTGGTCCCAGCCGATCCTGGTCCCGATCCTGAGACTTTGAACCATATAAGAAGTACGATCTTAAAGAATTCTACTAAAAGCCTTGCACCACCCTGCATCAAGGAATTGATAAAGCCATTACCAAATTACTTAAATACCCTTGAATACCCCCTTTTCCCCCTACTCTAAAACGATAGGTTCGCCCCTGCCTAGGTAACAACGACACTTCTCTTTTAAAAAATAAAAATATGTCCAACACCCCGACACTTGGACACACGTGTCCAACATTATTTACAAGGTACTTTTCTATTTTCTGCCGTTTCCGACACCCCGTACCCACCCGTGTCGGACACTGACACCCGTATCCGTTCATTGTTACCTAGCCAAATACCCAAGCCACTCCAAATAGATAAATTGTGCAAGGGAATAGGACTGAAGTTCCACAAGGTAAACAAGACGGCTCTATTAGAATAGATGGTGTGTATCCCACCACATACCCAAATTGCATTTTAGAAGATATAGTTTAAGGGCTTATGATTATAAAAAGAATGTCCAGTTTGTGATCAAAATTATCTTTTACGTCAATGAATAAAATTTCACCATACAAGTGGTGTTGAGAGAAGTTCATTCAAGTGTTTCTGTTTCAAGTTTTTTTTTCTCCAATGTACAAGTATTTTTCTTCCAAATTCGGAGAAATACATTGGCAGATGATTGCAATGTAGCCCTAGTATCTAGATGCAGTTGTTGATAATAGTTCTTCGTATAGGGACTTTGGAGAATCTTTTGGTACAAGGTGAAATAGTTATTTCAGTTTGGAAAATTTTCTCACGAGTTTTTGGAGTACCTTACTTATATCATGACCAATCTATATATGCCAGAATCTCTCTATAGTATGCTACAGCTTCTCAAATTGGTATGCTTAAAGACATGATCCCGCCTCTGTTTGTTGGGATTTGGCTTTCAGAAAATAAAGTAGAACATGATGGTGTTTCTATAGCTCCTTGTCAAATCGTGAGGAAGGTGATCAATTGAGTGAAAGATAAAAGTTTCTAGTTCAAATCTACTGTAATTTTTATTTTCATGATAAACTAATATTATAGGTCTTGGGTCTTATCTTAATGTGGGCCTTAGGACGTATTTTACGAAACCTATATTGATGTAGGCTTTGGACTGATCTACAATGGTCTTTGAACATATCTAAAAATTAGCAAATCACATAGATAAGGCAAGACTAATAAGATATAAGCTGAAGGATATTACCAATTCATGTTTTCAGACTCCGCCGTGTTCTTCAATATCCACTTTTCCACGGTTATGCAGTCCACTGGTCGATGAACCTCCTCAGTGCACTTGAGATTTTAATGACAAAGATTAAGACATAAATATCTTACACCAGACAATGATAATACATACAAACCAACTTATCCAAAAGTTACTTACATTCCAGCAAAAGTTATGCGAGCAGTTGCAAGAAACGTCGTAGCTCCCACTACCAAAAACAAAATCAACAGCATAATCACAGCCTGGAGCGGGGCACCATTTGGTCTAGGGTAGTATAAACAAAATAAAGGGAAGGGAAAGTAGTTAGTGAATTTTTCAGTAGCACATAATCGTTAAAGACATGCTAGCATCAATATAGAAAAAACTACAGAATTTATGATTGCCACAAAAGGATGGCAGCTAGATAATTGATGAAGATTATGAGTAGGTTGTCCTCTTCATTGCATGAGGTGCTAGAATTGATGAAGATTACCCACCAAAGGTCCCAAATTCAGATGTGATGATGTCAGCCCTTCCCTTGATGACTTCAGAAGGGTGTGTCACGGCACAAGGGCATGCCACATCAACAGTAAGGCAGCTCCAACCATCTTCAACAGTTTTGTGCCAGCTCTAGCACGAGCCAACCAGTACCATTTCCAGCAGCTCAAAGGCAAGCCTCCCCACGATACAAATATTGTCGACTATTAATCATCTTTAGGCCCAAATACCTCACGGACCCAACACAAATTCGATCAAGAACTCGAGGTTTTCAATTGTAATGAGCCTCATTTCTCCATAAAAGGAGAGTTCCCCTATGTTATCTTCTTAGGTTGGTTTTAGTAGAAAAGGGGTTTGAGGAGTTATGTAGAGTTTGGGGGAAAGGTTAAAATCCTGGAATTTTTAGATCTTTCAATTTAATAATAAAGAGTGTTTTATTCTAGTTTCAGTTGAGTGTGCTATTAAAACCCATTGATATCGAAATGATCTCTTGCTTTCGCCATTTCACATAGCGTTCGTATTACATGCATAAAACCTCCAAAGATTTACCAGTCCAATTAAATGTGGTCAACGATAAAATGCCACCTATGTGTTCAACGATAAAATACCACCTGGTGTGCAGCTTTTTGATGGTAAGAAACCAACCAAATTTCAATTGATTTGTCACACTAGGAAGCAAATTAAGGTGACAAGCAAAAAAGAAAAAAAGAAAATTTAAGGTCTAGTATATCATTGCCTACTATATATATCAAAAGTGTGAGATCACGTTAACCTTCCTATTTTTAAGTTATTTATTATTTTATTTTATTTCTGTGCAGTAAGAAGAAATTTTAGTAAAGACCATGGTTACCTTTCTATTGTCCTCAACATATGATCTCAGAAGGTAATGGGCGTACTTCTCCTTATCTTCATGATAAGCAAACTTATTGATCATGTCTTGACCAATAGCAGCGATACAAGATGGCTCAGGGCACCGCAACATCAAGCATCCAGGACCATCATTAATCGATGTGCTAATGTAACCTGCCAATAACCTAAGATAATTTCAAAAGCAGTAGAAAAATGTTTAATCAAAATCAAATGTTTTCCACCATAAACAAGTCTTTGACCCTAGTGGTTGACAGTAAATTCAAGAGAAGGAAACGAATGCATATGATAACACATCAACGACCAGGACCCTTCACCCAACTCCAGATAAGGCCCTTCACTACAGATTAGTTGTTTGCCTATATGTCTACTAGGAAAAAAAACAGAGTTGGGAAAAAAATCATTTTTTGAAATGTGAAGTCCTTATTACACAGTTGCTGATATATATAGTACGCCCCGTCCAACCAAATTACAGTAGGAGTCATTATTTTACTTGTTAACTTTATGTCCAAATTAAACTGGGCGTCTTTAGTTTATCCAAATTACCATTAGATGCCTAGTTTAATTTGAAGCCCTAAATTACAAGACCTGCAATATAAGTTTGCTATTATTATGCATTTCTATCTCTAAAAGGGAGATTGCTCTTTGTACTTAGACATCATAAAAATCAATAAAATTTTCTGATTTTTCTCTCCAGTTATTTGCTTCTTTTTGATGAAAAACTCATAATAGGTTTTGTTTATTTTAAACTTCTGCTACGTTAAATGGTGCAAGAGAAGAAAGTTGTTGCTGAAAAAATGGCACCTAATAAAGCTGGAAAAATGCCCCAGGAATGAATTCCCGGAAACCTTAGAAATCTTGTTATTTACATCGACTTTGGAACAAACTCTCACTGAAATTCGAGCATTTTCACTTGGCTCAATCAAGAAGACCACAAAGAGTTCAACACAGCAAGGAGATGGTTGATAAGACCACAAAGATACACAAAGAAGTGAAAGAAGACTGAAAAACAAATCCTGAAGCATCTAGTGCAAACTGCAATGCAGATAGCAATAACATAGACGTGCAAAGACCTTAGAAAAGGTGACATAATAATTTTTCCCCACTAGGCATGCTTTCCCATTGGAAGTTACAACCAGCTTAAGAAAAAGAAACTTGGTTCTCTTTGCGTTCTTCGGGGCAACGCTTTTTGTTGTTGATCTGCCCAGAGACATGAACATCTCTCCAACTTATAATGTGAAGGACATTTACGCCAGCTTTAGTGATGATTTGCCTCAGGTTCACTTGGGAGACAAGTTCATCTCAGGAACAGGGGTTTGTAGATTCTGTATAGTACAAGTTAGTCTTTACTTTTATTTTAAATGGTGACAATTTGCACAAGTTACAGTAGGAGTATTTATTTAAATTGGTAATTTCTTGTCCAAGTTATATTGGAGGTCTAGTTTGTTTTGAGACCAAAATAAGTACTATAACTTATAGATTGGTAATCTTATTTTTCTAATCTAATAAAATGGAGGCTTATCTTTTTATTTACACATTAAAATAAATGACACTTTCGAGTTTTCCTCCCTAGTTACTCGTTTCTATTAAAAACTTTAAAAATAGGCTTTTGTCTATTTTCAGCTTTCGTTACATTAATTAGCCCTTTATTTATTCGACAAACATGGATTATCAAGCATTTCCATCAACACTAAATAATTTTTATGACCCACAAACTAGGAGGGACCTCCCACCTAGGGGTATGAAGAAATTGGTAGCACACTCTTGATCTAACTGAACCTTAAAACCAGTAGCAAGACTCCCGTAGGATTTCACTACCAAGATCTTCACATCGATGCATATATTCATTATGTTCATACAAGCATAGAATTTTAAATTTTATTTATTACCGCACGCACATATACCCTATCTTTTTTACTAAAACTATTAACCTATAACCAAACCGGGTTTCAAGCTACAAAACATCACGACCTTGTATAGACCCAAAATCGCTACATCTCATTTTCAATAAACAAACCTGTCCAGCACGAACTACAAAAGACATGACCACATCCAGCAGCATCCATCTTATCCCGAGAATGGCTTTCAAAACAAATCCCACAAGTCAGCTGCACAAAAAAAAGGAGCAGTGTAAGAAGGGACAACTCTCATTAGCAACTCAACATACAACAAAAATACTAGTATTGGAAAAAATATAGTGGGAAATATACGCGAATTAAGAGAAAGATATGTAGAATGATTTACATATAATAGGTTGGCCAAGAAAAAAGTCATCTTAACAAATTTGTTCATAGAAGAAGACTTTAATTATTTTGATCGTTGGCATATATAAGACTTGTATACCACAAAGCGGTGGGCCCTGAAGATAATTAAACTATAAATTGAATGCTAAACTATTGATGAAATTTTGAGTTTTTAGTTCGCTCATTTTAATATGCTTTTATTACTTATCCAAGCCAGTAAAAGAACACAATATTTTATGTGGTGTCTGATATCATGTCTTAAACCCAAAACATATGGTTAATTGCTAATTAGGAAAGGTCAATATAACACGTAAGTAGCAAATGATCCTGATTTCCAGAAAATAAGACTGTACTCAAAAATCAAGCTTCAAAATAACATGTCAAGCACTTACCACCCTAACATTTGGAATTCGAACTGGTTTTACTAACAGGCCTACAGCCTTGCGTACATTTTCTTCATCTGCGAACCATGCATCGTGCACTTTACTCACACTCCTGAATAGTCAAAAAATAAACATCAAAGCACGGTATATGAAATATCTATATAGGTCTGAATATTCCCGATCCTTTATTTAAGTGTGTTTACGAGGTAAAGTAATCATCTAATATTTAGCATATCTAATATCCCGCAAAAGACTAATAAATGCTAAGAAGCATTGACTTTCTAAGTTGGACTTTGATGAAACTTGTACCTTTACAAAGATTGAGTCAAAATTCTGTTACTAAAAATCATTTACAATATACTCACATGAGCATAAAGTTTTATCAATAAATTTAAATTGCATTAAAGAAAAAGTATAAAATGCCGTATTCGCATAACATGTGGGACGCATGTGTATGCAACGCACATATACTCGTGCAGGTGCTTGTGCCGGCTAACTCACTGTCCTAACGTATAGGCATGTGGCAGAATATTGATGAAAAAGTAGTGCCATTAAACAGTAGAAAAACTTTGCTCTGGTTCGCAAGTACAATGATCAAGCCCGCAATTAAAGTTCATACAGCATCTGGATACCTATCCAGTCCGCTTCAACAAAATATATAATTTACAGTAAAATAACATAAAATATCTCTGACACCAAAACCTTATAGAACAGTAATTAAAATATAGTGAAATTTTGGAAATGTTGAAGGGCGTGTTTTAGCTTTCTAGCAGAGTAGGTACAGCTTTTTACCAATTATAATGGCGGAGCAGGATGCTAGATGAGCCCTTTGATATGGAAAGCACATTAGATACTCTCGCAATATCTTCATCTTGATGTCGACGTATATCTTCCTCGCTCAAAACGGTATAATTTTGCTGAAATGTGAGATTCGGTAAATGTTAAAATCAAAAGAAAAAGTTAATAATAATAACAATAAATATAACTAAATTAATATTTAAAGCAAAAAACTTGATAAGAAAATCCTTTGGTAGAAATCTACAAAAAAAATTCAAAAAGTACTCAAAATGATGAAAGAACGCCAAAAATATATCACAAACCATAACTGTAGTGTTTCCTACACCAAGCATAATAGCATATATGACTTTTTTTTGTTTGTTCGTTTATATATATATATATATTTTTTGGAGGGCAAGCTGGGATTCATTTTATATTATTCTCGCAACAATATAAAATACAAAGATAAATGTTTGTATAGCAAGTCATGAGACATTCTTGAATGTCATTCATAAATATTTAGCATTGCCTAGTACTTCACTAATTAGTAACTCCAGATTTCAGACTCTTATTAACCAAAACAGAGGCCCACCAAGGCAAAAATATGATAAATACAAGATATCAGAGGTGGCTGAAGTACTAAACACATTCAGGCTTGTTTCCATGTCAGCGATGCATACAAAAATCAACATACTCAACTAGTTTTAACTCAGACACTGAATGAAGACTCTAACAGTAAATCAATGATTTTGTAGTCGTTAAGCAGAAAATGCTAATTACGATTAAGAAATTCATTTCTTTATGGAGGATAGCAGCTAAAGAAACTCTTCTAAGAAAACAACTAAGGATATGACGGGAGTGCTTTTCGTACTCTCATGTTGATGAAGGGACACACTATATTATTAAGATAGTTTTTCCATCGTGTAGAAGCCAAAATTTCTACGAGCCCGTTAAATTCACTTCTATGAGACAGTTAAATTTTCATTATAATCAATTACAAAACCAAGATAACCCAGCGACAATTATTGGTCTTGGTTAATGAAGTTAAGACAAGTTCTTTCATAGTTCAGGGGGAATCAACAAGGTGACCCTTTATCTTCTCTAAAGCGAAGGACTTGAGTCTGATTCGTAGTTTTTAAGTGGATAAGAAGGTGCCAAAATTACTCACCTTCAATTTAGATGATACTATTTTCTTCATAGGATACATCAGGTTTTATTGAATTATGTTGGAATGGTCAATACATTAGAAAATTAGCTACTTCTTTGGAATATAACAAGAAGAACCTTACTCATTGCTGTCTTGGGATGCCTTTGCGCTATGTTTGCATTTGGCATGTAATTATTGAGCATCTTTATAAAAAGTTGGCCTTATGGGGGGAAATTTACCAAAGATAGGTTGCCATATGCTCTTCAAAAGTACATTATCAAGCTTACCAATTTATTCTTTGCCATTAATAAATTACTGGAATACATAGCATCGAAATTGGAGAGGATTGTTAAGAAGTTGGTGGCTTGGGTTTAAGTTTCTTGAAGGAGATGAACATGGCATTATATTGAAAGTGAATATGGAGATTTTGATATGGGTTATGGGGCAAAGTAATAAATCGTAGTCTGGAATAAAGGAGCACGCACATTTGGTTTTTGAGTAAGCCGAACGTCACATAAGGAGTGGGTCTTCCCGGCTTCAACACGTTTCCTATATCGCTCCATACCATAGAGCCACGAAAGGTTCAGGGAATCACTCCTATAGACATTACCACTACGCAACAGGAAAGAACTCAACGCGCGATTTAGCAACATGGCTTAGGGGCAGTCTGTGGGGAAAGAAGAAAGAAGTGATGGTAGGTGGGGGGAAAACGCAAAAGTGAGGTAGATCGTTATTTAGAGGCCCCTACGCTATCACTCCAGGCCTAGCCTCACTAACGCGATTTCCCCGCAGACTAACCCAAGGTTGATATTAATCGCATGTGACGATTTTAAAGAAGACATTGAAATCAAACACCGATAAGATTAGTTACTAATACATGGCGCGACTCGAGACAACTTACTTTAGTATATCCGTGTGCACTTTCCAAAATGAAGGAAGCATGGCAACTTCTACTTCCATTTTCTAATAGATTTTTCTATAGGGAAATGGAGGAGCTTGGCTCTATGATTCCAATAGTCTTGGGATATTGCAAATGGAAGAAGACAAATGAAATAAAAGCAAACCCTATGAGATTAATATGTAAGTATTAGGCTGAAGCTAGAAGTGTAAAAGGCATGTATTGATGTGTGGACTTCCCAATACCCTTGGTTTAGAGAAAGAAATGTCCATCCAAAGTAGCCTTCTGTTACTAGGGGTGGCTTTGGGGCAAACGAAAAACAACCGAAGAATAAAGATGAAGAGACATGGATGTAGATCCTTTGCGTTTACTTTTGGTATAGAGAATAAGACCAATGATCACTCACTTCTTCATTGTCAAGTAGCGATGGAAATTTGGGATGGGTTCTTTAATCTCTATGGTGTCTCTTCTTGGGTCTGTTAACAGGGTTTCACTTTATCTAATGTGAATCTACGAACGCGGAAGCTTAATTTGTATGTGATTAACACTAAGCTTGAACTAAAACTCAAATAAAGTTTAATAAGAGGAAAACTCGACTCTTTTCATAAACAAATCAACTCTACTAATTACTGAAGAACAAATAACCTAGACCTTCCCTTTTATAGAACACAAAGGGGGATTAGATCTAATTTAAATAGAATTCTACTTAAATTGAGAAAATTTTCTCTTTAACCTTATGTTGGTTAAACAAGCAAGTCCATAAAATCTATTTAGCATCTCCAGCAATGGAGATACTTGAATCAAAATAACATAAATAAATATAATGCGTCAATGGTGAGAACGACTATTAGATTACGATTCACATCATTATCTTTAAGAGCATGGTGGTCCAATTCATTAAAAAAGAAAAGCGGAAAAATTTAGAACTTCACACGTGCAATGGGATGAATTATTTGAAAGAAGGGGAATGACTTTATATCGTCGGTCCTCTTTGTGCGTGTTTATGAGGGCGGGGTTTGAAGACCTTGAGATGCCACAGAAATATGTAGTTATAGCGGATTAGATTGCCTTCGTATTGTAATACTTCACTTGGATAGTTTCCTTTAGTATCATCAATAAATTATTTTTACATACTCAACAAAAAAAAAACTAGTGCTAGGGTGTTTATCCAAACAACTCAAGGACTGAGATAAGAGAGACTTTGAGGAAGGAGTATAAGAATAAAGAAATAGTTCTTGAATTCAACAGGGAGGAAAAGATAGTAGGTTTTGAAACTCATGATTATCAAACTCATACAAAAAAATAGCTTATCAAAATCTCTAATACTGCACTTCTTTACTAGTAATTTGAATAGCTTGGTAAAGAATAAAACCAGTTAAAGTTAAAGGTGACATCTGTGTCACATAAAGTGTATAATACATTTTGTTTAGGCCCTCGAGTGGCCTGTAGGCTACATTTGTTTAGACCCTCGGGTGATGTAGTTACACCGTTAAAGGTGTTGTTAGCTTTTCGTTTAATACATTTCTTTGTTGTGCTATCTAAATATGGGTGAAATAGTTCAGACTCACATTATGTATATTTCTTCTTTGCCAATTCGATGTAATCTATAAAATAATTCTGAGGCTGGTCCTTCTTAAAAAGGCTAAAATTGCATATAGTCAAATAATAAAAAAATCTCTAAACTCAGCCCCATACTCTTTAAGGTTCTAGACATAAGTATCGCACCAAAAGTTTATTCGAATCTGGTGTCACAGCAAAGCAATTTTTTTTTTATTAAAGACACAACAGTTAATCACTATGCTGTTCAAAGCCAGATCAAAGTAAGATTGTAAATTGAGTGCATCATTTGTTGACATCGCCGCTTTCATGCTTCTAAGTTCTAATTATATTATGAAATGCCACCAATAAATATACGTGCAGTTATTATTTGAGGGTTAGAGGAAGGTATGTACTTGATGTATCACTTGAATAGGGCTAAAAACCGAGTATCAGATAGGTGATAGTTTTATAACTTAAAAGACTTTTGTTGCTAAGAATCCCTTAGATTAGAGAGGAGTTGTGATAGATCTCTGAGGTGGTGGTCTAGTGGTGGAGATAAGATGTTTAACAGTGGAGATGTGGTAATTGTGCCTGATGGTGCAAACAGTGATAGAGGAGGGTGAAAAGAAGGGCATGTTAATGGGGAAAGGACTATGGACCTATCTCAAATTTGGCGTAGTTCGATAAGAATTACTTTCAAAATTTATATCCCTAAGAAAAGGGTAGTCAAAGGGCTGGATACTTTTTTCTCTCTCTTCACTTGAGAAAACTCACAAATATTGAGAAATCTGAACCTCGTCATCATCTCTTTCAGGCTTTTCAGCCAAGTCCTAAAAATCAACACACTTCCTCATCTCTCTTCCTCCTATATCCCTATCCAATCACCTCCGGAAACATCGACCTTTCTTCTACCCCATCCTCCAGTCTTTCATCATATCTACAAAAACTAGCTACAAACTAGATAGAAAGATGGGAAAAAATCATGCAATAAACCTATTTCATTCGCAAAAAAGGAACTACGACCGTGACACAAACACCTTCCATCTAAAAACTACCAAATACTTATTTTCCCTATGAGCACTCCAATGGTAGCCTATATCTCGGGTCAAAAAAACTAGCATCGTACTCCTAATTTGCAACCAATACCAAACAATGCAATTCTAAGAACTCGGAAGTCGGTCATTCTTTTCGTCCCTACATGAAGAAAATTTGGCGCCTTAGCTTTTTTATACTTATTTTCTACAACTTGAACCTCTTCATTCCCACGCAACCATTAACAAACAAATTTCAACTTATTTTAACGTCATTTGGAGATACATTATCTCACCAAATTCACCTAAAGCTCAATCTTTCCTCAATCTTAAAGCTATTATCTAACAACCAAAACTTACTAATCATTCAAAAGATAAAAACCCAATATTACCTGTTGTCGATGCGAAGTAACGTGATCAGGATCATCGGAATCGTTATCCATGAAATCATAATCGCCGGCACCATCATCGCTCTCATTCGCTGTATCTCCACTATAGAAATCCTCGAGCGAATCCCCATCGTGTGCGTCGTGCATGTCATCCTCCGAATCCATTATAATTTATCAAAATCCCTCTCCTTGGTGCACAAATTAGAGCACCGAAATGAAATTGAGATTGAAATAAGCTAGAATCGAAGAGAATTGTGGCCAATTAAGATAGGGATTTGAGGGAGAAATGAGAATTGGGAAATGTTTTAATTTGAGGAAAATAGGAATTTGGGTTTGGTTAGATTTTGTTTCTTAAAAAAGCAAATATGTAATAATTTGAGCGGTGAGGAGTTTGTGTGGAGTGACAGGGCAGAGTTTGTTTTCTAGGTATATACTTAGTACCGGTTTTTCACCTGCCTTGGGAGGGATGATATGTCACGGTCATATGCCAAATGTGTCACCAAAGCAAATATATATATATATATTTAAACAGAAACCAATACGTAGAAGTCTTCTTCGAATCATTGTTGATTTTCTGTCTTTAATGGTGGAGGAGAGGATTCCGGACCCTAAAGTGAATTTACCCTAAGCATACTCTAAAGAAGAGCCACATACCCATATGAGATGAGTGGTTGAAGAAAAATTAGCTTTTGTATTTCAATAATGAGGTGAATATTACCTAATGAGGTGGCTCATCTCTTATTTGAATTACACATTCCCCCAAATTCTTTTTACTATCTCTCTAACGAACTCTCTCTCTCTTTCTTTCACACACACTCTCTCTAACGAAGTTATCTTTCTTTCTCTCCAGAAATAAAAATGGCAATTCGACAACAAAGAAAATGAATCAATAGCAGTGTGAGAGAGAGCCACGTATCTGATACAAGTACATGCCAGTGCTGAGAGTGGGGTCTTTGTTTTACTTAGTCCTTGTGTTTACCTAGTCATTAGTGTTAAGTAGTTGATCAAGTCTTAAGTCAGTAAGTTAGTGGGTAAGTATGGAGTAGTTATTTGGGTCATTCCTACTATTTTGGAGGAAGTTGTTATGTGAGTCTTTATTTAAGAATGTTGGAGAAATAAAGAAAAGATGTTGAATATTATCTAAACACTTTTGTGTTCTTGGAGGTCTTGGTTTCCTCGAATTAACCACTCTAACCTCTTCATTTATCTTATATCTTCTTCAAGATAGGTAAGACGTCGGCTACATCGAAGCCGTACGTACCAAAGTGATATCAGAGCTCAAGCATGGACCAAAGGGTATAGGCTCTAGAAGGAGCTCTGGCGTCATTTTCAAATGATCAAAAAGATCTCATGGAGCGAATGGCAGGCCAACAAGGTGTTATAAACTGAATGGCGGAGATGTTTGAGAAACTCACCACTCGAATGGATAAAGTATCAACTCAATCTTTGAAGGAAAGTGGCGAAAACTCTGAAGCTCAAAACATAAACAACGGAGGTCGAAGTTATGGAATTGAGGGTTTACAAAACAACCATAATAACTCTTACGCGCCGAAGTTTGCAAAATTAGATTTTTCTCGCTTCAACGGCGAAGAAGAACCAACAAGCTAAATATGTAGAACCGAGCAATTCTTTTGATTTCAACAAACTCCGGAGCATGAACGAGTATCATTAGCATCCTTCCATCTTGAGGGAGATGCCCAACTATGGTACCAGCTACTCAATCAAGATAATGCTGACATCTCCTAGGATGAATTCAAAAAAGAGTTACTGACTCGTTTCGGTCCTAGTCAATACTATGACTTTTTCGGGGAATTCACACGGCTACAACAAACAAGTTCAGTTCAAGACTTTCAAAAGTGATTCGAAAAACTACTTGCGAAGGTTGGAAATCTCCCACAGGAATGACAACTAAGTTGTTTTGTCAGTGGCTTACACGACTCGATCAAAACTGAGGTGCAAGCAGGTAGACCTACTTCGTTATCAGCTGCAATTGGGTTAGCACGTTTGTATGAGGCAAGGGATATTTCTCACCATAAAACAACACCTACTTCAAAGGCTATTCCTCAATCTCAGGTTCCCGCTCACCGCACCACCACCAACTCTCATACACCGGCGGTGAAAAGAATGACAATGGAGGAACTAAATGAAAGGAAACGGAAGGGTATTTGCTTTAGGTGCAACAAAAAATTTGCGCCGGGACATCGTTGCAAGAGATTGTTTTCAATACAAGCAAGCATGGAGGATAGTGATGACGACGTAAAAATGGAGATTGATACCTTGATTGTTGAGCAATCATAAGAAATTCCAGGAATATCATTACATGTTATTGCTGGAACTCGTGCGCCAGATACGATGCGAGTTATGGGAAGTCTTTGCCATAAATTAGTCACCGTGCTCATTGATTCAAGTAGCACACACAATTTTATATGTGAGCGGGTAGCAAAAAGGGTTGGATTGCAACCAATCTCGAAGGGGCGACTGGAGGTAATGGTAGCATCGGGCGAGAAGCTAAGGAGTTCAGGTAAATGTCCTCAAACCCAATTATGGTTGCAAGGAGTTCCATTACTGGTAGATTTTTACTTGCTTCCATTAGAGGGATATGATGTTGTCTTGGAAACTCAATGGTTACATACATTGGGAGCCATTGCATGGGATTTTTCGAAGCTTTAGATGAAATTCATGATTAAAGGAAAAGAAGTCGCACTACAAGGTTTATCGGCTTCGAACAATAAAATGGTAAACCATGCTCATATGTTGTGCGCCGCTAAGAAGAAGAAGGAAGGGATTTTGCTTCAGTTCCATTCCACAAGGGTTTCACCGGCCCAAGTCGGCCATGCTCTCCTACATACAGAGGTACATGAACTCCTTAACAAATATAAGGATGTCTTAGCAAAGCCTAAAGGTCTTCCTCCCCATCGCTCACAAGACCACAAAATTCCATTACACTCTGGTCACGGAGCTGTCTCGGTTAAGCCATATCGATATCCTCATTTTTTAAAAACGAAGATAGAGAAATTAGTGGCGGAGATGCTATCATCCGAAGTAATTCAACCAAGCAATAGCCCATATTCTTCTCCAGTTATTTTGGTGAAGAAACATGATGGTTCATGGAGGATGTGCATTGACTACAGGGCCTTGAATCGGATCACAATCAAAGATAAATTTCCAATTCCAGTTATAGACGAGCTCTTGGACGAATTGAACGGTGCACAGTTCTTTTCAAAGTTGGATCTTCGGTCCGGTTATCATCAAATACGGATGCGCCCCAGTGATGTGGAAAAGACAGCTTTTTGAACTCATCAAGGCCATTATGAGTTCTTGGTAATGTCATTTGGTCTCACCAACGCGTCTTCTTCTTTTTAGTCTCTCATGAACGAGGTATTTCAAAAACACTTGCAAAAATTCGTCTTAGTCTTTTTCGATGATATTTTGATATATAGCAAGTCATGGGATGAACATATGAGTCATTTGGAGTTTGTATTCTTGATTCTAAAATCTCATCAATTGTGCGTCAAGCTAGAAAAATGTGAGTTTGGCCAACGGGAAGTTAAGTACCTTGGCCATTTAATATCTAGTGCAGACGTGGCAGTAGATCCTAAGAAGGTTGAAGCGATGATGTCTTGGCCAAAACCTCTATCTCCTAAAGCGTTAAGGGATTTTTTGAGGCTAACCGGCTATTATCGAAAGTTTATTCAAAATTATGGCAAGATAGCTGGACCTCTTACAAAGATGTTGAAGGAGTCTTTCGCCTGGAGTCCACAAGCAGAAAAAACATTCACAGACTTAAAAGAAGCAATGACAAGTGCGCCCGTTTTAGCTCTTCCTGACTTTTTGAAGGAGTTCATTGTAGAACGTGATGCATCTGGGTCGGGAATCAGGGCAGTTTTAATGCAAGAAAGGCCAATTGCTTTTTACAGCCATGCATTTAAAGGAAAACACCTTTTCATGTCTAACTATGAAAAAGAAATCCTAGCTCTTGTTTTGGCAGTTTAAAAATGGCAGCCCTATTTACTTGGGAGGAAGTTCATCGTGCGGACCGATCACCAAAGTTTGAAGTACTTATGGGCTCAAAAGATTATGATAGTTTCTCAACAAAGATGGCTTTACAAATTAATGGGGTTTGATTTTATCGTCGAATACAAGCGAGGAAAGGAGAACACAGTAGCCAATGCCCTTTCAAGAAGAGAAGAAGAGAAAAATAGTTCCCTTGGGAAGAGCTATGCTATCTCTCAACCATTACCTCATTGGATCGAAGTAATTGACGAAGAAAATCGGTCCAATCTATTGCTTCAAGAGTTGGTACAGCGTGTTAAGAAAGGGGAAGTCGTTAGTCCATGGAGACTACAAGGTAATATCTTACTATTTAAAGATAAGATTTATCTTGCCGAAGACTCGCTTCTTATTGCAGATATAATCGACCAATTCCATGGCAGTACACATGATGGTTTTCTCAAAACCTTACATCGAATTCGGTCTACTTTTTATTGGAAAGGAATGCGGATGAGGATTAAGAAGTTTATAAGGGAATGTGATACTTGTCAGCGCCATAAAGTGGAGCAAATTGCGTCGGCTAGTCTCTTACAACCACTGCCTATACCGGGTCAAATATGGGAGGATATTGCGATGAACTTCATTGATGGATTACCTCTCTCAGATGGTAAGTCCACTATCTTTGTCGTTGTAGATCGGCTTTCAAAATACACACATTTCGTTACAATTTCTCACCCATACACCGCTGTCAGAGTTGCTCAAGTCTTCTTCAATCATATTTTTTGATTACATGGGATGCCTCGTTCGATCGTATGTGATAGAGATGCAGCCTTCACTAGTGCATTTTGGCGGGAACTATTTCTGTTAAATGGTACAAGCTTCAACTTTAGTTCAAGCTACCATCCTCAGACAGACGGACAAAGTGAGGTCATAAATTGTACCCTGGAGATGTACCTCAGATGTCTTACGAGTTCTGAGCCAAAAAAATAGAGTAAATGGTTAACTTGGGCTGAATTTGTTACAATACGAGTTGGCATACGACAATTGGTTGCACACCATTTGAAGTGGTGTATGGGCGTACTCCTCCTTCTCTATTAGCTTATGTTCCAGGAACGATGAAGGTTGCAGCGGTCGAGCAAGAGCTTATAGATAGAGATGTTATTGTTAAGTTAGTACGATCAAAAATCAAGGAAGCACAAGCAAGAATGATGCGGATTTACGACTCGAAACATACAAAAAGGGAATTCCTTGTTGGTGACAAGGTGTACTTAAATTGTAGCCTTATAGGCAGCTCTCGGTGTCTAGGAGGGAGAACTTTAAATTATCGGCAAGGTATTACGGTCCTTTCGAGGTTTTACAATGAATTAGGGTCGTAGCTTATAAGTTAGACTTACCCATGGGGTCGCACATCCATCCAGTATTCCATGTTTCGCTTCTTAAGAAACAAATTGGAGACAATGTCAGCATCCAAAAGGATTTGCCAGTACTTAACACAAACGATGAGAAGGTCATACCCACACCTCAAGCTGTTCTGGAGCGACGGATTTGAAAGAAAAAATATGAAGTTTTGATTCACTGGCAAGGGTCGTCACCGGTGGATGCAACATGGGAAGACATGGCTTTCATGAAGGAGCAATTTCCAGATATCACCCTTGAGGACAAGGGTAAAATTTAAGAGGGAAGGGATGATACAAGTACATGTCAGTGCTGAGAGTGGAGTCCATGTTTGAGTCCTTGTTTTACTTAGTCCTTGTGTTTACCTAGTCCTTGTGTTTACCTAGTCATTAGTGTTAAGTAGTTGATCAAGTCTTAAGTCAGTAAGTTAGTGGGTCAAGTATGGAGTAGTTATTTGGATCATTCCTACTATTTTGGAGGAAGTTGTTATGTGAGTCTTTATATAAGAATGTTGGAGAAATAAAGAAAGGATGTTGAATACTATCTAAACACTTATGTGTTCTTGTAGGTCTTGGTTTCCTCGAATTAACCACTCTAACGTCTTCATTTATCTTATATCTTCTTCAAGATAGGTAAGACTTCGGCTACGTCGAAGCCGTACGTACCAGTATCTTTACCAGTTGTGATTCTTGTTGAGGAGGAAAGTGTAAAATTTGGGGGTGAAATGAGCTACGATTTGAATTTGCAATAGTTCCATAGAAACTTTGAGCAACCACTTTGGTAATTATTATTTCTGCTTAAGGTTTGTTTCTCCCTTGTTTTACTTTGTTGGAGGAGTGATTTTTTGTGGTTAGGGTGGGTTTGTGTACTTTCTATTTTATGAAATTTATTGGAGGAGTAATTTACCCAAATTTGTTGAAAGGGATAGTTAGAGTCGACCTAATGTTTGAATATAAGGATATTTCCCTTGAAAGATTTGTGTTTGTTTTATGTCATTCCCGCGTAAGTTGTTCGTGTCTTTTTTTTAATTTTGTTGTTACTAAATTAGTTTGTTAGGCAATCTGAAATGTATTGTGTTTTTACGGCATGCGATGTTGGGGGAACATTTTTGGGGATGTTTCCCACATATCTTACCCCCAGAAATTACAAAGATATCTCCCCTAGAGTATATGTTGCACCCCATGTTGCATATTTTGAATTTTGGTTGCAGTGAATCCCAGATGTTATTTTGTTGATGAGTATGGATTAGTTATTTTGGGGTAGTTGTTTGGTAAAGTACGTAGAAATCAGTGTATCTTGAAGTAGTTAATCTCATATGTCAAAGTCTATGTTGTTCCAAAGTAGTAAATTCCAGTGTATCCTCAGGTAGGTAATCCCATATGTTATCTGATACCCATAAATTACAGAGATAACTCTAGAGTACCCCCTAGAGTATATGTTGGGTAATTGGGATTTCTACTGCAGTAAAAAGTGAATGTTATTTTGTCGATGAGTATGGATTAGTCGACAATATTTTATGTAGTTGTTTTGTAAAGTAGTCAAGGTCTATGTTGTTCAAAAATAGTAGATTCCAGTGTATCCTGAAGTAGGTAATCCCATATGTCATACTATATGTTCAGAAATAGTAGATTCCAGTGTGAAATATTTCATTATGTCGAGCATCTGTCATGGTTGATAATACTGATAATGGTGTAAATGTTCAATTCTTGCACTTTAGTACTACGTTGACAATATTTGCTTCATCTTTTTCTTACCTATGAATTTTGTGATTATATTTTTAGTGATAAGCAATGGATGGCAAGCTATCTCAAACAACATCAATTACAAAGAAGCGCGAGACAAAGCAGCAAGATGTAGAACTCGCTAAGGTCAACAAACCACAACTAAGTTACAAAAGAAGGAAGAACATGAATGAAGGAATACAAATTAGAAAGAATCATAGATTGAATAGTTTGGAAATGTAGACTTAAATGATGAATCTGCCCCCCAAAGGAATGATTTGAGGTTTGGATCTGCCGAAGAGGCTTTGGGAGCCCAGCCAACTGAAGGTAACCCTATAAATGAGAACAATATTGAAGCTCCTCCAATAGCTAATCCACCACAAACCGAGGTGTCCCAAAACCATAAAGAAACCATAGCTCCCATTGACGATACTTACCCATCTGATAGGAGTTTGTTATTGAGTTTCAAATTCCACTGGGCGAGATCTATTTACCTTGGTCAGGTAAAGTAGTTGGGGACCCAAGTAGTTGTATTCAAAAGTAGTTTAGTCCTTATCCATTTACATTGACTATGTTATTTTGTTTTTTTTACTATATTTGCAAAACATTTAATGATATTCTTCAATATTTTTATATAGGAGTCTGGTTGTCTCTGCGTCCACCACCATGCTCCAACATGACACCTTGAGAAGGAACCAACAATTGTTTGAGACCTAGTTATGCTTGCAGGTTTAGATAGGATTAGTGAGATTTTCTACAAGCACTACAACGCGGGACTGATTTTTGCAATATGCGAGCATTGGCAGCCAGAGACGAACACGTTCTATTTCAGTTGGGGGGAGATGACTCTGAGTTTAGATGATGTACAACACTTGATAGGTTTGTCGGTAGATGGTGACGTTAGGGTTGTACAAGAAAACTGAGGAACCGGAAAATCGACCCGGGCCGAACCGAAACCGGTGGTTCTAACCGGTTCTTAACAACCCCGGTTCAGTTTCGGTTTCGAAATTAGAAAAACCGGTCATACCTGTTCAGTTTCTGTTTTGAAACTAGGTTAACCGATAAAAATCAAACCAACCGAGTCGAAATAATCTTACTTTTCTCTCATATCTCTCTTGCCCAAGTTCCAACATGTTCACATGCACACCAACTCTTTACCATACTTATCGCATTAAAATAGTTTTTAAAGCTAAAAAAGACCTATCAATCTATCATATCATACAAGCACGCCAACTCATTTCTTGACATCATATCATCTCACATCATTTATTTTTTTACTCATTTCTTTTTAAAACTATCATATATGCACGCCAACTCTGCCATACCTCTCTCTTCCCTCAATCTCTCTCCTTGTATTCTCAGAAGTTATGGTCCTTCAAAGTTCAAACATTCAACCATTCAAAGTTTGAAGAAGAAAGGGAAGATTAATCCCCTCAAACATTCAACCCCTCAATCTCTGACATCATTAAGACAATGATTTCAGATCTGGAAACTGGTGCACCAATTTTACAAACAACCCATTCAAGGGTTAAGAGGGTTTGTTCCATGCTAATGAAGAGCTCAAGATCTGGAGGATCGGTGGTTGCGAAGAAGCCCATTCTTCATATGATATATATCATGTGGTGATGCGAAAGATGGGTTAAGTGGAATATGAGCACAAACGGAGATGGGTTGAGAGGAATCCAAAGGGTGAAAAGAAATATGAGTTATGTATAAGGAGTTTCTGGTTTTTTTTTTTTTTCATCAAGGAAAAACCGAGAACTAAAACCGAAACCAAACCGAATATACGGTCTGGTTTTCTAGCAGTTCTTCATATACTCGGTTCGGTTTCGGTTCAGTGTTATAAAAAACCGGGGCTATCCGGTTTGGTTTGCGGTTTAGGGCCAAAACTGGACCGAACCGGACCGTGTACAACCCTAGGTGACATTCCAATAACTGAAGGTAGTTGGTCGTTGCCAAAGCTTGTTGAGATTTTTAAGAAGAATCTTTACCAAGATGAGGACTTTTTTAACTCAATGAAAACTGGAGGTCAAGACAATTCTTTGTCTCTAGTAAAATTGTTGAACTTCTATGCGTGGAAATTGGAGAAGTATAACGATAACATACAAAATGTAAGGTCAGCTGGACAGAAAGAAGAACGCAATGCCAGCCTTATCTGTTGCTCGCACGTACATGTTGTATGTATTGGAGAATTTTTTATTGCCGGTTAAAAAGGGGAGCTATGTGACTGCACGGTATTTGTATTTCTTCGAGAAGGACAAAACGAACATCAAGTAGTATTGGGGCTCCGCAGTTCTTGCCAACTTATTTCACAACCTAGGTGCAGCATCTCGAACCGACGGGAAATAGTTTGCTGCTTATACGATGCTTATTGAGGTACGCCCTACCTAAAATAAGTTGTGATACACTACGTCGCTTAAAATTCTATTTCTCATGTTATTTCCACACCTTCTATTGTTACTGCATACAGTCGTGGATATTTGCTCACTTTCCAAAGCTACCTGGCATACCTAAACAGCAACATTCAGATGCAGCGAAGTATTGTACTAGGTGGAAATAGGGTTTAAGTATTACTGATCGGATCGGTGCCCTTGATTTGTTGAAATATAGAGAAGCATTTGATAACTACAAGGTTGATGATATAAGTAACCTTACCATTTGGGGTATATACGGCCTACATTTAAATTACTTCCTTGATGACCTTGTTTTTCAAACTAAATGATGTTGTAGTGTGTAGGTCGTGTGGGACCCATATAGGATAGAAAGAAGGTCTGACCACGATTTCAACGAGAACATCTTCTTTAATGGGCTTATATCTAGTCCAGACCATGTAGAGTTCATCTACCCTGATAGGGTTGTTCGACAGCTGTAAGGATTCAGCCAATCTTTAAGAACCCAAAATGTGTTGAAGTGTCGGGGTTGAGAACATGGAATGGAGAAGTGCTGAAGCGTACAAACCTAAGTATGGCTGGGTTGAAGTATTTTCGAAGAGATTGTGGAAGGAATGGATAGTGAGCAGTCGTGATAGAGGAAGGAGGCTAAGGGGGGACCTGCACAATATGTAGACGGGTACATGCAGTGGCTTCAGTCTGTCTCCCTGGACTAAAATCTGTCCACCAGCCGTAGAACTTTATACCGATGACGATATCGGGTTATTAGCGTGTCACCCCATAAGACGATTGCCAAATAAACCAGATAATTGCAATATACCGGTAAGTTATACCAAACCTAGATGGATCATTAAACAATGCATCAACCAAATAATTGTTTTTGCATTATTTGGAGAAGTTGTTCTAAATCATATGGTTATTGTGTACTTCTATAGATGGAAGTCAGTGGGGAGCTCCCTAATGTTTGTGAACATGAACAATATCTCATGCTAAAGGATGAAAACAAGGCATTGGTGGAGCAAATATCGGCTCTGAACGAGGAAGTCCAGAAGCTGAAAGAACATAAAAAGTAAGATAATATAACAACATCAACCTTGATAATAGAGAAATTAACTGAGAATGTTAGTATTACTTAATAGAAGTCCTTTTAAGAGAATTGATGCTTGCCTTCTCATTCCAAAATTAATTATATAGATTTTTGGGATTGTCGATTTGTGGCTTGAAATCGATAATTATTGTACAACCCATCCATATGATTTTGTCATGCAGTGAATTGATTGACAATCTTTGATGTCGGTACACGAGGTGGTCGACAAAACATTTTATGTTTTATCAAACTTCTTATTCTGTAACATCTATTCTTAATCACATGCAACTGAATGTGAGCAACAGAGGGTCACAATTGAACAAATGAAAGAGGACATAACACATCAATGATGTTGTTCGCGAACAATTTATCAAATCATTTGAAGAGCTACCTGCAAAGTTGGAAGAGAAGGTAACCATGTTTGACTGCGTTCTTCATTTGGTTAACTAATTTGGATTTTGATTATAAGTTGGGACATCACTCACAAATAAAGTAGACACTAATGATTATATGCAGACAAAAGAGTGTGAAGTTTTGAATGAGCAGAATGCCAAGTTGGTAAAGGATTTAAGAATATAAGTGGGAGTTGATGATTATAATGCAAGTCTGTTATGGGAGTTGGCAAATAAGGTATCATCCCAACCTTTACAACTTTGTTTAGAATTTTAATTCTAAGATCATATCACTGATATATAAACAACACACTATATATGCAGACGAAAGAGTACCAAGTTTTGAATGAGCAAAAGATAAAGTTGGTAGAGGATTTAAGAATAAAAGCAGGAGTTGATGCTTCTAATGCAAGCCTGGCACTAGAGTTGGCAAAACATGTATCATCATAACCCTATTTACTACTTAACTGCATTTAAAAGTCTTCATAACCCTATCTAGGAGTTAATTATTTATCTCGTTTATGTTATGGGATATTATCTTCAGAGAAGAGAATGCAAGTTACTATAAAAGATCAATGTTGAGTTAACGGATCAGTCAGAAAGACAATACCCAGTACCTGTCACTGTGAGTGTTTAAACCTATCAATTCCTAATTCGTTGCATAATATAAGGTTCTATAGAACTCCTTTTTGATAACAATGTACTTGTTATATTTGAACAACTTGCTGTGATTCTAAAAGGAGAGGCAGTGCCTTCCTCTGATTTGCAAAAAAAGATTGATGAGTTAACTGTCAAGTATGAAGACGTTGTGAAGAGGTTAAGAGAGAAAGAATCTTTTGTATGTTGGTTTGGATGGAAGTAGAGACATATTCGTGCAATGTGGCATACTCTAAAGTATTTATTCGTTTGTGTTTTAAGGATTTAAAGCTATTTTTGGTACTTTTATTAAAACTATTTTTGTGTTTTAAGCCTGTTCTCTCTGTTAATATTAGTTTGATGGATATGCTATAGGGTTATATTTATTGTTCATAACAGTATACCAACTTGTTGATCAATATGTTATCCGACAATTTTGTTATCGACCACTCTCTCTTTGTCGACAATTTTAATGTCGGTTGTTGCATTGATCGACTGAAGATGTTATAACTACTGTCTTCATCCTCAATTTTGTACTGGATGCTGCCACCAAATACTTCATTGTTCAACTTTTTTAATGCTTTTACATAGTTAATTGCATCAAATCATAGGTGGACAGCCAAGTACAAGTCTGACACTGCGATACATGATCAAAAAATCGCAACCCTCGTAAGTTACTAACCTTAAGGGTTTGTTTTCAAATGTTGTACTTCAATGGATAGCTAATCGTTTGTTGGATGACATACCGTGATTGTAGTGTAGCCAACTCATCATTGCTGAAGAGATGAAGAAGACCCTTGGAGTCGACCACTATGAATAGGTATGCCCCTTTTAAAAAATTAACCGTTCGCAAGAAATTACTATTGCTGCCCCCATGCATTTTTACTAATTGCCATTCATTATTGTGCAGGAGGCTTGGCGCCAAGCAAAGAAGAAAGAATTTCAAAGCGGAGAGTTGGCAGATAAGGACGATCCAACATTTATTGAACTATTTGATTAATACGATAGATTCTACACTATAGCACAACAAGGGCCCAAAGGTGACTATCAAGACGATTTCATAGTAACGGGTGGAACTCAAGACTCGGTGATGGATGTTAGGAGGGAAAATATTGTAGTAAAGAATAAGATAAATGAGACACTATTCTAATTGTATGTGAAGTTTCATCTAAATGTGCGTGGTGTCCAAGGGGAAGATGGCAATTCTGCTTTTAGGGTACCGATAATAATTATACATCAAAGTCAAAACCAATTTAAGAAGGTAATGAATTTGTTGGAGTCTTTGATGACAAAGGATCTAGCATTTTGGAAGACTGTTTTCGGCCAGTCTTTGGATGCCCATTTTAGTTCTTGAGGTGAGAAGGTGTACGACCAGTTGCGCCGTGCTTGTTCATATGGTGGTCAATATTTGGAATATAGGCACATATGACATTTTCTTGCTACATGTTATGATAATGGTGCAGTCTTTATCAACAATCATAAGGCATACACATTCTTACAACATCTCCAGCAGGGTTTTGGTTTGGGTTGGGTTGGTTAACTCAAACCCAAACCTAAACTTTTGGCTTACGCGGCTGTGTCAAAACCCAATTGGGTTTGAGCTCCTCAAACTAAAAAAATATATGATTTTGGCGTACTTTTGATTACCGCGCGGTGTTTTGATTACCGCCGCGTTTAAATATATTTTTTTGATTTTGATTTTATTTTTTATTGATGTGTGAGAGAAATGAATAGTTGTGCGGAGTAATGAATACTGCGCAGACTAAAGATTACCGCGCGGACTAAAAAAGCAAACTTAAACTCACTGCTGGAAAGGGTTGGGTTTTTTGTGGGTCAACTTGTCAGATCCCACACCCAAACCCGTACTCACTGCTGGAGATGCTCTTACCTCTATTTTGGCTTAGGAAAAACAAACACATATTCAATGAGAAATGGTTTGAAAACCTGGTTGGGGACACTACTAAGTTTTGGTGGGATGGATTGGGTTCAGACAACCAATATGTTCGATTGTTTACAAGGTACCAAGCACCAATGCTTCCAGTTCTACTCTCTGGCATGCTCATGTAGATTTGGGCCTTCGTGGTGATTTCAAAAGGGACATGGTGCAGAAATAGTTTGGTGTAACAAATAAGCTATTCAAGGCTTTGCTCAAAGAGAACAATGTTGAGGGTTATAAATTGAACGACCTCTGATAAACCGTATCAAATCGGGTGTTATAGTATAATAGAGGGTTGTCGTTCTTCAGGGATGCATAGACCAAATCACAATTCTATTATCAAATTACGTAAAAAGAAATTGCAATTGATAAACAACTTACATTGATTTCCCAAGATTATCCAATAAAATCATACAAGTCTCTCTGGAAGAATACCAAAAATTAGCTACGATCGTTCCCCAGAGAGTAAAAAAGATGATTCTCCACTCTCCTCCTCTATCTCTTTATCTCCTAACAAAAAGTCTTATTCTCACTCAACAACTTCTCATTTTCAGGAGATCTTTTAGCTAGGCTTGACTACCAAGTCTTCAAGCAGCTCCTGCAACCTTCTCTTCACTAGGTCATCTCCAGCAGCATCCTTTAACTTGTAAAAGTTGGGCATTCAGGTCATGCTTGGTTGCAATTGTCTTATTACCTGTAATAGTCAAACATACTTCAATTAGGCTCATTAAAACATAAAATAAGGTCCTAGATAATGTAAATTAAAGGACAAATATAGGCATTTTTCATGCTTATCAACCTCATCTAGTAAACAAGGGGGAAAGTGTATAGTACATTTGGTTTAGGTGGGGGGGGGAGCGGATAACAAGTACAAAACAGTTATTTTGTTGTAAATATTTTTTGGAGGGATAAACACTTACTCATCTAGTAAACAAGAGGGAAGTATATAGTACACTTGGGTTTTTGTTTATTTTTTTGGGGGATAGCCACTACTGAAAAGTTTTTTTTTTTGTAACACTTATTGATGACGGCCAATTTGGTTGGTCTGAAATCCCTTTTGTATGTAGTTGTTTTATTGTAATACTTTTGGGAGACTGATTAATGAGAATATACTTGGTTCAGTATGATTTGTTTATTTAAAAATTTTAGTTGTTGCATTCTGTGTATGTTCTAACTGATTATATTGTCGATAACGTCCTCGTTGAAGATTGTCGGTTAGTTGGCGTAGACGATAATTTAAAATATTAGGTTAGATAGACGTATTTTGGTGACTGCTACATGAAGTTGTTCGGTTATAATCTCTTTTTGTGGCAGACTGATTAATGGGAACCCCTGATTAATATATTTGGCTTGGTCTGAATTGCTCAAGTTATCCACCTATGGTTTTATCTAAACTTTTATTGTCTATTTTGTATTATCGATCAACTAGGCATCCGATAACCTTTAATTTGAGGATTATCGTTTAGTTTACGTAAACGGCAATTTCTACAGTCTGTACAAGACTCGACAACACCTAGGCACAGGACATGGTCAACCAAATCGATCATTCAACAAATTATTATCAAAAGTACAATTTAATATTATTACAATGGAGGGATTCTAAGTCATAGTACAAAACAATTACAATGCATAAACTGAGATGAGTGGAATCGCCGGATGGTTACTTAGTTTTGGGCATGACACTTATAAAATACAATGATATTAAAGCGAAAAAGAAATCAACTTGTTGCTCATGCGTGGTTGGTTTCTTCTTCCCCTAGATGTTGTTGTCGTAGTTGTCTTGCAATGGTTCAACTTGTTGCTCATGCGTCCCCTTTACATGGAGAATGCCATAATTTAGCCTAGAAACGGTTATAGATTAATCAAGCAGAATGTGGGGGGTTATGCATAGTATCAAAGTTATACTTACTTGTTTCGAGTACCTTCGTTTTAAGAAGTGGGCAGGTCCGTTTGTCGTGGTTGTCAAATACTCCACATCCTGTGCATGTTCTTTTCTTCTTCTCAACAGCTTTTTCCATCCCCCCTTCAATCTCCTTCATTTCTTGTAATCTAATTTGGCTTGGTCCTTTATTTGAACCACAAGAAGGTTTAAAATAGGAGTTGCTGACATCATAGATTCCATGAAAGGATGTCGTGGCTGGTTCCGATGGTTCCAAGACTGTCATAGACTCATCCTAATGGTTAAGGTAAGACTCAATCTCATCTAGCTTCGAATTCGTGAATTCAAACTTTTCCTTAGTATTTGAAGCCTTATGAAATAGTAACGATGCCCGAAGTGATAAGTGGCCATGGCACAACGGTGGTTATCGTAAGTTTTCTACCGACAAGTGGCTTTTATCATATGACCGAGAGAATTTATTTGCATCTATCCTCCACCTTGCCATAATGAAAGCCTATGGAATTTTAAGAATGTCATATTTTAAGAAAAATGTGAGGAGGTGCCGGCATGGGATTCCAACGTACTCAAACAACTTGCATCTGCAATGATCGGTTAGCTTCTCCAAGTCTATATGCAGCACGAATGACTCTGGATGACCACTATACGATTTGACTGTAAGTACACGTAGGTTACCTTATACTAATATTTATAATGCAATGAAGCGAACTACTTGGTCAAACTGTTCCTCAATTTTATGGAACATTGCTCTTGTATATATCTTTGCAGCGTCTTTCAGAAGAGCTTGATGATGAGCTACTTGGCGATATTTTTGTTCAGACGCGAAGTCTTCTTCCCTCTCCCGTTCATATGTCTCCAACAGGGCGGTTGCATACTTTGTCACAAAACTGTACAACCCAGTTGTTGGAAGTAACCAACCATTGAAGAAGTTATTAGTTGACTCACTACGCCATGTAGTACTCATGCCTATAAAGAATATTGATCTACTCCATAATGGTATCCATCTCTCTCTTATATTGAAGATCCCTTGCATCCAATGGTTATCATCCAACTTATTTTTCTTCATTAGTTCCATCCACCTTGTATCGAAAGCCCTAGGATCATAGGTGCCGTGTATTAGTGAATCAATCTCTTACTTAAACGAAGATGGGAGGAAAAGGCGGTGGATGATATTTGGGAAAACCTGTAAATAAATAATTTTATAACTGAGTAGACACGAACTAAATATGCCCTGTAATATATTGTCGATTACACATTGTTTACTACAATATGACGTATACAACACCGACGATATATATTTGCGGGGACATAGTACGTCGGCAACATATTGTCAACACCCAATGGTAAACGACAATATACCATGCACAACGCCGGCGATATATATTTTCGGGGATATAGTACATCGACAACATATTGTCGATACCCAATGGTAGACGAAAATATGTGCTCGACAACACGTTAACCCATTAATACTTACCTTGGGTACCGCAGCTCCCATAGTTGCATCCTGATAAGTAATAATTGAAGTAGGGTGTTTGTTGTTCATTGCCTTCAACCACGTATGAGATAACCATACAAATATTGATTCTTGTTCATTCCTCAGTAGGGCACATCCGTATTGTATCATTTGGTAGTGGTTGTTGATTCTGGCCAATGGGGCAAATTACATCTTATACACTTTCAGTCTATATGTAGTATCAAAGGTCACCACATCCCCGAAAGCCTCGTATGTACACCTTGACCGTCCATCAATCTAAAAGAAATTTAGTGCTCGGTCCTCTTTATCCAATTCAATATCAAAATAGAACATTGGATCTTTAATTTGTTTTTTCCTAAACCATTCTAACGCCGTTTGGGCATCACCTCTTGCTAGCCTTTCTTTGTTTACCTTTACCTTGTGGTTGTAGCAGTTTTGTTTGCTGAAGGTTTTGTCTGGAAACAAAGTTGGCACTTTGCTGACTAAAATATTATGGAGCTCAAAGGTCTCTGTAAGGTTTTTGGCTGCTTCTAGAAAAAACCGGTTCACCTTCATACGATGATGATTGCAGAGAGACACAAGTTTATGGTTATGGAAATCCAAAAAACTTGTCACAACGTATTTACGGAGTTTCTCATTCCAATTGATGTTAGCATTGCTTTACAACCGTATTTATCTGATGATCGTCTGCTCCCATCTTTTTCACTAGTCTCCGGATGTATCCCTATGTTTTTCTTTGAAAATCCACTATTCGAACAACAAAATTTTACTCTAGCTACTTCCTCTTATATGTTTCTTTTAGTGGAATTGTGTTTTTTTATGGAAAATCCTTGACCTCTTCCATATTGTTCATAGCAAACACGTACATCTTCAACAGTCTCGAAATGTTGGCCCTCGTACGGGTGATTTGCAAACAAAGGATATGTAGAACATTCTACAAAATTGAATGAAACACCTCTTGTACATTCCTCTTCAACCCTTTCTGGTAACTCTTCACCAATGACTTTTGTCCAATTTTCATCAATAGAGTCATCCATTGTATGTCGGTCACACTGGCACGCTCATAGATAAAATCATTCAGAATCAGAGAACATTTAGCTTGAAACAAGGGGAAATAAAATTTATACAATAATAACTCAGATTGTTACATCATATAGTCAAAATGCTAGATTACAAAATACATATTACGCTAACCAAAATAAAATATTGCCCCCTTCTTATACGACCTAAATGTTCTACCCCCAAGACACTTTAACTTTTACATCTAATTGCAATCACCTTCCTAACTATATCGACCCCTCTGCCAACTGTCTGAAGAGTCATCACAAGAATCATTCTCTGCATTCATACATTCTAACTCCATTTTTTCCCAATACTCAGTTTCTAGATGTCTGAATTCTAATTCAAACTCAATTTTAGCTTGCGCATTTTCTTCTTTCTCCACTTGTTCCAGAATCCCATCTCTCTCTTCACCAGGTGGGGTAACTGGAATGTGGACATCATCCTGGCTCTCCATGTCATCCATGTAAAAACACCCCGTAAGTAATTTATGCACCCATGTGATACATCTAAACCCCATTACCATTCTAAAGGTTATAAAAGAAGAACATGACTTAACACATCGCAACATGATCCAAGAGGATCTAGGTAAGTCCTATTGGGACTAGGACCTTGTAACCAAGTCCTACTGGGACTAAGAACTTGTAACCAAGCCCTATTGTAACTTGGAACTTGTGACCCTTATAAAAGAGGCAAGACTAGGCAAGTCCTATTGAGACTAGGAACTTGTAACACAAGTCCTATTAGGACTAGGAACTTGTAACCCAGTCCTATTAGAATTAAGAATTTGTAACCCTTATAAAAAGGGGCAAGGCTAGGCATTATTTTTTTATGTTAGATCTAGAAAGAGTTCTGAAAGAGGCTTATGGTTTTTGGAGTGATTTTCTTGTAATTACTTCGTTTTTGTAAGCAATTGAAGCTTTGTTTTCCCCAATCAATTGGCGTTCTTCAGACTTTTCAGCTAACTAGAGCTTCTTCATCGTATTGTAGATTAAGTGGTATCAGTTTTTCAGTTACGATCTTCGGGGGTTGATTGTGGTTTATGGTCTTTACACGTGACCGTCTCAAGTAAACGAAGGAGAAGCTAGTGAGTCCGTTGACGAATCATCGCAAACCTAATTCAAAAAAGAAAGACGATTTGGAGATGGACGGGCCAACGATCGACTCACGACTTTGGAAATGACAATTTCCGCATTAACTTCTACTGTAGGGGAGTTGGTTGAACAATTGCGTCTCACAAACCTCGCGAAGGCTTTCGCTTCGACGAAACGGCGTGACCGCTCGAAGAAGAAAGAGGTTATGGAGGTGGATGGAGATGATGATTTTGCGGAGATTGATATCGATTCTAGTAAGGCCGAATCTGACAAGGAGCGATCGGGTATTGGTAAGTCATTGAATCCTATTCGTAATCTTCGTATTAATTTTAAGATTGAAATTCTGGTATTCGATGGTTCCGTTGATGCTGAGAAATTGGATAATTTGTTCAATAGGTTAGAGACCTATTTTTCTGTTTATGAATACTCCAATACTTAACAAATTATCTTTGCTACGTTGAAATTCGCAAGTCATGCACTCACGTGGTGGAAATCTTATCGAAAACGCCACGATGTTGGATATTTGGGTTGGAAAAAATTCAAGGTTTTAGTGCGAAAGTAATTTTATTCGATTGGGTATGAGCAAGAGAGATAGTTTTTATGGCATAATTTGCGCCAAAAGTTTGAACAATCCGTACAAGAGTACACTACGGCGTTTCATAACCAAGCTTTGGTTTTGGACATTAATGTGGACGAGTATGAGGTGTTCATGAAGTACACATAGGGTTTGTCAGAGTCTATTAGAAGAGAGTTGAAGCTCTTTACTGTGGCCAATATCGAGGACTCTACCGTGAAGGCAACTACTTGAAGAGTGACAATGAAGACGACAAGATCAAGTCGGGGTACAGGTCTAGTTGGAAAAACGAGTATAAGGGAGAGGCCAAAGGAGAGGGGTCTTCGTCCAAGGAATTTCATTGCGATCATTGTAAGGCGCGTGGGCATATTTTTAATTATTGTTGGAAACTTCACTCGGACCTTAGGCCGAAGGTGGAGAAGAGCAAGAAAGAAAGATATGTACTAGCCACAAAGGTTGTTGACCTCCCGGGTTTAGATAAACCGAATCCTAAGCTTACACTTATGTTTCAGCAGACTTTGGATACCGAGGAAGAGAGTCGGGAAGAGCTTTTTTATGTTAGTATTCAGGTAAAGTAGAGTTTAGTCAAGGTCATTATGGATCCGGGTAGTTAGAAAAAATTGATTTATGAGGCGTTGGTGAATAAGATGGTTTTGACGACTACAACTCATCCTAAGCCATATAGTTTGGGGTAGATTCAGAAAGATGCAGATGTGATGATCACGAAGTACTATACATTCACGTTTGCAATTTTTGAGAAGTTTATTGACGAGGTGACGTGTGAGGTAGTTCCTTTAGATGTGTGTTAGTTTATCTTGGGTAGCCCTTATCTTTAGGATCGGGATGCGATTCATTACCGTAGAGCTCGCAAGTATCGTCTTGTAAAGGAGAGAAATGAGTTCCATATCAATGTTTGTAAGGAGCATGTCACTACGTCAAATTTGGTAATGGCGACTCAGGTAAAATGGTTGGTTAATGCGAGCGGCAAGTTTGTGTTATTGGTGCGACCGGTTCAGGAGGGTACGTCGGCTAGAGTGTTGTCTCTAATGACAACGTTTTTTAAGCAACAAACCAACTTGAGGAAGTTACAAGAGGAGGTTGTGATATATATTGATCACAAACCGTTCTAGTTTTTCGCTATACAGTCCAAGCTACAACAAGCTCGCCAGATGAAAGGGAGGTCGTATCTCCAACAATTGCTCTTGATTATACATTATAAGAAGGGAGTGGGCAACAATTTGGCTTATAGGTTATCTTGACCCCCATTACCAACTATTTCCGCTATGTTGGTTTCTATGCAGATACAACCTTTTGTTATGTCAAGTTATGTTGTGGGATATGATGATCCTATGGGGCGTAGTGTGTTTCGCCGAAAGTTGCTACCAGGTAAGACATGTGGTGGTTTTGAGTCTTTCCGAGTTGGGAAGAAGGGTAAGCTACCTCGTACGTCGAAGTGGTATAACATGGTAATGGGCAGCTCCGCATTCCCACCTTTCCAGTTCCAACTTGAGCAGAAGCTCAAGGCTCCTAAAGGGGGGAGCCATGATCTAGGAGAATCTAGGCAAATCCTCTTGGGACTAGGACCTTGTAACCAAGTCCTATTGGGACTAGGAACTTGTAACCAAGTTCTATTGTAACTAAGAATTTGTAACCCTTATAAAATGGGCAAGACTAGGCAAGTCCTATTGGGACTAGGAACTTGTAACCCAGTTCTATTGGAACTAAGAACTTGTAACACTTATAAAAAGGGGCAAGACTAGACATTGTTTTCTTATGTTAGATCTAGAAAGAGTCCTGAAAGAGGCTTAGGGTTTTTGGAGTAATTTTCTTGTAATTACTTTATTTTTTTAAGCAATTGAAGCTTTGTTTTCCCAATCAATTGGTGTTCTTCAGACTTTTAAGCTAACTAGAGCTTCTTCATCGTATTGTGGATTACAACAAACCCCAGACTAAAAATAGAAGGCAAAATTAGAACAAACCATAAATGTCGAGTGTACAGATAATCGACAATTTATTGTCGATCATCGCAGTCTCCGATAATAAGGTCATCTACGAATTATCGATTGCCCAGGTCAATGACAATAACAATCTCACACGTTGACCTAATACAGGAGATTCATAATGGGTTATGTATTTCTTGAGGCCATCAAAATCTAGATAGTCATCTCACTCTAGGGAAAGTAGCTTAGGACAGTTTACAATGGGATACAATTACTCACCTTGCTAGTTATTCTGTTCGGGACTGAGAGAACCAGTAATTTCCAGATCTGAAATACAAAGAGCCCACAAAAGATAACTAATTAGCAATCCCCAAAGCCTTAAACAAACACGAATTTGGGTAAATCCTCCAAAAAATTTCATAAAACAGAAAGTACACAAACCCTAACCACAGAAAATCACTCCTCCAACAACGGAAAACAAGGAGAAATCAAACCCTAAGCAGAAAAAATAATTACCAAAGTGGTTGCTCGAAGTTTCTATGGTCTCATCACCACCAATCTCACCTATTTCAAGTTCAAATTGCAGCTTCTTCCACCTCCAAATTGCTCTCCCCCCCAAATTTTGTACTTTCATCCTCAAGAAGAATCACAACTGGTAAAGATATGTGGTTATCTCTCACACTGCTATTGATTCCTTATCTCTGTCGTTGAATCGTCAAATTTTTTTTTTAGAGAGAGGGAAAGATAGAGATAACTTTGTCAGAGAGAGTGAGAGAGAGAAAGAGAGTTCGTCAGAGAGAGAGAGATAGTAAAAAGAATTTGGGGGAGTGTATAATTCAAATAAGAGATGAGCCACATCAGAGGAGCCACCTCATTAGGTATTATACACCTCATTAGTGAAATATAAAAGCCAATTTTTTTTAGCCGCTCATCTCATATGGATATGTGGCTCTCTTTTAGGGTCTGTTTAGGGTCAATTCTCTTAGGGTCCCCAAATCCGTCCCCATCTTTAATAAACAAAAATTATAATTATTTTATCTTCTCTCTTTTCGATTTCTCACTAAACAATTTTTGTTCATTCTCCGTCTTTCACACTAGACAAAGTTAATCTTGAAGTCTCGAGGATACCAAATGCGAGATCTGAAAAATGAGGTTTTCTCATTATTATTATTATTTATTTTTAAAAGGTTATAGCTGAGTATTTTACCTTAAAGAGTAAATTGTACTCATTCAAGCGAGTTCGACACCTTAAATAATTATGATTTTCTTTACATTTTTTTTGTGTGTAGTTGCCATATTGAATTATAGTTTTCAGGTGAAAAGTATTTTGTCATATGTTTTACCAAGGTACAATCCTCTACTATTTATAATCCCGAGTTATGAAATCAGATCACGTTACATACTAAATATCGACCTCATTTAACATAAGTAATCTTGAGGCTTAATCGATGAACAAGCTTACACGTAAATCATTGGTTTTCATATGACTCGGCTTTGGCATCAATCCCTTATCGACCTCGAGCTCAAAGTATTGTTTTTTTGTTTATGTCATGTTTTGCAATCATTGAATTAGAATCATGTTTCAAATCACTTATCAAGTGGGCCAATACTCAAGTGCCACCTTACTAGGGCTGTACGCGGAAGTGTATCGGCCCGGGTTCAGGCCCAAGCCTGTTCTGACACGGGAAACTCGGGTTATTAATTTTTGGAATCGAACCTGACCCAATATGGTCCAAAACCCAAACTATAACCGAATCGAACTAATCGGGTCGGGTCGACTTTGAAACTCATGTTATTCTCTTAAAAAAAATATAAAGATCTAAAACACAATCGGTTAATCATCTAACCCATTGAAAAATTTCACCCAAATTGGTTGATATCGTTGAAAAACTGAGTATCAAATGAAAAACTTCATTAGAGTAAGATTGGGTGAAAAAACACAATGGTGAAGAACATAGACTCCAAATGAAGAACTTCACAAAATTGGTCTCGTTCGTTCATTCTAGCGTCATCGCTTTTCAAAGAAAGTCTTATATCCAAAAGTCTCAAATCCAAAGGGAACATCCGTTAGGAATGCTCTCTAATTACTTATTCTCAAAGAGAGATCAATTAAACAAAGCTGAGACTTAATATTAATGGAGGGTTCATGGATTGGTTCGGTTTTCAAATAGCAACCAATGAGTAGTTAAGGTGCATCTCATAGAGAAAAAAATGAGAAGGACAGTTAAGAGCACGCAACAAGGAGTAGTTAATTTGTGAATTCATAGCTTATGAGAAGTTTAAGAACTAGATGAAGAGTTTTAAAGAAAGAGAAAGAGATGAGTCATTATTTGTGTGTGTAGAGAGGAGTGAATTATCTCTTTTAATACTTTAAATCCGATTTGGGTTTGGCCGGTTTAAACTGAGATATAAACCGAAACCGATCCGGATAGATCCGGGTTTGTATATTAAAAACTGAACCGAACAGGTTATCCATGAAAACCGGACCAAACCGGTCAGTTCGAGTCTGTCCGGCCCAGTTTATCGGGTTGATGAGTTTGGTGTACAACTCTCTCTCGGAGTTTGGTGTAAAAAAAGGATAAATACTATCTTTCCCTCCACTGAAACCACCACGCCAGCATAAACTTCCACCTAAAAACTAACGGCTTTTTGAAACCAACTCCGAGAGAGAGAGAGGGAGATGTTGAGTAGCAGTTGCAGAGTCTCTGTTTCAATCACTGCAGTTGTTGCTACTGCTGCTCGAACCACTCCAAAAATCCCCAATTTTCGATTTCTAGGGCTCAAGAAGTTCCAATTAGCTTCAAACCCTAGTTTTAGTAGATGCAAATCGAGAATGGAGGTCTCACACCTTGCGAATTTCACTACTAGGGCATCAGCTCAGCCTTTGAAGAACGCGGACGAGCTTATCGATTCTGTGGAGACGTTTATATTTGACTGCGATGGTTAGTTTTTCTCAATTTTTGATTTTTATTATTATTGTCTCAAAGTTTTGTGCGTTATGGTGTGCATTGGAGAGTTATCTTTAAATTGCATTTTGATTGATAGGACTCCATTTCATTAAATTACACGGTGATGGAAAATGATTTCGTCATAGCTCACAATGGAGTTGTTTAGACTCTGTGGCGCTATAATCATTTGAAGTCCGTTAATAGGAAGCCAATTTGGGTTAAATGTATACCTGAGTAGAAAGCTATAGAAATTGCATGCAATATTGATGTGTAGAGAGCAATGACATGTAACAACACGGAAAACTACCTCAAAGGTAGTAATGCATTAATGTATATGGGTACTAAATTGTAAGTTTGTGGATTAATACATTTCATTCTCTATTCACTCAATGTAAAAAAGCCCATCACTTTACTCACCGCATTACAAAATTGGTGCCTTTGGTGCCCCACTCCACTGAATGTAACTCTGGCACTCAACTCCACGCCACACCACGCCATGCCAAATGGGTGTCTTACGAAATCGACTCTACTCAGGGCCGGCCCTAGCTTTTTTAAGTCCCTATGCGAAAAATAAAGTCTTTTTTACTTGATTTTTTTTTGTTTGTCTAGGGATTTTTTTTGTAGTACTTGGGTTTGTGGGTCTCTCTTGATAATTGGGTTTGGTTTTGTGACTTTTGTCTACTCTTAGTTTGAATCTCAACTTAGTTGGGCTTAATGTATTTTTTTTGTTCTTTGGCCCTTTTCCTTTCAGCCCTGTGCCGTCGCACACCCCCATCGCCGGGCCTGATTCTACTTCAATGGTAATAATCATTCAAAAGGGTGCATATAGAAATAATCTATTTAAGTTACAAAATCAACTTCGTTTGAATCTTCATCTTCTATATTAATCCCAGCCAAATGGGCGCCTTTGGCTTCCCACACTACAGATCTTTTACAATATTGTTTTTAAGATGAAAAACATTCTTTCTTGATATCGTGTGAAGGATATCGGCGGAAGGGTTCAAAAACATATCATCAGTTAATTTGAATAGTTAACTTGAAATAGTTAACTGATGCTATTTTTTCCACTTTTTATATTTGTAGGAGTTATATGGAAAGGTGATAGTCTAATTGATGGAGTTCCAGAAACTTTGGATATGTTGAGGTCAAAGGTTTGTTTTAATAAAAAAATACATTCTTTCTATGTGTAAGTAAATGTGTGCATACATGTGAGTGTAAGCCTCTCCGCATTCAACCGTGATAATGGCCTTAGGGCACGGAGGCTGAATTATTCAGGCCATCTTTGACTATTTTTCTAGTTTTAATCATCCCGACTAGCCACCTAAACACAGAAAATACAACAGAGCAATGTCTTTTTTGTGGTGAATGGAACCGGTATCCAAAATTACAGAATAGTCTCATGGTATTCGGTTGATCATGTACCATGTTGTTAAAAGAGCCTCCGACGTAAACATCTTTGAAATATTGTAATAAAGATTGAACAGACCAGTCCCGAACATGTATTTTCTTACGTAGATTTGTCGTTGTGTTCAGGGGCGGATTTAGAGGAGGGGAGGGGGGGGGATTTTGTTAAAAAATGCCTATATAGGTATATAATTTTTTTTTTTTAAAAGTATGTACATTTTTCTTTCTTCTAATGACATCAAGGAAAGTTAGCTCAAGTGGTAAATGGTAGAGCTTTTAATCTAAGAGTCTAAGGTTCAATTCTTGATGTAATCAAATAAGAACCTTATTTTAATTTATTTTTTTCCACCTTAAGTTGACCATGTCATTGTCGCAAAAAGCGTAAAAAAAAATTTACGAGAGAAGTGAATCTGGATAATTTTTTAGTCAAATATAATGTTATTTGATTGATTTTTAAGCTTAAAACACCGTTAAATGACAAAAACAAATTTTTGGGGCGGATCCCCCAAACCTCCGATATCCTAATATAATTCATCGCACTACCTTCGCCCCCCCAAACATGAAATTCTGCCTCCGCCCCTGGTTGTGTTGTCACTTAAAATTCATTTTATTTCATCCTCTTCTAGGATGAAATAATTGGTAGGATAAATTTATGCTATATTTTGATAAAATGAAGTGGCTAGAGTTTCCAGAAGATATTTGGTGGTTGCGACTCATTTACTACCTTAATTTTATTTCAGGGAAAGAGATTAGTGTTTGTTACAAACAACTCAACTAAGTCCAGAAAACAATATGGGAAGAAATTTGAGACGCTTGGCCTTAGTGTCAGTGAGGTTAGTCTATAAATTAGTTCCTGTTTCGAATTATTTGCATTAAATCATAGTTCCGATTATAATTCAAATTTTTCAGGAGGAGATATTTGCATCATCTTTTGCTGCTGCGGCTTATTTAAAGTCAATTGATTTCCCCAAGGATAAAAAGGTAATTGTTGAATGTATCTTAAGTTGATAGATTTGTGAAACTGCAACCTCATTATGCATAAAGAAGAGCATGGCTTTGGAATGTTCATCTTAATAAGAGTGGCCATTGACACAAAGAAGAGAGAAAAAGAAAATGAAAAAAGAGGAATGGAGGGAAAGGGTAACTCACGGGTTCACTATATAAAACAGAATTGACCACTAAATATGTAACCTCTCCCTAGGCCCCAATTTTTTTTGCTGCACGTGGGTATATTTTGCAAGTGGATGCAAATGCAACGACTTCCATTGTACTAAGGGATCATTAGTCTCCATTACCTGAGACAGTGTTGATTAGTTGTCATTGGCTGTGGTCTGCAATGCATACGCATGAGTTGTGATTGGTTGACAGTATCCTTGTTTTAGGGTTACTCTGGTGCTACTGTTCTTTTCATGATTTACAGCTTATGCTGTATCAAATCCCTAGTCTTCAGTCTTTCCGTCTTATTGTTAAGTACTTAATCAGATATTTCCAATGAATATAAATAGAATCTACAGCAGAAACCCGCAGAAAAGAGAACCAAATACTTGTCTAATTTTTTGTTTTATTTTTTTTGCTTGACCTTCAGGTTTACGTAATAGGCGAGGAGGGCATTCTAAAAGAGCTAGAACTTGCTGGATTCCAATACCTTGGTGGGCCGGTATATTATATCATCAACATAAATTCGGTTCAAATAAGTTGTTCAAAGTTCATACTTTAAGATCTAAAGGAAGCCTAGCAAAAAAGAAAAGAAAAAACAAATCTAAAGGAAGTCTTAACGAGTCGTAATAAATGGTTTAGTCTTCTCTTCTTATATCAATCCTCTTCTCTTCATAACCTAATAAACAGGAAGGCTGTGATGGGCCCTAAGTACCATTGTCACTTAGATCCAAGCACCATTCATCATTGTTTTCTTGTTTCAAGTGATCTTGCTAATTTGCTGGTAAGACATATCGCAATTAAATTTACTCTACAACTAAGGAAAATTTTCTAATGCTACCTTTATAATACATTTAGAACCTCACAAAAGAAAAGTCTTCAATTAACACCGGTACAAGAATACAATCATCTAATAAAAATTAGAATCACAAAGTGGCATTAGTTCAATTTCACACATTATGTGAAAGGAAGAGAGCGATTTTGCTCTGCTGCAGCACTGCTTTTTCAGAATTCAATTTTAATTGATAACTGGTATTATGTTGAAGACTACAAAAATAATGATTTAAGACCAAAAGAACAGTTGAAAATTTGTAACTGGAACATCCTCTGTTCTAAATGGGCCTTATATCAGACTTAGCATTGGAAATATGGCATTGGAATCTCAGAAAACACAACAACCAGAGATACTGCGAAGTTAAGAAGTTGAGAGTATTTTTATTGTTGCTTGAAATACAGTCTGTGTTAATACATTCTAAACAGAATGTCAGAAACAAATACTGTAAGGATATAGCTTCTATCAAAATGTCTTAAATAGAAAAGGATTCAAACGGAAAATAAACGAAAAGATTGCCTGTCTTACAACCCATCCTACTCATGTAAGTGTTGTTGTTAGTCACAAAATTGTTAAGACTGAAGTTTCAGCAAAACCAAACAGGATAGAAGAAAAATTGCAGCAAAGTACATTGTCGGAACTTGGTTATGTCCTACTAGACTCATCAATATCGTATCACTATTACTAGGACGTCCTCGGAAACCACTTAAGATCGTCAATTAAACAGAGGTCAAAATTCTACTAATATTGATGTATCACGGTTCTCACGACCGCGTACGTATACTTAGAGAGAGGGCGTCTCTCTTTAGGATGACCAAGTCGACACCGCTCTCTCCACGTTTTCAATTTAAGTAATTTATTTAATGTAAAGGGTTAACTGCTGGAGAGTCTCTTAAGTTAGTAACCTTAATGCTAGTAGGATTAGGTTTAGGCATTTCCTGGTGAATTTGTTATTCTGGGTTATTTGGTTATTTCTGTTATTAGGCTTATTTCAAGTTAGTGAATAAGAGAGAGAGTTTAGAGTCTTTAATGGAGTGTCAGTTTAATTCGATGTACGTATTCACGTTAAATATTAGTTTATATTATGATATGGTTATATCACATGAGCAATCCTATGGTTTTTCAGGAAAATTTAAACCTTCCAAACTCATTCCCCTCAAAAAGAATGTTGTAAAAGTAATGTGACCCATCCCTCATAGGGTCGTCTACCTCCGTATGACCTATGTTTATTTAATGCTTTATATTTTATGCTTTAGCTTAAGCTCTGTTGGAGAGGTCCAATATAAGTTATGAGCAGTTTTCCTAATTTAAGTAGAATTCTATTTTAATTAGAATTAGGGTTCCTAATTCTAACCCCTTTGTGTTCTATAAAAGGGAAGGTCTAGGTTATTTGTTTCACAGTTGATTTTGATTTTGATTAATGAAAGTTGATTTGTTTAGTTGAAACCCTAATTTTCACTAACTCTCAAATACAACGTGATCTTCATACGAATCTTGCTTCCGCGTTCGTAGTAATCACGTCAATTGCTATCAGAGCCGCGTTAGAATCCAATGTAGTCAGTTTCAAGAGCAAAGATGCCTCGTGGAAGACTCGCGGCGAAGAAACTTATGCTCGCTGACAATGTAGCGAGGATATCGGATAATCTTGATAAGCTTGAAGGGCTTGTCAAAGCTTTGGATAGATGAGCCTTTTTCCCGCCCCCACAATCAACGGCTATTATCCCGAAGATTGGAGCACCACCGCAAAGATCGGTGAAACGAAGACCCCGTTTGTACGTCTTCCCGTCGACAGCGACGTGGAATTGGAAACCCCAATCAATGACACGGTAAGCAAGGAGATGCCAGCCGTCCAACAGGTCCGGCTAATGGCCCCACGGTAGATATCAACAGCGGGATCAAACCCCGGCTAAAGATCCAATCAAGGCCACAACCAATACCCGAGCCAAATCTAGACGTCGCTGTCGGTCACGAAATTAAAGCCGACTTTGAAACCCTAATCGGGGTTTTTACCAGTTTTTCGAGGAGAAAGACATGCATTGAGAACGCTACAAATTGTGAGAGGGGAACGATTGGAACCATCAACGGAGTCTTGGTCATCCTTAATCGAAAATTGGACTTGTTGGGAAACCGAGGGGGCAAATCGCAATGCGAAGCACAATACGATTAGCAAGAACTTAAGATCCAACTCTAACCACATAAAATTCAATCCCAGACAATAAAACACATACACAAGGTTTAACTTAGGTGGAAACTTCAAAGGATCAAAACCACCCCCGACAAGCACGACGAATATATTTTCACTTAGGGTTACAAGAAGTTACAGAGAACACACTATCTCACCTCTACCTTTACAGATAATCCTCAACAAGAAACCCTAGAAAGAAAGCCCAAGAAATCTCTCCAGAGTAAAACCCTAAATTTCTCCCTTTTTATATCTCTAACTCTTTCTCCCTGTACAAAGGCCTTTAACATACACTCTATATTTATAGACTTTCCATTAGGTCATCTCCGAAGTACGCATCACAAGATAAACCATCACTTTGAAATAAATCCCCTTCAGAACGAACTTAGAAACAAACAAACATTGCGTTTTTCGTTCGAAGGACCTAAGGCTCGTTCGAACGACTTCCCCTATTTTTGAACCGTAACCTAACAAGACTGAAATCGTGATCGATACAAAGAAATCAGTCGATTCAAAGACATAGTTGCGTCTAAAAAACCCGTGATTGGAAAAGAGAGAGGACTCAACGAACCTCTTTTCGTAGTCCATGGGGAACCTCTGGTTGGAGTTTTTGCCGGTGCACAAAAGAAAATAAACTCAGGCTTCGAGCTCGAAGAAGAAGTTGCAGGTCTTCGCAAAATTGAAGTCGCCATCGAGAGAGAAATTGAGAAAAAAAGAGGAGAAGCACGTGCTGGGCACGTGACACCAAAGCTTCACTTACCAACTCCAATAGTTGGTACAACTCAAAAGTTGAGTCAGATTCAGCATAAAGCCCAGACCAGATTCCAGGCCTAGAAGTCTACTCCTAGCCACTTGTTCAAGTTAAAACAAGCTCAAAAACCCCAGCTTCACCCACTACCCAACCACTACCCAACCAGTCGCACAGACAACTTTCATAAAATTTGAATTTGGGCGGGATATTGAATTCATCAGCTATCCACAAGGACCACAAACCACCCCATCCCCTATCCCATGCATGTGGCAAAAACACGCGGAACCCAACCCAGACCTAAGATACGAGTTTGGCTCTAAACTTGACCGAACAATCAATGCTTGTTGATCCGTTTTGGGAGGGCATTTTAGCGAAGTTCGAGACGCAGATTTCTATGTTTTCTTCAGTTTTAGACGTTCTTTAACATTGGGATTTAAAAACCTCGACTACAATTGCAGGGTACAAAAAATTCCGCAGAAGACTTTCAAGATTTCCAGAAAAGTTCCACTATACAGATTTAGTGCACGTTCTGCGGGATGAAGATTTAGAGACTGGGATGCACACTACATATGTGCGTGAGTCCTCTGGAGCACCGCCTTCTTGATTTCGTGGACAAAATCTTCTCAGACGGAGGGTTTGATGTGACACATCCCTCATAGGGTCGTCTACCTCTGTATCACCTATGTTTATTTAATGCTTTATATTTTATGCTTTAGCTTAAGCTCTGTTGGAGAGGTCCAATATAGGTTATGAGCAGTTTCCTAATTTAAGTAGAATTCTATTTTAATTAGAATTAGGGTTCCTAATTCTAACCCCTTTGTGTTTTATAAAAGGGAAGGTCTAGGTTATTTGTTTCGCAGTTGATTTTGATTAATGAAAGTTGATTTGTTTAGTTGAAACCTTAGTTTTCTCTAACTCTCAAATACAAAGTGATCTTCATACGAATCTTGCTTCTGCGTTTGTAGTAATCACGTCAAAAAGCTTTTATATATGGTTTTAGAGGCTTTCAGAAATGTGTGAACCCACTAAAAGAACTGTGGCATGAATGGGTTGACTGAGAGGTAGGGAATGTGGGGAGAGGTAGGGCATAGTTCTGTCAATCCTTGTCCTACTCATGTTAATTGACCATACAGTATATAATTTTTTCTTGTGCATCTATAGCATTCATAGTGGATTACCACCTTCGTCGTTGGCAACCAATATTACATAATGCAAAATAAGTTGGAAAAAAGATAAGAATGCCATCTATTATTGCTTATTTTCATCCTCAATTTGACACTCCATAAGTAAATTAATTTGTATGTCTGATTTAATGTAAAATCTTAGATAATCACACATACAAACCTAGTGATTATTGAAGAATGCAAGCCTACTTTTTGAACAATACATCTGCAAATGGAATTTGCATAATATGTAATTATATATATTTTTTTCATATTCTTTTACCAGGAAGATGGTGGAAAGAAGATAGAGCTGAAACCTGGTTTTCTAATGGAGCATGATGAGAGCGTATACTTTTAAACTTCCTCGCATCTTAACTTTCTTCCTAATTACTTTGTGCATACTCTGAAACAAAATAGAGTAGTTATTGTCCTCATTGGCTCCGATACTTTCTTATACTCAAAAAAATTGTAAAATGTCATCTAGGTGGGCGCTGTTGTCGTTGGATTTGATCGTAATTTCAACTACTACAAAATTCAGTAAGTTTCTTCTTGGAAATGTCAGAACATATACTGTTTATTGATCCCTTTCTTCAGAATTATAGTTGTGCTCATTAAAATTCATTCTGTTCTTACATAAATTTATATAATGAAAGGTATGGAACTCTTTGCATACGTGAAAACCCAGGATGCCTTTTCATTGCTACAAATCGTGATGCTGTCACTCATCTTACAGATGCTCAAGAATGGGCAGGTTTGTTTAGCTACCTCTCTCAATTGCATTTTTTCCTTCGCTTACCAGTCATCACTTCTTTTTCTTCCCGCTCTTATTATGGAACCATCTGGTGTATTCATGAGAATGTTAAAATGGTCGACAAGGATTATAGAACATTAGCAGACTGGGCCCTTTTTATAAGCTAAGAATGTGCTTTCGAAGAACGCAGTGACCCATTTCCTTTAAGACTTGAGCAAGAAGAAACGTACCATGTTAGTTTGATCTATTATGTCTCACTTCAGATGACTTCTTCGATTTACAAATGCATTACATTTCTCTTTGAACATTAGGTGGTGGATCCATGGTTGGTGCTCTTAGCGGATCAACTCAACGTGAACCACTTGTTGTAGGGAAGCCGTCGACTTTTATGATGGACTACTTGGCAAATGAGTATGTTCTAAAATTTTGAGTTCTCATTTGTTGCCTCAAGTCTCCCTACATTAAGCGGTATCTTAAAACAAACCAGGGTGTAAGATTTTCATGATAAGCATATTAACTTGTTTATCATTTTGGTAAACAGGTTTAACTTTCAGATAAATACATCTTAAATATCTATAAAATTATAAATCTATCTTCATTGAAATTTCTTTTGCAGTATGTCTATACTTTCTAAAATGGGCAAAAGTGCACGCTCCAAATTTTTTTTCCATATGTAAGGGCCTACATTAAAAAATTGTCACCTAAGAATTAAGCCTCACACAAAATATCACAACTTTTTGATAGCAATAATTTAGAAATGGTCTTCACTAGAGTAAGAAACCAGTAGAGAAGAAGAGATTGAGATGCAAAAAACTGTCAAAGTGAGAAGGCTAATAGGACATAGAAAGAAGAAAGTTAACAGGTTGCGTCATATTATGCTGTACGCAACAGAAGTCTGTACACCATAATATAACTCGATTTCCTCACCTATTTCTAGTATTCAACTTTTCCATTGGGCTATTGGAAAGCCTATCTAAAAGATGTATTATCTGACACCGGTTCTTGTGTTTTCCCAACTCAGGTTCAACATTCTCAAGTCACAAATATGCATGGTTGGCGACAGATTAGACACTGATATTTTGTTTGGACAAAATGGTGGATGCAAAACACTTCTTGTTCTTTCAGGTGACTTATTTGGACATTAATCTCAATCTATTTATTTACATTTTCACATACTGAGATGGGTTATTGTGTTTATCATAAATAGGTGTAACTAGCCTGCCCATGCTTCAATGTCCAAACAACTCAATACAACCAGAGTTTTACACCAACAAGATTTCAGATTTTCTTTCCCTCAAAGCTGCAACTGTTTGAGCTTGGGAGATACTCTGTAAGTGCAAAATTGATACTTATCATTTACACACACAACCAAATTAATTCTGTTTCGAAAGTAAGACGAAATTTTGTCTGTGCTTTCTGAGTTCCGATAACAAATTTTCCTTCTATAAATATTAGATTTTCCTTGTGTAGTTTCCCTTCACGATCCTTTTACTCTCTCTCTAACATTTAATTTTTTGATAACTTCCAGTAAACAAACCAAAAGTGTCTGCAGCGGCAAGACCAACTTTCCTGTTCACACGTTCAGCAACTCACTAGTCCAGACTCCAGGGAATTCAGTGGCTAGATTTGACTAGTATATCAGAAATTTATGCATATTCAGTGATTATTGGCCCTTAGGTTTGTAATCCTTTCCTTTCAGCATGTTCAGTGAATTAATCTTTAATGAATAAAATGTAATTACAAGGACCCTATTGAAGGGTATTTATAGAGAATGAAAGGACTCCAAATCCAAAAATATGCAATGTTCATGATATTAGGTATTGCAAACATTATTTACGCTGTATGTTCCGATAATGGCCTATAAATCTCAATGTTTTTAACCATGACTATAAAACTTAACACGGCTTGTGCTTTTATAACTGATAATTTTTCTCTCTGTGTGTGCATATAATAGTGATGATTGTCCTCTGTAATAACAAAGAGACTGAACAAGCTCGTCCAACTTTCGTACTCAATTCGCTACTATGCTGAATGAATCATCATCTACAGAGCTTTTGTCTATGGCTAGGAGTATTTGCAGGGGTGTGCCAGGCCAGTACATGACGGTAGATGTGAATAAGTTGATGTTGGTGAAAGAGAAGCTACTCAAAATACATGAGGCACAGAGCCAACACATTATATATATATAATATTATGATCGTAATTCAACGATACAAGTCAAGTCAAAAAATGACGAGAGAGCGAAAAAAAAGCTTTTACACATGAGTCAGATATACATCAGATCTCCAACGAACGGATATCGGGCAAAATTGCATATTGACCTTCAATGCAAGTACTATATACAACACTATTTTCACAAAACAAGTATCCCTTGCCAAAAAATTTACATAGTGTTACTCTTTATAGGATTTATCTTGAGATTCCTTGAGTTTGTTCTTCAGCCTAGCACTTGATCTTATCATACCCGCTTTTACCGAGACTTCTTGTTCTTTTTTAAAGCTGACAACATGGGAGATGAAATTGGAAGATCTCTATTCCTATGCGGAGAGATGGATACCTGCTCTACAGTTCCTTCAAGGGGAAGAGTGGCCATAAATGAAATGCTATCACCAAGTAACTCCTCATTATCTTTAACAGATCTCTTTGACATTTCCAAAGATCTTCTCGTATTATATTCCTTCAATGGCAACTGTGCACCACTCTTTTTAACTTCATCCTTAATTAAGGTTTCTCGCATAATAGAAGCCTCCTGGGCATTGTTGGCAACGCTCTCTGAATTCTCCACAGGAGAGTTTTCATGAAAGAGTTTCCTTTGAAGGTCATTCTCCACTTTTTCATTCTTAGTTAGAGTTTTTTCCTTGGACGCTATTGGAGTTTGCAAAGTACAGGGACCACCTTCTTCTTGTAAATCTGTAGCTTGTGTCTTTTCAACACGGAAACATCAAGTTCACCACGCTGAAAAAGTAAGAGACCACGAACACTAGTCACGGGAAGTTCGTCTAAGTTAACTGGCAAATCAGAACTTTCTCTATCACTCAACCACCGCATTAACTTATCCGAATCTGAGATATTTGCTGGGGTAGTTTTGCAAGTGGATTTTTCCCCCAAAGATTGATTAGCATAAGTTTCCCAGTAATAAGGAAATCCAAAGAGAATATGGTTGCAGATCTGTGGGCAGTGACATTTTATTAAGATAACATAGAAAGGAAGACATTGAACCAAATATCAAATAGGCAAATACACACACAATGAACTCCACCAAAACTTCCTATGATTATAATTAGTGACATGATCAGACTAGTATGTACGCTTAAAAGTCTCATTATATATCTTTCAAAGAAAGATTTGGATAAAGAACAATCCATCCTGTACTAGCCCCACTAACATCAAAGTTCAACTGTATAAAATATAGTAGTTCTAGTGACAGGCTCTATATATAATAACCCCCTTGAAAAACCGGCCTCCCAACAACCCATCATTTCATACCCATCTCCCAGAAGAAGAAAAGGGGAAAAAGTTTAGACTCTTTAAAATCATGAACTAGAACATACCTTAATTGTCTTATATGATGGCAACTACTGAAAAAATGATAAAATACTGTTGAGAAACATGACCAGCTTTCTATGAATATCACTACATTTTCTTTTATAAGTTCAGGTAAATTATAAATATAAACACTGAATAAAAACCTATTTAGAAAAAAAGAGCAAAGAACGTCCCAGGAGGCTAAGAAATATATAAGGAAGAAGTAATCAACTATAGCATATCGAATATGAAACCAAAGACTGCCACCAACAAGATACCTAATCTAACTACAGAATAACAGCATAGTTATCCACTTTAGACAAGCATCAATGTAGCAAGGGAATAGGCTCTAATACAACTGTTTATTCTCACTGTAAGAAAACTAAGAGCAGCTTACCTTTCAATAAATAAATAATCAACTATGCATAAGGGTATTCATGTTCGGTATGAAGTTAGACGAAGAGATTAATGGGAAGAAACTACAAACCTCGGAAGAAATTCCATTTTCCGAAGTGCGTTCAAAATTTATGAAGCCCTTAACAATAATTGTGAACCCATCCGCCGTCTCAAGCGTGAAGGTGTCATATCTCTTGACAATTGGTGCAGATGCAAACATTCTAACTGCTTGTCGCCTAAGCAAAGAATAAAGTAAAACGCCAATGACGTAAAAAAAAAAAACTATTTTACGGTTTTGTTAGTAATAATGCATCTATCAACACAAAATGGAGCATTATATAAAAGACTCCACATAGAAAGCATAGGTAAAGAAGGACAATTATAACATTTTCCCAAATGAGCAACTAAATAAGAAATCTTTATATACCAAAGACACATCTGCAGCCAACAAAAGTTTCCAATTCTTTAAAAACTTTCCATAGGGTAAAAATGAATTATAGATTATTTATAGTATCTGCTACCGAAACCATGTAACAGTATGGATATGAAATGTGTGCTGTAGATCAATCTCAAAAGGGGAGACTTATAGGGGGAAAAGTGGGGTACCCATAATTTGTAAACAAGGGATGGGGCTCACCATCGATGGCGTTGGAGAACATGTTATGATAAATGTTTTGAAAAAGGGGAGACTTATAGTAGCACTTACATAGTTTTGAAATCCCTATTTTCCCTCTCAATTCCATGGGAATTTGGCAGGCTAGTTTTTCTTAAAACAACGAATTCGTTTGTGTCACCAAACAAGGTATTACCTTGGGTTGTGTAGGAAAGCATTAATTAATTGTCTAATCTTAAACTAAATCTCTTTATTACGGTTCATTATGTCATTTTTGGAGTGTACATTCACAAACTTAATTATGTTTTTTTTTTTTTTACACGGAGTGAAAATAAGGTTCAAAGTCGAATAAATCACAACTTGATTAATTATTCTTCTAATATCCCATGAATCGACTTTGAGTTTATTTTTTTTATTAAACGACCGCAATGAGTGTCTTTATATAAACAAAGTTAAAATCAAAAAAATATTACAAATGTTGTCCATCCTTACGTCAATTTTCTTCATATTCGTTTTCGGTCTTCCTATCTCTTTTTATCTTCTCCTCCATTTGTAATATCTTATTCTTTGTACTTTATCTCCCGTTCTCTCCCTCCTAATCCCGCATCCCTCTCCTTAGCTCTTCTTCATCTCTCTACTCAGTTGATTGTCTTGGTCCATTTCCAATCATGGTCACTTCCAAGTGACCAACAACAGGAATCCAACTCGATTTTTCAGTTGAGCCGGAACAGCTTATTGAACTGCAGGCGAATCTCCACGCCAAAAAAAAAAGTGTAATGAGCTCGAGCGTCAGTTAACTCTTGACTGAGAGCTCCGTGACAATAAGCTTGAAAACGAGCGACAAACTCGTTTGACAACATTCAAGCGACATGAATAACATATGACAACCATGCAAACTGCATTACAAGCTTTGCAGAACACTCAACAGGTTCCCTATACCAGAGATCGTGATCAAGTGCCAACAAACTCCCAAGTTTCTGCACGAGAACGATTAGGCCTTCGAGGAACCACCAACAAAGCCATTTCAAGAAATACGGCGAAGTTCAGTCCGATATCAGCAGAGGTCTCCGACTTTCCAAGCGTCAAGAGGAAGAACAATGACCTCAAGCTCGGATTCCATCACGTGACCGCTTGAGTGAAGGCACCGGTACTCATAATCCTTGACCAGTTCACCAAGTTACTCAGGCAACACGTCAATACGTCACACAAGAACACATTGATCAACGTATCAAGGAGTTGATTGAAGCTCAAACTCTCGGTAGTAAGGACAATTTCACCAAGCTGCAAGGTAGTCCGCTTGCCAAAGAGTTATTTGTTATGGAAGTACCGAAATGTTTCCATACTCTGAAGATACGTAAATACAAGGGCACCGATCCGAAGAAGCACATTCAACAATTTTGTGATTAGCTGGGATTGTACTCCAATCTCAACCACATTCTATGTCGTCTGTTCGCAACGAGTCTGCAGGGAGAACCGCTCCGGTGGTTCTACTCTCTACCTGAGGATTCCATCCTCACATTCGATCAACTATATAAGAATTTTATTAAGACTTATGCTCACAATAAAGACAAGGAGGAGAATTTATATTATCTTATTAGTCTCAAATAGTCACAATGAGAGAAGCTCGAGGTCTTTGCGAAGAAGTTTTTGGAGCTCGCAAGAAAAGTTGATAACTTGGATCAGAAAACAGTTGTCACTACTTTCACCAATGCGCTCCAGCTCGATTACAAAGCCAATGAACATCTCTTCTTGAACAAATACGCGACCTTGAAGGATATGATAACCAAGGTCAATGGGTATGTCGACCTGGAAATGATGATGACCGAAAGGCATAAATCTACTAAATCCGCCATAATCACAAAAGGTCCACCTACAGAACGCAACAATAAAATGAAGAAGGACCAGGGTGATCAAAAGCGTTCCAAGGCGAACACTATCAAACCTTAGAAAAACAATTTATTACCCAAGCCGGTCCTCCCCAAGATGAATGTCCAAATCTTCATAATTTTTCTAATTATATCAAAGGACAAGTTCAATCGTCTATCTTAACCACTAGAACCGATTGAAGGCCGGCCGTATTACATACATCGCAAGGTAAATTATCATGAAACTGATAACTGCTATGCTTTACAAAGGTTGCTGGAATATATTTTCAAAGATGAGATAATGTACGAGTATATTGTCGATCTGGAATCATACAAGAATGGAAGTTGCAAAATGCAAATTGAAGTAGTCAAGGTCGAAGATCAAGCTGGAGAGAAACATCTGTACCATATGTACCACAACAACATGATCGAGATTCATCAAATTAACAACTCTTATAGATTCAAGCGACGAAGATTGCCAGAATGCTGCGATCTAACACCTCAAGATAAAGAAGCCAAGCTTCTTCCTGAGTCAAGCAATCGCCGGCTTGGGATTTTATTCGAGGATTGCGACATTAGTCACGTCAAATTTTTACATCATGACACATTGGTAATCATGCTCAAGATGAAAAAGTTTGTCATGCATACAATGATGATCGATACTGATAGCGGTATTAAGATTCTTTTTTAAAGCACGGTCGATCAGATGGGTCTGGCTGATCAAGTTATTCCAAACGACATCGATATCAGTGGATTCAATGGTTCTAAGGAAGAACGAGTGGGTAATATCATCTTACCTATCACAGCTGAGCCAGCCACAATCGACGTCATATTCTACATTATCAACGCCAAATCTCGTTATCTCAGGATTATGGGCCGCTGCTGGATAGACAACATAGAAGCAATTGCTTCCACTTATCATCAAGTACTTCACTTCAAACACAATGATGACATCTACGAAATCAAAGGCACTCAAAAGCTCTCCAGAGCTTGCGAGAATACCGTCTCTACCATTCTAGATATATCAGACAGATATGCTGTATAACAATTAAAGAAAGCTGGTCACATCGATGATCAGTCTTCAGCAGAAGTGCCTACAGAGTACATACACATTGATGGACCTAGTCGAGGTACTTATATTGGTACCAAGCTGGTCTAGCCCGACAAGGATGCTCTTGTTCACTTCTTACGAATGAGATCGATAAGTTGATTAAAGTGAGATTTTTTCGCAAAGTCAAGTACCCGGATTGGATCTCCAATATTGTCACGGTTCCTAAGAAGAATGAAAAGGTATGAGTTTGTGTTGATTTTACCGATCTAAACAAACACACTCCGAAGGGCAGCTTCCCTCTTCCAATCATTCATCAAATTCTTGATTCCACAGCAGGTCACAAACTCTTATCTATGATGAACGCCGCTTCTGGATATAATCAAATACTTCTCTTGGAGACCGATTAAGAAAAGACTACTATCATCACTGAAAGGGAACTTTACTGCTACAAAGTCATGCCCTTCGGCCTAAAAAATGCAGGTACAACTTATCAACGGTTAATGACAACAATGTTCAAAGAACACCTGGAGAAAACCATTGAAGTCTACATCGATGATCTTCTGTGCAAGAGCTTACTGTCAAAAAACCACATCACAAATCTCTTTACAATATTTAACATTTTACGTTCTTACAGGATGCGACTCAATCCAGATAAATGTCAATTCAGAGTGCATTTAGGCAAGTTCCTCGAACATCTTATCAGCAAGAAGGGGATTGAGGCCGACCCAGATCAAATTCGAGCTCTCCTTAACATGCCATCTCCAAGAACAACGAAGGACGTCCAAAAACTTGTAGGTAAGATCGCTGTAATTAACCGATTCATTTATAAGTCTTCAGACCGCTGTCGTTGGCTGTTCTTAGTCAGAGGTTGTACCAAACAAGAAAAAGTTTAACCTAACGAAGAGATCCAGTGGACATCAGAATGTAAGGCAGCTTTTCTGGAACTCAAAACCTATCTGGGGAAATCTCCCATCATGAGCACCCCGATAGATAATGAAGAACTGATATCTACCTGGTAGTTACATATACTTCTATCAACTCAGTTCTCATTTGACTTGAGGGCAAGATCGAAAAGCCAGTCTATTTTATCAGTAAAACCCTCACTCTAGCGGAAACGAGGTATTCTAAAATCGAGATACTCTTTCTAACTCTTGTTTACACTTTCCAAAAACTTAAACACTACTTTCAAGCTCATTCAGTCAAAGTCATGATGAACTACCCACTCTGGGAAGTTTTATCCAAAAAAGAAAAATTGTGAAGAGTGCAGTAATGGTCAGTCAGTTTGGGATAGCATGATCAAGTTTGAACAACGTCATTCAAAAAAGGGTCAGGCCATCGCCGATTATCTTGTGTATTTTCCTGTGGAAGATCTCTATTGGGAGGAACACGATCCTGACCTTACAAAAGAAATTATAGAATATCCACCCGCCAAAGCATTTGACGAGTGAGCTGAATGGATTACAAGGAAAGGGTAGAGACTTCTTACAGATGGTTCAGCAGGACCCGTAGGGTCAAAAATTAGAATCGTACTGATTACACCTTCCAATGACAGAATTGAGAAATCAATATGCTTGGATTTTGAAGCCTCCAAAAATGTCACAGAATACGAAGCTCTGATTCATGGACTCAACCTTGCACTCGAGATTGACGTCCCTAAGCTCTCAGTCTATACATATTCTTTACTCCTTGTCCACCACTACTCAAAACAATACAAGAAAAATAAAAATATGATAGAGTATGCAACCCTTATTTCCGATAGGATGAACAGATTCACAAAAGCAACTCTCGACTATCTACCTCGAGGTGAGAATAGTCATGCCGATTTCTTAGCTTATTTGGCCGGGGTCTTGGGTACAGAGGTATGATACATACAGATCAAAGTGATATCAACCCCCAATATTGATCTCCATTCTGTATGTACGATTAATACTGGGGACGATGAAGAGGAAGACAACGATTGGCGAAAGCCCTTTATTACCTACTTCGGCCCGAAGAACAAATACGACGGGCCTCTTCCGACAGATATAAAAGGGCGCCGACAGTTGATCGAAAATTTGAAATGTTATACAGTTCCGAACGGTCGTCTATATTGCCGCTCAGTCACAGGGGCTTATCTTAAGTACCTCTCAAAGAAGAAAGCAGATGGATTACTCAAAGAATTACATAAAGGAACTTGTGGCTCCCACACCGCAGGTTGATCACTTGCTAATAAAGTAATCACACAAGGAGTATTATGGTAAGTAATGCACAAGCACACAGATGAGTACTCACGCAAATGTGACACATGTCAACGACATGGATACATGATCCGCGCCCCTGCACTCGAACTATATGTAAACAAGATTTTCTGGCCATTCAAGCGGTGGGCGCTCGATCTCGTCGGAGAATTTCCAAATACTTCAGGTAACCGACATTTCTTACTCGTAGCAACCGATTACTTTACGAAATGGGTGGAAGCAGTTCTTTTCTGTCGAACTAGAAAAGAAGAGGTCATCTATTTTATTTGGGAATATATTGTTACGCGGTTCGGTTTCCCCCACCTGATTCGGATCGATAAGGGACCAAAATTCGTTGGAGAAAAGGTCGTAGCCTTCCTCAACAAACACAACATCAACCATTCACCATTCAATCCATACTACCAACAAGGCAATAAATAAGCCAAAATCACCAACAAAGCCATAGTAGATGGGCTTAAGAAAAGGCTTCAATCACAAAAGAAAGGGAACTGGATACGGGAGCTCCCTTATGTCTTATGGGCGTACCGTACTACTCCACGACAATCAACCGACTGTTCCTCCTTCTTCCTGGTTTATGGCACAGAGGCCATCATTCTAACATAGTACCACCATCCTATTCGAGATCACGAGCTTACAGACGAAGAAAATGAGCTCAAGTTGGCTTGCAATATCAATTGGATTGATGAAACTAGAGAACGCGCCATTGCCAATCTAGGTCGATATCACCTAGAAAATGATATTGTACAACAAAAGAAAATGCTAGCCAGCTCGTACAACAGAAGAGTCCGAAGTCGTGAGTTCCAAATCGATGATCTCGTCCTCAGAGAAATCCCACAGTACAAATAGGAAGCATATGCTGGGAAACTTGCAGAAAATTGGGAAGGTCTATTCCTCATCGTTGGTCAAATTGGTCTGGGATCATACTATCTCATGACAGAACAAGGAGTCCAAATCCCCAATCCATGGAACCCTAGGCGATTAAAGCGATATTATCGTTAAATCACTAATTTTTCCACTCCAGAGTACTCTATTATCGTTCTTTACATTCCAAAAGTGTGATTTTAATCTCCATACAGTGTACATTCAATTATACTCAATGAAAACTTCCAAGTTTTTTCCCACATTATTCTCTACTTATGTGGACTCTACTAAATCTTATAGATTAAAGCAAAAGTAATACTAACTTTCAATCGACCCTCTATACATATATTAAAGTAAAAGTAATACATGCTTTCGATCGACCCTCTATACATAGATTGAGGCAAATGTAATACTAGCTTTCGATCGACCCTCTATATATAGATTGGGGCAAAGGTAATACTAGCTTTTGATCGACCCTCTATACATAAATTAAATTAAGCAAAGGTAATACTAGCTTTCAATTGCCCATCTGAACATATATCTGCGATTAAAACAAAGGTAATACTAGTTTTCAATCAAAGATCTCTATCAAACATAAGATAAAGTAAATATCAAACTAGCTTTTATCTCTCTATATGTCTACAACTACAGGTTACTACTACAGGGTACCTCTACAGGTTGCTTCTAAATGTTCTTTTCTACTTATGGGAGGTCAGCTACACCTTCCCCTATACAGGAGGACGGTCAACCATAAATTCTGGAGCTCGAGCAGTTACAATAATCCTGCCTTCTCTACCAATTCATCAGGTCGGGAACCTAACTCCATTTCCATGGCGTTCAAACAGTTTTCTCGATCTATATCAGCGTTAGATATACATCTTCGAAATTATAGTAGCATATTCCCCAGATTCGACAAGAGTAAGCCAACACAGTGTAATCGAAGAGCAAATAACATTCGAGAAGATACCACAAGTCCTCGACCTACTAAAAGTAGCCGTTGTGCCTGGTTAAGAAAGAGTTGTTAGAGATCCGCGAAGTTTTCCCACTTCCCCCTGAATAGGGGACAATTTCTTTCTTTTTGTAAACTGCCTATATCTACTATAAATATAGGCAGAAAATAGATTATTCAGGATCACGAAATCTGTAACTTTACCATCGTCACTTCTTAACCCTACTATCACTCCAAAATTTGTAATAACTAGCAATATACTGAATTTTATATCAAAATTCTCCTCGAGGTCGTGGTTTTTCTCAGCTTTTACTGAGTTTTCCACGTAAAATCTTATTTGCTTAGTCTTTATTACATTCTCCTTACGAATAAGTATTGGCAAAAATTCTCTTTCCGGAAAATACGCCACTACAATTAATGCCATCTGGGGGATATACCACACTTTTCTTTACCCCCACTGATCTAAAAATCTTTCGATGACAAACATGAACCTAAGAAGCCATTCTAGCACTGTGAGAGACCAAGAAGTTCATTCGATACAAGGAACGGTCGACCTGCGCGATGTAGTAATCGAGCTTCAAAATAAATGGCTGTAGAAAAAGCCCAAAGATTGGAGGATCAGCGTGTCCATGCTCAAGCCCTTCAAACAGAGAGAGACGAACGAAGAAAAGCCTTAGATCAACATAGCCAAACACATAAAAAAAATGGAGAGACTAAGGAGGACAAAAGATCGACTCACTGGCCGCTAGACGTCACCTTCACTTGCCCGAAGCGATCATAGATCTAAAGCAATTCAGCACGACGATCAACTGAGAGAAGACGAGTTGTGAATTTCTAGATTCAGATCCAGAAATCCAAGTAAAGCTTCTCGACATTTTGGTTTAACGTCCTCAGCATCGACGACTCAAGGAAGTCGATGCACGCGGTATCAGACTCCCCCACCACACGAAAGAAGACCAATCAGAGATCGATTGGACCAGAAGGATAATGAGATTTTATCCCACAAGTCACAACCTTACCGTTTCCCCCACAACAGTTTATCACTTTGGACGACCTAAATAATATGATCTAGGCCATAAACATTGATATTCCTGGCCGAAAGTCTGTACTTGACAGAATCGAGACAAACCCCATTTCCCCTCATCTCGATGTCATGTCCATCCCGTAAAATTTTCATATGCCAAAGTTTATTTAATATGCAGGCCTGACTGGCCCGCTTTCCCATGTCTGACACTTTAAAGCCGCAATTGGATTATATTCCAAACTCAACCACATGCTGCAGAGGCTATTCAACATGAGCCTAAAAGAAGAACCTCTTCGATGGTTCTATACCATCCAAGAAGCCTCCATCATCACATTTAGCCAGTTGCAGCGTCTATTCGAAGCCAATTATGCTCTTGCTAAAGAGCAGAAAATTACAGTTGATTTATTGTTTTTCATCGAGTAGGGTGCCAAAGAGACTTTGGCAAGTTTCTACAAGCATTTTTTTTACAAGAAACAAGAAAAATTGGGAACTCAGACCCTAAAATCGTTATTCCAGCTTTCACTGCCCTGCACATTGACTCTAAGGTTCGAGAAGAACTTACTCTGCACAAACCAAGAACGGCCATAGAAATGATTGATGTAGTTAATAATTACATTAAATTCGAACGATAAAAAAAAGATAAGACAAAGAGCTCATTTGCCATCCATTCTCGAGAAACAACATCAACCCCACCCCAGGGATTGACAACTATAGATGCACCCAAACAACGCGGCAGGAACACTGACAACATTAGAAGAAGGAACGGTAGACTTGGCAGACCAGTCTCATTTCTGCCACCAATAACAATGACTCTCCCTGCTATCTTGCTGACGATAAAAGGGGATAAGGGTTATTACGTACCACAAAGCATTCCAGATGTCCCAACAAAACCTTTATGTCAGTATCACAATATGCATAGCCACAAAACTGACAACTGCTACTCTCTCATACGAATCTTTCATCGAATCCTTTTAGTTGGAAGGCTTCACAATTATGTCATTGACATCCAAAATTTTCTCAAAGATGAAGCAAAAAACAAAGACATCGAACAAAATTAGGTCCAGGGGCAAGCTCACCACCTGTATATGATCAAGATTGAAAAAGGAAAGAAAAGAAAATAAAACGATCAGATTACATTCTATTGTAAAATGGCATCCTTAGACAAATCGGCAAAACTTCTCCCCAGCTCCAGCAAGTCAAAGTGTCCTTACCATATTACCTTTGAAGATTATGACACCAGCCACGTAAAGTACCCTCATGATGACCCTCTCGTCCTTATTCTCAAAATCAAACAAGATTACCTCCATACGCTTCTAGTCGATAAAGGAAGCGCAACGAATGTTTTGTTCCGACGAGCAATTGAAGTCCTCGGCCTCACAGACTCCGTGAAAGCTTCGACAACAACAATCACCGGCTTTAACGGCTCGAAAGAGTCAGCCACAGGAGAAATCACTCTGCCAGTTCTGGCAGGGTCAAAAACAATATTCATAAAATTTGTTATCATCGATGTAGAGTCTAAATATTTGGGAATTTTGGGACGAAGTTGGTTTCATTCGATAAAAGTAGTACCCTCGACCTATCATCTAACATTACGATTTCCAACAGATCACAAAATCTACGAAATCAAAGGGAGCCAAGTAGTTGCACGTATGTGCAATAATACCACAACCAACTCTCATACAACTAAACTTCTCAAAGCATAGCAACTACAACAAGAAATACTCCCCACATTCGAGTAACATGACACAAAGATAGTCGAATCCATTGAACTTGATGGTCCGGGTCGTCAAACCTTCATCGGCTCCAAACTTTCCACTGACGAAAAAGAGGCCATGATCCAGCTACTTAAGAGAAATGTCGACATCTTTGCCTGGACTTTCCAGGAAATGCCTGGCATCGATCCATCAATCGCGTGCCATCGACTTAACCTCATTCCGAATAGTAAAGCTATTATTCAAAAATAACAGAACTTAGCTCCCCGCCTCCACAACGCAATAAATGAAGAAATTGATAAACTCCTTCAGGTAGGATTTATTCGGGAAGCTAAATATCTCAAGTGGGGTTCTAGCATCGTAGCAGTACCAAAGAAAAATAGAAAGATCAGGGTTTGTGTTAACTTTACAGAACCCAATAAATTTACACTGAAGAACAGCTTTCCGCTTCCACTAATTTCGCAACTTCTCGACTCCGTCGCAGGACACAAACTTCTTTCTATGATGGATACAACCTTCGGCTACAACCAAATTCTACTTGCCAAAGAAGATCAAGAAAAAATAACCTTCATTACCGAAAGAGGTCTCTACTGTTACACAGTGATGCCTTTTGGGTTAAAAGAGTGCAGGATCTACTTACCAAAGGCTTGTGACTAAAATATTCAAAGATCATGTAGGTACAATTATGGAAGTTTACATCGACGATATGATTTACAAAAGCTTGAAATGCGAAAATAACTCTAGCAACCTCCAGACCATCTTTGATATCCTTCGCAAATACCAGATGAAACTCAACCCAGAGAAATGCCAATTTAGAGTCACATCCAGTAAATTCCTGGGACACCTGGTCAGCAAAAGAGGAATTGAAATTGATCCTGCCCAAATTAAAGCACTCATCGCGATGCCTTCTCCACGAACAAAAAAAGATGTCTAAAAATTTACAGGCAAGATCTCCGCTCTTTACAGATTCATCTTAAAGTCATTTTATCGATGTAAACTTCTTTACCTTCTTCTTCGTGGCAATCCCACTCCTTTTCCAAAAAAATAGCACAAGGAAATCATTTGGACTCCTGACTGTGAGTTAGCTTTCCAAGATCTTAAACGATACTTGGGGCGCCATCCTATCATGAGTACTCCAGTTGATGACGAAACACTAATAATACACTTATCCACAACTGAAGACTCAATTAGTTCCGTCCTTATTCGTGAAGATAGCAGAGTAGAAAAACCAGTCTACTTCATCAGCAAAACACTCATGCCTGCTGAGAACAAATATACAATGATAGAAAAATAGCTATTCGCCTTGGTCTACAGTTCTCAAAAACTTTGTCCTTACTTTCAAGCTCATCCCATCAAAATCATCACGAAGTATCCCCTCAAACTGGTACTCTCCAAGAAAGAAAAATCTTGAAGAATCCAGCAGTGGTCTATTTTCCTTGGGGAATACAATATCTCCTTCGAACCTCAGATATTAGTCAAAGGACAAGCAGTCGTTGACTTTTTGATAGACTTTCCAGTCGAAGACCCCGATTGGGAAGAACTAGAAGAAATCTTCACAGATGGTTCAATCGCAGTACTAGACGCATGGTCCAAAAGCTCGGGTTGGAGGCTTTTTACCGACGGATCAGCTGGACTACAAGGATCAGGGATTGTCATCGTTCTCGTTGCCCCTTATAATCATCGCATCGAAAATGGTATAAAGCTAAACTTCTATACCACAAATAATGAAACCGAATATGAAGGATTCCTCCACAGTCTAGATCTCGTATTTGCCCTCGGCGCAAAAGAATTAGCTATATACGTCGACTCACTGCTAGTCGCAAATCATTACAACAAGACATTCCACACTTCAAGAAAAATGGTTGATTATGCAGCTATAGTCGAAGAAAAGATGGAACAAATTCACACAAGTAACAATCTCCTATTTACCTCGATAAGAGAATCGACATGCCGACGTATTAACTTACATTGCTGCCATGCTAGGAGACAGTGAGAAAATATCTTTAGAAATTGAAATAATTGGGCATTCTAGTCTCGATATATTGTCAATGCTACAAGTCACCATTGCCGAAGATGATGACCCTATAGACTGGAGAAAACCATTTTATGTTTACCTAAGCTCAAACGTCCTCCCAAGTAACAAAGAAGATGCCCGAGGACTTTTGGCCAAATGCCCCAGATTTGTAGTTCAGGGAAAAGTCTTATATCGTATCACCGGAGGAGGACGTTTGAATCCAATAAACACTGGCTGATGACTGAGGATGAAATCTAGCTCGAATATCCATAAAATATTGCCCAACTCAAACTGTTTTACAGATAAACACTATAACTATTTTTCTTCGAATCCAATAAACAATCTTTACTATCAATTTACTCTTTACTATTTTGACTTGATCTCAATCCATACTTAACATGTATGCATAAGACAATCAACATCTTTACTTTGACTTGATCTCGATCCATACTTATTAAGTATGTATCAGACAAATCAACATCTTTACTTTGACTTGATCTCACTCTATACTTATTAAGTATGCATCAGACAATCAACATCTTTACTTTGACTTGATCTCACTCCATACTTAACAAGTATGCATCAGACAATCAAACAATTTTACTTTGATTTGATCTCGATTCATACTTAACAAGTATGCATCAGACGATCAATCATCTTTATTATGACTTGATCTCGATCCATACTTAACAAGTATGCATCAGACGATCAATCATCTTAATTATGACTTGATCTCGATCCATACTTAACAAGTATACATCATACATATCAACATCTTTACTTTGACTTGATCTCGATCTATACTTAACAAGTATGCATTAGAAAATCAATCATCTTTATTATGACTTGATCTCGATCCATACTTACAAGTATACATTAGACAATCAACATCTTTACTTTGACTTGATCTCGATCCATACTTAACAAGTATGCATCAGACAACCAATCATCTTTATTATGACTTGATCTCGATCCATACTTCACAAATATACATCAGACAATCAAATATCTTTACTCTTATGACTTGATCTCGATCCATACTTTATAAGTACGCGTCCTGACATTCATTCCCTATGTGCGAACACTATCCAATAACAGACTTTACTATCATTCCAACCAAACAAACAACTACATTTGTTTTCATATCTCGACCTTACTTACAATTTCATGGCCCTCAATCAAGCAGACTTTCCTTACAAATCTGCTACCACCAGTATTAATACTCCACATATCATGCTTATCGAACAACATTACTTTTATATACACAATTCAAAAATTTAAGATTCAATAAAAAAACACATCATTCCACACACATTAAAATGTTTGGGTCCCACCGACCATTTTTACATTCTACATATCATACTGCTTAAACAAAAGTTTTACACTACAGGAGGGGATATTACTTCATTATTCAGCACACCTTCAGGTACCTGCACATTTGCTACCTCCTCAAAATGCCCAGTATCAGCCTCCATTATCACCACATCATCGATAACTTCCGTCCCACCACGAACTTCGGGAGCCTCCGACACCTCATCTTCGGAATTGGAATCATCAAAAACAACACCACCAGATTTCACCAACCCTTTATAAAAAAATTTCCTCACCTCCAACTCCCCGTACTGCCTTGCAAAATGGGCCCTCACTTCTCTACATTTCTCCAACTTCTCTGTATTCAGTTCAGCCCTAACCTCGTCGAGGACCTTGCCCTGCTCTAGCTCCATTACCTTCCATGCATCAGCAACTTACTCCCTCACATCCTTATCGAAGTTTTCTTTCTGTAGTGCTAACGCCTCCAATTTTTCTTTCTCAAAAATTTTCTTCGCTACGCGAAGCGCAGTTTCCCTCGTCTTTTTTGCCTCCAACTTATAAGTATTCAACGTTGCATTCAACCCAACCTTCTCCTTAATCAAATCTTTCTCTATGTACTTATACGTCACCAGCTGATTTGCCAGATCACCACTACCAACAATGCGACTTATGGCATCAGTCACCAACTTCTTGATCTGGACCAAAGTCATATATTGAGTATTCGAGTGATCTACCAATTTTTTTAATTGAAGCAAAGCAATAATTTTTTTTACCTTCAACATGTTCCGCTGACCATCACTGAGAAAAGTATTCAAGCTCTCAATTCCTACCAAACAATCCTCCAGATCCATCTTCAGCGCATCCGTCCCAGACGTATAAGCATCCATTGTCTTATGTACTTTCGTCTCAGACTTTTCAAAGTATTTTGTCTTCGACGTCTCCCCACTACCCCTCTTCATCGGGAGCACACCCCCCGCTCCATTTGGAGGATGCCCATCTACCGTAGCACCTAGTTTAGCAGCACCAGCTACCTCCGCCATTGTCGACTGTCGAGTATTCCTCTTGTGAGGAAGTAGTGGGGGAACAACAGCACTGGCCACCCTTTTTATCTTATTATTTCCCAGAGATTAACTAAACATGGCATTTATCTCTATATCAGTATTATACCCGACCAATGAAGGATTTTCCAGTGGCAGGCTAGCTTATGCAACCCTTTTGTTCTTCATCGACGTTTTACCGTCGGTAACAGCAACTTCAGAACCTTTGGTCCTCAACCTCTTTATCCCAGCCTCTTGGAATACGATATTCACACGATCTTGGTCGATGACAAGATTGTCGATCCTACCAAAGAATCATTTCACAATCTTATACAATTCTTCTTCTACTTCAGATTTCTTCCCGACTTCTTTCAAAGCTGCAAACAAAAACAACAACAATATTACAATACAAATATTAAACGCGTCAACCACAAACTAAAACATTTACGTTACCTAACCACAAATCTAGATGAAACGTTTTTCTTTTTAATGGCTTCCCAGAGTTTTTCTGGTCGAACTCATAGTTCTCAGACACAAGTAGCCGTTCATCGGTGTATCGACCTCCAGTTGACACCATATCATAAAACATCGGCCTCTTTAAAAACCTTGCCAAGTACCGATAGCCTAACTTATGCAGGTTCGTCTTGAGCGTGTAGTACACACATAAATCATCGAATGAAATCAACTCCTCCCCCCTGGCCTTAAGTCGACCAGTTATTACCCTACATACCCTAAACAAGTCATATACATTCGGATTAAACTGACTAGGTGCTACATCAAAAAAGTTTATCAATTTTTTCTGGTCAGCTCTTAGGGGAAGCTTCAACCCTTTCTTGATTTGTTCTCGATAAACCAGAATCCCGCCCAAGGGTATTTCCTGGTCAATCATTTCATACTGATACTCCTCTAACCTTATATCCCCAGGAATACCATACTTCTTCTTAAAACTTTGTATTTCTTTGGTCTCTAGACCCTCTTCATAACATACCCCTTCCCCCTCCTCCACATCTTTCTCCCCACCACCACCACCTTCTCTATCACTAGTTTAAGGCTCATGATCCACATCTGTCTCAGTGGCCTCCTCGTCAGGCACTTCGATAATCCTAGGTTCCACTCTAAATTGATCGATACCCACTAAACTACTACTACTCGAACCCAGTCTATATCTACCTCCCAACTGTTGCGCACAAGTCGTTACATCAATCATCAAAGGCTCTACGTCTTAGAGATTATCATATATATCTTTATCATAAATTTGAATTGGTTCAGCCATTTTAAAGAACCTGTAAATCAGATTCCATATTTTTACCACAGTTAGTATCTATCATATCTGATACATATATTTATATATATGCTCATAGGTTCATATATTTATATTCATATAGTTGCCGAGAAACACTCTCTAACGCATCATTATTAATTTACTATCTGCTACATTCATTATTACAGTTAGATTTCCTACTTACAGTTCTCGATACACTTATATGACTCCTTTCCTAGTTCAATACATCGATTACTACATATTTTCTTAAACATGTAACCATCGAGTAATTCATTAATGTATGTTTGTCCTACTTTCAGGAATGACGAGAGTTCTAAAAGAAAATTAAACTTTTTCCCCCCAAAACCACTGTCATCCAAAAAATGGCTATCACCCTTCCCGGCGAAAATTCTGGCATATCTAACCTATTTTGACAAACAATCCCTACATCCTCGCCGTGAACCCAACTGCCCCCTACGATCACGCCCTCATCACCGCGACTCCAACCACACTCTCTCCACCCCTCACCCCCGATTACGCGCATCTCTCGCACTCAATCCTCTTTATTAACAAATTGTGACTCCATCACCCTAAAAAAACATACCATTCACAGTCCTTCAACCAACATCTATCACAAACTTTAACCCCATTTATCTAACTCAAAACCCCTTCACCTTTACAAAATCATTCTACAATACCACTAATTTATCTAAGTCTACCCTAATTATAATGACATCAACACAAATAACAGAAAAATTAAACATCACATTTACTAACCTTGTAACATGGCTGCCTCTGTATCCCTCTATTTAGCCCGCTTTGCTCTTTTGATCAACACGACAATCTCCTCCATCCCAATTGTTGGCAGCGATCCAAGCGACGAGCACAGTGAATTCACACTGGACAATTTTTTTTTCTGAGTTTGTAAAATATGGACAGTCGCCCACCCCAGAACTATTTCTAGACCCCACGCGACTGTTCACCATCCCACCTCGCGATCGTTCGAGTACTCGACCATAACGCCTAACACGTCTCTTCTAGAAGTTTTTGACACTTTGCCTTCTCAACGCCAATAAACTACTACATTGTACCTTTAAATCTTCCATATTTCGAAGAGCTTCCTTCGAGACATTCGTACTCAACAATGCACACCTTATTTTATCGCAAAGATACCACATGTCATTTTCTTTATACTTCCATATTTCACCCAAATGACCACACCTTGCCATAATTGATTACCCTCATCTCCCCCTCCCCCTAATTTCAAACTCCTATATTTAGGGTACACATTCGACAGAAAACTCAAAATCAACTTCCAATCAACTTTTGATTAGCATTGTCATTCTTATATTACAACATTTTCCAACTCAATACACATTCGACAAAAACAAAAATTCCACAAAAAAAAAATAAAAAAATTTGACAATAACATTTAACCATCAAAGTTAATTTTCATTCACTATTAACACAAATTCGACCATTACATAGTTTTCCTTTCGAAATTTCAAATTACAAACCCCTTACTGCAACATCATCTTTTCTCTTCACCAACTTCTTCGCGCGAGTCCACATGTAAGCCACACGCTCAGGAGAAGTCCAATATTATAATTGGCAACAAAACATAAAATCCTCCTCAACATCCTTGGCCTCTGCCTCGCTCATACCTTCGTAATCAGGCTCCACAGAGTCCACCAAGTGAATATTGGCATTGTGAAGAAGTCCGATGTACCTACCATATATTTCCCAATATTTCGTTTGTACACGACTGTATACCTCATTATGCACCTGCGATCTCATCTTCACCATTTCTACAAAACAAAATGACTCTCATTCAAACAACAGGGGATACTTATAGTCCCCCACAATCAAAGTCAACAACCCGAATTTAATTCACCTCGGAACTATACATTTTCCATAGTCAAATCAATCAACCTCAAAATCGGTTCCTAGACCCACTCATTTAACTCTACTTCGAGTTGTTGAAACAAGTCGACAATCATCTTCTTTCTATAATTACATCGATAACAATTACATAAACATAATCGACTACAAACGTACATACACGAGCAAAAATCGAAGAAAATAACTTCATTTATTAAATCAACTGTTGCAGATTACATTCGATAAACATTTTCCTCGATTACTTTACATAAATCTACAATGCTATCTTTATATTCGATTTAAAGTACTAATTACTCTACAACTCTTTTCACCATGTTCTGACATTCTTGCATTTTTTTTACCAGAATCGGGCATTCATTCTGGCACCAAGAGCAACGATACCCTAAAAAACTCAATGACTCTCAAGTCACTGAACTTCTAAGGGTTGCCTAACAAATGTAAGGCAACAACAAATTTCCAGAAACTTCCTTCGTTCGACAAGATCCCAGGACGCCCATCCAACCTTCAAATCCTTGTCTTAATCACGAACACTAATCCCTTCTCCCCAAAAATGATACGCTGTTATACCTTCAACACCCCATACTAACCCAAATGTTTCCAGCAGAGACAAACATTCTCTGAATATACCTTCCCCAACCCTCCACACCGTGATAGGATCAGAAGCAGCATTGCTACATCCTAATTTGGGAAAGATCTTTACCTCACCATCCTCACCGTTTTCATCCTCCGACGAGACATTATGGCATACTTGGGGCGGGATCCTTACAATCCACCACCATAACACCCTCCTTATACCATCAATTTATACCCAACTTCAATCTGCCAGGTTCATTGTATCGCATTAATTGCTCCTTGGGAATGATACGACCAAATACAATCCATTTCGACCTCAGAAATGACAAACAGAGGATTCATAAGATATTTGGTAACCTCTTCAGCTTCCAATTTCTTCTCGACACAACCATAAGTACTTATGTCGAGAATGAGGCGATTGTAGTAGCATATTCCACAGATTCGACAAGAGTAAGCCAACACAGTGTAATCGAAGAACAGATAATATTCGAGAAGATACCACAAGTCCTCGACCTACTAAAAGTAGTCATTGTGCCTGGTCAAGAAAGAGCTGTTAGAGATCTGCAAAGTTTGTCCACTCCCCCCGAAATAGGGGAATGTTTATTTCTTTTTGTAAACTACCTGTATGTACTATAAATACAGACAGAGAATAGATTATTCAGGACCACGCAATCCACAACTTTACTATCGTCACTTCTTAACCCTACTATCACTCCAAAATTTGTAATAACTAGCAATATACTGAATTTTACATCAAAATCCTCCTCGAGGTCGTGGTTTTTCTCAGCTTTTACTGAGTTTTCCACGTAAAATCTTATTTGCCTAGTCTTTATTACATTCTCCTTACGAATAAGTATTAGCGAAGATTCTCCTTTTAGAAAATATGCCACTACAGGAATGACATACAGTTGTGCAAGGTATCCCTCTCAAACTCAAGCCTTTTTTACTTTTTCCACAAAATAAGCAATGACAACCATTAGCTCCTGTGAGTGCGCTATTTCTTGAATAGTTGAATTTCGATCAAACATAACTGCCTCAGAAAAACGTTTTTATAATATCTGGTGACGCTCTTTCAAGTCTTTGTATCTTTCGCCTTTCTACGCCATGTGTTCTGCTGCGCGTGTCATCACCATATTATGCTGAGCTGGCTACTCTACTGCTTTATCTAGCTCAGCTTTGTTCACCATCCTCAAATTCTCTAATTGGGCATGAAGTTCTACCAACTCCCAGTCGTCCTCATCACGTTCCCCAACAGAAGCCTTCTTTAACAACTTATCCTTTTTCCTCAACAACTGATCCTTCCCCCTGATCACCCCCTCTAACTCTCGCTCTCTACAAAGAGCGATATCTAACTTATCTTTGCTCTCCCTTAAGCGTTCATTTCCTCTCTGTATATGAGCTTGAATGCGAGCTGCACCTGCATCCAGCTCTTTAATTCGAACTGATGGGTCAACCACGTCCCCTTTAACATTCGAGACCCCGACATCACCTTTTTTCATCTTCGACCGCTCCCCAGCCTTGGCCTTCCTAACACGTGAATTGTCTCGTAGTCAAATCTGCCTTCAATTTGGCTACCCTCTCATTCAGTTCATCACACCATTTTTAAATCATCCAGAAATCTATATCTTTTGTAGGCAAGGCCTCACTCAATTTCTCAGCCACACTCTCATAATGGGCCAGGTCAGCTCGAGCCTTCTCCAGCTCGTTGTCTTTTCTAATCATTTCACTCTTCAATTGCTCAAGCTCACTTTTAGAACTTACCAGGTCAGCTCCAGCATTCTCAACCTCGTTTACTTTCCTGATCATTTGACCCTTCAAACTAGTTACAAAGTCCCGTAACTCTTTCTCTATCACTTCTAACGGCTTAATACGGTACTGAGCAACATCCGCCTCTTTACCTTTCCCTATCAGTAAATCTACCCTACCTTTCAACTTTTCCATCTCAGTCTGCACCTCCGCGAGCTCCTTTCGCTTATTTTTTATCTCAACATCTTTACTTTCGACCTTTCGGGTCAGGTCATCAGCAGTCTCTGTCGCCTTAGCGAACTGGAGTTGTAGTTTGACATATCGATCCTCCCTATCTTCAGATACTTCTCTAATGTTATCAAACTCTACCACAAACTCATGATTGTATTGAAGCGTACATTCTTCGCTCAAGTGTACAGTCTCTAATTCGACCTATATCATAGATACAATATATCAAACTTGATTCAACAATATTTCACAGACACAATCAAACATAATACACATTAGTTTACTGACTTCTAACAGATTTATATTTTCTGACATGCCATTATTGTGAGACTCCTTCTTAACTTAAGGTCGAAGTATGGTCTCAGTTCGTTGGCAACAACATCTAAATCCACCTTCAAGGTACACATTTTCTTTGTTCTAATTTTCTAATACTTCGAAATTAGCTGAACATGTTTGATTACCATCGCTCCTAATCTGCTAACACATTAGTGATATATGCCTATCTTATAATTTTACTTTGCAACTATAAAGTAATACAACATACAAGTCAAATATTTATTGCTCTTTTCTAACCTGTAGCTCATGTTGCAAAGTCAACATGGACGCTGAGGTATTTTTCTCCATAATGAGCTCTCTCTCTAAGTCCTCAATTATGAGGCGCATATCCTTAAGTTCCTACAAATCAATATTTACAAATATTTTTTAGCCTATCCAAAAGTTATCCTACAAAATAGTATTTCGTACAAAAACAGTTTTCACCCCATACAGAAAATACACAAACAATGTTCATAAACTTTACTCTACCTTCTTATTATCTTCTCCCCCACGGTTCTCTAAATTTGTTCAAGTAGAGACCAAATCTAACCCTGTTACCACAGCTCCATCAACTGACCTCCTCTTCCGCTTTGATGTAGGTACCCGCCATAATGGCTTTAAGGTCAGCAACAGTATACCCTACTACGAAGAGTTGGCACCCGAGTTTGCCACGAACAACTGCAATATCATCCACGTTTTTCTACGCCTCCTTAATGAGCTCGTTTATCAATACCTTATGCAAACTCTTCACATCAACCAAACACTCTCTCTCCAGAGCCAAATCAAACTCAAGTCGAGCCACCTTCATCTTAAGCTTGACTCTCCCACTCTTGAGCTCAGCTTTTCCCTCCTTAATCCCAAGACAGATTCCCTTCAACATACGAGTAGCCTACAACATAACAATATATTTTTAGCTCGAAACCAAGTATAAAGGTCAACTTCATATAGTCATCAACTTACCATCCTGCTTCACTCTGACTGTGCGGTGGTAGTCAGCTCCTCCATACCTCTTCGACCTGCCAGCCTCAGCCAGTTCTCCACAGTCCATAACTCGTCTTCCTCTGCAGGTCAGCTCTCCATGACCTTCGCCCCTATCACAAGAGCAAGAGGACAGTTTTCTTTTTGGGGTGCTTTAGAGCTAACTTGCTCAAAGTTATCCCTACAAAAATATCCTCCAACGAAATTTCTGAATCCCTCGGCAACACTGGACGCACCTCCCCGTCTGCTCCCCTTTTCTTGCTCGCTTCCGCTCTTGTCATCTATCTATTAGCCTGAGACTTTTGCACTTTCTCTGACCTACTGTTCATTCTCTTGTTTATGTTGATGCCGAGCTCTTTTAGAGCTATCTTGAGCTTAATACCTTCTCGAGCTGCAGTATTCAGCAGTGATTCTTTTCTTGTCACCTTAGACTGAGGACTTGCAACATAACACACAAATTATTAAACCACAAAATTAACCTCTAAATATAACAGTTCAATTTTATGTTACTTATTTTTCTTCAAAGTTCTATATACAAGTTCCATGGGTTCCTCGTCCATTCTCTGCAGACAGTCCCCATTCACCTATATCATATTATCGTTCCAAACTCGACCTGCTGAGTTCAGATCGAAGAAAAGAGGTCGAAACAAACTCGAGCAGAAATACGCGCCTCTAGTTGTAGCATAATATTTTACAGCATAGTACTGCAAAACATCCTCAGGAGTAATTCTCCTCTCCACATCATTCTCCTCCCACAATCTATCCAGAGGCTCACAAATATTTATCACCTCCCACATGTTTCCATTCAATTGGGCAGGACAAGCTTCTATGGTATTCAGTATTCCCTTGCAAGGTTGCTCAAAGGCAATCTTAACTCATATTCTAACTGGGACAAATAACACATAAACCTCTCGTCCAGGTCATTTTGGAGGTTCCCATCAAAGTACTCTAACGATATCGATTCCTCTACCTTCCTCATCTTTCTCTCATGTTCTAAATCAGGCAATAAAAATAAATATTCTTCCCCATTCTTTACAAGACATCCTCTGAACGACCTCCCGGCATGTTCTACAATGTTACCCCATTTTTTACCTACAATAGCTTTGGATTTGCAGAACTCTTTGAACACATCAGAATTCGAAGGGTACGAGCACAAATTACCAAGGAAATCTAGAAATTGTAATTCATCCTCCCCCTCAGAGTCTACATTTACAGATTCTACATTCTCATACTCACCCGTACGACCAGAGGTCGACATTTCCATATCAATTAAAACCTCCATTACAGATGTAGGCTTAAAGGACGAGGATTTAGTTTTAAAATAGATTCTCCTCACTCCTCAACCTACATACAGGTCCAAGTATTCTGTTAATTCACTCAATCATTATCTTTTCTCTATATACATCTATACATGCATATCTCTATTTTGTATACGCAGACATATATCTTTTTACTTACAGATCAAACAATCTTTTCAAACATTTGTTATAAATAGCATAATTTTCAAAATTTTGAATACCAACGTATATTGTCAAACTTCACATACACTAAATAAAAAAAATAAACAAAAACTCAATCACTGACCTTCAATGCCTGAAAATGAATAAGAAACAGCGCCTGATCCTTTTTTCATAACGATACTGTACAACCAATGTCTGGACTCTTCCTCCGCAGATTTCTCCCCCCTTCTGCGATAATCAACTTTGTCCAATCTCGCACTTGAATCTCTCCAAATTTTTTTCTTTTCTCTCCCACTGTTCGCTCATTTTTCAGAGTTTGATAAACATTTGAATGAGGAAGAACTATTATTTATACTTTATCTCTCTAACTGCTGGCAGTTATTGGGTCTCGCACGAGCCGCCCTTGGTTTTGGGGCCGAGGCGTCCCTTCCACAATGTCAGACATTTCATACTTTTTTTGGTGAAAGCACCTTCCTATCATTGCCCCATATTCTATATTTTAATATACTTTTCTTTCTCCCAACGAAATCTCTCTCAGACCCTCCCACACTCATGATGACTCTCAATTAAAAATCTTTCCAAACAAATAACAATGTTTTCTCTATCTAAAAGATTTATAAACTCTCTTCCTAGAGTCCTAATTTTACTGAAATTCCTAATCCTCTCTAAATTTGACCCTACTTACGCCATATTACTTAATAATCTTTAAGAAAAAGAGATTAATGATAGTATCCTGAAATTGACAAATCAACATCTCCATCAATAAAGTGGTCAAAAAAATACCCTCCACGACAGCGTGACTTCATCTTTGTACCCAACAGCTCGAATTGGCCATGTAGACTAAAATTTGTGAGACAACAAACTGCTATATTTAGCAGTCTAAATTGCAAATTCAAGTGTAAAGTGTAACTTAAACATCGTTGTTAGAGAGCAAAAACATGTTTTGAGAAGGTTTAGTCAAATTATTTTAGCAATTTTAAAACTGACTTAACCCTATGTTGGGGATGCTCACAGACCATCTATAATGACTCAAAACTTGAAACAATTTTGTTTGCAATCCAACAATGCCTTAAAATTGCGATCACTAGTTTTTGACTGGAGGTAAGAGGCACAGTAGAAGATGCTAGCAACGAGGGCAGTTTGGGAATAAGTATATCTATGGATAAGAGAAGTGAGTAAGTAGAAGATAGAAGTAGGGCTGACAATTTAACCCGCCCCACTGGGGCCCCGTCCTGCCCCACCCTTAATGAGGCGGGTTTGGTATGACTATAGCGGGTATGGGGCGTGTTTGGTTTAAAAAAAAAAAAAACCATCTATTTAATGGGGTGGGTCTGGTTTAAGGCTTAAATAAATAAGACCCCATCACCCGACCCATTTATACATGATATGACGTGAATACCCTTACATATAAGTTAAACCTAATTCTGATTTTTTAACTCTAAAGACAAAAGACATGTTTCTTCTTTCTCTCCTATAGTCCTTGCCTTCATAACTTCATTTCAATCTCCATCTGTCCATCAACTTCTCTTCTTCTTATACAGACTTATCGAAACTAGCTGGCTTCATTTCAACCTTATTTTGAAGATATGTTTTCAGTTATGGCTCAATGCAGAAGTGAGGGTTAAATTGCCTCTGATCCTCAGTTGGCTCAAGTGAGGGTTAAATTGCCTCTAATCCTCAGCTCATTTTTCCTCATTCTATTGAAGATTAAATGAAGAGTTATCTCAAACTTATTCCTAGCAGCTCGTTTTTTTTTTTTTGTACATGTGATTTATGATTTTTAAACGGGTGATGGGGCGGGTTTGGTATAAGCAAATTTAAACGGGGCGGGTTTGGGTATTCCCCATTTAAGTTAAATGGTATTGGGGCGGGTTTGGGGGTAGGGTAATTTGGCGGGTATGAGGATGGTATTGCTCCACCCGCCCCTAACCCGCCCCATTACCACCCCTAGATAAAAGAAGAAGGATGGAGAGGTTCTTTGGAAATGCGCACCGAGGAGACCCGGGCGTTCCACACACCGATCTAGAGCGATTCGTAAACATATGGATCGGCTCAGCTGCCTTCTCTGCACTTACTTGGTTTGATCCTTACATTTGGCAGCTCTCTAGCCCATTCAAGTAATCTCTCTTTCTGCAAATTCTAAGCTCTTGAAATCATAAGAGAAGTTTAGTAAGATAGCAAATTGTAAATTTTAATTTGATATCTATAGTTTAAGTCTGTTGGATGTTTGAGTGGCATGTTTGTATCTTTTGGTGAAGTAAACCCCTAGGACTTTATTGATCAGTTATTGTTTTGTTTGAGTTAAACATTTGGAATAAACAAGTCCTAGAATATTTTAAATCTTAAAAAATAACCAAATTCGAAGTTGGGGTTAGTTAAAAACTTGTAAGCAAACCCAAATTCATATGTTAGATATGATTTAAAATGCAAAATAGCTATTTTAGGTTGTTAATGTGATCATCTGCAAATAACTATTTTAGGTTGTAAGAAATCCTTTTTGATAACAATAACGACCAACAGGCTCAATTAAAAATCTTTCCAAACAAATAACAATGTTTTCCCTATCTAAAAGATTTGTAAACTCTCTTCCAGTGAAATTCGACCCTACTTACGCTATATTACTTAATAATCTTTAAGAAAAAGAGATTAATGATAGTACCCTGAAATTGACAAATCAGCAACTCCATCAATAAGTGAAGTCATTTAGAAAAAAACACCCTCCACGTCAACGTGACTTTCTCTTTCTACCCAGCATCGTAGATAAAAATTTGTGCGACAACAAACTGCTATATTTGGCAGTCTAAATTGCAAATTCAAATGTAAACATTGTTGCTAGAGAGCAAAAGCCTGTTTTGAGAAGGTTTGAAAATGACTAAACAATGCCTTAAAACTAGGTAAGAGGCAGATGCGTACCGAGGGCAGTTTGGGAATAAGAATATATCTATGGATAAGTCGATAAGAGAAGTGAGGAAGTAGAAGATAGAAAGAGGGATATGGAGAGGTTCTTTGGAAATGCGTACAGAGGAGACCCGGGCGTTCCACACGCCGATCCAGAGCGATTCGTAAACATATGGATCGGCTCAGCTGCATTCTCTGTACTTACTTGGTTTGATCCTTACATTTGGCAGCTCTCTAGCCCATTCAAGTAATCTCTCTTTCTACAAATTATCAATTTCTGCAAATTCTAAGTATGTTTGATTCACTCATAAGCTCTTGAAATCACAGATTGAGCCTAATAGACTAGTGCTAGTGTTTAATAGACTACTAGTGCTGAACTAAAGGCAGGGAAATATCAACACTATAACCCGTAAATATGCTAATCACTATTGTATACAAAGCCACAAAAAGTAGCACTTCATGCAAAGCCAATGCCTTCACTACGACAGACATTGACTGATCGGGAAACATAAGGAATACCCAACATTGCTAGTTGTGCTTTAAAGATTAAAGTTACTTTACAAGATACTTAGTTGTGATTGCGCTCCCACCTACCCACGGCAGTTGTAACTGCAACACATTGCATCATGCAGCTCAGAACTGTGACAAACCTGAAATGTCGATGATTTTTGTTCTAAAAACCAACTAAAAGTTTGTTTAGTTTGTCTAATCCTCATGCAAAATGTAGGTCGAGGTACATTAGAGGCTTTGATTGCAGTTTTGGGTACTGTTTCAGGTGCTGTGGTTGTGCTAACAGGGGGTTTCTTTCATATCTCTTTGGTGATACGTTCGAGTTTCTTAAAACCACTCAATTGAACCAAAAGATCCTCAAATATTTATGGTTTGTTCATTACTAGTGAATGCTCATGGCTCGTTACGGATGCACTCGTTGTTTGACCAACTGATGATGCATGCCTTCAGCACTACTCTACACAGACATTTTGGACTTGGTGAGTAGTGCAGGAGTAGGAGGCGGGGCCATGAGAGTAGCTTACGGAAAAAAAAATGCATCTCAAATGGCAAACTTAAACTATAGATATCAAATTTACACTTAAGGGAAAAATTGGTGAAGTTCAACTATTCCAATATATGGACACGTTCTGGAAAAGAAAACAAAAACTCGAGCAAAATTATGTGCTGCCTCCGTGTATAAAGTTCAACTATTTTTCTATGAACTTGAGGATTATTCAGAGGAAGGGATATTTTAGTTGTGGCTTGTAGCATTCTGAATTCTACCATCAAACTATCAGAATTCTCCGTTAGAAGTGAAGTCTAAGATGAGAGATCAGGCCACAATAAAGAATAACAAGAGCAGATGTTTGGGATTCAAATCCCATGTTTTCGTTTCTATTATGTGTTTCGTATTCAAAAGGTCTATTTAATCAAACCCATAATTGAAGGTATATGATTTGCATCACACCTAAGCATTTTATTCCTCCAACACAGATCCTGCCCCTAAGTCTACATACGTGAATTCCAGGTTGAATTAGATCGGAAAATCAAATAGACAGTGTGTGTGTGTTGAAGGGGGGGATAGTTGTATTCACGAGGGAGAAAGATATTAGGAGAAACGTGTTGGAGCCTGGAAGAGGGTTTTGGGGAGCAATGAGAAGATTATTCTATTCTTCGCAATTGATTATCAAAATGTCCGAGTAGACTACTTTGCTTTCAGTTTTTTTAGGACTAAAGAACCCACATCCTTTGGTGCTAATTCCTTTATCCCTAGAATTTTTGTCCCAGAAATTTTACGAAGTGGGGTCGAAATTAGTTACTAAAATTATTAAGTGGATGAAAGCCATTGGGAAAATTTTCCAGTGAGGTCAAAATAGTCATATTTGCATAATTTCAGCGGTTTTGAGCTAAACTTCTCATATTTATTATCAATTTCAAATTAAGTGGGGTCATTTTACCCCACTCACCTCTGTAGCTCCGCTTGAGCAACTTTCATGTGCTATTTTGAACGGTCTAGGTTGTCTTTTTTTTTTTTTTTTTTCCGCTTGCCTAAACTTGATCAATCTTGGTCAATTCCCTTAAGTCTGTTGGATGTTTGACTGGTCTGCTTGTATCTTTTGGGGAATGAGGTATATGCAGAAGTAAACCCCTAGGACTTTATTGATCAGTTATTGTTTTGTTTGAGTTAAACATTTGGAATAAAGAAGTCCTAGAATATTTTGTGAATAATCAAAGGTCTAAAGCCCCAGCCAAGGATTCTCTCACTCGTATGCTTTCCAAGGCAATGCTTACCCTATTGCATTGTGTGGCTAACAATAGGACACATGCATAGTACCAAGTCATTTCCTTCTGTATTACTGTCATTACTTTTCCTTTTGGATCTTCTGAATCGAAACTATTTCTCTTTGCAGCTGGCATGATCGAGCAATGTTGTTTGAGCAGTACCAGTGGAAGAAATCACTGCAGAAGAAGCAACCATATAAGTCCCAGGTGAGTGTACAATTGCTCGTCGCTGAGGTCTTGCAGTTTCATTATTCTTTAAAGGAACAATCAAATTTACTGCTAATCTCGTATAAGATAAAAGTCTTGACAGTCCTGTCTTGCATAATCTATGTAGCTAGTTTTTTTTCGTAGATAGAAGGAAAGGCAAGTTCACTCCCAATGCCTTAAGAAGGATAAGGCATGACAGAATGCCTTTTGTTTCATGGAGGCTTATGTGATACTTGCATGTTGAAATGCATTTTGACTACAGCTTTCAGTTCATAGCGATGCTTTGATTTTATTTTTATTTTTTATTTTTGTATATCTTAGTCTGTCAGTATATGGAAGTATTAATAGGGAATATATGATTTGCTTTGTTATAGCATGATACAATACCTGATATCCTCGGCATATCTTCTCTTTTTAACCTTGCCGCCCATAGAAATTAGTCACTTTTTCATCAAATTATTTGTCCTACTTCTATGTTTTGAAATGTTTTTATGTTTATAGTTGTTTAGTGGCCTTTGGGAGTTGTTGAGAATCGAGGTAGCTAATCCCAATTCTACTACAATAACGAAACGCGAAAATCGCCAAACAAGAAATTAACCAAACGAAGAACAAACACAAAGACAAAGACAAAGATTTACCCGTGGAAAACCCTTTCGGATAAAAAGCCACTCCCCGCGAACAATCCACTAATCAATCAAAGGTTACAATCAATCTCCAAGCTTCCTCGAAGCTTCAATTGAATCTCAAATCCTAGTTTTTCCTCTAGAATTAAAATCACATTAATATTCTGAGAAACACTCTAAGTATCCCTTATAAACTTGGGAAGACTTTACAAAAGTTAGGGCTCAAAGTACGAATCTCGAGGCAAGCAAACGACCACAGCTTTACTTCAAAAAACTGAGAATACGAGGTCTATTCGAACAGAGACAAAAGTCTATTCGAATAGAGAGGTATGTGCCTCTTCTGTTCGAACAGAATACCAAAAATCACCCGAAATGATCTTTAACCTTCGTCCTTGACCCTCGTTTGTCCCACGAACATAATGAACTTCCACGAATCACCAAATTCGAATTCATTACTTAACAGGAATGACACAGCTATCTATGTAGATTTTGAGGCTTGGAAATACACAACTGTCTATGTTTATAATTGAAAGTCCAGGCCTACTAATGTAAAAGAGCGCACCAGATATCTAACATGGAACTTAAGTTAAATGATGGGGGTATCAACGAATATTTCTTCCAACTACTAATCTCTATTTATATTGTTACGGTTGGGTTTACCAACTTTTATTCTTGGGGCATGTGTGCTTAGTCAGCCCTATTAGCCATAATGGTCACGGGCCTCAAGATTTATAGGTCTACCATCGGACTCATGTGAGAGAAAGAGGTCGACATAACAAAACTTATGAGAGAGAGTTCGACACATTAGAGGTCACAAGGGAGAGGTCATTACAGCAGAACTTACCTGCCTTATCATGTACAGATGTCTGAGAGTGGTTCCTACAATCGCCCTCTTTCACCTGGGTTCATATTTGAGGAGGGTGTGATGAGAAAGAAACCAAAACTGAGAAGCTGCTGTAACAAGTCGTTTCGCATCTCCCCCTATTTTCTTATAAACTCTTTTTTTTGAGATGTAAATTTAGGTTTGAAACAAACACGAATGAATGAGAGAACCGAATCTCTTATAAAACCGCTGAGTTCAATTCCCATAAATTTTAGCAATTCACATCGTGATTATTCTTTTAATTTAGATTTAGCACTATGGAGGTGTTATTGTTCGATATCTTTCAAGAGTACAAAGAACGGGAAAAGCGATTGAAGAAATGAACAAGTTTATGAAACTCTAGCTTTGGGTTTATTTGATTTACAGTCCAAGGTTGTTTATGCTACTGGAGGTTGGTGATAAGAAATAGTGAAGATAATGAGACACGTCTCTGCCTCGGAGGGGATATCAAAGGCGATTGGTCTAGGTCGCTAAAATGGATTTTTTTTTTTGGGGGCGGGGGGGAGTTGACAACGGAGATAGGTGCCACCGCCAAGGTGACACATAAAAGGGAGCTTAAACAGGTGAAGATGGAATATTAGAATTTTATTTGTCTTACGATCTCAATCCCCAAATTGTGTGGTTCCTAAGGAAATATGGCAACTACAGATTGTATTGTTTTGTACAACTATTTTCGCAGTTTTCTTCATGTCAAATCTACTCCCTAGTTATCATGATTTGGCAGTATGGTCGTTACCTTCGAACTTTTAGAATTTTGTGTATTGGTACAAGCCTTGCAGTTAATACTTTCTTTATGCTGTTACAGTGGAACCAGATGGAGAAGGAGGTGCGGGACTCGTACTACAACAACTGGCCAGTTTACTTCAAATAAATGACTGTTATTCCTGTATTGTTGCTTGCATTGCCAGCTAAATATTACAGTCGTGCCTCAAACAATTTTGGATAGTTCTTTTCTCCGTGTTATGAAGTTTGTTATAAATCTCCAGTTCAGAACATAACAAGTCATTGTTCTTGTTTGTTGCTGATGCGCTTTTATCATTTTTCTTGCTTTCTCTGTGATGAATTGCTGTGTTAAAGCCAAAATATGTTGTGGGTTTGAGATTTACATTTGATTACTCCTAAATCCTAATATACGGAATATCGCCTGAATGATGAACTCACATTGTCCTAAACCTGCTTGATTACACCATCAGCTATTTCCATTTTTATTTAAAAATTGACTAAAATTCATCGATAAAATGAAGATGGACTTGAACCTAACTCAGCATTTCACATTGGTTGCACAAATCTTAGTTGTACACTAATATTAGGCAAAGATTTTATGGCTATACAAACACAAGGAAGATTGATTGTTGGCTGCAGCGCACTTGTTAAGAATCCGGCAACCGTTTTGTTTGTTTTGATTTCTAACTGTGAATACAATTTGCTATTGGACTCCAAGCATGACTAAGTTATCGCCCTAGGGTAAACTGCTTGGACACTCGTTTCTTTATATTCTAAAATTTAGTTATGTTGGACGTACTAATCAACAATAACATAAATTCAGGCGCATTTATGTCTTTAAACTCACAAGGGATTGGTTTGGGGTTTGGACTTGGCTATACATGTATGCATTCCCACATTTAGGAGTGAACTCTTGAGAAGCAGGTGTTTCACAGGGATGTGGCTCTCCAATTTTGCCTCACAATATATAGAGTTGTTAGGTTTTGTATCTACAAGCATGCAATCAATCACACACATAATAGAGAAGATATGAGAGAAAGAGTAGAAGCTTCTTTATTATATCAAAAACCTTAGTTACAACTGAGAACCTAACTAAGGAGAACCTATATAGAAGTAATCCTTTCTAAAACTCTCTCCAACAATAGCCTAGCTTGTCGGTTAAGTTAGGATATGGGGCACCCAACCCAGTTCGGATCCCATAGAGGTTGAACCTTTCCTAACACTCTCCCTTGGGGTGTTCCATACTAAGACGACTTGCCTGGTCAAAACCTCTGCCTAGTAAATCCCACTTTGGCAAAAAGCTATGCAAGGAAAGAGTACAATCCTACATCTTGTATGGGTTGTAGATGCGTATACGTTGCCTCATCAAAACCTCTAGGAAGTAAAAAACTTCAGGACCAAAAATTGTACTATGACGGAAAAAAGTACAACACGCATGTGTCCACGTTAGGACAGGATTACTCCCCCTGACGTCGATCTCCTCGAGACCTATTTCCTTGAGATAATAAATTATGAAAGCTTCGTATGCCGATTTCAAGTACCAGCTTCTTGAACGCAGGAGGTGCAAGAACTTCAGTGAATAGGTATGCTAAGTTATTTTCTGAACGAACTTGAATGACTCAATCTCATTCTGTTTTTGTAACTCATGTATGTAGAAAAATTTAGGTGAAATGTGCTTCGTCTTGTCGCCCTTGATAAATTTGCCTCGGACTTGAATGATGCAAGCCGTGTTGTTTTCATAAATAATCATAGGTTTATCTTGGATAGAACTCAAACCACAACTTCCGTTTATGTGATTAACCATGGAGCGCAACCAAAAACATTATCTGCCAGCTTCATGAAGTACAATAAACTCCATATGGTTCGAGGATGTATCTATCATCGTCTGTTTTACCGATCTTCATGAAACTGCTGTATCACCATACAAAAACATATATCCGGGCTGCGATCGGCCTTTATGTCGATCTGACAAATATCCTACATCGGCGTACCCTATAATTTTAAGTTTACCATTTTTCAGGTAAAACAGACCCCGATTTCTCGTGCTGATCAAATATCGCAGAACGTGCTTGATCCCAACCCAATGCCTTTGGGTAAGTGCAGAACTACGGTGAGCTAAACAGTTCAATGCGAATGAGATGTCGGGTCGAGTATACCCAGCTAAATATAACAAAATACCAATAACTCCTAGATATGGCATATGGGGCCCTAGGATTTTCTCCCCCTTGTCTCGAGGATGGAAGATGTCCTTGTCCACGTCCAATGAACGAACAAACAAATGCATTTTGGTACTGTGTCGTATCCATACCAAAACGCTTAATGATTCTTTCAGTATATGTCGCCCGGTGTACGAGTATGCCACTTTCAAGATGTTCGATCTGCAAGTCGAGACAAAACTTAATCTTCTCAAGGTTTTTCATTTCAAATTTCTTCCCAAGGTATTCGGTGGCTCTTACGATCTCCTCTGGAGTTCCAATGATATTCAAATCATCTACGTACACTGCAATAATGGCAAAGCCAGTATCTGTTTTCTTAATAAAAACGCATAGACATACATGACTATTTGCAAAACCCTCGGCCTTTAAATATTTAGTCAACTTGTTGTGCCATATGAGCCTTGACTATTTCAAACCATACAATGACTTATCCAATTTTATTATGTAAGCACTTCGTGTGCCGGGTTGTGATGCTTCCGGAAGCTTAAACCCCTTGGGTAGCTTCATGTAGATATCCATATTTAATTTCCCATATAGATATGCGGTAACCACATCCATAAGATCCATGTCTAGCTCATTCTCAGCGACTAACAGATTGATCAAATATCAAAATGTTATAACATCCATAATCGGAGAGTAGGTTTTATCGTAATCGATATTAAGTCTTTGAGAAAAGCCTTGGGCAACTACTCTTGCCTTGTACCTAACAGTATCTCCATATTTATTACGTTTCTATACAACGAAAGGCTTGATGACATCATGCTTACGGATTATTAGTCCAAATACCTCATTTTTAGCTAGCGAACTGAGCTTCGCATTGATCGCAAACTCTCACTCTGGCCAATCTGTACAATTTTTACATTCATCTACAGTGGATGGTTTTGGATCATAATCCTTGATGAAGAACACAACAATGAAGATGAATATATTGTTGACAACTACTTCTGAACGATCTCATATGGTGTCATTACTGACAAAGTTAATTAAAATCTCTCGATTATCATGTACATGTGTCGCCACAGGCTTGTCACGTAATGTGTGACGTGGATGCATAACTACTATAACCCTGTCAATGGGGGGGTTCCATCCTTGATGAACCAACTATACATTAGTTTTTTTTTTTCACGTATGCTATTTCTTAGCCACTGGCTCAGCGTTCCTCTTTATAATGGGGTATCCTTTCTGTAATGGCGTGTTTTCTGAAAGGTAAACTTTGCCAATATTTATGTAAAGAAATTGCAATTGTAAACCTGAACACACTAAATTTTACGTAGAAACTCAGTAGAATCTGAGAAAAACCACGACCTCGAGGAGGGTTTAGGCATAAAAATCTAATATGTGCTAGTTATTACAATTGGTAAACAGTAAGAACGTGAAATTGCGTAAGAATGATAGAGTTGCGGATCGGATTAACATATGCTATGCTTGTATTTATAATGGATACATGCAGCTACAAAAATAAATAGTTTTCTATTTTGGCGGGCAGTGGGCGAACTTCACGGATCTTCTTGCAACAGCTCTATTTGACCAAGCATAACAGTTACTGTAATGGGTTGAGCTCTGTAGTCGTAGATGTGACATCTCCTCGAATGACAAAATATCTTCGACTAAGTTCTGTTAGCTTCTCCTTGTCGAATCTGGGAAATATGGTACTACAATCGCCCCATTCTCGACACAATTACTTGTTGTTGCGTCGAGAAGACTATCTGAATGTAAAATATTTTTTGAACTTTGGTATATGAAAATTGTGCTTGTAGTGGCTTATTCTACATCTCGAGCTCATGCTTTATCTTCGACCATCATACAGCCACTCGACCTTATCAACATACATGTGGCACAATTTATGACACATTGCAGTCACATAGTTCTATTCACCACTTTCGACCTCTACATCAACAGTTCGAGTCAACAAACGCATTGTCATTAATGAAGTCGTTACAAAATAACATGATCAGACCGTTACACAATCAGTTCAAAGATTATCAAAAATATATATAGTGTAACGTCCATCATTAAGGATAATAATGGTCATCAAACAGTCATATTATAAGACATATAAATAGGACCCGAGAATTCCAGATAAATGACAGATGAATGTTCACTCAACACTCTATACTAAAATACTCAGAGCATCTCTTATAATATCTAGCAGTTATCAATAACATTTTTCTTTCCAAATCCTCAAGAGAGGTCATAGTTTTTAGCCTATTCAAAGGTTTTCCATGCTAAACTTTGTGTTAGTGTTTGTTCATTGTTCATTTAGACGCTCCGAATATTCTTGGTGTTAAGATCAAGTTTGAGATACAAAATTAGGCTATTACATTTGGCGCCATCTGTGGGAACGAAGTTCTCAAACTCATTGTCTCAGAAAAAGCTTATTATCTTTTTATAGAATGATACTTCAAGACAAGAGTACGCCAATTTCACAAGGAGAAGGAAACACCGTACTAGCAGAATTGCGGGCCACTTTAAACTCTAAAACCGAAAGACGAGCCGCTCTGGAATAACAACTGGCAGGTGTACAAGACGTGTTGAAGGTTCTGTAGGGTCAACAGATCGTAGCCCAGAAGAGCAAAGGCATACTGGCAGCTGCTTTACGAGTGTCCATTCTAGACAAAATAGGACCTTACACCAACAATTTGTATGGTAAAGTTCGATCTAATCATAAGCAACTTGGGGAGAGCCAGCTCTGATACAGAAAGTCCACCAAGAAGTTGATGGAGGTCTTGCTGGAGTCAGACAAGTAGAAGACCCACCCCGAGGAAGAGTTCATATTCTGGCATGTGATCGGTTAAGTGAAGGAAGTGGCGACTATAATCCTCACGAAAGATGCGTCCTACGAGCGACCACTACAGCTCGTCAGTACGTGAGTCAGGAACATGTTAAAAAGCGTGAAACATCCATAGTTGGAGTTTGTTTCATTCTGTGTCTAGTTTAGATATCAGCATTATCTCGTGGTTATTCGTCGCCAGAGATTACACCTTGAGCAACTACAACTGGACTGACACTGAACATGTAAGTGGGTTTCTAACTCCTTGTTCTATAATATCAAGCCCTATGTAATTTTACAGAGTATGTAAAAGTTAATAAGTATGTTTTTTAAGATAACATAACTTCTATTCGAATAGATTCCATTTTCTATTCGAATAGAACTGGGAACATTTCTATTCGAATAGATTTTATTGTATTCGAATAAAATGACTCAGTCTATTTTTTATTCGAATAGATTTCTTTGTTATTCGAATAGATTAGCTCAGCCTGATTTCTATTAGAATACATTTATTTATATTTGAATAGAAAATGTGATTTATGTTTTCTAATAAATGACAACTTTCGTTTTTTAAAACTTTACTTCTTGAAAAAACCTATTTTTCTAGGGCTTATTTTTTTAGAGTGAGGAGAGATTATTCTTGAGAGATTCAAGAGAGAATTAAAATACTCAAATCTTGAATCAATCACCATTGATCAAGAAACCCTAATCATGGATTAAAGAACTTGAGGGATTCATGAAAGGAAGCTTCGACGAGAGATAAGAGTGAGAAGTTGGGAGAATGCGGAATCACTGCAAGGAGTTCAATTAGAAGAGAGCTAACTACGGGATGTACTTATCGAGTCTGTAAGTAATTAAATACTTTTAATTTGATTTCAATAGTAGATTGTTTAGCTGTCGTGTGATTCGACAGTGACCTGTGGGTTTTTCTCTAGAGAAAGGTTTCCCACAGGGTTAAAATTGCTTAGTCTTATCTTTATATTTCCAATTGCTTACTTGACACTAGATAATTGAATCAACTTGATTTAGGTTAAGTGTAGACCATTAATTCAAAGGATTTATGACCTATCGATTTAGACCTAAAATAATCAAAATTGGTTAGTCTCAAGCGTCTAAGAATTTCAAAGCGTATTAAAGAACTGTTCGATGCCCAAGCTCAAACCACTAAAGGCATTCATAACAGATTACAAAAGTGGCCGATTGCTCAGGAACTATTGGATGGCAAAGTTCTCATCGGTTTCCACACACAAAAAATCTGAAAATACAAGGGAAATGATCCAGTAGAGCACGTTCAAGAATTTCAGGATACTCTTGGCTTACATTCTACATCTAACCACATTCTATGATGGCTCTTTCCTACAAGCTTACAAGGCAAGCCTTTGCGATGGTTCCACTCACTTCCAGAAGAGTCCATTACAACTTTCAAACAACTGTGGGAACTCTTTGTCAAGAACTACTCACACAACAAAGACAAAGAGAAAAATATACATTTTCTATTCAGCCTTAAGCAGGTGCCAGGAAAGAAGCTCGAAACATTTACTAAGAAATTCTTGGAGTTGGCCAGAAAGGTTGACCGACTCGATCAAAAAATTACTATTTTGGCCTTCACCAATGCTTTGTTCGTGGATGGAAGGGCAAGGAAGTACCTAATTCTAAACAAATCTGCGACTTTAGAAGGCATGATCGAAAAGGTCAATGGATATATCAATCTCGAAAGGATGGTATCCGAGAGACAGAAAACTCAGAAATCAACCTTGACAACAAAAAATCAATCCACAGGCCAAGATTTCAATTGCGCTGCTGATCATGGAGGAGACAGGAAGAGTACTAAATCTAATGACGATCGAACTCAAAAAGGCAGTAATATGCCAAAACCCTATCTTCCCAAGATGACTGTCATAATAGCCAACATATATCCTATACTTCTAAAGGATACATTTTTTTTGCAATGCCCAATATCTCCAATCTATCGAGAACAAACCATATTGCATATATCACAAAGTCTGACATCATGAAACAGAACATTGCTTTGCTTTACAGCGACTGTTAGAGTATATTTTTGTAGATGGACGAATGCATGAGTACATCGTGGACGTTGAAAGTTACAAGAATGGGAGTTACAAGTTTACCACTGAGATCGTATAAATAGAAGGAGCAACAGAGGAGAAACATTTATACCACATCTCGCTCAGCCACTTTATCGAGGCTCATACCATTAACAGGTCAGTCAGATGCAAAAGACAATATCTTGGCCAGTGTCACATTCTATCCATGGTCGATAAAGAAGCCCGACTACTCCCGGTATCAAGTTCTCAGCGTACATGCATCTCCTTCGAAGATTGCGGCGTTCGACATGTTAACTTTCCTTATCATGATGTACTCGTGATCATGTTGAAAATAAGAAATGTTGTGCTATATACAATGATGGTGGATACTGGAAGTAGTATCGAACTACTGTTCTAAAGTACTATTAATTAGATAGGACTGGCCGACAAAGTTCAACCTTGTGACGTCGACATCAGTGGGTTTAACGGTTCTAAAGAAGAACGTGTAGAAAAGATCATACTTCCTATTACAGCTGAACCGGCAACATTTGATGTAGTGTTCTACGTTATCAATGCAAAATCACGCTATCTGGGGATCATGGGACGTTGTTGGCTGTATAACATGCAAGCTATCTCATCAACCTATTATTTGGCGCTACGATTCGATTGGAATAACGACATTTACGAGATCAAAGGCAGTAGAAGCTAGCCCAAGCTTGTGAAAATTCTGCTACCACTGTGACAGAACCATTAATACCACAACTCCAATAGTAATTACAGAAATCCATAGAGAACATTACAGAGAAATTTATAGAAGACGAACTGTTAAGTGCAGAAACTACAGAATACGTCGATATCAGTGGAGATAAAAGGGGCACCTATATTGGAACTCTTTTTCCCACGATAGAGCGCAATTCTCTTATTGAATTTCTCAAAGATAGTAGTAATGTATTCACCTGGACGTTTCACAGAATGCCAGGCATTTATCCAGAATTGGCTTGCCATAAGCTTAGTTTGAAAGATAAAGATGAGGTGGTCAAATAGAAACAATAAACTTTAACACCAATGTTACGAGAATAAGTCAATAAAGAGATCGATAAACTTATTGAAGTCGGTTTTATCCGAAATGCCAGCTACTCAGAATGGATCTCGAACATTGTAGAAGTACTAAAGAAAAATGGCAAGATCAGAGTATGCGTGGATTTCATGGACCTCAACAAACATACTCCGAATGATAGTTTTCCACTTCCTATCATAAACTATCTACTCGATTATACTGCGGGACACAAACTCTTATCCATGATGGACGCCGCATCAGGGTACAACCAGATACCTATGTTACCCAAATATCAAGAAAAACAGCTTTTATTATAAAGCATGGTTGCTACAAGGTCATACCTTTCGGTCTCAAGAACGCAATAGCTAGGGTTGTACAGAGAAACCGGCGAAACCGCAAAACCGAACTGAACCGGACCGAACTGATAGTTTTTTGCGGTTTTTAACAGGGTCGGTTCGGTTTACGGTCTGAAAAGTCAGGAACCGGACTACCCCGGTTCGGTTACTAGTTACCCACCCCGGTTAACCGACCAAACCGAACCGGGGGTAAACTAGTAATTAATGATAATAGGTATAAGGTATTTAATGCTTGAGACCTTGAGTCTCTACTCTTCCACTACAACTGAGCCGCTTACCTTCTCTATTCTCTCTCTAGTCTCTACTCTTCCACCACCACAGCTCTTAGTCCTTCTTTCTCCTTCTTCAACTCTTCACTCAACTCAGTTGGCTTACTCTCAACAATCCCATCATCAACACTAGAATCAATCCCTTGAAACCCATCTCCTAAATCAAAAACCTCATCTTTCTCTTCATCCCCAAAATTCCATGGCTTAAACCCATCAAATCCATCACCATTCACTTCTGATCGAACAAAAAGCTGGGTACTTTCTTCGTCGTCTCGGTGATGTCCGGTACTCTTCAATCAGTCCTCCACCATCACCCTCCACAATCAGTCTCTCTCTAAGAAACCAATCAATCATTGTTAAAGAAGAACTGGAGACGATCTGGTTGCCGTGAAGAGTGGTTAGGATGAGTACGGTTGATATTTATACTTTATAGTTGGTGTAATGAAAAACTGGGGTTGATTTTGTTGATGAGTACGGTTGATATCTTTATAGTGGTTGGGATGAGTACGATTGAATTTGTTGGTGTAAATACATTCAATAGGTCTTGGGGTTATGATATTTATACTTTATAGTTTAGGTTTCATGGGCTTGGGTACAAATGTCGGTCGGGCTTGTAATGAAGAACTGTAGGTCTGTTGTAGATGATCGAGGGCTTTTAAGTTTAAAATGTGAGGACGATGTGACAATAAGGGATGTGTTGAATGTTCAACAACCAGGATCAATTCAAGGGCTGAAGAACTCACCATTTACATGAATTTGTCTTTCCAACATCAACCTTCATGGTGTTGCAGGACCGGGAAGCCCTCTGTGGAAGTGCTCTGATGTGAGTGGCTGTGCATTTTAGGTCGAGCCGTCGCCATGCTCACTTGCTCAGAATTGGCAACAACTGATGAGACTAGCTCGTGTTCTATTCCATATTTTTAACTTTGATTTTGTATTATCCAAATCTGTTTATAGTTGTATCTATTTTTTTTTTAACCGAATAGAAAACCAAACCAAAACCGAACTAACCGGTCTGGTTTTGGTCCGGTTATTTTTGGGTCCGGTTCGGTTTCGGTTCCTTATTATCAAAAACCGGGGTACACCGGTTCGGTTTGCGGTTTAGGGCCAAAACCGGACGGAACCGGACCGTGTACAACCCTAGCAATAGCTACTTACCAAAGATTGATGACGCAGATGTTCAAAGACCATCTCGGGAAAATAATAGAAGTTTACATTGATGATATATTGTGTAAAAGTCTCAAGAAGAGAAATTATCTCACAGATTTACACATGGCCTTCGAAATTCTTCGGTCTTACAAAATGAGACTCAATCTTGAGAAGTGCCTGTTCAAAGTCCAATCATGCAAATTCTTAGGCCATTTGATCAGCAAGCAAGGCATTGAGGCTGACCTCCAAAGACTAAGAAAGATGTACAGAAGCTAGCTGGCAAGATATCAGCAATTAATCATTTTGTCTCCAAGTCTTCAAATCGGTATCGATGGTTATTCGACCTACTGCGTGAAGGGACAAAGAAAAAGAAAACTAAAAAAGATCCTGAGATCGAGTGGACTGCAGAATATGAAGCAGCATTTCATGAACTAAAATGCTATTTGGGAAAGCCACCGGTAATGAGTACATCCAAGGAGGGAGAAGAGCTCAGCATATATCTTGTCGTTACTGATAAATCACTGAGCTCAATCCTCATTCGGCTTGATGAGAAGATAGAGAAACCTGTCTACTTCATAAGCAATACTCTCACTCCAGTAGAAACACAGTATACTAAGATTAAGAAACTACTCTTAGCTTTCGTCTACACATCGTAGAAGTTAAAATAATATTTCCAAGCTCACTCGGTTCGTGTAATGATAAATTATCCTTTGCGCAAAATCTTATCCAAACGAGAGAAGTCCAGACGAGTCCAACAATGGTCAGTTACTCTAGGTGAGTACGATATACGTTTCGAACCACGACATTCCAAAAAAGGGTAAGTAATAGTAAATTTTCTTGCAGACTTTCCAGTAGATGATCCTGACTGGGAAGAAGATAGTACCAACATAAATGAAGAACAGTTTGAGGAAAAATCAGATTGGATATCCAAGAATGGTTGGTGCCTTCTAACTGACGGTTCGGCCGAACCCGCTTGGTCAAGCATCGGGATCGTTCTTATCATGCCTTCCAATAAAAGAATTAAAAAAGTAATCTGACTCAACTTTGAAGCCACAAATAATGAGAATGAATATGAGGCACTAATCCATGGTTTAGATATGGCTTTGGAGATTGAGGTTCCTGAGTTATATGTATACACGAATTCTTTACTCATAATGAACCATTATACGGACAAGTTTCAAAAAAATAGAAAAATAATTGATTACGCCGCAGTAGTAGCCGACAAAATGAACAGATTCAACAAGGCTACCATCGAACATTTTCCTCGCGGAGAAAATAAATACTTTGATTCCCTTGCCTATCTTGCAGGAGTCCTCGGAACAGAAGCTCGATATTTGAAGATCGAAGTAATATCCACCTCCAACATTAGCATCATCAGCTCAAATTCTGTTAATACTGGGGGCGGTAATGAGGACGAACATGATTAGAGATGACCTTTCCTCTCATATATCGGGCCCAAAAACAAATTTGTTGGTAAAATCTCTAAAGATCCTACTGAAAGAAGACGTGTGCCTGATAATGCTAAGCGATACGTCATTGTCGATAACTTTCTGTATAGAAAGTATGTAACAGGACCCTATCTCCAATACTTATCTGATAAAGAGGCTCAAGACTTCTTGCATGAACTTCATGAAGGCACTTGAGGATCCCGTGTGCTTGACAATGCGCGATATGTCGTTGCCGATAACTTCCTGTATAGAAATTCAGTAACAGGACCCTATCTCCAATGCTTATCTGATAAAGAGGCTCAAATTTTTTTACATGAAGGCACTTGAGGATCCCATGTTGCAGGACGATCCTTAGCAAATTGAGCTCTTTCTCAAGGAGTCTTTTGGCCTAAAATGAAAGCTTAAGCCATCGAATATGTGACCAAGTATGATACCTGCCAACGACATGGACCCTAAATTTGAGCTCCAATTTTGGAACTCCATTCGAGCAAGGTTGTCTGGCCATTTAAAAGATGGGTACTCAACCTCTTAAGAGAGTTCCCAACTGTACCAGGAAAAAGGAAGCACCTCCTAATAGCCGCAAATGACTTCATCAAATGGGTAGAAGCAGTTCTTTTATGTCGAATACGTGAAGATGAAGTCATCAAGTTTATATGGGAAACCTTTATAATACGGTTTGGTTGTCCCTACCTCATCAGAATCAACAATTGACTTCAGTTCGTTGGCTCTAAAGCCGTTGAATTCCTCAATCAACACAACATCATCCACTCTCCTTCAAATCCGTATTACCTGCAAGGAAATGGTCAGGCTGAAATCACCAATCGAACTATCGTCAACAGAATCAAAAAATGCTTAACAGAAAAGAAGGATAATTGGGTGCAAGAGTTATCACATGTGTTATGGGCATATCAAACAACACCTCGAGTATCAGCTGGATGTATGACGTTCTTGTTTGCATAAAGTATTGAAGTAATCATCCCCACTCAAATATCATCACCCATACCGTGACCATACCGTGACAGACGAGGAAAATGAATTCCAGTTGACATGTAACATGAACTGGATCGAAGAAACAAGAGATAGAGAAATCATGAACTTAGGGAAATACCATCAGGCCTTAACCCGATCCTATAACAAACGAGTTCGTCATAGAGAGTTCAAAATTAAAGATCTCATCCTACGAGAGGTACTAAAACATAGAAATGAGGTAAATGCCGGGAAACTTATAGAAAATTAGGAAGGACCTTTTATCATTGTTGGGGAAAGTGGACTTGACTCTTATGACCTCGCCACAGAATACGGAGATCGAGTACCTAATCCTTGGAACACAAGAAGATTGAAGTTATATCACAGATAATAATCTATCACAGTGTACTTTTTAATATATCTATCATCTTGTACGTCGGTCTTATATCAACGAAATACTTATGTTTGATCACCCTACATAAAAGTACTTTATACTATTTCATACAATACTCTTCTACTATTTTTTTACGTCAACCTTACAGCAATAAAATACTTGTGTCTGGCTGCCCTACATTACAATACTTTTCTAATATATCATACAAGTACTTCTATACACATATCACATTTCTAAAATTGCAGGTTACCAGTGGGATTACCCCATTCTATTATATTATAAATCGTTTGTTGCTTTTACAGATCGATTGTTGCTTCAGCCAATCTGATCTTCTATTACATTACAGATCGATTATTGCTTCAGCCAATCTAATCTTTTATTATATTACAGATCGATTGCTACTTTAGCCAATCTGATCTTCTATTACACAATCGATCGTTTGTTGCTTCAGCCAAACCAATCTTCTATTATACAACAGATCGACTAGTGGTTCTACAAAATGACTACAAGACTTCTACTTCGCAATTGATTCATTAACAGGTCAGTACAAATATGTACATATTGTTAATTCTATTATCTGTCCAACTTTACTATACTTTGTCTACTATATTTTCATTAGTATAGTATGCATATTTCCTTCTTATATTTATAAAATGCCTCATCACTCACTCGAGCTATCACTTGATTTATCAGGCAATACGTCACCACACGAACTTTCCCCTCGACCAGAATGTCACAAACGCATCAAATCTGGCACATTCCCAGTAACAATTTGTTTCCCATCTTTAACCTTACTCTTCGTAAGAGCACCAATCCTTGGCATCATGTGATTCAGGTACTCAGCTCGCACCAACCGCATGTCACACTGCATGTTACACTGCATACCATTTACGATTTGGTCATCATAAACAATATTTCTTTCCATCTCCAATCTCTTGAATTCAGACACAAAGAAGGAGAGCACTGCCGTCATCTCTCTTTCATGCACATCACCTGCCTCGCATTTTACCTTATCAGGAACAACAAGCTCTGCAATATTTTCTTTAGCCTCCTTCAATATAGCCTCCAAATTTTTGTAGTGTTCTTCAATCGTTCGTTTTTCATCCAACGTCGCTTTATTATGTGCTTCCATCACTGTCATGAATTCGTTCATATGGGCCAACAAAGCCATTGATTCCTCCATTTCAGACTCATTTTGACTTATCTTTACAACCCCTTCATCAAGATTTATTTCAGCCTTAAAAAGATCAGCCTCCAGCTTAGTCTTCGTGCTGAGTAGTTCCCCAATTTCTTTTTGGTACTCCAGAGTATTTAACTCTAAAATTTTATTTACATTCTCTAGAGTCCCTATCTTGAGCCACTGCCTTTTTATTAATTCGTTCTGTTCACTGTGGGCCTATTCTAACTCTTTTACTCTCATTCCAATGGCGTACCTGGATCCTTCATATGTACAAGCACGTCCATCTGCCTCCCTCACAGCAGCTCGCATACCAGCTCTTTCTGCTTCAAGCATATTTATCTTAAATTACAAATCTTTAATATTATCTTCTTCTTTCTTCAACACCGCCAACAACTCTGTCACTTTAATTTGCGCCGGTGTTGTCTCCACCTCCTGTTGGGTTCTTCGTTCCAAACTGTCCAACTCTTTTTTCTTTATAACTTCTTTCAGACCCTCCATTCTTTTCAACGCAATGGCTAGTCCAACATTCTTATCCTCAAGTTGTTCAGTCAAACGAGCCATTGTACTTCGCTATTCCGTTACTATCACCTCCATTTTCTCCTTTAAATCAATAACACTTTTTAGTGCTTCCTGGGTTTAATTTTTCATTTAAAACATATAATATTGCACACTGGTTCTGAACCTCTGCCAGTTCACCCTACAATAATAGTCAACTTTCACATACATTCTAGTTCGCGTATCCAAACAGATTACATGTCATAGTTAACAATTATACTCAAGAACATAATATTTTAGTAATATCGATACATAACTCTATCTATATGATCATCACAGAGAACATATTTCATTTATCATCAAAACAGTGTACACAGATCTAATTAGGGCTGCCAATGGACCGGATCGGGCCAGGATCATGGTCGATCCTGACCCGATCCTTTAAGAATCTTGGTGATCCTTATCCAACCCGATCCGATCCGTTAAGCTTTGATTTTTGGCAAACAACATATAAGTTGAGAATGAGTACAAACAAAAAGATGTATTATATTTGCAATTTTGCATATATTATATCCATGTAAAATATAGAGTTAGAGACTCATTTTGTACATAACCAAAATCTATGAGCTCTTAAATCGTAGTAACAAATTCACATGACTTTAAAATCTTGAGCATCCATAGGATTTCAAAATGTGGAACATGAGCATCCATAGGACTTCCAAATGTTAAGCATCAAAGCATCCATAGAACTTCAAAATCATGTAACCTGTTTGTAAATAAAATCAAGTTTGTTTGTAATTTTTTTTGTAACTACCCCCTTTCATCTCCTCTCCCTCGTCTCTCTTATTTCTACCATTAAAACCATCATCCACCCACCATTAAAAGGAGAACACTAAATCACTCTCCAGCCATCACCCATCAAAATACATATATATATCCTCAAATTAATCCAACAAAAAAAGACCCAATCATTTTTCCTCCCACCACTACTAATGGGGAAACACAAATCAATGAAACAGCCCCATTTACATTCTACTATAGACAATCAAAATAAAATACCATAATCATACACAACACTACACATTGCACCAAAATGAGAATTTTTAAACACAAAAAAACAATGAAGATGTACTAAAGTGAAGTTGGGGTAAGTTGTAATGGGTGACAAATGGTTTGCGGGTGTTTGATAGAAGGGGGAGATAGTACTTGGGGTTGCAGTAAATGTTGAGCAAAGTGAGAGCTCTCTTTCCAACTTCAACTCCAAGCTCCAATGGTGGACGAGAGAGAGAGAGAGAGAGAGAAAGACCTGGTTCCGCTCTGAGGGTAAACCAAGCAAACCTAGAGATAGTTATAGGATGAAGTTGGGGAGTTATGAGAATTGAGATTGAGAGTTGAGAGATGAGATTCCTAGTTTGGTGACTACTAATCTATCATCTATGAATCAAAATTTCATATTACTTAAAGTCTTAAATACCCTTAACGGATTGGGTTTTTAACGGATCGGGTCAGGGTGAATCCTAACCCGATTCGCCAACTAAAGGGTAGGATCACTAATGGATCGGGTCGTGGAGGATCAATTTTTTTCCGATCCTGATCCTTTGTTGACGGATCGGACAGGATCGGATACCGGTTCAAATCCTACCCATTGACAGCCCTAAATCTAATGCATATGTAGGTTGGCAAGAAACTTGACTACTTTACTTTTGCTTCTTTGAGCTACGAGAGGTCTGCCCCCTGTCTCTCGAACTCTTTAATTTATCTACTTGAGTGTCTAAAGGAGCTATAAAGGTCCCTACCTCATACTGGCATTGCTTTCGCCGTGACCGAGGTATCAGGCTCTCGACCTCCTCCTCCTCCTCTTCCGACAGAATTTCTTTTGATTTAGGAACTGATTTTTCAACAATCTTTTCCTTCTCATCTTTTGTAAACCACATATTTTTAGCCTTTGCGTTCTCCACATCAAAATCCTTCCCACAATCTATTACATACTTCCTAAATTCGTTCTCTACCCTCGTCAGCTCCCTTCCATAAAACTTAATCACACTTTCTATGTAACGTTCATGGTCCGCTCGAGATGCGACTTTTGCTCGTGATGGATACAGATGCTCCTTCAATTGCATATGCGCATTTTGCAGACGCTTGTACATTTTTTTGTAATACACCTAACGCCCTCACATCACCTTCTACCTTTTTTTAAACAGTTATTTCTTTTGACAATTGAGTCACTAAAGATATTTTTTGCTCCACATGTTACGTCAATACATCTTGCAACTCCTTTATCTCACACTCTAATTTCTGTTGAACCTCTATTTTCTCTTTCCTTATCCTGAAAAACACAATCCTCATTCCCCTTCGGTCCTATATAAAGTAAAGAACATCAGGTAAGGATCCTACATCACTCTATATAACAAACACACTAGCTCTAGCTGAGCATTTTTTTGCCTCTACACTATGACGATTATGTGCTTCTTGAGCTAAAATTAAAACATAACTCGAGCTAGGTCAGGTACTATACCTCTTTCCTTCAAAAGTTCTACATAAGCCTCTTTTAAACCCTGCTCAATATCTACTTTGACCTTAAAATATAGTATCAGAACTACCAAAACCCTCTGACACCTAGCCCTATCACTCGGGTCACTAAAACAGGACAAGTCTTTTAATTTTTGTATTAACACCCCTCCTTTCCTCTTTTTTTCTTAAAACATCATCCCTTTCTATTTTTATCTTAGTGTATCTACACTGAAGATCATATAAATCTTTAAAGTTTTTCTCTGAATTGGACTTAAACTGTCTTCTCTCATACTCAATTTTATTAAGTACCTGCTGAATACGAGCCACAGAATCCCTCGCTCTACTCAACTATCTCTTCAGGTCAGAAATAGTTTTTCTCAACCTCTCTACCTCTTACATAGATTTCAAATTTCTTATTATCATACAAACATTCAAACAAAGCACAATAAAAAGAGTCTATCAAACTTAACAGTTTAAGACCACATAGAGTACAATCCCATCAAAGTCAATAACATAACAACATAGTTCGATGCAGAATACTTTAGACTGATTAAAGATTCTTGCCAGTCTCTACCTTAGAAGGAGGATCCACTTCACCAGCAGCTTGAACTCGTTTAGATTGAAAAGCATGTACATTGGCTGGAGCAACAACATCCCACCACTTTGTCCTTTGCATCCGAAGTAAAGACTATTTCTTTATATTTTTCAGTTCGGCTCAGCTTTATATCGGTATCAGTCAAACCGAAGAAGCGATAAGATTGGACAAAATAGTCTATTTCTACTTGTAACTCAGTGCATTCTTGTGAGATAGTTTTCTCACGCTCGGACAACTCTACATACCGCTCTTCAGCAGAGTTTAAGTCTTCATCCCTACTATTTTTCTCTATCTTGAGCTCCTCTTTGAGCTCCTTCATTTGAGCCATTTGGGCATCCAGCCTACGAGTAAGCTCTTCGAACTCCTATCTCTTCTTCTCAATGAACTTCGTAGCCCCCTTCATCAACATCGAGAGCTGCCAATACAAACACACAAGTTCAATAAAACATATATCACATCACAAATACTGCAAATAAAGGATAGCAATACATACCCCAAGAGTCTGCTCTTGAAGCATATCATCAAGCTGATGCAGATTGGCCCCCGCCATCGTACAATATTTTTGCTCTATTTCTCTCATCTTCGCTACAGCCTTGGAAATAGTACGATCACTACCTTTACCCTCATGCCGTTTCCTTTTCAGCGAACCCTTGTCCTTATCTAAAAGAGCAACCTCACTCACCACCTGCTCCCTCCACTACACCTCTAACAACAGGCTTCCTAACCTCTTTCTCTAGGGTCACCCCCACAGTAAAAATATGAGTTTCTGAAGCTGCCTTTTTTAACCTCTGAAACGACCGCTTCACATTCGTACTCTTCGGCTCAGGCAGAGGAAGACCGGTTAAGTCATTTATAGAAAGACAAGCCTTTTTTTCTGGCCATAACTCAATTCTCGTGAGCTTGTTGTACTTTGGGCACTCTGGAGTCTACTCTCTTATCCCTTTGGATACCTAACTTACCGAGTACTTGTTTTAGCTTGACCTGCTCAAGAGTTATGCAGTCTAACAAGCTGATATTATTAGGTGAAAATTTGGGATTGGGACATGACATACAAGAAAGAAGAACATGGTTAGCAGCTCGAAGACAAACTGATGGTTGGTCGAAGTTGACAAATGTTACTTACACGAATTATAATACTTATGGTTCAGGACGAACACTGGTTCATCTGGAACCTGCATACAGTTGCCCCCTACCCATACAAGGTAGTCATTCCATGGTCTACCCGTAGATTCAAAGTTAAAAAACTTTGGCCTAGAAGAATCACTATACAGGTAACCACTATTACGACCTTTGACGAACTTCAGCTTATAAAATTTCAGCACGTCATCCGCTTCGAACTTCTTGGTAGTATCTTTCCTTTCCACTTATCATTCAGTGCCTCACACACCCTTATCATTTTATATACATTCTCATTTAATTGGACAGGGCAACACTGCAATACACTCACAATCCCCTTTTGAAAGAGGGTCAAAGGAATCCTAAGGCCATAAACGACCTGATTCAGATAACATAAATACCCATCATTCGGGCTTGCCATCCCCGCCACATTATAATAAGAAATATCTACATCTTTATTAATACCCTCCTTTTTTTCCACTTATCTAGGCAGGGAACTTGATAATATACCGCTTCCTTCCCTTTCCCTGGTATATACGTCCTAAACCACCGACCTTCTTCCATCACATAGTTTCCTCACTCTCCTTTTAACTTCTTCTTATACTTCAAAAATTCTTTACCTATATCTACTCCTTCAGGGTATACGAAAAATAATTTATCTTTTCCCTTGGTATCATCTTCTTCTACAAATTTATTTACTTCACTGGGTCCACCAACTTCTACACCTACACTCTCTTCAATCCTATCTATAGCTTCTTCCATACCACTACAATCGTCCTCCCTCCCTGACGACGATGTTTCTTCTAAACTAGATGATACTACAAATTTACTCATGGGCTTTATGTTTTTTAAATGCATATTGAACCTATAGATATATACAATCTTTTATTATTTTCTCTAAATCTATGATTAAACACCTACACAGATACATGCTATACCATACATACAGTAGAAACAACCCCACCCATACTTTTTACCCAGTCAAAACATTTATTTTCTAACTTTCCAAAACAACAGAAAATCATTTTCAACATTCCCTCTTCTTCTCCAAAAAATCAATTTTCTCTCTCTACAGTTTGTTCCCATAACCAAAGCTTATGTCAAACAGAAAAAATACAGGCAAACACTCAGTTCTTATCCCCTACATTCTCAAACTTGATATCCCCAAATTACTCTCATACAAAGGCAATGAACATCCAAACTCATATACAAATTACTAGACAACACAATCAAAATAGAAGAGCAAGTTACTTACCTGTACAAGAAGACCCACAATTTTCTGCTTTACCCGCACACGTTACCATGATTGACTACTCCCGTTGTCTCTCTGACAGATTTCTATCTCCAGATGAAGCTTTCTTTACCAACTTATACTCATAACTCAAACGTTTCTTCTCTCTAGAGGCACTGGTTGCACCATTTTTTTCTTAATATAACTGTAGATAATTTATGAGGGAGAGAGAGATAATTTTTTATACTCTCCCTTGGTTTACGAAATAACAGCTCTTTTAGACACGTATTAGTCATTCCTACTGTCTCTACAGGTACATCTTTTCATCTCACAACATCATCATGACTTTTGTGATAACGTCTACTGTCATCACATTTGTCCCTACTTTCTGCCATTAAAAAATTTTGTCCCTCTTTCCCAAAACAACTTACACGATCAATCACCTTGCTTTTATACTCACCAAGATTGTACTATAATATACATCATAAAATAACTCAATATTAAAAAATTGAAATTATCTACACAGTTGTTGGAATCAGACAGCTATAATCTAGAATATCTGCCACATGAACATTTAACGAACACATTGACCTTATTTATTTTAGTTCGCAGATTTAATCTACCTCATTCTACATTCAGCAGATAACAAAAATAGAATACTGTAAACATGTTACTTATTTAATTTGAGCTCTCTAAGTTTGAGCTTACAATCATATGTAGTTATATTTAAAGTAGCCCGGATGATCCACCACACCACATGATATTATTTCCCCTCCTGTTGTCCTCTCATTTTCTTCAGCAAGCTTGTCTCGTGAGATCTCTCGAACAGCCTCCTATCGCAAAGTTACATCCAACAACAACTCACAGAACACATCACAGCAGAAAAAATGGTCATACTCTGTACGCCAGCCTTCGTCATCTAACCCACCCAATTTTAGCGGCCAATCGGGTAATATGGCATCATAAGGCATCATACGAAAGTAGCGTTCACGGAGTTCAACCACTTTGATATTAAACCTACCTTTTACTGCATGACGAACATGCTGAGAACGTGTCCTCACCATGGCCACTTACAAATACTCAACAAGACATAGCAGCCAAGGATACAAGACATAACAGCCAAGGATCACTACTTTAGATAGGCAATATGAAGATCTATAAAAATTTAAATCACCTTCCCAACAGATATTGAGGAATGATATATTTTACAAGAACAAATCTTCAGAAACAAGAACATCAGCAGAAGCTCAAGAATATTATGACAGATCATACTTTCCATTTTATGAAATATCTCTTTGGATCTTATTCGCGCAGATGGGGTTCGCAACAAACAGTCAAGTTCCTCTAACAGTAGCACCTACAAATAGATATCATCAACTTACCTACATCAAAACATCTTTTAGTCAGTCCAAAATAACAGCTTGTGAACACACAAATACCCTTCAAACCATTCAATCATCCTAGCCACTTGTTTGGTTTCATTCATCAAATGACCTCAATACATTTTCGGACTCCTTTATTTTCAACCTCACTTTCTACTACCTTTACTGATATACGTACTGAGATCATTACAGCTCGATTTGCTCAAAAATACTCCATCATAATTTAATATTTTCCACATCAACACACTTCCAAACATCCTTTTCACCACTTTACCTTATCACATTTTGATTCATCCACAGTTCGCATGATTCTTTTAATGTCCAACAAATCAGTTCGCAAAGAATACTATATATCTAAGGTGAAGTTCGAAACACAACATCAAGATGGCAGAACGAAGATATTTCATTAGTTTAAATATTTCTTACATCTCAAAAGTTATAGAATACTTTATAGATCACAACTCTTCTAGGCATTTTTTACAAAGGAATCTTCAGATTACATTCCCTCAGTTCATACTCCGAAACTCTTCCTCAAGAAAAGCAAAGAAAACTGAAGAGTGCTTCCAAACTCTGATCACCTGCAAGGATGGCCTAGATAATCCAGGAACTGGAAATTATCGAGAGAGTTAAGGCGTCCGTGCTTGAATCAACCCTTCCAAGCAGGATCTTCTTCATGGCCAAAGACGATGATTGTACGAAAGAAAAAACCTCCTCCACCATAACCCCCACTACTCCGCCTGATAGAAAGGGAAGGAGGGTCCTATTTTTTTCTACTGAACCCACTCACTAGTAGGGTACCGACGAGACTCCCTCGGACGAACGTTTGCCACTTCATCTTCAGCTGTAGCAACTTCCTCCACTAGTAGACACAGCCCATTTTGGCATTCCCCCCCGATGTTAGCAGATAATGAAAATGTACCATTTGGAAAAGGTTATCCTCTGCCTCCACTACCTCTTCGTATGTCATCCCATAAAAAGTAAGAGATAACAAAATTGGCGTCGGTAGACTCAAGGCTTGATTCCCAAAATATCTGACACAAAATTCTTCTACCTTCACACCCAAATCCTAGCCTCCCGAAATTGTTGCCTCGTAGTTACCATCCTCTCAACAGACGAAAGTTTCCAAAATATAGGAATGAAGTTAAAGAAAGAAAGATACAAAATAAAAGTTTAGGAGAAATACTTGGTTAATCACAAACTGCAACAAACAAATCAGAGTGTTTTTTATACTACAATCAACATTAAAGACGACTTTCCAAATTTCCAATGTTAAAAGGAATTCCCGTGTAACAATATTAACCAAAACTATTGGTTCTAGGAAACCCAATAGCCACAAACTGATATTCATGAAGACGCATTGGAAATGATTCTCAGGTATTGATAACAGTGTTCATCAAGCTTCTCAACCAATACCACTCGCCCAAAATGTTTTTCGTACTATTGGCTGAGAGAGGGCGATTGTAGTGGCTTATTCTGCATCTCTAGCTCATGCTTCATCTTCGACCATCATACGACCACTCGACCTCATCAACATATACGTGGCACAATTTATGACACATTACAGTTATAAAGTTTTATTTACCACTTTTGACCTTTACATTAATAGTTCGAGTCAACAAATGCACCGTCATCAATGAAGCCATTACAAAACAACAAAATTAGACCGTTACATAATCAGTTCAAAGATGATCAAATATATATGTTGTAGCGTCCATTATTAAGGATAATAATGGCCATCAAATGGTCATATTATAAGACCTATAAATAGAACCAGAGAATTCCAGATGAAGAATGGATGAATGCTCACTCAACACTCTATACTAAAATACTCAGAGCATCTCTTGTAATATCTAACAGCTATAAATAACATTTATCTTTCTAAATCCTCAAGAGAGGTCGTGGCTTTTATCATATTCAAAGGTATTCTATGCTAAACTTTATGCTAGTGTTCGTTCATTATTCATTTAGACGCTCTGAATATCCTTGGTGTAAAGACTAAGTTCGAGATACGAAATTAGGCTATTACATATATTATTCACATAATCCCCAAGCTCAACAAATCACAGTAGTTGCACAAAATGAAGCATATTATTCAGGACATCAACTGTAATATACAGTATTGATTCAAACATAACAATATTTGGTTTGAGATAAAGTGCGCAGAGTTATACTTTAAGATAAGTATATGGGAGACAATAAATAACAATTACTGAAACTACTAGCAGGGCAATATGTAAGCCTACAGCTCTACCGACTTTTAGACCTATCTTTGCGATCTTTCGTATAGTCTTCAGGGGATCGGCTTCTGCTCCTTGACTCATAAGACCGGGAGTACAATCTCTCTCAGCGGTACCTTCTTTCTTTAGATGAAATTGACATTAACCCACTTTTCAGTTGTAGTATAAAATTCGTCATATAAAGTGGTTTCCCTGGTCTTCTAATCTATTATATGTTCAAACAAAGCACCTATTATTGATACAGTTAGTTTTAGAAAGCCAGAATGTAGTACCCAGTATAGCAGTTCCGAGCTAGGTAAATGTCTTTGAGGGGTCCAAACTGCCCAAATAGCCTACAAAGGTCTTCTGGCCAGCATTTAGATAAACATGAGTAATAAGTTCGGGATGTAACGAAAGAATACAACATTCTCATTAAATGATATAGTAAAGACTAAATCATTATAAATTTTTTTCATAATAATCATTATCCCTGAGAATGGCAACCCTAACCTATATTGCAACACCCGATTTGATACAGTTTATCAAATGGCGCCGCTGCCGGGAATGCTATCGGCTTAAAATCATGACTCTTTTATTAAATTTTCATTTAGTAATATTTATTTCGGTTTCTGCTTCCGTTTGAGATGTATTTTGTTTTATGTGTTGTGTAAGATAAAACTGAGGTGAATTAAGAGATGCTTCTGGTTGCTCACGTCATCGTCGCATCATCAAAAGCCAAACTGCATATCTGACTAAAACTTATCGGCTCTTTTTTTGTTGTTTACTCCTTTATTTTTTTTAATACTAATAAAATCTTTTCTCTTCTTTTCTTTTGGTTGTACACTCTTGAGGAGAACTCTATAAACACATTTGAACAACTCGTTAAGGAGTTTTTGAAGAAGTATTTCCCTAACCATAGAACTGCTAAGGTACAATAAAGTATCTATAACTTCACGCAAAGCTGAGGAGAGTTATTATATGACTACCTACAACAGTTTAGGGATTTAGAGGAAGGATGCCCACATAACAGGATTCAACTGATTGATATAGTTCAAACTCTCTATGAAGGTCTAGACTATGATACTAGAGCTCGTGTTCAGTCTATGTGTGTGGGTACATTCGATAAGAAAACTAACACCGAAGTTTAGACATTTTTAAATGATGTAGCGGATAAGACCTGCCAATGGAAAACGATGAGAGATGAAAGACTTTGTCACCGTGCAAATGTGTACCAAGTAGACTCTAATTTAGAGTCTGCCCCTCTTATAACCATTCTTGATAAAATTGAGAACTTAGAGACTGGCAAAAGGGAGAAACACCCTACCACTTCTTCTGTTAACCATGTGGCAATGCCACTTTGTGTAGTTTGTGAAAGTTCAGACCATCTAGTCCAAGATTGCCCTGACGTGCTTAGTTTAAGAGGGGGTAGGAAAGACCAAGCAAATGACATGTATCAATGCCCAAATAGCCTACCTTTCAATGGTGGATGGAATAATAATTCTAACAACTTTAATTGTTGGGGAAGTAGAAATTACCACCAATGAGGTTCTTCAGGTAATGCCCCTTATCAATAGCACAACCAAGTGAACCATCTCCAGTTTAGTTCCCCGTGGCAACAAAATCTGTCATACCAAGCTCCCCTTAATGTACCTTATGTTCCTCTGTACAATAAGAATTTGCCTACTCCAACCATGTCCTTAGAAGATACTCTTAAGGCATTTATGCAAGTAACCCAATCGTCTATTGCCAATCTTGAAGGTCAAATTGCTCAAATGGCAACAGAGATAAGCACGAGAGACAAATGAACGTTCCCTAGTCAAACTCAAGCTAATCCTAAAGGGAATACTGAACATCCTAGATCTTCCAATCGTGATGGAGTCAACGCCGTCATTTCACTTAGGAGTGGTAAGAAAGTTGATAATCTTATAAATATGCATAAGGAACCCGAGGAGGAAATTCAAAGTAAGCCCATAGAAGAACCTGTGAGTAAGGAAGAAACCGTGATAATACATGTTCAGCCGATAACTTCTTTCCCCAGCGGTTATCCTAGGCTAAGAAGGGCAACATCTATGAGGAGATTCTAGGGATTTTTAAGCATTACGTGATTAACATTCTAATCCTTACATCCATAAAACACATTCCTTAGTACGCTAAATTCCTCAAGGATCTTTGTACTTTAAAGCGACGCATACATGTCCCAAAAAAGGCTTTTCATGTTCACGAGAGTGATACATATATTCTTTTGGATGCACATGTTAGTTCTGTCCTTTTGCGTAAATCCCTTCCCAAGTACAAGAATCCGGGATGCCCTAAAATTTCATGTACGATTGGGACCCGTAAGATAGGAAGAACTCTACTTAATTTATGTGTCGCCGTGAACCTCATTCCTTATTCTGTCTATGAGAAATTTGATATCGGAGTACTTAAACCCGCAAATTGGACCCTGCAGCTTACAAACCAATCCATTAGGATTCCTAGGGGAGTGGTTGAAGATGTGTTGATCCAAATTAAATAGTTTGTTTATCCTGTAGACTTTGTTGTATTAGATACTGAGCCAGTGGCAAACCCTGATGAAGAGATCCATGTGATTCTTGGTTGCCCCTTTTTGGTAATAACTAATGCGGTAATCAACTACCTCAATAGAATTATGAATTTGACCTTCGAGAACATGACAATAGAATTAAATATCTTTAATGCGCTGCATTCCCCTTCTAATTTTGAACCACTCAAGTGTAATATGATCCAGAGTCTTGTGAGTTACACTTTTGTGAGGTCAAGTACCTCAGATCATTTAGGGGAATTATTAGCCCACTTTGGTGGAGATTATAATGACAATTCGTACATTCATGAGGTGAAAGCCTTATTGGATTTATCTTTAGAGATTTTAGAGTTGGAAGGTGAACATGAAATCTTAGATGTTAAGAAACCCATTACGGAGGCTTAAGTAACCTCTCCAAAGATTGAGCTTAAACCTCTTCCCTCTAACCTTATGTTTTTCTAAGTCTAGACGAAACTATGCCCGTTATTATTGCCGTTGACCTAGAACCCCTTCAGTAAGAGAAGTTGATCATCATTCTTAAGGGAAATACAAAAACTATTGGTTGGAGTATAGAAGACATTAAGGGAATTAGTCCATCGGTTTGCATGCATAAGATCAAATTATAAGATAATGCAAAAAAGTTTAGGGAAGAACAATGGAGATTTAACCCGATAATGGTCGAAGTAGTTCAGAAAAAGATTTTAAAACTCCTTGATGCTGAGATCATCTATCCCATTTCTGATAGTATGTGGGTTAGCCCTATCCATTTTGTCCCAAAAAAGTCAGGAATTACCGTTGTAAAGAACGAGAATAACAACTTCATACCCACTAGAGCGGCCACTGGATGGAGAGTCTACATAGACTATAGGAAGCTTAATTAATTCGGTCACCAGGAAAGATCACTTCCCTATACCCTTCATTGACCAAATACCCATCGCACCCGAGGACCAAGAAAAAATGACTTTTACATATCCTTTAAGAACATTCGCCTACCGTCGCATGCCTTCTGGCTTATGTAATACTTCTGCGATGTTTCAGCATTGCATGTTAAACATATTTTCTAACATGGTAGAGCCATTAATTTCTTGAAGTTTTTATGGATGACTTCTCATTGTTTGGCGACTCGTTTGACCAGTACTTCACCATCTTTCCCTAGTATTACTCAGATGCCAAGAAAAAAACCTTATTTTAAATTGAGAAAAATGTCACTTTATGGTAAAAAGGGGGATAGTTATTAGGCATATCATCTCTGAAAAAGGAATTGAAGTTGACCAGGCTAAAATAGATGTTATTTCTAACCTTCCCCCACTACAAAATGTTAAGGACGTCTGTTCCTTTTTAGGACATGCAGGTTTCTACCGTCGCTTTATCCAAGATTTTAGTAAGATTGCTCGTCCATTAAGTAACTTTTTGGCCAAAGATGTGGCCAATGAGTTTGATGCACCTTGCCTTGTAGCTTTTGAAAAGCTTAAGACCCAGCTCACAACATCACCCATTATTAGACTACCTTTTTGGAGTGAGCCTTTCGAGTTAATGTGTGATGCCTTTGATTACTCTGTAGGCACCGTTTTGGGACAACGGATTGATAAATTTACCCATGTCATCTACTACGCTAGTAAAACGTTAAATGATGCCCAATTAAATTACATGACCACCGAGAAAGAACTCCTGACCATTGTTTATGCGCTAAAAGAATTTAGATCTTATCTTATAGGATCTAAAGTGTTTGTTTACACAGATCATGTCGTGCTTCGACATCTTTTGTCAAAAAAAGATGCAAAGGCATGGCTAATCCGGTGGGTATTACTTTTACAAAAGTTTGACCTCGAGATTCGAGGCAAAAACGGGTTAGACAATGTAGTAGCCGACCATCTTTCCCGCATAGTGATTGAGTTTGTTGACGAGTCCTTACCGATTAGGGAATCCTTCCTAGCTGAACAACTTACAGCTGTGAATTCAGTTTCTAAGTTATCGTGGTTTGCAGACATTGCTAATTACATAGCCACAAACTGATCCATTCCCGATCATTGGACTAAACATGATAAAGATCGATTCTTTAGTCAAGTGAAGTACTTCTTTTGGGATAATCTATATTTGTTTAAGTATTGTACTGACCAAATCTTTAGGAGATGTGTCCCCCAGTCTGAGTTTACCAACATTTTATTATTTTGCCATACCCAAGCATGTGGAGGCCACTTTAACGGATCTTCATGCAACGACTTTATTTGACCAAGTGTAACGGCTACTATAGTGGGTCGAGATCAGTAGTCGTAGCTGTGACATCTTCTCGAATGACAAAATATATTTGACTAAGTTTTGTTAGCTTCTCCTTGTCAAATATGGGAAATATGCTACTATATTTTTGTGATGCGCGGTTTAGATTTATTTGCGGGACACACACCAGTTCCTTGAACATCCAATCGTGTAGGTGTATTTCTTACAGGTATGTACACCTTGGTTACTTTTACAATATCGTTGAATGCATCCAACAATTCATTGACAATCTGTTACAAGTGTGGAATCCGTTGTACTTCCTTGTCACCCTCATGGAATCTAGATGAGACAACGATGGTATTTTCCAATTAATCCTAGAAACATCCTCAACATTGACTGCCATATCTCCCCTTAATGTTGGGAATATCGTTTCATCAAAGTTACAATCTGCGAATCTCACGGTAAATATATCGCCAGTCGTGGATTCCAAATATCGGATGATAAATGGTGAATCATAACCTACGTAAATACCTAGCCGACGTTGGGGTCACATCTTCGTACGTTACGGCGGTGCGGCCGACACCTATACAAAATATCCAAATGTTTGCAGATGAGCGACATTAGGCTCGGTGCCAGTTACTAGTTGTTTTAGGAAATCTTAATTATCCATTGTCGGACGAATTCTAATAAGGACGGCAGCATGCACAATTGCATAGCCCCACATAATAGCTGGAAGTTTAGATCGTAATAGCAATGGTCTAATAATTAACTGTAATCGCTTGATTAGATTCTCTGCCACTCTGTTCTGGGTATGGACACGGGGTACTTGATGCACAATATATATCCCATTAGTTGTACAATAATCAATTAAAACCTTTGAGGTAAACTCACCAGCACCGGCAACTCTCATAGATTTGATCGGGTGATCTGAGAAATGAGCCCACAATCGTATAATCTGAGCAAGTAAACGTGGAAACGTTATATTCCTAGACAATAATAGGCAACCGTCTGACCATCTTGCATATGCGTCAATTAAGAATATATTATATTTAAATAGACCACTATGTGGATGGATAGGTCAACATATATTCCTATGGATACGTTGAAGAAAGGCTGGAGATTCTAACTCTACCTTGGCCTTACTAGGTTGGACAATAAGCTTTATCTGAGAGTAGACATTGCACATGCAATCTTGGAATACTCAGATCTCCTCTCATGTCAGTAAATGTCTAGAGGTATTATTGATAATCTTCCTCATCATTCATGCTCCAGAATGTTCGAAATGATCATGCCAAATCATAAATGTTTTCTTGTAACAGAGAAAAATTAGTGATTGTATATGTTTTGACATACTTGAAAGCTGTAGAATAAATCCCTAAGGCATACATAGTATACCATTCTAATAAAATTTCTTGACCTTTAGGTGAATAGGTAATGCACAGAACCTAGCTACTATCCTCCTATATTATTTTTACTTGAGTAAATTCTTTGAGGATTTACTAGCATATAAAAGTGGACTTAATACCTAGTATTATACCATTATAGAGTAATAGTGTGGTGCTCCCCGAGCCCTCTATGATAGTTGTTGGCCCGGTCACAGTTTTGATGTCCCCGACATACGAGGTCAAAGACAGGAAGTACTTTTTATCCCGTAAGATCGAGTACGTGGTAACACTGTCTATAAGACAAGTGTTGTGACCCATCCGATTATCAATTAGTGCTCTATGAGCATATATATCCATTGGGCTACCTATATATAACAAATTTAAACTATCATACAACAGATTAACTACCATCTCAAGCAATAATTTGAAAAATCTTTTAGAACAAAAATAAACGATCTCATAGATGGATACTGAAATAATGTATGCCACAAACACTTATTAAACTTAAACATCACTTATTTGTTCTCAACATAATTAGGAGAGCCACTAAGATAGTAAATCAAAGCTAACAACTAAGAAAAGAAACTACTCGCGTGCTTCTAATATGACATCACTCATCTACTGAGATGTAACTACTACTAATCAATCCGTTGCTGCATCAGTATCTTGGAAGAAATCGATAGTAGAAATTTCCAAAGGAACTTTATAATTATGGTATTTATCTAGGATTCTTGGTGATCACCCATGGTACAACACAGTCTTGTGTCCAATGTCTAGTATGACCACTACTGTAGCGGGGAGATCCCGGATCTCATTTTAATTTCTTTATTTTCCTTGGCTTCCCAACATTTTTTAACCTATTCTTCTTATAAGGACCTAAGGATGCATGTCCTTTGTCGTCATGTGCATGTCCACTACTAGAACCTCGTTCCTAGTTTTCTTGACCATCAGAAATGATTTTCTAGGCCACGTCAGTTGGCTTCCTCCTAGGAGGGTACATAACGTTATTCTTCATAACGAGTTTACCATCTTGCTCATTGATGAGCAAAGCCGTCTTGAATTCTATTTTTGCATATTTCTCCTTGAGAGCAACGTTAGAATCATGGAATGTCGATAGTGATCCAGGATGATCTGAGTTTTTTTGACTTTTTAAGATGTATATTCGAACAGACTAAAAGTCTGTTTGAACACACCTTTTTGTATTCGAATATAGTCTTTTCCTATTTGAATACATTTTAGCTTGATCAGTTTTATTCGAATAGACTTATGTGTGTTCGAATACATTTCAGTCTGATAAGTTTTATTCGAATATACTTATGTCTGTTCAAATACATTTCATCTTGATCAGCTTTATTCGAATAAAAATTATGTGTATTTGAATACATTTTTGTTTATTCGAACAGAAACTTGTTCTGTTCGAACAGAGGCGCGATTCAGCCATTTTCTTTTTGATGATGGCTATATTTTTGAGGCATATTTTTGCCTGGAGATGCGTGTGATTTGTAATTCCGAGTTTTTTTTTTTTGAAAATTGGGCTGGGGTTTTTTTATTGCAGCCCCCCCCCCCCCCCCCCCCCCCCCCTGCTTAATTAAAAGAAATAAAAATTCATAATACACTTAAAGCCAAGTTCACTAGGAAGCAAGGCAGCCCATTCAAGAAAATAGTAATACAACATCCCATAAAGAGAAACCCTAAAAAACACCCCTCAATAGATTCTATCATAATCAGTACCAATTTCATCTTCCCCAGTGATCTTCTTTGAGCTCTACAGAGAGTGTTCCATGTAGCAACATTAATCATTAATAACAGCCTATCTCACCTTTTCTGCTTGTCTTACGTTCAGCTCCTATTGGGCCTTTTTTAAAATGAGCTCTCTAGCTCTCTCACTCTTCCTTGTGGTTGGAACCTGCACACTAGCACCATCATTAGAAATTAGGCCTTTGTCTACGATGGAGTCCTTTCTCATAGGGTACAAGTACTCTCAGTATCTTCGTCTCCGTTGACAGATCCCTTCTCAGGGCAAGCTACCTGCACATTATCTGAGTCTCTCAAACTCTTATTCTCTCGAGGTTCTTCCTTGCTCTGCTCAAGATCACTGCCCGTTGTACTTCCATTTGAAGTAGTTTTGCTGCTCATAAGGACTTTTTCAATATCTTCTTCAATACCACTTAGTAGGCCAAAGCCACCTCCATTCACAATCTTGTTTGAACTTGGTTCCCTAGCCTTATTGTTGGTGCCCTTAGATGTTTTCTTCATGTTGGGAACAATCCATCCTTCCTTATCACACTTGGTATGCTCCTCCCTTTTCTCTTTGCCCGAAAATGTTGTCTGTTCCTTGTGCTCTCCTTCTCTGATAGTAGGTCTCCAAACATTCTTCCCCATATAGTTGTATGTGTTCTTTGGGGCAGATTCCTTCACAAACTCTCTATGTACTTCCGTTACAATGTTATACTCACATTTTAATGTGCTATGACCAAGCAGGCAACAATCATCACACTTAGGTGGCAACCAAGCATACTCAACATCAATGTTCGTCACCTCACCATCATCAACATCATATGGGATAGTACACGGAAGGTCGGATTGGTAATTAATCTCCATGCACACTCTAGCATATCCCAATCGGCTCCCTTCTTCAGTTGCTCTGTCAAGACACAAAGGGATCCCTACAACACTAGCAATCTGTCCCAATCCTTCGGGGTTCCATAAATACTTTGGTACCTTTCTCAATATAATCCAGATGGGTATTATGCTCAGGTTAGTAATTTCTTTCTCAATGTGCAAGGACCAAGGCCTTATCACAAACAGCCTATTGGCTACATGTTGAGAACCCAACTCAAGAACCTTCTCTCTGTCCTCCTCATTGCAAAATGTGAATAGAAACAAGTTATTATTCTGGAGCTTCATCTCAAAATCACCTTTCACTCCCCATAATTGGGACAAGGTCTGTTTCACATAATTAAATTCTAATCTCTTCCCCACAAAATTCTGAGTTCCCTCTATATAAATGGAACTTAGGTTATTTTCAAGGTAAAGTTTTTTATGTTAGATCTAGAGAGAGTTCTGAGAGAAGCCTAGGGTTTTTGGAGTGATTCATTGCAATCTCTTTATTTCTTTTAAGCAATTAAGCTTTATTTTGCCCAATTTTGGTGTTCTTCATGTTTTTCTACTAACTAAAAGCTTCTCAATCGTATTGTGGATTAAGTGGTATCAGTTTTCCAATTTTGATTCTTGGGGGGTTGATTGTGGTTTATGGTCTCTTCATGTGATTGTCTCAAGCAAACGAAAGAGAAGCTAGTGAGTCCGTTGAAGAATGCCGATTTGGAGATGGGCGATCCCAACGAGAGACTCACTGTTTTGGAAACAATAGTTTCCGCTCTAACTTCTACGGTAGGGGAGTTAGTGGAGCAGTTGCGTCTCACGAACCTTGCTAAGGCGTCCACTTCGGTGAAACGGCGTGGCCGTTCGAAGAAGAAAGAGGTTATGGAGGTAGATGGTGACGAGAACGTTTTGGTTTTTGATGATTCTAGTACCGCCGAATCCGACGAGGAACGATCGTATTGGTATGCAACGATTTTTTTGTGTAATGTTCGTATTGGTTTTAAGATTAAAATTCTGGTATTCGACAGTTCGATCGATGCTGAGTTATTGGATAATTGGTTGGATAGGTTAGAGACCTATTTGTCTGCTTATAAATACTCTAATGCTCAACAAATATGCTTTGCTACGTTAAAATTTGCAAGTCATGCACTCACGTGGTGGAAATCTTATCGAAAACACCACGATGTAGGAGATTTGGGTTGGAAATAATTCAAGGTATTAGTGCGTAAGCAGTTTTATCCGATTGGGTATGAGCAAGAGAGATGGTTTTTATGGCATAATTTGTACCAAAAGTTTGAGTAATCCGTACAGGAGTACACTACGGCGTTCCATAACCAAGCTTTGGCTTTGGACAATCATGTGGATGAGTATGAGGTGTTCATGAAGTACACGGAGGGTTTGTCGGAGTCCATTAGGAGAGAGTTGAAGCTCTTTACTGTGGCCAATATCAAAGATGCTTCCGTGAAGGCAATTTCTATTGAAGACAAATACTTGAAGAGTGACAAAGAAGACGGCAAGATCAAGTCAGAGTACAAGTCTAGTTGGAAAAACAAGCATAAAGGAGAGGCCAAATGAGGGGGGTCTTCGTTTAAGGAGTTTCATTGCAATCATTGTAAAGCCAGTGTGCATATTTCCTATTATTGTTAGAAACTTCACCCGGAGCTTAGGTCGAAGGAGGAGAGGAACAAGAAAGAGAGATATGCACTAGCCGCAGAGGTTGTTGACCTTCCGGATTTAGATAAACAGAATCGTAAGCTTATATTTATGTTTTAGCAAACTTTGGCTGCCGAGGAAGAGAGTCGGGAAGAGCTTTTTCATGTCAGTATTTAGGTAAAGCAGAGTTTAGTTAAGGCCATTATGGATCTGATTAGTCATAAAATTTTGATTTATGAGACATTGGTGAAGAAGATGGGTTTGACGACTAGAGCTCATCCTAAGCCGTATGGTTTGGGGTAGTTTCAGAAAGATGCAGAGGTGATGGTCACGAAGCAGTGTACATTCAAGTTTGCGATTTCTGAGAAGTTTATTGACGAGGTGACGTATGAGGTGGCTCCTTTTGATGTGTGTTAGGTCATCTTGGGTAGCCCTTATCTTTGAGACCGAGATGCGATTCATTACCGTAGAACTCGCAAATATCATCTTGTGAAGGAGGGAAAGGAGTTCCATATTAATGCTTGTAAGGAGCATGTCATTACGTTAAATTTGGTAACGGCGACTCAGGTGAAGCGGTTGGTTAATGTGAGCGACAATTTTGTGTTATTGGTGCGACTAGTTCAGGAAGGTGCGTCGGCTCGAGTATTGTCTCCAATGACAACGTTTTTTAGGCAACAAACCGATTTGGGGAAGTTGCAAGAGGAGGTTGTGGTACATACTGATCACAAACTGTTTCAGTTTTTCGCTACACAGTCTAAGCTATAACAAGCTCACTAGATGAAGGGGAGGTCGTATCTCCTACAATTACCCTTGATTATACAGTATACAAAGCGAGTGGACAACAAATTGGCTGATTGGTTATCTCGACCTCCATTACCAACTATTTATGCTATGTTAGTTTCTATGCAGATACAGTCTTTTGTTAAGTCAGGTTATGTTGTGGGATATGATGATCCTAAGGGGCGTAGTGGGTTTCGCCGAAAGTTGCTGGCAGGCAAGACATGTATTCGTTTTGAGTTGGGAAAAGGGCCAGCTACCTCGTACGTCGAAGTGGTACAGCAGGGTAATGGGTAGAGCCGCATTCCCACCTTTCCAGTTCCAGCTTGAGCAGGAGCTCAAGGCTCCTAAAGGAGGGAGCCATGATCCAGGAGGATCTGAGTTTTTTTGACTTTTTAAGAAGTCTATTCGAGCAGACTTTTAGTCTGCCGAATGCACCCTTTTGTATTCGAATAGAGTCTTTTCCTATTCGAATACATTTTAGCCTGATAAGTTTTATTTGAATAGACTTATGTCTGTTCGAATACATTTCATCCTGATCAGTTTTATTCGAATACAAATTATGTGTTTTCGAATACATTTTTGTTTATTCGAACAAAAACTTATTCTGTTCGAACAGAGGCGCGATTCAGCCTTTTTCTTTTTGTTGGTGCTTGTATTTTTGAGGCGTGCTTTTGCCTCGAGATGCGCGTGATTTGCAATTTCGAGTTCCCTCTATATAAAAGGAACTTAGGTTATTTTCAAGGTAAAGTTTTTTATGTTAGATCTAGAGAGAGTTCTGAGAGAAGCCGAGGGTTTTTTGGAGTGATTCATTGTAATCTCTTCGTTTCTTTTAAGCAATTAAGCTTTATTTTGCCAAATTTTGGTGTTCTTCGTGTTTCTCTAATAACTAAAAGCTTCTCAATTGTATTGTGGATTAGATAGAGTTTTGTAAAGTATCTTTATCTATATATAAAAAAAATTCATCACTGAGCATCGGAACATTGGTGTTGCACAAGAAGAAGAGTGATTCTTCTTTGAAATCCCTATTTTTCCTCCTAACACAAGCAACTTCCAACTAAAAAAAAAGGCTAGTTTTTCTTAAAATGACGAAATTCGTTTATGTCACCAAACAAATAACATCAAAACAACGTATTACCTTGGGTTGTGTAGGAAAACGATAGCAAATAACTGTATACAAAGTAGGACACGAAAATACGTATCACGTGGCACACAAGCGACCCTTAACGAACTTTCCAAAATCTGTCTTCCGAAGTGTATTCGAACAACAACAGTTGTATTCGAATAAACATGAATTGTATTCGAACAAATTAAGTTTTGAGGGTTTCTGTTCGAATAAACAATAGTTATTCGAACATAACATTCACATATTCGAATAGACTCAAAGTCTATTCGAACAAACTTTTGTCTGCCTCTCTGTTCGAATAAACTATTCGAATAGGACCTTTGTTCAGCATTTTCTTCACCTGTCTTCGATCCTAGCTCGTCTCACGAGCTCCGATGAACCTCACACTTGATTCGAGTTCATTCCTCATACCATAACAATCTCCCACTTGAAATCGAATCTCGTAACCCATCTCCAGATCTTCAATTTGCTCGCGCTACCCAAACCTTTAACACCGTTAAGACCCACTTACGAAATTTCACAATCTTCAATAGGTTATTTATTCTTCTAATATCCCATGAATGGACTTGAGTTTAATTTTTTATTCAACGACCCCAATGAGTATGTCTTTAGATAAACAAAGTTAAAATAAAAAAAAATATTACAAATATTGTCCATCAATTTTCTTCATATTTGTCTTTGGTCTTCCAATCTCTCTTTTTCTTCTCCTCCATTATTCTTTGTACTCTATCTCCCGCTCTCTCCCTCCTAATCCTGCATCCCTCTCCTTATCTCTCTACTCCAATCAAATGCTGGGACTACCACTGTCGGCATCTCCGTCCGTTACAAAAGTATACTAGTTAGTAAAGGAAAGGAGGTGTGTCATATCAAGTAAGCAGGTAAATTCCAAAAGGGAAACTTGAGAAAGAATATAAATATATAAAGCAGCCAGGTAAGCTATAGATTTGCTTTAACAGAGGGAGGGCGGTCCAAAAGCAACATCATTTCCACCCACCTTCCCCTATCTGCCTTTCTCTTCTCTTCTCTTCGATCTCACGCGTAATCACAAACCCTAGACGAGGACGACAATCGTTGAGGTAATTCCCCCTTGTTTTTGTTTATGTTTACATGTCTCCAAATCAATTTAATTGGGTAAATTAGTTAGTGATCGGAAGATAGATTTATGGTTATCATTACTGTAAAGGAGAGATATATTATGTTAGTGGTCTGCCCTTGGAACCTAGGCAGTTGGTATAACGTATAATATAAGATCGCCCGCCCTTGGTAGCAGCTAGGCTGCAGTTGAAGTTGCATTTCTTAATGCCTCATAAGAGGATGTCTATGTGAGCGTAGTTTCCCGTTAGCAAGTACTAAGAAATATGTCGAAACTCCAATAGATTTGCTTGAGTTGGAAACTTAATTCACCAACTTGTGTTTTTGTATTTTCTTCCTTTTCTAAGAGAGTCCAAGTGTTCCATTTCCTTGAACAGTTAGGGAGGTACAAGTCCAGCAAACTCAAAATTTTAGTATCAACTTGACTCAGAATGTTTCATTACTTACCTGAAAGGATTTGATAAAGTTGGTTGTAATTGTTTATGATACTCATTTTTCAGTTAAATGATACATTATCTTTATAATCTTTTATAGTTCCATTTTGCCAGTGTGAATTATCTTTTTGCATCAATCTACTTTTTTCGTGCTTAAATTGTTTGCTTCTTGCATTGGATATTTTACAGCACTCTTTTATGCTACGTGGTTTCTTCTGTTGAGAGTCCATGCACATGTGCACTGGATTAATATAAGAGAGAGATTGGCAGGATGCGTCGTTGGCTCTGTTGTATACATGAAGACTCTTACCAACGAAATGATAATGAACTCCTGAAAAGTCCAAGAAACCAAGCAGATGGTATGTTCTCTCTAGAATGAATGGTTATTGCGTATAATTCTCAGTTCCCATTTTTATATAATTGCGCTTCATGTGATCATAGAATTTAGTTACTTAATTTACTTTTTGTGCACACTAAAAGTATGTTCTCTGGAAATATCTCAACTTAAGTTGTTGACCGGAGAGAATGCATAATGAAAATCAAAACCATGCCTGTTTATGATATAAAGAAAGGGCTTTCTGTAGTTTCTTTTAAATTTCCCCCGAAAGATGTATTCGTGCATTTTAATAAATGATCTTCTTTTATCGCCAATGGTCAAGCCGATGAAAACTTCTTTTAACCCAGGTTCCTTTAATCGTTTTAAAAAAATCTGTTAAATGTCTAATACTCCTGTGATATATATCTCAGGGTACCAAAAAGGATCAAAGCAATCTGCCACAGAGAAGACAGAAGTGCGTAAAGCACCTCCGCCTATTGAAGTTTCTTCATTGTCTTTAGATGAACTGAAAACAATGACCGACAACTTTGGATCGAAGTCATTAATTGGTGAAGGGTCATATGGACGAGTATATCTTGCAACCTTAGACAGTGGAAAGGCTGTGGCTATAAAAAAGCTAGATGTTGCATCTGAACCAGAGTCTAATTCAGAGTTTCTAACTCAGGTATGTACCTGTGAATTATTGTACAGAGAAGAGAATTTGTTGCTCTTTTTGTCTTGGATTAGATTTGAACATCTCTAGAGGTGTGAAAAATAATGTTTCTATATGAGTGCCGTAGAGCAAAATCAGGGTACACGTAATAAATCTTAGAGCGCCAGTGTTTTCACGTCCCTAAAGACATTCATTTTTTCCCCTCTGTGTGATACCTTTTTCTCTTATATCCAAACATACTTTATTGCTCGAGTTCAGGTTTCAATGGTTTCAAGATTGAAGCATGATAACTTTGTTGAGTTGCTTGGTTACTGTGTGGAAGGCAATCTTCGTGTATTAGCATATGAGTTCGCGAGCATGGGTTCTCTACACGATATTTTGCATGGTAAGTGATTTTGTCCATGGTCAGTTTAATTTTGGGGGTGAAACTTGGATGACCAATAGCGAACTAGTTCGGGCTTGAAATTATGGAGCCAAACTAAAATCAGGTCAGGTTCGGGTTGAAGACTTAGCCTATCTATTTACCGAACCCATAGTGATTCTAGTGACTTTATTTTTTAACAAATAGCTGTAGAAACGGATGCCAAAGCACACCATAGTTAAATAGTACAAATCTGGAGGGGATTTTGATTTAGAGTTCAGAACAAGTGTGGAACATGTTAGTTTAAAAAAAAAAAATCCAAACTGACAGCATCACCAAAAAAAGAGCTGTCAACCTTACATGGTTAGGGTTTACCAATGCGAGTGTTGAGTCAAGCTTGATCGAAAACTTAAACCATAATCGGGATAACTCGGCTTGGGTGCTACATTGGAACTCGGTTTGGCTCCTGACTACTTAAGTTGCTAGTCCTAGTTTTCGACCAAGCTTGACTCAACACTCATATTGGTAAACCCAAACCATGTAGGGTTGACTCAGTTCGACTGCTCTTTTTTTTGGTCGAAAACTTAAACTAGCAACTTTTGTAGTCAAGAGCCAAACCGAATTCCAATGTAGCATCCAAACTGAGTTCCAATGTAGCTAGGGGCACCCTAGCAACTTAGGTAGTTTCTTTTCTTGATGTGTGCTCTTATGCTGAAAATACAGGAAGAAAAGGAGTTCAAGGTGCACAACCTGGGCCTCCTCTTGATTGGATACAGCGAGTGAGAATAGCTGTTGATGCTGCAAGGGGATTGGAGTATTTGCATGAGAAGCTTCAGCCATCAATAATACACAGGGATATCCGATCAAGCAATATTCTCCTCTTTGAAGACTCTAAAGCCAAAATTGCGGACTTCAACCTCTCAAATCAGGCGCCCGATATGGCTGCGCGTCTTCATTCTACTCGTGTGCTGGGAACCTTTGGTTATCATGCCCCAGAGTAAGGCTGGTGAAAACCTTTTCTCTCTGATGTTATATTAAGCAAAGATTAGTACATGAAAGTTAGTCTTCAGATACGAAAGTCACGATGTTACCTTGTTATGACTCTTTAATTCTCTTTATTTATTATTTCCTAAAGTTATAATTATTTCAGCTGCATTCAGCAGCATGGTGATGTGCATCTAACACATGGCTCTACTTATGGTGAAATATAAGCTTAGGGGGTTTGTGGCGTCTGTTTTGTTGGGAGAGGATTTCCAATATTCACCAAAAACCAGCTTATTCGGACAGATCTAACCCAACTAATTATGTCACCAAATTCACCAATGAACGTTAATTGAGTCTTACTATTGACCTGGATTTCATAATTGATTGGGTCACAAATCACAACTGTAATCAAATCTGATATTTGGTGGGTAATGAGTTTCTAATGTAATTACTCGGGCATAATTATTAGGAGTGTCTAGTTAAAGAAATCTATATATTGAATTGTACTTAAACTTTGCCTTTCGATGTTTAATGGACCCACTTTTTTCTTTATTTCATAGATACACTTGTTATGTGGCTGACGCCAATAAGTGATGCAGGTATGCAATGACTGGTCAGTTGACGCAAAAGAGTGATGTTTATAGCTTTGGCGTTGTCCTTCTAGAACTTTTGACTGGTAGGAAACCTGTAGATCATACTATGCCTCGTGGACAGCAGAGTCTTGTCACATGGGTGAGCATATGTTGTGCGAGAATAATTTCATATCCATATTTGTTACTTGTATAAGAATGTTGTTGGGCTATTATAATTGAATTCGCAATTTAACATTGGTTCTTATGTTTCTTTTTTCTGTTAGGCAACTCCGAGACTGAGTGAGGATAAAGTTAAACAATGTGTAGATCCAAAGCTGAAGGGAGAATATCCTCCGAAAGGAGTTGCTAAGGTCTCTCTCTCTTCCTCTCCCTCTCTATTTTTCCCTTTATTGTTAGGCTCTCCAAGGAGCTATTCTGCATTATTTAAATACTATGATCAAATATTTTTTGTCAAACTTAATATTGTTGAAGCTTTAGGCCATGTTTCGGATTGAGATTTTGGGAAGCATTGAAGATATCTGAGATGTTTCTTAGAATAATGGTGCTGAGTTATCTGTGGGTAAGATAGCTGAGCAATTACATAAAAGACGTGCTCATAATTTGTTAGAGATTTAGAGGTGATTTTGACATATTGTCCAATTTTAGATCTTTCCCAAACATGATATATTTGGGATCTTGATAAATGGAATTCTTAGGTACCTCGTTCATATCTAAAACATAAAATTTGAGAACTCAAAATATCTCAAATATGACTATGTAAGACATCAGCATGTTGTTTGGAAGATCCAAATATCGGAGGATATTTTGAAAACAGTAGTGAATGGAAGAAAGTGAAGTGAGAGAACTTTAAAAATCACTAGTGAGTACTGATTAATGGCAAAGGTGATTGAGAAGATATAAGCGATGTTTTTTTTCCACTTCTAGCAGCTGTTCTTTTCACATTCAGATATCTGGTGCCAAATCATCAGAGATTTCCCCATTTATCCGGTTATACAGTTGCCTATCTTTGTGGCTTTGATTTTACAAGCATGTAAAGATGGCTGGACAAGTGGATTGAGGGAGAGAGGCTCGATAAAAAGGCAGTACCCCTCAATGAAATTTTGAGCCTGATCAGAAAATTCTATTTCCATTCATATTATTATAATTTGTACCAAAAAGATAGACTTTTGTGATCTGTAAACACCTGCATCTCGTTGTAAATCCCTAGCAGTGTAGTGTTCCAGCTAACTGAGGATGTTTCTATATTTTCAGCTGGCTGCTGTGGCGGCACTATGTGTGCAGTATGAATCTGAGTTCCGACCTAACATGGGCATTGTTGTCAAGGCACTACAACCTCTTCTTACTCAGAAGCCTCCAGCTCCAGTCGTAGCTCCAGCTCCAGACGCACCTCAAGTTCCAGACGCACCTCCAGTTCCAACACCGGAGACTTAACACGCTACTCGTCTTGCGTCTTGCTTGTGTGATCCCTGCATCTTGTGTATCGTCTGTCGAAATTTCCCGGTAGATTAACCGGGTAATTTATATACGTTTTTTTTTCTTCTCTTTTTCTTTTGTTGCACATTATGATTAGGATGGGATAAGCCTAGTGCGGGTCTCTGACATACGATCTTTGTCCATTGCTGGTTTTTCATTTTGTGGAGAAATCTGAATAGTGTTGAGAGTGCTTTAGGTTAGTGTTGAGAGTGGTTTCATAAGTAATGTTTTGCACATAAAACTATTTTGCACCTGTCTAATATTTTGAGCATAAAAATATTTGAATTCTCTGCTTGGGACTCTGCCTCGTCTAGCAGCATTTGTGATCCAATTATGGAATGCTTATTTGAATTGCTTTGAGACTACTTATTTGGAATGTGCTTTTGTAGAGTAAATGTTTATGTACCAAATTTAATTACGGCTTCAATAATGTACTTGTGAGCTGTTTGAAGGTTAGTTCAGAATGGGTATTACTTTCATTTTGGTGTTGCAAAAATATTCGGACAAAGCCGAACGACATACTGAAAATCTTTCACCAACTCTAAAAAACTGTATTTCTTCCTGTCTTCATGCCAACACTTGCCTTAAATCTGTATCTGAGGCACTCCATGAGGTATGGAGCTTACGTTTCTTTGAAAAGAACGTGTGAAACATCTCTGTAATAGCATTTGGAAAAAAATAATTTGATCCCAACTAGGCCTGCCTCACACGTGCCAGCAAATCACTACTATAGACATGATCACTATGAAACCTGCCCCACTAGGCGATTCTTTGGTTATGGTTAGGCCGAGAGCTACTGATGAATACATTAGCGACTAATCGGAGTTCTCTTGCTCTTTCTCCTCGCGTCTTCCATTCAGGAAGAACATGTTCCAGTTCAATACAGTCAAGAATTCCAGACTATTGCATGGGAACATACGCATCTTTGAAGCATTTTTTCCTTCCAATATTTTTCTATTGGAGCATCTCTTATTCCTGTTGTTAGGCAACCTGTGGGTTAAGCAAGGACTTCCTATCAGATATGTATTGAGAAGTATAAGAAGTTACAACCAAGTATACTTTTATCCACTGGCAATTGCTTGTAGTTCATGTAGTGTAATAGAATGGGGATTGTACATTTCTGATTCCACTAATGTCCTTTGCAATCTCTGGGGAAGTCCCCACAAGTGATCCATCAATGTTTAGAGCAATTTATGTAGCATATAGCAGAAACTAGACACAGACTTGAGCAATGGGCAAAGAAAACCTGGGGCACCAAGCAGCTGCACACTCCCTACCTGCATTAGTATCTACAACCGCCTCAAGAGCTGCCAATCTTGTAGCACATTGTCCTATACATGGTCTTGACACTAGGGGACTTCCCTCTGAAGATAACATCATTTCGAGCCCTCCATAAATGTATGATAGATAATTAAAAGCACAAACAAAAGGCTAGTTCAGTTGCCTTCAGATTACAGAGCCTCAGCGCCAAGCAATTTCCTGTTATAGGTCCCCCACATTTCTGTTGAACGTAGATTTAGTGAGCAGCCTAGTCTTTTCCAAATTTCTTTAGCTACAATACACTCCATGAGAAGATGGTTAGAACTCTCATTAGAGGCTTTACAGAAGCTGCAACAAGAGCTCATGAAGATTTTTTTTTGCATTAGTCTATCTTGGGCGGAAGAAAACTTCAATAAGGAGCTCTCAGACAACAAATGAATATCTAGGAAGTGCATGTTTATGAAAGCTAAATTTAGCCCAATGTACTTCAGGCTTATTTTGTATCAGTTTCTGGACAATTGGAGATGCTACAAAAATACTATCAACAGCTGCAGTCACATTACCTTACATATCTTCACCACCCAAGGGACAAAGGGAAGGGAGATGCCCACTGATTTCAGAATCCAAAGCAGCTTGCAGGCGACTAAGGATACACCAAGCACCATTGTGTCGAACATTATTTACATTGGCTCTAGCTTGTAGGAATAAGAAGTCCATGATTTTGGGAACTGTTATGTCACCATTGTGAAGTAGATACATTGGCATGATGAAGTTATGTCACCATTGTGGCGAAGGAATCTTCATAATCCAGAAATCTTTCCCTTTTGCAGTTGCTCTTGAGTCTTGACCCTTTTGTTCCTCTAGATATATATTTGTCAATCCTCAGCCTCATTTCTATCATTTAACAAGAGGTAAAGCATGTATCAACATAATTGATGGGTGTAGCTGGGAGTACCTTTCAACTGTAGGAAAGATTTGCTAATGGAGAAACTTTCTCTCAAATTCATCTGTACTAGACATATTATACTCAGACTCTTGACGCAAAAATACATGCTTTGTTAGCATATTTAACACTACATAAACCTCCTCTTGTTGAGAATGCTTATTATCTCCAACCACAAACTCATGAGTCTTTCCATCTACTTCCACAACACTTGATCCTGGAAACTTATTTATTCCTTTCTTCTTCATCAGTCTTCTCACCCTCTCTACATCTTCCCATTTATCATTGCTAGCATAAATATTTGACAAAACCACATAAACCCCGCTATCATCACACTCCAATTCGCCAAGTTTTCCTAATATGTTCTTGGAGATATCGGCATTCCCATGAACCTTGCAAGCACTGAGCAATGCTCCCAAAATTAGCACATCGGGTTTCATGGGCATGGATCTTATGAGCTCTTGAGCTTCTTCAAGAAGTCCGGCGCGACATAGCAAGTCTACCATGCATCCATAGTGTTTAATCTTCGGAGTGAGATTATAGACTCGACTCATTTCATTAAATTGCCGGCAGCCTTCATCAACCAATCCCGAATGGCAACATGCATTTAGAACGGCTAGAAAGGTTACTCCGTTAGGTTTCGTACCTATGTCTAGCATTTCTTGGAAGTGAAGAAGTACCTCATTTCCATGGCCATGGATGGCAAGACCTCCTAGTAACGCATTCCATGTGTATATATTCTTACAAGGGATACCACGGAAAGTGATGGATGCAAGCTCTTTAGACCCGCATTTAGCATACATGTCAACCATGGCCATGCCGATATATGGATCCCACTCAATGCCCTTTCGATTAATATATTCGTGCACCCATTTTCCATATTCAAGTGCACCTAAACTCGCACAAGCCGAGAGCACACTCGATAGAGTAACTTTGTCCGGCTCCGTACCGGACTTTTGCATGGCATTGAAATATTCCAAGGCTTCCTTTGCGTTTTTACCTTGTACTAATCCACTTATGATACAAGTCCATGATACTTTATCTCTCTCCGAAATCTCGTCGAAAACCTTTTTAGCTTCGTCCAAAGACAAACACTTAACATACATATCAATGAGAGCATTACCCACAACTAAACTTGACTCAAATCCGCATTTAAAAACCAATCCATGAACCCCTCTACCAATACCAAAACTCCCCAATCGCCCACAAGCGACAAGTACACTAACAAAGGTCGCGGCATTCGGGTTTACATCCATCTTGGAGAAAATAACAAACCCCGCGTTAAAAAGCCCCGCCCTCACATACCCAGATATCAAACTATTCCAAGTAACTACATCTCTAACAGACATTTCATCAAACAGTCTTCCAGAACCATCACATTCGCCGCAAACACTGTAAAAATGTATCAAACCATTTTGCACATATAACTCATTGGAGAACCCCATCTTAACAATCACCCCATGAAACTGTTTTCCTTCTCTGATCCCTGAAATCTTACCACAAGATTTCAAAACCACCGGAAACGTATACATATCGGGCGAAAACCCACTTTGGACGACCCGTTTATAGGCCAAAATGGCGGTCTCCGGTGTATTGGAAGATGCATAACTAGTGATCAATGAGTTAACTGGGAAAGTATTTGTTATGGGTTTTTTCGCCAAAAACTCGACCATTTTGCTCAATATTAGGTCATCGTTTGGGTTGATTATATTGGACGTGACTAGTTGTGCATGGATTTGTTTAAAAGACCTAAACATTTTTACATGCCTTAGATACGAGGCTAAGCATCTCCTAAAGTACCTGACTGACTTGGATTTGGCTTTTTTTCATCCAAGTCAGTCAGACTCTATTTCCTCCAACAGTACCTGACTTGGATTTCTATTAGGCGCATAACACTTGGCGTCTGTTTTGTTTTTAAACAGGCACCTAAGTCTTAGGCGTTCAACTTATTTAAAAAAAAATAACCAGGCGCCCAAGTCTTAGGTGCTTGATGGTCTAAAAGCTTAATACGAATCTGTCTTCTCTCTTCTCACATTTTAGCCAAATTAAAATGAATCAAAAGAGGAATTCTCACATTTTAATTAAATCAAAACAAATCAAAAGGGGAAAAAACCTTACTCTTTTCAAATCAAAAGGGGAAAAAGCTTACTATCCCAGGTATCTCTCTCTCTCTCTAATTTAGGTAAATATTATGATTTAGGGTATTTGATTGCATGGTAGAATTTGTTGGATTAGTTGTTGAGATTTGTTGGATAAGTGGAATTTGTTGGAATTTGCCTTGAATTTGTTGAACAACTCTTTAACCCATCTCCAGTTGAACAACTCTTGAATTTGTTGAACCTGATTTGAGGATTCTTGGCTTCTTTATAATCACACTTGTTTGATTCATTTGTTGTTTCTTCTACTTGGATTATAGTGTTGCCACAAAGGGGTTTCGGGTTCGTTTGTTGGATTATAGTGTTGTTGCTTCATTTGTTCGTTTATAAAACTTTTAACTTCACTTGGAAGATTATAGTGTTGTTGCTTCATTTGAATTAGTTTGTTTCCATATTATAAAATTTGTAGAATTTGTTGGAAGATTTAATACAACAAAAATCCAGTTTTTAACTTCGCTTTGTTTAATATGGTCATTCAGTCCTAGGTAGGAATATAGCAGCTTGTTATTTTATGGTCGTTAACTTCGCTTATCCTTGTATGTTTGTTGTTTTATGGTTCTTCCATATAGTCCAAGCTAATGTAATATAGCAGCTGCTTACTCTCACAAGTATACCCATTGCTTACCTTGCAAGTGAAGTTTTTCATTAATTGGTGGTCCTTTGGGTGTCATTTTAAATATTGTTAGCCATCATCCACCTCAAGGAATCTTTTTGGAGTATTTGATTCATTCTTGAATTGTCTTGCATTTCTAATCTATAAACATCCTTACAAGATTCCTTACTATTGTCAAGTTTTCGCTTAGTTTATATAAATTAGTTTTGTGGTGGTCATTATATTAATTGGTATTTAACTTTCATGCAGGATTTGATAATGTCGTCAGTGGAGCAAGAATACTATGGAACCAACGATGAGGAGGAATTCGAGTCCTATGAAGGCGAATGATATGTTTCCCAAATGCGATTTTTATCGGGCAAGAAGCGGAAAATCACTTACAAAGAACTCAATGTCTCTACCGAACCTCCTCCACCTCTCCCGCAAAATTATGAACCACGTGACTTTTGGCGACTCATACAATCGGATGGGAATGGTCATTTGTCTACATCAGTTGCTACTACACCGAAAAGTTGAAACAATGCAAATTAGTAAATTATTGGTTTTATACTTATTTTAAAGTATTTACTTCCGGTAGAATTTAGTTTAGATGCTCTCATTTGTGTTTATTAATGCTATTACAGGCTCGAGTTGGATTTAAATATAGATCGGGGTTAGTCAAGCTCCGCAAAATGTACTTAATTCTTATTGAGGTACCTCACTTGAAGCAGAAATTAAAGGCTACCAATTTGATGAGTTTATTTGATTGCAAAATTGGGAACTCCGACAACCAAGTAATAGTGTCGATGGTTGAGCGTTGGTGGGCAACCACTCATACATTTCACCTACCTTGTGGAGAGCTAGGGATCACTCCTAGAGATTTTAGGTGCATACCGGGATAGGTATCGGGTCAGGAGAGCCGATGGTATTGGATGAGTCATACACGGAATATGGTAACGCCTTAAATTTTTTTCCCGATAAGGAGTTTAAAGATTATGAAAATGGATGTATTAGTTTTGCTCACCTCTGAACTTACCTTGACCATACCAGAGTAAACATCAAATATCTTGCTAATACTAATACAATCTTTAGGGCATTTATGCTATTGTACTTTGGAGGTGTGTTATTTGGGAACTCGAAGAGTTGGGCTCGGCTAGAGTTGTTGGGTCTAATTGCTATCATAGAAAAATAGATACCTACGATAGACTTCGGCTCCGTTATATTAGAACATCTTTACTACTGCCTTGACCAAGCATCGAAACAGGAGGTAAAATACATCGACGGCCTTTTTCAATTGATCGAGGTATAATATTTTTAATTAATAGTTCTAGTTATTTATTTATTGCTTATTCAGGTTTATTTAGAATTTTTTTTTTCTTCTGCAGTATCAGTACTACGAATATTGTCAGATAGGCCATCATATTTTAATAGATAATAGGTTGGATGATTTTTGGCCAAGGTTGTCAGCCTTTGACGGCGGACTTGAGACGTGCAGAAGGTCGTCTTTCCCAATTGAATGGCTATTTAGATGAAGAAATAAGTTTTTTAAACATCTTATGATATATTTTTCGTTTAATTAATATTTGTAGTTTTAATTAATATTGATATTCCTATTTTGTATGTTTCAGGGGATTGTAGTCAATTGAGAAGATGATAAATGTGAAGCGGGAACTTCTCAAGCGGGAACTTCACGAGGGAGGTATTCGCGGGGAAGGACATCTGATGGTAGGGCCGTTCCTCCCCGACGATCAAGACGTACGCGGGGATCTTTTGAGTAAATGATATTAGTTATTTCATGTTAAGTCTAAATCAATGAGAGAACATATTTTAAGTTGTTTCATGTTTTGATTCTCACTTTAGTGAATGACATTGACTTTTTTGTAGTTGTTTGTGATTCTTACTTTTGAGTGGTATAATGGTTTAATATTTTCATTGCCTAAACTTTTGATTCTCACTTTTGATGTTTGGTATAATGATTTTGATTCTCACTTTTCATTGCATAAGGTTTGGTATAATTATTTTGATTCAAACTTTTAATTACATATGGTTTGGAATTTTTTCAAGTAGTTTAACCAAAAAAATAAATAAAATTTACTCAGCGTAACAGGCGCCTAAGACATACGCGCCTGATTGAAAAAATTCAATCAGGCGCCTAAGACTTAGGCGCCTGTTGCGCTGAGTAATTTTTTTCTTTTTCAAATGACTATATTTTGTTCCTAACAACTATATTTTGTGTCTAACGACTATATTTTGTGAAGGGAATACATGGACCTAAGTCTTACTGGACTCATACTATCCCATAACCAATTCTAATATTCTCTTATATTTTCAATTATCTGATTAATTTCAAGGCGGTTCTTGAAGTTTTGATCGAATCTTCACCAGATGAGGAAGTAAAAGAGGATATCAATGAATCTTCAACCGATTATAGTTATGACGTCATTATTAATGCGATTAAAATAGAGATATTGAGCAATCAAGCCAAAATTAATGAATTACAAGAAGCAGAATCTTCAGGAAGTCGTGTTGGCTCGGTTGTCGGGCATAAAACCATAAATCGCTCACGTGTATTCTATCATAAGATATTCATGTACGACTACTTCTGTGATAAAAATGTTTACGGAAGTGAACATTTCTGTCGAAGATTCCATATGAGCCGAGGTTTTTTCGATCGTATTTTGAATGTGGTTGTTGCTATCGCCTCAACAAAAACTTACAGCGGTATTCCGTATGTTTGCATTAGGAGTTTCGGCGGATAGCTGTGATGAATATGCTCGGGTTGCAGAGAGCACAAAAATTGAGGCCCTTAAGAGATTTTGCAATGCGATGATCGGGCAATTCGGTGAGGAGTATTTAAGATTGCCAACTCCGGATGATATACAACGATTGTTGTACATTGCCGAGAAGCGTGGATTTCCCGGCATGCTAGGTAGTTTGGATTGCATTCATTGGGAGTTGAAAAATTACCTCACGGCTTGAGCGGGTCAATACACAGGGCATAAGAAAATACCAACAATCATTTTGGAAGTGGTGGCATCTCATGATTTATGGTTATGGCACACTTTTTTTGGAATGCCTGGTTCCAACAACGACATAAATGTTCTTGATCAATCACATCTTTTTTGAGATTTTTGTCTTGGTCGTTCTCCACGTTGCAACTTTGAAGTCGATGGAAAACCATACGATATGGGATACTACTTGGCGGATGGTATATATATGAAATGGGCAACGCTTGTTCAAACCTTTCGATTTTCCCAACGTAATACAGAGAAATATTTTTCCAAGCAACAAGAGGCATATCAAAAAGATGTAGAACGAGTTTTTGGTGTCCTTCAATCTCGATTTGCAATTGTGAAAGGTCCGATAAGAAGTTGGTCACCCAAAAGCCTTGATAAAATAATAAAAACGTGTATAATTATGCATAACATGATCGTTGAAGAAGAACGCAATATGTATGGTGTAAGCTTACTGACCGAACATTTTGTCCTAGACCCTAACCCAATTGACTTGAATCGGGAAGAAGTCACTTTACAAGGATACATTGCGAAGTACGATAAGATGACAAGTTCGGATAAGTATATGACACTTCGAAATGATCTCATTAAACATTTGTGGAAGCATCAGGGAAACAATTATATGTGATTTTAATGTAAACGCAACTTTATTTCAATTTTATGTAATTGCAATTAAGCAATTTTATGAAATTTATTTAAGAAATTTATTTTAATTTAATTTAAATTCAAATAAAAAATAATTAAAAAAACAAAACTTTCTCAACAAGATTCTATTATATAAAATATACCAAACTTCTTAAATAAGGGTTTTAAACATAATATACCAAATTGCTTAAAAAATATACTACCAAACTTTTTAAACAAGAATCACCAAAATATACCAAATTTCCAAAATAAAATTCTTCAGCTAGATCATCTTAGGCATTATTATTATTAGCTTTAAACATTCTCATTATAACCGCATTACGTTGTGCCTCCCAATAAACCCTTTGAGTGTCGTCCAAAGTAGACATGTCCATCGCCATCACTTTTTGATCAGTTTAGGCTTGAAATTGAGCTTCTAAATTTACCACGACCTTTGTCTTCCTTTCTCTTAACTCCATAATATGAGCTTCTCTCCCTTCCTTCTTCTTATCTCTCATAAATATATATTCTTCTTTCTTCTTATCTCTCTCGACAATATACTCTTCTTTCTTCTTATCTTTTTCATCAATATACTCTTCATTCTTGTTCTCCATTCGGTCAAGGCGACTAATAAGTACATTTTGGCGTTCAATGAGAAAATTTTGTCTTTTTTTATTCTTTTCTTTTAGTTTAACACTTTTGATACTACCAGGACGTTCCGCCTCCACATCCGTGACAAGTACTAGAGAGTTGTTGTTCGAGCTAACGGGTATGTTGGGTGTTGTGGGAGTAGACTTTCCCAGGCTAAAACTTAAAATTTGCTTTATTCACACATTGTGTGCTAAATTATCCGGGTGTTGGTTTTACAAGATTTTTCAACATTGATGATAACTTAAAACTTCGTAAGCTTCTTTATACACCCATTTGCCTTTACCACATGCTTCATAAACCATTCTAGCGACATCGTCCTATAAAATAGATTAAGATAATAAAAAAATACATGGATTTGGTAAAAAAAGTTTATAATTTATTAGTAATGGCAAATGTTGAATTACTTACCAAATTTCCTTGTTGTATACCGCTTATGGGGCCTTGCATCACATTTTTCAAACAAGTACCATAAACCTTTCAAGCACGATTCATATCCGACCAATGATTTTTCAAAGATGATACTGTACGCTCAACTCGTTCATTATCCTGTTCACAGAAATCATGAAATACATCCAAAACCGAGTCCTAAAAAACATCAAGTTGTTGGTTGTTGCTTTTGATTCTATCCTCTGAGACATGAATCCAAGCTTTTGCAAGATTTTTGTTTAGAATGCCCGTCCATTTCTAAACCTGAGACTCCGCCTTTCTACTGGTATTTTTCTTAGTCAAGTGACGTTTACCTTTGGCCCTTTGTCCATCAACAACCCTGACGTCTTTGGATTGAGATAAGTTAACCGATTGAGATGCTTGTGATTGAGATTGTGAGGGATTGGCGAATGGAGAAGGATGTTGGAATTGAGCGGAAAAGGCGAATTGAGAGGTTTGTCCCCAATTATTGGGTGCTATAAACGGTTAAGAGGGTTGTACCCAATTGTTCGGCGAGTAAAATGATTAAAAGGGTTGTGATTGAGATGATTGAGGTTGAGGGGAATGAGTGAATTGCAACCAATTAGGTGAGATTTGTTGTTGTTGTTGTTGTTGTTGATTCAAACTACTCTCGGTAGTGGAATCTTTATCTTGCGTAGTATTCATAGAACTCATCTATTAATTTCAATATAAATTAATAATCAAGATAAACTTAAAACCCTAGAATATTGTAATCTATAAAATTAATGGGGATATGGTAAAATTAAACATAAGCTTACCTTGAGAGATGAGGCTTCAACAATTTCAAACAATTTGAGTGAAGAAGATGAGTTATGGTGTAATTGGAGGTGGTTTTTGTTTAAGAGGTGAAGAGAGGGAAATGACTTAGTTTTAGAAGCTCCAACAAATTTACTCAGTGGAACAGGCGCCTAAGAGTTGGGCGCCTATTTTTATTTTTTATTTTTATCTTAAGCACCTAAGTCTTAGGTGCCTGTTTAAAAATAGAATAGACACCCAACACTTAGGCGCCCAATCGCGGTATTAAATTATAAGGCTGTGTCTTAAAATCTAAGACTCAGCCTTGGTTTGGAGGGTGAAATCCAAGTCAGTTAGGCACTGTTGGAGAATAAAAATCCTGGGTGGCACTTTGAAATCTAAGGTAGTGAGGCACTTTAGGAGATGCTCTAAGGATATGCACCTTGTAACATATATAGGTAAAAAATGATAAAATAATGAGGTGCGATATGTTCTAAAGTCAGCTAGTTTACCATGGGCTCACTAGAGCCCTTGAACTTTGATTTGTGGAAGGAAAACAAAAGAGAATGAGTCAGAGGAGAGGGAATGAGAAGAGAAGAAACATAAGCGGAGAAGGGTGAGTGGTGGTTGTGATTGTAATAGCTATGATGGGGATGGGGAGGAAAGAGATGACCGATGAGAGTGTTGAGAATTGAGGTAGCAAATCTCTCTTCTACACCAAGAACGATACACGAAATATGCTAATCAAGAGAAACAACCAAGCAAGAACAATAAGGATACAAGAATTCCCAGAGGAGGAAAGTGGAAAAAAGGTTACAACGATCCACTATGATAATCAAAAAAACTACTCCCTGAACAATCTACTATGATGATCAAACAGGTTACAACGATCTCTCCAAGCTTCTCAAGCTTTAATGAAGTCTCTCAAATTCTAGGTCTCTTGAATTAAACTCATAGAGGAAAAGATAGCTTAAACAAATAAACTAAGTCCCCTTTATATACTAGGGAACTAAAATACAAGTAGAACAGATCTCGAGGAAAACTTAATGTCTCAAAATAATATTTAAGGCAAACCTATGCAAAGCTCGTTCGAACGACTCCACGTTCGTTCGAACGACTTCAGCGATAGTTGGTTTCCAGCCTTAGAAAACAACAACTCGTTCGAACGACATCCAAGCTCGTTCGAACGACTTTGATGAACAAAGTTCCAAACCGCGAAAAAGGATAATCTCGTTCAAATGGCTTTGAAGCTCGTTCGAACGACTTCCTTCTTTGTTCGGACGACTTCGACAATATCTGTTTCTTCGATAATTCTTCTAGTTCAAGTTCACACCCAACAGAGACATGACAGACAGGAGAGACCTTTCAAGTATGACATCTTTTGTTTTTGCCTCTACTTATCACAAAATACTCCTTTCTGTCGCTTGAATAGAGAATGTACCTTGAAAAATAAGATAATGTACTCGGAAAAATGACCCAAAACTTGGCCAGTAACGTGGTGGCTACAACTAAAAATGAGTTAAGAAGTAAGGCACTTTTTTTTAAGCTTTCTTTCAAAAAAATGCTAAAAGTTAATATTTTTGGAAACAAAATTTAAAACCAGCCACTGGTGATATTGCCCATAAAGTTATTGGAGATGGTAAGGATACTCTCTTTTGGTTAGACCCAAATGGGGTGCTAGCTGACCAATTTCAACCTCAGTTCAGGGCAAAATTTGAAAGCATAGTTTTGTTTCTTGGTTAACACTCAATAAAGCCCTTAGAGCACCTGCAGCAGCTAGGTGAAGGATGAGGTGGCGAGGTGGATTCCATCCTTCACCCTCCAAAACACCAATCCACCTCACAATAGCTAGGCGGATCTGCTGAACTATCCACCCCAAACCTACTTCGAGGGTGGTCTTTCTACCCTATGGGTGGATTGATTCCCCACAGTTCTGAACTGTGCGTAGATTATAAACCAATTAATATATTCAAAATAAGTACGCGGCATCATTTAATTGGTTCTCATACCCCGCACTTCTGAACTTTGGGGCATATTTAGACGTTGGATTTGTGACACATGGCTTGATCTTAAGTGTTGTGTATGCCCTACAGTTCTAAACTGCGGTGAGTGATATTCACCTTGTTTTAGTCCAGAATTGCTGTGGGGTGGATTGATTTTTGGGGTGGATTTGGGAAAATTCACCCTCCAACTGCTGCAGATGCCCTTAGAACTCAAATCAGATTGATGAAGTGGGGAGTGCTTACCAGCTCTAAATACCTTTTATGTTGGAACCATAGTAAAGATGAAAACCGCTTATTTTACAAATGTCCTTTCAGCAACTATGTCTAGAGAAACCTATTCAAGAAGATAAACTACAATAGACAAGGAACAGATTGGGCTAGTGATATTATTTGGTGCTGCAACCACTTTACCGTGAATAGTGTTAATGATAAAATTAAAAAACTCATATTCTACCAGATTTGGAAAGAAAGGAGCAACATAATTTTTGAGGGGAACGGATTCGTATACACTCTCGCTACACTGAAAGTAGACCACTCTTCTATAGAGATGAGTGGCCCACAAAAATAGAGATGTGGCAATTGTTATAAAAGAGAAATGAGGTGGTAATTGAGAGGTGACTCATCACTCCTTTCTCTTTTCACGTGTCCTAACTTTTTCTTTTTATTTTGAAATTCAAATCACCCCTCTCTCTCTCTTTCACCTTCAGAAGCAACCCACTCTCTCTGTACATTTCAGACGAGACTCTCTCTCTCTCTCTCTCTCACACTCTCTCACTCTCTTCAGGAGCGAATTCCTCAAATTTACGGCTCACAAATATCAATCGGTGTTGTTTTCAAGCAATGCGTTCCTTCCCTTCTAACAATCGATTTGATTATTGCAATTCAATATGGTGAGTAGTTTTCTAATTTTTTTGTGATAAATTGATTGTGATTTGGTTGCAATGCATGTGTCTAAAGCACTCTTTCTCTTTTTCCTCTATAACAACGGAGTGAATGTGATACTTTTGGTGGGCATTCAGGGAATTCGGTGACCTCCATCGACCACATTAAGAATAGGTGAGAACAGGTCTGTGGGTAATTTTTTTTGCTTTTTGGTTTTGTACTAGAGGCAATTGTCGAGTCATGGGGTGAACGACAATTTTTTCTGTGATGACGTGGACACATATAACATGCCACAATCCTGATTTTGTCGATATGATAAGTATACGACAATATATTATCGCAAACTATATATACGATAATATATTGTCGATCGAGGGCTTCATTTTGTCTATCGATAATAAAATCTGTGTTTCATGAGTTATGGCGATAATATATGCTATTTCTCTTTTTTACTTTCACATGAGTTATAAAAAATAAAACTAATTTATTAATTTGTACATTGCCTTCCCTTGCCAACGAGAATGACATCAATGAAATAGGTGAAGATTCCCCCAGTATCTATATTGTGGTTAGCCCATGTGGATTTAGAGATTGGTGAAGATTTTCAGAAAGCGTGTGTGAAGCGTTATTTTGACACGGGCGGGATTACAACATGATGATTTGTTTTGTTAAATCTTGCCATGATCCTTCACATTTTATTCCCTTTGTTATCCAATTGTTGTAAATTTGATAAACTATGAAATGTTATTAAATCAATGCCATTTTTTTTTGCTTGGAATGCATGAATTCATGTGGGTTAGTTGTGTGAGTGATGTGTGTAATCCATTTATTGTCGATTGTGCGGGTATCGATAATAAACTGTGTGCTTTTATCTCAATGACTGCAAATGATGACACATTATTGCTGATTACTTTAAAAATATACTCGATATTCGACAATAAATTGTCGATTTATGTATTGATCGATAATTTATGCAGTGCCAAAATTGTCAAACTATGCATTGATCGGCAATTTTGTGAATACCCTAATTTGTTGAATTATTCATTGATCGACAATTTATGAAGTGCCAAAATAGGTATTGGCAAGAAAATTGCTCATCGGTTCACTGTTGTGGCTGTTTGGATAGACAAAACCGAGAGCTTCATCTCAAATATGAATTTAAACTACTCAAAGACGATCTGAAAGTCAAGGTCTTTGACTTCAACGAGTGAGGCTGAGATAAACAGAGAGATCGAAATAGAGGTTATTTTTTACTTAGAGAGAGAGAGAGAGAGAGAGTATGTGTAGATCTAAAAAAAAACAAGTAAAGAGAGAGATTTTTGTTTGAATTAGAGAGAGTAGATCTGAAGAAAAAATAGGTGAAGAGAGAGAGAGAAAAAAAAAATAATGTAAAGAGAGAAAAGGGCTTGTGTATTCAATGACACTCATTTCCACCTAATTAATGTATTTTCCACATAATTAATAATAATTGCCACCTCTTCTACAGATAAGTGGTGTGGGTTTAGTGTAGTTGGAGTGTAGCATTTTTTAGTGTATGTGAATCCATCCCCATTTTTGAGAATAAAGAGAAGAGTGCAGACATTATGATTAAAACTATTATCAGTAGAGGATAATTTAGAGACACTCAGAAACCAAGCACTAAATCTTACTCAATACGAGCCACTGATCTCTATTAGATGAGTGACTCTTAAAATAAGTGATTTTCTATATAGGGAAATGAGGTGGAAAATTTATTCTTGCTGGCTGCTAGGTGTAACTCTTCCTCTCTCCTCCCCTGATTTACAAATTTGAATAAATTTGAAATCATATCACTATCCCCATCTCACATCACTCTCTTTCTCCCTCCCCCATATCATTCTTTCTATTTTTCTTGCGATTTCTGCCATTAGAGTTGAAATTATTATCTCTAGAGTACTGCGACACCCACAGTGATAGAAGAAAGTAGCAGAAGACTCTTATTCCCTCTCTAGAGTACTCTTCCTTTCTCTTCCACAGGTATTTTGTCACCCTTATCTCTCTCAAAGTTTTTTTGGCAGACATATCTCTCTTAAAGTTAAAGGCAATTTTCCTCTTTTGTATGGAATGTTATGAAATTTTAAGGGTTAGGAAGCTCTAAAATTCATAATCAAGAGATTAATAGGATTTGGAGTATTGGGACATACAACTACGGTGAGTAATCTCCTGTGTAATCCAATTTTGGTTAGTATTGGAAGCTGTTGGAGGTAATTTTTCTTTACCTGTAGATAGATAATGAGTGCATATGAATTGTCGAGTAATGCATAACTAGACAATATTATATGTATGTCTAAGTCCCAACATACGCAGACATAATTGTCGAATATCGATAATATTAACCTTTGAAAATTGTCGATATCAATAATTTTATGTATGATTCGAAATGGAATAGCTGAAACTGAAATGTCAAACAATGGAAATTGTCGAAATGTATGCAGATCAACAATACGATAATCGAATAACTAAGTGATCGACAATGTATTATCGATTGTGTATGGGGTCAACAATTTCATATGTTGTTACTTTTTTTGTCAGTTTGTTTTTCGTTACCCGTACATTGTAAGCATGTTTTGTTAAAGCATGACAATTTCATAGGATTTTACTTCTGTTATTTCAGAGGCTTAACAATGGGGGTTTAGCCTTTTGAACTGGGTCCATAAATTTTTTTGTATGAATTTTTCCATGGATGAGGCAAAGAGTTATGATAGTGTCCACATCCCAGTTTCTTTGCCAACTCAGGAAGAAATATTTTAAGCACTGCAATAAGTTGAAGAAGACACTACAACAAATACGGGTTTTTACGTCATTAAAAAATGATGTAAAAGGGATTTAATGTCATTTTTACAAATGACGTCGAAGGCGATGACGTGGAAAGGTAGGGACTAACAACGTCATTAAATAAGTGACGTAGAAAGGTATGTATTAACGTCATTTAATAAGTGACGTATAAGGGGTTTTAAAAATGACGTTATTGATACCCAATTCCGGTGGTCGGCCGACTAGCGTATTCTATTGACGTTACTAAATAACGTCATTAAAAAATGGCGTAGTTGTAATCTTTTAGCGTCATTTTTAAAGTGACGTGGTAGAGTTTTTATACATCATCAACAATGACATTTTTAAAATGCCGTCAATAACTCAAAAAAATAAAAATATAAAAAAAATCAAAAAATTAAAAATCAAATATTGCAAAATATTATACAAAAAGGACCACCACCATATTATACAAAAAGGAAAAATATTTGGATAAATTATATTACCTTCATTAAGTACAATGTGTTCAAACTCAATCACTGGATTACAGAGCTAAACTTAACCAATTCACAAAAAAACTAATAAAACAACCATAAGTCGTCTTCAACAATATCGTAAACAAGACTAGGATTTATGGCTTTCACAGGATCAATAACGCCGTTTGATATATGCAGCTGCACCAATAACATGAGGGCATGCCATTGAAGTTCTAGAAATTATATTGTACTTCACAGACCTTTTGTCTTCTTGGACATCTGACGGTGGAGCTATAGGCGACCATGCAGCTAAGATATCGACTCCCAGGGCCGATATATTTGGCTTAAGAATGTCTCATGTGATGTCATTGGGTTCTCTAGAGGTAAACAAAGGGATAACTGGGGCATCAGTGTCTACCAGAGACTCACTCTTCAAAATGCAGGCCTTAGGCCTTCTTGTACTATTTATGTAGGAGATGATCTTTTCGGCACTCTGCATATCTAACATAGAAGCGGCCAAGGGAAACACTACAGAGACATCAAAGTCTCCATTATCATCTACCATTATTACTCCAGTAGCTTTGACTCCGAGGGGTTCTTTCCCCATCAATTTACTATCTCATAAAATAATGGACTGAAACTAAAGAGGACGCAAGTAAACCATCAACTCATCTTTAAGACATATATCTTGTCTTATTCTAAATGTTGGATCATGGATAATTGTTATTAAGTAGTCATACCCGCATGTGCTTCAACTTTTCAGCCGTAAGTTCGTCATTTATGTTAATCATCCTACATGGAAGGACCATTTAAGTTTTAAAATAATATTATATTAATTTTTTCATAGGTAGTAAGCATTAAAAACATCAGTTTTGAGCATTAGTAATTGTATAAAACTGAAGAAATTGATTCTAAATTTATTAAACCCCAATGTACCTTGTTTGTAATTCTGAAATCTTTTGAAGCAACAACCGCTCTCTTTCAGAGGTTGTCTCCACCTGCCAAAGTATATCAAAGAATTATCTTTTCTAATATACCCTTACTTTCACAAGGAAACTTCAAACAGTAGATTTTAAAATACATCTTACAGTTGCACAATTCTCTAAAGTGCGAGGTAGCGGAAGCAACTTTGCAGTCTAACCTACTTAAACATAATAGTTATTTATAAAATGAGCTAGAAAAAAACCTCATAAACCACGAGTGAAACAAGATATCTACCACTCACCTTCTAGAAACTCAAATTGTGTTCTGTTTTCTAAAATTATGTGTTTAGTAGTACAGTGTTTGAGTAATTATGTGTTGCGAAGCATAGTACTTCAATAAGAAAAAATCTACTATAAATAGATAATAATAAGGCGGGAACGGACCACATGCTTAGAATCAAGAGGCTAATCACCCACACTGGCAGATTTTCTTAGCTGTGAACCTGCACAATAATAAAATGTCAAAAAAGAAATTGAGTCATATTACGTTAATTAATAAAAAGCTTCAAAGTTTAGTTACAAACTTGTGATCTTCTCGGAATTGTACTTAACGAGATATCCAAAGAAAGAAGTATTTAAATTAGTTGAAATACCTTTACTACTAAGCAAAGAAAACAAACAAACAAGACATACCTTTGCATGGTCCATATTTTCGGATGTAACTGAAAAATGACCTTTAACTCGAACCAGGTTCACCTTCAATTTATCTTCTAATGAACAAAACCCTGTAAAATAAAGAGGGTGAGTAAAACGGCGATTGGTAATCACAACAAAATAGTTCAGAATTTCTCCGAACTCTATTACCTCATGAAGAACGTATTGGAGAGGAATAACTGTTAGAAGAAGCTTTGTTAGGAAGCATCAATGGACCACTAAAGCTGGGAGCTTTTCGTACATCACGTTTACCTTTTTCAGTTGTTGATTGACTTTCGCCCTCAAACCTTGTCATTTTATTTTCTTCACTCCGTGTGAAAAAAAGATTCTTTAAGCATTTATAGCTACCATATAAGAATTTGAACAACAAGGAGATTGACAGCGAGTATATAGTTTATAGAATTTACCAGTAAGAGAAGGTACAGGCATAAGTACAGGTCTAGGTACAAAATGAGGTACATTTCTCATGGGAATTGAACCATCCCGAGGTAGAGACGAAACACTTAGCTTGCCAGGTGACTTGATCAGTTTTGACTTGGTAGCATATCTCCTGTTCTGGAACCAATTCCATACCTGTAAAAAGAAATAAACAAAGAATTTTAAAGTTCCCATTTTATTAACAAGTAAGATAATGGAAGCAGAAAGATACTTGCATATCTCAAGAGATGGCAAAATACCAACATTTTATCAACTCGATGATGAGTGGACGAGCGTAAAAGAAGTGATGTTAGTATTATAACTCTTAATAACTAACTATTGAGATGGATCGAGCTGATTAACATACCTCGCCAAGGAATTCCATATCCATCTCATCAGCTGTTCCGCGAGCTCCTCCACTCCCAAAAATGTATGATGGCTCACCATAATGTGGGCATTTAGAGCAGCTCATATTCAAGTTCCGCTGTAGCTTCTTCATCTGTCATGGTCGACCCGTGGACTAAAACTTTTACAGTTACATGGATACCACCAGGCAGAAATCCTTTGTAAACAGGTCCAAATCTTTCTTCCGCCAGTAAAGTCCCTCTTTTGAAATTTGAAGTTACATATAAGAAATCGGAAAAAGTGAAGTTCAACAGAGGTTTCTCGAAAATCACTACTGGGACTGAAGTTACAACCTTGACATCTACAACCCAAGTTGTTGAATTGGTTTTGAATGAAAAGGGCCTGAGATGTTTGTTTCTTCTTTGTATGAGATTTGCTTAACTGCCCGCATTCTACTCTTCCTTCTACATCCAAAGGCTAAGCAAATCAAACCCACTAGAAAACAAGTAACTAAGAGTGATATAGCTAAGTCCAGTTTGAGTCCTTGATGTTTGGTGTGCTTTCTTTTCAAAAGATCAGGATTTACAGCAATGGGGCAACTATTTATGACCCGACGAATGCGGCCTGAAAGGTTTCAAGAGTGATTTGTGAAGCACAAAAGATTAAGTTGTTGAAGGAGAAGTTAAACTTGTGCATCTGATGTAAATTTTCTAGGAGAGGTATTGGCACTTGTCCAGTTAAGTTATTCAGCGAAAGGTCGAGAACATGGAGATTTTTTACATTGAGATCAGGGATTCGGCTAGTGAGATGGTTTTCAGAAAGATCTAGTGTACTTAGGCTAGTCAAATATGAGATTCTGGTGGGAATTTTCCCAATCAGACTGGTTCGCGAGAGGTTGAGATACTTAAGACTTGGAAGTTTACTTATTTCAGGAAATTCCTGCTGAGAAAACCTATTATGGGCAAGATTAAGATGTTTGAGATTATGGGCATCATTCAAATCATGAAACGATTCACCACTAAGTTGATTCTCAGACAAATTGAGGTAAACCAAATGAGACCAATTGAAACTAGAATTGGCTTTCACCTGAGAGATGTGACCATGAAACTGGTTCCGGCTTAAGTCAATAACCTCTAATGGAGCTTCAAAAGCACCCATCACATACCCTTCAAATAGATTTATGGATATATTAGGATAAGTGATTGACTTCATCCCAGAAATATCCAAAGACCGTCCTTGTATCGCATTCCTACTGATATCCAAATTCTTAAGCTTTGGAAATGCAATGCTGAACCCATCTGGTACTGTTCCAGTAATCTAATTAGAAGTAATACTAACTGAAACTAGATTTTGACACTTAAGAATCCCAACTGGAATGCTCCCTCCAAAACCATTTCCATTAAGTTTAAGCACTTGTAAGCCAGATAAAGAACTGAAAGACGCCGGAATTACGCTACTAAAACTATTGAATGAAAGATCACGGCTTTCTCATCCCCCAAAATTACCAATATTACTCGGTAGTGACCCATAAATCTGATTATATGATAGGTTAAGGGTTTTAAAACTTCTCCCCAAACTCCAAAAATAAGACGAAAACCTAGTAATCTTATTGTTACTGAGATCCAAAGATTGAAGCTTGCTTAGCTTACCAATGGTGCTTTCGGGAATTAAACCAGACAGGTCTAGACCAGAAGCCAGTAGCCTAATAACATATTTCTTCTGGGTATCACAAACCACACCTTGCCATGAACATAAAGGCGCAGAGAAGTTATAAACATATAAACATCAGAACTAATGGGGTTTACCCCTATTTTCTTCAAGAAATCAGACACGTAAAACCCATCTGTATTGGGAACAAACCCAATCAATGAATCACAAACCCCATCAATCAATTAGAATCAATGAAATTGAATTCGACAAATAGAGGAAGATGGGATTGCTAACCGCGAATGGTTCTCCAAAGGATCTTAGCAGTCAATCTGAAGAGAATTGGACCATGAGAAGGTCGGGTGTTCATGCCTTTGACGAATTATTTTTTCGATCTCTCTCCAATTTCTGATCTCCAAAAGATTTCTTCTTCGAACCCAAATCTGCTATCCTCTGACGAATTCTTTTTTCGATCTCTCTGTAATTTCTGATCTCCAAAAGATTTCTTTTCGAACCCAAATCTGCTATCCTCTCTTCTACGCAAATTTTACATCTCCTTTATAAATTATCCCTCTCAGTCATCGTGATTTTTAGTAAAACAAATAACGTCAGAATAGAATAAATGACTTGAATAGAAACTGTGTATGTCATATTTTTTCAAGGTCATTACTAGAAATGACGTTGACGGGTACAAATACGATAATTAATGTCACTTTTTTATAAAATGACGTGAAAATACAATGCATTAAGTCATTTACGAGAATCAATTGTAACTTTGGGACTATCACGTCAATTTCAGATAAAATGATGTTATTTAAATGACGTGAAAAACCATATTTGTTGTAGTGGGAAGAAGTGAAGCAAGCTAAAATTCAGCGGGAATTAGAATTTGGGCGACTAGAAAATAAGTGTAGGGGCCTACCCCTCGATCCCAGTTTGAACTACCTTCATGTCAGACTCACACATTCTACACATGACTTCAATAGTCAGTATTTCCACATACTTCACGAACTGGTGAAGAACGTGGGTTGAGCTCAAATAGAAAAACCTGAACAAGTCAAAGATACCTGTCTCTTATGAACTCAACAGTTACTCAGTCAACCGCTACTAACCACATTGTTTGGAGAATGTGCTTCAGCACGATGAAGAACTGTGGAGAAGGCCTATATAAAAAAAAGTTCCAAAAGAGATAAGGACCTAAAAAATATACGAGAAATCACCAAGAAAACTATATATTTTAGATTTTCAAAACTTTAAACTTCGTATTCACAAGATTAAACATTTCCAAGTTGAGAGATCACTTGTAATAAGATATCAGCCTTAAGCAATAAAAGTTACTATGATAAAAACCCTCAAGTCGAGGTCATGGTATTTTACCTATTCAAAGGTTTTCTACGCAAAATCACCTGTGCCATTTCATGCTTTACATTAGTTTGTGTCTAAGGTATATTGGCATAAGAGAAAATTCCAAGCCACTTCGAGCTTACGGAACTAGGCTATTACATTTGGCACCGTCTGTGGGAATCAAACATTTCCATGATATCCTAAGACATACTTTCACTTTACTCCAAATTTCAATCATGGTCACTTCTAGATGACCAGCAACCAGAATCTAGCTTAATCTTTCAGTCAAGCCAGAATGACTTACAGAGCTGCGGGCAAATCTCCACACCAAAATAAAGAAACGCAATGAGCTCAAACGTCAATTAACTCTTGACCGAGAGCTCCGTGAGAAGAAGCTCTAAGCCGAGCGACAAACTCATTTGCTATCGTTCAAACGACATAAAGACCAAATGATAACCACGCAGACTACCTTACAAGCTCTGCTAAATACTCAATAGGCTTCACCAAAAAGAGGTCGCGATCAATTGCCAGAAGCCTCCTGGGTATCTGCGCGGGAAAGGTTGGGACCTCGAGGAGCCGCCAGTAAAGCTATTTCTAGAAATATTCAGCATAAACCTCAACCTTCCATTTATTTGGGTGGTGAAGTTCAGTTTGAGATCAGCCGAGGTCACCAATTTTTTGTACGTCAGGAGGAAGAACAACGACCTTAACCTCAATTTTTAGCACGAGATCGTTTGAGTAAAGGTACCGGTGCTCACAATCCGTAACCTCCTTGTCAAGATACTCAACCGACACATCAATATGTCATACAAAAGGATATGGATCAGCATATTAAGGAGTTGATAAAAGCATAGGTTTTGGGCACTACCGATGACCTTACGAAGTTACAAGGAAATCTAATTTCCAAAGAGCTATTCGATATGAAAATACCAAAAGGTTTCCATACTCTGAAAATTTGCAAATATAAGGGCACTGATCCAAAGGAGCACATTCAGCAATACTGTAATTCATTGGGGTTGTATTCCAATCTCAACCACATCCTTTGCCATTTGTTCACCACAAGTCTGCAGGAGGAATAACTCTGATGGTTCCACTCTGTACCTGAAGACTCTATACATACATTTGACCAGCTGCAGATACAATTCATCAAGATGTTTATTCACAATAGAGGCAAAGAAGAGAATTTATATTCTCTTATTAGTCTTAAACAGTCATACGGAGAGAAGCTTGAAGCCTTTGCGAAGAAGTTTTTGGAACTCACGCGTAAAGTAGACAATCTTGATCAGAAAGCAGCTGTTACTGCTTTTACAAATGTGCTCCAGCTCGATTACAAGGCCAAATAATACCTCTTCCTCAGCAAACCTGCGACCTTAGAAGATATGATCACCAAAGTCAATAGTTACGTCGACCTGGAAAAAATGATGTCAAAAAGGTATAAATCTATTAAATCTGTCCTTATCACGAAAGGTCCATCTACAGATCAAAGCACTGAACCAAAGGAGGATCTGGGTGACCAAAAGTGCTCCAAGGGAAACACTGGCAACTCTCAAAAAGGCGGTTCACAAGTCAAACCGTTCCACTTCCATAATTTTTCTAATCCTCTCCAAGGATAAGCTCTACCGTCTCTCTTAACCATTGGAACCAATCGCGAACTGCCCATACTTCATATATCATAACGTAAACCATCATTTTACTGACAATTGCTATGCTTTACAGAGGTTGATGGAATACATTTTCAAGGAGGGACGGATTTTTGAATACATTATTGACCTGGAATCATACAAGGATGGTAGCTATAAAAAGCGACTTAAAGTTGTCCAGGTCGAAGATCAAGCTAAGGAGAAGCATCTTTCCTATATGTACTACAACAACATGATTAATATCCATTAGGTCACCAACTCTAACAGATTCATACACAGGAGACTATCAAAATGCTGCGATCTCACACCTCAAGACAAAGAAGCCAGCCTAGCCCTTTCCTCCACCTCTTTCAACTCGTCCTCTATAACAGGTCGATCCTCTACGATCTTCACCCCCAATATTCTAGAAGGTTCAACCCTTCTCTTCTTTGCCTTTCCTGCAACCTCACCACTTCCTGTGGTTCCAGAGGTTGAACCACGCTTCAACATATACTTCTTGGGAAACGCTCGAGCTAGCTTGCTCGATGCAGTAGACTCCAGTATCCCAACGTAGTCCACTCCTGAGGCCTTGGGAAAGTTCACTCGCCTTTCCTCATCTGTTCCCTTTTATTACTCCCATCAGAGCCCATCATTAGCCTCATCGATTGAGACTTTTGAATTTTCTCGAATTGGCTGTTAACATGTTTTGTTTTTGCTAATGCCGAGTTCTTTTTGCACAGCCTCAAGCTCTGTCCCTTCCATAACAACTGTATCCAACAAAGACTCTTTCCTTATCACCTATAATCTAGGACCTGTCATTTACAATATATTATCATCAACAAATCAACATACAATTTCAACATATCAATCTTATACATTATGCATTGTTATACTTACTTTGTTTTATAGTTCTATACAGAAGTTCTATGGGTTCTTCGTCATCTCTCTGAAAGCAATCATCCTTCACTCATATCACATTATCATTCCATGGTTGACCTGCTGAGTTCAGATTGAAGAAACGAAGCTGAGTCGAGTTCACAAAAAATATGCCCCTCCACTTGCAAAAAACTTTTTTACCCCATAAAATTGCAAAACATCCTCATGAGATATCATCCTCTTAATCTCATTCTTCACCCACAACTTATTCAGAAATTTACAAGCACTTATCACCTCCCACATGTTCCTATTCAACTGAACAAGACATGCCCCGATGATGTTCATAATCCCTTTCGCCAGATTGCTAAGGGGAAGACTTAACCCGTACTCCAACTGAGACAGGTAACACACAAAACATTCTACCAGGTCACTCTGGATGTTCCCATCAAAGTACTCCAAAGAGATCGATTCGTCTATACCCCTATCTCGCTTCTCTTTCTCAAAATCATCCAACAGATAAAAGTATTCCTCTCCAGTTGCTACAGTGCAACTCCTAAAATGCCTACCGGTATGTTCTTCACAACTACCCCATCTACCCCCTACAGAAGCCTTGGCTTTGCAAAACTCTTTGAACACATCGGAACGAGGAGGATAGGTTACCAATCTTCCAGGGAAATCTGGAAATTGATCAACCCCTACTTCTTCCTTACTATCAGACAATACAATTTTGGACTCTGTTGATCGTCCAGAGGTCGATGCCTCATTAATAGGTGAAGTATCCATATCAACTACAGATCTACAGACATGGGTTTGATCCAACACAAACACTCATGATCGACCTACATACAGGTCTAGGTATCTATTATTATCTTTTACACATACATCATTCACATACATATATATTTCATATATTATATATCAAACAGATTTTTATAAATTACTATAAATGGTAATTTTTAGATTTCCCTGACACAAAAAATGATTTTCACAAACAACACATTCATATATCACAAATCCTCTACTAATCTTCTATATCAGAATGAGAATTTGACGCAGCGCTAAAACCTTCCCTCACAATGCTGCTGTATAACCACCTTTGTAATTCAGTCTTTGCAACCCTCTCTCGCTTCGACTGCCAAAAATAAGGCTTTTTGCAACAGTCCACCTAGACTTTTGGCGACAAACATAATCTGTTACAATGGTTGTTACAAAATATATCCGTTGCCATAAACCTTTTTGCGCTGCAATTGAATTTTGGCAAAATAAAGTCCCCGAGGCTTTCCTCAAAATTAAAGACATTTACCCGCGAAACTTCCCTCTTTTTTTTTCCTGCGATTGGTTATCACTCTCCACAATCCTAGCCTCTTTCTTCACGATTTTTTTAGGGATAATTCCACTTTCCCAAGTCTCTATCCTCATTCCCTCCTCATCCATTTAATGTTCAATTACACAAATTGCATTTTTGATTTCTTTCTTTATTTCTCATTTCTGTCTCTAAGGGTTACGGTATTCGCCAAAATTCAGATGCCCCTCAACTTTTCTCATGTTATTAAAAACATAAGTAATATCACAGAGATCTAATTGCTGAAATCAATCTTCAAGGCGAAGTCTCTTGACAGGTTAGGTCTTCAAAATTATAACTACAATTTCTCAATTGCTACAGATTAAAAGCATTGGATGGAGGTGTATATCAGTAAATCATTTAACAAAATGCAGATCAGGTACATTTTGCAATTATCGCTTATTTAATTTGAAATAGTATATTGAAGGAATTAATTTGATTGCTTTTATGGTTACTTATTTCAGATTTAACAAATTGAAGACTAATCTAAAAGCGTGAATTTGAAAGAGGAGGCAAGAAAACTGAACGAAAAACATGTTAAAGAAGTAAGTTACTTTTCATGACTTATTTATGGGTTGCAGTTGAATTGATTTGAAAATATCCAACGTTTAAAATACTTAGAATGTTGTTGGACTTTGTGGGTAGAATATAATGGTGATATTTTGCTGAGATATTTAATGTTTTAAGTCTATTTGTGAGATGATTTTGCCTTTTTTTTATTGTGATATTTATCGTAAGTTATAAGAATGAAGCTCGATATGAGCAGTCTCAAATCGGGCTCTTCGATGCTCCATAATGATGTGATGAATGGAGGGCTCTTCAGCTGCACCTTCATTTGAGCTTCCTAGTTGTAGAGTACTGATGTAAGTTATTCTCGCGTTTATGCTTTTCTTTGTAGATGCCCACTTTTTATCCCATTTTTAATGAAAATTGGTTTTAGAAATGAATTTGAATGTTTTTTTTATCATATAGATGGGTTTCAGAATAAAGCCATGGAAATGGTGAAGCCGGCGATTGGGATGAATATACATGCTTTCATCTCTAAGGAGTTATTACTAGGTAAATGACTACCGCTTACCTTGTTGGAAATTCAAATAAACACTATGGTTTTTAAACTTAATATGCTCTTATATCTTCATAACCCGCATATGTTTGAGTACATAGTCTTGTATACATGAATTGTTTTTTCATCTTTTATGATAGATGAGTAGCTTTATCCATTAAAAGGGCAGACAAGTTCTGGAGTAGATCTGCAAATGTCAGTTACATCTAATGGCAGTTGTATCTTATGCTAAGTGGGCAAACTGAAAAGACGGAATTTATCACCAGTCTTCATGTATATGTGTTTGAATCAGTCTTAGACATTATTTATACTCATGCCTTTGATCTTTATGTATTTGGGTGGACAATTTGAGGTGTAAGCCTTTTGAAAGTTAAAACTTGGCCTCTTGAAATAAACCCATTCATAGCGGAACAAAATGAGTATGCATCCGACTTCATAATTTTTTGTCTTAGTACCTTCATACTGTTGAGCGTAAACTAGATTTTGGTTTTTATTTCATAATCTCCTTAGTTTATTAAATTGCAGTTTCTTGCTTTATTATTCTATTTTATCTAGTGGTATCAACTTCAAGGATTAACTTGAATTCTTAAATTTGGTCTTCAGCAAATAAAGTATGTAATAATCAGCAAGGTGAAATAAACATCTCTGTCCCCTTTACTTTTTCCCTAGTATTTTAGATTTTTATTTTCCTATCGTTATACTTGTGGCATATTTTTCTACTGCTTTTTTTTTAGCTACCTACGATGTAAGTAATTTGAATTTGGATGATTTTAAAGATAATGGTGAGTTCATATATTTCTTAGTTTCTTATGGTGCAAAAACATGTGTTTGGCATTACATTTTGGTTTTGCTTTAAAGTACAGTATGAATATAGGGGGCTTTGCTTTCCTAGTATGAAATACTACTATATGTTTCTTTATTAACTAGCATTGGGACGTTGATGCGCTGGATTAACAACATATCATCGTTTATCGTTTCAAGCGAGATTAAATTTAGATTTCAAGCATAGTTAAGGGGGTCGCTCCATATTGATTCTTTTTTTAAGGTTATAATTTCAAGCATTTCTTACTGTGGCCATGGGCCTTTGTGTTGTTAGGAGTACCCTTAAGGTCGTTGTTCTTGACAACATGGTAGTTGGTACAATTTCAATTGGCGTTTACCCAATAATTTTTTTAGAGTGCCAAATGACTAGCTTGTGAGCATTTCGGCGTTAGTAATGACCAAATGATTATTATTTGCACTTTACCAAATGATTATTATTTGCACTTAACCATATTGAGGCTTAAAACATCACATTATGATTTAATTATCTGATCCTACATTTAATTTATTGAAGGAGTCTAGAAAGGACTTGAGCTACTAGTTAGATCAGGAATGTGGAAGCTCAAAATTACAGATAGGGGTGGGCCTTATAGCCAATGGATGTACAACACCAATGACTTTGTAGGAAGACAGACTTGGGAGTTTGATCCTGACGTTGACACTCCTGAAGAAAAATCTCAAGTTGATAAGGCCCGTGAAGATTTCTACCAAAATCACTTCCAAGTCAAGCCTAGCAGAGACGTTCTACTGCGATTGCAGGTAAACAAGTTCACATCATTCTTTGTTTAAACCAGAGTCCATTTCTAACCATTTTGCAACAACTTAGTTTACATTTTCCTTGACCTCAAAAATACAGATGTTGAAAGAGAATAAAGATAAATATGATTTAACTATACCCCCAGTGAAGATTGGAGATGATGAGGAAGTAACAAGTAAGAATGCCATAAAGGCATTGAGGAGGGCTGTCAGATTTTTTTTGTCCATGCAGACAAGCGATGGGCATTGGGCCGCTGACATAGGAGGAGCATTATTTTTCATGCCATCCATGGTATGTATTCTCTGCAGAAAAAAAATTGTCCTTAGCTTGTCCAGTTAACTAATAATGCAAAATGCTACAAAATGCAGGTCTTTACCTTATACATTACGGGGATGCTAGACACAATGTTTTCACCAGAGCATAAGAAAGAGACTCTTCGCTACATGTACTGTCATCAGGTAGAAAATAGGTGGATAGTCGGCAGGTATCTCATATAAAAATAAAAATATGCTAATTGTCAAGCACTTAATTGCAGAATGAGGATGGTGGTTGGGGATTTCATATTGAGGGTCATAGTTCCATGTTTGGTACAACACTTAACTACATTTGCATGCGTTTACTAGGAGAAGGTCCCGAAGGAGGTGAAGACAATGCTTGTGTAAGAACCCAAAAATGGATCCGTGATCATGGTAGTGTAACTTCAATACCATCTTGGGGAAAGACTTAGCTTTCGGTAGGACTATACCACGCATACAAACACAAATTCCCTTTGAATTGGTTGCAATATATCCATGTTATGTTTAAACAATATGTATTTTCTTTGGTGCCAGATACTTGGGCTCTACGAATGGTCAGGTTGCAATCCAATGCCTTTGGAGTTTTGGCTTCTTCCTTCTTTCATGCCTATACATCCAACAAAGATGTGGTGTTACTGTTGTATGGTTTATATGCCAATGTCGTAGTTACGGGAAGAGATTTATAGGTCTCCTCACATATGTCTTACTTTCACTGAGGAAGGAGCTTCACATTGAACCTTATAATGAGATACAGCGGTTCAAATACCGCCATGTTTGCACAAAGGTTTGAGTTTCTCATCAGTTTAAATGTTGAAAGTTGAAACTAAAGACTCAAAAATATGCATGTGTGCTTACTTTTAAAGTGTTTTAATGCAGGATGATCTTTATTATCCCCACCCCTTAATCCAGAACCTAATTTGGGATTCTCTTAACATGTTTGCGGAGCCAGTTTTGATATGTTGACCATTGTCCAAGATGAGAGACAAGGCTCTCAAAATTACAATGATGGATATTCACTACAATGATGAGAATAGTCGATATTTTACTCTCGGATGCGTAGAAAAGGTAATCTTCACATAATCAAATTTAAGTTTTTTTTTGGAGCAAATTGTGATTTTATTTATGTAGATAAAAAAAACATGAGGGGCTTCCGAACAGTACATTTGCATCAGTGTCTAATAGCAGCAACCCCTAATTTTTTGAGAAATTAGGAGGCTCTTATATGTTTAGGTAGCGTAGCAGCCGACCAGAAGAGGAGGTTGTGTTTTGTACCTCCCAACTTGGAGAGACCATTAGCGGACCCATTTCCTTCTCTGTACGTATGCACCATGGTGATTTATAGCTCCTGGCTGATTTGGAGGACCATCTTCCAGATGGCTTGAAATTTGCTAGGGTAGAGTCTTGTCTGCTTGAACCATTTAACTATGACCTCGACATTCATCTCTACCACTAGTGGTGACCAGTGATTCTCCTTGCAAACTCAGAGGCCATGCAGGAGCCCATATAGATCAGCTGCCATGTTAGTATCATTTTCTAGTGCTACACTATAACCGAGTTTCATTCCTCCCTATGAGTCGCGAATGATGTCTCCAGCCCCAGAGAGACAATTACGCAGAGAGGATCCTTCAGTGTTCAGTTTAAACTACCCCGACGATGGTATTTTCCATTTGACCCATGTACTTGCTTTGTATTTTATTCGAAGCTTGTGCACTCGTAGTACCTGAAGAGACAAAGTATCTCCGTAGTTGCAGCCGTGAGTTACTGAAGTTTTGATCATGAGATCTTGAAGCCAACGACATGTTTTGATGACAATTGCTTGTGCATTCATGAGCACGTCGTCGAATCGATGCTTGCATCTTGCGTTCCATAGTTCCCAGCTTATTATGGCTAGAAGTACTCCCTTAATAATGCCCATTTGTGTACTCTTGTTTGCTGCCAGTATCCAAATCCTTTGCCGAGCCCAAAAACTTTCAGTTGGAACGCTGCAAACGCCACATGCCATCGCAAAAAAATGCCAAACTTGTTGTGCGATCTCTCCGTTTACGAGCAAATGGTTTAAAGTTTTGATGTTACCTGAGCGACAACAGCTGCATTTGGATGTAAATGGTATCTGGTGCTGAAGAAGGGCATCTACCATGATGACATTCTTCCATATTTTCCAATTGAAGACCTAAATTTTGGTAGGGAGAATTTTGAACCAAATCCAGTCCATACAGCGTTGTACTTCTGCAGTCCCTCTTCAGAATTGCCATGCTAATTTATCATAAAGATGCCACTTTCAGAAGGACCCCATAGTGGCGTGTCTTGGCCCTCACTGATGAAGAACTTGTTGACAAGTGTGGTCTTCCATTGCGTAGGCAGTTTGTGATACAGACAGTTCCTGTTCCAGTTCATTCCAATCTCGATAATGTCTTTCACCATGATTGTCTGTGTGCAGTCGATGTTCAGCAAGTCGCGCGAGGTTGCCTTCCCCGGCCCAGTCGTCCAACTAGAAACTACAATTACCTGTTCCCAAACTCCAAACTGTATTGGCTTGCACTGTTGTGATCAAGTTTCGAATACTTTTCCACAACGAAGAGGTGTTTGATCGAAGCTGAGAGAAGTCGTCCTGTGTTGTGTATTTTCTTTTTGGAAAACGAGTCAAGAGTGTGTCAGTATATTGCACATTCCAACATTTCTTCAGCTGGAAACTATATTTGATATCGTCAAGTATTCAGATGCCGAGTCCGCTTTCTGCTTTGGGTAGACATATTTCATCCCATGAAACCAAATGACGTTTGTTTTTACCTTCAAACTTTCCCCAGAAGAAATTGGAGAACATGCTCTCCAGTTTTCGAATGGCCGACTTCAGGATGTTAATACATGCGAGGAGGTCTATCGGTATGGAATTTAAGACATGGTTAATCAAAATGAGTTTTCCCCCTTGAGATAGAAGCTTACCGTGCCATCCTTTAATCCGTTGTTGTATCTTCGTGAAGAGCTTTTCAAAGTGAGAGTGTCGAACCTTGCCATAGCTGATGGGCGCCCTCAAATAGATCATAGGAAATAACTTGTGTTGAAAACCACTTGTGGTTTGTATGATTTTTTTCCGAGCATCTGTCGTAGTATGATGCACATAAACACCACTTTTATCTTTGTTGACCAATTGCCCAGGGAAGGCTTCATATCTTTCTATAAAATTTAACAACCCTCGGAGAGAGGATTGACTTCCATTAAGAAATACTGGAAAGTCGTCCGCGTACAGAAGATCTGTGATTGGAAGACAACCCCTAGAGGATTTGAAATACCCAATCTGCCCGTCTGCAAAAGACCTCGTTAGCCCCTTAAAGAGCACTTCCTCTGCAATGATAAACAGTAAGGGCGAGAGGGGGTCCCCTTGCCAGAGACCTCTAGTCGACTTGAAAAAGCCTTTGAAGACTCCCTGTAACACCACCAAAAACCAAGGTGTCTCAAAACATTGTGAAAAGAGGTTTACATAGGTACTGCTAAAGCCAAATTTCCAAAGAACCATCCTGAGGAATCTCCAGTCCAGCCGGTCATACGCCTTGGTCATGTCCACTTTTATCATGAAGTTATTGCCCCAAGTATTTCTATGTATTTCCCCCACCATTTCTTGGGTGAGAGTGATAGTATCGATGATGTCCTTGCCTTGTATATAGGTTCTCTGATTACCTGGGATCATCTTGTACAACAGTGCACTCAATCTCGTAGCAATGATTTTTGAGAAAATTTTATAGACCACTGAACATAAACTGATTGGCCAAAAGTTGCCCAATGTTGCAGGCATCTTGACTTTTGGGATAAGGGTTAGGAAGGTGGAGGTATAGAATCGTGAAAGAGGTGCTCCATTGAAAAATTCTTTGGCTGCTCCATGTATGTCTTCCTTAATGATATCCCAACATGTAGTATAGAAACTAGTGGAGAAACCGTCACTTCCGGGAGCGCTGTCAGTGGGTGTACTGAAAGCACTAGCTTTTAACTCCTCCATAGTTGGTGGGGTCGTAATATAGTTGCTCTCGTTTTCTGTAATAACCGTTAGGATGCAGCTGAGTAGTTCCTGGTCGGTTTGGGTTGGGGGTGCAGTGAACACATCCTTATAGTACGCAATTGCTACTTCGTGGATCATCCCAATATCTTGCATGTGGGTGCCATCGGGCATTGTAAAATTCGAAAGAAAAGATCTTTTATAGTTGATCTATGTTACAGTGTAGAAAATTTGGGTATTTGCATTCCTAGCTTGATCCATTTCACCCAGGACTGCTCCCTCCAAAAGATCTTCTCTTTGTATAGCATATCAGTGTGCTCTCTATGCACATTGCTAAGGTCTGCGCTAACCTGTTCGCCCCATCCACCTTGTAACATGAAATCTAGCTCTGTAATTTTTTCTTCAAGCCGCTTGATGTTTTGCGTAACATTTCCAAAAGTTGTTTCATTCCATTCCCGCAAGGCTATCTTGACCACTTTTAGTTTGTATGCAAAAGAAGAGAGACAGTTTCTAAAACACACCTGATGGCCAAGTATCTTTGATGATCTTAAGAAACGTGGTGTGAGTCGTCCACATTTTTAGAAATCTGAACTGTCGAGGGCCTTGATATAAATTGCTCGTGAATGATAGAAGAAGAGGGGCGTGTTCTGAACCAACCCGTGTAAGATGGTGAATCTTATGTACTATGAACCCCGTCACGAACGCAGCGTTGACGAGTATTCTATCTAGTCTTGCCCACTACCGTGACCTGCCTTAATGATTGTTGCACCAAGTGTACGCTAAACCCAAAAACCTAGTATCCATTAATCCCGCAGCTTGTATCATATATTCAAATTCTGTGACCTCACTGTGGCATATTCTTCGTCCACCTAGTCTCTCTGATTCATACCGGATAGTGTTAAAGTCCCCCAGTATGCACCAAGGTGTCGTAATGGTCTGGGCCAGCAAACAAATGTCATCCCATAGAGATCAGCGCTCAGAACTAGTGCATTTAGCATAAACAAACGTCACTAGGGCACTCCAGTTGTTGTTTAGTACTATCTTGAAGTGAATATATTGATTAGTAGACGAAAAAAACGTCACATCATAATCTTGTTTCCAAAAAATCTAATTTTTTTCGTTCTGGTCTGGATTGGACAGAAAAGAATTGCATTTTATTTGATTCCATATGCTACCAATATGCAAGACATCAAAAAAGGTTATAACAGTACCACAATCAAAATTTTGTGTTGATGAATGAGCTTTTTGAGATGATTTATTGTCTTGGCGTTGCCAATGCCCCTGTAATTCCAAACAAGTAGCGGTCCGTCTACCATAGTTTAGTTTGGGGGTTATCGAGCACTCTTGCTTCTTGTGATAATGCTGAGAGGCATCCACTGCGGCCTTCATTGCACTTTCTTTATCGGAGTCCAATCCTTACAAGTTGCCCAATCCATATCAGAGTGAAAATCTCGTTCAAAATCGGTGCTGTAGGCTGCTGCAAGCTCGCCGTCAGACACAAGGCTGTCAACATCCACATTCTTGAGTTTGGTTACTGTTGTATCTGCTGGGACTACCTCATTCAGAATGCCCATAGTGATGTTGTTTGTCGATATTTCCAGAGTTTGCACCTTCTCTATAGCATGTGTACTGTCGGTCACCGTTGGTGTAATAGTAGTATGTGGCTGCAATAACCCTGTTCGTAGCAGTTGTTCCTTGTCAGAGAGAGGCTCGATATTGCTGCCAATAACACCCAACTCAGGTACGCCACTGTGTAGTTTAATGCTGCTTTCATTTACCATTGGTTTGGGTGTATTGATGTTCCCACCTTTAGCAGGCATTGCTCTGCCCATGTTTGCTTTTCCCTTTTGAAACTCCTCCCTCTTATCTGGTAGGACAGTCAGACTAATCTTAGTGTAATTGGATTTGTTGTGGCCTTGCAGGCAAAAGTGTAAACAATACATTAGAAGCCTTTCATAAATCACTGATTGCTCCAAGATGAAGGATTTTGTGAGAGCAAGCCCCACTTTCGTTGGAAGGTCCTTCGTGAGATTAACCTCGACACAAACCCTCGCAGTACTAGGTCTTTTCAGGCTTAGCGTTGTTGTATCCGTGATAAGGTATTTGCCAAGGAGACTAGCCATTTCCCTGACTATCTCATTGTTTTGCAGATGCAACTTAAGACCTGGGAACTGAACCTATACCGGAGTAGAGTCTTTCTTGGGATCAAAATCAATCGTCCAGCGAGCCAACTTGAAGAAGAAACCTTTGATTTGTCTCAATTCTCTAGAGAGAGCTCTTGTGACATCTTTTTCAGATGTCATTCGCACCATAATGTGCTTGAAATCAAGCACTACAACCTTAGGAACTTCGAGGAGACCCCAGTTAGAATTGATGTTCTTTGCAATGACGTCAAATTGAGGTTTTCCAGCGGGAAAAGTCATAATGAGTGTTGTGTTGAATGCAGCAGCGGCTTTGGTCAGATCTGAGGGTAAAAAAGATATCATGGGAATCCCATCTTTCGATGAGATCCGAGTGTCAGGTTTGAACTCCTCAAGTGTTGGTTTTACCACTTTCTAGGCAACACTAGCGAAAGAGGGTTGTGTAAGGGGAGGGGTAGCCAAAACAAGGTAGACCTGTGCAGGGGATAACAGTGAATGGATGGAAGAAGTAGCCGGCGGGGAGAGGCAAGGCTGCTCGGGGGTGAGAGGTAGAGGGATTGCATGATTGCTCAAAGTGGAGCTCAAAGCCATCGAAAGGGAGAAACGAGGTAGAGGGAGATGGAAATAAAGAAGAGAAATGAAATCAAAAGGAGTACGAGACAATCATAAAGGAGGAGAATTAAATAGAAGATTTAATTTCAAAGCCAAGTGAAAGAAGAAACCCTAGCAAGGAACGGCTAGCGTTAGGGTTACAAGAAGAGAGACGACTTTCATCACTCACTTCCAAGATCTTACTAATTGGGAAGATCATCAAATTTCAAGCTAGTTTTTTTGTACTAGCCATGTAAATATTGCTTGTCATTGAATAGTTTCATAGTCTTATAATTTTTTACGATAGGTATTATGTATGCTTATGTGTTGGGTTGAAGATCCAAAATCAGACGCATTTAAAAAACATCTCGCTAGAGTTCCAGATTACTTATGGATGACTGAAGATGGAATGAGAGTGCAAAGTTTAGGTAGTCAGATGTGGAACACTGGTTTCGGTGTTTAAACCCTTTTGGCAAGTAACTTTTAGGAGGAAATTACACATACGCTTAAGAAAGGATATGATTTCATAAAACAATCGCAAGTTAGTCTTATTTGAATTCAAAAAAGATGGGTTGTTTTTATTATTATTATAGATATAAAGATTTTATGATATATAATCATAGATAGTAAGTGTGTAAAACCTTTTTCGTATCGACTATCTTTTGTTCTTGCATTTTTGTTTAATGGGTTGTTACTGGTCTACCATATAAACATGTATGCAAACCTTGAAGTTTGTTGTCATGCATATTTTCAGTCCTTAATTTTCTGACGAACTAATTTTAATCCTTCGTTATGCGGCTAATTATGGATATTCAATTTTATTTAATTTGCTAAAATTAGGAAGTTTCAACGTAGGATAATTTTTGGTGTTTCATTGGACATGTTTATGGCTCTCATGGACTAAAAACTCTTACCTCAAGTCTCTGAAGATCCTTGTAGATATATGCCAGTAAACTCGATTCAGAACACATTCGCCACAACAAGAAAAGATCAACAGAAAAGCACAATAAGTTGGTCGAGATAATTATGAAGCGAGAGCAGAAGGGGCAACATAAGATTAGATATGCATTCTCAAACAAAGAAACACCACCAAAAAATGTTCATGGATATGATCTTAAGTATCAAGAAGAACAATGCCAAGAAACAAAAAATGTAAGTTTTAATTTCTTGATGTCATCTCTCATTTGCTTTTGATATATGCATCCTATGGAAGATCATGTATTTGATATTTTTTTCTTCTATGTATAGGCCATCATCAGAAGATCATGTCTCACATGAAGATTTAACAAGACCAGTAAGGATGGTGTGAACGATGTTGAGAGTAGTAAAAATGATGAAATGGCTCATTGGGAGACCTTTCCTCACATAAATAGAAGAAGCTAGTGTACATCGACACATAACTACTGATGGCATGGTATGTTTGCTTATTATGATTGCAAATGTCACTCAATGTTTCTAGCTTCTTCAGTTTAAATATCATTGTAGATACATAGAGAATCGGTTGTAAGTGCTCTTCTTATTTCACTTGTAAATGATGTATGATATCTTTGTAATTTTCTTACCATGATATAAGAATAAATAAGAATTTTCTTAAAGTTCAGAGAATAATTCATATTTATACTCCATGATACAGTCTTCTCCATTAATTGTTGGATGAAGGTCTTGAAATATTAATAAAGTTACATTAATAAATTTTTTGTGTAATAATGCAAGTTTATGTGATATTTTTTGGTGATTTCATTGCTATTATTTTTTTTAAATGATATTTTTTTTACGACGGACAATGGTTGTTGCCAAAGAAATCTTATTAGCAACATGAAATAACTTTAGCAACAAAGTTTAAGTATTACTGTCAGCGGTGTTGCCAAAGTTGTTGCAATGGAAAAAACCCGTTCCCAAAAGTCTAGCAATGGCAACAGACTTTATCTGTCGCAGAAACATTACTTTTGGCAATAGACTTTCTCTATTGCATCCCCATCCGCAACACCCCTTACGGCAATACTTATGCTACAAACATAGTCCATTGTGAAAGGGCATTTGCAACTGATATAGTCCGTTGCAAAAACCTATTTTTTTGGTGGTGGGCGATCGCTCTTAATTAAATCCTCACGAGATTCTCTGCTACTTTTGTTTTTCTTCTTCCTTCCTCTCTCACTGTTCTTCAAGTTTTCAAAAGTTGAGAAACGTTTGAATGACGAAGATGAATCATTATTTATATTTTCTCTCTCTAACTGCTGGCAATTATTGAGCCTAGATCCTATGAGCCGTCCTCAGTTTTGGAACCAAAGCATCCCATCCACTATAAATGTCAAACATCTTATACCTTTTCGGTGAAAACGCTTTCCCATTATTGCCCTTTATCTTATATTTTAATATATTTTCATCTCTCTTTTCTAAACCTCTCTCTGACCTTCCCACACTCATGATGGCTCACACTTACACGCAATCGAGTTTTCACATCTTTTGCACAAGATTCAAAATCACAAGTTACCTATTTTTTTTTATTTTTTTTTTCTTCTTCTTATGGAAGTACTGTTGTCTTTTCCAAAGTTCTCAAAATTTCAAAACTTTTCAAATTAAAATTTTCACAACAATCACAAACAACATTAACAAGAATAGAGGATCGATTCAACCTTTTTTTTCTCATTCCATTTCTTTGCCAATTATTCAAGCTCATAAAATTACATATACTCATGCCAACCATATTTACATTAATTTTATTACTCTCACATATAATTATACCTAAAACATCCCTGATGTCCTGGGGAGCCACATCCTATCTGTGGTCCTCCAGCAATCCTCACATCTTCCAATTTGATATCCTCTTCAACAATCAACCTCACAACATCTTTTCGGGCTGCAGGATCCACCATGATCTCTCGGAACAGCTCCTCATAGAAATAATGTTCATACTCGAGTTATCTCCTAATCCTATCTAAACCTTCAAGTTGAACTTCTCTTACTGGCAGTTCTGCATCATAATCCAACAGTCCAAAAATTTGCTCCCGCACTTTAGCTATTTTTATCACCAAACGCCCCTCAGCGACATAACAAATTCTCTCAGATCGAGTCCACACCATTCTTATCCTCTTCCACCTGATTAAAACTCATTCCCCCCATTTATACATTTTTTGCTGCGAATCCCCCACAGTTCGTGATATTATCCTATTATCTCGTAATAGAAACTCTAGTATCTTGAGAAAAGTTTTTTGAGCATATCTCTCCCTATCGAACTCTATCATTTCGGCCTATTCCATATCGAGCTTATTCTTTCTAAATCTAGTATTCTAGAATAACCTCTCTGAGCTCGAGTTCCCTTCTTAAAACTTCTACAATTTTCTCTCTCCCCCAAATTTTAGCCTTCTGATCGAACATCACATATTGCACATATTTGATTTAACAAACATATTTTTAACAGATCGATTATTACAAAAAGTTGTATGTTCTAATCTCATACATTTCATTTCATCATATATTTGAAAATCTTCGAATTATTCATAGCTCTATTCCTAGAGTTATTCCATTCTATATCAACACAGAGTTTGGATAACAAATTTTATTCATCTTAAATATAAATTACAGGTAATTTTTCAGATAATAAATCTTTTAGGTACTTTATAGATAACAAGTCTTTCATGTACTCCGAAATTAGGTACTTTACAGATAATAAGTTTTTAAAGTACTTTACAGATAACTAGTCTTTTAGGCACTCCAAAACATTAAATCCTTTAGTTCATCTGACTTCAGTGATGTTTCACTTTAAGAATCCTCTGATACAAAATAGGCATTGGAAGAAATTTTTGGTCCTTCTTCTTTCACACCAACTTACTCTGACCAGAAATTTGATTTGGATGAAGTCTGGGTATGAAAGAAAATGACTCAGTGCTTGAACCCACTCTTCCAATAGAAGGTCTTCTCAACGCCAAGGAACAATGGACGTACAGAAGCAGACTTTCATTCTCCGTCTTCCTCCTCCACTACTATCGCCGCCTCTTTTATAACCACCACCCTTGCAGAGTTGGTAGAGATGAAGAGGGCCCGGCCTTAGAATCTAATCATATGCAAGACATCAACGCAACTGCCCCACTGTTACACCCATCCCCGCATCTATCTCCCCAACCTTATCTTTCGCAAGGATACGAAGACAAACCCAACGTTGTTCGCCTATTAAAATAACGTGATGAAATCTCCACATACAGTATAAATCTTCCTCAGCTTTAGCTGCTTCTTCTTCCAACATACCTTGATACGTCGGAGGAACGAGAACAGGAGTAGGCATCTCTAAGGACTGATCGTCAAAGTATTTTAACTTCAACTTCTGCATCTTAATAACAATTTTCCTTTCAAGCACCATTTTCTGAGTCTTCACCATCGTCAAAATTTTTCAGAGAATTTGGCAACAAACAAGTGTACTTTGTCATAAACCTTGGTATACTATTTATATAACCCTACATTTAATGTACAGGTACATTTTCCCAAGTGTCATTATTCAATATAGACGAAACTTTCCAAACCCTAATCGTTACGGACATCAATATTCCCATCAACATTCAATGCATGTACGCCCTCCCATCAACATTCAATATTCCTTCATTTTCAAACTTCCAACCCGAATACCTGCATACCCACAAACTCTTTCTCAACTAAAGCCACTTGTGATTTTAGTTGCGAAGGGGCGATTATAGGGGCCTACCCCTCGATCTTACCTAAATCGAGCTATTTCCAGTTCAAACTACCTCCATATTAGACTCTCGCATTCTACACATGACTTTAACAGTCAGCATTGCCACATACTCCATTAACTGGTGAAGAACGTGGGTCAAGCTCAAACAGAAAAACCTGATCAAGTCAAAGATACATGTCTCTCACGAACTCAACAATTACTTAGTCAACCGCCACTAACCACATTGTTTGGTTAACGTGCTTCAACACGATTAAGAACTGCGGAAAAGGCCTATATAAAGAAAAAGTTCTAGAAGGGCAAGGACCAGAAAAATATATGAGAAATCACCAAAAAAACTACATTTTCTAGATTCTCAAAACTTCAAATTTCTTATTCACAAGATCATGCATTTCTAAGTCGAGGGATCACTTGTAATAAGATATCAGCCTCAAGTAATAAAAGTCACTATTATAAAAACCCTCAACTCGAGGCTATAGTTTTTTACCTATTCAAAGGTTTTTTATGCTAAATCACCTGTCATTTCTTGCTTTATATTAGTTTGTGTCATAGGTATAGAATTAGGCCATTACAGGCAGAGTAAGATTTAGCATATTTTTATTTACTGCGTAACAAGACTGATTACGATTATTCAGACAGTTCATCTGATAGGTGGCAAAGGGGTCAATATAGCTAGCAAAAATATGAATACAACTAGATTTTCGGATTAAACAAATAAGGTGTTAGAAGTTAGTATTGTGCAAGAAGGGCTAATATTTACTTTTTACCAAAACAATGAGCTTTTGTAAGGTTATTGTTTATATTTTGCATTCCCTCTTTTGTAGCATGTGATGTAATGAAGACTTTTGAAATGAAATGAACATGCTTTGGCCTTGAATTGTTCAAATTTGTTATATTTTGTTGAATTACTTACAACTCAAAATCTCTTCTTTTGTGTCAACTTGTTAGTGAGATCGATAGTGGAAGACTCCGTAGATAAAAATTGGACAAAAGTTATTCGTGACGAGTCACCAGAAAGGTCTGAAAATAAACATATTATTGACCCGTTGTTGGTGGAAGCCCTATATGAGGGTCAACATTTTGATACTATTGAGGACGCACATCTGTGGTACAAGCGATATAGAAGAGGGTAAGGTTTCTCTACCAAGATACGCAATTCTACTAAGTGTTCAAGATCGGAGGATATATGTAGAGCCCACTTCTATTGTATGAGTAATGGCTTTTTAAAGAAAAATCTTAGGATTGATCCAGAGACTAGTAACAAAACTGTGGGTGTAAAGCAGCGATGAACATTAATTGAAATACCAAAATAGGCAAATATGTTGTCACAAGTTTCACGGATATTTGTATCCATAAACTCATATCTCCACGGAATTATCATCGTATAAAGGTTAACAAATTCTTTCTAGAAGCAGCGAAAAACCTTACAACAGCATTTCAGCTCCACAATATTTCTGTGAGCAAGGTCCCGACATTATTCCCAGATAAAGCCTTCATCAAACGGGATTGTTACAACCACAACGCCAAAGTAAGTAAGGAACGACTAGTCAGAGGGGATGCACAAGCCTTGTTAGAGTGGTTTAGGAAGAAACAAAATGAAGATCTGATATTTTATTTCGATATAGAATTAGATGAGGTGGACCGAGCACTCAATTTTTTTTGGATCGATGGACGTTCAAGGTGTGTATACAAAACATTTAAAGATGTCGTTACCTACGGTACTACGTACCAGACTAATGTCTACAAGATGCCCTTTGCTCCATTTGCAGGGATAAACAACTACTTCCAAACAATTCAATACAGATGTGCTCTACTAAGAAATAAGCAAGAAAACATATTTGTATGGTTGTTCCATACTTGGCTCAAAGAAATGAACTATGAATACCCTGTTTCCATTATCACTGATCAAGATGTAGCTATGGCCACCGCTGTTCCCAAGGTAAAGAAGTAGTTCGAATTGGACAGGCCAGAATATATGTTGATTTAGCATATAGGTCGATAATATATGATCGAGTAGGAGCAGGTATCAATATATTTTTTAAATTGAACATGTTAGGTATATTGTTGATTTAACATATAGGTTAATAATATATGGTCAAGTAGGAGTAGGTAGCGACATTTAATTGTCGACATCGGCTTGTGATCAACAATATCATATACTATTCAATTTTACCGTTCATTATAAGTTTTGGTTTATTTTCAGGTCTTCCCCAATACCGACATCGATTGTGTCTATGGCACATCACAAATAAATTTCCTGAGAAAATCAGTCATGTTTATCGAGAACCATCTACATTTAAAGAAGATATTGATTCGATAATGCACAACACATATGAGGCTGTAGAGTTTGAAACAAGGTGGATGGACCTAATGAAGAAACATAAATTGGATGATAACCTTTAGATGTAAAACATCTTTAATATTAGACATAGATGGATACCGTTATGGAATATGTCAACCTTCTTTGTAGGCATGAGCAATACAGGACGAAGTGAGTCCATAAACAACTTCTTTAATGGTTGGTTGCCAATAACAACCGGATTGTACAATTTTATGACCAAGTACGAGGTTGCCCTTTTAGATGTATATGACAAAGAAAGTGGAGAAGATTTTGCGTCAGAACACAGATATCGTCAAGTTGGTCCTCATCAAGTTCTACTCAAAGATGCTGCAAATATTTACTCAAGAATAATGTTCCACAAACTTTAAGATTTGTTTGACCAGGTTGTCCACTTCATTGCAATAGAAGGAAATATAGAAGGCAACATTTGACAACTTATGGTGAAGTCCCATAGTAGCCGTACCGAGTCATTTGTGTTAAATATAGACTTAGAGCAGCTAACTTGTAATTGTGGCTACAAATTGTTTGAGTATGTTGGCCTCCCATGTTGTCACCTTCTAAAAGATTTCTTAAAATACGGCATTCTCAAAATACCTGAGGCTTTCATTATTATAAAGTGGAAGATTGGTGTAAACAAGTTTTCAAGATCGTATGATAAAAGTCACTTGGCAGGAGAGAATTTACGATATCCCTTACGCCATAGCCACCTATCACTTCGTGCATCAAATTTATTCGAAAGGGCCTTAAAGATTAAAGAAAGTTTTGAATTTGCGGTTTTAAAGCTAGACGTGATTGAGTCTTACCTTGATCACTACGACGAGTCTTTAACATAGACAGATGCATCGTAACCTAACATATCAACTTCTTTAGCAGATTCTATGATGTCTAGAACTATCATTTTAAATCCTCTCATTGTTCAAACAAAGGGATGAGCGAATACTGATCACAAGTTAGGGGCAAGATGGAAGGAGGGGTGGGGGGATGGAATAGGTTTCTATGAAGAAGAAGAGAACATGCTAAAGTTGTGGAGTACTTGACAACTATGACTAACGGACATCTCCACTTCTCAAAATGGAGATAGTGGAATTAAGTAAGTATATATTCGACACTACAAAAATGCCATATTCTCCGTGATTACTCTATAATGTGTTTCCCATGTATTTATCCAGTATTTATAATCAGAATGAATTTAATGTAGGAGACAATAGTGGAGATTCTAGTCAGCCGTTGCAAAAGAATCCTGACAACCACGACATCTAGAAAAACAGAAGGAGTTGATATGTATTGCAAATTTCATTCTTTAATTAATAAATTTGTATTTCATTATTATTGTTAACGAGGGATTATTGTGTTGATTCGACATTCAGTTTGCTTTATATTTGGAATTTAGGATAATAACAATACACTGTTCTTTATGTACCCTCTATGAATTTGCAGATTCCTCAACGTAACTGATAATGGTACACATGCAATATTTCATTTTGCAGGTAAATTGTCAGTTTATCAAATAGATCGACAATAATTTAACTATATTGTCGATCACCAACAATGAAACTTAACATTAACCCATTATTCGACAAAAAGTATGTGACATTGACGATTATTGACAATTTAACTATAACCTAAAGGTAACAACATACAAAGAATCATTGAAGTACTGCTAAAATATTCTTCACAACCAATATGTACTTTATTTTAACAGTCAAAATTGAGATTCATATATAACAGTGAGCTAATACACCACCGTATACTACAAAAAATGGGATATACAAACACTTGTCGACAAAAAATGAATCAACAAGGGCCACCTGACAACTGAAGTGGTTACAACCTTATACATAAAGGGGTATTCAATGGTTATCAAAAAATGAAAGGATAAGAGTTCTGTCAGAAACCAACACCGATTATGTTATTCAATTAATACCCTTTTACTTTGTATTATCTCAGTAATGCCTTAAAGGTCCTGGTCCTCACTTCAAAATACCTCGTCAACTCTTCTTTTTAAAACCCCGGTAGAATATCCAGTCTTGCATGACCAAAGAAAATAGTAGAAACTAGAGGAATTGGTGTATTAAATCTTGGAAACAAACGAACGTAGTGTTTGTCCGTCCCCAAACCAAACCACCAGTACTTACTAGTATCCATAAAAAGGTTTTGGAATCTCTCCTCATTCGACGTAGTATTTTTCTTCCGTGCCCAAAAAAATGGTAAGAATGTATATGCTTTAGTGTGGCTAATATAGACCACAACCTTCTCATAACAAGTGGATTGTAAATGCACCATTTGCTTATACTCCACATGCTGATGACCAAATAAAAATACCTGTAACAAGGATTCATTCGCCTTCTCACCAGCTAGACTGAATGGGATACTTAATGTCTGATTAAAGATACTCTTCCAGAATGCGAGGTCCTTGGTAAGAAAGGACTTCAACATTTTCATTACATCCTGGGATCTATGCTGACTCTGATGCTGAAACGCTGCCAGAACCCTAAAAATAGAATTGTTATCATTCACGTCGATGCCACGAACATCTAGAAGATACTTTGCCCACGGTTGGAATAGAACTTCTTCTTCTCAACCATATTCTCCCTCCTAGTAATGATGACATTTTCAAGAGTTAGCCCTGTATAAGCCAAATCTTCTTGATAATCTCTCTTGGGTCTTTACTGTGATATTGTGAAGAATTTTTCGTTATGGTCAAAAAGTTTTTTAAAGGTTGGGTCCTCCAAGTCTCCCATCCCTTCACTCGTGAGTGCCTTTTTCAATAATTAACGCCAAACCTCCTGTAATAACCACAACTAGATAATAGAGCAGATACTTATAAGTACATCACCAAAGTTTATCAATAATGACATGCGGTGACATAGGTGCAAGAGTTATGAATAAGCTATACCCATTAATTATTATATACTTCCAAAGTCTTCTTCATCTCTTCAGCATTAACCAACTTCTTACGCCAAAAAAAAACTCCAACATTAAGATAAACAACGAAAATAAACATTCCATGAAATAAATACGGAGAAGGAGGGTAGGGGGGTTTACGAGATCATTAATTTCCTCCTTATATCTAGTGGCTTCTTTCTTATACTTTGATGTCCATTTCAGTATCTGTTCCAAAGGCATAAAGGAGATGAGCTATTTATATCCAGTTTAGTTAATGGTGATAGGATTGTCAATTATTGTTGATTAATACATGCATTGACAATACTATGTTGTCTAAGCACAACTAATTGTCATTGGGGGGGGGGGGGGACTAAATCGATAATTACTTCAGTTGTAATTGTCGATACATGGGGTTAACAGACAATATTAGCACATTATTGCTACCATAACCATTCCCATATTGAACATGGAATCCAAATTGAATATAACATCTGATTTACAGATAAAATAAAAACTAACACATTTTTAAACTTAAATAAAGTCACTGCTATCAAGAGATATTCCATTTTTGGATAATCAAACACAAACTCCAATTCACTAACTACAACTAATTGAAATTCATTTTGAATGACTTACAAATTCTTCTTAACTTCCTCATACGCAGACAATAAGTCATTATACTTCTTTGATAGGTTCAAGTATGGTATAGGCTAATGTGATGGGAGGATAACAAGCTGTTTAAAACATGTAGTACAAGAACAATGTTACCAGAGTAACAAATAATATTGCCTTGGTGTTGTAAACTCACAGGTGTAGTTGGTGGAAGTTACAAGTCTAACTGCTCCATCAAAAGGGCATTGACTATTTTTAGTAACTCATTCTCTTTGGACTGTACATATTTGCTAAATAATTACCCCACATGCATGAATGATTAATGGACCCTAATAAGTAATTAGGGGTTATTAACATCTACACACCACATTACCTTCTTATTCAACTCAATAGATAAGTTCTTATTATAGTCTTCAAGGCTAGATTTTTGCCTTAGCTCTACCTCCAAAATTGTATTTTTTTTCTTGTATTGCACTCCAATATCTACAAACATGGTTTGGAATAAAACAAACAATGGAGGAGATAATAATATGTGCCTAAGACCTTACCTTCGTATTTAACTGCCCCAGTAGATCTGGGTATGCTAGTGCCCATTGCTCGTCAAGTACACGCTTAAGTTGCATGTCCTCCATTTGATCAATGGTTTCTCTCAGTAAATTACATTAACTTGTCTGAGGTTAAGATGAGATGAAACAATTATTCTATAACCCAATTAAAACTGCACATGTGAACATCAATCCAACATAACCTCTAAATTGTCGACCCACTGGGAATTCAACAATTTTCTAGCATTTCTTACTATATTATTGTCGATCTCAACAATATTACATATGCATGACTTCACATACACTACCATAATTGTGGAACTCGATAATATTATATATGCATAACTTTACATACACTGTCATAATTGTTGAACTCAACAATATTATGTATGGATAACTTCAGATAAACACTAACATTAAGTTATATACAGAGAGTAGACAATAAGCATCGTTGTTGGTATAACTGGCCTTATCTTTTAGAGCCTCTGCTAGCTTTATGCTGGCTTCAGACTCTTTATCTTTATCTTCCTTAAGCTTATGAAGCTCATCATTTAAGAAGGTAATTTGCTAATCCAGCCTGCCAGATTCACCCCAAATTGGCATGGTATCATGCCCATTTGGAGATAAAGTGGCATGGTCATTGAGCTATAAAAGTAGTTTATGAAGTGAACATAATATTAATAAATTTTGCTGGCTCCTATAAGGGAAGTTAATCAAATTTTCGTAAGATGTACTAACCGATGCATTATATTATTCACAAACATCTTCACATTGGTCCCCGGGGGGGGGGGGGGGGGGGGGGAGTGTCACCCTCTTCATTCATACAGGCCTCCTTCCGGCAGTGAAATCCAAATAACCCAACATCATCATCTACAGCCAAGTTAACAGTAATGAGACAGATCCTCGTTCACGATACAGTGCCAAATCACTCCATGTATCCCTCCGTACATTCCAAAGGCCCCTTCGTACCTTCTGCCCCTTTTCATCCTTCTTCAATACCCATTCCTTCTATTTCTTCCCAGAGAAGCAATCAATCCACTCATACTTAGGGCTATATTTTCTCAGCTCTTCTGTGATCCATAGGCTGGACACCTCTGGACATCTTGGCTTTATGAGGATGCCTTGAATCCATGAGAACTGCTGCACAACCTTTTTTGGGTAGTACGGCTGAACATGGTATGGACTTGCTAATACCCCATAGAAATAAGTAATCTCCTTGAACACATGTGCAATATCTCTTTTATATCTATATGGGTCCCATACAACTTACGTGAAAAATGAGTCAAATGTATTATGTTAAAAATAATAAAAGAGACGGGAAAGACATCTAAAGAATAAACTATGCAAACACCAAATAAAGACGGAGAAAACATCTAATCAACTTACATCCTCAACTTTGTAATTGTCCAATGCTTCCCTAAACTTTAGTAAAGCTGGACCACCGTTTCTATCCGTAACAGATCCACCCCATTTCCAACAAGTACAGTACTCGAAGTTATCGAAATCCAGCTCCTTCGGTATCCCAGGAAGCTTTGGGAAATGTGCAAAGATCCACGACTACATGTATATAGATAAACAAAATTAAATTCGTAAATAGGTTCATGCATATGTGAACAACAGTGTAGACTAAGATCCCATAGATAGTACGATCTCATACATTTAATCAGAAACTGCTTATCGAAGAGCCAATTCATAATTGGAAATAAGTTATCATTGCGGCAATTAATATATGGAAGCTACGGGAATAACTACTACATATATATAGCAATAGTAAGGGAGTATGGGAGTCACCTTGAGTAACGTGGCACGACATGCAAATTGCCTTTCAATATCTCGAGATGCTGCACTAAGATCACAATATATGTGCACAAAAACTGTTGATCCCTATGACCACTTCTTTGCTGCTTTGTCTTTGGCAAACAAGTCAAGATACCGTACGTTGACATCAATGCCCTTTTTCATGAGAAATAAAAATGAACCAAGGAGATATAACATTTGCGCACGAGAAATAGAAATGGCTGTTAACCCCTTCTTCTTGACTGTAGTAGTAGTACCATTACTGATAACCTTCTCCAATTTGTATGCATAATATTTTCTTAGTTTAGATAGTGACAAAGAATTCCCTTTACTACCAGCCTTTAAAGTTTTGAATCTAGCCAAATCTAGCAAAATATTCTTTGGGAAAACATCGAAGAGGGCGGTGAATCCCCAAGTACTACCAATTACCGTGACATCACCATCTGCACCTAGCCTAATAAAATGCTCCACATCATACAAAGTTGGAGTCATCTCTCCCCATTTGAAATATAAACTATTAGTTTTCGGTTGCCAATGTTCGGCAAAAGCAGAAATAAGCCTAAAGTTATAATAGTCATATGATATAACCCCAATTCAATCTAAACCCTTCAACTTAACCAATTCCTGGACCATTTGTGGTTTCCTTGTAAGTTCCCATATTGACGGGTGATGGTGAACACGAAGGCACGACTTTTCCTGAACAATAACATCGATTATGTCAAAAAAATGAGATTACCATATAAAATGTAACTATTTAAATTTCCAAATTATAACAACAGTAATGGGAATAACAAATAATAATTAAATAGTATACCTTCCCTACAGCGATCGACCTCTCTCTATGGAACTTGAAGCTCCTGAGCAAACTATTATCAATAGGGCCTAACATCTTTATTGCTTGCAGCCCCCTCGCCTTCACAATTACCCCCAACACTATATTCACAATTTCCTTCATCAACATCATTAGTAGGAATATTAACCTCAGAATAAGTTCTGCCGCGACATTCACTAAGCGTTGGTTAAGCTCCCAAAGTAGATTGGGCTGACTCACTCTGAATTTTAAAACCCACACTTACCCGAGTCTCGCCACCATCTTTAATATCATGCATTATATCAGCTCCACTATGTTGACGAACACCCTTATTCTTAGTTTTAAAGTTTCGTAATTGTTCAACAGTGTTTGGATGGACCACTGTTATCTTCTCAACTGTCTTTCTCTTTCTCGGCCTTCTTTTTGGATTTTTAAAGTCTGGGTATTCCGGGTCTACTCTGTCTAACTCTCTTTTTCTTCTATTGGAAATTATAGGAGGCAGTTTATCTTTCATTGTGCTACCTGTAGACAATTTTATTAGTCTAAGTCTCAGTGTAATATTGTCGAGCTCGACAATACTATTTATGCATAACTCCAATTACACTGCCATAATTGTCAAACTTGACAATATTATATATTGCAAATCTTCATGTACATTACCAATATTGTCGATTTTGACAATATTATATATGCATATATGACTCCAATTATACTTGCTAATTGTCGAATTCGACAATATTATATATCCATAACTCCAATTACACTACCATATTATCGAATTCGACAATATTATATATGCAAGACTTTATGTACATTATCATAATTGCAGAGCTCGACAATATTATATATGCATAACTTCAATTATAGTGCCATAATTGTCGAACTCGACAATATTATATATTGCAAGTCTTCATGTACTTTACAAATATTATCGATTTCGACAATATTTTATATGCATAACTCCAATTACACTTGCTAATTGTCGAATTCGACAATATTATATATCCATAACTCCAATTACACTGCCATATTGTCGAATTCGATAATTTTGACTTGTAACCATGCACAGAGGGGAAATAAACTAACATTTGGATTATAAAATACATTACATAAAGGGGGAGACAACCATAAATGAACTATAATGGTGGGGATCCATAGTGTATATTATTTGGTGGTGGTAGCATACAGAAGAAGAAAAAAAATGCAAACCGTTTACGTGGGAAAATAGCCAATATTTGTTTCCCTTTTTCAAATTATAATTGTTTCATCAAACAAAGCCTAACTGAATAGGGATAAAGAGGTAGGGATTGACCAACAAAAATTGACCTTCAAATAGACCGCAATCTTTACCAACAAACTATTCTCCAATATCCAACAACAAACCCTAAATTATTCTTTGTAATCTCCAAATTAAAAGTACACTGTCTCTATAAATCCTAACCAACTAATATCCAATACACTTCTCCTATCAATCAACAACCAAATAGAGAGCACTCAAACCCCAATTTTATTTCTAATCACAGTGCTAATATTGGTTAGGTTAGAAATTGATATAGAATCTGTTCGAGAGTTTTACAGGGAGAAAGAGGAGTGATTTAAGGAAGTGAATTTAGGGAATTCAAAACCCCCTCTAATGGTGAGTGTAAGAGAGAGAGAGAGAGAGAGAGAGAGAGAGAGAGGGAGAGGGAGAGAAGAAGACAAGTGATGTATGAGTGATTTGAATTCTTTGTTAAGAGAGAGGGAAACACGACGTGTCTGCCACCTAGAGGGGAAGAGAAAGGAAGAGTACCAGCTAAAATAAGTTTTCCAACTCATTTCCCTATATAACCAAACACCTATTTTAAGAGCCACTCATCTAATAGAGATGAGTGGTTCGTATTGAGTGAGATTTTAGTGTTTGGTTTGTAAGTATCTCTAAATCCTCTCCCATTATCAATGATATAAGAGTAAAGCTAACTAGCTACAAGATGGAACTAGAAGATAACAATGTCATTCAATGTAAATGGGATTATCCACCTAAAGGAGTTTATGCTATCAATTCTGATAGAGTAGTTAAAGGCATTGGAAGCTTTGGTTAGGGACTGGCATGGGGATACCATTAAAGGTTGTGCGGGAACCTACAATTTTCTATCCATTACAATGGTGGAGCTGGCTACAATAAAAAAAGGTTTAATACTATTATGTTGTAAGAGGGTCACTATCGTATGGACCTATCCCTCGAGCTGGCACAAACTTGAACTGATCCAATACTAGATTCATACAAAATATACACAACATGCACCATATCAACAAACACTTGGACCACAAACTAAGAAAGTACGTGGCCCGAGCACTTCAGACATAACAAAACAAGTCAAGGACACCTATCCTCATACGAACTAACAGTTATAGAGATAACCTCCACTCTCCCCTGATCAAGGAAAACATGTTGATACACGTAAACGAACTGAAGGGTAGGCTTATAAAAGAGAGAACAGATAGAGGAGAGAGGGACCAAGAATTCCATTCTCAAGATATCTCAAACTGTATTCAAATATTCGTTACTCTTGAGCAATAAAGTTATTCTTACTAAATCCTCAAGTTGAGGTCGTGGTTTTTACCAATTCAGAGGTTTCTATGCTAAACACCTATCATTTTATATTATTATATTAATTGTGTTAGGAATTTATTTGGTGTAAGAGCTTATTCGAGCTATTACAAAATTATGTCCTTACAACTATTATGTTAATTCTGAAGTTGTTGTCCAACTAGTTAATACTAATACTAAAACCCCCTTGGGAAGCTAATAGAGTGGTGGTGTAGATAAAGAGGATGATGTTAACCTTTAAGATTTGTCTGGTGATACACAAGTATAGGGAGATTAATAGGAGTTCAGAGTTGCTTACTAAGATGAGATATGTTCAGGGGCTTGTTAAAGTATCTCCAATAGAGGTGAGTGGGAGTATAAATCCTCTTACTTATCCATTAAATCTCCTTCAATAGGAGATTGGAAATGAGAATTCCCACTCCCACTCCTACTCGCCCAAAAAAAGAAAAAAAGAATTCGCATACTCTGGGAAAAAAAATCTCCACTTGACATAGGCGCCTGTCGTGAAGGCGCGTGCCTCTGCGACAGGCGTCCAATTAAAATATTTACACACCTAAACTCAAATAATGCTACATTGTGTCTGTCTTAAAGTTGTGCGCCTTTACGGCAGGCTCCTTAGAACTGAGTCCCATTCTTTTCAACTTAACTTACTTTTTTAACACTTTATCGTATTCTGATTTTTGAACACACTACCACTTCAAAACTAAAAAGAAAATCAAAATATTACAGGAATATAAAATACAAGACAAGTAGGCATAAATAACCATATTGACATAAAGTTTAAAACATCACATCACAATGGTTTCCCACATAAAATTAATCACTAAACGATAGTTTTGAACACTTCATCCTCTAAAATGGATATGGATTTTTTTTTTCATTGAGTTGCGACTCTAAATCATCCCGTAGTTCATTAAAATCATCTTGGGACTGTTCCCACCATTACTAAAAATCATTTTTTCTTTCAACTGTCCAATCATACAGAACTTGCCCAGTACCGGTCACCATACGTCTAGATTCGTCAAGTGCTATGGCGAAATCACGCTAATAAGAATAATACACGATTAATTCTAATATGACATACACTATTAAATTCAATATATCTATAAAGTAAAGTAATAGAAGAACGACTAGTTTAAATATTTACCACGGTATAATACATATATGAAGATGGAACTACATGCACCTGTTGTTCCTGCATATGTGGCATAGGTAGATATATATAGATAAATTTTGACTACTGTCCCACCTACAAACCAAATATTTTCCTTTAGTCCCCAAGTTATTTAAATATGCAGTTTTGGCCCCCAAATTGCCTCTCACCACAGGTCAACCTCCGTTAAACTCAATTTTTGACATGAACTGACTATACTACTCTCACACGAGTTGTACGTGATTTTCTCTAACAGGTAAACAAATTGTTTTCCTGTCATCTCTTCACCAAAACTCTGTCTAACCAAAAAATTATTCTTAGAGGGAAAAATTGGGAAAATTTGCATCTTTTACAACTATAAAAATTTGAGAAAACTAGAGTACAACAATCTAATTCCTGATCTCGCCTAGCCTATGAATATCTTATTTATCTCCTAATCACAATGTAAGTCTCTCTCTCTCTCTCTCTCTCTCTCTCTCTCTAATATCTATTGCTTTGATTTGGTTTTGAAAGTTAAAAGATTTATGTTAAGAATTAAAGTTTGGATTATAAAATTGAGGTTTTTTAAAAGTGGTTTGGATTAGAAAATTAGGGTTTTGGTTTTATGTTATTTTAAAATTATGGTATATTATAAAAATTGGGGCTTTTACAAGTGGTATTTTTAAATGAGGTAATTTGGGTATATTACCATGATATTTGTCTTAATTATATAGTGTTTGGGGTATGCTACAATGACAAGAATGGCTTAAAAAATGCCATTATTCCTTGGGGAGGTAGATGGTCTGAACCTGGGGAGACAGGGTACACACATCGTCTATATATTGATAGGGAGATGCATATATTTGAAAATGTAGATGAGGATCAGTTTTACTATCAAGGTCTGCTGGAGTATATTATGTCTGATATTGTTGGGATAAATTAAGCTATCTCACCTAGTTCTGGGATAGTGGTGAAGACACTGTATGCAGGTTAGATAGTGAATGTTTGTGATGATACAAGTTTGTATATAAAATGTAACATTGTAGTGATGTAGATAGTATGTGGGATGTACATTTCTATGTATATGCACTGTCTATAGAAGTTGTGCCTCCACCTTTAATTGAACAGCCAGATGTAGTTATGATGGAACCAGATGAAGGACCACCAATATATCCTACTTCTCATGTTGAGGTTGAGGTTGAGACTACACAGTTTAATCCACTATAGCATGAGAGTACACAGTTTGATCCACTTCAATATGAGACTATTGCCAGAGGTTGACAAAAGGTAGTTGTGACTCAAACAAAAAAAAGAGTTGTATCAAAGCCAAAAAGAAAATGCAATAATTTACAAAGTGGTGAAGAGAACACTAAAAAAGTTTGAAAACCAAGGGAAAGTGAAGTACCTGAGGAAGAACTTGAATATTCACCACATATGGACTTCAGTGATGATGAACATAATATTAAAACTGAGGGTGAAGTTGGATTGGGGGAAAATGTATCAGTTAATGCAGAAACTGAGGTAGAGTTAGATTTTGGGAGAGGCTTCAAATAATGAAGAAGAAGTTGATGAAGTTGATGAAGTTGATGCTTGGAATAGATGGGCTGAAACTAACCCAGATAGCCTAGATACAGAGGAAGGGCATTACTCAAATCACTCATCAGTTGATGGTGATGATGGTCTAACCCAAGTTAATATAGACAGATGTGATGACGAGTTTAAAGATTTGGCCAAAGAATGTGATAGCATTTTTGTAACAGAAGAAGCTAAAGTGCATCATACTACATTACCTGTGTATAATCCAAGGTTAGAGATGATTATTGGCATGGAGTGGCCCACAGTTGATGCTTTCAGAGCTTTTTTAAGGCAATGGGCCATTATGAATTGGCATGGAGTGGCCCACAGTTGATGCTTTCAGAGCTTTTTTAAGGCAATGGGCCATTATGAACAAGTACCAATTCCAACAAAAAGAGAATAACTATATGAGGGTAAGATACATTTGTACTGAGGTTGATACATTAGGTGTCAATGGATGTTCTATACCAGGGTTAACCCAGATGGTACCACTTTTAGTATGAGGGCTTGTAGTAATCTCATTCACACATGTCCTGGCCAGAGTGGCCAATGTAACAAAAATGCAAATGCCTAGTGGGTGGCAAAAGAAGTTGAAGAAATAATTAAGACAGTGAGAACCACTAGACCAGTAGGTGTGAAGGAGCTGATTTCAAGAATGTATGGTGTTGATATTTTATATTATACTTAATGGAATGCTTGGACTATATGCATGGAGATGGTAGTTTGATCATATGATGAGGGTTATATTTTGCAACCTGAATTTATGAGACAAGTTTTATTGGCTAACCCTCGTAGTTTGGCCAAATGTAGTACAAATCTTTAAAGTAACCAGTGGAATAGTTCATTGGTGATGTTTAAGACAAGTTTTGATAGATGGTTAAGTGGGTGTAGACCTCTACTTGGTTAGGATGGCTATTTTCTAAAGGGTAAATATAGGGGGGTGGGGGGTTATCTAGCTGTGATTACCTTGGATGGCAATAAAGGTATTTAAGCAATCTAAAAAGAATAAGCACATGAACCAACTCAAACTGGAAAACCCAGCTGCTCATGACTGGTTACTTAAAGAGCCATTTGAATACTGGGATAGGTCCCACTTTGATTTCACTACTACGTGTGAATACATCACAAATAACTTCAGTGAGTCTTTTAACATATGGATTTTGAAGATTAGGGACAAGCCAATCCACAAGTTACTAGAAAAACTGAATATAATGTTGATGAAACTCATGTATGATAGGAGGCTCAAGGTAAAAGAGTAGGAAGAAGCAGGTAAGCTAAACAAGACCTTTTGTTATTGTGTGAGATCTTTTCTTCATTTTATGAACAACTATGTGCTGATATGTATATCTTTTTTGTAGGTTTGGTGTTTGTCCCTTGAGCACAAACCCACATTGATAAGATGATTAAATGCGATGGTCAATATCAGGTACAATAGATCATATCAGGATCTTTTCTTACAATTGGGATAAATGACCAAAGATGGAGAGTGAACACCAACACACATGAATGTGACTGCCATGAATGGCATCTTTTTGGACTACCATGTGTGCATGCTGTTAGTGCTATACTCCCTTATGAGTGACCATGGGTTAAGTAAGTAAAGTATTTTTTGGTTAATAATCTAAATGTTTACAAAGTTGTGCCTCTAATTTTTTTAAAAATAACTTTTTTTTATGGATGGCTAACAGCTATGCTTCTTGTTTTCACAAAGTTGCTTCATATGTCCAAATATATAAAAATGCCATATATCATGTAGTTGATGGATCAGAATGGGAGAAGGTTTGTATTTGAACATAAGTGTATCTGAGTTGATATTTCAAATGTATGCTTATTTTTGTATTATATGCAGCCTGTAAACCAAGAAAACCATTTTCTACCTCCCCCATTGGTGAGAGGAGCTGGGAGACCTAGAAAATAAAGAATCCCTGATTCAGATAAAGAAAAGAGGAAGAAGAGATATGGAAAATATGGTGGCTATGGTTACAACAAGAAAACTTGTAAGGGTATACCAGCTACAGCAAGGCCAAGAGTGGCAAGAGAACCTAAAAAGGTAGATACAAATGTTATCATGGCAAGATATATCAACAGTGTTGACTTACCACCTATAATACCAAATATGAGAGGGAGGGGAAGTGGTGGTATAGGTGGTGGTGGTGGAAGATCTTCTAGGGGTGCAAGTCAAACTCAAGATACTGAATCCCCAAGGCCAACTCAAGCAAGTCAAGCCCCAAGGTAAACTAGGGAATCAATACAAAAAGTTTAAGCCCCAAGGCAAGCATAATCAAGGCAAAATCAAAGCCCAACTCAAGCTACTCAAGGCCTAAGGTAAAGTCAATCAGACAAACTCAAGCTACTGATGCCCCAAGGCAAACCAGAGCAAGTCAAGCGCAATGGTAGTCTCAAGCTACTGAAGCCCCAAAGAAAACTAGAGCAAGTCAAGCCTAAAGGCAGTCTTAAGCTACTTAATCCCAATATAAAGTCAAGCAAGTCAAGCCCTAAGGCAATCTCAAGCTACTCAAGCCCCAAGGCAGAATCAAGTAAGTCAAGCCCAAAGGCAGTCTCAAGCTACTCAAGCCTCAAGGCAGAGTCAAGCAAATCAAGCCCAAAGGCAGTCTCAAGCTACTCAATCTCAAAAGTAAATTAGGGTATCAACATGGCAAGCTTAAGCTCCAAGCTCTAACCCTTACAAGAATGGCTATCAATCTCAAGGTAGGAATTGGAAAGTATGACAGTGTGACTTAATTTGGAAATATTTAAGTGCATGTTAAAAAGTACATTTGTTTGGCTATGTAGACTGAAAATGTTAACAAGTACTATCTATTTTTTTGTTAGACTGAAAATGTTTGTTGTTTGTCCATTTGTTTTTGCAGTTTTTTTCATGAATGTTTCTTCTTTGTCTATTTTGTAACTTAACAGGTACTCTATTATATGTGTATGTTTGTTTGCTGTTGTTTGTCTATTACATCTCTAAAAATTTATAGGTACTCACATAGTCATACTGGTCTGAAATGTGCAGAAGGTACTCACAATGGTCTGACTGGTCTAAAATGTGCAGAAGGTACTCACACAGTCACAGTGGTCTGAAATGTGCAGAAGGTCACAGTGGCATGAAATGTGTAGGTATGCAGGTACTCCATGGTCTGAAATGTGCAGTTACTCAAACTGGTCTGAAATTGCAATAATACAAAAAAGGGAAAAGGGAAAAAAGGCAGCTCCACAATACAAAAAAGGTAGTTCCACAATACAAAAAATGGCAGTTCCAAATAAATTACAGTTTCAACTAGTCTAATATAAGATGTTAGATAGAAAGGAAATTGCAGTTCCATTGATTCACAATACAATTGCCATAATAAAAAAATACCACAATACAAAAACTGAAAGAGAACCTAAACAAAAACAAAAATAGTTCTTGGGATCCCAAACAAAAATATCACCACATCCCAAAAAGTGAAAGGATCCCAAAAGAGAACCTAGAAAACAAAGTAATACCCATAGACACAAACAAATCTCCACCTTTCTCTTATGCTCCATTTTCTTCAATCTCTTCTTCTTCTTCTTCTTCTTCTTCCTCATCAGTCCCTTCTTCTTCCTTTTCATCTGTCTCTTCTTCTTCCTCATTTATTTCTTCTTCCTTCTCTTCTTCTATCCATCCATACTCACTCTCCTCCTCCTCCATTTAGCTAGCCTCACTATTGGAGGATGAATCATAACATGCAATAAATTTAATGTATTTTTCATCAGAAGAAGAGTTACTCTCAATTACAGAGAAAAAAAGCATTTTTGAGGTTTTGAAGAGAAGAGAAGAGAAGAAATACGTGGTTTTGAAGAAGGTATGGGGAAAGTCTTGGTTTTATAATAGGTAGAATTTAATGGCTTCTTGTAAAGAGAATGAACACTAATAAGATTCTGGTTTCCAAATGTTGGTAGTTGGGGGGATAATGGTTAGGGGGAAAGGTTTGGGGGTATCTTAAGTATGTGTAGAGTGTGCACACATGATTACTAATTGATTATAAACATAAAAAACTTGTATAAGAAGAATTACACATAACTTGTATCACAAGAAACTCCCATTCTCTTCCCATTGAGGATTTGCCTTTAAACTAGGGCTGTCAATGGATTGGATATAATCCAAAATCCGATCCAAAATCCGATTCCTTTTTAGGATATGGATGTCATTTTTCCGATCCAATCTGAATAAGGAACATCCGAAATAATTTCAGATTGGATTCGGATGGTGCCTAGTCCAATCCGTTAAATATCCGATCCAAAGTTATATACCGATATATTTATATTTTATCAATGTTAATGTTCTACAACTATTAGAAATATAGTATATATAATAAAAAATTTGATTATAACACATTTAGCTTTGTGGCTAAGTGGTACTTAGTTCTTAAAACCCATGAAAGGCCATGGGTTCAAGCTTGTGCATCCACATTTTTTTATTCACCAAATTAAATAATGGTCAGATCGGATTTCGGATTCGGACCTCCAAAAATAATTTTGGACTGGATCGGATTCGGATGTTACTTATAAAGTTTTGGATTAGATTGGATATGGATGTTACTTATAAAGTTTCAGATCAGATTCAGATTTGCATCAATCTGACTCCAATCCGATTCATTGACAACCTTACTTTAAACTCTTTGCAAAATTCATCCAATCCTATAGTCACACTCACCTTGACATTCAAATTAGTCATAGTCTCAAATTTTGTATTCTTCTTTCCTTCATCATGCATTTTACGTACTTTCTACCAGGGTTCTCTATTGATTTAGAAACATGGAATTGCATTATTCCACTACAATTTGGCTTCTTTCACATACTATATAACCATGAACAATCCTCAATACCATGAAAAACTTGATCACAGATAGGGCACAAATCATCCTACAATAAAAATCATAAATCATCAATTAGTTAGTATTTAGTCCCAATTTATGTCCCTGCAATTTATCTTTAGTCTCCATTTTTTACCTTTAAGCGTTGATGGTAATTTCTCAAAATTCACATAAAATACTTGATTAATTAGGGAGATAGAGAGATATAAAGTGAGTTTATCTTTATATCATCATCATCACCACCACCACCATCACCTCTACCTCCACCTCCACCTTTAGTAGACACAGAGACAAACTAACACCAAAACTCAAAAATGAGAGAGAGAGAGCTTTAATGGAGGTATTTGGGAATGAGATGACCAATACCAAAACTTAGAAAAATTAAAGGGATTTGGGAAGGAGATGACCATTAGACAGAGTTTTGGTAAAGAGATGACCTGAAGACAACTTGTTTACCTGTTAGAGGAAATCACGTACAACTCGTGTGAGGGTAGTTTAGTCAGTTCATGTCAAAATTTGATTTCATCAGAGGTTAACCTGTGGTCAGAGGCAATTTGGGGACCAAAATTGCATATTTTAACAACTTGGGGAATAAAGGTAAATATTCAGTTTGTAGGTGGGACTGTAGTAAAAATTTTTCATATACATATTCATCGGCTCGCCTAATCCTTAACTGCCAGTCCATCTCATAATGAACATATGATGTTCTTTGACTCTGAAGAAGCTGGGACTCCTATGGTATCAATTTTGTGAACCTAATCCTTAATCCATCCGCCCTCCTGCATGTCTGAAAGATAAGTAATACCCAAGAATCGGTCAGGTGATCCAAAAATATTAGCGTGACTGAGATGGTCACTAGGAACCCACTGATATCCAAATATCTGTATACTACATCTTTCTCCCAAATACCAAACATGGGGCATGCTTATAACTAATAATGCTACCCTCTTCTTACTAAGCATAAATGCATGATAGACCTTCGTATCTTCATCATCCATATACTACTCCACATATAAAACCCACGACTCCCATTGATTGTTTCCCAAAGCCCGTAACTCAACCTGCACCATAACATTTGACAGCTGGCAAAATACCCCATGTGTAACATCCTTTAGCTTATTATCATCCATCCACCGTCGACATCTAGGAAAGAAATCCATCGGATCTACATCGGTAACCAGTAGGTGCATAACGCCAAAATACTCGTAAAACTAGTACTGAAGAAGTGGCCACATCCTAGTCAACTACTTCTCAAGACCAAACACAAGCATATCGATCGCAATGTATAGTGCCCCAAGAATAGATGACCCCCAATCAAAATCATGTAAGTTATTTAAATTTACCAACGATATCAAGTACCCCAATCTAAACGAGTTGTTTTGGATGGAGAAAAATATTTAGACATAGTCAACAATAAGAACGCACGAGTGGAATATATAACAATATTCGTTTCTTTGTTCAACTCCTTTACGTACTTAATTAATGGACCATGTTTGATTTCCATTGATTTAAATTTATGACTCGGTAGACCCCGAAAAAAATCTTCATAGATGTTGACTTCTTCATAAGCAACGTCGTAAGCCAACCGTCGGAATTCCCGACATCATGTAGAAGTCAATCGACATAAATCTTACCTCTCTCTCAGGAAAATGTAAGGTATATGTTATCGGCCACCATCTCTCTACAATGGCTCTGATGAGGCACCTATCAAATCTCCCTATTTGTAAATAATAATAAAAATCTCAAGCGGGGTTGTTATCTAAAATTCCCTTTGCTCATCCAATAAATCGTTATTCTACATAGTCCAAATCTTTTTCCAACCCCCACGAATTGAACTAGAAGTAACCTATATATATTATAGGCTTTAACGAACAATGTTTAAGCAAATCTTTTACGGTTTAAATGGATGATTAATTGCAAATTAAAGCGTAAACACAGACAGTAAATTATGAAATTACATACCTCGGGTTTACCCACGTCATTCCGGATGTGGGTTTGTCTACGTAGGAGGGTAGGAGGGACTCAATACTCTGTAACATCATCAAAGTATCATTCTCCATTGGCGCCAGATGTTGCGATCCATTTCGTGGTAGGCCCCATTCAAAAGTGTTAGCTCGTCGTCTCCCTGAACGTCTACTTGTCTCGAACATGTTAGGAAAAGGGTTTAAGATTGGACATTATTTGGAAGGGCATGAGGGCTTAATGTGTGAAGGAAATAAGGTTGAAGAAAAAGAAATTTGGTCATTTTTAACTTAGTCAAAGGTCCATATCGATAGGCGCGTGTTTGTTGAAATAACGTACTTTCACGACAAGCCCCTAAAAAATTTACTCCCACACTTTCATTTTGTGCTATTGGAGGTCAAGGCGGTGTGGGTGTGAGAATCTCCATTCAATTGAAATCTAACACCCATTTCTATTGAAGATGTTCTTACTCTTGAACCTGTAGAGTTTAATTCAAAGCTCCACAGAACTGTTGATGATGACAAAAAAGGGTGCATATATTATAGATCTTGAGTGGGACATTGTTGCATAAGGCAAGACTATGGGTGATTGATAAATCTTGTTGCTAGAGCTGAGCTACTGAGTAAAGTAGCGATGAAGAGAGAGGTTGATCGTGGGGGAGGATAGACAATATTGGCTCTTGCGAGGGAACTCAACGATAACCTTACGGGAGTCCAAGGAAACCCTAAGATCAAAGTTTTATCGACAACTAAACCGGACAAAAAAAAACCAGGATTGGAATTTACAGGCTCGTGAAGAAAGGAAATTGGGATTAGAGAAGAAGGGCACTCACGTGAGCATCACATGCCAAGTTTAAATCTAATTCAGGCCCACCAACTTTTACTCCTTACTTTAAAATTTGGCAGGAATAAAAACCAGCACATGGGCAATAGAAGTCGGCATGCAATTTGTGTTCTAGTTATTTTAGCTACTCAAAACCATGGCCCGGCCCAGGCCCAAACTCAAGCCAAACATAACCACGTCATCGGTTATGCATTAAGCCAGCGTGTCAGCCCGAGTCGCTCAAGCCGAAGCAAGCCGACCCAAGCCACTTAAGTCAAGCCAAACTAGCTCCAACTTAAGAAAGCATCTCCAATAGTTCTGCTACCAATGGAGCTCCAACAGTTCAAAATCAAACCAAGTCAAGCCAGTTCCTACAAAATAGCTTTTGTGGTAGCTCTCAATCACTTTGCCACACAACAATAGATTCAAGAGACATGTATGCAACACGAGATATAGATAGACCCTATCCAGCAGCTCAATTCACACATGTTGTAGTCTGAGGTATCCCAAATTTGATCCATATGAGGGAGATGATGGCCCTAAGTGAAGAATTATTTTTGTATGTTGACTGGGTTTGGGAAAGTTTCATAGCAGGTTTTAAGGAGTGGACCATGGTAATTTTTTTGTTTTTAATTTTAGATGTTAATGGACATAGGGATACTGGTGACAATATCGTACCCCCGTACTTGGGTACAACTTCAGTTTACGGCAAATTTTGCAGAGGAATTCGAAGTTTGAAGATGGGTATGCCACATTAGAAAGTTTCGAGTTCCATAGTATTTCAAAACTTATCGATTTCGTGGTCGAATTCTTCCGCAGAGGGAGGGATTTGATGTGAAACGCCATCTAATAGTCATTTTTACCGTCGATGCATTATCTTTATTTATGTTATTTTGATTCAAGCCTCTCCATTGCTGAAGATGCTAAGTAGATTTTAGGGACTTGTTTGTTTAACCAACACAAAGTTAAAGATGAAGTTTTTCCAATTTAAGTAAAATTTTATTTAAATTAGAATTAGGGTAGCTAATTTTAATCTCCCTTGTGTTCTATAAAGGGAAAGGTTTGTTCTTCAGTAGTTAGTATAGTTGATTTGTTTATGACAAGAGTTGAGTTTTCCTCTTATTAAACTTTATTTGAGTTATAGTTTAAACTTAGTGTTAATTACATACGAATTAAGCTTCCGCGTTCGTAGATTCATATTAGGTGGTTTAATAAGTAATAAAGAGGAACTCGAGTTTTACTGCATTATATGAGCTTGATCTTGTTAGACCTGCTAACTCATTTCACTATGTGCTTAATTAGGAAATTATGTTACTTAGAGAAAAGCATGATATTGAGATTGAAGTTTTGAGTCATCAACATAACGATGACCGGGGAAAACTTAAAGAGGAACTCGAGTTTGTGAAGTCTAAGGTATATATTTATTATGTAATTGTAATGATCTTATGCTGAAATGAAGGAGAGAAAAAAGACATTGAGAGGAAAAGGAAAGGTAAGAACATGGACTAGAGACGGAGAGAAAGAGATGGCTAAATTAAAATAAAGATGAATGAAAAAAATTCATAAATTTTACAGCGTCTGTAACATAGTCTTCCTTAGAGCCTTTTTTATTTTATTTTAATTCATATTTTATAGCTCATCTAATTGTATTGCACTTGTATCTTGTATTTTATAAATACTGTAAGTTTCCCTAGCTTTAAATGATCTTTATTAAATGAAAGTAAAGAAATCAAATTGCAGTCTATTAATACTAATTTATATAAATTGCAGTAGTTCACTCATCTTGCCACTTAGAACATCTCTAGCAGTGGCTAAAATGGGATTGGGTTTGTTTTTCTTGTCAGAGCAAACTCTGAATCCAAAGTTGTGAGCTCCCAGCAGTCAGAAAAAATGAGTGTGAGTTGATGACATGGCATTGTTTGATCTCAACCGAGTGTAGGGAGCTCACACTAAAATAAAAAAAGTTTGACAGAGTTTAAAACACCGCGCAGAGTAAAGAACACCGCGCAGACTAATTTTTTTTTATTGATGTGTGAGACGAGATGAATAATTGTGCGGAGTAATGAATACCGAGCAGACTAAAGAATATCGCTACAGACTAAATAAATATTTTTTTAAAATAAAGATATCATGTACTACTGGAAGAGTTGAGTTTGGGCTAATTTTTTTTATAAGAAATGGTGAGCCAGCAGTCAGAGTTCACACTCAACTGCTGGAGATTCTCTTATAATCATACCAACTTACAGTTCTATACATGACAATAGTTTTCACTATTTTTTTTCTTTACGTTGAATTGCTGATGTTATCTTATTTACTAGTTACCTAATTTGTGTGAAAGGTACATGCAATTCTTGGAATACTTTTCTTATCAATTTCTTGGTTTCTTTTGTTATGCAGATTAGTGTTATTGAGAATGAACATGATAAGAAGGAATTGGAACTCAGGGCCGAAGAACTAAAATAGTGTTAGCTTCAAGAAAAAATGGAATCACGAAAGGTTATTTGGCAATCAATGAATTTTTACTTTATAGGAATCTAGTCTCGTTTGAGCTGTTAACTTATTGTTAGTATGTGGGAATTGATCCCAGGACCTCTTGGTTTTCATTTTCCAGGCCACTAGTCCTACCAACTGAGCAAACCCGCGTTGGTAAATTGTTAACATCATAACTTATTAAGTAATTAAACTAAATCCATAACATCAGGAGAACGAGATAGATTCGAAAGCTCTAATGGTTTTCCATTTTCAACAATTAAGCTCCACACACATCTATTCAACAACTAATCTATAAAATGAGATACATTCAAAAGCGGGCCACTAACAATTGGAAGAGGATTCGTGGACACTCTCTTTCTAAATACTCCATATACACTTAATCCATACCTTTCATCTATTATAAAAGTGTGACTGAGATTAAATGTGAGGAGGCAATAAATGTTTAACTAATCATCTTGTATATCTCATATGTCTTTTATGGAATTTCCTAACAACAATTTTTTGAGCAAAACCTTTGTAGAAACTAATTAGGGGGAAAAAGTAATTGAGAGGTATCATAATTTATATTTAATGAATAATAGAAATCTCTAGAAGCAGTAATATTGAAAATTAAAAATATAATACAGGAAAAACAATAATAGTCCTGCTAATAACCTTTCCATTTGAACTTAAAGAGAAAATCTTTCTTTTTAAAACTAGAGAGGAGTAATTTTGGCAGAAAGAGAATGGGAGCAGTGAAAGCATCATAAGCAGAGGGGAAAAGGCATGTTTTTTTGTGCCTATTTGCAAATTAGAAAAACATCTTTTGCTACTCAAGGCAAAATGGGTGCTTGTCGTCGCTAGTTAAATGATCAAGATTAAAAGGGCTAATCTCGATCCAACGGTTAGAGTGAATTCTCTCTAGATCTCTTTTATCTCCTTTTTTTTTCCTTTTTTCTCTCCTCTCTCTCTCTCACACACACACACACACAAAGCAGAGAAATAATGAAGTTTAGCTACATACCCCATACTTGGGCATCTACGTTTATTCGAAAGCGGGCCACTTTTTGTGGCCTCTTTTTCGGATGGATGTGAGGAATACTTTTCTCAATGGGACATTGAAGTGTCTCCACCTCCTGGTTTTCACTCTTCATCTGCTTCAAGCCTATTGTGCCGATTGAATACGTCTATATATGGGCTTGGGAAGTCTCCATAACAATGGTCTTCAAGCTTCAATATTAATTGGAGTTTTTAGTCTTGAAGCATGTATTAAGGCCTCACAAACTGGTGGCCTCTGTGGATCTCCATATCCAATTACATATGAGTAACATCAATCAACCTGAAAATCCACAACCCTTGGTATATAAATGTAACCCAACATGGGTGCAAAGCCATAAAAAATTGAAGATAAAAGATGGCTTAAACCAAATAGGTGAGTATTTATAAGAATAAGAGGTTGCTTAAGCCAAACTGGTGAGCAAATGGAGTAAGAAGAAGGCTCAAAGTCAATAGGGTAAGCCAAAAAGAAGAAGTAGAGCGAGACCTTAAACCGCATTGTCGAGTAAATGGGCAGGTAAGAAGAAGACTCAAACCAGATAGGTGGGCATATTGAATAAGATTGAGGGAAGAGCTCAATTCAAATTGGTGAACAAAAGAAGATAACTCAAACCAAACTGGTGAATATAGGAAGATGAAATAACATTACTCAATCCAAACTAGTGAGATAAAATAATAGAATGTGGAAGCTCAAACCAAACTGGTGAGTAAAAGAGAAGGTAAGAAAGAAAAGAAGAAAGTTTGAACCCAACTGGTGAGCAAAAGAAGAGAACTCAAAACGAAATTAATATGCTAAAAAGGATAAATAATCATGGTAAAAGAAGGAGATCCACCATAAGGGGAAGCAATAATAATCAGTGCAAAGGAAAATTGAGGAAAAAATCTAAGAAGGAAAGAATGAAGCAGGTAGCCAGAGTTGGTTAATATTCAAGAGGTAGAGAAATCATAGAGAAAATGTACTATATGAGGATAAATGTAAATCACTGACAAAAATAAAGTTTCCTCCCAGCGAGAAGGAAAGTTAAGAGACGGGTAAAAGAAATATTTGTTATGACTTATAAGTCAAAATTTGTCTTATAACCGGGCCATATATAGTGGTATTATACATCTAGTATCTGATGATACACACTGGGCCTCTATAAGTTAAAATTATTTAAAAGTGTTATTTTAATGTATTCATTTTGTTGCCTCACTTCTAATTGTATTATCTTAATTTGTTGCTTCTTATCTAGCCATCTCATGTGGTTGATTCACCACCATTGTAGAGAGGAAGGAGAAGATTTAGAAAGGAGAAAATCAAGGGTGATGGTGAGGTGCAAATGAACACAAATGACGTGGGAAATGTGGTGCTTTTGGCCACAATAAAAAAACTTGCAAAGGTGAACCTATATAAATTCAAAGGGCACCTGTACCTAAGGCAAGGGGAAGACCATTAAAAAAGTTAGCAAGAGTATACTTCACTCAGTCACAACAATCAGATGTTACTCAAGAACAAACAACACCCACTACTGGAGGAAGGGGTAGTAGTGGGAGGGCATCAAATTCTGGCAGAGGGGGAGGAAGAACTCGAGGTACCTAAAGTATCATTAAATACTGGTAGAGGGAGGGGAAGAATTGGAGGTATTTCAAGTACATAAAATTCTTACAAAGGGAGGGGAAGAGCTATGCAACTTAATCACCAAAGGTTTATAGATGACTGGTTGAGTGACCCAGTCCTTTCACTCAGTCGCAACCAAATTACCACTGGTGATACCACCTATGCCACCAAGGACATATGCTCTAGTAAATCCTTATAAGAGAACCTTCAAGCCACCTAGGTAAGACTGGAGGCTTTAAACTTGATGTTGTTATTTATTTTGTTTGAGTTTGTTTTGCTTTGCAATTTGGGTTTAGCTAAAACAATTTGAGAATTAGTAAATGTTATGGGGTATGTTGAAACAGTGTCACTGGTTATTGAAATGTTAAATTGTTTTACAATGTTTAATCATATATTGTGTTGCAGTTTGTCAATGTGTTGCTCTTGTGATGAATTTCAATTGTATGAGAACATTTTGTATGTACAGATTTTGTGCTGAATTTATGTCATGCTCCAAAATCCAGCAATCGGTAGCTTGACCAATTACTAGATCCGAAGCTGTGCAGGTCGGGGAATCTACAGATTTGCCTCATGAACAACTGAGCCGTAGACAAATTCTGGCCCAGTCATTCACAATAGTATCACAACAGAGTAATAAGGAAAACAGAAATAGCGGAAGACTAGGATAACAAAATCTAAACGTAAGATTCTACAAACCTCTACGTAGCAAGCCCGACAACAATAACTGGAGAATGAACCTCTAGCTCAGCTCCCCAAAGATCACCACAGTAGCAACTAAAATCTGAAACAACCTACCACTGAAAGGGGGATGTGAGAGTAAGCAAGCATCAATCTCACTAACTCCTAAGAATAGCTAAACGATTATACTAACCAATGAGATGGATATAAATATTAATGATAATAGGATATAATAATATCTAATGATAACAATATATATATATATATATATATATATATATATATATATATATATATATATATATATATATAAATATATATAGGATGACTGATAGGTATCTAATAGGTATATAACTAGTCTAATGATTATCTATAACTATATATACATCTCGAACAAAGGAATGCTAAGACTATAACTGCACTCCAGTCCCACGAACCATTAACTACACTCTAATCACTACGGTGGCCCTCAGCGCCACAAGCAACTAACCTACCTCAAGAATATAATCACACACAAGGGTAAACACCCTCGGCTCATAATAATCCAACAGGGTTACCCAAACCCTAACCGGGCTCAATCCCGAAGCTACCACAAGCTGAACGAGATCGCCCACAACCAATTACCAGCCTAAAGCTCATAGTAACCAATCGGACTAATGAACCTAATAACTTAATTGGATACAGAAAATGGAGGAATAGATGCAGAGAGGAGAGGAATCGATGCAGAAGGAAGATGAATCTAATTACGCTGCAAATTAATGAGGAGAAGATGAATTTAATAAGCGGAGAAGAATATGAGGAACTAGGATAATCCCCTAATTATCCCATTATCCCAATGCAATGATATGTTATGATGATGATATGATAAAATGAGATAATCTTATGACTATCCCAAGTGCAGAAGATTCTATATTAAACGTAATGCAGAAAGGGTTAAGAATTTCTATTAGAAGAACCTATGAAAAGGAAGTATGCAGAAATGCAATGATATGCTTGATGATAATGATGATGATGTAGAATGATTTAGCGATGTCAACCCAAAGGGCTAGCCCCCATGACTAAACTGGGCTGACAACTGGTGAAAAGGGATTTACCTTATCGGATATTGTTGGATATAAGGGTACGATGTACTGCACTGGCTCGACCAGACTAAAGGATATTACCTCAATTTATCAAATCCCACAGAGCCAACGTCCAAACTATATATACATTCTGAGGCATTTCAACATCACGGATAAGCCCTGTACCGGATAGTAAATACTGTCTCATACCATCCCATACTCCCGGATGGGTGACTAGGTATAATAGTATCCATCCTGGACCTACCTTCTATTTTAACCCGATTTAAGGAATCCCTGAACCTCTCGAGGGTCAGCCAATGCGGAGTTATTTATGTATCCAATCGCAGCAAGATAAGGATAGAATATATTATCTATGGATGTGAGCAAAAATCCTAAAGACTGAAATACAACTGCTGTTAACACAGCCAGCACACAATAGGATAACCACCTGCATGAGAGCGTGGCAATCAAAACTAACACAGATGCCCTCCTGTGACTCAGTTGCACCATTTAAACCTAGATAAAATAGCAACTTAACCGTCACAACATCTAAACAATATCAGTCTCTAAGATTCCTCAAAGCAATATGATTACCATCAAGTACAACAGTACTCTAGCTGTCAATACAGACTAGTACTCATGGGGTGACCTACAAGTATCTAACGAGTAGTCAACAATCCTCAATAACAGAACTGCTCATAATCCTCCTAATCATGTACATAACTCACCAATACGGATGTACAGGAACCAGATTCAACAGGAGGTTTCAGCCGCATTCCAACATCTCGAGTGATGTACAACTTCATAAACCACCTGGCCCAGCTGCGGATCTCACTGAGCTATGCTACCTCGCTGCCTCCTAGATGACGGAAGGGAACACAGCCCTAACAGCCTCATCCCGGGGAAAGAAGGTTTACGGGTAAGCTCTATTAGCTCTAAGAATCATGAAGACACTAAGTGTCACAACACGATAAGCAAGAAATCCTAAGGCAAACTATTAGAAGTTCAACCTCCACAACCAACCACCACGCACAAGCTGTCTGCTCACCACCAACAACTAACAGTTCAGAAGATACCACACTCCCACATGGGATCTAACATTCCAAACAACCACCAATCATAATGACAGTGCTCAAGGACCAGGCCTCGAAAGCACTGAGTACACCTAAACTAGTCTTAAGACTAATCAAAAGAATAGTAGGCAAGAGGATGAGCTCTGAATCGAAGATCATGTCTTACTAAAGCTATGTCGCCCAAAAAACTATCCAGGAACCAGGTCCAACAACTAAACTAACCAAGATGCTATAACTATGAGGGATAACTATAGTCTGTAAACTATACTATCTAATAAGAATAGCGGCTAAACCACGTGCCGTCCATATATACTTACTCACAGCCAAACCTAATTACTAGTGCCAAGACGCAGGCTAGGCACCTTAATAACTAACCAACAATACTATACTCAATATTATATATATATATATATATATATATAATGACGCTGAGGCATCGCAACACACTGAGAAATGCCTTTGTTCTCAACCTCAACGAAGAAAAGATCCGTGATAACCACCCTTAATGAAATCGGTCTAAGAGGAATCTCATGAGTTATCGTCACATCGACGACAACTGAGAACAACTACCTATGACTAAACATAACCAACAGGTTCTATTTAGTAACTAAACTTACAACTAACTCGGGTTTTACTAGCTTATCAAACCCTTAAGTACTCTCGCCTAAGGTATGCCAAACGGATAACCCGTGAATGTGTCTTAAGTAATTAACCCATATACTAACATAATCACGGTGATAAACATAATAAACTATGTGATACAATAACTCACAAATCAATATAATGGTCTAGTTATTAAGGAAGATAAAACTTGCCTGACAAAACAACGCTCGGAACGGCAATCCTGGTGAAACTGTCCAAACAGCATCCCAAAGGAAATGTGCTCCGTTAATCGACTTCTAGAATTCCAAATCAATCACGGAAAGGACCAGGAACACCACAACATCAACCACTATCAAGGCCCAGAGCCCAAACACAATTCTAACAAAGGATCCTCGCCCGAAACTGAGTTTCAGATCTGTACCATATCTGAATTCAGCAACGAAACTACATCGAAACCCACGGTCCACCACGCTACGTCGCGCTACTCCGATCACCCACAATCACATTAAGATATGCCACTCTAAACCCACCAAACTAGTCGCCCAACAATCATACATCCGGTGTTCGAAGAGAGTAAAAATAGCTCTCACTTTACCTCTAGAACAACAGCAACAAGGGCAGCAAGAACTTAAACAAAAGAACAACAATTGCCAGTTTCAGGCAGCCCTCTCTTGATAACAGCCGCAGCTTCTTTCTAGAATAGCCACACCTCCTCTCTAGAACAACCACACCTCCTCTTCCCAACCACAATAGAAACCACAAAACCCAAAGCACCAAACCCCCTAAAAATAACCCAATCGAAGACCGCCTATACGCCATTATAATGCTCCCATCATCATCAATCCTAGCAATTTCGATGTTGGAGGGGCCGAACTTGTTGGGGATGGTGAACTTAAGAGGATACTTAGAGAAGTAAAGAGTAACTATCAATTTGTCTCTGATCTTCATCACCACCACCAAACCCGTCTCCATATCCCTTCTCTCAAACGACAACAACTCTTTCTCCCTTTACTCTCAAACAACAGTAGCTCTTTCTCCCTCACTCTAACTTCAATCTGAAAATGGTTCTTCTCTCTCTTCTATTAATCCTATTTTCAGCCCACAATGGCAGCCTTCAATAGCATCAACCAAGCCCTATTTTCAATAGGACTCTTCCTCTCACAACAGAGTTTAAGCAATAGCCACAATGAAGTCTACCTCCTACGGGTAAAATGGTGCTCTAATGTTCACATCGACAGTAAGCCTAAATACCATACTAATAGCTACAACAATAAAATGATGAAACACAATACAAGATGTCAAAAAAAAAATATGGATGCATAATTAAATATAGAAAGATATATATATATATATATATAAAAGAAAAATTTGGGTCATTACATTTTATGTATATGAAGCAACTCTATATGTATGTGTAGCTTTTGTAGTGAAGTGCAAATTTTGGAATGCCGAAGTGCTTATGAAGACATAAAAAGAAGACAAGAGAATGATGTATACTACATAACCCATACATTCTTGTTTTCAAATCATTACATTTATACTCTCAAACACATATCTCTTTTACATAGTTGTTTTTCTTTTAAAATCCTTAATTAATTCATCTAGCCCCATCTCCACAGTGACATTCACATTAAGCTTTGCATTCTTGTCTTCCTTGAAATCTTCTAAAATAGCCTTCAACCACTGGAAATTGCCATAAGTAAAATACTTCAAATACTTCTGCCCATAACTATGATCTTGCCTATAAGTAAGAAGCATCGATCATTGTCCCAACACAACCTTGTACTTCACATTTGGATTCTTTTTAAGGACAATCTCTAATCCAATAAGATGAACAGTCACCCAAAGCACCCACTTCCAGAGGAGGTCCCAACATAACTTCTAGATTGAACATTTGCATCAGATAATCACTGAAATTCAGTGCATTATGAGTGTTGACACTTGAGATATTTTATGCTGTAGTTATTTGTTATGTATGAAGTTATAAGTTTCCTAATGCCATCATAATGAGGAAACCTACATTTGGTGTATAACCAAGGGCAACAGTTAGGGGAGTGGTCTAGTAACACATTGTATACTGCAATATTGAACAAAGGACATACATTAAATAGTACAAAATACAAAATTAAATACGTACCCTCTGTTCATAAATATATTATAATTAACCCCCTCTATTCATTAATATATTAGACTTAACCCCCTCTGTTTGTAAACAACATAAGTTTTTGTCCTTTCTCTCTTAAATTTGATTCATGGACTAAAAGCTTTATTTTTTTTCCAATTAAGACTGCAACTAAGCTTTTAGTGTGTTAACTTACCTTTTTCTGTGTTTCAGAACCACCTCCCATGGTAAATTTCTTTCAATTATGATTAGGGCGCCAAGAAACTTTGGGGAAGATGAGAACAAGTATGGATGATTACACAAGCCTGGGAACCTTAGATTGGAGAGGAAGTCAAGTAGAGATTTGAGTTATAGGGATAAACTGGAGAGAGGGAGAAAGAGAAATGGTTTTGGTCGCAATGACGTGTTAAGTTATGAACTCGAATTATGTTCGAGGTAGTTCAGTTCGAGGATTGAAGACGGATTGAAACGGATTGAAAAATGAGATTTTTTCAATGTTCAGTTCGAGCTAGTTCTGTTCGACCTGAAGTTTGAGCTGGTTCTGTTACCTGAAGTTTGAGTTAGTTTTATTTCAACCTGAAGTTTTGTCAAAGTCGTTCAAATGAGTTAAAAGTCGTTCGAACGAGATGACTTGTTTCTAAGGCTGGGAACTTGATAACGTCGAAGTCGTTCAAGCGAGTTCAAAGTCATTTGAACGAAAATTGTATAGGCTAGTTTCGTAAGTTCGTTTGGGATGCTGAGTCTGCCTCGAGATTTGTTATATTTGTAAATAGTCTCACAAGTATATAAGGGAAACTTAGGTTATTTGTTAACTATCTTCTTGGGTTGTAATCTCTGTGAGTTTAATTCTAAAGAACTAGGGTTTGAGAGACTCCATTAGAAAGCTTGAGGAAGTTGGAGAGATTGGTTGTAACTGATTTGATCATAGTGGATTGTTCACGAGGAGTGGGTTTTTATCCGTAAGGGTTTCTACTTCCCTCCTCCAGGTAAATCATTGTATTTGTATTTCATTTAATTTCTCAATTGGCATTTCTGTTAATCGTTCTTGGGCGAAGGATTGGGATTAGCTACCCTAATTCCTAACAACTGGTATCTGAGCGAAGGTTAGGGCTTGTGTGATTAGAGTGACGGCCGATATGGAGAAATTAGGAATTGATGAATTCAATGGATTGAACTTTGGGATTTGGAATATGCAAGTAGAGGATTTTCTATATACGGAGGATTGTAATTTTCTTCTAGGAGGGATTTTGACGAAGCCAGCCGATACGGATCGTTTGGAGTGGGAGCTTCTAGATCGAGATGTTCTATGTAAAGTTCATTCAACACTCTCAAATTTTATTTCTTCTAAATTGCCTAAAGTGAGTACCGTGTTAGAGATGATGGAAAAACTATCAAAGATGTTTGAATCAACTTCGAGTGATTTAAATTTTTAGAAGTATGTTACGAGTGTTTCAAATTCTAGTAAGCGGGTTACTTTCAACGACGTAGTAGAAGTCTTTGTGGTGATGATTTTCCCGTAATACCTCTTGGAGCTTCGTTGCTAACATCGGGTAATTACTCGGATGTTGAAGTTAGAGGAAATTTTTTTTCACATATTAAAAATGAGTTTTTTTAGACTTGTATCCTTTGATATATATTGATATTTGACTTATATCCCTCCATTTAGCAGAAAAACGGTTATAGTCATTTTTTTTCAATTTGACTCTGGTCAACTCACGTTGACTGATTCAACAAATATTAATGACAAGTTTGCCCTTTTATAATTTAAAAAAAAAATTAAAAAAAAAAAAAAACCACACCTTGAGATACTTACCTGCAGCTATCGGACGATGCACAAGAGTCGACCGTTGGTCGTCGTTGCAGCCAAAATCAGTCATCTCTCTCTCCAATCTGAGCTTCCCTCTCTCCATTAATCAATTCTCTTCCTCTCCAATCTCAGTTTCAACAAGGTTTTCTTCTTCCTCTCCAATCTCTGAGGAGGTTCTGCAACCTTAAAAAACAAATGTAATTTAGCCATGGGAGGTGGTTCAGAAATATAAACAAAGGTAATTTACCACTACTACAAGCTTTGTTACTATATTAATTGCAAAAATAAAGTTTTTAGTCCATGAATTAAATTTTTGAGAGAAAGGACTAAAGCCTATCTTGTTTACAAATAGAGGGACTTAAGTCAAATATATTTATCTTGTTTCCAAATTGTAGTATGTAATATGTTACCTTGAAGGCCACTCCCCTGAATGTTACCCTTGGCTATACACCAAATGTAGGTTTCCTCATTGTGATGGCATTAAGAAGCTTATGACTTCATTCACAACAAAGAACTACAACAAAAAATATCTAAAGTGTCAATACTCAAAATACACTGAATTTCAGTGGTTATCTGATGCAAATGTTCAATCTGGAAGTTCTGCTAGGACCTCCTCTGGAAGTGGGTATTTTGGGTGTGGTGGTTCATTTCATTGGATTAGAGATTGCCATTGGAAATAATCTAAATGTGAAGTACAAGGTTGTGTTGGGACAATGATGCTCAAAACTTCTAGGCAAGATCATAGTTATGGGCATAAGTATTTGAAATGTTTTACTTGTGGCAATTTCCAGTGGTTGAAGGCTACTTTAGAGGATTTCAAGGAAGCCAAGAATGAAAAGCTTAATGTGAAGGTCACTGTGGAGATGGGGCTAGATGAATTCATTAAGGAGTTTAAAATAAAAATAACTATGTAAAAGAGATGTGTTTGAAAGCATGAATGTAATGATTTGAAAACAATAATGCATGCCTTATTATGTAGTATACCTCATTCTGCCTTCTTTTTATGTCATAAGCATTCCAGTATTCCAACATTCCAGATACAGCATTTCAGAGAGCATCACATATAAAGACAGTTTCAGATACAAAATTTCAAATACAAGAATATCACTTACAACATTTCAGATACAACATCACATATCTCTTATAGCATTACAGTTTCACATATAAAGACAGTTTCACAATTACAGTTTCACATACAGTTTCAGATACAGCATCAAAATCCAGTTCACAATTACATGTAAAGACAGTTTCACATACAATTTCAGATATATCATCACATATAAGAATAACAGGCAATTTCACAGTACATACAACATCACATACAACATCACATATAATTAATAGACATCAACAAAGCCATCACATATAGGAATAATATAAGATAGTCAAACCATTACACATTGTTAATAACAAACTGCAACCCAAGAACTGTAACACAAACATTATTTCACATTGTTTCACAAGAACTGCCAATGCATTGTTTCACATTGTTTTATATTTACAAACTGTAACACAAACATTGTTTCAACAGATCCCATTGTTTCAAAGCCTCCAGTTTTTCCTAGGTGGCTTGAAGGCTTTCTTATAAGGTTTTGCTGGAGCATCTATCCTTGGAGGCATGGGTGGTATCACTAGTGGTGGCCTTTCTTATGATTGTGGAGCTTCTACAGGGACTGAGTTACTCAACCATTCATCTACAAACCTTTGGTGATTTTTTTGCATAGCTCTTCCCCTCCTTCTGCCAGCATTGGATGAACTTACAGCACCTTCACTACTTCCCTAATCTCTGCCAGCATTGGATGACTTCCCACTTCTTGTTTTTACTCCTCCAGCATTGAATGCCCTCCTACTTCTTGTTTGTACTTGTCCAACTATGGGTATTGATGCACTTCTTCCCTCCCTCTTCCAGTATTAGATGCCCTCTCACTGCTACCCCTTCCTTCAGCTATAGGTGTTGTTTGTACTCCTCCAGCTATGGATGTTGATGCAGTTCTTCCCCTCCTACTGCTACCCCTTCCTCTTGCTATGGGTGTTGTTTGTACTCCTCCAGTTATGGGTGTTGATGCACTTCTCCCCCTCCCTCTGTCAGCATTGGATGCCCTCTCACTACTTTGTACTCCTCCAGCTTTGGGTGTTGTTTGTACTTGAGTAACATCTGATTGCTATGACTGACTGAAGTATGCTTTGGTTATCCTTTTTGATGGTCTTCCCCTTTCTTTAGGTGTAGGTGTACTTTAAATTTGGATAGGCTCACCTTTGCAGGTTTTTTTATTGTGGCCAAAAGCACCACATTTCCCACATTTTTTTTTGTACTTTATTCACTTCATCATCCTTGATTCTCTCTTTCTAGGTCTTCCCCTCCCTCTCTACAATGGTGGTGGATCAACCACATAAGGTGGCTACATAACAATAACAAATTAACATAATACAATTAGAAGCAACAAAAAGAACAGTGTGTGTATATACATTAAAAAAACATTAAGAGACTGTAACTTAGGCAGTGAAAGTATAATACCAGTGTGTTTGGATGTATAATATTACTATATGTGGATGCATAATGCAAGTGTGTTTCATACTATATGTGGATGTATAATACCGATATGTTTCATACTATATGTGGATGTATAATACCAATTAATTTTAACTTACAGAGCCCCAGTGTGTTTCATCAGATACTGGATGTATAATACCACTATATGTAGCCACATATGAAGCAACAAAGTGATATGGTGAAAAATAACTGTAAGGAAATCAAATAAAAATGCATGAGACAGTGAAATCAAATGAAAAAAAGTAATAAATAAATTAGGCAAATATATTTTTTACCTTTTCAATGCTTGCAGCATGGATACAAGGTATTCCTGTCAATTGCCACTCAATGCATTGGCAAGTTCTCTCTTCCAGGTTTAGTACCCACCTTGCCCCAGTAATAGAGATTGAAACCCATTCATTCTTATCACCTCCTTCCATCTCATACTCCCCATAATGTGCCATTAAATACTCAAGATGTTTAACTGTTCTTGGTACCAAACCACCTAGATCCCATGACTCTGCTTTGGTTATTCTATCAAACATTAGTTTCATAAGCATCAAACTTAGTCTCTCAAATGCTTTGGTTAGTGGTTTATCTCTGATCTTCATGATCCACCAATTGAAGGACTCACTAAAATTATTGGTTATATGTTCACATTTTGAAGTACAATCAAAATGAGATCTACACCAATACTCATATGGTTCTTTCTCCAAGTAGTCCTTTGCCCCAGGGATGTCAATGCCAAGCTGATTTAAAAACTCTTGTTTTTTAATCTGCCTAAAAGCTCTTGTAGCTCCCCATGACAGTCTTTCTAAGTGTGCTCCCTTGTGGTATTTTTTCATGTTTTTAAACATGTGTCTGAAACAAAACCTATGATTTGCATGTGGAAAAATCTCTGCCACTGAATCAATAAGCCCCTTCTGCTTATCAGAGATAAAGGTCAATTTTCTTAGGTGTACAGATAAGTAAGGATTTACCTTAGTAAGAAAATCAGTCCAACTATCTTTACATTCAGTTCTGCACATGTACACTCTAATTGGGAACAAGCCATTGTTGGCATCAAGACTAAGTACAGATAGGCAAACCCCTCCATACTTTCCTTTTAAAAAACAACCATTAAGCCCCAATATAGGTCTACACCCCTTAACAAAGCCATTCAAAGATGCCCTAAAAGCCACAAGAGTACCAGTCCATTGTAGTGTGTCATCTTGTCTCCAGGTTCTAGCTATGCTCCCAGGATTGGATTTCAAAATCTCTACACACAATGAAGGCAACTCATTGTAACCCTGATCATAAGACCCTACTATACTCTCCATGCAGATTTGTCTTGCATTCCAAGCAGTCTAGTAACTAATCTCAACACCAAACTTTGTCTTCATTCTGGTCTTAATTGCCTTGGGAGTCATTGCCCTAACATCTCTAACCAATGCTTCAACTTCTCTAGCAACCCATGGTGCATTACACAAGGTATTTTCTGCCCCTAGCCTTCCTTCATAAGAATGCTAAAAGTTACCATGTCTTAAAACCATAGTGTGCCCATCATTATTTCTTGATATAAATACCAACCACTCACAGTTTTCCTCTTAACACTTAAACCTCAGTCTAGTAAGGTCATTCTTGATGGATATATATGTAAAGTGGTTTACAATTCCAAACCTTCTCATATGTTCTCTAGCTTCATATACAGTTGTCCATTGCATCCCTACCTCAAGTTGTTTGAAACCAACTTCCAATGATGTTTTCACTCTGTCATCCTCCTCTTTATTATAGATATCAGCCAATTCCACATCAACACCTTCAAAATTATCACCTCTTTCAAGCTCTTTAGCAGTAGGAATATAATCCTCATCATCAGATGAGTGGGTGTTGTAATAACCATCCTCAGCCCCCAAACAATCAATCCCAACTTGGGCATACCTAACCCATCTCTCTTGTTCTTCATCTATATCATCACATTCACTTTCACTTTCTGCCACCATATTCACTAGAGTTTCTATCTCATAATCAGTTATTTCCTCTGGGTCAATCTCTTTGTCACTCTGATAAACTTTAGGTAAAGCATCCAATTCTTCTTAGTCTGAGAGCTCAACATTCTTCTGCCTCTTGGTTGGTTTATTGGCAGCCACTGCTTTTCCCTTTCTCTTAGCATCCTTCTTAACTGGGGTGGCCTTAACTGGGGTGGTATTCTTCTTTTTTGTCTCTCTTGGGGATATGATATAATCTATCTCATCTTCCTCTAGAAGAACATACTCCCCAGCTTCATCAACTATCTCTCTTACTACATCTGTTGGCTTGATATAAACATGTTCTCATTGGATTTCAAGTAGAAGATTGTTAAGTTATGAATTCGAATTATGTTCGAGGTAGTTCGGTTCGAGGATTGAAGACTGATTGAAAATGAGATTTTTTTTCAATGTTCAGTTCGAGCTGGTTCTGTTCGACCTGAAGTTTGAGCTAGTTCTATATCGACTTGGAGTTCCGTCGAAGTCGTTCGAACGAGTTGAAAGTCGCTCAAACGAGATGACTTGTTTCTAGAGCTAGGAACTTGGTAACGTCGAAGTCGTTCAAACGAGTTGAAAGTCGTTCGAACAAAAACCGAGTAGGCTAGTTTTGTAAATTCGTTTGGGACGCTGAGTCTGTCTCGAGATCTATTATGTTTGTAAATAGTCTCCTAAGTATATAATGGAGACTTAGGTTATTCGTTAACTATCTTTTTGGGTTGTCATCTCTGTGAGTTTAATTCTAGAGAACTAGGGTTTGAGAGACTCCATTAGAAAGCTTGAGGAAGCGGGAGAGATTGCTTATAACCGATTTGATCATAGTGGATTGTTCACGAGGAGTGGTTTTTTATCCGCAAGGCTTTTTCACTTCTCTTCTCCGGGTAAATCGTTGTATTTGTATTTCGTTTAATTTTTCAATTTGCGTTTCCGTTTATCATTCTTGGGGGAGAGATTGGGATTAACTACCCTAATTCCTAACACGATGAGCCAACGATCAACAGATGTGCATCGTCCAATAACTGCAGGTAAGTATCTCGAGGCTGTGATTTATTATTTAATTTTTTTTTTTTTTATATTTAAATTCAAAAAGGGCAAACTTGTCTTTAATATTTGTTGATTTCAGTCAGATGTGGGTCAACTGCAGTTGACCTTGGTCAAACTGCAAAACGAGGACTATAATTGCTTTTTGCTAAATGGCGGGACTTAAGTCAAATATCCATATAAAAATCAGGACTAGAGTAAAAAAAAACTGTTTTGTACCTCTATAGCAAAGATAGTTTTCACTAAGTAAATCAAGTATATGTGAAATGCAGCTTGAGTACTGTTGTTGGCCATCAACTCTTCTTTTTGATTTCTAACAATAGAGCAAACATCTTTCTATTAAGCAGAAATAGCTACATATATATTTTCTTACTTGCCATTTGATTTAATATACAGCAGTAAACTGATATCTTCTAACTGTATTTTCTAATTGAGAAACATGAAATATTTATTACTGGTGTGCTGCTGTGATACGAGGAAATGCATAAATTAGTTTATATATATGATGAAAGCTAGAATCAGATGTGGTTTTCTATCAACTTGATATTAATGATCATACTGTAGTATTGTTTCATTTGCAGATTTCATCAAATCAGAATTTCAAAAACTGGATATCTTGGTGAGAAAAGCATTACGTTGTGAACATTACTTTCCACTTGATTATTCCTTGCTGCTAAACCAAAAACAAAAGGTGATCAATTCAGCGGATCCTGGAGTTGTAATACACCCAGAGCCTTTCCAAGCAATATTTGATGTCGTAAGTCCTAATCATTCTTACTGTTCATTGCAAAAATTGAGTTTTGGTGCTAGTCCACTTTTCGACAAAAAAAAAACATTGGAACGTGTTCTGTAAAGGTAAAGAGATCAACAATACTTACCAAAACAAGTCCAGTTTTTCAAAAATTATTAAAAACACTCTCGAATGCGGAACAACACAATATCTATAATATGAAAGCTCTTGACTACTCTTATTTGACATCAGAGTGGTTGGCCTCAAAAAGTTTCAGACAAGAAACAATTTGCCATAGGCAATTCATGCAATCTCAGATACCCCAACCAGACATGCATTACAAGTTCACACCAACAAATTTTCATTTTCAGTAACAACTAACAGTCTAACAAGACCATTCATAGATCTCTGAAGTGTACGAATGTTTCTCCAACCTCTATAATTGGCAGTGATGGAGTCCCCACTGCAATTTGTTCGAGTAGGCCATGCAATCAATATCTTTATCACTTCAAAATTTTGTTACTTGCTACTTACCACCCACGAGACTGATGTTATAAGAATAACGTAGGACCACCCACACGAGAAACATGCTCTAATAATACTAGTGATAGGTGATTTTTTTCTCCCAAAAAAGGCTTCCTTAGTGCAAAATAGCATATGAATGCATGCTTATATAACTTAGAGACAGATAACGTAGGACCGCCCATGAGAAGCATGTTCTAATAATACTAGTGGTAGAATGGTAGGTAATTTTTCTCCCAAAGAAGATAAGATGAAGTGGTAGACTGGTAGGTGATCTGGTTAAAATAATTTATCATACAAAAAATTGTAAAAGGCAAATCAAATCTAATCTAATCTAATCTAATCCCACGTATTCTAATTTTTTTTTTTTGCTGTGAGACGAGTTAACTCGATTCATCAATTGGATTTAAACTTGGGGTGCAATAGCATAAGAAAATTTTGAATCTCCTTTTAGTTATAGGTGAGAAACATGGGCTCTCTCAAAGAATACCGATTTATCAATTTGTTTAAGAAATCCGAAAGAACTACGGTCTGAACAATTGAATCACGCATTTTCGAAGCTTTTGCTTTTATCTAATTAAAAGTAACTCAATCTGGATTTCTTGAGGAAGCCATTTTAACGAATAACAATCAAAACATAGCAATTTAGACTTTAGAATTTATTTGGGCGAAATTGATAAATCGGACAAGGGTCCATCTTTGGTCATCATGATTTCAAAGGAGAGAGAGGTCTTTGGAATAAAAGGTATGTTGAGATGAAAACAGAGCTTTTGGAGGGAGAGTCCTTCGACTTTTCTATGTGTATATATATATTTTAGAATAGTGATCAAAATGAAAAATTTGAAAATAGCATAAAGGAGGATGGAGTTAATATGAGTTGGTGGGTAGACAGGTGTAAAAAAACTAGAGAAGGAGTAGAGATATATTCTCTCGGACTCTAGTAAGTCCCCTGAGCAATTATAAACTCTGCCAACATTGAAGGACATGATTATTACATATAGTTGGTATGTGTGGAATACATATTTGCGATTACTCTATGAAGACAACTTGTTTATTATTAGGCCATGGGAACCCAAACCATAAAACTCATTACCAGGATCTTAACTATACGCAACTTACAATGCAGTTTATAACCATTATCTTTTAACCTTATTGTACACACAGTTAAGGCCATCACTTTTACTAGTTGAGCTGCACACGCACAAGCGTGTGCAACTCCCTCCGTGATAATCTACCTTCTTTTTTCTTATCAGGTGCACTAGTTACCTGGTTTAAATCTGATACTAAAAAAGCCCATTCCTCATAAAAAGAATCCCATCAGGTTTTTGGCCCAATGGTTATGACCCTCCACCAAGAAAGGAGTCATGGGTTCGAAACGAGTCCAGTTTCCAAGGAGCAGGCTACTCCCGAGATTGGGAAAGTTGAACTCGTTTGAAACCCGATGGGTTGGAAACTCAAGGTTACCGATCCCAATATAAAAAAAAAAAAAAAAAAAAAAAATAAGCGCATCAATAAATAAATCAATAAAACCAATCTCTTAAACTTAAATTCTCTTGGGACCCATTACATTCACTTGTAGACGATAGTTCAAAAAGGTGTTAAATGAATGACCGTTTAGATCTCAACTAGCAGCAATCAATCTAAATTTCCCCGAAAAACTTGTTCAATTTGTAGCCATAGTATTTTACAGCTATCTTGACCACAGGACTAGGCTGGGCGAGCCGGCTTCACGGTCACTCCAGCCACGTTAAGTAGTTGAGATAGGTAAACCCTTGCAACTATAAATGTGGGCGTAAAGGCTTCATTGCTCATCAACTCTAGATATCCTTTTTGATTTATAACAACAAATCCATGGAAGACACAACCAAGTAAAGATTTTCTTATTTCCTTTTCATTTAGTAGTAGCAAGTTATCTCAAATAACTCTATTTTCAGATCCCATAACAATGCGTAGTTTTTGTAGGTGTGCAGTAGTTACAGGCGGAAACAGAGGAATTGGATTTGAGATATGTCGACAGTTAGCTTCCAATAATATATTGGTGGTCTTAACTGCAAGAAATGAGAAAAGAGGCAATGAAGCTGTTGAAAATCTCAAAGAATCAGGGCTCTCTAATGTGGTTTTCCATCAGCTTGATATTATGGATCCTACTAGTATTGCTTCATTGTCAAGTTTCCTCAAAACCCGATTTGGAAAGCTGGACATCTTGGTAAGAAATATATAAACGTTAAACATGACTTGGCACTTCATTAGTCCTTGTAAACTAATATGCTCATTGACGTAGGTAGGCCGTTGTCCTGACCAAACATAAGATTTATGCAGGTGAACAATGCAGCGGTGTCTGGAGTTGTAATGGACCCGGAGTCTTTTAGAGCGTTTGAGGGTGGATTTGATTCCGTAAGTTCTAACGTTTCATAATTCATACTGTTCTTGTTTCCTATTTATAAAAGTATAAGAAACAAGTTTTTTTTAGACTTGCGGCTCCATCTTCACTTTGTATCGTATTTTCTTCTTCTTTTTACATCCTGAAGCTTTTGTTAATTGCAATTTACCCAGGTCCAAGATGAGAATGCCGAGAAGGTTAATGAAATAATGGAGCAACCACATGATAAAGGGGAAGAATGCTTGAACACTGTATATTATGGAACCAAAGCAGTAACTGAAGGTCTTCTGCCACTCCTTGAACTCTCCAATTCTGGAAGGATAGTTATCGTATCCTCTTCGTATGGATTGCTCGGGGTAAGAGTTAACATGAATGTTCATTATTCTATTCGCTTAGATTGTGTTACGGAATTATTCTATGTAACTTCGTGAAAATGTTCGTATTTGTTTTTCAGCTCATCCCCAACGAGAAGGTTAAAGCTCAGCTTACGGATGTTGATAACCTAACTGAAGTGGAACTGGATGAGTTGTTGCAACGTTTTCTAAAGGATTTCAAAGAGGATAAATTGAAGAATAATGGTTGGCCCATAACTATGTCTGCCTATAAGATGGCACAAGCCACTCTAAATGCGTACACAAGGATCCTTGCAAAGAAATTCTCAAAAATGCGCATAAATTGTCTTCATCCCGGGTATTGCAAAACGGACATCACGTGTAACACAGGGCAATTGACTCGTGCAGAAGGTGCTAGAACTCCTGTGATGTTGGCTTTGTTGCCTGATGATGGCCCTACTGGCTGCTACTTTAATCAGATGGAGGTGGCTTCTTTCATCTAAAGATGGGTGTTTGTAGCTTCTTTATATATGTTGATCGCTACTTTAATCAGATGGAGGTCGCTTCTTTCGTCTAAAGATTGGTGTTTGTAGCTTCTTTATATATGTTGATCATATAAGGAATTATGGTATTTTATGTACTATACTTTCATTCAATAATTTGGGCCCAAAGCGCGTATAAACACACTAGTCCATCCTAATTTCCAGTTCATTAGTTTTTTTTTTCTTTTTCTTCCAGGGGTACTAAAGCTAAGGGATACATAAGATTAGCACAGCACAGGACCCTCCAGAAGCATGCGTTACTAGCATATTAAAGCTGTTGAAAATCTTAAAGAATCAGATGTGGTTGTTCATCAACTTGATATTAATGATCCTACTGTAGTATTGTTTCATTTTCAGGTTTCATCAAACTAGAATTCAGAAAATTGGATATCTCGGTGAGAAAAATCTTAAATATTTGAACATTAATTTAAACTGGATCTTGAGGCTTACCCTGCATCTTGCATATGATTTCGTAAGTACTAATCATTCTTACCGTTCATTGCAAAAAATGAATTTTTTGGTGCTTGTCCATTTTTGGGAATGTTTTCTGTAAAGGTAAAGAGATCAACATTACTTCCCAAACAAGTCCAGTTTTTCAAATTTTGATGGCAGCCTAGACATTCTATAATTAGGGAATTTTGATGGATTCCTACCAGAGAAAATTTGGGTCGCTCTTGGCGGCCTAGATATTTTAAACTGAGGAAATTTTAATGGATTCCCACCAGAGAAGAGCTGAGTAGTCCTTGGCGGCCTAAAAATTCTATACGTGGCAAAGCTTGATGGGTTTCCACCAGTGAAAAACTGAGGCGCTCTGAGCGGACTAGAAATTCTATACTTAGGAAATTTTGATGGATTCCCACCACAGAGAAACAGGGTCGCTCTTGGCGGCATGGGTGCCTTGGGATCTACATTAATGATATTTGTCAGTTGCGAGGTCATAATTGAGGTAGGTTTATTGAGGGTTGTGTCACTATTGTAGGGGCCTAACTTCTTTCGGAGGGGAAGTCGGCTCTTACACCACGGGGTTTATCCTAAATCGGAGGATTCAAGCATACAATCTAGAATACAGAAAATCAATAGACAATATATTTGTGTAGAGGCCCGAATGTGGCGCTCTACGACCTCGGATGAGGATTTTTAAGAGAGTTTGTATTACTGATGAGTAATTGAAGATTCAAGTACTGGGTTTTATATTGTGGTCAAAGGTAAACTGTAAGAGCTCAGAGGGGAGATTTTTTTAACCCCACCATGGTTCCCCATCTCTCCTATTTATAGAATCATAGGAGGCTGAGTCACCAAGTGTGGGCCAGGTTACATGATTACTGTCAGGATATTCTGGAGCAAGTATGGGCGCCGGACATGTCTGTACTAACAATGGTATGGGCGCCGAATATGTCTGATGTGATGGTTGTCCGTCCTGCCATACTTCGACCATGTGCAGCTATGGTCGAAGTGTTTCTGCTGCGATGTGTGGAGTCTGTTCTCGAGGCTTCGAGTAGAATATGCTTCGAGTAGGCTATGAGTAGAACGCTGCGAGTTGGCTTCGAGTAGAACGCTGCGAGTAGGCTACTACATTCGCCTCCTCTCAGCGAAGGTCTCGAAAATGGTTGTAGAGGCCTTTACAGAGAAAACTGTTTGGTGTTGGAAGTTGAGCGATTTGACTGTTGGTTTTTTGGGGAGATAATTAAAGAGGGTAATAAAGAAATGTTGGTGGGGGGTTATTCAGATGATAGGTCAGTATCGCGGCCACCGTTTGTTTTTGCTGGAATTATTTACGGAAGAGATGGTGGAGCAAGAGCTGTTGAGGCTAGGAGCGAGGAGAAGTGTCCCGATGATAAATTGGGGCTTCTTGTTAGTTTGTTGAGTATTTAGATGGATATAGAAGGGTATTTGTTTTTCTGTTTGAATTGTACGTCAGAACTTGGTGAAGTATCTGACTTTTTGAAGTAGAGGTCTGAACTTGGTGAAGCAAAAAGTATGATCTGTCGATGTCAAAGTCTGAGCTGGCAAAGTAGAAGTCTAAGCTTGGTGAAGTAGAAGTCTGAGCTGTTGAGGTAGAAATCTGAGCTGCTGAGGTAGAAGTCTCATCTGTTGATGTAGAAGTCCGAACTGTCGAGGTGGAAGGCTGATCTGTTAAAGGTAAAAGTCTAAACTGCTAAAGTAGAAGTCTGATCTGTCGAGGTGGAAGGCTAATCTGTCAAGGTAGAAGGTTGATCTGTCGAGGTAGAAGGCTGATCTGAAGTAGAAGTCTGAACTGTCGAGGTAGAAGGCTGATCTAAAGTAGAAGTTTGAGCTGTCGAGGTAGAAGGCTGATCTGTCGAGGAGAAGTCTGAACTGTCGAGGTAGAAGTCTGATCTGAAGTAGAAGTCTGAGTTATCGAGGTAGAAGGCTGATCTGAAGTAGAAGTCTGAACTGTCAAGGTAGAAGCCTGATTTGTCGAAGTAGAAGTCTGAACTGTCGAGGTAGAAGGCTGATCTGTCGAGGTAAAAGTCTGAACTGAAGTAGAAGTCTGAACTTTGTGAAGTGAAAATTATGATCGGTCGAAGCTGTCGAAAGTAGAAGTCTGATATGTTAAAATAGAAGTCTGAACTGAAGTAGAATTCTGAACTTTGTGAAGTGAAAATTGTGATCGGTCGAAGTTGTCGAAGGTAGAAGTCTGAATTTTGTGAAGTGAAAATTGTGATCGGTCGAAGCTATCGAAGGTAGAAGTCTGAATTTTGTGAAGTAGAACTCTAATTTGTTTGAAGTAAAGTTTGATCTGTTTGAGTCGGCTTCGACACCTTCGTGTAGGCTTCGAAGTAGAAGTCTGATATGTTTGCAGTAGAAGTTTGATCTGTTTGATGTAAAAGTTTGATCTGTTTGAGTAGGCTTCGACACCTTCAAGTAGGTTTTGAAGTAGAAGTCTGATCTGTTTGAGTAGGCTTCGACAGATCTTTGAATTGATGTATGATTTTCTGATTGATTGTGTTATCTTGCTTTGACCTTGAATTGTTGAAATATCGATGCGTATTCTGCTGATTTTGCTTGCTTTGAACTGTTGATGATTGATCTTTGAATTGAACTACAACTGTTCCTTTGATGGGTGATTCGGTGAATGTTCTCTGCATTTGATAGAGTTGTAGCTAGTACTTGCGTATACTGTTGTTGTTTGAATGACTGTAGTATGATCGAACCCTAAAGAGTGTCGAAGATATTTAGATCAAACTCTGTATGTTTTGCTTGACATGGAAGGCCGAAGCCACAGTGATGTTAAAATTTTAAAAAAAATTCTAGGTCGCCTCCGAGTATCAGTCGGGACGAGGGGACGTGATACCTAGAGGAAACTCGAAAATTTACTGGACTTTAAAGGCCTAAGCCACAGCGAAGCAATATCTGATCGCCTCCAACGCATTCCCGAGGGTCTAGTCTTTCGACCATTCTTGCCCCTCAAGTTTGCTCGAATGTTGGAAACTTGAGCAGTTCAAGGTCGCCCTCAAGTATCAGTCGGGGCGAGGGTGAACATGATACCCGGGGTAAACCAAGAAAAGGACTGAACTTCGACGGTTTTAGAGCCTGGTTGAAGCATATCTGACCCCCCCCCAATGCATCCCCGAGGGTCCGGTCTTTCGACCATCCTTACCCCTCAAGTTTGCTCGAAATTGGAGACTTGAGCATTTCAAGGTCGCCCCCAAGTATGAGTTGGGTCGAAGGGTTGACATGATACTTAGAAGAAACCAAAAAATGGACTGGACTTCGAAGGCCTTAGCCATAGCGAAGCATATCTGTTCTCCCCCAATGCATCCCCGAGGGTCCGCTCTTTCGACCTTCCTTGCCCCGCGAGTTTGCTCGAAATTGGGAGCTGGAGAAATTTCGAGATTACTCTCAAGTACCAGTCGGGTCAAAGGGTTGACATGAAACCTAAATTAGACCAAGAAATTTATTGAAAATAGAGATGAAGTGGGGGTGGAAAAACTGTGTATTGATTATTCAGTATTGGGAAAGTAAGGCTATTTCAGCGGCCGCTCCGTCGACGGAGTTGCTGGCATGGATACAACTGAAATGGAGGATGAATGATATTGAGGATAATCTGTTAAAGTTGAAAACAAAAGTAGAGGAAGAGGAAAAGAAGACTGGTAGGGTGGGAAGCATAGACGGCGCCAAATGTAGGGGCCAAACTTCTTTCAGAGGGGAAGTCGGCTCTTACACCACAGGGTTTATCCTAAATCGAAGGATTCAAGCATATAATCTAGAATACAGAAAATCAATAGACAATATACCTGCGTAGAATCCCGAATGTAGCGCTCTACGACCTCGGATGAGGATTTTTAAGAGAGTTTGTATTACTGATGAGTAATTGAAGATTAAAGTACTGGGTTTTACATTGTGGTCGAAGGTAAACTGTAAGAGCTCAGAGGGGAGATTTTTTTAACCCTACCAAGGTTCCCCATCTCTTATATTTATAGAATCATAGGAGGCTGAGTCACCAAGTGTGGGCTAGGTTACATGATTACTGTCAGGATATTGTGGAGCAAGTATGGGCGCCGGACATGTCTATACTGACAAGGGTATGGGCACCGAACATGTCTGATGTGATGGCTGCATGTCCCATCATACTTCGACCATGTGCAGCTATGGTCAAAGTATTTCTGCTGCGATGTGTGGAGTCTGTTCTCGAGGCTTCAAGTAGAATATGCTTCGAGTAGGCTATGAGTAGAAGGCTGCAAGTAGGCTACTACAACTATTGCACCGTATCCGCACGAATATCCACAGCACATACTATGTGTGGTGGTAGGTGACGTTATAAGCGGTATATAAAGAAGGCCACATGCCTTAGCATGCCCTTTCATATGTGCAGCAATTGTTGACTCTGAGAGGAGAGAGAGAAAGACCTTCAATCTTCAAACTCTATATGTGCTTTCCGTCGATTTTTGGCCAAACAGGTTAGTTGCTTATGATTTCTCTAGTATAATTTAGATCCTTGTTCTGTTGCGCTTCTGTTGATTACTATATTATGTATTTTGGTTAACTTCAAAATTGCTAGGGTTGAAATGTTCATAACTCTAAATTGAAATCCCGCCTCTTGAACTTTTGTGAAAAACTTCTCAAATTCCCTGTTTGATCCAAAATGACCAAAACTGATAAAAACCTAAGTTGTTTGTAGGTCGAGTTGCCTTATTAACGGTAACCTAGGAAGTTCGCGGCCCACTCTAAAGGAGAGACCTAAAAAGTACTCGGGTAACGAAACATTGTTGTTTATAAAGAATATATATATTAGGTTATGAGCCCGTGCTACGCACGGTATGTTCAAGTTCATATTTTTACATAACATGTTTTTTTAAGTATATCGTATTTAATTAAATTTATAATAAATGCTCGGTCAAGAATGTAGTACATGAGCGCATTCTTTGGTAAGTCGGGTACATCAAAACCAATACTATGCTAAACCAATGCTCTATTTACACACCATCTCCATCTCATTTTCGAACTTGGATTCAAAACTTGGATCAAGAGGTGAACTTTCTTCTTCCACAACACATGCATAACGAAGCTATAGTTTCAACTATTTGGGGGAGAAGAGCTCAGCAAATTGATGGGTTTTAATATCGGTAGAAAGGCAAATGTACTTCTATGTTACTTTTTAGGGTCCCAAATGAAAAAATTGTCGAGCGGATATACTATCGACATGCACAACGCTGCCTTTTTATTAGATTGCATTTATTTGGATCACCAAATGACAAATAAAAGATTGTCAAGGATAAAATGGACATATCATAACACTGGAATTTTTTTTTTACGACGATAGTCTATATCTAGAAAATCAATTAAGCCACCTGAATTACAACCAAATATAACACTGAAATTATGGAAATCACAAATGTGCAAGAGTACTATACCTTAAAGGAGTGTTAGTGGAAAAATTAATTATAACTCTCTATCAAGTTATGAAAAAAAGAAATCTTCAAAGAAAAACCCATGTAAGAAATTAATGAAGAAGTGAGGTGTTCATACATGAGATGCAGAGCGGGATGATCACAAAGATCCCAATATTTATTGCAACAATCTTGAAAAACATGTATGTTTGAAGATCAAGTTGAATCAAACCTGATTGGCATAACACAACGGCCATACAATGATAGAATAAGATAAAGCATTTCACATAGATGTTTACAACAACAAGAAAATCTTGATACTGACCACGCATTAACCCAACATATCCACGTCAAATATAACTCATGCCGAGCCTATAAAGCCTAAAAGAAATTATAATATGAGGTAGATCTTGGGTATGTTAGAATAAAGCTACAAGTTGTGCACAATATCAATATTAATTCAGAAAAACTAAGAACTTTAACCTAAATACATAAAAATAACCATAAAATATATTTTTCTTGCAAATAATGAGGTGTAGGAGTAGTTTCATACCGAATCGAGTTGATGGAAAATTATATGAAAGCATATTAAAAAGGATTCTATTTCACACTATCTACAAAACATATAAAATGTGAAATTGGAGTTAAGAACTTCAGAAAAGAAGATTAAATGCTTAGGGACTCTTATGAAAACCCCAAATGAAAATAATAATAATAAAAAAGAGGGCAGGATATTGGCAATCTAAACATAAAAACCCCTAAAGTGGTAGTGCTCTCATGACTACCTTGGATAGTATTCCTAGTGTTTCTATCATTTCCAGAATTAATAAATTCTCAATCTGCAAAACCATGAAAGTTAAGGGAAACAAATGACAAAGACCAATACAAAATTGAAATTTAGATGAATACCTCAATTTAGTATAATTTTAGAGAATGAGAGAGATTAAGGCTTACATAACTAATTAGAGCTCATAATGCTGGATAGATTTAGGCTTACACACGATTGCTCAAGATCTTAATTTTAGATAAATCCATTAAATGATACCATAAAATATTTGATCTTGGATGGTTTTGAACCACCATCACTTGAGAAAAATGAAATTTCATTTCCAACCCAAGCGCTCTACCATTTTGAGCTACTAAATATCAAGTATTGCTCTAATAACACTAAATACTACATATCAATCAACCAATATAAAAAATTTCAAGTAAACACATAAAACACAGTGCTAAAAGGAATGGGAGTAGTCTAAATGAAAGAGGATTTAAGTTTGCGGTCAGACTATATCATTATGTTTTAGTGAGAGAATGTATACACAAATCATATGACAAAAATATATGATATTATAGCCATAAGAAAGGACTTCTTCCTAATTAAGAAATAAGGTAGCCTCATCATTATTGTACAGATTGACAAAGAGAACCACATCTTTATTATACCTTTATAGTCTTTGGTTGTGCATACATGTTCACGGGCTACATTACCTATTGCATCAAGTCAAATATAACCATATCTAGTAAGAGAACCCAACTAATTCTCGAATTGATTCTTTGAAAGAGGTTCCATGTTGACCTCAAGAGCACAAAAGTATTAATGAAAAGATCCATAGGTACTAGATATGCTACCTTTGTAGAAGAACAAAAAAGTAGCTCATTATCTGGTCATAGATCAGTTGCAGTAATGCCACGAAAATTCAAGGAGTGAAACTTCGAAATACTAACCATTTTTGTAATATTTTAATGTAACATTATTGGCATTGCACTCAAACAACTTCCATATATTCTTCCTGCCAAAATTAAACAAACTTTTCAGAAGTTTACAAAAGGGGGAGACAAAATAAGGAAACATAAATACAAATAATTGCATATAAAACAAACACGTTTTGCTTATTAGTGATCCATTCAAATTATGAAAGAACTTTTAAGACCTTAAGGGAAATCAAATTAATGATTGGAACCATAGATTATCTAGCATGTTGTCATTGTCAGTCGTCCATTTCTTATAGGCAAGCAACTTGAGTTTCTTAATTTCATAGTACTTTGCAACAATCATTGTTGTTTCATTTTCGCCCTTGTAACTTAAAAACTTAACATACGTAGTAGTGAAGATAATGTACTCACTTTAGCATTTGCATAATACATGCAAAATGAATACATAAGAAGACATATACAATCATAATGAGATTCGCTATAGCTACCTGTCGTAGGCATAATCATCGCAAGCCTCAGGAATAATCAATTGAAGCCAAGATTAAAATTGATATCAATTAGATTTATGATTGAAACAAAACAAACAAAATGTTTTTTACTTTGTTGTTTATCAGGTTACATAAAATTACCCTTTAGTAAAAATAAGTCATAGCTAGATAAGCTTTTGTTGTTCCAAACCACAATGTCTAGCTCCCATTTACCTTTGGCAAGGGTAAAAACAAAGTCATCTCAAAAGATAGGGTCTTTTTGCTAGGCAGATGATTAATGTGCCTGGGGGCCAAGACTTTACACGAGCAGATTTTGGTACTTTGTGTTTCCATATTCAAGGCAATCATAAGGGTCTTATCTTATAATCTGTTATGTATCTTTCAGTTTTGTACAATGAACTACTACAAAATGGAATGAAAAACCCAATGATAAACTAAATATTATGATCACAATGATGAAGAAGACTTATATTTATGTATCATACCTACCTTTGATATCAAGGAAATGTTCATGGATCCCAGAAATTGTAATAGCTTATTTTGTATCTAGGACTTAAGCTTCATCCTCGACCTCATTAGTATACAAGAAACACTACTAAAGACATTCAATATTCCTCTGTTCGAGTCATCGCTTTCGACCTCCATATCAGTAGTTCGATTTATGCAAGTGTGTAGTCATCAATAGAGCCGTTGTACAACAACAGAGATCAGGACATTACACTATTTAGTCAAAGAATATCTTACATACACTTTGTAATGTCCACCATTATGAATATTAATGGTCATTAAAAGGTCATATTATAAGACCTATTTATAGAGCCATAGAACTACAGATGAGAGATAAACAATTTTATACAGAAGAACTCATACTCCGAAATACTCAGAGTGCTCATTGTAATAAGTTAGCAGCTTCAATAAGATCATCTTCTCTTTATCAAAATCCTCAAGAGAGGTTGTAGTTTTTAACCTATTCAAAGGTTTTCCACGCTAAATTATCTTGTTGATTATTGTTTACTATTATTGAGCGCTCTAGACACATTTAGTGTAAAGGCTAAGTCTGAATCTCGGAATTAGGTTGGGAACGAAGTTCTTAAACCCATTGTCTCAGAAATCGCTGATTATCCTCTTTCAAAATGTCACCTCCAGGTCAGAGCACGCCGATAGTTCATGCAGAAGAAAATGCTGCACTAGCGGATCTGTGGGCCACTCTAAATTTTGAAACAGAAAGACTTGCTGCTTTAGAGTAACAGCTAGAAAGTGTATTGGATGCACTGAAGGTTCTACAGGGTCAGCAGGTCGCCGTCCAGAAGAATAAAGCCGTACAACCTGAAGGCTCGTAAATTTTTGTTCATGATAGAATAAGACCTCATCCGAAAGGCAATCACGTAGGAGGTGTGCTTCGATCTAACCATCATCAAAAGAAAATGGAACCCTTCCCGATTCAGGAGGCTCACCATGAAGTAGATGGCGGACCAGTGGGAGGCAGACAGATTGAAAATCTACCTCAAAGAGTTTGAGTTCCAGTAAAAGAATGTCTAAGTGGAGGGAGTGACGACTATAATCCTAGAGAAAGATATCACCCACCTGACCACCACATCTCAATAATACATGAATCAGGAACATGTCGAGAGACGAATCAAAGAAATGCTCGAAGCTTAAACTCGGACTAAAGGAATCCACAACAGATTACAAAAAAGCCTGATCGCACATGAACTATTGGATGGCGAAGTCCCTACCAGATTCCATACTCCAAAGATCTGCAAATGCAAAGGAACAAATCTAGTGGAGAACGTCCAAGAATTCCAGGACACCTTTAGGCCTACATTCCATGTCCAACCACATTATTTGCCACTTCTTCCATACCAGCTTATCCGGAGAACCTTCCACACACTACCTGAGGGATCCATCACAACTTTTGAACAACTGCGAGAACTCTTCATCAGGAATTACTCACATAACAAAGACAAAGAAGAGAATATATACTCCCTTTTCAGCCTTAAGGAGATGCCAGGTGAGAAGCTTGAGATGTTCACTAAGAAGTTCTTAGAGTTTGCTCGAAAGGTAGATCGGCTCGACCAGAAGATCACTATATTAGCTTTCACCAATGCTTTACTTGTTGATGGGAGGGCGAAAGGGTACCTAGTCCTAAACAAGCCAACAACCCTGGAAGATATGATCGAAAAAGTCAACAGGTATATCGACCTGAAAAGAATGATGTCCGACAGGCAGAAACCTCTTAAGTCAACATTAACAGCTCAAGATACGTTGGCCAACCGGGATTTTAATCGTGCTGTCGATCAGGGAGAAGACTAGAAACGGACAAAACCTAACGACGAGTAACCTCGAAAGGGGAATAACTTGCCAAATCCCTGCCTTCCCAAGATGAATGTGACCATAGCCAGCATTTATCCTATACTTCAGATGGATCAGTTTTTTCGTAATACACAATATCTCTAACCCATTGAGAATAAACTGTATTGCATTCACCACAAGGTCAGACATCATGAAACAGAACACTGCTTTTCCTTACAACGGTTGTTGGAGTATATCATCACTGATGGACGAATGCATAAGTATATTATAGACCTCGAAAGCTACAAGAACGAGAGTTACAAACTTTCTACAGATTCCGTACAAACCGAAGAGCCAACAGGAGAAAAACACTTTTACCATATGTCGTTCTGCCACTTCGTTGAGACTCAGATCGTCAACCAATCAAACAAAACTAAGAGATGATGGGTCAACTAATGTCACGACCTGTCCATTAAAGTCAAAGAAGCTCATTTACTTCCAATTTCCAGCTCTTAACGAACAAGAATTTCTTTTGACGACTGTGATGTTTGTCATATCAACTATCCTCACCATGATGCTTTGGTGATCATGCTAAAAATGCAAAATATGGTGCTTCACATGATGATTATAGATACTTGGAGTACTATTGAATTACTTTTTTAAAGTACGATTGATCAGATGGGACTAGCCGACAAAGTACAGCCCAGTGACATTGATATATGTGGATTTAACATATTTAAAGATGAACGTGTAGGAAAGATTATACTTCCTATCACGGTAGGACCTGTGACACTCGACATTGTCTTTTATGTTATTAATACAAAATCCTATTATTTGGGGATAATGGGGCGCTGCTAGTTATACAATATGCGAGCTATTCCATCCACCTATCATTTGGCGCTGCGATTTGAGTGGAATGGCGGTGTATATGAGATTAAAGGAAGTCAGAATCTCGCTCGAGCATGTAAAAATTTTGTCGTCATCATTCCAGAATCCTCAGAGCCACAGCTTGCATAGCAATTACAGAAAATAGCAGAAAAAGTTACAGAAAACTGTACAGTAAAAATCTGCTAAAAACCATCTGTCAAGCGTAAGAACAACAGAGTACGTCAAAATCAGTAGAGAAAAGCCAGGAACATACATTGGTACTCTTTTTCCAATAGCAGAACAAGATGCCCTCATTCAGTTCCTTAAAGATAACAGTGATATATTTTCTTGGACATTTTACACAATACCGGGTATTGATCCCAATCTAGCTTTCCACAAGCTCAATTTAAAGGATAAAGCCAAAGCTATCAAACAGAAGCAGAGGACCTTACCACCGAGACTTTGAGAAGAAGTTAATAAAGAGATCAACAAACTCATCGAAGTTGGCTTTATCAGGAAGGCTAATTACCTAGAATGGATCTCGAACATTGTGGCAATCCCAAAGAAGAATAGCAAGATCAGAGTGTGCATAAATTTCATGGACCTCAACAAACAAACTCTAAAGGATAGTTTTCTACTTCCTATTATAACTCATCTGATCGATTTTACTGCTGGACACTAACTCCTGTCCATGATGGATACTGTATCAGGATGCAATCAAATACCTATACTACCTGATGACCAAGAAAAGATAGCTTTTATTACAAAACATGGCTTATACTTTTATAAGGTCATGCCTTTTGGTCTCAAGAATGTTGGAGCTACTTATCAACGTTTGATGACACAAATGTTCAAAGACCACCTTAGAAAAACGATGGAAGTCTACATTGATTATATGCTGTATAAAAGTCTTAAAAAGGAGAACCATATTATAGACTTGCGCACTACTTTTAAAATTCTCTATTTCTACAAGATGAGGCCCAACCCTGAAAAATGCCAGTTCGGGATCCAGTCAGGAAAATTCCTGGGATATTTAATCAGTAAAAGAGGTATAGAAGTTTATTCATATTCTATTCACGCTCTATTGTCTATGCCTTCTCTAAAAACAAAGAAAGAGGTACAAAAGTTAGTAGGCAAGATCGCCGTAATAAATTATTTTGTTTCAAAATCTTTAGATCGATGTCGATGGTTGTTTAACCTATTACGTGAAGGGACAACAAAACTGAAGTCTAATAAGGATCTTGAGATCGAGTAGACAGTAGAGTGTCAAGCAGCATTTCAGGAGCTCAAACTTTACTTGGGATCACCTCCAGTGATTAGTACACCTAGCGAAGGGGATGCACTCACAATATATCTTGTGGTTATCGAAGAATCTTTAAGTTCTATCCTCATTTGACTTGATGGGAAGATAGAAAAACTTGTCTATTTCATCAATAAGACTCTCACTCCTGTAGAGTCCCAGTATACCAAGATTAAGAAATTACTCTTAGCTCTCGTGTACACATCGTAAAAGTTGAGACAATATTTTGAAGTACACTCTGTTCGAATAGTGACAAATTACCCTTAACGAGAGATCTTATCCAAACGGGAAAAATCTAGACGAGTACAAACATGGTCGGTCACTCTTGGGGAACACGATATTTGTTTTGATCCACGACACTCTGAAAAAGGCCAAGCAGTAGCAGATTTCCTCACAGATTTCCCAGTAGAAGATCCTGACTGGGAAGAAGACAATACAAATTACAATGAGGAACACTTTGAAGAATTATTAGACTGGATAACTCAAAAGGGATGGCATCTTTTAACTGATGGATCTTCTGGACCTACAGAATCAAGTATCGAAATTTTACTTATCACACCTTCTAATTACAGAATCGAGAAAGCAGTTAGGCTCAATTTTGAAGCAACCAACAATGAGGCTGAGTATGATGCAATGATTCACGGTCTTGATATGGCTCTAGAGATTGGAGTCTTCGAGTTATCTGTCTACACAGACTCTTTACTCATTGTAAACCATTGCACAAAAAAGTTCCAGAAGAACGAAAAGATGGTCGACTACGCTGTAGCGGTAGCCGACAGAATGAGCAGATTCAAAAGAATTACTATCAAACATTTAACGCGTGGAGAAAATTGACATTCAAACTCTCTCACGTATCTGGCAGGAATCCTTGGTACGGAAGCACATTTTCTAAAGATCAAATTATTATCCACCCCCAGCATTAACATCATAGACTCGAATTTTGCCAATACTGGGGGCGTTGAAGAGGACGAAGATAATTGGAGATGACCTTACCTTAAGTATATTGGAACTAAAAATACATTTGACGGCAAACTCTCTACAGAACCCACGGAGAAGAAATGGGTACTTGATAATGCTAAGCACTACATCATGGACAACAGCCTCCTTTACAAAATTTTGGTCACAGGACCGTACCTCGAATGTTTGTCGAACAAAGAAGCTCAAAAGTTCTTACATGAACTCCATGAGGGGACTTGTGGTTCCCATGCAGCGGGACGATCTCTCACAAATCGAGCTCTTACTCATGGAATCTTTTGGCCTAAGATGATAGTTTAATTATTTGAACTCGTAAGCAAATGCGATGCCTGCCAATGACATGGTCCCCAAATTTGAACTACAGCCTTGAAACTCTATTCCAGCAACGCTGTTTGGCCATTTAAAAGATGGGCCTTGAACCTTGTAGGTGAATTCCCCATGGCACCAGGCAAAAGGAAATACCTCCTAGTAGTGACCGATTATTTTATAAAATGGATAGAAGCAGCCCCTCTATATCGCACACGCGAAGATGAAGTCATCAAATTTATCTAGGAAACCATCATCATCCGATTTGGTTGCCCCTATCTCATTAAAATTGATAATGGACCTTAATTTGTTGGCTCTAGAGTCGTTGAGTTCCTCAATCAACACAATATCATCTACTCCCCTTCAAATTTATATTACCTTCAAGGAAATGGCCAGACGGAAATCACTAATCAAACTATAGTGGATGAGATCAAAAAGTGCTTGACAGAGAAGAATGGTAATTGGGTTCAGGAATTACCACATGTCCTATGGGCATTTCGTATAATACCTCAGGTATCAACTGGATGCACGCCGTTCTTACTAGTATATGGTATAGAAGTAATCATCCCCACTCTATATCATCGCCCAATAAGCGACCATACCATGACGGATGAAGAGAATAAGTACCAGTTGGCATGAAACATGAATTGCATCGAGGAGACTAGAGACAGAGCAATCATGAATTTGGGAAGATACCACCAAGCTCTAACCCGATCTTACAACAAGCGCGTTCATCACAAAGAGTTTGAAATCAAAGATCTTGTCCTAAGATAAATTTCCAAACACAGGAAAGAAGTAAAAATACTGGGAAACTGTCCAAAAATTGGGAAGGTCCTTTTGTTATTATTGGAAAAAGTGGCCTTGGTTCTTACGATCTCACCACTGAAAAAGGAGATCGAATCCCCAATCCTTGGAACACAAGGAGATTGAAATTGTATCGCCGATAAAAATCTATCGCAGTGTACTTTTCTACAAATTAATCTATCATCTTGTATGACGATCTTACATCAATGATAGATTTATGTTCGATCCCCATACATCTAAGTACTTTCTACTATTTTATACAATACTCTATCTAACATATTTATCGTACGTCAATCTTATACCAATGTAATACTTGAGCTCGATTGCCCAACACTATATTACTTTTCAAATATATCCAACAAGTACTTCTATAAACAGGTTACATATCGTTTGTTACTTTGGCAGAACTGATCATCTATTATATTACAGATCGTCTGTTGCTTTGGCCAAACTGATCATCTATTTATTACAAATCGTTTGCTGCTTTGGCCGAATTGATCTTCTATTAGATTACAGATCGTTTGCTGCTTTGGCCAAACTGATCATCTATTACATTACAGATCGTTTGTGGCTTTGGGCCAAACTGATTATCTATTACATTGTCGATCGTTTGTTGCTCTGGCCAAACTGATCATTTATTTGCATTACAGATCGTTTGTTTCTTCGGCCAAACCAATCACCTATTACATTACGAATCATTTATTAACAGATGTTCCTCTACGTTCGTTGCCTCAACAATCATCTACTATACGATAGCTTTTGGAACCATCCTGTACAACAGATGTTCGACTAATACAATAATATTGATTTATCGAAAGGTTAGTTTATATCACTGTTCTAGACATTCCTATATTCATTCATTCAAATCGTTAGTATACATAGCGCGTGTAGGGACCTATCCCTCGATCTCACCTAAAGTCGAGCTATCGCCAGTTTGAATCATCTCCATCTCAGACTCACGTATTTTTAACATAATTTCCCTAGTCAACATTCAAACCTACCTCACAAACTGGTTAAAAACGTAGGCCGAACTTAAACCGAAATGCCTTATCCAGTCAAAGACACCTGTCTCTCACAAACTCGTCAGTTACTCAGTCAACCGCCACTAACCACATTATTCAGAAAATGTGCTCCAGCACGATGAAGAACTGGGGAGAAGGCCTATATAATGGAAAAGTTCCAGAAGAGACAGGGACTTGAAAATTTATACAAGAGATCATCAAGGAATTACTTATTCTAGATTCTCAGATATATTCAAACTTCTTAGTTATAAGGTTCAGGAATTTTTATATCTAGAGATCACTTGTAATAAGATATCCGCCTCAAGCAATAAAAATACTTTTACGAAAATCCTCCACACGAGGTCGTGGGTTTTTACCTATTCCGAGGTTTTCCACGCTAAAATCACCTGTGTCATTTCTTGCTTTCCATTAGAATATTATCGCAGGTTCATTGGTGTGATATTGAATTCCAAGCCATTTCAAGCTTACGGAATTTGGGCATTACATTTGGCATCGTCTGTGGGAAAGATTGCATTTCAATGATATCCTAAGGAATTCTTTCACTACAACTTTCTATAATGGTTACTTCCAGACGACCGGCTACAGGAACCCAGTTCGATATTTTAATGGAGCCAGGACAACTTACAGAGTTATGGGCAAATCTCAATACCAAAACAAAGAAATGTGCCGAGCTCGAACTTCAGCTAACTAAGGATTGGGAGCTTCGTGAGAAAGAGCTCGACATAGAATGACTAGCTCGTTTGACAGTGCTCAAATGATATGAAGACCAGATGACAACAATGCAGATTGCCCCGGAGACTCTATAAAATTCTCAGCAGGCTCCTCCAGCCAGAGGTCACGATCAGTTGCCAGAGACCTCCCGTGTTTATGTAAGGGAAATATTGGGACCTCGAGGAGTCGTCAGTAAAGCTATTTCTTGGTATCTACAACACAAATCACAGCCCTCCGTACATTTGGGGGGCGAAGTTAACTTTGAAGTCAGTCGAGGTCACCGAATTTCTGTCCATCAAGAGAAAGAATGGCGACCTCAATACCAAATTCTAACACGAGATCGCCTGAGTGAAGGTACAGGCACTCATCATCCACAACCTGCTCGCCCAGCGATTCAACCAACACGTTATTACGTCACAAAAAAGCATATGAACCAACAAATTAAGGAGTTGATCGAAGCACAGGTTCTGGGTACTACCGGTGACTTCACAAAACTACAAGGAAGTCTGATTGCCAAAGAGCTATTCGATATGGGGATACCAAAAGGTTTCCATACTCCCAAAATTTGTAAATACAAAGGTACTGACCCAAAGGAGCACATTCAACATTACCGTGATTCATTGGGGTTATACTCCAATCTCAACCACATCCTCTGCCGTCTGTTCACCGCAATTCTACAGGAGGAACCACTCTAATGGTTCTACTCTCTCCCTGAGGACTCCATATATACATTCGACCAGCTGCAAAAATAGTTCATCAAGATATATGCTCACAATAGGAACAAAGAGGAGAATTTATATTCTCTTATCAGTCTTTAACAGTCACATGGAGAGAAGCTCAAGGATTTTTTAAAGAAATTTTTAGAACTCACGCGAAAAGTGGATAACCTCGATCAGAAAATAGTTGTTACTGCTTTCACCAATGCGCTCTAGTTCGACTGCAAGGCCAAATAATACCACTTCCTCAACAAACCTACGACCTTGGAGGAAATGATTACCAAGGTCAACAGTTACGTCGACTTGGAGAGGATGATGTCTGAGCGAAAAAAATCTACTAAATCCGTTCTCTCCACCAAAGGCCCATCTACAGATCGAATCACTGAACCTAAGGAGGAACAGGGAGATCCGAAGCGCACCAAGGGCAATACTGGCTACCCTCGGAAAGGTAGTCCACCGAACAAACCCATCCTCCCAAAAATGAATGTCAAAATCTTCACAATTTTTCCACTGCTTTTGAAGGATATGCTCTACCGCATCTCTCAACCACTGAAACCAATCGATAGTCGACCATATTGCCTACATCACATGGTAAACCATCATTCTACTAACAATTGCTATGCTTTACATAGGTTGCTCGAGTACATTTTTCAAAGAAGGACGGATATTCGAATATATTATCGACCTAGAATCATACAAAGATGGCAGCTATAAGAAGTAGCTTAAAGTTATTCAGGTTAATAATCAAGCTGAGGAGAAGCATCATTACCATATGCACCATAACAACATGATCGAAATCAATCAGATCACCAGTTCTAATAGATCAAAGAGCTGGAGACTATCGGAATGCTACGATGTTACACCTCTAAGCAAAGAAGCCAATCTTCTTCCTGAGTCGAGCAATCACTGGCTCAGGATTTCCTGCGAAGATTGTGATACTAGCTATGTCAAATTTCCACATCATGATGCGTTAGTAATAATGCTTAAAATGAAGAAGTTTGTCATGCACATGATGATGATCGATACTGGAAGTGGTATTGAGATTCTTTTTCAGAGCACTATCAACCAAATGGGTTTGGTTGGCCATATTATTTAGAGCGACACCGATATGAGTGGGTTTAATGGTTTTAGAGAAGAACGAGTAGGCAAGATCATCTTACCTATTACCGCAGGACCAGCCACCATCGACATCGTTTTCTATGTCATCAATGTTAAATCTCGTTATCTCAGGATTATGGGCCGCTGCTGGATTCACAACATGGAAGTAATCGCTTCCACCTATCATCAGGCACTTTGGTTCAAACACGACAATGGTATTTATGAGATCAAAGGTAGTATGAAGCTCTCTCGAGCTTGTGAAAATACCGTCTGTGATATCCTAGATACTTCTGACAGATTTGTTGCATAGCAATTGCAGGAAGCTGATTACCTTAACGATCAACCTTCTACAGAGGAGCCTACAGAATATATCAACATTGATGGACTTAGCAGAGGTACTTTCATTGGTTCTAAGTTGGTTCAGCGCGAATAGGATGATCTTATTCAATTCTTGCAACTAAATTGAGACGCCAAGGCATGTCACAAATTAGGTATCAACATCAACGCCACGGCAGTCAAACAGAAATAGTAGCGACTGTCACCTCGTCTTCGAGATGAAGTTAACACTGAGATCGAGAAATTGATCAAAGTGAGATTTATTCGAGAAGCCATATATCCGGACTAGATATCCAACATTGTCGCTGTCCCAAAGAAGAATGGAAAAGTATGAGTTTGTATAGATTTTACTGATCTGAACAAACATACTCTAAAAGACAGTTTCCCTCTTCCCAATATTCATCAGATCCTTGATTCCACAGCAGGCCATGACCTCTTACCTATGATGGACGCTGCTTCGGGATATAATCAAATTCTACTTTTGGTAGAAGATCAAGAAAAGACAACTTTCATCACTGAAAGAGGTCTTTATTACTACAAAGTCATTCCCTTCGGACTCAAAAAAGTGGGTGTCACATATCGACGGTTTATGACTACTATGTTCAAAGCACATCTAGGGAAAATCGCTAAAGGCTACATCGATGATCTCTTATGTAAGAGCGTACAGTCAGTCAATCACATCTTAGATCTCAACACTATATTTAACATTCTTCGATCTTACAGGATGCGTCTCAACCCTGATAAATGTCAATTTGGGGTACATTCTAGCCAATTTTTAGGCCACCTCATCAGTAAGAAGGGGATTGAGGCTGATTCAGATTAGATTTGGGCTCTCCTCAACGTGCCCTCTCCAAAAATTGTAAAAGACGTTCAGAAACTTGTCGGCAATATTTCTGCTATTAACCGTTTCGCTTCAAAGTCTTCAGACCGCTGTCGTTGGCTATTCCTATTACTCCGCGGTGTTACCAAACGAGGAAAAGTTCAGCCAAATACAGAGGTCACATGGACACCAGAATCCAAAGCAGATTTTCAAGATCTCAAAACCTATTTGGGGAGGTCTCCCATAATGAGCACCCCAATAGATGATGAGGAGTTGATTACCTACCTAGCTGTCATAGATTCTTCCCTCAGCTTGGTTCTTATTTGCCTTGAAGGGAAATTCAAAAAACTAGTCAACTTTATCAGTAAAACCGTCACTTCAGAGAAAATGAGGTACTCTAAATTTGATAAACTTCTTCTCACTCTTGTTTACACTTTACAGAAACTTAAGCACTACTTCCAAGCTCCTTCAGTCAAAGTCATGACAAACTACCCACTTCGGGAAGTTCTATCCAAGAATGAAAAATCAAGGAGAGTGCAACAGTGGTCAGTAAGTTTGGGAAAACATTATATCAAGTTCGAACAACGTCATTCCGAAAAGGGTCAGGCCGTTGCCAATTTTCTCACGGATTTTCCAGTGGAGAATCCCGAGTGGGAGGAGCACGACCCTGACCTTGCAGAAGAAATTACTGAAGATCCACCCCCCAAACCATTTAACGAGCGAGCTGAATGGATCACAACAATGGGTAGAGGCTTCTCACGGATAGATTAGCAGGACCCGCAGGGTCAGGAATTAGAATCGGTTTGATTACCCCTTCCAATGACAAAATTGAGAAATCAATCCGCTTGGATTTTGAGGCCTCAAATAATGTTACCAAGTACAAAGCTCTCATTCATGGACTCGACCTCGCTCTTGAGCTCGATATCCCCGAACTCTCAGTTTGCACAGATTCACTACTCATCGTCCACAATTACTCTGAGCAGTATAAGAAGAATGGAAAGATGATCGAATACTCAACCCTCATTGGAAATAGGATGAGAAAGTTTGCGAAATCAACTATCGATTATCTACCTCAAGGTGAAAATGGATACACTAATTTCTTGGCATATCTAGCCGGGGTCTTGGGTACAGAAGATCGATATCTCCATATCAAAATTATTTCAGCCCCCAGCATTGATCGCATTTCTGTATGCACGATCAATACTGGGGGCGATAAAGAGGGAGACGACAATTGGCAAAAGCCTTTCTTAGCCTACCTCAGTGTCGATAACAGTTATAACGGATCACTCCTAGCAGATCCAAAAGAGCGCCGACAGCTGATCAATAACTCAAAGTGCTACACTAATCAGAATGGTGTACTATACCGCCTTTTTGTCATGGGGACTTACCTCAAGTGCCTCTCCAAGCTAAGAATAAATGAAATGTTCCACGAATTATATGAAGGGACTTGTGGCTCCCTTACCACAGGTCGATCACTAGCAAATAGAGCTATTACACAAGGAGTATTCTGGCCTAGCATGCGCAGGCAGGCAGAGGAGTACTTACATTGATGTAACACCTGCCAAAGGCATGAACATATGATACGCGCCCCTGCGCTCAAACTTCATGTAAGCATGGTGTTCTGGCCATTCAAAAGATGGACACTTGATCTTGTCGACGAATTCCCTAACTCTCCAAGTAATCGACGTCACCTACTCGTAGCTACCAACTATTTTACGAAATGGGTTGAAACAGTTCTACTGTGTCGAACAAGAGAAAAGAGGTTATATCTTTTATCTGAGAACATATCATCACTCGGTTTTGGTACCCCCACCTAATTCGTATCGATAACGGGCCCCAATTTGTAGGAAAAAATCGTAACCTTCCTCAACCAACACAATATCATCCACTCACCATCCAATCCTTATTATCCTCAAGGCAATGGCCAAGCCAAAATCACCAACAAAACCATCGTGGATAGGCTCAAAAAATGGTTTCACTTACAGAAAAAATGGAATTTGGTTCGAGAGCTACCTCATATCCTATGGGCATATCGTACCACTCCCAAACAGTCAACATGATGCACCCCATTCCTCCTTGTCTATGGCACTAAGGTCGTTATTCCTTTAAAATACCATCATCCAGTTCGAGATCACGAGCTGACTGACGAGGTAAATGAATTCAAATTGGATTATAACCTTAATATGATCGATGAAACTAGTGAATGAGCCATTGCTAACCTAGGTCGATATCATCATATGCTAGCCAGGTCATACAATAGTCGAGTCAGAAACCGTAGCTTCCAAATTGACGATCTCGTCCTCAAAGAAATTCCTTAAGATTACAAAGAGCCTCATGCTGGAAAATTAGCTGACAATTGGGAGGGTCCATTTATTATCGCAGGTCTCTCAGGCCTGGGATCATATTATCTCATGACAGAAGAGGGAATCCCTATTTCAAATCCTCAGAATACTAGGCGACTGAAATGGTACTATCGTTGAGCATCTTACTACTCTATTTCCGTTTCTTGTTTTTGATTTTTGATTTTCTCAATTAAAAAAGTAAGATTTTCATCTCCATCCAATGCAAATTCTAAACTGATCAATGAAGCTTTCAAGTTTTTCACAACATTTCTGTACTTACGTAGATTCAACCACATTCTGTAGATTAAAGCATAGATAATACTAGCTTTCAATCGATCTTATACCAGTTAAATCGAGGATAACACTTGGTTTGGCTAACTCTACTAAACCTCTGCGATTGAAATAAATGTAGAAACTTGTTTCATATTAACGACTTTAACAGGCATAAGATAAGGTAAAGGTAATACTAGCCTTTTTCTCTTTCAATATGTTTATAACATTACTACAGTTAAATCAAGGATAACACTTGGTTTGGCTGACTCTACTAAATCTCTACGATTGAAACAAATGTAGAAACTTGTTTCTTATCAAAGACTCTAACAGGCATAAGATAAGGCAAAGGTAATACTAGCCTTCATCTCTTTCACTATGTCTGCAACATTACTACAGTTAAATCAAGATTTACTTAGTTTGGCTAACTCAACCCATCTCTGCGATTATAACAAATATAAAAAGTTGTTTTATATCAAAGACCCCACCAGACATAAGATAAGGCAAAGGTCATACTAGCATTTATCTATTTCAATATGTCTGTGTCAGATACTATTTATTTTTAGGTCATATTACAATGGATTCTTTCCTGCTGCTGGGATGTCAACCATGTTTTGCCCTTCAGCAGGAGGCCGATCAGAATTTAGTTTGCGAGTTACAGCAACTCTGCCCCTCTCTATCAGATCAGCAGGTCGAGTGCCTAAATTCGTTTCCATGAAGGCCATACAATTACCTTAATCTATATTAACTCTACAAATGCATCCCTTGTCAAATAAACTCTTGAACAAGGTATCTCGTTCTAACTCAAGTCTTTTTACTTCCTCTATAAAATACGCAACGGTCAACTTTAACAGGTCCGCACGTGATGCATGAGCTACGACGATCCTTGAAAAGTGAGATCTCACCTTCTCGAGGCGTAACTCTAAAGTCGGATGCAGTTTCTTCTTATGTGCCATTTCTATGTATATCTAAGCATCAAAAGCTATTGTCTCTTCCAATTTTTTACAAATTTTGCTGATTCAGCCTTATTAATGGCCTCTAGGTCCACCACCTGGGTTCAAAGTCTCTCAATTTCTACATTTAGCTCTTCTCTGGCCGAAGTATCCCTTAGCAAATCATTGTTTTTCTTCATCAAAATTTCATTCGCCCAGATTTCCCCTTCCAAGACCTTCTCCCTGACTGGAACAGCATCAAACTTCGGTTGGCATTCCCTTAAGTTTGCATTCCATTTCTGCACATTCCCCTGAATTCGAGCTACGTCACCTTCTAGCTCTCTAATTTGACCTGACAGATTACTATATTGCCTTGGACTAGAGGAATTTTAACCTCATTTCTACTCCCCCTTCGAGCGCTCTCTAGCCTCGTCTTTCTTAACACGCACGTAGGCATAGGCCAATTCGGCCTTCAATCATGCTATTCTCTCATTTAACTCATCACAATTTTGTTGTATCCCTCAAAACTCCATATCCTTGGCGGGTAGGGCTACATGCAAGTGTTCGACTGCAACATCTGAGGCTGATAAATTTTCTCGAGCTACCTTCAGCTCGTTATCTTTTTAATCATTTTTTGTTTAATTTGCTTCAGCTCGCTTCTACAATTCTAAAAATCAGCTCGAGATTGTCCCTACGATCATTCTAGCATCTGAATTTGGTATTGAGCCATTTCAGCTTGCCTACCCTTAACCATCAGCGTGTCAACCAGACTTTGAAGCTTCGTAGCGTGTTCTTTTACCTCTACAAGCTCTTTTATCCCCTTATCAATTTTAGCATCTTTCTCATCGACCTTACGAGTGAGGTCAACAACAGACTGGGTTGCCTCAACAAATTTAAAATATACTTTTACATGCTGATCTTCTCTATTCTCATTCGCCTCCCTCACCCTATCCAACTCCTCCATAAATTCTCGGTTACATTGGAGCGCCTCATCTTCGCGCGAGCGAATTGAATCCAATTTGACCTGCACAATAATTTATACCTTATATACAGCTCGATTCAGAACACCCATCATCATGATATATATCTCATTTCTAAAAAGATATCTGATTTCTAACACCTACTGTGTGCAACTACTTTTTGACTTAAAGGTCGAAGTAAAATCTCAGATAGGTGCTCCATGACATACATTTCAAAGTCTAAGGTACATATTTTCAATATTACACTTTATCTAAATATTGATAACAAGTTTTTGATCTAGATCTACACTTTATGTTATCTAATTTACTTGGTAGCTTTATGTCGATATAGCATATAAGTCAGAAGACCTATTTTGATCTAACATGCAGCTCCGCTTACGAAGTCAGCAAGCCTGCTGAGATCTATCTTTCCCTGGCAATCCCAGTCTCTAGATCTTTTATTCTGAGACTCATTTCTCTGAGTGCCTACAAGAGGGTTACAAAAAAAGGGCTCAGCCTACAAAAGTCTATTCAATACGCACAAATCCAACAATTTACAAGACACTTCAAAAATACTCATACAAAGTTATTTCTCTACCCTACCTTCTCATTCTCGCCCTCGGGGAGTTTGGTGTCATCCCCTTGATTGTTTAGCACTGTCTAGCGGGAGACACCATCTAGCCCATCAACAACTCCCACCGATACCTCTTCCACTTCTTCATCATTACACTCCTCAACATAGGTGTATGCCTTAATGGCATCCACCTCATCCTCAGAATATCCCTTCAACATCAGGTGGCGCCCCAGCCTTTCACGCTCTGCCTCCACCTCCTACAGATTCACCCTCGCCTCCGCTTATAGATGGCCAATCGCCACTGATGGGAAGCTTTCAGGGCTCTAACTTCTTTGCTTCCTTAAGAGCATTAGCCTTTGCTCGAGCTACCTTCTTTTCAAGCTCGACCTTAACATTCATCAACTTAAATTTTTCTTCTTCCACTCCGAGCCAAATCCCCTTCACCAAATGAGAAACCTGCACAAAACAAATTGACCTCAGTGTGAGTTCAAAATGTAATAAATAAATATTTTACATGATCAAACATAAATACATACCATCCTGTTTATGTCCTCATCTCCTTGAAGAGCCGCCAACCTTGCCCTTTCCTCCACTACTTTGAGATCGTTTTCAGTAGGAGGTCGCTCTTCAGCGACCTTTTCCCCAGACCTCCCCAAAGATTCGATTTTCTCCTTTTCTCTTTTCTGTCGATCTCACCACTTCCAGTGGTACCAGAGGCCGACAGACGCTTCAACATCTATTTTTTTGGAAATGTTCGAGCTAATTTGCTCGACGTAATATACTCCGATTGAGCCAAACTGTCTATTATAGGGGTCTTGGCCATATTAGTTCAACCTTCCATACTAATTCCTCTCTTATTCCCATCATCAACACCCGCCATCAGTGTGGTCGATTGAGATTTTTGAACCTTTTTCAACTTGCTTCCAACCCTCTTCTTTCTGCTAAGGCCAAGTCCTTCCAACACAAATTTGAGCTCAGCCTCTTTCTCCGCAACTTCATCCAACAATGAATCATTCCTCTCTACTCGAGACTTCGGGCCTGCCATGCACAACATTTGTTATTCTCACCAAAAGATCATCAGTTCATGCATATCAATATTATACTCTATGCATTGTTATACTTACTTTGTTTTACAGTTATATACAGAGGATCCAAATGTTCTTCATCATCTTTATGAAGACAATTAGCCTTCACCCATATTACATTGTCATTCCAGGCTTGACCTACTGAATTAAGATCGAAGAAGCGAAGATGAGTTGCACTCGTACAGAAATATGCCCCACCACTGGCTTGATAATTCTTTACCCCATAAAACTAAAATACGTCCTCAGGAGATATCCTCCCCACTTTATCCTTATTCTCCCATTTTTCATTCAGATGGCCGCAAATAGTTATTACCTCCCACATGTTCCCGTTTAATTGAATTGGACATTCCCCAATCGTATTCATAATCCCCTTCGCCAAATTGGTAATGGGAAGACTCAACCCGTACTCTAATTGAGGCAGGTAACACAAAAAACCCTCTGAAAGGTCACTCCGAATACTCCAACCAAAATATTCTAACGAGATCGATTCATCTATAACCCTATCTCGTTTTTCCTCCTCCAAGTTGGCCAACAAATAAAAATATTCTTTCCCTATCGCTACAGTGCACCCCCTAAACATCCTACCAGTGTATTCTACACAGTTACCCCATTTCCTTCCTACGGCAGCCTTTGCTTTACAAAATTCTTTAAATACATCTGAACCAGGGGGATAGGCTTCCAATTTACCAGGAAAACCTAGAAATTGCTCCAATCCTACTTTAAACTCACTATCAGACTCTACCGTCTGACTGGAGGTCGAAACCTCGTTAATAGGATAACTATTCATATCAACTACAATTTTATAGGCAAAGTTTAATCCTACACAAATGCCTCTCATGTTCGGCCTACATACAGGTTCAGGTATCTATCATTATTTTATATACATCGATCATTCATATGCAACATATCTTTCAAATATTCTGTATATATGTCAAATATCATAGATTGCTATAAATAGTAATTCATTAGGATTTGCTTAAAGCAGATTATGATTTGCAAAAAACACGGCGCACGTCTCTACTAACCTTCAGTGTCAGAATGAGAATCTGCAATAATGCCAAGTCCTTCCCTCACAATGCTGCTATATAGCCACCTACGTGATTCTGTGCTCGCAACTCTCTTCGACTATTGATCACCCTAAGATAAATTCTTACCAAATCCTTTATAATTTTTTTGCGCTTCTCTCTTTGTGCTCTCCAAATTTTCAGAAGTTGAAAAATGTTTGAATGATGAAGACGAAGTACTATTTATTCTTTCTTTCTCTCTCTAACGACTGGCAATTGCTGCACCTCGCACGACCCGTCCTCGATTTTGGAACTGAGACGTCCTTTCCGCTATCCATGTTAGACGTCTTATACCTTTTCAATGAAAACGTTTATCCATCATTACCCCTACCCTCATAATTTAATCTATTTTTATCTGACTTTCCCTCACTCATGATGACTCACACTCCACGGTATCTGATTTTAGCAGTTTTGTATAAAAAAATAAAACTAGAAGCTCATGCACTTTTTCTGTTCTTGTTCCTTATACTTATAGTGCTAGTGACGTCATTTTTAAAGCTAGTAAATTTTTTGAAGTTATTCAAAATTTGGTTGTCAAAACAGTCTCAAACAGAATTTGCAACTATAGAGGATCAAATTGACTTCTAACTTTTCAATTAAATTCAGCAACACTTACATTTATTTAGGATAACACTTTATATTTAATTACATCTAAAACAAACTTGATGACCTGAGCAACAGCATCTAATCAGATCTCCTCCCTCGATCATCCCAGCTTCAAATTTGATCTCCACCTCAGCAATCAATCCAATCATTTATTCACGAAAGCATACCTCATAGAAAACACCGAGCATACTCAACTTCCCTACCCCATACATCCATTCCTTCGAGCTGACACTCTCTCACTGGTTACTCAGCGTCATAACCAAACAATCTAAAAATCTTCTCCCGTACTTCAGCGATCTTTATGATCAATTATCCTTCAGTGGCATGACGACTTCTCTAAGATCGATTCCACACCCTCATAATCTCTTCTTCATATTTAAAAATAAATTATACCCTTATTTATTCATTTGTACAACACTTTCCCTTCAAAACGTGATTTTGACCTTTTATCTCGTAACAGAAACCCAAAAATCTTGAGATAGTCTATTTAAACTTATCCCTTCCCTCGAACTCATACACCACATTATTTTTCAAGTCGAACTTATTTTTTCAAGATTTATCCCTCTATTGACCTTTATTAGCTCGAATTGTTGCATTACAAATTTCCAGCAATTTTTATCTCCCACATTTCTAACACGCAGACATATCATACTTACATCACCACATAAAGTTTTGTACATGTATATCTCAGTTCGAATGCTACAATAACAATACTTTCAGTATTCATAAACTTTAATTCATTTCAACATCCTTCAAATATTTCAGCTCGATTCTATGAGATATTTTCTATCTACATAAACACAAGTAATTGGATAACAAATTTTATTCCTGTAAATAAAATTGCACTTGATTTTATAGATAGAAAGTCTTTCAGTAATAGATCTCAGGTATATTACAGAGACCTAATCTGTCCAGCACTCAACTTCAAGTATTTTATAGATAACAAGTTTTTCAGTGCTTTTGCAAGTAACAGGTCATTCAGGCACTTCGACACATCAAATCTTTTAGTTCGTCCTGCTTTAGAGATCTTTCACCCTGATACAAAGTAGAAATTGGATCCAACAAAAAGCTTCTCTCACATGAGTTTGGTCGAAATCTAGTCGAACTTCAAATGGAAACTATGCGAGCAGTAGACTCAGTACTGACACCAACTCTTCAAGCTGAAGGTCTTATGAGTTCCAAAATGTGATGAAAATGCAGAAGCAGACTTCCACTGGTTGTCTCCCTCCTCTACTACCATCACCTCCTCCTCTAAAACTGCCACCTCAGAAGAGTTGGTAGAGATAAAGAGGGCCCGACCTTAGAATCTATGGTGATACAAAAAATTGGCATAACTGCCCCGTTGTTATGCCTACCCCTACATCTAACCCCCCAACCTTGTCCTCTGCCACAGTACGGAGACAAGCCCAACATTCCTTGTCTGTCAAGACGAGGACATGAAACCTCCACGTATAGTTGAATTCTTCCTCAGCTTTAACCGCTTCATCTTCTGACATGCCTTGATAAGTTGAAGGAACAAGAGCGGGTATTGACATCTCCAAGGATTGATCACCAAAATATTTTAACTTCAACCTCTGCATTTCAGACGCAATCCTCTCTTCAAGGACCATCCTCCGTGTCTTCACCATTTTTTATATTTAAAAGAATTTTACAGATTACAAGCGTACTCTGCTTCAAGGATTCGATACAGATACTATTTATATAACCCTACATTTATTGTACAGATACGTTTTACCAAGTGTCATCAATCATTACAGACGCAACTTTTTAAAATCGTAACCGTCACATACATCAACATCCACATCCTTATAAATACACATCATTTTCCCATAACACGCGTAACTTCCACACATCAAAGCCATCATTACACTAATTTAATTATCAAGATCTTCAACCCAAATACCAATAATAACATATCATTTCTCAACCAAAGCCACTCGTGACTTCAGTTATGAAGGGGCGATTGTAGGGACCTATCCCTCGATCTTACCTAAAGTTGAGCTGCCGCTAGTTAGAATCAACTCCATCTCAGACTTATGCATTTTTAACATAACTTCCCAAGTTAACATTTAAACCTACCCCACGAACTGGTTAAGAACATGGGCCAAACTTAAACTGAAAAGCCTTATCCAGTCAAAGACACCTGTCTCTCACGAACTCGTCAGTTACTCAGTCAACAGCCATTAACCACATTATTTGGAAAACGTGCTCCAGCACGATGGAGAGCTGTGGAGAAGGCCTATATAAAGGAAAAGTTCCAGAAGAGACAGGGACCTAAAAATTTACACAAGAGATCATCAAGGAATTACTTGTTCTTGATTCTCAGATATATTCAAACTTCTTAGTTACAAGGTTCAAGCATTTCTATATCTAAAGATCACTTGTAATAAGATATCCGCCTCAAGCAATAAATATACTTTTACAAAAATCCTCCACACGAGGTCGTGGGTCTTTACCTATTTAGTGGTTTTCCACACTAAAATCACTTGTGTCATTTCTTGCTTTTTATTAGAATATTATCGCAGGTTCATTGGTGTGATAGTAAATTCCAAGCCATTTCGAGCTTACGGAATTTGGCCATTACAGCGCATTCTCACAATCATTACCCCTCACTAGAGCTATAACTCGAGTCATCACCTATATTAGTATGTCCCACAACGTCAGGTACAAAATTCGAGTACAGCCGTTAAGGCATAAACTCTAACATTTTCCCCATAGTGATATTTTTTCCATCTCTAACCATACTCTGTCTTAGAACTCCAATTTTAGTTACCATGGGACCTAGAAAATCAGACCGTATTGCCTTCATGTCACACTGCACAGTTTTCCCAACTACCACACCATACACCAGTTTGTTTTTTTCTTCCAATCTCTTGAACTCTGATGCAAAGAATGAAATTACTGCTATCATATATCTCTCATATACGTCACCTGCTTCAGTCTTTACCTGTTTAGACAGGATAAGCTCGCTAAATTAATTTTGAGCTTCCTTCAGTGAAGTTTTCAAATGATCACAGTGCTTCTCTACTCGTCGTTTCTCACCCAGCACAGCAAAATTTCGAGACTCCGACATTGTCATAAACTCATCTATATGATAAATCAATGATATTGATCCATCAAGTTTTGCTTCACAATTCTCCCATTCTACCCTTCTTTTATCAAGGCGTATCTTAGCCTGCAATATGTCAGCATCTAACTTCGTATTTGCATTATGTAATTTTGTATTCTCATCTAGGCGCTCTAGAGTGACTACTTTGTTCCAAGCCGCATTTATGTTTTCATTATGTCTATTACGGGCCTCATCCATCTTTTTTATCAGAACATCAGCAACTAGCCACAATACTTCATACTTAGAAGCACGAGCTCGCGAATCAGCTATCTCCACTTCAAGCACATTTACTTGGAATTGCAAGTCTTTCACATTCTTCTAATTCTACCAACAGTTCTATAATTTGAACTCGAGGAGATGTGAACTCCGTTCCCTGCTGGCTCGCCTACCTCAAGCCACCTGTAAATCCTACCTCTTTCTTTCTTATAATTTCCCTTAACTGCTCTATATTTCTTAGTCTGTTGGCTAGGTCTACCTTTTTCTTTTGTAGTTCCTCGAACAATCAAGCTCCTACGTCTCGCTCTTTCACAGCCTCCATCTTCGTTCTTTCTTCTAACTCAATAATACCTTTTAGTACAATCTGACTCAAACTTAGCTCAGCGTTTAGTTGTTTTTTTTGGACGTGTAACACGTCATACTGACTTTGAATAGCTATCACTTCTACCTGTCATCACAGTTTACATTTATAATAGTTCGATTATACCAACAGATTACATATCATAGTTTATAAGTTTAAATCAAGAGCATGATATCTGAGTAATATCGATACAATGTTCCATTCATCATCACAGAGAACAAATTTCATTTATCATCAATAGCAGTATACAAAGATCTAACTCATATGCAAGGCCGGTAAAAGAAAAGCGTGACTACCCTATTTTCAATTCTTCAAGAAATGAGAATACGACCCTTTATCTCTCAAACTCTTTCTATTTGTTACTTGCATATCTATCAGAGTGGTAAAGGTCACCACCTTCTACTAAGGTTGTTTATGCCATGATCAGGATATCAGGCATTCAACCTCCTCCCCACCCTCTTTTGATGACAGTTCCCTCAAACTCAGAGTAGGTTTGTCACCAACAATTTCTCCATCACCTTTGGTAAACTACATATTCTCAGCTTTGGCATTCTCTACATCAAAATCTTTCCCACATCCCGTAATAAACTTCCTAAATTCATTATCTACTCTAGACAGTTCTCCCCCATAAAATCAATAACACTATCTATATGACGCTTATGTTTTGTTCGAGCAGTGACTTTTGATCGCGATGCATATAGATGCTCCTTCAATGTCATTTGTGTTTTGTGCAGCTGCTGACACATATCTTTATGTAATACACCTAAAGCTCTCAAATCAGCTTCTGCCTTCATTCGAATAACCACTTCTTTTGACAACTGCGTTGCTAAATACATGTTTTGTTATACGTGTTGCAATAACTCATCCTGTAACCCCTTTAATTCACCCTCTAATCGCTTTTAAACCTCTATTTGTTCATTCCTTGTCCTGAAAAACATAATTCTCATGGCCCTCCGATCCTACAGAAAGCCAAATGCATCAGATAAAGGTTCTTCATCACCCCATACAACTGACACACCAGCTCGAGCAGATCACTTTCTCGCCTCTAAACTATGACGATTACGTACTTTTTAAGCTATAAACATAACTCGAGATGGGTCCGGAACTATGCATTTCCCCTTCAAAAGCTCTGCATAAGCTTCTTTTAACCCTCATTCACTATCTACTTCGACTTTAAAATATAATGTCAGAGCTATTAACATACTTTAACACTTAGCCTTATCACTCGGGTCGTTAAAGCATGTCAACTCTTTTATTTTTTGAACTAATTCCCCCATATCCTCTTCCTTTCTTAACACCTCATCCCTTTCTATTTTTATCTTAGCATATCTACACTGGAGATTATATAACTCTTTTAAAGTTTTCTCTGAATTCAACTTAAATTTTCTTCTCTCATATTCAGTTTTATAAAGTACCTATTGAATACGAGCCACGGAATTCCTCACTCTACTCAACGACCTCTCTAAATCCAAATAAGTTTTTCTCAGTCGCTCTATCTCCTACACAGAGTACAAATATCTTATTATAATTCAGACATCCAAAGCAAACATATTTCAAATAATCACTTCAACTTCAACAAATACAGAGTATTAGCACTTTGATATTACACAAACTACATCAAGTTAAAAATAGAATACCACAGTAAGTTTAAAGATTCTTGCTGATTTCTACCTCAGATGGAGGATCAAATGTTTGCCCAACCAGATGACTTGGATCAACACGTTCAGAAGGAGGATCTAATGTTTTTTTAGCCATTCGGACTGGTTCGGCACTTTTTGATGAAAGCTTCAATGCTTTCTCAGGATAAACACCAGTATTAGCCATTACTTCCTCTGGAACCTCTAAAAGAAACTTTATCTCCTTGTACCTTCTGACCTGGCCTAGCTCCATATTAGTTGGACTCAATCCAAAATCGTAATAGGATTGGATGAAGTTATTTTGTTCCACTTTAAGAGCCTTTACCGATTTCGACATCACATCATCATGCTCCACCAGATCTGAATACTTTTCTGTGAACTTTATAGCCTCTTTAGCTCTCTTCTCCTTCTCCAACTTGAGCTCAACTTTAAACTCCTTTATACGAGCGGATTAATCTTTAAACTCTTTTATGCGAGCAGATTGAACTTTGAACTTAGTTGTCAGAGCCTCAAACTTATGGCTATTCTTATCCAAACATTTTTTCTCCCCCTTCAGCAACATTGAAAGCTGTCAGTACAAACATACAGAGTCAAAGTCAGCACAACAGTTTTATGTTCGAATACAAAAACAATTAAGGATTTTAAAAAAGATTGAATACTCCGCATTGAGCTGCTCCAGATCTATCCCAGCCATCAGTCAATATTTCAGCTCCAGCTCTGCCATCTTAGCTGCGGCATGAAGATTAGTTTGAGAACTACCCTCTTCCTCATACCTTTTTCTTTTCAGAGAGGCCTTCTCGACCTCAGCAGGAGAAACCGCACTCACATCAAGTTTCTCAGCCACATTGCCAGAAATAGACTTTGTGATCTCTTGTGTCGTGGCCGCCACCCCGGTGACAGAAGTACTCTACCGAACCGGCATCACGGGCCGCCGAGGATTCTATTTGGTGCTCTGAGATACATGAGGTGGAATACTAAGAGCATCAGCAACAGTCAAGACAACTTTTCCCTTAGCCATAGCTCGTTTCTCTTAAGCTTACTAAATTTTGGGCACTGCAGAATCTACCATTTTATCTCTACGGATACCCAACTCACTGAGTACCTATTTTAGCTCGCCCTGATATCGAGCAGTACAGTCAAACAGGCTAGTCTTGATTGGCTTAGATAAAGGCTTGGGTTCTGCCAATACCAGGAATAAAACATTATATAGCAGCGCGAAGACATGGTTATTGGTTATTTGAAGATTGGTCAGCATTACTTACTTGGATTATAATATCTATGTTTCAGTTCGGGCGTTGTTTCATCTGGAACTTGCATATAGTTGCCCTCTACCCACACAAGGTGGTCGTTCTATGGTCTACCCGCAGATTCAAAGTCAAAGAACTTTGGCCTAGCTAAATCACTATACAGGTAATCACTACTTCGACCTTCAACATACTTTGATTTATAAAACTTCATCACATCTTTAGCTTTAAACTGCTTCGCAGACCCTTCCTTCCTCCATTTTTCATTCAGTGCCTTACATACCCTCATTATTTCATAAACATTCCCATTTAACTAGGCAGGGCAACACTATAACACATTCATAACCCCTTTTTGAAATAAGGTCAGAGGAATTCTAAGGCCATATATGACCCCTGATTCAAAATATACCAAAACCCATCCCTCGGGCCCGATAGCCCGAGGCCATTATAATATGAGAGATTGACACCAATTCCTTTATTGTTCTTCCACTTCGTCAAGCATGGGACTTGGTAGTATACAGCCTCCTCCCCTTTACCAAGGATATAGGCCCTAAACCATAAAACTTGCTCCTCCACATAACTTCCCCATTCTCCCTGCAACTTCTTTTTATATTTTAAGTATTCTTTCCCTACATCTACCCCCACTGGGTATATAACAAAGACTTTCTCCTTCTATGATCTATCCTTCCTCTCTATCACCTCCTTAATTTAACTGGGTCCCCCCACTCTTTATGCTTTTCTCAACACTATTTATAATTTCCTCCATCACACTACACTCGTCCCCCTTCCCTGACGATGACATTTCTTCAGAACTGGACGATACTACAAATTTTCTGGTCGGAATACTAGGTTTAGAATGCATATCGAACCTACATATACAAAAATATATTTTGTCATTATTGCTACATTACATACAGATGAAACAATCCCACCTTTTACCTAGTCAACACGTCTATTTTACAAATTCCCAAAGCAAAAGGCAGAAACCAATCATTTCAAATTTCCCCCCTCTTCTCCAAACATATATTTTCTCCCTCTAGCAGTCTATTCATATACCTAAACTTATATCCTCCATTTTTATTTAAGCATCCCAAAACCCCTATATTATCAGATACACATATCAAACAAGTTACTACAAATCAAACAGATTACTACACATATCATCCAGATTACTAAACAAATCAACCGGTCAGAGCTTTATATTACCAACCTATACTTGAAGAATAGTAATCCTCTGCTTTACCCGGACGTCTTTTCAAGAATAAACACTCCCGTCGCTTCTCTGACAGTTTTCTTTTCCCTGATAAAGGTTTCCATCTCAACTCACACTCAACGCTCAAATGTTTCCTCTCCTTAGAAATATGATTAACATAACTTTTTTCTCTTTATGAAGCTGTAGATAATTTATGAGGGAGAGAGAGGCACATTTTTATACTCTTTCTCGGTTTGTGAAACTACGGCTCCTTCAGACACGTGTCAGTCACCCCTACTGTCTCTACAGGCACGTCTTTTCAGCTAAATACATCATTATGACTTCTGTGATAATGTTTACCATCATCACGTCTGTCCCTATTATCTGCCATTACATAATTCTACACTTTTTCTTCAAACACAGTATAAACGACCAATCACCTTACTTTTATACCCTGCCAAGATCGTACAACTTTCCTAAAACAGATCAATATTCCAAAATTCGAAGATATCAATATAGTTGTTAAAGTCCTACAGCTGTCTCCTATAATATCTATACACAAAGAGTAAAATAGAATACTTTATTTTTATTATTTAATCAGATCGAGACATCACATACTTTATTCTCTCAAGATCACTCATATTATATTTATTCAGACACAACCACTGAATACTCTAATAATAGATTACTTATTCGAGCTCCCAGGCTTTAAACTTACCGAACTCCCATGATTCGAGCTTACCGGGCTCCCCATTTACATCTAAAGCAACCTCGATGGTTTAGTTTCCTACACATAATTATTTCTCCATTTAGTACCCTTGCATCCTCTTCAACGATCTTGTCACACGCGAGCTGTTGAACAGTCAATTCCCACACGGTGGCACTCAATAATGACCTCCAAAATACATCGTAACAGAAAATCGTTCATACTCTACATGCTTCCCTTCCTCATCAAGTCCGGTAAGATTTAACGGCCATTCCGGTAGCACAACATCATACGGCAATCGAAGAAAGTATCTCTCACGAAGTTTAGCAACCTTGAGATAAAACCAACCATCTGCTGCATATTGAACACGTTGAGCATGCTGAGCATGAGTCCTCACCATGGATAGCCATACTACCTCCAGAGCAAAGTGATCCCTGCAGAAGATATAAATCATAATAGCAAAAATTCATGATTTTATAGCCGCCAAGAAGATCTTTGCAAATATCACCCCACTGATTTGGCTGAAGGATATATTGCTCAAAGAAAATTCACAGAATAGCAGAATATCAACATCAAATATAGAATATTATGACAGGTCATTCTTTCCATAGTATGAAATATCTCCTCAGATTTTACAAGAACAAATATAAAAATGATAACATACAAGATCATGCAAATCCAGCAGTAGCATCTATAGATCAATGCCCACCCTTTTACACAGTTCGGAACACTCTATCATTCAATTCGAGTATAGAGATTGTAGACAGTAATATCTAATTACTTCCTCGAACTACTTTCTTTTCAACCCCAGCTACAACTACCATTTACTCTCATACACACGGAGCTCCTTACAGCTCGATTTTCCCTATCATACCCCATGATACCTATCTCCTATTTTAAAAATAGCAAACTATACAAACAAGTTCGTGACAAAGAATTATGACCCCAGAAGGAAGTTATTTCATTAATTCAAAATTTTCTTTACAGGATACTTTACAGATAACAAAATGTTCCTAATAATTACAATATATTATATCACAAAGTTACAGCTTGAATTTTTTTTCAGAAATCAACAGAGAAGATGATGAAAAACTGAAGCAACTTCCAAACCCTTATCCCATGTTGTAAGATCCGGGAAACAGTCATAACTGGAAATCACAGATGAAAGATCTTCTTCATGGTCAAAATCTATGGTTCATGGAAGAAAATGATCCTCTGCATGCTCCTACCTCTTCCAATATAACCCTCACCTCCTCGCCTGCTAGAGACAGACGAAAGGCCTCATTTCTTCAACAAGACCAACTCATTATAAGGGTACCGACGAGACTCCCTTAGACGAATCCTTATCGCTTCATCTTCAGTTGTCACAACCTCCTCCGCTAGCAACCGAAGACCATTTCGGCGCTCTGCCTCAGATATCAGTAGATAGTAGAAATATACCATCTGATAATAATCATCCCCCACCTCCATCACATCATCATATGACATATGATGGAAGGTGGGAGATACAAGAATTGGCATTGGCAGATGCAACGGCTGGTATCCAAAATACCTAATGTGTAGTTCTTCCATCTTCCTACGAATCCTTAACTCCCGAGCCTGAGTCCTTGTCGTCACCATGTTCACCAAGACAAAGAAATTTCTAAGTTACAGTAAGACAGTTTACAACTGTAGAATACGGAAGGAGATTCAAGAAGAAGACTTAGCTCATCATGCACAAATCGAAACCCTCTTTATACTACAATCAACATTAAAGGCGACTCTCCAAATTCCTAACGTCAGCAAGATTTCCCATGACAAAACATTGACTAGAACCATTGGTTCTAGAAAACCCAAAAGGCACAAACAAGATACTTATGAATATACATTTGAAATGAGTCTCAGAAATTAACTGCAACATTTAATGATACTTCTCAACCAACACCACTCGCCTACAATATTTTTTGTATTGTTGGCTAAGAAGGGGCGGTTATAGTGGCTTATTCTACATCTAGGACTCATGCGTCATATTCAACCAACATCTGAACTTCTGACCTCACCAATAGAGTATGTGGCACAGACAGAAATAAGACAGTAATATCAGGAAGCACATGTAATACGAGTTTATCAACCAACACCACTCATCCATGATGTTACTCGTACTCTTGGTTGAGAGTCGTCTTGTAATGACTTATTTTGTATCTCGAACTTAAGCTTCATCCTCGGCCTTATCAGCATACATGAAATACTACTAAAGACATATTCAATATTCCTCAGTTTGAGTCATCACTTTCGACCTCCACATCAGTAGTTTGATTTATGCAAGTGTACAGTCATCAATAGAGCCGTTGTACAGTAATAGAGATCATGACATTTTACTATCAGGTCAAAGAATATCTTACATACACTTTGTAATGTCCACCATTAAGAATATTAATAGTTATCAAATGATCATATTATAAGACCTATATATAGAACCAGAGAACTACAGATGAGGGACAGACAATTCTATATAGAAGAATCCTTACTAAAAAATTCCATATTCTCAGAGTGCCCATTGTAATAAGTTAGCAACTTCAATAAGATCATATTTTCTTTCTTAAAATCCTCAAGAGAGGTCGTGGTTTTTAACCTATTCAAAGATTTTCTACGCAAAATTATCTTGTTGATTATTATTTACTGTTCTTGAGTACTCTAGGAATTAGATCATTACAAAAATGATAATAATTAGTATAAACCGGTATGGTATTGACATGAAGTTGCAATAATGAACCTTTGATTCTTAAAAGAATGAAATTTTCATATAAATCTATCTCTCTCATGAGAAATATCTTGACATGATAATCTATTCTCCATTTTTGCATGATTAGAATTGAAAAGTTATTAGAGGAAGAAGTTAGGGTCTTAAGCAATATGATATGCTGGTATAAATGAATACCTGGTGTGTAGAGAATGGAGATGATATAAACTCGTGGAAGAGCCAGATCCATATATCTCAAAAATCGATTCAATGGATCATTTTCTTTGTCAAGATCAGGATACAATAAACAAATTATTTAGATTCTTATTCTTTGTCGAGATCTGGATACAATAAATAAATTATTTGGATTCTTATCTCGGAACCCATTAACATATCAAGTAACAAATCAAGTTCATAATGGCAGATAAATTCATAAATGAGGAACACTTTTAGTTATGTGTATTAGATTTTAAATTATTCTAGGCTTCACGTGCATGTAAACATCGTTGTAAAGCCCTTGAAATACATAAAATACATTGTAGGTGACGTGAAAGTTAAGGTTTGGGGCTTTTATGTAATGAAAGATTTGGTTTTAAGGTTTTTTATAGTAACACACTAATAAATATAGATAAGGAAACTGGTCAGTCAAAAAATTCGACTCTCTGATTACAAATTCTGGAGCAACTAACATAGAGGTATACAATGATTGGGGAGTAAATCATAAGGTGAAAATTCCTAAAGTTACTGTTAGAAGGATGGAAGCATCAAAAAAAGAATATGGTTATACTTGATATTGCTTGTGATACACCAAACAATAAAAAATTGGGGGAATCCTCAGATTGGCAAATGGCATTCCTGTTTATGCTTACTTCAGAGTTTCAAGGGTGAACCAAGAAGAGGATTATGGATTGCTCTCAGCTGGTCTTGAAGGTCTTAGATTTGCTATACTTTTGGGGATTCAAGATATTAAAGTGTGCTCAAACTCTATGATGATCATTCACTTCCTAAATTTTGACTGGGTATCTTCTTTTGGAGGGGTATGAAAACTTATAGAGAGATAGATAAAGGGAAAAGCATGGTTAAGTAGTTGTCTTTCAATAGCAAGTCAAAGCATTCAATTAGAGCAGCTAAGTATATAGGGAGTTAATGATCAAATTAATATAATGTACACAACAATACATTATAAAAAAGCAAAAAACAACAACTAACCTTTGGATCCCATACAGCTGTGTGCGGTGTGGGATTTCCTGGAACATCATTAGCAATCATCTCAACATACTCTTTAGGCCTTTCTTCAGTCTGATAATTCATATCCATATCAAGGTAATAAACTCCACCAGATCCAATAACTCAGATTTTATCGTCCGAAGTGGTAAAGATTTTTGTGCCCGATATTGCAGAGATATAGGTAGAGCGTACCACCTGTCTGTGCTCCAACTTTATAATAGCACAACCAAAATTGTTGCAGATATCAAGAATCTTCACCTGTTACAAAAAAAAATGTTGAATGAGATAATTACACAAAATCATAAAGAATTAAACCATTTTTATATAACCATTTGTTTATATAAATACTTTTATTCTCAAGTGCTATTCTATTTAGCTAAAGATCCATATGCTTTTAGCCTCATAATCATAATTAGTCATATTCGAATGTCCTCGTAAATAAAGCGAAGTATTTAAGTGTTAGACATCTATTGAGTATGAAAATAATAGCCACAATCCCATAATTTAGTCAACATATTGCTAGCTACATGAAGGCAATGTCTATTGTGGATTGAAACGAAAGAAATGTTTCTTCGGGAAAAAAAAACAAAGAAATGAATTAATCCATTCTCAACCCTTATTTCAAGCTAAGTCCTTGTGAAGTGAAAACAATTGTAAAAGGTTATATGAAATAACTGTCTCAGTATATGTCTCCCATGTTTAGGCAATGAATTTTTCCCATAACAATAACAGTATATTTATTAGTATGCTGGTTCAAGTTTTACCTTTTGGTATTTTCGACGACCCTGCTTCCAGGATCCCACTTGGTGATTTAACGACATTAGAGGTTCTGCTTCACTTAATGTAACGGTGATGAGTGGAATCTTTTTTTCCTTAACTAACTTGAACACCCTAATGATATGATTGGATCTCACCTGCACATAAAAATTAAAGAACCAAGCATCAAGGGCGTATTGAAATATGTAGTAACAAATAAAACTAAGCATTCTTTCATCGAAACTACCTAAACTCAAAGATAATATCTTCATACTTCCCTTTAACTCGATAACATCCTAACAACCAGCCTTCCCATATCTCATATATCTCTTAACACATTTAATAAGATTATCAAAACACCTACTCCAGAGGGTACCTATGCTAGTTCCTTTCTAGAGTCAATTAACTAAGACCTAAGAAACCAAGGATCAATTGCCATTAGGTTGTTAGCATAGATTCGAAACCCCCAAACAATGAGTTATAACCTGGACGGGTATATAAGGTTACATCAATACCGATGATAGACTTGGTTAAAGGCACCTTCGCAATCAAATTATTTTAGTTGATCAGCAAGTCATTTTCTCTCCAAATATTTAGAATAGTTTGAAAGTCGGACATTTCCATCATCTCCAACTTTAAATATGAAGCCTATGGGAAAAAAACTTTATATAAAAATCTACATAAGAAGTTAATGATGATAAGGAGTTCATACCTGAAATACAGAATAGGGTGGTTAAGAGGTCCCGATCTCTATTATAACAACCATGACAAACATCGAGTTACTAAAATTAGACTCATTATAAGTAGAGCAAACGAAACAAAATAGCCAAAAAACCTAAATTCTGGATATTGTGGTATGACATACCTTTTTGAGCTTAGATTTAAACTTTCAGCAGGATGCACAAAACTTGGAATCAATAATGGAAATGATACCATGGATCGAAATTAGCAGGAAAAAAATGTAATTTAAAGATAAAGGGAGTAAAATTGAAGAAAATACCTATTAGAATAAGAACTAATCTCATATACCTGGAATGAGAGCTTAGGTGCAATAAAGATGTTTTTCTCGATTTATGAAGCCTAAGAATAAATTATAAATGTGAAGTGCTACCGATTATGATGCATATAATGGGACATCCAACTGTCAGGACTAAGGAGGGTCACAAAGAGGATGCTGCAAATATTACACAGGAAATTATCAACTGTCTCGACAAAGAAAATAATGAAATTAAAGGGCGAACAAACTGAAATTACAATAACAGATATAACCCAAGAAAAGACCACTTTCATCACTCAAAGGGAACTTTACTGCCACAAAGTTATGCCTTTTAGACTCAAAATCGCAGGTGTAACTTATTAACGGTCGATGACTACTATGTTCAAAGCATATCTTGGTAAAGTCGTGGAGGTCTACATTGACGATCTCTTGTGCACGAGCATACAGTCCACCAACCACATTTTAGATCTCAACACAATATTCAATATTCTTCGAACTTATAGGATGCGTCTCAATCATGATAAGTGTCAATTTGGAGTACATTCAGGTCAATTTCTAGGCCAGCTCATTAACAAGAAAGGGATTGAGGTCGATCCAGATCAGATTCGGGCTCTCCTCAACATGTCATCTCCAAAAACAATGAAAGACGTTCAAAAACTTGTCAGCAAGATTGCCGCTATCAACCGATTCGTTTCAAAATCTTCAGACCGCTGTCGTTGGATGTTCCACTACTCCGCGGTTATGCCAAATGAGGAAAAGTTCAGCCAAATATAGAGGTTCAATGGACATTAGAATGCGAAACAGCTTTTCAGGATCTCAAACCCTATTTGGGGAAGTCTCTCATCATGAGCACCCCAATAGATAATGAAGAACTTATTATCTACCTAGCAGTTATAGATACTTCTCTTAGCTCGATTCTCATTCGACTTAAAGGGGAAATTGAGAAACAAGTCTACTTCATCAACAAAGCTCTCACTCCAGCAGAAACAAGGTACTCTAAAATCAAGAAACTTCTTCTCACTCTTGTTTATACTTCACAAAAACTCAAGCACTACTTCCAAGATTATTCAGTCAAAGTCATGACGATCTACCTACTTCTGGAAGTTCTGTCCAAAATAGAAAAATTCAAGGAGAGTGTAATAGTGGTCAATCAGTTTGGGAGAATATGATATCAAGTTTGAACAACATTATTCCGAAAAGGGTCAGGCCGTTGTCGATTTTCTCATGGATTTTCCAGTGGAAGATCCCGAGTGGAAGGAGTACGATCCTGACCTTGCAGAGGAAGTTACCAAAGATCTACCCCCCCCCCCAAATAAGGAAAGGGTGGAGACTTCTTACAGATGGATCAGCAGGACCCGCAGGGTCCAGAATTTGAATTGTATTGATTACCCCTTCCAATGATAGAATTGAGAAATTAATCCGCATGGATTTTGAGGCCTCAAACAATATCACCGTATACGAAGCTCAAATTCACGGACTTGACCTCGCTCTTGAGCTCGGCGTCCCAGAACTCTCAATTTTCACAGATTCACTACTCATCGTCTACCATTACTCTGAGAAATACAAGAAGAATGGCAAGATGATAAAATACGCAGTCCTCGTTGTAAATAGGATGAGCAAGTTCGTGCAAGCAGCTCTCGATTATCTTCCTCGAGGTAAAAATAGACACGTCGATTCCTTGACATATCTAGCTGGGGTCTTGGGCAAAGAAGCTCAATATATCTAGATCGAAGTAATTTCAACCCCCAGCATTGATCACATTTTTGTATGCACGATCAACACTAGGGCGATAAAGGGGAAGATGAAGGTTGGCAAACTTATCTCGGCATCGACAACAAATGCAAATGACCACTTCCAGCAGATCCAAAGGAGTGCCAAATGTTGATCGACAACTCAAAGCGCTACACAAATCAAAATGGTGCCTTATACCACGGTTCAATCACAGCACCTTACCTCAAAAGCCTCACCAGAGAGAAAGCGGACGAGATGCTCCATGAATTACATGAAGGAACTTGTGGTTCCCACGTCGCAGGTCGATCAATATCAAGTAGAGGAATTACACAATAAGTATTCTAGCTCGGCATGCGCAAGCAAGCAGAAGAGTACTCACGCAAATGTGACGCATGTCAACGACATGAACAAATGATATGCGCCTCTGCGCTCGAACTCCATGCAAGCAAGATATTTTAACCATTCAAAAGATGGGCACTCGATCTTGTTGGCAAAGTTCCTAATTCTCCAGGTAACCGCCGCCACCTACTCATAACTACCGATCATTTTACAAAATTGGTAGAAACAGTTCCACTCCGTCGAACCAAAGAAGAAGAGGTCATCTCTTTTATCTGGGAACACATCATCACTCGGTTTGGGTGCCCCTACCTAATTCGTATTTATGTTTTCCTCAACCAACACAATATCATCTATTCACCATCCAATCCCTACTACCCTGAAGGCAATGTCCAAGCCGAAATCACCAACAAAACCATCGTGGACGGACTCAAGATAAGGCTTCACTCACAGAAAAAAGTGAATTGGTTTTGAGAACTTCCTCATGTCTTATGGGCATATCGTACCATTCTATGTGAATCAACCGGCTGCACTCCATTCCTCCTTGCCTATGGCACCGAAACCGTCATTCCCTTTGAATACCATCATCCAGTCAAAGATCACGAGCTAACTGATGAGGAAAATATGTTCGAATTGGCATGTAACTTTAATTGGATCGATAAAACCAGAGAATGTGTCATCTCTAACCTAGGTCAATATCACCATATGCTAGCCAGTTCGTACAACAGACAAGTCAAAAGCTATACCTTCCAAATCGATGATCTCGTCCACAGAGAAATACCTTAACACCGCAAAGAACCTCATGCTCAGAAACTAGTAGACAATTGGGTGGGTCCATTCCTTATCACAGGTCTCTCAGGCCTGGGATCCTATTACCTCATGACAGAAGAGGGAGTTCACATTTTAAATCCTTGGAATACTAGGCGACTGAAACGGTACTATCGTTAAGTCCCTCACTACTCCATTTTAATTTCTCACTTTTTCCATTCCAAAGTAAGATTTTCATCTCCATCAAATGTATATCTTTTTCTATTCAATGAAACTTCCAAGTTTTTCTCCCACATATCTCTCTACTTTGTAGACAATATATAGATTAAAGCATAGATAATACTAGCTTTCAATTGACCTCTATACCAGTTAAATCACGGATAACACTTTGTTTGGTTGACTCTACTAAATCTCTTCGATTAAAGCAAAGGTAATACTAGTTTTCAATCAACGACTCTACCAGACATAAGATAAAGCACGGGTAAAACTAGCTTTTATCTACCTCAATATGGCTGCGACATCATACCAGTTAAATCAAGGATAATACTTGGTTTGGCTGCCTCTACTAAATCTCTGCGATTAAAATGAAGGTAATACTTGTTTTTAATCAAAGACTCTACCAGACATAAGATAAAGCAAAGGTAAAACTAGCTTTCATCTACCTCAATATGGCTGTGACATCATATTAGTTAAATCAAGGATAACACTTGGTTTGGCTAACTCTACTAAATTTTTGCGATTAAAACGAAGGTAATACTAGTTTTCAATCAAAGACTCTACCAGATATAAGATAAAGTGAAGGTAAATCTTGCTTTCATCTACCTCAATATGGCTGTAACATCATACCAGTTAGATCAAGGATAACACTTGGTTTGGCTGACTCTACTAAATATCTGTGATTAAAATGAAGGTAATACTAGTTTTCAATCAAAGACTCTACCAGACATAAGATAAAGTAAAGGTAAAACTAGCTTTCATATCTTAACATGTCTGCAACAGTTACTTTTTATTTCAGGTTACATATATACAACCTCTACAATAGATTCTTTTACGCTATTGAGATGTTAGCTATGTTTTCCCCTGAAATAGGAGGTCGATCAGCCATAAATTCTCAAGCTCGAGCAGTTACAACAATCCTACCCTGCTCTATTAATTCAGTAGATCGAGGGCCTAAATCCATTTCCATGGATAGCGAACAATTTCCTTAATTTATATCAGCTCTGCAAATACATCCCCTGTCTGACAAATTATTGAACAAGATATCTCTTTCTGAATTAAGCCTTTTTACCTCCTATACAAAATAGGCGATCACCACCCTTAACAGGTCTGAGTGTGTTGCATGAGGTATAACTACCTTAGAAAAATTCGTTCTCGCTCGGTGAAGGCGTTCTTCCAGCCTCGTATATCGTTTTTTTAGCCATATCATTTCACTATCTACTCGATCTATGAAATCAATGTTTTCTTCCAATTTCTTGTCAGCTTTAGCTAATTCAGTTTGATTAATAGCCTTCAAATCCGCTACCAGAGTACGAAGTGCCTCAATCTCCCTGTTTAGATCTTCCACATTTGGAGTTTTCTATAACAGTTTGTCTTTCTGCTATATCAAAATCTCCTTCCCTCTGATAGCCTGCTCTAGCCCTTGTTCCCTGGAAAGAGTAGCATCCAGCTTCCTTTTGCACTTTCTTAATCGCTCAACTTCTTTTCGTACATGACCTTGAATTCGAGTGACATCCCCCTCTAGTTCTCTTATTTGTACTGATAGGCTGACTACATCCCCTTGAACAACAGAAACCTTGGTATCATTTTTATTCTTCCTCGAACACTCTCCAGCATCGGCGTTTCTGGCACGCGAAATGGCCTGCGCCAGTTCAGTCTTCAATTGTGCCACTCTTTCATTCAACTCATCACATTTTCGTTGCACCGTCCAAAATTCCATATCTTTGGCAGGTAAAGCTATATAAAATTGTTCAACTATAACTTCACACGTAGATAGATCATCTCGAGCTCTTTTCAGCCCGATATCTTTATCAACCATTTTCATCCTCATTCGCTCTAGCTTACTCTGACTATTCACTAGATCAGTTTGAATTTATTCATGATTGTTCGTTTTCTTGATCATTTTATCCTTTAAAATGGCCATATAATAATTTAACCTCTCTTCCGATTATTCTAGCGCCTGTATACGATAACGGGCCATGTCAGCCTCCCTACTTTTTTCCATCAATGCATCATTCTGGCTTTTGAGCTTCGCTGTATGTTCTTTTAACTCTACGTGCTCTTTTAGCCCGTTATTAATTTCAGCATCCTTCTCCTTGATCTTCCGAGCGAGGTCGATAGTAGTTTGTGTTGCCTTAACAAACTTGAAGTGCACCTTTACATGTTGATCTTCTCTGCCTTCATTCGCCTCTCTCATCCTATCAAACTCCTCTATAAATTCTTGGTTACATTAGCGTGTATCATCTTTGTGCAAGTGAGCTGACTCCAATTCGACCTGCATATTACATATTCATTATATCAAGTTCGATTCAGAATACTCATTCAACACATATATCTCATTTCTAACAAGATATCTATTTTTTGACATCTACTGTGTAAAACTACAATTTAGACCTTATGATGCATACAATCACAGAATCATCACTCTACTTCACCTTCTCATTTTCCCCTTCTGGGAGCTCATTATCATCCTCATGGTTATCGCGCACCGTTTGAGGAGAAACATCATCCAGCTCATCCACAACTCCAACAGTAGCATCTTCAATCTCTTCATCTTCCTCCTCCTCCACATAGGTGTCAGCCCTAATGGCATCCATCTCATCTTAAGAATACCCATTTAATATAAGGTGGCGCCCGTGTCTATCACGCTCAGCTACCACCTCCTCCAAGTTTTCTCTCGCTTCCGCATTTAGATTGTTGATCTCTACCACTTGGGAAGCCTTCAGGGCCTCCAGCCGCTTCCCCTCCTTGGTCAAATCAGCCTTCAATCAAGCTACGTTCCCCTAAAGCTCAACCTTCATCTTCTTCAGCTCAGTTTTCTCCTACTTGATCCCAAGGCATATCCCCTTCATCAAACGAGCAGCCTACAAAACAAACAAAATCAACCTTATTATTAGCTTGAGTCGCAATACAAAAATTCATCACATATTCGAGCATATGAACCTACCATTTTGCTCATCTCCTCCTCCCCGTGGAGAGCTACCAACCTAGCTTTCTCCTCCACCTCTTTCAAATTGTCCTCTATGCCAGGTCAATCTTCTACGACCTTCACCCCCAACATTTTAGAAGGTTTAACCCTTCTTCCTTTTTGCCATTTTTACGACCTCACCACTTCCTGTAGTTTCAGAAGTCGAAGGACACTTCAGCATTTGCTTCTTGGGAAACGTTCGAGCTAGCTTGATTAACGAAGTAAACTCAGGTAACCCCGTGTAGTCCACTCCGGGGACCTTAGGCAAGTTCACTCCCCTTTCCCCATCAGTTCCCTTCTTCTTTCTATTATCAATGCCCGTCATTAGCCTCATCGACTGAGACTTTTAAACTTTTTTGGCTCGGCTGTTAACACATTTCTTTCTGCTAATGCCAAGTTCTTCCAATACAGCTTCGAGCTCTGTCCCTTCCTTAGCAACTGTATCCGACAATGACTCTTTTCTCATCACTTATAATTTAGGACCTATCATTTACAGCACATTATCATTAGCAGAGCATCTTATAATTTTAACATATCAATCTTATACATTATACATTGTTATACTTACTTTGTTTTATAGTTCTAAATAGAAGTTCCATCGATTCGGCGTCATCTTTCTGAAGGCAATCACCCTTCACCAATATTAGATTATCATTCCATGGTCGACCTGCCGAGTTCAGATCAAAGAAGCGAGGACGAGTCGAGCTCGCAAAGAAATATGCCCCTACACTTGCAGAATAGTATTTTACCCCATAAAACTCCAAAACATCCTCAGGGGATATCCTCCTCATTTTCCCACCCCCTTCCCACCATTTATTCAAAAATACATAAATACTTATCACCTCCCACATGTTCCCATTCATCTGAACAGGACATATCCCGATGGTATTCATAATCCTTTTCGCCAGATTACTAAGGAGAAGACTCAACCCGTACTCTAACTGAGACAGGTAACACAACAAGCCTTCTAAAAGTTCACTCTGAACACTTCCATCGAAGTACTCCAAAGAGATCGATTCGTCTATACCTCTATCTCGTTTCTCCTTCTCCAAATTAACCAGCAAATAAAAATATTCTTATCCCGTTGCTACAGTGCAACCCCTAAATTGCCTATCGGCGTGTTCTACACAAACACTCCTCAAAATTGACCTACACATAGGTTTATGTATCTATCATTATCTTTTACATATACGTCAACCACCTGTAAATATTTTTCATATATCATTTATCAAGTAGGTTTTATTAGATTACTATAAATAGTAATATTTAGATTTTCCTAAAAATAGAATATGATATTCAAAAACACATACATACATCACAAATCCTCAACTAACCTTCTATGTCAAAATGTGAATCCGAGGCAGCGCCAAATCCTTCCCTCATAATACTGTTATATAACTACCTTCGTGACTCAGTCTCTGCAACTTTCTTACGCTTTCACTGTTGATCACTTTCAATTAAATCTGTACAAAAGTCTCTGTTATTTTTGCCTTTCTTCTTCCTTCCTCTCTCACTGCTCTTCAAATTTTCAGAACTTGAGAAACGTTTTAATGAGGAAGATGAAGTAGTATTCATATTTTCTCTCTCTAACTGAAGGCAGTTATTGGGCCTCACATGAGCCATCCTCAGTTTTAGAACTGAAGCATCCCTTCCACTATCAATATCAGGCATCTTGTACCTTTTCGGTAAAAATGTTTTCTCATCATTGCCCTTTGCCTTATATTTTAATCTATTTTTATCTCTCTTTTCCAATTCTCCCTCTTACCTTACCACACTCATGATGACTCGCGCTTGCACGCAATCGAGTTTTTATAGCTTTTATACAAGGGATAAAATTAGAAGCTCACTACTTTTTCTATTTTTGCTTCTTCTACTTATAGCAGCACTGACGTCATTTCCAATGCTCTCAAAAAAAAATTCAAATATATTCAAATTCATTTTTCACAATAGTTACAAACAGCATTCATAATAATAGAGGATTTATTCAACTATTATGCCCTTTCAATTTCTTTAAAATTATTCAAACTCATGTAATTACATACATTCATATCACCCCTATTTTCATTCACTTTATTCACCTCACATATAATTACATCTAAAATATCCCTGACGCCCAAGGGAGCCACATGCGATCGAATATCCTCCAACAATCCTCACATCTTCTAATTCGGTCTCCTCTACAGTAAGCGATCTCACAACATCTTTTTAAGCTGTAGGATCAACCACGACTTCCTAGAACATCTCTTTATAAAAATGGCGTTCATAGTTGTGTTCTCTAATAATCCCATCTAACCCTTCAACTTGCACCTCCCTCGCTGGCAATTCAGCATCATAATCCAATAATTCAAAAATCTGATCCCGCACTTCAGCTATCTTTATAGCCAACCGCCCCTCAGCGGTATAACAATTTTTTTCATATCGATTCAACACCATTCTAATTTCCTTCCACCTGTTCGAAACTCACTCCCCCCATATTTATAGATTTGTGCTACCAAATCCCCACAAGTCGTGATATTATCCTATTATCTCGTAACAGAAAACCTAGTATATTGAGAAAAGTTATTTGAACATATCTCTTCCTATCAACATTAGTCATTTCAACCTATTCTAAATCAAACTTGTTCTTTCCAAATCAAAACTTCCAGATCGACCTCTCTGAGCTCGATCTTTTATTCTAAAATTCTTATAATTTTCTCTCCCCCAAATTTCCATCCACTAAGGCCGAATATCGTATTTGACAGATTTTTTCACATTACAGACATATTTCTAGGCAACTCAATTTCTAGAGTTATTCCATTCCATATCAACACATAATTTGGATAACCAATTTTATTCATCTCAAAATAAATTACATGTACTTAACATATAACATATCTTTCAAGTGTTTTCACAGATAACAAGTCTCTCAAGTAGTTTTACAAATAACAAGTCTTTCAAGTACTCAAACATCAGACACTTTACAGATAACAAGTTTTTCAAGTGCTTTTACAGTTAACAAGTCTTTCAGACACTTCGAAATGTCAAATCTTTTAGATCGTTCTACTTCAGTGATTTTTCACCCTGATACAAAGCAAATATTGGAAACAACGAATATCCTCCCTCCCATGAGTTTGGTCGAAGTCTAGTCAAACTTTAAATGGAAACTATTAAAGAGAAGACATCCATGTTTGAACTAACTCTTTAAACTAAAGGTCTTCTCAGTGTAAAGGAACGACGGAAATGTAAAAGTAGACTTCCATTCTCAGTCTTCCTTCTCCACTGCCATCGTCGCCTCTTCTATACTGAATACCCATTTACCCACAAATTCTTTCTTAACCAAAGCCACTCATGACTTTTGGTTGTGAGGGTACGATTATAAGGGCCTACCCCTTGACCTTACCCAAATTGAGTTATCTCCAGTTCGAACTACCCCCATGTCATACTCACAAATTCCCCACATAACTTAAACAGTCAACATTGCTATCTACTCCACAAACTTATGAAAAACGTGGGCCGAGCTCAAACAGAAAAGATTAAACAAGTCAAAAGCACCTGTCTCTCACAAACTCAACAGTTACTCAGTCAATCGCCACTAACCACATTATTCGGAGAATGTGCTTCAGCATGATAAAGAACTGCGAGAAGGCCTATATAAAGGAAATGTTTTAGAAGAGACAAGGACCAAAAAAGACATAAGAAATTACCAAGAAAACTACATTTTCTAGATTCTCAAAACTTTAAACTTCTTATTCACAAGATCAAGCATTTCTACGTCAAGAGATCACTTGTAATAAGATATCAGCCTCACTACAAAAACCCTCAACTCGAGGTCATGGTTTTTTATCTATTTAAAGGTTTTCTATACTAAATCACCTGTGTCATTTCTTGTTTTCTATCAGATTTTTATCACAGGTATATTGGTGTAAGAGCTAATTCCAAGCCACTTCTAGCTTACGGAATTAGGTCATTACACACCTCATATATAGTATGTATGGTGCATACAAGGGCTATTTAAAAGCTTTATTAAGGGAAAGATACAATTACCATTTTATAAGGGAGATGAGATGGTCAGTAGAGATGATAGCCACTATGAATTCTTAGTCAATTATGAACCATAGGTATATTCTATAAAGCATCAATTTGAACTCAAGAGATGGTGGTTATAACTTATAAACCACCGAGATCTAGTAGTCTTTAGATGTGATACAAGTGAAATAAAATAAGTAGAGTAGGCATTTATGCTAATATTTTTAAACAAATATGATTCGTGTGTTATTTAAAATTGAAGAACTAATCGAAGTCATTAAGGGACTTCTCTATAATGTCAAGATAAAAAATAGTCGCGGAAGATGACATAAGGTCTTTTTCAATAATCTCCAAGTAATACTCTGAGATTTATTTTTAGACTTTGTTACTTATGTAGTATATCTATCCACGACTTTTGTTTAAAGGGAAAACTGGAATATATAGACAAAAAACATAAGTAACAAGGCCGATTAGTTGAGGCACTTAGCTTGAACCACTATCCATGCTACTAGCAAGATAAGGAGCAAATGTTATTTTACCAGCTACACCATTTGCCGCGTCACAATCATATACGCACCCCTCAATCTCTTTTCTATTGTATACACTATTATCTCTTTATAATATATTATTGACTTATAACTTGGCATTGTAATTTTCAGAGAAATATTTTTACTGATCCTTTATGATATGCACGAGCTTATTAATGTTGTATCTTCAAATTTGAAAGGTATTCAATGCTTGATGTATATCAAGTAGCTAAGGCTTTGTGCAACAAATACTGCTGAGTTTTGGTATTGGCTTTTCAAATCAGAATTTTAGGGACCTATCCCTTGATCTAACCTAATTTGAACTATCTCAAGCTCGAGTTATCTTGATGTTAGGTTCACGCATTTTACGCGTGATATATACAGTTATTCAATCAACTGCCACTTGCCTCAATATTTAGAGAATGTACTTCAGCACGATAATGAACTATAGACAAGGCCTATAAAAGGAAGAAGTTCCTGAAGAGACAAGAACCAGAAAAAATATATGAGAAATCACCAAGAAAACCGTATTTTCTAGATTTTTAAACACCAACTTCTTATTTACAAGATCAAGTATTTATAGTTCAAGAGATCACTTGTAATAAGATATCAGCCACAAGCAATAAAAGTTACTATTACTAAAACCCTCAACTCGAGGTCATAGTTTTTTACCTATTTAAAGGTTTTCCACGCTAAATTACCTATGTCATTTCTTATTTATATTAATTTTTATCACAAGAACATTGGTGTAAAAGCTAATTCCGAGCCACCTCGAGCTTACGGAATTAGGCCATTATAAGAATCACGACTGTTAAATGGCATTGAATATAACCCTAGATGTAGGTTGTTATGATTCTCATAATGTCGACTTCATCAAAGCCACTCAATACTACATACTACTCCCCTAAACAACAATATGAGCAACCTCCAGAAAATATTTTGAAGTTTATGGAGTGACCAAATTACAGACCCTTCAGAATTAATATGTGATACCCCGAAATCATACTAATTTGGAGATGTATTTCAAAGATGTCAATTTCTGTATGTTATCATGTCTATTCTCGAGTTACATGTTTGTTCCCCAGTTACCTGTACTTTACTGATGGCAATATTTGGGCTACAAATAAGATTACGGAGGTGATCGAAAATATTAGAACTTATGACGATTGATGTGGGGTGATTGAGAATAGTAAGAACTTATGACGATTCGGTCGGAGTATGATCAATCCGTCTATTCTCATATTTGAGTTGGTCAAAATGATTATGATTTTACTGGCATATTAGGTATATTTCTTAAATAATAGTTTGGGATAAACGATTTTTTTGCAAGGATATATATCTTAAAGGATGTACATGGCATGAAACCATTCATTATATAAATTCATTATTTTGTTATTTTTTTCCAATAAATTAAATTCAATATTTGGTTTACTCAAATCTTCATTATTAGAATCTTGGTCTTATAAGAAATATAATCTTTAAGATTCAAATCTCTTCTGCCTGAAGAGGTTTTCCCCCGTGCAAGCACGAGCTCATTGTTATACAATGTTGATGTTGCTGTTGGTACTTGTTGTTCACGTCCCATTACAAATAATAAAATCAGATTTTTATTGATTCTTTTTACACCCTAAATCAAATTATCTAATACCCAGAGTTCATTAAGAATTAAGATGTTAGGCGAAAGGCTTTGGGTGGAGAAAGAGAGAGTTTTAGAAGAAGACAGGACGGAGAGATGAAAGAGATGGCTTGGCTTGGGAGAGAGATAGACGTGATGAGAAGAGAGTGCTGGGATAAGATGATGGTTTAGATAGTGAATACTAAGACTAAAGTACCCTTAGGCTATGTAATATCTAAAGGGGAAAATCTCAATGGACAATATTCAATGTAGACTGCAATCAAAGAAGTCATTCTTCTAATGATACTCTTATATTACAATGGATAGAAGGAGATGGTAGCAAATTTAATATCTGGAATCATTTATAGCTAGGTAATATTTAAGCAATAAACAGGTTCTTACATAAGTTCAAATAATATGAGGATCTAGTTGTTCTAACAATATTATAAGTGGTAAAAACAAAATTCATGGCGCGACACTAAACACTTTCTCTATATTGTAGTAATGAACTAAACATTTTTGTCCATTCTATAGTTTTGAAGTATTTGGGATGTTATGAAAAACTTAAAATAGGGTGGATAAATGTTTTTGTGCATGTTGTTGGGTGTAGTGATAGACCATATCAAATCAGGTTTTGTAATATAGGTTAGGGTTGTCGTTCTTCAGGGATGCAAAGATCAAACCATGTTTCTCATATCAAATTAAGTAAATAGAAATATAAATTAATGAATTGATTGATAAACAAGAACTTACATCATTGATTTCTCAAATAGATTTCCCAAGATTCTCTAAAAATAATACAAAATTATCTCTGGAAGAAATACAAAATAGCTCTGGTTCCCAAAGAGTAAAAGATGAACTACAACTCTATCTTTATCCCTAATAAAGTCTCCTCCCAACTCTCAACACTCTAATTTTGTGAAGATATTCTAGCCAGGTCTTGACTACTAAGTCCAGCAACTCTTGACACCTTATCATCACTAGGTCATCTCTAGCAGCATCCTTTAGCTTATAAAAGTTAGGCTTTCAGGCAGGGCTTGGTTGTAATTATTTTATTACCTACAATAGTCAAATATACTTCAATTAGGCCCAGTGAAACATAAAATAAGGTCCTAGATAATGTAAATTGAAGGACAAAAATAAGCATTTTTTATGCCTATCAAATAACCGAAAACTAACATATTGCTAGTCCCTTAGCAAAAAAAAAGAAAACTAAACTCGTTTGTGGTTTCTTACAATTGTATTTAGCGTATACAACAAGCCTTTCAACCTATAGGTTACTCCTATAGGACGAGTTATCTCATGAGGGTTTTCATTGAATATACCAATAAAATTCTATCACAGACGTTCTGGAATTATAAACAACTAATAATTATTGCTCCTGGTATCTCTAAAAATAGATTAAATTCATCTCAAAGATATAGCACTTAAACAAGGGTTAACTATTAGATACGTTTAGAATTTATCAAGATAATTTTACTACTATCAGATTATATCAAATTTCAGAATTTTATCATTTTGTGTAGTGAATTTAGTTTCTGGAATCAAGGTGTTTGATAATCCTTCCAAATAACCTTAGCCTTATCTTGAGTATATGCCCTAGTTTGTTCGCTCTCTTTAATTGATATTTCAGGGAAAATATATATCTACACAAGCTTTTCAAGGTAAGACGTTGCATTTGAGTTTTCATTTGCTCTTTTTATACTTGCAACTTGCCCTCCTTCACATAGTTCTAAATTATACTCGTAGAGACTCTTTTTTTTATTCTTTTTTGGTCTCTTACTTTCACATTAATTCATGGCTTGCTACGAGATTGGTAAAAATTATTCCTCTTTCAGTTATAATCTTTCGAGGAGCCTTGAATTGTAAATGTATTTTTTTTGTACGAGTATGTCAGCTTTGTGAAGGAGCCAATAACTTGTGAAAATACATGCAAACCCTTAGTATGAATTTATGAGAAACGAATATTCTTAAGTAATTCTCTCCCTCATTACAGATTCTTCCTAACCCAAATTGTTGATTAATCAAAATGTGATAGTTAGTTTTAACAAAACCTTTATAACATAACTACGTGAAGTGTAATTTTAAGGGTAATTTTCTTCTGAAACACATTTAATAGTATGGTAGTACCAAAAACTTAAAAATTCTTAATACACTAACAATTTATGGTTTAAAATAAACCATAACCTTATAATTTTATCCCAAGTGCAACTCTAGGATTCTAAGAATGTCCAAATATCATAGTATATAAAAGATGTGTCTACAATACCTGAATGCCCTAGAATAAAAACTTTTTTAGGAAAATGTTATGAAAAACTTATTTACCCTCACCCTGAAACTGATTAAGGATGTATCCCCACAATTGCCAAAAATGAAAAGAACAAAAGAAATTTAAGAATTTTACCTGAATATGATAAGGGTTGCCTCCCGTAAGAGCTAAGTTTAACGTCTTCAGCCAGATTCACAAGATATTCTTAAAAGTACTACTCACAAGACTTTGGATCATATTACACTCAAGTGGTTCAGAATTAAAAGGGGAATGCGATGCATTAAAGATATTTAATTCTATTGTCATATTCCCGATGGTTAACTTAATAATTCCATTTCTACAGTTGATTACTGTATTAGCTGTTGCCAAAAAGGGGCAACAAAGAATCACAGGGCCTTCGTCCTCAGGGTTTGCCATTGGCTCAGTATCTAACACAACAAAGTCTACAAGATAAACAAACTGCTTAATCTGGATAAACACATCTTCAACTACACCTCCTAGAATCCTAATAGATTGGTCAACTAGCTGCAGGGTCCTATTTATGGGGTTAAGTACTCTCATATCCAATTACTTATAGGCAGAGTAAGGAATGAGGTTCACAGCGACACCTAAATCAAGTAGGTTCTTCCTATCTTACGGGTCCCAATCAAACATGAAATTGTAGGGCATCTCGGATCTTTGTACTTGAGAAGAGATTTACGCAAAAGGATAGAACTAATATGTGCATCTAAAAGAATAGACGTATCACTCTCGTGAACATGAAAAGCCTTTTTCGGGACATTTATGTGCCATTTTGAGGTACAAAGATCTTTGATGAATTTTACATAATTAGGAATATGCCTTATGGCCGTAAGAATAGGAATGTTAATCACACAATGCTTAAAAATCCTTAAAATCTCCTCATAGGTATTGCCCTTCTTAGCCAGAGTTAACCGCTGAGGAAAAGGAGCCAGCGGCTGAACATGTGTTTTCGCGGTTTCTTCCTCACTCACAGGTTATTCTATGGATTTACTTTGAATTTCCAGCTCGGGTTCCTTAGGCATTTTTACTAGATTATCAACTGTTGTACCACTCCTAAGAGAAATGATGGCATTAACTCCATCCCGATTGGAAGATCTAGGATTTTCAGTATTCCCTTTAGGATTAGCTTGAGTTTGACTGGGGAATATTCATTTGTCTCTCGTGCTTATCTCTGGTGCCATTTAACCTATTTGTCCCTCAAGTTTGGCAATAGATGACTAGGTTACTTGCATAAATGTCTTAAGAGTATCTTCTAAGGACGCGGTAGGAGTAGGCAGATTCCTATTGTGCGGAGGAACATAAGGCACATTAAGGGAAGCTTGGCATGACAAAGTTTGTTACCACAAGGAATTAGACTGGTGATGGTTCACTTGGTTGTGCGGTTGATAAGAAGCGCTACCAGAAGAACCTCCTTGGTAATTTATACTTCCCCAAGAATTGGAGTTGTTACAATTATTATTTTATTCATCATTCAAAGGTTGGCTATTGGGACGTTGATACATGGCATTGGCTTGGTCTTTCCTACCCTCCATTAAACAAAGCATGTCAGGGCAATTTTGGACCAGATGGTCTAAACTTTCACAAACCACACAAAGTTGCATCGTTACATGGTTAATAGAAGAAGTGGTAGGATGATTCTCTTTTTTCCCGATCTCTAAGTTCTCAATTTTATTAAGAATGGTTCTAAGAGTGGCAGACTCTGAATTAGAGTCCACTTGGTGCACATTTGCACTGTGACAAGGTCTTTCCTGTAATGACCCGTATTTTTTTTTATTGGTAATATCCCTTTTCTGCATATTCTTATCCATTTGACATCTGCATTTATTGCCTTACATTAAGTTTTCGCATATATTCCGCATATATTCCTTCTATCCATTTTATTCCTTTTGGGCAGGGTTTTTTTTGGAGTTAGATTCTTTTTTTGCATTTTCGGCGTTTCGGTGGTTATAAGGAAGAGGTGGTTGTGTTATAGTTTTGGGAGCCCTTTGCGGGGTTGGTGGTGGTTTTGTGGTTGTGGTGTAGTGTGTAATCCGGGGTGGATCTGTGTTAGGCTTTCTCCTTTGGGTTTCCCCAGTTTTTGTTGGAGGGAATATTTTGTTTTTAGAGTTTTGGGTTGTTTCTGTTCAGTTCTATTCGAACAGACCTTTTTCTGTTCAAATAAGTTTCTTCCTGCTCGTTTATATAAGAATAAACCTTGCTCTGTTTGAATATGTTTCATACTATTTCATTCTTTTCGAACAGGATTCCTTCTGTTCAAATACATTCATAAGTAATTCTTTCTATTCGAATAACTTTTGTTTTATACGAATAGATGTCTGTTTAGTTGATTTCCTTCTGTTCCATTCTGTTCGAACAAGGTTCTACCTACTTCGTTTTGTTCGAATAGAAACATATTCTATTCGAACAGAGGTGCGTTTTTAGCTACATGTTGGGCCTTTAACCTCATTTCTCTTTTATCCAAAAACACTCTCTCACTCTCTCTCCCCCAAATCAAATTCCCTATTTCCCAAATTTGAATCCAATCCGTTTCCTCACTCGCCGATTCTTCGTCGTGATCTTCGCCTTTATCCTTGGTGAGTAATTTCCATATTCCTTTCCGTTCCTTTCGTCCGATTAGAGGTTGGGTTGATTTCTAGGGTTTGGGTTATTGATTGGTTTCCTGTATTGTTTGATTAATTATTGTTATGATTGTCTGTTGTAGCTTGTCCTATGTTTCGTTAGTCGAATCGCATGATTATGGGTTCTGAAGTTCCAGTTTTAGTTTCGTCAGGACTCAGGATTATTATCAGGCGAGTTCCCCATCATTTCTAAATTTCCTCTACTAGTTATTAGATGTTGATTAGAGTTGTACTCTGTACAGAGAGGTGCATCTGATTTAGTTACGGTCTGATATTATTTTTCTCGGTATAACTTGTTAACCAATAAGTTAGTTATTTTGTAACTTGGTTTATAGTTTGCATTGGACTTTAGGTTTAGTTAGAGGTTGTTAGTATGGTATTCTCATAGCTGCGTTCTTGTTGTTAGTTTCGGTCTTCTAGAGACTGATGTTGGTTAGATGTGGTAACGGTTAGGTTGTTGTCTCATCTAGGCTTAGATGGTACAACTGAGTCGCTGTTCATTCTATTTTAGGATTGTTTGCCACGTTGTTATGCAGGTGGTCGACCTATGTGTGATGTCGGGCATACGGCTATTGTGTTGTGATCCTTGGGATCTTACATCTTTTAATCATGTAAAACTCTTTTAACTTAACGAGATCGGATACATAATACAGTTCTACATCGGTTAACCTCCGATAGGATCGCAAGAGTCCTAAATCGGGTTAAAATAGTAGGTGAAGAACTGGCTGTGAATACTGTCATACCTTTAATACCCATCCGGGAGTGTGGGAAGGTATGAGACAGTCTGAATCCGGTGCTAGACTTATCCTCGGTGAGGTTGAAATTCCTTGGAATAAAAATAAAGTTTGGACGTTTGCTCCGTGGGTTAAAAATCCCGAAACACTTTGATCAAGTGAGTATTCACTAGCTTGGTCGAGCATGACAAAAATCGTACCCATTGTATCCCCTTAACAGATCTCCTTAAGATAAATATGCTAGCGGTTGATCAACCAATATTATAATAGGATCTTAAACACGTTTTAAAACATTTAAAACATACAGCATTATGGATAATTATGGGATTATCCCAGTTCATCATGTCATATCATATCATCATCACTTATCATTATTCCTTGTCACTACTCATTTTCTCTAAACTCCTATCTCTATTCTTCTGTTCTTATAACTCTTTATCTGGATCGTAGTCACTTAGTTTACTATTCTTTTACTTTAAAACTTTCTTTATCTCATTCACCTCACCCACTTCTCTGCACCTATTGTATTAGTAAGTTATTTAGCTTTGTTGGGCTTTAGTGAGCTGTGGTTTACTCACTCTCATATTTTTTCCCCTTTCAGAGGTTGAGTAGCTTGGATTGCTGTGAGCTTCAGCCTGATTGGAGCCAGTTTTGTTGTAGTAGATTTCCTTTAGTTTAGACTTCCTGTATGTAATCTCAGCGTATGTCATTGTACTTTATTCGAGATGTTGTATTCTTATTTCAGTCTGATATATATATATATATATATATATATATATATATATATTTTGCTTCCACTTTATTATTCTTTCTTTACTCTGATGATTATTACCTTAAGTGAATGATTGAGCCTGAACTTGTCTATGGCTCGGTTGTTCGTGGGGCGAATTTGTGGACTCCCCGACCTGCACAGCTTCAAATCTAGTGATTGGTCAAGCTTACCAATTATTGGATTTTGGGGCATAACATTTCCTCTCTTATCGTTTCACATTGGTAGGTATTATCAGCTACATCATTTAAAAATTTCCAAGCTTCGGTGTCAGTTTTCTCATCAAATATACCTGCATACATAGACTAAACATCAGCTTTAGTATCATAATCTAGACCTTCATAGAGAGTTTGAACTATATCAATTAATTGAATCCCGTGATGTGGGCATCCTTGCTCAAAATCCCTAAACCTTTGTAGGTAGTCATATAATGACTCTCCTAAGTTTTGCGTGAAGTTATGGATACTCTCTCATATCTTAGCAGTTCAATGGTTAGGGAAATATTTTTTCAAAAAATCCATAAGGAGTTGTTCAAACGTGTTTACAGAGTTATCTTCAAGAGTCTACAACCAATCGCGTGCATTTCCCATAAAAGAAAAAGGGAACACACAAAATTTTAGAGAATACTTTGTAATACGTTCAAAGTTTAAAATAAGCATATGATCCCTAAAGTCCCTAAGATGGTTATACGGGATTTCAATGGGACTACCATGAAATTTGGGAATCATAGACAAGAATCCCGGTTTTAACTCAAAGTTTCCTATATTTCTAGAAATCACAATACACGAAGGTTTACTCACAGTAGTAGGTTCAGGACCATTCTTAGCGCCAGCAGGTTCAGGACCATTAGTCCCATCAGTCCGACTCATATTGATTCTAGCAGCATTCTTAGTCCGAGTTTGGGTGTTACCCCAATTTAACATACAACTCAATCAATATATGCGAATACACTAAAAGACTTAAGAATGATGCAAGCATTCAAGAATGTTTTATTGGTCTCTTTTTAGGCTAAGTTGTGAACCCGGTCTCAGGGTTCAATGCTTCTGATCTTGACAGCAGATCGGTTCGCACTTGAGTTATTTTTACTCGCTTTGGCGATAGCTCACATGCTATCTAGTCACCTAGATGCACCTGTGCTAGAAGGCGGAGCGAACCGCTTAGAGTTGCCTATCCACACTAGCTATGCCAGGGAATGTATGTCCTCCAGCAAACGTAGCCACTTATCAGATTTTCCTATGGAGCCCGTTTCTCTAGGTCCGAGCGAAGCTATTTGATTAACTATGTTTTTTATGGCTTCTTATCTGAAATATTTTTAAAGTGATCGGGACTATCGATACCAAAAATGATTAAAAACTGGGTGATGAACTCTTGAAGTCCTAATGCGTGGGCACGCACGGGTGATAAAATCCCATTTTGGTTTACCCTTATCTTGGCATTGTTGCAAAAATTAAACATTTAATCAATCAAATAATAGTTGAACAACGATGTACCACAACAGGGAGGGTACGGTGAAAAGATGATTACCTACAGGGCAGCCTTTTTAGAGGCACGTTTAGTTACCCTGGTAAAACCGTTAGGAAGGCCTACTTAAGATTGTTTGCGAAGTATGCGTTGATACAACTTCTGGCCTGAGTAGGGGTTCCAAAGCTGTACCTGTAGCAGAGTACAATTTCCTTACCTTACAGTGCGTCACTCATTAAACTTTACATAACATTTTCTCAATCCTTACAATACAAAAAATGCATAAAAATTTAAACAACTAAAAGTCTTCTTGGCTTTATCACTTTTCTTTGATATTGGCTTTATCGCTTTGTTTTAATCAACCATGTCCATCTCCTTCAATAACTTAAAAAATAGTACTTATGTATTTCTGTGTTCGTGAACCAAGTATGTAGCAAAAATGCTACCCAACTGTCTAGATCTAGCAAAAAATACCGTCGTTCCCACAGGAATACATAGGTAAAGATTTTAAACAACAGTTGTTTGACCCGACTTGTTCTTCGCAAGAACAAGCTCTATAATACTTGGTGGATACGAATAGAGTTGTATAAAAAAAACTATAGGGCGACGAAGATTACGATAAAAACCCCTGATCAAATAACAAAACACAATTCAAACTTTAACTTAATTTCAATAAAATTAATCCAAAAATAGAAACTCATAAACAATGTAAACTACTGTAGCAGCTTAGTAAATAAGGTAAACTACTCCAGTAGCAAAGTAAACAAAGTAAGAACCCAGAGATTTTGATACAATTTATCCGTCACAAAGACAATTAGAAACACAGTTACCAAGCTTCAATATTCAGCAGTAATACTCGTGTAAACAGCGCAAGAATTAACAGTTTATTAGCAGCAAGAACAGTCGGGTTCTAGTAGCAGCAGTAAACAGGAGGTAGATTGCACTCTGGAAAATAGCAACAACTGATTGTAACAAACAAAACTTATTGTAACAATAAGTAACGTGATGACATGAGCAGCAACAACAACTGATTGTAGCAGGAGATGCAGCAGCAGGGAGGACTATTTTGCCACAACAACAGTAAGGCTTGTTTGATTTCTTCATTGGAGACGATATTAATGAGGAAGAAGATCACCCATTATCACAAACGAACCAAAATCAAGCTCAAATCAACAAAAATAACTCAGAAATTCAATCAGAAACCCTAGTTTATGCACAAAGGGGAAGAAGGGAAACAAATCAAAATTAATCAAAGACCCCAAAATCAGTGTAATTCAGAGCAACTCGAGCAGAAATCATAGTGAATCTAAACTTAAAACCCCCAAATAAGAATTTTTACTGCGTACTCAAATCCCTTGTTTCTGAGATCTAGGTAGAGAGAGGGTAGAGAGTCGGTATTTTGAGGGAGAGATTTGCGGTCTAGAATTAAGAGAGAGATAAGATGAAGGTTTGAGAGATAAGGAGATCTGTTGTGATTTAAGAGAGAGTGTTGGTATTTTGGGAGTCTGTTTCGAGAGAGAGAGAGAGAGAGTTTCGAGAACTTACAACAACTTTAACGCAGTTTCCTTTTGACTATCACTCGCCTGACATTAATCTGTAAACAACACATAAAATAAATACCTTAACCTGAACAAAGCAAACGAAAAATCAATAATAAAAATAACGAAAAACTCGTCAAATGGAACGATAATTTAATAACAAAAATACAATTTTAAAATCGATCGGCCGACAAGATCGAGTGCCCATCTTTTGAAAGGCCAGAATACCTTGCTTGCATGGAGTTCGAGCACAAAGGCACGTATCATGTGTCCATTTCTTTGGCAGGCATCATATTTGCGTAAGTACTCCTCTGCTATGTTGCGCATGTCAGACGAGAATACTCCTTGCGTAATAAATCTATTTGTTAGTGGTCGATCTGCGGCATGAGAGCCACAAGTCCCTTCATATAATTTATGGAGCATTTCATCTGCTTTTGGTTTGGAGAGGCACTTGAGGTAAGGCCCCGTGACTAAAATGCGGTATAGCATACCGTTTTGATTTGTGTAGTGCTTCGAATTGTTGATCAGCTGTCGGTGCATTTTTGGATCTACTAGAAGTGGTTTATCGCAACGGTAGTCGATACCGAGGTAGGCTAAGAAAAGCTTTCGCCAATCGTCGTCTCCCCCTTTATCGGCCCCAGTGTTGATCGTACATACAGAAATGCGATCAATACTGGGGGTTGAAATGATTTAGATCTGGAGATATCGAGCTTCTGTACCCAAGACCCCGGCTAGATATGTCAAGGAATCGGTGTATCTGTTTCACCTCGAGGAAGATAATCGAGAGTTGCTTTCGCGAACTTGCTCAACCTATCTGCTACGAGGGTTGCATATTCAATCATCTTTCCATTCTTCTTATATTGCTCAGAGTAATGGTGGACGATGAGTAGTGAATCTGTATAAACTAAGAGTTCGGGGACATCGAGCTCAAGAGTGAGGTCGAGTCCATAAATGAGAGTTTTGTATTCGGTGACATTAATTGATGCCCCAAAATCCAAGCAGAACGATTTCTCAATTCTGTAATTAGAAGGGGTAATTAATTTGATTCTGATTCTTGACCCTGCGGGTCCTACTGATCCATCCGTAAGAAGTCTCCATCCTTTTGTTGTAATCCATTCAGCTCGTTCATCAAATGTTTTGGGGGTGGATCTTCATAAGTTTCTTCTACAAGGTCAGGGTCATGCTTCTCCCACTCGGGATCTTCCACTGGAAAATCCGTGAGAAAAACGGCAATAGCCTGACCCTTCTCGGAATGACATTTTTCAAACTTAATATCATGTTCTCTCAAACTGACTGACCACTATTGCACTCTTCATGATTTTTCATTTTTGGATACAATTTCTCAAAGTGGGTAGTTCATCATGACTTTGACTGAATGATCTTGGAAGTAGTACTTGAGTTTCTGCGTAGTGTAAACAAGAGTGAGAAGAAGTTTCCCAATTTAATAGTACCTTATTTCTGCTGGAGTGAGGTTTTGCTGATGAAGTAAACTAGTTTCTTGTTTTCCCCTTCAAGGCAAATAAAAATTGAGCTGAATGAAGTATCTATGACTGCTAGGTAGATTATCACTTCCTCATTATCTACAGGGGTGCTCATTATGGGAGACCTCCCCGAATAGGTTTTGAGATCCTGAAAAGTTGCTTTACATTCTGGTATTCATTTGACCTCTATATTTGGTTAAACTTTTCCTCGTTTGGTATAACCACGAAGTAGTAGGAATAACCAATGATAGTGGTCTAAAAATTTAGAAATAAAATGGCTGATAGCGGCAATCTTACCAACAAGTTTCTTAACGTCTTCCATCATTTATGGGGAAGGCATGTTGAGGAGAGCCAAATCTGATCTGAATCGGCCTCAATCCCCTTCTTACTGATGAAGTGGCCTAGAAATCGGCCAGAATATACCATGAATTGACACTTATCGGGGTTGAGACACATCCTGTAAGATCAAAGAATGTTGAATATGGTGGTGAGATCTGAAATATGGTTGGCTGACTGTACGCTCTTACACAAAAGATCGTCGATGTAGACTTCAATGACTTTCCTGAGATGTTCTTTGAACATCGTAGTCATCAACAGTTGATATATGGCACCCATATTTTTGAGTCTAAAGGGTATGACTTTATAACAATAAAGACCTCTTTCAGTGATGAAAGTCGTATTTTCTTGATCTTCTTCCAAAAGTGGAATCTGATTGTATCCCAAAGTAGCATCCATCATAGATAGGAGGTCATGGCCTTCTGTGGAATCGAGGATCTAATGAATGTTGGGAAGAGGGAAACTGTCTTTTAGAGTATGTTTGTTTAGATCGCTAAAATCTACGCAAACTCCAACTTTTCGATTCTTCTTTGGGACAGCAACAATATTGGATATCCAGTCTGGATATTTGGCTTCTCAAATGAATCCTACTTTGATCAATTTCTTGATCTCGGTGTTAACTTCATCATGAAGGTGAGGTAATAGTCGTCGTTATTTTTGTTTGACCGTCGTGGCGTTGATGTTGATGGGAAATTTGTGACATGCCTTGGCCGGATCGGCTCCAGGTATTTCTTTGAAAGACCACGTAAAAATGTCTCGATTTAGTTGCAGAACTGAATGAGAGCATCTTTTTTGTGCGAAACCAGCTTAGTACCGATGAAAGTACCTCTGCTAGGTCTATCAATGTTGACATATTATGTGACCTCCTCCGTAGAAGGTTGATCATTGAGGTGATCAACTTCCTATAATTACTATGCAGTAAATCTGTTAGAGATATCTAGGATAGCAGAGATGGTATTTTCACAAGCTCGAGAAAGCTTCTGACTACCCCTGATCTCATAGATACCATTGTTATATTTAAATTGGAGTGCTTGATAATAGGTGGAAGTGATTGCTTCCATGTTGTGAATCCAGCAGTAGCCCATAATCCCGAGATAATGAGATTTGGCATTGATGACATAGAAGACGATGTTGATAGTGGTTGATCCTAAATAGAACCATTTAGCCCACTGATATCGGCGTCGCTTTGAATAACTTGGTCAGCCAATCCCATTTTGTCGATAGCGCTCTTAAATAGAATCTCAATACCACTTCCAATATCGATCATCATTGTGTGCATGACAAACTTCTTCATTTTGAGCATTATTACTAACGCATAATGATGTAAAAATTTGACATGGCTAGTATCGCAATCTTCAAAGGAAATCCCAAGCTGGCGATTGCTCGACTCAGGTAGAAGCTTGGCTTCCTTGTCTTGAGGTGTGAGATCGTAGCATTCTAGTAGTCTCCTACGCCTAGATCTGTTAGAGTTGGTGATCAAGTTGATTTTAATCATATTTTTGTGGTGCATATAGTAAAGATGGATCTCCTCAGCTTGAACATCGACCTGAACAACCTCAAGTTGCTTCTTATAGCTGCCATCTTTGTATGATTCTAGGTCGACAATATATTCGAACATCTGTCCCTCTTTAAAAATATATTCAAACAACCTCTGCAAAGCATAGCAACTGTCAGTGGAATGATGGTTTACCTTATGATGCAAGCATTATGGTCGATTATCGATTGGTTCCAGTGGTTGAGATACGTGGTAGAGCTTATCCTTCAAGAGTAGTGAAAAGATTGTGGAGATTCAAATGTTCATCTTTAGGAGGATGGATTTGGCTGATGAACTACCTTTCCGAGGGTAGCCAGTATTGCCCTTGGCGTGCTTCTGATAACCTTGATCCTCCTTCAATTCTGTATTTCAATCTATAGATGGACCTTTTGCGGTGAAAACAAATTTAGTAGGTTTATGTCGCTCAGACATCATCCATTCCTGGTAGATGTAACTATTGACCTTGGTGATCATATCCTCCAAGGTTGTAGGTTTGCTGAGGATGATGTATTATTTGGCCTTGCAGTCGAGCTAAAGCGCGTTGGTGAAAGCAGTAACAGCTATTTTCTAATCGAGGTTATCCACTTTACGCGCGAGCTCTAAAACTTTCTTCGTAAAAGCCTCGAGCTTTTCTCCGTGTGACTGTTTGAGATTAATAAGAGAATATAAATTCTCCTCTTTATCTCTGTTGTGAGCATATGTCTTGATGAACTATTTTTGCAGCTGGTCGAATGTATATATGGAGTCCTCAGGGAGATAGTAGAACCATCGGAGTGGTTCCTCCTACAGACTTATGGCGAACAGATGGCAGAGGATGTGGTTGAGATTGGAGTACAGCTCCAATGAATCATGGTACTGTTGAATGTGCTCCTTCGGGTCGGTACCTTTGTATTTACAAATTTTTGGAGTATGGAAACCTTTCGGCATCTCCATATCGAATAGTTTTTTGGCTATCGGACTTCCTTGTAATTTTGTGATGTTATCGGCAGTACCTAGAACTTGTACTTTGATCAACTCCATAATACGTTGGTCCATATACTCTTTTATGACGTAATAACGTGTTGGCTGAATCGTTGGACAAGTAGGTTGTGGATGATGAGTACCGGAACCTACACTCAAACGATCTCGTGTTGGAACTCGATATGGAGGTTGTTATTCTTCCTCCTGACGAACGGAAATTCGGTGACCTCGGTTGGCTTTTGACTAAACTATACCACCCAAATAAATGGAAGGTTGAGGTTCGTGCTAAATATTCCTGGAAATAGCGTTATTGGTGACTCCTCGAGGTCCCAATCTTTTCCTTGCAAAAACACGGTAGGTCTCTGGCAACTGATTGTGACCACTTGTTGGAGGAACCAGTTAAGTGTTTTGCAGAGCCTATAGGGTAGTCTGCATTGTTCTTATTTGGTCTTTATGTCGTTTAAGCGCTGTCAAGCGAGTTTGTCATTCTGTTTCGAGCTCTTTCTCGCGGCGCTCTCGATCCTGAGTTAATTAAAGTTTAAGTTTGGAGTGTTTCTCTATTTCGGCGTTAAGATTTGCCCGTAGTTCTGTAATTTGCTCCGGCTCTACTGAAACATCGAGCTGGATTCCTGTAGTTGGTCGTCTGGAAGTAACCATGATTGAAAATTGTAGTGAATGAATGCCTTAGGATATCGTGGAAATGTAATCTTTCCCACAGACGGTGCCAAATGTAATAGCCAAATTCTATATGCTTGAAATGGATTAGAATTCGCTATCACACCAATAAACCTGTGACAATATTCTAATGGAAAACATGAAATGACACAGGTGGTTTTAGCGTAGAAAACCTCTAAATAGGTAAAAAAAACTGCTACCTCGAGTGGAGGATTTTTATAAAAGTATCTTTATTGCTTGAATCAGATATCTTATTACAAGTGATCTCTTGATTTAGAAATGCTTGAACCTTGTAACTAAGAAGTTTAAATGTTTTTGAGAATCTAGAATATGTAGTTTTCTTGGTAATTTCTCGTGTAATTTTCGGGTCTTTGTCTCTTTTGGAACTTCTTCCTTATATAGGCCTTCTCCACAGTTCTTCATCATGCTGGAGCACATTCACCGAACAATATGGTTAGTAGCGGTTGACTGAGTAACAGATGAGTTCGTAAGAAACAGGTGTCTTTGACTTGTTCAGGTTTTTCGGTTTGAGTTTGACCCACATTTTTCACCAGTTCATGGAGTAGGTTGAAATATTGACTGAAGAAGTCATGTGGAAAATGTGTGAGTCTGAGATGTCAGTAGTTTGCGCTAGAAGCAGCTCGATTAGGGTCATATCGAGGGGTAGGCTCCTATAGCAATGATAAGGTAGCAGAAGACAAATGATAAAGTAGCAAAAGATAAATGATTAAGTACAGAGTATATCATCTTATACAGCATTTTTCTTAAGATAAATTAAATAAATCATGATGCAGATACAAAGTTAGAGATGATGGATACAAAGTTAGAGATGATATTTACTTCAACGGTCGGAGAGAAGGATAACAACGATCTTTAGCAACGTGAATAACCCTAAGATAACAATAATCTTTTCTCCCCAATGACGTCTGTGTGAGGACTTCAGCGAATGCATATCGATAGTTGGAAGACTTGGTACATCAAGGAGACAAATAGTATATTAATAAGAATGGAGAGAATCGCCTGAAGCTTTTTTGCAGAAGAAGAAAAAGAAACTGCTTTGATTTTTAAGGTTGGTAGTTTATTTTGGGGAAAATCCTCCATCCTATTACTGTTCTTATTACTATAGCATATTAGACTACTCAACAACTTTAGTAAAATAGTTTCTCATCTGTTGTGTATTATTTGTCATTTGTTTTACAAGAACGTTGTCATTCTTTTGAAAATTAATATCATTTTGTTTCGATAACTTTGTCATTTGTTTAGAAATCTTTGTGATTTGGTAGTTTTATTATTGTAGCAATAAGACTATTTAATAACATTTAATACATAATAATAGGGGTGACAGCTAGGGGTAATAGGTGGGACCAGTATCGATTTGGTAATTTTAGTATCAATTTTTGAAGAGCCTGTTGAGAATCGAGGTAGCTACTCTTTCTTCTACGACAAGAACGAGACACGGAATAAGCCTAATAGGAGAAACAATCAAACAAGAACAATAAAGAACACAAGAATTCCCAGAGGATAGAAGTAGAAAACCCTTACGGATAAAAAAACCACTCCCTGAATAATCCACTATGATGATCATATAGGTTATAACGATCTCTCAAAGCTTCTCAAGCTTTAATGGAGTCACTCAAATTCTTGGTCTCTAAAATTAAACTCAAAGAGAAAAGATAGATAAACAAATAAACTAAGTCCCCTTAATATACTAGGGAACTAAATACAAGTAGAACAGATCTCGAGGCAAACTCAACATCCCAGAATAGTATCCAAGGCAAACCTACGCATAGCTCGTTCGAACGACTCCAAGCTCATTCAAATTACTTTAACGATAATTGGTCTCCTGCCCTAGAAAATAATAACTCATTCGAACAGTATCCAAGCCCGTTCGAGCGACTACTTAGAACCAAGTCCAAAACACGAAAACATATAATCTCGTTTGAATGACTTTAAAGCTTGTTTAAACGAGATCATTCGAAAGACTTCCATTTTTGTTCGAACGAATTTGACTATTTATGTTCTTCCAATTTCATTCTTCACAGTTCGAATTCCAGCCCAACAATCTCCCACTTGAAATCGAATCCCGTAACCCATCTCCAGATCTCCAAATATATTACTCGCACTACTCGGATCTCCAATCTTGAAGACCCACAGAAGTTGTACATGTCGTTAACTTTTGAAAAGTCACCACCTTCGTAAACATATCGGCCATATTCACATCAATATGAATCTTTACAAGCTTCAACACACCGTCCTCGAAGAGCGAGCGAATATAGTGATATCAAATATCAATTTGCTTGGTCCAAGAGTGAAAGGCCGAACTCTTTGCTAAGTGTATAGCGCCTTGACTATCACTATATAACTTAGGAGAAAATTATTCTCTACAGAGCTCTTTCATCAACCATTTCAGCCAAACCATATCATTGTACGCTTTTATAGCCGCAACATATTCCACCTCCGTCGAAGACAAAGCTACAATCTTCTGTAGCCCAGAAACCAATATGACCGCACCACTTCCCAATGTAAAAATGAAACCACTAGTACTCATCCGCCTAACAATGTCACCCTCCATATCAGAATCAATGAAGCCCTGTAAGCATATCGGAGAACCCCCATAACATAATGCCATATCTTGAGTCCCCTTAAGATACCTCAGTATCCATTTTACAGCTCTTCAATACTCCTTGCCTGGATTACTCATATACCTACTAACAACTCTCACTGCTTGGGCAATATCTGGTATCGTACAAATCATAGCGTACGTTAGGCTACCAACCGCGGATTGATAAGGAACCTTTCGTATCTCATCGCGATCCTTCTACATCTTCGGACAACAATCCTTTGATAATTTAAAGTGACCTCCCAATGGAGAACTAACAACTTTAGAACCATCCATATTAAACTGCTTAAGTACTTTACCGATGTACTCATCTTGAGATAACCTCAATTTTCCCCCTTTATGTCCCTTGTAACACGCATACCAAGAACATGTTTTGTTGTACCCTAATCCTTCATAGAAAACTCCTGGGATAAATGTACCTTCAACTTGACAATCTCTCCCATGTCGGCACTTGCTACTAACATATTATCTACATACAGAAGTAGAATAATATACGAGTTCCCCAAATTTTTGATAAAATAATAGTGATCCGCATTGCTCTTTTAATAACCATTTCGGGACATGAATTGTTCGAACTTCAAATACCACTATCTCGGAACTTGCTTTAAACCATATAAGCTCTTCGTGAGCCTACACATAAGATCTTCTTTCTCTTTAACTGAATACCCTTTTGGCTGCTTTATATAAATTTCTTCATCAAGGTTACCATGAAGAAATGTTGTCTTGATATCAAGCTGCTCATGATGCAAATCTTTAACTACAACTATATTCATCATAACTCGAATAGTAGACATCTTCATAACAGGAGTAAAGATCTCACCTAATCAATGCCTTTTTTCTGCTGAAAGCCCTTTACCACAAGTCTAGCCTTGAATCTCCTTGAACCGTCAGATTCCTACTTTTGCCTTTATACCAACTTGTTGTGCAATGTTCTCTTCCCTTTCAGTAACTGAACTAAATCCCAAGTTTAATTTACTGATAATGACTGTATCTCATCATCAATAGTAAGCTCCCACTTGCTCTTGGCTTCCACATCTAAAGCCTTCTTGTAACTTTCCAGTTTACCACCATCCATAAGTAACAAGTGATTTAGGAAGTTAATGTACCTGGCCGGAACTCTTGCATTTCTCAGCTCCTTTCGAAGTACTTTTGGAATGTCTAGACCATTAGGTTCCTCACCTTAATCTGGTACATCGAACTCAACCTCGACTTCTTCATCAACCTCTCGAGAGGGTTCAAATTCAATGTCTATACTTTTCGCTGTACTTCTATTTCTTTCCACATGTACTTTGAAGTCTTTATACAAGACTTTTTCATTAAATGTAATATTATGACTCTGAATAACTTTCTGATTCTTCACATCCCAAAATCGGTACCTAAACTCATCACCACCGTATCCAATGAATATGCACTTCGTTGACTTTGCATCTAACTTTATCATTGTATCTGAATTATAAAACACATATAAGGTACAACCGAAAATACGCAAGTGAGAAAGGTTTACCTCTTTACCAGTCCATGCTTCTTCAGGAAGTCCAAAGTCCAAAGCCGTTGAAGGCCCTCTGTTAATCAAGTATGCCGCTGTACTAACCGCATCCGCCCAAAAACATTTTGGCAATCCATCGTTGAGTCTCATACTCTTCGCCCTTTTGATTATTGTTCGGTTCATGCACTCTATAATACCATTTTGTTACGGTATTCCAGGAATAGTCTTCTGTCTCCTAATCTCATTTGATGCGCAAAAGTCTTCAAACTCGTCACTACAGTATTCACCCCCGTTATCCAACCTGAGACACTTCAGTTTCAAACCGGTTTCATTTTCAACTAGATCCCTCTACCTCTTGAATTTATCGAACACATCTAATTTGTTCTACATGAAAAAGACCAATTGTCACGCCCCAAATTCCTACATGAGGAATCCAAAGATTCGCCCCCACAAATGACCGTACTAATAGGAAATAGCTAAGTCATTCACTATAGCAATATCATCAGAGTAAAAAGAAGAATAAAGTGTAAGCAAAAGATATATATAACAAACTGAAAATGTAAATACAATAACTCGATAATGTACAGCGACAAAAGCCAAGATTATCGTATAAGAATACTATACTAGGACAGATCTGCAGCAGCAAAATTAACTCCAACATAGCTAAAGCTCTCAGCAAAAACCAGTAACTACTCCGCCTCTAAAATGGGGGAAAAATGAGAGTGAGCAAACCACGGCTCACTAATGCCTAACAAAACTAAATAACCTACTAATAAAATTAGTGCAGAGAAAGAGGAAGAGGTGAATAAGATAGGGGATGTTTAAGGTACAGTAATATAAAGGTGAAGAATAAAGTAAAAGGAATATCTATGAGAAGAGGAAAAGAGATATAATGATGTGATGAGATGATGTGATGATATGATATGATATGATATGATATGATATTATATGATATGATGTGATTCTAGAATTGTCCTAAGACTGGGTGTTAATGATATGATGAAATCAATGAACTAGACCCTATTATAAATATATATGGGTTGATCAACCGCTAGTGCAAGATAGCCTTAAAGAGATCTTAATTGGATACAAGGGGTACAAGCTCGACCACGCTTAGGATTTATTACTTGATCAGAGTGTTTCAGGCTTTCAGCCCACAGAGCCAACGTCTGAACTTTATTTACAATTCCAAGGAATTTTAACCTCATGGAAGATAAGACGGGTACCTAAAGAATACTGTCTCATACCATCCCACACTCCATATGGGTAATAGATATGATAGTGTCCAGCATGGACTTCACCTACTATTTTAGCCCGATATAGGAATCCTAAATCTTATTGAAGGTTAGCCGATGTAGAGTTATTTTATGTATCCGACCTCATTAAGTTAAAAGAGTATAAAATCAACAGATGCAAATAGATCCCAAGGATCGAAACACAACAGCCACTAACACGGCCAGCACACATAGGATAACCACCAGCGTAAGATAATGGTAAACAATCCTAACACAGATGAACAGTGACTACCTATCACAACATCTAAACAAGATCAGTCAAGAAATGACTGAAACACAGTATTCAAGGACAAGGCCACAAGAATACCACATGAATGCACAACTTCCTCAAAGACAAAAGAGTTACACAACTCTACATGCCTAACAATAGGAAACAAGCTGAATTAACAACTAAACAGAAGAATCCAAAATGGATTATAATTAAATCATATAACACCTCACTGCCAATGCATATCACTCTACCCAACACTGATTAAACCAGTAGAAGAAATTAGTAAGGAAGAGACACTCACCTGATACAAACTGCGAATCTAATAATCAGTAGGACAACCCAACCTCAACACCACCATCTAACAATCAAACCAGCACAACCATCCCAACACCTATAATAATCATAACTCCGCAATTCAACAAATATTCCAATCACAAAACCCTAAATCAACCCAAAGACAAACCCTAATCACAATCACAAAGGTTTCAGCCAAAACCAAAATCAAATCAACAAAAGGAAGAGGAATATGGAAATTACTCACCGAAGGAAGTGGCGAAGATCAATCCCAACGACAAAACACAAAGGATGAGTAAGGAAGGAGAGAATTCCAATTTGAGAGAGAGTGAGAGAGATGAGTAAAATAAGGGATATAAAACCCTAAATAACCAACACTCATCTCGAGGCAAGATCAGCGGCCAAGAATCACAAGAAAAGACCCAACCTGTTCGTCAAAACACACCTCTGTTCGAATGTAATATATTTCTGTTTGAACAAAATAGAACAGGAATAAACATATTCGAGCAGAAACAAGCTTGTTCCAATAAAATAAGAAAGTGATAAATTAACTGAACATACATCTATTCGAACAGAGAAAAAGTTGTTCGAATAAAACAGAACAGAAAAAAAACATTTTTGAAAAAAAACAAGTTTGTTCGAATAAAATGAAACAGGGAGAAACATATATGAACAAAAGCAAGTTTGTTCGAATAAAACTGGTAAAAACTCAAAAAAAATCCTAACATAGATCCCTCCGAATCACACACCACACAACAACTTAAAGCAACATACATACCCCTACCAATCCAACCTCGGAATCCCAAAATCTCAACTCAACCTCCTCCGCCCAATAACCATCGAAATCACAGAAATGAAGAACACAAAACCTGATAATAGCCAATAATATGAGGATGCATGATGTATAGTAATATATGTAGATGCATAATGATTAATAATAAAAATAAATAAATAAATAAAAAAAATCTGGGTCACTACAGTCTACCCTCCTAAAAAGAAATTTCACCCTAAAATTTAAAATACCTCAACCAGAAAAATAGGGCAGATAACGATCTCTCACATCCGCCTCTAACTCCCAAGAAGCCTCACTAAGTCCACGGTGACTCCATTGCACCTTCACGAAAGGAATAACCTTGCTACGCAGAACCTTATCATTGCGGTCTAGAATACATACCGGATACTCCACATACGAGGCATCTTCCTAAACCTCTAGGGGCTCCCAATCAATCACATGTGTAGGATCCCGCTCACACTTCCTAAGCATAGAAATGTGAAATACATTGTGAACTCAATCTAGCTGCGGCGGCAATGCCAAACGGTAAGACAACTCTCCAACTCTGGCAAGTATCTCAAAAGGTCCAATGAATCTCGGAGTCAATTTCCCCTTCTTACTGAAACACATCACGCCCTTCATCGGAGAAACCTTCAGTAATACGTGATCACCAATCTCAAACTCTAGCGGTCTCCTGCAAATATCTGCATAACTCTTATATCGACTCTGTGTTGTACGTAACCGATCTCTAATAATTGAAATAGCCTATGTGGTCTCACGAACCAATTCTGGCCCCAGTAAACTCTGTTCACCAACCTCTACCCAACTCAGCGGTGATCTACACGGTCTACCATACAAAGCCTCATAAGGTGTCATCCCAATGCTCGATTAGAAGCTGTTATTATATGCAAACTCAGCCTATAGTAAATGCTCATCCCAACTCACCTTGAAGTCCAACACACAAGCTCGAAGCATGTCCTCAAGAATCAGGTTAGCACTCTCTGTCTGACCATCAGTCTGGGGGTGAAACGTTGTGCTAAAATCCAATCTAGTGTCCATAGCTTGCTAAAAACTCTTTCAAAATCTGCATGTAAACCTAGTATCTCGACCTGACACTATAGGCACGGATACTCCATGTAACCGCACTATCTCTTTCACATAAAACCTATTCAACTCCTCAAGGGTCAAAGTCTTGCGAACCAGAATAAAATAAGCTGACTTGGTCAATTGATCAGCAATTACCCAAATCGAATCATGATTTCTCTTCGTCCTCGGTAATCCCGAGATGAAATCCATAGTCACATGTTCCCACTTCTACTCTGGAATCTGTAAAGGTTTGAGCTGCCCCGCTAGTTTCTGGTGCTCGGCTTTCACCTGCTGACATGTAAGACACTTGGAAACGAACTCAGCTATCTCTTACTTTATGTTGTTCCACCAATAATGCATTTTCAATTCCTGGTACATCTTTGTACTGCCTAGATGAATAGTATACCTAGAGCCACGAGCCACACTCATAATCTCACGCTTTAATACCTCTGAATCTGGCATACATAATCTCCCCCTATATCTGATACTACTATCTGAACTAACTGTCCAATCGGGTCTGCTATCATCTGAAGCCCAAGACTGTAACCTTGCATCCTGCTGATGAGCTTCCACAATCCGAGAAATCAAAGATGGTTAAACTCTCAAATTAGCAATAAAACCACCGGTATCCTGCGAGCACAAGCTTAGCCCATAATCTGCTATGTCCTAAAGTAATAACTATTCACGAATCATGAGACGAGCAAGAAATCCCCTAGGCAAGAGGCTCAAAGGTCAGCCACCACATTTGCCTTCCCTAGGTGATACTGCAAGTCAACATCATAATCTTTTAGGAACTCCATCCATCTGCGCTGCCTCATATTTAACTCCTTCTGAGAGAAATGGTATCTCAAACTCTTATGATCTGAAAAGAGTTCATACCTCTTCCCATAAAGATAATGTCGCCAAATCTTTAAAACAAACACCACAACTGCCAACTCAAGGTCATGAGTAGGATAGTTCTTCCCATGTACCTTAAGTTGTTTAGAAGCACAAGCAACAACCTTTCCTTCCTGCATCAATACACAACCAAGTCCGTTGAGTGACACATCACTGTAAACCATATATTTCTGCCCGCTGGAAGGAACAATAAGAACTGGATCTGTAGTCAACCTCTTCTTCAACTCTGCGAATGCCAAATCATACTTGTCATCCCAAACAAATCTAACATTCTTCTGTGTCAAACGAGTCAACGGAGCTGCAATTCGAGAAAATCCCTCGATGAATCTACGATAATACCCAGCTAAACTCAGAAAACTGTGTATCTTTTTAACATTAGTCGGCTGAACCGAATCTGTAACGGCCTCAACCTTAGAAGGATCCACTGCAATGCCATCCTTGGAGACAACGTGCCCTAGATATTTCACATCCTTCTGCCAAAAATCACACTTTTCAAATTTAGCAAACAACTCGTTATCCCTCAAGATCTGTAATACAATCCTCAAGTGTTCCTCATGCTCGGCCTCGGTCTTTGAACAAATGAGAATGTCATTCACAGGCACAATAACAAATCGGTCTAGATAAGGACAAAAAACTCTGTTCATCAAATCCATAAAAGCTGCAGGAACATTCGTCAATCCAAACAGCATAACCTGAAACTCGTAGTACCCATAACGTGTCCGGAATGCCGTCTTAGAAATATCCTCCTTCTTGATTCTCAGCTGATGGTAACCCGATCTGAGATCAATCTTCGAAAAGAATTGCGCTCCTCGAAGCTGGTCAAACAAGTCCTTGATCCTAGGAAAGGGATACTTATTCTTGATCATGACTTTGTTCAACTCGCGATAGTCAATACAAAGATGCATATACCCGCCCTTCTTCTTAGCAAACAACACTGGAGCACCCCACGGTGAAGTACTCGGCTGGATAAACTTCTGATCCATCAACTCGGATATCTGATCATATAATTCCTTCAACTCAACTAGTACCATACGATATGGAGCCTTCAAAATCGAAGCTATACCAGGTAAAAGATCTATACTAAAATTAATCTCTCTCGCCGGAGGCAAACCAGGTATCTTCTAGAAAACATCTGAAAAGTTACACGCAACCGAAAAAAAACTAACATCGAAAGTAGAGGACTCTAACTCTAAGAATGTAAACAAGTCATCCCCAGACTGCGCAGGTTTTGAACTAGCAAACACAAACCATTTCTCCCCAGGGATACTGAAAGTAGCCGTCATTTCAAAATAGTCTAAAGTAACTCGATGTGTCGACAACCAATCCATACCCAAGATAATGTCAAACTCCTGCATCGGTAGTACTAACAAGTTGGCTGAAAGAACGCGACCACAAACAACTATTGGGCAATCTCTATAAATACGAGAAATAGACACCGAAGTATCGAGTGATGTACCCACGGAAATCTCATCTAGTAACAAAGAAGACTCAAAACCAATAGAACAAAGAAACATGTATGATATGAATGAATGCAATGCACCTGAATAAAAAAAAACTCTAGCTGGCATATAAGAAATATGAATTGTACCTTCCACCACAGGAGGAGTGACGTGAGCACCTCTCCTCCCAACTGCGTACATCTTGCTCTGCCCATGGCACTGACCCTGGCCCTGCTACTGACTCGGATGCAGCTGTCTCTATCCACCCGGAGGGCCTAGAACAATCTGCCTACCCTGTGGACCCTGAAACTGTCTCTGCTAAAACTGCTAAATCTGTTGTGGTCGCGGCTGGTGACCAACGAGACCCTGAAAGTGTTGTAATGGCTGAGGACCTCTGTCTAGCCTAGGACAAAAGTTCCTAGCATGCCCCTTCACCCCGCAATTCCAACACACACCAAAAGCAAGTTGTGGTCTATCAAAATGTTAGCCTCCCATAACTCTAACTGGTGCACCATCAGTAATACCGAACTTCTATCTCTTCAAACCCAAGTTCTCATACTGAACCTGAACTGTTTTTCCCTTATCGGGTCTCTGATTCTATCTCACTAGGTTCTTCAAGTCCTTGGACTTGCGATCCTCAACATCATTATGCTCTAACACCAAAGCTTTAGACAAAACTTCTCTATATGAACTAACACTAGAAGCAATCAAAAACTTCCTAAAGTACGGATGAAGACCCTTCAAAATTTTCATCTTGCGCTGCTGCTCATCTTAAACAATAAATGGAACATATCGAGAGAGATCGTTAAATCACTTTTCGTACCTAGAGATACTCATATCACCCTGCTTAAGCATGTAGAACTCTGAGATACACGCGTCCTTATAACTCTGCAGAAAATATTGCTCGAAGAACCGCTCTTGAAAAGATGTTCAAAGTACCGAAGTCTCTACGATAGTCCACTTGGTTGTATCCCACCAGTGATCTGCCTTACCCTATAATTGATAAGTCGCAACTATCACCCGCTGATCATCAGGGCACTTCATAGCATTTAAAGTCTTCTCAAAGAACTTGGACCATGTTTCTACCTCAGATGGAACTTCCGTGTTAAAAAAAATTGGATGTTTATACTTCTGAAGCTGCTCGAGATAACTGCACTCTCTGACCACTGGGCTCCTGGCCTGCTGAAAATAGGCAGTGAAACACTCCATAAACTGCTTCATATCCGCTGAAACACCGGGAACAACTAGAATAGGTAAAATACCAGGCTGCTCTGGAACCACTAAAGTTGGAGGAATATCCTGATGAATTTAGTCTTCTGGTACTGTTCCCACATCAACCCCAACCTCTGAAACTATCTCCTCATCCTGAATAATCAGAACAGATCCCAAACTTTCCTGACTGAGCAATGGCTCATCAGCAAGTGGACCACCACGAGTGCCTCCACGGCCATGACCAACAATGCGACCTCTGCCTCTGCTACCTCTAGCCATCTATACGAACAAAAGGCGCACATCACAGGAAAGGAGGAAAGATAGGTAACATAAGGAATACGATAACATACGTAAAACCGAAAAGGAATTGACCTAACTCTGTCTAGAAAACAACTCATCATATGATTACAAGAACAGAGATAGGAGTTAACCTACAACTCTGATACCAAGTCTGTCACACCCAAAATTCTAATAATTAAAGTATATTTAAAACAAGACATCCAGGGTGTGTAGGTCAGGGAATCCAAAGATTCTCCCCCACAAATAACTATGTTAATAGGAAATAGATCAGTCATTCACTATAGCAATATCATCAGAGTAAAAAGAAGAATAAAGTGGAAGCAAAAGATATATATAACAAACTAAAAATGTAAATACAATAACTCGATAATGTACAGCAACAAAAGCCAAGATCATCATATAAGAATACTATACTTGGACAGATCTGCAGCAACAAAACTGACTTCAACATAGCTGAAGCTCTCAGCATAAACTAGCAACTACTCCGCCTTTAAAATGGGGGGAAAATGAGAGTGAGCAAACCACGGCTCACTAATGCCCAACAAGGCTAAATAACCTACTAATAAAATTAGTGCAGAGAAAGAGGAAGAGGTGAATAAGATAGGGGATGTTTAAGGTACAGTAATATAAAGGTGAAGAATAGAGTAAGAGAAATATCTAAGAGAAGAGGAAAGAGATATAATGATGAGATGATGTGATGATATGATATGATATGATATGATATGATTCTAGAATTGTCCTAAGACTGGATGCTTATGATATGATGAAATCAATGAACTAGACCTTATTATAAATATATATATGAGTTGATCAACCGCTAGTGCAAGATAGCCTTAAAGAGATCTTAATTGGATACAAGGGGTACAATTTTTGTCAAGCTCGACCACGCTAAGGATTTATCACTTGATCAGAGTGTTTCGGGATTTCAACCCACGGAACCAACGTCTGAACTTTATTTACAATTCCAAGGAATTTTAACCTCACGGAGAATAAGACGGATACCTGAAGAAAATTGTCTCATACCATCCCACACTCCCGGATGGGTAATAGATATGATAGTGTCCAGCCCGGACTTCACCTACTATTTTAACCCGATATAGGAATCCTAAATCCTATCGAAGGTGATGTAGAGCTATTTTATGTATCCGACCTCGTTAAGTTAAAAGAGTATAAAATAAACAGATGCAAACAGATCTCAAGGATCAAAACACAACAGCCGCCAACACGGCCAGCACGCATAGGATAACCACCTGCCTGAGAGAATGGTAAACAATCCTAACACAGATAAACAGTGACTACCCGTCACAACATCTAAGCAACACCAGTCTCAAAATGACAGAAACACAGTATTCAAGGACAAGGTCACGAGAATACCACACGAATGCACAACTTCCTCAAAGACAAAAGAGAAACACAACTCTAGATTCCTAACAATATGAAACAAGCTGAATTAAGAACTAAATAGAAGAATCCAAAATGGACTATAACTAAATCGCATAGCACCTCACTACTAATGTAAATCACTCTACCCAACACTGATTAAACTAGTAGAGGAAATTAGCAAGGAATGGACACTCGCCTGATACAAACCGCAAATCTAATAATTAGCAGGACGACCCAACCGTCCAGCAATCAAACCAACACAACCAACCCAACACCTGCAATAATCACACAACTCCACAATTCAACAAATACCCGAATCACAAAACCCTAAATCAACCCAAAGACAAACCCTAATCATAATCACAAAAGTTTCTGCCAAAACCAAAATAAAATCGATAAAAAGAAGTGGAATAGGGAAATTACTCACTGAAGGAAGTGGCGAAGATCAATCCCAATGACAAATCACAAAGGATGAGTAAGGGAGGAGAGGATTTCAATTTGAGAAAGAGTGAAAGAGAGAAAAAAAAAAAAGATGAGTGAAATGAGGGATATAAAACCCTAAATAACTAACACTCATCTCGAGGCAAGATCAGTGGCCAAGAATTACAAGAAAAGACCCAACTTGCTCGTCAAAATACGCCTCTATTCGAACGGAATATATTTCTGTCCGAACAAAATAGAACAGGAAGAAACATATTCGAACAGAAACAAGCTTGTTCGAATAAAATAAAGCAGTGAGAAATCAACTGAACAGACATCTATTCGAACAGAGAAAAAGTTGCTCGAATAAAACAGAAATGAAAAAAACATATTCGAGCATAAATAAGTTTATTCGAATAAAATGAAACAGGAAGAAACATATTCGAACAAAATCAAGTTTGTTCAAATAAAATTGGCAAAAACTCAAAAAAATCCTAACATAGATCCCCCCCAGATCACATACCACACAACAACCTAAAACAACATACATGCCCCCACCAATCCAACCACGAGCTCCCAAAATCATAACTTAACCTCCTCCGCCCAACAACCACCGAAATCGCATAAATGAAAAACACAAAGCCTGATAATAGCAAATAATATGTGGATGCTTGATGTATAGTAATATATGTGGATGCATAATGATTAATAATAATAAAAAATTCGGGTCACTACACCTATAGTTTATGAGTAGTACCATCAATGAAAGTTACTTAATAATGAGAACTTCCAAGATAAGATACCTTGGTTGGCCTCCACAAATCTGTGTGTACAAGATTCAGCTTTCCAAGTTTTCTTAATTTTTAAGTTATTTTAAAACTGACCTTCTTCTTCACAAGAACACATTCTTCACAAAACTTGTGATCAACCTCATCAAGACCCTCTAGCTTTTCCTTTGTTGCCCTCATCTTCTTCCCCTTTTCACTCATGTGACCGGGCCATTTGTACCATGTACTTGTATCAATCCCTGGAGTGGCTATAAAATAGTAGAAATTATGTTTTGCATTAAATACAACGTTCCTTGTCTCAAGCCTTGAGCTACTACCATAGCTTCCTTTGTAACCTTCCAGAAGGTTGTACCAAAGGTACTTACATATCCGCCATCATCCGCCAATTTGCTAACCGGTATAAAGTTAGGCCCCAATTTGGGTACAAGTCGCACATTTTGAAAAACCAACATTCTCCCTGAAGGCAACAACAACCTAGCGCTTTCCTTTCCAGAAATATTATGTACACTCTTATCTGCAAGAAAGACTGTACCGAAGTCGCCTTTAATAATATTGGTTAGGAAACCTGCGGATGCAGTAGCATGGAAAGAGGCACCCGAATCAACTATCCAAGATTCATTCACATCGTCATACGGTAGTAGTAGAGCCTCATCAGAACTAACCTCCTCAGTAAGGTTCATTGTATCTTTCTCTTTATCATCAACTTTCTTAAAAGAAGAGTTACAATCCCGCCGGAAGTGACATTTCTTTCCACAAGTCCAATACGCACCGGGCATCTTAGACTTTCCTCTTGACTGTGATCGACCCCTTCCATATTTCAACCCTTTTTTGTAAGACCTCCCTCTTTCCTCGACGTTCAACACACTATCAATTAAACTTGATGAGGGTTCAGATGTTTTACGCCTGTTATCTTCACTTATAATCAAAGAGACTATAGTATCAAATTTAATGTCTTCCTTCCCCGATGAGTTGCTCATAGCTGTAAGGAACCCTTCCAAGCTCCCAAACATCTACCTTAAAAGAGCTCACGCTCTCACGTCTTTGGTAAAAGTGATTTTTACGGATTCCCGTTGAGTATGAATGGTATTAAACTCACTGAGATGAGCTTACACACTACTATTATCCTTCATCTTTAAAGTAAACAGACGCCGTAAAAGATGTACCTCGTTTGCTCCGGACGATTCTGAGTACATAGCGGACAACATCTCCATCAAACCCTTTGTTGCTGTAACTTTAGAGATTATGTGTAGAATCTGAGATGATAGAGCTAATTTAATGGTTCCAAGCGCCTTGCGATCCAATCGCGCCCACTTAGTAGCATCAAAATCTGTTGGCTTCATCTCAACTCCACCTAGTGGTAAATCAAGATTCCTCTGATAGAGGTAATCCTCTATCTGCATCTTCCACACTCCAAAATTAGATTCATTGAACTTCGTGATCTTTAACTTTCCCTGATCAACCATCACTCTTCACCATACAAGGCCTATAACACTTGCTCTGACACCAATTATTGAGAATAAAGGTAGGTACTCTCTCTTCTACAACAAAAATGATATGCGGAAGAATTCCCAGAAGAGGGAAGTGGAAAACCCAAACAAATAAAAAACCACTCCCCGAAAAATCTACTATGATGATCAAACAGGTTACAATGATCTTTCCAAGCTTCTCAAGCTTTAATGGAGTCTCTCAAATTCTAGGTCTCTAAAATTAAACTCACAGAGAAAATATAGATAAACAAATAAACTAAGTCCCTTTTTATATACTAGGGAAGTAAATACAAGTAGAACGGATCTTGAGGCAAACTTAACATCCCAGAATAGCATCCAAAGAAAACCTACGCATAGCTCGTTCGAGCGACTTTAACGATAATTGGTCTTCAGCCCAGAAAACAAAAAATCACTTGAACGGCATCTAAGCCCGTTTGAACAACTGCTTCGAACCAAATCTAAAGTGCAAAAACAGATAATCTCATTCGAACAACTTTGAAGCTCGTTCAAACGACTTCTATTTTTTTTTGAACGACTTCGACTATTTTTGTTATTCCAATTTAATTCTTCACAGTTTGAATTCATACCCAACAGAGCCTTGCCAAAGTATCGATTTTGAAAAGTTAGCATCTATTAGTATTTATTCTCATAATTGTGGATATGGTTTCTTATTTCTTCTTTTATTAAGAAGCCAAACATTATTTTTGTATAAAAACTGACAAACCACTTCCCTGGTTAAAGGGAAATTGCATTCTCATTGGTATCACAATAAAGCACAATACATGTAACAGACCCAATAGCAGTTCACATCCCCTGAACCTGAACTACTCACAGTCTTTCTTTCTCTTTCTCACTCTCTCACTCACTCTAATAAATTGGGGGTATCTGGGTTGAAGTGAAGATCAGTTTGATTTGTGTTGGTCAACTTTTCAGAAAATTGGGGATTTCAGTTAAATTCTTTGCGTCAAGGCTAATTTCAATTTTTAGGTGATTTAAAATCATGGGATCACTCCCTCAATTATTGAAAGAAAAACAAAGGATTTGTATTCAATCAGTTGTGTTAGAGATGATACCTTAGTAGAGTTTTGTAGGGACCTATCCCTCGATCTAACCCAATTCGAACTATCTCGAGCTCGAGCTACCTCAATGACAGGTTCATGCATTCCACACGTGACATATACAGTCAGCATTATCACCTAGTCCACAAACTGATAAAGAATGTGGCTTGAGAACAACTAAAGAACATGAACAAGTCAAAGACACTTATCCTTCACGAACTCAACAGTTATTCAGTCAACCACCACTTGCATCAATATTCAGAGGATGTGCTTCAGTACGATAACGAACTGCGGACAAGGAATATATAAGGAAAATGTTCTAGAATAGACAGAGACCAGAAAAATATACGAGAAATCACCAAGAAAACCATATTTTCAAGAATCTCAAAAACACCAGCTTTCTTATTTACAAGATCAAGTATTTCTAGTTTGAGAGATCATTTTTAATAAGATTTTAGCCTTAAGAAATAAAAGTTAATGTTACTAAAGCCCTCAACTCGAGGTTACAGTATTTTTACCTATTTAAAGGTTTTCCACGCTAAATCACATGTGTCATTTCTTATTTTATATTAGTCTTTGCCACAGGAACATTTGTGAAAGAGCTAATTCCGAGCCATCTCGAGCTTACGGAATTAGGCCATTACATTTGGCACCATCTGTGGGAAAGAAGGGATTTCCACGATATTCAAAGGCATACATTAACTCTACTATCAATCTTTAATCATGGTCACTTCCAAATGACCAGCAACCAGAATCTAGCACGATCTTTTAGTTGAGCTGGAAAAACTTACAGAACTAAGGGAAAATCTCCTCACCAAAACAGAGAAATATAATGAGCTCGAATGTTAATTGACTATTGACTATGAACTCCACGAGAAGGAGCTCGAAGCTGAGCGACAAGCCCGTCTGAAAGTGTTTAAATGGTATGAAGATCAGATGATAACCATGCATACTGCACTTCAAACTCTGTACGATACTCAATAGGCTCCTCAAAATAGATATCGCGATCAAGTGCCAGAGACCTCCTGGGTTTCTGTGCGGGATAGATTGGGACCTCCAGGAGCCACCAGCAAAGTTATTTCCATAAATATTCAGTACGAGCATCAATCTTCCATTTATTTGGGTGGTGAAGTTCAGTCTGAAATCAGCAGAGGTCACCAATTATCCAAACGTTAGGAAGAAGAACAGCGACCTCAACCTCGAATTTTAGTACATGATCATTTTAAGTGAGGGTACCGGTACTTATAATCCTCAACAACTTCATCAAGCCACTCAACCGACATGTCAAAATGTCAAACAAGAGAATATGGATCAGCGCATCAAGGAATTAATCGAGCACAAGTTCTGGGCACTACAGACGACCTTACCAAGTTACAAGGAAGTCTGATTGCCAAATAACTATTCGATATGGAAATACTAAAAGGTTTCCATACTCCAAAAATTCATAAATGAAAGGGCACTGATCCAAAAGAGCACATTCAACAATACTGTGATTCATTGGGATTGTATTCCAATCTCAACAATATCATCTACCGTTTGTTCACAATAAGTCTATAGGAAGAACCGCTCTGGTAGTTCCACTCTTTACGTGAAGATTACATACTAACATTTGATCAGCTGTAGAAACAATTTATCAAGACGTATGTTCACAACAGAGATGAAGAGAAGAATTTATATTCTCTTATTAGTCTTAAGCAGTCACATGGAGAGAAGCTCGAGGCCTTTGCAAAGAAGTTTTAGGAGCTCGCGTGTAAAGTAGACAACCTCGAACAGAATACAGCTATTACTACTTTTACCAACGCGCTCCAGCTCGACTACAAGGTCAAAGAGCACCTCTTGCTCAACAATCCTGTGACCATGGAGGATATGATCACCAAGGTCAACGAATATGTCGATGAGGAACGGATAATGTCTAAAAGGCATAAATCTACAAAATCCATTCTAACCACGAAAGGTCCATCTGTAGATTAAAATAATGAACCAAAGAAGGATCAGAGTAATCAAAAGCGCTCCAAGGGCAGTACTGGTAACCCTCGGAAAGGCAGTTCACTGCCCAAACTGGTCCTCCCAAAGATGAATGTTTGAATCTCTATAATTTTTCCAATCTTATCCAAGGATAAACTATACTGTCCCTCTCAACCATTAGAACCAATCAAAAACCGCCCGTACTGCATGCATCACAAGGTAAACCATAATTCTACTGATAACTGCTATGTTTTACAGAGGTTGCCAAAATTCATTTTCAAAGAGGGACGGATGTACAAATATATTATCGACCTATAATCATACAAAGATGGCAACTATAAGAAGCAGCTGGAAGTCATCCAGGTTGACGATCAAGCTGAGGAGAAACATCTCTACCATATATACCACAGCAACATGATCGAAATTCATTAGATTAACAACTCTTGCCGATTCAAACATAGGAGATTGTCAGAATGTTGCGATCTGACACCTCAAGATAAAGAAGCCAAGCTTCTACCTGAGTCGAGCAATCGCCGACTTTGGATCTCATTTGAAGATTGCAATATTAATCATGTAAAATTTCTACATCATGATGCATTAGTCATAATGCTCAAGATGAAGTTTGTCATGCATATAATGATGATCAATACTGGAAGCGGTATTAAAATTCACTTTTAGAGCACAATCGACCATATGGATTGGCCGATCAAGTTATTCCGAGCGACACCGATATTTGTGTATTCAATCGTTTTAAAGACGAGTGAGTAGGGAAAATAATCTTACCTATTAACGCAGGGTCAGCCACCATCAACGTCGTCTTCTACGTCATCAACACCAAATCTCATTATTTCGGGATTATGGGCCGTTGCGAGATTCACAACATGGAAGTAATCGCTTTCACCTATCATCAAGTAATCCGCTTCAAACACAATGATGGTATCTATGAAATTAAGGGTAGTCAAAAGCTTTCTCGAGCTTGCAAGAATACCGTCTCTGCCATTCTAGATACCTCAGACAGATACACAATATAGCAATTATAAAAAACTGATCACCTTGATGATCAGCCTTCAACAGAAGAGCCTACAGAATATGTTAACATTAATGAACCTAGCAGAGGTACTTTTATCAGCACCAAGCTGGTCCAGCATGATAAGGATGCTCTCATTCAATTCTTACAACTAAATTGGGATGTTTTTGCGTAGACTTTCAAAGAGATGTCTGGAGTCGATCCGGCCAAAGCATGTCACAAATTGGCCATCAACATTAACGCCACAGCGGTCAAATATAAATAGCGATAACTATCACCTAGCCTTCGAATTGAAGTTAGCATGGAGATTAAAAATTGATCAAAGTGGGATTCATTCAAGAAGCCAAATATCCATATTGGATATCCAACATCGTCACTATCCCAAAGAAGAATGGAAAAAGTCCGAGTTCGTGTAGATTTTAAAGATCTAAACAAATACAATCCAAAGGACAGTTTCCCTCTTCCCAATATCCAACAAATCCTTGATTGCACAGTAGGTCACGAAATCTAATCTATGATGGATGCCGCTTCTGGATACAATCAGATTCTACTCTTGGAAGAAGATCAAGAAAATATCACTTTCATCATTGAAAGAGGACTTTACTGCTACAAAGTCACGCCCTTTGGACTCAAGAATGCAAACATGAATTATCAATGGTTGATGACTACTATGTTCAAAGCACATCATGGGAAAATTATGAAAGTCTACATTGATGATATCTTGTGCAAGAGCATATAGTCAATCAACCACATCATAGATCTCAGCACAATATTTAACATTCTTCGATCTTATAGAATACGGCTCAACCCTGATAAATGTCAATTCCTAGTATATTCAGGCCAATTCCTCGGCCATCTCATCAGCAAAAAAAGGATTGAGGCTGATCCAGATCAAATTTGAGCTCCCTAAAATATGCCATTTCCAAAGACGATGAAAACATACAAAAACTTGCTAGAAAGATTGTCGCTACCAAAAGATTCGTTTTAAAATCTTTAGATTACTGTCTTTGGTTGTTCCTACTACTTCACGGTTGTACCAAACGAAAAACAGTTTAGCCCAATACAGAGATCTAATGGACATCAGAATGCGAGGCAGCTTTTCAGGATCTCAAAACCTATTTGGGAAACCCTCCCATAATAAACACCCCAGTAGATAATGTAGAACTGATCATCTACCTAGCAGTTACAGATACTTCTATCAGCTCGGTTCTCATTCGACTTGAAAGGAAGATCGAGAAGCCAATCTATTTCATCAGTAAAACCCTCATTCCAGCAAAATCGAGGTATTCTAAAATTAATAGACTCCCTCTAACTCTTGTCTATACTTTACAGAAGCTTAAGCACTACTTCCAAGCTCATTCAGTCAAAGTCATGACGAACTACCAACTCTGAGAAGTTTTGTCCAAGAAAGAAAAATTTAGAAAAGTGTAACAATGGTCAGTTAGTTTAGGAGAATATAATATCAAGTTTGAACAGCGACATTCAGAAAAGGGTCAGGCCGTTGCCAATTAACTCAAAGATTTTCCAGTGAAAGATCCCGATCCTGACCATGCCGAAGAAATTACATAAGATCTACCCACCAAAGTATTTGATGAGCGCGTTGAATGGATTACCAGGAAAAGGTAAAGACTTTTTATAGATGGTTCAGCTGGACCCGCAGGGTCAGGAATTGGAATCATATTGATTACCCCTTCTAACGATAGAATTGAGAAATCAATTCACTTAGATTTTGAAGCATCGAATAATGTCACTGAATATGAAGCTCTCATTCATGGACTCGACCTCGCACTTGAGCTCGGCGTCCCAGAACTCTCAGTCGATACAGATTATTTACCCATCGTCTTCCATTACTCTGAGCAATACAAGAAGAATAGAAAGATGATTGAATATCCAGCCCTCATTGCAAATAGGATAAGCTAGTTTATGAAAGCAACTCACGATTATGTTCCTCGAGGTGAAAAAAGACATGCCGATTCCTTGGCGTATCTAGCCGGGGTCTTGGGTATAGAAGCTAGATATTTCCATATCGAAGTGATATCAACCCCCAGAATTGATCGTACTTTTGTATGTACGATCAACATTGGGGGTAATAAAGAGGAGGAGAATAATTGGCGAAATCCCTTCCTTGTCTACCTAGGCACCGACAACGAATGCAAAGGACCCCTTCAAGAAGATCCAAAAGAGTGTCGAAAGTTGATCGAAAACTCAAAGTGCTACACAAATCAAAATGGTTTTTTATATCGCCTTCCAGTCACAGGGCCTTACCTCAAGTGCCTCTCCAGGAAAAAAGCAGACAAGATGCTCAGAGATTTACATGAAGGGACTTGTGGCTCCCATACCGTAGGTTCGATCACTCGTAAATAGAACAATTACACAAGGAGTATTCTGGCCAGGCATACACAAGCAAGCAGAAGAGTACTCACGCAAATGCGATACATGTCAACGACATGAAGAAATGATCCGCGCCCCTACGCTCGAACTATATGCAAGCAAGGTCTTCTGGCCATTCAAAAAATAGGCCCCCGATCTTGTCGGTAAATTTCCTAATTCTCTAGGTAACTGCCGATACCTACTCGTAGCTACAAATTATTTTACAAAATGGGTAGAAGCAGTTTCACTCTATCGAGCTAGAAAAGAAGAGGTCATCTCTTTTATCTGAGAACACATTATTACTCGGTTTGGATGCCCCCACCTAATTCATATCGATAATGGGCCACAATTTGTTAGAGAAAAAGTCATAACTTTCCTTAGCAAACACAACATCATCCACTCACCATCCAATCCCTACTACCCTCAAGGCAATGGCCAAGCTGAAATCACCAACAAAACCATCGTGGATAGACTCAAGAAAAGGCTTCACTCACAGAAAAAAGGAAACTAGGTACAAGAGCTTCCTCATGTCTTATGGGCATACCAAACCACTCCACGTCAATCTACCGGCTCTACCTCATTCCTCCTCGCCTATGGCACCAAAGCCATCATTCCAACAGAATATCATCATCCAGTCAAAGATTACGAGCTAACTGATAAAGAAAATGAGTTTAAATTGACCTGCAACCTCAATTGGATTGATGAGACTGGGGAATGCCCTATTGCCAGCCTAGATTAATATCACCATATGCTGGCCAGTTAGTACAACACACGATTCCAAAGCCGTACTTTCAAAATAGATAATCACATCCTTAGATAAATCATTCAACACAGAAAAGAGGTACATGCCAGGAAACTGGCATAAAATTAAGAGGTTCTACTCCTAATCACTAGTCTCACTGGCCTGGGATCATATTACCTCATAACCAAGGAAGGAGTTCATATCACAAATGCTTGGAACACTAGGCGACTGAAACGATACTATCGTTAAGTCCCTAACTACTCCACTTAAAATTCTCGTTCTTTCCATTCTAAAAGTAAGATTTCCATTTCCATACAATGTACATTTTATTTTATTCAATGAAAACTTCCAAGTTTTTGTTCCCACACAACTCTCTACTTACGTAGACAATATATAAATTAAAGTAAAGGTAATACTAGCTTTCAATCGACCTCTATTCCGGTTAAAGCAAAGGTAAAACTAGCTTTGATCGAGTTTATACATACTCTGCAATTAAAACAAAGGTAATACTAGTTTTCAATCAAAAAACTTACTAGGCATTAGATAAAGCAAAGGTAAAACTGGCTTTCATCTCTTAATATGGCTGCGACAATTAAACTTTACGATTAAAGCAAAGGTAATACTAGTTTTCAATCAAAGAACTCTACCATACATAAGATAAAGCAAAGGTAAAACTAGCTTTCATCTCTCAATATGGCTGCAATAATTATACTCTGCAGTTAAAATGAAGGCAATACTAGTTTTCAATCAAAGAACTCTACCATAAATAAGATAAAGTAAAGGTAAAACTAGCATTCATCTCTCAATATGTCTGCGACAGATACTTTTTGAGGTTACATATATAGCCACTACAAAGGATTTTTTTCTGCTATTGGGAGGTCAGCTACGCTTCCCCCTACAACAGGAAGACGATCAGCCAGAAATTCTTGAGCTCGAGCAGCCACAGTAATCCTACCTTGCTCTACTAATTCAGAAGATCGATAACCTAACTCGTTTCCATATAGTTCATACAGTTTCCTCAATCTACATCAGCTCTACAAATGCATCCTCTATCCAACAAATAGTCATACAAGGTATCTCTCTCAAACTCAATCCTTCGTATCTCCTCAACAAAATAGGTAATAACTGCAGTAATCATCTCTGAACGCAAGACTTCGGGCATAACTTCCTTGGAAAAATTCACTCGCACTTTCTAAAGACGCTCATGCAACTTCTTGTACCATGCATCATGCCATGCCATGCAACTTTCGGCGAAGGACATAAGATGTATATGCTCCTTCGTCTTCTCATCCGCTTTATCTGACTCAGACTGGTTCAATGTCCTCAATTTTTCAACTTGGGCACGAAGTTCCTCAAGCTCCCTGTCTTTGCCTGCACTTACCCCAATAGAAGATTTCTTCAATAATTTATCTTTTTTCTTTATCAAAATATCCTTACCTCTGATCACCCCTTCTAACTCATGTTCCCTGATATGAGCAGCATCCTGCCTAGTTTGGCACTCCCTTAACCGTTTATTCCCTTTTTGTACGTAACCTTGAGTTCGAGCTACATTTCTCTCCCGCTCTCTGATTCGGGCAGATAGGCTAACCACATCCCCTTAAACAATGGAAACCTTGGTTTCGCCTTTATTCTTCCTTGAGCGCTCTCCAGCCTCGGGATTTTTGGCGCGTGAATTGGCCTAAGCCAAATCGGTCTTTAACTGTGCCACCCTCTCTTTCAACTCATCACATTTCCTTTGCACCAATCGGAACTCTATATCTTTAGCAGGCAAAGCTACAGTCAGCTGCTCAACCACAATTTTAGAGCTAGATAGATCATCTCGAGCCTTCTTCAGCTCAATATCTTTCTCAGCCATTTTATTCTTCAATCGCTCTAGTTCGCTCCTAGAATTCACTCATTTAGCTCAAATTTGCTCTTGTCCGTTCATTTTGCTGACCATTTGGTCCTTCAAACAGGCCACAGAATGACGTAACTCTTTTTCTGATGTTTCTAATGCCTAAATACAGTATCAAGCCATGTCAGCCTCCTTACTCTTTACCATCAGTGCATCATTCTGGCTTTCGAGTTTTGCTACCTTTTCCTTCGTCTGTACGAGCTCCTTTTGCCTTTACTAATTTTGACATCCTTCACCTCGATCTTCCGAGTGAGGTCTTAGACAGTTTGTATTGCCTCAACAAATTTGAAATGCACCTTCACGTGTTGATCCTCCCTTTTTTCATTTATCTCTCTCATTCTATCAAACTCTATCGTAAACTCTTGGATACATTAGCGTGTCTCTTCTTCTCTCAAACGAGCTAACTCTAATTCGACCTACACATCAAAGATACAATATATTAAGTTTGATTCAGGATATCCACTCAATACATACATCTTATTTCTAACGAAATTTCTAGTTTTTGACATCAACTGTGTGAAACTGCTTCTATACTTAAGGTCGAAGTATGATCCCAATTCGATGAACAAAAACATATACTTCCAATTCCAATGTACACATTCTCTATATTCTAACTTTTTCAATACCTTGATATTATCTATACACAATTGAGTACCACTGCCCCTAAACTATTAACAAGCTTTTGGATTGTTTCTAAGCTCTAATTTTTACTATGCAGCTCTAGATAAATAAAGCATACAAGTCAAATATGTATTGCTCTTTTTTAACCTGTAGCTCTGCTTGCAAAGTCAACAAGGACGCTGAGGCGTCTTTCTCCTTATCAAGCTCATTCTCTAATTCTTTTATTCTGAGGTACATATCCTTACGTTCCTACAAACAAGGTTTACAAGCATAACTTAGCCTACAGAAATTTATCCTACATTGATCCATACAGTACAGTTCACAAACCCCTCATAATCTTACAACTAAATAGTCAACAATTCTACTCTACCTTCTCATTCACATTCACTGGATTGACATCATCATCCTCTTTATTCTCTTACCTAGTTTAGGGAGAAACTCCATCCAACCCTCCCATAACACCAGTCCCATCATCCACAACCTCCTCTACTTTAACATAGGTATCCTCCATAATGTCATTCACCTCAGTTTTGGAGTACCTCATTTTTAGAAGGTTACACCTAAGTTTATCACGCTGGATTACCACATCCTCAAGATTATTTCTTGCTTCCCCTATTAGCTCTCTTATCTCCACCTCTTGCACGGCTTTCACAGAGTCCAACCGCTTCCCCTCCCTAGTCAAATCAGTTTTCAAACGAGCTACATTCTTCTCGAGCTCATCCTTCCCCTTCTCGAGCTCAACTTTCTCCACCTCCATCCCGAGGTAGATCCCCTTCATTAAACGAGCAGCCTACTAAAGCGACATAGTCATTGACTACATTTTTTAGCTCGAACTACAAAATAGAATTCATAAAATATTTAAATCATCAAACTTACCATTTTGCTCATCTTCTCCTTACCATTACGAGCTGCAAGCCTCGCCCTTTCCTCTACCATTTTCAACTCGTCTTCCTCACCAGATCGATTCTCTGTGACCTTCACCCTAATCAGTTCAGAAGAAGGACCTACTCTTCTCTTCCTCGCCTCCACCATGACCTTACCACTCCCCGTGGTACTGGAGGTCGAGCCATGCTTCAACATCCTCTTCTTTTGGAAATGTATGAGCTAACTTGCTCGACGTAGTAGACTCAAGCACATCTACAAAATCTACTCTAGAAGCCTTTGGAAAAACCACTCGTCTCTTTCCATCAGCTTCTCTCTTCTTATTACCACCAACACCCATCATTAGCCACGTTGCTTGAGACGTTTGAACTTTCTCAGACCTACTGTTAACTCACATCTTTCTACTAATACTGAGTTCTTTCAGCACAGCCCCGAGCTCGGCCCCTTCTTGAGCAACAATATCTAACATGGACTTCTTCCTCTTCATCTTTGACATAGGACCAGTCAAACAACAGTGCATTATCAACAATAGAGAAACATTCAATTTTAACATTTCAATATTATACGTTATTATACTTACTTTGCTTCACAGTTCTATACAGAAGTTTCATGGGTTCTTCGCCATCTATCTGAAGGCAATCACCCTTCACCCATATCACATTATCATTCCACATTCGACCTGCTGAATTTAGATAAAGAAAAAAGAGGTCGAATCAAACTCACAAAAAAATATGCCCTTCCACTTGCAGAATAGTTTTTCACGCCATAAAACTGCAAGACATCTTCAGGAGATATCCTTCTCTCAACCTTAACCTCCTCTCACAACTTATTCAAAAATTCGCAGACATTTATTACCTCCCACATCTTCCTATTTAATTGAACAGGACATGCCCCAATGATATTCATAATCTCTTTTGCAAGATTGTTAAAGGGCAGACTTAACCCGAACTCTAATTGAGACAGGTAATACATAAAGCCCTCTTCCAGGTCGCCCTAAACATTTCCATCATAATACTACAAAGAGATCGATTCGTCTAACCCCCTATCTATTTTTTCCTTCCCTAAATCAGCCAACAAAAAGAAATGTTTCTCCCCAGATCCTACCATACAACTTCTAAACTGCCTACCAGTATATTCTACGAAATTGCCCCATCTTCCCCCTACAAGAGTTTTGGCTTTACAAAACTCTCTAAACACATCGGAGTTCAGAGGATATGATACTAATTTTCCAAGAAAATCTAGAAATTGAATAACTTCTGCTCTATCCTTCCTTTCAGATACAACACTTTCATACTCATTCGAACTACCAAAGGTCGAGGTCTCCAGAACAGGTGAAGTCTCCGTATCAACTATAACTTTACAGTAAATTTGATTCAGCACAAAATGATCGACCTACATACAGGTCTAGGTATTCTATCATTATCTTTTACATATACATAACACAGATACGTATATCATTTGTATCTCTTTTTTTATAAATATATTTATCAGATATTTATAGGTTGCTATAAATAGTAATTTTTAGATTTGAATACCACTAAAAAAAATTAATAATAAACTTTCGAAAGAAGCACATTCACAGTATCACAAATCATCAATAATTATCTCTCCCAATAAATTTAAGTTATTCAGTTTAAAACAAATCTTTACAAAAATTTTATTCCACCAACACATTTTTACAGTTCATTTACTATATTTTCTAGTTCAAATGCATATTACATTTCATCCTCTATTCATAAATCTTTGAATTACTCAAAGCTCAATTTTAAGAGTTCTTCTATATATCAACAGAGAGTTTGAATAACTAAATTGTATTAAGCTCGAATATAAATTATAGGTACCTTACAGATAATAAATCTTTCAGGTACTTTACAAATAACAAGTCTTTCAAGTACTCTAAAATCAGGTACTTTACAGATAATAAGTCTTTTAGGTACTTTACAGATAATAAGTCTTTCAGGTACTCCGAAATAACAAATACTTCAGTTTATCTAACTTCAATGATGTTTCACTCAAAAAATCTTCTGAAGCAAAGCAGGAATTGGAAGTCACCAGACGTCCTTCTCCCTTCACACTAGATTACTCTGACCATAAACTAGGCTTGAAGGAAGTCTTGGTATGAAAGCAGAAGAATTCAGTGCTTGAACCAACTCTTTAAGCTGAAGGTCTTCTCAGAGCCAAGAGCAGATGATGGTGAAGAAGCAGACTTCTATTCTCCATCTCCTTTCTCCACTACCACCGTTGCTTTCTCTATAACCACCACCCCCAAAGAGTTGATAGATATGAAGAGGGCCCGGCCATAGAATCTAATCCTACACAAAAAAATGGTGAAACTGCCCCACAGTTACGCCAATCCCCGCATATGTCTCCTCAACCCCGTCTTCTGCAAGAATGCGGAGACACCTCCAACGTCGCTCGTCTGTCAAGACAACGTAATGAAATCTCTACATACAGTAAAAATCTTCTTCAGCTTCAGCCTCTTCTTTTACCGACATACCCTGATATGTCGGTGGAACGGGAATGGGAGTGGGCATCTCCATTGATTGGTCACCAATATATCTCAACTTAAACTTCTGCATCTCAGCAGACACTTTCACTTCGTAAACCATTCTCCGGGCCTTTACCATTTTCAATTAAGACTTCCAGATAATTTTGTAACAAATAGAGTACTTTTCCAGAATCCACAGTACATGTACTATTTATATAACCCTAATATTTAATGTACAGGTACGTTTCCCAAGCGTCATCATTCTAAACAGATGAAACTCTCAAAACCTCAAGCGCCGCATCCATCAATATTCCCATCATCATTCAATGCAAAAACATTTCCCCATAAATAAATACCCATTTTCCACACCAGTCAAATCAACATTAATAAGTCATTTTTTTTCAACTTCCAACAACACAACTCCACAAATTATTTCTCAACCAAAGCCACTCGTAACTTTAGTTGTGAGGGGGAGATTGTAGGGACCTATCCCTCAATCTAACCCAATTTGAACTATTTCAAGCTCAAGCTACCTCAATGTCAGGCTCATGCATTCTACACGTGACATATACAATCAATATTGCCGCCTAGTCCACGAACAGATGAAGAACATGGCTTGAGCACAACTGAAAAATATAAACAAGTCAAAGACATTTGTCTTTCACGAACTCAATAGTTATTCAGTCAACCACCACTTGCCTTAATATTCAGAGAAGGTAATTCAACACGATAACGAACTGCAAATAAGGCCTATATAAGGAAAAAGTTTCAGAAGAGACAGGGACCAAAAAAATACATGAAAAATTACCAAGAAAACCATATTTTCTAGATTCTTAAAAATACCAACTTTCTTATTTACAAGATCAAGTATTTATAGTTCGAGAGATCACTAGTAAAAAGATATCAGCCTCAAGCAATAAAAGATATTGTTACTAAAACCCTCAACTCGAGGTCATGGCTTTTTATCTATTCAAAAGTTTTCCACACAAAATCACCTTCGTTATTTCTTATTTTACATTAGCCACTACATGAAAAATGGATATTAGCGACCCTTGTGCACAACCATTAACAACTGTTTTATATGTCGTAAAATCAACTAATTTCCTGACATATATATATGACACAATATAATAAATACGTCGTATTTTCAAAAAAATTGTCTTTCCAAATTCTGACTATTTTTTTATGTCATGATTTATTTTGTTTGCTACACATTGTACTGTCGTTTTCATTGACCACGATTAAATGCCAAAGCCCACGATGGATTAAGTTCCTCTATATCATCAGGCAGCCCTTTCACTTTACCATTTTCATCCCCTTCTCTTTCTCCCCCTCCCTCTTTTTAAAGTTCTAAAATGTATTTCCCTCATCAGAAATTCGGAGAGAGCACACCAAATTCTACTTGAGGGATGGATGAACCTCTTTCTCTCAATTAACTGGTACGACTCTTTCTATCTCTATCTCTCTCTCCAACTTCATATTAGTATTTGGGGTTTAGATTTATCACTTCTCCCACCTTTTAATTAGATTGGATGAACATCTGATTTTATAATTGAGTAATTATCTATGAATTCAATTGAGAAATTTAGCTAGTTAAATTCTTCAATCCAAACCAATGAATTCAGTTTTGTTCCTCTATGGGTTTGAATAGTTGACTAAAAAAGAGTAAAGTTTAGAACTTTGATTTATTATCTAGTGGGATTAGTTTGAAAAAAAAATTATTGACGTAATTTTCATGTTAGGAATGATTTAGGTGTCAGTAAAGCTATTAGAGGCCGCTTGACAACGATTATCATAAGTGATTATTGGGTACAAATGTTAAAATCACTTCACATAATAGATTATGGAGAGATCAAAGAACAATTATACTTATAGATGATTCAAGAAGAAAATGTGAAAAGTTGTTTACAGCCAATGGAATTTAGGATTTTCATTTGGTAGATCAAATTATTTTCTATGGGGAGATGTTAACTAATTTTGTCCCAACTGTTGGTGGATTTTCACTAGCAGAGGCCTTGCATTTAAGAAAGCTGCCGGTGGAGTTCCTGCGGATATTGTTGTTGGTTTATCAAGACTAGAAGCCTTATAGGCATTTATTGGAAAGGTATAAACAGACACCCCTTGAGATTTTTATTTATTTCAATTATAGTTTTCTCATCAAATAATTTTCAGCTATTTACTATTGATCATTCAGAGTATTATGTCTAAGATTTTATGGGATACTCTGTAATGTGCCGACATATTTCATGGCTAAATCTGATCCTTAGTGCATTGTGTTTTGCGGCATTCAAAATTATAAGTTACATATATTATAGAAATACTGGTCATTCTTCTCTTTACTGAGATCTTCATGAATTGCAATTCAGGTAGGCAAGGATGAGTTTGGTATATGTTATCTGACATGCACAAACAAAACAATATCGAAAACTCTAGCGTTCCTTTTGTCCCTGCTACAAAGATAAGTAAAACTAAACACGTAAACAAATATAGATCATCTAGTTACATCGGTTAAGCCAACTCATAAGAATGTCGTAGAACCTTTGTCTCAGCATTAAAATTAGGTCTTCTCTATTTTTGGGTGTACATCTATTTGCAATATAGTCAGGTTTTGATAGGTTCTACTGTTTATAATAACTTAGAGTCTCGGAGTTTGATTATAATAGGAAGCTTATTTTATTATTTTGTAAATTTTACTAATTACCCAGAACATGAATGAAAATCATGACGCCCGATGAGGAAATTTTAACCATTGAGGTTGTGATGAGGTTAAGGGGCATACCTCCATGCATTTCTTCTTCCCCGTCTCTCAACTTCCCTTACTGGAAGAGAAGATACTGTAACCAGACTTTTTACAATCTATCTGATGGAATTTACTCTGCAGAGTGCTTGGAGAACTTGTGGTGTTTGCACAAAGCTCTTAATAGAAAGATCATCGTGGAACTGTAATGAGTTCTCGGTTACTGCTGTATTATTTTGTGGACACGTATATCATGCAGAGTGCCTGGAGAATATGACGTCTGAAAATGAAAAACATGACCCAGCTTGCCCATTTTGTATTTCTAGAGAGAAGCAGGCCATGAAGATATCTGAAAAATCTTTGAGAATTAATAGCAGGATATACAAAAATCATGTATTGGACGGCGATCTCGTGGATGATTCTGTTTCATATAGAAAAAGTAGTGGATATGAGGGAAAATGTCTCAAGATTGGATCAAGTTCTAGCGTGAGAAATGTCTTTGCAAAGCCTTTCTTGAAACGTCATTTTTCACATGGATCAAAAAAGATGATTAGGTCTATGACTGTGAATAAATCTCCCGTTAGAAGGAAGGATTTCTGGGCAAGATATCGGTAGAAGTAAGCTAGTAAAACAACTTGTGGGAGTTATTTTGTGTGGTGCATAAAGTTGAGAAAATCCAATGAAACAAAGACAGACCTTCCTCCCTTAAAGTTCGCTTAGAAAGTTCTTCGTCTCAGAATATATCTTCAGTTAGAATTCCTTCCCATCGTTTTCTTCACTATGGAGAGCACTAATCAGCTTAGTGGGGCTCATTTTGTGTAGAATTTTGTTCTCCAGTTTTTTACTTATTCCAGAATTAAAAGGTTAAATGAAGTTACACTGTAAAGGAGAACATAACAGAGATCTGGATGCAATAAAAGAAGAAAAATAGTGGAAAATAAATAAATAAATAAATAAAAGACTCGAGGCGATGATTCTTATGATGATAATGTGGTTTTCAAGAAGCTTTTCCACCTTAACCTTTTTGCTTATAATGGAAGACTGTCTGCAGGTACTACACCATGGAATTTAAAGGTAAGATTGTTGGTGTTAAAGTCAACGCTATTAACACAACTGGTCTGGTGATGCATTTGTTAGTGGAGACTTACAAGAGATGGTTTTCGAAGGAACAAGGGGTACGTCTACTCTCTGGAGTCTCTTACAAATGTAAGATTTTCTCCAAATCCCCTATTTTTGTACATTTTAATTCTTATGTATGAGTTGTGTTTTTATAGATTTTGATTTGCAAAGACTGACTTGGCTTCTCTTTGAATGATTTTCAACCTCCGCATTTGGACCAGAAGCAGATTTTGCCAAACTTGAGTTACTTTTAGTTTTTTAATTGGCTTGTTATCGAAAGAAACTTAGGATATTTTGTTTACTGGGTTTATTAAGAAAGCTGAGTTGAAAGAGATATTGGAGACTTTCATGGTTTATATGCAGTTAATGTTGTATTTGGTGTTGCCACTATTGTAAAACAGATAATACAAACTACTCCATCCTTAAAGGGGAACCATTTTTGCATGGCTGAACATCTTGATGAGTTTATGGAGTTCACTGAAAACATATTTGAAAGTTTATATGTAAGTTTATACTTGTAAGTGCATCATTTTTTTGTTGTTTAGCATTTTAAGCAATCTTCAATTTGTTTTATATGGAAGGAGCAAAGATGCTATGGAATAACATTGATGTCACTTTTCTTCAACTTGAAGTTCACTGTACATATTTTGAACTTCAAGCCCCTCACTGAACTAAAACTATATTTGTTCGGCACTAGAATTTGAGTATATTCACCACATTTCAACTCTTCTTTGTCATTATTAGGAAATGGTGAAATAATTGCTAGGATTCTTGAAAGTGAAGTAGGCACTAGACTTGTACAATAATTTGCATTATTTATTCTTTTCACGGTGATTAACTTTTATATTTTGTTTTTTTCTTTGGACAATAAGCTCAAAATGGAGAGAGCGCTCAAATTTTTGAGTGGTTGATGGTTCAAATCCATCTAGTCCAGATTTAATTTTGAGAGCTTAATAGTATCTATTTTGATTAAAAAATAATAATTTTTATGGAACAATGAAAATTACATATGTCGTGTATGTTTAATTTAAAAGACATTTTCGCCCCAAAAGAACGACACATTATTGTTGCATTTTTTGTCCTAAAGCACAGCATATATATTTGTTGTTTATGATAAATTTAAAAGTCATTTTTCTCTTTGAAATGATAGAAAGCATAACACTTGTAACCGTCGTATTTTTATCAACAATGACATATTTATATGTTGTTAAAGTACGACATATATAATTGTCGTTAACAAAAACGACTCCATTTTCTACGACAGTTGTAAACGATAGAATATCCGTCGTTATTACCACATTAACGACAAATATATATTTCGCTAATAACCATTTTTCACGCAGTGAGTCTTTGTCACAGGAACATTGGTGTAAGAGCTACTTCTGAGCCATCTCGAGCTTACGGAATTAGGCCATTACAGGTTTCATCTCTGATGATAGTGTATCATAACAAATATTTTACTACTCAATCTACTAATGTACTAAAACTGTAAATTTTGGTGTCAAGATTTGTGGTGTGGGGTACGACGGAATTAGTTCAATTATAACTTGGGTAGACCTGTGCCGGGGAGCCTGTATGATCCTGCATTGAAGGAGAATTCTTAATTTTTGTGCAGTTGTAAAACATGTAGTCATAACTCATTTCCTTGCCCAGGTCATTGGGGTCACATTCCCTTGGTTTATGCTTCTAATTCTAACAATTTTACTTGTAGGTGTGATATCTGTGATTTAAGAACCGTTATGATTTAACACCGTGATGCTTATAATTAGAATACCTCCTCAACAATGGTGGCCTACTAGACTGAGAAAAATCCCCTGACTACTATTGAAGTGAACATCTCCTAGTGCACGTCGTCCACTCATAGACGGTCTTCTTATTTTAGTTTATTAAGATTAATGGCTTAACTATTGGAGATGCTTTTATTTTAAAGTTTAATTAGATTCTAATTTAGAGAGGTTGCTATTGTAGGAGGATTAGGGTTGAGGCCTATATAAGGAGAGGGTGGTATAAGTTTATTTCTTAGTTGTGATTGAATAAAGTTTAAGGTTTAGCCCTAATTTAGTTTTAGGTTGATCTTAGCTTAAAAGACTTCTCAATTTAGCTTCCGTATTGAGAGTTTACGATCAATTATCCTTCTCCTCCTCACTCTTTTATATATTACCTTTTTAGATATGAGTTGCAAAAAATTCCAAATGATATTGTTGTCCACCAGTAAAGAGCTCTAGCTTCAAACTTGAGAGTCCTGCAGTCTGACTATGCGAGTCGCAAATGAAGGGTTATTTTATATTTGGCTGTCTAATATGCTATATTACCTTTTGTTGTTGTAAAACGAATAACTATCTATTGTAAGATGCTTAGTTGATTACTAGCATATAAAATTTACTCATACATTTGAGCTCATTTTCAGCCTCAACAACACTTATCATCATACTGGTGGAGGAGATATGAATGTAACTCTTGCCAATCCACGTTTGTTATTGCGATATAATGGTGCAGGGTACGATGGAATCAATTCAATTATAACTTGGGGAGCCTGTATGATCCTGCATTGGAGGAGAATTCTTTATTTTTGTGCAGTTGTAAAACATGTAGTCAGAACTCGTTTCCTTGCCCAGGTCATTGGGGTCACATTCCCCTTGTATCACCAGTCTATAACCCTTTTTGTTTAAGATTCTTTAACATCTTCTACAAAGAACATGTTTCGGTTGCCACCATTTTAGGGTTGATAAAATACAGGTAATCATAACCTTACACTAACAATTCAAGCTAATGGTAGTTATTGTTGCGACATGAAAAATTGTTGAAAAATACTGGTAGGTACACTATGTCTCAATGAGAAATTGTCGTAAAATAATGATTGTATTGCGAATGCTAAGTACGTAATCCTAAAAAAATAAAACTGAAGTATGTCACTAATCGATGAAGCCAAAAGAAACAAAAAATGTGTGTTTTCTTCTTATAGAAAATTATTTTGATAAAATCATAGAAACTCCTGGAAGTTTGTTTTTCCTTAAGACACCAAACTTAGTGTCTTTTGTTATTTGTTGATGCCAAAGGCCGCGAAACAAACCTTCATTTTCTAGAAAAGAAAAGAAAGGATATCTACTTTGGGAGAGGATTCGCCTACACTCTCCTTATGGCTACACACTCGCTACACTCTCCTCTCACCACTCATCTCTCCAGCTGAACTGCCCACTTAGCTCTCTCTCTCTCTCCCACTCAGCTCTCTATTTGGTGACTAAAAAAAAAACTTTGTCTCTCCCATCACTTACCCAGTCTCTCACACTCGCTCTCTGACGCCAAATTCAAATTCAAATTCCACTATCTCTCTCTCCCGCCGTTTCCCTCTACTTAATCCCCCACTCAATCTCTCTCTCCTACTAATTTCTCTGTCAATCTCTCGTTCATTCCTCTGTCTCTCTCTCACTCCCCATTTGTATTCTACGAAGCTAGCTTCTGTAAAAAAAATCAACTTTTCTCGCGTAATGTCGTTACGCCTTTTTTTTATGTTTCTTTGACCAAATTGTCCACAAAATTCCCCAAAATCTCACATGTAAGCACAACATCGAGAAATATACCAGAGAATGTGGTCAAAAAGTGTCGATTTGTGATGTATCGACATATTTGTCTTTGTTTTTGACTTGGAAATAGTCGTTCTCTCCTATATTCGACAAATATATTGTCGAGAAGTTCATGTTTCGACAATTAAAGTACTTTATGTGATAAATTTCTATGTACTCGACAAATTAATTGTTGAACTTATCTTGTTTCGACAAAAATTTGTCGACTTTCTCTCATCTCGACAAATAAAATGTCGAATATATTAAACTCGACAAATAATTTGTCGAAATCTACCTATTCGACAAATAATTTGTCAAAATTTTCTTTTTTTGACAATTTAGTAGTCCTTAGTGTTGGAAAATACAAAGGGTATTTGGTTTTCTTTTTGTATGAATGGCGGAACTAAATGTTTTTAGTCCCACATTGGATATGAGGGAAACTCAACTCTACTATATAAGTAAGTCTACCACTTAACTTGTTGTAATGTGTGTGAGAGTTGGTGGGTCATACGCGCATGTGTGACCCATGTGTGCAAACTAGCCTGGTTGTATGGGCTTACACATGGGCTTGCTTGACCTAGGAAACCCGCTTATTATTATAAGTCTATGATGGGACTCCTTGGAATACTTAGCCACTTTTTTGAGTTTGAAGTGTGAGTTGGTCTCCAACAGACGCGCCTTAAGGTGTAACTCTTGGTGAAGAGGCACTAACTTGAGGTGTGACCTCTATGTACTCGATAAATTAATTGTTGAACTTCTCATGTCTCGACAAATTTTTTGTCGACTTTCTCTCATCTCGACAAATAAAATGTCGAATATATTAAACTCGACAAAAAATTTGTCGAAATTGACCTACTCGACAAATAATTTGTCAAAATTGTCTTGTTTCGACAATTTAGTAGTCCTTATTGTCGAATATATTAAAAGCATGCAATTTATTCTCTTCAATCACTAAGTACAGTCTATAGGTCCCCAATCCCAAACATATTTCCTTCAATCAGATTCTTTGGAAGATGACTCCCGGCTATCTCCCAACTACTCCTCTAAGAATCTATTGTGCCAATATTCACTTTCTAAATACCCATAGAACAAAGGGAATGCTGACCGTGAGATAGAATAATTGGTCGCCACCGTAAGAGAGAGAGAGAGAGAGTGAGTGAGTGAGTGAGTGAGTGTGAGACTGTGTGAGAGCGAGGAGTTGTCGGAGGACTATACGGAGTGAGTGATAGCGACAAAGAATGTGAGTTATTGAGCTCAGTGAAGAGAGAAAGAGAGAGAGAGACTGAGTGTGTGTGAGAGAGAGAGGGCGAGGAGTTATCGGATGAGTTATGAAGATGATCGCTGCAAGAGAGAGAGAGAAAGAGATATGATCGCTACAAGAGAGAGAAAACAAAATTGAATGAGTGAGTGAGCGGCAGAGTGAGTTGTTGAGTGAGGCGAGTGAGTTGAGAGAGAGCTAAGTGGGCAGCTAAGTTGGAGAGATGAGTGCTGGGAGGAGAGTGTAGTGGGGTGTGTAGCATTTTGGGTGTGTAGGCGAATCCTCTCCCATTTAAGAACCATTATGATTTAACACCGTGATACTTATAACTAGAATACCTCCTTAACAATGGTAGCCTGCTGGAGTGAGAAAACTCCCCTAACTATTATCCTCCTCCTCGCCCTTTTATATATTATTGTTTTAGGTATGAGTTGCAAAAAATTTCAAATGATATCGTTGTCCACCAGTAAAGAGATCAGGTTTCAAACTTGAGAGTAAAAAGACCTGCAGTCTAACTATGCGACTCACAAATGAAGGGCTATTTTATATTTTGCTGTTTAATATGCTATATTGCCTTTTGTTGTTGTAAAAAGAATAACTATCTATTATTGTAAGATTTTTTTATTTTTAGTTTTTTTAATTGGTAAACCATAACTTAATTAAACAACAGCCAATTACAAAAGTGGATTTATCTCCCACGAGGGCCTCATGAAGCCACCCGGGGGAGAACCACACCAAGTCATACAAAAGTTGTCATCCATGGGCCTAGAGACAATAACATGGGTAATTGAGTTCGTACTACACGGAGCATATTTAATACAGATATTAACAAAATTACAAAAGAGAGCCAGACAGTCCTATAGGATTGCTTTGGTCGTCCATGATACCGCTGCATATCCATTCCTACAAAAAGAGCTTATCACTTCAGCGTCAGTTTCAATGATCACCCTCTGTACACCTCGCTCCCTAACCTTGAGAATGCCTCCTAACACTGCTAATGCTTCCCTCTCTTCAATCATCATAAATCTACAGGTAGAAGCTCGGGCTGCACCAAAAACATTATAATTATCTCGAATGACTAAACCAATGCCATTAAAAAATTTATCTTTATAGAAGGAGGCTTCCACAATAATTTAGTCCCATCGAAAGAGTGGAATACTCCAAGGAACCTTGATAGAAGCTCGTTCGAACTGGCTGATCCAAACTTCATAAATGATTTTATTGATGATAGAAGAAATGCATAGTGGGTTTTGTATATTGCTTTGAAAAACAGCATCACATCGCTCTTTCTAAACCAACCAGGAAAGGGAAACAGATACTAGGGTTCAGAGGTTGCGTTCAACAGGCCAGTCCGGAGGCGGGGATATCCACTAGGTAATCTATTCCTTGATGGGTAGATTGGCAAACTGATGGAGTAACCCGCCAAAAGGCATACCGAACAAGACTGCCCGCGTAAAGGGGCAGTCAAGGAGGATATGGTGCAGAGTTTCGATGGGGGCCTCGCATAAGGGACAAGAGGGATCAATAAGGGCCAAACGAACTGTAATTTTGGATCTACAAGGGATCATATCGCGGATACACTTCCAAGCAAACATCTGGGCCCTGGGTTGGCTTTATTATTCAACAATTTAAGCAGAGACTGTGGGGGCCAGCCCAACACCTCCATCGGGAATCCCGTCATAAGTGCACGATAGGAAAATTTAACGGAGAAATTCCCATCTTTGGAAGGGCCTCATTTGAAGTCATCCTGACCACCCAGACGGGGGAGGAAGATATGGGAAACAAGGTCTACCGAGGCATCGTCACATCATTTCTGGAGCACCCCGATTCGCCACGACTGTAGTAGAGGGTCAATAAAGTGGCTCACCAGTTGGGGGCCCATTTCCACCTGAATACCTGCCCGAGGTTTAGGCTTACTCCCCACAGCCGAGGGGAGCTATAAGTCATGCCATAATTTGATACGTGTCCCGGAGCAAACTTGCCAACAAGAGTTAGCCTGAACCATACCGATTACAGATTGTACACTCTACCACGTCCAAGAGGCATCTGCTCTCTTTCTGGCCTGGAGGATATCACAGTCAGGGAAATATTTAGCTTTCAGGACCTAACTCTACAGTTTAGAAAGTTTCTTATAAAGGCGCCAAACCAATTTGGATAGATGGGCTAAATTTGTGGCCCCCGCCTCCCGAATGCCCAGGCCCCCCTCCCGTTTCGGCCGACATACTTCCTTCTATTTCTTAAGGTATAGAGGTTTCCCCTTATCCTCCCTTTTCCCCCACCAGAAGTCACGCTGAAGGCCATTTATGTTCTTGCAAGTAGATTTTGGGAGGGCAAAACAAGACATCTGATACGAAGGGATTGCCGAGGTGACAGATTGAATAAGGACGGTCTGGCCAGCCTGAGACAAAATCTTACCCTGCCAAGACTATAACCGATTAGAAATTCTCCCTTTAATATATTAGAACGTCTGATCTTTTGAGCGATTGAAGAACAGGTTGGTCCCAAGGTACCGCTTATCAGATTTTAAGACCTTGACTTTCAGGAGTCGCGCAATGAGACGACCGAGTCGATGGGGGAGATTCTTGCCAAAAAAGATGCCTGATTTGGCCAAATTAAGTTGTTGGCCAGTTGTTGCACAGAAACTGTCAAGAGTAATTTTCATCTCCTGAGCTTCAGCAAGGTCGGCGCGGCAGAAAAGAAGGTAATCATCAGCAAACAGCAGATGAGATACAGGAGGTGCTCTCCGAGATGCTTTGATCCAATAGATCTGATGGGCCAACTCCTTATCCCGCAATACTCGCAAGAGGCCTCCCATCAGGATAATAAATAGAAAAGGGGAAAGAGGGTCCCCTTGTCGAAGGCCACTGGTCGGGGTCAGAAAACCATGTGAGAATCCATTAAGAAGGACAGAATAACGAACCGTGGAAATGCATTGCTCAATCCAATGGCACCACCTCTCATCGAAACCAAGTCCCGCTATTGTTTGTAGCAGAGTTCACCATTCAATGCGATCGTAGGCTTTTGACATATCAAGTTTAATTCCCATAAGGCCGGACCACCCTTTTTTTCTCTTCATAGTATGAATTAGTTCATGTGTCACTGGATTAGTTGTAAGATGCTTTTGGCATATCTATTATTGTAAGATGCTTAGTTGATTACTAGCATATAAAATTTACGAGTTAAATTGACTTATGTCCTGATATTTATATGCATATTTGACTTAAGTCCCACCATTTAGCAAAAAAGTAATTATAGTCATTTATTTGCAGTTTGACCTTGGTCAACTGTAATTGACCCAGTTGACCCACATTTGACTGAATCAATAAATTTTAAAGACAAGTTTGCCCTTTTAGAATTTAAAAAAAAATCACAGCCTTGATACTTACCTGCAGTATCAAAGGATTCACAACTGTCGACCAAGTGATCATTAAAAGGTGTAATCTTTAGGCCTCCAACATTAATCCTATGAACAGTTTCCAACACTTTGGACGACAAACCATTGTAAATTCCTGCACCCTTTGAGCTAATTAAATGAGCTCCTTGATCTACAACAAGATCATCAGGACCGAGAACACCTCAAATGCATTAACAAACCCGAAACCTGATTTACCCAAAGGGCTAAACAACATAACTATATCTTCATTATCAACCATGACTAAATACTCATTCAGTACTGATAGGCATGAAAATGCCTATTTTTTTCCTTGCATTTACATAATTTAGAACCTTATTTATTATTTTATTGGGCCTAATTGAAGTATGTTTAACTATTGCAGGAAATAAGACATTTGTGACCAAGCCCTTCTTAAAGCCCAACTTTTACAAGCTAAAGAGCTGCTGGAGATGACCAGTTATCAAGAGCTGCTAGAGATGATTAGTTGTCAAGAGCTGCTCGAGCTGTTAGAAGACTTAGTAGTCAAGCCTAGCAAAAATGGCTCCACAACATCTGGGTTGTTCTGATATAATAGGACTTTGTTAGGGGATAAAGAGATATAGGAAAAGGGAGGAGAATCATCCTTTTCTCTCTCTCAAAACCGACTCTCTCTTTCGCTCACTCAAAGCAGTCTCGCTTCGATGGTGAAGCAGGGACGATTGAGAGGATAATAAATCAATCGTGATCGGGAGAAATCTGGGACGGATTTGTGTTTTGCTCATATTCTAGCTAATTAAAAATTAGGGTCGTTGGTTGCTTTCTTTTTTTTCAATTTGGGGAAGAACTGAGATTTGAAATTAGGGTTGTTGGTTGCTTTAATTTTTCACGATTTGGGGAAGAACTGAGATTTCACGATTTGGGGTTCTGTTGGTTGATTTGATTTTTCCGTTGTTTGCTTCAATTTTGTTGTTATTTGTTTGCTTCGATTTTGCTGTTGTTTGCCTTGCTTCGATTTACAGTTGTTTGCTTTGCAATCTCTCTATTTCTATTTCCATTGAATTGCAGTGAAACAGGTAATCAGAAGCAGCCTCTCAAAATAGTCTCTGTGATTTTTAGCTCTTACGAATTCTAGAATAACAGCTCATGTTGATTGTTGGACTGTGGGTTTGTGATTAGGGTTTTGCAGGTGGTTTGATTTGGGTTTCAGCCATGATTTGCCTCCCAAATTACTGTTAAAACTGTGATTACTACCACTGCCTGTTCCCAGAGTTGTTCTTGCTGTCGTTACTAACACTGCAAACCAGACCTGCTCTATTTGTTGCCGCTATCTACCATTATTACTACCGCTGCATGTAGACTTGTACAACTGCAGTTACCATTACTGCTATTGTTTGCTACTGTTGTTACCGAAGTCAATGTCACTGTTTCTGAACGCCAATACCTACTGTTCTGAGTTACCACAAATACTACTGTTTCCATTTGAAGCTAGGGAACTGATTGTATTTGTGACGAGTAAATCGTATCAAAATTTCTGGGTTTTTACTTTGTTTACTCTGCTGCTATAGTAATTTACCTTGTTTACTATGTTGCTGCAGTAGTTAACTTTGTTCTGGGTTTCTATTTTTGATTAATTTTATTGAAACTGTGATTTAAAGTTTGAATTTTGCATTATTTTAGTATTTGATCAGGGATTGTTATAGAACAGCTTTTTTATAGAGCTTGTTCTTGCGAAGAACAAGTCTGGTCAAACAACTGTTGTTTAAAAGCTCTACCTATGTATTCCTGTGGGAACGACGGTATCTTTTGCTCGATCTATACAGTTGGGTAGCATTTATGCTACATAATTGGTTCACGAACAAACATACATAAGTACTATTTTTCAAGTTATTGAAGGAGATAGACATGGTTGATTAAAGCAAAGCGACAAAGCCAACATCAAAGAAAAGCGACAAATCCAAGAAGACTTTTAGTTTAAATTTTTATGTATTTTTAGTATTGTAAGGATTGAGAAAATGTTGTGTAAATTTTAATGAGTGACGCTCAGTAAGGTGAGGAAATTGTACTATGCTGCAGGTACAGCTTCGGAACCCCTACTCAGGCCAGAAATCATTTCAACGCGTACTTCGCAAACGATCTTGAGTGGGCCTTCCCAAAAATTTTACCAGGGTAACCAAACGTGCCCCAAAAAAGGCCGCCCTGTAGGTAATCATCTATTCACTGCACCCTCCCTGTCGTGGTACATCATGTGTAACTATTGTTTGATTGACCAAATGTTTAAATTTTGCAACAACGCCTAGATAAGGGTGAATCAAAATGGGATTTCATCACCCGTGCATGCCCACGCATTAGGACTCCGGGAGTTCATCACCCAGTTTTTAATCTTTTTCGGTATCGACAGTCCTGATCGTGTTAAAAGATTTTCAGATAAGAAGCCATAAAAAAAACATAGTTAATCAAAAGGCTTCACTCGGACCTTGAGCAACACGCTCAATAGGAAAACCGGATAAGTGGCTACGTTTGCTGGAGGACGTACGTTCCCTGGCATAACTAGTGTGGATAGGTAACTCTAAGCAGTTCGCCCCACCTTCTAGCACAGGTGCATCTAGGTGACTAGATAGTATGCGAGCTATTGTTAAAGCGAGTAAAAACAACTCAAGTGCGAACCGATCTACTGTCAGGAGTAGGAGCATTTAACCCTGAGACCGGGTTCACAACTTAACCTAAAAAGAGACCAGTAAAACATCCTTGAGTGTTTGCATAATTCTTAGGTCTTTTAGTGTGTTCGCATACATTGATTGAGTTGTATTTTAAATTGGGGTAACACCCAAACTCGAATTAAGAACGCTGTTAGAATCAATATGAGCTAGACTGATGGGATTAATGGTCCTGAACCTGTTGTTCCTAGGAATGGTCCTGAACCTGCCGCTACAGAGAGAATCACTCTCCGCAATCGAATGTATCCTACAATTGTGAGTAAACCTTCGTGTATTGTGATTCCTAGAAATGTGGGAAACTTTGAGTTAAAACCGGGATTCTTGTCTATGCTTTCCAAATTTCATGGTAGTCCCACTGAAAACTCGTATAACCATCTTAGGGACTTTAGGGATCATATGCTTATTTTAAACTTCGAACGTATTACAGAGGATTCTATAAAATTACGTGTGTTCCTTTTTTTTCTTTTGGGAAACGTACACGATTGGTTGTACACTCTTGAGAAAAACTCTGTAAACACGTTTGAACAACTCGTTAAGGAGATTTTTAAAAAAATATTTCCCTAACCATAGAACTGCTAAGATACGACAGAGTATCTATAGCTTCACGCAGAACCAAGGAGAGTCATTATATGACTACCTACAACGGTTTAGGAATTTATAGCAAGGATGCCTACATCATGGGATTCAATTGATTGATATAGTTCAAACTCTCTATGAAGGTCTAAATTATGATACTAGAGCTCGTGTTCAATCTATGTGTGCGGGTACATTTGATGAGAAAGCTGACACCGAAGCTTGGAAATTTTTAAATGATGTAGCTGATAAGACCTACCAATGGCAAACTATGAGAGAGAAAAGACTTTGTCACAGTGCAAATGTGTACCAAGTGGACTCTAATTTAGAGTTTGCTACTCTTAGAACTATTCTTAATAAAATTAAGAACTTAGAGATCGGGAAAAGGGAGCAACACCCTACCGTTTCTTTTGTTAACCATGTGGCGATGCCACTTTATGTAGTTTGTAAGAGATCGGACCATCTGGTCCAAGATTGCTCTGACGTGCTTAGTTTAAAAGAGGGTAGGAAATACCATGCCAATCCATGTATCAACGTCCCAATAGCCAACCTTTCAATGGTGAATGGAATAATAATTCCAACAACTCCAATTCTCGAGGAAATAGAAATTACCAAGGAGGTTCTTCTGGTAGTGCCCCTTATTAGCCGCATAACCAAGTAAACCAATACCAGTATAGTTCCTTGTGGCAACAAAATCTGTCATACCAAGCTCCCCTTAATGTGTCTTATGTTCCTCTGCACAATAGGAATCTGTCTACTCCAACCACGTCCTTAGAAGATACTCTTAAGGCGTTTATGCAAGTAACCCAGTCGTCTATTGCCAAACTTGAGGGACAAATAGGTCAAATGGTAACAGAAATAAACATGAGAGACAAAGGAACATTCCTCAGTCAAACTCAAGCTAATCCTAAAGGGAATACTAAACATCTTAGATCTTCCAATCGTGATGGAGTCAACGCCATCATTTCTCTTAGGAGCGGTACGAAAGTTGATAATTTGGTATCAATGCCTAAAAAACCCAAGCTGAAAATTCAAAGTAAACCCATAGAAGAACCTGTAAGTGAGGAAAAAACTGTGATAATACATGTTCAGCCGCTAGCTCCTTTTCCTCAGCGGTTAACTTTGGCTAAGAAGGGCAATGCTTATGAGGAGATTTTAGAGATTTTTAAACATTTTGTAATTAACATTCCTATTCTTAGGGCCATAAGGCATATTTCTAATTACGCAAAATTCCTCAAAGATCTTTGTACCTTAAAATGGTGCATACATGTCCCGAAAAAGGCTTTTCATGTTCACGAGAGTGATACGTCTATTCTTTTAGATGCACATGTTAGTTCTGTCCTTTTGCGTAAATCCCTCCCCAAATACAAAGATCTGGGATGCCCTACTATTTCATGTTTGATTGAGACCCGTAAGATAGGAAAAGCTTTACTTGATTTAAGTGTTGCCGTGAACCTCATTCCTTACTCTGTCTATGAGCAGTTGATATCAGAGTACTTAAGCCCATAAATAGGACCCTACAGCTAGTTGACCGATATATTAGGAATTCTAGGGGTGTAGTTGAAGATGTGTTGATCCAGATTAAGCAGTTTGTTTATCCAGTAGACTTTGTTGTATTAGATATTGAGCCAGTGGCAAACCCTGAGGACGAGATCCCTGTGATTCTTGGCCGCCCCTTTTTGGTAACAGCTAATGCGGTAATCAATTGTCGCAATGGAATTATGAAGTTGACCTTTGGGAACATGACAGTTGAATTGAATATCCTTAATACTTCACATTCTCCTTCTAATTCTGAACCACTCGAGTACAATATGATCCAGAGTCTTGTGAGTAATACTTTTGAGAATATCTTGTGAGTCTGGCTGAAGACGTTAAACTTAGCGCTTGCGGGAGGCAACCCTTATCATGTTCTGGTAATATTTTTAGATTTTCTCCTGTTCTTTTCATTTTTGGCAAATGTGGAGACGCATGCTGAATCAGTTTGAGGAAGGGGGTAAATAAGATTTTCATAACATTTTCCAAGAAAAGTTGTTATTCTAGGGCATTCTGGTATTGTAGACACATCTTTTGTATACTCTGATCTTTGGACATTCTTAGAATCCTTGAGTTGCACTTGGGATAAAATTATAAGGTTATGGTTTATTTTAAATCGTAAATTATTAGTGCGTTAAGAGTTTTTAAGTTTTTGGTATTACCATCCTATTAGATGTGCTTCAGAAGAAAATCACCATTATAATTGTACTTCACGTAGTTATGTTATCAAGGTTTTGTTAAAACTAACTACTACATTTTGATTAATCAACAGTTTGAGTTAGGAAGAATCTGTAACGAGGGAGACAATTACCTAGGAATATTTATTTTTCATAAATTCATACTAAGAGTCTGTATGTATTTTTACAAGTTATTAGGCTCCTTCACGAAGCTGACATACTCTTACAAAAAAAATACATTCACAATTCAAGGCCCCTTGCAAGATTTAAAACTGAAAGAAGAAGAATTTTTACCAATCTCGAGGCAATCCATGAATCAATGTGAAGGTAAGATACCAAAAAAGTAAATAAAAAATAAAAAAATCTACGAGTATAGTTGAGAACTATGTGAATGAGGGCAAGTTACAAGTATAAAAAGAGCAAATGAAAACTCAAATGCAATGTCTTACCTTGAAAAGCTTGTGTGGATATATATTTTCCCTTAAATCTCAATATAAGTGAGCGAACAAACTAGGGCCCTTGTCGAACAAACTTCTAGATTTCTTCCACCATATTCAAGATAAGGCTAAGGTTATTTGGAAGGATTATCAAGCACCTTGATTCCAGAAACTAAATTCACTACACAAAATGATGAAATTATAAAACTTGATCTAATCTGATAGTAGTAAAATTGACTTGATAAATTTTAAGCGTATCTAATGGTTAACCCTTGTTTAAGTGTTATATCTTTGAGATGAATTCAATCCATTTTTTAAGATACCAGGAGCAATAATTATTAGTTGTTTATAATACCAGAATGTCTGTGATAAAATTTTGTAGGTATGTTCACTGAAAACCCTCACGAGACACAACTCGTCATATAAGGGTAACCTATAGGTTGAAAGGCTTGTTGCATACGCTAAATGCAATCGTAAGAAACCACGAAAGAGTTTAGTTTTATTTTCTTTTGCTAAGGGACTAACAATATGTTAGTTTGGGGGTATTTGATAGGCATGAAAGATGTCTATTTTTGTCATTACATTTACATAATCGAGAACCTTATTTATTGTTTTATTGGGCCTAATTGAAGTATGTTTAACTATTGCAGGTAATAAGACATTAGTGACCAAGCCCTTCTTAAAGCCCAACTTTTACAAGCTAAAGAGCTGCTGAAGATGACAAGTTGTCAAGAGCTGCTGGAGAAGATTAGTGTCAAGAGCTCCTGGAGCATCTAGAAGACTTATTAGTCAAGCCTATCTAAAATGGCTCCACAACATCTGGGTTGTTCATATATAATAGGACTTTTGTTAGGGGATAAAGAGATAGAAGAGAATCATATTTTTCTTTCTGAAAAACCACCGTAGTTTTTACTATTTTCCATTTTGAATATAAGTTTGTTCCAATGAATGAAAGCCTTTTTCTTACTTTTTATTATCCAATTTAATATAAGAATTCATGATTTTGATATATGCATCCCTGAGACGAAACCCTAACCTATGTTTTAACACCCGATTTGATACGGATTATCAAGTACCAAAAGGGAGCCACTACTATTGCCTTCCCAACACTAAAATCGCTTAAAAGCAAAAACCCATTAACATAAACATCAAATTGAGCTGAACTAAGATCATAGCTTTGAGCAACAAAAGGATAAAAATGTAGACGTACCAGTTCTCTTAACCTCAAACTTAAAACTTGACTCCTTAGTAAAAACTCTAGCTGTGTAGTACAAAACAAATGAATCCCGAGATGGGTTTTGGTCTTTAATGGCTAAAGAACCAGTTGAAGTGAGAAAGACTGAACCTTGCTTTGAGGAATCACCAATGAAGCTTCGGGTATCATCAATGGGGGTGCTTTCAAGGGTTGAACCACAATTGATGAGGTAGTTATCTTCAGGAGTAAATGCTTGTGAGAGAGTAATGAAGAAGAAGATGAGAAGAGTTAGAGAGAGAAAGTGAAAGTGAAGCTTTCCATCCTGCATTTTTAATGCTTCACTCTGAGATTGTAATGCTGAACAGTTGTGCATCGTCCGATACTGCAGGTAAGTATCTCGAAGCTGTGATTTGTTTTTTTTTAATTCTAAAAGGATAAACTTGTCTTTAAAATTTGTTGATTCAGTCAAATGTGGGTCAACTGGGTCAAATGCGGTCAATTGCAGTTGACCAAGGTCAAACTGCAAATAAATGACTATAATTGTTTTTTTGCTGACTGACAGGACTTAGTCAAATGTCTATATAAATATTAAGACATAAGTCTAAAAAACTCTAAAATTTACTCATACATTTGAGCTCATTTTTCAGCCTCAACAACACTTATCATCATTAGTGGTGGAGGAGATATGAATGTAACTCTTGCGATTCCACTTTGAGAGAGATTCTATTGAGAGCTTCTGAGAATATTCAAACTTCAGTAATGACGTGTCCCTGGCAGAATGGAAAGACTGAGTACATTCGATGATTTCTTAATACTGAATGAACATTTTGGTTGCATTTATATTATATTCTACCACATGCATTCCTGTTTATCCATTCGCTCTCTGTTTTCTTGTGACAAGACCTGCAAGCAAATATGCATGAATTATTATGTAAGACATTCATGTTCATTTCCAAATGAATATGATTTGTATTCCCTAATTGATATATTATGTTTAATCCAGTTTCAAATTCCATTGGGGGAAAAACAAATCTTCTGTTCATGTCTAAACAAATTATTATTAGATAGTATTTTTGGGGGGGATTTTCAATAGTTGGACTTTTACATGCAGAACTGTTGGCATCTTAAAACGATGTTTACTCCACGAAATGAATTGCCATAGATATATTCATGTTTTTAATATACTTGCTTGTCTCTATGAGTATATCAAGCTGATAGCTGTGCAGAATATACCACTTGATTTACAATTATATTTTTTAATCAATTACTGTAAGTCAACGAAAATGATATGTTACTACTACAAAAACATTTCTGGAGGCTCCTCCCTGACCTGTTTAACTTGCTTTTTTTCCTCCCCTTGCCTTGAAAGCTTAAAGTTGAATCTGCATAACACACTGATAGTTGCACTGTTGCTACTATAATTTATGCTAAACCCGTTTTCTGCAGGAATGATGCTAAATGCTTGGCTGCAACATTGAATAAAGTTGACGTAGCCTAGAGTAGGGAGGTTCGTCTCGAGCATTTCAAAGTTCAAAAAGGCAATGTCTCCACGGGCACAGGTACGGGGTTTCGGAAACAGCATAAAATTGTTAAGTATCTTGCGTTTTATTTTCTTAAAGTGAAGTGTCGTTGTTACCTAGCCAATTAGGCTTTCTTTTTGTTCTTGGTGATTTGGTTAAAATTCTTGTTTGTATTTGTTGTTTACGAGTCTTCACCCGCAGCCAAGTTGATGCTTTACCCATTGCCACCCTGAGGTATGGATTGTTCTTGATGATCCCTAAAATTCTTCTCTGTTTGTTCTTCTTAGTGAATAGGGTTTTCTGTTCCCCTTAACTTCTGTCCAATTTCGCCTTTCTTACCACTTAGGGTAGGTAAATTTATTTTCTCTTTTTGTACATGGTCATTAGGTTAGAATTCCCTAAAATTCTTGTTTATATTTGTTGTTTAAGACGCGAAGTTGAAGGCTATCCACTTCCCACCCAGAGGTATTGATTGTTCTTGATGATTAGGGTTCTTCTGTTTTTGGTGATTTGATTTTGAATTTCCAAAAATCTGGTCTAATTTTGTGCCTTTCCCCGACAATAATGTGAAGTGGGTTATAGGCCATGACAACGAGGGGACTTATATAATTCCGGTAAGTAATCTTGCTGTCACTCTTGTTACTTGTTGTTGTTGTTGTTGTTGTTGTTGTTCAAGTTATTAAATTGGCTTGTTTCTTGTATTTTAGGCAGGGGCAACTTCCTACCATCAGGGCTTCGACAAGGATGCTATGTTGACTCATATGGTTCCTGCTCAGAAGAGGAAAAAGTATTGACTATATGTTTTCAATTACTATATAGGTACCATACAATACGCATTGGGGTGGCATCAACCCAATATACTAATTGACAAGGCTCCAGATTTTTGAGTTTTTGTTTTACACCTACTTACTATAAAGGGAGAGTGGGAAATATTTAGATTCAATCTTGTAACCCTTTTTGCCTGAGGCCCTGGGGCACAAATTAATTTGAGGGTTGTGCCTCGCATACCTCACTCTCAGATTGTTGTGAGCTTGGTTGTAAAGTGCATACCATATCTTTTTGCAACACTTTTCTGGTATACTTTTGTTATTTCCACTGTTCGCTTTATTGTAGTTTCTGTGGAAAGCACGTAGCCCCTTGGAAGACATAGGAGATTTGGACTCACGAAATGATTGGAGAAAGATGAAGAAGTGTTTCATTTAAGTGCAAAGCGGTGGAAGGTCGATCTTTATAGTGTTTGGCAGCAACCTGCTCATCTTTGTTCTAGTTTTGGTTCATCTTGGTTTTTTGCTGTGTAGCGTTGGCATTTGTATGTCTCCTACACTAAAACTTTTGTAATCTTGACTGAAACCAATTCTTTCTTTCTTTTTTGGTTTGGCATACATTGAACAATATACAAGAGTTCAATTTCTCTGAAATTTCTGGTATCAAAATTTTCCTACTTGGATAAAATTTCAATCCAGCTTCTTAACCCAATCATATTTCTGATACATTCCAAGACTCGGTTATCATTTGGTATGAGTGTAAGTCCCCTATAATAACAGTCAAAGAAGTTATTTAGTCCACCCTCTGGTTATAGTGAGTATCCTCAATCACAAAATAATGAGTGAAGTTTATACATTTCTCTGTTATGAACTGAGTTATTTACAGCTACCAACGAAGAAAGTCTTTAGTTCAAGTAATCTGTCATACACTTGAAGGATCCGAACTAATACTACCAGATAAAAGTGAATATGCAGTGATTCTAAAAAACTTATAGGTCGCTATGACAAAAGAAAATCTCGGATTTCTGCAGTCTGACTTATTTGTGGTCATTGTTGTCTCCACCATATTCTGTAGAATTTCCGTTCCAGAAAGTATTCCGGTCCTTGGACTGTCCTTCGTCTTCATCATGTTTCAATGTATGGATATTACTTGCCGATTTTGAGGGCACGGGTTTCTTGTTGTTGCTCGCATTTGGTACCTGATTCTGAGGGGTGAGAATTGGACCTACGACAATTACGAAATAAATTAGAAACACTACATCTTTGTTAAATCATAACAGTAGAGCATCTAATCATGACGGGTTTATTGGGCAATGTTGAGGGTGCAAAGCTAGATTTGTTAAAGTATTGGCCTGAAGGAGGAAAACAAAGGCAAGGACTTTCAATGACTACTTCCCACGCAATCATATGGGTCATGTGACTAAAAAAGAACATGAGATGCAAATATCAGAGATGAGAGGGATAGTGTTTGCCAATTCCAATGTCTACCTTAAATTGAAAGTTCATAATACTTCTATATTTACTCAAACAGTTGTAGAACATTTTAGGGAGAAATACTAGGGTAGACAGTCTGATTATATATCCTCACGCATTTGAACACATTTGGCACGTGCTTCCTTCCGGATCCCAAGAAAAGCTAAACATCTATAGATATCAAGAAGACTAGCATCTGTTGCTTTGCCACTGTCCATCTTCTTTGGGATATGAAACCTCAGTTTTCTATTTGTGTATCCCCAAAATGACACTGTAGCAAATCCCCCGGAAGAAGTTTTCATTTTCCCATCTTTTTTCTTTAGATGTGTGCATATACTCCCTAGGAGCCTAAAATCTTAAAACCTGATTGAAATGTAAACAATGATATAATGGGATAGAGAAACTTACTGTATTGCCATGCACCACTTGATCCCTGCCCTGGACTTGATCTGTAAGTACCCCCACCAAGATATTTTAAGGGATTGATGTAAGATAATAGCTTTTTCACATATCCAAAATATCCTCCAACGTTGCTTGTTGAAGGATCGGTGTCTACGTCAGAATTTGTTAGGCCGCGAGATGAAGAATTCCCACGGGAACGAGGAACAACTATTAATGTGTGTCGATCAAATAGCCCCAGATCCGACAACGGTTTACTCAAATCTGCACAACAATTGAAGCATAAGAAATGCACATAATATTACACTAAAGATGTTCTCTATTGTAAGTATAACAAGAGGGGCTTTGTTTTAAATTCCTATTTAGTTGGGATTGAAGGGAGTCGTTAAGGAGAGAGTTCTCTATAGACATTCTGTTTTTACTTTTACTTTAGCTTGTTCCCCAGTTTTTTAAGAGGCCAAATGTTTGAGTGTACTTCTGTGCTTAACGGCTAGTTCTTATTTACCTTGGGGGTTGATACCTTCAAACCTCTTTTAGTAAAAGTAAAAGTACAAAAAATAAAAAATCAATACCTAAAAAGAAAAGGCTAAAAAGAGAAAATAATATCAACATATAGGAATTTGAAAGATGACACGAACTTCAATTGCGAAGAGTGTAATCATAATATAACTATAAGTGTCTTAGTTATCAATAACTGACTATTGCCAAAGGGAGCTCGAGATTAAGTTGTTCATACCTTGATCATCAAATATTTTTCGAGGATAAGGAATGGCTAGATCATACGAGTCAATTCCACCATGATTCTTGCCAACGTAATCTTTAACCAATCTCAAAGTATCTGTTACAAGGAACTTCTCTTGAATGCTAAGACCAGCAGGTAAGCGGATATTTAGATGAACGTCGTTTGATTTATTGACTTTAATGTTGTTATCGGTTGCATCATTTTTCTCAGTTTGTACAGTTTTTTCCACATCATTAGCGGTTATCTGGAAACTTTCAGGGGGAGATACTGGAACATTGTCATTCAAATTGACAGCCTGTTGAGAAGGACATTCATCTCCAATACTCAGAGCCTCAGGCACAGCCTCAGACTTTCCGGCATCAATCATAGCTATTTCAGTTGATGAAGCTATTTCTTCATTCAAACCACTCTCAAACTCTTTGGCACCAACTACTTGTGAAGATGAAGCATTACTCTGCCAATAAACAGAACAAAAAGTAATAATAATTAAAACGTATTCTAGGAGCAAAAAACCTTATCTCCCAGGTTACCTCACAACTAAGTGACTCTTTCAAGTCTGAGCCTTGCTGAGGTTTAGTTACTGCAGATGACTGAGAGTTGCAGTTGGAAGAGATTACTTCGTCAGTTGTAGCAACATTAGAAGAGCTGGGACATGATTCTTCAGATTTCTTTGATGCCAGAGCTGCAGCAAAGAAGGTTGCAGTTGTTTCCTGCAATTTCCATCACAGTTAACTATTATTTCTTTGATACATTAAACAGAAATTCAGCATAAAACTACATGCAATACTACTATAAAGTAAGCACCAGTAGGAATACCTGGATATGGATACTCATCCAAGCTTTCTCAATATTGGTTACCAGATTTTCAGAACTGATGTAACCTTCTGAAAAACTCAAGCAGAAACACAACAAGTCAGAGTTAGAACACATGTTTCATTTTTGATATTGAGATTTTATCACGCAGAGGAAGAAATACAATACCATGGTTCCACAGCTTTACTCCGTCGTATCCAATAGCAGATATGGAAGGGATTGATCGTTGTGGGTCTAATGTTCATGTAAGAACACATTTTCTCTCAATCAAAAAGCAAAAGTAAGAACACATCCCCCCGCCTTTGTAAATTTTTATTTAAAGAGTGGGTGAATTATCTCGTACACCGTCTAAGGTAAATAATATTTGAAGTACAGGATACAAATTGCAGAAAATTGTGACGCATCAACACTTCCTTGTACAAGATGCAAGAGAATACAATACTTAGGTATTGTAACCGCCACCTGTGTAAAAAAAAGTTCTTAGTAAAGAATCTACATAAAAATGGGGGTGTAAGACTATAATCCAAACAAACAGTGGGAAACAAGCAAGCGGGCACACTTACATTTGTATCCATCCATGTAGATTGCTCCAAATAGACTGACTCGGCATCTTTCCCTGAACATGGAAAAAATATGAACCTAAGAAAAGGACCAGACAGCAGAGCCTTCAAATATATTTCATCTTGATCTCGATTTTCATATGTTTGTCCATAAGTCACGATTTTAAGTGTTTTTAGGCAGTGTCTGAAAATATGAACGTATATTTTATTGAGGCCGTTATTTCTTTGGAAGCACTAGGTCATTATTGCCGGTGACAGCACAATTTTTTATTTGAAAAAAGAAAAAATCAACTGCTCAAAAGAAAGACCTTTTAAGATGAAGATAATGATAGAATCCAAGGGGCAAAGGAAAACAAAAAAAAAAATGGGAACATTATAACAACATCAGAGAGTATCCCATCTAACTACTAGATCTACAGAACTCATGCCTTTCGTGATCTGAGATCTACAACCCCAATAAGAAAGAATGGTAATAGATTTCAAAAATGTTCTTCAAATAGACTTGTTCTTTTTCTTGTAAGATTTGATCTTTCCTTTCATTCTACAGACCTCATTCGATGGCGTAAGGAATGACCTTCCACAATATATTACACACTGCTTTCTTGAAAGATGTGCAACGCCAGTATTGAAGAGATACATGGCCAAAGAAACGATGGATGCGAAAAGACATAAGAAAGGATCCCACACCAGGATAAAATGAGTAATCTAGTAGAATATACCTGCTCAGCTCAATCATCTCTCCCCACATGACAGTTACCACGCCAATTTGTCAACTATAAAGATTTTTGTGGGTGGACGGTCATTGCATCAAAGATCAAGCCAAACCGAATTTTGTCGCCCGAGTCCATTCTAAATTCCAATCTCCAAATACGTGCCCCAAATACAGATTCTTGGATTCTCCTAGCCTCGTTGCCCATACCATACTTGGTGGCCCTAATCACCTCACCCAATGGTCAAGCCGTTCCCAGTAGGTTTCGTTGATATCCATAACCCCCCCCCCCCACACACACACACACACAATTTTGTGTGCTGCTTCTCACAAATTCGGCACAATTTTCTCAAACCTAGCACCCACATAATCCGGGATGAGGAAAAGACTAAGAGATATGAAGTGCCCATAACTAACATGACACAGCTTCTTTGGAGCCCAGTTTCGTACTTCAGGCTCCTTATCCAACATTTCAATTAATGGATTCCAAATGCCAATGCACAAGCTACAAGTACCAAGAAATAGCCCCAAATAAGCTGTTGGAAGGGAACATACCCCGCAAGGGCAGTAACCAAAAGTTCTTGCAATAGACACGTCTTCAACTTCCCTGATGCTCACCACCATTACTTGTTGCCAAATTAATTTATCCCGAAAGCAAGTTGGAAAGCTAGTGGTGGGAACACAAGCCAATGAGTATTTTGGTGCATGAAAAAAATTGCATCAAATCTTTAGATGTATTCAAAATTTATTGATCCTCTTTTGGAGCAGTAAACTTATTTCGTGTTCATCTTAGAGCATTTACAGTCGTTTGTCCAAAACTCTTCCGCTGATATCAAAGATGACGAGTTCTAAAATTAAGAAAGTTATACTAGTTGCATTTGAATCGCATACATGTGACAAAGATCCTCAAATTCTAGTAGTTCGCGTCAAATTTCACACCATATATGTTTTGTTGTGTGAGAATACAACACTTCCAACAGCTTTTGAGCACCGCAACAGCGTTTAAATTTTGTTTTACAGGCGAAATCAATCACTCAATTTACCGAGAAAAAAGGCCTTTAAGCAGTTTGGCTTTTAGTTGTTAAGTCAAATGTAACTATTTTTAAAGATTTGACTATTTAAATTTGGCTCAAAGATAAAATGCCGACTCAACTACTGTTTCTCTTATATTTCTAAACTTTTAAAGTTAATAAAATACGAAGTTGTACTATACTCATTATTAGGAAGTTGTACTATACTCATTGAGAATTTCTTAATCCATATCGAATTATTTGAATTAAGTACGTCTTACAACGATAAAAAAAAACTCTAAAAATGCTAGTTTACAATGAGATTTGGACGACCTTTAGCAATTTTGTTTATAAATTAGGAAATATGAAGATAGGGCAAACCAATTAACTGGTACAGGGTAAGGGAATTAAGATCGTGCAGCTACAAAAAATTGTAACTAACTTTTCAAATGAAACCATGTCTGTGAATTTTTTGCAGATTTTTCTCCTAAAAGAGTTGACGGTCGTTTTGTAGCTGAGTGAAAGATGTACAAAATTCATAGGTAGTTAGAAACATTGTAGGGCGAGCTTATTATTGGCATATTCACCTCATCTGCGTTTTGAGATTGGGTAAGATTGCAACAAAGTGATGGCATTTTCCTTCTAAGAAGATATTGTTACCCACAAATCGTTTACCTTAGATTTGTGCATCGGCACTTGAGCATCTATCAGATGGACACTAGTTTCACTCCTCTGTGATCCCAAACAAAATATCTCCAAATCCAATATCCTCCATATGTTACCCCTCAAAAGCATCTGAACCTACATTCAAGTTCCTCGAAACTTCTACCACGAGTACTCCTCCCTCCTGTCTTAACTGAATATGGTGGTACTTCGGGCAGATATCACAACTCGTTTCCCATTAAGTGGGCCTTTTTAGAGCAACAGTCAAGCTAGCGGTTGATCTTCTAAGTGGGCGGGCTAGAGAACACCCTAAAGGCCATGATCATAACTTACGGAAGCCCCATGCCATTTTTGGAGAAGTGCAAGGAGAAAAGGAAATATGTTTTTCTGAGGCATATAAAGTGTTTCTCACACATTTTTAAATGATTGTATTCAGTTGGGAGTTGGTTATAGTTAAAGTTTTGGTTATCTCTTTCATGGTCTGTTTTGCAATAGTCTGTATTTTATAACCCTTCGATTAGGCCTTTTGGACCACCCATTTTTTTTACTTTTAAGATCTCATTACTTATCAAAAAGAAAAACGAAATCAATACTAAATGAGCTTACCTGACACATAGACTAGAATGAGTCCCTTCTTCCTTTTCGCTTCATCAATTGCTTCCGGAATAGTACCTTTAAATGTCAATGAAGATATTGAAGGTTCCATCTGTTACAAATTTAAAAAAGATCAGAAATGAAAAATGGAAGCCCAGGTAACAACATTTCTTTCATAAACCCGACAAGAGCTAAATAAAATGAAAGATAAACTAGGAATTAATAGAATTTAACTTATCCTTAGAAAGATATCAAATAACTATTGTTAGACCTAACATCTACCTATACTTGGAACTTCCAAATATTGCAAGAACTACAAAAGTCTTCTTTTCAAGCGTTTTTTTTTAGAGGGAAACACATTTTGCAATGAATTCAGCAAGTGTTTACCTATAATCCTGCTTCATTTTGATATATCTTCTACCAAACTAACCCCAGGCCCTATTTAGCAAAATATCAACTCCAATATTTTTTTTCCAAAGTCCACGAATCATTACTAAAGCCTTCATTTCAATCCAAATCCATGTTTGGTACCCTTAAACAATCATAAAGATAACTAAACAAAACAATAATTTCTGACATAAAAAATTATAATCAAGAATCTCACTTGTCCAGAACCAAATCAAATCATCAGTTAAGGCTAACATATAAACCCTAACTCCCGCCTCCAATTCATAAAAATTCATGATCTTTGAGTAAAATAACAGAATCCAAATTCAATCAATCAACTGAGTACCAAAGAAATCTCCAAACTCGATTCCAAGACTAAAATTCTCAACATTTCATCACACTTAAGGGAACGAGATAAACCCAAATTCTCAACTCTAATTGGTATAAATCCATGATCTTTGAACAAAATTACATAGTTCAAATCCCCAAATTCACTAAATTGAGTACAAAACCCCAAATCAATCAAACTTAAGAATTAGGGTACGAGATAAACCCTAAATCTCAACTCCAATTGGTAAAATTCGTGATCTTAGAGTAGAACTACAGAGTTAAAGTTCCCCAAAGGCATCAAATGAGTACTAAAAAGACCTTAAAATCAAACGAAATTAAATTTAGATTTCGAGAACTACCTTTCTCTCTCGCGCGGTGACTCTTTCTTCCCGTTTCAGAGCTCCCTGTTGATAGTTAACTATTTAACAGTCGACGATATGAGTTGTAGAGTGTCTGTAGTAGGGACCACCATATGTAGACATTGTATCGGTTGAGTGAGCGTGATGTTATATGAGTTTCACCATTTTGACCCTAGTTTTTTTTTTTTTTTTTTTACTTTTGTGTTTTCTTATCAGTCAAATATGCTTGGCACAGTGGTAATGTTTGTGATCGGAAATATTTCTGGTGATTTAGACAATTGTTTACTAGTGGATTAGCTAAGCTTTCCTCTTATACTTGAATCTAAGGGAGTGTTAGTTTTTCTACTTGAACTCGTTGGCTGTTGAATGGGTATCTGACTAGTCATTTGCACGTAAGTGATTTTCTTTCTTTTTTGTTGAACCGTCATTCAACATTCTTATTAAACAGTTTCCAAGTAGAAATGGGTGTGGGATTTATATTGTGTGAAAATCCCCACACCCACACCACCTTGAACTCCAACGGCACAAAAGAGAGTGTGAGAGTGACTAAAAATTGTGTCTAAAATTTTGCCACACCTCATAAGAGAGAGATAAAACAAAATTTAAAAGTACAAATAAGTATGCGCCTATACTAAAGGTGCCCAGGTTTTTAGGATAAAAATTTGATTTTTTAAATCAAAAGTATGCATTTTTTATTGTGGGCGCCCATTGGAAAACTACACGCCTTTACGACAGACGCATATGCCGAGTGGAGTTTTTTCCAAAGTGTGAATTTTCTTTCTTTTTTTGTGACTGAGGGAGTGGAAATTCTCATTTCCACTTGCCTATTGAAGAGGATTTAAGGGGCGAGTGTGAAGATTCCCACTCCCACACCCTTCTATTAGAGATGCTCTAAGCAACAAAAACTTGCTTAATGAATTCACATTAAACATTCGACACCTTAGTAAGCATTCAACACCTTTTAGTGAAAAAGAAAAAAAAACCCATTAACAATTAAAAAGTGTATAAGTGGAGCATACTCTAAAAAGATATACTTAATTTCTACTGTTAATTAGAAAATGACACACTCGAACAGTTAACACCGATTTTCAACATTGTTTGCATCATTAATTCAAAATATATCCTCAGTTCACCACAAAGACGATTGCATACTATAACTGAAAACGTGTGTAGTTTAAACAAAAATGTAAATATGATGTTATTTTGAGTGTTCTTCGATCCACCATGTATATATGACATGACAAAGCTCTCTTTAGATCAACATAATTATGGTAAATGCGTCGACCAATATCGAAGCAACATGATCACACGCAGATAACACACAAACAAGAGTACCCTCAAAAGGTATCTCTTTGCAAACCGAGTACCCTCTACAGGTCTCACATTTGTCTTGTCCATCTGACGGAAAATCTCCAATGCTTCCTTCCGTTTATCCTTTTGTGAGTAACCCGCAGTCATTGCCTTCCAGCATCTCATCAAAAATATTTTGCAATTTCAACTACGTTCATAAAAAGGCGAATATGAAAAATGTGAACAATCATTCTGAGATCCAGGAGGATCTAGGCAAGTCTTATTGTAACTAGGAACTTGTAACCCTTATAAAAGGCGCAGGGCTAGGCAAGTCCTATTGGGACTAGGAACTTGTAACTCTTATAAAAGGGGCAAGGCTAGGCAAGTCCTAGGACTAGGAACTTGTAACCAAGTCCTATTGTAACTAGGAACTTGTAACCCTTATAAAAGGGGCAATGTTAGGCAAGTCCTATTGGGACTAGGAACTGCAACCCTATTGGAACTAGGAACTTGTAACCCTTATAAAAATGGGCAAGGCTAGGCAAAAAAAAAGGAGGGGGGGAGGGGATCCATGGAAATTCTAAGAGTGAGACTTAAGATTTGAGAAGAATTCGATTGTAATTGATTTCGATTAAGCAATTGAAGCTCTAAAGGAAATTATCCTACCCATTATATGTTCTTCGTACTTTTCTGCTAATTAGGGTTTCTCTATTCGTATTGTGGATTAGAGCCACAGCTTCATCCCCATTACAAGCAGAAACCACCACATCAAATAAACAATTAAAGCATAGAGTATCGGAGGCCTTTGTTCTAGCCACTTGGGATGCACTCACTTGAATAAGCTCATGCAAATTGCATCGCACTGCTGAACAACTCCGTTAAAGATGTGCATTTCACAGCTCCTGGAAATAGTTAAACAAAAATAACATCACTTTTTGTATTAAATACTGAAAGATATTAACCTTCTGAGACACTGAACAACTCAGCTACTCTTAGACTCCTCAGCAATATCAGATAGTAATATCAATAACTAATCCACAATACGATAAAGAAGCCTGTGTTAGTAGAGAATCTGAAGAACACAAATTCGATGGAAAAAATAAGCTTCAATTGCTTAAAAAAACGAGTTTAACCTAGATCTAACCTTGCCTAGTCTTTCCCTTCATAGAAGGTTACAAACCCTAGTTACAAATCTCTCAGATCTAAAGGAAACTCTAAACAATGATCTACGTCTAGATAATTAACTCTAGCCTAGGCTTGTCCTTTTATAGAGGTTACAAGTCCTAGTTACAATCCAACTCGAAATCCAACTCTAATCCAACTCTAAAAGGTATTTAAAACTCTTAAACTAGAACTGGAATTACATAGGTCGTTCGAACGACCGAACACCTCCCCTGGAACTTTGGCCCAAGGGTTCAAGTCGTTCAAACGACTCTCAACCTCGTTCGAACGACTTTGGTAAAAACTCCAGTTTCTCCTAGATCCTCCTGGATCATGGCTCCCCCATTTAGGAGGCCTGAGCGGGAGCTCAAGCCAGAACTGGAGATGTGGGAATTCCCTAGGATCAATAACAGTGTGAATGTTGTACCTTCATCAACAAAGTTGAGTCGTGATACCACAATATAATTCATGTGGTGTCTGTGATAACCACTTTTCTCATTGTAGTATGCAGATATACAACATTCTCATAAACACTCCATACTAACCAATCTATTTCATACCTCTTACCACGAGGTATCATAAATTAGCCTTGAAACGTTATGGTTCTCTTAGATAGCAATAATGACTTGGAGATGTAAATTAAAAGGTAAGATTTCTCTAGAGACGTGAAAGAAACACAATGCCTTGTATCTAGTCACTTAATTGTGAGACATTTATATTTTGATCACAAATTGTGCGTAGAATATAATATGTGATGTTTAGTTACAATGCAATGGTATGATTTCAAACATGGCAGACACAGCTACAGGAAGAGATATTTGTGATAAATGGGGGATTGCTCCAACTTTTATGTTACCAAAGAAGATTTACTGTAGATGGCATACTCCCCAAGTTGGTTGTTGAACACTGATGGTTCTTACTGTAGTGATAGAGGAAGATATGTTGGATTCTTTAGAGACTATAAAGGTAAATATATATGAGATTTGCTTATATAGGCAGATCCAACCCCCAATCAGTTGCAGTTTGGGAGATGGAAGCTATCTGGAGAGGGATAGAATCTGAATGGACTACTCAAATGTATTATCAAGTGATCTCAACACAATCTCCATGAGACCATGACTCTATCTGGGTAGAAAGATGGAACTCGGTTACTTATTGTAATCGCTTTCAGTAATTGCTAGGGCAAGGTGTCTCTACAGGTGGCCATAAGTGAAAAGGTGGCAGGTGGCAGTCATTCGACAGATTGGTACTTCAAAGATCATTTCTAACATTAACAGATTCCAAACTATTATATTGGTGGCAGCTACATCGAGCAAAGGACAGAAAACTAACCTGAGTTGAACTCATCACTAGCAGTTCTATGCACGCGTCCTTCCAATTTTAGCATCACAAGAATATCGTCCAGTAGTTAATAAATATCTTCTGATTGAGGATGCGGTGCAGGTATTCATAACTCAAATAATTTCTGCATACTTTTCATGATTAGATCTTCTCTAATCACAGGGCCGACTCTGCTCCCTGATATCTCTAATATTGGTGATTTATACTTCAACGATGATTCCGGTATCAAGAACTCCAAGACTTTTCTTTTGCTGGCACCAAAGTTGGGCACAAAAAGGAAAATTGACTTCAGTTGAATTCCTCAGTAGCGGGTCTCGGTACATAGCCTTACGATTTTATTATCATGAGAATATCATCCAGTACTTGGTGTATCTCTTCTGATTGGGGTGAGATACATCTGCAACCAAGAACTTGTAAGACTGGGGGTCTATCTTTTCTAATTGAGGGTGTAATACATGTAGCATTTCTGCATGCTTGTCTTGATTAGATATTCTCTCTTCCCTTTCCGTACTTGCGGAGAAGATGTAACATACAGTACAGGTTTCCATAAGTCAAACTAGAGAGATTTCCCTAATATCTAAAATATTGATGGCAGCAATTCAACAACTGGTACTTCAACAATGATTTCCAGTATCAAGAAATTCCAGATTATTCATTTGCTCGCATCAAAGTTGAACACAAAGGGAAATTGACTTCAGTTGAACTCATCGATAGCGACTCTCGGTACATAGCCTTCCAATGTCAGCATCTCAAGTATATCGTCCAGTACTTGGTATATCTCTTTTGATTGAGGGTGAGATATATCTGCAGCCAAGAACTCGTAGGACTTGGCATCCACCTCTATTGAGCTATGCCCTGGAGTCTTTTTAACACCCCTTGATCTCATCATACTTCTCACCATCCTTACATCATCTAATCTTCTTTTAGAAGAGTACATATTTGCTAATACCAGATAAGTTCCACTATCTGCAGGATCCAGATCAAGAAGCTTCATTGAAGCAATCTGACCCAACTCCACATTTCCGTGCATCCTACAGGCATTAAGAAGCGCACCCCAAGCCGCTTCATCAGGCTCCATTGGCATTCTTTTTATCAGATCATAAGCTTCTTCCAAGTTTCCCACTCTACCTAGCAAGTCAATCATGCAAGAATAATGCTCTGACTTAGGCTCTATATTAAACACTTTCTTCATGTTTTTAAAGTACTCTCGGCCCTCAATAACCAAACCACCATGATTACAAGCCGATAACACTCCCACAAATGTAATATCATCCAGTACAAAACCCAAAATTTTCATTTTCTTGAAAAGGTTAAGGGCTAGTTTAGCATACCCGTGAACTGCAAACCCAATAATCATGATATTCCAAGACACCAAATCTCTCTCAGGCATCTCTTCGAAGTGTTCCAAAGCTTCATCAATGTTCCCACATTTAGCACACAGGTCTATAAATGCATTCATTAGAATAACACTCGGTCCAACTCTCTTTTGATCAACATAGTAGTGGTAAATTTGTCGACCAATATCTAAACAACCTAATTGAGCACACGCAGATAACACACATACGAGAGTACCCTCTACGGGTCTCACATTTTTCTTCTCCATCTCACGAAAAATCTCCAACGCTTCCTTTGGCTTATCCTTTTGTGAGTAACCCGCAATCATTGCATTCCACGACACCACATTTCTTTCAGGCATCTCATCAAAAATCATTTTTGCAAGTTCCAATTCTCCTTGTTTTGCATACCCATTGATCATACTAGTCCAAGTATAAACGTCTAGAGTCTCCATTGTTTCAAAAACTTTTTTCGCGCTAGTCACGCAACCACATTTAATATACATATCAACTAATGCATTCAGCAAATTAAGCGTAAGATCAACATTGTTCTTCAAAATGTACCCGAAAATCGATGTCCCCAAACTCAAATCACGCATCAACGAGCAAGCGGACACCACCGTAATCATAGTAACCTCATTCGGCATACCCCCATTATCCAACATTGTGTAAAACAACTTTAACCCCACATCGGGTAAATCCCCCTTCGTGTAACCATCAATCATAGTAGTCCAAGAAACAACATCTCTCACAGAACATTCATCAAACAAAACACGGCCCAAACTCAAAAACCCGTGCCTCACATAAAAATGTACCAACCCATTTACAACCAACAACTCCGAACCGAACCCCATTTTACATATCCGACAATGCACCTCTTCCCCTACTAAACTACACTTAAACCCCTCGCTCGCCTTCAAAGCAAACACATAACTCCTCTCATCCATCTCAACACATTCCTGAATCATTCTCCGAAACACCCAAAACGAAACATCCCATTGTTTAAACTTACAATACCCTCTTATCATAGTATTCCAAATATAAACATTGGGGTTTATAATATGACTAAATATAATATAAGCATAGTTTATGTCCCCAAAGTCGGAGAGAGCGCAAAACGATAAAAGGCGACTTACGGGGAAAATATCCGCAACAAGGCCTGTTGTAGTCATGTGGGATTGAATTTGCTTCAGTTGGGGCATCGAATCGCAAGATTCGATGAGCAAGAGGATTGGATTTGTGATTGTTAGATTGGTGTTTGAGTTCCATTTGGGTTTCGGGGACGAGAGAGAGGAGAAGTGTTTGAGGTTTTGGAGAGAAGAAGAGATTAGAGGGAGGAAACGCGGAGGCATGAAAGTTGGCGGGAGTTGAAGAATAAATGATTTTGTAGATTTGAATTTGGCGGGTAAGGTTATTTTTGCCTTCCAAGTTCCAACAGTGCTTCTAAGCCTGGAACTTGAGTTTGCGAACAGGCTTTTGTTGTGTGCTTTTTAAAACGAGGCCTTGCCCAACTCTCTGACCAGCCTTTAAACTTGTCTAACAAGCTTGAAAAAATCTCCAAACTGTTGGAGAATCTCTAAAGTAACCTCTAAATAGCTCCACCAAACTCCTCCAAATCCAATTTTCAAAGAGAGAGATGAAGAACGACGACTCAATAACGACGGTTTGCAAAGCTGTCCCTAATCATCTCTCCTCTTTCATCGACACTTTCGTCGACTTCTCCGTCGCTAATCTCTTCCTCCCCCAAAAACAACAACAAAACCCTAATTCCCCAAATCAAACCACTGAAACCCTAATTCGACCTCTCCAAACAACATACCCATCTCCTGATCGCCTTGTCGCCATCGGAGACCTCCATGGAGACCTCGCCAAGTCCAAACAAGCTCTCCGTCTCGCCAGCCTCATCGATGCCACTGATCGCTGGGTCGGTGGGAATACAACTGTTGTTCAAGTCGGTGACGTGCTCGATCGAGGCGGGGACGAGTTAAAAATCTTGTATTTTTTGGAGAAGTTGAAGCGGGAGGCGGCCAAGGCGGGCGGGTCGATCGTAACGATGAATGGGAACCATGAGATCATGAATGTGGATTGCGATTTCAGGTATGTTACTCAATCGGGTCTTGAAGAATTTGAAATTTGGGCGAAATGGTATAATATTGGTAATTTAATGAAGTCTTTGTGTTATGAGTTGGAGAGACCGAGGGATATCTTCAAAGGGGTTCCGTCGGTTTTTCCGGGAGTTAGGGAAGAGTTTCATACTGGGTTTAGAGCTAGAATTGCTGCGTTGAGACCCAATGGTCCGATTTCGTGTCGTTTTTTGGCGGATAATGTTACGGTGCTTGTTATGGGTGATTCGGTTTTTGTTCATGGTGGACTTTTGGCGAATCATGTAGTGTATGGATTAGAACGCATTAATGAAGAGGTTAGGAGTTGGATTAGTGGTTCCGGGAATATGTCGTCTCCGGGTTTGATTCGAGGGAGAGATTCGGTTGTCTGGATGAGGAGATTTTCGGAGGAGTTAGCTAAGAAATGTGATTGTTCGGCTTTAGAACATGTTTTAGCAACGATACCGGGTACGAAAAGGATGATTATGGGTCATACAATTCAAGAGGCGGGGATTAATGGTGTTTGTGAGAATAAGGCGATTCGGATTGATGTGGGAATGTCAAAGGGGTGTGATGATGGGTTGCCGGAGGTTTTGGAGATCAGCAAGAACTCAGATTTGAGGGTTTTGACTTCGAATCCTGTGTTTATTAATAAGTATTATAATTCTTTGTTGAAAGTTGATGGAAAGAAAGATGGGCTTGGTTTGTTGGCTCAAGATCATGGCCCAAAGCAGATCGTAGTTAATGCTTAAGTGTTTTAGCAAATACTTGGAATCAATGGTCTTGACGTGGAATCTGCTATTATTTGCCACTGAAAGTTGTTGATCGGAAAAATGGGGTTTATGTTGGTTCAACATTGATCAAAACAACTGAAATAATGTGTTAGGCATTTCAGAAAGACATGGTGTTCAAGTGTGTGTTGTGAGATCTAAATAATCTTCGAGTTGACATGGAGACATCCAAAGGGTGTTGGTACATGTTGCCTGAGGTTTGGGGGGATAAAACTCGGATGAATGGTTTTGACGTCAAATCTGTAGTTTCTGAATAGAGATTATGATTCCTCGTTCAAAGTTGATCATCAGAAAAGAAGTTGCAGTTCTGTGTTCAAAGCAAAATTAATTTAGTTTTTAAGTTTTCTGAATTTTAGCCTAGTGAAATGACTCCTTTTGGAGGAAATACACTTGCTAGTGGTCATGAATCCGACTATTATTGAAATTGTAAATCATTGCTATTTGGTTGAAATAGAAAATATACATTTTGATACATTGGTCTCAAAAGTCAAGACTCTACTACCTCTCGTCATTACTTCTTCAGTCCATGGTTTGAATTACCACTTATATGTCCTTAGAGCATCTCCTAAAGTGCCTCACTACCTTGGAATCTAAGGTGTCACCTAGGATTTTCGTCATCCAACAGTGCCTCACTGACTTGGATTTCACCCTCCAAATCCAAGGTTGCCTTGGATTTTAATGTCGCAATTGGGCACCTAAGAGCATCTCCTAAAGTGCCTCACTACCTTGGTTGAAAAAAACCAAATCCAAGGTAGTGAGACTCTATTTCTTCCAACAGTACCTGACTTGAATTTTTGAAAAAATAAAATAAAAAAATTCACAAGTCCAAATTGGGCGCCCAACTCTTAGGCGCCCGATTTGAATTTTTGTAAAAAAAAAATAATTAGGCGCCTGTTTAAAAATAGAACAGGCCCCCAACACTTGGGCGCCCAATCGCGAACTTAAAAAGCTAGACTGAGTCTTGGATTCCAAGACTCAGCCGTGCTTTTTGAGACTCAAAACCAAGGTAGTGAGGCACTGTTGGATCACGAAAATCCTAGGTGGCACCTATATATCCAAGGTAGTGAGACACTTTAGGAGATGCTCAGTGTTGGGCGCCTGCTATGTTTTTAAACAGGAGCCTAAGGTTTCGGCGCCCAATTGGTTTTTTTAACAAAAATTTAAATTGGGCGCCTAATTTTTTATTTTTATTTTAAATTCAAATCGGGCGCCTAAGACATGGGCGCCTAATTTTTATTTTTATTTTAAATTCAAATCGGGCGCCCAATTTGGACTTACAAAAAAAAAATTAAAATTAAAATTAAAATTCAAGTCAGGTACCGTTGGAGGAAATATGGTGGATTTGACTTTTTTTCAACCAAGTCAGTTAGGAGATGCTCTTATTGTAAATTTATATTTTGTTATCTTCCTAGTATTTATGTGCTCTCATCAATTACCCAACGTTATGGAAACCGGATAGTTCTGTGTAGAACTCGGTTGTGTTCTCAAGGGGATGAAGGAAACCCGAAAGGATTTTTTTGGAAATTGGCATTCAGAGGTTTTCAGAAGTTGAAATTTAGAGGGTTGGCCATTTTTGCTCAACAGCCATTATTAGTGTTCGGAAGGTTGGAAGGTTGCTGTTAAGTCATGGACGTATACTAATATGAGAGCTATATATGCAGAGGTACATGTTTCTTCACCCTTATCTCTTCTTGCGTCGTGTGTTCTGTTGTTAGTTTCTATATCAGATTCTTGTAACTTTGATAGATTTGATGCAAAAAGGATCCAATTACATAAACTAATTTAGACAGAAGTAATTATAATAGGCAGTTCTACATAATGTTGCACGAAGGATTTTCGTCCCTATAGTAGACAAAACCTTGACCGTAACCCCTACTACCTCCATAAGGTTCATAATAAGAGACCCCTCCGTAAACTCCATCATAACATGGTCTTGGATAAACCAAATACTGTTGCGGCAATGAGTAAGCTAGAAAAGGAGCAGCAGGTTCAATCACTTTTATACCCATAACAGGTTCTGATTTCGTAGGTTGATGTGGTTTCCCCGTTTCTTCCTTCTTTTCGTCTGCTTTGATGTCAATGCTTTCTATCGCTTCATTAGCTTCCAATTTGAGCTTCTTTGAGAATTTTATTGGGTTGAATGGACCCGATATCGTCACTGTATTTTTCTTGTAGTCATATGCTTGGCTTATAATGTCTACAATACCCAGAATTAAACAGCTAAAAACAACTGAGATTCATTGTATTATATTGTACTGTAAACCCCTTCATTGTATATTTTGCAGAGAGAAAGACAGAGAACTGACCCTGGTGAAATTTGCATAGTGTTTTTCTGACCTTGTTATAACACTTGGAGCATTCAAGATCAACCTTCAGTACCAGAGTTGAGTTCTGCAACAAAATTAAGAAAAGAAATGCTTACACCATGTTTTCAGATACTGTATTATGCAAAAGAGAGAGAGAGAGAGACCTTTTCAGCCATTGTTGGGATACTGGATGAAGCTCTGAAGTATCTGCAAAGAAGGAAAATGAGATCAAAGGTCTCTTATAACATTCCAGAAAGAAATGAAGAGTTGTGGGAAGTGGGAAAGTCTTTGTGATTTAAGTGGTCATGAAGCCAAAACCATGTCTTTCAATGTGCACAAAGCACAAAATTAATCACATTTCTGATGATTGGAACTTGGAAGGTCTCATTGTTATCACCACTGCAACTTTTGTGTGTAACAACTTGCAATCTTTAAAACTTTGATATGTATTCTTGTTGTTTGAATCTTAGTTTGTGAATTTAGATAAGAGGGGCGAGATCAATTTCACCAAGTGTTTTCACTATGTTGCTCTTGATATATATTGATTGATGAACCTTGTTGCTCCACACTCTACTGGTACTGCAAAAATCAGGTTAACCCTTTTATCAGCCATTAGGGTTTTGAGGTGGTATTGAATTTGAAAGAGATTTGCCTTTTCTTCTTGAACAAACAAGCAACCTTTCATCAAGGAAAATAGATAAGAGATTATCCAATAATCTTTAACCAAATTCAGACTTCCTGAGTCGGTAGCACTGATATTACAACATTTCCTTACTGCTTGCAAACTCATGTGCCACAAAGCTAGGTGTTCTATGTACACGAGCAAAACTAATAGACTTTAGCTTTCTTACCTTCACCGAGTAGTGCCCGTTCCAAAATATGTCTCCTGTCCTGGATATAATACAGTCAGAAAAATCTGTCTCTATTTCTCGGCCACTTGTGTGTGTGTGTGTGACAGTGGCAATTATTCGCAACTAGCAGAAAAATCTGTCTCTATTTCTAGACCACTTCTGTGTGTGTGTGTGGTTGGGAGGTTCGACCAGCGTCGGTCGGTAGGTCTTTCTGATGGTCTAACTTTAGACTTTTTGCCATGTTCAACACATGCATAGTATGTGTGTGGGGGTATCCCACATAACTTAATAAAACAAAAATAATAATTTAATTAAACAAAACAAAAAATTTTAGAAAGCACCGTGATATGGAATGAACTCGAATTATATTTGTGAATGTTCATTAGAGTTTGTGGGATGAGCGAGGATCGAAGATGGAAAAAAAATATGGATTTCAGTTCGAACATAAGAGGCAAAATAAGTTTTATTCGAACAGACTTATGAGTCTCATGGAATAGAAAACAGTATGTTCGAATAGAAGTCTCATAACACGTTTCTTTGAATAAACTCTAAAGTATGTTCGAATAGACTTTTGTAACCACAGTTTTAAAAGGTTGGAGTGAAGACATTGGCTTGGCTCGTGATCCGTACTTTAAGTCTTAATTGATGTAATAACCTCCCAACTATATAAGGGATACTTAGTGTATTTTTTAGGTTATTTTGAGTTAGTTTAATTCTAGAGAAAACTAAGGTTTGAGAGTCTATTAAAGCTTCGAGGAAGCTTGAGATATCGTATTATAACTTATTAATTTATAATGGATTGTTTGCGGGGAGTGGTTTTTCAACCGAAAAGGGTTTTCCACTTCCCTCCTCCAAGTACATTTTGTCTTTATTTTGTTCTTCGTTTGGTTTTTTAATTGTTCGTACGCAATTCGTTTTTGTCGTAGATGAGAGACTAACTACCTTAATTCTCAACATATCCCCCCCTATACCAATAATTTGCTTTGAATTGATGCTTCACTTGTTGCAAAGAACCCGATATGTCTGCAATTTTCAACATCTGAAGATAAATCCTAATATATTACGACTACAATAGATTACAGGTACAGAGATCTCAAGATACGAGCTAATGTATCACACTATGCAATACTAGAGTAAAACCTCGATACATGAATGTTCAATAAATCAATAACCTCGCTTAAATAATAAAATTTTATGGTTCCAACTCGGTCTAGTGCACTAAATTAATAACTTCGCTAAATGCATACAAAATCTGAAGATATGGGTTGATGTATCACACCGTACAATACTACACTAATATTACTTAATCTGAACATGAATATCACAATTAACATAAATCACAATCTCCAACAAATACATAACATGAATCGACATGTCGACTATTGATATTATGTGTCACCCTTTTTCACTGATACATGTCGACCAATACTTAAAACCATGAGTATCACACCTGCGATACCTCGAGAGAGGGGGTGCGAAAAACAACAATAGTGGTGGTGAGTTGAAATTATTGTGGCTGCCAAAACCAATTCCTCTGTAAGAGACCCCAACAAACATGGCCTAATTTGTTTTGTTTTTGGTTCCCTTAATTAATGCACCACGAAAATAGTTTGCTCCACCCCCACAGGTGCCGTGATAGAAGACTTCTTCTATAAGTTGGCACGTACGATACATACACATCACTCTCTGTAATTCGTCTCTCTCTCTCTGTTTTGAAGAAACTAAAAATGGCGCTTAACTTCCAAGCTTTGGGTCTCTCTACTAGCTCCCAAATGTTTAATCTCAGAACACCCAGAGTTTGCATGGCGTCGACGTTTCATTCAACCTCGGCTAAGTGAGTTGTTTTCAAGCTCTCATGTTATGTTTCTAATGTAGATCATTTGGTTTGTGAACTGATTGAAATGTTTGTGTGTGTGTGTGTGTGTTTTTTTTTTGTGAATCTGGGTACCCAATGGTGTGATTTGTGTTGGTTTTGGTGGGGTTTTGTTAGATCTTAGTGGTTTTGGTAAAAATGGGATTTTTTTGAGGGGAGTGTAATCTCAGAACACCCAGAGTTTGCATGGCGTCGACGTTTCATTCAACCTCGGCTAAGTGAGTTGTTTTCAAGCTCTCATGTTATGTTTCTAATGTAGATCATTTGGTTTGTGAACTGATTGAAATGTTTGTGTGTGTGTGTGTTTTTTTGTTTTTTGTGAATCTGGGTACCCAATGGTGTGATTTGTGTTGGTTTTGGTGGGGTTTTGTTAGATCTTAGTGGTTTTGGTAAAAATGGGATTTTTTTGAGGGGAGTGTGATCTTTGTTTGGTTTGGTGAATTTGATGTTTGGGTTTAGTATGGTGGAGTTTAATTGGTTTGGGGGTTGGTTTTTAGTGGGGTTTATATGTGTTGTGGTGATCATTGTTGTGTTTTGGTGAAATGTACGTTGAGGCTCAATTGATTTGGGTGTCTGATTTTTGATAAGTTCGGTACATGTTTTTGATTTGAGAAGATGGGTTTTAGTGCAGCAATATGTTCTTTGTATAGTTAGTGATTTTCAGTTTGGTTCGGAAGTTTCTCGATTTTTTACGTTTTTGTTAGTAAAATGTATTGAAGTGTATGTGTTGTTTTGCAAGCATTTGTGATCAGGAATATTTCTGGTGATTCACCAATTGCAGACCATTGGATTAGCCAAGTTTTTCATCTCATAATTGAATCTAATGGGTAGTAACTGCGTGATCACTGGAAATATCTATGATCCAGTAACGTTCCTGGTGTACCAAGTGTAGCCGTAATGTTTTTTTGTTTTGGTTTTTGTGTCATGGGCTGTATTGCTAAGTAGGATCCTTTTTCTATACTTGTTTTCGCTAGTTTTATTTCTAATTGTGGATTTGTATCGATTATATGTTATAGGCGTTTCCTTAGGGGTTTTAAGTTGATGTAGTGTTGTTTGTCCTTATTTTATGTGATAGTGGCAAGGGTCATTTTCGAAAGCTTTGTTTAATTGCCAACTATTATTTGGTATAGAATTGTGTGGGTCAGTTTTCTCATTTTTATTTTTATTTTTATGTTTTTTGTTTTCTTTTGTCCAAAAGAACGATTCATATATTATCTACTAAGGTGTCTATTTTGAGTTATACACACACACAACGGCATGTTAAATACAACTGTCTTCGAGTTTTCACGTGGATAATCTTTCTGAATTTTTCCAGTTAATAATAGAAAGATGATAAACTTTTTCCTTAAAACAAATGATTTTCAAGTTGTGATACTTATAAGAAGATTATCTCCGTTCCTTTAATTTGACTCTATGATAATTAGTAGGTATTAGGTGTTTTTAAAATCGGTAGGTGAACCTTAACTTTCTCTAACTTGTTTTCTTAGGAGAGAGGTTATGTTTTTCTTTTCCTTATATTGGTCAAGTACGAGTGAGCTACTTTGATTTTGCTCACTTTTAGCTTACCCAACGGAAGGCAAAAAGAAAATTTCTTGTTGAATGCTGCTCGGTTGATATAGTCGTCTCTCTCTTTCTCATCTTGACAACATTTATAAAATTTAGGGCATGAATACAGACACATGCATCCTACACATTTCTAAAGGTCGCCATACAAAATTCCCACAAATTATGTTTTGCCGCAAAATACGCATTAGTGAGTTCTAGACACATACCAATTTTTAATTAATGAAGTACATGTTATATGTTTTTTCCTTTTTCTCAAATAGTGAAGGCACTGGTAGTTTTTGCCCTGAAATTTGTCATTGAGAGGTGTCTGGATATGAAAGACAATAACCATCTATCTGCTAAACGAAGGATTTAAATGTTAATAATACTATTAAAAAAACCTGGTAAATTGGATGTAGCAACACCTGAAAGTAGAAACAGGAAATGGAGAGGGTGGTCTGAATAAACATGAGATTGAGATAAATTCATAAAATTCTCCCAAAAGTTCATAATTTATAGTAGTAGAACTGTGCAATGTAACCCTGATCACTGGCAACAGCCTCTAAAATTGATATCACCGTAACCACAATTTCCTATGTATTATTCAGGGAGGTTAAGAATCTGAAAAGGCCCTTCAGCCCTCCTCGTGAAGTTCATGTTCAGGTTACCCACTCTATGCCACCACAGAAGCTTGAGATTTTCAAATCATTGGAAAACTGGGCGGAGAACAACCTCTTGATATACTTAAAGCCTGTGGAGAAGTCTTGGCAGCCACAGGATTTTCTTCCGGATGCAGCTTCCGAAGAGTTTTATGACGATGTCAAGGAGCTGAGGGAGCGATCCAAGGAACTCCCTGATGATTACTTTGTTGTCTTGGTTGGAGATATGGTCACAGAGGAAGCTCTCCCAACTTATCAGACAATGCTTAACACTATGGACGGAGTTAGAGATGAAACGGGTGCCAGCCCAACTCCTTGGGCTATATGGACAAGGGCATGGACCGCAGAAGAGAACAGGCACGGGGATCTTCTCAACAAGTACTTATACTTGTCTGGACGAGTTGACATGAAACAAATTGAAAAGACAATTCAGTATCTGATTGGGTCTGGAATGGTAAGAGCCTGACCACAAACTTAATCTGTTTGGCTAGCTAAATCTATTATGCACTTTTTTTTTTTTATAGTATTATGCACATTCCTTTGGTGCGCCTTGTAATGGGACTCAATATCCATTTTCACACAGTAAGAAGGAAGAAAGAGAACAGAGGAAAATGAGTTAACATAGAGGTGGACCATGAGTCTCTGTCACGTCCTTGGTTTCTATTTGCGTTAAGCTAAATTACAACTACCATAGCAGCTGCTCTAACACCACATGGTCATCAGTCTAGGAACATGACATTCCAACCACAGAATTACAACTCATTCGATAAAGACCATGAGCCATGTCCTCTTCCTAAATAAAGGATCCTTTCTTCGACATTCCTTCAGATGACTGAGAATCTTGATTGCAACATCTAAATGTGCACATCTCACTGAAAATATAAAGTGACTACACCTAGGAGTTCCCCATTACCAATTTGGCAATTTCTAGTTTATGATTCTGTTCTATTGGTATGTCAACAAGCTTTCCACCAAGCTTCCCCAATTCCTCAAGTATATTGAGGACATATCTTCAACTTTAAATGTGCCCTCTTTTAGGATCGAGTAATTTCCTTCCAAAAAATATTATATGGCGCAGGGTCGTTTTTACAAGAAATCCTGAGTGTCTGAACCGTATTTTTTTAAGATTCATTTCCTCTCCTTTTGGACATTTACAATTTCTAGATAAATGTAATAAGATAATGATGTGGCACGTCCCTCATAGGGTCGTCTACCACCCGTTTGACCTATGTTTATGTCTATGCTTTAACTTATGCTTTATTGGAGAAGACCATGTGGGTTATTAACAGTTTTTCTTTTTTAGGTTAGTTTTCTAATTGGATTGGTTAGGGGAGTTATAGTAGGAGTGAACTTAGGGAAACCTAGGTTATAAAGGGAGAGGGTGGTGTAATCTTTTTTAATTAGTTGTTAATGAAAGTTTGAAGTTATCTTAGTAGAAACCCTATTTTCTCTAAAACTAAACAGACACGTGATTGTTCTTACGAATCTAGTTCCCGCGTTCGTAGATTCACGTCAATTGGTATCAGAGCTGCGTTAAGATCCTGGTGTAGTAAGTTTCAAGAGCAAGATTCCTCGTGGAAGACCCGCGACAAAGAAACCTACACTCGCTCAAGATGTGGCGAGGATGTCAGATAAGCTTGATAAGCTTGTCGAGGCATTTGGAAATGGAGCTTTTTTCCATCCCCTAACCACCTCCGTTGGGCGTACTAGAAGACCCCTCTCTTGAGGGAATCGTCGCCGCGAGGAGCGACAATCTTAACAATTCGTTTGCAAGTCTAGGTGTCGAAACCAAAGCTTACAATGGTGAGGGAATCGGGGTCCAAGCCATGGCCGAAAGGTCGGCCATGACAACCGACAACCAGACAAACGGCCTGTACGAAGAGACGACCCAACAACACCGAGCAGCGCCGACCTTAGCCCCGACAGTGGTCGACACGGCAACAGCGCCGGTAGCACTCGCAAAAACATATTTTCTGGCTTATGAGGCCCAAGGCCCAAATCGTGACCAACAATTACCAAATCCGGACCAAACCCAGCTGGCCAGATCCAGTCCACCGAAGCCGAACCAGCAACCCGAACCAAGTGGGAACCCGACCCATAACTTGTGGGCTCAATGGGTCGGGGTCCATCAATCACTTCAAGGCCCTGATTTCTTTGGTATTGATTCGGAGTGGTGGGCTCCTTACCAACCAACCACCGGTACAACTCTCCCTCACCCTTCTCCGGCGTTTAAACCTCTCCCGACAGACTCTTCACCAGCCGGGGTTGGCAGTCAAGCCCACCCCATGACGTCAGACCCACCGTAACGAGGCTTACCGGAGAACACCGACCAACAACCACCACCAACAACACCGGCAGCCTCTCCACTGGCTGGAGATAACCGCCACCTACCTCTTTCCTCAACAGCCCCGTTGGGCACACATGGAGCATCCCTTCCCCCAACAGACCCGTACCGTAACCAACCTCATACTGACTCCGGTAAGCGGCAAACGCCGGAGCTAAACCTCAAATATAGCTTTGAGTTTCGACCACCCTACAACGATGGGTGGGGACCACAAAATGATGATGTGTTCAACTTTCATTCTAACGGGAGACGTAAAACTATGGATTCTCGTCACGTTTCAACTTGGGAGAGAGATCGGCAATTCAGCGGGCAAAACAGGGGACGTGGTTCTCACCTTAACACCCCATTGTGTGACCGGTATAAACATCGTCCACCTTGTTCGTCCCCACGTCCGTCAAGGCATCTGTATGCTACAACTTGGCAAGATGATGAGTACAGTTCAGACTTTGAGGAAGAACAATGACCACAGCCACGCAGAAAGGGGAAATGTATTGATATCAAGGCTTTAGCCAAGGCGATTCCTGAACAAACACATGATGTTCACCTCAAAGTGCTAGAGTTCGATGGAAAATCTGATGCTGACGCCTTCATCGAATGGTTGGATAAGGTTGAGCGAGTGTTCAACTACAAGAAATATGGGGATCCAAAACAGGTTATGATCATTGAGTTCCACTTACTGGTTTTGCTCTCACTTGGTGCAACAGTGTTCAACAGGCAAGGCATATATCGGGTTACCGTCCCATTGCAAAATGGTGGAAAATGCGGAGAGAGTTGAAAGAAAGGTTCATTCCTATGAACTACGGCGAGGTTTCATTTAGGGAACTCCTGTCCCTAAAAATGGGTCTCTCCTCCCTTGATGATTACACAGATCAGTTTTATCTCTTTGAGACACATGCAAGACTCCATGAGACTGAACAACAGCGGGTTAGTAGGTACAAGAACGGGTTGACAAAGAAATTGTAAGAGACAACCACACTTCAGCCTGTCTTTTGCCTAGCATAAATTGTAGAGTTAGCCAAACAGGCTAGCGGGCTCCATGCGCAGTATTGTCCTCCATTGCAAACAACTGCAACAGCAACTCCAGCTATTCCGACAGTTACTGTACCGCGTACTTTTGTTTTAGGTAATTGTTATAGATGTGGCAAACCGGGGCACCAGAAACGTGATTGTCTTGCATTTGCTAAAAAGGTCGGCCTAGTCGTGGATGGTATGCGTAAGAGTGTGATAGCAACTGTTCAACGCGTTTTGCAGGATGAAGACGAAGAGGAAACTGAGATGCATACCACATTCGTGCGTGAGTCCTCTGGAGCACCGTCCCCTTGATTTTGTGGACGAAATATTCTTAGATGGAGGGTTTGACGTGGCATGTCCCTCATAGGGTCGTCTACCACCCGTTTGACCTATGTTTATGTTTATGCTTTAGCTTATGCTCTATTGGAGAAGACCATATGGGTTATTAGTTGTTTTTCTTTTTTAGGTTAGTCTCCTAATTGGATTGGTTAGGGGAGTTATAGTAGGAGTGAACTTACTAAACAAACACGTGATTGTTCTTACGAATCTAACTTCCGCGTTCGTAGATTCACGTCAGATAACTTGTGCACTGTTCTTCACGAGAGATCTCTTCGAAATCTGTTGAGTGATTCCAGGAAAGGATCAGACTGCTTCGAGTTGCCTTGGACCTTTTGTATTGATATTAATCTTAAAATGAATGATCAACTATTCCCTACACTTGTTAAATATCTATGAGAATTGCAGGAAGTATAACTGAAACTAACTGGACCAGGTATACTAAATCAAAAATATGGACTCGGTCTCTTGATCTTTAATCCCATGATTCACACAAAATTATAGTCTGAAAATCACATTAATTGGAGATAATATAGAAGGATAATGCATAACAAAGAGGAATTGTATCCTTTCAAGGGATCCAAAAGTTTAACGAGTTCTTACGGAGTAAGCTAGCACGATCTTCAATTTTCTGTACTGTTTCCATGGAACATACTAATGTTTTTTTAAAATTTAATAAATTTCTCTTCTGTGCATCTACTATCTATATAGTTTGTATGGCCTTACTATTTTCGTACTTAGACAAGAATTAAGATGTTAGGTTTCTACTTCTGTGCTCTTGACATTCCTTCCTTTATGTGTTTAATTATAATGTATCTCGTCATGACTTACGAATTTGTTAAGACTTTTGTGCTGCTGAAGTATAACTGTTTCCCAACTTTGTACTATGAATTTGGGTTGTTAAATATCATCTGTACTTCCGTTTCAGGATCCAAGGACGGAGAACAGTCCATACCTAGGATTCGTCTACACGTCATTTCAAGAAAGAGCAACCTTCATTTCCCACGGAAACACAGCGAGGTTAGCCAAGGAACACGGGGACTTAAAACTAGCACAAATTTGTGGAACTATTGCTGCTGACGAGAAACGCCATGAAACTGCTTACACCAAAATTACAGAAAAGCTTTTTGAGGTTGACCCAGATGGAACTATGTTGGCTTTTGCTGATATGATGAGAAAGAAAATACAAATGCCAGCTCACCTAGTTTATGATGGTAGCGATGATAACCTTTTTGAGCACTTTTCAGCTGTCGCCCAAAGGCTTGGAGTGTACACGGTTAAGGATTATGCCGATATATTGGAGTTTTTGGTGGGGAGGTGGGATGTTGAGAAGATAACAGGTCTCTCCGGTGAGGGACAGAAGGCTCAGGATTATGTCTGCGGATTGGGTCCTAGGATCAGAAGGCTGGAGGAAAGAGCTCAAGGTAGAGCTAAGCAAGGTCCCAAAATTCCTTTCAGCTGGATTTTTAATAATGAAGTGCAACTCTGATTGCAGCTTATGTATATGGTGTTGAGATAATCTCTGATTTCAAGTCTAGATTGAGGAAAATAGTTGAGGGATATATCTTCAATTGACAGATGTATGAATGTATAAGCCAGATATTTATATTTATCTTTATAATATGTTTCAGGTTTTTGTTAGAGGCTTTATCTTTATGATAATTGTGATGCTTTTTTCATTTTTGATATTCAGAACGTAAATTGAGCTTTGAGAATATCTATCACTGTCACAGGGATTCGATATCCATCTTTTGCTGTCACTTTCTTTGTAACTCCCATTCCCTGCATAATGTTGTCGTTTAATTATCTGGAAGACTGAAACCAAACCTGAACTTTTTTTATGGCTGTCTCAAATTTCTCAGAATATTCCATCACCTCCTCTTTCAAAATTCCCTCTTTTTAGCTGAATGTTTTTGTTTTTCTAGGTTTATCTCAAGATGTTCTCAGTATTCTCCCTTCAGATTTTCTCAGTTTACGATCACGAGTGCTCAGTTAATTTTCCTGTTTGTCAAGGTTTGGTATTAGGAAGTAGAGGTAAATCAACTAATAAACTGCTTGATTCAGGACAAGGAAATAAATTTGACTGCAGAAGAATCCTATTTCATCTTTACAATGGACCAGATATGTATGCAGGTCGAATGAATACAAAGATAAACAAATCTCATATCGAGGTTTTACCATATGATGTCAATCCAATTTCTCTCAGCCGACATCAGATACTTGACACAATACTACGCATGAGTTTAAATTGAAATGCACGTCTGTAAATTCAGAAGAAGAAAAAAAGGTTGCTCTTCATAGCAAACATAAGCCATTAGATTCGATAATCCAAATTATATCACACAGTTTAGTTTCTACAGCATTACTCATTTATTACTTTTCTAAGTTTCTCTTCCAAACTGCATCTAATAATACAACATTGGCAAACACACATAAAGGGCTGTCTTTTTTACTTTCCCTGAAATTGCAACTTCAACCGCGTCCCGTATTTACAAACTGGGACAGCCCCGTTTTGAATGCTCAATATCCATCTCCAAAGGCAAAATCACATTCCTTTAGTGGGATCATTTCCCCATACGTTGTCCCAAGAACCATTAGGGGCAGCTTTTGGTCCCTCGATGTAGTTCTGACCACCATGTGTAATATGAGGGCCATGTTGTCCGTCAGGACCTCCAGGTTGGACTTTTCTAGGCTTTGTTTTGATCCCTAGCAATCTCAATACAAATCGTGCAAGCTCACCATATAACAGACCTGAGCGATCAAATAACTGCATGAAATACAGCAAGCAAGTTAGGCTACGAAGATGCTTGCATTACAAAAGATGAGATAGAAAAGGATCAATTGGAACATTTAATATGTGAAAATACATAATGAAAGTGGGTATGTAAGAAAATAACACGGGTGGGTAGATAAAAAAATAATTAATGTGAGTGGATAACAATGTACTTCAGTTCTTTGTGATATTGCCGCCTCCGCATAAACAAAAACAATAGACTAATACGAACTCAATTACACAGAAGGGCTTTACCCAACAGTTCAAAACTATCAAATTGTTCCCTAAAGCTCAGATAATGGAGAATCATATCAGTATTGGCAGGTTAATCTATTGGAGTATTACTAATCTGAAGAATATAAGACAAGACTCAATTCACCCAAAGAGATCCCAATCCATATCAAAAGTATTAAGATCATCTGGTCCCAGGACACAAGAAGATAATACCTATCCCACCCAAGGATCAAAATATCATACATGGGCTGATACATTAGCCCCTGCCCTTGAACAATACATAGACGATTTTTTGCTACTGCCTTCTATCACAAAACATGAAAATGTCGTTGAAATCTCAAAATATTGCAAATTGTCATATGATATTTGGATATACTGGAAAGTATCAGTTATAGTTTGAATACTAACTATATCACTGATAGATCAGAAAGTTCAGATATCAAACGCATATCAAACTTAATAGCGGCACTTTACGATACTCATCTATATTTTGGCAATAATTGCCAGAAAAGGGGTTTAACTTAAAACTAATATATTGGCCCAAAATATCATATCATCAAGCTGGGTATGTAATATATCCGCAATAAGTTCAATATCATAATCTGTGATCCCAACCAACTTTTTGTCCCGTATTGCACAAATTGTGTACTCGTCTCATCACATACTCACACAAAAACAGCTATTTAACAGTGCTCGTCATCTTTTCTTATTTTTTATTTCTAGTGTGAAGCTTTTTCATGTCCAAAATGAAAAAGGCTAAAACGAAAATGGGTAAAAAGAATTGGCCAAGAAAATATTCATAGAATGTATAGGGAAAAGAGTAAGAAATGACCATGAGACTGCACCTGAAGAAGCGCGGACATGAATATGTGGAGTGCTTGGGTATTCTGGTCTATGAGGATTGAAATCCGACCAAAAATGGTTACCACACCTTGCATCTGCCAGTAACCAAAAACTACATTAAAGAACGAAATGATAAATAACAAAAATGTCGTGATTATTTGTTTTTTTCAAAATAAAATAAAATCAATCTGAATAGTGTTATGTAACTGTAATTCCTATGAATAATGTTTTCTTGAATAGTGATCCATGAAGAGTATATCTATGAGGTTCCTGATTGACTCGTTTTGAGGTTTGATTCTGTTCATTGGTCATCCCTAAGTTAAATTGTTTCTATTCTCTGATTTAAAACAGTCTTGTGACAGTAATTCCTATAATTAATGTCTTCACGGATAGTGTTACGTGAAGAGCGATTCTGTGAGGTTCTAATTTTAACTTATTTTTCAACTTTAGTTACGTTCATTGGTCTTCCCTAACTTTCATGTTTTCTTATTGCCTGATTTGGAATACACAAATCTCAATGGTTGTTTTAAGAACAGCAAATCAATCAAATTATGTTTCAAGGAATGACTCAGATTTATATTACATGTACATGTCAAATTGTTTCTGAGGATAATTGGACCTCGGATTTGTTTATCTTGTAGCTTGGTTCTCCACTTTTTATGGTTTCTAAAAGCTGAAAGTGTGAGCAGTAAATGAGGTCTGTTGTACAGTTTAGGAATGGGCCAAACACGTAGTTGATTTATCAAGGGATAATGTTTAATTGTGGTTGTGACCTTTGAGTCCCCCATTTATTTAGATGTTCGTGGAAGTGACGATCCAGGATTATTTGTCCACAGGTGATGGCAGCAAAGATTAAATTCAAAATGAAGATGGCGTCTGAGTTTCTTGGTCCCAGTTTCTTGACTGTAGAGAATTTCTGTAGTTGTTTGGCAAATAAATGGTGCTCCATGCAAATTCCATATGCTCATAAAATAGAGCGTGTGCTGAAGACCTGCGTGTGTACAGTTGATTAGTCTAAATCAACAGTGTCTAACACCATGATTTTTTGGTGTCTGTTGTGACACCCAAATGAATATAATGCCTGGCCCCCAATATGAATTATGAGAAATGTATCAGTGGGGTGTGTTTGTACAAAACAAGACATGTGAACATACATAATTGGTTCATAATGGAGATCTTGTGAATAGGTTTGTGCATGATCAGATAGGTTTAATTACAAGTTTACAACAGTCGTTAGTGGGTGGGTTTGTCTAGATATAGCCCGAATGAACTAGATGGTTCAAAATCGTGAGGACAAAATTATGGTGATCATGGTGGTGGCTATGATGTCTGTTTGTTGTTTAAGAAGACTCAAGCTACTTTGACGACAAAGTCGAAGTCGAAGAAATAGACTTGATAAAGTTGATAGAATTTTAAAAAAGAAAAAACTGTATGATTGTGTCCATGGAAATTCGGTGTTTAATCGTGGTTTGTGATAATTTGGTTAAATTATCAAGATCGAAGGTGTTGACGCTATGATCCTGTTGAAGTTGATAATTGTAATTGTACACTTGGGCCATCCATTTGAGAGGGACTGTTAAACAGCGTGACTACGAATACTTAGATGGTTTAAGAACACTATTAACATAGCACGTGTGATGCATCTGGTTAGTGTAGGTCGGATATAATCTATCTTTAGTTGTGCCTATCATTAGTAGTAACCAAGTAAGATCTAACTTTGCCACCTATTAGGGGTATAGTGGTTATCTCTCTCTATATATATGTGTGTGTGTCTGTGTGTGTTATTATAGCCCACAAGATTATATCGGTATAATTTCTTTAACAATTAATATCTGTGTGCAAGTTCATAAGTAATATCCACTACACTAACCGATGGGGAGGAAGAGTTGAATATAGGGAGACATCCATTCATCTACAAAATTATGGATCCCATGAGCTAATATTTCAGATTATCTTATTGTTTTTAAGTCGTTGGTCTACACGTGCAGTTAAATGCTGGTAGGCTCGCCTGATGTTGCCCACTTAGTTTTTGGTGTAATATGCAGTTTCATGGTTTCAAACTTTCAATAAACTGTTTCTAATTTAGCAGAAAAAATCTACAACAGAAACGAGGGGGTGCAACAAGAAAAAAGTGATTAAAAGTAAAGAAAATGAATAAATAGTAATATGCCTTACCACCCTCAGAAAGGAAGTCCAAAATCCTGGTGGTGATGGAGGAGCCCCATAAGGATTATTTGGATCTTGCTCACCATATTGGCCACCGCCCACGCCCATCCCATAACCTCCCATAGGGCCTCCAATGCCTCCATTGTACATTCCCCCTCCATACATTCCAGAACCTCCACTAAGTCCACCATATCCTCCTCTATACATGCTATTACCATACATGCCACCACCATAAGATCCGCCAAGTCCACCATATGATCCTCCCATTCCACCATATGAACCTCCTACTCCTCCATAGGAAGAACCGTACATTCCTGAACCGTAACCCGAATTATAATTATTTACACCAGAACCATAACCTGCAGCTGCACCTGCAGGGAATAAGAAATTCTATAAGCTCAAGTAGGACAATCAATAGTTAGGATTCAGACTATATTGTTTGTAAAAGTTAAAATTCTCAATCAATCCAGCATATCTGAATCCGAATTAGACTGCATTAAATCCTTCAGATCCAAATTGGAATTTATCCGAATAGATATAACCAAATCCAGACTGATCCAGCTACATTAAATTTTATATGCAAAACAAAACCAAATCCAAAAGAACAAAGGATATATAAAAGAGTTTCGATCAAAACCTATGTATATAAGCGCTTAAAGGTAAGATTATCTAATAGGATAGGAGCAAAATCCCAAAAAACCGACCTCAAAAAACTTTTTGTATTACATTCTCGGACTCAAATCGACAAAAAGCACATTCATACTTAAAAGTTTTTACCATTTGGATAAAATCCAATCTAATGAAAGTTCTTCTCACAAGGGCCTCGTCCAAAGCAATATCAGAAAATGAAATGAAGAACCAATAGTATATTAGTTTAACAATTACATTTACCTCCATAGGTGCTTCCATAGTTCTGCTCCCAAGGCCTTGCAGGAACGGGCCTAGAAAGTGCTGTCCCATTTACAGGGGCAGTCCTCTCAGCAGATGAAACAATTTCTCCTGGTTTTGCAGTTCCGGAAGCCTCTACGACATCACTTGTTGTGCCAGCTGATGGTGGTCTAAATGGTGCAGGTCCAGATGAAGACCCTGCTCGCTCCCAAGGCTTTGGTGGGGGTGTATTACCTGCAATGATTTAAATTAGATTCAATAACTTGACGTTGTACAATCTGGTTTTAACATCCAAAATGGATCGATTCATGTAGACCTAGTTAGGTTATAAATTTTCAAATAGAATTAGGTATTATGGAAAGAACACGTCAATCATTTTGAGTAAAAACACGACCTAAGATATTTCAATCTTTCTTAATTTATGTTTAGTTTGGAAGACTGTTTTTTTCCGCTTTGAGAACTATTACAGTTACACCACCACAACGTAATTCTATCTCAGGTTCCTTGTTATATAGACCCTCTTAGCCATCATATCTCTCAACTCGTATTTACGTATGTAGTACATTGCTGTCTCCTTGCTCTTGAGCTAATACAATTACATTTTCATTCTATAGTTTATTTAATATAATCTAGAGTCAATGAATCGTAAATTCTTCTTTATTCCTCAACTCTCTCTCTGACTCTATCACCATCTTACATCTCTAGTGAAACACTTGGTGAAAATCAACACAATAGGGTAAAATAGAATATCTATGCCCTTAAAACTCTCACAAACACCTAAAAAATGGAAGAAGAAAAAAAATGTCCCAATAGGGCAATACATAAAACTCACTATCTATATCGAAACCAAATCATTTATTTATTGCTAAATACCAATAAAACCTCCAAAAAACGGAGACCCTAAGCTCTGTTATCTCCCAAACTCTAATTCAAACACAAAACATCAATTCACAATTTCTCAACAAATTAGCAAAATTAGGGATACCCACAATTCCATTTCTCTCTGTTATGGATTCAAAGGATCGGGAATCCGAATATTATCAATAATAACAATTGGATTCAAGCATAATTAAGAGAAATCGAAATTGATTTTTACAAACCTCCTTGTTGGGGTCGCGATTCCATGACGAGAAATCGAACTTTATGAGAGAGAGAGAGAGAGAGAGAGAGAGAGAGAGATCTCCTCTCTATCTATCTATCTCTGGAATTTACGCGAAAAGAGAGAGAGAAAAAGAGATGATGTATAACAGAATTGCGGACAATATTTTATTTCAAGGAAGGATGACTCCACCCTGGCTGGCGTCTAGTACTCAATGTTGTTGTAAATCGCTCACCTTCTCATATTTCGAGAAAAATATATGGCAAATTAGCTTTTAGACCACGAATTCGTCTTACCCCCAAGTCATTTTTAGCTTTTGTTAAAATACAAAATTATTTTTATTATTATTATATTTTATGTTTTAATTACAATACCATGTGTTAAATAATTATCCAATTGGAATATCCATGTCGACACCAAGAAAATCTACGTGGACATTTCTTAGTATCTACATGGATTGAGCGCAAACTTCATCTCGTTCTCAGCCATTGTTCTGAAACTAAAGTTGGAAAAATTACGAAACGAAAATCAAAACTAAATTAAAACAGAAAATGAAATCCATTAACAAGTAACAAGTAACAAGTAACAACATCAACATCAATATCATCATCTTCACAAAAAACCCAAAAAAGAAACCCCAAAAAAATTTTCTCCTAATAAACCCAAAAATTTGAGCTTCTTCCAAAAAATCTCCTCCTTAAAACTAAAAAAACCTAACAACTAATAGAAGAACCTCATCCTCTTATGACGGGGAGGTTCATCATCTTCATCGTTACCCTCATCATCATCTTCTTCATCACCACCACCACCCTCTAACAACTCACGGTCCTCCTCGACGTCAAAGTCCTCTTCGGGACATTCGTTCGAGGTGTCGTCGCTATACTCAGATGGTCGTGGCTTCTCTTCTTCATCACTATCACTGTAGTATGATGTTGAGGGTGTTAGTTGAATGAAATCAGACATTATTGAGACTTGAGGCTTGAGACTTGTGTGTGTGTGTGTGAGAGAGAGACAAAAAAAAAGGAAATAATAGAGGGAGATGGAGAGGTTGGAGTGTTAGACTTAGGGTTACACAAGTTTTGAAACTGACAGGGAGTTAAACGTTAATCGATGTGTCTCTCCCTCCAATTCCCCACGTAACTACTCTAATTAGGCATAATTACTTTATTTTTGTGATTTTGCATTTAGACCCTCTGTGTTTGAAGTAAGTTAACTTTTAGACCTTGTACATTTGGAACAAGTGAGATGCACAAGGTAATTTAGGGAACATAAAACACAGCACAACTCGATTGCCAATTGTAATTTAGGAATTATTTGATCAAGGCAAAATGGAAGGCCATTTGAAACCAAGTCTGATGAAATTTATGACATATTTCACCTAATAATTGAGTATGGTGGGGAGTGGAATGAACCATATAAGAGTGGGTACGGAGTGAGTCAATACAAGGGTGGTAGTTGTTTAGTCTTAACTGTGCCTGTAAATATTAGTTTTGTGGAACTGTTAAGGTTAATTGCTACAAGGATAAACGACGAGCATGGTCCATATAATAATGTTCTTGTGAGGGGGGAGTGCGATTGGGTTGTTATTTATTGTATACGGTGTTCTGCATGCCGTTAGTAATAATTTATAAGTTAAGTTGATGTTTAGGCACATTCAGGAAGACCCAGTTCATGAGTATTGCAGAGTTTTCATAGAAACAGAGGAAACATCTGAAATAGTGCCAATCCCTATTGAAGAATCACCATTACAGTTAGGATATGATAAACCAAAAATTAAGAAGAAAAAATATACTAGATGTTTAGAGAAGACAACTAGACTTAAAAGTGCCTACTTCTAAGGCTTTTAATGCAGAATCCTTAAAAACAAAAACAAAAATCAAATCATAAAAACCTAAGGTGAAGAAGGTTAGGGCTGATTACCTTTCTGAGGAAGAGCTTGATAATTTAACCAAAGATTATGCAGTGAAGAAGAAGTTGAAATTAAGGAGGAAGATGCAGATAATGTTGATGAGGAAGTTACAAGATGGTCAAAAGATGAGCTTATGAGGCAATTTGAGAACACTGAGTTTGAAAACTTAACTAATGACTCATTCTTTGACAATGTGAATGTTGAAGAAGACTATCATAGTAACCATACATCACAGGATGGCGATGATGTTCCTACAAAGGATGATATAGAGGATCATGAAGGTTTGGCTGATTATAGAGATTTTGTGATGGGTTCTTCAAACTTGTATGAGAAAGAAGATCCTTTATGCCACCTTAAGCACCAGAGTATATGTTGACAATTGAGATGGAGTGGCCAAATATATTTGAGTATAGGTCATTTATAAGGAATTTTGCAATTACTCAGAGGTTCACATTTAGACAAAAGAAGAATGAAAGTAAGAGGATTAGATATGTGTGTAAAGAGAGACCAAGTTGTCATTGGTGGGTGTTCATAACAAGGTTAAATGATGGCCACACCGCGACACTTAAAAATTGGGCATTTTATACATGCGTGTAGTGGTAAAAATGGTACATTGAACAGAAATGCAAATGCTATTTGGGTTGCAAAGGAGATTGAGAATCGAATCAAAGATGCAATACAACCAAGCCAATGCAGATATCTGATATTATGTATAAGAGTTTTGGAGTAAGAGTTTTGGAGTAAGAGTTTCATATTACACTACATGGAATGTAAGGAACATGGTGATGGAGAAGATAATGGGGTCATATGATAAAGGTTATGTTTTATGTCTAGAACTATGTATTCAGACTCAAAAATCAAACCCTGGTAGTATTGTCACTTGTAATAGGGAAGATGGTAATCTTAAGCTTGCAGACATGTGTATTAGTACTTTTAAGGTAGCTTTAGATGGGTTCACCAAGGGTTGTAGGCCAATTCTTGGTCTAGATGGATGTTTCTTGAAAGGCAAGTATGGAGGCCAATGTTTGAGCATCATATCTCTTGATGCAAACAATGGTCTTTTCTCTATAACAGTGTTTCTTTGTAGAAGTGAGTATCAAGCTACACGGATAAAGTTCTTAACTTAGGTGCAAGGTCAGCTCACCTTACACCCCTCTAAATTGATATTCATATCTGATAGACAAAAGGGGTCTTGTTGAGGCAATTTTACAAGTGTTCCCTCATTCTAATCATAGATTTTATTTTAGGCACATGTACAAAAACTTCAAGCAACTGTACAGAGGTACTTATTTGATGACATTGTCTTGGAATGCATCAAAGGCATACAAAAAATCTGTAATGAAAGCAAATTTAGACAAGTTGGAAGTTGCAGAACCAGATGCAAAAACATGATTAGAAAGGGAGCCATACGAATCTTGGTGTAGGTTTTACTTTGATACTTCTATAAAGTGTGAACATGTGACCAATAATTTATCATAATCATTTAACAATTGGATTATTAAGATTAGAGATAAGCATTTAAACAAGATGGTAGAAAAGTTGAATTTGATACAGATGACACTCTTATATGAAAGGAAATTGAAGGAAAAAGGGTAGGATCAGAATGGATTGGTAACTAGAGCAGTGAGGAGGATTGAGTTGTTAAAAACATACAGTCACCACTCAGGTTAGAGAGATTTGAAAAGGATCAATAACTGGTCCTTAATGATAGTGGCACAAGGTGGATATTGAACTTGGAAAAATATACATACACTTGCAATGTTTGGCAGATCTCTAGATTGCCTTGTGTACATGCAGTCAAAGTGATTGATCAGCTAAAATATTAGTGGGTTGGGTAAGTACTTTCTTTTTCAGTTAATATGTTATAATTATAATTTTATTGTGTCTTTTACTATTTCACAACTTTATCATGGCCTATGTACAAATATTGTAGTCATTACCATAGTTACCAATCCATACTTTATTTTTCTTCACAAAAGTTTCCCTCCCAACCAAATAAACTTAAAACCAACATTTCCCAACCTCCTTCAAGCCCACATTTTCCTACCGAATTGAACACCGATAAGACCCAAAAATAAGAGTCTGGTTTGCAACTGGGTTATATATACCCAAAAATGAGACGTAACGTAAGCATCGAAGTTAAGCGAAGGGGAAAAGAATTGGTAACCAGCATGTGGCTTTTACGCCTCATGGAAAATGATCCCGTCCCAACCCTCGACACCGAGTTGATATTTTCCCGGACAACTGGGTCCATATTTTAGTTAGATCGGAGGACATGCCGGTAAACTTTTTAGACAAAACTTAAGTGTGACTAACGTTTGCAAAATGTTAGACAAAATGCCATAATATTTTATTTTATTTTGTTAATGTGCTTTTTTTTAGAACAGAGATAACATACAATGTAGGGGATCATTAGATAAGGTATTGAAGTAGTACCAATGGATTGCCAAGTATACGACGTTGAAGAGGTTGGTCGACGATATGAGTTTCGAAGAGTTTTTGTCGATTAAGGCGGGAAACTTGGATAACCACTTGATTCATGCTCTTGTGGAATGGTGGTGGCCTTCTACCCATACATTTCACTTCCCTTACAAGGAATTGGGTTTTACACAATTAAACTTTGTCATGCTAATGGGTTTATTTTGTGGGATGGGTAATGAACTCTCGTATGACTATAAATAGTCAAGTTTTGATGAAGCAAAAAAGATGTTCCCCGGAATCACAATCAATGGTATCAGGTATGGCAACATCACTCTCGTATTTAAAAACGTAGAAAAGAGTTTTGAATCCATAACTCAACAATTACAACCAAGACATGGATATAGTGTATGCGAGGGCATTTGTTGCATATATAATGGGTAATGTACTCTTATCAAATGCTAACACATCCCTTCTGGCAGGTTATCTTGCAACTTTGACCGACTATCATATTATAAGTGCGTCAAAGTTTGACTGGGGTACTCCAATTATGGCGGCTTTGCATAGGTGACTAGATAAAGTTTCAGTTCTGAAGAATGGGAAGGGGAAGGGGAAGAAATTGGTCACAAGCATCTATGTGATGTTGTAGTTCTGGTTCTTTGAGTATTATCGGGTTAGAATGCAACTAGTAAAAGTTTTGAACTCCAACCATATTTATCCCCGTATGAGTACATGGAAAGATGAAAGGGACAATTCGGGGTCTGAAATCCATTATTCTTTTGTTGTGATCAGAGAAATCATATAATAGAAAGACAAAAGTAACATTGATTGGCAACCATGCCTGAGGTCTAGACAATTAATATGACTAGAAGTAAGACATACAAAAATTAATGCTTAGTTCAGATAGGGTTCGATTGGTTTCAGTTCCATATGAACATGGTAAGCTTTGGTATTTAGGAGACCGGTGTATGCGTCAGAACACCGAGCATGATATTGTTCCCTATGACCAACCCCCCCCCCCCCAAGAGATTATGAAATTTCCGTGGTACGATCGAAAGTTCTATTAGGGATTTAAAGATGTGGACTTCTACGATGAAAACCATTATCTCATTGATGATATGGATACACGACATATTACCGTTTGGCTTATCCAAATCCCAAGATCGGTTGTACTTCGATCAAGAGGACCACAAATATTTGGATGATCGGGCATAATCTAGTTAATCCCGATGTACGGATGCCACCTACTTCGAGTTTTGTTACGTCTTCTCAGATGGAAAACTATGGTGTTGATGCGATGGGAAAGGATCATGATATTGAATGGTTCATGGATATGGCGGGAACCAGCGAAAACCTAAACGGATACCGATCCAGATCATTCAGGAACCATACCCGTGTCCACCTAGGTATACTATGGATGAGTTGAGGCATCAAACTGTTAGAATGTGGCATGCTGCATATGAAGATTTGTGGCAATACGTTGAACACACAGGTCAGTTAGAGAAACAACTAAGACAGTCACAGGATATTATCCAAGTTGCAGGAAAGAGACTAGCTGATATGTCCATCACTTACCAAACATAGTCGGATGTGCAATGTACCTTTGACGAGAGTCTTGCGCGTAGCAGATGTGCCCGCCAAATGAAGAGAGGTCGTCCCACTTAGGCTTCCGTTTATCTATTGTATTTTGTTTTACTTGTTTAAAGTACGTGTCTGGTATTTATTTTTTCATCGCACTTTGATATGCTATGTTTAAACTATGTTTAATTGATTATGCATTTTGGATATCTAAACAACTAAGTGATGATAATTAGTTTTTTAAGTGTTTGAAGAAATTTCCCATGGAGAGGAGCTCATAAAAAACTAAGTGCTGCTAATTTTCAGTAGAGCGAAGGTGTTTGAGAAAATGCCTAAAAGAGAGGTTCAACAAAAAAACTAAGTATGAAAAGAAGCAAATAAGATTTCGTCTAGACCTAGCCGCGCTGTTCAGAACTGTTGGGCGAACAAGGGGGTACGTGGCTCCATCTGAGCTGTATATATAACTCGCAGTTCTGAACTGCGGGGCAAATAAAGAAACCAGATTAAGCCACGTAGCACTTACTCATGCCCCATATTTCAGAACTACGGGGTTAAGTCAGGATGAAATCTTCTTTGCTCCCCTCTCCATACTTACTTTTTTTTTTGGCAAACTTATTTGACAAGAAGCTCAATGGCTAGTTTTTTTAGGCAAACTTGTTTGACAAGAAGCTCAACGGCTAGTTTTTTGGGCAAACTTGTTTAACTAGAAGCTCAACGGCTAGTTTTTTCCATCTATAAATACCATTCATCTTAGACACTCTATTTTCTTAATCTTATACACTTTACTCTACTCTCTTAATTTTTAACACTCTACTTTCTTCTCTAATTATCAATTTAGCTTAATCATGTCAGACCTATCATTCTTGTCATTTGCATCATTGTCTTCCTCCTCGTCTAGAACCGAAGAGCTCTTCCGACGTCAAATTATGATAATGCATAAGTATACCAAGGTTCTCATTGAGATAGGAGAAGCGAAAGAACAAAAGTAAGATGCGACATCATCACGGATGGGGTGGGGGGAGGGGGTAGCAAAATGGGAAGGATTGACAAGTGGAAAGGGCGTGATCATAAATTAGCCAGATTTAACCTTAATCAGGATTATTTTGGTGCAAACCCAGTCTTCACCGATATCCCATTTCATCGTCGATTCCGTATGAGCGAAGACGTGTATCAACGTATTTATGATCAAGTTGTTTCTTCAAAAAACTATTTTGTTCAAAAAGAAAATGCTGCTAAAACGATAGGCTTATCGGCGCACTAAAAGATAGCGTACGCACCTCGCATGTTATGTTACGGTACGAGCACAGATGCTCAAGACCTTATAAAAAAATTCGGAGCTCAATACCTTAGATTTCTCGATGAAAATGACATATTAAGGTTGTTAGAAGTTAATGGATCGCAAGGCTTCCCGAGAATGTTAGATAGTTTAGATTGTATGCATTGGAAATAGAAGAATTATCCTACCGAGTGGGCAAGACAATATACTGGGTATAAAAAGTATCCAACGGTGATTTTAGAAGCGGTTGCATCGTAAGATCCTTGGATATGGCATGTATTCTTTGGAGTGCCCGATTCTAACAACGACGTGAACGTCTTACATCAATAATGGCTTTTCAACAACTTGTCTAATGGAGTTCCGTCGTCGTGCAATTACAATATAGGCAGGTCCCATATACTATGGGGTATTATTTAACGGATGTAGTATATCCAAAATGGTAAACAATTTTTCAAACCATAAGAAATTCGTTAAACGACGCAGAAAGATATTTTGCAAAGATGCAAGAAGCATGCCGGAAAGACGTAGAGTATGTTTTTGGGGTATTACAAGCTAGGTTCAAAATTTTGGCACACGGTGCACGGTTTTGGAAGCCTAGTGATCTAGTAAATGTAATATACATATGTATAATCATGCACACCATGATCGTCAAAGATAAACGTCATACTTATATTCGACAAGTGGATATTGATCTGAAGTTTAGAGAATCCGTGAATAGGGTCCATGAGACGTTAAATCCAACACATGCTCTCAACACTATGGCAGAGTACATCGCAAAGATTCATAAAATTAGAAATGAAGGTGCTAATTTCCAATTACGAAATGAACTTGTCGTGCATTTGTGGAATCAAAAAGGGGCAGAGTAATGTAAATTGTTTTTTTATTTTCTAAAGCAATGTAGTTTTTTTTTAAGTTTGTAGTTTTATGTTGAAGTTGCAATGCATTTTATCTACTTGATTGAAGTATATTTTATGAAATAAAATGATTGATAACAATTTTATTCAAATAAACCATAACATAAAAATTAAGAGCTATTATTAACGCTAAGAATTACATTAATCTTCATCACTTGCAACGTCGTCATCACTTGGGCATTGCCTTTTCAACATCTTGGAATAAAGTTTAAGTTGCTTCTTCATCCAACGCTTTTGTGCCGGTAGTAGGTTAGTTCTGTTCGTTGTCATCATCTTAACCAAATTTTTCTCTTCGATGCTTCTTTTCTAGTTAGCTCTGTTTCACACCTTCTTTGAATCTCTGCCTCCCTGACCAACTTTTATTCCTCTCGTGTTCTAGCTCCAGCTTCCTTTTCCTCTTTCTTCTTCTTGTCTTTCTTATTCCATACCTTTATCATGTTTGTCGCCATTTCAAACATCTTCTTCTCCTAATAACCTACATTTGACTGTATCGCTTCTTTTACCTTGTATTTTTTTGGTCGTTCGGTCGATTTTCCCTATAAGCATATAGTGGTGCATCCATGTCGATAGAATCATCCAAAATTATGATATTGGGAGTAGTGGAAGTAGGTATAGAGGGTTCGGTGTTGGTGTAGTTGCTCAGGCTATCGCTAAAATTAAACTTCCTAACGAGGTTATGGATGGGTTGCCGGATGGGATGAATTTGTGACCATTTGGGGCATTTCTCCAAAACTTTGTAAGCCTCCTGAAATTGGAATGATTTATTGTATAATTTGTCGAAGGTCTCGTATGTCATACCAAGCTACAAATGAAGTTTTAAATTCTTATGAGTATGATTAACCTAACAAAATTAATGAAATGAGAAAAAAATAATACTTACTATGTCTGATACAATACTGGTAAAATGTCGGCTTTCAAGGTCTTGAATAATGTCTCTAAAGATCGAACAATCCTTATTGAACCGCCCCTTATACGTGTAATTGACACCGTTATACGATCGCCACATCAATTGATTATTATAGAACAAGTTGAATTGGTCACACACCTTGAACCAAAATATAGCGGTTTTTTGGTTGTTTGTCGTATCGAGGTTTTGAGACGCTTGGGATCAAGCGCATGTAAAATTCATGATGTCATTGGATGTCCAATTTTTTGAGTTTTTGTACCTTTCTTTATCAGCATCAACTTCATCCTTAACCTCAACTCCATCATCAACTACAATAGGTGTCGGTGTCGGTGTCGTCTTTCTTTTATGCTTTACATTTCCGCGCGCATTACTTCTCGTGACAACCGGAAGGATAATCGGAGAGACAACTAAAGATACAATCGAAGATGTATTGAGGTTTAAATTATTTAAACCCCATGTACATCTCATTGGCATGGTACCTGAACTTCCAACGACGAAATCAATTTGAGATGAAAAATATGGATTCACCGGTTGAGAGTACGATCCCGTATGAGGATCAAATTAAGGGTAAATATCCTTGGGTTTGGTAATGAGAGTTATAATTGGCTCTTTGGGGATCAAATTGAGATTGAAAATGAATGTCGAGCAGATAAACTAGTTGTCGAATATGGTGATCGAGATATTGGGAAGTTTAATGGCCAAATTTTGTAATAACTCGAAATAACTCAAAATTAGCTCTTATACCAAATGTACTTGTGATAAGAATTAGTATAAAAGACTGACACATGTGATTAACGTGGAAACCTTTGAATAGGTTAAAACCATGACCTCTATTTGAGGATTTAGTAACTATAACTTTATTGCTTGAGGCTAATATTTAATTACAAGTTTTGATCTCTTGAGTTCGAAAATTTAGGTCTTGTAATCTAAAATTCTTGGTCCTTTCTCCTCTAGAACTCATCATTTTTATAGACCTTACTCTTAGTTCAATATCGTGTAGATGCATGTTCTCCTAAAAATAGGACAGATGGTAGTTTGAATGTGTAACTGCTAGTTCGTAGAAGATAAGTATCTTTGACTTGTTCATTTTCTTTGTAGTGCTCGATCCATATTTTTTATTAGTTCGTGGTCCAAGTGTCATTGATGATTGTAAATGTCATGTGTATAATGTGTGAGTCTGGTATTTAGGTAGTTCGATTTTGGAATAGGTCGAGGGACAAATCCCTACAATCGTCCCCTCGCAACGGAAGGCACATGTGACTTTAGTTAAGAAATGTTGTGGAATATTTGTGTCTTGAAAGTTAGAAAAGGACATTGAATTGGATTAGGTTGAGACTTGTCAATTATGTATTGAAGACTATATTTGGCATTTATTGCACTGGAAAGGATTGATGTATTTGGCTTTTAGGTTTTTCAGAAATTGCTGGTTTTGAATGATGACTACTTTGGAACTCTTACATTACATTGAATATGGCTTTGTTATAAATGTTGTTGATATGGTATTATCTGTTATCTCTATGAAAGTACTCTGTCTCTGGAAATATCGTGTGGTTTTCCTTATCTTGAGAATGGTGACGACTAGGCGCCAAGTATATGAAATGAGGGTGCTTGATGAAGTGTAGAAGCTTCAGCTACGTTATTTTGGTAACCAACCATTGGATATGCCCACTCCCATACCGGTGTTGCCAACGTATCATGGGATGACGGAGGAGGAAGCAACGGAGGCTGAGAATAACTCTTATCAAATGTGGCGGTTCCACCATCTCATTCTGTTGGGTGAACAGCACCGGGTATGTCTTCGTCTTCTTGTAGAGGATGTCATCAATGAGGCAGATGATGAAGCTACTGTGCATACCAGGATGTACTATCATTATCATACAAGGGATTAGGTTATGTAAAAGTAGAATCATTCTTCTTTCGCTGCCTTTTTGAGGCGGTGGAGGTTACGAAGGAAGAGACGTGGTGGTGGTGGTGGCAGATTAGAAATATGCTTCTGGAAACTTGCTTATGTTACAACCAACACTCTTTTCTTGAAGAAGTGTTTCATGCTAGAGGTTGTTTCAGACTGGAAATATGCTTCTAGTCTTCAGATTGGAATTCAGGCTCTGTTGTAACCAGCGGTCTTTTCTTGCAGAAGTGTTTCATGTTGGAGGAGCTGATGTGCCCGAATATGAAGTATATATGAAGACTGATATGTATTGTAACCTGTAGATCGATCTGTAGGAAGTGTGAAATATTGTGCTTTCTGTATTCTGTAAGGAGTTTTCGAGCTTATGAAAAATATATTTTTGCAGTAATTCTCTGTTAATAGATCAAACTAGAAATTAGTATGGTAAATGAAATATAAATATATTGTTTGTGTGATGGATAAATTGAAGTAAAATTTTTCCTGTATGAAACGGTTAATTATATCGAACTGAAAGAAATCTACGTGATCGAGCTGTAACATATCACCTCGTCAAATAAGATAATATTGTGAACCGAAATATTTGAGCTGTGTGTGCGTTGTAGATAGAAAATATTTAATTAAAACCAATTTGCGAGTTCGAGCATGAGTATATGGAATGCTGAGAGCAAAGAATGCGAATTGTGGAGTTATTTTGGATATATGTAAAATAGTTGATAGATTTTGGAAGTTAGGTTGAAAAATGGATAGTTGAATGAATATATGCAATGAGTTCGCTCTGAAAACATAAAATTAAATAAATTTCTAGCATGATTTTAGGGTTGTCAGTTATGGACAAGGGGAATTGGTATTTATTATTTTATAAGCGGTATAGGCGGGATTTAGTATGATCGTAATCTGTATGTATAAATAATGCTGAAAATGTAAGATAGAAAGGTGGAAGAAACAAAAATGGTGAGGACTCATTCGCAGAGAGCTCGGCATGCATCGGATGGGCGTTAAGCGATAAAGGTTACTGAAGTTCGGGAGAGGATATTTGGACGGCTAGAGTACGATGCCAACTTGCCTGAATCTTCAATACAGTTTGATGGACTGACTATGAGGGCGAGGGAGAACGAGGTTGGGCGTCATGTGCATACTGAGATATTTTATGAATTGATCTTGGAGCCTGAAGCTCGAAAAACTACGGTGAGGGAAATTTCTCTGGAGGAAATAGTTGAGGAAGATGTGGGAAGTGAATGGGAATATGTGGGGGGTGATAAATGTATGTGATAACCTGAATAGATGGTGGGCTTACAAGGGGGTGGAGAAAAGAATAACCCCTATAGATGTTTTACAGTATTATACTATGAAATACTATATGGTGACTAGTGTTATTAGTGCCACTGTGGAGGACGAGCTGTTAGTGTTGGAGAATAAGACGAGGATAACAGTTTATGATGGTTTGGAGGAGCTGGACATGTCTGTGAAGTTGGAGCTTTGTAGGGTAAGTTAAATACTTTGTTTTGTTTGAATTTTGTGTAATCTTTGAACTGAAATGTTATTTTTTGTTGTAGATGTTCCGTTTGTTGAAAGAAATCCATCTTGGGTTCGAGGATGGAAGGATGAAGCTCGAGAAGAGGGTTGCTCAACTTGAGGCCAATTTAGAACTAGAAAAAGAGCGTTCGAGCTCTATGAAGGATTTGTACCAGGTCATGATGCTCAAACATGCAGAAGATGCGAAGAAGAATGTCGACAAAGTTTCAGCTGCTCGCGACAACCTTGGCCAGAAGCTCCTAGACATTGGATACTCTATGTCCAATATTGAAGCGATCATAGAGAGGAATCATGTCGAAGAGGCCGACACCGAAGAGGAATGGAAAGTTAAAGGCGGCTCTCAGCAAGGTGTTGTGAAAGGGTTGAATGCGCGAGAACAAATTTAAAGGATCGGGAATGAGATAGTGAAAATGCATAGTAAATATGAAGCTTTGTTTTTGTCAATTGAAAACTGTAATTGTATGGAATGTATGTGGAGGATATTTATGGGGTAGTCTAATAGATGTATTAAATATTGATTTGTAGAAACTGAAAGGTTTGTGCCTCAGAATTGAGGATTTAGAGAAAGAGCTCGCTAAGGAGCAAAACTCTTCAGTAACCCTGTTGACCTCGCATACGGAGCTACAAGTTAGAAAAATAAATCAAATTTTTTTGACTTGATCATTTTATAACTCTAGTGAATGGAAAAAGGCAATGTAATAGGGCATATAGAAAATCATGTTTATCAAAAGTAATCTAAGAATTAGACCGTGTTAGAATGCTAGAGAATGAGAGCGTAAAAAATGTGTACCTTGAAATATGAGGAAATGTAGATAGTATGGCCATCAGTGTGAGATAACTTCGTAGCTTGAGGGCTAAGCTGCTTCTCATTTTGTTAGCTTGTGATAAATAAAAATCTATTTAGATATGCGTACAACAAATTATAGTTTATAGACCGTATCTGTAGAGTATTGTTTAATTAAGCTATTTATGTAGGCCGAGTTAGAAGCTGTTTGAGCTAGTGAAGAATATGTTATGGATTGCAATTATGAGTGTAAGCTTAAATTTGAAAAGATAAAAGAGTCAAGTAAAGATAGTGCGGATCAGTATGTCAAGTTGGAGATCAAGCCTGTATAAGCAGATAAGACTGTAACTGAACTGACCCAGCAAATCGAGAGTAGAGATGCTAAAAAAGAAAAATTGTAGGGGGAGCTCGTTAATGTTCAGAGTGAGGTAGTGGAGTTAAAGAGTAAGGTAGAATTGTTGGAGGCAAAAGGTAGAGATATGGATGTCGTACAATATCGCATCAGAACATTAGAGGTGGAAGCTAAAGAGCTGCGAGACCATCTTGCTAAATTGAATGGTCCGGTGGCTAGGAAGGAAAACAAACTTGTGAAGGCGCGAGCTGATTTAGCGAGTTCTGAAAGTGTAGTGGAACAGCTGAGTGAGGTCGTGCAATGTAAAAATATTGACCTTCGGGTCACCTAAAATGAATGTGACAAACTGAATGAGCGAGTTACAAAGTTGAAGCTGGACTTGGCAAGTTCGCATGGCAAGATAGTAGAGGCTGGAGAGGGATCAAAGAAGAAAAAGAATGATGCCGAGGTCGCGACTACCAAGGGTGATGTGGTTAATATATCAGCTTGAATTAAATAGTTGGAGGCAGATTTAGTTTGCGTTCGAGCTACCGTAAGGAAAGCTAATGAGCAAACTAGAGAGAGTGGTGATAGGTTAGAGGTTTCACTCCATAAAGAGAAAGAATTAAATGAAGTTATTAAGAGGAAGGATGAGTTATTGAAGAAAGTTAGTACCAGGGGATGTGATGTAAATGAGGTGGAGTTGGGGGCACTACGTGTTGAAGTGGATGAGCTAAAAATTAAAATCTAGATGAGCAAGAAAAGTCGACTAGATTAATATCGAGTATGAATGTGGTCATATCGGGCTTAGAGAGGGTAGACTTCTATTACGTGAAGTTGGATAAACATCATAAGACACTAAAAGCACAATTTGTTGAGTTAGCCATGCCGGACCAAAATAGGATTTCCCTGGATGAGGTGTACTCGAGGGAAATAATGGTGGTCATCGCCTATTTTGTGGAAGAAGTAAAGAGGCTTGAGCTCGAAAGGGATACCTTACATGACTGTTTGGTATTCAGAGGTTGTATCTGTAAGGCTGAAATAGATCGAGGTGATTTCTTGAACTCAATGGCAACTGATATAGGCTCCATTACTGCAGAACAAGTAGAGCGAGGAAAGGATATTGTAAATGCTCGAGTCCCAGAGTTTATGGCCGTACGATTTCCCATTGTAGGGGAAAGCGCATCTGACCTTCTGCAAGAAAAACCTGCATAAGTGACCTATAGTTTTTGTATTGAAGACGTTTAGAGAGATGAAAGCTAATTTTACCTATGTTTTATCTTTTGTCTTAGAGATAGTAGAAATCATTGATTGAAAACTAGTATTACCTTTGTTTTAATCGTTGATATTTGTATAGATGTATCGATTAAAAGCTAATTTTACCTTTGCTTTAATCTTTGATTTTTGTATAGATGGATCGATTAAAAGCTAGTGCTACCATTGCTTTAATCTTTGAGATTTAGTAGAGTCTACATGTATGTCTGTAGAGAGTAATGTGGGGGAAAACTTAAAAGTTTTCATTTAGTAGAAAAATATATACACATTGTTAGAGATTAGAATCTCACTTGTGGAAGGTAAATAATTGGAATAGAGTATTATGTATTTGGGAACTATAGATTTAACGATAAGATCTTTCCAATCTCCTAATGTTCCAGGGTTAGTATTCAGATGCCTTTCTCTGTCATGAGGTAATATGATCCAAGGCCAGTCCGACCAACGATGAGGAAATGGCCCTCCTAATTTTTTGCAAGCTTTCTAGCATTCAACTCTTTTCGGCTCTTTAGAATTTCTCTGAGGACTAGATCGTCGATTTAGAACTCATGGCTTCAGACTATTCTGTTATACAAGCTGGCTAGCATATGATGATATCGACCCAGGTTGGCAATAGCACGATCTCGGGTCTTATTGATCCAGTTCATATTATAGGCTAACTCGAACTCATTCTCTTCGTCTGTGATCTCGGGAACTTTGACAGGATGGTGGTATTTCGTTAGAATAATGGCCTATGTACTGTAAACCAGGAGGAAGGGGGAACACCAGTTGATTATCTTGGTGTAATACGATGCGCCCATAAGATGTGAAACAGCTTCCGTATCCAATTTCCTTTTTTTTGCTATTGAAGTCACTTCTTGATTCTAACCACTATTGTTCTATTGATGATTTCGGCCTGGCAATTTCCTTGGGGGTAGTATGGATTGGATGGGGAATGAATAATATTATGTTTGTTGAGGAAATCCATAACTTTTTCTCCAACGAACTGCGGCCCTTATCAATCCAAATCAAGTGGGGGCAACCAAAACATGTGATAATATGTTCCCAGGTAAAATAGATGACCTCTTCTTCTCTAGTTAGATAAAGAGGAACTGTTTCCACCTATTTTGTAAAGTAATCTGCTGCCACGAGTAAGAACTGTTGGTTTCCCGGTGTATTGGGAAATTCTCCCACTAAATCGAGTGCCCACCTCTTGACAGGCTAGAATACCTTGCTCGCATGGAGTTCTAGTACAAGTACTCGTATCAGGTGTTCACATCTTTGGCAGGCGTCGCATCTTTGTGAGTACTCTTCCGCATGCTTACGCAGTTCAGGCCAGAATACTCCTTGTGTAATCCCTTTGTTTACAAGTGAACGACCTGTGGTATGGGAGCCATAAGTTTCTTCATGTAAATCTTTGAGCATTCCATCGGATTGTAGCTTAGAAAGGCACTTGAGATAAGGCCCCGTTACTGATCTTCGATATAAATGGCCTTCCTGAACTATATAACGCTTCAAATTTTCGATCAACTGTCGGCGCTCTTTTGGATTTGCTGGAAGGGGTCTGTCACATTCATTCTTCGGGCCGAGGTAGGATATAAATGGTTTCCTCCAATCGTTATCCTTCCCTTCATCACCCCCCAGTGTTGATCGCACATACAGAGTGAAGATCAATCCTAGGGGTTGATATCACTTCAATTTGGAGGTATTGTGCTTCGGTACCCAAGACCCCGGCTAAGTAAGCCAAGGAATCGACATATCTGTTATCTCCTCGTTGTAAATAGTCGAGAGTAACTTTTACAAATCTGCTCATCTTATCAGCAACGAGGGTGCATAGTCGACCATTTTACCATTCTTTTTGTACTGTTCGGAGTAATGGTGGACAATTAGCAATAAATTTGTATAGACTGATAGCTCAGGAACGCCGAGCTCGAGCGCTAAATCGAGACCATGAATCAAAGTTTCGCACTATGTGACATTATTTGAAGCTTCAAAATTCAAGCGGATTAATTTCTCAATTCTATCATTTGATGAGGTAATCAGTACGATTCCAATCCTTGACCTTGCAGGTCCTGCTGAGCCATCTGTAAGAAGTCTTCATCTTTTTCTTGTAATCTATTCAGCTCGCTCGTCAAATGGTTTAGTAGTGGATCTTCTGGTAGTTCTTCTGTGAGGTCAAGGTCGTGCTCCTTCCAATCAGGAACTTCTACAGGAAAATTTGTTAAAAAATTGGCAACTACTTGACCTTTATCTGAATGGCGTTGTTCGAAGTTGATATCATGTTCTCCCAAACTGATAGACCATTGTTGCACTCTTCGTGACTTATCTTATTTTTATAAAGCTTCCTGGAGGTTGTAGTTTGTCATAACCTTGACGGAATGATCTTGGAAGTAGTGTTTGAGTTTCTGTGAAGTATAAACGAGAGTTATAGAAGGAGTCGCTCGATCTTGAAATACCTCATTTATGTTGGAGTGAGGGTTTTACTAATGAAATATACTAGTTTTTTGACTTTTCCCTCAAGTCGAATGAGGAACAAGCTAATATAATTTTTTGTAACTGCGAGGTAGATGATCAGTTCCTCATTATCTATCAGGGTGCTCATGATGGGAGACTTCCCCAGATAGGTTTTAAGTTCACGAAAAGCTACTTCGCATTCTTCTGTCCACTGGATCTCTTCGTTGGGTTGAACCTTTTCTCGTTTGGTATATCCTTGGGGTAATAAGAATAGCCATTGGCATCGATCTGAAGACTTCGAGACGAATTGATTGATAGCAACGATCTTGTCAGTGAGCTTTTGGACGTCCTTCTTTATTTTTGGAGATGGCATGTTGAGGAAAGCTCAAATTTGATATGGTTCGGCTTCAATCCCCTTTTTGCTGATGAGATGTCCCAGGAACTTCCTTGAGTGTACTTCGAATTGACATTTATCAGGGTTGAGCCTCATCCTGTATGAGCTTAAAATGTAAAAGACCGTAGCGAGATCGGTTATATGGTCCTTTGAATGTAAGCTTTTGCAGAGTAGATCATCGATGTATACTTCAACAATTTTCCCCAAGTGTGCTTTGAACATTATTATCATTAACCTTTGGTAAGTCGTTCCTGTGTTTTTTAGTCCGAAAGGCATGACTTTGTAACATTGGAGTCATCTTTCAGTGATAAAAGTAGTATTTTCTTGATCGTCGTCTATAAGAGGAATCTGATTGTATCCGAAAGCAGCATCCATCATAGATAAGAGTTCATGTCCTGTCGTTGAATCAAGAATTTGATGAATGATTAGAAGAGGAAAACTGTCCTTTGGAGTGTGTTTGTTTAATTAAATCTGTGAAATTCACGCAAACTCAGACCTTTCCATTCTTCTTTAGAACTGTGACTATGTTAGAGATCCAATCAGGGTACTTGGCTTCTCGAATGAACCCGATGTTGATCAATTTATCAATTTCATTATTGACTTCGTCTCGAAGACGAGGTGATAGTCTTCTCTATTTCTGTTTGATTGTCGTGGCATTGCTGTTGATGCTCAATTTGTGACATGACTTGGCTAGGTCGACTCCTGGCATTTTGTCAAAATTTGAAGTGAAGACGTCTTTGCTTATTCATAAGAAGTGAATGAGGGCCTCCTTTTCGTGTTGGACCAGCTTGGTACTAATATAAGTACCCCTGCTAGGTCCATCAATGTCTATGTATTCTGTAGGTTCTTCTGTTGAAGGTTGATCATCGATGTGACCAGCCTTTTGTAATTGTTATGCAATAAATCTGATGGATGTGTCGAGAATGGCAGATACGATATTTTCGTAAGCTCGTGAAAGCTTTTGACTGCCTTTGATTTCATAGATACCGTTGTTGTGATTGAAGCGAAGTTCTTGATAGTACGTAGAAGCAATTGTTTTCATGTTGTGAATCCAGTTGTGGCCCATAATCCCAAAGTAATTAGATTTGGCGTTGATGATGTAGAATACGACATCGATTATGGCATGTCTAGCAGTGATGGGTAGGATGATCTTGCCTACTCGTTCTTCCTTAGAGCCATTAAAGCCACTAATATCGATGTCGCTTGGAATAACTTGATCGGCCAATCCTATTTGCTCGATTGTGCTTTGAAAGAGGATTTTGATACCGCTATCTGTATTAATCATCACGGTATGCATGACGAATTTCTTCATTTTAAGCATGATAACCAGAGCGTCATGATGAGGGAACTTAACGTGGCTGATATCATAATCCTCAAATGAAATCCCAACTCGTCGATTGCTTGATTCAGGAAGGAGTTGAACTTCTTTATCTTGAGCAGTGAGATCGCAACATTTCGTTAATCTCCTTCGCTTGAATCTGGTAGAGTTGTTGATTTGATGGATCTCGATCATGTTGTTGTGGTACATATGGATCTCGATCATGTTGTTGTGATCTTCGACTTGAACTACTTCGACCTGCATCTTGTAGCTTCCATTATTGTTTCCTTCCAGGTCGACAATGTACTCGTGCATTCTTCCGTATTTGAAAATATATTCCAGCAACCTCTGTAAAGCATAACAGTTGTCAGTTTCATGATGATTTCCTTGTGATGCATGCAATACGGTTTGCCTTCAATTGGTTCCACCGGTTGAGATACACGATAGAACTTGTCGTTTGCTAGCACGGGAAATAATGATGAGATCTGGACATTCATCATGGGGAGGACCATCTTGGGTAATAAATTGCCTTTCTGAGATTTGCCGGTGTTTGCTTTGGCATGCTTTTGATCACCCTGGTCCTCTTTCGGTTCACTGTTGCGTTATGTATTTTGACATTTCGTGGTTATGATGGATTTAGTTGATTTATGCCTTTCGGTCATCATCCTTTCCAGGTCGACATATCAATTAACTTTGGTATTCATGTCTTCCAAGGTCGAGGTTTGTTCAAGAAAAGATGTTCCTTTGATTTGCAATCGATCTATAGTGCATTTGTAAACGCAGAAACGGCTGTTTTCTTATCAAGATTGTCAACTTTTTGTGCGAGCTCCAGAAACTTCTTGTGAAAGATCTTGAGCTTCTCTCCAAGAGACTGTTTAAGACTAATAAGAGTACATAAATTCTCTTATTTGTCTTTATTGTGAGCATGTCTTGATGAAGATCTTCTGTAGTTGGTTGAATGTGAGGATGAAATCTTCTGGTAGAGAATGGAACAACCGCAGCGGTTCACCCTGTAGACTTGTGGCGAATAGGCGTCATAGAATATGGCTTAGATTTGAATACAATCTTAGTAAATCACAGAATTACTGAATGTGCTCCTTTGGATCAGGGCCTTTGTATTTACGTATCTTGGGAGTATGGAAACCTGATAGTACTTTCATATAAAATAACTTTTTGGCAATCGAACTACCTTAGAACCTGGTAAAATCGTCCTTATTGCTTAAAGCTTGAGATTCAATCAACTCCTTGATATGCTTATCCATGTGTTCTTGTGTGACGTACTGACCTAGTGCTTGAGTGATTTGGCGAGCTGGTCGGGGATTATGAGTACCGGTGCCCTCGCTCAAGCGTTCACATGCTGGTATCCTGGATTTAAGTCCTAGCTCATCGTCTTGACGCTTGGAAAGCCGGGGACCTCTACTGATATCGGACTGATCTTCTTTTCCCAAATGAATTGAAGCTTGTGGTTCGTTATGAAAACCTCTGGAAATGGCTTTGTTAGTTGCTTCTCGAGGTCCTAATCTTTCTCGTGCAGAAACTCAGGAGTTTGTTCAAATCTGAGCACGATCTCTGGCAAGGGGGGCTTATTGAGTATCCTACAAAGATTGTAATGCAGTCTGCATTATCGTCATCTATTCTTCATGTCGTTTGAATACTGTTTGGCGAGCTTGACGTTCATCCTCAAGTTCCTGTTTGTGGAGCTCGCGGTTAAGGACTAACTAACGCTCGAGCTCATTACGTTTCTCTGTTTCGGCGTGAAGGTTTACCAGTAGTTCGACGAGCTGATCTGGTTCGACTGAAAGATCGAGTTGGACTCCTGTTGTTGGTCGCTTGGAAGTGACCATGATTGGAAATGGATAGTTGAGTAAATGTTTGCCTTAAGATATCGTGGAAAATGTCTTCTTTCCCACAGACAGTGCCAAATGTAATGGCTAAATTTTGTAGTAGCTCGAAATAGCTCAAAATTAGTTTTTACACCAAATGTACTTGTGACAAGAATTAGTATAAAAGACTGACACAGGTGATTAGTGTGGAAACCCTTGAATAGGTGAAAACCATGACCTCTATTTGAGGATTTAGTAACTATAACTTTATTGCTTGAGGCTAATATTTGATTACAAGTTTTGATCTCTTGAGTTAAAAAATCTAGGTCTTGTAATATAAAATTATTGGTATTTTCTTATCTAGAACTCATTCTTTTTGTAGACCTCACTCTCAGTTCGATATCGTCTAAAGACACGTTCTCCTAAAAATAGGACAGATGGTAGTTTGAATGTGTAACTTCTAGTTCGTAGGAGACAGGTGTCTTTGACTTGTTCATATTCTCTGTAGTGCTCGATCCATATTTTTATCAGTTCGTGGTCCAAGTGTCATTGCTGATTGTATATGTCATACGTATAATGTGTGAGTCTGGTATTGAGGTAGTTCAATTTGGGAATAGGTCGAGGGATAGGTCCTTACAGGAAGGGTTAGGAATTTGTGACGAATCAAATACGCCAAATTGAGTCGGAAATAAGTTCCCTTGTTGGTTGGTATTAGAGGATTGAGAGTGGCTTTGAGAATTAGATTGAGAGCTTGAGAATGACATGGTGGAAGTAGGAACTTGATAGAGTTTTTTTTGTAAGCTACGGAGGGAGGAGTGTTAAGCTTCTCATTTTAACAGGTTTTGCCCCGCAGAACTGTGAGGCATGAAGTAGCCATTACTCAACTACGGTGGGAGGAGTATTAAGCTTCTCATTTTAACAGGCTTTGCCCCGCAGAACTGTGGGGCATGAAGTAACCGTTACTCAACTTTAAACTACAGCCATCCACGTGTCTCCATCATAAGCGTATATGCGCCCCGCAATTCTAAATTGCGGAGCATGAGAGCCACTTAAATCTTGACAAGTGTCATCCTATAATTGGTTTATAACCTACGCGCAGTTCAGAACTGCGGGGCATCAATAAAGTAAAAATCCACCTTGAGGGTGGTCGGGAGGACACGTCAGCCAATTCACCTAGCTGTTGTGGGTGGATTTGAGCCAAAACAAGGTGAATTGGTGAATTCACCTTGCTCGTCCTTTACCTAGCTGCTGCATATGTTGTTTTGTATTGATAGGTCCCACCACTGAGTTTGAGCTTGAGCTCTTTCACTAAGCACTGGCGGAGGATTTGAGCTAGTGCTTAGAGCTCAAGAACCAACACCAAACACTCGTGGTCGTGGAGATCTCTTAGTTAATTCACCCGTGGATTAAATTGCAAAGTAATTGTATATAGGATGATATAAGATTCAAGATATGATATTTTTCGACAAGGAGTCCATTTTAGGGTCATTTTATGATATTTTCGCTTTCCTTAACCTACCCTCAAGACTGCCTTGTAAGGATCGACACGTTTCGCTGAACATCTATTTCATTCCTTTTGTGACGACCAGCATCCTAAATCAAATATTAGGATTAGTCGAGACCTCAATAATAGTTCGTAAACCGACACATTTAACAGAGTGGAGTAGTCTACGTTGTTAAAGGTACGACAAGGTCTAACCCGATGCATGAAAATAATTTTAATTCATTAGGAGGCTCAAAATCGAATGTTAGGCATGGTACATTAAGATGAACCATTGGCAATATATGGGATAAAATCCCTTGATACAATGTTTTATTTTGTGATTACAAGAATTGCATATATAATTTATTTACTTTGTGTTTATAAATCGACAATCTCGGCGTATTTCTCCACTGGTTCCCGTCAAAACACCAATGCTTCCCATTCGATTCATCGACAACGTCCACGACTTCCTAAAATCTTCAAACCCCTGGAAAAACTCAGTCGTAATGGTATTGGTATCGCTACCCAATAGTAGTTGCTGATCAATGTTGAGAACAGCTTTGTTGCTTAACACCCGAGAGTAATAGGAGTTGCTGAACACGTTCTTTGCTCCGGTGTCCGGGTTTAGGAGTACAAGCGGGTCGCTTTGGCCTTTCTTCGTCTTCGGTGGGCATTTTTTCATCATTTTCTTTACGAAGGACAGTGCCATGTTGGGGTCAGGTTTTTTCGTCCCGTTGAAGTCATATAATCGGTCACGAATATAACGGCACCGGGTTGATCCCAGTGTGTGTGCACCTAATAGAGTCGTCATATCGAGTACGTCTAGGCCTTTAGATTGAAAGTAGGCGAGAGACGATTCCCATGATATTGACGGTGATGGAAGGACCACGGCTCCCGCATTCGATCCCATACCGTCCCTTCGCCCCAGAAGTACTGGATAGGATGGCGCCCCTGCCTGTTACGCGAACAAAAAAAAATTTCCTTCAAATTTTGTTTAAGTACCCAAAAAAAACAACAACAAAAACAACGGGCGGCAATGTACCAGATGAACTGCGTCTCTAGTAGCAAGGTTAAGTATATCGGCACATGAAACGACCCCAGGGCACCTATCTTCGACGACTATCTTAATTTTGTCGATCAACACGAACGCTCCCAAACCCACATTTTGTGGTGCAGTTTTCTCCGATTTAGTCCCGTCCAGAAGTATAGACGCATCGCAACCCTATACACACAAAGATATTAAAGATGACCATGACTTAATTATAAGTATCTATAAAGAGAGTAAAAATGCGTACGGTTACGAAGCAATCGGAGTAGAGCAATCGAAGGAGCTTTGGAGTGATGGAACTATCTTTCTTCCAAAACAACTCCACTTGATGTGTAACATAACGTTCAACATCGGGGCATCCCTTCGTACCATTAACCCGGTAAAAATGTCGTTTTAAATGCGACGAAGGCAATGTAATTGCACCATCAACAAAAGATAAGTAAGCACATAGTGTTAGTGCCAATACAAAACCACACCCAAATTCACCCATCTTAGACCTCCACACTCAATATAACATATAAAGCTTAATAAAGTTGGTAGTTAGCAAATGAGAGTATGGGATTTATATAGTTTGCATTTTAGATTTTGAGTTTTTTTTATTTTTGTAATTTGGTCATCCTTGTTTACGTGCGCCGAGGTCTACTCGCAACATTCTTGGACGCCATTTCAGCTTTATAACTTTATTGTAAGGGTGTGCATGTGAGTTAAAATAAATAAATAAAACAGTTATGTGACGCGTAAGCATTTATTGCAAAGTATTATATCCCTTTTCACATCATACTTGCCAAGTTGCCAGCTTGTGGCAACTAGCAAGTATGTTTCATCTGCCAGCATAAATACTGGCAGCCAATTCCTGCTAGTATTTTATGTTTATGCTGACAGATGCCGACAGTTGAACATGTACAACGGTAGGTCGCCAGATCACCCTGAATTTGAAAAGGAGAATGGCAAAACTAAAGTTATTATTAGGTAAAATTTAGTAAAGCTGGATAACCTCTCATTTAGAAAACTTCACCATAATCTATGCTTAAATGTTGCGTAAACTAGAAGCTAAAGTTATCTCGTTTTCGTGGTTGCCACCTAGAGTAAGAAGGACTTCATTGACTCGCCTTTCCCCGACTAACAGGATGAGCATGTCTACCCTGGATATCTCTCTAAGGTCACCGAATGGTTGCCGTAATCTCACGGGTTCAATCTTACGTTATACTAAATTAACAACTTATGCAAGTTGCATTGGGTACAATTGTGGAAGTGAGAAGATGTAAGCGTGTTACGTACATAGGACGATCTTTATAGTACTAAATAAACAATCAACCTGATAATCACAAGGATGTTCGGGCTATATGCGATAATTGTTGCTCAACTGTAAATCTCCCCTAAAGTAAACCGATGTACAAAACTGTCGTCATCTATATATTATTTGCGTTTCAACAATCTTTTGTGGAAACAATGCCTTCGTCGCTCCCATCGTGAACAATTTCACTACAAAAACCATAAGCTGATTATTTATATTTCAACTGGTTACCCTAGATCATAGATTCATAGATAATGTAACACTTCATACTAGCGCCAAAGGCATTTAGATGTGATGCACTGGAAAACTTTTAAATGGAGCGCAAGAGGCATACAATTTAGGGTATTGAGTAAAATCAGTCTATTTATAAGTTGAACAATATTCCCGTGAGTGAAACTTCTGTTTTTCGACGCACGGTTCATTTTCTTTTCATCTTTTTTCCTTTTTGTGCATGACCAGTGTAATCGGGATTCGAAAATAAATATCCCCATTTCCCAAACTAATCCTCGGGAGGGATACTTGAGATCTCCGCAAACACACATACTTAGTAAGGGCAGTGTTGATGGTAAGTTGATCTCAGGATGTTACGATCCTTGGGTTAAAACTATTAAATATCGCACCACTAACACTTAGGTTTTATGTGGTGTAGTGCTAATAGTTGACATTTTTACTTATTGACGCGCGGTTCCAAAACCTCTACGAAACTTCTCATCACGCCCATCTTCTTAATCCCTGAATTTCATTGATGGTCGCCGTTGGCCTCGGCAACTTTCCGATCACCTTGACCTACCTGGGCTTACCCACCCAGCCCATATCACACCAAGCCCAAATCACAGAGATCCAACTCAAAAAATGGAAACTTTCCTCTCCAGTCCTCAATGACTCGATTTCATTCCAAATTTTTTTCTCTAAAAATCTCCAAAACCAAAAACTTCAAATCTCTCCAATTAATTCTTGAAAATTGTTTCCAACATTCATGGCGGGAGAGCTCAAATTGGAGGTGAAATCGTAACAAAGATTGAATTTTGAAGGTTGGGTTTTGTTTAGTAATGGCTGCAAGTGCAAACCCATCAGGGAATCAAGAAGGTAACAATGGGAACAACAATGGTGTAAACCCTAATGGGGGTGTAAACCCTAATAATAATGGGAGTAATGGGGTGGCAGTTGATAATTCTGGGGCAGCGCCGGTGTTGAAACATGTTCCGAACCCCGGGTTATCGGTACAGTGGACGAGCGAGGAGCAGTCGATTTTGGATGAAGAGCTTGCAAAGTGAGTGTGTATTTTGTATGTTTTGATTTGTTTATCTGTTTTGTGTTTTTGATTGAGTAATTTGTGATTTTTGATTATGTTTCCATTAGTTTTTAGTATAAGGTTTGGATTTTTATTCACATGATAAGAGTCAAAATTAGGATGAAAGAGTTTGCCGTAAAACCCGGTAATGACAGTGAAATTATGAAACCAAATTTGTCTAGAGCTTGGATTTGTTTAAGCCCAATAGGCGAATAAACCCTTATCTTGATTTAAGCCTGTAACTAGCTCATGTCTCTATTTTTTATTGGTTATTTTGGCTTTATGTAAGAGGTATATGAAATGATTAGTGATATGTCATACGTCATTTCAGGAAAGCTACTGAACCAACTTGGACGCTCTATGCACGAGTTGCATTGTTGTTAAATGATAAAACTGCAAGAGATGTGGCCATGCGCTGCAGATGGATGACTGTAAGCTTTGTAACACCTATTTTCCATTTGAGTGAAGCTTATGTTTAGACTTGTATAAATGTTGAACATTTTATTCTGAGAAAGTATACCTTTGACTAAGAGAACATATACTTCATTTGCCTAAGTTAAAAGCTGTGTATGATAAATTGTTAGTGTAATATTGGGAGGTAAGGGTTATTAACTTAGGTAATCTAGAAATGTGGATGCATGTGAAGGAGACTGGCCATGTGATTGTATCCACCTAGAACTATGGAAATATCATTGGTAGGATGTCCGGGAGTTTGATACCATATAGTCATATGAGTCAGTAACATCACATATGGTGTTAGAAGAAGAAATCTGCTAAAAATCTATAAATATCAGCAAGTATTTGTATTCTCACATTTGAACCTCTATATTCTGTGTAAGTTATATGACTAGTTAAGAGCATCTGTGCTCGTTTAGGCAAACTTGAGTCGTCAAATTCGCTTTAAAGTGTTTAGTTATTTGTTGTTGCTGCATTCGGATCGCCAAACCAAATTATTTGGTTGTTTCATATCAGCTTTTCATTCCGACAATAACACAACACCAAATGGAAGTCACAAAACCTGTTAATTGGTAGTCTTGTTCCTGTTATTCTGGGTCAATAATTATTTTTCTAAGTTTCATGGTGCTGTAGATGAGGCACTGTAATCAACCGTAATGAAATTGACGAATAAATTAGATTTGTGGCACTGTAAACTATGGTTTCTTTCATAATCATTTAAGACAAACAACAAACAATATTCAAAAGAAGTATATAGATGCCCGAATTATCGTTATTTTTTGCAATCCATCGTTGTCCTTCGCAAATCCATAGTTGTTCTCTTACAGTTTGGTTTCTTCTCTCTCCTCCCAAGGGGTTTCCTGGAATTGAAATTGAGTGTGATTTAGTTCCGTAGGGTTCTAATTTCTGCCTTAGATAAGAGAGGGTGAAAAGTAGGACGTAAGTGAAGAGAGAGAAGGAGAACCATATTTTCCACAAAAGAAGGAGAAGTAGGTGGACTTGCCACATAATCTATTTTTTTAAAGTTCGTTTGGAAAAGTCTACTTGGCGAGTCAGTATGACTTATAAATGGCTAGCAAAAACAACTGGCCAAAGTTGGCGAGCCAGTATGACTTATAAATGGCGAGCCGGATGTAGGGGGTGTCTTAAGATTTGAGTCTTTAAATATGGATTTTAGGCAAAATGGTGAGTGAGTGTAGATGCTCTAAGACCCTTTAGACCATCAACAATCTTCAAATTAATAAGTTCTTTCTATGTGTGAAGCTCACTCCATTCACCACCTACCCTCTTAATTATTGGAATGATAGAACCTTTGGAAATTGATAACCTAAAATTTAGTGAATAAAAGTTATAATTATTTGGGATTGATTGAAAGTTATACTTCTTGTCCTACTATATTTTCAATCATGTTCAAGCTCACAGCACCAACTATTCCCATGTTTTGTAGGATACCTAACTTATATTTTGTTTTGTTTCTCGAGGGTCTGAGGGACTCTTGTTCGGTATTAGTATTAATATTAATAATACTCAATGACTTTTGGGTTACACCTGATACCCTGATGATTATTTCTCCTTTTCTCAGAAAAAAGAAAACAGCAAGAAAAGAAAAGAGGAACATAATGGCAGAAAGAGCAAAAAGGTAATTTAATGTTTTGTGATTTCGGTTATATTAATCAATATAATGTTTCTGTTATATTAATCAACTAGTACTACCCGTGGCTTGCCACGATGATTACGTGGACGCGCCTTCGGCGCTACATAATAATCCATTAACGCGCCTTCGGCGGTAAAATCCCGTAAATGTAAATAATCCAAAAAAGTGTCCAGATAATTATACAAAAAATAATAAAACAAAGTAACGTATGATTTACCTAACATCCAATAGTTTGTATGAAGATACATGCACTTCGAGATATAATAGATTATGAGACGAAATAAATAGCCAATTGCGGAAGATGGAAATAAGTCACGTTGAGTACGTCAATGTGCCTTCGGCGCTATCTATTTTACCGTTATGTTAAAGAAATCGCATATGTATATGCGCAATTGATTTGTTGACGCACCTTCGGCGATAATTTTTTTTTGTCCTTTACGGTAAATGAAATAAGTGGAATCGAATCTAAAACTTGCGCATATGTATATGCGCAATTGATTTGTTGACGCACCTTCGGCGATAATTTTTTTTTGTCCTTTACGGTAAATGAAATAAGTAGAATCGAATCTAAAACTAACATGGTTTTTTTGCGTTAGAGTAATTTTTTCTGCCAATTGCCTACATATCACATGTAAATTTTAAGTCTTTTAAATGAGCAACGGAAAGTACACAGGTAAATGCTTGAGAGGACTACAACTTTTCCAATAAATGGTGGTAAAAAAAACTTTGGCTACAAAGGTGCCTCTTGATAAAATCTATGCATACGACTTTTACAAATAAACGGTTTTATGAAAACAAACTCAATACTGGATGGAATCTCCATGTCTAATAAGCATGGTACTGTATAAATTCTTAAGTATAATCTAGAAGAACACCCTCATACTCCTTGCAGATATTCTTAGTACATTTAGACCTTCTGCATGTACTGTATAAATCTATTCTCTCTTCGAAGATGACCAATCCTTCTTAATCACACTGAAATTCTCTATCTGAGTCGTTATTTTCTTGATAGGCAGTATGATTTTTTTCCCTGATAATAATATAGAGAACTAACAATTAACATTATTGAAACCAATAGGCAAGTTGTTAATGGTATTCATTGCTTAAAGAAGACTTCTTACTGAAAGCATTTTGGACAAAAAGAAGCATTATTGTACGTTCAAAATTACATGCCGCCAAATCCCTGGTGCATAAAACTTAAGCATTATTGTGCACCAGGCAAAAATCTGTATTGAGCGAAATGATATACGCTAAAAAATATTAGAAAGACATGCCGAATAATAAAGAAACATAGGAAAATAGAGGGGGGGGGTGCGATATGTGAAACCAACCTTTAAAGAAGCCAAATAGTAATACCGATACGTATACAATATACCGATCATATATATATATATATATTTTGCTAACGTTCTACTATCAACAAACAAATACCACTTTTACATCCCAATTTTCTGTACCTAGTAGCAAACTAAACAAAAACCACAAAATAAAGTGCAAAATTAAGCAACCACAATAAGAAAAATTCAAAAATGTAGCAATAAGATTAAACTAACTTCAGTCCCAGTGACTAATTTCCAATCGGTTCAACTTCACTCATGCAATCTAAAGTAATAATGCTACCCCAACAACACAATTGTTCGAAAAACATACATCAACGACAACAATGTTTTTTTCCCTTCAACAAAATCTAAATTTTACATAGTTCGAAACACAAAACATTGAAAGTAGAGATGAATAAATTAAACATACATCATTACAACAACTGCGACTGTAATAAGATCAAAGAGCCAAGAGAGAAAATTACCTTTAGTATCATGATATACTCACTTTCAATACAAACGTAACAAACCCACCAAAGTTCTAGTTGTGGGTCAAAGGATTTCTTTACAGATCGTTGTTCGCCTTTGAGACTGCGAACAATAACCACTTACAAAACTTTGATTTAACTGAATTCTCCAAAAATGTTAATATTTGAGAGAGAGAGGTCACCATTGATTGATGAACCCGTAGTTCACCGTTTTTTCATGATCTGTAATTGAATAAGAAAATGATTTCAATCACTAAGGGAGGAAAATGAAAGCTCTAGAAAACCATCAAACCAAACGCAAACAGTAAAAGCGAACTGACATCTCATTTTATAGATACATTAAATCAAAGGGGAAGATATACCTCAACTGATTACAAGAAATTGAAGTGAAAATCCAATCTCAAGCAATCATACCGGAACCGAAACCTATGATGGAAACGAATAAAATCAAAACCATCAAAGTAACTACATTTGAAAGGATATCAAACCCATTTAGAACTGCAACCATGAATATGGAACCCTTGAAACCCATACCATATCAATCGAATCCCACATAAAAGCCATAATTTATGGGGAAAAAATGGAATCATTAATTAATCAAAATCCCCAAACTTGTAAACCCAATGAGAATTAAAATCCCTAAATTGGACCACCAAATTAGATTGAAACCCATATCAGCTTACAAAAACCCTTGCAGAGATGATTGACCTTGAAACAATTGAAACCCTTGAAACCAAATCAAAGTAAACCCTACCGTTGATCATGACTTTTAAACACTTCACAATGGAGAACCCTAATCGATTGAAACACTACAAATCCCTAAAATCGAAACCTGAACCTTTGAAGGCAATCCCCAAATCCGAAATTTAAATCTCAATCCAATGAAATGAACCCTTAATCATGGAAATCTAAAACTACCAAAATCTGAAACCCTATATTTAAACCCTAATTAAAGAGAGTAGATCTCAAAGTTCGGGTTTTAGGGTTTTGGCATTGGTGAAGAAAGAAAACTTGCGAAATCAGTGAGAGAGAGAGAGAGAGGAACTTATGAGAGGCTTGGGTTTGGTTCTAATGTATAGCCAACATCGAGAGAGAGAGATCGCAGGTTTAGAGAGATGAAGAGTCGGGCTTAAGATGGGAGAGATAAAGAGAAGCAGTAAGACTAAACTATCCCTTTCCGTGTTTTGTCTAAAGTACCCCTAAGTATGAGAGTAAAATAAATCTAGGCCGTCCATCTCTCTCTTTCCCACAAATCCCAGCCCTCTTTATCTTTGAGACAATGGCAAATTTGTCTATTTGAAAAACATTGTTCTCTAAAGTATAATAGAATAATAGATATAATATGTTTTTTATCCAGCTTATGCCAGAGTTTCATTTAAAATAAAAGTTCTAAAACTTGAATTCTTCTTTGAAAATTAAGAAACGACTAAGCTCTAATATATGGCATATATGATACTAAATATGGAGTAGGTTTCATTCCCCCAAAATATTAGTATGGAGTAGGTTTGAGCTGTAAGTTGAAGATGGCGTCTTAGACTATCAATTCTCACTTATTTTATCAAGAGGCTGTACATTCTTCTTACAGCTTCTACTATTAAGGATTGACTAGATTTCTTATGCAGATGCGCAATTAGTCACTATCTTTTACACTTGTATATTTAATCTTGATATGAAGAGTTCACACAAAAGATATTGGCATGTTGTTTTCAGGAAAAATCTGCAGACCCTTCGGGAAAGTTACCATCTCACATAGCAGCTCGGCCAAATGCTCCTCCACATGCTCAACCAATGATTTCTTTGGACAACGATGACGGAATTTCTTATAAAGGTTTGCTTCGTACTTATCTTCTTTATTTTTATTTTTATTATTTTAACTAGATAGCTAAGGTGTTCTTGGATGAATGAAAGAAAGTGAAAACATTCCTTGTGGCTGTAGATTTGGATTAAATAGTGTTACGTTGTGGAAAGTGTAGGGGCATATGATTGTGTCCCACCAAATATGGATAAGATATGAAATGACCACCCTGGCCTAGATGACGTGTTCTTTGATGAATGAAAGAAAGTCAAAACATTCCTTGTGGCTGTAGATTTGGATTAAATATTGTTACGTTGTGGAAAGTGTAGGGGCATATGATTGTGTCCCACCAAATATGGATAAGATATGAAATGACTACCCTGGCCTAGATGACGTGTTACATTCTTCCTGGCTCGTGCTTTATCTTAGTGATCTATAGAAGGTTAAGAGTTTAAGAAACAGTCGAGAAATGAAAGAGATAGACTACAAACATTCAAAGGAGAAATAGATGCAGATGTAAAAGCTTGCAAAAGAAGAAGAAGAACATTGTAGAACCATACGATATAAGCCACGAAAACAGAAAACATCAAATTATGGAGGGTCTTCGACTAACCAAAACTCTCGAGGTGGAAGAATAGAATGAGATGGTACCATATTGGAAAAAAATATATTCCTTTAATAGCCCGAGAAACTAAAAGGAAAGAATCCGTATGCTGGATGAACTGCGGACAAGTCATATTTTGCATCATACCACCTTTTTGACCATTGTCGCATACTCTCCATTCCCCGATCTACTTAACTATTTGGAGTGTCCTTACTGGTGAAATGGATTATTCAAATGATTTATCTTCGAATCACCTTCTCGAGGTTAGAGGCTTCGTAAATAGCTTTGTTTGCTTCTTGATTCATGAATTTATCCATATTGTTATACTTGCTATCTGCTTTGACTCATATAGTGGGACCTATGTGAAGAGGAATGAAAGCTTTGGATGCCGGGGAAGACGATCTACTTGCGGAAAAAAAAATAAAAAATTATATGCTTGTCAGAATTGTAACAACATTGAATGTGGAGTTATGCCCTAAAATTTCTTCATTTGCACGCTTTCTTTTGGTAAGACTAAGAGAAGAAATGAGCTAAATGGGGATGGTTGACATGGTGAATAGGTCACTTACTTGCGGATAGTCAGTCTTTGATTATGTTCGTGTGTTTGTGCTCTCCCATAGGTGCATAATCGGAAGGAAAAAAAAACCCTCTAGGGTTTGACTGAAATGAAAATGAAGTTCCTGAAGTTCATGCGTTTATGTCATTTGCGAGTTAGGTTCTAAGGGCGATGTCTGCGAAATACTGCTTTGAATCAATGCTAGTTTATAGATTAAACTATGGTTGAGATGTTGTCCATTAACTCAGAAGCCAAACAATGATTGAGATTTTGTTAGTAAGATCTAGTGTTGTTCAGTGGTCGTCATAATGCTGTAGTTCTCGTGGGACTAAGTAAAATATGTCCATTGCAAAGGTTCTCTTGAATAAAACTTTAGTCATTCTCTATCTGGTCTTAATATGGAGTGAAAAACCAACTCTAAGACGAATATATAAATTAAATTTTTAGTTTTGTGGAGTGTTTGGACGGCTCCTCCTAATTTTGGTGGTTGCCACAATCTATGCTCCTACATTAATATATTGGCTTCTGATGACTGCACCGTTAAAGGCAACTGTGTGGACAGATACGGGTCGAACACTGCAGAGCATTCTTTGTATATTTTACGGAATGCAGTTTTGTGTATATAGTTACTCTTCAGGGCCTAAAGATGCTTTGGCATTATCTTTAGTATCCTAAGTTTTTGAAAAATCTCTTTAGAGTTGATTTCTGAATTTAAGTTGTGTATAGTACCATGAAACTTGGTAATGACGAAAGTAACCTCACTTTTCTAAATTGAAAATTATATCCCATTTTCACTGCAACCAAAATCTCTCTTAACAAGATTTTCCTGCAACCAAAATCTCTCTTAACAAGATTTTCCTCCAATCGTTACTGATACTCTTAAGAAGATTTGTGTAATACTTTATGTCACGCCCTAAAATCCATATTCCGAGACTTGTTAGAATATGTCTCTCGAGGCCGCGAACAGGTCTGACATCCCAACGGATGAACCACAACGATGTAGTAAATAAATGACATTTAATAATACTATATCCATACAAATATACGTAGCGGAAATATCAATCGAATTTAATGTCTAAAACCAACTCCTATATGATGTTCAAAAGGACTACAACCAAGAAAAAGATAATGTCTTACATAAACGGAAATAAACAAAACACTAATGAGACGTCTCAACAACACGCTCTTAGCTAATACTCCTCGCGGTCCTGAATGACTGCTAATGACCTGGTCCTGAAATATTATCACGCAAGGCGTCAGCAAGCCACAACTGAGCAAGTACGGATACCCTCTAACCGTTAATATGATTTTATAATTAAAATTGATGAACTAGTTATATAACTACAAACCACAATCAATAAATGTCAAATATAATATATTTACTAACCATAAGACACTAAGAGTTATACGAGTTCAATATGATTAGATAATGTACGCAAGTGTATAAGATGTTGGTACCAACAATATTAGTTACAAAAGTGGGGTAGTATTCTAGAAGTATCGTGTACACATAGAGTTTCTTTGTTCTTGTACTCTGTACGAAATAATAATCCAACAGCTCTTTGGATGTCTCTTTTAGGGTTTAATGCCCACGGAGATGCCTAAGGTAGAACTCTTTGACCTGACCAATGTCTTTTAGGGATTAGTACCCATGGAAATGCCATAGAATCTACCAATTCTCGTGACCTGACCAATGTCTTTTAGGGATTCATGCCCATGAAAATGCCGATGGTTCACCACTAGACCTGACTGATAAGAAACCCCTATCATGTACAATCAAGTCTTTGTTCACAAAGTTTTATTTACGCTACACATTGTGTTTTATTTAATTAGTCACAATATGCACAAACACTACCTCTAGTGTATGATTAACTCATATGGAGGGCTAGGTACGAATCGCTCTACTCAACGCTAGCTCTTAGATTATATATTAACCAACGATTCACAACGTGAAATATAGTACGACCTTAAATTTATCAATTTATGGTGAATCTAGACATCATATACGAGTGAAACTCTTGACATTATATTATTGATAAATATTTACATTCAATCATACATATCCCCATGACCAACATGTTTATATGGTAAAGTTCCTTAACTATGCCACTGAAACAATATGTGTATTTCATTTCACCTCTATTCTTGGTCTTAATAAGTGCCGTCCCTAGCTCCTAACTAATACTTGGTTTAAATCTCCACCAAACTCCCATAATTGAGTTTAACCTACTGTGTCCTCATATCTTCTACATCCAAACCATTTACAGTAGTTTCAACTTATTTAAGAGTCTCCCCATGGTTTCAATCATTTCTAACAATCATGTCTAACAAGTATACTAGCAGTACAATTCCTAGCAAGTCTAGGTTAACTAGTATAACAATTCTTGGTCCCTAGATGCTCATGATTATCCTACAAGCTATAGATTACTATTACTAGAACTTATGGTTTGCTAGGTATGGTACATCTTTAATCATGTGGTTTGACTACTATTCACAAGGCTTTGGTACACAAGACCCATCATCAATCTAAGCACAATCTTCAGATTATCCTAAAGTGTTATCAACAACAGTTCTACCTACTCATATACTGGGTATGATTAAATCAAGGTATGAATCACTTAAATCTCGTTAACATACGATATAGATATGTGAGTTTATTTTTAAATCATGGTAAAAGAAAGAGGATAGCGGTACTTGCCTCGGATAATGAAACAAAAAATATGGCGAAGAACGGAGAAAGAATCGCACAACCTTCTTAATAAACTTGCCAAAGTAAACGGCGCACGACACCCTTTCTTCTTTTCCAACGAGATGTCGTTGTTGCTCCTCTCACTAACCTCTCTTGTGATTGATCTTTTCTCTCTCTTAATGGTGATAGCAACTAGGGTTTCTATAACTCTAAGCTAGGGTTTTAGATGTGTTTATAAGAAGCATGTCCTACCTATGATACCTCTTTTAGTTATCCTAACCCCGTCATAATTCACAAGTCATAAAGCAACCAAACTCTTATGGAGGGATTCCTTACCAAGGGTGCTAATTACTAATACAACTACCAACAATCTACTACCATATATAACTCCTACTATAAATATGACCTAACTATTTATAATTAAACGGGGCATTACACTTTAATTCAGATTGGGGATTGGGATTTCTGGGTACAAACTTTCAAAACACATGTTTTAGTTCTACAAGTTCATTTTACGGATTGTGATAGTTCTTAATCCTTCTAAATGCTATCATTTCTCTCCTTCCACAATACTCATATAATCACACACATCCAAGTTAAGGTCCCAAAGTAATTTGTTGGATACCATCTTACTAGGAAGCACCCAAGTTAAGCCAAAGATAGCAAACACGTTATCACATATATTTAAAGCATCGAACAGGCAAGAATAACATATGCTCATTTTGATTATGCTTATGGAAAGATGGTGGATACAGATGGTAATGGAAATGGTCTACGAATTAGGATTTTTCTGTCAGATCTTGTGGCATATCGTGGAATGGTGTGGGAAGGGGAACTATCACTTTCACGGCTTTCGGTTGATTGGGTTCACTGAAGGGAGCTTCCCCTAAAAATGGTATTCTCTTATTGTGGTGGCATAGGGCATACGTTGACTGAGATATGCAGAGATGAAGAAACATGGATATTGACCCTTATTTATGCCTGCTTTCTGAATATGCAAAAGAGTGCCTAATTTTTCCTACTCAGTAGGGGTGTGGGAACACTTTAATCCTTTCGTTATATCTTTTTTTGGAAGACTTAATAGGATTGTTGAAGGCTTGGTGGTGAAGTTTCAGGGATAGTGGGGAAATTCTTTGAGAGATGACCTTTTATGCAATTGGGTGGGTGTAAAGGAAAGACGAAATTTTAGAACCCCTTTTATGGAAAGAAAAGGCTACTTAGAAGTGGATCCGAGTTTTAGTCATCTATGTGGTCTAGTGTTATGGGAGGAGTAAGGTTCGAACTTTGAAGATCTTGTTGTGAAGTGAACACTTAGTTGCATTGCTTCCCACTTGAGATCTCCTTGTAGTATTTTTTACATGCTGTGTTGCTACTTTATTGAATAAACGTTCAATAATAACTTACCTAACGACTCTTCTGTATTCTTGCACAATGTAAGCTTATCAGAATCTATTTTCCTCTAGTTACAAGATGATCAACAGTGAGGGACTTTTTCACACTAACCATAATCTTTAGACCCCGAACCTTCAGTCTGAACTTCGACAATGGTAAAATAAAGAAAATTGAAATTAACTTTCTTGTTCCACTTGTATACATAGATTCTTAAGGACCTTATTTAGTTCGTTAGTTTTAGCTGAAGTCCGTAAGATTCAAGATATGAGGAAGGAACTTATAGGGTTAGGATGGGCGACACCTAACTTTATCTGAATGTGTCATGCACATAAATTGATTTTCTGATCACCATGATCTTGACCGAAATTTGGGGTATTAGGTAAATTTAATGTACTAGAACCGTTAAGCTACGGCTACAGATACTAGTGTAATTTGTGAACATTTGTTTCTTCATTATGTTTTTACACTGATCATAACTTTTAGACTCAAATATTGAGGATGAGACATGCAATCTGTGAGCTTATATTATTCACTGCTTAAATACTTATTAGAAGAGCAAAGCTGATTATCTTTTTTCTTTGTCAGATATAGGTGGTGCAACTGGACAGCTGCTTGAGCAAAATGCGCAGTTCTTCACTCAGATTTATGCAAATTTTGCCTCTTTTAAGGTAACATTTTAGATTGACTTAATTTCTATTTCTGTAAAATAGGATAAAAGTATAAAACACTCACCTGAAAACTTTATGGAATAAAACTTATTGTCATAACATTTATTGAAATCTTAGTGTGGAGACTAGCCTCTTTGTCTTAAAATCTACATGTGTTGGCACAGTCTAACCTTTGATTGATCATTTTGGTTACCGCAAGACATACATCTTTCGCTGGCATCTGGATAATAATCATAGAAACATACTTGTAAGATCTTTTCATATCTGCTTCTAAAATGGTCATTAAACTCATGTCAAGTGACTTACATTGAAATGGTACTATAATCTATATTGTATTAGGCAGTGGATTTATCCTTGAATTTCAGTCAGGCTGAGCAACGTAACAGGATTGTGGGGGTTCCGGGACAGCAACCTCAAAAAAAATTCTTATTCTTTTTTGTCTCAAGAGTAGTTCTGTTTGCAAAATCTCAATCTCTAACGTGATCGTCCCAATACCCCATTATGTACATATCAATCTCAAAGAGAAAACTATTCTTTTTCTTACAAATAGAACTTATTTTTAACAATAAACTCTGAGATTCAACGAAGTTTAAGTACAAGCCGGAGAGAAGGAGATTCACGTTATGAGAGACTCATGAACCAATGAGGAGGGAGACTTGCGCGATGAGAGACTTGTGAAAAGGATATGAACAGCACTTCATCGTTTTCTATTGTTTTTTCTTAACGTTAGCATTTTCTAATGCTGTTCCATTGTTATGGATGCTGATAATTGTTCTTTTGTATTTATACAGATTCATGACAACATCAATCTCTTGTGTCAAGCTCGGGATAATATCCTTACAATCTTGAATGAGTATGTAGAAGAACTTTTGATTGTTTATCTTTTCTTACGATCACGCATGCATTGTCTTGTCCATAATATCTATATTTCGCACAAAGTTGTATATGTTTGCGACCATTGTTTGAACCGGAAAAAAACCCTATATTGGTAAATGTTTTGAATATTTTATGGCTTTGCTTGGTATCGTGGAAATGCTTTACATGTCCAATTGTTTCAGTTTATATACGGTAATCCCACAGTTGCTAATCATTAGATTCAGTTATGAGAGCACAGCTTGGATAGTCTGTGTTAAGCAATTTCCAAAATTTCCCTATCTTGAATGTTTATGAGAAACAAAATGGAGCCTATATGTTTAAAAGGCATGTGAATATTTCTTTCATATTAACTAATACACATCAGATTAGTTAAGAGAGGGTCCATCCACAATCAATGAAATTTGCATTTGCTTATGTTTACCTATGATTGGGAGAAGTATTAGTTGTAGATGGTTCGGATGTTTTCTTATAACTACTATATATCAAGGCTTCTCCTTACTGATAACTACACTTGTTGGACTAGATGGCAAGATTGACTAGATAGTTTGATAAAAATCACATAATTACAATCATGTTGAGTTATCGATTTCTCTTGAATTCATACCTAAACTATCTATAGACGTGTGCTAAATTTTATGCTTGCTAACATGTTTGCTGATTTTATGACAGCTTAAATGATATACCGGGTGTAGCGAAGCCAATGCCGCCCATTCCCGTAAAGGTGAACGAAGAGATAGCCAACTCCATTCTTCCCAGAACATCCCGCACAATGCAACCGTAATGGGTTTAATACTCATTATGTATTCTTCCTTTGTAGTTGGTCTCTCCTTTTATATATATATATTTATTTATTTATCATAAAATGTAAATTTACTTGTTAGTTTTAAGTGTAGCCTATGGATGTCCAGAACTAGAAGCTGTAAAGAGGAAAAAGTGAATGGTTGTAGAAGAAGATTAAGAACAGTACTTAAATTATTCATATTTTATTTATTTCGTTCATAATAAGTATTTTTATTTGATAAAGACTTGCTTTGATGATTTTCTAAGTGCCCAAGGCTGGTGAAAAGAATGTAAGCGTAAAATAGTAGATAAGTATCATTTTTAAATAATGTTTACCTAGACAGTGGTGAATAAAATGTGTTTCCACTTTCCATCATTACGAGTTGAACTAGAGGCTTCACTTGTGTAGACGCTCTTATTATTAGTTATTGCAAGAGGAAGATGTGCAGCAACATTAGATAAGTAGCCATATTACAATCTTTGAACCTGAATGCCAATATGTAAAAACGGCTTTGAGTGGAATAGATACCCACTAACTAATTTATCTACTTTTTGTTTTTTGTATGAATTGCTATTTTGTACACGTTTACATCTCACGTTCATCTGCAACTTGAGATCGATTAGCATTTAATGTAGAAGCTGGAGATCTGACTATAGTTGTCCGTTGTTGTGTTATCAGTATCCTCCACCATCTTACACCCATTCTTTCTAAACATGGAGTCATTTCAAGTCATTTCTATTGCTTGTGGCTTGCACTAACTCAATTCGGACTGATCGTGCTAAAAAACACAATGTAAAACTGGATATACAGCTTCAGTCATGAACAAAGCAAACACTTCGAGTTTCTTGAAACATTTATTAAATGTTTAAAAAAAAAATGATTAAAATGATAATAAGCAACTTGGAAATAAGCGTTAAAAAAGATGCACATGATAGTTGTGCGGCTTATGCCAAGGAATTGAGGTTTGTAGAGGGCAATGTAACAGGATTGTGGGGATTCCAGAACGGCAACCCCATTTATTTGTGTCTCAAGAGTGTATTTCTGTTTGCAAAATCTCAATCTCTAACTTGATCGTTCAAATTAATCTCTCATTATGTACATGTATCATTGGCCATAATGTTTACTTCCATGCTCAACCAATGAAAGCATGAAATGTACAATTGCTTTGGTTTACACCTATGATTGAGATTAGTATTAGTTGGAGATCAAGAAGTGACAATTACTTTTGCATTTTTCATCTGGAAGTTGTTACTGTTAGAAGCATAGAATTAGTTTCCTGTTCAGAACTACGAGATATCAGCCTCATGAGAGCTTCTCCGTACAACATACTGTTAGCTAGACGTTTTACAACAGCCTTATGAGATGCTGGTCTTGTAAAGGTTGAAGACTGCTGAAGAAATGTAAGCACAAAATAATATATCCAAATCATGAATAAATGTTTTATCTATAGAATGGTGAATAATTGTGTTTACAACATGTAATTGAACTTAAGTATTCTTGTAACCTCTCTTATTGCTAGTTGATGCACAAGAGAATTTTATGTTACCCATGTCGCTTCGGCTGCATGAAAGAAGGAACTATCATGATCTTTCAATATCAACAGAGGGTTATTCTTCGGTGGTTTTTCTCAAGATTAGAAATGAATAGTGTGTCACCGTTATGTTTTGATTTTCTATAAATGGTAATCAACGGCGTGGTATAAAAATTTCAAGTCCATTACTCATATTTGAGAAATAGTAATAGTGAATATAGGTTTCGATTAACTGACTTCACTCCTAAAACTTTTAATAATAGGGCTACATATTATAGGAGATCTCGGGTGATTCAAGCTAGAGTAGTTCAATATCAGTATAACTTATTGGATTTATTAGAACAAAAACTTATTACATAACAACAAGCTTTGATTCTTTCAATTCTACCAGATTCGCTTCTCTACCCTTTTTTTTTTACCGAAAATATTTGTTTACAGTAGATTCATTGATCTTGGGAACAAGTCTAAAAACTAAAATGCAAGTTAATCTTCAAAGGTAGCCAATAATCTGTACCAAAATTATCACATGTTTTGTTATCATTTTCAACATCAGTATACTCCACTATCTCACTCCCATTTATTTTTAGCATTTCTATGCTTTAATATGTTATTTGTGAAACTGCCTTTACAGAAATTCTTAAACGCACCCCCAAGGAAAATCCCGAATTGGATCCCAAATTGACGGGTTAGCGTGAGCTTATCCATGCGGTTATGCACTCTTCGAATAGGAATTCATTTTCTGAAAGATCCTAGCTTTCGTGCTTTGGTGGGTCGTCCGAGATCCTTTCGATGACCCTTGTTGTGTTGAAGGGATATCTATATGATCCGATCGATTCCGTAAGTCCCGCGGTAGCAATGGAACCGGGAAAAGTATAGTGAAAAGACAGTTCTTTTCTATTATATTAGTATTAGTTAGTGATCCCGGCTCGGTGAATCCTTTCTTCCGTCATGAACTGTTGGCACCAGTCCTCCATTTTGTCTCTATGGACCGAGGAGAAAGGGGGGATCAGCGGGAAGAGGATTGTACCATGAGGGAAGCAAGGAGGTCAACCTGTTTCAAATATACAACATGGATTGCAATGCAATGTAGTTGGTTGGACCCTCATGTCGATCTGAATGAATCAACATTTCCACGGAGGTAAATCTTTGCCTGCTAGGCAAGAAGATAGCAAGTTACAAATTCTGTCTCGGTAGGACATGTATTTCTATATATGCAAATTGTAATTAACAATCTGCATGAACAAATAAACACCTCTTAAGGAGATGATCAAGTCTAGTTTATACACACTATCTCTTTAAGGCAAATTTGCCCCTGTCTCCCAGGATACAACGATCAGTCGCAAAGAGAAGAAAACACTTCTATCTCTCTGCCAAACGAACCTTGATTGCGTCTGTTTTCTCTCTTGAAAATGACTCAAGAATTTTTTTGAAAAACTGATGAAAATAATTGAAAACGAAGTTGGGTTATATAGAGCATAAGTGACTCTTCACCAAGGGTTGCACCTCAAGTCAGTGCCTCTTCACCAAGAGTCACACCTTAAGGTGCGTATGTTGGAGACACCCCAACTCACACCTCAAACCCAAAAAATTAAATAAGTGTTTCAAGGAATCCCCATGAGCCTAAGGCCCAATCATAGACTTATAATAATAAGTGGGTTCCTAGGTCGAGCAAACCCATGGGGGGACCATGTACCCAAGCTAGTTTGCACACATGGGTCGCACATGCGCGTGCGACCCACCAACTCTCACACACATCACAATAAGTTAATTGTTAAACTTACTTATATAGTAAATGTGAGCTTCTCTCATATCCAATGTGGGACTAAACACTTAGTTCTACCATTCAAACCAAAATGAAAACCAAAGTTCTCTTGTATTTTCCAACACAAATAAACATGTTTAACAAGAGGCTTGCACTAACACCATCCGAATTGATCATGCTTAAAAAGCACAGAGAAAAACTAGATTCACAACTTAAGTGAAGAACAAAGCAAAGCACGAAATGAATGAGGGGTTTTAAACAGGAATACATTATATCTATATATCTATCTATACTATTAAACCGATGACCCCTAGAATATTCACGGTTCGTCGTCCTCTTTTTTGGTGGTCCCTCCACCCTATTAAATAATGACACGTGTTATTTGGTTTTTAGAGTACTCATTCTCTAACAGTTGCGACTCTTGCACTATACCTCTTCGAAAACTCGAAATCATTCGTTATAGGTCTTCTATCTCCCAATTTTCTTTACGCACGCAACCCCGCCAATTCTCTCGCGTCACTTCATCTCTCTCAGAAGTCTCAACCTATTAAGTAACTTCTTCCTTCTCTCAAAAACTATTTTTTCTCTCTTTCAAAAACCCTTTCGTATGCATTTTTTTTCTCTCTATCTCTCTTTCTTCATATTTGTTTTTGAGAATTATGGGTTTTACAATTTGTTACTGGGCTTGATCTCTCTCTCCCTAATCAATTATTTCCATTTCTAATCGGATTCTACTGTTAATTTTCTTCTCTGACTCTATGGTGCTTTTAGGCTGGAGTTGGGATTTCTGATTTGGGGATTTATTGTTCAGTATAGCATTATGTATAATGATCAAAACAATTATAACATTATTATATATACATGACCAACATTAGTATTGTGAACTATAATCAGTCTACAAATGGTTTTGCTTTTGGCAGTACGAGATTGCATCCACTAAGTTGGTCTTCAATTGGTCGTCATATTTTGCAAGGCATCTCGGTCTTGATGGTTCTCATTTCTTATTCTCATAGATACATTTAATATCTACTAAGTTATTCTCATTACATTTACATTAGTGATTGGATTTGTCAAATAATTATATTCGGTAGATAATGAACCAAATAACATTATCTACTGAACGGTTTAGTGTAATAGCCTAGTTCTGGGATCTGAACTTAGCCTTTACACCAAATGTATTCAGAACGTTCAAGAACATTAGACAATAAACAACAAGATGATTTAGCGTAGAAAACCTTTGAATATGTTAAAAACCAAGACCTCTCCTGAGGATTTTGAGAAAGTGATGATCTTATTGAGATTGCTAGTTTATTACAATGAGCATTCTGAGAATGTAGAATGATAGAGTAGGAACTTTTCTATGGTGAATGTTTCGTTCTTCATCTGCAGTTCTCCAGGTCTCTTTATAGGTCCTCTAATATGACTGTTTGACGACCATAAAGTCCCTTAATGATAGACGTTACAAAATGTGTGTGAGATATCCTTTGACTAGGCTATGTAACGTTTCAATCTTTGTTGTTGTACAACGGCTCTATTGCTGACTGTACACAGATCAAGCTGTTGGTGTGGAGGTCGAAAGTGATGTCCCGAACTGAGGAAAGTTGGTCACGTCTTTAGTAGTACTTCTTGTATGTTGATAAGATCTAGGACGAAGCTTCAGTCCGAGATACGAAATAAACTATTACATTTAGCATTGAGGTTATTCTCATTTCTTATGTTCTAACCCACATCACAACTGTATAACGAGTTCAAAAGAAAGTTACACTATCAGGGAACATATAGCATCGACTTTGCATTTATATGTCTATCGAGTAAGTGTATCACTTAGCAGAATGAAATAGTTATAATGTTATCGATGATGATAAAGAGGACGATCTGGTAATGTGAAGTTCCATAGTGTGTAAATTTCTTAAGAAAAAAATCATAGATGCTAATATGAAGCGTATCCTACTAGGAATACGCAATTGTTTTGTTTAGACAATAAATGAAGTTTAGCCATAAGAAGTTAATGTTCTACCTGTTTGCATAAGGTCTAAATGTTTAAAGACAAAGATGTGTCCTAATGTGAAGAAGTATTTTTATTTTTCATGTATTCAATACATAAGACATTTATGTGTCATTTTTTTTATTTTACGCTTCTTAAATTATTCTGAGTGGAGACTTTTATGTGAATAAACACTGTAGCAGAGAATTCGTCAGGAAGCCTCCATTTTTTATATTGATTTCAATAGATAATAATTGCATTGGACCTGAGATTCATGTGGGGATGTTGAAGACATTATAAAGATTAATTTTACCACCATGAGTCCGCTTCAAGGTACGTCACTTTGATGCTTTTTAGTATTTGCTATTCTTTGATTCTTGATTTCCCCCGTATATCCAAGAATAAAGAGTTTATAGAGTAGACGTTGTTATAAATTTTGCCAGTTAGAGTTGATGGGTTTGATTTAATTCTTTAGGTTTAAGATGACCAAAACTTTGAATCGAAAGGAACTTGCAACATCAACAAGTTGATCCTAAATGTAAACCAAGGCTAACTTCACTTTATTTTTGGCTACTTGGATGGAATCAGAGTGTAAAGGTTGTAGGATGTTGCATGGTTACTGCCTTACTGGTATGTACTATGTATCCTTTACTCCGAGTTAAAGTTCCCTTGAAGTTGTACTTCAGCCACTATTACTAGAAGAGCTTCATAATTATTGGCATTTTATTGGAAAATCCGCTAGGAAATCCTCTTAACCCAAGAATTTTGAAAGATAAACATCTAAATTTGGCTTATGTTCTCACTTTGTGTCTGATCTTTATTTGGGAGAGAGGGAATACAATCTATTAAATTTTTTAAAGAGATTTATGTGGGCAGAATGATTCACTTATTCAAAGAACTTAAACAGTCGTTTCTTCTTCTTCTGGATATTGATTTGCTATTTTTTGTAGGATAAATTAAAATGCATATATCTTCAAAATGTTATTAATATTAATATTTCTATTAAAAAAATTAAATTAGTAGAGTTTTACGGATTGCGACTATACAATTACTATTTGTTTATTTGGTAGTAAAAGAAACATGCCAATTGGGTGTGTGTGTATATATATGATGAGAATAGTTTCATATGTTAGTTTAGTTATTTTCAATTTTGTAGCTTCACAATATCATATTTGGAGGATAGGAGGATAAATCATTTATTTTGGTCCAATAATAGTGAAATGGTAGTCAATGTACGTACTGACTATATATGATTATGGTGGAAAGGACTTCCTATATTGATTAACGATCCTGATTAGATTGTTTCTCAAGTTTTGATATTACTAATACAGTAAGGGAGTGTCTAGATTAGTAGGTATGGGAGAGTATTGAGAAAGTAACGAGTGACTTCTCTAGTCAAGACCAAGTATCCCGTTGTATTTTCCTTGATAGTTAATAACATTGTGATAATACAAATGTTGGCTGGAGTACATACTTTAGTAGAAGGGCAGTGTAATACATAGTGTTCTACGGTATGTTAAGTGTACATTTCATAACAGGTTAGTTGATGACAGTAAATGTTTTAATGTCAGGAGTTCCAATTAAAGTTTATGCCAGGAATTTTGCACGGTTATTTTCAGAGAACACTTCTCCAATTACATCTATAGATGTGTTTGAAAACTATGAATAATGAGAGATGAACATTTATGAACTCATGTTGATAGATATTGGGGTTAAAAAATAGAGATTGAGGGGCATCACATTGGATAAAGCCAGAAGTCACTTAAGTTTAGAGAGATGCTTAGACTTTATAAGTCTGGCTCGGTTTTGAGTTTTGACTGTTTTGACTTGGTTATCGGAACACACTTAACTTATGTACCTATGTAATTGTTTCCATTTGAGAAGTGCGTCTTTGATTATTCCTTGACATCTTGGGACTGCCTGTAATATTTAATTTGGTAGTGCTTTATTATATCCTTATGTTATGTTTTGACATTACATTTCAACATATCCTCATTTTACAGTTCTTTGTTTTTCAGGGGGTGGGGCACCAATACATATGAAATATCTCTCAACCCATCTCCCATCTCACCACTGCCCTCCAAGTCCCATATTGTGGCCACAGTTTCATCTTCTGTCAATGGCATCCATGTTCACCCCCAGAACAGTTGCAAGGACTTCCTAAGGCATAACCATCTTATATGCTTAGGATTGTAAAATATGTATATTGGCGTGGTTGAGATATGATCTCTAGAAAAGGGAATGTAAGAGTAAGTATAGGACGAAAAGATTAAGCGCCTTCTCGAGCCTTTGGCGTGCAAATGGAGACTTTGCGGTCCTAGTTAGTAGTTAAATAGACACCTAGATCCGCTGCTACTAACGCCATTGTGGTCGGTACTCCAATTTTCTAATGTGACCATCTCTTTAATGAAACAATAATTTTTGAATGAGTTTATGCTTTATTATCTTTTAGCATCAAATACCCATGTTATTGCATGGTTCTTGCATGAGGTTCATTTTATATTAATTCTCCCGCAAGGATGTGTTATTTATTAATCTAAAGTATGTTGCATTTATAGTGAGAAATTTACACGTGCTAATATTACTTTAAACTTATACCAGTTTTCTTCATGATATAACTATTATGCACAAATGCGATGTTTGAATGTATATTAGTTTTTTTAAAATATAAAAATTAGTCATAAAAAGGGAGTTGCACGTGCATTGTGCATGCCACTTCACTAGTGAAACTATAGTAAAAGTTTTAAAACTCAGAGTTTCCTAAAATATTTGATTGTATTAAAAGAAAAATAGATTGAATACGGCAATTTTAAAAATGAGCTCTACGTAACATAATAGTTGAAATACAAACAAAAAATGCTCGCCTAAAAATTACTGAGTCTTCCACCGATTAGGGTCTCGTCTCATTGATCGCCCTAAACCCCCTTTGGTCATTCTAACCGGTTGCCCATACAGCGTCGGCCGGTCCCCGGAATACGTAACGGGTGCCTTCCGGTTTTTATTTGGGCTATTAGGCCCATTACTAAGCCCAGGCCCAACTATGAGATCACGGATAGTATTGGAAACACAAATGCTAGGGTTTAATAGAACCAACGATTCTTAAAGAAACATTTGTGATTTCAGAGGCTCGTTGATTTGGGGGACGAAGCTCGTTTAAGCGAAAATGGTAAAATGACCTAATTCAATCTTTGTAAATTCATGTTTTACTGTTTAGAGCTGAGATTTCTGTGCAATTTGGTATAATTTTTAGCTGATTTGGTCTCCTATTGATTGTAATTGCTACTTGGTTGTTATAGTGTGAATGTGGTGATTGCTTGGTATTGAATTTAGGGTTATGATTTGTTATGGTAAATTGGGGTTCTAGGGTTGTTGGAGATTTGAGTTTAGTTTCTTAGTTGTGAAGATGGGGTTATGATTTTATTACTGTGAATTGGGATTTTGGGGTTAATGGAGATTTGAGTTTAGTTGTTTAGTTGTAAAGATGGGGTTATGATTTTATTACTGTGAATTGGGATTTTGGGGTTATTGGAGATTTGAGCTTTGTTGCTTAGTTGTGAAGATGGGGTTATGATTTTATTACTGTGAATTGGGATTTTGAGGTTATTGGAGATTTGGGTTTAGTTGCTTAGTTGTGAAGACGGGGTTATGATTTTGTTACTGTAAATTGGGGTTCTAGGGTTATTGGAGATTTGAGTTTAGTTGCTTGGTTGTGAAATGGAGTTATGATTTTATTACTGTAAATTGGGATTTTGGGTTGGAGATTTGGGTTAAGTTGCTTAGTTGTGATGATGGGGTTATGATTTTGTTACTGTAAATTGGGGTTCTGGGGTTATTGGAGATGTAGTTGTAGCTATCAACTAGATAATGCACATGTAGTAGGCACTTATATTAGTTATTCCCTCTATATGCAGAAATCCCTGATTTTTCCCCTTTATGTTTTTCGTTATTTCTTTGCAGCCTAAGCAAATTAACGAGATTAAGGATTTCCTTCTCACAGCGAGAAGGAAAGATGCCCGTTCAGTGAAAATCAAAAGGAGCAAGGATGTTGTTAAGTTCAAGGTTCGCTGCTCAAAGTACCTGTATACCCTATGTGTGTTTGACCCCGAGAAGGCTGATAAGCTGAAACAATCTCTTCCCCCAGGTCAGTCAATGTAACATCCACAATGATTTTCTCAGCTAGTTTCCATCAATTTTCCAATTTATTCTGTTGAAAACATTTGCCTTGCTTGTTATATATATATTATATATATATCATTATCATTATCATGAAATACAGAACATGATATTTTCATTGTCTTATGGTTTACATATATAGCTCTTGCCAGCGATTGCTGCTTTGGCAATTTATTCTGTTGAAGCATGTCTTTCTTGTAATCTGCTTCCCTAAAGTATACTAAAATTTCTAAAGCTGCAATGGAGACTAAACTCAGTTTTTTGTTGTTTCAGGTTTGAGCGTACAAGACCTGTGAAAGAGTGCCTGCGAAGTAGATTATGGTGTTGTTTTGCTGATTGAGTATTATAGAAATCATTTTCGACGTTCTATTTTGCTTGACCATTCACTACTTTGTTGAAATTATTCCTACTTTTAATTCTTGAATTGTAGACAAATGCGGATTTTACTTGTCATACATGTATTGATCCATTCAATTTATGTGGATGAGTTTCTTCATTTTTTTTATGCTTGCATGAAATTTTGCACCTGAATTTCCATTTTTTACTTCAGCTCACAACCAGATTCTCCCCACTGCAAATATTTACATAAATGGGAGGTCATAAATAGTATGGGTTTCATACCAAGGTTAAACTTGAGGACTATAATTAACTGTGGAGGCAGGTTGGGTAATTTTTTGATAGCATTGACCTATCATACTAGATATGTTCTGGTGAGCACAGAACTGTTCTGGTGACCTATCATACTAGATACTTGATAAGCTTGTCGAGGCTTTGGGTAGATGAGTTCCCCCCCCCCCCCCCCCGTTGGATGAAACAGAAGCTCTCTCTCTAAAGGGAAGCATCGCCGCGAGGAGCTATGATCTCAACAATCCGTTTGCAAGTCTAGGTGTCGAAACCGAGGCTTGCAATGGTGAGAAAAGCAGGATCCAAGTCGTAGCCGAAGGGCCGGCCATGACAACCGACAACCAAACAAACGGCCCGCACGAAGAGATGACCCAACAACAGTGGGATATGCTTCCCGTCAAGATTATAAACCCAAATGATGATTGGTTTCTACAGTTTGAACCAATCGACGTGGCGATCAGAAAGTTTGAAGATAATGAGGAGTGGGGCAACGACGATTCATTCAGCAGCAACGACGAACCCACTTTTCCGATTGAAGAAGAGTTCTTTATCGAAGCTGAAACTTGTGATGTTGAGGAAATTGGGGTACAACCCAAGGCCAACAGACCAACCACGACAACCACCGACCAACCATGAGGTTTCCATCTAGAGACGGCCCTGAAATACAACCAACAAGGATTGTCGACGCCGACATTAGTCTCGACAGTGGTCGGTACCATAACTTATCATTTAGAAGAGACAACTTCAGCAATACGTGTTGTGCACATGCTTCATGAACGACAACCAGCTTTAGTAATGAGTACGGTCAAAAGGCCGAGTCGAGTCGAACAAAATAGTACATCTTCGGCGGTAACTACCAATCAACATGCTACTCAGCAGTGGATTCAGGAGACACGTATGAATTACAAGATGCAGATCGGCCTCGTCCAACAGTTTCGTTCACTCATGTTACAGTCCGAGGTATCCCAATATTTAATCCGTATGGGGGAGATGATGGCCATAGGCGAATAATTATTTTTGTATGCTGACCGTTTTGGGAAAGCTTCGTAGCAGGGTTTAAGGAGCGGACCACGGTATTTTTTCAGCTTTTAATTTTAGACGTCAATGGACGTAGGGATGTTGGTGACAACATCGTACCTCCACTCTTGGGTACAATATCTGGGTACACAAAATTTTGCGGAAGACTTCAAGATTTCTATAAGAGTTCCAGCGTACAGATTGCATGTGTGTTATATAGGATGAAGATGAAGAGACTGAAATGCACACTACATTCGTGCATGAGTCTTCTAGAGCACCGCCACCCTTTGATTTCGTGGATGAAATCTTCTCAGACAGAGGGTTTGATGTGGCGCATCCCTCATAGGGTCGTCTACCTCTGTGTGACCTATGTTTATTTGATGTTTTATATTTTATGTTTTAGCTTAAACTCTGTTGGAGATGTCCAATGTAGGTTGTTGGCAGATTCCCAATTTAAGTAATGTCTATTTCAATTAGAATTAGGGTTCCGAATTCTAACACTATTTGTGTTCTATAAAAGAGTTTCTAATTCTAACCCCTTTGTGTTCTATAAAAGGGGAGGTTTAGGTTATTTGTTTATTAGTTAATACAGTTAATTCAGTTAAATTAGTCTTGTTCAGAACAAAAGTTCTAGTTGATAAAATTAGGGTTCCTCAAGAACCTAATTTTTTTTTTGTTAATCTGGTGTTCGTCTTTATTATTGGCTTCCGCGTAATCAGTTTACATCATAATCATTCGGCCAGATTCCTTTAGATGGTTTTTACATAAATATTTAATCATTTGGCATAACTAGTTATAAAAACCAAATTATTCTATTAGTTTTGTCTGAATGGATTTTTTCTTAAAGGCCGAATCAGTTGGCATGTTTGAGATTAAAAGGCCAAATCATTAGGCAACTTGTATATAGATGGGTTTTTGTTAAATGCCGAATTATTTGGCATATGTTCACATAAAAGCCAGATTATTCGATTATTTTATCTGGAATGAATTTTTTTTATATGCCGAATCAGTTGGCATATTTTAATATATAGCTAAATCATTCCTTCAGTGTATGTAGATGGGTTTGTGTTAAATGCCAAAACAATTTACTTATTTTGGATAGAAAGCAAATCATTCGGGTTTTTTGTTAAATGCCGAATCATTCGGCTTGTTATATTTAGATGAATTTTTCCCAAAGTTGCCGGATTATTTGGCTTCTTTCGGATTGAAGGCCAAATCATTCGGCCAGTTTTATTTAGATGGATTTTTGTAAATTGGCGAATCATTTACCTTTTTAACAAAAAAGCCATCATTCGGCATGTTCTATTGAAATCAAAATTTCTTGAACAAATGCCAATTTTGGCATGATGTTCCTGAATTTCATCGTGAAAAACTAAATTATTTCGCAAATACTCTCTCTTTAATCGGCAATGAGGCCTCCAGTCATATTGCTTTGCTCCTGTATGTAGTAAATTACCTAATTTTATTTAAATGTATTTTCGTGAAGACAAATATGTAAATATATAACTTTTATAAATGCACACTTTTAATTGGACTCAAGAGAGTGCATTTAGACAGGTTTCACTGTATGTGAATGTGGTTCTGTTGGATGATCTAAATCTACTACAACAAATGGTTTTTTTACTCGAAAGATACTAAATCTACATGTGGGAGATCGATCTCTTGTATAATTTTTCGATTTCTATTTCCTCTTCTTTAGTTCCAAATGTACATCAGCGAAAATACCATGGCATAATCATTGTTTTTGCTTTAAGCTTATTATAGCCACAATACCTTGATCCGTTTACATTCTTCCTAAAAAAGATTATTCTGTTTTGGCTGCAAAAAAATGATATTGCCTTCGTGAATGAAACTTCATCTTAAATTTTCAACCTTCATTTTTATGGAAGTTTGTAGACAAGTACTAGGCACAACGACCTTAACCTTATGCACACATGATACCATTGGGGAATTATTTTGTAAATAATGCGAGCTCAATAGCGAAAAAGAGTCTGAGTTTAATTGACCTAGTCTTTCATGCTCTTTTCGATGATGGTAATTCCTCCGTTTTGTCTCTTTAGCAAAGTGGTCGTTATAGTCCCCTTACTGCTAGGCCTACAACGACCTACTACAATGCTATTTCGCCTGTCAACTTCTTGATCTATGCGATGATGGAGTCTAGACTCTGGAGTTGGAATCTTTCCCTCTCTCCTTTTGGTTTTCAATTTCTTATGTACCAATATACTCATGTGTCAACTCCTCTACGCTTGTGCTTACCCAATGTACCCATCCCACTCGCATGAGCATGCAATGGTTCAAACTAATTAACACTCATATGTATCCAACTTAATTAAAACGAGGTTAGCCAGGTGTTGGGAAAATCGAGGGGGCAAATCGCACGCAGAAGCACAATACAATCAGCAAGAACTCAAAGAACCAACCCTAACCAAAGAGAATTCGAATAAAGACAATAAAAACACAACACAAGGTTTAATTAGGTAGAAACCCTAAACAGGATCAAAACTACCCCCCACAAGCACGGCGAATTTATTATCACACTAAGGGTTACAAAAGATTACAGAGATCACTCAAACCTCACATCTACCTATATTTCTCCATTTTCTCTCTCTATCTCTTTTTCACAGTACAGAAGACATTTAACATACACTCTCTATTTATAGATTTTCTATTAAGTCATATCCGAAATACGCATCACGAGATAATCCATTGCTTTGGATCAAAACCCCTTCAAAACGAATTTAGAAACAAACAAACAAAGCCAAAGTCGTTCGAACGAATCATGAGGTCGTTCGAACGAATTAGACAATCCCCTGGAATTTTGGCCCAAACGCAAAACCACCCCAACAAGCACGACGAATTTATTATCACACTAAGGGTTACAAAAGGTTACAGAGATCACTCAAACCTCACATTTACCCTTACAGATAATCCCAACAAGAAACCCTAGAAAGAAAACCCAAGAAACCTCTCCAGAGCTAAACCCTATATTTCTCCATTTTTTCTCTCTATCTCTTCCTCACAGTACAGAAGGCATTTAACATACACTCTCTATTTATAGATTTTTCATTAAGTCATATCCGAAATACGCATCACGAGATAATCCATTGCTTTGGATCAAATCCCCATCAAAACGAATTTAGAAACAAACAAACAAAGCCAAAGTCGTTCGAACGAATCATGAGGTCGTTCGAACGAATTAGACAATCCCCTGGAATTTTGGCCCAAACGCTATTTTCGTTCGAACGACTTCAACAGTTTTTGAGCCATATTCCTAACGGCCAGGAACATAGAGGGGCCGAATAATTTCCCCTAAAAACATTTACAATGACATGGAACAAAAGATACAGATTTGTAAGCACATGGTTCAAGAGAAACTCCCAGAGGAAAAAAAAAACACCTAACAGAGTAGAAGCATGTGAGACATTTACTAGACCATATTTCCCCACCGTACTCCATACTCTTAATAGATATGTTCTGATTGTCTTGGTTCATAAACTATATTTCCCTACGGTACTCGGAGAGATATGTTACGATTGTCTTGGATAATTTATTGTAATATTAACTCTATGAACATGCCACCTATAATTCACCAAGATAATTGTAGAATTTTTTCCCGGTTTAGAAGTATCAAGATCCAACCGTATGCGACAATTGAAAGTATAAAAATCGACTTAGTTTAGCGGTGGATACGGCTCGAGGTGCACCAGTACCATCTCTTGATTCAATTTCATCAAAGACTATCCACTAAAGCGTCAGAATAATCATCATCTTCTCCATTATAAACTATGAGCTACCCTCCATCGTCTTACTAATATTAGTTTTCTCCGATATCTCACTACAAAATACCATTTCCTTCCTCCTTATCATTATCATTTGTCTTGCAGTAAGCTCCAAGTGACCATCAGAGTATCTAAACTTTTGTAGCAAACCTTCGACACGGATTAGCTCTGGAACTAAAAAATCATCTTCAAAGTATGAAGATCATGCTTACTGTATGCTTAACAATGATAGGATCACTCATGCTAAGAGCACACAATAATCGCTAAATATGATCATATGATGTCAGAGTAAAGGGTTTATTATTAAGCCCAAGCCAAATATAAGGCCCAAACCTAAAACCAATCCCAATTAAAAGTTGGACCTAAATTCCAGCCCAAAGCCCAATCCAAACTCATATATCAAATTAAGGTTTATAAGAGCATATACAACAGTAAGGTCAGTTGCTTATGTAGAGGCAACTGACCCTCTTATTTCTCAACCGACCACTCAGCAGCAAGACACGTCACAAATTTCAACAGGTTGCGATGTGTGGATTCTTTAAAAAAAATGGTCTCACAGTTCTGAACTGCACGACATTACTATTTTTCTCTCTCTCATCTTTCTTTATCCTCTCTTATGCCAAGTGGCCTTTTGTGATTGGTTTAAATCTACAAAATATAGGTGAGTGAGTTTTCAACCCACCTCACTATTATGGGGAAAAGGTGGGTTGGTTAATGTTGAGCCATTTTAGTCGGTTTCAACCGACCTTACTGCTACATTTGCTCTAATAATACCTACAATCCATAACGTCTCCATTACAAACTTGAGTTTCGGCTGAAACTCTTAAAAAATGGTATAAATCTTTGTTCATATATTTAGATTTTAGGGTTTAGATTACTTACAATTTGATTATGTTTTAGTTGATTTTGCTTCAATTTCGTTCTTGTGTGCTTAATGAGCATATGTAGTCGACTCCTCAAATATTAGCCACCAAATTTGGTTTTATTGGCGAGTAAAAGTCAAATTATTTTTTCCCCTAAATTGGGCTCCTAAAAAAGTACTCTTCAAATGCCACATGTAAAATTTTTCATAAAATCCTTAATTTTTTGGTAGATTTTATTTTAGTTTTAACCAAATTTGATTGCTACGTAAGCATTCAATTTGGTTTGAAGAGTGGAAAAAAAGTCAAATTGATGATTCAAAATGATTTTAGGTAATTTGACTTTAATTTGGAGAGTCGGTATGTATGTGTTTTATAGGTATTTGGCTCTTCAAATTTGCCTTTAAGTCAATATAAGTTAATATAGAGAGTCGACTACAAATGCTCTTAGTGAGGTTAATGTTTAGTTACTGCAAGTTGGGATTGTTGGGTTTCAATGTGCATAGTTATAGAGCCCATGGGGTTATCTTAATTTGTGCATACTGAGATGTTGAGGGATTGTTGGGTTTCAGTGTGCAAGTAATATTCAATTCTATGGTTTCTTAAATTTCATGTGTGGACTGTGGTATACTTGAACTTGGATAAATGCACATCCTGGGAGCTAGACTGCCAAAAGCTGTTCAAATATAAAGGTAATTAGAAAGTATTTGAGTGTAGTTTGTAGTATTTAGAGAGGGTGCAATAAGACATAGGCCATGCTTGTTTGTTTGTTTTTTGGGCGAGAAGAGGTAGGAAATTTTGAGGTTAGAAGATTGGAAAAAACTCGCGTGCGTTTAGCTGAAGGTTAGAACTTGTACTTAAAATCTTGACTTCTAACTTCAACTTCTCACTAGTCTGTTTAGCTGAACCATCTAATTTGACCACAGATTAGAAGTTTCTCCACAAAACATCAAAAATACATATAAACCACATTTTCCTTTCTAATTCATCATATATTAATGCAACAACACAATTAAAATGGTGGTTTAAGACAAAAACAAAATTAAAACGTGCAAATCACCTACCAAAATACTAAATATATAGGGGACATGGTGAAACATACCCACATAGAGAGAGGGAAAGAGATGGAGAAACAACCATTGTAAAGAGAGATAGAGATAGAGGTAGGAGAGAGAGAGGGACGAGGGGAAGAGAGAAAGGTAGAGGTAGAAAGAGAGAGAGAGAGTTGAATGAGGGTAGGAGAGAAAGGGGATAGAAAGAGAGGTGAGAGGGAGAAGTAGAAAGATAAGGGAGATCAAGGGATAGTTGAACGAGGGTAGGATAGAAAGGGGATAAAGAGAGGTGGGAGAGAGAGAGAGATAGGAGAGAGAGGGGAGAGATAGAGAGGTGAGATGGAGAGGTAGAGAGATAAGGGGGAGGGAGAAAGAGAGGTGGTGAGAGAGAGAAAGAAGAGAGAGAGGGGGGGGGGGGGAGTTGGGTGAGTTTTTATTTGGCTTATTTGGGGTTAAGGTGACTTTTCATTCGGCAGATTTGAAAATCCCAAAATGCCCCCACTTAAACCGATCACGGGTGTGGGAAACGACCAAACTACGGTATAGCGGGGAACGACCAGTCAAAGCCAAGTCAAAGGGAAACTGTAAGTTTTTTGGTTATAAGTCAACCCAAAAAACTTCACAGGGGTGTGAAGTTTTGAGGTTGGACAAACTTCTAGTTTTCATTTTTTCTAGAGAAAATGCCAACTTTTATAATAAAAACAAACATGTAGGGTGAGAAGTTTCCAAAAGATCACACCTCTTCTCACCCTTGACCATTTGGTAGCTCTAAAGAGCTGTTTTAACTCAAAATTGAATTGCAGTTATAAAGAAATACTAGTGGCACGTGTACAAACAAACAAACTTTGACACCTCCATATATGTCCCGTGTAGCATGACATATCATCAATCTTCTCCAATCTCACAAAAATGACCTATCCTTTAGATCCATCTCATATTTTCAATCATTTATCAATGAACACCTTATATAAGTCGAACCTTCAAAACTAACTTGCTCTCGAAATCTTGTTATAATAAGTATGGATATCAATACCAATATACCATGCTTACCTGAGACCTGAGTTGTACAACTAAACTACTTACACATAAATTAGTCATGCTAGAAAGCACAACTTATTCCAAAGGAATTAAGGATGAAGTAATATTATTAAGCCCAGTACCAGGCCCAAGACCAAGCCCAAACCCAATCCTAGGCCCATAACTAACTACAAGCCCAACACAAAGCTTAACTCATAAAAAAACAATTAGGGTTTATATAATGAAATAAGAGACCATTAAAAACTCTGGTGCTGTTTCGGCTGAAGCTTTGAAAATGGTATATTTTTCTTCGATCTTCATATATTGGGGTTGAGATTACTTACGATTTGATTCTATTTTAGTTGATTTTGTTTCAATTTTGTTGTTGATGTGTGCCTAATGTTAGTGGGGTAGATAGGGGTTAGGGTTTAGTTATTGTAAGTTGGGATTATAGAGTTCATGGGGTTATCTTAATTTGTGTGTACTGAGATACTGACAGTCAATGTTTAATTGGTATTTTACATATAACATATGATCCAATGTAGAGATTGTTTGGGCTCCTGTTCTCAATGTAGAGATTGTGGGGGTACTTAGGTTTAGTATTGAATGTTTTGTTTGAGCTCATGTTCTCACTTGGGGTTCATTCTTTATTGGGTCTGATTTGGATGACCAGTTTAGAGAATTCAGCTCGAGCTACCACTCTATGTGAGGCAGTAAACTTACATAGTTTCCAAGCATAGAATGTTTAGTAATGTCTTGTCTTTTAGAGTTAGGGTGTCTTTTCTTCATTTGGGTGTTGAACCCTAACCCCTAAGATAAAGTATTAATTAGTAAAATCCATTTTGCAGAGCAAGGACATCAATGAATAGATGACCTTATTCTTGCATTAAAGGTTTGCTATAATGAAAATGATTCTCCATGCCTCCCAAATTATCTCATTTTGGGCAGGCCTCGAACAAGTCGTTACGTTTCCCATACTTTTTTTCGTTTTGTACGTTTAACTGCTTGCGTCGTGTATTAGGTTATAGGGGTATAACCCTGTTTCTTACAACTAGGATAGGATAGAAAATATACTGACCAATTTTGAAAAAAATTGATTGATACACGCTTTAAGTACTCGTCATATGATTAACTTAATTTAGCACTGAAAAATTGCTGCAGGGGTTTGAATCTTCTGGTTAAAAAGTCATGTTTTTATTTTGTGCCCATGATAAATTTGAGTGCTACAGTTAATCTTCTTTTACCTAAACCCCTTTACCAAATGCCGTCTCTTTCCCTCTCATCCTAACTGACCTGTTCCTTTTTCTAAATATGGTTGATCTTCACCCTTTCGATATTTATGGAAGCCGCATTACCAGATTCGTTGGTGATATTTGCATTCACAAAAAAATTAGATTGCTCTTCTAGCACCACCTTAGCCCTGGCTGTATACATCTTGCCAATGTTTTGCAAAATCTACAAACATGGGAAACTCCATAAGACATTCTGGGAAAAAGTTAAACCAGTTTCTGCAAATGCTCCCTTTTTGTTTGGTCATTTTGATTTCAGAGAGTTTCATTGCAATTTAACAAAACAACATTTTGAAATGGCAGAATATGAAACTTTATTGAGAGAGCATGGTAAGACACAATAACAGCAAGATGGAGATTACAAGAGAAATTAGAGGATAATCAGAAATCAATTGATGGAGAGTCTTCCCTTATATATATCATCTCCCTTGTCAAGTTGTATCATGTACTCTCTATCAAGTTTCACCTTCTTTGATATTGAAATGTATTTTCCGTACAACTACAATGGAGCTTAAGATGAGAAGGAAGGCTAGGCTGCTAATGAGTGGGCTTTCGAATGACCGCCCAGAGTTGTCTTGAGGAGAGGAGACAAGGAGTGCCGACCAGAGGGAGTTGATAGAAGCACGAGAGGAAAGCCGGCTATATCCGACGCCAGTAGTGCAACTTCCTACCTCTTTGCTCATGACTAGATCGAAGATCCAGATTTCCCGTTCTGGTCCTTTCCTCGCCTTTGTCTCATGCTGAAGAAGAGTGGAATAACTAAACTCAGCCGGTGTACTCACTTGGATTGGTACCACCCTTAATCAAAATGTCTCGCGACATTCCCCGTGCAGGTAGTGCATCTACATCATGGAAAGTCATTCGTAACCAAGTTTCGGTACAGTTTACATGGAATCGATTAGAGATGATCTAGTGCTGAAGCTAAGATGTTTGTGTTTGGATTTGGATTAACAGTTTATGTTCCTTTAGTTTGTTCTTTCTTTAAGATTTTAACGTAGATTTCTTAATAATTTATGTTTCCCCATGATTGTGTTATAACTTATGAATGAAAAAGTGTTCTGTTGTGAATTGCATTGTTATTAGTAGTTCAACTATCAGTAATTGAGAGATACCACGGTTTATTATTTTCGGAATTTTCTCGACTGTATACAATACAAGGAACATACAATCTAAGATTTTGTTGGGAATGTGTCCTATTGTCAGTTCCTAACTATATATCCATGTGTTGAGGTGTATTATCTCAACACCTTAAAGGTAAAAGAGTTTGTTGGAGTTTGGCCTGGTTTAATCAAATCCGTGAGTTGTGGGTTGCATAGTTTCAGCTATTTGGCGGTTAGATGGGGAGTATAGACATTAGACAGGGACTCAGGGAGATATACCTGTTGTGATTTATGAAACTCATATACGTGGGCTGTGGGTTCAAACCAAGGTTTTGTTTTGGTGAAAGTTGGGCTTGATCCGAGTTGCATTTTGGGCTTGGCTGGAAGACTGATTCAGTCTGTAACTGATGCTTGATAGTAAGCTTTTTCACTAGAGCGTGGAGTACAGAAGGAGTCACGAACTACTCCTTGATTGTTGTTGTTTCCTCTCCACTTTGGACTCACGAAGTTGAAGAAAAACTCTTTAAATTGTGGAGAGTAACGGTTAAGCTTCAAATTAAAAAATTAAAAAAAAAAACACAAAACCATATTTCTCTTCCAACAATCTCTCTTTACTACACTATACGGAGTTCTTGCTGTAGATTCTGAAAGCTTCTTCTTTTTTGTGCATCGCGAAGCCGCTTATCCGTTGTATCCTGGAAGAGTATCTGCTATAGCCAAAGCACGATCGCTTATCAACGAATTATTGGGGCAAAATCTCTTACGGAAATCGTCTCCCTTTGACGAGCCTCGGATTCGATAAGTTTTTTTAAAATTCTTTTATTCCCTATCGATTAATCTTACTGTTTACTGCATACTTCTATAACAATACCATGACTCGGTCCATATAGTTTATTCTGAACAACTATAGGTTTAAGAGATGTCTTTGTATGTCTGCCCTTTCTTCCCCCCACTTTTCTTTTCTTCTCCATTTGTCCATATTTTGCTTCCTTGCTCTGTCTCGGCTTTCAGTATCCTGCTCGTATTCATTCTATTTTCTGCCCCTCTCTCATCTTTCCCCAACTATGATTCTTCACTATCTTAGTTATAATATTCTCAATCATGAATCTTGTTACTGACTGTGTTTCTTATCTTTTGCCATTTGTTTGCAGCCAAAGCAAATTAATGAGATTAAGGATTTCCTTCTCACAGCACGAAGGAAAGATGCTCGCTTCGTTAAGATCAAGAGGAGCAAGGATGTAGTCAAGTTCAAGGTTCGCTGCTCTAAGTACCTTTACACCCTATGTGTTTTTGATACCGAGAAGGCCGATAAGTTGAAGCAGTCACTTCCCCCAGGTTAGCACATTTAACATCTTGCTTAACACAATGATTTTCTGAACTAGTTCCAACTGATTTTCCTACATAAACTATTTAGAACAGTAAATGATGTTCCTACGGACCTACAATACTCTCTTTAACTTGCAAATTTGTTATTGACTATCTGTTCTATCTTCTTGAATCTTAAAATATAATAAGAACATGTAAATGGTGAAAAATGCTATCTTCCAAGTACAATATAGTTCAGACGGGCAGTATCTTCCACCAACCATTGAATCCATGTCTTTTCATTTGCTGATTCATTGATGGAAATAATTTCTAAAGCTGCAAGGAGAATAAAGCCAAATTATTTGTGTGCTTGCAGGTTTGAGCGTTCAGGAACTCTGATGGAGACAATATAAAGTCTTTCTTTTTCTTCATGATGCTCTATTTTAGTTTAAATTTACTTTACTGTGATGTAATTTTGAATTTTTGTCTCTGGATTTGGACTGGTTATTGTACTTGATGTCTTTTTGTTAGTTAATATTGAGATTATTTGCTCCATGTTATCTGATAAATTCATTATATCATGATAAATATCCAAAAAAAAATTTGTCGGTTTGGTACTTAATGATATTATTAGTGGTTTGCTAATGCCTAGTTTTGTGGCAAAACCCCGTTTATGTATCATGATTTTATTAATTTATCACCAAAATATCACGATAATTTGATAGTATTAAGAGATAATTGGTTTCAACTTTTAACATTCTCAAAACCTAAAAGAGTGGGATTTATCTATACTATTAAGCGGATTGGTTTGGCGGTTGGTCGTCTCACTTTTTGGTTGTCCCTTGAACCAATAATAATATGACATGTGTTAATTTATTTGGAGATGACAAAACTACCCATCAAACTCTGCGAAAACTGCATGTAATTTGAAGATCCAACTCTCCGATTGAAAAGATGCGACTGTTCTTTTGCGCGAAGGAATTCATTTATCTTCTTCTCCAACTTTATTTATTTCCTTCATTTTTACAACTCAAGATCTAATAAAACAACAATAATATTGGTAGGTTGTGTAATTTGTCTCTTACAAAGAAATTTGATGTTGATTATTGAGAATTGATTACTAAGTCTTAACTTTTATTGAGGATTTATTTGGGGTTTAAATTATTCGATTGTTATGGTTTTGATTTGTTGAATTATTTCTGATTAAAGTATTTCTTCATTTTGGACAATTTTAGTGTGATTATTGATTCCGATTGTGTTGATGCACATCAATTCCGTCTCCCCTTTGGAATTCAGGTACTCTCGCATTCTCTCTCTGTATATATGGTAAATAGGGGTCGAATGGGGGATTTATTATCTGTAATTGGGATTTTTTTTGTCCTATTTGTTATATATTTATTTGATGAGAGTTTCCTGCCTTATCCAATTGAAGAAGGCATGATATCAGTCACCCTCATGTTACTTTTGGATGTCTACAAAGTGACCAAACTAGGATATGACATACTAGAGACCTGCCTCCACTTCAGCCCAATGATTAATATGTATCATTCTAAATTTTATCAGTAATTACAATATGGCTTCAAGTTAACTATATTTCATTCATAGTGTAGATTATTACCGCAGTTAAATAAAATATAGGATTGTTAACAAGATGCCCATTTTACTATTTTTTTTTTTTAACTTTACATGTTTGGCAGTAGCATCTTCCTCTACCTATGATTTTTTTTTTTTTTTGGAAGTCTACCTATGATCTTATTGATCTATTCAAGCTAAATATCAATCGCAGTAAAGTTAGAGATATATTCGAATTAGAATCTGTATTCAAAAGTAACTATTTTTAATTACGATTGCATTACCAACACTCAATTTTGTTAAATCCTTCCGAGAGGGAGAAATCAATTGCTCCATTTACATGTGAAACATCTGAATGTTAACCCTGTAAATCAGTTTCGAGTAAATAAAAATTATGTCTGAACAGATTTTGTTTAAAAACAAAAAGTATTTAATCTTTACCCCCATTTGTAATAGACAATTCATTGTTGCCTGTAAGTTTTTTTATCTTATGTTTTGTGTTTGTTTATTGGTAATGTGTTTCTAAAGATTTGATTTTTACACACCCCATTTGATAAATTTGTTGGTTTTGATTGAACTTTGATTGTTGAAGCTTTTGGGTGTTGAGGTTAAAGATTCAGTTATTTAGGATCACTCCAACCTCTACTTAACAATGAAAGTAGGCCTTATGGTTACTTATCGAAAATGAGTAAACTATTCATATAATAGCACCCTGCATTGACACCATTGGATACACTGGGGTTAAGCACCTTGCATAGCTCCAATGATAACCTTAACCATAAAATTGATGAATAGGCTTACTAAAATCTGGGGTTAAAAAAATCTGCAGTGGTGTTTCTTTTGCAAGGCAAAGCTGGGGTTGGGCAGGCCCAGAACCTGATATATTTAAGTATAAAAAATATTACATCCTAATAAACTTCTTCCCCTTAGCATCCTCCTCTACTTTGACACACAGGTCCAAGGGATAAGAGTTAATCCGATTTCACCAAAAGGAATGCCTATAGAAGTAAGATAGTCAACGAAACAGTTAGTCATGCGCAGCATGGCCGAAGTTACAATCACCCTGGGAGTCCTTTTTTTTTTCTTCCTACCCTCCTAAGTTACTTAAAGAGCCATCAGCCATCAGCCATCAGTATTGATCCTTCCATGTGTTAGCAGGTGGGAGAATCCAACTACACAGAAGTAACAGCTTGGACTATCCATTATCCCCGTAGTATAGCCGAGGTACGTATATCATTGTTCTTTCTACTCTTTACGAATATGCTTATGATGATATTATGAACTTATATAGTTTGTTGTTTTTGGTTTCAGATGTGACCAAATCCGATACAGAAAACCAAGGATGGAGGACTTGATACTATTGAGACTTACGTCTTCTGGAACGCGCATGAGCCACGTTGACGAGAGGTATATTTTACTTCTTAATCTAAAGTTTTCTATTAAATACCATACAGAGGGTACATTGATCAGGCATCACAAAAATCTCTTCTGGAAGGGCTATCCACAACTTTAAGGACCTTTATCTGAACTCTAGCTTCAGTGTCTTGAAAGATGGTCTTACACCACCTCCTTAGTCTCTGATTCATTCCTAAAGATTTTGATATTTCTCTCTTTCCAAATCTTAGAGATGAAGGAACATAATATACTGTGAAGCTGTTTTGACTTCAATCTTCGGGAAACCAGCCAACTAATTGACTTCATTAAGGAACCCATTAACTTGCCTCACGTAATTGCATTTGTACAAGATAGTCTGCCAAATTGATCTTGCACAGTTGCACTCCATCATAAGATATTCAATGCTCTCATTTGAGGCTTGACAAAACACATATGCCTCTTATAGAACCAATCTAAAGTAGCAAGGTTAGCTGAAATAGTTTGGCACTCGGTGAAATTTTGTTTAAGGGATAAAGATAACACACCAGTTGATCTTAGTTCACTTCAAAAGAGTTATTTTAGTTCTCAAACTCTCATAGGCAAAAGCCACTAAAAAATTTCCATCTTCTTTGGCAGGCCCCAAATGAATCTTGGGGAGGTCCAAAAATTCTATCTCGACAAGGCAAACTGATTGATAAAGTAATTTCTCTATTATTCATTTTTTGATGTTTTTCAATTATGTTTCTCAAATCTTTCCCTTAAACTAAGGTTATTTTTCTACATAATCTACCAGCAAATTGATGCTAAATCTATATCTCAAATGACAAACAGAGAATTAGCATGGCTCTGTGAAGTGTGATATCGGCGCTCCTGATCATGTTTATTCTAAACTCACAATGGAAAACGATCGTGGTTCTCGGAGAACTGGAGTTAATGTTCAAACAGAACGATGTGCTTCATCCAATTGTAAGTATGTCTTATGGATACATGTCACTTTTACAATGTTTTCAAATTCATGTATATACGTCCAAATGCACTAAATTGGAAAGTTCATGGATAACCATGGAAACTGATTATGTAGATGACCATGGAAAGTAATTTAAGAAACAATATAACTTGAAACTAAGTTGCTCCAATGCTGATATATTAAATCTTAAACTTCCTCTAGCTTTTACACTTAATATGAAAAAGGTTTATAGTATTTCTTGCCATTTATGAATTTTACTTCACGTGTATAGAAGCTTTTCTGAAATAAAGTAACCACATACCTTATGTTGAGCATCACATATACATAATCCGTACTTTTTGACTGTTGGCATAATTATTCTGGTGACATTTCATAGTTGTTAAGGATGGTATTCAAAGACTTCCAATCCTTCTTCGAAGAATATCATTTAGGATTCATAAGTTGAGATTACTCTGAAACGTACTCTAATAGTAACATCAATCACCCTTCAAGGTTCTTTGATAAAAATAATTAGAAAAAAATCAATTTTTTCAAAAGTAAAATTGAACTTATATTTTATTTAAGATTACTTCTACACAAATACTATTTCCAAATAACCTTTACTCGACAAATGACTGGACACTTGGAGTTGCATTTCGTGCAAGGTACACATGATTTATGTAGGTCTGTTATGCCTACCTAACTATTAATTCTCATCATCAATCTTCTACCATTTACTGATCATAGATTAACTATTTTCCAATTTGCGCCCAACATGAGCATTTACTTTGGCCATCTCCTGAAAATGGACTTTGAGAAGTTACTTGATCTTAGAATTTCATAATGTTTATGCAATACATTGTTGAGCGAAGAATTCTAGTGAATTACAGTCCTTTTGTTAGGGCTTAAAAGTTAAAAGTTATCGCACCACATTAACCTACTTCACTTTTGGTTTCATTTTATGTCTTATCAGAGCCAAACCCGCAATTCAACCTAAATATATCTAAACATCCCCAAATAATAATATCTGATCATATATAAAACTGTTATGACTGGCAGTCTACTTTCTCAAGGATTAGCAGGAATCCAACCTGTAGATGTTCTTAGGATTGAGAATATACTACATCTAACCCCTCTATACTCCTTGATATTCCTTACTGTCTGGGTTATATCTGAAGTGTCAGGCTAAATAAAATGTGTGTTTTTTTCATCTTATTTTCCAGGTTGATGTAACAGAGTTTATTGAAGGTCTTTCATATTATCTTTGGGCTACTGAGCAGACTTTTAAACAGCTTGAATTGGATTCATACCACCCGACTTTCAAGACCTGGCAAACCCCAACAAGAATTTGGAAACCTAAATATAAAATAGGGAGTTTAGATGGAAATTGAGAACGTTCCGTGGATAGATACTTATATATCAAATCAGAGCATTTAATTGGTTTTCATACCAAGAATATCTGCAAAGTTTCAGAGATTCTTATTAGCTCTTGATGGTCAAGAAAAGTGTAAGTCACAAAGATTGATATGTAAAAGACAATGATATATTTTGCTGATCTTGATTATGTTTTAATGATTTCTTTTGTTGATACATTCACGTCCACAGGCAACAACAACAAGGATGCAGAGCTTTTGGAGAATGGTCAATTTTCATGCATGATCGAGACGTTCAACATGCTGACTGCTGACCAACAAAGACATTCTAAGAATGCTGGAGAAATCTTTGGTGAGAGGGCTAGATTTGGAAAAGAAGCTATCAGACTCCAGATATGGCGAAGAAGAGCTAAAGCGAAAGCTAAACTCTGCCGAACAAGAGGTTCTCTGCTTGGAAAAAGGACAAATTATTCTGGAAAGGCTATTTGACGCAGAAATTTCTTCCACTGTAGTAATGAGAGCTTCAAAAGAATTGATTGGACATATCCACATTGTTCAGTTGAATCTAAATTGTTCCATCCAATGAGAAAGAGAGATAGGATCTAAGCTTCAAGAGATAATAAAACCAAAGGAACTGCCTCACAGAAGTTGGAAACAAACAGTGGAAAACTTGACAACTGCCTTGAGGATAAGAATAACTTTTCCAAATCTGAGCTTCAAATTTTGAAAGAATCGGGGGATCTTTTTTAGGGCCCGCTGAGAGAATCTGAAATAATGCACCACAATGAGAATGCCTCAACGAGTGAAATTCTAGAGGATATGTTATTATCTCATGAATGGGCAAGATAAAATGTCATGTCTATAACTTTTGGTAGATAGTATCTATTCAATGATGTATTTTTTATCGGAAAATTCAAGAAAAGGAACGATGATTATCACATTAATAATTTTGTAGCTTGGATAGAAACCAACTAAACTGTCAATTGCTTTCTTAGTCTCCCTGTAAACATGGTTTATATCGAAGTTGTGAAGTTATGTAATCATAGTCTGATCTTGTTCATATCTTAGCTTTCAAGGAGGGATAATGTAATTCCTAATCAAGGGCATAACTAAAATAGAGTCTGAGACCACCTTGATTATTCTGAAATCATTTTGAATGAAGTAGCTCAAGGCCAAGTTCAATCCCGAACTCATGTATAAAAACAGAAGTAGGTTTTGTCTCCCTGAGTCAGCTACTAACACAATGTTGACATAGTCTCTTCTAATACCATTTAACCATGTGAGATTGCTACTAGGAGATAGGGAGAAAAAGCTAATACTTGATGCTCTATTTTACATAATTTATAGAATTCTGAAGCAGGGCATGCTTGAAGTATCCCATTGCATTTTTCTTCAACGCTTACGAATGCAACCATATAAATCAACCCGTCATGCACTCTTCTTCAGAACATTAGAAGACGCTAGACCAAACCTGTTCATATGATGTCCAACCGAATTTCTATCATCAAATGCTACCTTCATCCTCACTTTCACAATGTTTCCCATCTGTTACTAGCAATATATATGTGTGTGACCTTTTACACGAGGGTCGTTCAAATTGATCTATAACCTTTTTATAGTTTAATACACCACATATAGAAAGTCTATATTGTGAAATTTGTGATAAACTCCCTTCAATCGTTTGATTAACTAAAAGAAAAAGGAAACTATATACTATGGCTGAAAGATCAAACAATGGCCATGGCAATTGGCAACAAACACCAAATATTGGATTAATGTTTTGGTTGAAACGAACTACTTAAAGGTGAACAATATAATATGAAGGCCGGACAAATATACATCTTTGAGTAAAAAAAAATTCATATTGTTGAGATGAAAGGTAGCTTAAGGTTTTGAAGATCCATTTGATGCCGATAGTTAGTAATCCGCATCGATTTTCAACAGTTTAAACTTCCTCAAGCACATTTTCAATGGACTAATTTTGTCTAATTTACGGCAGACATTTAATAGCATCTCCATTTTATACCGTTTATTTGTGTGTTACAGCAATATGAATTAGCTAATCTCAACAATGGGTAAGTGTTTGTATGAAGCTCATGAACCAAATATGGTTAAAGTAGATGAGAAGTCAAAAGAGGATATAGTTTTGTGATATAGTTGTGCCTGAAACACCAAAGGAGATAAAACCAACTTACACATACACATAAGATTTCATAGAAAGAAATTAACAATCATAAATAAACTTGAATTTTTCTCACCCAAGTCATTCACCAAATTCCAAAACAAAAAGAATCCCGACAGAAAAGGGTTAAGGATACAACATATATGTCCTAGCTTCACACTTTCACATAAATCTTGCCTGCAACATCTTCATTAGCCATCGCTTGCAATTCCTGAGAGAATTCTTCAAAGGTGAGCTCCATATATCCAATATATAGTTGTGAATAACTCAGCAACATCTGCTATGACATCACAATAAAAAGAGAATTTGATGTAGTCGTATGATTAATTAGAATTTCATGGGGGCTTGATAAATGGGGCTTACTTAACATGTATCCAATAATTTTCAGTGTAAGGACGGCTTCGGCCTCCTTGATAATCTTTAGAATCTCTTCAACAACTATTTTGCTCCCCTTTGAAGAAAAGTGAAGACCATCCCTGGAAAGATATATATACCTATAAATAAGCTCGTTCCACACATATAACATATTCCCTTCAGAATAATATATATATAACACCATCAAACTCATTAAAATAGACGACACTATATATTTGATTGTCATGACACTCTATTAAAGCATCTAAGTTTCTGAGCAAATTTACAAAGTGCTATGTAATTCCTAGCCGCACAAAAGCATGAAAAGACTTCTTGAATGTCCTTTTGAAAGTGCGATGATGAAAATAGTTAAAATTAATTTCAATAAATTACTCACCAATGTAGTTTTCCTAAGGCGCATGCATAAGATTGAAAAATGGGGCAATGACCCCTAGAATGTTCGCGGTTCGCTGTCCTCTTTTTTGGTAGTCCCTCCAGCTAATAATAAAGTGACATGTGTACAACTTTGTTAGACTACTAAACTTTCTCCGCACGAATTCCTGAAATTGAAGAGCTGCAACTCTTCAACAACTATCAAATTCCATCTCTCTTGAAGAGAATATCTCCAATTGCACCATTTTGGAAAAAAACAAAAAACAACTCTTTTCAAAACCCATTGAAATACTTGTTACTTTTTTCCATCAAAACCTTCACACTGATAACTTTATTTTACCTTCATCTGTCTCTTCACCACTCGCAACTCAAGAACGTGGAATCTTAATTCATACTCTCTCTCTATAATGTGTTTTAGGATTTTTGTCTGGATTTGCAGTTGTTTGTAGCGAATACGATGTAAACTGGGTTGATTACTACTTCTATGCGTTTAAAACATATTATATCCAATGGATCACTAAATTGGTACCGAATTTTAATCGTAGATCTTCAAGGAACTACTGTGTTCGTGAAGGTTATGGTGAATGATGGAAATAAGATTTAGTCATTATGGATTGATTTTTAGGAAATAATGGGTTATTTATTGGCGTTCCTGCCACGATAATGATGATTTATTGTGCCAATTATGGGGCTCATCCAAACATTGCCTTCAAATGGTGCAAAACCTATATCTTCTAGCAAGTTTTTTTTATATCTGTTTTCATATGGTTTTGGATTTTATTTGCCGTAATATTTAATCGGTTGACGGGTTGTTTATATTTATATAAAGATAGGCATTGGTTACTTAAATAATACTCAATTTAATCATTACTCCAAAATTAGTACATATTTGCTATTTGTTTATATATATTTTTATCTCTTTTCTTTATCATAACGATTTCATACAACTTTAATTGTCACTTTGGTGTTTTTCTTTCAATCACTCCGTTCTAAAAAAAACACTCAGATCCGCTAATCTTATAGTTTTTTCTCCTCTGCCAGTCTCTCCTGACTACCACTGTACAAAATTTTGGTCAATTGGAAACGAAAAAGATAATTTTTAAGATAAGAAAATGTTTGAGAAGAAAAATTGCACGCGCATCGCGCGTGCTACTTTACTAGTTTTATTATAAAAGAAGTAAGTCCAGTAGCACTGGTCAAGGAATATGTAATCTTGTTGAAAGTGTTTACCCCTCAAGTCATGAAGGTTATGTTTCTATTAGTGCCGACTTTGACCATCCTACTGTCAAAGATCAATTAATTGGGGAAATCGACGAGGTCAAATAAGAAGATCACAAAGATTTGACGAAGGTTCATCTCGTGGGAGTTATGATGCAGGTTCCCCTTTCATCGCACTTTGATGGTATGAGCATGGGCACTGGCTACTACCTACATCCTCCCCCCTTCGATCCTCAGCAAATTAGCTCGTCTCGTCTAGAAGTTTATTTGGTAACTAACATCCATACGTTGACCTGCGGGTATGGATATGTTCCTAAAGAGTCATCACAATCTTCGAGACTCAATTACACATAAAGAAGAGCTGGAGTAATCGTTGTAAGTGGTTATCATCCCCTAGGTATTATGTTGTACTTACTACAATAGGAGTTCGAGAACTACATAAGAAATTGGAATATCTATTTTAAGCATTTGACGTTGGAGGTGTATTGCTGGAATGTTTCTAACGTCAATCAACAGTTGAAAAATAATGAATTTGAGTAGTCGCGTCACTTATATATGTATTAGTTTAACGATAAATTTATGAGACAATTTTTGGACTTCAAGTTGAAATTTGTTCTTGATATACTCATATCAAGTTGTAATAAATAATGATTATACCATATTCGTTCACATTTTATTTTCATTATTTTTTTATAAGCTCATATTTTTTGAGATTCCTACACTTTTCTCTTTGACATTTTTCTAAATAATTTCTTATATTTCATTCACATCTCCACTCGTTTTAAACAACATTACAATTTATCGTGTTAAACATCAAAATATCAAAAATATCATCGATAAATACAGATTCTTTGGTATAAACCAGTTTTTTTTCCCTAAAAGATAAAAATATTGAGTGAGGAAAATATCGTGAGAATTCTCATGGCTTCTGTAAACAATCCTCAAACCATCACCACTATGAGGATCATACATATAAGGAAGTCAAATACACTTGATTCGGTATTTTGATCTATGTCTATTGTAGAACTCCTTTCTCTTATTTCATTAGTTCGTTCAAGTTATTTCTATATTTTCTATTATTGGGCCTTTTATTGCATAATTCTTTGCTCTATTTTGTGTCAAAACCTAAACTTGTTCCAAAGGATGGTCTAGAGTTAATATCGATATTCTGGAGATGTATTTTTTGGGATGGTACCCAAATGCTCTTGTTGTTGTTGTTATAAGTGATAACTAGAGTTATCCGGGCCATTCGGGCGTACTGTCAATTCCCGACTAGTTCCTCTAGGGCTCGGGTTCGGGCAAAAGCACACGAACCGGGCATGGTACCCAAAATGTGTTATGCATCTATGCGGCTTTACACGATCTCTATTTAATATTTTCTCCAATTTTTATTTTATTTTTTAAAATTTACACTTTTAGCCGTTCCCAAGTATAAATATAAGGTTTTACAGCACAATAAAGTGTACTATAATCGTCCTTCCTTTTATTACTTGTATAAAGAACACCAAGAGATTGTGGCATTACATTTTTCCTATGTGGTTTTTCAGCATATATTCCCTATTTCATGTTCGTTGTTGGAACGTAAGAGAATTATGCAAAGTCTTTCGCAAATTGAACCACACCTCGCTCTATGTATTGGATTTATTATAACTATCAGTCTTCTCCACTATCTCACTAAACATTCTCCATTACTTTTTTTCTTATCAACTCCGTAACAAATAGCTCGTCCATAATAACACAACACAGTCAAATAATAAAAGTTTTATAGCAAACTCCGAGCATAAACTTGCCCTGAAACTGAAAATCATGCTAAAAGTACGAAAAACAAGCTAGAGTGAGTTGATAATCAGCACATACAATCTTCATGATTGACCAACACAATGAAATACTATAGGTTGTTTTTGGTAACAAGGAGATACTCTTCTAATTAAAAGAAGGCATTGGCCCTGCTTAGAATCATGTGTATATACATGAATTGGATTTGTTCCCAACATGCACACATTCGTTTACATTTTCACACAACAGTTGCTTATGGACAACTCCACCAAATCACAATTATTTCCTATTCTTCTGATAGAGAAGGTAACCTCGAGCAACAAGTTCCAACAAAAGAATTCATTTACTAGTAATGTTTATACCAATCCCATGAATTCCTTCTTAGCATCGCTTAGGAACAAATGTGAGTCCCCCTTGTAACCGGTATACTTTCTAGACAAAAATAGACTTATGCTGTTTTCTTTTGCCCAAAGAGCAATCGCCACGAATAAGTATTGCCTTTTTTTGCAGCAACTTCTACTCGTTTCCCGCCAATCTAGTTGCCAGAAAAGAAAAATATCAGTTATTATTTAATTCAAATAGTCAGTTTCAATTAGAAAGTAAATCTATCGAAGTACCATATGAGTTACATGTTTAATGTTTTGGATTTAATAACACTAGATAAATATCTACTGCAAAACAGGAAAATTTGTACTTCCCCTACGGTGGATATTCATAGTACTGGCAGTCTACTCGTTATTTTGTGGGCTCCTTGGTCTTATTGTCAATAAAGTCTTACGACTATTTTCATAAATCCGTTGATCTTTCGTGAACATGGGTGAACAATTAATTGATGATTTGCCAAATTCCGTACCAAGAATAACATACAGAATATTGGAGCCAAAAAGCGCCAATGACGCCCCAAGTTTGTGGGGAGAGTTCAAACATGTTTATTTAGTACTCCCTAAAGCCCCTAGTTAATCAAATCTTCCAAGAATACTTGTAGCTCTGCTGTATATCGGTGGATCATGGATTGTTTACCATTTTTTGAGAATGTAAAAGTAAGTGTGTGGCTATTGTGGAAGCCATGATCAAAGCATGGGAATAACAAAGCTTTGGGTGGTTTCATACTCAAAATCTGCAGTTGAGTCCTTCAATCAAGGTTTAATCATTGGTGTCTTGGAGAGTTCGACCAAGATGGAACAGCTGAAGGGCAATTTCATACTCAAAATCTGCAGTTGAGTCCTTCAATCAAGGTTTAGTCATTGGTGTCTTGGAGAGTTCGACCAAGATGGAACAGCTGAAGGACAAGTTCATTAGCCAAAGGATAACTCACTTTTGGAGGGAATTAATATTTTAGAGATAATATGGCTGCCAAGAGGGGGAGTAGGCTCCATGTTAAGATTATGAAATGACATCAAGGGCGACCTCTTTCTTAACTAGGATAGGAAAAATCCTATGAACTAGTATATATTCAAATAAGGGGATTGTAGCTTTGTGTGTTCCCCTTCCTGGCTTTATGTATTTTTATCTCCTTGCAACCTCCATTAATATCAAATAAATTCTTCTGCTTTAGTAAAAAAAATAAAAATGAAATAATTGAAAACGGGTTGAGAAATACTTTGTCCATTAACCAATAACCAATTGTTGGCAGGTACTGCACCAAATACATAACAGCAAGTACGGGCTGCAATTAGAGCGAAAACGTATCATCATCGTTAAACACAACAACATATAAATAAAATCAAAGAATTATATTCAAATTTCACAAAACATAAGAAGAAGAATCCTATATATCTATCTACTCTATCGTTTATCAGCTCAAAATCAAGAAGCTATAGTAATGGTGTAGAGAGCTAGAGCACTATGTACACCAGGAACGTATGTCTTGCTTTTCAAATAATAGAGCATATTTTATAATATTGATTTGGTCAGATTCATACGACCTGCAATTTCATTAACCCATTCTGACATTTTAGTTTCTATATTGATGGGCATAATAAGTTGTCTCGCTGATTATCCTATAAATTAACAGACACGAAAAAAAAATCTTATATAACTTAAGACATTATAAATTGCAATATTTTTTAACAATAAATTACAGATATCGTGATATACAGGTATTTATTGATATATCGATCGAGCAACTACATTCTGATATTTTCATAGTTTTCGGAAGATACACTAATGTTATGTAAATATCCCTACTACACTGGTGATTTTCCATTATATATATAGCTGAAAGCATTTACTAGGACATTTTATTTTTCTCTTGTACTGAACCTCGTCTGCTTGATAAGCAGCTGCCTACGTACCGGAATAGGGTTCAAGTACCAGTGTAGTTCAATTACTATATTTCTAGCCCAAACTCTAGCATCATCTCAAGCGTGGAGGCTAATACTACATCTCGAGCTTGCAGGCTAACATCTTGCTAGGCATACATCTTGTCGCTTAGTTGACGTTAGTCTACAGCGCTTATTCGCCCGGTACGATGAGGCCTACTAGGATTGAGTTCTTTGCTAGCGATTTGCACCGCAGCAAGAAACCAAATACCAAAGCTATTGTTTCGTGGCAGTAAGGAGTGATTTGCCTACTAGGGCCTGGTTTTGTAGCAGGTAGCAGATTTGGGGTTAGCTCCAGACCTGTGAAAGACTGATTATAAGCGGGTACCTTTTTGCACGCTCTAAGAAATATCTGGAATTCCAGAAATCCTCGAGGCAGTGATAATGTACAGGGCAACTGTGGGAGGAGCCGAATCAATTATCCTCGCTAATGTTAAAGAAGCTGACAATCTCTTCTAAAATGTACTTATATTAATCAAAATGAATCAGAATAAATGGTAATCTATGTAACATTGACCCAGGTACATGTGTATCGTTGTCTAGTACGGGTAAGAGGTATCAGACACAACAACAACAACAAAAAGTACCATAAAATTACACCGCAGACGCGACAACATAAATATAAAAGTACCTTGAAAATAAATCTGTGTCCAAGTATCAGTTCGGATGTGTCAACGCGGATATTTTTTAAAATATGTTGTGTCCATGTTAGATGGTTGCCATGTGGGAGAGCTGCTGTTAAACCTAGAAGATCCCCAAAAATTATTAGCAAGGCTATTTTATGTTATTTTAGTCCCACATTGGTTATTCATAGAAGTAGTTTACTATCTTTCTCCTATATAGAGGGTATGACGTAATCTAAATAATCAATTTAATAATAATATTTTTCTCACTCTAATCTATTTCTACATGGTGTCAGAGTGAGTTATCGTTCAACACCCTCGCCGATCGAACTCGGCGGTGAGTTCGTTGGGAGGTAAAAAAAATTAGGGTTGCGATTTTCGTTTATGTTGGTCTGATTCACACCGCCGCTCTCTCTCTCTCCTCTGTTTTGAAGAACGACGATTATCACTGTCTCTCTGGTAGCATTCTGATCGCAACCTAAGCTTCCACAAAAAAAAAAATTGGTTTTTTGGATCCGGTCGCGAGATGCGATAGATGCTGATCTAAATCTCAGATCTATTTGGTTTATTTGAGGTAATCGATCGCGATGGCTATCGGTGACGAGTTGAGTTCGAGTTCGATCGTTTCTTCTATTGGAACGAGTGAAGATGTCCAGTCCTTCAACTCTGTTCATGACAATCCAAATATGAAGATTACCTCACAGCTATTAGATGGCTTGAATTATGTTTGATAGGCACAGTCCGTGAAATTGTTTGTTGGTGGCCGTGGAAAGATAGGGTTTCTTCTTGGCTCAGAAAAAGAACCTACAGAATCAGATCCGAAGTATGCAAAATGGTTCTCGGATGATTCGATGGTGAGAACTTGGTTGATTAATTCTATGCAGTCGACGATCTCCGCTGGATACTTATTCACAAACAATGCACATCTGATTTGGGAATCACTTCGTAAGGTATATTCTCAACAAGAAATAGGGGTGGCAATGTAGAACCGATTACCCGAACCCGAACCCGAACCGAAGTCATTTGGGTCAGGTTTGGATCTTATTTTCTACTACCCATTTAAATTCGGGTCTTTTATGACCCGGCCTGATAGGACCCGAACCCGATGGTATAAAACCTGATGGGTATTTCCGGTATTGGGGTCAACCCGATTAAAATTTAAAAATCCAAAGTCAAAACCCAAGTTTAACTCATAAGTAAATTACCATTATTTGTATGTTAGTTTCCCATGGGCCCAGCCCAATGGAAGTTTCATAGTTAAGTATGTAGTAGTCTTTTGCAATTCCAACTTTTCCACTCCCCGATATAAAAATATTATTTTTTTCTAATCTATAAATCTCCACTAGCAATGAAGAAGTTTCTCCAATCTCTGGGTTTGTTTCTTCTTCAATTTTTTAATGGATGCTCACATCAAGTATTTCCATTTTCTCTGTTTAAGTGTTTAATTACCTCTCTACTTTCTAGCCTCCGACTCTCCCACCTCCCTAAGGAAGATACGATTACGGCTCCAATTTCTTCTCAAAAATAGTTGGACATGTCAGACAAAGATGAAGATTTGAACAATTTTGCATCTGTAGAAGAAATCGAAGTGAACGCGGTGGAAATAAAGTCAAAAGGAGCAAAGAGGAAAAGAACTTCTAATGTTTGGAATGAGTTTGAACGGATTGAAAAAAATGAAAAAGAAGTTGATGCTAAATGCAAGCATTGTCATAAGATGCTAAAGGGGAAAAGTAATAATGGGACTAGCCATCTTCCTAAGCATCTTTCTAGCCATTGCCAGATTTATAAGACGAAACAATCGACGATGAACCAATCAGTGCTGAAAAATAAATGAGAAGAGGGGTGAAGGATTTGTAAGCTACTTCAAATTTGATGCAGCAGTCACTCGAGAGGCAATTGCGGAGATGATAATTCTACACGAATACCCCTTCTCGATGGTTGAGCATATTGGTTTCAAAAAGGTACTAGGCACGTTGCAACCAGGATTTAAAATGGTTACAAGGAACACAATCAAGGCAGATTGCATCAAGATATATGAAAGGGAAAAAGAATCTTTGTACAAAAAGCTTGATATACTTCAGAGTCGCATATGCCTTACATCTGATTTTTGGAGTTCGGGTCAGAATAAAAGTTACATGGCTTTGACTGCCCATTTTGTCGATGAATCATGGAGGTTGCAGAAGAGAATATTATGCTTTAGTAATGTTGATTGTCGACGTACAGGAGAGAACGTTGATGGTGCACTATTAAACAAATTGTATGAGTGGAACATAGACCGAAACATCGGAACAATCACCTTGGATAATGTTTTCTCCAATGATGTTGTAGCTCGTGAGCTCTTAAAAAAGCTCCAACCAAAAGGCTCTTTGATTTTGGATGGGAAGATATTTCAAGTACGGTGTTGTACACACATACTTAATTTGATTGTTCAAGACGGATTGAAGGAGATCAATGGAGAACTTGAGAAGATCCGAGCTACAATCAAATTTTTTAGAAGTTCACCACAAAGGCAAAGTAAGTTTGAGGGGGTTTGTCATCAAGTTAGAATAAGGATGCTATAATTCGTTATGGCGAAGTTGATCGGGATTTCAAACATGGTCCTTCTGAGGTGGAATGGGAAAATGCGAGAAGTGTTACAGAGTGTCTTAAGGTTTTCTATGATGCTACTATAATTTTATCTGGTTCTAAGTATTCAACGGTAAATCGCTATTTTGATCTTGTGCGCAATGTTTATCTGCAGCTTATGGCGTGGCTAACAAGTAACCATCAGTTTATTAAATTGATGGCTGCAAGAATGAGGGGAAAATATATAAAATATTGGAGCATTACTAGTTCCGTTTTTGCCATTGCTTCGATATTAGATCCTTGACTAAAGATGAAATCGGTTGAGTTTTACTTTCCGAAAATGTACGGGAGCACATCTGATGAGAAAATAACAGAAGTTCGTGAAGGCTTAGTAAAAATGTACGATGAATATGCTTTGCGTTCTCCTTTGTCAAGTCAGGTTAACACAGGTAATAATAGTACTGGAAGTTTCTCAGGTAGTGAAGGTAATGTGTTTTCAGGAGCTTCCTCTTCGTCGCAAAGCATCTTTGTTTCACAGTTGATGGGGTTTCAATCATACCTTGAAGAAAGTTCAGAAAATACACATGTCAAGACAGATTTGGAATCATATTTGGGAGATCCTTGTCACCCTATACAAAGAGGAAAGGGATTGGATGATGAAACGTTTGATGTCTTAACTTGGTGGAAGCTTAATGGACCGAAATATCCGATCTTGAGCCAAATTGCTCGAGACATCTTAGCAATTCCCGCATCAACAGTAGCTTCAGAATCCGCTTTCAGTACTGGTGGTCGAGTTGTTGATTGCTATCGATCTACAATGCACCCAAATACGGTCGAGGCATTGATATGTTCACAAGATTGGCTAAGAAACAAATTTGAAGGTGAGTTTTGAATTTTGAGTTACAAATACTTTCTCACATTAATTTCCGATAAATATTGTTATGCGAATAATTTATTTATTTTGTTATACGTAATTATAGACTAGATGATGGTCTTACTTCTGGGCATCTACACTTGAGACGGTGATTAAGGCTGTCGATGAGGTCAATGTGGATGAGGATTGTGGCCCAAATTTTAAAGTTAATCTTGAAGAAGATGGTGAATATTAATACTATTATGAGGTAATTTCTTGAAGTCATAAGTATTTTACTTAGTTTATTGTATTTGTTTTTCTTGAATCTTGATTTTGTTTGTTTGGTTGATATCAGGAGTGCAACACTTTTTCCAAGATGGAAGCACAATAAAAGATGAACCTAGATCTTGCAGATTTCGTACCATTTATTTATGATGTCGAACCTTTTAAACCGGTTTACCTATTTTCTTTTATTGTAGTAAGACTTAATTTTCTTATGTTAATTTAATTTCATCGACTTAAGCAAGATATGTCGATATGATATGTGTTTTATTGGGAATATGCTTTATAAATTATGTTTTAGATATGTGCTTGTACATTTGTGTGTAAATTCTTTTAGCTTGTAGGTGAATTTTGAAGCCAAGTCAGAGTATTATTATATGATATATAATTACAAGGTTTTAAAATAAGTGTTTACTAAGTTGATGCAAGAAGTAAGTTATGTCAAAGGTCGGACCCGACACTCGGACCCGAACCCGACTAAAAACCCAAAATTTAAATGGATCGGGTTTGGGACGGTCTTGTTAGAAACCAAACCTGAGTAGGGACCCGAACCCGATATACCCGACTTAAATGGTTTTGGGTCCTAAAGTAGGAAGACCCGACCCGAACCCGACCGTTGCCACCCCTAGCGAGAGAATAATGCTAGGATATTTCAACTTCCCAATGAGATTGGGAATTTTAAACAGGGTACTCAGACTTTGGGGATGTATTATGCGAGACTTCGATCGAGTTGAGAAGAATTATCTCATTATGATAGCTTCATCGAGTGGTCAGCTAGTGCACCAAGTGAAAAGGTTCTTATACCACCTATGGCAGCAGAGATTTATGCAAAGATTGTGGAGAAGACTCGGGTGTTTTAGTTTCTTGCAGGGCTCAGTCCCGACTTTGAGTATGCACGAGTTCATCTACTTAACAGGACTCCTTTCCCAACTCTTGAAGAGGCACACGCATATTATCTCAGTTAGTTGCCAAGGGGTATGCACAGATACATGGTGTTGATTATCAGGAGACATTTGCTCCTGTAGCCAAGATGAATACTATTCGAGTCATCTTTTCTATTGATGCGTCGAAATCTTGGCCCCTTTTCCATATGAATGTGAAGAATGCCTTTATGAATGGAATATTGCAGGAAGAGGTCTATATGTCTCCACCTCCAGGTTTTCGTCCTGCTTCTGCTTCTGGCTTGGTATGTAAGCTAAAAAAGTCCATTTATGGGCTTAAACAGTCTCCTCTTACTTGGGCTGATACATTTGATACCGCTATGATTGACTTTGGTTATGTTCCGAGTACTGCTGACCATACTTTGTTTCTTTGATATTCTGGTAGGAAGATTGTTGCATTGCTTGTCTATGTTGACGATATTATTATTACAGGAGATGATATTCAGGGTATTAATGACCTGAAATCTTATCTCTGTACCCGCTTTCAGGTGAAGGATCTCAGTCCCTTGCATTATTTCCTTGGGATTAAAGTTGCACGTTCTAGTTCCGGTATTTTTATCTCAGAGAAAGTACATTCTTGATCTTCTCTTTGCTTCAGGACAGCTTGCGTGTCGTCCTACTGATACACCTCTAGAACTGAATCATCGCCTGGCAGACTTTGAGGGGGAGTTATTGGGGGGCATTGGGTAAAACCAGCGGCTTCTTGGGAAGCTCCTCTATCTTTCTCTTACCCGTCCTGATATTGCATATGCGGTTGAAGTTCTTAGTCAGTTTATGCACAAGCTGCGTCATTCCCATCTCCAGGCAGCTATTCGTGTTCTTCAGTATCTCAAAGGGTGTTTTATTTTGAGATCATGGTCATTCTCGAGTCGAGGCTTGGACTAATGCTGACTATGCAGGTTCATTATCCGATCGTCGCTCCACTTCTGGGTATTGTACCACTATTGGTGGTAATTTGGTTACATGGCGGAGTAAGAAACAAGATGTTCTTTCCAGGTCCAGTGCAGAAGCCGAGTATAGGGCCATGGCTCAAGGTGTTTGTGAGTTAATATGGCTTTAGCGTCTTCTACAAGAGCTTCGGATATCGGTCTCTCTTCCTATGACGCTCTATTGTGACAACAAATTTGCTATTAGCATTTTGGCTAATCCGGTGCAACATGATCGTACCAGGCATATTGAAGTTGATCGGTACTTTCTGCACGATAAGCTTAAATCGGGACAGATTTAGACTCTATGTTTCTACTTCGCAGCAGCTTGCAGATTTTCTCACGAAGGCCGTTAGTAGCAGATTATTATTAGATGTTTTGTCCAAGCTGGGCATATGCGATATTCATGCTCCAGCTTGAGGGGGAGTATTAGCAAGGCTATTTTATGTTATTTTAGTCCCACATTGGTTATTCATAGAAGTAGTTTACTATCTCTCTCCTATATATAGAGGGTATGATGTAACCTAAATAATCAATTCAATAATAATATTTTTCTCTCTCTAATCTATTTCTACAAAAATTAGTAGTTGCAGGTGCCACTCAGAATACAGTCCCGGGAATTAGAGCTGCTTAGCTGACTGTAGTGTGCTATCACTACAGATTTTAGTGGGCCATTCAGAATAAATTGAAGCAAGATTGAACCTGACCTACCACTGCTGTTCAAGCCTTTGTAACTGACAACATGCAATGGAACATTAGAGGCAATTGAGAGAGATTACATTTCTGCTTGAATTTGCGTAACATGAAGGGAAAACAATTTTGCTGCTGATAGTGCTGCGCTGCTAGAAATAAAAGCTAGCTGCCTAGGATTTCAAAAGCACTTAACTGGTGGACCTATCTTACTAAGAAGGATTGAAGATCCCAACAATGTGAATAGTATATTTGATTGAGCTTTAAGTCTGGTGTAAGGTTTTATAGATTCGTTGACACTCCCTTGTGTGGTTTGTTTTTGTCTTTGATCCTTGTAGTTCATTATATCGCAATAAAATTTTCTCTTGCCTTCGCAAAAAGAATAGAAGACCTATAGGCTACCTTGAAATAAGTAAAAGATTGACATATTCCAACATCGAAACAGAATCTATACTCATTTACATAAATAACTGTTTGCAAGAGAATGGGGTTCTAAGTGTCTTGAAAATAAAATTTGCAACCCATCACCTAATACTATACATAAACCTTAGGAAAAAAAAACAGTTTTCCTCATATACATAGAATGAATGAAACAGTATACTGACAAACAACAATAAGTTACGATATTGCATTGACTAGTGAGTACAGCCAAAACTCTTCCATAATTCTGGTTGATGATGATTAATTACAGAGTCCTTTAAGAGCCATGAAACTTACAAAAAGCCCCACAAGTTTTTGCCAGGCTAATGAAAATAGAAGTGTTCAAGAGGGTCACTAACTGTGAGATAGTCACAACTCACGAGGAACTCAATGAGTGGCTTGGTCAAGTTACTTTCAATATGCAGGTGTTGCAAATTTTCAAAGTGGATAAATGTCAAGGCTTTTCAAATGGATTCCTATCAAAATGCTAGAGTAGGTGTAATTTTGACAGGGGATCCGAGATGCTCCAATGATTAAACTCCATAAAAAAATATAAACATTCAAATGTTTTTGACATAAAAGCTAAAAATGGCATACCAAAGTCTGCCTCGTTTTGACCAATAAACTGGTTGATTTGGGGTCTCCACAATGTTTAGAAGTCAGTTAGTTCGAGTTGCATTTCCAGTGTTAGTTCAGAATGTTGAAGAGACATATTATTATATAATACAAAACCATAAGAAAAAGATTGTCAAGCTATAGACAACTTGATGCATCGTAATCAACATAATATAAGGGCGGCAATCCTGGTCAAAATGGCATGTTAAAATATCGTTATCAAATTATATCTGCTATATATATTATTAATTGGCATGTTAAAAACGGGGCAAAAACTTGGTAATACTGAATGAGACAGATTCAGCACTGAAATACCATTTTGAAGTTTTATTCTTGAACAAATGCATTATTAATTAACAACAAAGAGAAATTAGTTTCGTAAAGCCAACCTGATCAGATATCCATACTTCCTTTAGTCCATGTGTGGCTGCTATAATTGTTAGTTCTGCACACCTTTCTGACGAGACACGCTTCTGTTGGAAACAAAACTAATGGCTTAAATTGGAAATAATGTAAGAGAATGAAATACGATATATACAACACAAACAAGTGGACATTGGTCCTCTCATTAAAACAAGTAATTGAGAACAATCTCAAGAAATAAGCATCAAAGTGGGAGAAAAATGCGGATAAGGGTAAAATGTGTGATATCAAATTTCCCATCACATTGTATTTTTTACAAAATATTAAGAGTCTTCTAAATGAATCATATAAATCACAGCCACGACACGGTAATTATGTTGATTTGTCAATTAAATCAGTAGCTATTGTTTTGTTCACCGATATACTTAAAGGAGTGATTGGGTTCACAACTGGAATTCTGGAAAGTATTTGAGTCGCATGATTACTAAGTCATATGTAAGTATTTTTGCGATAATGTTGCAGTAGTCTCTTTGACCAAAACAAACAAGCTCTCGAGATGGAAATAATACATCGGAGGCACACAAAAAATCACGGCAGATCCAATAGGACCAAAATCCATGTAAGTTCATCTCCTGGAAAAACAAAACTCACTGGCCTAAACTGCTTCATGTGAAAAACATCCCATCTCTTCTCTCCCACAAGAGACATATTTGTACAGTATAATTTTGACCCCTAGATACCCTAAGATAGACTCCCTAACCGTGGTGAGTCACTCAAAGCACAATATGCCGTACTCTACTTCATTGCACTATGTAGACTTCACACAGAATTCTCTAATAATCCCCCTCGAGTTGATGCATACAGCCTTTGTACGTGTCCACTTGGATGACAATAAAAAAAACAATAGAAACTGAAGTCCCTCTCACTAATGAATCACTCTCCCTCCTTCCCTCGCTAATACTCCCCCTTAAGTTGATGTAAACAACCTTTGCACATGCTAACTTGGATGACAATAATCTTCCAAAAAAAAACTTGGATGACAATAGAAGAAAAAAGAAAAGAAAACGAACACTCCTGCTATTGCTCTCTCTCTCTCTATTCAATACAAAACTCCTCTTTGGTTGGATGACGGTTCATGTGGAATACTTCAGCACCTAAGGCCGTCTCCTAGAATCCGACCACCCTATGCCAGACTATGTAGAACTTACGTTTCTTAAATATACGGTTTATCACTTAAATGCCTGTGCTTCACCAGACAACATATAGATATACGGTTTGTTATTATATGATTCAAAACACTTTTGTCTACAGATTTTGAACTTGAAAGATAATCAAATAGCTACCAACAGACGATCAATAAGAAAATGAAGTGAGTCTTCCATTTTCTTAAAAGGTTGAACAGCCAGGCTTAAAGAACTTTCAGGCCATTAAGAGTAGGTGTAAGAAATGACCTGAACTGGGAAGTAGACAAGAATGGGCTTGTAATAAATCCTAAATAAATATTTGTTAAACTCGACAGAAAGAGAGAGAAAGAGAGAGAGAGAGAGAGAGAGAGCTTGTCCCTCGATTGACATTTGTTGAAGTCGAGAAAGAGAAAGAACTCTTGGTTTCTGTAGCTAAGCTCTACTATTACAAATCAAACCTCATTTGGAAATCCTTAAAACAAATCCAATTAACTAATAAAAAAATCCCCAAACTCAAATCCAGGCTCCAGGCTCCATGCTCGTGCAGTGAAGTATTTCGAAACTAAAGAGGTTTGGTTTGATCTCTTGGAGTTGCACTCGCGTACATAATAACCTCTCTTCTTTCATATTTCATAATACTGAGGGGATCTAAAACTTGACACTTCTTTTGCTCTAACCTTTCTAGATAATAATTTTCCGAAAAGAGAAAAGTTAACATCACCACTGAGCTGAAGAAAGAAGCACTTCTCAAACTCGACTTATCCTTCAGTACGAAGTTTGGGCCTACATTTTTTTTTTATCAACATCGAGGGATTATTGACTTGGAAAGAGTTTACTCTACTTCTCTTCGCAGTAAACAAACCTTAGAAAACGTGAACAGGGTTTGGAGCATCAAAGCTTACTAGATCGAATCTATTTTCCATAAACATCATACAGACTCATTATCACGCTAGAAATTAAATTATGGTTCACAATATAATTAGAAATGGGTATAATTAATTAACTCCCAGTGAAAGTTATTTACATCAAAGATTTTAAATACTCACCTCAGAAATACCCGTGCTTCCTGAAGAGTTTTCTCCAATATTCTTTGATGTCTCTATCGGTCCAGGACAAACGACTGTCACTTTAATCCCTTTCAGATAAAGCTGCAACCATGAACAAGCACAGCAAATGAATATTACATTTCAACGGTGAAAGCGAATATGGATTATATTATCAAAGCTTTTGAATTATTTCAAAGTCTCATACTGTAGGCAATGGATGGTCTATAAAGAAAAAATGGAAGAGGAAGGCATTAGTGATAAATTTCTCTTCAATACAATCAGGAAAATTAAGGCATCCCCAGTAGAAGTGAAAGACCATAAGAGAATTTTGTAGATAGCTGAACCGTACATTTGTATTTTCAATTGCATGGTTGATCGTATGCTCAGAGATCCTAGGTTGGGGCCAAGATGTACGATACATATGGTGAAGTCCATGTAACCTTATGCATCAAATTAATACAGGAAATGAGTTTCGTTGCTTTACTTTCTTCTCTTTCAGAACATTGGAGAATTAGAGATCAAGAATCTACTCATTTACCTCATAGTTCAATCGCCAAAAAAAAAAAAAATTAGAGATCAAGGATATACCTCAGACCGTAATGAGTGGAAGTATCCATTTAGTGCATATTTTGAAGCGGAGTATACTGCCTGACCCGGAGCAGGTGTCTTCCCTGCAGCACTGCTCATCTGTACTTCAAACATAATTAATAATTAAAAAGTGTATCTGGAAGTAATAATACAGAGGTGGCCACTAGGAGTTCAAGGTCTTCATGTATCTATTCTCGGGCTGTCAATGCAATGGACTCGACAGGATTATTGTAAAATCGACACGAACTGGGTTGCGGCAAATCGAATAAGATCAAAATCCCATCCAATACAGAAATGGATTTCTAGATCCCACCCTGATCCGATAATTTCAGTTGAATTGTACTGGGGGATCTGAGTCAAGAAAAAATCATATTGGAGTTTGAATTTTGGGTTCAAATTGATAAACTGTTAACTGAATCCAAATTCGGTAATGTTTCTGTTCAGAAAGGACCCTAACCTACTCATAATTGATACTTTGACTAATCAATTCACAATGACCACCAAGAGAGCACCCTCTGCATGGATAGAGACAAAGTTGTGCTTGTTACCAACGATTAAACCGTTGACTGAAGGCGTAAAATTTCATAATGTATTAACCTAACTGGATGATCATGAATGTCAGATAAATGGGAGACAAGGTCCATCTATGTAGTGCTCATTTGATGACAGCACTGATAATCATGTTGCATGTAGGTATGTAATTGGAACCCGCTTCTCACAAAGAATTAAACTACAATAACATCCACGAGTTGTTTTGAGAATAACCGCATAAGGCCACATCAAACGATAACAGGAAATGTTTCAACGTACCACAACAAAATGGCCTTTTCCCCTCGTCAACATGGAAGGCGCCAATAGCTTAGTGAGGGTTATCGTTCCCACAACATTTACATCGAATGTTGCCTAATCGGCAAGAAATAAAACACCACGTAAGTTTTCTATCTTCTGTTTTGATCAGTATAAACAAAATTAGGTATAACTTGAAGCAAATACTTTGGTCATCACATCCTCATAGTTAAAAGGTATCTTTGACTATACATGCTATTTGTACAATCAGATATTGGATGTGCAATTCTGGATTTTCCAACACAAGTACTATTATTTGATACCTTAAGACTTTCCTCCGTAGCGTCCAAAGCAGATGATTTCTGCAATTGGAAACCCATACAACCAAAATCTTGTTAGAAAATAACAGTGGATACCTGTAAATTTACTGTAACTGCCTTTAGAGTACTTTAAGTAGGATGTCAATAGATCAGACTTAATCAGAAACATGATCGAACTTTTAGAATAAGAATGTATTAAGAATTTTGGTATATAGCTAGGATTTTTTAGGAATGTGATCTGAATTTTAGATCAGATTCGATTATCACATATCTTCTGGTTTAATTCCAGAATCTATCCTATTTATTCAGATTGAGTTCCTAATCGGGTTATAGTAAATATTTTTCTCCAATGATTTCCAAGAAAGATTATTAGAATCAGATTCACATTTAAATCAATCTGGAAGGAGTTGGGAAAGTGGTTCATATGGGGAAGGAGGCGGGAAGGTTTGGGCTTAAAACTACAAAAGTGAGATGAATATGGCGTTGCTCGGGAAGTGAAAGGCACTAGTAATCAGTCAAAATATGATCTATTGAAATCTCTTATTTATAGTATCAGAACGATAAATCAGGTACTCACAGGACGTTCTAAAGCTGCATTGTGAATCATGTAATCAACACCTTTACCAGGAAACAGTGATTCTGCCTTTTGCACAGCTTCCCTGAGGTGCTCTTCACCAGATGCCAAATCCAAAGGCAAGATCTTAACTCCATTTGGTGCATGCTTACCTATACAAAGATTAGGAAGATAAAATAAAAGAAAATTCGTACTGAAATTGGTTGAATCCTACACGTAGAAATGATGATGGAAAGCATATACCAACAAGTTGAGTTTTGACGCGCTCAAGCTCAGCTTCATTTCGTGCTGATATTATGAGATTGGCCCCTAAGCTTGCAAGCTGCTTCGCAAGAACCTCTCCTACCAATTTCACATAAAAATTATGTGGTGCCATAATAAGAGATACACTGATAATAAAAGATGTAATAATATAAACAAACTACAGAAGAAGGAGAGGACTTTAAGTTGGAAGTATAATTGCGTGCGCCCCCCCCCCCCCCCCCCTATACGGGGGACAAGAAAACATGGTATATCTGACTTTTCCACAAGTCATAGCGGATATAAAGTTTCTGCATATATTTGCAAATGTTTACTGATATAAGAAAAGAGGATTACATGAAAAAGAGAAAAGAGAAACAACTAAGAGAGAAACGATAAACTGAAAGATCCCCAGCTTTCCAGGTTCCTTCCTTCCTAGCCAAGTGCATGACAGAAGATTTTTCAAACTTCCCCTAGTTTCCAACTAAAAGCCCCTGAAATGAAGAATAGTCCGTACAATTTTAGGGAAATCTTTGCTTCCCTTCAAACTTCCTCTGATTGCCATTTAAAAGCCCCTGAAATGAAGAATAGTCCGTATAATTTTAGGGAAATCTTTGCTTCCCTTCAAACTTCCTCTGATTGCCATTTAAAAGCCCCCAAAAAAACAGCAAAAAATGACATCATCCCTATAATTTAAACCCTCCAAGAACAGGAGCTCAAATCCCCTTCAAGTAATATATTCTTAGTTGACTACTATTATTTGCAGCACTGTCAAATTTTTTTGGTGGACCAGTAACCTACAGTTTCTAAATAAGGGCTTATCACGAGGTTAATTAGGGATGTGAATAGTGACACGAGGTTATCACAAGAAGCCCTGAGGGCATAAACTCCACAATAAAGGATGAATATGATACAAACTCTGTGTTAAATGCAATGGTGGTACAACCAGAAAAACATTTATACGCACTAATTTTAATGTCTATGATCAAGTTCATATTGTAGAAAAAATGCAAGGAAGAGTATGGATGAGAAGCACTGATACATGGAAAACATTTTGTAATAGGCCGCGAAGATGGTACGAATGCAATGCTTTTATTTTGGATCACTATGAAGGTATTAGCACTCAAGACTTTTGCTGCTTTCTGTACTTTTGTTTTTGACATATGAAAGGAGACGGACAACAGAGTGTTCCGACAAAAGTTGGAGTTGCAGTATACTGAGGTATTCAAACTTATAGTGCATCACGTGCATTATAGACTTTCTTCTCTCCTGGTTGAATGTGCTGATGAGCCTCATGAAAGATATGTTAGTGCTGCTTCAGGCCTTCTACCTAAATTTACAGTTAAAACCCCAATCCCTTGCAGGTAAACTCCCCATCAAGATGATGCTATCTTTCTCAACACAGATGGGTCATACGGCCAAGAATATGGAGGTTTTGGTGGCCATTCAGAAATAAGAATGGGAAGTGCTTAAAAGCTTTTGCTGGAAGGAAGGAGCCTCAAACAATCACTTATCATGAGATTCAGCTATTAGAAAAAGGGGGATGAGGATGGCTCTTGAGATGGGGATAACAAGTCTTTGGGTAATAACAGATTCTACAGCAAGGGTCTCCTTCTTTCACCGTGACATGGATTCCCCTGGGCCTGCTATCACATGGCACAAGACATAAGGCACTTGGTTTGGAGAATTTAGAATTTGCCATGTTTCTAGAGAGATCAACTCCTACGCGGATTTTCTACCTTCTTACTTTGTAACTTTTGGACTAGGTAACAACGACACGGATACGGGTGTCGGTGTCCAACACGGGTACGGGGTGTCGGAAACGGCAGAAAATAGAAAAGTACTTTGTAAATAGCGTTAGACACGTGTGCCAAATGTCCGAGTGTCGGGGTGTCGGCCACGTTTTATTTTTCTAAAATGAACTGTCGTTGTTACCTAGCTTTTGGAGAATGTGTGTTGTCCACTAGCTCCTTTCCCGTTGACCTATGTGATCACCTAGAGGAGGATTCCAGGGACAAAACATAGCTGTACTTTTCCCCACATTTCATATATATACACAGCTGGTCTGAGTCTGCCTTAACCCCCGCTTGCCAGTAATAAAAAAACATAGCACTCAAAGACTTTAACCTAAATAATTTCAATTTTACACACTATATAGTGATTCTTAACGATACATAACCTATTGCACCCAATAAGAATTAGAGCAAGACGTGTATCAACTATCAAGGCATTCCAATTTATACTTGATACGATGATGCCGGCATGATAACCATGTAAGTTATTTCATAAGTAAAATAAATAAAAACTGAAGTGAGTTTGCTACTAATAAATTGGTATATGAAAAATATTTGAGAGGGTGACTAGAAAATCCTGAATATACCAGGCTCTATTTTACAGAGCTAGGAAAACTAAAAAAAAAACTCTCTTAAAGTGAATCGGTACATGATGATCTACAACAACAGACAAATCTATGGCAGATACACAACAAACCAACATATCTAGTAACTTGATTTATTATACGGTTATAGTATTGTTAGTGCTGGAATAAAGCACAATCGGAATCAAGATAGCGAAATGTCTAATGACCACCCTTTCATCATGTACACCAGAGCGGTGATGGTTGCACCAGTTGTTTACTCCCACATTGACTAGGTTCCTCGGTGATGAATCAGAGTCACCTTAATCTGACCTTTGACTTCCAGTGGAGAAGGACCTATTATAGGGTTCCCACAATAACTAATTAAACTAATTGTGGTTATGAAAGCTAAATTTGAGTCCAGAAAGAATCTTATTGCGAAAGAATTTTGACAAATTCCTTTCTTTTCTAAAGACATTTTCATTTTTTTGTGTCAAAATAGAATGTGGTATAAAAGTTGCTAATCTATTCCCTTTTCTAGAAAAATGATTTTGGAGATTATGTAATTCTTATTATTAAACTCTTCGTTATCCTATTTAATGATCCTGGACGCTTGAGGTAAGATTTGTATGGAGGGCTTCCACAGGGGCCATTTGAGCTAAGACCATACACACTTCCTAGAGGATGGCTAAATAGGGACACAATGAGTGCGTAACACAGGGTCGTGACAGAAAGATATCAAAGCCAATGACAAACATGAGACCCAGAGCGGTTGTACTGAAGAGGCCCCTAGCCCAAAATGGTGATGGCTAGGCGAGCTGTTTAGCTCCACATCGGGAGTGAGATTCATATTGGGGGTTTACATTCTACTTAACACCGCGGCCTTTTGAGGTAAAACTTCATTCACACCTACATTTTCAGGGTATATTTACATGAAGTAGTAGTAGTAGAATTGGACTCACCGATTCCGCGACTAGCTCCAGTAATCCAAAATACCTAATTACAGATAACTCAAAACCAATAAAACTAATAATAAAAACTTCAAATATAAACTCTCTCTCCTTTTAATTTCAAACACTGACCTTGTCTTCGATTTCTTCACAGTTTGCGCCTCTTTTCGACAGCAACGTAAAATCTCCTAATAATTAAATTAAGAAAAACAGCTCAAAAGGAGAGAGAGAGAGAGAGAGAGATTACCATCAGCAGTGGCGAATTTGAAGAGCAAAACGGAAATTGCAGCGATGATTAACGAAATTAGGACCAAAATCAACATTTTTTTTATTTAGATGAAATTGGTGTTTTGTTCCTTCTTGGTATCTCCACTCTCATGAAGAAATACAAGCAGAACTAAAGAAGAATGTATCATGTACCCTCAGGTACAGGGTAATTCTAGAAAATGTTTTAATAAATATAGACTAGTATTACCCGTGGCACGCCACGCTTAATACGTCGACGCGCCGCCTTTGGCGCTTAAACTAATCTCTACGTTGTTAGGAGTTGGGTCCAAGCTAGGAACCCAACTCCTAACAAACCCATAGGGCCGATAGGGTTATGGGGAGAGTTTGAGTAAGTTAGGTAACCTTTGTTGTAGGGTTATCTTTATATATCTTTATATTACATACAAAGAACACAATGATGAATCAATAAGAAATCTCTCTTTTCTCTCTCCTTTTCTTCATAAGATATAGTACTGTTATATTGCTCTATATCGATTATCTCTCAAAACGTTATCAGCACGCAAGCTCTAGGAACGAGAAAAACATAAAATTACCTTTTAATCAGAGTTTTCAGCGAAACCAAGCAATCACGTATGGCATGCGTAGAACGTGTTGTGACATGTGGCAGTCACCGGGGGGTGACACATGGCAGTCGCCCCGGGGTGACACGTGGCAGTCGCCAGATTGTCATCGGCCGGTCACCGGAAGTTCGATGGAATTTTGGCCGGAATATTCGTCGGACGGCCACCGGAGCAGTAACTTGACAAACACGTGCGAGGTACGTGTGGCACTTGTGATGAAGAATCATATTATGCGGCCTTCTGGGAGTGCATCATTGCCTGCATCTAACAATGTTCAGTTTTGGGGAAGCAACTTTGCACGTCAGGGACAAAGACATGGAAAGGGCAGGTGAGGATACCAGGGAAACAGGAAGGGAGGGAACCAGAAACCCTTTAGCCCTCAGAAAGGTAAAGGATTTAGGAAATTCGAGACATTAGGCAATACGAAGAAGGAGAAGAAGACAGATCAGGGATCTACTTGCTTTAACTGCGGTGGCACAGGATATTGGGTACGATAATGCCATGCACCAAAGGTGGCTACAGATAACAAATTTCGGGCCTAACATATAGTTGTTGACACTAACTCTGCCCTTGTGGCGTTTACAATGACAGACTTGTTCGGCGACACCGATGCCGCCATGGATCAACATACGGAGTAATCCGTAATGATTCCCCAGTAGACATGGGATGTCACTTTAGAGATAGCACTAGTAGTTTTCTTTCTAGTATAGATTTGATTTACTTTTGCTGTTAGTGTTTTTTATTTTGTTGGGATCATATCACTTATATTTCTATAATGTGCTCGTGACATACATGACATTTATTATGTTATAATAAATGTTGATTATTCAAAATTATTACTTGAGATAGTAGTTTATTTGTTATATATAGTTTTTAATCTGCTATATATACAGGTCGCCCATGGATCTTTATGCCTATAATTCACCAATTGATAATAAGACGAGTCGCGACACATCTCTAGTAGACAGTGGTACCACACACTCGATCCTTCGAGATAAAAAGTATTTCTCATACTTGACCGCGTATGTCGGGGATATTCACACTATTACTGGGTCAGCTAGTATACTCCATAACGGTACGATACTGAACATCCAAATCACGTTGTTTGCTAGTAAATCTCCTGAGAATTTACTGAGCTTTAGGGATATACATGATAACGGTTATCAAGTCAGGACGATAGGAGATGATGAGAATTAAATTTTATGCATTACCATTCGCCTAATAGTCGAGAACTTATATTGGAACGGTGTCCAATGTATTCCTCAGGGCTTTATTCTTCTGCCTTCAAGAATGTCGAAACATATGCAATCACTAATTTTTCTCTGTTACAAGAGAAAACATTTAAGATTTGGCATGATCGTTTTGGACACCCTGGACAGAGAATGATGAGGAAAATTATTAATTGTACCTCTGGACATTCACTCAAGGGAGAAAATATCAAAATTTTACAAGATTACCCCTGTAACACCTGCTCTCAGGGAAAGCTTATAGTCTAACCTAGTAAGACCAAGGTGGAGTTAGAGTCTCTAACCTTTCTCCAACGTATCCATGAAAACATATGTGGACCTATCCATCCATATATTGGTCCGTTCAAATACTATATGGTTTTAATTGACGTATCTGTGAGATGGTCAAACACTTGCCTTTTATCATCTAGGAATATGGCGTTTCCACGACTGCTTGCCCAGATTATCCGATTGCAGGCTCATTTCCCGGATCACCTGATCAAATCTGTGAGATTTAACAACGCTAGAGAGTTTAACTCAAAGGCTTTTCTTGATTATTGTATGGCTAATAGGATAGATGTCGAGGATCCAGTACCTCATGTCCATACCCAGAATGGGATGGCAGAGAATCTAATCAAGCGATTACAGTTAATCGTTAGGCCACTGTTATTACGATCTCAGCTTCCGGCTACTGCGTGGGGCCATGCAATTTTGCATGCTGCCGCCCTGATTAGAATTCGTCCAACAGCCAATAATCAATATTCCCCATTACAACTAGTAACTGGGTCTGTAATGGCCAAATTCCGTAAGCTTGAAATAGTTTAGAATTCGCTATCACACCAATGGACCTGTAATAATATTTTAATAGAAAGTAAGAAATGAAATATGTGATTTTAACGTAGAAAACCTCTGAATAGGTAAAAAACCACGACCTCGTGTGGAGAATTTTTGTGAAAGTATTTTTATTGCTTGAGGCGGATATCTTTATTACAAGTGATCTCTAAATATAAAAATGTTTTTAACCTTGTAACTAAGAAGTTTGTAATATTTGCTGAGAATCTCGAATTGATAGTTTCTTTATGATCTCTTGTGTAATTTTGTTGGTCCATGTCTCTTCTGAAACTTTTTCTTTATATAGGCCTTCTCCCCAGCTCTTCATCATGCTAGAGCACGTTTTCCGAATAATGTGGTTAGTGGCGGTTGACTGAATAACTGATGAGTTCGTGGGAGACAGGTGTCTTTGACTGGATAAGGTTTTTTGGTTTAAGTTCAGCCCACGTTCTTAACTAGTTCGTGGGGTAGGTTAGAATGTTGACTGGAGAAATGTGTTAAAAATGTGTGAGTCTGATGGTGAGGTAGAAGTTGGTTTTGGAGCAATTTCCAGGTTTTATTGGTAAAGTGGTGGCATATCCCCCTGGTTCAGATGCATTTAGGGAACTATGTAAAGCCAAAGCTACCGTAGGAGGGAAATGGGGTAACTACATAGAATACACTAGTAGGATGTTTTGGGGTGTACGGCAGCGACGGGGGAAAAGTAATTTTATTTGTTGGCCGATTTGGAGGAGGAAAAATGAGATAGGGGTATATATGAATCGATCTCACTAGAATATTTTGATGGGGATGTTCGGAGTGACATGTAAGATGGTTTCTCGTGTTACATTTCTCAATTAGAGTACGGGTTGAGTCTTTCCCTTACCAATTTGGCAAAGAGGATTATGAATATGATTGGGGCATGTCCTGTTCAATTGAACATGAATATATGGGAGGTAATAACTGTTTGGGACCATCTGAATGAAAAATGGGAGAATGAGGGAATAATGAGGAGGATAACCTCTGGGACGTATTACAGGTTTACGGGGTGAAGAATTATAAGGCCAGTGGTGGGGCATATTTATGTGCGAGTGCAACTCGGCGTAGTTTCTTCGATCTTAATTCAGCAGGTTAAGCCTGAAATGACAACATAATATTGGTAAAGGGTAATTGCCTTCATAGAGATGATGAAGAACCTTTGGATCTTTTGTTTAGAACTGTAAAACAAAGTAAGTATAACAATGCATAGAGTATAATATTGATACGTACGAACTGATGATCTTTTGGTGATAATAATAAATGTTGTGCATGGCAAGCCGAAGTCCCGAGTGGAGAAGAAAGATTCACTGCTGGACAAAGTTGCGGAGGAAGAGGTTGAGCTCAAATTTGTGTTGGAAGGACTTGGCCTTAGCATGAAGAAAAGGATTGGGAGTAAATCGAAAAAGTTTAAAAATCTTAATCGACTAGGCTTATGGCGGGCGTTGATGGTGGGAAGAAGATTGGAACTGGTGGGAAAGGTCAAACCAATGTGGCCAAGACCCCTAAAATAGACAGTTCGGTTCAGCCAGAGTCTATTACGTCGAGCAAGTTAGCTCAAATGTTTCTGAAGAAATATATGTTAAAGCGCCTGTCGGCTTCTGGTACCACTGAAAGTGGTGAGGGTGACGGAAAAGATAAAAGTAGAAGGATCGAACCTCCAGGGAGGTCAAGAGTCGCTGAAGAGCGATTTATTGCTGATGACGATCTCAAAGCAGTGGAGGAAAAGGCTAAGCTGGTTGCTCTTCACCGTGAAGAGGATGTGAGCAAGATGGTAAGTCGTTATACTCTACTATATGAAATATATTTATGTTTGACTTTTCGAGCTCACGCTGAGGTCGAAATGTGCTTTGCAGGTTGCTCGTTTGATGAGAGGCGTTTGGCTCGAAATTAAAGAAGAGAAATCCGAGCTGAAGAATGGGAAAATCGAGCTTGAACAGAAGTTAGCTCGATCGAAGGCGGATGTTCTTAAGGAAACAAAGAAGTTAGAGGTCTTGAAGGCTTCTCATGCAGTAGCGATTGGCCATCTTTAATTAGAGGTCAGGGTGACTCTTGAGGAGGTGGAGGCGGAGCGCGAAAGGTTGGGGCGCCACTTGATGTCGAAAGGGTATTATGAGGGCGAGGTCAATGCCATTAAGGCAGATACCTATGTCGAGGAGGGAGATGATGAGGAAGTGGAAGAGGTAGCGGTGGGGGTCGTTGATGGTCTGGACGGTGTCTCCCGTCAGATGGTGCTTGACAATCAAGGAGATGACACTGAACTCCCAGAGGGTGATAATGAGAAGGTAGGGTAGAAATGTGCTTTTGTATGAATATTTGTAAACTATTAGATTGTGTGTATGGAGAAGACGTCTGTAGGTTGACTTTTTTTTATAAACCTCTTGTAGGCACTTAGAGAAATGAGTCTCTGAATAAAAGATCTAGAGACCGGGCTTGCCAGGGAAAGAGAAACCTCTACAGCCTTGTTGTCTTCGCAAGCGGAGCTGCATGTCAGATCGAAATAGGTCTTTTAAGTTGTATGTTATATTGACATTAAAATCAAGCACCTACTTCTGTGTCAAAATCGTGGGCCCAGATGGATAACAGAGTTGAGGTGCTGGTGAAGTTAATTTCTCACTATAATTCAAATTTTGGAGAAGTAGTTGGTGGGCCTAGTTTGGTTGGCAAAGCATGTGGGTTTGTTGTGAGTTACAAACCAACTTACGTACAATTCCAGGGAGTGTGGTGGGTATGTTACGCCCAACTTCACATAATCACTACTCCTTGTTTTTCTCTCGCGATACTGTAACTGGGTTTTGTCTTCTTCGAAGAAAAATTGCCGATGAAACCCTAAGCCGTGATTTTCTTCTCCTATTCTTCTCTTGGGATACAATTCTAGTTTGGTTTCTTCGAAGCTCTTTTCACTGTGAAACTCTAAGCCACGTTTTTCCATCTCCAAATACGAGAACCATTGCTTGAGATTTTCTTCAACTTTGATGTCGTTCGGTGTTGTGGTTAGCTTGGGTTGGAGTTGGTTATGGTGCGGGCTATGGAGCAAGGTTTCCTGGTTGGGCGGATCTGGTTCTGGGTTCTGGTCCGCGTCCAACAGTGGATCACGATTTGGATATTGGGCCTTGTACACTTGGGCTTGCTGTTGTACGGCCCAAGCCAAAAAATCTGACTTTGTGAGTGCCACCGGTGCCACTGCTATCGGTGGTACTTGGCGCTACCAGGTGGTCTCTACATGCCGGTCGGTAGTGTGATGGCTGGTTGCTATGGCCAGACCTTCGGCGATGGTTCGGGTTTCGATTCCCAAAGTGCTAAAAATCTTAGTTTCGATACCTAGGCTTGAAAAAAAGTTGTTGCAATCGTTGCTCCTCGCGGCGATGTTTCCCTCAAGAGAGGGGTCTTCTACTACGCCCAGCAGAGGTGGTTGGGGGGAGAAGGTTTCTCTACCCAAAGCCTCGATAAGCTTATCAGTTGTATTAGCTATATCTTGAGCGAGAGTAGGTTTCTTCATCGCGGGTCTTCTACGAGGCATCTTTGCTCTTGAAACTGACTATACTTAGATCTCAAAACAGCTCTGGTACTAATTGACATGATTACTACGAACGTGGAAGCGAGATTCGTATGAATATCACGTTGTATTTGAGAGTTAGAAAAAACTACTAGTTTCTACTAAATAATCAAATTTTCATTAACAACTATGTATTAAAATTACACCACCATCTCCTTTTATAGCCTAGGTTTCCCTAAGTTCACTCCTACTATAACTCTCCTAACCAATCCAATTAAGAAACTAGCCTAAAAATTAAAAACTTCTACTAACCAACATTAGACCTCTCCAACAGAGCATTAAGTTAAACATGAAATTAAACATAAGTCTCACACGGGTAGACGGCCCTATACAGGATGTGTCACGTCATAACCATTCATTTTAGATCTTATCCCTCGATCATTTTAAATCCTCAATCCCAAGGATTTAATGTTAGGAAAATTTACTAAGTTACCTCTGCAGCAGTTATCGAGAGTAGAGATTAATGAAATTATAACAACAACTGTGGCAAGGTGAACTAAAAATACCGAAGTGATGATCAGGAGATGCTGAGTTGAGGACTAGGTCTCTATCTTTAAGACGTTTCGTCGCATTGCCCTTTGCAAATAATTGATTGTTGCATCGCCCCCAGGATAAAATAACAAAGTGAGAACTTCCCTTGCAAAGAAGAAGTACCTTCGAATGATTTGCACTTTCAACAACTTTACTCGGATTCTAGACTCATGATTCGAAGAAAAGAAAAGAACTGTGTATTCGATGGATTGATAAAACTGAGGCACAGTTTCTCTTTATATAAAGCAAGTTCGAAACGGTAACAAGAGTTAATGGTGGGACACGTCATCAAAAACGTTCGAAACGGAAATAAAACGTTCACTATGTGAATTTAAGAAATTTTTGACGGAAATTACGGCTGACTTTTTTTTTAAGTCACATATTTGGGACGGCCAAAAAGTGTCAAAATTGGGTCGTTTTTCATACATAGATAGACAGGGAGCTCGATCTATTTATTTCACTATTAATTAAGTTTTGGGGTTTCACTTGATCCCGCCATTTCCCCATCTAAAATCTTCTAATTTCCCTCTAAAATCTGAAGATTATGATTTTCCCTGATTTTTCTGCTCATCAACTTCCAAAATGAACAAAACCCTCTCCATAATTCGTTACCCTTCTCACTCGTTAGGTTTTTGAACTTGAGGAGCCGCCAACCCGGTGAGAAATTTGAGTAAGATTCTGAACTTTAATCATATTCTGTAATCCTATTCTATTCTATAATCTAAGCAATCTTATTCTGTAATCTGAAATTTGAGTATTTAGATTTTAAATCTTATTCTATAACTCTGAAATTTGAGTCGTTAGGTTTATTAATCCCATTCTAACTCTGAAATTTGAGTTATTAGGTTTTTTAATCCTATTCTATAATTTGAAATTGCAGCAAAAGATTTTTGAGTTTTGATTCATAGGTTTTTGATTTTCTATTTTCGATTCGCAGGCTTTTGAAATTGAAGTAAAAGTTCTAAACTTTGTTTTGGATTTTGTTTTTTGATTCAACCTTAATTTTTTATTCATCGATTTTTCTTTCAGAAGTTACAGCAAAAGATCTCAGGTCTGAAATTGGTATGCTTAATTTATTTATACCTGCAATTACTTAATGATTTTGATATTTGTTGTTAATATGTTTGATTTAAAGTAATTACATATGATAATTATGATTTACTTGATTTTTCTCTCTCTTTTTCTGTATATAATTGTTGCTGCCATGATTAAAATCTCCAAACCGAATTTTATAAATACTTAATTGAATTGCTGAAAAATAATGGATATCACAAAATAGTGATTATCCCTATTGGTAGTATTGATAGTAACTCTATGCTTATGGTCATGTATCGAAGGGACTCGAGTGACGTTTAATATTTTTCTTGATGGGTTTGCAAAACAAGGTCAATATACTGACGTAAGAAGTCCTTCTTAGTCAAGTACCCTAGAATTTATTAGTCAAGTACCCTAGAATTTCTTCTTTGGAAACAGACTAAGATTTCCTCTTGGAAGAAGTCCTTTGGAAACACAACCAGTATAGATACTAAATTATGCGATTCATGCCAACTTCTGTAGTTCACTTCAACCCACTTAACAAATATCCAATATGGTCACCATGAGAGCATCACAATGATATTACAAAATGAGCTTGCAGTGAGAGCGCCACTGGTACATTAAAAATAAGTCATGCCTAACTATATATAGACCTTGTAGGTGAAACTCCTGCGATCTGTACAAATATTTTAATTCGGAATAAGGAAAGTTAATGGATTGCTTATACGGTTTTAGCTCGAGCGGTTGCTACGAGCTCTGGGAGTGGATTGCTGATATATTCTGCCTACAAGTTGCCACTAGTGTCATAAGAAATCTTGCCAGGCCTAGTTTGTCCGAAAATTTTGTCTAATTTCAACCAAACTTCATTTATCTATTCTCCGCTTTTGGGTAGGTTATCCTGAGTTAAGGGGCAGTGGTAACTTGAATGCTACTAGGGGAATTGGTCATGTATCACTGTTCACAACTCCTATACCTTAACAGCTAATATTCCCCCTATTTGTTCATTCATCTCTCATTTATCACTAAACTATCTGTAAATATAACAAAAAACACATCTAAGAGACATGTAACAGATTGATGATGCAAAAACAAACAAACAAAACTATTATTGTTGTTTTAATGTATTAAGTTGTCCATAATGGAAAGCAAGATACGGCAACGAGGGATAATGAAGAGCTAAACATACAGCATAAGCATTGTACTCTATAAGGAATGGATAAACAACATATCAGATATTGCAGTTCCTTGTATAAACAGATAAACAGTTTCTGCAGATTCTGTATAGTTTATTGTATAAACAGATAAATAGTTTCTGCAGATTATAGACAGATGGACATATACTTCTAATCTTTATATAGCAGATATAACAGTTTCTTGTATAAACTAATAACAGATAACAGACAACAGACTGCTGCTTCTTTGGTAACATATAACAGATAACATAAATAGCAGTTCCTTTCAAAATAAGGAACCTGGTAGCAGATATAACACATTCATAACACATTCTTTGATGATAGCAGATATAACACAGATAACAGATATAACATGTATAGCAGTTCCTTTCAAAATAATGAATCTGGTTTCAGAAGTTGATCTGTCTTTCGGGTTATCTTGGTTAAGGTGTAGAAAGCTATTGAAATGGGATAGCTCAAAAGTGTGGGCAGTTTCCTACTCAACAGCTATAGTAAAAGACTTTGATCCGAAAGACATCCCCGTCATAATGGATTTTTTGTGTTCAATGGGATCTCACAAAGTGAAAACTTAAGATCTGCTACATTTACAATTTCGTCTGGCATATCGAATGTCGGTGAAGATGGTTTACCATTCTTTTATCATGTGTTTGGCTTCCCAACAGTTTGTGCATGAACAAGTCATGATATTGTTAAGTCTCCTCTTATCTTTATATATATCTACCTTAATTACTATTTCTGTTCAACTTTTGGAGCAAGTGGTTTTAATTTGTGGTTCAGGATTGATTAACAAGCCAAGGTACGTTCCCTCATAATTTCAAAGTCCCTCCCTATCTTTGAGAAAGACGGGAAAAAAGACTGAATCCATTGCTCTTGCAACTTTTATTTTTATGACTCCTTTTTTCAGAGTAGGTTTAGGTTCTTCTCAAACTAGGATCACATCACAAGTAGACTATACATGTTCAAGCTGTATAAGTTCATCTGTCATTATACTAGTAGGTTGTAGATGGTCTTTCTCATTAAAAGAGATTCATAGTATACATGTGTCAGTAGCTTTCCGTGCTTCTTACGCAGTTACACACGGCCTTCTTTATTTGTTGATGCGTTTTCTACACAAATTTTGTTTCATGATGTCCAGTTATAAAAGTAAAACATATGATTGTTAAGAAAATGTCAGTAACATCATATAGATAAATAAATAAAATTACCAAAACCTTCGTAATTTCTATAAATGGCAAAAAATCTACCAACAACTTGGACAGCTTCTGTTAACAAGGAAAAAAATTCAAAGGTAGAAAATTACAACGGGAGGACAATGTTCCATCAGCCAAAGCCACCGCCATTACGATCAGATGAACCCCCACAAAGGAAAAAAGGTCAAATCGAAATTAAATCGTTCCTCCAAAAAGTGGTGTCGTCAAAATGAGGGCAGTAATGCCCTCTGCCGTATACGTGTACGTAGTTTCAAGTTTGTATATAAGTTGCCCTTTCATTGTTTGAACTTTGAATATGATCAAAACTGCTTTTGATATTGAAATTTCAGCTTGCACAGAAAATGAATCCGCTTAGAGATGAAGTAGCTGCAAAAAGTGCACAAGGTGTCGGAGCAGACTAAAGTTCGTCTTATGAGAACTAATGTGGAGAAACAAGATCCTTCTGCAAAGGTACTCTTTTTATTTTTCTTATTTTTCAGTTTTTTTTATTTTTCTGACCTTTGACTCTCAGTTGAATATCCTCTACTGTAATAAGCAAGTAATTCTAGATGTAGTCATTCATGCAGGATGTCGACGACCTTCTGATAAGGAGGTTTTTGCATTCCCGTAAGCTAGACATTGAGAAAGCTTCTACCCATTTTCTTAAGTACCTTGAATGGAGAGCAAGATTTGTCCCCAATGGCTCAATTTCCGAATCAGAAATACCATTTGAACTTGGGCAGAACAAGGTGTTTCTATCAGGATGGGATAAGACAAGGCGACCAATATCGGTTGTCCTTGGTGGCAGACATGTCCCTACCAAAGGCACAGAGGGAATTGAGGATCTTAGGCGTATGTTCTTCTTATTTATAAACAGATAGATACTACTATGCTAGATGGAGGACTTACAATCTTGGTTAACTTGTCGATTTCTTGTATTACAGGTCTTATGGTTTATTCTCTAGACAAAATATGTGCCAGGTAAATATTTCTCTACTACTGTATATGACAACCATCTTTACTGTTTCTTTCAAAAGTCGATAAAACTGGGAGATCTTTGCAGTATGTCAAGACCAAATGAGAAGTTTGCCAGTATCTTGGATCTTGAAGGATGGGGTTATAGAAACTGCGATATCCGTGGATACATAGGATGTCTAGCTATAATGCAGGTACCGTTTAAAGTTTAATGTTATGATACGTAGACATTGAATCTATACACTTAAACTGTGATTTGTATAATCACAAGTTCTAGAATCATTATATTATTGTGATTACATGATATATGACTTGAGCTACAAATCCTAGTCTGACTTGAATTGCAAGTTTCTTTCCTATAAACCTCTATATGAGATGAATAAAATTTATCTACAACTTTCCATTAATAGTAATCTTCCAACACCCTCTCTTGTCTCTTTTTCTTCGTACATGATGGCAAAATGAGAAGATTTGCCATTACCAGTGTTCACCTCCCTTGAACCATTCTACGGCAACAGATCGCAGCACGAAGAAGCTGATCAGCTTCGTTTCGATAACATCAAATTGAAGTTTCTCGAGGTCTTTGGGCACCAACCTGAGCTCTACGCGAGATCACTGGGTAGAGTGAATTTGATTGGGGAGCATATTGATTACGAGGGGTATTCGGTGTTGCCAATGGCTATAAGACAAGATACTATTGTTGCGATTAGGAAACATGATGTCGCGGAGTCTCCTAAGCTTCTTAGAATTGCTAATGTTAATGGTCAGAAGTATAGCATGTGTACTTATCCTGTGGACCCTCATCAGGATATTGATTTGAAGAATCACAAATGGGGCCATTACTCCTTTTGCCGGGTACAAAGGATAGATACCACAAGTTTGTTAAATCAAAAGAAATAAATATTGGTGTATCAGTTGGCCTTGATGTTCTAGTTGATGAAACAGTTCCAACAGGATCTGGATTATCAAGCTCAGCCGCATTTGTTTGTTCTTCAACAGTTGCTATAATGGCAGAATCGGAGAAAGCAGTAATGGCTGCAATAAATTACAATAAGCAGATTGTAGAATTCCCGTCTAGCAGTTATTGTGCTTGCCACAAAGCTTGGAATGAACCGCAGGAGGCAATTGCACAATAGAAAACTTTGTCTGATGTGGAGTTGTACATATCTTTGTTAGTACTAGTCATGCGTCTTCTGATCCTATCCTTGCTGTTAAGGTGTTTCTCAACAAGTAGCCATATAGAGTTGAAGATATTGAGAAAATCACAAAGGAAAATCTGCTATCAGTCTTCAACGAGCATGCTTCTCATGTATACTCGGAAGCTAAGCATGTTCATGCTTTTAAGGACACTGTATCATCAAATCTAAGTGATGAGGAGATGCTAAAGAAGCTTGGGGATCTCCTGAACCAAAGCCATTACAGCTGCAGTGTTTTGTACGATTGTAGTTGCGCGGAGTTAGAACAACTAGTAAAAATCTGTGGGGACAATGAAGCTCTTGGGGCAAGACTAACTGGAGCTGGATGTGGTAGTTGTGCAGTCGCCTTAGTAAAAGAAAGCATTGTCCCATAATTCATTTTAATTCTAAAAGAATCCTTTTACCAATCTAGGATAGATAAGGGCGTTATCAATAATAAAGATCTTGGCCTCTACGTCTATGCTTCTAAGTGGAGCTGCCATTTTCAAATTCTAGCTTCCATTTTATTTATTCCATGTTATAAAGACTTCCATTTTATTTATTCCATTTTATTTTATTCAAATTCTAGTTTCCATTTTATTTTATTTTATTTTATTTATTGACAGCAGATGTTGTCAGGACAATATATCCAAACTGCATTCATTGAAATTTCACAACTTCAATCAGATATCATAGAGATCGTGTGTTTTCTCATAAAAATCAAATTCAAAATATACACAGAAAGATTCGGGAGTAATAGCAAACTACAATTCACCATATGTTTCTTATTCCTCAAATGCTTATATGCCCTCATATTTATGTACATGTATACATCTCACGGGTATACGTCTCATGGTTTCACCTACTCTTTGCAGATTTCTATTGGGATTTGTCTTTCCGGTGATGTGGTACTATGCAACAGTTCTTTACTTTGGGAACCACTATCACAAAGATCCAAGGGAGATGGCAGGCATTGCTGCATCTGCAATTGCTGTAAGTGCTCATCTATCTGTATTCTTATTATCTGTTGTTCTGTGGCAGTAGCACTCTTTGCTTCTCTATGTATCTATTAACTCCAACTTGTTAGAGCTTCTTATAGTAGGCCATAATTAATTCACCACATTTTGTTTTTTGATTGTTCTTCTTTTAGTTTCTTAAACTGGAACTGATTTTCTGGAATCCACAGTAATAAAGACTTGTGCTTAACTTGCGTAGTATGAGGCTTATGCTCATTTCCATGTTAAGAAGCTTGTGCCATATATTATTTATGACCTCTATTTTCTAGTATGTTATGCTAATTAAGGTTTATACATTGTTATTATTTTCATATTGGTAAACATTTTATTATTTTACTGTCCTATATAATCTTATCTAAAGACATCACTTTTAGCTTTTGTGATCAAAGTGAAATTTACTTTTCATTTTGGAAATATTGGTTTGGGTTTGGATTAAGTGAACAACATAGAGGTGTTGTACTTGTTGTGATGATAATAAAAGTAAGGATCCATGATTTCATGCATTATAAGAGAAACTAAATCAAGTGTTGATGGAGAAAAAGGAGTCCAAGTCAGGCATGGAGATACTGAATTTATTTAAGGTATTCATCAGTTAACTTGCATTTTTTCGTACATAGTGGAAGACATTTAAAGTTATATTTCCTAATAATGAAATGATATGTAAAAATAAAAAGAAAGGCGCCCGCGTGGAACCTGTAATGGAAAGAAAGCTGACAGTGACTTCTACAAAATGATTGTAAGAAGGACGAGTATCTTATTCATGTTTTAACATTTCGTTAGTGTATGAAAAATTCCTTAGATTGCTATTTAATGTATTTATACCTTTTACAACTGCAGGTAAACGCTTATGAGGTTAAGAAGCAAGAGCTCATGGCGGAAAACGAGCAGTTGAGGGCATTGTTGCATTCAATACAGGTAACCGACATGGTTGCAATTAACAATGTACTTGGTTCTTGGGGTGTTAGACTAAAATTGTATAATCTATTGTTGAAAGTTGTACAATGTGATCGGCCTATTGTATGTACTTCATCATTTTTATAATAAAATGAAATTTATTTTATTTCATATGGTTTTTTTTTTTTATGTTATTCAAATTTATACAATGCAATTGTCGCAAATCAAGGACAGTAAATACGACAAATTTATTTTAGTTGTTTTATAAATAGACTTTCCAGGAGAATTAGTCGTAAATAAACAACAAAATTTCTAACTAACCAAAGCCGTCGTAATAGTTATTTTGGGATACTACATTTAAGTAAGTTTACGATGGTTCTGAAGTGACGCAAATTATCGACGAGGAGAGACTGTCACAAAATTTATGTCTTTGCGACGGGACCTTTCCGTCGAAATATATAAACGACGGCTCGTTAACAACGGGAATCGCGACGGTCTAAAACCGTCACAAAGGAGCATTAACGACGGTTTTGGCCCATCATTAAATTGAGTTATTCGTATAGTGGTTTACGACTTAATTACGAAATATTTACGTTTGAGAAATTCAAAACTAAAAAGTTCAGTTCGAAATAGACTCGGTTCGAATTTGGTTTCCTGGGAACTCCAGATCGAAATAGACTCAGTTCGAATTTGGTCTCCTGGTAACTCCAGGTCGAAAGGACTTAATTCAAAATGATCCAGGTCGAGATAGATTGGACTCAGTTCGAATTGGTCCAGTTAGTCCAGGTCGAAATAGAATTGGTTTTGACAAAATCAATTATGTCATAGAAGCTCAAACAATGTGGGACTAATAAGTCACATAGTGTTTTGGAGATATAAAACCCAACAATCCCCCATTATATAGAGAAAACATGTCCGAGTAAAAAATCTAAAGCAATGCGTAAGTAGAGGTGTCTTTCGACTTGAACCTTTATATAGTGAATATATTTTTGAAGTACTAGAGATTAGAGTGACATTCGTTTTGAACTCTAATTTTGGAGGGTACAGCTAAAGCACAACACACACAACTTTTATAGTGCAAATTTCAAAAACAATGTCAGCACTATACGGCCATACGCTCGTATCCCGGTTCTAATAAAAGCTCTAGAAAACTTGCCCAAGTTCCCATAGGAAGCGGCCTCACTTCGACAATCATCGAGGTGAGTCTATCAGGAGAACTCCTATAGCTAAGTACCCCACTCCACATAGAGTATAGCCCTCATTAAGAGTTATAGAATAACTTAACCTTAAATCGCTACAGGATATAATGCTCTTATAGGGATGGACTAGGGGTAACTACCCCTTCTTAAAAAATGCATGATCCTTCTTAAAAAATACATGATCCTATTTCTTGGGATCTCCAGTCTATAGGTTGGGTTACCATCATAGATATTCTAACTATACGGGCTTTAGCCCCATCCCTTTCAAGGTGTTCCACACCTTCTCCCGAGTTAACCCTTTCGTCAAATGATCAACCAGGTTTGCTTCTGACTGAACAAAATCCACTCTGATAGCCCCAGAAGTGAGTTTCTCTCTTACGGTAGTGTGCTTACGACATATTTGTCATTTCTTGTCGTTGTAATAACGATTCTGCACTTTTACAATAGCTGCAGTACTATCGCAGTGGATAAGTATGGCTGGTAATGGCTTATCCCATAAAGGAATATCTGACATAAGGTTTCTCAACCAATCTGCCTCCTCACTGGCAGCAGCTAGTGCTATCAGTTCTGACTTCATCGTAGATTAGGCTAAGATGGTTTGTTTCATGGACCTCCAAGAAACTGCCCTACCAACAATGCTAAATATATAACCACTGGTAGCCTTATAGTCTTCAGATAGGGTGTTTCAATCAGCATCAGTAAATCCCTCTAGGACTGCGGGGAATCGCTCATAGTGTATTCATAGGTTCATGGTTCTCTTCAGATACCGCATAACCCTTTCTATAGCATACCAATGCTCCATACCAGGACAACTAGTAAATCTACATAATACCCCCACTGCGTAAGCAATGCCTGGCCTAGTACAATCAGTAGCATACCTAAGGCTGCCAATGATACTAGCATACTTAGTTTGTCTAATATTGTCACCAGTATTCTTGAATAGCTTCTAACTAAGGTCGAAAGGAGTGCACACAGGTTTACAGTCATAGTAGTTATACCTTTTCAAGATCTTCTCAATGTAATGAGATTGATCTAAAGTTATACCACTTTCAGTCCTAGTAATCTTAATTCCCAAAATTACACTAGCTTCCCCCAAATCCTTCATGTCAAAATTTTGACTTAGTTGAACCTTGACATCATTAACAACAGAGATGTTAGATCCAATAATCAGCAAGTCATCCACATATAAACATATAAGAGTGCAAACATTATCTACAGCCTTGTAATAAATGAATTTGTCACTTTCATTAATTTTAAAACCATGTGATATGACTAAGTTGCCAAATTTCTCTTGCCACTGTTTTAGTGCCTGTTTAAGACCATATAGGGACTTCACCAATTTACAGACTTTACATTCTTGATTAGGCACGATAAATCCCTCAGGTTGGTCCATGTAAATCTCTACATCCAAGTCACCGTTCAAAAAAATAGTTTTAACATTCATTTGGTAAACTACTAAGCTATGTACAACAACAGTAGCAAGTAATACTCTAATCAAAGTAATTTTAGTAATAAGAGAATAAGTGCCAAAGAAATCAATGTTCTCTCTCTGTCTAAATCCTTAGCTACAAGCCTAGCTTTGTATTTCTCAACTGACCCATCAGATCTCAATTTCTTTTTAAGGATCCATTTACACCCAATTGCCTTACAACTGGGAGGTAAATCAGAGAGAACCCAAGTTCCATTGGACTCCAGAGAGTCCATCTCAATGTTGATAGCATCCTCCAAACATCTGAATCAGGGGAGGTAAGAGCCTCTTTGAGGATAAACGGATCTCCCTCTAGAGTATATACTTCAAAATCAGGACCAAAATCTTTCTCCACTCGAGCTCTCTTGCTCCTTCTAACATTTGTAATAATGTCTATAGTTTCCAAATTTCTAGGTTATCCTATTCTAGGTGCAACAGAACTAGATGAGAAACCCTCACTATTTCTAGATATAAAAGGAAACTTATCTTCACAAAATTTAGCATCAACAGATTCAATAATAGTTTTGTTTTGCAAATCAAAAAATTTATGCGCTTTACTGTTAATTGCATAACCAGTGAAAACACATTTATAAGCACGACTAGCAAGTATTGACCTTTTATGATCAGGTATCCTGACATATGCTAAACATCCCCAAACTCTAAAGTATGAGACATTCGGCTTTCTGCCATTCCATAATTCCAAAGGTGTTGCCAAGGTCTTTGAGTTATGAACTTTATTTAACACAACAAACAGTTAATAATATCTCTCCCCACCAATGAGAAGCAGCTCCTGAACTTAGCATTATAGCAACTACTAGTTATGTCTAAGTATGATTCTTACGTTCAGCCTTACCATTCATCTCAGGTGAATAAGGATTTGTGGTCTCGTGAATAATACCTGTGGACTAATACAGCTCGTAGAATGCCCCTGAGTCATATTCAGCTCCTTTGTCACTTCGAAAGCATTTTATTTTCTTTTCGAATTGAGTCTCAATTTCAGCAAGGAAAATCTTAAACATGTTCAGAGCTTTGCTCTTGTGAGCCATAAGATATACATAAGTGTAATTAAAATGGTCATCAATAAAAGTTATAAAATAATGTTTCTCGTTCCTTGTTAAAATCTCTTCTAATTCACAAATGTCCGAGTGTATAAGATCCAAGGTTCCAGATTCTCTTTGTACATATTTGTGAAGGGTCTTGGTGATCTTTGCTTGAGAGTAATGCTCACATTTCTCAAAACTGTCCAAAGGGAATTTTGGAATCAAACTCAGGTTACACATATTTTTAATGAGCTTCTTGTTAACATGACAAAGCCTACTATGCCAAATATTTAAAGTACACACAGAGTAAGAAAAAGATTCTTTATTAATCATATCAATGTTAAGCTTAAACATAAAATCACATGCATATCCCTTACCCACAAATTCCCCATTCTTGGCGATCGTATAAACGTCACCTCCAATATTATGTGTAAACCCAGCCTTATTCAGGAGAAAAGCAGATACAAGATTCTTCCTCATTTGAGGGGTATGGAGCACATCGTTCAGAATGAGAGTACTCCCAGAGGTAAATTTCTGCTCGATGTTTCCAGTTCCAGCAATCTCTGTGGTGTGGGTGTCCCCGAGCAATACGTTCTTGCCCTTAGCTTCAACATAAGTCTTATACAACTTCCTATCATAACAGATGTGGTGTGTAACACCATAGTCCATCAACCATCCTTCTGAGCCATTGACCATATTAACCTCAGATATCATAGCAACCAAAGGTTCTTTAGACACATGCTCGGTCAAATGGACCTTTGCAGGTTTCGGCTTGTTACGGCAGTCCCGAGCCATGTGTCCTGGTCGACTACAGTTATAACATATAAACTGGACAAAATCCTGTTTGTTTGTTTTTGAGGTAGGTACAGAGTTGTTCGAGCTAGGGTTCTTGTTTGGTTTGAGGTACTAGTTTTTTATACCCTTTTTCACCGGCTTCAGAAAATCATTGGTAATCTTGTTCTTGTTGTAATTAGACACAAACATAACTTCTTCATTAATGTCTTGTTTTCTAACTTCTTCCTCGATGTGGAGGCGCACGAGAAGGCTCTCCATAGAAAACTCTTTTGATTTATGTCGAAGGGTATTTTTGAACTCCTTCCAGGCCGGAGGTAACTTGTCTATGAGGACAGAAACCTGAAATTGTTAATCTAATTTGATACCCTCAGAAATAATCTCATGAGATATATTTTGAAGTTCGTGAGACTGGGTTATGACTGACTTATCGTCATGCATCTTAAAATTCAAGTAGCGGCTAACCGCGTACTTTTTCGATCCAACCTCCTCCGTATCATATTTTTTCTGGAGAGCGTCCCAAATTTCTTTAGCGGATTCCAACACAGAGTAAAAATCATACAGGTCATTGCTAAGTCCATTCAGGATAAAATTCTTACAAAGAAAATCATCTGCAGTCCATTTTTCTAGGGCCTTTACAGATTCAGGGGATAGGGGTTCGACTTCATTAGGCTTAGTAGTGACACACGACTCAACTACTTTCTTTATAGTTAAATAAAAAAACATTTTTTGTTTCCACCGACGGAAGTTCTTACCTTCAAATTTGAAAGGTTTGTTGTTATCGGTGAAGACAGATCAGACATCACTGTCTCCGTCCATAGCAGATACAAAAAACGTCTTAAAATTATTAGGAAAATTTACTAAGTTACCTCTGCAACAGTTATCGAGAGCAGAGATTAATGGAATTATAACAACAACTGTGGTAAGATGAACTGAAGATAATGAAGTGATGATTAGGAGATGTTGAGTCGAGGACTAGGTCTCTATCTTTAAGATGTTTCGCCGCACTGCCCTTTACAAACAGTTGATTGCTGCGTCACCTCCAGGATAAAATAGTAGAGTGGGAACTTCTCTTGCAAGGAAGAAGTACCTTCGAATGATTTGCACTTTTAACAACTTTACTCGGATTCTAGACTCATGATTCGAAGAGAAGAAAAGAACTGTGTATTCGATGGATTGATAAAACTGAGGCACAATTTCTTTTTATATAGAGCAAGTTCGAAACGGTAACAAGTGTTAATGGTGGGACACGTCATAAAAAATGCTTAAGACTTAATTACGAAACAGTTACGTTTGAAAAATTCAAAACTGAAAAGTTCAGTTCGAAATAGACTCGGTTCGAATTTGGTTTCCTGGGAACTCCAGATCGAAATAGACTCAGTTCAAATTTGGTCTCCTGGTAACTCCAGGTCAAAAAGACTTGATTCAAAATGATCCAGGTCGAGATCGATTGGACTCAGTTCGAATTGATCTAGTTAGTCCTGGTCAAAATAAAATTGGTTTTGACAAAATCAATTTTGTCATAGAAGCCTAACTTCAAGACCCAAGCAATGTGGGACTAACAAGCCACATAGTGTTTTGGAGATATAAAACCTAACATTTAAAACTCTATCTCAGCCCCTCTTTATCTCTGAAAAAAACTCTTCTTTGTGGGTAAATTTGTCTATACAAAAAATACCCTTCTTGGATAATATATAGGTATTAATATCATCATCGAAAAAAATTTGATATATCGGGTGATATTTGCATAAAATGACAAGAGTGTTGTTAAAGTATGGAGTTCTCGGATTCGCAAACAACATATTTTGATTTATCGAACAAATGTTAAATATATCGGGTATATCTTTGATTTTTTTGGAAGGAATATAGATTTTATATTTAATTAATATAGATTATTAAGTGGAGAGATTACATAATGCAAAAATATATGTATGGGTGACGATTCGTGGACACTCAACCCTTGTGGATTAATCATTACAAAACAATGTAGCATGTACAATTCAAAAAATAGAGCACAATTCATTGAGATGAATGAGGGTTTTTGTGTGAAGATTAAAAAAACTCATACAATTGCATAATAGAGTCGTCGGGAGGTATGCCGGAACCGCCACCTATTCTAGAATGCCACAGTGTTTATTGTAGACTTTGGTGCCAAAATTTTGAAAGCGTTTTCTTAAATACACGCCACGCCGCACCGAACACTTTTTGGTGTTGTGTTAGTGCCACATAGGCAACTGGAGATAGGGATGGTAATAGGGCAGAGTTGGGGTGAGGGAGTTAATACCATCCCCATCCCCGCTTAGGATCCTACCTCCCATCCCCACCCCGAAACCCATTTAAATTAAATGAGGATCCTTGAATTCGCCCCACATTGCAAAACTTAATCCCAAACCCGCCCCATTTAACTAACAAATAAAAAAACAAAAAAAATTGTTTAACTTCACCATAGATAATTTTTATACGAGTCTTAACGGAACAACGCAACGACACAAGTGGGTGGATAAGAAGATTGAGATTTGTGAGACATTGATACAAATACCAAAGTGAGTAATAGGGTAATTTTTTTATAAATAGGGGTATAATAGTACAAAAGGTAAGTGGGTATCAAATGGGGCGGGGCAGATAACAAATATTTTTTACCAGTCCCAAATTCGCCCCGATCCTCGACGGATTTTGGACAACTTATACCATACCCACCCCTATACTCGATTAATTTATACCAAATCTGCCCATCCAGGGTGGGGTGTGGCAAATTGTCATCTCAACTGGAGAGACTTATAAGAGACGTGTGTGGTTACACATAACTTACACGTGGCATAAGAGCATCTTCAACAGTGGGTGTGGATTGAGAGAGATGACCCACCCTGTCAGGCCCAAAAAATCCAACCCACACTTGACCCTCCTAGTAATTGCTGTGAATTGCCACTGATGTAAAGGGAGTTTGTTTCACGGCGGACTTGAAACCCTGCAGCTACAATCTATTTTCAACAAAGTTCTTCTCATTCACATTTTTTTTTTATCTTGGTTTTTTTTTTCTTCATACCAACAATCACCCAATAAACAAAAAAAGCACAACAATCTCTTTAACCATCTCATTCACCATGATTGCTTATGTTGAAGTTGTTGATTAAACTAACACAAAACCTGAAACTCATACTGATGTTGTTCATCATGGATATCTCTCTTTCAACAAGGCCCCAATATTCGATGAGTACCAAACTGTTACGACCCCTGATTGTGAATAATCGGCTCAACCCCTTCATCTCAATCACCTTCAAATTCACCTCAATACGACCTAATTCTGGATTCAACCTCACCATTATCATTCAATCACTCCCAATCTCTCTCCCCCCTCCCAACTCCACCAAACCTATTAACAAAACCATGAAAACCAAAACAACCCCATTCTTTTTTATTACCTGCATCATACACCATTAAAAATCAACGTATTTGTAACCGTAAATAGGAGAAGTTGATTTAAGAGAGATGCCATTAAACCTTCAAAGTTTAAAATTTCTTTTTGGTCAAAGAGGAGAGAGAGAGAGAAAGAAATAGAGATTGAATAAAGTTTGTGTTTGGGCAGACTAAAATAGCCCGCGCAGAGTTTAATAGTCCGGCAAAATCATTTTTTTTTAGTGGGAGCTCTGAGCTCCACACACTTGGTTGAGTTTTGACATTTTCATATAAGCAACTCAAACACATTTTTTATTGGAGGGTTAGAGCATCTCCAACAGTTGGGTGTTGGTTGGGTGTACCTGACCTACATGTCAAACCCAAAAAATCCAACCCATGCTCTAAGTCATCCAGCAGTTGATGCTGATGTGGCGGGTCTTTATTTAATGAAAATAATGTTTTAGTCCGCGGCGGACTTCTTTACTCCGCCACAATTATTCATCTCCTCCGGTGTAATTAAATACGTGCAGTGTTTTAAACTCCTCATACCCACTTTTTTGAGTGTGAGCTCCATGAGTTCTGACACCACCAACTTAGGAACTCACACCCAATTTTTTGACTACTGAAAGGAAAAAAGTGTGGGTTTTGAGTGTAGGCTGACAAAAACACCCAACCCACACTCAAAATCTCAGCTACTGGAGATGCTCTTAAAGTTTGAGTTTTAAGTGTGGGAAAAGAAGGAGACTCTACTTGCGCATCCCAGTTTTACTGGATGCGCACCCCATAGTAATCCTCATTTTTAAAGAAAGGATGACCTAACTCCAAAAAATTAATTAGACATTCCCCCCTCAAGAAATTAAAAACTCTCACACCTTCTTTTCTCTTTTCCTCTCTCTCTCTCTTCCACCTCTCTCTCTCTCTCTCTCTCTCTCATACACCTCTCTCCCAACTATCTCACTCTCCCTCTAAAATACTTCTAAGTCCCCATCATATTTGGAAAAGCATATTGTTGCCCCGAAATACATGAAAAAAAGAAAAAGAGAAAAGATAGAAAGAAAAAGATGATAGAGAGGTAGGAGAGATAGTTGGGAGAGAGAAGTAAGAGAGAGAGAAAAAAAAGATAGATAAAGGGAAAAAAATGTGAGAGAGAGAGAGAAAGAAAAAAGATGAGAAAAATACTAGAGGGATGAATAAGAGTTATTTCAATTTTAAAGGGGTGTGAGAAAGTAAACTTTTGATTTGGTACTCCTCTTTAAAATGGTATCAGAGTCACTGTACAGATTACCCGGTGGTTACCTTTAAGGTCATAGACAGGAGGTCATCGATGATTTGGTAGCAACACAACAACGGGTCTGAGGCAGTTAGCTCAGGTATAAAAGAACAAACACTCTTTCGTTTTAATTATTAAGCTTCTATTGGAGGTATCTAGTCAATACTTATCTTTGATTTGCCGACACAAAAGATCAAAAACATAATAATTAAAAGAAGATTTGTCATTAATATTTATTTTGTAAATAGTGAAAAAAGTGAATAATAGATTTTCTGTTCATAAGGAATACTTTGTGTGTCGACATCTACTTTTAATATAAGAAACCACTTTGTTAAAAGAAAAATAATTAAGTCAACTCACCATCTCAAAGAAGACATGTCTTACAGAAGGCACATCTTATGCATTATAAATTGGTTATAAATGGAGACTGATGAACCCTTTTTTATTCACCAAACCCCTTTTAACAAAAACCATTGCCTTTGAAAACTATGCTCAAAGTTTTGAACATTCAAAAGTTCTTACCAAAAGTTTTGTAAGTTCTCAGACTACTATATGATATTGTTTGTTATCATATTATTGTCAACTTTGTATTCAGATGTTATTTGTTGTTTTTATATTATCACAGTATTATTTTTAACATAAAGACATATATGAACCCAAAGTCGACATAACTCAGTGCTTAATTGCATATCTCATCAAGATGAGAGACGTAAAACTCCACATCTTTAGTCCACTGATGCGAGACTTAGTGAGGTCAATAAACCTCAAATTAACGAGAACCCATGTATTCATGACATGTATACATACCCATGAGGATGTCTAATTATGCACAATGACGAGATAGAGAGTCTTCTACTCAGTCTCAAGTACTTGAAAGCACATAGAATTCCATAGAATCCAGGAAGACCAGAGATTGAACCAGAGACTGAATCTAGTATTTCTAATGACAACAATATAAATCCAGAAATGGAATTATATGAAGTTCATGAACAAGAATGAAATTTCTCAACTGATTTAATTATGTGAAAAGAAAAATTTAATGAAATTATAAAGAAAAAACTTTCTTTGGATAAAAACAAGATATTTAAGGTTCCCAATAATATCTCTAAGATTGCATGAATATTTATTAAAAGGAAAATTTTGGTTTACTTTGGTGTTAGCCATAAGGAATTTAGTCTTGATATAAAAGACATATCAAGACGCATAAATATACCTCTTATTATAAGAGAAGACTTAAAACTAAGGATAAACGTCATCCCAAAAGATGACAGAAGTAAAATTGGTTATATATATCTAGGAGGAATCCAGATTATGAAATAAAATCTCACTTTCGAAAAGGAATTAATACACCTATTAAAGTAACAATACTTGATAATCATATCAGTAACCGCAAGGATGCCTCTTACTGGGGTGGCACATGTCTGCCTCTTACGGCGCAGAGGAGCTGTGACACCTGACTCATGGTATGCGGCGTCTTTGTTTTGCAGAGTCTGTACGGGATGCCCAGAGGCTCTAGGAGTTGACTGATGAAAATGCTACTTTGAGAAGACGCTTAGACAGTGTATACGACCAGCTATATGCACATCTTAGTAATTTATTTATGTATGTATTTTTTTTTATTTTTTTTTCTTAATGTCATATTTATTTTGTAAAAATATTTATAAATTTTCTTTATCTTGTTCAGGACCTACATCTGAGGAGGGGGCGTAACGAACGGGTGGTGCCGCTACCACCTGGAGGTGGCGCGAGGACGAGGCAGCGTGGATCTGTTCCACAAACCAGGGGAGGCGGTACTAGCCGCATGGGGCGGGGTACTGGAGATGATTCTGACCCAACTCAATAGATATATGTGTTTTTAATGTTATTGTAGACGTAATTTTTTATTGTAAACTTCAGTGTTGAACAAATTTTATTATTAATTTTGAGGTTGTTTCTCTATATAAGGAACTCCATTGTTGAGTTCAAGTAGAGGAGTGTTGTTAGAGCATCTCTAACCAACATATATATAAAGTAAAAAGTAGTTATTGTGATCCAAAACTAGCCGTTGTGATCCAAAATAAGTAGCCCATTGTGATCCAAAACTAGCTGTTGTGATAAAAAACTAGCCATTATGAAGGACTGACCAGAAGAAGTAGTCGTTGTTGTTTGAGTCTTGAATTCAAAAATGAGTTTTTTCAATATCTATTCGAACTGACTATTTGTCTGTTCAAACAGACCCCTTTTTATTCGAACAAATAAGGTCTTATTTGAACAATTTTCTACAGGAGCAGCTTTATTCGAATAGACCCAAAGTGTGTTCGAACAGATTTTGTTTTGAGCTATTTTATTCGAACAAACCTTAAGTCTATTCAAAGAAAATTAGGGATTTGGCAGTAAAAAGAACACGGCGTGGTAATAGGAATACCGCGCGGTGTTCTTTTCACCGCCAAATCCATAATTTTCAAGACCCATATCTTCATCTTCCCCTTTTTACACTTCTCTCTTCAATTAGAAACTTATTCCCCTTCACCGTCAACATCCTTCTCTCAACTCCACAACCCCAAATGTCTTCTTCATCATCCTATTCATCCATTGATGATCTTCCACGTGTATCATCGTTATCCTCTGACGATCTTATCTTTGATTGTGCGGCGGCAATTTGCATTCTGCACCAAACTGCAACAAACCTAGTAGTACATGATACAACTTTGAGTCACGGCAGGAGTGCCATGGGTCATAAGGATAAGAGAAAGATGCAAGATCACGCATTGGGGCATTACAACATTATACGGGACTACTTCAAGCCAAATTGCACATATGAGCCATGAGAATTTTGGTGACATTTTCGTACGAGTAGAGACATGTTTATGCGTATATTCGATATAGTCGTTGCACATGATCATTATTTTGTTCTATGAGGTTATTACCGTACCAAAAGGTAGTCGCAACATTACTTTTCCTAAGCTAGGGTATTGCGGCAGATCTTTTTGATGAGTATATCCGAATAGGGAAAAACACAATCTTGTTATGTATGGAAAGGTTTTGTGTTGCGGTTATACAAATTTTTTGCGAGGAATATCTTCGAGCACTTAACGCGGCCGACGTCTAAAGGTTAAAAGTGATCGGAGAGTCACAGAGATTTCTCGGCATGTTATGAAACCTTGATTGCATGCATTGGATATGGAAAAATTGTTACATAGCTTGGCACGGTCAATTTACTAGTCATTACTCCTAGGCGATACTGATTCTTGAAGCGGTAGCTTCACACGACCTTTGGATTTGGCATGCTTTTTTTGGGTTACCAGAGTCTAACAATAATATCAATGTTCTGCAACAATCACATCTTTTCACCGATCTGGCCGATGGTATCGCCCCGCTTTGTAATTATACAATTGCTGGAAAAGCTTATGATATGGGGTATTACCTAGCGGATGACATATACCCCGAATGAGGAACACTTGTCCAAACCATATCCAATCCGGTTACAGCGAAACAATTTTTTTTTGCTCAACAACAAGAAAGTTGCCAAAATGACGTAAAACGAGCGTTTGGGATTTTATAATCTCGGTTCAATATTGTAAAATATCCGGCTAAATTGTGGAAACCCGAGGTTTTAATCATTGTCATGAAGGCGTGTATGATAATGCACAATATGATCGTCGAAGAGGAATGAGGTTCATTCCTATCATATTCACACTACAATTCGGCCAATTCCTTAATTATCGAAGGCGAACGGTTCAATATTGTATGCGAACGCAGAATAATAAAATCTTTTATATAAAAAATAAACTGCATATGAAGTCGAGAACTGCACTTTGATCTAAAGGATGATCTAATTGAGCATTTGTGAAGGGAAATCTTCAAACCTAGTACTCCATTTTTTGTATTATCTACTTGTTCTTGATGTAATTTAATGCTTCTTAGTCATACAAATTTATTAAATAAGTTTTTGATATTGCATTAATCTTGTATTTATTTTAACGCAATATTATATGAAATAAACATTTCAAAAACAAGATTGTATTCTTCAATAGCAAAGTACATTATTTAAACGATTACATTATTGGAAGGTAAACTACATTCTTGGAAAGAAAACTTCTATATACGGCAAAATTAAATTACATTTCATCACCACTTCAAGTACCTGGTCTGCCCTTCTTGGCTAGACGTTCCATGACCTTAGCGTGCCTTTACAGATAGTATTGCAATTAATGTCCAAAAAGATTACTCAGGTCTTTCTGCATGATTTTGCGATCTTCCCTTGCTTGTTCCAAATCCATTTTGGTTTGCCATTGTTGATTTGCTTCCGCTCTTCTTCTTTCATTTTCTTCTTTCACTTGTCTCTTCTCTAACCGTAGTTTATCCAGCATTGTTTGGATACCGCTACCATATGCAACAACACCATCGAATGCCTTTTGTGTTGTAAGGTTCTTTCTAAAGAGTTTTTGGCCGATGGGCCTGCTTCCACCCTCATACAATGAACCATCTAATTCAGAATTTGGCCCGCGAATTAAGGTGTAAGTGGGCCGTCAGGGTCCTCCGATAGATTGTTCGATCCGACCGAGTTTCCTGGAGAAGAATTGTCTGATGTTCTCCTGGCTACATTTTCTTGGTACATTCCCCGCATGGTTCAACCCATCATCCCTTAGGTTGGCCTATCGCGGTTCTTGCGCCAAAATCTTATATGCTTCATGGTGTTTGAAGTCATTGCCGCCATTTAAGCCTTGATAGATCTTGTGTGTATCGTTTTCCTATAATTCACAAAATTACTAAATAATAATTAATAACGTGTATATCCGAGAGAAATAAATAAAATTGAGTTAAAAGAAATTGGAACATACCCGATTTTTTTCTGTTTTCTCGCTGCTATTCCTAAATCGTTCTTGAGCAACTATCCCCTTGTATGCCACACATTGTGCATTAATGGTATACCACTGAGATTTGGTCAACCCACTTGATCGTCATGTGGGGCACTCAGGGTTTCTGTTAAAGACAATGTTAACCTTTTAATATAAAGTAAAACCCTTTGTGCGGCTCACTGTTTGGACAGAAGCTATTACCCACGCCCTTGCAAGACACATAAAGTCTATTTTTGTCCAATGTAATCCAGCATCATCCGCCTCGTCCAAAAACTTAGCATCTTTTGGCACTTGCACTATTTGTCTTTATTTTGTGGGTGCTCTTTTCTTTCTTTCTTTTCCTTTTTCTTTCTGGGGGCTACCGCTTCAACAGGTATTGATGCATTTGCATCACTTTGATTGTGCTGAGTAGATTCACCATGGAATAGGTAGTTCTGAAAGTAATTTGGAGGTTGAGTGGGCGGATAAGGTTGATAGTATGGGCTAAACGATTGAGATTACGGTTGAGAGAGTGCAAATGGATTTTGATATTGTCCATAATTGGGATCCCCTTGTGACATGGTAAACGGAGGTGGGGTGTCACGCCCCCAAATCCAATAATCATAATAATGAATAAAACATGGACAACCATGGCGTGCAGGTCGGGGAATCCAACCAATTTTCCCCACAAACGACCGAGCCATAGACAAGTTCAGGCTCAGTCATTCAAATAAGCATCACAGAGCAAAAGAAGAACAAAGCGGAAGCAAAAGATATATAAATATCAAACTAAAAATATAAATACAATATCTCAAATAATATTCAACGTTAAAAGTTAAGATCGAACAGGAGATACTACAATAAGAACATAATCTGTAATAGCCAACCAGGCTTCAACACAGTTAAAATCCTCAGTAAAACCTGCAACAACCTTGCCACTGAAAGGGGGATACGAGAGTGAGCAAAACCACGACTTACTAAATAACCCAACATAGCTAAACAACCTACTAATATAACAGGTGCAAAGAAAAAGGGAGAGGTGAATGAGATAAGGGAAAATAAAGGTACAACAATATAAGTGAATAATAAAGGGATGAAGATATGATGATGTGAAGATGTGATATGTTATGATATGAGATGATATGATATGACGTGTTAATGATATGATATGATGAACTAGGATAATCCCATAATTATCCCAAATGTTGGATGATATGAAATAATCTACTATAATCCTAATGTGTATGCTTATGATGTTATGAAGTCAAAGAACTAGACCCTATAAAATGTATTGGGTTGATCAGCCGCTAATGCAATATATAATAATAACCTTAAATAGATCTCAATTGAATACAATGGGTACGATTGGGTTACCAGCTCGACCACGCTGAAGGATTTCAACACACAGAACCAGCGTCCGAACAGTGTTAACTTATTCCAAGGAATTTCAACCTCACAGAGGAATATGATTGGTACCAAAGAAAAACTATCTCATACCATCCCACACTTCTGGATGGGAAATAGATATGATAGTACTTGTCCCAAACTCACCTACTTATTTTAACCCGATGTAGGAATCCTAGGTCCTATCGAGGGTCAGCCGATGTAGAGCTTTGTTATGTATCCGATCCCGTTAAGGTAAAATAGCAAAACCACATATGCAAGCAGATCCCAAGGATTAAAGCACAACAACCGCCAACAAGGCCAGCACACATAGGATACCCACCCTGCCTCAAAGAATGGTAAACAATCCTAACACAACCCACATATGATATCCACCTGCCAAAGAGGATGGTAAATAATCCTAACACATATGCAAACAGTGACTCAGTTACACCATCTAAACATAGATGAAATAACAACTTAACCGTCACAACATCAAACCACAGATGAACAATGACTAATTAACCAGTCACAGCACCCAAACAACATCAGTCTCTAAAAGACTAAAACATAAATCAAGGACAAAGCCACGAGGATACCACACGAATGCACAACCTCCTAAAGGAAAAAAATGGAAACACAACTCAACATGCGAATTAGAACCCAACAAGAAGCCGACAAACCCCAATAGCAGAGCTGCAACCCAACTCTCTAACTACTATGTACTTAAGTCTCCACAACAAATGGACAGGAAACCCACTAGGTTTCAACATCACTGGTGGCAGTACAAACGTAGTAGAAGCCCCCTGACGCCCAAGGTCAAAGACACAAGAATGCCACCCTGATGCACTACTTCCTAGATGACGGAAGGGAACACAGTCCAAAACAAACCAACAAGTGCTCAACGCCCATAAACATCTACAAAGGCTAAACCGCCAGTTCACCACAAGCGGCTAAACGATCAAGATAAACCACACTCGATAACGGAACCAAACATTCACGTATCGCAACCGAATCACAACAGTGCTTAAGGACAAAGACACGAGAATACCACACGAAAGCACACTTCCTAACAGACAAAAGAGAACACGGCTCAACATGCCTAACAAGGAAAACAATACTGAGTAATCAATTCAGATAATAACTAATCCCATAACACCTCAATGCCAAATGCATAACGCTCTAACTAATACATATTAACTAGTAAATGAATTTAGCAAAGAAGGGGTACTCGCCTGATAAACGACAAACCGTAAACCCAAACAGCAGAACAACCAACCCAACCACAACACCACCGGCAACAACCACACCAACGCCAACAACCCAACACCTGCAACAAACACAACTCCGCAATCTCAACAATCGCCCCAATCACAAACCCTAAAACAAAATTGAATCAACGATATGGAAAGGAATAAGGAAATTACTCACCGAAGGAGCGGCGAAGATCAATCCCAACAACGAATCATAAATGAGGAGCGAGAAAGGAGAGGATTCAATTTGGGAGAGAGAGTGAGAGAGGGAGAGAGAGTGATCAGGGAAAGGAATGAAAATAGGTAATAAAACCCTAAAATGACCACACTAATCTCAAGACAAACCAACAACCAAGAATCGCGAGTGAAAACCCAAACTGGTCGTTAAAACACGTCTCTGTTTGAATAGAATATATTTCTATTCGAACAAAACAAAGCAGGTAGAAGTCTATTCCAATAGAAAAAATCTTGTTCGAACAGAACCAAACAAATAAGAATCTATTTGAACAGGAAGGATGTTGTTTGAATAAAAAGAAGCAGGTAAAACCTTATTCGAACAGGAACAAATATGTTCGAATATAACTGGACAGAAACAGCCCAGAACTCCAAAAACAAAAGATTCCCTTCAAAGAAAACTGGGGAAATTCAAATGAGAAAACCTAACACCGATCCGCCTTGGATTACACACCACACAACCACCACCACCACCAACAACACACCAACAACATTCCCCCTCTACCAAACCAACCACGGGCACCCAAAAACCACAACAACAAACGCGCCCACCACCGAGCCAACCACGGACTCCACCAAGCCAACCACGGGCTCCACCAAACCAACCACGGGCTCCTAAAACCACAACCCAACCTCCTCCGCCCAACAACTACAAAAACTACCGAAACGAAGAACACTAAACCTGATAAAAACAATAAGATGCAGATGGAAATGAATAGTGATGCATGAATGATGATAAAGAATAATAATCAATAAATAAAAATAAAGAAAAAAAAATATGGGTCATTATATGGGGGTTGTGATTGGAATTGCAATTGGTTGTGGTAGTGGTATAAAGTGAATTGTGATGATGGGTGTTGAGCGAATAGTGTTGAAGGTGGGTTATGGGAGGATGGGGTCGACGGTGTAGAGTTATTACTACTGGTGCCGGAGTTCACCATTTGGGGAGAGCGTATAGGTTCTTCTCTATGCTCTGCAATTGGTTTTGGGGGAGAAGTAGTCAGGGAGTGCTCAGGAAAAATAATTGAGTTTAGAGGAGTTTTGATTACCGCGCAGTGGGCGGTAAAAAGAACACTGCCAAACTCATTTTTTTTGAGTTTGAGCACCTCAAACTCAGTTGGGTTTTGACACGTCCAGCTGAGCCAACCTACACCCGTTTTTTCGCTTGTTGGGAGGCAAATAGTTTGAGTTTGAGTTTGGGTTTGGGTTTGGGTTTGCAAACCCAACCCAAACTCTCACCCTGCTGGATTTGCTCCAACATACAAAGTCTCCTGAGGTCGACAAGAGAGAGAGAGACTGAGAGAGAGAGAGATAAAAAATGGCGTTAGAAGAGATGGGAGAATTGGTTCTTCATGAGATAGGATCAAAATTAGGTTCAAAAGATGCAGCAGTTCTTGGATGTGTGAACAAGAGACTTAGGGTTTCAGCTTCAGATGAGTCTCTCTGGATCAATTTCTGTTCTCAGGAGCTTAATCTCTCTGTTCCTGAAGATCATCTCGGAAACCCTACCCCATCTTTCAAGGTAACAATCTATTCTCATTTGATTCATCTTAAATCGAAACCCCAATTGCTTATAATTGTACAATTTGACGTATGTGTTTTGTCTCAATTGTATGAGTAGGTACTATTGGGTAATTGTAGATTTTGAGATAAAAGTGTAATTGTTCCATAATTAGGAGTTGGGTAGGTGATGATTTTATATAAAAGTTTAAATTTTTATTAGAAATGGAGGTTTCCATCTCCAAACCATCTGGCGATGAGAGGAGTTATGAAAATGTGGGACTATATATCTCTTACGCAATTGTTTTTTTTAGAATGGGTAAAAAGGATAAACCCTTGTTAGCTGTGGGGTTATGAAAATAATGCAATGTAGACAAGGGAATGCTTGAGTTTAATTGGGATATCATATCAGAGTATGTCATCCAGAGAGACGGAATCGTAATGATTATAAACAAGGAGTTGAAAGTATAAGATTTTGTAACTGTTTTAATTTACTTAATTACATTCCATAAGTGTTTTTGATATTATTTTAAAATAGAAGATTCCGATGTTAGGGTCTGTTCTCTTATTTATAAGAATGTCTAACTATTTAATGTTCTTTTGTTGAGGAATAATTTCTAAATGTAAACAAATGTGTCTTTCAACAGGTTGCATATCAAAAATGGAGGGAGGCTTTCAATATGTATCCTTGGCCCTTAGTCCAGCGAGTAAACAAATGTTGGGGCTCACTAAAAAGCTGGACTGCCACTAATTTCCCAGAGGCGTTGACTACATTACGGAAGGGTGTTTCTGAAGCTGAAATAAAAGAAGTGGAAGAAAAATTGGGAGTGAAGTTGCCCCTACCCACTAAGGTTCTTTATCGCTTTTGTGATGGTCAAGCAATCACAGGCAGAGATTCTAGAAGTGCTTTGGGGCTTATAGGTGGCTATTCATTTTATGACCACCTGGTAAATGTCTACTTATTACCTTTAAGTGAAGTAATCACACGGACGAAGGATTTCGTGCGCCACTTAGGATTTTCTAGCCGAAACAAATATATTGTCGTCGCAGTTTCATCCACCTATAGGGAGAAGTTGTTTTTCCTTAATTGTATGAACGGTCAACTTTATGTTGGTACAAGGAATCTATCCTCTGACGGGGAAATGATCCCTTGTGTATCATTTCCACTGATCAGCTCCGTGCATGACACTAAGAGCTGTGAACAGCAAGATGCTATGTTGTTATGGTTAGAAGAACATGGCCGCCGCTTAAACAATGGCATTATCGGCCTCCGCGTGGAAGGAAAACATAGAAGTATTAATTTATTTCCAGAAACTTCTCCACTTTGTTCTATTGCTATAACGAATGGTATTAAGGTAACTACAGTCCATTTTTCTATTTAGGGGTTTTCCCCAACAAATCTAGATAGCTGCAATTTGCTAGAGCCAAACTCCAACCCAACTGGTTCAAAAGAGACTTAGTTAGGTTTGGTTTCGATACTAAGGCTTTTATTGTTGCGGTCTCATCATAAATGTTTATTAACACGATTCCAGATCCGCGCTTCGGCTGTGTTTGTTCCAGAGTTAAGTGATCTTCAAGAGAAGTTCGATAAGTATTGGTTCTCTTATTCAATTCGCATGAGTCTTCAGCCGGACGGTGGTGCGGTGAATGGCATGTTTTTCAAGTCTTGTCAACTTTATTGGCGGCATTGGATCATCCAAGCCAATGACACAGTTGTCTCTGATGTTAATGGAGAAGCAGTAATAGGAAAGGTGGGGTCACTCTCTCTCAGTTTATATATTCTTCTTCAAAAAGATTCTCTAAGCTATCTTATGATTATTCATCTCTGGTTATAGAGGTACATTGGTATTCGAACAATTAAGAAAATAAATTTTAGAAGGCAGGAAACTACATGACCATATGAATAGCTTAGGACAATTGTGGACACGTAGATTGAATATTCCCTTCACTTGATTTTCTATTAATATTGTCTAAAAGCCTCGTAGCTGTGAATTGAAGTTCAGTTAGCTTTTGCTTTATATGGTAATCAAATTGCAGATTATGTTGCGGTTGCACTTAGACTTATGGGGGATGATCTTAATCTTATCCCCACCTGTGGGCTCTGCGAAGCTGAATGGCAGATTCTTTGGTATCTTTTAGATTTGGTATCGGTATTGAGGCTGATCTTTATGAGCGAAAAAGTGAAATCTGTTAAGATTTGTATTCCTAACGTGTCAACAAATGTCTTGACAGAGGCAGTGGAAAGAAAACAGTTCCTTAATTAGATGGATGATATATTCCTACTAGGTTAGGAAAGGGGTCGATGATAACATGATAATTATATTTCATCCAGTTACTGTTAACCCGAATGCAGTTATTTCCTTCCAATTTACTTCTTTTAAGGAAGACCAAAACCTTAAAAAAATTTGTGTGACTGCAGTATCCGCTCCTGTATCCAGGCAAGGAGGAATTTGTTTACGAGAGTTGCACCCCTATGCCATTTCATCCTGGTTCTGTCGAGGGTTCTTTCACATTCGTCCCTGGAAGGTACGACACATGCCCTCATATGATATTCGTAATTGTCCTCTTTTTGGCGATTTCATGAATCTTAGTAGACTTGAGAGTCTTTTCATGTTAGGATTTGGCTATAGTGAACTGACTACCATATGATGCGATTTTGGTCTGACCATCGGAGCAAAATAATTCTTGCATAGTACTGTCACATACTAAAACAAATAAAAAGCAAGACATTCAATTGTTGCATAACTGTATATTGCTTGACACAGTCAAAAGACTCGTGATGTTCTTAACCATATATAGTGTGTATATCATGAACTTTAGATAGATCATATTTGGAACTATTCACAGTATTGCTTAAAGCCCAGTTTTATCCGTCAAGTTTGCAATTAGCCTAAAGCGAATAATTTTTCCATTATTTAGACCTTTTTCTTTCTTGGGCTGTCCTTTCTCTGTTTATCGGTAGTTTTCTTTGCCGTTATATCAGGACCATTTCTTAAATAGTTCAAGTAGGCAACAATAATCCCCAAAAAAACCTTTTCCAGGTTTACTTAATGTCAGTCTAACGAACATTATAATCTACCCTAGGAAGGGTTATGCGGGAAACCTAAAATTTGGTGTTCATTTGAAGGAGATTGATCTCATTTGGGTTGGTTTCCATGGTTTTACTCTCCTTGAGTTTTCTTTTTTCCAAAGTATTTGAAGTATGAATTTCGTTTTTCGATGAAGGGATCTCTTGAATAATAGGAAAAACACTATAGCTGAGCCAAGCTATAATAATAGTTAACAAAGAAGTAAAGGATCATTTGTAGTTGACAAACATATACAAATTCATTTTCTCTATGACTTGTGGTGGATGAGTTTAGGTAAATCTACGGTTGGTCAGGGAGGGAAGGAGGGATGGACCAGTATAATTCCAACCTAGAAACAACAAATGGTTAGCAACAGGCCCTTAAGCTATATAGTTTGCTTAGTCTGAGTAGGAGCAGTAAGCTAGTTTAATGATTTTATGGTAATTTTGCTGGCTTCTTAGTCTGAGTTTAAAATATAACCCAAGTACCAACTCCCCCCTACAGGGCTTTGAAACTCGAACCTGGATTGCCCGAGCAACAGTTCCTTTGAAAAAATTGGGCCGGGATTGGCCTCTTAAACAGTTTCATTTAAAATTTGAGGTTTCTCGCCTGGAGATTCTACACAAGCCAGGCCTTGCTGCAACCAAGAACAGGTCGGGATGAAGCCTAGCATTATGCGGGCGAGCGGCGTCTAGCTAACTTTCTTCATTTAATTTATCTCAATCTGAAGCTTAAAAATCGTGTGCATCCAACTTCATTTGAAATAAAAGAACAAAAAAGAAAGAATTGCCTCACCCCGTACATTAAACTTGACGTAACTAAGAGATTGAAAGACAAATCGATGGACTCTAAACTCTCTCTTATTCATAATTTCAATAACTCACAACTGAAATAACCTAAAACTCACAAATAACCAAATAACCCAATAACAACTGAAGAGAAAATACCTAGGTAGCAACGACACGGATACGGGTGTCGGTGTCTGACATGGGTACGGGGTGTCGGAAACAGAAACAGCAGAATTTTGTTAAGTAACTTGCAAATGGTGTTGGACACGTGTGTCCGAGTGTCGGGGTGTCGGACACGTTTTATTTTTTTAAAGTGAAGTGTCATTGTTACCTAGGAAAATACTAAACCTATTGAGGCTTTTATAGAAGTAGGAAGCCTCTAAACCCAATTCTACTAACATTAGGGTTACTAACATAAAGAAACCCTCCAACATTAACCCTTTACACCAAATAAGATAGAGAGAGTGGCGTCGACTAAACGACAAAGAGAGAAACTCCCTCTCTCAATGTATAGTACGCGGTCGTGAGCACCGTGATACATTAAAACACGTGTGTGTTTTTCATCACTCGCCATCAACCTCAACTGGCTAAGGCTATAAATGAACACCCACAGATAAGCAGACACCTACGTCTATGATGAAAGAACATAGCACCAGACACACCAAACAAGTTAGTATCAGATACCTGGGGAGCCAACTATATGTACAAGGTAGGGTGCATGGAAGGTCTTTGGAGACAAGCATGATATGGCCCAAGCTAATTTACTGGGCAGCTTCAATAACCAACGTCACTTGTATGAATTTGAATGCATTTTTGTGTTAGGTACTAATGTGAATGCATCAAACAAAAAAAGTTTAATAAGCAGCAAAGTAGCAAAGTCATTTACATTCTCGTCTGAAATCACTTGTAGAAATTAATCTGTCTAACACAAGGAATTATCTTGCAGTTCATTAAATTGGGCAACTTGCTTCTCAGTACTGTCAATTTTTCTATTTTCTGTGCTATGGTATAGCTATCACCATTCATCAGTATATCCAAGGACACATTTTTGCTCAAAGTTTAACTAAAGACGTTAAAATGAAGTAAAGCTTCCATCAAGCTTACCTCACTTTTTCAATTTTTTTGCTGAAAGAGTATGTACCCGTTGTTCCTGGATATTATAATAATCCACTTTGACAAAGAGAGGGGAGATGAATTTCTAAGAACAAATATGCTGTTATTCAGGCACATTGCACATGCAACGACACGCACTAGTTTCATAATTAAAATGACTCAGATTTTATTATTCTTTGTAGTTTACTTCAAACTGGTTGATGTAACCTATGACTAACAAGATTTGGTTGTCTGTCTTTTTAGTTTGAGAAATCCAAAGGGTGAACATTTTTCTGTGGAAGTCTCAAAGTTCCCGCTCGAGATGCCAGATTATGTTTTCTGATTTGACTCATCTGCATTGACTGTATCGTTCTTCCTCGAATTTCACTTTTCTCAAGATCATGCCATTCTCTGGACTCTGGGGTGTGGTAGCGTGCATCTTCAGTCTTTTTATATTTTGTTTTTTCTCATGGATTTTTTTTTGTTTGGTTTTACTTTTCATGGAAGATGTTGGTTCTGTAAATGTTAACTTATCCAAAAACTTTATAAAACCCTTTATAAGGGATGTTCGGGATATTAATTGTCGTAGTTACCATTGAATATTGTATTTGTAGCTTAATCAATTCCAGTTTTCTCAGCATGGTGGATTTTCCTGTTATGTGTTTCACATTTGTCGTCATCGGGTTTTACAAAAGTATTTGTGGTCATCTGCATTAACTCTGGCTGTGAGAATCATTATTATGTTTGCGTTGGTTACTTCTGAAGAATTTAATTTCTGTGATATGGCACTCATGAAATGGATGCATGCTTAAGGTAGCTAAAGGGTAGGCAGGTGTAGAAGCGAAGAAAGAATATCAGGTGTTAGTCCTTCAGGCTTGCTCAACGCGCTTGAGCAATGAAAACACTTGTAATAACATGGACAACTTCAATTGGTAGATTGTTAGCCTGTGTTCAAAATTTGTAATATCAAAAACAAGTTAAAGAGATTAGAAAGAGATTAAAACACTTATCGGGATATGATCGAGTCTAGTGCATACACACTATCCCCTTAAGACAGATTCACCCCTGTTACAGTGTTTTGTAGGATATAATCGGCCCCTATCTCCCAAGATACAACGATCAGTTGTAGAGAGAAGAAAACACTTTTATTTCTCTACCAAACGAACCTTGATTGCGTCTGTTTTCTCTCTTGAAAATGACTAATGAAAACTCTGAAAAACTGATTATGAAAAATGAAAACGAAATTGGCGTATAGATGACTCTTCACCGAGGGTTACATCTCAAGTTAGTGCATCTTCACCAAAGGTCACACTTCAAGTTACGATTCTTTACCAAGGGTCACACCTTAAGACACACCTCATGATGTGTCTGTTGAAGACAACTCAAATCACGCACATTACAACTTATAAGTAAAAAAAAAAACCGAAACCCAAGCTCAACTGAGTGAAGATGAATAGACTTAGTTAAGGCCCACTAGTTGGTCGCCATATTATTTGGCGTTCTCAAACAATAAAACTCTTTACTCAGCCCTTCCTCCTCTGAGAATAGAAAAACACAGTCCTCCTTTCAAGTCTCTTACACTCTCACCGCTGATACCTAAATAATCTCTTTCATAAGATATGGTAAAATTAGGGTTTTTTCGCCAGTGTTTAGGTTTACTTACTAGGGATTTGTGATTTTAATGTTATAATATTTGTTGATGTTACAGTCTGGTAGGAAGGAAACAGTTTTGGATTTGGCGAAATTTGTCGATAAAGGTGTTCAAGTCAAGCTTACTGGTGGAAGACAAGGTTATTTGTAAACTCAAGTAATATTTGCTTTAGTTTGAACATTATTTTTTTTGCATATTATAGTAGTTAGGTATAATGCAAAATGAAAATACTCGGCATATTCTTTGAGAATTTGGAAACGGCATTAGTATACATCAATATATTAAAGAAAATAATGTTTCTAGCATTTAAGGAATTCCGCGAGGATGTATGGTCTAGTTAGGTTGGCAATTTTCAGTGGATGGATGGGGCCAATGAAGTTCTATCTGTCCAAATTATGCGAGTGTCTGTACTTATTTAACGCGTAATGTATGAAATATACATTTTAAAGAGATATAAAAAAAATCTATTAATTTCAGTAAAGGAGAATATACTAACAAAAGAGTGGAGCAAACAAGGCCACTCTTAAAGAGAAAAGAAGAAGATAGTCAAACGGACAATTTGTATTAACTAAATCGCGATGATAACCTTTCTTCGTTTCCTTTCCTTCAAGCTTCCATGTATTCCTTTGCTTTCTTTATGCAAGCAGAGCTTACGAAACCTATGTTTTTGCCTTTAAATAATGCCTGGATTACTCTTAGACTCAATCTAGGAGTCGAGAACATGAACCACTAGTCCTATTAGCTACGTTTATAACATACATATAAATCATAATGAAAACTTGTATAAATAGGATAACAATGTTACCCCCTGTGTTTTTGCCAATGAAAATGAACATTTGGGAAAGATAAATAACTTTATATGGGGTTGCTCCGCTGATCAACTTTTTTGAAATACTTACTATAGTGCGTTGAGGATTGCTTTGGAGAACTTATCAAAGTAAAAACAAAATTGTTTTTTTATTTTGAAGTATTGGAGAAACAAACAAGGGTTTAAATTTGAGATAAATTAATTAGAATACTCAAAAAGGAAAAGAATATATAATAGTAAAACATATATCACATCCTGCAATCAGCAATCAATTTCATCTCCTTTTTAGACAATATTGGATCTCCATCCTTAATGGGTACCTCCCGATGCAATATATCTGATGTGAGTTCTGTTTAATCTTCTTAATAAGGATATCATTATTACCGCAATACATTTGTGAAAGTGCCGAATTGTGAACGACAGCTAATGCGGGAATTTTCCAGATATTTTTCCTAAGACAGTCCTTAGAAATGACTTTTCTTACTTCAACAACAATGTCATTATCTGATTGTCTCTCCAGGAACAATCTTAGTCCTTCATCTTCACATGATTTCAAAGCCTTTAGGACTTGATTTTTGATCACTCGATATGGTTCTAAAGGTTTACCATCTGTAAGACTGGTTTAAAAATAAAATACAAATTACAAATATATTATTAGGAGATTGTTTGATTTTGCAAGATTAAATTAGATTCACTTACACACTATAAATGAGGAACTGTTTGGTTCTGCGAGCCATAGATCCACTCAGAGTTAGAACAAGTGATGACGACTAAAGAGACTCTAAGAAGTGAATTGTAGGTTTATTCTTTCTAAGAAGTGATGTCTGATCTCTCAAGTTATTCCTCCTAAGAAGAAATCGGCTACTGGTAAAAGGACTAGAAAAAGGAAATTGTAGGTCTAAGTTATGGAAATATGAGGATACTCTTCTTCGTCCCTTTCTCTTAGTTAGTTTTATCTCTCCAACACCAATAAGACCTTTTTTTTTTTTTTAGTTGGTTTTTTATAGGGATCCGCAACCTTGAGTTTGCAACCCCATGAGGTTTCGAACCCACGACCTCTCACTAGGTGGAGAGGTACTACCACCACCAATAAGACCTACAATTCACTTCTTCTAAATAAGGAGACTCGCTCTGCCCACTCGAGGATGTATCTTAGTTGTTATCCCAGTTGCAGTTTCACGTGGAGGTCACTTGAGGGTAAAATTGAGACTTCATCTTAATAAGACCAGTCAACAAGAGTCAAGGCTGTTTTGGGGTCCATAGTTGGGATTTTTCCAACGAGAGGGCTTTTTATTAATTCGACTAGTCCTTTTACTATAGTTTTGGAGCCACTTCTTCTAGTCCTTTTACCATAGTTTTGGAGTCACTTCTTCTTAGGAGGTATAATTTAAGAGACCAGACATCACTTCTTCTTAAGAAAAATAACTTTGACCTACAATTCACTTCTTCTAGTCCCTTTAGTCGTTATCACTTGTTCTAACTTTGGTTGGATCTGTGGATCGCATAATCAAATAGTTCTTCCTTTATAATGTGTAAGTGAATATACTTTAATCTTCAATTCTTTTGTGTGCAAAATCGAACAATCTCCTGATAGTATATTTGTAATTTGTATTTTTTTTTTTTGGAACAGTCTTACAGATGATGAATCCTTAGAACCAGATCGAGTGGTCAAAAATCAAGTCCTAAATGCTTTGAAATCATGTGAAAACTTCAATAAGATCTTCACGATCAACCTGGAGAATTGCTTTCCACAATTGACCCACAGGTTTTTCATAGTACTTAGGGGATATTTACAGGTAGGCGGAAGGAATAAACAGCCGCAAAGAGAAAATAAATAAGTCTATATTAGACATTCCTCCAGACCAAGCGTCTCGAATAGTTTAAGCCGGTGAATTTTCCATCCGTGATCTACTTCACCCCATCATAACAAATGTGACTTTTTTGAATCATAGTACTACTAAGATCCTTTGAATTCCATCCCCCCCAACACACACACATTATATAGAGAGCCAAATACACCAAAGCAGGTTGTCTTGAGTCACACGATGTATCGTGCAAAAATGCTATTCCCTTCCCGTTCCTACTGTTGTTTTCAATACCTTCATTGGAGATATAAATGATGTGTGGAAAATGGACCTCCATAGTTCCACGTCATATGTGATCCAAGGTATAATAGGTAGCCATGCATGCTCCAATATCTCATACTTCTATCACCTCAGCTTGGACCATAAGCCGTCTATCTTGCGGCAAATTCTCTTTAGTCGGTGCCTTCCAAAGGAAGTTCCAACAATCCTTCCCAAATACAGAGCCGCAAATGCTTGTAAATAACATAATATATACTTGTAAATGAAATAAGGATCGATAATAATCCGACAAGGTAAGTAATCTGCTATGACAAACGTAAGACGACCTCCTAACACAACTTTATTTCCTATTAAGCCAACATCTTCTCAATTCGTTCGAAAACTGAATCTTAGGTCTCAGATCTCAATTTGTTCGACCTCCTAACACAACTTATTCCTCAAAAACTGCCTAGGTTTCCAGTACTTCCAATTTTGAACCCCCAACTAACTTAAAGTTCAATAGCTCAAACCGAAGATTACTTTTGTCCTACAAAGAACTCTTACCATCCGCAACTTGTAACTAAATATTCTGTGGCGCCTCCTCGTCCACCCTTGCCCATTTCAGGTCTCTCTACCCAAAATCAATATGCTCATGGTCTAAAATCAGAGTTTGTCAGTAGACATGCTCATGGTCAGAGTTTTTTAGTAGACATGCTCATGGTCTCCTGTTCTAAAGCTGTCAGTTTCCGTCAAAAGTTGCAAAATTTTGAAATTGTCATTTTTTAGAAATTCAGAAAGATATAGTAGACCAAGTTTATGACCATGTTCTCATCTCTTGTGATAGAGTGAAGGACAATTAACCACTTAAAGTACTTTGCCTACATTGTTTTTTATTTGCCAATCTGCCCTCTTCTGCATTGCATGTCTGCCACAATTTCCTTCAAGTTTTACACTATGCAGTTAAATAATCCAAAATAAATAAAAATGTATTTCAAGCTTGAAATGTACGACATCCCGAGGAATGATTTTCGGAAGATAACTCCTAGATTACACAGATGGCAAATCTTTGTTGTTGTTGTTGCTGTTTTTTTAAAATAAAAAAAATAATATTTATTCTAGAATAGCAATCAATATCATAAGTTCATAGCAAGTAGATGTGAACAAAGTTAACTTAAACGACTGGAAACAAGTGCTGATATTTGTTCTTTGCGATTCTGAATAGCCAATGGTTCAATATAAGTCACCTAAATGCTGAATGTGGGTTTTTCCCTTTCTAGTGACTGGGACACTGAAAGGATATGATCAATTACTAAATCTTGTTCTCGACGAAGCTACAGAGTTTCTAAGAGGTATGCAGTTTTGCTATATTTTCATTCCTGTATGGTATCCTTCCCTCGGGGAAGGACTAATGCTAATGCAAATTACATTTTGCCTGAAAAAGAAAATATCTTCATAAGTTGATTATTAGTCAAGTTTTAAATGATGTCTACTATCTCTCAAAGTAATTAGGTTCTTTTATTGGTAAAGCATTTTCTTCTTTTGTAACAACATATCGGGTTCAGCTTTTTTCTTTCTATTAAATAGTCGTATTCTCAAATGTTAGTATATATTTCTTTTAAAAAATATCAATAAAATAAAATGGGGAGGTTGAAACTCTACACTATCTTCTCATCTCATTTGAATGGAATTTTCTTTGTCACAGCCTAAACGACTCCTTGGTATTTATTTAATTACGAAGGCTTCAAACTAACACATGTCCAACATAATGCGGAGACGCTGCGACGAAGCAGTAGAGGAACACATGTTTTCTTACTGTAACGCTATTACAAATGAAACCATGTTAATATTAATTTTTAATAACTTTAATATATTCCAGCCAGACACCCCATATATGGGCACCAATAGTACCATCTTATGTTACCTTCCTCGCTATTACACCGATGTAGGAAGTATTCTAAATGCGGACAGACAATCTCTTAGCTAGAAATTAGTTGCTAGTAGTAGATGTATGCACCATGTGTAGTGCAACGTGGATTTGGTGATCATTCATTTGTTTGCCTAGTCGCAATATAGATGTAGGCGTTATTATGGGTATATTTCTTTGCGTTAATATAATTCCATTGGGTAATGCTAATATTAGTTTGATCTTTATCCTATTCTGTTGGCTCTAAATAACGTCAACCCCATGGGAGCAATTTCTAGTTTGTGATTCTGTGCATATTGGTGGAAAGAAATAATATAGTTTTTATTATTATGACTCTCCAGCTTAGTTCTGCTGTTGTTCTGCTGTACTTCTTCCTCCTACTGTTTTCTAGAGAAAGGTGTTTTTATTAGTTAGATCCTTTTTTTTTTTTCAAATATAAATTGCACATAAATGGATCAAATGCCTGTGAAAATGGAGTGATCAATTCATCCATCAAATGCGGAATTTCTTGATTTGAATGGGGTGCTGAAGCCATGTTAAGCAGTGCGGAGTTATGAAAAAAACTCGATTTAGCACTCGTAACAGGACTCCATGTGGGGTTGCAGAGTGTGCTTCAACACGTGGAACGTCCAATGTGCACCACTTTCTTGTTGTCCTGAGCTTAGTCTAGTGTGCTAAATACATATGGCTTTGGCTAGACCCTAGTGGATCATAGTTTTGGATCAAATGATTGATCAGTTGCCCAGAAATTTAAATCTATGTGATAACAATATATGGCATAATGCATAATCTACCAGTCTTGCTGCCGCCATGCCTGAATAAGGGTATAAACGGGATGTCCTGTACGGGTCGGGATCCGGGGACAACAATTTTTGACAATATTTCTTACAACAATATTCAAAAACACACTTGTAGGTTAAATCAATACTTGATTTTTTGTGAGCATAATCTCGTTAACATATACATCATCCCAACCACAAATCAAATTTTTCGGAATGTAAGACTATCAAATATGGTTTGACATAATGGACGGCTCATAATCTATCAAACATTGTAATTCATTTTCGGAGGTACGAAGGATCGGAAATACTTCAATTTTGGTGGAGATGATCTATTTGTTTATTAGATCATGTTCATAAAAAATCAAGTCTTGATTCAACCTATATAAATAGGTTTTTGAAAAAATGTAGTGAAAAATTGTTGTCCTCGGATGCCGACCCTGTACTCATATGATTATGAATTGGAATTTGAAATGGGTCAAATACGATTTAGACTTGAGAGTAGTATGTGCAATCCAGGTTAGACATGGATGCACCTCAAGATCCAAGGTAATTCATCTAGCTCATATAAGTGAGTAGGATTGTATCACGTTTGCAGCTATTGTTAAACTTCACTCGTGTATTTGATGCAGCCAATAATTAGGCATAACTTTTGTATCTTAAATACTTAAGTATTGGATACTATTTTGATTCGTAGGATCATAATCATGTCTGGATATAGTTAATTTTTTGTTAGGATATTGATCAATCTAAATTAGTGTATGTTTGAGATCTTATGATGTCTAATATAATTTTTTTTCCTATTCAGTTTCTAACATTCCAAATGCAAACTTTATTAATATCTATAATAGTTATGTATTACAAGAATACGGTGAAATGTTGTATACTCTATGAACTACTGTTTATAGAATGTTTGCATGACTACATGTTCACCCATATTTACTTATTTTTCTTTTACTGCAGATCCAGATGATCCATTGAAGACTACAGATCAGACCAGACGTCTTGGCCTTATAGTACGCTACCTCAGTCCCTTCTGTATATCTTCTGATGTGTATTCATATTTCCAAAAAGATAATAAATGTCACGCTACGCCTTGAACATATTCATCTATCCATAGTTCTCTCTCCCTTTTGGTCCCAGTGATGAAAAGACCTTGAGCGTTTTCATGGCCGTAAGCCCAAGTAACAATGATTAAATACAGCTATATTTCCTACACTTATGTTGCAATGAAAAGTTAATTGATGGGTGGCCTGTTTTCGCGTACTTGGTATCGTATAAAACAAAGTCAAAGTCCAGTAAAATTTGTTCCGTAAAACTCTATATTAAGTTTTAACTAATGCATAATTTGTCGACTATACAGTGTACAATTCCTTGTAATTTGTTTTGTACTATATTGCAGGTTTGCAGAGGGACTGCGGTTATGCTTGTGTCCCCCACTGATGGTACTGACGAGATTGCAAACCCTTTCATCCAGCCAGATGGAACTTAAGCTTGTTCAGGGACAGTCACTTCTGCCCTAGTACTCAATGTACACAGCTCTGGATGCCTTCATTCACTAACAAATATCCTGTTCTTCGGTTATGCGAAGGATGGTACTAGACAATTAGCCTTGTCAATTTTTTGTGCCATTTAAATATTTCAAACCCGTAAAGTGAACAATAAACGGTGAACGTGAGTATTGTAATATTAAGATTCAAACTGTTATATTTAATTGAAGTGACATTTTCATTTCCCCAAAATCATATTATCAATCTTTGGTATATTTAACCAACCTGATGATTCTTCTCTATATGCATGTTTATGGTATGATTCTTCTCTACACGTATTTGTCCGATTTCCGTACGGTTAAGATATGTATTAATGGTAGTGAGTCAAAAGTGAATATTATGAGCTATGAAGGGTGTGAGAAGTTGCCCTGAAGATACAAGGGCTGCCTTTTATTATCCATAGTCATAGTATTCCACCACCTTCTCCTGTTAAACCCCTGGTACCACTGCGGTATATATTTGCAAACCGCACTGAAGCATAGCTTTTATTTGGTTGCTCAGTTTGGTTCTGTAATATGAGAAAATTGCCTTGGAGCCTTCCAGATTGACTCACTTTCGATTCGTGAGCATCCCTTTGGCCTTAATTTAGCAGTAAGGCTCTCAGCTACTACCGCTACTTCACTAGGAGACCCTATTCGATTTAGGGCTTTAGGCTCGGAGATCTGTACAGGTGCACAACTCAAGATGCCCCTTATTTAACTAATAGGTTCTCATCCCCTGGAAACCACCCTCCATGGCGAAGTCTGTGCATATCGACAGTGCTGCATGAGCTATCGACCTAGACCTGTCTCACTTGGTAGAACTTGTACTCCTTTTGCTGATACTTCGATATAAATTTCTAGATCCCTGGTTAGCATTCTTTACATTCTTCTCAAAATGCACACATCTCATCTCTCCCTTCAGAAGGGAAACAAACAGTGACTACTAAACAGCCTTTAAAACATACTGTTAACACAGTTAAATAGAACATGTATGAAACTTAATATTGCAATAACTTCAATCATGACTGTTGTACAAGTTTATAAAGAAAGTTAAAATATAAAGTCTTGATATAAATAAATGTAACAAATCTCCTACATAGGAGGTTCAATCCAGGCACATCCACGAGCATAATCCCCAGTACTAGAAAGCACTCCGTCATCCCTGTAAGGATGATGAAATGGATAAGTAATATCTGACACGGACCAACTTAAACTCAAGCTTGGCACGTGCGGCACTCGAGACACCTGTCCCAAGTAAGCCTAATTACTCGTCTCTATCAATCGTTTAGCAACACAACATTGCAAAGCAACACATAATCTCAACGCAACACAAACACTGTACAAAGGGTCTTTGAAGACATCATTTCATTCATATATCAACAACTATTACAAAGCACTATTACAAGCTTAAATTCTTTCTTGGGTGTATTGGATACAAGTCCTCTACATATATAGCAAAATGGGAAACACCTAAGTTCTAAAAGGAAACATCAAAACTGGAGACGAAGCGTACTCCCCCTTTTTCCTAAGCTAACCTTTACAAAAATAAATGAAAATTTGTACAAAGCTTTCTTACAACCTAAGGATACTATTTACAAAGCATGGGCGTCACAATATCTCTAGCTTCCACGTTAAATAGACCAGCTGTAGGAAATGTACAAAAGTAAGCAAATTTAGGCAATCCTAACCCTGAAATAGAGAATGAAGTACGACCAAGAAATAGAGCTCAGTTTTATTCGATCTCCTAAGCTTTCTATTCGAATAAACATGTGATTCGTGCTTACAGGCGTAATTTGTTTACTTTTGTACAGTTATATTCGAATAAAACTGAGCTCGATCTCCTAAGCTTTCTATTCTATCCCACCCGGTTTGAGAACTATTAAGCCTGTAAGCACGAATCACATGTCTTCCCACATGTCTTCTTGCAGCCTCACTGATGTGATCATAGGTAACAAATAAAAGCTCTCCTAGAGACTCTAACATGGAACAATTGATGGATTCGGATTGGAAAGGTTTACATCCTACAAGAACTGTCCAAGATATTTGAGTGATGTTGAATACTCCTAGTATACCGTCCTTATTAGAGCAATAGAAAATTCCATCCTTGTAGACAACATTCATAAACTTATGGCAAACAACAAGTGTATTAATTGTATTATCAAAGAGTTTGTTGTCCATGTTTTGTCTCTACTAGGATAACAAGTATTAATTATAACGGTTTTATATGTAGTATCTAAGGTGAAGATGAGACATTCAGACTAAGTTGGGGGAGCAACGAAGGTAGCACAATAAACGAGTTTATTTTGAGCTTTCAAAGGAGGAAGATCAATTTTCTCGTTAGTGAATGGGTTAAGGAAAAAAATAGTAGTTAGAGTTCCAAGTAACAACCAACCATGCTTGGAAGCAAAATCCATTAGGTTCAGCCCGCATTCAATCTCAATATCATTGAGATTTTTGTGCAATCTCTGGTGGAACGGGTCAAAGAGTATAGCTGTGTCCACCTTACGACCCGCAAATAGCCATGGAAGTTGTTTTAAGGGTCAGTATACAGAATACCATCTCTTGGAAACTGCCAGTGCACGTACTTTATCCTCAAGCATCAAGATTTTTCCCATGATGACTTCGATGAGTTCTTGAGGAAGATCTGACCAAGGTCACACTATCAACTTTTCATTGTCTCCATGTTCTTCTTCTTTGTTAAGCATCCTGTGAAAATTCTAAAGGAACATAAATGACTTGGTCTTATATTCTTATAGTTAACAGTAATGTACTACAAAAACAATAATTACTTAGTCTGTGTTTTTCCAGAATTAAACCAAGATAGTTTCTAGTTGGCAATAGCAACATACAAATTTACTGCAATTACACTACACTTTGTATACCACTTTAGCACAACAGAAGTACTAATTGATTCTAACTATTTATCCATACAAAATTAGATAAAAACCGGAACACCCTCCGCAGATATTTTACTAGCCAATGTATGCTTTTCGCTAAGATGGACAACAAAGTTTTCATCTTCCACTCATACAAACAATATCCACGTTAAGCAAAAACTACATTAACCAAAAACCAATGAAGACCGAGAGAGTGCATAATCTAGAAACTTGTCTGACAGGGTATATGATTACCCTAAACTTCCCTTACACGCAGCATACATCGACTTGATTACACATTGTAAATGGGTTTTAGTATGCTCTTGCCCTTAATCTTAAGTTATTAAAAATACCTCTTTTACACATTTATACAAACACCCATTAACAAGAACTGATTTGGGGTTTATTTAAAGCCCAAATCAGTTCTATTGCATCCCAACATTATCAAAAGTGTATCATTGAGGCATTTATACAAACACCCCAACCTTAATACAGAGATTGGGGTTCTCTTCAAACCCAAATCCTTCAAATACGTCCAAAAACGACTCATACAAAACCCAATTGATAGAGAGATTGAAGAGATCTTTACATACCTTCTAAGATGAAATCTCGCACTGATCTTCAAACACTTTCAAATCAAACTTCGAATGCAAGTTTTCTCTATCCGTCTCCTTAAATTTGCCTAACGACTTAAAGTATTCCAATAGTTAACTTGTTTTTAGGCTATGTACATCGTGTGAGCAACGGATTGTCCCCGGTACAAAATTTAATTATTTCTCGTATTACGGTAGCTTTGCAATGTTGATGAATTTACGTTCAAGTTTTATGGCAATGCAACATATCAAAACAGAGCTTCTAAAAGGTACGCCTTAGGGTATCCGGGTCATCAATGTACGCGGTACCCCCTTGGTGCATGCACTAGTGCACGCCTTTTACTATAGGCGAAGCCTTCTAATGAGACAATAGGTATTAGAAATGGAGGTTCATCTCAAAACCTACTGGCAACGAGAAGAGTATCCCTTCACGTGTGGTAAGTTGAGCTCAGCACTTAGATGAATATATGGGTTATGCGGAGCACGTGGGGTCGTTGGGCATAAAAAATGTGGAAGAGGAGTGGCCCCTGATCTTATATTTAGCAATAAGTATCATGTGAGAGGCCGGGCTAATTTTAACAATATTGAGTCAAGATAGATACATCCCAAGTAAAATTTACCTTTTCAAACTATTTTGTGCCTGGTTTTTAGCATGCATGTGTGAATTAAGACTATTTCTAACATTAACATCCCCTAGTTTATGCCTACTCACATACTCAAACAAACCTCACACTATAAATGTCCCAACACTTCACTCAAACCCCAATTCATCAAAAACAAGAATTTAAGCTTTTGTGCATTTAGTTATTCAGAAGAAAAGATGGAGGGAAAGAATATGAGTGAGAAAACAGGCGAAGTTACTGGTCACGCTCAGGTGAAGAAAGACGAGATGATGGACCAGGCTTCTAATGCTGCACATACCGCTAAAGATAAGGCTTCTGACACCGCGCAATCTGCACAACAATCTGCTCATGAGACTAAGGACCAAGCTGGAAACATTCTCCAAAAGGTAATATTTTCTTACAATTTACGACCACTTTTTCATTTATCTAAGATCGATTGTACGGCATTTTGTGATGTGGTTATGTTGTTGTTGTAGACCGGGGAGCAAGTGAAGAGCATGGCACAAGGAGCTGCTGAAACAGTGAAGAGCACTCTAGGCATCAACAGTACTACTACTGATAGTGCCTCGAGCAACAACCCGCTTAAGAACTAAGTTAAATTTATTCATGTTGTCATCTTGATTGTTGTTTTGGTGAAGTTCTAAGAAGAGAGGATCTGCATGCATGATCTCTCAAATTTTGGTACATTTTATCATCATGAAATAATGAAAAATTGTTGTCTATCGTTTATGGGAGAAGGTATTAATCTTCATTGGGTTCGAAGAGAGTTTGATCATTCTAATTTATGCCTAGGTCAAATTAATGCGATGAATTAAACGACTTCCATTCCTAGCAGCTAAAAAAATTGTATGTTTCTTGGTTATATGAAGAGTATCACATCTACGTTCTCGATTTCTCTCTCATTTTGCCAATGCGTGTGGAATAGATTTGGTCTTTGAGCCTTTGGTTTGGAGTACCTAGCCCTTACAACTTTTATGAGAATTCCTTCGAAAAGCTCTAATACCGGTTCAGTTGTACTCCGCCTTAGAACTAGAAGTACCGGATGATATATAAAATAAAAATTTGGATTAAGATATGACAATACCTATGAAGCTCAAAAGTTAAGATCTTGAGGTGAGATTCTTACATTATTATGTTAGCTAACTAACCATCTATCACATTGGTTTATCCAAATACTATTTAGCTCGACCTACAAAGGTATTTGATTTCAATCTTATTAGTAAATCTTCATTGTGAAGTCTGAGACTACCATAGTTGGTACTAAGAGCGTTGTTTTGTTTCTTTTACGCTCCGCTCTTCTTCTTTGTTTGTGTTCTCCATGTGCAGTTGATGTTACTTAGGATGGTAGAGCTATTAAGATTGATGGTAAGTGACAAATTAATTAGAAGTGGGTCGCTCTGTTATGACATGCTTACTCTAGGTTTCACTTTACTTGGTAGATGATGTTTATATCTTTGGTGTCCTCCAATATCTCATTCTTCTGAAAAGAAGTAGAATCATCATTCTGTTAAGAATGCAAATACTAAATTATTATTCATTCGTATTTATTCTCTAAATAAAAGAACCATCCTTATGTACATAATTGCAGAGGAATGTGAATAATGTGAGCAATATGATTTCCATGAAATTTGTCCATTGTCATAGAAATTGTGCTTATTAACAACCAAAATTTAAGAAAATGTCATTCTTAAAAAATAAAAAAAATAAAAAAGGATAAAATCTCCTCATGCACTATCAATAATAATGAAATTGGTTGTCTTGCTATATTTTCCGGATAAATGTATGTATAATCTTCATTGGGTTGAATGAGGCTGGAGTTGAGCATACTAATTAGAGACGAGCTGGGGTGTAACTCGAATAATAATAATAATAATCTACCTATGGCACATAGATACTATGCTCACATCATCGTGGAAAGAAAAACAAATGCTTTATTGACAGCAATTTCGCATCTCTGTTCATATCTATGTCTGGTAGAGATTATGCAGGCATGGCATTCTCCATGAGTGAAGACACTCTGACGGTCTCTCATTTAAAATTTTCCAAAAACACGATCTTTCTTTGATGATGACTAGACCCAAGTCTCTAATCTGCATCCCACTATTCTTCGTTTTGATGTCGATTCCAGTTTTGTATCAATTTGGATAGGAGTAACCGTTATGTCGTTGAAGACTTCAAATCATTGAGGATGGCAATTTCTTTAGGGTGTTTTAGAATATGGTGTAGTTCTTTGCGAATCTTTTATTTGGGATTACCTCTTGCTGCTAGTCATTGTTGTATTCAAATATAGGAGTAAGCGTAAGTTGTATGCATGAAAAATAATACTTTGTCGAAATTATTGTCCTACATCGATTAGAAGCACAATTTCTAGCCTTCCATTAATTATATTCCCATTGCTCTCACTATGGCCGCTGTTGTAGCTGCAGGCCAGAAAGATTAGTGTTGCAGGGAGCCTAGAAATATTGAGATAGAACTTTCTGTGGATTGGTTTGAATGGAAATCACAATATTCGTTTGCTTATCTGGGAAGATATGCACCTTTTGTGCTTGTAATCGATGTAGGACAATCATTTCGACAAAGTATTATTTTTCATGCATACAACTTTCTGTGGATTGGTTTGAATGGAAATCACAATATTCGTTTGCTTATCTGGGAAGATATGCACCTTTTGTGCTTCTAATCGATATAGGACAATCATTTCGACAAAGTATTATTTTTCATATAAAATTTTCTGTGGATTGGTTTGAATGGAAATCACAATATTTGCTTGCTTATCTGGGAAGATATATGCACCTTTTGAAAAAGGGCGAAGAACTTGCAGTGATATTTTTGAGAGATTAGCATTGTTGAGTCGCAAGCCACGGAAGCCGAACTCTACACAATAACAATCACACACAAGGTTTAAGGTGGTTCGGTAATTGCCTACATCCACCGTACAAGAGAGAGAGATTTTATTCAAGATCCAAGGTTACAATCTCTTAATCAATTTGAGGTTTCTCTCACAAGATTTCCTCTCCAAAAGATTTCACCAAGAGTGGCTCACAAAATCTCTAGGTCTCCATTATATACTTGGGAGACCTATTACAAATGACTCCTATTTCGAGACGACCCAATGACTCAAACAAAAGCTCAAAATTGAGTTTTACCGATGTCTGTTCGAACAGACAAAAACATGGTCTATTCGAAGAATCAAAGTTTTGGGTGGTCTTATTCGATTAGACTTTGAGTCTGTTCGAATAGACTTTGTTATGTTCGAACAGACCCAAAGCCTATTTTAACAAAAAATAGAAAAGCCTCACAAATCTCCACCTCGGTGAAGATTTCCCTAACAAAATGAAACGCAATTTGAGCCAAACATAGCCACCAACCAAACGAACTCAAAAGAAACCTCTCCACCATCAAATGTCCTCAATGACCCAAGCACACAAACGGCCTAAGGGAAACCAAACAAACAAGCGTCCCGAAGGACCAAATCGAACAAATCGAACCAAACATCCCCAATGACCAAATCCAAACCAAACGTCCTAAATGACCCAATTAAACCAAGCGTTCCAAAGGACCAAATCGATCCAAGGGTCCCAAATGACCCAATCTAACTAAACGTCCCAAATGACCCAATCAAACCAAACGCCCTAAAGGACCAAACCAACCAAATATCCTAAATAACCAAATTGTTCCCAAAGAACCAAAATCGAATGTATCAAATTAATGGTTGTCTACGTACCGTGGATCAAGTCACTCGTAGTTCCCACTCCCCGTGAGGGGACAAATCAATCCATAGGAAAGAAACGTATCCTTCCATTTTCTTTATCTTTGTAAATCTCCATATCAAGAGTCCGTTTGTACCATTGTCTTGGAGACCTCTTCAAACCGTACAGCGATCTCATCATCAATTGACACACATCGTCCTTTCTAGCAATAGTAAACCCACTCGGCTGAGTCATATTGATCTCTTCCTTCAATTTCCCATGTAAGAACGCCGTCTTAACATCGAGATGCTGCAATTCCAATTCAAATTCGCTATCAAAACCAATATGATACAACTAGAGAAGTGTTTTACCACTAGACTTTCCTTGAAGCGTAACATCATTTCGAGATCCTTGCTTCAATTTGTAGACCCATTTACCACCAATCGCCCTCTTTTCCTTAGGCAACTTTCAAAGTTACCAAGTTTTATTTTTGCGAAGAGATTACATCTCTTCCTTCATTGCTCCCACCCAATGTTTAGCCGTGGAAGGAACACCCTCTTCAACGACCGGTAATGCATAAGCTACCATGGCTTTTGCCTTTGGAAGTACCATGTTCTTTGTAAGCCATTCTGGCTTACCCACATTCCTCTTTGGTTTACTAGTTCTAATTGACTCCACAACCAGAATCTCCTCATCCGTACTACCAAATGCTTCACCATCGTCTGTGTCTTCATCATTTGGAATGTGAACTAATGGCTCATTACCCGTTTTCACACCGGTAGATGATACCTCCTTTAGTACGGAACTCTCTGGCCAATGTGAAGACGCATCAATCTCCAGCCGCTGCAAAACCTTGCTGGTCATCTTCTCTGTGTGCTCAGAGACATGTGACTTCATCATATAAGCTTTATTAAAAGTGACATGATAGTATGCCGGACACCCAAATATGCGAAGAGTATCATAATCTGAAGCAGGTTCTCCCGACCAAACCTCCATTGGTGTTTTACCCTCAATTGCAGCCGAAGGCAACCTATTAACGAGATAGCATGCATAAGTCAAAGCCTCAGCCCAAAACGCTATGCCCAACCCAGAATTGGACAACATACACAGTACCTTCTCCAGCAAAGTACGGTTTATATGCTCAGCTACCCCATTTTGTTACGGTGTCTCTATAACGGTAAAATGTCGAACGATCCCCTCATCCTAATATACTTGCAAGAATGGATCACTAGTGTACTCCCCACCATTATCCGAATGGAGCAACTTGATCTTTCTGCCAGTCTGAGTCTCAATCAATTTCTTCCACCTGATAAAAATTTATAAGACTTCGCCCTTCTTCCTCATGGTATATACCCATACATGCCTAGAAAAGTCATCCACAAAAGACATAAATTAATGTTTCTTTCCTAGCGATACATTCTTGGAGGGTCCCCAAACATCAGAATGAACATAATCAAGGGTTTCACGAGTACGGTGGATAGCGGTGCCGAACTTTACCCTTGTCTGCTTGCCAAGAATACACTGTTCACAAAAGTCTAATTTGCACACATTGGCACCTTTCAATAGCCCTTGGTTCACGATAACTCTCAAATACTTTTTCCCGTATGCGCCAAATGCATGTGCCATAGCCATGTGGTATCTTTGGAAGTGGTCTCATCCCTTCCCGCGGTAGCAACCTTACCAAGAACAGTTGTACCATCCAAATAATACAAGTTGTTACTTCTTCTTTGGCCCTTTAATACAACCATGACTCCCTTAAAAACTAATCCAGAAGGATCTAATGTTTTTTTAAGTTTTGTCAAAGTCGTTCGAACGACTTTGTCGTTCGAACGAGTTGACATGTTCACTAGAATTTTGGCCCAGAGCCATATTTCGTTCGAACGACTTTGAGTATCGTTTGAATGAGTTGTCTTGTCCTATGGAATTTTGGTATAGAGCCATATTTTTGTTCGAACGAGTTGAGTTTCGTTCGAACAACCAGACAACTTTTCTAGGGTTTTAGACCAATTAGTCGTAAAGTCGTTCAAACGACTCATTATTTCGTTCGAACGACTTTGGCGATGTTTTGGAATCTCAGGCGTTGTTTTGCATCGAGATCCGTTCTTTTATGATTTTTGAGTTCCCTAGTATATAAAGTGAACTTAGGTTATTTTCTAGGTTATGTTTGATGAGGAGAGTTCTTGGAGAAGCCTAGGGTTTAAGAGATTTTCTTTGTAATTACTGCATTTTAGTAAACTAATTCTCTATTTTTCCAAGCCAATTGGTGTTCTTCGTGTTTCTCTACTAACTAAAAGCTTCTCAATCGTATTGTGGATTAAAAACCCTCTTCATCCCATTATCAGACACAACCTTGTATCCTTTTACTTTAAGTAAACCCGTTGAGATAATGTTCTTTCTCATCGTCAGAATATACTGAACCTCATCAATCTCTTTAATCAACCCATTGTGCAACTTTAGACGAATGGTACCTATCCCCATGATACGACAAAAATCATCGTTTCTCATCAACACCGCTCTATTTTCTAGCTTCTTCAAACTAGAAAAATAACCCATTTGGGGACAAATATGATAAGTAGCACCCAAATTTAAAATCCATTCTTTTGAATCAATAACACATGCACTATATGATATAGTCAAAGAGAAATCATAATCATTACCTCCATTTGCCGTGTGAGCAACATTTACCGAAGAACCAATTTCTCACCTTCCTTCTTCTTAAGAAGCGCGGGACATTCATTTTTCCAATGATCTGTTTCTTTACAAAACGCACATTGGTCCTTGCCCAAGTTGTTTTGGTAACTACCGTGACCTTTCGACTTCGATCGATGGTTGTTGTTACCACTCGACTTCTTTTGGTCTAAAGACCTTCCTCTAGTCATCAATACCTTGGATATCGACTCCTCGAACTCACATTTTTTCTTCTTCTGGTACTCATGCTTTACAACCGCCGTAGTCACATCCGAGTATTGCAATGAACTCTTCTCGTACGTTATCGCCGTAACGAAATGCTCAAACTCTTCGGGAAACGAGTTCAAGAACAAAAGTACTTTGTCTTCATCGCCAACAATTTCCTCTAGATTCGCCAAGTCGGCGGCTAATAACTTGGTAAAATCATTCAAGTGCTCTAACATAGAAATCCCTTGTCTCATTTTAAAGCGATAAAACTTCCTCTTCAAATGGAGTCAATTTTGGATGCTCTTCACCAAATACTTCTCTTCTAGAATTCTTCAAATTTCTTTTGCCGAGGTTTCGTTCATTGCAAGGTATTTTATATCTTGAGCAAGACACGAACGAATTTGACCACAAGTCCTCTTGTTCATCTTCTTCCAAACACTCTCCTCTATCTCATACGGTTTGTCCTCCAGCACCTCATCAAAGTGTAGTTGACTTAGCACATCAATAACCTCGCATCGTCACATGTCAAAGTTATTGGTGCCGTTAAATTTCTCAACTTCAATCTTCGCATTGTTGAACATCATCGTTGTATTTCGTTTAGGCGCCGATTGACTCGCACCGTTTAAAGAACTAGGTTCATCTACTTCTACCATTGTTCTCCCAATTTTTATACACTAACCGAAATCAAAAACCCAAATGAACTCGAGATAAGTTGACGTTACCTCAATTTTGCGCACCACCGAGGAACCAACCCAATTTGGTTAGCAACAAACAAACAACAATCTAAATGAATACACAATAACAATCACACACATAAGGTTTAAAGTGGTTCGGCAATTGTCAACATCCACCGTATATGAGAGGGAAAAAGATTTTATTCAAGATCCAAGGTTACAATCTCCTAATCAATTTGATGTTTTTCTCACAAGATTTCCTCTCCAAAAGATTTCACCAAGGGTGGTTCACAAAATCCCTAGGTCTCCCTTATATACTTGGGAGACCTATTACAAATGACTCCAATGGCTTAAACATAAACTCAAAATTGAGTTTTGCCGATGTCTGTTCGAATAGACAAATTGTCTGTTCGAACAGACCCCTTTTTATTCGAACAAAAACAAGATCTATTCGAAGAATCAAAGTTTCGGGTAGTCTTATTCGAATAAACTTTGTTCTATTCGAACAGACCCAAAGTCTATTCGAATAAAAAACGGAGCAGCCTCACAAACATTGTTTTGTTTGGCAAGTGGTTATGGGGGATCGAGACCGTTGAGCGTAGTCTTTGGAGATAAATCCGCATAACAGTAACGAGCTTCAGGAAAGGCATTAGTTTCAAGTTCATCGATGGCAAGAAGTTAGCTTATTGCTTCAATGTTCTTGTTGAAGTCGTTTCTAAACTTCTCTGTGAATAGCAATAATATTTTAAGGCTTTTTGGTCATCTCAATATTAAATTCTCACATGTAAATCGTGAAGGTAACTACTATCCAGTTGACAAGCTCGCCACAATTAAGAACAAACAGTTTTGCAACTACTACTATTTTTTCTCAAATTTTATAGGTAGATTGGGAATGGGATTCATTAGATATTTAATTGGAACTTTGTAAAGTCCGTCCTTTGCAGCAGTTTATTCATATTCAGTGAAATCCATATCCATATTTTCTTGAAAAGAAGAAATATGACGAGTTTCCGCATAAGTCTTTATGAGAATATTTATAGCTCATGCCTTCTTAAGAATGGGATGCGGATATTTTGATCACAGATTCAAAAGTTGGTTGATTAAAATCTTTCTCTATGCAACAAGGCGTCAATAATTCTTGTTTCACGTGCTTACAATGTTTGCTTTGCATCAGGTTGGTTTCTAAAAATGCAGGAGTGAGATATCTTTTTGAGAAGTTTTAATGATAAGAGCATCTTCGACACAGTTGCAATTCTAGACTTTATTTGGTCAAAAATGTTATGTCAAAAGTGACTTTTATCTATTGTGGGAAGTTTGGAGTGGGAATCTTAACAAAATAGTTTTCATGTATATTTTTTTTCTTGGAGCATTAGTGATGTGAGGTTCCTTAATGATGAGAGCATCTTCGACATAGTCGCGATTCTAGATTTTGTTTATCAAGCTTGATTTGGTCACAAACGTTCTGTCAAAAGTGACTTTTATCTATTGTGGGTAGTTTGGGGTAGGAATCTTAACAAAAATAACCCTCAAGTATATTCTTTTTCTTGGAACATTAGTGATGTGAGGTCCCATGATTAAGCGAATAATCGAGGCATTTTTTATTTTTTCTTTCTGAATTTAGTCGTTTTAGTAGAGTTTATTTATTTCCTTAAAATAAGTGAAAGATCCTAAAACGGATTTCCAACTAGGTATAATAAAAGTTGTATAGAATTTAGGAAGTAGGGGTTTTTATTATGCAGTTTGTTCTAGAGTACCAGTAAAATCCATAGTTTCCTGATTGAATGTGAATTTAATACTTGATTGATCATCAATTCGTTTGCTTAATCTGCTGAATTGTTTTTTGTAAATTTGAGTCCATTGATCATATTCTCCCAAAGTGCTGCTTTTTACATAGTATTTGATATTTGATATTTGATAATGCTTTTTGAGTATCTTCAATGAATAAGTTCTCCTTTAAGTTCAGTGACCGTATTAAAGGTTAGAGCAATATAACTTATAATGAAACATGGACTAATCATTTTCGAAGCCCCTGTCGATCTGGAAAGGAAATTTGCGATAGCTTAGTGGAAAGATGCCTTCTCCAGATAGTGCAACTACAGTATTCCAAGAATAGTGGGTAATGGGGTTTCACGAAATCCTATGACAGGAAGCACAATAACTTTACATTTACTAGCTTTGACAACACGACTGCCAAAAAGAGATGAACAAGAAGAAAATAAATGTTATTTTCTAGGACCCTTACACAAAATATTACTTGTATAAAAGAAATTTTCTTCCACCTCTTACTATAAAATCCTGAACAAAGAAGAAAAGCCGGTATTAATTTTTGAAAACGGCATCAAGTGAGGTAGATAGTAACATACAAACAAAGTTAATAAAGAAGTAATAATCTCATATTAGTTCCTATAAAAAATATATTCCTCCAAAAAAAAATCTCATATTAGTTTCTCATAGTATGTGTAAGTTATAATACTCTTGTTTATTTAGTAATAGGACATGGAGAGTTCCCATGCTTGACTGGTAACCAGGTTTTCTGTTTTAGTAAATGTTTTATCATAAAAGTGACCTGAGTAAAAAATCGTTTTGCATTGGACACACGCAAGCGGGTAGCAATTTCCTTTGCTGCAAAGCTATATATCAGCTATGGACACAATTAATACCTAGGTAAATGATCACCGCATTGACTATCATCGGCATGTCGATTGCAATTGTGTCGCCCTTTGAGAATGTTGCATCCAGAGCATTTGCCACCCTCCAATTAAAAAGCCACACATGCATTAGAGTAGCAGCTTAGACCATGTATGCAAGTCTCAATAGTACTTAATGCAAAGGGTCAAAACTCTAAGAACTATACCGAGTCGTTCATCAGAAGCTTTTATCACGTTTACACGAAATTCCTTCAGTGTCATGCGATTTACAAGGGCCTCGTCATAACCTTCATCCCTCCATGTAATAATCACGCTGCCATCTTGTTTTCTTAGATGATTTGTAGGTAACAGACAATATTCAGCAATATGCAGAATTGCACCGGGAATCCATGTTCCCCCGTGTCTTGATTTTGTGAGGCTGCCCTGTTTTCTGCTCGAATAGACTTTGAATCTCTTCGAAGAAAACAAAGTCTTTTCGAACAGACTCAATGTCTGTTCGAATAAGTCACCCAGAAAACTGATTCTTCGCATACACCTTGGGTTTTGTTCAAATAAAAAATTTGTCTGTTAGAACAAACATCGGTAAAACTCAATTTTGAGATAGGATTGAAGCCTCTTGTTTGCCATGAGATCTGAGTAATTGTATTTGTCTCTCCCAAGTATATAAGGGAGAGTTATGTTTTTTATAAACCACCTTTGGTGAGATTTATTGGGAGAGAAATTCTTGAGAGAAAAGCCTCTAATTGATTTGTGAGATTGTAACTTTGAATCTTGAATAAATTTTCTCTCTATTGTACGGTGGATGTAGGCAATTGCCGAACCACCGTAAACCTTGTGTTTGGTTGTTGATTGTGTATTCCTTTAGATTGTTGCTTGTTTGTTGCTAACCAAATCGGGTTGGAGTTCGGCTTTCACGGCTTACGACTCAACAATTGGTATAAGAGTAGGTTGGTTCCTCAGTGGTGCACGAAATTGAGGTAACGTCGACTTATCTCGATTTCAATTGGGTTTTCGATTTCGGTTAGTGTATGAAAATTGGGGGAACCATGGTAGAAGGAGATGAAACTAGTTCTTCGAAATCACATAGTTCCTCGACGCCTAAACGGAATACAACGGTGATGTTTATCAACGCAAAGATAGAAGTTGAGAAATTCAGCGACACCAATAACTTTGGCATGTGGCGATGCGACGTTATAGATGCGTTAAGTCAACTAGACTTAGATGCGGTGATAAAGGACAAATCAGATAATGTGGCGAGTGTTTGGAAGAAGATGAACAAGAGGGATTGTGGTCAAATCCGTTCATGTCTTGCTCAAGATATAAAATACCTTGTAATGAGTAAAACCTCGGCAAAGGAAATTTGGAGGATTCTAGAGGAGAGGTATTTGGTGAAAAATATCCAAAATCGACTCTATTTGAAGAGGAAGCTTTATCGCTTCACAATAAGACAAGAGATTTCTATGTCGGAGCACTTGGAATGATTTCACCAAATTATTAGCCAACTTGGCGTATTCAGAGGAAATTGTTGGGATGAAGACAAAACACTTTTGTTATTAAACTCGCTTCCCGAAGAGTACGATCATTTTGTTATGACAATAACATATGTGAAGAGTTCATTGCAATACTCGAATGTGACTACGGCGGTTGTAAACCACGAGTACCAGAGAATGGAAAAATGTAATCCCGAAGAGTTGACATCCGAGGTATTAATGACTAGGAAGGCCTTTGGACCAAAAGAAGTTGAGTGGTTATACCTTCGATCGAAGTCGAAAGGTCATGGTATAAATAACAACAACTTGAGAAAAAACCAATGCGTGTTTTGTAATGAAACGGGTCATTGTAAAAATGAATGTCCAACGCTTCTTAAGAAGAAGAAAGGGGGACAATCGGGCTCTTCGGTAAATGTGGCTCTAGACACGGCAAATGGAGGTAATGATTATGATTTCTCTTTGGCTATAACATATAGTACATATGTTATTGATTCAAAAGACTAGATCTTGGATTTGGGTGCTACTTATCACATTTGTCCCGAAATGGGTTATTTTTCTAGTTTGAAAAAGTTAGAAAGTGGAGCAGTGTTGATGGGGAACGATGATTATTGTCATATCATGGGGATAAGTATTGATAGACGTAGAAATACGTAGGATTAATACGCCTAAACGTATCGTTTTGTTAATCCCAATTTATTAATTTCTAATGTTAGTAGCATTTTCTTATTTTCAGGCACTTATCACTTTTGGAGCTAATAAGTAGAAAAAAACATATAATAGAAGGTACAAAGAGTTGAAGCATCTCCAACAGTCTCTCAGGCACAAGGAAGATGCATACATTCAATATACTTGTAGATTTTCTCCATGAAATAAAGATGATGAATGACTCTACAATGATTTATCTTTACTTAGGGATAGAGTTTTAGAATTGTAAACAACTTTCTTCTATCTTCTCCATGGAATAAAGATAATGAAGGACTCTACAAGGATTAGCATGAGATATGATTTATCTTTATCTGGTAGAGTTTTAGAATTATAAATAAGTCTCTCCTATCTACTATAAATAAGAGAATAATTCTATGTATTTTATACATCTCAATATCAGGAATGATTAAAGCTTGCAGTTTTCAGTATCTCTCTCTTTCTCTCTATATATTATTTTATGCGTTTAATTTAAGCTGTGATCAACACCATTAATGGAGTGCTAATCTTCTTAGCTTAGGCTAAGGATTGAACCTCCAGTGAAGTGAGCTAAATTGATGTTAATAATAGTTTAGATCTATAATTAATCTTCAATTCTCTGATTTGTAGTTACGAAAAGTTGATCTAGCCATGACAACTCTAAGTTACTATAAATATGAGGAAGATGTCGAATTAACCATATTCGATTGTTTTAACGCTCAAAGGGAATTCTAGATCACTAGAGTTAATACTCTCCACCTAGCCATGGAAATGAGTTTATAAACCCTAGATCCGATTGTCCATGAACAACAAAGTTCTTACTTAGGGTTTTAGCCACAAACCCTAGATCTTAGACCTGAATAGACCTAACCATGGCTATTACGTGCAGATAAAAGCTACCGTTTTCATATCGTTTAGTAAACTAAGTCGGAAGTGACCCAAAGCCTAGGTTATTTTCCTTATAATCGTACTGAAAGTTAGTAATTTAGATTTATGTTTTAGATCAAAACCTTTTTATCAAAATTAGTTTAGATTCGTTTATTAGTTAATTAGGAAATTATATTTTTAATACGTTTACTCCCCGTGGATTCGACCCCCGCTTACCCTTACTATATTATGACACTCGTAATTTTGAGCGGGGTATTTAAAGACTGAGTTTTTCTTGCATCATTACTAGTCATCTAAAGTTGCATAATGGGTTAGTTAAAGAGATTTAAGAAGTTTGGTATATTCTAACAATGAGGAAGAACATTATCTAAACGGGTTTATATGAAGTGAAAGGCTACAAAGTTGTATCTGAGAATGGGGTGAAGAAGGTTCTTAAGGGAGCCATGGTTGTATTAAAGGGCCAAAGAGGGAGTAATAATTTATATTATTTGGATGATACAACTGTTCTTGGTGAGGTTACTACTGCGGGAAGAGAGGAGATCACTTCCAGAGATACCACTCGGCTATAGCATATGCATTTGGAGCATGCGGGGGAAAAGTCCTTGAAAGTTCTCGCGAACCAGGGGCTATTGAAATGTGCTAAGGTGTACAAAATTGAAGTTTTGCGAATATTGTGTTATAGGCAGGCATACAAGGGTAAAGTTCTACACCGCTATCTATCGTACTCGTGAAACCCTTGATTATGTTCACTCTGATATTTAGGGACCCTTCATGAATTCATCGTTTAGGGAAAAACATTACTCTGTGTCTTTTGTGGACGACTTTTCTAGGCGTGTATGGATATATACTATGAGGAGGAAGGATAAAGTTTTAGAAATTCTTGTAAGTATGTCAGGATGAGGGGATCACTCGATACTTCACCGTTAGAGAGACACCGCAACAAAATGAGATTGCTGAGCGCATAAACCGTACTTTGCTGGAAAATGTGCGGTATATGTTGTAAAATTCTGGGTTGGGCAAGACGTTTTGGGCTGAAGCTTTGTCATATGCGTGCTACCTCATTAATAAGTTGCCTTCGGCTGTAATTGAGGGTAAGACACCCATAAAAGCTTGGTCGGGAGAACCTGCTACAGATTATGATACTCTTCGTATATTTGGGTGTCCAACATACTATCATGTTATAGATGGGTAAGTTGAATCCATGAGAAAGGATGAACATTTTTCTGGGTGGGAAGAAAGGTGTGAAAGGCTACAAGTTATGAGATACGAGAGACTGGAAGATCATTCTTGAAAATTCTATGTGCTCATATTTAATGTATTTTGAGAAATTAGGTCAGAACAATTTTTATCAATCAATAATCTATGAATAAGCAGAAACAATCAATAGTTATGACAAGGAATTAAAAGACAAACAATTGTTCACCCTATGGAAACTTCTTACTCGGGAGAAAAACCACAGGTCGTTGTCGATGAAATCAACAACCAAAAATCTACTAATAAAAAATAGTTATAATTTGAAATACACTTATAGACTCGATAACCTCATCTCGTGATTATCTCTCTTCTGATCCAAGCTTCACGCCCTATCTCTTTCATTCTCGCAACGACTCTCCTTCGTTCTCACAATAACTCTCCTTGATCTCACAACAAGGAACACCCTTATTGAATCACTCTAGAATAATATGTGGGAAGTCGAATTTGACTAATAAAACATCAAACTTAAGATTTTAGGTTTTTGATTGATCTTTATTAGTCTCCCTGATAATGAATATAAAGCTCTAAAAAAATAAAAACCTGTGGAAAAAATCGGTGGTCGGAAAAACAAACTAAGGGTTGCTTAAATATGTAAACAATTTTTCCCGAGACTCGTTCGAATGACACCCAAAGTCATTCAAACGAGATACCCAAATAAGCCTACAAAACGATACAGTTTGAAAATCGTTTGATAGGTTGTTTGATAGATCGTTCGAACGAGATACTCAAATAAGCCTACAAAAAGAGGCAGTTTGAAATTTATTTGAAAATGTTGTCTTTTCCCAGAAGTTGTTCGAACGAACAGAAAACTCGTTCGAACGAGAAAACAAAATAAGTTAAAAAATAAAGGCAGTTAAAACATTTTGGCTTTTTTTTTATCAGAGTTCCACTTACCAACTTACCTTCTCGACCGTTGGTTGTAGAAGTCTTATCCGGCGGCCTTAATTCAGTCACCGTCTTCGACTGAGATAAGCACGGGACTCCATATACACAAAATGAGACAAACCAAAACCTTTCAATTATGAGCAGGGATATCACTTTTGATGAGACTTCTATGATAAAATCATATGTCTCTGAGTACACAAAGAAGACAACAAGTAAGGTATTGCAGTGGGTAAAGATTGATGTATCTTTACATTGGCCAGAGAGTTTCGTACTAAATGAGGTGTCATCTACCAGTGTGACAACGAGTGATGAGCCATTAATTCATGTTCTAAATGATGAAGACACAGATGATGGTAGAGCATTTAGTAGTACGGATGAGGAGACTCTGGTTATGGAGTCAATTGCAACTAGTAAACCAAAGAGGAATGTGGGTAAGCCGGAATGGCATACAAATGACATGGTACTTCCAAAGGCGAAGGCCATTATAGCTTATATGCACTACCGGTTGTTAAAGAGGATGTTCCTTCCACTGCTAAACATTGGGAATGAGCAATGATGGAAGAAATGTCTTCTCTTCGCAAGAATGAAACTTGGTAACTTTCAAAGTTACCTAAGGAAAAGAGAGCAGTTGGTAGTAAATGGGTATACAAAAGGAAGCAAGGATCTCAAAATGATATTACGCTTCAAGGAAAGTCTAGTGGTAAAATACTGCTCCAGTTGTATCCTATTGGCTTTGATAGCGAATTTAAATTAGAATTGCAACAACTCGATGTTAAGACGACGTTCTTACATGGGAAGTTGAAAAAAGAGATCTATACGAATTTGCCAAATGGGTTTACTGTTGCTAAAAATGAGGATGTATGTCAATTGATGAAAATATCATTGTACGGTTTAAAGAGGTTTCCAGGACAACGGTACAAATAAACTCTTGGTATGGAGATTCATAAAGATAGAGAGAAGGGAGCGATTCATCAATTCCTATAGATTTATTTGGCCTCTTACGGGGATTATGAGAACTACAAGCGACTTGATCCACGGTACGTAGGCAACCATTGATTTGGTACAGTCAATTTTGGTTCCTTGGGACGTTTGGTTGATTTGGCTCCTTTGGGATGTTTGGATCGATTTGGTTATTCAGGTCGCTTGTTTGTTTAGTTTCCTTAGGCCGTTTGTGTGCTTGGGTCCTTGGGAACATTTGGTGGCGGAGATGGTTACTTTTGGGCCGTTTCATTGGTGGCTATGTTCGGCTCAGATTTCGATTTGTTTGGTTAGGGAAGTCTCTTCACTGAGGTAGAAAATTGTGAGGCTACTATGTTTTTTGTTTGAACTGACATTGAGTCTGTTCGAGTCACTCAGAAAATCGATTCTTCGAGTACACCTTAGGTTTTGTTCGAATAGGAAGGGTCTGTTCAAACATAAAATTTACCTGTTCGAAGAGACATCGGTAAAAATCAATTTTGAGTTTGGATTAAAGCCTCTTGTTTGCCTTGAGATCTAAGTGATTGTATTTGCTTTCCCAAGTATATAAGAGAGAGTTAGGTTTTTTATGAACCACTCTTGGTGAAAACAGACCTAAGTTCCCTTTATATAGAGGGAACTCGAAATTACAATCCAACGTATCTCGAGGCAAAAATACGCCTCATAAATATAATCACCGCCTAAAGGAAAAAGGCTGAGTCGCACCTCTGTTCGAACAAAACAAGTTTCTGTTCGAATAAACAAAAGTGTATTCGAATACAAATAATTTGTATTCGAATAAAACTGATTAGGCTGAAATGTATTCGAACAGACATAACTCTATTCGAATAAAACTGATCAGGTTGAAATATATTCGAACAGACATGAGTCTATTTGAATAAAACTGATCTGGTTGAAATGTATTCATATAGGAAAATACTCTATTCGAATACAAAAGGGTGTTTGTTCGAATAGACTTCTTAAAAAGTAAAAAAAACTCAGATCTTCCTGGATCACATATCATCACCTTGGCTCAAATGCTTGAGAGCATCTTTAATGGTAATCTACAACAATAGTAAAAAATGCCAAAAACACAGCCTGAGTTGCTCTAATTTTTCATAGACAGGTAAACGGTAAAAATGGTCCTTTTTTAGGGCGGACAACAATTTAACTACGTCCCACATCTACAAATGAAGAAATTATGGTCTGTTTATCACATTTTTAAGTGGGGTACTATTCAAATTGGCTTGCCCCCCCTCTATCTAAATTGCCTCTATCAATTTAGACATTTATCCACTTATTATGAGATTATATAGCACTCCTTACTTGAGAGCTAACATTGCTCATTTATTTAGCAGTGTGGGTCACTTCTGCAAAATATTAAGCACCATTGGAGATGCTATTAGATGATAATAACTATGTCTTCTATTACTTTTGGAATTGCCTCTGGATGTTGAACAAAGACTTCTGAATGAGTGATAGGATCCTGATAAGCCTCTCCTAAAAGCTTTAGACCATGAACTTCCATGGAAATTTAGAGATCATTAACTCGCAAAAATTCATATACATAATCTAATCGCTAAAATTAGATTCTATTAATTAACTATCAACAATCACTTATTTATAAGCCATTCATATAGAACAATAACATTTTTTATTCAAGAACAAAGAAAGACCCTCGTGGTTAGATCCCGAGAAACGAAATTAACAGTTGCATTTTGTGAGGTAGAGGCGTAGAGCCATCAGCCATGAAGCCCTTGTGGTAGCATTTTCAAAAGCACCACCTACATCTGGTGGTAATAATGTTAAGATATTTAGTCCCACATTTGGCATAACTGTTGAGTAATGAATTCGAATTTGGTGTTCGTGGAATTTCATTATGTTCGTGGGACGAACGATGGCAAAGACAAAGTTGAAAAAGTCATTCCGATAATTTTTTAGTGTTTCTGTTCGAACAGAACTTTAGTCTGTTCGAACAGAAGAGGCAGAGAGCTCTCTCTTCGAATAGACTGTCTTTGTTTAAATTAAAGTCTCAGACACAGGTCTATTCGAATAGAAGTCTTAAACACATGTCTGTTCGAATAGACTTCAGTCCCTGTTCGAATAGACCTTGTATTATAGCCTTTCAAATTATTTTGGTGATCATTTGCTAGCCCCGTGATTCATACTTTGAGCCCTAACTCATGTAATATCCACCCAAGTATATAAATGATACTTAAAGTGCTTCTTAGGTATCGTTGAGAACCTAATGTGAGTTTAATCCTAGAGTGAAAGTTGGGGTTTAAGAGGATCCATTAAAGCTTCGAGGAAGTTTTAGTGATTGTAACCTATTTGATTCATAGTAGATTGTTCGTCGGGGTGTGGTTTTTTACCCGTTAAGGTTTTCCACTTCCTTCATTTGGGTAAATCGTTGTGCATGTATGATTTTGTTATTGTTTAATTTATAAATTGAAGTTTTCGTGTATCGTTCTTGGGCGAGAGATTGGGATTAACTACCCTAACTCCTAACAACTGGTATCCGAGCGCAAGGTTAGGGATTGTGTGATTAGAGAGATGGCCAATGAGGAGAAATTGAATATAAAAAAATTCAATGGATTGAACTTTTAGATTTGGAAGATGGAAGTAGAGGATTTTCTGTATGCGGAGGATTTTGATTTTTTTTCTAGGAGGGATTTCGATGAAGCCATTCGATATGGGTGTATTGGAGTGAGAAATTCTAGATCGAGATGTTCTAGGTAAAGTTCAATCGATACTCACAACTTTTATTTTTTCACAATTTTCAGAAGTTAACATAATGGTAGAGATAATGAGTATGTTATCCCTTCGATATGAGTTAATGGCTTCGAGTGATTTAAATTCTCGTAAGCGGGTTACTTTCAATGACGTAGTTAGAAAGCTTTGGTAAAGATTCTCGTATACCTCTTGGAGCTTCGTTGTTACTATCAGATGATTACTCGGATGTAGAAGTTAGAGGAAGGGGAGTCTCGCATATCGAGAATATAAGTAAAAGACGGATCAAGGCATGGAATTGCAATCAACATAATATTTATTGGAATTACGGTAAAGTTGCTCATAAGAAGAAAGATTGTAGATCGACGAAGAAGAGAAGATCTGTAAATAGACGTTCAGTGACTTTCTCTGGGAAAAGTAAAAATTCTGATAGTGCCTTCAATTTTATTTCTCATGATTTGTGTGATATGACTTGTGATATTCGGGATAAACCATGTATCTGATTCATGGTACTTGGGATGAGTCATATTGGTTGCCTTATGGTGTTTATAAAAATTTGATGTTAGAGTTGGATGTTACATTGGAAATTACGTCGGGTAAATATGAATTGTCTAGCTATGATGAGTGTTATCACATAGTAGATAATGGAGATGTTCGGATTGCATTAACGAATGATAATTTGTAAAGTTTGGACACGGTGCAACATGTGTCTAGTATGTCTTCAGATGTATAATGCTGATGTTCCCACTCTTTGTATTGTTGGATGTAATGTGGGGGAACAATTGCCTAGCCTCGGATATAACACTTCATCGGTCGTCATACGGAAATTGTGTAGGATATTTGTCGATTGGCAATGATGTCAGCATTGTGAAATCCAATGGAGTAACCCTTATTTCCGCACATGGGAAGAGAAAAGTGTAAGTTGTCGGCCACCAACTCTCTGTTAGCGCCTGAATTAGCCGATTATTAGAATTACCCCATTTGATATCCATAAACCTCCTGAATATCTTCACCAAGGGATCCCTTATTGTTGAAATTGTGGAAATCTAGTTCCAAACTTTTATCACCGTAGTGAATGTGCCGTGCGGACGCATCGAATCGCGATTTTATTCATTGGAGCATTTTGTCAAACACTTGATTAAATAGAAATAACGAAGTCACCATAAAATAATAACTTACCGTGAGATCCTTGCTAGTGTGATATATATGACTGACGCCGTCTGGGAGCGCGGTAATAAACCGTATTCATGGAACTTTATATTGGGTTGGGTGTGGTAGGCCTTGATTTTGTTATACCTCTTCAAATACAACTTTTTTTTTCCTTCCTGACCTCGACCGAGTTATGGCTTGTTCTGGATTTTTTGTCCCTCTAAACCCATGGAATATACTGGGGTGTAGGTCTCCCTCTGGCATATCCATTTGATTTTGAAAATGTTGGTAATTTTTTTCAAGGTTTTGGGCGAAATGGAGAGAGAGAGAGAGAGGGGAGGAAACAGTATGGGATGGAGTCGAGTTTGAGTTGTTTTGTTCAATAGAACTAGCGGCAGTGTTTTAATTTTTGCGCGGTAATCAAAACACCGCACGGTGTTTTGATTTCAGTTTTTTTTTATTTTAAAAACACGTTAGCCAACTACTGGAAGAAACGAGCATGAGTTGGGTTGGGTGGATTCTGACGTGTGAGCCTTTTGTTAGAACCCACACTCGACTGCTGGAGATGCTCTAAGGACTTAAAGTATTCTAATAGTTAACTTGTTTTTAGGCTTTGTACATCGTGTGAGCAACGGATTGTCCCCGGTGCAAAATTTAATTATTTCTCGTATTACGGCTTCACAACGTTGATGAATTTACGTTCAAGTTTTATGACAATGCAACATATCAAAATAGAGCTTCTAAAAGGTACGCCTTAGGGCATCGGCCTGGCTTTTATAAGGCCCTGTGCGAAGAAAAAAATTAGGCCTTTTTTACTTGATTTTTTTATTATTTTTATTTTTTTGTAGTACTAGACCTTGTTTTGAGAAGTTGGATATTTGGTTTGTTGGCCTTGTATAATGGGTTTGGTTTTGTGCTCGAATCTAAATTGAGTTGGGTTTAATATAATTTTTTTTGTTTGTTTTGTTTGGGTTAGGCAAATTTTTTCTTCTTCTTTGGGCTTTTTTTTATTTCGGGCCCTGTACCCATCGCACATGTTGCACACCCTCATGGCCGGGTCTGGCATGCACTAGTGCAGACCTTTTACTATAGGTATTAGTAATGAATGTTCATCTCAAAACCTGCTGACAATGAGAAGAGTATCCCTTAATCTTATATTTTACACGCCCCTTCACATGTGGCGTAATTTGAGCTCAACGTGTAGATGGATATATGGGGTTATGCGGAGCAGCACGTGGGGTCGTTAGGCACAGAAATGTGGAAGAGGAGTGGCCACCTGATCTTATATTTAACAATAAGTATCATGCGAGGCCGGGTTAATTTTAACAATATTGAATCAAAATAGATACATCCATTGAAAACAATTAAGGTCCATATAGTAGTAGTAAGTTAAATTTACCTCTTCAAACTATTTTGTGCCTAGTCTTTAGCTTGCATGTGTGATTTAATTGAAGACTATTTCTAACATACCCTAGTTTACGCCTAATCACATACTCAAACAAACCTGACACTATAAATGTTCCCACACTTCACTCAAACCCCAATTCATCAAAAACAAGAATTTAAGCTTTTGTGTATTTAGCTGTTCAGAAGAAAAGATGGAGGGTAAGAATATGAGTGAGAAAACAGGCGAAGTTACTGGTCACGCTCAGGTGAAGAAAGACGAGATGATGGATCAGGCTTCTAATGCTGCACATACAGCTAAAGATAAGGCTTCTGACACCGCGCAATCTGCACAACAATCAGCTCATGAGACTAAGGACCAAGCTGGAAACATTCTCCAAAAGGTAATAGTTTCTTACGATTTACAACCACTTTTTTATTTAACTAATATCGATTGTACGGCATTTTGTGATGTGGTGATGTTGTTGTTGTAGACTGGGGAGCAAGTGAAGAGCATGGCACAAGGAGCTGCCGAAACAGTGAAGAGCACTTTAGGCATCAACAGTACTACTACTGATAGTGCCTCGAGCAACAACCCGCTTAAGAACTAAGTCAAATTTATTCGTGTTGTCATCTTGATTGTTGTTTTGGTGAAGTTTTAAGAAGAGAGAGGATTTGCATGCATGATCTCTCAAATTGTGGTATATTTTATCATTATGAAATAATGAAAAATTGTTGTCTATCGTTTATGGGAGAAGGTAATTAATCTTCATTGGGTTCTAAGAGAGTTTGATCATTCTAATTTATGTCTAGGTCGAATTAATGCGATGAATTAAACTACTTCCAATCCTAGCACTAGCAGCTAAAAAAATTGTATATTTATTGGTTATATGAAGAGTACCACATTTACGTACTAGATATCTCTCATTTTACCAATGTGAGTCTTTGGTTTGGAGTACCTAGCCCTTACAACTTTAATGAGAATTCCTTCGAAAGCTGTAATATCGGTTCAGTTGTATTCCACCTTAGAACTAGAAGTACCGGATGTTATATAAAATTAATATTTGGATTAAGAGATGGCAATACCCATGAAGCTTAAAAGTTAAAGATCTTGTATCATGAGGTGGTGAGGTTCTTACATCACATTACACTATTAACTAACCATCTATCACATTGGTATATCCAAATACTATTTACCGCGACTTACAAATGTATTTGATTTTAATCTAATTAGTAAATCTTCATTGTGAAGTCTAAGAGTACCAAATCATAGTTGGTATTAAGAGCGTTGTGTTTCTTTTACGCTCCGCTCTTCTTTGTTCGTGTTTTCCAGAGCTATTAAGATTGATGGTAAGCGACAAATTAATTAGAAGTGGGTCACCCTGTTATGACATGCTTACTCTAGGTTTCACTTTACTTGATAGATGATGTTTATATCTTTGGTGTCCTCTAATATCTCATTCTTCTGAAAAGAAGTAGAATCATCATTCTGTTAAGAATGCAAGTACTAAATTATTATTCCTTCGTATTTATTCTATAAATAAAAGAACTATCCTTATGCACATAATTGCAGAGGAATGTGAATAATGTGAGCAATATGTTTTCCATGAAATTTGTCCATTGTCATAGAAATTGTGCTTATTAACAACCAAAATTTAAGAAAATGTCATTCGTAAAAAATAAAATAAAAAAAGGATAAAATATCAATAATAATGAAATTGGTTGTTTAGCTATATTTTCCAGATAAATGTATGTGATGTAAACTGATTATGCGGAAGTTAATAATCAAGAAGAACACCAGTTTTAACAAAATGAATTAGGTTCTTGAGGAATCCTAATTTTATTAACTAGAACTATTGTTCTGAACAAGACTAACTTAATTGAATTAACTGTATTAACTAACTAAGAAACAAATAACCTAGACCTCCCATTTTATAGAACACAATGGGGGTTAGAATTATGAACCCTAATTCTAATTGAAATATAGTTCTATTTAAACTCGGAAACTGCTAATAACCTAGGTTAGGCCTCTCTAACAGGGCTTAAGTTAAAGACTAAAATACAAAATATTAAAAATATTAAATAAACATAGGTGGTACGGTGGGTAAACGATCCTATGAGGGATGCGCCACATCAAACCCTCAGTGTGAGAAGATTTCATCCACGAAATCAAGAGGGTGGTGCTCCAGAGGACTCACGCACATATGTGCATCCCAGTTTCTTTGTCTTCATCCTGTAGAACGTGCACGAAATTTGTACGATGAAACTATTATGGAAATCTTGAAGTCTTTTACAGAATTTTCCGTACCCAGAGATTGTACCCAAGAGCGGGGTTACGATGTTGTCACCAACATCCCTACTTCCATTGACGCCTAAAAATAAAAGTTGAAAATTTACTGTGGGCCGCTCCCCAAAACCTGCTACAAAATCTTCTCAAAACGGGTCAACATACAGACATAATTCTTCGTATCGGGCTATCATCTCCCTTATATGGATAAAATATTTGGATTCCCCGGACTGTAACATAAGTGAATGGAACTGTTGGACGATGTCGACCTGCATCTCATGTTCCGTACGTGTCTCCTGAATCTATTGCCGTGTGACACGATAATTGGTAGCTACTGTTAGAGATACACGATGATGTTCGATATGACCTAACAACTTGGTCATGCTCAATGCTGGGCCTGGTAAGTAAGGCATGCGTTTATCACATGTTGGATTTGGAGATGGGAAAGGTGTACCCTACATCACCGAATCTCTATCTCTTGTAATTCTCTCACTAACATCTCTTATTCTTATACTTTTGCTTACCTTACCATCAGATTTATCACAAAACATCATAATCATAATCATTAACATCAATCCCATTTGGCCAAGTATGGGATGAATCACCCAATTTAGCCATATCATTATCTCTCGCCATTGTCTGGATCTCTAACTTGGATGATATTTCAAGAGTATTTCCAAAAGTAAAACATGATAAATTTGTGGTGACTATAATCGGTGGGTTCACGGTGTAAATGCTTGGGCCGTCAGAGTTGATGTTGGGGGACCTTGGGACTGTCGAGGTTGCTTGGATGTCGCCTGATTTGGCCGAAGTTTCGAGGTCAGTTGTGGGGATCGTGGTCTTTATTACTTTTGTATGTTGCAGTGGGTGATAGAGGAGAAGCATGGGTATTGTGAGCTTGGGTTGGGTTTTAGTCAGGCCTAGAATCAACATGGGTTGGGCTTGGTTTAACCAAAGCACGTGTTGTTCATATGTGTTGTAACTCGGATCGGGTGGTTTGAATATGGGTTCGAGTTTGGTTTGAGTGTGGGGAGAAATTGCTTTTGGTGCACTTGGTTGTACTGAATCAACTCTTCTTATTTCTATCTTGCAAACTGATGTTTTTTCGTCGCGAGAACTCCAATTCCAATTCCAATTCCAATTCCAATTCCAATTGAGGTTTGGATATCGATTCCTTCACTTTCTTGAACCCCAGTTTTGACGTTTAAATTTGTGAAAGGGTTGCTCAGGTCGTCACTCCTCGCGGCGACGCTTCCCTCTAAATAGAGTATTTCGGTTACGCCCAACGGAGGTGGTTGGGGGGGGGGGGGGGGGGTGAGGGGGTGTGGGAAAAAGACTCCTCTACCCAAGCCTCGACAAACCCTTCAAGCTTATCAAGCTGATATCCTCGCTACATTATCGGCGAGCGTAGGTTTCTTCTTCGCGGATCTTCCACGAGGCATCTTTGCTCTCGAAACTGACTACTTTTAGATCTAACGCAGCCCTGGTACCATTTTAATGTAAACTGATTACGGGGAAGCCAATAATCAAGAAGAACACCAGTTTTAACAAAATGAATTAGGTTCTTGAGGAACCCTAATTTTATTTACTGGAACCCTTGTTCTGAACAAGACTAACTTAATTGAATTAACTATATTAACTAACTAAGAAACATATAACCTAGACCTCCCTTTTTATAGAACCCAATGGGGGTTAGAATTAGAAACCCTAATTTTAATTAAAATGGAATTCTATTTAAATTGGGAAACTGCTAATAACCTAGGTTGAGCCTCTCCAACATGGCTTAAGCTAAAGACTAAAATACAAAGTATTAAAAGCATTAAAAACATTAAATAAACATAGGTGGTGTTGGGTTTTATATCTCCAAAACTATATGTGGTTTCTTTAGTCCCACATTTCTTAAAAGAGTAGTTTGTTTCCTTGATATAACCTAAGTCCTTTATTCACTATGTTGGGTGGGGGTGGCCCGAAAAAAAGATATTAAAACTTTATTTGGCTCATGGTCTTGGGCCTCGAACTTGGGCTTCTATGAAAGAATTGATTTTGTCAAAACCAATTCTATTCGACCTGGACCAATTCGAACTGAGTCCATTTGATCTCGACCTGGATCATTTCGAACCAAGTCTTTTCGACCTGGGGTTACCAGGAGACCAAATTCGAACTGACTCTATTTCGATCTGGAGTTCCCAGAAGACCAAATTTGAACCGAGCATATTCTCCATTTTTTGAATTCCTCAAACGTAACTGTTTCGTAATTAAGTCATAAACATTTCACTTCCGTTTCGAACGTTTTTGATGACGTGTCCCACCATTAACTCTTGTTACCGTTTCGAACTTGCTCTATATAAAGAGAAACTGTGCCTCAGTTTTATGAATCCATCGAATACACAGTTCTTCTCATCTCTTTAATATAATCACGAGTCTAGAATCCGAGTAAACCAATTGAAAGTGCAAATCATACGAAGGTCCTTCTTAGCAAGAGAAGTTCCTAATCTACTGTTTTATCCTGGAGGCGACGCAGCAATCAACTGTTTTGCAAAGGGCAGTGCGGCGAAATGTCTTAAAGATAGAGACTTAGTCCTCGACTCAGCATCTACGATCATCACTTCAGTACCTCTAGTTTATTTTGCTACTGTTGCTGGTCTAATTCTATTAATCTCTGCTTTCAAAATTTGCTGCAGAGGTAACATAGTATTGATTTTCCCTAACAGGTGGTACGGTGGGTAAACGATCCTATGATGGATGCGCATATCAGTATGTATAATCTTCATTGGGTTGAATGAGGCTCGAGTTGAGCATACTAATTAGAGACGAGTTGGGGTGTAACTCGAATAATAATAATAATAATAATAATCATCATCTACCTATGGCACATAGATACTATGTGCACATCATCGAGGAAAGATAAACAAATGTCTTTATTGACAGTAATTTTGCATCTCTGTTCATATCTATGTATGGTACAGATTATGCAAACATGGCATTCTCCATAAATGAAGACTCTTTGACGATCGCTCATTTAAAAATTTCCAAAAACACGATCTTTCTTTGATGATGACTAGACCCAAGTCTCTAATCTGGATCCCACTATTCATCGTTTTGATGCCGATTCCTGTTTTGTATCAATTTGGATAGGAGTAAGCATTATGTCGTTGAAGACTTCAAATCATTGAGGATGGCAGTTTCTTTAGGGTGTTTTAGAATATGGTGTAGTTCTTTGCGAATCTTTTATTTGGGATTATCTCGTGCTGCTAGTCATTGCTGTATTCAGATATAGTATTACATTAAGACATTTAAGCGTATGTTCTATGCATGAAAAATAATACTTTGTCGAAATGATTGTCCTACATTGATTAGATGCACAATTTCAAACATTCCATTAATTATATTCCCACTTCTCTCACTATGGCCGCTGTTGCAGCTGCAGGCCAGAAAGATTAGTGTTGCAGGGAGCCTAAAAATATTAAGATAGAGCTTCTGTGGATTGCTTTGAATGGAAATTACAATATTCGTTTGCTTATCTGGGAAGATATGTACCTTTTGTGCTTTTAATCGACGTAGGACAATCATTTCGACAAAGTATTATTTTTCATGCATAGAACTTTTTGTGGATTTGTTTGAATGGAAATCACAATATTCGTTTGCTTATCTGGGAAGATATGCAACTTTTGAAAGGGGGTGAAGAACTTGCAGTGATATTTTTAAGAGATTAACATTGTTGAATCGCAAGCCGCGAAAGCCAAACTCCAACCCGATTTGGTTAGCAACAAACAAGGAATACACAATAACAATCATACACAAGGTTTAAGGGTGGTTCGGAAATTGCTTACATCTACCGTACAAGAGAGAGAGTTTATTCAAGATCCAATGTTACAATCTCCTAATCAATTTGAGGTTTCTCTCACAATATTTCCTCTCCAAAATATTTTACCAAGGGCGGCTCACAAAATCCCTAGATCTCCCTTATATACTTGGGAGACCTATTATAAATAACTCCTATCTCGACACGATCTAATGGCTAAAAAATACTTAAGATGTTGTTTTACCGATGTTTGTTTGAATAGACAAAAACAAGGTCTATTCGAAGAATCAAAGTTCTGGGTGGTCTTATTCGAATAGACTTTGAGTCTATTCGAATATATTTTATTATGTTCGAACAGACCCAAAGTCTATTCGAACAGAAAATATAACAGCCTCACAATTCTCCACCTCGATAAAGATTTCCCTAGCCAAACGAACCGAAATATGAGCCGAGCATAGCCACCAACCGAACATAGACCTCGTGATTGCTTGCTTGCCCCGTGATTCGTACTTTGAGCCCTAATTCATGTAATGTCCTTCCAAGTATATAAGGTATACTTAGAGTGTTTCTTAGGTGTTGTTGAGAACCTAATGTGAGTTTAATCTTAAAGTGAAAGTTAAGGTTTGAGAGGCTCTATTAAAGCTTCGAGGAAGCTTGAGTGATTGCAACCTATTTGATTCATAGTGGATTGTTCGTCGGGGAGTGGTTTTTTACCCGTTAGGGTTTTCCACTTCCTTCGGGTAAATCGTTGTGCGTGTATGATTTTGTTATTGTTTAATTTTTTAATTGAAGTATTTGTGTATCGTTCTTGGGCAAGAGATTGGGATTAGCTACCTTAATTCCTAATAACTGGTATCCAAGCACAAGGTTGGGGCTTGTGTGATTAGAGCGATGGCTAATGAGGAGAAATTGAATACCGAGAAATTCAATGGATTAAATTTTAGAATTTGGAAAATGCAAGTAGAGGATTTTCTGTATGCGGATGATTTTGATTTTCTTCTAGGAAGGATTTTGATAAAGCCATCCGATATGGGTGTATTGAAGTAGGAACTTCTAGATCAAGATGTTCTAGATAAAGTTCAATCGACACTCGTAACTTCTATTTTTTTGCAATTTTTGGAACTTAACATAACGGTAAAGATAATGAGTATGTTATTCCTTCGATATGAGTTAATGGCTTCGTGTGATTTAAAGTCTCGTAAGGGAGTTACTTTCAATGACGTAGTTGGAAATTTTTGGTAAAGATTCTCGTATACCTCTTGGAGTTTCGTTGTTAACATCAGATGATTACCCAGATGTAAAAGTTAGAGAAATGGGTGTCTCACATACCGAGAATAGAAGTAAAAGATGCATCGAGGCATGAAATTGTAATCAAAAAGATATTTGTTGGAATTGCGATAAAGTTGGTCATAAGAAGGAAGATTGTAGATCGACGAAGAAGAAAAGATCTATAAATAGACGTTCGATGACTTTCTCTGGGGAAAGTAAAATTTTTGATAGTGCCTTCAATTTTATTTCTCATGATTTGTGTGATATGACTTGTGATATCTGGGATAAACCATGTAATGTGATTTATGGTACTCGGGATGAGTCATATTGGTTGCCTTATGGTGTTAGTAAAAATTTGATATTAGAGTTGGACGCTACATTGGAAATTACATCGTGTAAATACGAATTGTCTAGCTATGATGAGTATTATCACATAGTAGATAATGGAGATGTTTAAATTACATTAACGAATGATAATTCGTTAAGTTCGTACACGGTGCAACATGTGTCTAGTATCGCTAGAAATGTGATTTCGAGCCAACTATCGGGTTTTGGTCTTTTATAACCTTTCTATGATGTTGAGATCATAAAAGAAGCTATAGTTATAGCTTGGTACAAAAGATAAGATGTCTTCTTAGAGACGTGTAACGCTAATAATGAGATTGTTGGTGTTGTTACTTCGATGCTGGAATCTAGAGTATGACACGAGAAATTTGGTCACGTGAACAAGGATTGTATGTGTTTGAGATTGATTTAATATTAGTATAATGTTAAGGGTAGTATAGTATTTTTCTTTTCTATTATAGCCTATATAAGTAGTCAAGTAACTTAGATTGTAACCTACCTCTTATAATCCAATGTAGTTCTTTTGTCTCCCTTTCTCTTTTAAATTAGATTATATAATATGGTATCAGAGCTGGTCTGATTCTCACTCTATAATCTTTCAGCCTCTCTTGGTGCAATCTGATTTCATTCTCTTGGTGTAATATGATATTTGGAGTTAGAAGAAATTAATTTAAAATGTGATTTAGGGCTTCAAGTGTTGAATTTCTGTGATGTAGAATCGATTTAAGGTTTGTATCTAATTAGTTTAGGATGCGAGCTCATCAATAGTAGTTCAAAAATTGGGTTTCTGTTTCACTTGATTACGAATTTCTGATTGTTTTTGTGGGTGTGATTGAGCTGATTATTTGTTTGAATTTTTGGGTGTTGAAAACTATAATCGGGGTGCTGATAACTAAAATTTGGGTATTGAGAAGTCATTTTTGTGGGCTGATAACTAATGTCTAGTGCTGGGAACTGATCTCAGAGTGGTGATAACTAATCACTAGGTGTTGGGGACTAGTTTCTTCAGCTGCGTATCTGACTTTTGGGTTTTACATTCTATTTGAGTATTGTCAGTTCAGGTCATGGTTTTTATATGGAATAGGATATTGCGGTTAATTTGCATCTAGTTAAGATTTTAAATATAGTTTTTATTCAGTTTAAATCTGGCAATTAGTTTGCATATGGTAGAATTTAGCGGTTAATTCATATCTGTGTTGGATCTGGCGTTAGTACGCATCTGTTTAGGATCTGGTATTAATACGCATATATTTAGCTTATGGCAAATAATTCTCATCTCTGACTAGCATTTGGTAGTTAGTTGACATCTAATTAGGATTTGGTGGCTAGTTCTCTCTGAGTTGTTCCGATTTGGTTTGGCGATTGATATGACATCTGATTTTTGGCTTCTGTGCAGTTCTGCTACATCTCCCTGTTGGTAATATCCGAGTATTTTTGGGCTTTGGGTCTGTTCTGGTGGGCATTAGTGGATAACATATTTTTCGTATCCGAGTTATGGCATGGCTTCAGAATTAAACTTTGGATATGGTTTAGTACTTCTATTTTCTACTTGCAAACTCTCGATGTTACTTCTTGTATCATCTAGAGTTTGACGGGGGGTGTTAGAGTTAGATTTAGTATTAGTATAAACCTAATGGTAGTATATTACTTTCCTTTTCTATTGTAGCCTATAAGTAGTCAAGTAGCTTAGATTGTAACCTACATCTTCTAATCCAATGCAGTTATTTTGCCTCCCTTTCTCTTTAACTTAGATTATGTAATAGGATGGAAACATTGTTCTTGAGGAGAAGACTTGACAAGTTAAAATCGATAGATTTATTCTTTTGTAAAGACGTTGTCTTAGTGAAGTAAGGGAATGTCAGCTTTCCTAGAAAGAGAAGAAAATAGAATATGAGATCGAATCACTTATACGATATTGTATGGGAACCTACTAGAGTTGGTTTTAATGGGGGATTTCATGGTTTTGCTGCTTTCATTGGTGATTCCATACGAGAACTTGGTGTACATTTTTTGAAGAATGAAATAAATTGGCTTGATGTATTCGCTAGATGGAAAGATAGTATTGAGATTGAGACGGGTTCAATGTTGAAGCATTTTGGGTCTAATGGTGGCGGTGATCGATATTACAGTGATAGCTTTATTTTGTTAGATGCATCTATTAGGATTGAAAGGCTTGAGACGATCCTAATGACATCATAATTGGTTGGTGTGGCTGAAAGTATGGATTACTGAAAGGGCACGAAGTATGAAATGTTTCATAGAGTTGTCAAAGCAATTTTGGGCGGATTCGGTAGTTTCAGCGTTTGATATAAAGTTTTGGTATGCATTGGATCTTGGACTATTAGAAGAGATCACTTGGACGAAAAAGAAGGTAATCATTTACAGTTTTTTTATCTATTAATCTAGTAGTACGTAGATCATTACTAGATTATATGTTTAGTTTGTACATGTTCATTGGATATGTTTGTGATGATTTTGGCGACCGATCTTGTGATGCGAAGAATCAGAAAATTATTGAAATTATTGATGTGATATCCAATGGTGATGTCTTTCGCGAAGACATGGATAAGCGGACCAAAAAGTAAATGAATCGGGGTTATGTGAGTATGAATTTTTTTTTGCAAAGATGGTGTTGGAACTATAATGGCGTGTTTTTTGAGAGAAAATCTTCGCCAATACTTGTAGTAAAGATTCTATAATACTAAGTTTAAACCAACACGTAGAAATTCAGTAAAGGCTGAGAAAAACCACGACCTCGAGGAGGGTTTTGATGAAAAATCTAATAAGTTGCTAGTTATTACAATTTGTTGTTTGGTAAGATAGTAAGGATGAATGAATAGTGAAGTTACAGATCCGAATAACTCATTCTCTGCCTGTATTTATAATATTTATAGTAGATAAAAATAGTTCACAAAAAGAAAAACAATTTCCTATTTCGGGGTTAGTGGGCAAACTTTGCAGATCTCACAACGGCTCTATTTGACCAAGCATAACGGCTACTTTTAGAATGCCAAGAACTGTGGTCGTAGACGTGAGATCTTCTCGAATGGTGGAATATCTTTGACAAAGGTCCGTTGGCTTTTTCTTGTCGAATATGAGAAATATGCTACTCCAATCGTCCCATTCTCGATACAATTACTTGTTGTTGTGTCGAGAAGAACGTCGAAATGTGAAACGGTTGTCGAATATTTGTAAAAGTTTGTGTTTTATCATTTCCGATGCAAAAGTCAAATGAATCTGGTCAATTTGGTTTCCCGATAAATATTTATTGCAGTTCATCGGTCTTCATAATATTCTGAAGTGGTGTATAAAGAGAAGGAGAAAGGAGTTGCTTCTGCCAGAATATTGGTGAAGTTGGCCGTGATGGTAACGATGTCACACCAGGCATGCCATAGTGAGTGGCTGGAGCTTGCGAATGGGAATTTGGATGATTATAAAGGGGTAAATCTTAGTGTTTTATCGTTGCTTTCAATTTATCTGGAACCGGCGGTGATGATGTATGGGAGAACTGATGGAGGAGGAGGCAGAGAGTGTCAAAACGCAGTGTGTTCAGTGTAGTCAGTATCATGTTGTGTTATTGAAGGCCTCTGAGCTCATCAATTGTTTGGAGAAGTGGCCACTACTCATATTGAAGATGATGATGCAAAGGGAGCATGGCGTTATGTGTCTCTGGTTGACACAAAAAATTTCTTGTTATTTTCAACAGCTGTCTTTCTGCAGGGCGCACACATGCAACTCTTTTTAGAAGTTCCCTGACTTGAGATTCATTGAGTTTCTTAGAATATCGTGCACCTTTCGCCGCATGGTATGCCAAATTCTGGTGAAAAGAAGCATATAGCTTCGAGTACTTTATGTCGAAGGAGAATATGTGACCTGTAAGTTAATATAATATAATCGAAGGAAAAAATTCTCGAATGTAAAATATAAAGTGTTCTTAATGAATAAACTTTGCTTTGATCTTGTATTGGATATGCAGATGGTGATCTCGAATATAAGGAAATACATTATTCGAAGATAATTAGGCGAGTCATTTGTATGTCGAGATAGCTGTTGTGAACTTTATGTTATGATCGAGGTATATTTTGGAGAGGTTATGAGATCTCAAGCTGGAGTGTGTTGGCCGTGTGGGGCCTAAAACGGTTTCCAAGAAGGTTGAATTGACTGGGATGTGTAGAGTTCCAATGAGAAATGAATGTTAGAGTTGGCTGTAGGTTGATTGATTTTTTGTTTTGATGAGTATAAGTACTTGTGGTAATTTGAATTTGATTTGTAGGATTGGAGATGGTGAGGATGAGGGCTCAGGTGCGGGAGTATGAGTGTTCCAACCGGGTGTATGCTAAATATTAGGAGTTGCTCGATAGGTACTTCGGGAAGAGTTGCGTAAACGGGCAACCATTGGTACCAGTGGAGCCCAAGTATGAAGAGATGAGTGAAGTGGAGGTGATGGAGGTGGAAGAAGAGTATGTATTTTATTGTAATTTGTAATTCCTGAGTCCTTCGGAGCGCGTTAACAAGATCAGGAATCGAGCCAATGCTTTGGTGATGAAAGAAGATGTTGTGGCCGGTTGAAGAGTGGATGAGTATTGTGGGTTTGCAATAATGAAAAAGTTGTAATGTATTGGGAAGAAATAAATGTATTTATTTATGTTAAATGTCGTTGTCGATATATGTTATGAAAATTGTTTTCAAATATGATGTAAGATGTTTGAATAAATGAAATTTTACGGATATAAAATTGTATGGGTAGTTAATGTATGATATCTCGACTATCGTGTAGTTGGTTCATCAAAGGATATTTGATTTTTTTTTTGTTAAAACTGTCCCGAGAATATAGGAGAGTTGTAAATAAGGAAAGATGTGTTTAGGTAATGAAAGAAGAATGACATGGTGTACTCCTATAGGTGACATTGTGAGGTATAAGGAATTGGATGTACAATTTCTTTTTGATAACATAAGAGGTACTTTGGCAAGGATGGGAACATCAGTAGAGTTAAAAGGAGATATGGAGGGGCTGGAGCAGCAGTGCATGGGCCTGTTGGCATTTAGAAGATTAAGGATCAAAGAATTCGAGAAGAGGCGAATAAGGCATTATGTTCGAGTACTCGAACAATCACAAAGGGGTGTGGTGAACAGTCGTGTGGGGCCTATAAATAGTCCTATAGTTGGCGACTGTTCACACACCACTATTGATTCTGAAAAAATTTATGTAAGTGTGAATTTGTTGTGTTCATCGTGTGAATCGTTGTTAACGATTAGAAACATGGAGATAAGAGTTTTGATTGAGATGACGAAGCTTACGAAGTAGAGGGATGTCGAGGCAGTGTGACTCCAAGGTTAGTAGTTCTCTTGGACTCGTGTTTGATTTATGTGATTCTGTGTAAACCCTTTGTAGATGTTGATAACGTGTTGATAGTGTAAGAAGTAATTGTAGTTTAGATGGGTATAGTGGAAGTAATTGATAAAATAGAGTGTTAGGGTTTGCGATAAAATTATCTTAATATGGTCTGTTTTGTGAGGTGACTGTTGAAACAATGGTGTTGAAAAGGTATAAGGTAGTTATTAGAGAGAAGAGTTGAAGGAAAAAGGTGATAATGAGTAGAAAGAGTGAGTGTTAGGCGTCGCTGGGATGACGACGTAATTGTAGGTTCTTTATTGGGATATGTGAAATGTGATGAGGTTGGGCGGTTGGGGTGCCGGATTATCTGTTAAATCGGCTGGGTTTTATGCTGGAGTGGGCAAAAGTCTAATTTTTTTGAATTTGGCTTGCTTTGGCGGGAAGCAGGCTACGGTCGAAGTGTCTTCGAGAAGCTGAGGGTCTTGAATGTTGATAAAAAATGTTAGTGATAGAGAAATAGTTATTGATGGTAGGACTTAGAAAAAATAGTAAAAAAATCTTGTATCAAGAATGGAATGTAATAATTGTGTATTCAGATAGTAATGTAAGAATGACGTGTTAGAGATTAAACTCGACAACTAAATGAATATTAGCATATGAACATATATAATGTATTAGATATAATATAGACTAATTTTGTTAAAAAATAGAATATAATTTCAGGTTCATGAAAATGGTTGAACCTATTCAAATTGATGATACAGAAATCTTCGAGAACCTTGCAGATGTAGAACCCCTGCTAATTGATGTAACAGCATGTGCCCAAAAGTTGGGTGGCAGGTATAGGGTGGGGTCGAGTAGCGTGGATGTGACTTGTATTGACCAGTTTAAGGTGACACCCAAGGATGTGAAAGTGTCAGACGAAGATGGTACTGAGACAGACGTGGATCACGAGCCAAATTCTAGTGATCGAGAAGGTAGTGGTGGGGGGGGGGGGGTGGAAGATGTCGAGAATGATGATGCTGATGTTTGTTATGGAGAGGGTCCAGAAACGAGTGAGATTTTGCATTTTAAAGCAAAGTATAGTATTCCTGAGGATATTAGGTTAGAGGAATATCATCATGAAACGATAGACCAGGATGTTGCGTTGGACAGAATACTTGTCCAACGATAGACCAAGAGAACAAAAAAAGTTTATAAATTTCTTTGATGTTGCCCCTGATCAATTTAACCCTAATGTATTTGACCTCTTCCATGTGTATAGAGTGATAAATGGTCGATTAAAGGCTAGAGGGGAAGAGTTAATCACCGTGAATGATCTATGTGGGTATTACACACTTCAACAAAATCCATCGAAGATAAGGTACACGTACTTGGCAAAGTTCTTGAGGAGATATCTATTTTACGAGATGGTATCGACAGGGGGGAGGGGGGAGTACTTCTAGGAATGTCTCCTTGTCTTGGGAAATTATGAATTTGATTGGAGAAATCTAAGGGAGGCTCTTAAAAGGAAGACTTTCCATTTAGGTTTGTGGTTAGGTAACTTGTGTGTCGATGTTTTGGATTTATTTGTATTTGCTGAAATTGTTGTGTAACTTTTGCTTTATTTTTGTATAGCTTTGAAGGAGATTGACAGGATCTCGACTGCAAAAGAGAAGCTATACAATATCAAGAAAGAATATTATGGTAGGGTTGACAACCTAGTGATCGACCAAGAGAAAGTTGATACTTTGTTCCAAGAAGCAGGGTTAAAGTGAACTCAGATGAAAGGATCAGATATTTCGGTTATGGATGGAAATATGTCTGCGAGGAACAAAAGAGCTACAGACTCGAGCTTGTCCCTCGAGAACCCGTTACTCAGTGGTTATACCACGGATTCTACAACTGCAGAAATAGATATAATACTGACAGAAACCTTTGGGAAAGGTAAGAAAAAGAGGGTCGCCAGCCAGGTTGTTGCTCCCCTTCTTCCCCTGAAGAGGGCTTCTTATAGAGTAACTACTAAGGAGGTGGAGAAAGTTGTTGGGATATCATCTGGTGTTCCGGATGGTCGACTTCTGAAATCGGCATCGAGCTTACTACCGATGAAAAAGGCATCTTCTGAGTCGACAAAGAAGAAATTTGTCGAGGACTTGAAAACTTAGGTCTGAAAGACCATGGATACATGTGTCTGGGACGACGACGTTGAAGGAGGAATTTGATTATTGTCTAGTGGGGGCAGAAAGCCTTTATACTTTTCTTAGTGAGGACCACCAAAACATGGCTAAGGTTAGGAATTTTTCTGCTTTGCTTCGATTGAAGAATTTAGTGCCTCATTCAAAAACTTATATTATAGCTGTAATGCAAATCAAAAAGTTGTTGATTGAGGTCAAACCTCACATTTTAGGTGCTGGTACTCTGGCAAACTAGCTAATCGCCTACAAGAATATTAAGAAAAAGCTGGTGAAGGATAAAAAAGATCTGATCGAGGAGAATAAAAAGTTAGAGTCGAGGCTGGGGAGTTATAAGCTTGTTGCCGGGAAGGCAAAGGAGGTTGCACTTCACAAACGAAGAAAACTTGGGAGAAAAAGGTCCAAACGATAATGTAACATCCCGGCTGAGCGGGTATTGGAAAGGAGCGTAGCCCATTAGCGGTGACGGTAACTCCAATAATTTAGTCCCACACCGCTTAAGATCCTACTAGGCGTATGGTCCTTAAGTTAAGATTTTACTCAACATGTCACCGAGGTCTTTTCTTAGGAAGAAAAATCTTGCACTGTAAGTGATCCACAGTGGCTAAGTGAGAATAATATCGGTGCTCATAGAGTGGGGTCGTGACAAAATGGTATTCAGAGCAGGGGACGGCTCGATCTCAAAGGTGGGGGGACTGTAACACCCCGGCTGAGCGGGTATTGGAAAGGTGTCTAGCCCATTAGCGGTGATGGTGGCACCAATAGCTTGGCCCCACATCGCTTAAGATCCTGCCAGGCGTATGGTCCTTAAGTTAAGATTTTACTCTATATGTCACCGAGGCCTTTTCTTAGGAAGAAAAATCTCGCACTGCAGGAGATCCGCAGTGGTTAAGTGAGAAAAATATCGGTGCTCGCAGAGTGGGGTTGTGACAGATAAGGACCAACCTTGCGATGGAAAGAGTGGAGGCCCTGACTCTGCAAAAAACTAATTTTAAGAGTGATGTTCGGGAACAGATTAAATCTGCTCGGAGGGGGATAGAGGTGGAGCATTCGAAGGTGTTGGAGAAGATGAGTGCGGAAGCTATTCGAGATAATCTGGATACGTACAAGAAGATGAAGGCCAATTTTGTTGAATAGTATGAGGATTTGGAGAACATAAATGAGTTTCACAAGAAGTTAGTTATTACTGGTAACCAGTTTTTTCTTGATTCAGATGCAGAGGACGAAGTTCCTGAAATGCCTGAAGCGCCTGAAGTGCCAGAGACGCCTGATGTACCGAAAGTTCCTGTGGTGACTATCCCCGAGGGTATTCTTACTGAGGAGTTATTAGATGAGTTAATTTCAGGTGTTCCTGTAAAAATTGATGATACAATCTCTCCCCTTGTAGAGAAAATTAATTTGGAAAAGTATTTTCTTTTATGAAAATGTTAAAATAGTCGATGGGACCGAAACAGTATTTTGATAATTCTTGAATGCTTATGTTGATGTTTTGTCGAAGAATTGTTTAAAAGTAATGTATGCATAGTTTTTGTAAAATTTATGCTAAGTATTAGTATTCAATAAGAATGAAAACATTAGATAGTAACAGAGATAATATGCATAATGTTGCTTTGAAGCAAGTATTTGTGATGATTGCAAGAAGGCCATGTAATGGCTCATTTTGAATGTAGAATGATGACCAAACATTTTTCCTCGATGGGATATCTGGGTTTTATGTTGATGAGAAAGAAAAGGACAAAAACATGACATGTTTTGTTCGATAAGTAATGAAGTGCAAACAAGGTTATCCTGTAATTGGATAGGCGTTTGTCGAAGAGATGAAAGTTAGCAATGGTGTATACTTGTTAAGTATGTATTGATACTAAGCGAATGAAATTATAGAAACGATAGTAAAGATGTCTTTATTTGAATTTGACGATAGTGGTTACAGAGGTTATTTGTAGAACATTTTTAGCTGGGTTGTATTTCATAGGTATTCGAGTTAGATTTCATCCTCGGTCATTAACTAGTAAGTCCCACTATCGGTCTTGTCACTGAAAATATATGGTCCTTCCTATTTTTATGATAACTTGCCAGAATTTTTAGGTCAAGTACTGTTCTGGATGCGCCGAAGAACAAGGTCTTCAATGCTAAACGTTCGCTTTTAAGCCTTTTTGTTGTAAGCTTTCTTGAGGGTGTCATGGTATCGCCCAAAGTTTGTAATGGCTTGGTCTTGGGTTTCTTTAATCCAGTTAAGGCTGCAGAGGAGTCCTAGTTCATTATCTTCATCTGTGATTTTTCTTTGAGTTTTTAGTAGATCGAGGTCTGAAGGTATGACTGCTTCAGTGCCGAAGGCCATCATAAAGGGAGTACAACCAGTGGATGTTCGAGGAGTCATCCGGTATGACCATAAGACACTAAAAAGTTTATCCACCCATCTGCCTATCTTCTCATCGAGGCGTTTGCGCAATCCTGACTTGATGCTCTTGTTAATGGCTTCAGATTGGCCATTACCTTGAGGGTAGTATGATATTAAAGTAGACAGTTGAATCTTGTATTTGTAGAGGAAGATAAGTACTTTGCTTTTTATGAATTGTTGGCCATTATCTGATCGTATCATTTACGGACAACAAAATCTGGTTATGACGTGTTCCCAAATAAGTTTGATGACTTCATTCCCATCTGTGTGACATAGAGGTACTGCTTCGGCCTACTTGGTGAAGTAGTCTACTGCCACAAGAATGAACTTGCGATTACCCGATGTTGGGTGGAATGGTCCAATGGTATCGATCCCCCATCTTTTGAATGGCCACAGAATATTGCTTATGTGTAAGTCGAGTGATGGGCTTTTGATGTCTTGAGCGTGGATTTGGCATTTGTAGCACTTAAGAACAAAGTCTTTAAAGTCTTGTCGTATCTTCGACCAGTATAACCATTGAGTAAATGCCCACTGAGCCAATGATCGTCCCAAAATATGAGTTGCGCAGATTCCTTTGTGAAGTTCTCTGATTTTGATTTGGGCTTGTTTTTGAGAGATGCATTCAATAAGAGGTCCTCCTCCTGTGATGCGATATAAGATTTTATTCTGAATTGTGAATTTGGGAAATTTAGCTAAAAGGGATCTTGTCTCTTCTTTTTTACTTGGGAGGATGTTGGAATTGAGGTATGCATAGAATGGTCTTCTCCAATCTTTGGCATCTTCATCTTCAGTAACATTGATTTGCATCGTATAGCTTATATCGAGACTGTAATGTTCAATGACCTCAATGTCCAAAGTTCTCTTTTCACTGTCTTTGAGCATTGCAGCAATCTATACTAACGCGTCAGCGTGGCGATTTTTGGCTCGAGGGAAGTAAGAGATTGTTGTTGTTTTAAATTTGCTCATTTTCTGTTCGACCAGGGATACATAATTAACCATCTTGCCTGATATTTTGAACATTTTGTTATAATGGTTGGCGACGAGTAAGGAGTCGACGTATACAACTATTTCTTCTGCCCCAAGTGCTATCGCAAGATCCACTCCATGAAGGATAGCTTCATATTCTATTTTATTGTGGGTGGCATAGAACTTGAGTTTAATAGCCTTCTCGATGCGATGATTGGATGGTGTAACGATGACAATGCTGATTCTTGATCCTCACAGTTCAGCAGATCCGTCTGTGAGGAGTCTCCATCATATGCTTCATGACCATGCGTCTGGTTCTACTATTGAGTTATTAGTCAATATTTTTTTAAGTTCTTCCCAATCGGGGTCTTTGACTGGAAAATCTGCTAAGAAATCAACTACTGCTTGTCCTTTGATAAATATTTGAGGCTCGAATAATATGTCATATTTGTCGAGGAATACAAATCATTGCTAAACTCTTCGAGACTTTACTTTTTTAGAGAGTACAAATTTAAGAGGGAATTTGGTAATGATTTTGATGGGATGAGCTTGAAAATATGGTCAAAGTTTTTGAGAGCTGTAGACCAAGGCGAGTAGTTGTTTTTCAGTGTTTGTATATCTTTTCTGGCTGGCATGAGAGTCTTGCTGAAGAAGTAGATTGGTTTTTCTACACCAGTATCTTCTCAAATGAGGACAGAGCTAATGGAATCATCGGTGGTTGATAAGTACATTGTCAACGTTTTGCCATCAACAGGAGTGCTCATTATAGTGTGACGTCCCAAATATCTTTTAAGATCCTGGAAAGTTAATTTATAGTCAGGTGTCCAAATGATTGCTTTGGGCTATTTTTTGGATAGTGGAGTTGGATTTCCACGAAGAAGGAGGTAAAGAAGTTTGCATCGATCAGATGACTATGAGATGAACCTGTGAAGAGCTGTAATTTTGCCAGTAAATTTTTGTATATCTGTTTTGGTTCGTGGTGATGGCATAGCCATGAGTGCTTTGATTTGTGCCTAATCAATTTTGGTTCCCTTCTTACTAACCAGGTGTCCCAGAAATTTACCCGATGCGACACCGAATTAGCATTTTTCTGGGTTTAGTTTCATCTAATAGGTACGAAGGATAGCAAAGATGGTTTGGAGGTTGTTGCAATGATCTTCACACTTCAAGCTTTTACAGATCATATCATCGATGTATACCTCCATGATTTTATCTAAATGATCTTTGAACATTTTAGTGATAAGCCGTTGGTAAGTAGATCATGCATTCTTCAATTCAAACGGCATTATTGTGTAACAGTAAAGACCTATTTCTGTGACAAAAGGTGTTTTTTCTTGATCTTCTTCGGTGAGAGGAAACTGATTGTAACTGGAGGCTACATCCATCATAAAAAGAAGTTTGTGTCCTACTACAGAGTCGAAGATGTGGGATCAGTGGGAGTAGGGAGTTATCTTTCGGTATAAACTTGTTGGGCTTTGTTAAATCGACACAAACTCTAATTTTCCCATTCTTTTTTGGGACCGCTACTATGTTAGAAACCCATTTTGGATATTTTGCTTCCCGAATAAATCATACACAAAGAAGTTTATCAATTTCTTCATTTACGGCTTCACAACGGCGGGGAGCTAAATTTTGATACTTCTACACAACTGCTTTGCTGTCTGGAAGGAGGTTGAGCTTGTGGCATGCGATCAAAGGATCAATGTCGGGAATCTCTTGGAAAGACCATGTAAAAATGTCAACATTTTTCTTCAGGAGTTGAATCATGGTTTCTTTTTCATCAGACGATAGCTTTGTGCCAATAAAGGTGTTTCATCCGGGTCTATTGAGTTCAATGTAGTCCACTACCTCAGTATCATGTTGTTTGAATGTGGGGGGCATTTCTTGCTGTAATTATTATGCTTTTAGAAGTTTTGCCGTGTGAGAGTTGGAAGTGGTATTCTCGCACATACGTGCAACTGCTTGACTTCCTTTAATTTTGTAGACTCTGTGATTTGTTGGAAATCGCAAGGCTAGATAGTATATCGAAGGTATTGCTTTGATCGAATGTAGCCAACTTCGACCTAAGATTCCAAAATATTTTAACTCAGTATCTATGACAATGAATTTGACGAAAGTAATTTCTGATCCCTCTTGAACTGACAAAGTGATTTTTTCTGTGGCTGACTCTTTGGAACCGTTGAAACTTGTGATGGTGGTTGTAGAAGCTTTTACTAAATCTTTGAGACCAAGAATATTAATTGCTCTTTTGAACATAACGTCTGCAGCGCTTCCTGTATCGACAAGAAGTGTGTACAGGTAGTCCTATCCCACTTTGAACATAATGACCAGAGGGTCATCATGAGGGTACTTGGTATGGATTGTGTCACAGTCCTCAAATGAAATATGGTACGGATGTTTTGATTTACTGGAGCTGGGGAAGAGTTTTGTTGACTTATCTGAGGAGGTCATTTTGTAACAAGATGAAATTCTATCGTCTTGTTTTCTCTTTTTTCTTTTCTCAATCTCGATCATGCAAAGATGGCGAGCTTGTCCTTGTACTTGATCTTGTTGAACATAATTTCTTTTAGTTTCTTCTTTGAAGAACTTCAGAACGTTGAGTACATAATCGTGAAGTCTTCCAACTAGCAGAATGTGATGAAAAATCTGAATTAGAGAGTAGCAGTTATCAGTCTCGTGGCTATGCACATTGTGATACTGGTACAAGGGTTTGTTGGGTATATCAGGAATTGTTTGTGCTTCCTGAAATAATTTGTCTCCCTTTCTCGTAGGTTAAATAGCGGAGAGTGTTGTTTTCATAGGAGGTAAGACTAGGACGGGTCTGTCTGGCTTTTCGTGTCTTCCCTTAGCGTTGTCGGTGTTTCTTCCACGTTGCTTGGGTGGTCTGATATTGGTTAAATTTTTAGGTAGCGATAAAAATGCTTAATTGGAATGGATATCTGAGGAGCTTTTCATCTTATCCTTTTTGGATCGTTCTAATTCAACGTAGTTATTAACAACATCAATCATTTCTGTCACCTTAGCATGCTGAAACGACGATCTTGGGATCTGAATTCCCAATCTTCCATGTTTATTGCCAGAAACGCTTGTAAAAACTTGCCAAAGTTTCTTTCGTACCTTGCTCGAAGAAGAACAATGAATCCACAATTATTTCTCGCTCCTTAGCATGATCATAATTTGACTTGAAGAGGTGCTACAATTGGGTGAATGTATTGATAGATCCTTCGGGGATAGTATGGAACCATATGCGAGGTTCTTCTTTTAGGCTCATGTTAAATAATCTACATAGCATGTGATCGAGTTTGGGGTACAATCCAACTGCAGCTCTGAAGTGTTGGACGTAGGTGAGAGAGTCAGTGAGGCCTGCATACTGATTAAATTTTGGCACGCGGAAATTTTCTAGAATGGGTATGACTTCAAGATGACTTCATGATGACTTCAAGATGGGATTTGTTTTGATTCTATCAAGAGTAGATCTTCGATAGGGGATGCCAGAGTTTATGGCTTGAATCCTATTGTTTAGGTCATTCAAGGTGATGAATTGTGGTAAAAAATTAGGTACGGCTGCAACCTGTGGATCAAAGTCTCCCTGTCTTTCAGGTCCCAATCGGTTTCTTATAGGCCGTCTTACCGGTAGTGGTGGAGTTTGATGACGTGTACGCCAACTTCCAAGTGTTGTCGATGTTGAGGATGTAAGTCTAAAATGTTGAGAAACCATGTTTGGATTCCTTGATCTGGATCAAGAAGTTCGTACTCGTTCTTCTCTTGGCTGGATTTCTCTTTGGGTCACCCTGGAGCGATGATCACTTCGGGCTTGAGGAGGTTACGTTTAACGGCCAGTGAGCCGATCTTGAGTTCTCCGTAAATGCCAACTCTGTCGGTCTATGGTCTTTTTCCTTTCGTCTATTTCAACTTGAAGAACTTGGGCGTGAATTCGCTGATCTTCAAGCCTCTGGACTCAGTCAGATTTCATTTACTTCTAAAGTTCAATCATTGCGCTGTGGAGATCGACTATTTCTAGTATCGAGTTGATCTCATGGTTCTTCAACATACTAGAGGTACTTCAGAGATTCAAGTTTATCATCAGACTGTCTTAGATCACAGCGGTAAAGAAAAGTGTGGAATTCCCACAGATGACGCCAATTATAATGGCTTATTTTTTAGGAGGATAATCTTTGCCAATACTTGTAGTGAGGATTATGTAATAATAAGTTTAAACCAATAAGATTTTATGTAGAAACTTAGTAAAGGCTGAGAAAAACCACGACCTTGAGGCGGGTTTTGATAAAAGTCCAATAAGTTGCTAGTTATTATAATTTGTTGTTTGGTAAGATAGTAAGAATGAATGAATAGTAAAGTTGCAGATTCGAATAACTCATTCTCTGCCTGTATTTATAGTATATACAAGCAGTTTACAAAAAGAACAACAGTTTCCTATTTCGGGGGTAGTGGGCGAACTTCGCGGATCTTCCAACGACTCTATTTGACCAAGCATAACGGTTACTTTTAGTATGTTGAGAACTGTAGTCGTAGACGTAACATATTCTCGAATGATGGAATATCTTCGACTAAGGTCCGTTGGCTTCTTCTTGTCGAATATGGGAAATATGCTACTGCAGGAACTATTGGTTCAAAAGGTCCAAAGAGAACTGCATACTCCGTTGATTGTTATGGAAATGAGAACCAAGGTTTTGAAATCTACGGCCTATTATCATTACTCCCGACATTATTTGTGGCTAGCCGGTATTAGTGATAACTACATGGTAGCCTACAAGGTGAGGTCATGGGCAGGTGGGAGCTTGACATGGATGATGATGAGATGGGATCTCAATCGTCATATCGGGTATGGGATATAATCCTATAACCGATGGTTAAAATCTTTACTTCACAAGTTGGTTTATAAGTTAAATGAGAACAAGTTTGTTCAAGGCGGTTCAAGATGGAATTTGAGGTAAAGTGCTTTCATAAAGAAATGGGTGTTTATGTCAAGATGTTTTGGTTTGCCGGTTATGAAGCTAGTTCTATTGTGGTGACTTTGGTTTTCGGATTGAGTGATTCTTGATATCAAATTAAAAATTCTTATCTTATTCAAGATAGGTATGTAAGTTGGCTACATGGATACTTAGTTATCGAGTAAAGTTGCATTATGGAGGCTCATACATGAGATCTCATATGTCTGTGTTCGAGACATACACCAAAAAAATGGAGCTCAATGTTGGATATGTTTATATCTTTGGTGGATTTAGGACATACCGCGGAGACCATTGTTGATGTTATGAGTTTTGAGAATTCATGGATCATCCGTTCTGAGAGTATGGATGATATGTTAGCTGCTTATGAAAGTTCTAACATGGGTGAGATTGAAAAGCCGTGGGAAAGGTTATCTCAATAAAGGGTTGAACCGATGGATTGTTAATCATTGGCATATGGAATAACATAAATAAGAAAAACGTGAAGCTGAAGTTGTGATTGACATGGTACATTGAGACTGGTTGGAGTGCTATTTGGTAACACATCATTTATTGTTTACTTCGGGCTTGAAATACGTGTTTGTTTGGCTATGGAATGTTATATGAGTTTATATCAAGGTATGTCTCTAACTCATTGATGATTTGTTTGCTAATGTATGTCATGATTTACATGAGACCGGAGTTTTCCCATGAAGTGGGAGCTGCAAAACATTTATCATGAATATTATATATTCGAAGAAGACTCGGTTGTAGCTCATAGCTATGAAGTGATTCTTGTTCGGCTTCCAGGGTTGTGTACACTTGTGATTGCAGAGTACGTTAGTAACATGGAAAGGGCTACAGATTGGTGGTGTTATACCGAAGCTACTTGGGTATCTAAATGACAATGGTTAATTGCATCATTTATTGCAAAGACATAAGTACGGTACGGCCTTAAAAGTTTGCAAGATGATGTTCTTAATTTTTTTTGGTTGAAAAATTATTCAAAAACATTATCACATCATTTTGTGTGGTAAGGTAGCTTTTAGCGCGAAGAGTTCGGTTTGACACGGTTATAAATGTGGTTACTTTGAAGATGGGTGAAGTTACGGGAACCTCACATTTTAAATTTTAAGAGAGAGAATTGCTAAAGATTGTGAAATTTTGTAAGTGGGTCTTTATGGTTGACGGTCCGGGTAGCGCGAACAATTCATTATTGAAATCTGGAGATGGATTGCAGTAAATTCGATTTCAAGTAGAAGATTATTGAGTAATAAATTCAAATTTGGTGTTCGTGGAAGTTCATAATGTTTGTGGGACAAACGAGGGCAAAGACGAAGTTGAAAAAATTATTTTGGTGATTTTTCATTATTTTTGTTCTAACAAGACTTTAGTCTGTTCGAACAAAAGAGGTAGAAACCTTTTTATTCGAATAGACTTTGTCTCTGTTCGAATAGAAGTCTCTGACACAGGTCTGTTCGAATAGACTTTAGTCTCTATTCGAATAAACCTCGTATTTCAACCTTTTCAAGTTGTTTTGGTGATCGTTTGCTTGTATCATGATTCATACTTCCTAACTCATGTAATGTCCTCCCAAGTATATAAGGCATACTTAAAGTGTTTCTTAGGTGTTGTTAAGAACCTAATGTGAGTTTAATTCTAGAGTGAAAGTTAGGGTTTGAGAGACTCTATTAAAGCTTCGAGGAAGTTTGAATGATTGTAACTTATTTGATTCATAGTAGATTGTTCATCGGGGAGTGGTTTTTTACCCATTAGGGTTTTTCACTTCCTTCCTTCAGGTAAATTGTTGTGCGTGTTTGATTTTGTTATTGCTTAATTTCTCAATTGGTGTTTCCGTGCATTGTTCCTTGGCGAGGGATTGGGATTAGCTACCCTAATTCCTAACAATAAGAAGTCTTGCACCGACGTCTATTAACATTAACTAAAACTATAAGAAATAGTTACTACTAAAACTATCTTTGGTGATTGTCGCGTTGTAATACAATACACAAATGTTGATCAATCGACGTCTATTAACATTAACAGTCATGTGATCGCAGTCGCTTTTGGAGGCTCCATCTCAAAACCAATTGGCAATGAGAGGAGTAGCCCCAAGATCTTTTATTATTGAAGTGCAAGGCTTGAATTCCCGACGTGTGACTATATATCTCAATACCCCGCTCATGTGTGGCATAATTTTTGAGCTTAATACGTGGACGGATATTTGGGTGATGCGGAGTAGTACGTGGGCCGTTGGGCTCGACACATGGAAGAAAAATCCGCTCTGATACCATATTAGAACTGGAGGTTCCATCTCAAAACCAATTAGCAATGAGAGAAGTAGCCCAAAATCTTATATTATTGAAGTGTAAGGTTTGACTACTCGATGTGGGACTATATATCTTAACACTTACACTAACAATGATGACGCAACACTGGTTACACTGCTGTTGGCGTCTTGGCGAAGACACAAAACAAAATAATTGTGGCAAGATGTTAATGAGAAGAAAAGCAAACACTCACATCTTCAGCGAGAGTATCTGCTAGCTTGCTGTTCCCTTTAGCTTATTCAGCTTATTCAACTTAATTGCCCCAAATAAAGTTAAAATTCCAAATAAGTTGTGTTTGTTTTTTGTTTTAAAAAATAACTTATTGGTAATAACACCCCGGTATATAAGGAGTTTAAAAAAAGTCAAATTTTTTAGTTTTTCTGAAGCAAGTTTACTGAAGTCGGAGGTAATTAGTACGTGACTTAAGTAAAATATGAAAAAACCCAAATATACCCCTGCTTTATATTTGTTTCTTCTTTTTCATTTGGGATCTCTCTCTCTCTCATATGCAACCATTAACAGCTCCCTTCCCAACGAACTTTCTAGTATTTGGAAATTGTAGAATACCCCATGAAGTAAATATCATATAAGTTTTCCAAACAACTTCTGACCATTGATAAAGCTTCAGTTCTCGGCCCTTCTCCTTGCCATTGTTTAGAGATTTAATATATAACCTCAAAAATATGATTTTATTTTACCTGATGATAAGTTAAATTCGTATCAAAGAGTTTTGTTTTGGGTGAGTTTTGTTTTGGGTGATGATTCAATAGTTAAAAACCTTTTCTTGTCTAATTTATTTCCAAACACATTGTTGATTTTTAGTTTTGGGCAATCCCAAATTTTCCAAATTATCCCTAAAAAGTTAATATTTTGAATAACTTATTTTCAGCATTATACTTGTTTTAATTTTGTTATATTAATTTGTTGGCCATTGATGAAGCCGTAGTTCTCAGCCATTCTCCTTGCCATTGTTTAGGGATTTTAATATATAACCTCAAAAGATGATTTTATTTTTCCTAATGATATGTTAAATTCGTATCAAAGGGTTTTGTTTTGGGGGATGATTCAATAGTTAAAAACCTTTTTTAGTTTAATCTATTTCCAAACACATTGTTGATTTTTAACTTTAGGCAATCCCAAAATTTCCAAATTCTCCCTAAAAATTTAATATTTTGAATAACTTATTTTTAGCATTATACTTGTTTTAATTTTTTAATATTAATTTGTTGTAGGTCACAAAAATTGTGTAAAAGAGCTCAATGCAGTAGATGGCTGCGGAAATAAAAAGTAACAAAAATCCAAAAATTAAATTAAAGTTATTTATAGTTTTACTCAAATGAAGGATTGGAAAGCTCTTCAAGTTTTGCCCTAACGAAGGATGATAGCGGTTTGGGCTTTCGTAATTAGGGATATTTTGAGGCATCATCCTTTGAGGAGAATCTTGGAGCGGGATACAAAACCTCACCATGTATACGTACGTAGGCGCAAGTGCATTATGTGGTTCTTAATGAATATGAAGATGCAAATAATACAGAGTGACCGAAATGGAAGAGACAATTGACAATCCCATTATTTTGAATGGCTAATTTGGAAAATAATAAAACTTTCAACTAGTTGAGAGTTCATATTCATTTTTTACGGTTCAGGTTCAGCAATCAAGCTTCAGATTCAGAATAAGCAATCAGAATAAGCAATCAGAATAAGTGTTCAGAATCATCAAAAAAAAATATAGAGGTTCAAGACCAAAAGAAATATAAGAAAAAATACTTTAGAGAAATGGGAACCTCTGAAGGAGAGATCGCATATATATAGGTCCCTTAAATAGTCCCCAACAATCAAATTAACATGCAAGATCATACAACTCTGCAGCACACAACTAGGTATCAAATTTCATAAAATCTGATTTCAGTATTGAGATGTGTGACTTCATTCCATCACATTTTCGGAGACCTTGATGATGCCCAATCGTATTTATTTGTGTTCACTACTCGAACATACATAAAAGATGCAACCCAAGAACATGTTTATACGATCTAGAGTTTACTGGGGAGAGCAAACTCGCGTTTGATCTGATCCCTTAGAACTCTCCTTAGTAACTTGTTGGTAGCCGTTCGAGGGAATTCAGAAACAATCTTAACATAGCTTACCTGTTTACAGTAAAAAGATTCAAACATCAGAAACACATGCTAACAACTAATACCTATACAAGTGGATACTTTGAGCTTGCCTCTTTTCACCATTTTAAAAAAGGACTATCACGTCGACTAAATCTCTTATATATAAAGAGAAAAATGTGAGGGGTCTTTATCAAAATGGGGATGCAGCCAAAGCCTATAAATTAGGAGAGGGGAGATTAAGTTCATATAGAACATGGACGGGGAATAATAACCCCAAAGAAATTTGGATGGCAACATACCTTAAACAAGGGGTTAAGGTTATTTTGGATGGCTCTTGAGAATTTCGTCTTCAACTGATCTGGTTTACATCTTAATCCTTCCTTTAGTACCACTAATATAACCAGCTGTTCAGGTCCACCATTTACTGGTTTAACACTAATTGCAGCGGTCTCCACTATATTTTCATCAGCCCGGTCACATACACGCTCAATTTCAACTGAACTGGTCTGCATGTCAACAAAAAAATTAGTCACATTTGGAATACATGGTTACAATTATGTTGAATATTTGGAGTACTTCAGACTCAAATATATAAAATAGACCAGAAGTTGCTTGCAGGGTTAAAAAAAAAAAATGAAAACTTGGAACTAGTCACTTCGGAATTAAAAGGAGTATTAAAGACAGGTGATAACTTATATTCCACAGTTCATATAAACTTGGGGAAGTATTCTTTCATTGAAAAGTGGAAGCTCCCAAAAGTGCTGCTGAAAAGTGGAGTTGATAGTTGTTCTGTATGGCTTGTAGCATCAGTTGGATTATTGTATCCCTTTGATAGAATCATCTTAAATTTAGAATCGAAGCAAAGAGCATTCTTAAGTCTTAATTACTTCACAAAAGGTAGTATTTGGAATTTTATTCATCTTAAAATTGGTATCACAGTAATATTTCATCTCATAAATATGGAATTTAGAAGTTTGAGATAAGTGTCTGTCAAGCTTCATCTGGATGGCTGGGCGTGGAGTACAAGAAATACCTTTATCATTCAGTCTGCAAATTAAACCATCACACACATGGCATATATTTTGGAATTCCTTGGGTGAAGTTTGTATGGTTTCCTTAACCATTTCCAGAGTTAAGTTTCACTCCACAGAGAACATTCACAGGCTAATTAAATACTCAACAAGTCATAGTTCATCGCATATGAGAGATTTCTCTAGCGGCATCATTTGTCATTTTAATAATGAAAGCAGATCCGCATCTCTTCTTCTCCTATTAACCCTTTAGCAGTGAAGTTCGGAAGGGTGTGTATCCTAGACAGGATGGCTAAATGCATCCTCTGAGCTGCTCAAAAATAGCACCGTTCATTCAATAGTAACTCAAGTGAGACTTGAATCAGAAAGCCGGTCAAGAAAACCGGACAAGAATGGGATTCGTGCATCTCTTCTTTCAATTGTAACTCAGTTAAGGTAGATTTGCTAGCAACTTAGATATCACAATTTGTTGCCAAGAACATATAGCTTTATGTGAAGCAAGCATTCTCCTCTAAAAACATTCAAGCTCAAGAATCAGCTTCTAATCTGTAACTTCTTTGAAAGATGGCATATGAAGGCTTCTTAAATCTCAAAAAACATCAAGTATGTATTTTGGGCGATCCCTCCACCCCGAGCTTATGCTGTACAGAGAGCTGGTAATCTTCAAGTGACATACTCTGCAGGGTGTCAAGGTTCATCTCCATTACTAACGGAGTCTCGAGGCATTTTCTGATATTCTTTTGGTACAGCTAAATATTAACATGCTGTGGGTGCAAACGATTTTGAAGCTGCTGTAAAGTGCTTGAAGAACTGATCATCTAAGAGCTGGTAATGCTGAAGCATACGATTTTAGATGTTATCGCATCCTTTGTGTCTTTAAATATTTTCCAAGATGGCTAAATAAAAAATATATGAGGGGAGAGGTGCTGAAAACGTCTACAAGAAAAGAACAGGAAACACATTTATATATAGTGTGTTTGGTTAAGTCAATTATGCGATGACATGGCCATTATTTGAGATTATTAGGCAATTTAAGAGTGAATAATCAGCTGCTATCTAATTTGGTTTTGCCCAGCTTAGAACAATTCAAAGAAAGTTTTCAAAATTGGGAGAACTTTGTGAGTAGACTACCCTTTAGGTCTGGCGATTATGTGACTCTTCCCAAAGGAGTAAAGGGAAAAAAATATATACCTTAATACCGCCAAGATTCATGGTATCATCAGCTCTACCCTGTACTTCATAGAAACCTCCAACTGTTCTCTTTATTATATCTCCATGTCTTCGTAGGTTCTGAAAATTAATAAAAAGTCGCATTAGATTCACGATTCAAGGAAAGAGACTTCAATGACTATTTTATTAAGAATCATCATAAGGCTCGACTCGAGAATGAATTCAAAAGATAGAAGTACCACAAAAGTAGACATGATGCTATACCTTCGTGGAAGATAGAAGATATAAATCACCAAGGAAATAATCAATATTAGAGGGATTAAACAAGTTGCACATAGTAGAAGAAATCATTATGGGTCTGTTTGGTAGCCCAAAAAAATGGGAAACCAAGTGAGAAAATGAAAATTTAAAAAACGGTTTCTCATTTTGGGTGTTTGGCAACCAAAATAAATGAGAAATGTGTTTTCTCAAAAAAATAATATATATATAGACCAAAAAAGTGGGGAACGGTTTCACGCCCAGTTAGATGAGAAACATAATTTACTCCTCATAAATTGTTTCTCAAGAAAAAAATATTAAGGCTTCCAAACACACCCTTTATTAATCAAACTTTAAACTCAAACATTAATGGATGTCCATTATTGGAGCTCTTTTATAGACTTCTCCTAAAGCCCTACTCATTATTTCCAATTTGACTCCAACTCTACTTCCTAAAATAAATATCATCTTATTTATATGGGAAACAAATCCTGGATTATCGCAGGAATATATAGAATAATATGTGTGGGATATATATGGGGAGGATCCAGAGACACGCCCCTAGACACACCATCACTATGACACATTTAAAGATTTTTTAAGAAGATTTATCCATATAGATATAATCTCCTCATCATGTAGATCATACATGTAAATTATTAGCTCATTCAGATATTCCTACATCATAAAACATAGTATCGAAATTTAGATGAAATTGACAACTAAAAACAGGATCAATATACTATATTTCAAATATCTTGTTAATAATGGTAGAAATGTTAGAATGACTTGATTTTTTGCAAGGATGATCTTAATGATAAAGAGATCATATCCATATGTGGATAAAACCTATTAAAACATCTTCAAATGGGTCATAATGATGGCGTGCTTAGGGGTGTCCTAAAAGGGCATGTCTCTGGATCCTCTCCCATATATATCCCACATTGTTCATTGTTTGATAACTAGATTGATATTACACATTGAAAGTACTACTGGAAGATGACATACCATTCCATTGTAAATTGGCATTCCTTTGAAGTAAACTTCCTCATGATCAGCGTTGAGCAACCTATCTGTGGCTCCCAAGATTAGTGGAAACAGACCCACTTCTCCAACACAAGGTTTATTATTAGGCTGTCATATCATTGAGATCTAGTATTAAATATCGCAACATGTACTTAATAAGCTCTTAGAGCATCTCCAATTTAATACTACCATAGTAAATAGGGTTTATATCACAAACATACTTTCCATTGGCTAAGAACTGTAAAAGAGGGTCAAATACTAAAACTTGTGGTATAATTAACATAGTATTCGGGTTAGGAATGTCATTGTAAAGTTACGTCTATGCATTAGGCGTGCTGCATAACCCATTAACATGTAACTTTTTGTTAGCATACAGTTGGTTTTCAGTTTTCACCATTGAAGATAATAGACGGTCATTTCAAAATCAGGACCATTTTAACATTTCAACCGTATATTATTGGTGATGCTCTTAGAGATCAAAACAAGACATAAATAAACGCAGAAAAAATTCTCACATAAGCTATTCCTCGGTCATCAAGGATGACAAACCCTGTTGTCATTGATGGTGTGCTCAACGCTCCAAAAGCTTGAGGTTGTAGTACGATTCCTTGAATATAAGAGGATCCTAGCTCTGTACCGCCACATATTTCAATTATAGGTTTATAAGAAGCTCTTGAAGAAAGCCAAAGGTCATCATCAACGTTCGACGCTTCTCCACTAGTAACAAATGACCTGCATACAAGCCGATTTTACTCTGGGAACGCATACAACAAAAATGAGTTGACAATTTGACATACTTCAAATCTAGTACATTACTTTATCTTTGTCCAATTGAGGCCATCCATACACCGTGTCCTTTTCCAAGTTTTTACTATACTCGGCACTGTACCCAAGTGAGTCACACCAGCATCCTGCACATGTATAATGCAACGAAAATAAACAAACTTTCCATAGAACTAATACACATCTGTAGGGGGGAAGAGATGACTATCCGAAACTTGTCTAACAGTTGATTCTCTAAATAGACGAAGAAACTTTCCATGTATTATGTAATAAAAGTAGACACTTCCACTGATCAGTTAGGAAGTGGGAGTTTTGAATATTCTAAAGCTTTCAAACGAGAGATGCAAACTACATTAAATCTGGCTTTCGGGCATTATATTGGTGGAAAAGGAACTAACGAGGCAAAAAGTAATAAAATGGCTTTTATAGGCTCTTTATCCCTATTTTTTTTTTCTCTCTCCTCAAGTATATGGGGAGTCTAGAGAAATATTTGGTCAGCCACGAATGACTCTTATATTACGTGTGAAGTTACTTTAGAGGTGGAAAGTTAAAAAAATGTTACTTTTTGCCTCTTATTTTTAAACATAACTAATTTAAAGTGGTTAAGGAAGTTTATTTTGTGATGTGGCTCCTTTTTGTAGGAGTCACCTACATTCAACATCAAAGTTGGGTTGAAACTCCTCAAAAGTACTCTATATTATAGAGAGACTGTTGTGGATGTTCTTAATACTGTAAAAGATGGCCGAAGGTGAGTGAAACCAAAAAGAGGGGGTCTAGGATTTATGATTACCAAACCTACAACTAGTTTTCCTTACCTATTCTCTAATCCTCCTTTACCTATTGCCCATGTCTATAAAACTAAAATGCTACATACCCTTCATTTTTCTTGAAGCTATGGATGAGAAATTCTTTTTAAAGGACTGAGATGGAGAGTGGGCATGACAAGATTAAGCAAGTCGAATTGGGGGATCAACCATGAATAAAACAGTACTTTCTTTCATGGGGATATGATTTTTAACGAAGATTGAGTTAATGGGAATAAAATAAAGTTTGCAAAAAGCTAAAATGATGGGCAACATAATTCTTTTTTGGTTTAGCAGTGACTCATCCTAATATGACGATTTACTATGGCAGTGCAGTTCCTCCTTGGGATCTGAAGGTTCTTGTTGATGATAAAAGAAGGATATGAAGCTATTTTGACTAAGAATTCTTCAAACATAACTATCGAACGAACAAATACAGTAGGTGATGAAAAAACATGATGTTGCACCATTGGTTGATGCAGTTTGGTATAAATTTCCTCTTAGTATTACATCTAATAAGTTTTAAATTTATTCTTCAGAGAGGGTTGTCAGCATGTTCTGAAGCTCAGCTTGTTTATTAGTAATACATGTTTACCATAAACAAGAAAAAAAAAAATCAACGGTTATTTAGTAATGCTTTTGAACGACATCAGAAAGTTGATCTTACTAAACACTAACTTTTTTTTGGCAAGTCGAGGAAATCTATGCTACAATTTGTTAGTTTTAAGGAAAACAATAAATAGCTTCACCCAATTTGTTTGCAAAAATGATTATGGATGCTCCCATAAAACAAGAATGAAGTAAGGCTTCAATAATTAACAGCATAGAGGCACACATTTTCGCGTCGTTACCTTAACAAATTTTCCGAAACCTCGGCCAAGAGGTGATCCATGATACAGAGCTAGAGTAGTGCCAGTTAAGAAACATGAATAAAGTATAAACGGTCCCACCACCCATCCTAAGCTTGTTGGCCAACAGTAGACATCTTCTTGTTGGATATCATAGTGCGCCCACGATTCACAAGCACCACGGATTGATGAAAGTGCCGTCCACGGAATAGCTTTAGGATCTCCTGTACGATGTCAGAGAGTAAAGAGAACTATCTCGTAGATCACAAAAGAAAAAGAAGCATTTACGTTCAAGGCCTTAAGTGACCCGAAAATCACATTTGATACAATCAAGTTCACAAAATTACTCAGAAACCCTATATTTAAGCTTTAGTTATATTTGGTACCTTCAAATTCGGAAATTCCAAATTTGGCCCTTTATTCTCCTAAAGTTATTTAATTATAACCTCTTACGGCAAGTAAAGGATGACATGAGACCCTTGAAATAGTAGAAGCACTACCTGTTGAAATAGTGTAGAAACTGTTGCTACAGCATTTAGAGTTAGTCCTATTTCTGTTGATCATCCTAGTCTTTTGGGTAGTGGAGTAAGAATAGGGATTTGTTAGTAGAGTCAAGTTGTGTGTTAGTGAGCAGTTTGTTGTTGTTATGTTTTAGCATTTTGATGTCTATTTAAACTGAGTTGTTATTGTTGAATAAATCAAGGAAGTTAGAAAAGTTTTTCATAGTTATCAAGCTATTTCTTCTGAGTCTTTATGAGTGTATTTCTATTTATCCTACCTCTGTGCAGACTAACATCTGTAGTGAGAAGACTTCCTATATCAAGCTTTATTTTAGCAATTCCCTCACAAAACAAAAGAGTAAGCACCCTTCTTACTCACCTAATTTGACGGGAAATATTTCAATCCACAATATTTTTCCAAAAGATTTAATATCTTTAGTTATTATGCCCCATTAATGGTGTTTTTGTTTGAGATGCTCAAGTACAGACGGAAGAAACATGGATAATTATTTTTAAAGTCTATTTGCATCTCAGAAATTGTTTACTAAGGAATATCTACCATAAACCGCTTTAGGATTTGTAGATTGAGTAGCAGAATCTCAATTCAAACTTCTGATTATGTGTCACTAATCATACGGCTTATTTCAGAAGATTCTGATCATTGTATGTAATGTTTTGGACAATAGCTATGAAACAATTTAGGGTTTCTTCAATTATTTTATTCCGTTGATTGCGATGTGGGTTAGAGCTTCTATGTTCTCTTGAAGGAAAATGAAAGAGATGGAAAGAAAGAAGCAAAGAGAGGAGAGAGGAAGAATATGGCAAAGGCCACGTATGAAACTTTAAAGTTACATGTTTAACCGGTCGAAGTAATCAACAAAAATTTGTAATTAGAAAATTATAGGCAAAGTGGGGATTTTGAAGATATAGGGTACTGATTGAAATGAAACTTCAGAACTGGGGTCTGTTAGTAGTTTTTTGAAGTTGGGGGTATCAATTGAAATTTAAGGATCACTTGAGACACCCTATGGTAAATGCTTCAAAGAAAAAAGAAAAAAAATAGAGGTTATTTACAAGTGGGGACAACTCCACCCCTACATGCAGAAGATAGAGAGTGTGAACTCCAAGAAAAATAAAAGAGCATTAATTTCCCTACCAGGAACTCCAAACAGTAATGAGTTCCTGCAAGATATCACTCTGTACAACTCTTAACTCTACACCCATAAAATCCACACACCTCTACACTCCACTCTACTCTCAACTGAGATCATTCAGTTACTCATACTAGTGCCTTCAGCAACCAGGTAGGTCTCAAGTTCTGTAATCACTGTCAAAGTTTGATTTTTCTAACAGGGTGCATGTAATCCTTGACAGCTTGACTTTGAGTAAGAACAAATTAGATGACTGCTAACCTTTGATTTAAAGTGACGAAAGTGAATCCGACCTCTTTCATCTATTCTTATTGTCTCAAGTCAAGCTGAAGATAACAAAAAAATATTGCAGGAATAATTCAATTACCTGTGGTTCCCGATGAAAAGAGTATATTTGACACTGCCTCTATTGGTTGATAAACTGGATAGTAATAATTCGGCCTGTAGAATGAGGTTAATGCGTCAAAAGAAGTTAAGTACGTAACTTCAAACACAAAAGGGGTCAAAGATATCATATACAATGAAAGGAGATTGTTTCCTACATATAGGTAAGTGGTGACTTAAATTTCATCTCACAGACGGCTGGCAGAGGATCACTCTCATGCAGTTCTATACATCTCAAAGTTAGAGCATCTCCAAGAGAAGGGGGTCCAGGAGCATATCATGCTGCTTGAGTATGCTCCTCACCCCAAAATCCATCTCCAAGGGAGGAGTAACTGAGTAAGTAGTATGATATGATCTTGGATCCCCACAACTAAGTAGTAAGAATATTTTTCCCAAGCGCTCAAATCATGATTTGGTCCGGTGCCTATTTGAATGGCACTGCGACTATCACAATGGCGCCAAGCATCTAAGTCGTACTTTTATGTTGTCTTGTTATATTGTTTCAGGCTGTGTTGGTTTCTTATTTTACATATTAGTACGGTCGAAGCAACACACCCTGAAACAAAACAACACACAGCAAAGCAACAAAACAACAACAGACGGCACAAAAATAATATGACCCAGATGCTGGGCTCTGTTGTGATAGTAGCGGCATAATATGAACTTTTCTTTTCTTTTTCTTTTTTCAAAAAGAACTCTTTGAAGGGTTTTGGAGTGGAGACTATGCAGCATAATATGATACAGGGAGAAAGATATGCTTCTTATTGGAATTCTTGGAAATACAAAGCATTAAGCACATAGATACTATGCACATAGATACAAAGCATTAAGCACATAGATACAAAGCTTAAGGGCGTACCATATTAAATTTTGTGTGGTGGATATTACGCCAAGGTTGGGGAGACCCATCAGCAAAAAGATACTCTCATGATCTCTCATTGAAGTATGCCAAATAATTTTAAAAAAATCATGAATTGTGACTAATTTGCATCATATTGTTAATTGTTTTGAGGTCCATTTCAGCTGGCATATCAAATTGGGCAAGAGTAAGTTATGGCGTTTATGACGTTCAAGAATTGTCAGTTTCTTGAGGATGTGATGTAGATTTTTTACTATATTAGATTTGTGGTTGCCTCTTAGAGCTAACTATCATTACATTTAATACAATTTTTAGTTTTTAGATATTTGAGAGTAGGTTAATATATTGGAGAAAGAACTATTTTGTCGACTTGGGTCGTACATTGGTTATAAGCACAATTTCTAGCCTTGCTGCAGGCTAGAAAGATTGGTATAGAACTTTCTATGGAATAGTTTGAAAGGGAATGACATTATTCATTTGCTTAGTTGGGAAGTGGCGTGCCTTCTAAATCTCTAATATGAAAATGCAAGACTTGTATTGATGTTATTTAGATAGATTAACTTTGTCTTGTCTGCAAGTGATTATGATGGTTCTGGGACTGTTGAAGGTAGACTTTGGACATATATCTCCATTGGAAGTGATGAGCTTCATGGAAGGCACTTGTTTCAAGTTGGCTAATAGCAATAGAACTCACTTCTTGGTTTAATGTTCATGTTGAAGTTGATTCTAAAGTTTCCTCAAGTTGATATTTGTGTAGTGGTACAGTACCTTAGCGCTTAGGTGCATGGAGCCTATTGCAGGAAATTCTCAGGCTTTTTGTACTCTCAATATCAACCTCTCCCATTCGAATAGATAAGGCAACAATCCTGCAGGTGAGATCCCAAGATTGGGAACGCACAGCTTTGCAACATCAAATTTTTATTTTAAGAGTTATCAAGGAAACTAGAGCAACTATCAATATAGATAGACTATGAATGGGATTTATTAATTCTTAACTGGGGGTTTGGTGAGGTCTCTCCTTGAACTACTTTAATCCCCTTCAGTAAAACCCATATTCCTCGAAAAGTAAAAAAGGATGACCTTGACATAAGTTTTAGTTAGGATATGCCTCACTCCTTCTTGAGAATTAGAAATGTAGCTGATTTTGATATTAGATCCAAAAGGGTGATTAATTGCCATCCAGGCAGCAGGGGTCAATGAGTGGGTGATTAAGGAGCAGGCTTTCTTGTTTCATGTGCTTGGCATGTTTGATTTGAATCAGGTTACAGCTCGATGAAATGAAAGTGGTCTAAAGATATTTTTATTTTTAAAGTAAGATGTCCTTTTGAGAAAATGGTGATGAATGATAATAAGGCATTGATAACTCGCAAACTTCAGGATTTTTAGTCAAGCTCGATTGGTTAAAAATCTTCAGTCAAAAGTGGTTTTTACTGTTGTGGGTGGGTGGGGGGATTCGGAGTAGTGAAAAATCCATTTTTGGAGTTTGTTTCATTTAGTGTCTAGAGTAGGCGTTAGCATTATCTTGTGGTTATCCGGCGTCAGTGAATGCACGTGGAGCGACTACAGCTGGACTGACTGTCTCTGAACAGGTAAGTGAATTTCTAAACTATTTGTTCTAAAAAGTCAAGCCGCTATATTTTACAGAGTGAAAAAGTGATAAAAATGTCTATTTGCAGAAAACAGAAGTTGTATTCGAATAACCTTTAATGTTGTTCGAATATATTGCAATATATAGAATTGTATTCGAATATAATTACTTCTGTTCGAATAACTTTCAACAGTTGTATTTATATTCGAATAGACTGTTTGTTGTTCGAATAACTTTTAACAGTTACTTCTCTGCTCGAATAGAATAACTGTTGTTCGAATAATTTTCAACAGTTACTTCTCTGTTCGAATAGAATAACTGTTGTTCAAATAATCTTCACCAGATAGACTTCTGTTCGAATAGATGATTTCTATTCGAACAGAGCCCGTATTTTCTGTTTTACTATTTAAGACATACTTGCATTTTTCAAAGACTCACTTTTTTGAAAAACCTATTTTGTTTGGAGGCTTGATTTTTAAGAGTGAAGAGAGATCGATCTTTGAGAAATTCAAGAGAGAATCAAATCACTCAATCTTGAATCAATCAATTGATCAAGAAATCTTTGATATGCATTGAAGAACTAAATTGAAGAACTTGAGCGATTCAAGAATAGGAGTTTCGACGTGAGATTGGAGTGAGGCGTTGCGAGAACGCGAAATTGATTGCAAGAAGATTTATTGGGAGAGAGATAACCATGGGAAGTGCTTATCGAGTCTGTAAGTGATTAAATTCTTGTAATTCTTTTTCAATAGTGGATTGTTTAGCTGTCGAGTGACTCGATAGCGACCTGTAGGTTTTTCTGATGAGAAAGGATTCCCACAGGGTTAAAAATCTTTGCTTTGCCTTTAATTTCCATTGCTTGCTTGACATTAGATAATCGTATGGACTTGAATTTGGTTAAGTCTTGATCATTAATTTAGGGGATTTAGGATCTTTCGATTTAGATCTAAAACGATCGAAATTGGTTAGTCTCAGGCGACTAGTAATTTCAAGTAGGACTCTACGATATACAACCTAGGGTGGAGTAGGACGAATCTTCCCGCCCAGTCTATACTTTTTTTTGAAGACCTGGAATGCATTGATCATATTCTCTTGGACTGCTGCTCCTCACACAGTATTTTGTAGCATTTTTCAAGTATCTCCATAGTGGATTCTGTCACCTCCTGAACATTCATTAGCTCTCTTACACATTTAAGTTTCATAAAATGAATGAACAAATTATTGGAAGCTCGCGTTGATCTTAAAAGAAAGAAATTCACTATTTGTTAATGGCAAAATGCCATCTCTTAGTAATTACACATTTGGTACTGTTGAGACGCAAGCCCTGGAGCCACAAACTCCAAATCGATTTGGGTTAGCAATGAACAAATACAAACAAAGAAACACACAACACCAAGATTAAAGTGGTTCAGCAAATTGCCTACGTCCACTTTCAAGAGAGAGAGAGAGTTTATTCAATGTCCCAATTACAATCACTCAAGCCTAATTTTGGATTTCTCACTCAAGAAATCCCTTAAATGCTCTCACTAAAGGATTGTCAAAGGGTTGTCACAAATGACTTAGGTTTCCCTTTATATACTAAAGAAAACCAATTACAATCGCTCAAATCTCGAGGCAAACAAGAGGTTCGAAAACTATCAAAAAACGAAGTTACCAGATTTCGTTCAAACGACATAGTGAGTCGCTCGAATGAAACTTTGCGTCTGGGCCAAATTTCCAGGGGGATTCAAAGGTCGTTGGAACGAAATATCAAAACGTTCGAACGACTTGAACTCATGGGCCAAATTCCAGGGAGATTCAAGGGTCGTTCGAACGATCAAAGTCAGCAATCAACCCCACAATTCTCCACCTCGGTGAAGATTTCCCAAACCACTCAAACACACCAAAATTTGAGCCGAACTTCACCAACATCCAAACGAACTCAAACAAATACTCTCCTCTATTAAGTGTCCCCAAAGACCCAAACATACAAACGACCTAAGGAAACCAACCAAAACCAAGCATCCCCCAAAAGAGGACCATATACAAACCAAGTGCCCCATGGAATCAATCAAACCAACCGTCCCAAAATGACCAAATCCAAAACCAATCATCCCAAGGAACCAATCAAACCAAACGTCCCAAAAGGACCAAATCCAAAACAAGCATCCCAAAGGACCAAAACCAAACCAAATGTCTCAAGGAACCAAACAACCAAATGTCCCAATGGACCAAATTGTTCCCAAAGAACCAAATCGACTGCACCAAATCAATGGTTGCCTACGTACCTCCATGGACCAAGTCGCTCATAGTTTACCCAATCCCCCTAAGGGGCCAAATCAATCCATAGGAAAAAGATCATTCTCTCTATCTCTATGAATCCCCATATCAAGAGCACGTTTGTACCGTTGTCTTAGAGACCTCTTCGAACCGTACAACAATATCTTCTTCCATTGACACACATCATCCTTTCTAGCAACAGTAAATCCACTCGGCTGAGTCACATTGATCTCTTTCTTCAACTTCTCATGTATGAGCGTCGTCTTAACATCGAGATGTTGCAATTCTAATTCAAATTTCCTACCAAAGCCAATAGGATCCAACTAGAGAAGTGTTTTACCACTAGTCTTGCCTTGAAGCGTAGCACTATCTTGAGATCCCTGTTTCCTTTTGTAGACCCATTTACCACCAATCCCCCTCTTGCAAAGAAAATACATCTCTTCCATCTTTGCTCCTTCCCAATGTTTAGCCGTAGAAGGAACACCTTCTACAATCGGTAGTGCATAGGCTACCATGGCCTTCGCCTTTGTAAGCCATTCTGGCTTACCCACATTCCTCTTTGGTTTACAAGTTACAATTGACTCCGCCACCGGAATCTCTTCATCCGTACTACCAAATGCTCTACCTTCAACCGTGTCTTCACCATTTGGATCATGTACTAATGGTTCATCACTCGTTGTCACACCGGTAGATGACCCCCCTCTAAGTACATAACTCTTTGGGGAATGTGAAGATGCATCAATCTCCACCCGCTGCAATACCCCGTTGGTTGTCTGCTTTGTGTACTCAGAACCATGCGACTTCATCATAGAAGCCTCATCAAAAGTAATATCTTTGCTCAGAATGATCTTTCGGTCTCTCGTATTCCATAACTCGTAGCATTTCACACTCTTCTTCTTACCCAGAAAAATGGCATTCCTTGCTCGTGGGTCCAACTTACCATCCTTAACATGATAGTATGTCGGACACCCAAATATGCAAAAAATATCATATCTGTAACAGGTTATCCCGACTAAGCCTCCATTGGTGTTTTACCCACAATTGTAGCTGAAGACAACCTATTAACGAGGTAACATCCATATACCAAAGCCTCAGCCCAAAGCGCCTTGCATAACCTAAAATTGGACAACATACACTACACCTTTTCCAGTATAGTACGGTTTATTCGCTCAGCTACCCCATTTTGTTGTGGTGTCTTTCTAACCGTGAAGTGTCGAACTATCCCCTCATCCCGATATACTTGCAAGAATGGATCACTAGTGTACTCCCCACCATTATCCGAACGGAGTATTTTGATCTTTCTACCAGTCTGAGTCTCAACCAACATCTTCCACGTCATGAAAATTTCTAGGACTTCATCCTTCTTCCTAATGCTATATACCCATACCCGCCTAGAAAAGTTATCCACAAAAGACACAAAATAATGCTTCCCTCCTAGCGATACATTCTTGGAGGGTCCCCAAACATCAGAGTGAACCTCATCAAGGGTTCTACGAGTACTGTGGATAGTGGTGCCGAACTCTACCTTTGTCTGCTTGCCCAGACTACCGTGTTTACCAATTCCAATTTGTACACCTTGGCACCTTCCAATAGCCCCTGGTTCGCGAAAACTCTTAAGGGCTTTTCCCCAGCATGCGCCAAACGCATGTGCCATAGCCGAGTGGTATCTATGAAAGCGGTCTCCTCCCTTCCCGTGGTAGCAACCTCACCAAGAACAGCTGTACCATCCAAATAGTACAAGTTGTTTTTTCTTCTATGGCCCTTCAATACAACCATGGCTCCCCTAAGACCCTCTTTACCCTATTCTCAGACACGACCTTGTAGCCTTTCGCTTCAAGTAAACCCGTCGAGATAATGTTCTTCCTCATCGTCGGAATATACCAAACCTCATCAATCTCTTTAACTAACCCATTGTGCAATTTTAGTCGAATGGTACCTATCCCCAAGATGCGGCAAGGACCATCGTCCCCCATCAACATCGCTCCACCTTCTAGCTTCTTCAAACTAGAAAACAAACCCCTTTCAGGACAACTATGATAAGTAGCACCCGAATCTAAAATCCATTCTTTTCTATCACTAACACATACACTAGAAGTTATAGTAAAAGAGTAATCCGAATCATTACCTTCCGTTTCCGTGTCCTGAGCCAAATTCACAGAAGAGCCTAATTTTCCCGCTTTCTTCGTCTTAAGCGCGGGACAATCAACTTTCTAATGTCCAGTAGTCACATCCAATGTCCCGTAGTTATATCCACGTATTGCAATGAACTCTTCTCGTACGTTATCATCGTAACGAAATGCTCGTACTCTTCAGGAAGCGAGTTCAAGAACAATAGTATTTTTTCTTCATCGCCAACCTTTTCCTCTAGATTAGCCAAGTCGGCTAATAACTTGGTAAAATCGTTCAAGTGCTCCGACATACTAATTCTGTCTCATTTTGAAGCGATAAAGCTTCCTCTTCAAATGGAATCGATTTTGGATGCTCTTCACCAAATACTTCTCCTCTAGAATCATCCAAATTTGCCTAGGTTTCATTAATTACAAGGTATTTAATGTCACGAGCCAAACACGAGCGAATTTGACCACAAGCCCTCTTGTTTATCTTCTTCCAAACACTCTCTTATACCTCATCCGGCTTGTCCTCCAATACCTCATCTAAGTCTAATTGACTTAGCGCATCAATAACCTCGCATCGCCACATGCCAAAGTTATTGGTGTCGTTGAATTTCTCAACTTCAACCTTTGTATTGTTGAACATCACCGTTGTATTTCTTTTCGGGGCTGAAGAACTCGATTTAACATCGTCTCCCATATTTTCCCCAAGTTTCATAAACTAATCAAATCAAAACCAAATTGAAATTGAAAAACCCTAAGTTACCTCAAAATCTCACACAACTGAGGAATCGACCTCGCTCTGATACCAATTGTTGAACCGCAAGCCCGGAAGCCACAAACTCCAAATCGATTTAGGTTAGCAATGAACAAACACAAATAAAGAAACACACAACATCAAGATTATAGTGGTTTGGCAAATTGCTTACGTCCACTTTCAAGAGAGAGAAAGAGTTTATTCAATATCCCAATTACAATCATTCAAGCCCAATTTTGGATTTCCCACTCAAGAAATCCCCCAAATATTCTCACCAAAAGATTGTCAAAGGGTTGTCACAAATGACTTAGGTTTCCCTTTATATACTAGGGAAAACCTATTACAATCGTTCAAATCTCGAGGCAAACAAGAGGTTCGAAAACCATAAAAAAAACCAAGTTACCAGATTTCGACTTTGATCGTTCTAACGGGTTCATAGTCGTTCGAACGAAACTTTGCGTCTGGGCCAAATTTCCAAGGGGGCTTCAAAGGTCGTTCGAACGACTTGAACTCATGGGCCAAATTCCAGGGAGATTCAAGGGTCGTTCGAACGACTATGAACCCGTTCGAACGATCAAAGTCAACAATCAACCCCACAGGTACATTGCTGAATGGAATGAAGTTCATCTCTCCCAAATATTTATTTTCAAGTTTGCATTGTTAATTGAAGCCAAATAGTTCAGAAATAATTTTCATATTTTCATGGTATTTTTGCTTGTCTTTTTCTGTAATATAATGTGAGACACACCTCTGACATGAATCCCGGGGCCTCTCTTCATAATCGGCAGCTTCCACCTTTCTATTTTGTTTATAAAGTTAGAATTGGCATTCTTACTATGATTAATAAGTACAAGCTTTGATTTTCTTTTAAATAGGGCAGAGCCCTATAGTTGCAAGTTGGTTGTTGGTCATTGAGTGAAGTGGAGTACTGAGGACAAGTGAACATGGATTTCGTCTAGAAAAAATAGTTCGACAGAGCTTGCCTAGACATAGGCAGCGTACTACTGCAGTACTATTTACAATACAACTATATAAAGTAGTAACAAATCAATTCGACGTTACGGTTTAGGATACCTTGGAAGGTTATCAGCACAAGAGAGAAAATCTTCCCATGACGAATCGTGTTCCCTTATTTGAAGACCCAAATCTTTACCTATGGCAGGAAGCACAATAGCTTTACATTGAGTAGCTTCTACAACACGACTGCCAAAAAGGGGTGAAAAAGAAGAAAATAACCGACTTATTAGTTTTCTTGGTCGGTAACATTATAGATAGATAAATATACTGGATTGTACATATAAAATTTGTTTTACAACAAAATATAATCTAAAATATTTGGTGATATTTACCTGTATAAAGGGAACTTTCTTCCACCTCTTACTATAAAATCCTGGACAGGGCAATATCATTTTATAAGTATGAATAAAGTAAAAAAATCTCATATTTGTTTCTCAGCATATCCATAACGAGGAAATTTGAGCTTACACTCAAGGATAGTTCCGACGATAGCGCCTAGCGGTTGACCCCCATATTGCCATTTATTTGACTTAACTTCCCAGACAATTTTACTCCTAAATCCCTAACAACTTAAGTTCAAATGTAGTAAGACTTGGAGGTAAAAGTGCTACTATGGGGAGAAAAGTCTAATGGAAGACAATGTGGGGGTCAGTTTTTGATGTGGCAAATAAGTGCGGAGTAAAACTTAGATTCTTCCTAAAGTATATTGCTCTTGTTTTTTTAATCTTGTTTCTTCGTAAAACAGGAATGGAGTGAGTTCTTTGCTTAAATGACCATCAGGTTTGTTGTTTAAGGTTTTATATTAATTGCTTAATTATAAATTTACCTGCGTAAATATTCCTTTTGCATTGGACACACGCAAGCGAGTTGCAATTTCCTTTGCTGCAAAGCTGTCAGCTATTGACACAACAATAAATCCTCCAAGTACAATAGCTAGATATATGGTCACCGCATTGACAGTCATTGGCATGTCAATTGCAATTGCATCACCCTTTGAAAATGTTGTATCCAAAGCATTTGCCACCTTCCTATTAAAATGTTGCAAATGAGTTAAAGCATCATTTTAGACCATGCAAAGAGCCAAAGCCCAAAATACTACATACTAATATAAAGCAATAGCAAGAAAAAGTATATACAGAGTCGATCATCAGAAGCTTACATCACGTTTTCTCGTAATTCCTTCAGTGTCAAGTGATTTACAGAGGCATCATCATAACCTTCGTCTCTCCATGTAATAACCACACTGTCATCTTGTTTTCTTGGATGAATTGTAGGAAGCAGACAACATTCAGCAATATTCAAAACTGCACCGGGCATCCATGTTCCCCCGTGTCTTGATTTATCAGTAGTGTCTAAAATACATTTTGGATCCTTACGAAATATGAGCGAAAGCTCCTTCAGAAGAATTGACCAGTAAATCTGAAAAAATGTAAACAAATTAAAATGCTACGCTAACCAGAATCCAATTCAGTTATTGTTAATACAAGTGCATAAGAAGCAACATATCATCACCTTGGCTCGAATGCTTAAGAGCATCTTCAATGACAAGAAATGTTAAAATTTTGAAATACAGCCCCAAGTTTTTTATTTTTTAGCTGGTTTTTTATAGGGATCCGCAACCCCAACGAGGTTTCGAACCCACGACCTCTCACTAGGTGGAGAGGTACTACCACCATTGGGCCAAGAGCCCAATGGTATACAGCCCCAAGTTGCAGCTGCATTAATGGTCATTTCGGCCAATTTTTTCAAGACTAGTAAATGGTGACGATGGTTTCTTTTCTAGTTCGAGAAGCTATCTAAAAGGCTTCCCACATTTGCGAAGGAAAAAAATACAGACTACTAATGGGTTTTTTGAGTAGGACTATTTATATTTAATTCAAATGGACTTGCCTCCAGCTAGTTGGTCGCCAATCACTTAGGTAGAGCATGCCAAAAGTTGTTACTCCTAGCTTGCTCTGTTTAGTTTATCATTATGTGTTGTATGGTTCTCCTGGTTTCGAATTGCTGATCTGTCATGAGAATGCTAACTATTTGTTCGGGGGATTGTAAGTTTTAATAGACATATGCGATTTTGTTATGTTGATTTGAATTGTGGTAATAATAGAAAATTTGTAATATGTATAGGATGTAGTGCTAGGGACTCCGTGACTCGCACTCAACAGGTATTAAATAGAGCTAAATATGAGATAATGCATTTTAAATTTGTGCTAGAAAGAACTTTAGTGAACTATGTGCGCTTCAGGTAGCATATAGTTATTAAAAAAAACCATAAAAGAGAAAAGAAGATGAAAGCTTTGACTTATTAAAAAACAAAACATAAAAGAGGTTCGTTTTACTAACAAGGGTGACAAAGCCAGGTGTCAGAGAGCGTTACTATCTCTGACACTGTATTTTGAGGCTGAAGTGGATAGTAAACGAGGGCTAAAAGATGCTTACGTACACATTTTAAAAGAGAGGGGTATAATACCAAATCCAACTCGAGTTCAATTATTGGCACAAGAAGCAATAAATCGTCAGTGTAGAAGCGAGAAAATGTTTAACTCAAGCTGGTGTATTTATTATATGGGGTAGCGCAGGTGTATTACCCAATGCTTTCAATTTTGTGTAGGGTCGAAGGGCGGTGAGGATTGTATTTTTCAACATCAATAAAGAACAGAAGGTGATACGAGCTAACTTGGGGAGTGAATTAAACAAATCGCAAGAAATGCTGAAGTTGTGTACTGAAGAAAACGTACGACTTGCAACTCGAGTGACAGAAGGGATATCACTGAGAAAGAAAGTAGAAAAGGAACTTAAAGCTTTAGAAGTGATACATAAAGAAACTTGTGAGCGATTATATGATTCAAATAAAAGGATGAGGGAATATTTGTATCCTAAACGAGCACAAGTTATAGCTCAAACAGACCAGGAGCGTCATATAGAGGCAGTGATCAATTTCTATGGGAGTGAGTTGGACATAGTAGACAACGAATTTAGAAAGTATATCACGGATTGTGGAAAAGATTTTAATGTAGAAAATGCGAAGCATGAGAATTTATGGTTTGTAAAAGATAAGATTGGAAAAGATTTTGAAAAACCAGTTCCTGTACCTGTACAAAATTGGTCAGAAGACGAGGAAGAAGAGGTCAAAAATCTAGTTCTTCATTCTCGACGGATGTGTCATCAGCAAAAGGTTGTAAGATTTCGTTCGTCTGATGATGATCAGGCAAGTATCTCGCGGCGGGGAGGGAGGAAAGCACAATCCCCTCATCCCGCAAGGACAGAGAGAAAAAAGTAATTCGCCCATGTGTTATGTGTTTTTGTTTTATATAATATTTTGAGAACTGTCTCATAATAGATTTGAGTTATCTATAGGAATGTATAATAGATGTGCATTTCTTTATATAGTAGATGATTAATATGTATAGTAAATGTGTAAGTCAGTCAAACACAAGTATTTCATTGATGTAAGATCGACGTACATAAAAAATATGAAATAGATAACAAATCGTAGATTGTGACACATCCTTATCTACGATATAACTTAAACCTCCTTGTATTCCAAGGATTTGGAATGCGAACTCCAGCCTCTGTGATTAGATTGCAAGAACTGAGGTTTGCTTTTACCGATGACGATAAAATGTCCTTTACAATTTTCTGTGAGTTTTTTGGCATTTAATTCATTTATGTGTTTTGGTACTTCTAGTAAAATAAGGTCATGGATGTCAAATTCTCTATTTCGAACTCGTTTGTTGTAAGATTTTGCCAAAGCCTAATGGTATCTCCCCAATTTCATAATTGCTGGATCTCTTATTTCTTAAATCCATTTTATATTACATGCTAACTGGAAATCCCCAAATTCATAATTGCTCGATCTCTTGTTTCTTCAATCCAGTTCATATTACATGCTAGCTGAAACTCATTTTCTTCATCAGTCATTTCGTGATCACGAAGTTGGGATAACTGCATCAGTTCCGTAGGCTAGCAAGAAAGGTGTGCACCCGTGGACACTCGTGGTGTTGTTTGATATGCCCGTAGTACACGTGGCAACTCCTGAACCCAATTGCCCTTCTTTTTTCTTTCTTCCGTTAAACACTTTTTTTATCCCGTCGACTATGGTACGGTTGGTGATCTCGGCCTGACCATTCTCCTGAGGGTAGTAAGGATTTGAAGGCGAATGAATGATGTTGTGTGTATTGAGAAATTCGACAGCCTTGACACCCACGAACTGTGTCCCATTGCCAATTCTGATGAAATGGGGACAACCGAACCTTATGATAATGTTCTCCTATATAAACTTGATAATTTCTTCTTATCGTGTTCAACACAAAGGGACTACTTTTACCCATTTTGTGAAATAGTCAGTTGCTATCAAGAGGTCTCCTTTTCTAGGTGTGTTTGGGAATTTGCCCACGAGATCGAGGGCCTATCGCTTAATAGGCCAATATACTTTGCTATAATGAAGTTTTAATGTTGGAGATCGAATTTTAGGTCCATGTCACTGACATATATCACATTTGCTCGCATATTTGATATCCTGTGTTCTCATTCTAGGCCAAAAGACTCCCTGAGTAATATCCCGACTTGCCAAGGATCGCCCTGTGGCATGTGATCCGCAAGTGCCTTCATGTAAGTCACGTAAAAAATTAAGGGCTTCAGTGCCGGACAGATATTTGAGATAAGCCCCTGTGACTAACTTTTTATGAAAGAAGTTGTTAATCACAGTATATCATTTGGCATTGTCTATCAGTCTTCTTCTTTCATTAACTTCTTCAGGGAGTTCGCCAGGAAAATTGTTATCTGGTCCGATATACTTGAGGAATGGTCTTCTCCAATCATTGTCTACATCTTCGTCACCCCCAATATTAATGGAATGTAATTGGATGATGCCAGACTTTGTGATGTTTGCACTAAGGCCTTCCCTCGATGGGCTGGAGGGACTGGGTATTTTTGAAGAACTTATCTTTTTGAAGTATGGGATAGAGGTCGGCTAGTATAGCAGTTAATCTTGGAAGGCATGGCTTTCGAAGGTCGCTACCCTTCTTAGGTCGATCACACTCTGATTTAATTCATTTTCTGTCCCCTTCGGTGTCTATAATGCGCTCGAACTCTCATTATGTGGCTTGTTATTTTGTTGCCAAGATCAATTTTTGTGGCTTCTGCCTTTCGGACATCATCCTTTCAAGATTGATATAATTGTTCACTCTTTCTATCATGTCCTTTAGAGTTGCATGTTTGTTCAGGATGAGGTGTTCCTTCGCTAGACTTTCCATGAGTAGAGCATTAGTAAAGGCTAAAATGGTAAACTTCTGGTCGAGGCTATCCAGCCTTCTTGCCAAGTCTAGGATTTTTTTGGTGAACGATTCGAGTTTTTCTCTTGGCACTTGTTTGAGACTAAAAAAAGAGTAAAGATTCTCCTCTTTGTTCCAATTGTGCGAATAATTTTTGCCAAAATGTGCTTGCAGCTATTCAAAAGTATGAATCGATCCCTCCTCCAATGAATGGACCATCGTTAAGGTTCGCCCTGGAGATTGGTGGGAAAGAGTCGACATAGAATGTGATTCGACATAAAAACCTAAAAAGTCTTGGAACTCTTGTACATGTTTGACGGGGTCAGTCCTTTTGTATTTTTGATTTTTCGGCGTGTGAAAACTGGTTGGCACCTCACCGTCTAACAAATCTTGCGATATCGGGCTCTTTTGAAATCTGCTAAAGATGTTCTTGCCTGAGCATGTTTGGGCTTCAAACAACTCTTTGATGCGCTTATCTATTTGTTCCTGAGTAACGAACTGTTGAGTCGTAGTTGTGTGGCGTTGGAGACATCCCTCTTTGGGATTGTGATCTCTACTGCCTTCACTGAGCCTTTTGCGTATGGGAATCTAGGCTCCTCCCCTTGGTAGTTCTTCCATTTGCCTGAGATCGATGGGAGGTTTTATCAACTTCTTGAGCATTAGTAGGTATTAGTATGATGTCGAGTCCTCGCTGATTGAGATCTGTATCAGCTCCTTGGATAACACCTATGGGAAATCCTAGCCTATCGCGAGCCGAAATTCTTGACATAGCCTGGTGTGCCTCTTAGTTCTTCCGTGTTGTCATATGCTACTCTTGCAGGACTTTCAATGCTTCTCGTACTTCTGTCAATTGTCGTTCCATAGTAGTTTGCATTTCTGTCTCGGAATTTAGAGTGGCGCATAATTGTGCCATTTGATTCGCTCCCCGTGGTAGCTCCTTCTGTCTGTCCAATCAAGGGGTTTTGACTTGGGCTCAGCATTCCGCAATGGTGAAAAATATTTGTTAACTTTGAGAACGGTGGCTGATTGTCTCATTCCCACAGACGGTGCCAAATGTAAGAGCCTAATTTCGTATCTCGAACTTAGTATCTTATACCAAATATGATAAGAATGCTAGAAGTAACAAATAATCACGAACACGTAAGAATTATTATAGAAACCTCAGAATAGGTAAAAACCATGACCTCTCTTGAGGATTTAGAAAGAGTGATATTATTGACTGAATGACTATCTATTGCAATCAGTGTTCTAGATAGTTGAATATAACCTTTGTAGATATAAAAATCTGTCCCTAATCTGTTGTTCTTTGGTCCTCTATATATGTCTCATCTTATGACTGTTTTATGACCATTATCTTCTTTAATTATAAACGTTACAGCAAAGTTTTAATGGACCTTCGTAATGGTTACGTAACGGTCTGACTCTTCTGTTTTATAACGGCTTCTTTTAATGACTTTGTGTAGTTATGGATTCAAGCTGTTTGTACGGAGGTTGATATCCAAACATCTATGAGATCGACAGTGGGAATAAGTCCTTACACTATTGATATCAAATTCAAATTGACTTGCCTCCAGTTGGTCGCCAATCACTTAGGCACTCACCTACTTTACGACAACATATAGCACTTTGAGAGCTAGCTAACATTGTTTTCTATTTGGGCACTTGGGGCCGTATTTGCAAATATTAAGCACCATTCGAGAGGTTACTAATACATACAACCATTGATGATCTGAGATCTATAGTACTACCGATACATACTTTCTGCCAACGTCTAATACATGCCGTTGATCTCCCATTTCTCGTGCGTCGAGGACGTTTTAAAAGGCTCGGATAGGTTTCAACAGTTAAGTTTAAAACTCAGTCGTTGGATCTCGATTTTTTTTTATCTTCCATCTTAAATTTCAGTATCTCTTTTTGGCAAATCATTTGGCAAAATTCGCCCCCCACAAATCTCTGTCTCCTCCTGCGATCTCTCTCTTGTCATACGATCTCTCTCTTCTAATTTTAATCTTCATCTTCGATTTCTTAACGATTCAACTGCGATTCTCGACGTTTGATTTGTATGCTCGATTTTCTCTGAGGTTAGTTCAATCTCTTAATTTGCTACTTTTAATGTCGATTTTGCTACTTTTAGCTTAATTTTATTCATTGATTGGTGTATTTGGTTGTGGTTGTGGTTATGGCTTATTAAGGTTTGAGTTTGTAATTTATTGCTAATTTATTGGGTTTTGGAAGAGTAGATGTTGTCTTAGTTGTGTTGAGGTTGATTTGAACTTGCAGAGGGACATTAGGCTTCACGCTCTACCATGAATTCACCTAAACCTAATTTGATTGAAGATTAGATCTCAGGTAACCCTAATTTGAATCAATGTTTAATTTAATTTGATAAAGTTTTGAGATTGAATCAATCATATACTAGTTTCCATGGCCAAAGGATCACTCTACAACACTTTCAGAGAAAAAACAATGTTAAAGCAGCAAATCCCATATTTTATCTGTGCAGGTATGTTGGATTCACTCTTCAAAATCAGATTTTTAATATTATTGGGATATCCTTCTAACTTTTGGTAACTCAGTATTTTTACAGTTTGTTATTCTCCAACTTTTTATGTCATAATCATATATTTGTTATTGTCATGAACACAAGTTTTCCCTGGTTACAGTGTTTCATAATTATTAATGGTTGAAATTGGATCTGCAATATTCCCTAAATGATCAGGTTTTTACTTGAGCACTCTGAATGTATATTCGCTATTTTCAAATTTTCCTTATCCAGTGGTAATCATACTGTACTATTTTAACTTCTGACCTGTGTTTACAAAAAAAAATTGCTTACCTGTTTGGGAAGTGACGAAGTTGAGTCATTTAAATTTTTGCAGGACACTGCAGCTATTCACTCAGAGCCTTGGAGAATAGGGATAATATTCTCGTAATCAATAAAAAATATGGCTAGCAATATACATTGCAGTTGAGATATTCTCTTAATTGTGTGGTACTTCAAACGTTCAAACACTTTCCAATTTCAGTTGTCAATATTGTGTCTCATCACTTGTCATTCGATTATTTATGTTCATGGATCTGTCTTAGTGCAACTTTAACATCGTTCTTTGCGGTAATCTTCAGGATACGGGGTGTTATATTAGGCCAAGTTCATATCATTTGCGCGCGTCTCTCTGAATATCCAGGTACATGAATCTATAATCTATATTACAAAGCTTACAAGTATAGGGGAGAACTAAAACTTTAGACTGCCATGGATCACAGAAAAAAACCCATCCCTGAATCAAGAAAGCAATGTTGACGATAACATCAGTGAGTTGTCGAATGCTCTTTACCACATTTTTTTCTTTCATAATTAGTCATCGTCGTCTTTGTTTTTATTTCAAACTTCTGTGTGACACCATTCAGAATGTCTTCCACCATTGGGCCACTAATATAATTTTTAAATAGCTTTTGCTTTTTTATAAGTGATTAAGAGCATGGCATCACGACCTTTCTAGGATTTTCGTCCAAAATTAGAATTGTACAATGCAATTTATTTCAAGAATACCATTGGACATGCTCTAGTCAGTTTCTTAATAGTTAATACTTTTCTTCATATTTCATAACTACCTTTTTCTGGATTTGATTCACCTTATTGGATGATTCTAATAGGTTTTCAGAAAGGGAATAGTATTCCTTGTTGATATAAGTTTAAGTATGCAGGGGAAACCTCATGAGATTGTAAAAAGTGCGCTATCTTCAGCCCTATCAAATCTCAACCCAGAGGACTCCTTTAGCATAATAGCTTTCAATGGGGAGACTTACTTATTCTCATCATCGCTGAAGCTGGCAACCAAGGAAATAATTGAAAAGGCCATTGAATGGATAAACATGAACTTCATAGCAGGAGGTGGTACAAACATTTTGCTTCCTCTGAATCAGGTAGTCTCCTTTTCAATGACTTGTACCTTAACAATTTCATCACTCACTTTCTTTTTTGTATTTCACGTGAGTAGGTTATATGCACTATACTTCTATGCATCTTTACTAGTTATATAAACAACATCTTTACTACTTATGAGAAAAGAAGGGCCTTTGGAAAAAAGTGGTACCTATTTTCTAGACTCAGACATAACTTTCATTTATATAAAACAGATACATGGACAACATCCAATGCCATGCCTGTCTTTTCAGTCCAGACCAATTTTTTTCTTTAATTTCTCCTGTGTGAACCAGAGTATGAAATCATCTGCGTTGATTAGGTGCATGTTTTTGTTGTGTCCTTTTTGCTCTTGTGCAATATGTTGTGAGGGTTTACTCCCGCATTGTCTGACAAAATGTTTACTAGGTATTTCCCCTGCTGATATAAAAATGATTAGTCATAAGCTTTAGTATTCAAGCCTATTACAACATATCTTTCACCTCAAGAGCGCCTCAGCTTTCTTTATATCTAACATACAGTAATTCTGTTTTCTACTTTGATATCCAAGGAACTGTAATAGGGCTAATTATCCTTTATCTTTCATGCAGGTATACTTTATATGCATTAGTAATAACCCTTTTCTCATCTTATGGGTTTCCTTGACACTCCACACCACTATAGTCTCTAGGTATTAAAAGAATTATTTCCCCATGGAAGTTAAGTCATATGTTTACAACATCCGGACAATTTTCCATGCAATAAGGGTTCATGAAGTTTTTTCCATGCAATAAGGGTTCATGAAGTTCTATGTAATGGTTTGACACCCGATTCCAGTTATCTTCAACTATAAACTCAGTGAGGCTTAGTACTGAACTACTTGTTGGAGTGTATCCAACACTACTGTCGCAATGAACTTAGTCCTGACAAATATCTACCTTAAATGCCCCATTATACATATGTTCCTTTGGCATTCGAGTTTATTCCTGTGAGAGTATTCCTCCTCTGGCAGCCATTCTACCAATGCCTCTTTTTTGGTCAGCAGTCAGTTAGACAATATTGATTTGCATAGTTTAGTTAGTTCTGCACATCTGGGGGTAAATATACTTAGAGATCTTGAGAAATATTCCTGGAACTCACATTTTTTGTTGGACTCTTAACTACTGATATCCTTAGTTTTAACATTCATAACACACAAATGATTATCAAGGTTCTTTAGAAAACTGGCATCATATTTTCCTTTGGCTTTTGTTCTGCTTAGGGAGAAATGGGACTAGTGGAAGCCAAGCAGGAGGTCACATGAAACCAGCATTGTCTCTGGGAACTTCAGATATTGTCTTCCCTCAACAAGTTGAGTACGGTCAGCCAATGGTAAGTATGTCACACATGTGTTTACTACAAGTGTTCCTGCTAATCTATATTATTTTTCATCAACTTGCAAGAATAAAATGTTTTTCATCATTTACATTTCAGACTCGGATCCCGTATCCACATGCTGTTCCGTATTTTAGTGGGATGTGGGCTACTTATGGACGACAAGCTATTGTAAGTACAGCTTTAATTTTGATTGCTTGCCTTACTTCATCCATATTATTGTTTCATTTCAGTCATATTGAGTGGAAACTAGTTAAATATAATTTTATTAGTGGGTGGCAGAAATTCATATCCTAGTTCAGGAGAGAGATTTGCACGTCTCGGCACTTAAGACATTAAAACAAGAGACATTTGTGTTTTTACATCTCCCAAGACATTAAAACTTCTTCTTGCTCATTATGGAAGTTACCCTACTACCATTTAATTAACTTGGTTCTCCATACATGCCTTTTTTTTAGGGAAAGCTGGGGGACTAACCCCCGTGAACTACACATAAACAAAAACCAGGAGATATACAAATGGGGACAAACTCCCCTACCGTACAAGTAGGGCAGGGGAGGGCCTAACACCAAAAGAATGAACAGAAAATACAGGCAACAAGGTTTACTTTGAGCAAAAGGCCAACAAGTTCTCCACACATGCCATTTCTTTCTTCCTCTATACTCATTCTTTTTTGTTACATCCTATATCTCCTGTTGTCCATTTTGTCTATTCGACTTTTATTAATGAAATTTCTTCCTCTATCAGGAAGAAAATAAATATATTAGTCTTTTTTTCTTGATATGAGTTTAAGTATCAAATAAATCATTGAGATCTTCATTTAAAATATTTTGCTGAAGCAGGGCGAGTATTGGTTTTGAAAATGTACTAATTACTGTATGTTCATTTTGGAAATAAACCAGATGCACCCCCAAATTGTTGGTATGACGACGTCTGCATGAGTTGCACTGCCTCTTGATCCTCCAGAAGTTGGACCTGGACCTGAACCCGTCTATGTTAATGCAAAATAGAACCATGTGATCCTCAAGCGGAGAGAATCACGTGCCAAGCTTGAGGCTAAAAACAAAGTTACTAAGGATCAAAAAGTACGCATTTTCTCTAATCTTTATTTATCAATAGATTTGACTTTTCATTTGGAATCTTGCATATCTAAGCTGCCTCTTGCTTCATTAGCTATGTATCCTATGATCCACAATTGATAATCAGCATCTGCGATTTTATCTAATAAGTCTAAACCTGACTTATGCCTCAATGATGCTAATGGTGCTTGCTTTTTTAAATAGGCCTATATTATAGAGTTATACACATATTTCAGTTGTATTTTCCCGATTTTCTTTTACTTTCTTTGCTGTATTCTAGCTTTGTTTTTATTATTACTAACTAGATTTTTACATGGCAGCCGTATCTCCACGAATCTCGGCATCTGCACGCACTGAAGAGGGTGAGGGGATCCGGTGGACGTTTTGTTAATACAAAGAAGATGGAGGAATCCAATGATCAAAATGCCTCCAATGTTGGTTTTCTTCAAAGGGGTCGTGAAAACTGTACTGGATCGGAACATCTTCAGTCAGAAGTCAGTAATGCCTTTGCTTCTGCTACATCCTGCTCCGACGTCAATAGTGTCTCCACTGGTGACGCTGATTTACTCTGGCAGTCAGATTTAAGGTTCAGGGGTTACCGTCCCCAAGAGTGGGATGGGTCCCACCATCTAGTTCGTGTCGTACAGTAACCGGAACAACGACCACACGGTTATCCAATGATGAAACGCTGTTTTGTCTTGGGGTTGGTGAATTTGTGTGTGGTTCTATTGGCAATTCATCCTTGGCTTTGTTACTTTGGTTTAACTTCTTGATGTTTCATTCAATGTTTTGGTTAAGTGTAAGTACTACTTGTGAAATACAATGAAGCACTGCTTCCTCTTCTCTCCAATCTCGAAAATACCTTTTGTAGTTCTACTTCTTCTTTTTTTTTCTTTTTTTTTTGTAGTTCTACTTCTATATGCATGATGTCTTTGGTCTAATGTTGTCAACTTGATCGAACATGTGTTTGTTTTCAAAAACTGAGAACAAAATTTTATTTATATCTGTGTGCATTGGACTTCAGCTTTACCTAATGTGAACTAATTATTTGTGTAGCGATATGACTCTTTTCTTGCATTTGATGCCAAGGAGTTGCATGTTATAGCAGTCATTAGAGGGTTGCAATGCAAGCTGCCTCAGATGCAAGATTAATGAAAGTTTTCATCTTCTCGGTTTGTCGGCATTAATCGATTGATTCTCTAAGGATGCAAGAATGTATTTTTATGTGATTATAGACATAATATTAACCCTAGGCACAAATTTAAAATAGAGAGCTATTGGCAAAAACTTTAGGAGCAAAATTTAAATGCACAAGCATGACATGTGATTCCCAATAGATAAAGTGTTTGCCATTTCAGATCTCATGTACTTATATTTGCCCAAAGGTTGATGCCGACTATATCTTTAATATATAGAATGAAGTTAATGGATGACACCTAAGGTCAGAAGGTATCGGTGTAAGCTGAAATTGTAGTTGACTCTAACGTTCTATAGCGTTATTAGTGCAATAAATAATTTACTGGAAATTTGTTGCAATTGAGTGTAAAATTTTGGAACCAAATTGAATGACCCCTTATTATGATTTTCAGGGTGGCGTAACGAAAAATCAAATGTTGAAATTCATGGGAGTAAACATCAGCGTATCCTTAATGCGGGCAATTGAACATCTAGAGGTCAGTTTAGTGAGGATGATGCTTGCTAAGTAGAGTAAAAGTTTCTTAACGTGAAGAGTGCATTAACAAAAACGAAGAGTATGATCTTGTAGTAGTAATAGTAGTACGATCTTCTTATCTTCAAGATGTTGGCACATTGGTACTGTTTTGGTTTGTACACTTTATCAATTGTTGTTGGTTTTCTCCTTTTATCTTTTTTCTGACGTTTCTTCTTTGTTTGAGCCAAATTTCTTTGTGACGATATATTGTTGCAACAGATACATTACTGTGAAACTCTGTAAAGAGTTGTACATTGTCGTTCAGGCAAAATGCTTTGTGGCACATCAACTACGGTGTGAGCCTATAGAGGATGAAATCTAATGTTGATATTGTAGGGGTTGTAGTATGGAATTGCCCATGATCGTTGAATTGAAGATGATGATCTTGCAGAAATTGGGACCGAATTTTGAAGTGTCATATATTTCTTTATGGTGCTATACAATTGGGCGCCCAAACATTAGGCACACAATTAGAGGATGAAAACCAAGTGATTGGTAATTTATTAGACAAACAAGGGCACATGCCTCATTGACTGAACTGTCGGGATAGCACGCGCGTTAGCGCGTGCCTTTGTGCTCGTGACAACAACTATTCCTTCTAATAAGTTTGCACTTGCCTCTGGATGCCGAACTGAGAACTCCTGAAAGAGATTAAAGCTTGTGATAGGATCCTGATAAGACTCTCCTAAAAGCTTTGGACCATGAACTTCCATGATCCTCCCCAGATTTGTTTGTTTCGACTCCGACCTGAGAAAAAAAATGTGAGACCATTAACTCTTAATGATGTATATCCACTAAGTAATATCAGATTCCACAACGTTTTAGTAAGCCGTTTACATAGTACAATAGGAAGTAAAGTAAACAAAACAAAAAAGTGAAGCCCTTGGGTTTAAAGATTTGGTGGCAGCAGTAAAGCAATTTACACTCAACTTTAGGGTTGAACACGAGTCGGTTTCTTGCCTAAACTGAACCCGAACTGAACTTAGTTGGTTCTAGAAGTTGGAAATCCAGCCGACCCGATAGGTTTACACACAAATTGAAATCAAACCGAGACCTAATCGGTTACTTTAAATCTCTTTTAGATCTCAAGTAAGAGCAAAGAGCCAAAGACGTCTCAGCAGCTTTAGAGAAGAAGAGGAAATCAAAGGAACTAAAATTCTGCGTTCACTATGAAGCTCTTAATAGTAAGAGTTTTATTCAAGAAGCACGTTCAAGCCGAAAAATCAATCTTGGAAACAGCTTAACAGCCAAAATTTTCTTTTAGTCAAGGACAATATTAGCCTTCAAAATAAATAACATCATTAACAAATAAGGGGCATTTACGGAAGAATTGTAAACTTTGTAACTACCATTTTGAAATCTTACTTTGAAGGGAACCAGTAGAGAGGAGGACCATTGGAGACTGAATCCCAATTTGTGTAAACACCGTAATACACAAGCTGATGGAGAGCATGAGGATGCGTTGGTTCCAACAGTTTCTCGGTCCAAATCTTCCTCCACACCTCCCTCGCATTCTCCCCCGCGGATTCAATGGCGAGTTTGAGCTTAGCGTGAAAGGTTTGAGCTTCTTGGATGGTTAGACCTGCTCCAATGATGTCTTCTACTCCAATGTCGCTCACATTCTTGCTTCTCATTTGTACCTCAGACATTGTAGCTCTCTCTCTCTCTCTAAACAGAGGGAGAATGGTAGGGTGAGGTGGAGCTCTTTGGAGATGCTCTTATCTCCAAAATTAATACTAGGGGTTTCATGTGGCCAATAATAAAAAAATTTACTTCGCTCTTATCTACTATACGATCGTACCAATATGATAATAATTTTAAATTTCCAAAATTTGTCGTTTTAATATCCGGCCGTACCAATATGATGCAAATAATTCGGATTTATTTATAGTTGATCATAAAATATATTCGAACTAAGAAGAACTCAAATCGGACTAAAACCCAAAGTTTACATGGTAGACCTCCGTCATGTTAGGATAAAACAACCCGAAGTTTCGTTCCGTCCCGGGCGGATTCTTTTCATCTTCGTTAAATATAGCGAACACGTATGTCTCTATACTCTTTCCCGGTCTCTTTGGGGTTCCTGTAATTCCCAATACGTGATGGATCAAATTATTATTATACGTACAAGCATTTGTAATCGTCGTAATATTACCATTTCCCTCAGACGGCCACCCGCTCTCGGACACAACAATATTAATATTTCCTCCACCAATTTTCTCTAAAGCGGAGTACGTTGCATCCAATATTGCATCGAATAAGTACTTGTACCCAAGCTTACCGTCTCTTACTATAATTTGATTAGACGTTAGTAAGGCGTAATCCAACCATATGTCCCCTTGGTTGTATATGTACGCGAAGTACGGGTACACGTTAACCAGAAGAGGGCTATTGGTTTCAGCTAAAAAGCTAGCAATTGATCCCATAATGGGGATCACGTTCTCCGAAAACGCCCCTGCAGACGGTGGATACGACGTTTCTAGTCCCGCGGTTGAAATAGCAGTTGTCACCGGTATCACGAGGTTTACCCCTTTAAGTGCCAAATCAAGATTTTTCATGGCCGGGAGAACGTTCTCGGCTAGCTCGCTAGGGATAACTTCGTTCCCAGCTGAAATATATCGAAAATGTACGTTATTTCCCACGTACGGGACTACATTGGTCTGAACCCAATTTTGCGCGAAAGATAGATCCGATCCAAGTCTTGGGAGATCCTCATTAAGTGTTCCGAGCACAACTTCAATGCCCGATCCTCGTAGCGCCAATAAAACATCGTGATTTGGAGCGAAAAGTCGAACTCTTGTTATGTTTTCTGACTGTAAGAGTGAAATTACTTGGTTTGGGGGTGGGAGGTTGTCACCAACCATGCCATAGTTCACACCAATTCCAGCTTCTACATCAATCATACATTATGCATTAAAACCAATATTAAGATCATGCAAAATTGCAAATAAAAAAATAAAATAAATCTTAGGCCTTTTTTTTTCCTAAACATAATCGCGATATTTTTTCCCCTTCTACTTTGGCCTGTTTAACACGCAATTTTTTTGTTGGAATAGCCTTCAAGTGGATTTCTATAACACGGGATGAAACGTAGTTAATCACTAAACACTGAAAAATGACACTTAATCGCGCTGAAGCACAAAGAAAATTGTTTTGTCATGTTTTCATCATTTGAAATGTATTGTAACAATTTGTTTTTCACTTGAAAAAAACTAAAAATGATTTAGAAAAATAGCGTTTTTTCTAACTGTAAGAAAATAAATTTGACGAAAATATTGGTTACCTCCTAGAACAAGTATGGAAGAAAGAAGTATTAAGGAGAAGAGAAAGATTTGAGCCATGAAGATGAAACTCTCACTTACTTTGCGTTTAAAGTCTCATTTGAAGATTGTGACATTTATAACACAAAAATTATGATTTAAACAAGAAAAACTATTGAGAGTTTTGCTTCTATACTCTGTGTGCGTTGACGTGTTGTTTAGAAAAATACTTTTCATTTACGGTAACGATCCAATGAAGAATAGTCGATCACGGGAATGTGGCATGAGAAGGAAATGTGGAGTAGGATAAAATATTTGGAGTCCAAAGTATATGATCTTTAGTTGCTTCATCTTGTTTGAATGGTGATAACAACAATGCTTCCAAGAGTTGAAAAAATAAATTCATATCTTTTGGCCTATAAATGCATAAGATTTTAATTAGAGAATTACAGCCTTACATGACATTTTTTTTCACTTTATTGCTACATAACACAACATTTACGGACGGGAAATGCTCAAAAACTTCTGATAATAACATGTCAGGGCCCTCCAAGGCTCCAACTCCATGTCCATAGTTATCACCATTTGCCTACTAATCCCTGTGGTGTAAGTTAGTAATAATTTTGAAGATGAATTTTTTTTCATATTTCACGTTCAAAAGATTTGGAAGATCTGACGAGAGATTTGTTAAATCCGACGCAAGATTTGAAGATTTAATGGGCGTTAATGAATTAATGCCGCGGCTTTTAGCTTTGTCAGACACAAACTCAAACAACATTCAGGTTGCCTACACATAGTTTGAGTTACTCTAACGCCATGTTAACAACTCACACCGTGCTAGATGTGAGTAGAGTCAAACTTGAACGAACTCACACGCTACTCGAGATGCTCTTACCATGGGAACATCTGACACATGCGAGTAAGGAAGGATAAATTTGAGAGAGCTTCACCCACGACCGAGGCATAATCCAAAACCTAAGAACATCTTCAACAGAGAGGTATGTTGTTAAGGTTTTCCCATACTCTTGCAAAAAAACCCATCCTGTTGGGTGTGAACTCGAACTAATGAAGAATGAAATTGTCGAAGAACAGTCGAAGTCGTTCAAACAAGCTTCAAAGTCGTTCAAACGAGATTATCTATTTTCGCGTTTTTGAACTTTGTTCGTCAAAGTCGTTCAAACGAGCTTGGATGTCGTTCTAACGAGTTACATGTTTCTAGGGCTGGAGACCAATTATCGTAAAGTCGTTCGAATGAGCTTGGAGTTGTTCGAACGAGCTATGCGTAGGTTTGCTTTGAAAGTTATTCTAGAACGTTGGGTTTGCCTCAAAATCCGTTCTACTTGTATTTTAGTTCCCTAGTATATAAATGAGACTTAGTTTATTTGTTTATTAATTTTTTCTTTATTAGTTTAATTCTAGAGACTTATAATTTGAGAGACTCCATTAAAGCTTGAGAAGCTTGGAGAGATCGTGTGTAACCTTTTATCTCTAATTAGTGAATTATTCGTGCGGGGAGTGGTTTTTATCTTAAAGGGTTTTCCACTTCCCTCCTCGGGGTAAATCATTGTGTTCTTGCTTTCGTATAATTTCTTATTGGCGTTTCCGTTTATCGTTCTTGGGCGAGGGATTGAGATTAGCTACCCTGATTCCTAATAACTGGTGTCAGAGCGCAAGGTTAGGGCCTGTGTGATTAGAGCGTTGGCCTATATGAAGAAATTAGAAATCGATGAATTCAATGGATTGAACTTTGGGATTTGGAAGATGCAAGTAGATGATTTTCTATATGCGAACGATTGTGATTTTCTTCTAGGAGGGATTTCGAGGAAGCCGGCGGATATAGATCGTTTGGAGTGGGAGTTTTTAGATTAAGATGTTCTTGGTAAAGTTCGTTCAACACTCTCAAGTTATATTTCTTCTAAATTGCCTAAAGTGAGTACCGTGTTAGAGATGATGGACAAACTATTAAAGATGTTTGAATCAACTTCAAGTGATTTAAATTCTCAGAAGTGTGTTACGAGTGTTTCAAATTCACGTAAGCAGGTTACTTTTAGCAATGTAGTAGAAGTCTTTGGTGATGACTCTCGCGTAATACCTCTTGGAGCTTCGTTATTAACATCGGGTAATTACTCGGATGTTGAAGTTAGAGAAAAGACAGTTTCACATATTGAGAATGGAAGCAAGAGGCGCATAAAGGCATGTAATTGTAATTAACAAGATATTTGTTGGAATTGCGGTAAAGTAGGTCATAAGAAGGAAGATTGTAAATCGACGAAGAAGAGAAGATCTGTAAAGAGACGTTCGGAGAATTTTCTCCGGGGAAGGTAAAAATTCTGATAGTGCATCCAATCTTATTTCTAATGATTTGTGTGATATGACTTGTGATATTTTGGACAAACCATGTAATGTGATTCATGGTACTCAGGATAAGTCATGGTGGTTGTCTTATGGTGTTTGTAAAAAGTCGAGGTTGGACGTGGTTGCTCCATTGAAAATTACGTCGGGTAAAAGAGAATTGTCTAGCTATGATGAGTGTTATCACATAGTAAATAATGGAGATGTTCGGATTGCATTAACGAATGATAATTCGTTAAGTTCGGACATGATGCAATATGTGTCTAGTATGGCTAGAAATATGTTTTGAAGCCAATTATCGGACTTGGGTCTTTTGGTTACCTTCGACGATAATGTTTTTGAGATCATGAAGGATGCTACTATTTTAGCTTGGAACAACATACAAGATGCGTTCTTAGGGACGCGTAACACTAATGATGAGATTATTGGTATTGTTATTTCGATGGTGAACACTAGAGCATGGCATGCAAAATTTGGTTACGTGAGCATTTGGATGAAAATATTGTTCTCGAGGAGAATACTTGACAAGTTTAAATTGAAAGATTTGTTCTTTTGTGAAGATGTTGTCTTAGTGATGCAAAAGAAAGTTGGGTATCCTAGAAAGAGAAGAAAATAGAATATGGGATTGAACCACTTATACAATGATGTATATGAACCGACTAGAGTTAGTTCCAACGGGGGTTTTCATGGTTTTGTTGTTTTCATTGGTGATTCCACATGAGAGCTTGGTGTACATTTCTTGAAGAATGAAACGGATTGGTTTGACGTCTTCGTTAGATGGAAAGCTTGGGTTGAGATTGAGACAGGTTCAATGTTGAAGCATTTTGGGTTTAACGGTGATGGTGATCAATTTTGCTATGATGAGTTTGTTTTAGATAAAGCATCTATTGGGATTAAAAGGCTTGAGAAGATCCCAATAATACTACAAAAGTTTGGTATGGCTGAAAGTGTGGTCCGTGAGATTACTGAAAGGGCGGGAAGTATGAAATGTTTCATCGAGTTGTCAAAGCAGTTTTGGGCGGATTCGGTAGTTCAGCGGTTGATATAGAGTCTTGGTATGCATTGGATCTTGGACTATTAGAAGAGATCACTTGGACGAAAAAGGAGGTAATCATTTATAATTCTTTTATCTATTATAGTAGTAGATCATTACTAAATTATATGTCTAGTTTGTGAATGTTCATTGGATATGTTTATGATGATTTTGGTGATAAATCTTGTGATGCGAAGAATCGAAAAATTATCCAACTTATTGATGTGATATCCAATGATGATGTCTTTTGCGAACACATGGATAAGTAGACCAAAAAAGTGGATTTATCGGGGTCATATGAGTATGTAAATATCTCTACAGAGATAGTGTTAGAACCATTGGTTAAAAAGGTCCAACGAGAACCGTATACTCCCCCGATTGTAATGAAAAGAAGAACCAAGGTTTCAAGACCTACAACCCGTTATCATTACTTTCGACATTGTTTGTGGCTAGTCGGTATTGGTGATGACTACAAGGTGGCTTTACAAGGTGAGGTCATGGGCAAGTGGGAGCTTGTCATGGATGATGATGATGAGATATGATCTCAATCGTCATATCGGGTATAGGATGTAATCCTATTACTTATGGTAAAACTCTTTACTTTACAAGTTGGTTTACAAGTAAAATGAGAACAAGTTTGTTCAAGCGGTTCAAGGTAAAACTTGTGGTAAAGTGCTTTAAAGATGAAACATGTGTTTATGTTATGATGTTTTGGTTCACTGGTTGTGAAGCTAGTTGTATTGTGGTGGCTTTATTTTTCTAGATTGAGTGATTCTTGATACGGAATGAAAAATTCTTCATGATTGATCTTATTGAAGATGGGTATGTAAGTCGGCTACATGGATACATAGTTACCGGATGGAGTTGCATTATGGAGGCTCATACATGGGAGCTTCATATGCGTATTTGAGATATACAATGAAACGATGGGGCTCGAAGTTAGATATGCTTATTTCATTGGTCGTTTTTTTATGGGAAATACCACAGAGACCATTATTGATGTTATTAGTTTTTTTAGAACCCATGGATCATCCTTTCTTAGAGTATGGATGATATGCTAGTTGCGTATGCAAGTTCTAGTATGGATGAGATTGAAGAGTCGTGGGAACGGTTATCTCAATAAAGGGTTGGACCGATGGATTGGCTAATCCTTGGCATATGGTATGGTGCAACAGGAAGAACGCGAAACAAAAGTTGTTATTGACATAGTACATTGAGACTGGTTGGAGTGTTATTTGGTAGCGCACCATTTGTCGCTACTTCAAGCTTGAGGCACGTGCTTGTTTGGCTATGGAATATGATATGAGTGTAGATCGAGGTATGTTTAAACTCATTGATGATTTTTTTGCTAATGTATGTCATTGTTTACATGAGACCAGAGTTTTCTCATGAATGGGAGTTGAGAGACATTGATAATGAATATTATGTATTCAAAAAAGACTCGGTTGTAGCTCATAACTATGGAGTATTTCTTGTTCACCTTGCAGGGTTGTGTTTACTTGTGATGGCAAAGTACGTTACTGACATGGAAAGGACTACAGTTTTGTGGTGTTATACTAAAGCCTCTTGGGTATCGAGATGACAATGGCTAATTGCATCATTGATTGTAAAGGCATAAGTACATTGCGGCTTTAAAAGTTTGTGTGGTACGGTAGTTTTTTGGCGTGAAGAGTTCGGTTTGACATGGTTATAAATGTGGTTATTTGAAGATAGGTGGAGTTACGGGAACCTCACATTTCAAATTTTAAGTGGGAGATTATTTGAAGATTGTAAAATTTTGTAAGTGGGTCTTTATTATTGAAGCTCTGGGTAGTGTAAGCAATTCATTTGGAGATCTGGAGATGGGTTGCGGGATTCAATTTCAAGTGGGAGATTGTTGGGTGTGAACTCGAACTAATGAAGAATGAAATTGTCGAAGAATAGTCGAAGTCGTTCGAACGAAGTAGAAAGTCGTTCGAACGAGCTTGAAGTTGTTCGAATGGGCTATGCTTATGTTTGCTTTGAAAGTTATTCTAGAACGTTGGGTTTGCCTCGAGATCCATTCTACTTGTATTTTAGTTCCCTAGTATATAAAGGGGACTTAGTTTATTTGTTTATTAATTTTTTCTCTCTGAGTTTAATTCTAGAGACCTAGAATTTGAGAGAGTCTATTAAAGATTGAGAATCTTGGAGAGATCGTATGTAACCTTTTATCTTTGATTAGTGAATTATTCATGCGGGGAGTAGTTTTTTATCTGAAAGGGTTTTCCACTTCCTTCCTCCGGGCAAATCATTGTGTTCTTATTTATATTTAATTTCTCAATTGGCATTTCTGCTTATCGTTCTTGGGGCGGGGGATTGGGATTAGCTACCCTAATTCCTAACACATCCAACATGGGTATGGGTTCAGCATACTCACCCCCATACCCCTCCAAAGTATGCGAAACCTGAACTTGGCGAGAAGTATCTGCATATCGCCTAGGTGCTGAACCGTTCAGCATTCAACAACTTTTAATTACAGCTGGCATCTCTCTATCTTATGAAAACTTCTATCTCTCATATATCACTTCCTAGACATTGAACTGTTGAGCTCCCTGCAAATTTTTTTAATACACGTGGCATCTCTATTTCTCTCTCCCATCACAAATCATTTGCCTTTATTGTCCTAGGCACTGAACCGTTAAACGCCCAAAAGAAAAAACGTAATTGTTGTTGAATGAAAACAGTATGCGATTCTGGAATGCCGGTTGGTAAACCGGAATTGCATACTCTTCTGTTGGAGATGCTCTTGCAATGCAGTATATATATTATTCACATAATCCCTAAGCTCAACAAACCACTGTAGTTGCATAAAATGAAGCAGATTATTCAGGACATCAGCTGTAATATACAATATTGATTCAAATAGAACAATATTTGGTTTGAGATAAAGTGTGCAAAGTTATAATTAAGATAAGTATATGGGAGACAATCTCTTTATTATTACGGGGCAGCATTTTTGCCACTTTGGACAAGTCTGCCATATGCTCAGAGACAAAGAGGGGCAGGATGCGATGTGGGTACCTCTAGAATCGTACATGAATGGGCAGTTTCGAAAGTTCAAGTTTTAAGTTCAAAAACTAAAAAAACAAACCCCGACAAAAAAACTTCACTCTTCCTTCCCGACTCAAAACTTTACTTTTTAAAAAAAGTGTATGCAAGCTCTCTATCTTTTTCTCAAGAGCTCGACAAACTATTGATCGTTCTCTCCATCTTCACAATCACATTTCTTCGCATTAGCTTAAGAACAATCTCTATCAATTTGTCCACCATTTAAGCTTCAACAATAGCTTCTGACTTCCCCAGTTCTCCATCATCGATAGAGAATTACCAATTTCTGTAATTTCTTCTTAGATTTTGACATATTTCTCGATTGATAATTTGGAGCTGTTGATCTAGGGTTGATGAGTTGGTGATTTGCATTCCAATTTCGTCTCATATTTGGGCATATTTCTTGACTGCTGATTTTGAGCTACTGATCTACGATTGACGAGTTACTGATTTTCATTTGGAATTGTTAAATTGTTGATTTCTTCCTTCTTTCAAAGGTTTGCAACAATGATTTAGACTTTCTAATTGTTCTATTCATTACTGATTTAAGTTACTGATGTAATATAATCTTCAATTGTTGCAGATTCGATTTAATATATTAATTTAATTGGCTATTGTTGAGTTACTGAATTTGTAAAACTACCGTTGATTTTCAATGGAGAAAAAACAATTTAAGGCAAATAAATCTCAAGTATGTATGCTACATAAACTTCACAGTTACCGCTAAATTTGACTTCTCTAAGATAGATTTAATTTGATCATATTGATTTTGATGAGTGGGTAAATTGTGTTTGTTTGATGTACTACATGGTAAAATCTCAATGTTTAGTAATGGATGTTTCAGTATTCTCGTGACCTTGGGTTTGATTATCTGTCAGTAAGGGTTTCAATATGGAGTTCCTATTATTGAAGGTTTAGGTCAGATTGAAGTTTGAAGGGTTTTCATTTGGGTTTGATTATTTATCAGTAACGATTTCAATTTGGGTTTCATGGAGTAGTTTGAGTGGATCAATTACGGGAATTCTTTGTGGGTGATTATTGGTAGATTTATTCGGAGTTGTTAGTAGGGGTTTCGATTGATTAAAGCATAGTATGTGGGGATGCCAGTACCTGCCAAAGTTCATGTCCTCAAGATTTTGGAGTATAATGTCTATGGTTAGTTTTTCAATTTCTGAGTTCAAAATGTCGAAACCAAAGTAGTTATGTCGCGAAGTGCCTGGAAAGATCTCTAGACCAAAACTCCATTAAAAACAAAAATCTTTTTATGCAATCGGGGCATCCTTTCTTAAGGTCAGGTTTGGACACAAAATAGTTGGTGTTTGCAATGAAGCGTTGTAAGGAGTCGTTAATGATCGATGTTCCCCATTCAGGTTTGTCTCTTTACAATCACTTAACAATTGGTTTAAGCGTTGTAAGGATATTGGGGGGGGGGGGGGGGGGGGGGGGGGGCATCTCAAACTTCTAAAATTACAGAGACTGTTTTTATGTTATGTGATAGGGTTTCCGTTAATCAAATCCCTATTTCAATTTCAAAGTACTCATACATACTACAAAAATAATTTGATCAAAAAAGCCAATAACTTCAACTGCTTTTGTAATGCCTCTACATGGACATCTTTGACATACAACCCACTAAGTTTAATCTCTTTATTTCTTTCTTTTGTTCATATGATGGAACATTCTTATTGGTGCATGAAACTTAGTGCTATTGAAAGTAGCCTTTCACCTAACCTAATTGTGTCAAAGGAAATGTGTGCTACACTTGAGCAACGAGATGCAAATTGATGTTGGGCAGTCCAAATGATGTCCGATTCAAATTATGTCAAAAATTGTTTTTTAGTATCATCATCTATTTTGGATCAAGTGCATTAACAACTCCAACCGCATAAGAAACTACCGAGAAGAAAAAGAATAAGGGGTGTAGTGGGTTAAGTACTATGGTGGTTACAACCATTTTTGCAGATAAGTAATTGAGATTCATTAAAATAGAAATGTTTATTGTCATGGGTATTTGGTTCTTTTTTCATCTATCAGTAAAACATTTTGGATATACTTATTCTTGATATCATTTTATGTCCGTTATGTAGTAATACATAGTTTCTGCCTTCTCATGATCTTTTTGTTTTTTTTTAAACTTAGGTTTTTCGAATTAGTTTGTAATTTTTTTTTTCATTTTTTTTTTTGCAGATGTCAGCCTTTTCATAATACACAGGCACATAGCATATGGATCAGGGTAGGAATCATTTAAAGAATAACATAAAACATCTGGGTTGATGGTTTTGATTTTGACAAGTGGTGATAGGGCGAGACATAGTAAATGGTTTTGAGCATTACTTTGAAATTTTGTTCACTCTAGCCATATCACAATAAAATTTTGAATATGGATTAACCCGAGAAATTAGTATGATGCAGTTTTATAGCTATAATTCATCCTATATTATGTTTTATGTGTCCAGAGGGTGAAGGGAGTACATGGTTTGATTTTGATAGTAAAGGAGATGATTTTGATACTTTAGAAGCTACATCTAACGGGGAAATATGATACATTGATGGAATTAAAAAATGTTGTCAGTGATGTGACACTGGATTTACGAAGTTGTAATATTTGCATTTAGACTTCTTTATTTAATCTTCTCTATATTGTAGTAATGAACTAAACATTTTTGTCAATTCTTTAGTTTTGATGTATTTGGAATGTTATGAAAAACTTAATATAGGGCGGATAAATGTTTTTGTACATGTTGTTGGGTGCAGATGTGTTCAATGATTGTTATACAGGTTTATGAATGTTTTACAGGTGGTTTATTGTCAATAAAATAGGGAAGTGTTACCCTTTTTTTTAATTACTATTTAGGTTTATGAATGACATGGTTTACATTCCATAAAATATCAGAAGTGCTGCCCATTTTTTCTTTATTTGTTATACAGGTTTATGAAATGATTTACAAGTGGTTTATGGTCTATAAAATGTGGGAAATGATGCAAAATTTTATGTAGATTTTAGAATACCGATTAAGAGTTTTGTCATGAAATTGCTAGAGTTTTAGAGAGGTTAAGCTAAAAATATTCAAAGAAGTTTTTTTTCTTTGTTAGTAACTACTGTTAATTCGACCCAAATCTTATTCAATAGTACGGAAGGCACGTCTCTAAATAGGAGTTGTGCTAAAGGCATGCCAATTGAACTTCAAAGCGGTATCCGTGGCGTGACATGCTCTTTATTATAACGGGGCAGTATTTTTGCCACTTTGGACATGTCTGCCTAATGTCCAGAGACAAAAAGGGGTCAAGATTCGCTTTGGGTATCTCAAGAATTGTACATGGATAGACAGTTTCAAAAGTTTAAGTTTTTAAGTCTAAAAGCTAAAAGAAAAAAGCACACACACACCAAAGTAGAAACTACTAAAAAAAAACCAAAAAAAAATAAAATCTCACCACAAAATCAGCGCTCTCTCTGTCTCTTTACAATTGGGGTTCGATTTCGCTAGAGGAAAACATCTCTCCTCTCTTTAAGTAAACCCTAGCTCCCATGGTTTCTCACTCTTTCTCAGGTTCTCTATCAATTAGAGTTTCAGATTGTTTTTAAAGGTTTATGGTCATATTTGGAGATCATCTCTTAAGATCTAGATTTTGATATGGGATATGGTTTAAATCTGTAAGTAAAGTAACTACAATTTGGGGGTTTTCTCGTGTTTGATTTAGGGGCTTGTTTATTTGAGGTATTTAGGGTTCAATCATGTTTATGGACAATTTTGTTTCGATTGATGGGTTGTAATTGATTATTTGGAGTTAGGTTTCGATATGGTTTTGTTCATAAAGGGTTTTAATCACCAATATTAGGGTTTCATTGGTAAAATCTCTAGGGTTTGATGTACACGTTCAGCATTGGAAGATTCAATGCGGGTCGATGTCACAAAGGGCACTGTTATGGTTTTAAATGGGGTTCTCCCTGGGTCTTTTCAATTTTAGCTGGTTTCAATGAGGATATGTTGCAGAACCAATATCATTGTTTTGAGTAGTCAAGTGATGTGAGATGGGGTCTTGATCGGTTTTCTCTATTAGTTTTGGAGCGTTGCGTTTTACTTGCTTTCATGAGTATAGTAAAGAATACAATTTTAGTATTGAATGTAGCGTATAGTGCAGAAGCTGATAGCGAGAAATCTAAGTCGTTATTCCCTCTATATATAGACAGTCCCAATTCATGGGATAAAAGGAGAAATTTATGTATTATTACAGTTGATATTAAAGTAGTCGGTGAAATGATGAAACCTAAACTCGGATGATTGCACACATTCGCATGTTTGGGTTTTCGATTTCAAATCTTAGATGGTACTAATTTGGCAGGCTTCTAAAACTCAAGAAGCTTCAGTGCAAGTTTTGTTTTAGCAAGCTTTTGTAAGCGGTGAAGCTTTTAAAATAGAGCTTCTGTGATGAGATTCTTTAAATATTGACTGTTTGATATACATAGTGTGTGGGATTAATTGATATTTACAATACAACAAGTGGGAATATTTATTTACAGCATCAAAATTATGGCCAATAGACGCCACGCTTGAGTATATTGAGTTGGGGAATAATATGAAACACGATACGAATATTTCAAATTAAGCTTCACAATACTGCCCATCTAACTTAAAGGTATTAATCAATGCATTCTCCAAATATTTAACTATCAATATGCAATTCAAGCATTAGTATAAGTTTATTAAAATGATTGTATTAATATAGTCTAATTTTTAAAAACAACCTTTCTTATTGTTTTGATTGTAGTGGTGGAGGATAAATACAGGTTATCAACAAGAGGTTATCGCCGAAAGAGGAGTAGCTAGAGTTTCGCATAGAGAGATATTGTCTTAAGGGTTTAACCATTCCCCCTTTTCTATTTTTTCTTTCCTTCTTTCACATGTCCCCCTCTTTAATCTCTGTTCCCAAGTTAAAAAAACTGAAATGGGTAGGCCTTATGACTTTTGTGTGGAGAGAAAGCATACCAACGTTGAAGCCATCTTTTGCGAGGTACATTACATGGTCTTTTAGCATTCTTCGATTTTGCACTGTATACCACTTTTTTGAAAAGTAAAACTCCAATGTATTTTACCACTGTTTAAATTTTTTGCTTCATATTTTCCTTCCCTTTAGTTTTCTTAGTGATTAACACTATTGTTATCCTCAACCATAAACTTGATGATATTATGGGAACCTAAGTGCACAATCTTGCATTTGAGATCGCAAATGCATGACCCCGTTGAATGTACTAAAGCACTTTGATGATCTCTCCGATCATAGTCGGATTATCGACTCATTTAGAAGACCTTCTTATGACACTTAACTTACTTCACTAAATCATCAATGTTTGCTTCTGAAACTTTCATTTCGATATCTTCTAATACCAATTTGTTGTGTACAGATTTAAAGACAGTCTTCATTAAGTACCCTATCTAACTTTTCTCCATGATACATCTCAATTATTTGGGTATAGAATTCGACCCCACTTGATATCTCAAATTTCCATTCGATCTGTCAATAGATTTTTTTTTTGAATTGGTTTAAGTTTCAACTCGTTGTAATTTTTATGGTCGCATGCATTTTGCTTCTCTTGGGGTGTGGATTAATAGTGACTATGAAGTAATGAAATGCAAAGGAGTAAGGGAAAGAGTATATATGGTGGGCAACAAATGGCCTACTTGGCATTTTCTCTAGAAAACTAATAAATCCATGTCGTCTTGCGAGCCACCATCTTCAGGCCATTTTCAATTGGTGACATTATTCGTGCTTTTCATTTATAAATTTTGAGATCATTGGCTATCATTACTGTCTTTATGTGGCAATGAAGAAATAAAGTAATACTGCTAAAATGGATGTGGTGAAATGTGGAGTACAATGTTCCTTAACAAAATTTATTGATTTCCTTTTAAGTTTAAAGGTTTTTGCTTTTACTTCGATGGTCATTTATATTTGTATTCCTCAAACCAAAATTTGATCTCTATGTAATGGCCACAAACAGTTACAAACATGTCGTGATCCTCTAAACCGTTGTGGACGGAACATAATCGTATCATCTATAAAAAAAATAGGACTACAAAGTTTGTGCGCATTAGCAATGGCTACTAATTATTCTTACTAAACAACTAGCAAATAATAATACGAAGGTGTGCCACCTCAATGAATTTGAGAGGTTTTAGAGCCGAAGGCACGTCGACGTATTCAACGTGGTGAGCCACGGGTAGTACTAGTCTATATATTATCCAAGAAGGGTATTTTTCTTATAGAAAAATTTGCCCACATCATAAATACAAAGAGAGGCTGAGATTTAATGATAGGGAGAGATGGACTGCTGAGATATGTTCACTTATTTGTGGAGTAAGGGTAATTTAGTCTTAAAGCCCTCAAGACATCTTTATCTCTCAACTCTCTCTCCCCCTTTCCTTCCTCCCATCTCTCCAACTCATAACCCTCCCTCTCTTTGCAATTTGGGTAATCACCATTATCAAGCAACAAGATTAGTAATTTTTGTACTACTTCTGTACTTTCTCTTCTGTACTTAGGGCTTTAAAAAATAATACAAAGGCATCGATAATTTTTGTAATATTTTTGTACTTTGGCTTCTGTACTTGTGGTTTCAAAAGAACATCATCATTACCATATATCTATCATCCCCAATAATTTAATCAAAAAAAATAATACAAAAGAATCATCATTATGCAGTGTTTCAAAAAAACCATACCACATGCATACATATATCTATCACCCCCAATACTTTAATCGAAAAAAATAATACAAAAGAAATCATCATTATTACATATATCTATTCCCCAATACTTTAATCGATCCCCATATTTCGTTGAGTTATCAATGACAACAATAATTTATTAATTCATGATTGTGACATCTTACATATAATTTATTAACTCATCACTGCTAAGGTGTGGTTGCTCTAATTGTTTGATTGATAATATACAATTATGTAACAGTTTGTAATTTACAAAAAATAATATGTAGTTAGTTTGTAATTTAGTTCTTGATCTCTTAGTTCATAGGAGTAGTTCTTGAAGTTACATTGTCTCCATTCTCTCTTTATATGATTTTGGCTTAAATAAAGTTATAGTAGTAAAGAAACAAAAAGGTTACAGTAAAAACAGTCGGTAAATTGAAAGCTAATTCTGACCAAGGATCCCATCTAAGTTATTATTTTAAGATAGTAAATAAAGCTAAATATAACAATCAATGATTACAGGTTTATATATTCTGAACACAATTATCTTTTTTCAGTCCAGATTTATATGTAATTCCTGTAGAGATTCGAGGTATTATATAATTTCTTTAAATTCATTTTTACTTTGCTCTTATGAAACTGTGCATTATGTTGAGTAATGTTTAGTGCTTTACTTTGATTTTAGCTTAGTGGTTTACTCCTATGGCGAACAACGGGCATATTCCAAAGGAAAGTAACTATGTTTTACTTTAACCATCATAATCTTTTATCTTAGTACTTCATCTTAGTAGTACTTACTCATTAATCTTAAACATTTAGTACATATGTGTTTTACTTATGTTTAGCCTTTTTATTTTTACTCATTAATTTTAGACAATAGTACATAGATGATAAAGTCTTAGTATTTGGTCTTAGTAGTACTTACTCATTAAGTGCATAGGTGTTTTACTTATGTTTAGTCCTTTTACTCATTAATTAGGAGTCACCCAACACCATTTATGCTAATCACACCAATTCCAACCTCTCTCGACGATCTATTGCACAATGTACCAGAAGAGAACGCGAGAGACAACTAAGAGAAGATAAATTGTTTAACCAAGATCTACCAAACCATCCCTTCGAATCTATTGCACGGAATTTAAATAATGAATTAAATAGAGAAGCTGCACAGACTGAAGCAGCCAATCCTCATGCTCATAATAACATCACGAGAACATAAATTCTACCACCTTTAGCCCCTGGCGGCATCATGATGAATGCACCTAACCTAATGAATCACGTAAGGAATAATAATTTAAAACTCTTTAATCGATCAATTGTACAACGTGCTAAAAGGAAACGCGAAAGGCAACTAAGGAAAATTGAGGTGTACTACCTTACCGAATCTATTGATCCGTACCAATTCAAGACTCTCTACGCCATCTATAACACAACGTACAGAAGAGAATGCGAAAGGCAACAAAGAGAATCTGTGTCTATTGAAGCCCCTGTATCTGAGGATTCTGAGAGCTTTGTACAAAATGAAGTACCTATCCCAATTAATCCTGCAATTTAGATAGTCTCTAATTTTTCATCCAGTACATTTAAAATGGTGGAGTTATCTTCAGCTCCCACAAACGTGTAAGCAAACATAACTAATTATTTCTTAAAATCGTAAAACTAACATAAATACCTTACTAATTACTTTTAATTTTATGTTTAACTATTGTAGAATTCATCATTACGTGGTGGAACATTATAATTCAAGTGATAATGGTGAAGCCGAACATGTTAATGTTCATCAATTTACAGTCCAATTGGGACGTCATTTCTTAGGACAAATAGACATTGTATGTACGCATTATTTGTTCCGCACTTCATTGAAGGGATGAGCAACTAACAAATTCTTCCAGCAACAACCCGCGATTTGGTTAATGTTGTTTACAAGGAAAAATTAAGCTCCCAGAACTCAATCCGTTGCCTACTAAATTACAGGAATTCTACGATGGTAATGGCCCACATTCAAGGTCATTTCGCAAGTATATGCGAGAATATGATGCATCTAACGCATTTACGAGTCTTGGTGTTCATATGGATGATCGAGTTGTTCATGAATGAGGACTATCTTCTTTTGTAATCTACTGAGAGTTACACCATCGAGTAGGTGTATTGACTCCAAATCATGAACAAGATGCATCTTATACGCAATTATATATCTACAACCCCGGTGCAGCTCTTGATACCTGTCATAAGAGAAACCCACATTTAAATAGATATGTCCTACAAGTTATTCAAGATACATTGGTCTGAAGCAACCCCTTTTATGAATTATATCATCATGCATATGAGGTTTTAGATGACGCGGCCGACGAAGATGAGAAATTCAATGTCCCAAGGTACCTACATTACAATATTTTAACATATCATCATAGATACAATATGCCAACAATAGATGAGATTGCAGTTATACTACCAGGAGGTGGGTCACAAATAAGTGGCCTGCGAGATATCATTGTGTATCGTAATGATCATGTTAAAGATTATGGTCTATATTTCTTTGATGAATTGTTATTTGAATCAGGTAAAACCCTTGCTAAGAATATTATAGAAACTAACCCTAAAATATGAACTGCTAATAACTCACATTAGACCTCTCCTACAAAGCTTAAGCTAAAACATAAAATAAACATAAGTCTCACATGGTCTCCTACGGGTAGACGACCCTATGAGTGATGTGCTACATCAAACTCTCCGTCTGAGAAGATTTTTTCCACAAAATTAGGGGGCGATACTCCGGAGAACTCACGCACGTATATAGTGTGCATCTTAGTCTCTTTGTCTTCATCTTGTAAAATGTGCATGAAATATGTACGGTGGAACTCTTCTAGAAATCTTGAAGTCTCCCACGGAATTTTTTGTACCCTCTCATTATACCCGAGAGTGGGGGTACGATGTTGTCTTCGACATCCCTACGTCCATTAACGTCTAAAATTAAAAGCTAAAAAAATACTGTTGTTCGCTTTTCGAAACCTGCTATGAAGCTTTCCTAAAACGGGTCAACATTCGGAAATAGTTCTTCACCTAGGGCCATCATTTCCCTTATTCGGATCAAATATTGGGATACCTCAGACTGTAACATACATGAATGGAACTGTTGAATGAGACCGATCTGTATCCTGTGATTCGTACGTGTCTTTAAAATCTATTGTTGTGTGGTATGGTAATTGGTAACTACTGCCGAAGATGCATTCTTTTGTTTGACTTGGCTCAGCTTGGCTTGAGTGGCATGGGTTGGTTTACTTTAGCTTAAAACATCACTTAATAACATGGCTGAAGTGGGACCTACAAATAAAGTGGACATGTTAGGCTTGGGATTGGGTCTGGGCCGGATCATGGTTTTGAACCGCTAAAACTGTTGGAGAACAAATTGTTGTTGACTTGTGTTGATCATGGGTTGCTGTTTATTTAATGGTTTCCCACCAAAATTTTGAAGTATGGGGTAGAAGTTGGTGGGCCTAGGATGATTTAAAAGAAAACATGTGTTACTCACATGCATATTTAAATTCTTCATGCGCGTGTGGGGCACGTGAGAGAACTTCTTCTTCCTCAAGAACTAATGTTCTCTCTCTTCCAATAACTCTAAAACTTACAACTATTTCTTTAGGGTTTTTGAAACCGGTGCTCTAGGGCTTAGGCAAGGACCCCGCAACCAGATATATTAAAAACAACAAAACAATTACAATCTAGGGTACCTCTTGCCCTCAACATCCTCATTTAACATAATAACAAAAAGAGCAAGCAAGGAGCTAGGGGAGAGGGTATAAAGACCAAAAATAGTGTAAAAGGAAGCCAGAAAATCAGCACATCTGTTGGCTTCTCTAAAGACATTATAGATGTTGAAGTAGTTCAGAGTGGAGATGATCTTTTTAATAGCTTGAGCAGTAAGATATCATTCCCAGGGAGGCTCAACCCCATCTCTAAAGTAGGCTACCATCAATTTTGAGTCAGTAGCTACAATAATCTTAAGAAATCCATTTTCAACTCCCTTCAACAATCCCTCATGGATGGATTGCATCTCATGAAGCACAACAAAAATGAGAGCTATAACTCCCCCATAACCAGCCAGAAAATAACCAAGAGAATCCCTGAAGAAACTACTAATACCTCATCTTTCAACAGTGGGAGACCCATCAGTACTTAAAATAACATAATTTTGATCAGGAGGGGTCCAAGAACAGTATGTGATATGAACTAAAATGAAACTAGGATTGAGATCCCAGACATAACACAATTCTCTAGCCTTAGGAGTATCTTTGGTACTTCTGACAGAATATCTGAGTCTCTGGGTAACATCAAAAGATATAAGCTTCAGCAGCAGAGTTTAATCCATCTCCCATTTCTAAAAATAATCTCATTCCTGCACTTCCAGACATGGTAATCAAACGCATTGAAAGTTGCGCTCATAATATCAAAGCTGATATCATTATTAAGGATATTGTTCAGCCATTGGATCTCCAACTCCAGACTAATGACTATTCTGCTATAGTGACATTTGTTAAGGATTAACTACCAAAGATGCTTTGTGTAACCACATCCTATAAACAAATGGTTAATGTTTTTAGGGTGAGAGTTACAAATGGGGCAGATTGAGGTTTGCAATACTCTCCTTTGGATTAAGTAGTCTTGGGTGGCCAGGTAACCTTTAAATATTTTATAGGTAATGAACCCATGTCTAGGGATGACATGATGGTTCCAACAAATCCCAAATTGACTCAATGTAGGTTTAACACCCTCAACTTATTCACTGTATCTATCACTGATCTAGGAGGATCTGAAGATCAAACCCCTTCAAAAGATGCCAATTTGTTCAAACGAACCTTGGAGTCGTTCGAGAGAGTTATGAGAGGAACGACCTGGAAGTTCCCTAAAGAGTTTATTCGGGCTGAGTCTATTCGACTTGAAGTTCCTAGAAGATCAATTTGTGTTGAGTCTATTCGACCAATTCGAGATGAGTATGTTCAGGCAAAAATAGGCAAAGTCGTTCGAACGATACTTGGAGTTGTTCGAATGAAACTGGAGTTCTTAGAAGACCATTTCAAGCTGAGGTAATTTTTAGGCAAAAATATGCAAGTCGTTCAAATAACATTGGAATCATTCGAACGAACTGGAGTTCCAGAAGACCAATTCATGTTGAGGCTTTTCTTAGGCTTATTTTTGGCCAGTCGTTAGAACAACCCATGAGTTCATTTGAACGACCCATGAGTTTGTTCGAACGACTATCGTATCCCTTTAATTTTTAGGCGTTTCAAGGGCACAATGGTCCTTCTTGAAACTAGAAACTTGTAGCCCTCATAAAGGGGTAAGGCTAGGCAAGGTAAAATTATCTTAGATCAATCCAAGTTTTTGCAAAAGAGACTTAAGGTTTTTTTAGAGTAATTTAATTATAATCAAATCATTGAGCAATTGAAGCTCCAAAAGTAAAATTCTCTTACCAAATGTGTTTGTTCTTCGTTTTATTTATTCATTTAGGTTAATCTCAATTCAATTATAGATTAAGTGGTATCAAATTTCTAGTAACGATTCTCGGGGGGGGGGGGGGGGGATTGTGGTTTATGGTCTTTACACATGACCGACTCATGCAAATGAAGGAGAACCTAGTGAGTTCATTGGAGATTCACTGGAAACCTATATCGAAGAAGAAGACAACTTTGGAGATGGGTAATTCTAAAGATTGACTCACAAAGTTGGAAACTAAAGTTTCTGACTTAACTACTACTCTAGGGGAGTTAGTAGAGCAACTACGTTTCACAAAACTTGCGACAACTTCCATTTTTGATATTCGTTTATTGGCAAGTCAATGAATCATATGCGTAATCTTCATATCAATTTTAAAATCTAAATTATGGTATTCGACGGTTCAATCGATGCCGAGAAGTTAGATAATTGGTTAGATAGGTTAGAAACCTATTTTTCTGTTTATGAATAATCCAATGCTTAGAAAATTTGCTTTTTGACATTAAAATTTGCAAGTCATGCATTCAGGTGGTGGAAGTCCTATCGAAAACGTCACAAAGTAGGAAGTTTGGGTTAGAAAGAGTTCAAGGTATTGGTGAGGAAGCAATTTTATCTGATTGGGTATGAACGAGAGAGATGCTTCAAATGGCATAATTTATGCCAAAAATATGGGCAATCCGTACAAGAGTTTACTACGGAGTTTCATAACTAAGTGTTGGTTTTGGACATTGATATAGATGAGTATGAGGTGTTCATGAAGTATGCGGGGGGTTTATCGGGGTCCATTAGAAGAGAGTCGAAGCTCTTTACTATTGAGAATATCAAAGATACTACCGTAAAGGTAATTACTATTGAAGGCAAGTACTTGAAGAATGACAAGAAAGACGACAAGAGCAAGTTGGGGTACAAGTCGAGTTGGAAGAATGAGCACAAAGGAGAGTCCAAAGGAGAGGGATCTTCATCCAAGGGGAAGTAGTGCAGTCATTATAAGGAAAATGGGTACATTTTAGATAAATATTAGAAACTTTACCCGGAGCTTAGGCCGAAAGAGGAGAGGAACAAGAGAGAGAAATGTGTACTAACCGCAAAGATTATTGATCTTCCAGATTTAGAGAAGCCAAATCCTTAACTTCTCCCTATGTTACAACAACATATTTACCATGGAGATGAGTCGGGAAGAACTTTTTCATGTTAGCATTCAAGTGAAGCAGAGCTTAGTAGAGGCCATCATTGATCTGGGTAGTCAGAAGAATTTGATTTCTGAGGCAGTGGTGAAGAAGATGGGTTTGGCTACTATGGCTCATCCTAAGCTATATGGTTTGGGTTTGATTAAGAAAGACATGGAGTTGAAGATCACAAAGAAGTATATGTTCAAGTTTACGATTACTGAACAGTTTATTGACGAAGTGACGTGTGAGGTGGTTCCTTTAAATGTATGCCAAGTCATCTTGGGTAGCCATTATCTTTGGGATCGAGATACGATTCTATACTGTAGAGCTCATAACTACCGTTTTGTGAAGGAAGGGAAGAAGTTTCATATAAATGTTTGTAAGGAACATGTCACTACCAATAATTAAGTAACGATGACTCAGGCAAAGAGGTTGGTTAATGTGAGCGGCAAGTTTGTTTTGTTGTTGGTACGACCAGTTCAGGAGGGTTCGTCAGCTAAGGTGTTGTCAACTTTGTCAATGTCTCCTAAGCAATATACTAAAATAGGGAAGTTGCAAGAGGAGTATAAAGACTTTTTTCTGGGTATAGAAGGAATGCTGTACAAGATGGATGTGGAGCATGATATCACCTTGGTGAATGGTGAGCCACTACTTAATATTGGGTTGTATCAGACTTCTGTAACCAAGTCTAATGAGATCAAGAAATAGGTACTAGAACTCCTAGAGCAAGGGGTTATTAATCTGAATTGCTCACCTTGTGGTTCACCGGTGTTATTGGTGTCGAAGAAGGATGGGTCTTGGAGAATGTGTGCAGATTATCAGGCGTTGAAGAAGATTACTGTAAAGAATCATTATCCGCTTCTACGGATTAATGAGCTTTTAGATGAGTTGCATAAAGCTCAGTTTTTCACCAAGCTGGATCTTAAGTCGGGTTACCATCAGGTTAGAATCTAGGAAAAAGATACTTGGAAGACTACTTTCAAGACCAAACAAGGACTCTTTGAGTGGTTGGTGATGCCTTTTAGTTTATGCAATACTCTAACAATATTTATATGGTTGATGAATGTGGTACTTCCTACTTTTATTGATGATTTTATGATTATGTATTTAGATGACATCTTAATATATAGTCAAACATGGGAGGAACACCTCGTGTATATTCATAAAGTGTTGGAAGCATTGCGATCATAACAACTCTTTCTCAATGGGAAGAAGTATGAGTTTGGGAAGAAGGAGCACGCATACTTGGGTTTTATTGTTGGTGGCGGTGAACTTAAGGTAGTTCCAGAGAAGGTCTCAGTCATTATTGATTGGCCTAGACCCCGTACAGTGATGGAATTGATAAGTTTTATAGGTTCTTATCAGTATTTTCAAAAGTTTATTCGGTATTTTTCATAGATAGCCACACCGTTGCATTCCTTGACAAAGGCCGGTATAAAGTTTGTGTGGGAATATCATCATGAGAAGACTTTTCAGTTGTTGAAGTGCAAGATTACAGATTAACCAGTGTTAGTGTTGCCCAATTTGTAACTGCCCTTTGAGGTTGAAACAGATGCATCTGACTATTTATTAGGGGCAATTCTATTACAGAATGGGAGGCCAGTTGCTTACCATTTTGAGATGTTTACAGAAGCAGTACGCAACTATACTACCTACAATAAGGAGTTCTACACATTATATCAATCAATGAAGTATTGGCGGAGTTACTTATTTGGGAAGGAGGTTGTGGTACATTTCAATCGCAACCCATTACAATTCTTATCTATGCATTCCAGGCTACAACAAGCTCGCCATATAAATTGGATGTCGTATCTACAACGGTTCACCTTGATGATCAAGTATAAGAAAGGAGTGGACAACAAAATGGCTGATATATTATCTCGACCCCCATTACTATCTATTTTCACTTTGGTGGTAACTATGCAGATACAACCGATTATTCCTTATGATTATGTTGCAGGGTATGATGATGATAAGGAGCTTAGTGTGATTGACCAGAAGTTGTTCCAAGGCAAGACATGCGAGTATGTATTGATGGATGGTTTAACTTACAGGGGCAGTCTATTATGTATTCCAAAGGGTAGAGATCATTTGTATTGAATTAGGGAGGCACATTGCTCCCGGGTGGCTGGTCATTTCAGGGTTGAGAAGACTCTGTTGAATTTGTGGCGGTATGTCTATTGGCTGAAGATGCCTGAAGATGTTGCTCGTGTGGTTTGTGGTTGCGTGCCATGCAGCACATCGAAGCCTTCCAGTCGCAAATTAGAACTATACTTACCATTACCAGTTCCTAGCCGACCTTGGGAGAGAATTTTAATAGATTTTATGGGTAGTTTGCTCATGACCAAGTTTAAGAATGATTATTTATTTATGGTGGTAGATCGATTCAACAAGATGATTATTCTTATTCCATGCCAGAAGATGGTCACTGGGGAAGGAGCAGCGCAATTATTTTTTAGAGACGTCTGGAGGTATTTTGGGCTTCTTTCTTCTATTATTTTTGCTAGGGATAGCCGCTTTTTTAGGTATTTCTGGAGATCGTTATGGGGGATGATTGCCACTAAGTTGAAGAGAAGTACTGCCTTTCATTCGTAGACTTACGGGCAAACAGAGGTAGTTAATCGTACTTTGGTTTATTTACTACGGGGATTCCATTCTTAGCATCCTATGACTTGGGATGAGATTTTACCGTATCTTTAGTTTACTTTTAACTAGGCGATTCATGGTTCTACTCTGAAGTTTCCATTTAAAGTTTGTTTGGGCTACTTGCCTCAAAGCCCTTTTGATTTGACTTTTAGTCTTGGCGACAAGACGATGTCAGGAAAGGAGAAAGAAAAACAAGTTAAAGCTCAGCGTTTCATTGAGAGGATAATTAAGGTTCATGAGGCGGTTGAAGTACAATTAAAGAAGACTCAAGCAAAGTATAAGGCTCAACATGACAAATATCGGGTTGAGTGTACTTTTCCAGAGGGCGACCTAGTTGGTTATATTTGGATAAGGAAGGACTAAAGGGTAAAGGTAAGAAACTCAAGCCAATCTGTTATGGTCCATTCACTATACTCAAGAATTTGGTGGTAATGCATTTTAATTAGATTTGCCACCTTTGATGAAGATGTATTCGATGATTAACGCCGAGCATTTGAAGATGTTTGAGCTGTCTCTTTTAGATGAAGACTTTACAACCGACACTCGCCTATCGTCAGTTGATGAATTATGGATGGAAAGAGAAGATCCTTTGCAGGAGAATAGTATTCTTGAGAGGAAAGTTCATACTACAAGACAGGGTAATATCGAGTCATTCCGAGTTGAGAAGAAAGACAACTACCTAGCAAGTCGAAGTGGTACAATAGGGAAATGGGCATCGCCACATTTCTTCATCTCCAATTCTAGCCTGAGCAGGAGCTCAAGGCTCCTAAAGGGGGGAGCCATGATCCAGGAGGATCTGAAGATCGAACCCCTTCAAAAGACGTCAACTCATTCGAACAAACCTTGGAGTCGCTCGAACGAGTTATGAGAGGAACTACCTGGAAGTTCCAAGAAGACCAACTTGAGCTGAGTCTAGTCAACCAATGCGAGTTGAGTCTATTTGAGCTGAGTCTATATGACCTGGAGTCTCAGAAGAGTCTATTCGACCTGGAGTTCCCAGAAAATCAATTTGAGCTGAGTATGCTCAGGCAAAAATAGGCAAAGTCATTTGAACGACACTTAGAGTCGTTCGAACGAAACTGGAGTTCCCAAAATATCATTTCAAGTTGAGGTAATTTTAAGCAAAAAATAGGCAAGTCTTTCGAGCGAACTGAAGTTCCAGAAGACCAATTTATTCTGAGGTTTTTCTTAGGCTTATTTTGGCAAGTCGTTCGAACGACCCATGAGTTCATTTAAACGACAATCGTATCCCTTCAATTTTTAGGCGTTTCAAGGGCATAATGGTTATTCTTGTAACTATAAACTTGTAGCCCTCATAAAGGGGCAAGGCTAGGCAAGGTAAAATTATCTTAAATTTATCCAAGTTTTTGTAAGAGAGACTTAGGGTTTTTTAAGAGTAATTCAATTGGAATCAAATCATTGAGAAATTGAAGCTCCAAAAGGGAAATTCTCCCACCAAATGTGTTTGTTCTTCATTTCATTTCTTTTTTTAGATTAATCCCAATTCAATTGTAGATTAGTCACTATAAAATACCCACTAGCTGAGGGGGTCTAAACAACTTTATCTTCATCATGAAAGGAACATGAAATTTAGGGTAGACTACTAGCAATATCAGCTATAGAGGCATTGAGATGAGCAGGGATACATCAGTTACCTTCAACTATAACTTGAGATACTCTACAATTTAAACCCAAATGATAATCATAGGTTAAGATAGGAGGAAATTATTGTTGAAGAATGATCACCCTATGTCAAGGGTCTTTCCAAAAAGAAGTAGTTTTGCCGTTGCCAATAAGATGAAGAACAAAGCTTTTCGCTTTATCTCTAGACTTTAGAATCATCCTCCAGACCCAAGAGCAGTTATTAGTGATTTTAAAGTCCCAAAACTCTTACCCTTAACCAGGTTGCACTCCACCCATTTAGCCCAAGTACCTTTCTCTTTATAGACAATTTTGAATGTTTGCCTTATAATGGCAACTTCATTCCAAATAGCTAGTCTTCTGAAGCCAAGACCCCTTTCATTAACTTGGAAACAAACCTCACTCCAACCCAAAGGAACTCTTTTCTTGGTAGACTCATGCCCATGCCACAAAAACTTACCACATATGAGCTCAATCTTGTCAATGATGTACTTAGGAAGTTTAAGCACATTGATCCAATAAATATGAATGCTAAGCATAACATAATTGATCAATTGCCTTCTTCCTGTAAAGGAAAGAGATCTAGTAGCCCAATGACAAATCCTAGTAACCATTTTGTCAATTAAAAGAGAACAATCTTTAGACTTGAGTCTAGTAGACACAAGAGGCAGGCCAAGACACTTGAGGGAAAAAGTGTCCTCATAGAACCCTAAAATAGAGCATATCATGTCTCTAACTCCAGCTTCTACACCAGAGGAGTACACAACAGATTTAAAGTGGTTAGCCTCTAACCCCGTAGAGCTTTGGAAGACTTCAAGACAAGATCTAATGGCCTTAGCTGAAATGATATCACCATTTAGAAAAACAAGAAAGTCATCAACAAAAGCTAAGTGTGTAAGCATAGGTTTCTTGCATTTAAAATGAAGACCAAGAGTGCCCTCTTGAACTTTATCTTCAAACAATAAGCCCATGATCTCCATGATAAGAACAAAGAGATAAGGGGATATAAGATCCCCTTGCCTCAAACCTCCCCCCCCCTAAAGAAACCCTCAAGAGAGCCATTGACAGATATAGAGAAGGACGGGGTTGTGATGCACTCCTTGACCCAAGATACAAAAAGTGGGGGAATATTAAAAGACACAAAAGTGGTAAGAATAGTTTCCCAGCTGACCATGTCATACGCCTTCTTAAGGTCAATCTTAGTAGTACATCTAGGATAGGAAGACACACTATGGTAGTTCCTAACCAACTCATGGGCAATTAGAAGATTATCAGAGATATTTCTTCTTTCAAGAAAAACAGATTGACTAGGACTCATAAGGGCAATAATGACACACTTTAATCTTTTGGTAAGAATTTTTTAGATAACTTTATAGGTGACATTACAACAAGAAATGGGTCTATACTCACCAAAGTTGGAAAGATTAGGAACTTTAGGAACGAGGGCAATGGTGGTGGCATTAACAGGAAGGTGAAGCCTTATATTTTTGAAGAAATTTTTAATAGAAACTATAAAGTCCAGCTTGATAATATCCCAGCAATGCTTAAAAAAGAAAGAATTATAACCATCAGGACCAACTGCTTTAGTACTATCAATATCAAAGAGAGTATCCCTTATTTCTTCTTCAGTGATTTCCTTTTGTAGGTGGTCATGGTCAACACATTGAACTTTAGTCTTGAATCTCAGCCTTTTGATAGCATCAAAGTTTATACCCCCACTGTTACTTCCCAGGATCTCTTTGAAGTAGTCAACTGCCTTATAAGATATGGTGGTATGATCTGTAATTTTCTCCCCATTATCACCTTCAATACTAAGCAGAGAGTTAGATATTCTTCTAGCTTTAATTGCTTTGTGAAAGAATTTAGAATTGGAGTCCCCCAACTGAAGCCAGGTAATTCTTGCCTTCTACCTTAAAATAGATTCTTCACAGAGGGCCAAATCTCTGTAATGGTTCTGGGAATTGATTTCCTCTACTGCAAGTTGGATGTTAGTAGGCAAAGCTTGTATCTCAAGCTAGACTTTCTCAAGCTTGTCCTTAGCCTCTTTAATTATTTTTTGGATGTTCCCCACTTGTTCCTTAGCCCAACCTTTGAGATCAGTCTTGAGGTTCTTGAGCTTCTTACTTAACACGAACACAGGGTTCCCAAACACTGGAGCTTCCCAATTGGTTTTGACAACATCTTTAAATCCTGAAACATCAACCCAAAAATCAAAGAATTTAAATGGCTTAGGTCTGCTAGCTCTCTTGAACTTTGTGTAAAGTGATAATCACTGGAGAGTGGTCTGAAGTACCAACACATAGATAGTTAGCTTTAGAATCAAGAAATTTAATACTCCAATCCTCATTAATAAGGGCTCTATCAAGCTTAACCAACATTCTAGTTTCTTTTGTATGTCTATTAGACCAAGTAAACCACACACCCTTCTGCTTAAGATCCCTTAGCTCACTCCTATGAATCCAGTCATGTTGTTGAATTACTCTGTCAGTTAATATAGGTCTTCTTCCTTCCTTATCCTGGTTAGAGAAAGGAGCATTAAAGTCCCCAAGAAGCACCCAAGGCCCCTGGACACTACTTTTATGTTTATAATAGTTTCCCACAGTACAACTTTTTCATTGGCATTATTATAACCATACACTGCTGTAATAAAGAAGCTAAAACCATCTTTCACAACCATACAATGAATAAACAGTTGGATAACTTGAAGCACAGTCACCACTAGTTGAGTAGGGTCTCAAGTCACCAGAATTCTACCCTTAAAATTGTTAGTAGCATTCCAGATGTGCTTCCACTCGGGACAGAACCTTGTAGCAACAATATCCTCCACACTCAGATTGAGTTTTGTTTCAACAAAGCTCAAAAAACATAAATTGTGTTGCTCTATAATCATCTTAGCTTCCCTTTGCCTGACTTTATTGTTAAACCCTCTCACATTCCACATTGAGATGTTAATTATAACCGGTTACACAATTTGTTGCAAGTATTATTTAGTTTATCCTTAGAGGTTGCTTTCATGGTTTTCTTGGGGGCATTTTCTTTTCGCTTAAAAGTGGTTGATGTTAGTTATGAACTTTTGAGCAAGATAACAAATTCATGAAGTGAATACAATTTTGAATTTTTCATGATAAATATTGAAACATCCATATTTGGAGTTTGTTTCATTTCGTGTCTAAATTAGGTGTCACCACTATCTTGTGGTTACTCGACGTCAGAGATTGCACATGGAGCAACTACAGCTGGACTAACACTTAACAAGTTCGTAGGTTTGTACCTCTTTACTCTAAATGTCAAGCCCTTAGTATTTTACTGAGTATGAAAAGAAATTGATATGTCTTTCTGAGAAAAATAGGTCTCTATTCAAACAGGTTTTTGTTCTATTCGAATAAGATCTTGTTCGAATAAGAGTTAGTATCTATTCAAACATTTTCACTCATAACTATATTTGTTCGAATAGGATTTTGGTCATGTCTGAATAAAACTTGTTCTGCTCGAATAGACTATTTCTATGTTCGAATAAATTACCTGGGAACTTAGTTGTTCGAATAGGTTTTTGTTCTGTTCGAATAAACTATTTTTCTATTTGAACGAATTGCCTCAGAACTTTATTTGTTCGAATAGGATCTTGGTTCTATTCGAATAGAAATTGTTCTATTCGAATAGACTTTGTCTCTATTCGAATAGAGGTTAGATTTTTAGTTTTCTTATAAAAGACATCCTTTCTTATTTAAATTTTCACCTCTACTAAAACTTATTTTTCTAGGGCTTGAATTTATAGAGAGAAGAGAGTTTTTTTTGAGCTATTCAAACGAGAACTAACAATTCAATCTTAAATCAATCATTGACTCACAAACCCAAATCATGATTTAAAGAACTTGTGAGATTCAAGATTAAAAACTTTGATGGGAGATTGAGGTGAGGCGTTGCGAAAATGAAGGGCATTACGAGAATGTGGAATTGATTGCGAGGAGTTCAATTAGAAGAGAGGTAGCCGTGGGATGTGCTTATCAAGTCTGTAAGTAATTGAATTCTTGTAATTTCAGTTCAATAGTTGATTGTTTAGTTGTCGGGTAATTCGACAGTGACCTGTGGGTTTTTCTCCTAAAAAAGGTTTCCCACAGGGTTAAAATTCTTTAGTCTTATGTTTAATTTCTAATTGCTTGTTGACACTAGATAATCGAATTAATTTGATTTAGGTTAAAGTTAAATCATTAATTCAAAGAAATTTGGACCTATTGATTTAGACCTAAATTAATCGAAATCGGTTAATCTCGAGTGATTTTTTTATTTCAATTGGCATGAGAGCCGTCACACTTTGAGGATTAACAACCTGAGCGTGGATCCTGACTTGATTGTTTGAAAATAATAGATCTCAAAAGATTTGGAGGTCTCATAAATCGTTCGCCCCTCTTCGATGGCAAAGATTATCATTATTGGAAGGTCCGAATGGTTATATTCTTACAATCACTCAAAGAAGATGTCTGGATTGCAATCGAGGATGGATGGATGCACCCTACCATAATGAATGGGGTAGGTGATGAATCTGAAGAGGTCCTTAAGCCTAGGAATCAATAGTCTAAGGATGAAAAAGAAGTTGTTGGTTATAATAATAAAGGTCGCAATACTATTTTTATGGCTGTGAGCTCAAGTGAGTTTCAAAACATATCTGCTTGTACCACTTCGAAAGAAGCTTGAAACATATTAGTTCAAACTCACGAAGGCGATGATATACAAATGCTCACCTCATAATTTGAGAATATTCGAATGGATGAGAATGAACCCTTTGATGAGTTCTATGCGAGACTAAGAGACATTGTCAATACTAGTGCCGCATTCGGTACAACATACTCAGATGTTCAAATTGTTCGTAAAGTTCTAAGATCTCTTCCAAAGAGCTTTAGATCTAGACGTGATGTTATCGAGGAAGCTCAGGATCTTAAGAAAATAAAACCAGATACATTAGCTGGAAAATTATAAACTTTTAAACTCGAGATGAAAATGGAAAACAATGAGAAGAACAAAAATATTTCTTTTAAATCTTCATCTTACTCTTCTTCTTCTTCTAAGGGTACCAAAGAAGTTGACAACTCATCTGATTCAGGTAATGATGATGGGTATATGGATTCACATATTGCCTCTATAAGTAATCAGCTTAAAAACCTTGTAAAAAATGTCAATTTCAAAAATAAGGGCAATCAGTGAATTACAAGTCGCGAACTCATGATCAACTTAAATCGAATAACCGGCAGACCAACCTTGACACTGACCTAAATCAAGTTGAATGTTATAAGTGTCACAAGTTTGGTCATTATGCTCACAGTTCCCCCAATAAGAAATTTGAAACTAATCACAAAGCTATGAACATTAGTGTTACTTGGGATGATAGTGATGATGAAAATAATCATAATAAAGATCATCCCCAAGTAGTTGAAAATGGACAATATTGCGCATATTATGCCTTTTTAAATTATAGTAATAATAACTCTGATGCTTTCAAACTTGAGAATTCTATTAAAAGTCAAAGTGATCATGAAAAAAAAAAAGTTTGAGGACCTGAATCTTGAAGTCTTGTATACTTAGATTTTTGCGAAGTGTATTAAACTTGGTAAACTTAACAAAGTCTTAAAAGACCAAGTTAATACACTCACGCGTGAACTTCAAGAAAAAATTTAGAATACAAGTCAAGAGATAAAAATGCTTAAAGATGAGAAACAATGCCTCCATGACAAGGTTATGATTTTAGAGAAAGAAGTTTATGTTGCGAAGGAGAAAATGAAATCAACTTTGGATGAACTTCATTCGGCTAAGCTTGATGTAGTTTTATCTCAGCAGAAACTTAAAAAATTCTATCATGGGGCTAAGAATAGTGATAAGATGTTATGTATGGGAAAGACGGGTGCTGACAAAAGGGGTCTAGGATATGAGGAATATCTCTCTAATGCCAAGACTCCTCAAGTCACAAAATTTGTGAAAGCAACTGCTACTACATCATTAGCCAAACATAATATAATATCTTCCACTCATAATCAAGTCAAAAGATTCTCTTACTCTCAGATTTATTATTGTGGAATATGTGGTTGAAAGGGGCATATTGTATCTTATTGTAGATTTGTTGGACCCTATCAACCATATGCTCGCCTTTTTAATGGACAAAGATATAAGTCTAATATGATTTCTACTAATGTAAAAAGTGAGAATGTGTTTAGATGGTTTGCACATTGAAACCTCAGCTCAAAGGATTTTTTGAAGCATTTGGGTACGAAAGATTGATTTGGCACCTCAATTAAGATGCAATGTTACACTGGCAGTTAGTCAGGTTATTTTGGTACGAAAGGATGACTTGTCGCCATAAATAAGGCAATGAATTTCAACTAAGACGAGTTACTAGTATGCTTCATTGATTAAGTACGTTTCTTACCCTGTTTTAGTTTATTTTTATTTTTATTTTTATTTTTAGAACAATAAGGCACTATTTTTTTTATTTGCCCTTTGCACTTTAGAAGCTTTTGTATGTAAAATATTCTTGTTAGACTTGGACTTTTCATTTGTTATATTCATTCATGGGATAATTATTTGTTAAAATCATATTTCACAATAGTCATTGATCCTCTTGTTTAAACTAAAAACTCATTGTAATTAGAACCACGTGAGGATAACTGTAGAGACTTCGTACCTAATACTATGTGAGGATCTAGTCTTTTTACAAGCTTCGAGTATTATTTCATAATTTTTTTCCAGATTCAACATTTTTTTTCTGATTTCATTTTTTTATAATCAATTGTCGATGGTAACTTCAAGTTCAAGTTAGTCTAATAGAACATTCCTTATACTTGATTCGAGACGAAAAATATACTATATATGACCGAAGATATGATAATATGTATTTTATTGTTACACATTTTTTGGCCTTCGTCTATGCTTACCCAAAATTTTGTCTATTTACGGCCCTTTTGTGCCTTAAAATATACCATTTGTTTTGTATCCAACTCCTTTTAACCCATTTGTTCTGAAACTTTTTAGTAAAATAAAAGTGAAGGAATGAGTGAAACCATGTGGTTTAAGTGTGAAAAGATGAATATAAAAATAGAGTATCCCCAATGTTTTTGCTAGTATATCAATTAGAGTCTTGCTATAATATGAAGAAAAAGAAAAAGAAAAAAAAGAAAGAAAGAGAAGAAGTATTATATTTAATGTGTACTCAATAAAGAGAAATAGTAATGGGAGGTGAACTCAATTAAAGAAAGAGGATGAGAAAGTATAAACTGCAGTCTCAGAATACCAGTAAAAGACCTAATCCGTCATGTCCCTACCCTTGCCTACATTATAACCTTTTCAAGACCTATTTGATCTTGAGTTTAGCATAGTCAGTTTAGTGGAGATGAGAGATAGGAATTCTATGTTAGTTAACTTGACACCATCAATGACAATTAATTTCCTATCTGTGAGATATTTTAATTTACAGTGCGCAGTTTATTTGATGAAATTTGAATTTTTCTATTCACATACTCATATTCATATTTCACACAGAGTGTTTGCTAGTCAATTCTCAGTAATTTTTGAGTGACCACCCTAGTGAGGCCTAAGTTGAAACAGCTTTCCAATATAGTATTCTTACTGCGGTTGAGTAATACATTGAAAATTGGGTATCCCTTTGACTATGCACACACACACACACACACCAAGTAATTCATTTAGTGATTGTTTTATAACACATGGGTGATGTCTTGGTCTTTATATAATATTTTAGATTCATTGTCTTTCTATCATACCTTGTGTTTAGGGGGAGTGTTGTCTTCTTTTGCTTACTTATTTCAGACACACTCCCCATGTGTGTTTTTCCTTTTATTTCATTTTAAGGGGGTTACCATTATTTTGAGGGGGAAAAATGTTCTATTGGTTTGCTTCTATTATGTGTTTCCCTCATTCAGTGACTGATATATATTTTGTTCTACTGGTTTGCTTCTCCTTTTATTTGTTATTTTCCCTTTGTTCATCTATGCCAAAAAGGGGGAGAGATGATCCTGAGAAGTAAGCCAGGTAAGTTATGTTTTTTTTTTTTTTTTTTTCTGGATCCTTTATTTTATTTGAACGGTTACGTGATATATCTTATTTAGTGCACAGGGATTCCAGAGTATATGATATAAGATAAAAGTGGAGCTTTGAGTATGGATGTTCAGTGATTGAATCAGTCCATCGAGTTGTATTTTTATTTCTTATAGTTCTAGTTTTGACACGAAATGAACCAAATGACCTTTATTTTATTTAAACGATTACGTGATGTATCTTGTTTAGTGTACAGGGATTCTAGAATATATGCTATAAGATGAAAGTGGAGCTTTGAGTATGGATGTTCAGTGATTGAGTCAGTCCATCGAGTTGTATTTTAATTTCTTATAGTTCTAGTTTTGAATCGAAATGAACCAAAGGGGGAGATTGAAACATTCATATTTGGAGTTTGTTTCATTCTGTGTCAAGATTAGGTTAGGTATTAGCACTATCTCGTGGTTACTCGATGTCAGAGATTGTACATAGAGCGACTACAACTGGACTGGCACTGAACAGGTGCATAGGTTTGTACCTCTTTCCTTTAAATGTCAAGCCTTTAGTATTTAATTGAGTATGAAAAGAAAGTGATACGTCTTTTTGAGAAAAACAGGTCTCTGTTCGAACAAGCTTTTGCTCTATTCGAATAAGATCTTGTTCGAATAAGAGTTACTATCTATTCGAACATTTAACTCAGAACTATGTTTGTTCGAATATGATTTTGGTCAAATTCGCATAAAACTTGTTCTGTTCGAATAAACTGTTTCTCTGTTTGAATATATTATCTGGGAACTTAGTTGTTCGAATAGGTTTTTGTTCTGTTCCAATAAAACTTGTTTTGCTCGAATATACTATTTCTCTATTCGAATAAATTGCCTCAATACTTTATTTGTTCGAATAGGATCTTGGTCATGTTCGAATATAAATTGTTCTATTCGAATAGACTTTGTCTCTCTTCGAATAGAGTTAGGTTTTCAATTTTCTTATAAAAGGCATAATTTATTATTTAAATTTTCACTTCCTCGAAAACCAATTTTTTTAGGGCTTGAATTTTTAGAGAGAAGAGAGATTTCTTTGAGCGATTCAAACGAGAACTAACAATTTAAACTTGAATCAATCATTGACTCACAAACCCAAATCATGATTTAAAGAACTTGTGAGATTCAAGATTGAAAGCTTTGACGGAAGATTGAGGTGAGGCATTACGAGAATGAAGGGCGTTGCGAGAACGTGAAATTGATTGCGAGGAGTTTAATTAGAAGAGAGGTAACCATGGGATATGCTTATTGAGTCTGCAAGTAATTGAATTCTTATAATTTCAGTTTAATAGTGGATTGTTTAGCTGTCGGGTGATTCGACAACGACCTGTGGGTTTTTCTCCTGAGAAAGGTTTCCCACAGGGTTAAAATTCTTTGGTCTTATGTTTAATTTTCAATTGCTTGTTGGCACTAGATAATCGAATCAAATTGAATTAGGCTAAGGTTAGATCATTAATTTAAAGGAATTTAGACCTATTGATTTAGACCTAAATTAATCGAATTCGGTTAATCTTGAGTGATTTTTTATTTCAAATATCATATGATCATTTTTAGGATAAAATGTGGCCGATTTGACTGAATTCTTCCCTGTGGTAATGGGGACATAAGGTTGTGAGCCTAATGTATGGTGTTTTCCTACATAGATTGATAACCATTTGACTATAGGCGAGACCAAGCAGTATCCATTCAACGATTCTGCAGTAAACGTAAAGCACAAACTTGCTACCTGGGAAACTTCATAAGATGACTCCAAGAACTAAATGCTTAGACATGTACACCCAATTTGGCTAAAATGGTCTAGCTTGATAAATTTATCGAAATATATCTATCGAGTCCATACTGACATATTTACTAAACTTAACCACTCTTAACTGTGTGCTATTCTTTTCATTTTAGAGACTACAATTTCAATTTAACTAGGTGTAGTTTTGCAGTCATTGATATCATCCATGGAAGATATAGAAATCGAGAAATTCAACAAACTCTACAAGAAAACTAAGTACTTGCAAAAATATGGTTATATTATGAAATTGCTTCTGGTATACTAAAACCCCTAAAATATTGGCGCATCGACTATGAAGAATATGTTAATTTTTAATAAAGATACCAGATCGATATGTGGAAGAGACCATATCAACAAAAAGAGGAAACTGGAGCAAAGAAAATAAGCTAACTGGAACACACGCCAGGACCCATGTTGCCTGCCCGTGAAGTACGATGACTATTGTCACACCAAAGGCTGCCATCATGGTCACAATAGAGAAGAATAGTGAAGATAGACCCATTATCAAATTGTGTGGCAAGGACTTGAGGAAATCCTTTTCTGCATATCGCAATGTAATTATGAATAGAAACATCAACAAAGACGTACATGAAGAGAAGAGTGATAATGCCTCTAATAGGATGAAAGTCTAGAAAGTCCTTGAACTTAGGAAAATCGGGATACCCATATCATCTCTGTTACCCCAGGTAAAGTAAAGTGGCTATGAGTGTTGCAACAACCATACATGACTACGACGTATCCTTCATCCATTTCTCCCCTTCTTTAACCAATTCCTTGTGTTCTTCCGTGAACAAGGCTTAAGGAGTTATGCATGTCGAGTTTGATTGTCTTTTAAACTCAGGTTGTACGAGCTTCTCTACCTCCTATGATTTAGAGGTAGTATGGTTTGAGAATCAATAAATCGGCTCCAAAATTGAACTAGAAGTGTCAAGGAGATTAAGCAATAGTTTAACTACCTTATATTGTAGTTCCCGTTGCATTCGAAGAGCGGCTCCAGAGACTCTTTGGAGTTGAGAGGAAGGTGACCTCATTGCAGCAAGATGTAACATGTAACGTGTTATTAAATTTATCACCATAACTCAATACAAACTTTCTTTCCCCCATTTTATGTATAAGATGAAATACTTTCTCTTGTCGGCATACCATTGCATATGCAAATACACCTCGTTCATTTTGATCCATAGTCCATAACAAGTTAAGATGAGACTTTAGAATCTTGGTGATAAATATGGCATTTCTAAACCCGATGGCTTGAAAAATTGTAGCTCCGGCCTCTCCCAACTTAGAGTGTGAAACTTGTCTAGAGATAATGTTGAGTATCTCTAGGGCTTGGTCATGTATTAACTTGGTGTCGTGTATTTGTTGGATACCTGGAACTATAATCAAATTGAAGTCAAGAATGATAAATAAAAAAATGTTTGTTCGAAGAAAAAAATGAAGTTAAGAATAAAAATAGTTACGAAAATATGACACAAAAACAGAAGTAAAACCCGTGGTATTACTTATGCAATTATGACACGCCATAGAAGTGCATGTAGTCTTTGGATCATTGCAATAAGGAACCCAGTTAATGCATAAATTCCAATAAAAATCTACGGTAAGAGCAAGTAAAATAGCTCGATTAATCTTGCGGAAAAGAAAACTAAGGGTCATAGAGAAAAAAATATGACATATGTTGCCAAATGAACCATATCCACAAATTTGAGATTTATTTTAAGGTCTGCATCACATACATAGAGAACAGGACAAAACTCAATTTGAGTTTTTTCCAGCCCGGTGCCATGATATTTCTCCCAGCATAACACAAAGTAAGCTGGTACAACAGATAGAAGGAAAGAAAATAGGTCTATCTGTTGGGGTTCTTGTGGATATACTGATTATTAGTTAATGTAGTGTAAATGCTCTACAGTCCTTGAGAGATGTTACCAATAACTTTACAGTCCTTGAGAGATGTTACCAAGAACTTCAGAGCATCCATTTCCCCACTTCACTTTCTGATATGGGACATTATGATGGCCAATGGCTATTTATAATTACATATTCTCAAACATGCGGGGGGAATGATAATAAGGATGTACCAACATTGTTGCCAAAACGGATGTCTTTCTAGCCAAAATAGGCATTGTTGTTACTCCAAATTTATCTGGAATGACAACTAGCTTCTCATACTTATTTAGTATATCCAAAGCAAGATCTGCAGAAAATAGAAAAAAAAAGAGCCCATCAATATCCATCCTAGAGACAGGTGGTGCATATATGAAATGGTATTTACCGTATAGATCGGCTATGATTGATGTAATGACGAAATCAATCCCGTTCTTGCTCATTTCAAGTTTGAGCTCTTCTTTGGAAGTGTTTTTGTAAAGATAATGAACCATATCTTTGTTCCCATTAATTGCAGCAACAATAAGTGGAAGTAATTCCTGATTATCTCGTATATGTAACAATTTATCATTTTTTACCACCATAATTTCAGTTATCTCTTTAATGCCACAACTACAACTACAGCTATAAGTGAGTGATCCCTTGGTGATTCTTTATTTCTTAGTCCTCCGGCTCCATCCACTTTTACTAGTTCCTTTACAAAAGGCAAATTTCCAGATAGAGCAGCCTTGAAAATAGTAGTCTCTCCATATGATATAATACTCATCCTGACAGCACTAGGCCGACCATCAAGAATCATTTTTGTACTCACCAGGTCACCTTCTTTCATTGTCCTATTTAGGGGAATTGCCCATGCATAGTCAACATTCACCGTCACTGTCAAGCACGAGTTGCGATATATCAAACTAATAAATAATGATGGTCATCTGGTCCTCCTACATAACCCAAGTATGATGTTATCCAATAGGCCATAATATTAGTGGCTTCTAAAAAGGTATATATTAATAGTTACACCCCGAAAAAAAATCACACAATACAACCAAAATTGCCAATATCAATAGAATCACAAATGCTACCGGATTGCTGCAGTAACGGTAGTACAACACTCGTTTGCAGTTGCATAGATGCCAAATGATCCCAAACATCTTTTGCCGAATCTATTCCTAGAATAGAAGAAGCAGCATTACGCCCACATGAAATTCGGATAGCATGAAGAGCCTTTGCATTGTTCTATTTCCAAGTCTTGAATTCGGATTGAGTTTCATCAGGTTTTACCTCAGTTCCATCAACAATATCCCCCAGGTCCTGACTCAACAAGTACTTGGTCATTCAAATTTTCCAAGCTCCGTAATTTATCTCAGTAAGAGGTTCTTGAAAAATTGCAAATGGTGATGATACATTATATGTAGCCAGTCTAGCTCTTGTAAACTATAAGAGAATAAAAAAAACAAAAAATAGACTACGACCAAGACTGTTAATTTAAAAGATCAATTTTGCTACCATCTCACCCAACCATATACTAAGTTCGATGAAACCCCCATCGAATTGATTTCCGGGGGATCGTACATCTTATGCAGCTAAAGTATGTGAATGTGTATGCAACTGTAAGTTGGTCAGCTAAAGACGGTAAATATTATACTACTCAAATACACAAATAGACTACAAATATAGGATCAACAAATTTTACTTGAGATTTAAACAAACTAGTTAATCTTATACTGACCTGCAGTAGCCCTCACAACATCCCAGGCTTTTTTTGGTTAGGTAACTAGTAAGCTTCTATATATATATTAAGGAAATATTTTTGACAGCATGATACGGTTAAGAAACTGCAAGGTGTTGGTGTCAAGGAAATGTTGAGGAAAATAGGAAAAGAATCTTAGACCCAAAGAGTAGGATTACGTGGTTACTAATTTTTTCTGTGGGAATGAAAGTGACAGAATGGATATTGCAAGCAACTCTGAAGTTTCCCATTGCCTTATAACTAAGGAGAAGACTTTCGGGAAAAAGAATTCACATCAAGGGCCCTGACGAATATAAAAATAATTTGTTAAAACTAAATATAAGTAATTTGCACAATTCTGTAGTGAATTTTAGCTGAGAAGACATTTTCAAATAGAAGACAATTCTCATTTTTTCTGTAGGATGGTTTATGATTATCATCTTGCTGTCGTATAACATTATCCTCTATATGGCCAAGATTGCACTTTGTTGCTCAAAAACTGGCTATATTAACTAAAATTGTCTCTCGATAAAGTTTAGTAGTTATTTTCACGATAACGTGAGGCCAGACCTAAAGCTGAAGTGTATCATCTTAAAATTGGCTAGGGATTTTGATTGTCGCATAGGAAGATTGATTCCTTTAAAAGTTGGTATTTATGCCTGGTAAGTTTTGTGTAAAAGGTAACTAGAAAATTTCTGAGAAAAATCCACAAGCGCTACTGTAGTCTGTAGGGACCTGTCCCTCGAGCTGTGATAAACTCGAACTGATTCAATACCAGACTCGCGTAACATACACATAATGCACCATATTATCATTGACACCTAGAAAGCGAACTAAGGATAAGATCTATAAAGCGAACTGAGAATGAGGTCTATAAAGTAGTTACAAATTAAACTACCACTTACCCCCATTTTCAGGAGAACGTGCTCACATACATAAACGAACTGAGAGTGAGGTCTATAAAAAAGACATATCTCCTACGAACTAGCAGTTACAAATCTAACTACCACTTGCCCCTATTTTCAGGAGAACGTGCTCACACACGAAAATGAACTGAGAGTGAGGTCTATAAAAAGGCTGAGTTCTAGAGGAGAAAGAGGACCAAGTTTTTCTAGCTCAAGAGATCACAAAACTTGTAATCAAACATCAGACTCAAGCAATAAAAGTTACAGTTACTAAATCCTCAGGCCGAGGTCGTGGTTTTTACCTATTCAAAGGTTTTTACGCTAATCACCTGTGTCAATTTCTATATTGGGTTATATTAATTCTTGTCACAAGTACATTTGGTGTAAAAAATATTTTGAGCTATTTCAAGCTACTACGAAATTAGGCTATTACAACTACCTTTTGTAGTTTTGCCAGTAGTTAATAAGCTTGTGGCCTTTGCTTGGAATATGGTTACATGAGGGAGTTCTTTCTTAAGGAATTCCTACAATTAACTATGTTCAATAACTGACATCAATGTTTAGCCCATTGTGATCTTTGTGTGTAATCTTTGTTAAGAATTCCAACAATTAACTATGTTCAATAACTGAATCTATAAAGTAGATTATACTAACCTCTTCTCCTGCTCTTTTAAAAAATATTTTGTTCTTGAGTGGAATCTTCCCTTGGATTGGCTGTAGACCTCAATGGGATGGTTTTTGTGCTCAATGGGCTGTAGACCTCCTCTCTATTTAACCTGATAGGGTTATAATGGTCTTCCTATTATACACTCAAACCCTAATAAAGAGTAACGTTGGGTCCCACCTACCTTAACTTGGTATAATAATTGAGCACAACCAATAACACCTATATGACCTATTAATATGTGTGCTCGTGAACCTGGAGAGTAGTGTCGGCATAGATAGAAAATCCAACAATCTCTCACCCGACTCTAACTCGATTTTAAGAAAAAATATTTTTAGCTTGATTCACAGCTTTTTATGAAAAGCGGATAGCCATCCTTTGTTTTTTAAAACCACACATGATAATTTGTTGAAGGCAATGTTACATCGAACTTGACTGTTACTCTATAACTATAAAGATAGCTAACACGGTTCATGGATAAATTTTGGTAAGGCCTTTGAGCACATGCCTAATTCATATCGTGGACATTAGGCTAACAACATCAATAACTTTCAAGTATAATTTCTTTACTGGTAGAGTTTATGTGTGAATGGCAAATGTACACCTTAATGATGTGCTGGTTCATTTCTATTAGTATCTTGCAACATATGTTTACTAGACACATGTAATTTTAATACTTAGATAAACCATCATGCGAATACCATCGCTCATACTGAAATGAAGGCCAAATGATGTGGAGCCTACCCATATTCAGCCCAAGCAAACTTGAGAAACCTTTCAGTATTCTCTATAAGCACTTGATACTTAGACAATCGTCATGTGATAAAATCACTCATATCTTAAATTTTATTGTAATTGCATAATTTAAACTGAATATGTGCACATATGATAACGGATCAAAATATAATAACAACTAAAATAATCAAAATTAAATCTGTATGTCGACCAAAATAATAATCGGGAATAACTCCCACATGGATAAAAAAATCATAATGCAGTAATAGTAAATAAACCAATAACAACTCCCACATAAAAGAGTGATCCTCAAAGAGACTCCAGTAATCCCATATGCGTAACATGTCCCCTGAAGGATGGTATCGAAAGTCCCTTAGTAAGCGGATCAGCAATCATCTCCAGTGTTGACAAATGAGGAATCTCGATAATATGTTGCTGCACTTTATCGGTGACAACGTGATACTTAATATCAATATACATGTTATCCATAGTCACATTATTATTTTTTTACATATTTGACGACTGCCTCATTGTCGCAAAATACTCGCAATGGTCTAGAAATTGAATCAACAACCTTCAGCTCAGTAATAAACTACTTGAGCCATACAGCCTATCGGGAAGCCTCATAAGAAGCCTTATCTCTACTTCCATAGTCGAGGAAGCTACAAGAGACTGTTTGACACTTCTCCATGAGATAGTGCCATAAACAAGCATAAAAACATAACCAGAAGTAGACTTCTTATTATCTCTGTCTCCTGCAAAATTTGAGTCAGAGTAGCACAAGACCGTGAGCTCATCCGATCTCTTATAAACCAGTCTGTAATCTATAGTCCTCTTCAAATAGTAAAGAACCTTCTTGGTTGCCTACCAGTGAATAAGTAAAGGGTTCAGTTGGTAACTTCCTTACATCCCAGCAACAAAACTGATGTCGGGTCTCATACATATCATGCCATACATGAGGATACCAACAACTAAGGCATACTCCTTAGCGATGTCTAAAGAAACTGTATCGTATAGTATCGTCGTCCTAAAGATATCTCCCTTCACAAGAGGGACTTTACCTGCTTTATAATCTTGTATGCCATATCTCTTCAAAACTTTATTGATATATGCACTCTGAGATATGCCAAGAATCCCTCTGGTCCTATCTCGCTCAACCTTGATGCCAAGTACATAACTGGCATCTCCAATATCCTTCATAGCAAAATTCTGAGATAAGAAGGCCTTCGTGTCCTGAATAAACCGGACGTCACTACTGGCGAGTAATATATCATCGATGTACAAAACCATAAATATAAAACATTTCCCACTCTGTTTAACGTTTATACAATGATCCATTTTGTACTCGATAAAACCGTGGTTCGAAACCACTTCATAAAACTGTAGGTACCACTGCCTAGACGCCTACTTGAGACCGTAGATAGAGCGGTTAATCTTGTAAAATAGTTAAACCTTTCCTTCAATCTCAAAACCTTTGGGTTGGTGCATATAAATCTCATCATTGAGACGTCCATTAAGAAAAGCTATCTTGACGTTCATCTAATGAAGCTCTAAGTCAAAATGTACCGTAAGGGCCAAAATAATCCGTAATGAATCCTTCTTCGAAACTGGTAAAAAAGTCTCATCAAAGTTAATCCTTGGACGCTTCTTGAAACCCTTTCCAACAAGTCTCGGTTTGAAACGCTCAACCTTCCCTTCATAATCACGTTTGGCCTTAAAAATCTTTTTGCATTCAACTGCCTTAGAACCTTTAGGTAAATGTGTCAACTCCCACACAGAGTTGCGAGACATAGAGTCCATCTCCTCTGTCATGGCATTACACCACTGATCTGCAAAACTACTAGCCATTTCCATACTGAAAGATACTAGATCCTCAAAATCTAATAAATCCCCTTCAACTAAATAAAGATGGTAATCTGAAGAAATAGTTGAACGCCTTTCTCTAGAAGATCTCCGAGTAGTAGCAAGAGGATGAACTGGAAGTGGAATAATAGGAAATTGAATGGAAATGAGTGGAGGAAAAAACTGAGTGAGAACCGGTGCTACGACGGGAGTTAAAACTGGGTCTGGAACCGTACTCGTCACACAATGCCAAAATCAGATAAACGTTAAAGTATAGCAACACTAATCGGAATAACAGTTGGACTCCGAGTTTCAGAACCCTCCTCAAAAGTAACCTCTCTATGAACAGTACTTGTAAAGTGATCTCCCTCCTCTATGAAATGAGCCTAAGTACACTCAAAAATCTTCATGGGTCGAGAAGGATAATAAAACCTAAATCCTTTCGATCTCTTTGGGAAACCAACGAAGAAACAGCTTACAGTCCTCGAATCTAACTTTTTGATATTTGGGTTAAACAATTTTGCCTTTGTCGGACAACCCCAAGCACCTAAGTGATTAAGACTAGGATTTTGCCAAGTCCAAAGATGATAAGGATTCACAGGAACAGAACGAGAAGGAACTCGACTCTAAATGTAGACTAAATAACGTAAGCACTTTCCCCATAAATTTATAGGTAAATCAGTATGACATAACATGCTACGAACCATGTTCTGATAAGTTTGATTACAGCATTCACAAATACCATTCTGCTCTGGTGATCTAGGGGTAATATACTGGGTTATAATACCATGATCCTTCAAATATTGATAGAATGGTCCCAAATGTTGACTGTCTTGATCGATCTTACCATAATACTCGCCTCCCGATCTGACTGGACAACCTTGATCTTTCAATCTAACTGTTTCTCAACCTCTAACTGAAAAGTCTTGAATACATCAAGCGAGTCAAACTTCTAATGGATAAGAAAAACATAGGTATAACAAGAGAAATTATTAATGAAGGTGATAAAATATCGATGACCACCACGGGATGGAATGGGAAAAGGTCCACATATATCTGTATGAATAACTGTAAAAGGTCCGCGTTACGAGTAGATTCAAATTTCCTGATCTTGGTCAATTTTCCACGAATACAATTGACACAAGTCTGAAAATTAAAGAAGTCTAAACCTCGAGAACCCCATCTTTAACCATAATCTCTAACCTCTTTCTAGAAATATGTCCTAGTTGTTTGTGCCATAACATCAAAGATTGCTCAAAAACTCTAGAACGTTTAGAAGTAGATGAAATATAAGCCTCAACAGATAAACATAATAGAGATATCTCTAATGAATGATCAAGGGATAAACGATATAACCCATCAACTAGTAGACCAGAACCAATAATGGAATCATGATGAATAATGTCAAAACCACCATTTCTGAAATTGAAAAAATAACTGGAAGAGTACAACCGAGAAACTGAAACTAGAGATCATCTCATCGAAGGGACATAAAGAGTGCCTATCAAATCTAAAGAAACACCCGTGTCTAAAACCAAGCAAAAACTGCCAACGAACTCAATAGGAAGGCTTTTAACATCTCCCAAGAAAACCTGCTCCTCAGGCCTTATCGGTCGCCTGCAGATGAACCCTTGAGGAGAATTCGAAATGTAAACAGTTGCCCCAGATTCTACCCACCAAGAGTTGGTGGGAACATTAATCAAATTAGATTTAAAACAAACATAAACGTGCGAGCGCATATATCCATTGCCGTTAAACTTCAGCGATAAAAGCTGAGATTAGTTACTGTACTGCCTTCCAGTTGGTTCTGGATCATAGGGTCCATAGTTGCATGAACCAAAGACTTATATAAGGACGTGCAAAAATTTAATTTTATGCACGTTTAACTTGATCTGTAAATTTTTTTTAACTTGATGTCTTTAATCTCGATCCTACCTGGGGTTAGGATGGTCGTGTCAGAGTGTATATAATATTTATGGTATTAATTTTTCACTCTGGGAACACAGCTATGTATCATCGAATCCCTCCTTTGGGTGATGATTTGACATACATTTCCCCCTAGTTGGTGATCACTCACGCTCAAGACTAGACTGGCCACTTACAGTTTGACTCAAGACACTTCCTCACTTTTGGCCTGAGGGTTATCCTCATCTCCCTATACCATATAGCCTATCTTGACCGACTAATTAATTAAAAGTTTCTTAGCCTCCTTTGGGTGGTCTAATTATTTTAAGTTTAATTAGTGCAAAGTAGTCTTAATAAGACTTTACAAGAGAGTCTCAAAATTGGGAAAAACGTTCAACTTCATGGATAAAACTCTTTTGGGTATATTTACCCACTTTGTATCCCGCACTCCTAACAACTACTTGATCTCGCTAAAACCCCATTGGAGATCCTTGGTCGTTAAAAGACCCTATATAAAGAAGGATATATATATAGCTAATACTAGATACTAATTATTTATTGGAAGCCCTAAACGGGGTCGACATACATGGATATGCTAATATTAGAGTTTGTGTGGATAACTGGTACTTGTGAAACTAATGTTACAACTTCAGATCAGATATATAAGTTGTAAGACATATAATTAATATCTACATTCCGCGACAACCGCAGAGTCCTTCTGAAAAAACAAAAAACACAATAAAAAGAAAAGAAAAAAACACAGATATATAAAGAGAAATAGTCTCGCTGTTCGTTGAGTTGAATGCCAGCAGACCATCAATCAAACCCAAAATACCCAAAAACTTTGTTTCTTCAAGGCTCAGAGACGACGAGTTGAAGGTTGTAACCCAAGCAATTATGAAGGCATTACAGTAGCTGAGCACGACTACAAAATTTCTCTCTAGAAAAGCCGGCCGAAAACCGACATACAATTACAGAAAAAACAAATCAGATTCAAATCAAAATCAAACTATACGGTTTGAAAACCTCAATCTCTTTTCTTGAAATCCTCCTGATCAATAATAGAAGTAAAAAAGAACAATCCCAATAAAAAATGCGACATCAAAATTCTGCAATCGCCGAACTCAGAATTGATGTCCCCTGAGAATAAAATATGAGTTGGGACTTGGAATTTGAGGCTCGGTGAATCAAGGTATGATTTGTATCATCATCATGAAGCCCTTGAACTGATTTAGCGAAAATAAACTTGCTCCTCCTCTAGATTGAAACAAATCTCTCCAATTTAAGGGATGATGAAGGTCTGAATTTATGAGAGATAGTAGGTCTGATTTGGTGCAATGGAGAGGGAGAAAGAACCCAAAAAATAATAATTTGGTGGAGTGATTGAGAAAAGGAGAGACTCGGTAGAAGAACTAATTTTTGTTATTATTAGCTCTTCTCTCTCTGCTACGGGAGGAAACCAACGACAAATACTCTTAAACAAAATCTTGAGAGTACGAGAACAATTATGTAACCACAGTAATTTGTATCCTAGCTTTGAGACCAATTGTTAGGAATTCATGCAATTAACTATGATCAATAACTGAATCTGTAAAGTAGATTATACTAACCTCTGAAATAAATAGCCGCCTGAGACTAACCAATTTCAATTATTTTAGGTATAAATCAATAGGTCCTAATTTTTTTGAATTAATGGTCTACGCTTAACCTAAATTAAGTCGATACGATTATCTAATATCAAACAAGCAATGGAAATTAAAGACAAGGCAAAGATTTTTAACCCTGTGGGAAACCTTTCTCAGGATAAAAACCTACAGGTCGCTATCGAATCATCCGATAGCTAAACAATCCACTATTGAAAAAGAATTACCAGAATTTAATCACTTACAGACTCGATAAACACCTCCCATGGTTTTCTCTCTTCCAATTAATCTTCTTACAATCAATTTCGCGTTCTCGCAATGCCTTGCTCCAATCTCACGTCGAAGATCCTAATCTTAAATCGCTCAAGTTCTTCAATCCAGTTCTTCAATGCATGAATAAGGTTTCTTGATCAATTGAATAATTTAAGGTTTGAGTGATTTGATTCTCTCTTGAATCTTTCAAAGATAAATCTTTCTTCACTCTAAAAAATAAGCCCTCAAAAATAGGTTTTCAAGAAGTGAGTCTTTGAAAAATGGTAAGTATGTCTTAAGAAGGAAAGCAGAAAACACGGGCTCTGTTCGAATAGAAATTAATCTATTCGAACAGGAATCAAACTAATGAAAGTTATTCGAACAACAATTAATCTATTCGAATAGAAATACAAATGTTGAAAGTTATTCGAACAAAAATAATTCTATTCGAATCCAATTCAAACTGTTGCAAAATATTTGAACAATATTAAAAGTTATTCTAACAGAAGAAATCTTTCAGTTCTATTCGAATAGAAGTTATGTTTTCTTTAAGGGGACATTCTTATTACTTTTTCATATTCTATAAAATACATAGGCTTGACTTTTTAGAACAAAGAGTTAGAAACCCACTTACCTGTTCAAAGTCAGTCAGTCCAGCTGTAGTCGCTCCACGTGCATTCACTGGCGACGGATAACCACTAGATAATGTTGACGCCTACTATAGATACTAAATAAAACAAACTCCAAAATTAGATGTTTCAATCTCCCCCCTTGGTTTATTTTGTGTCAAAATTAGAACTTGAGATAATAACTAAAAAAATACAGACTCGATGGACTGACTCAATCACAGAATATCCATACTCAAGAACATAGCCTCTGAAATCCCTACACACTAAACAAGCTATATTACGTAACCGTTCATATTCAAAATAAGGAATTCAGAGAATAAAAAAGAACTTACCTGACTTACCTGTCAGAAACATCTCTCCCCCATTTTGACATAGAAGAACAAAGGGTAATCAAGTAAAAAGAGAGGGAAAAATAGAACCATATCAGACATGGTAAATTAAATGACAGTTATGAGCGAGTAAATATCATGAAAAGAGTATCCATGCATAAAAGGAACAATTAATACATAGTAAAGTCAAAATAAAGGTTCCACACATAAGATACATGCACTAAAGAGAACAGAATCACAAAAAGTCACTGAAAGACAAAACACAAAAGATTATCACTCTAAAGTACACTGGTCAAAACCAAAATCTTAAAAGACCTAAGACTCTTCAGCTGTATCTGCAGCGGGAGGACCAATCGACAAGGCTCGCACTATAGTACTCAATCCGTCCACAGATGTCTGGATCTGAACTATCTGAGTATCCATACCACTAAAACGAGACTCTATCTAAGCTGAAATAGACTCCAAATAGGTGTATAGAGAAGCAAAATCATGTGGGACCAATCTAGGAGGAGAAAATGTAGAAGAACCAGGTACAGAGGTAGTAGCTGTCCTGGAAGTAGAAGGTCTCGCAACTCGTCTAACAGGCGCAAACTCAGTCCCCGAGTCCTTTGCATCCCCTTCGGTCTCAGACGCCGTCTCTACGATCATATGCATTCTGCTTTTCTCCCAATACCGAGAGTTAATAACCACATTCTTTGCGTTAACCTCCTCATCTGAGCGAATAACATACCCCATATCAGTCAGAAGCTGAGAGATGAATCTTCTATAAGGCAAAGTCCGTGTCTGATTATCCGGGTTTATCGTGGCAAGCATCTCATGCATGATAATGAGGACCAAGTCAACACTGAGCCCCTTAGCGTAAAGATATACTAGATAAAGCATATGGCCCACTAGAACATTCTTATTCCCCTTTTGGGGAATGATGTTCCTATGGGTTACCATATGGAAAATGCAAAGTGCTGGGATCAGGTTCTTGCGCTTAAGATAGGGACCGTTCTTCTTTCCAGCAACCAGAAGCTCCTGCTCCATCTCCTCCTTGGGAGGAAACTGACTATGAACCGGAGGCCACGCCAAATAATCCACATCGGGATTGTCAGATTCTCCTAGACCAAAAGCGTTTCGGATATCATCCGAATCTATATGAAACTCAGACCCGTCTATGGAGACCCTGAACGTCTTATCAATTCCCGTGCCTTACACAACATGTAAAGAAACATAAAAGAGTCACACTTATCGAGGGTAGCACGACAACTGAGGTTCCATAATCCCAGTCCAACCATGTATAACAAAAATATCAAAAATCGTGGAGATGTCTAGATATTTCATACGCATCTCCTCCTTATCTAGAGTCACCTATTTTTGATATTCTCAAAACTTAATCCCTAATTTCGAGGTTGACCAATGGGGAAGATTAAGAACTCGTGCTTCTATATTAGACTCCCCAGCTCCACTAGCTCTTTCTCTTCGAGAGCCTAGAAGGTTAGTGTGGCGAGGGCCCATCCTAGTACTACGAGTCGTCCATCCCCGTTTTTTCGTACAGCTCGAATTGGGAATAGGAGGCCCCTCCTGAGGGCGTTTAACCCTTGCCATAGCAAACAGTACAGTATATATAGAATCCTCTATAAACAATATCAAACACAAACCCCAACAATCTCCGCACACAACCTGCATGAAAATCACCAATTTCCTCAAACTCAACCCACATGGTTAAGCAGGGGAACCCCAATAATCAAACACACAACTCCCACTTCCTACCTACACTTTACAACCCAAACAAATGCACTTTTCCGTAATAACAAACCAAATCACTAGTTTAACCAACAAACAGATGTAAGACTACTTTCAACAACCAATTGAGGCCAATATGCACAAAGCAATCATCCCCAATTATAAACAAGCAATTACCAAGCATAACCAACAACCAACTTCATCAAGATCAAGCCACTTCCAATTTAAACATAAAAAAAACCTCCCAATTTCTCAAACCAAACCTAAACCAACAACAATCCTCCCCAAGCAATTGAAAACCCACACAATAATAATCGAAATAGGTGGAGACAAGGAGAAAGAGTAAAAAAACAAACCTATGACTCGAGAGAGAGCAAGGAAAATCACCCTAATTGATAGAAGACGCGAATTAGGTCACCAATCGACCCCAAAAAAAGAAATTGAAACAATGAGTGGAATGTCGAGGGTTGAATTTGGTCAAGAAACATAAATGATGTAATGAGGATCAAGAGGAGAGATTGTGCCAAGAAAATGGAGAGAGAGTGTGTGAAAGAAAGAAAAATAAATAAGAACACTATTCTTATGTTAAGAAAAGTATTCGAATAAGTCAAACAAGTATTCAAATAAAAAATCTGACCTTTGAAAAAAAAAAAAACTGAAGAAAAGTATTCGAATAAAATATGTGACCTTTGAAAAAAAAAACTAAAGAAAAATATTCGAATAAGTCAAGAAATGTATTCGAATAGAAATAAGAAAAAAAAAACTTAAGCAAAATATTCAAATAAAGAAAAAATTTATTCGAACAGAGAGATTTTTTTTTTTTTTTTTCAATAGACACAGAAACAAAATGGAACACAATAGGAAAAACAACAAACTCGAAGGAATCATAAAATAATAAGTAAGCAATACTCCCCCTATCTACTCTAGATCAGAGACTAATTACAGACTATATGAATATCAGATAGGAAATCATTCAATAGAAAATTCAGACAAAATAAGTATTTACTCAGAGTGTGTGTGTGCGCAGTCAACGTAAAACAATACCATACATTTAACAGACCCAACATTCAGAAATACAATACTATAAGGAAAATTGTTTCAACTTAGGTCTCTCATCGGTGGTCACTCGTAATCCCTGAGAATTGACTAGGTAACACTCTGTGTGAAATATGAATATGAATAATATGCATAGAAATACTCATATTTCATCAAATAAGCAACGCACTGTGAGCTGGAAGATCTCATGGATAGAAAATCAATTATAATTAATGGTGTTAAGTTAATTAATATAGACTCCATATCTCTCATCTCCACTAAACTAACTGTGTTAAATTCAAGATCAAACAGGTCTTGAAAAGGTTACAATGAAGGCACGGGTAGGCATATGATGGAGTAGGTGTTTTGCTGCCATTCTGAGACTACAGTTACACTCTTTCCCTTTCTTCCTTCAAAAAGAGTTTACCAATTGACATTCTTCCTCTTTAAGGAGTACACATATATTAGAACACTTCTTCCCTTTTTTTATTTTTTATTTTTTTTAATTAAGACCCAAAATTACATACTATCAAAGATATGGGGAAAAACAATATATTCTTTCATTCAGCTTTTCTAACCCCCCTTTTATATTTTTTTACTAAAAAGTCTCAGAACAAACGGGTAAATGTTAAAGGTTTTGGGTAGAAAGACGAAAGGCTTATTTTCAGGCACAAAGGGCTACAAGTGGATAAAAATATGGTTATGAATAACGAAGGCCAAAAAATGTGTAGCAATAAAAAGGCTATTATCATATCATCGTTCTCACGTAGTATTTTTCGTCTCGAATCAAGTATAGGGAATATTCTATTAGACTAACTTGAACTTGAAGTTACCATTTGACAATTGAGTAAGGAAAGGAAATGAGATCACAAACAATAAGATCAAAGAGTGGAGTAAATTTCATAACACTCGAAGCTCATAAATAAGGTCAGATCCTCACATAACATTAGGTACGAAGTCTCTACATGTATCATAAAGTATAATATCAATGAGTGCCTATCTATCTAGGCATGCAATAGTTAACTGCCGTGAGAGAAATCAAATCTAAGTAAACACTATACTTAACTGTCCGAACATTAAATTAGAAAGCGTATCTGACCAAGCATATATCACTGTGATAATCTAATAAAATAGTGTAAGGAGGAAGTAAAAGACATACCTAATTAATAGAGCTGACACCAATTGACCATCTCAGAAGCTCAAACCTCATGGCATCTAACGGCTTGGTGAAAAAAAATCTGCTAACTGACTCTTTGTAGAAACATACTCGACACTGACTATCTTGCACTCAACAAGATCACGGATGAAGTGGAATCGAAGGTCGATGTGCTTGGTTCTGGAATGTTGTTCAGGATTCTTGGAGATATTGATCGCACTCGTATTATCACAAAAAACTAACATCGTCCCCTGGACTATTCTATAGTCATGTACCATCTGTTTCATCTAAATCAATTGAGTGCAACAACTACCCGCAACAATATACTCTGCTTCTGTTGTGGATTGAGAAATACAATTTTGCTTCTTACTCTGCCAAGCCACAAGATTATTTCCAATATAATAGCATCCACCAGAAGTGTTCTTCCTGTCATCTGCATTACCTGCCCAATCTGCATCGGAATACCTAATAACCTCAGAGGTTGTGTAATGTGAATACCATAAGCTAAAATCAGAAGTCCCACATACATAACGAATAATACGCTTAAGAGCCTGTAAATGGGACTCTTTCGGACTACCTTGATAACGAGCATAGATACATACACTAAACATAATATCAGGACGAGTAGCAGTAAGATAAAGTAAACTACCTATCATACTTTTATATTTCTTTTGATCAACATCCTTACCTGCCGAGTCCTTACTTAACTTTGTAGTGGTACTCATGGGTGTCCTAGCATGTTTTGCAGAAGGGAGACCAAACTTCTTTACAAGATCCCTGGCATACGTGGATTGAGAAACAAATATTCTTTTCTCCACTTGACGTATTTGGATACCTAAGAAATAAGTTAGTTCCCTAACCATGCTCATCTTAAATTCACTTTTCATTAAAGCTGCAAAAGAATTTGTTAGTGAACTCAAAGTAGAGCCAAGCACAATATCATCTAGATATACTTGTGCAACAAACATTGCGCCTCCCTTCTTTTGGATAAATAGCGTTTTATCAACTCCCCCTCAAACAAATCCCTTAGCTAAGAGAAAATTGGAGAGTCGTTGATACCATACTCGAGGAGCTTGCTTCAAACCGTAAAGAGCCTTCTTCAAGTATAACACATGATCTGGATGATGAGGATCCTCAAACCCTTTTGGTTGGGCCACGTACACCACTTCCTCTAAGAGCCCATTCAAAAAAGAACTCTTTACATCCATCTGATGTAACTTGAACTTTTGATGGGAAGTAAGAGCAAGCAGTAGGCGAATAGACTCAAGCCTTGCAATTAGAGCAAACGTTTCAGCAACATCAGCCCATTTTACTTGATTGTACCCTTGAGCGACCAATCTAGCTTTGTTTCAAATTACATTCCCAAGTTCGTCATATTTGTTCTTATAAACCCATTTAGTTTCAATGATATTTGTACTTGAAGGACGTGGAACCAAATCCCAAACATCTTGACGTCGAAACTGGAAAAACTCATCTTGTATTGCATGTAGCCAATATTTATCTGAAAGAGCTTCCTTTACCATTGTTGGTTCGATCACAGAAATATAATAAACTCAGTGCACCGTCTCATGGTGTTGGCTCCTAGTCTAAACCTGAGAGGTAGCATCCCCGATGATATCGGCATGTGAATGATCCTTACGAACTTGATTCCATCTGGATTGTGATACACTTGGGGTGGGAGGGAGTGTTGGAGCTGGAAGTGGTAGAGTAGGCAAAGGAGAACCAACCTGATGTAGGGCTCGATGCAAGAATGTCACTAGATATTTATGGATTTTCTGTTGTACTATCATCTTCTCTCACATCTGCAGAACCAATGGTGCAAGTATCATCAACAACCATATTACAAGACTCCATCATCACATTGGTCCTCAAATTGTAGACTCGAAAAGCTTGACTATATGTTGAGTATCCCAATAAAATACCTTCATCACTCCGAGAGTCAAATTTCCCAATGTTCTCCCGATCTCTAAAGATGAAACATTTACTCCCCAAAACTTGGAAGTAGCTGACATTCGGCTTCTTTTCAAACCATAGTTCATAGAGCATGTTTAAAGTAAGTGGACGTAGATACACTCTATTAATAGTATAGCACGCAATATGAATGGCCTCCCCCCAAAAATGTGCAGAAAGATCCTTGCTATGAAGTAAGACTCATCCCATTTCTTGAAGAACTCTATTCTTCATTTCTGCAATCCCATTTTGTTGTGGAGTGATTGGAGCAAAGAATTCATGTTTAATCCCATTAGAAGTACAATACTCAATTACCCCAGTATCCTTAAACTCTTCTCCATAATCACTTCGAATTTTATCAATAGAGCAATCTTTCTCATTTTGGATTCGAAGTGATATACTACAGAATTCTTCAAAAGTATTAGACTTCTCTCTCAAAAGTGCTATCCATGCATAACGAGATAAATCATCCACCATTACCAAAATATATCTTTTACCTTCCAAGGATGCCATTCTCATAGGACCCATCAAGTTCATGTGTATTAGCTCAAGAATCCGGGTAGTAGCAATATTGTTGGACTTCTTGTGAGAGCTTTTTATTTGCTTGCCAATTTGACAAGGACCGCACACCACGCTGCTTAATCTTCCCAACTTCAGAACTCCCTGAATAAACTCTTTACTTGTAATCTTGGACAAATCATTAAAGTGTATTTGTCCCAACCTTTGATGCCATAAGTCCACATCACTCAGTTTTACTTTGTTACATAGTATAACTTCTTGCTGAATAACATAACATTTATCAGCGGTTCTAGCAGCATGCATCACACGTTGTCCTTGAGAGTTCAAAACATCACATCCAGCTTTGAAAAATATAACAATGTGATTTGTATCACATAGTGGACTGGCACTAAGAAGATTTTCCTTCAGCCCCTTAACCGGGAGAACATTATCAATTACTGGAGTACTAAGTCCTTCGGCCTTTCCCTTTCCTACCATAGGAAATATGCTCCCATCACCAAAAGAAGCATCACCTCCCTGAATATCCTCTAAGTGACTCAGTTTGGACTCATCACCAGTCATATGACGAGAATACCCACTATCCATATACAATGAACTGACTTGAAAGCATTCAGAGCAGTTAGTGTAACATTGCACCTTATATGAGGTGCAAAATCCAACTTCGTACCCAAATGCTTCAAAAAGTTCTTCAACCTGTAGTTTTCTGTGTAAAATATCTAGACACATTCTTACTTTTCTCATTAGTAGAAATCACATTAGAATTATATTTATATCCACTGAAAGAGCAAGCATGTGGTTGATAAGGTCCAACAAATCTACAGTAAGATGCAATATGTCCATTTCGACCACATAAACCACAACAATAAATTTGAGAATAAGAGGCCCATTTGGTGTGATTACGAGTAGTGGATATCATGTTATATTCGGGAACCAAAGTAGAAGCAGTTGCTTTCATAAACTTAATGATTTGAGTAGTCTTGGCATTAGGAAGAGGTTCATTATATCCTAGACCCCTTTTATCACTATCTGTCTTTCCCATACATAACATTTTATCAATATTCATGGCCCCATGACTGAACTTCTCAAGTTTCTGCTGAGATAGAACTACGTCAAGCTTGGCCGAATGAAGTTTGTCCAAAGTTGATTTTATTTTCTCTTTTGCATCATTAACTTCTTTTTCCAAAAGTAATTTTTTTTCATGAAGTCCTTGTTTCTCACTCTCAAGTGCCTCTATCTTGTGACTTGTATTCTCAGTTTTGTTTTTAAGATCGCACTTAAGTGTATTAATTTATTCTTTCAAGACTTTGTTCAGTTTACCTAGTTTCATACACTTGAAGAGAGTCTGATCATATAAGTCATCAAGAATCGAGTCCTCAAACTTGTTTTGTTCTTGATTACTCTTATTTTCATTAGAATTTTCAAGTTTAAAAACATCAAAGTTATTATTGCCATAATTAAGGACCGCAGGATATGCACAATAATTTTTGGTATCAACTACTTGGGGATGAATCTCATTGTCATTATGTTCATCATCACTGTCATCCCAAGTAACCCTGATATTCATAGCTTTATGATTCGTTCCAGATTTTTAATAGGACAACTATGGGCATAATGACCAAGCTTGTGACATTTATAACATTGAACTTGACTAAGGTCAGTATCACTGTTGGTCTGTCGGTTATAAGTTCTGATCCGATCATGAGGTCGTGGTTTATAGTTCATTGATTTTCCTTGTTTTTGTTCTTTTTTTTGAAACTGACGTTTCTTCAAGATTTTTTGAAATTGTTGACTAATAAGAGCAATTGATGAATTTATATCCGAACATTCATCATCATCAAAGATATATGAGTGATCAACCTTTGTAGAACCCTTAGAAAAAGAGGAATAAGATGAAGACTTGAAAGCAATACTCTTATTCTTCTCAGGGTTTTCCATTCTCATCTCATGTTCAAACGTTCGTAATTTTCTAGCTAATGTATTGGGTTTCATTTTTTAAAGATCTTGAGCTTCCTCGATAGCATCACATATGGATCTAAAGCTCTTAGGAAGAGACCTTAGGACTTTACGAACAATTTGAACATCAGAATAAGGAGCTCCAAATGCGGCACTATTGTTTACAATATCACTTAGTCTCGGATAGAACTCATCAAAAGATTCGCTTTTACTCATTCTAATATTTTCAAATTGCGAAGTAAGCATTTGAAGTTTACTTTCTTTGACTGTATCATCGCCTTCATGAGTTCGAACTAGGATGTCCCAAGCTTCTTTAGACGTGGTACATACAGAGATATGTCAAAACTCACTTTGACTCACAGCCGTAAAGATCGCATTGAGGCCTTTAGAATTATAACCAACAATATCCTTTTCTTCTCTTGTCCATTGGTTCCTAGGTTTAAGGACCACAATAGCACTCCCTGGTTGACCTTGCATCACAGTAGGGGGTGTCCATCCATCCTCAACAGCAATCCATACATCTTCTCCGATTGATTGTAAGTATGCAATCATTCAGACTTTCCAGTATGGATATTCTTTGCCATCAAAGGCTGGAGGGAAATTTATAGGACCTCTAAACTTCTCAGAACTCATTACTCTCAATCGAACTATCCGAGATCCAGGCTTAGATTGTTAAACCTCGAAACGTGACCGCTCTGATACCAATTGAAATAACTAGTCGCCTGAGACTAACCAATTTTGATTGTTTTAGGTCTAAATCAATAGGTCCTATTCCTTTGAATTAATGGTCTACGCTTAACCTAAATCAAGTCGATACGATTTTCTAATGTCAAGCAAGTAATTAAAATTAAAGACAAGGTAAAGATTTTTAACCCTGTGGGAAACCTTTCTCAAGAGAAAAACTCAGAGGTCGCTATCGAATCACCCGATAGCTAAACAATCCACTATTGAAAAAGAATTACAAGAATTTAATCACTTACAGACTCGATAAGCACCTCCCATGGTTACCTCTCTTCCAATTAATCTTCTTGCAATCAGTTCTGCATTCTCGCAACGCCTCGCTCCAATCTCACGTCAAAGCTCCTAATCTTGAATCGCTCAAGTTCTTCAATCCAGTTCTTCAATACATGAATAAGGTTTCTTGATCAATTGATTGATTCAAGGTTTGAGTGATTTGAATCTCTCAAAGATAAATCTCTCTTCACTCTAAAAAATAAGCCCTCAAAAATAGGTTTTTAAGAAGTGAGTCTTTAAAAAAATATAAGTATGTCTTAAGAAGGAAAACAGAAAACACGGGCTCTGTTCGAATAGAAATTAATCTATTCGAACCGGAATCAAACTGATGAAAGTTATTCGAACAGTAATTAATCTATTCGAATAGAAATGCAACTGTTAAAAGTTATTCGAACAAAAATAATTCAATTCGAATACAATTCAAACTGCTGCAAAATATTTGAACAATATTAAAAGTTATTCGAACAGAAGGAATCTTTCAGTTCTATTCGAATATAAAATAATCTATTCGAATAGAAGTTCTGTTTTCTTTAAGGAAACATTCTTATTACTTTTTCATACTCTATAAAATACATAGGCTTGACTTTTTAGAACAAAGAGTTAGAAACCCACTTGCCTGTTTAAAGTCAGTCAGTCTAGCTGAAGTCGCTCCACGTGCATTCACTGACGCTGGATAACCACGTGATAATGTTAATGCCTACTCTAGACACTAAATGAAACAAACTCTAAAATTAGATGCTTCAACCTCTTCTCCTGCTCTCTAAAAAAATCATATGTTCCTGAGTAAAGTTTTCCCTTGGATTGGCTACCGACCTCAATGGGATAGATTATGTGTTCTAACTTCAAAGAGGGATTTCCTCTCTATTTAACCTGATAGGGTTAGAGTGGTCTTCCCATTATACCTTCAAACCCTAATAAAGAGTAATTATAGGTCCCACCTGCCTTAACTTGGTGTAACAATTGGGCACAGCCAATAACACCTATAAGGTCTATTAACATGTGTACTTGTGAACCTGAAGAGTAATGTCGGTATAGATGGAAAATCCAACAATTTTCTCTTGACGAGAAAAAAATGAATTATAAACAAATTCGAATTCAAATTCAGATTCATTAATGTATACCATCCTGATGATGAGAGCATGTGGGATTACAATAAAAATGCTTAAAAGAATGAAAAGATCCAACTCCGAAGTAAAGGAAGACAAACCACATCATGGCAAAACAACTGCAGGGTAGACACATGAAAGGTAAATGTTATCCACTAGAATTAAATTAAAGAAAAAGCTTGCAAACATAAATAAGAGTACCTAATCCAACTGAAGACAGCAAGTTTAGAAAATACATACGTTAGAATTTCATTTAATAAAAATAGTTCAGGCTCTTCTTTCTCATACTTGATCAAATATAGTTTGACGAAGCTTAAATCAGATACTTGTAATGAGCTACCGATATTGAATTTGTTCTTCATCAAGAGGCCCTTGGAAAGTAAACCTTGAAGAAGTGTCCACCTTGGAATAATCCTCTTCTCCATGTTATATATATGAGCAAGGATGTGTACTTAACAAGATATTGGTTATTGTTACGAATTAGTACACCAGGGTATCTAATCATCAACTTAGATATGCAAGGTTCGAGGTTAGAATCAGGTTTAGTTATGGTTTTGAAGTTGAGTTTCTTCAAAGCAGACATATCGGCTTGTGGTTTTGAAGTATTAAACAAGTAAGAAACAACAAAGGAAGAATCCTTTGTAGGTTTTTCTGAAAATAATCTCACCAAAAATGGGTTATGGGAAATGGGGATTAAATAAAAATCCCCAAATCTCTTCCTAACTTGAGTCTTTGTTTTAGCTGATTGAAGAAAAATATGAGTTAAAGAGTTTAGAGCTTCCCCCTCTCAGTTTTTTGAGTCGTAAATCTTGGTAATACCATGGGGGACAATGGGGCTCGTACAGGTAAACTATTTTCCTACATAAAAGACTTTTTCTGGCAATTTCATGCGCCAGTTGCTCAAATGGCAAGAGTATCCCACTGTTAGACTGTTGGTAATACTGAACAATCTAATCAAACCAATTTAAAATCTAGCTTATATCTACATCATATTGGGAAGTTTATTATGCATTTTTGTAAGCTTTTATTTGGTATGCAACTAGGGAGGATCATTCTAACTTCACTACGTTGTTTACTAATCTCACAGCACTTAGTAGTCCTCCTCTTTAAAAAGAGGAGCACCCCAACAAATCTTGTTTTGTTAATCTTACACTGCTTGTAGTCGTCCTCTTTAAAAGAGGAACACTTCACTATGCTTGAAGCCCTATTCTTTAAATGAGGAGCACCCAAACAAAAACTTTGCTTAGTTAGCATTTTGGTCAAAAAGATGAACTAAAAACACATTTGTTGAGTTTTCAACACTAGAAACCTAGCGTCCATGAAAATAACAAAAAGTTGAAAGAAAAAAAAACTTCTAAGTTCCCAACACTAGAGTCCTAGCGTTGATGGGTAATAACGAAAGTTGTTGGCGTCAATGTCCTAGCATTGATGGATAATATTGAAAGTTGTTGGTCATACATTTCTATAATATACAAAACAATAGGTTCCAAGCACGCTAGGATCCAAGCGTTGGTGGTGGAAAAAGTGGGGAAAAACTTGGAAGAAAAAAAAAACACTCTCAAGTTGTCAAAGCTAAGAGCCTAATGTTGATGGGTACTATTAAAAGCTATTTGCCAATGTTTCTATAACATATATAGAATACCTAGTATGGATGGTAAAAACCCAATAAATAAAATTCATAAATTTCTTCTCAAAAACTCATCCATACATGAATTTTAACAAACTTTATCACAATCACATGCTCAAATTGACTTAGGTATTATCTCTCAAGTTTAATTTTGATTATAAGTGGTGTTGTAATAACTTTTAAATTTTACGTTGAGATATGCCTAGAGAGAGAAAGTGAGATGAAGAAATAGGAAAAAATAAAGGCGACGGCGACGATGAAAATATTAAGCAGGGTCCTAGTGTTTTGTCGGAGTTTGAAGAACAAATTGAGGAAAAAAACAAATAGTGGAGAGAGAGAGGGAGAAATCGGAGAGAGAGGAAGAAAAATTGCCAAAATACGAGAGAAAAAGCCACGAGAGAGATTTTTTTTGTTATGATTGGAGTCCTCCCTTTTTGAATTACCCAAGGGAGGATTCCTCTACGTAGTGTTTTAGTAAAATATGGCAGTGAAAATAAAATCACCCATAGAGCGATAGTATAGAATCTTGTTAATCTCGTATGAAGAGGATGACCAAGATCATACCGGGTGTCGGTGGGACCGACCGCAAATTTGTTTTATTAAATTTTACAAAAGTAATTAAAATAAATGAGCAATTTTGGGCAGCACCAATATTGTTTACCATGTTGTTGACAAAGTGACTATCGATCGCGATGAAGACAGATCGCGAAAAATGTTTAAACTCCATTAGAATCAATTTTTAACCAGAAGCTTCATTGTGAACATCTACAAATGCTTACCGTCTCACCCATTCACTAAAATACACCAAATTTATTCTTCCTTGTAAGCTATCCTTAAAAATCAATATTTTATGGGATGACTTCAGAGCAAAACATGACACTAATGAAGAGGAAACCATAGAAAATAACTACTAAGGGGGGTGTTTGTTTTAGTAAGAGGTAAGCCTCTAAGTTGAGTAAGAGCTCTAACTCAACTTAGAGGTTCGGTCAAAGGGGAGTGTTTCGGTTCTTACTCAAACTCTAAGTCATGATTTTTAGATGATAATCTGTTTGTTTTTTTGAGCTAACTTAAAACCCTAAAATCATAGATTACTGAATTACCCCTCAATACAGATTAGTTATTGTTAAGTTATTGAAGCAAAAATAACCTTTGAAGATGAGTTATTCATATTTGATATGGCATATGAAAAACAAAACATAATTGATTGGACATGGCATCAGGCCTTACCAAAAAAGTTACAAGTTTTTGGGTGGAAAATGTGTCAGAACATAAATGAAAAGATTAAGATCACAAAGGTTGCTTCCTTTTTTGATTGTATATCCTTGCAGGTTTTAAGATTGTAAGAGATTTTAAGTTAAGTAAGAGCAAAAAACAAACGGCTCTAAGTCGAGAGTAAGAGGGGAGTAAGAGATTTTAAGTTGAGTAAGAGCTCTAAGTTAAGTAAGAGCAAAAAAAAAACACCCCCTAAGATCATTTTTAGTGAAAAAAAACACAAAGAGAGAGAGAGAGAGATTTGAAAGCACAACACTTTTCAATTTTTGTAAATTTCAATTATCATGATATCTTGGTGTAATGTGAATGGAGAAAATTTTTATGGTGATTTACAAGGATACAAAACAATTGGAATTTACCCAAAGTTAAAATTTTAGAGATAAATATGGAGTTCAAAAGAGGAAGAATCCATGTCTATTTGGTCATACTTGAGTTAGAGTACCTGCAGCAACTAGGTACAAGATGAGGTGGCAAGGTGGATAATACCCTCCACCCTCTAAAATACCAATCCACCCCATAACAGCTAGGTGGAGGAGTTGATGTGGCCACCCTAAATTGACCTTAAGGGGTAGTCTCACCACCCTCTGTGTGGATTTTTGGTAGATTGATGTACCGTACTTCAGAACTGCCCGTAGCCTTTAACTCAATAGAATGATAATACTTGTGCAGCTTTAAGTGGCTCCCCTGCCCCGCACTTCAGAATTGGGCGTAGAGTGTACGCTCCAGATGAAGATACGTGGACGGTTGGGATTCAAACTTGGCTAACAGCTAGTTCTTGCCTGAACTGCGTGGCTAGAGCCTGCATGAAAATGGCAATCTTCCCCTCTCCATATTTGGTTTTGTTTTTTGGTGATCAGAAGGCCTATAGTTTAGGGCATACTTGTTCAACAAGAACCTCAACGACTATATTTTAGGGCAAACTTGTTTGGCAAAGCAGCTCAACGGCTAGTTTGTTGGCCAAACTTGTTTGACAAGAAGCTCAACGGCTAGTTTTTTTACCAAAGTTGTTTGACAATAAGCTCAACGGTTAGTTTTTGTCATCTATAAAAACCATTCATCTTGTACACTCAATTCTCTTACTCTTCTACACTTAACTCTATTCTCTTAATCTTCTAAACTCTACTCTATTATCTTATTATCAATTTTGCCCAATCATGTCTGACCTAATTTTGGAGGACCTAATCATGTCTGACCCATCATGCTTATCCATGTTATCATCATCTTCATCATCATCCGGAAGCGAAGATTTCTTCCGATGTTAAATTATGATGATGCATGAGTATAGCAAGATTCCAATGGAGATGGGAGAAGCGAAAGAAAAAAAGTAAGAGGCGACATAATCACAAAGGCGCGGGGGGGGGGGGGGGGGGGAGGTAAAAAATTGGGAAGGATTAAAAAGTGGAAAGGTTGTAATCATATATTGGGTAAGTTTAGCCTTAATCAAGATTATTTTGATACCAACTCAGTCTTCGTCGGTATCCTATTTCGTCGCCGATTTCGTATGAGCGAAGGTGTGTATCAATGTATTCATGATCAAGTTATTTCTACGAACCCCTATTTTATTTAAAGATAAAATGCTGCTAAGACGATGGGTTTATCGTCGCACCAAAAGATAGCGTGCGTACTTCGCATGTTAGATTATGGTACGAGCGCAGACGCCCAAGACGAATACGCTCGGATTGGGGAGTCTACGGGTAATTTAAGTTTGAAAGAATTTTGCAAAACAATTATAACACTATTCAAAGCTTATTACCTTAGATCTCCCAATGAAAATGATACATTACACTTGTTAGAAGTGAATGGAACGTGAGTCTACCCGAGGATGTTAGGTAGTTTAGATTGTATGTATTGGAAATGGAAGAATTGTCCTACCAGGTGGGCAGGATAATATATCGGGTATATAAATATCTCGATGGTGATTTTAGAAACAGTTACATCGTAAAATCTTTGGATATGGTACGCATTCTTTGGGGTGCCCAGTTCTAACAACAACGTGAACGTCTTGCATCTAGGGTAACTTTTTAACAACTTGTCTAATGGATTTGTGCCGCTATGCAATTATAATATAGGCACGGTCCCACATACTATGGGGTATTATTTAGCGAACGGAGTCTATCCAAAATGGCAAACAATTGTTTAAACCATAAGAAATCAGTCCAACGATGCCGAAAGATATTTTGCAAAGATGCAAGAAACGTGCTGAAAAGACGTAGAGTATGATATTGGGGTATTACAAGCTAGGCTTGAAATATTGGCGTACGGTATGTAATTTTGGAAGCCTATAATCATGCACAACATGATCGTCAAAGATGAACGTCATACTTATATCCGGCAAGTGGATATTGATCCCGAGTTTAAAAAAACCGTAGATACTTGGAAGGAGACGCTAAATCTAAGACACACAATCAATACTATGGCACAGTACATCGAGAAGATTCATGAATTTAGAAATGAAGGTGCTAATTTCAAATTACGAAATGAACTTGTCGCGCATTTGTGGAATAAAAAAAGGGTGGAGTAATGTATTTTGTTTCGATGTTTGTAGTTTTATGTTGAAGTTGTAATGTATTTTATCTACTTGATTGAAGTATGTTTTGCGGAATACTTACGATTGATAACAATTTTATTCAAATAATAAAATTACATAGAACTTAAAAACTACTATTAACGCTAGGATTACATCAATCTTCATCACTAGAAACTCGTCATCACTTGGACACTGCCCCTTCAACTTCTTTGAATAAAGTTTAATTTGCCATTTCTTCCAATGCTATTGTGCCGGTAGTAGGTTACTTGGGTCCGATGTCATCACCTTAGCCAAATGCTCATCTTCGATGTCTTTTTTCTAGTTAGCTCCACTTCACGCCTCCCTTGAATATCTGCCTCTCTAGCCAACTTTGGTTCCTCTCGTACTCTAGCTTTAACTTCATTTTCTTCTTTCTTCTACTCGTCTCTCACATTCCACGCCGCCATCATGTTTATCGTCGTCTCAAACATCTTCTTCCCCAAAAACCTATACTTGACTTTGCCGCTTCTTTTGGCTTACACTTTTTTTGGCCGTCCAGTCATACTTTCCCACAAACATATAGTGGTGTATCCAAGTTGGTATAATCATCTGGAATAATGGCATTTAGAGTGCCAGAAGTAGGTGTAGAGGAATCGGTACCGGAGGTTCCCGGGCTATTGTTAAAATTTGATTTCCTAGCGACGTTGCAGCCGGGTTGCTCAATGTTCTTAATTTATGACCATTTTGGGCAAAACTCCAAAACTTTGTAGGACTCCCCAAATGTAAATAGTTTTTTTTTTATAGTTTTTTGAATATATCATATGTCATACGTTCCTAGAAATAAAGTTTTAAATTTTAATGAGTACGATTTACCTAACAAATTTAATGAAATGAGAAAAAAAATTACTTACGAAGTTGCCAATTCTAATGCCGGTAAAATGTCGACATTCGAGGTCTTGAATGATGCCTCTAAATATCAAACAATCCTTATTGAGCTGCCCCTTATACGCACAATTGATATTGTTGTATGATTGCCACATCGATTGGTCAATATAGAATGAGTTGAATTGGTTACACACCTTAAACCAAAATGTAACAGCTTTTTGGTTATTCGTGGTAGCGAGGTTTTGAGACACTTGGGACCAAGCGCATGCGAGATTCATAAAGTCATCGGATGACCAATTTTTGGAGATCGTGAATCTTTCTTTTTCATCATCAACTTCAGCCTCAACCTCAGCTACTTCCTCAACTATAATAGGTGTCAGTGTTATCTTTCTTTTAGGCTTTGCATTTCTTCGCGTATTACTTCCCGTGGGAGCCAGATTGAGAACCTCAGAGATGACCAGAGATACAACCGGTGATGTATTGAGGTTTAAATCATTTAAACCCCATGTACCTCTCATCGACGTGGTAATCGAACTTTCACCAGCGTGAGATGACAAATATGGATTCCCCGGTTGAGAGTACGATCCCGTATGAGGATCAAATTAAGGGTAATATCCTTAGTTTTGGTAATGAGAGTAATATCTTTGGGTTTGAGATAGAAATTTATTGTCGTGTGGAAGGAATAGTTATCGAACATGGTGATTACGATATTGGGAAGGGTTAGGTATTTGCGATGCATTGCATCGGAAATACGTTCCCTTGTTGGTTCGTATTGGAGAATTGAGAGTGGCTTTAAGAATTAGATTGGGAACTTGAGGATGACATGGTGGTTTTACTTGTAAGCTAAGGAGAGAGGAGAATGTAAAAGATTAAGAGAAGATAATGTAGAAGATGAATGACCTTTATAGATAAAAAAAATAACTAGTCGTTGAGCTACTTGGTGAACAAGTTTCCATATAAATATAGTCGTTAAGCTACTCGGTGAAGAAGTTTCCGCATAAATATAGTCGTTGAGCCACTTGGTGAAGAAGTTTCCACATAAATATAACCGTTGAACTACTTGGTAAACAAGTTTTTACATAAATATAGTCGTTGAGCTACATGGTAACCAAGTTTCTACATAAATATAGCCGTTGAGCTACTTGGTGAATAAGTTAAAAAAGAAAACTAAGTATAGAGAAGAGAAGCAAATACATTCCATACTTGGTGTTTTTAAGCGTTTAAAGAAATTCCCCGTATAGTTGAGCTCATTAAAATACTAATATAACTAATTTTTCAATAGAGGGAAGGTGTTTGAGGAAATACCTAAATGAAAGAGAATAAAAAAAGACTAAGTATGAACCAATGCACACATAATAAAGAACAAGGGAAGGTATTTGAGGAAATGCCTCAAAAAAACTTACCCAAAAAAAAGTATTGAGTGGGAGGCATTTCAAGGTAAAAGTTGCAGGTTCTTGCCGCGCAGTTCAAAACTGTGTGGCAACCTTAATGAAACATGTAGCTTAATCTGGTCTCTCCTCTTACCACGCAGTCGCGGCAAGGGCCTGAAACTTTTGTCTTTGCTTCATTTCTCCATATTTAGTTTTTTTTGGGAAATTTTTCTTTGAGGTATTTCTTCAAGCACCTGATGTACCCTCTATTGTGTGTGTATCTCTTCATACTTAGTTTTATTTTTTTATTTTTTTGTTTAGGCATTTTATCAAATACCAGCAAAATATTATAATATTATCATAATTAGTTGTTTTATCAGCTCCTCTCTACAAGGAATTGTATTTAAACACTTAAAAAAACCTAGTATTTGAAGCAAACACAAGTTTAAACATAATGCATAATCAATTCAACATAGTTTAAACATGGCATATCTATTTTTCTAAAAAAAACATAGCATAAACTCGATAGTCTAAAGAAAACATAATATAAACTCGCTAGTCTAAACAAAACATAGCCTAAGTGGGATAGCTTCACTTCATCTGGCGGGAGCGTCTGGAATGGGTGAGACTCTCGTAATAGGTACATTGGACTTCCGGTTCTATCTGATAGTTGATAGACATATCAACTGTCTCTCTCCAGTTACTCGGATAATTTCCTATGACCGGCACAACTGTTCCTCTAACTCCTTTGTGCGTTGAAAGTATTGCCTCGAATCTTCATATGCCACATACCGCATTCCTTAGTTTTGATACCATAACTCATCCATACTATACCTAGGTAGACACGGGTATGGTACCTACATGGCTAAGATCAGTAGCCGTCAACAATCTCCACTGCTTCCTGCCATCTCCATGAGCCATTCCAGGTCCCCTACTTCCTCGCTGTATGCCTCAACACCATAGTTTTGTACCGGAGAAGACATGGTTAAACTTGAAGTAGGTGGTAAAGCAACATCGGGCCTCACTAGATCACCCCCGACCATTCAAATATTCACGGCCCTCTTCACTAAACAATAACCGATCTTGGGATTTAGATGAGCCAAACGCTAAAATGTCATATAATCCATGTCAGGAATGATGTAATTATATCCATCATAGAAGTCTACACCTTTCAGTCCCTGATAAAGCTGTCGATCATACCGCATAAATTTTATAATCTCTTGTGGGGGACCATAGGGAATACTATCATTCCCGGTGTTCTGACGCATACGCCGGTCTCCTAAATACCAAAGAGTACCATTCCCGTATGGGACTGAAACTAATGGAACCCTTCTTTTACTAAGCTCTATGGTAACTCTTACCTCTAGACGGATTGTTTGTCTAGACCTCGCCCATGGTTGCCAATCAATGTTGGTTCTGTCCTTCCACTCTATCATTTCTCTGATCACAATAAATAAATGATGGATCTCAGTCCCTGAACTAGCCCTTTCATATCTCCACGCACTCATATGAGGATAAATATGGTTGAAGTTGTTCACCTTCACCAGATACATTCCAACGCGATAGTACTCAAAGAACCAAAACTCTAACAGAGCATAGAAGCTTGTGATTGATGTCTTCCCCTTCCACTCTTTAGAACTGAGACTTCATATAGTCCCCAATAAAAAGCTGTCATGATCAGAATACCTTAGTCGAACCTCGACGTACCTAGAATATGGTAGTATAACAAAGCTGCAAGATAATTGACCGGTAGAGATGTACTAACATCCAAGAAGAAGATATTACCCATCATGTATGCAATAAATGTCCTCGTATACACGAGATCCATGTCTTGATTGTAACTATTGGTTTGAGGATTCAAAGCGTCTCTTCAAGTTTTCAAATAAGTTAGAGTGATGTTACCGTACCTGGTATCGGCCTGAATAATTTCGGGGAATAATGTTAGTGCTTCTTCGAACTTCGAGTTCTTATAAATGTACGGGAGTTTGAAACCTACCCCAAAACTTATGTCCATTAGCATGACGAAGTCTAACAGCATAACGCCAAGGTCCCCGCAAGGGAAGTAAAAAGTATGGGTGGAAGGCCACCACCGTTCCACAAGAGCATAAATTAAGCCGTTATTCGAGTTTACCACCTTAATCCCCAAAAACTCATTGAAACCCATATTGTCCACCAACCTCTTCAACATGGGATACCTAACAATCTATTGATACCACTTTAATACCTTATCCTGTGATCCCCTATATTATATTTCATCTCGGTTTTGCAAAAATAATATATTAATACGTTAAATTTTTATTCGGGCATTTTGCCAAACATTTGACAAATAACGTTAATAACACATAAATTTTACACAAAAACTTGCTGATAATTCTTCTGATCCAATGGAAATGTGGACCCAGTTATCCGGGAAGATATCCACTCGATGCAAATTCTCGAGGGTTGGGGCGGGATCATTATCCGGCATGAGGTGTAACGGCCACATATTTGTGACCAATTATTTACCCCTTCGTTTAACTTCATCACTTGGCCTATGTCTAGTTTTGGGAATAACATGACTAGGTCCCGACATTGTTAATCTATGGATAATGGGATTATATTACTAGGAAAAGGTGGGGATTGGGAAACTTGAGAAAGAAGTTTGGCTTGGGTGTTTAAACTAGAAGCTACTATCTTTACTTAGCACTATGAGTGAAGGATAGTGGCAATTTGAATACAATTTTATGCAGGCTCTTGTCGCGCAGTTCAGAACTACGCAGCATCAATTAAAAAAGAAAAAAAATGCATGGCTTAATCTAATTGGTTCTCCCTGCCCCGCAGTTCAGAACTGCGGGTGGGGATTGAAGGGTGAGTATGTCGAGTCGTGGCTTAATTTGGGAGGTATGTTGTGCCCCACAGTTCAGAACTGCAGTGGCTAAAATCCACCTTGATTTTTGGCTAACTATTGTGGGGGGGATTATTTTTTTGGGGTGGATTTGGGCAAATTCACCCTCCAACTACTGCAGATGTTCTTAGTTAAGAGAAGGTGAGGTAAAAAAGATCTTTGATGGAATTATGGAGTAAAAAAAGGGAATAAAAGCAATGAAGTAGGAAGAGATGGCTGCTTTATCAAGAAAATGCTGGAAAGCATAATTTATTTTGCCAAGTATTATGTGTTTTACTCCTTCTAAAGAACGTAATTGTCCAAGATTAAAAGGGTAATTTAGGTATAGAAAATGCTTCAGTCAGACAGACAAATTAAAAAACTACTCCCTGGCGTGGCGTAAAGAGACCTCCCTACGGTCAGTATGATTATTTTGATAAGATTGTTCTACCACATCTTGAAAAGTGTTATTGTTGTTAAGCCGTCATACCATACAAATCTAACTTTACTTATGAAAAATTAGAAGCATTCAGTCTAAGCATAACTAGTATACCGGGTGCCGATGCGACCAACCGCTAAGCTTTTGTATTCCAATGCTTTTCTGACAATAACATTTTCTCATTATATTTTAAAATTTTATTTTCTAACTAAATAATTATCATATTGTATGGGTGATAAAATGGGAAATGAGGCTCTTATTTTACACCCTTGTCTCAATAGTCGGTCCTCATGACATTGAAATATTCAGTAAATGAGGCATGCAAAGTAAATGTACAAACATAAAACACCCAGTAAACATAATACGTTGTTCTCTTTTTGATCCTCTTGAAAGTGTTCATTCAATGATCTAAAATAAAAACCAAAATAACAAAGTAAAAAATTATGAATCTTCCAAATTGTTAAAATAATCATTTTGAAAATTTTGATTGGACAATAAACACACCTCAATACCAAAGCCGATAGAAAGAGGAAACGTTTCTCCAAAGTCGTAAAGTTGTACTTCAGTTGCTCCCAAAGATAGGCATAAGGCTCCCCATTGATGAGCTCTCCAGCCCCTACTTCCACCAGATTAGGCATGTCCTAGTTCATATCATGTTGCCCGAAGAACTTCATATGCAATTCAACAGTCTTCCGCCCTACACGACGATCCCAGGCAAATCCCATTCTTTTTTGATAGTGCGTATTGGGCGTGGTGTCCATAGAGTTTTACAAAAAATTTGCAGAAGAAAGAGAAGAGAATAAAATAGAAGAAGAACATGGAATATCCCTACCCCCATAACCCATACTTATAGCCTCATTTCATTTATTACCCTATAACTACCAACATCTCTTTATTACCCTCTTTTATTCCCTACCTAAAAACCAACAGTCAAACCGCTCAACTTCCAAGGCCAAAGCATTTTCTCAGCAAACGCCTCTACATCTGTTTTCGATACCTTCATTGAGAGGGGGCGAATGTAGTAGCCTACTCGCAGCCCTCTACCCCAAACAGATACTCGAAGGCTACTTCGAAGCCTACTCGAACATCTCGAAGTCCAGTCAAATCCATAAATAAGCCTCCCAAAGATCATCTGAAGACGAAGCCTCGACTCTGAACAAGCCTCGAGGACGGACGCCATATCACAACAGAAACACTTCGACCATATCCGCACATGGTTGAAGTATGATGGGACAGACAGCTAGCTTACTAGACAAGACGACGTAGTTGTTGGTCCTTGCAGCTACAGTGATAGGCCCAACTACTGGTATAGTATCAAAGTACAAAGATGATAGGGATGAAAAATGCATATTTTTGTTATTCAATTCACATTATCTAGGACCTTATTTTATGTTTCACTGGGCCTAATTAAAGTATGTTTGACTATTGCAAGTAATAAGACAATTACAACCAAACCCGGTCTTAAAGCCTAACTTTTACAAACTAAAGAGGCTGTTGAAGATTACCAGTTGTCAAGAGCTGCTGGAGATGGCCTAATACTAGTCAATAACTGCTGGAAGACTTAGTCAAAGATTTTGGCTAAAAGATCTCCACAAAAGGAGGGTTGTTGAGGGAGATGAGGGCTGGAGTTAGGTTAAGAGAGAGATAGTTGTAAAACTAGAGAGTTATCTTTTTAGTTTTTATCCTTTTTCTACGGTAGTTCTTGCTTTTTGTTTGATGAAAACCATTTTCAATCAATGAAAACAAGTTTTAACTCACAATTTTGATTTTTGCATCCTTGAGAACGAAACCCTCTAAGTTTCAACACCCGATTTGATACGGACGCCCAAATGGCGCCGCTGCCGGGGATGCAAGTGATTTTAAAATCGTGTTTCTGTTAATTATTATTTTGTTTGAAGAATTTTTATTTGTTTTTATCAGCGATTTTTCTTCTGTTTTTGCTCCTTGAGTTATTTTTTTTGTGTTGTTTGCAGGTATTTGTTAATGTCAGGCAGTGTTAAAGTTGTTTGGAACTCTAAAACAAACAAATCCTACACGTCTCTCTCTCTCTCTCTAAAACAAACAAATCGCAACAAAACTCCCACAAATCCCCCATCTCTCTCAAAACACCAAATCTTAGGGCACCCATTTGTGGGAAAGTTTTGTTCGTAAAGAGAGAGTGATAGATTTGGATTTATTGGAAGTTAATCTTCTCTGCGCTTTATGCTTCTGATTTGCTATAATCTGTGTTCGATTTCATTTCACCGGCTCCCCCATTCTCCCACTTTGATTCTCCCTTTCCAATTTGCTTGTTTGATAATCAAATTGAGAAGGTTTGGGGTGTTTCTTCCCTCCGTTGATCTTGGGTTATGATTTTCAAAGCTTGGCGTTCTAAATTTTTCCCTTCTTCAGGGCAGATTTTGCTCTAGGTTTATAACTTTCATCAATCTATATTCCCTCTAATCAAGTTTTTTTTTTGTGGTGTTTATGCCTGTGATTGTTTGGGTTTCTGATTTGTGGTGGTGTCTCTGTCTCTGTCTCGATGAAGATATGGGTTTTGTTATTTGCAATGGGAAATTGGGGTTTTGTTGTTTACAGTGAGTAATTTTGTGGTTTCTACCAAGTTTTGGGTTCAGCTGTTAATTTGCCTCCCAAATTACTGCTTAAACTGTGATTACTACTGCTGCTAATAACTATGTTGTTACTTGTTGTTTGTTGCATGAGTACCTGTTGTATACATTGCTGCCATTTTCGGAGTAATACCTACTGTTCTGAGTTACTGTTGTTAATTTGAGTTACCACAAATACTATTGTTCGATTTACCCTGATTTGGTCTCTCTAATTGATGGCTTATTTGGGTTTCCCTTTGAAATTGGTCTTCGATTTTGCTGTTATTTGCTTAAATTTTACTGTGTTTGCTTTGTTTTGATATACAGTTGTCCAAGATCGATTGAAGTTTTCAATTTTATCGATGGTTTCTGATTGAATGTCTGTGATTGGTCTGTGATTGAAGTTACTCCATCTTTGTGCCGTGAAACAGGTGATCAGAAGCAGCCTCTCAAAACAGTTATTGAAGGAGATGGATCTGGTTGATTAAAGCAAAGCGTAAGGCCAACATCAAAAAAAAAAAAAAAAAACGACAAAGCCAAAAAGACCTTTAGTTGTTTAATTTTTTTTATTTTTTATGTATTTTCAGTATATTTTGAGGATTGAGAAATGTTTATGTAATAATTATTATTTGAGTGACGCTTTGTAAGGTGAGGAAATTATAATCTACTGCAGGTACAGCACCGGAAACCCTATTCAGGCCGAAAATCGTTTCAACGCGTACTTTGCAAACGATCCTGAGTAGGCCTTCCCAACGGTTTCACCAGGGTAACCAAACATGCCCCTAAAAAGGCCGCCCTGTAGGTAAAAAAATTTCCACCGCACCCTCCCTGTCGCGGTACATCGTTGTTTAACTATATGTTTGATTGATTAAATGTTTAATTTTTGCAATAACACCTATATAAGGGTAAACCAAAACGGGATTTCATCACCCATGCGTGCCCACGCATTAGAACCCCGGGAATTCATTACCCGGTTGTTAATCTTTTCGGTATCGATAGTCCCGACCTCTTTAAAAGATTTTCAGATAAGAAGCCATAAAAAACATAGTTAATCAAAAGGCTTCGCTCGGACCTGGAGCAACACGCTCAATAGAAAAACCTGATAAGTGGCTACGTTTGCTGGAGGACGTACGTTCCCTGGCATAGCTAGTGTGGATAGGTGACTCTAAGCGGTTCGCCCCGCCTTCCAGTACTGGTGCATCTAGGTGACTAGATAGCATGTGAGCTATCGCCAAAGCGAGTAGAAACAACTCTAGTACGAACCGATCTACTGTCAGGGGTAGGAGCATTGAACCCTGAGACCGGGTTTACAACTTAACTTAATAAAAGAGACCAGTAAAACATTCTTGAGTGCTTGCATCATTCTTAGGACTTTTAGTGTGTTCGCATATATTGATTGAATTGTATGTTAGATTGGGGTAACACCCAAGCGCGGACTAAGAACACTGCTAGAATCAATATGAGTCAGACTGATGGGACTAATGGTCCCGAACCTGTTATTCCTAGGAACGATCCCGAACCTGTTGCTGCAGAGAGAATCGCACTCCATAATCGAATGCATCCTACAATAGTTAGTAAACCTTCATGTATTGTGATTCCCAGAAATGTAGGAAACTTTGAGTTAAAACCGAGATTCTTGTCTATGTTCCCCAAATTTCATGGTAGCCCTATTGAAAACCCGTATAACCATCTTAGGGACTTTAGGGATCATATGCTTCTATTAAACTTCGAACGTATTACAGAGGATTGTTTAAAATTACGTGTGTTTCCCTTTTCTCTGTTGAGAAATGCACGCGATTGGTTGTACACTCTCGAGGAGAACTCTGTAAACACATTTGAACAACTCGTTAAGGATTTTTTGAAGAAGTATTTCCCTAACCACAGAACTGCTAAGATACGACAGAGTATCTATAGCTTCACACAAAATCGAGGAGAGTCATTATATGACTACCTACAACGGTTTAGGGATTTAGAGCAAGGATGTCCACATCACGGGATTTAGCTGATTGATATAGTTCAAACTCTCTATGAAGGTCTAGACTATGATACTAGAGCTTGTGTTCAGTCTATGTGCGCGGGTACATTCGATGAGAAAACTGATACTGAAGCTTGGACATTTTTAAATGATGTAGCGGATAAGACCTACCAATGGCAAACGATGAGAGAGGAAATACCTAGTCACCGCGCAAATGTGCACCAAGTGGACTCTAATTCAGAGTCTGCCACTCTTAGAACCATTCTTGAGAAAATCAAAAACTTAAAGACCGGCAAAAGGAAGAGACACCCTAATACTTCGTCTGTTAACCATGTGGCGATGCCAAATTGTGTGGTTTGTGAGAGTTTGGACCATCTGGTCCAAGATTGCCCTGATCTGCTTAGTTTAAGGGAGGGTAGAAGAGACCAGGCCAATGTCATGCATCAACGTCCTAATAACCAACCTTTCAATGGTGGATGGAATAATAATTCCAGCAACTCCAATTCTCGGGGAAATAAAAATTACCAAGGAGGTTCTTCTGGTAGTGCCCCTTATCAGCCACACAACCAAGTAAACCAACACCAGTCTAGTTCCTCGTGGCAACAAAATCTATCATACCAAGCTCCCCTTAATGTGCCTTATGTTCCTCCGCACAATAGGAATTTGCCTCCTCCAACCACGTCCTTAGAAGATACTCTTAAAGTATTTATGCAAGTAACTCAGTCATCTATTGCCAAACTTGAGGGACAAATAGGTCAAATGGCAACAGAGATAAGCACGAGAAACAAAGTAATGTTCCCCAGTCAAACTCAAGCTAATCCTAAAGGGAATACTGAGCATCCTAGATCTTCCAATCGTGATGGAGTCAACGCCATCATTTCTCTTAGGAGCGGTACGAAAGTTGATAATTTGGTAAAAATGCCTAAGGAACCCGAGTTGGAAATTCAAAGTAAACCTATAGAAGAACCTACGAGTGCGAGTGAGGAAGAAATCACGATAACACATGTTCAGCCGCTGGCTCCTTTTCCTCAACGGTTAACTCTTGCTAAGAAGGGCAACGTCTATGAGGAGATTTTAGAGATTTTTAAGCATTGTATGATTAACATTCCTATCCTTACGGCTATAAGACATATTCCTAATTACGCAAAATTCCTTAAAGATCTTTGTACTTTAAAATGGCGCATACATGTCCCGAAAAAGGCTTTTCATGTTTACGAGAGTGATACGCCTATTCTTTTAGATACACATGTTAGTGCTGTCCTTTTGCGTAAATCGCTTCCAAAATACAAGGACCCTAGATGCCCTACTATTTCATGTATGATTGGGACCCGTAAGATAGGAAGAGCTCTACTTGATTTAGGTGCCGCCGAAAACCTCATTCCTTACTCTGTCTATGAGCAATTGGATATCGGAGTACTTAAACCCACTAATAGAACCTTTCAGCTAGCTGACCGATCTATTAAGATTCCTAGGGGTGTAGTTGAAGATGTATTGATCCAGATTGAGCAGTTTGTTTATCCAGTAGACTTTGCTGTGTTAGATACTGAGTCAGCGGCAAACCCTGAGGGCGATATCCCTGTGATTCTAGGTTGACCCTTTTTGGCAACAGCTAATGCGGTAATCAATTGCCGCAATGGAATTATGAAGTTGACCTTCAGAAACATGATAGTAGAATTGAATATTTTTCATGCATCGCATTCCCCTTCTAATTCTGAACCACTTGAGTGTAATATGATCCAGAGTCTTGTGAGTACCACTTTTGAGAGGTCAAGTACCTCAGATCCCTTAGAGACATTCTTGTCCCACTTTGATGGAGATTGTGAGAACGATTCGTACATCCATGAGGTGAAAACCTTATTAGATTCGGCTTTAGAAATTGTAGAGCCTGAAGGTGAGCATGAAATCTTAGATGTTAAGAAACTCATTCCGGATGCTCAAGTAACCACTCCAAAGATAGAGCTTAAACATCTTCCCACTCACCTTAAGTATGTCTTTCTAGGTCTCGATGAAACTATGCCTGTCATTATTGCCGCTGACCTAGAACCCCTTCAGGAAGAGAAGTTGATTCGTGTCCTTAAGGGAAATACAAAAGCTATTAGATGGAGTATTGAAGGCATTAAAGGAATTAGTCCCTCGATTTGTATGCATAAAATCAATTTGGAAGATAATGCCAAAAAATCCAGGGAAGGACAACGGAGATTGAACCCGACTATGGCCGAAGTAGTTCGGAAAGAGATTTTAAAACTCCTTGATGTTGGGATCATCTATTCCATTTTTGATAGTCCGTGGGTTTGCCCGATCCATGTTGTGCCGAAAAATTCAGAAATCACCGTTGTAAAGAACGAGAATAACGACCTCGTACCCACTAGAATGGCCACTGGATGGAGAGTCTGCATAGACTACAGGAAGCTTAACTCGGTCACTAGGAAAGATCACTTCCCCTTACCTTTCATTGACCAGATGCTCGAGCGACTCGCTGGGCACAAATTTTATTGTTTCTTAGATGGCTACTCTGGATACAACCAAATGCCCATCCCACCCGAGGACCAAGAGAAAATGACTTTTACATGTCCTTTCGGTACATTTGCCTACCGTCGCATGCCTTTTGGCTTATGCAATGCTCCTGCGACGTTTCAACGTTGCATGCTAAGCATTTTTCTGACATGGTAGAGTGATTCTGTGAAGTTTTCATGGATGACTTCTCATTATTTGGCAACTCATTTGAACAGTGCCTTCATCATCTTTCTCTAGTATTACTTAGATGCGAGGAAAAGAATCTTATTTTAAATTGGGAAAAATATCACTTTATGGTAAAATGGGGGATAGTTTTGGGGAATATCATATCTGAAAAAGGAATAGAAGTTGACCAGGCCAAAATAGATATCATTTCTATCCTCCCCCCACCACGAAATGTCAAGGACGTCCGTTCTTTTCTAGGACATGCAGGCTTTTATCGTCATTTTATCCAAGATTTTAGTAAGATTGCTCGTCCTTTAAGAAGCCTTTTGGCCAAAGATGTGGCCTATGAGTTTGATGCACCTTATCTTGTAGCTTTTGATAAGTTTAAGACCCAGCTCACAACATCACCCATTATTAGACCACCTGTTTGGAATGAACCATTCGAGTTAATGTGTGATGCCTCTGATTATTCTGTAGGCGCTGTTTTAGGACAGCGGATAAACAAACGCCCCCATGTCATCTACTACGCTAGTAAAATGTTAAATGACGCCCAATTGAATTACATGACCACCGAGAAAGAACTCCTGGCAATTGTTTATGCGCTAGAAAAATTTAGATCTTATCTTATAGGATCTAAAGTGATTGTTTACACGGATCATGCCGCGCTTCGACATCTTTTGTCAAAGAAAGATGCTAAGGCACGGCTAATCCGGTGGGTATTATTCTTGCAGGAGTTTGACCTCGAGATTCGAGACAAAAAGGGGTTAGACAATGTTGTAACCGACCATCTTTCCCGTATAGTGATTGAGTTTGTTGATGAGTCTTTGCCGATTAGAGAATCCTTCCCTGATGAACAGCTTATGGCTGTGAAATTAGTTCCCGAGTTGCCGTGGTTTGCAGACATTGCTAATTATTTAGCCACGGATACCATTCCTGATCATTGGACTAAACCTGACATAGATCGTTTCTTTAGTCAAGTAAAGTACTTCTTTTGGGATGATCCAGATTTGTTTAAATATTGTACTGACCAAATCCTTAGAAGATGTGTTCCCCAGTCTGAGTTTACCAATATTCTCTCATTTTGCCACGCCCAAGCTTGTGGAGACCACTTTAGCTCTAAGAAGACCGCGGCAAAAATTTTACAGTGCGGTTTTTATTGGCCTACCTTATTTCACGATGCGCATGCATTTTGTAAAACGTGCGAGAAATGCCAGAAAATAGGAGCCCTTTCTCGACGAAATATGATGCCCTTACACCCTATTTTAGTTATTGAACTTTTTGATGTTTGGGGCATTGATTTTATGGGTCCTTTCCCAAGTCTTTTGGATATGAGTACATCCTTGTTGGAGTGGACTATGTATCAAAATGGGTTGAAGCCATCCCTTCGAAAACGAATAACAGTGCAGTTGTTCTCAATTTTTTAAAAGAAAATATTTTTTCTCGATTTGGAACACCTAGGGCTATCATTAGCGATGGAGGGACACATTTTAACAACAAAAACTTTGCTGCCCTTGTCAAAAAGTATGGTGTAACCCATAAGGTGGCAACACCTTATCACCCGCAAACAAGTGGGAAAGTCGAAGTTTCAAATCGGGAGATCAAAAATATTCTCCAAAAGACGGTTAACCTAAATCGCAAAAATTGGTCTGTAAGATTAATTGATGCACTTTGGGTTTATCGTACTGCATATAAAACCTCGACTGGAATGTCTCATTACCGACTCATTTATGGCAAGGCATGCCACCTTCCTGTAAAACTTGAGCATAAAGCTTATTGGGCAATAAAAACGCTTAACTTTGACACTTCAACGACTGGGTCCCATCGTAAGCTACAACTCAATGAGTTGGATGAACTCCGAAACGATGCATATGAATCCGCAAAGATATACAAAGAAAGAACTAAGACTTTCCATGATAAAAATATCTTGCGAAAGACTTTTGAAGTGGATCAAAAATTTCTATTGTATTCTTCACGTCTTCATTTGTTTCCTGGAAAACTTCAATCCCGTTGGACCGGGTCGTTCATTGTCAAAATTGTTTTCCCACATGGAGCTATTGAAATTCTTGACCCTCGTACTGGTCACATTAATAAGGTAAATGGGCAGAGACTTAAACCATTTCACGAGTATTTTACGGGCTCGAGTGAGGATATGAATCTACGGGACCCATCATATGAAACATAGGTATCTTTATTTCTACCCATAGTCTTATCTAGTTTGGGGGTACCTACCATCATCTGGCTCAAGACGTTAAACTTAGCGCTTGTGGAAGGCAACCCTTATCATTTCAGGTAATATTTCTAGATTATTTTTTATTTTTGGCAACTTTGGGGGGACACATGCTGATTCTGTTTGAGGGTGGGGGTAAATAAGATTTTCATAACTTTTTCCAAGAAAAGTTATTATTCTAGGGAATTCTGGTATTGTAGACACATTTTTTGTATACTCTGATCTTTGGACATTCTTAGAATTCTAGAGTTGCACTTGGGATAAAATTATAAGGTTATGGTTTATTTTAAACTGTAAATTGTTAGTGCGTTAAGAATTTTTAAGTTTTTGGTACTAGCATCCTATTAGATGTGTTTCAAAAGAAAATCACCCTTATAATTGCACTTCACGTAGTTATGTTATCAAGGCTTTGTTAAAACTAACTATCACATTTTGATTAATCAACAGTTTGGGTTAGGAAGAATCTGTAATGAGGGAGACATTTATCTTGGAAAATTTCGTTTCTCATAAATTCAAACTAAGGGTTTGTATGTATTTTCACAAGTTATTGGCTCCTTTCACGAAGCTGACATACTCGTAAAAAAAATCACAATTCAAGGCCCCTCGCAAGATTTAGAACTGAAAGAGAAAGAATTTTTATTAATCTCGAGGCAAGCCATGAATCAATGTGAAAGTAAGAGACCAAAAAAATAAAATAAAAAGCGAATCTCTATGAGTATAGTTGAGAACTATGTGAAGGAGGACAAGTTGTACTTATAAAAGAACAAATGAAAACTCAAATGCAAAAGTCTTACCATGAAAAACTTGTGTGGATAGATATTTTCCCTGAAAGATTAATAAAAGAGAGCGAACAAACTAAGGTAGTTGTCGAACAAACTTCTAGATTTCTTTCACCATACTCAAGATAAGGTTAAGGTTATTTGAAAGGATTATCAAACTTCTTGATTTCATAAACTAAATTCACTACACAAAAGATGAAATTCTGAAACTTGATCTAATCTGATTGTAGTATAATTGACTTGATAAATTCTAAACGTATCTGATGGTTAACCCTTGTTTAATTGTTATATCTAGGAGATGAATTTAATCCATTTTCAGAGTTACCAGGAGTAATGATTATTAGTTGTTTATAATACCAGAACGTCTATGATAGAATTTTGTGGGTATATTCACTGAAAACCCTCACGAGACACAACTCGTCCTATTTGGGTAACCTATAGGTTGAAAGGCTTGTTGCATACGCTAAATGCAATCATAAGAAACCACGAAAGAGTTTAGTTTAGTTTTCTTTTGCTAAGGGACTAGCAATATGCCAGTTTGGGGGTATTTGATAGGCATAAAAAATGTCTATTTTGTCATTCAATTCACATTATCTAGGACTTTATTTTATGTTTCACTGGGCCTAATTAAAGTATGTTTGACTATTGCAGGTAATAAGACAATTACAACCAAACCCGGTCTTAAAGCCCAACTTTTACAAGCTAAAGAGGTTGTTGAAGATTACCAGTTGTCAAGAGCTGCTGGAGATGGCCTAGTACTAGTCAACAACTGCTGGAAGACTTAGTCAAAGATTTTGGCTAAAAAATCTCCACAAAAGGAGGGTTGTTGAGGGAGATGAGGGCTGGAGTTAAGTTAAGAGAGAGATAGTTATAAAACCAGAGAGTTATCTTTTTAGTTTTTATCCTTTTTCTACGGTAGTTTTTGTTTTTTGTTTGATGAAAACCATTTTCAATCAATGAAAACCAGTTTTAATTCACGATTTTAATTTTTACATCCTTGAGAACGAAATCCTCTATGTTTCAACACCCGATTTGATACGGACTATCAAAAGACATACCCAACAACTGTTACAGTAATAGTTTCGACATTTCCGGCGCCCATTCCCACACCGGGATATCCGGATAGTACCCTTGTAATATGACCTAACCTTGGTGACTCAGTCCTTCCTATGTTCTATAAATAGGATAGATGGGGAACCAAGGAAGGGTTACAAAAATTCTCCCCAGTCCTTTTGCAGTTTACCTTTGATCACTTTGTAAAAACCCAGTACTCGAACCTTCGACTACTCGACAAAAATATAAACACTCTTAAAAATCATCATCAGAGGTCGTGGAAAGTCACATTCCAGGCCTCCGCGCAAGTATATTGTCTATAGATTACTCTAATTCTAGATAACGTACTTGTATCCTTTTGCTTGAAGATTTAACCCCGTGGTGTAAGAGCCAACTTCCCTTCCTTAAGAAGTTAGGCCCTTACACTACCACTAGCTATCATGGTAGACTTTGATAACTATCGTGGTACACCATTTTGTGAAGGTTCAAATGTGATTCCTATTCCTCCTCAGACTATGAACTGGAAAACGTCTTCGGATACTTCGTGTCAACGAACCCAGCTACATGTACTTTTATGTTGGGCCATAATAGTACACAAAAGTCAAGGTCTAATATTAGATCAAGCTATTGTTGATATTGGTGATAGGGAAAGCCTAGGATTGACGTTTGTAACATTATCACGCACGAGAAAATTATGTGATCGTACTAGGACTACTAGAGGAAAGCCGCTTAACACTAATATCTATTCAACAACCAACATAAAAATATATATATTGAGGTGCGTTTATTTTCCAATCAAAATATTTTAAAATGATTATTTTAACAATTTGAAAGCTTCATAATTTTCTACTTGGTGATTTTGATTTTTATTTCAGATCATTGAATGTACACTTTCAAGAGGATTAAAAAGAAGACAATGTATCATGTTTACTGGGTGTTTAATGTTCTTACATTTACTTCGCGCGCATCATTTACTAAATATTTCAATGTCACGAGGACCGACTATTGAGACAAGGGTGTAAAATAAGTGCCTCATTTCCCATTTTATCACCCATGAGGACCATATCTCTATGTTATTGCTACGATCATTCTCTTTGTGTGCTACATAGAAAATGATAATTATTTTGTAAGAACATAGATTTTTAAAATATAATGAGAAAGCGTCGTTGTCAGAAAAACATTGGAATACAAAAACTTAGCTAATATGGTGATTTACATGGATACAAAATAATTGGAATTTACCCAAATTTCAAATTTTAGAGATAAATATGGAGTTCAAAAAAGGAAGAATCCATTGTTATTTGGTCACACTTGAGTTGGTTGAGAGATGGTGAGGTAAAAAACGATCTTTGATGGAATTGTGGAGTAAAAAAAAAATGAATAGAAGCAACGAAGTGGGAAGAAATGGTTACTTTAGGTATAGAAAATGCTGGAAAGGGTAATTTGTTTTGCCAGGTATTATGGGTTTTACTCCTTGTAAAGAATGTAATTGTCCAAGATTAAAAGGGTATTTTAGGTATAGAAAATGCTTCAGTCAACAGACAAATTAAAAAACTGCTCCGTGGCGTGGCCTAAAGAGACCTCCCTACGGTCTGTCTGATTATTTTGATAAGATTGTTCTACTTGAAAATTGTTAATGTTGCTAAGCCATCATACCATAAAAATCTAACTTATGAAAAATTAGAAGCATTCAGTCTGAGCATAATAAAGATCCAAAATTCGTTAATGGGTTAAATAAATAAGTGCTTAAGTGAGCTTTGAGTTGAAATATATACCAACTTAACTGAGTTTCAGGATAAACATATAAAAAGGCCGGCACAGTGACACAATCTTGTTAATCGACAAAGTTATGCACATTGTCTTTTTACAAAATAGTGATTATACCAAAGCCGCACTTTTTCTGCTTTCAACTCGCCTCCTTTTTGTTATTTATTTATGTAGATTTGAGGCCGTCTTTTAGCATTTTTATGTACATATGTTTTGATGATGCGGAACCTCATTCATTTGTTGATTATCAAATGATTCTTAGCATATGCCCTTTTGCCTGAAAACCTACATGAAGTCAAAATCCAACGGGACTCAAACCATCTACAGAATAGCAAATTGCAGAAGGGCTTCCATATAGGTGATAAAGAGAGTAATAGATCTTCCATAGCTCGCTTATATCTATTAGTTTCAAGAGATGGGGTGTAGGTGGAATGGTGGATACTCGTTTTCTATACCAAGCCCTCGCTTTGCTCAGTTGATAGGAAGTGCTTGGAAATTCAAGAGTTCTGAGGTTCGATTCTAATATCAAGTAGCTTCCAATAAAGATTCAGTTACACAGGTTTACTTCCTAATATTAACATTTACCCTGAACAAAAATTCAATGTTTCTCACTAAATGAGGATAATTTAGAATTCACCCATACATTTCTGACACGACAACACATTAAGACTACAGAAGCTCCACTTCCAAACTACGCAAAAGAAATACTCAACAATATTCCTAACCAGTCTTCAACTCCTTCTTCCCTCTTTATTTTCTCTCCACCTGTCATCTACAACGACGCCCTTTTTCCATTACCAAACTCCATCGATCCTTGCAACCACATAGAGGCACTCACTCGCTCTCTTGCCAATATATATTTATAGCAGAAGTTATGTACGTTTTGCAAGAGATTAAGAGAGAAAGTTTTTCTTATGTTTTGTTCAACCAGACGTCATTGTCCAACTATTTTATGGAACATGATTTTTCATTTTCCTACGTTTTAAAGAGAGGATAATTTGGTACATCGGAATACAGGTGGGATTAAAACAGAGGAGCCTAGCAAGTTTGGGACCTGATCTTGAGTCCAACAACTTGCTTAAGAAACTAAAGCTTGGCTCTACAATTTTGTATCAACAGCAGTAATGGACGTCCGCAGATGAGGAGATTCGATACTTTGGTATTGGTGATTGGTGAATCCATGGTAATGATTTTTTTTCCTTCAATATCAGCTTAAATTGTGGTTAGAAGTGGACTATTTTCTAATGATCAGGATTTTGTTTGTCTAGGGGAAGATTGATTTCTTTGAAAGTTAGTGTTTATGCAATCCTGTGGTATGTTTTGCGAAGAAATTATGTATAAGATTTAGAGGAATATCCCTTAAGCTTATCTCTGATCATTTTGAAAGTTAATTCTAATCTGGCCTTTCCTTGGGCTATGGTTGCGTGAAAACTTTCTTTTTGAGAAATTCATGCATAGATGGGATCCCTACCTGTGCAGCCTTTGGGTAGAAGTAACAAATATATACACAACAGCAATGCATAACTCCTTGTGATGTGAGATATGTGTGCTTGCATCTTTTTTTGATGCGGAAAAAGGGATTTAGAAACATAATCATTTTCATATGGCAATCAGATTCAATTTTCTTTTAAGGTGCATAATCCTAATGATGAGAGCAGGGGGATTTACAGTAAAGAGTAACGAGGCTAGCAGAGTGAGGTGACAATCCTACCATTACCAAGTGCTCCCATTTATAAGAGTTGAAGGCTATGTCAAACTTAAGCAACCTTACTAAACAATAAACTTATGCCACGAAAATTAAATAAAAGAAAAAGGTTGCAAACTAAATAGAGTACTTATTTCAACTGAAGACAACAAGTTTAGAAAATACCTACTTAGAGCTTCATCTAATATATTGTACATAATTGATCTCAGATCGCCTCAAGAAATCTGAAAGAGTACCTTTTTATACGCATTCAATAGTTCAGACGCTTCTTTCTCATATTTAATCAAATACAGTTTGACGAAGCTTGAATCGGATAACTTTAACGAACTACCAATATTGACTTTGTTCTTGATCAGGATGCCCTTGGAGAGTAAACCTTGAAGAACCGTCCACCTTGGAATAATCCTCTTCTCCATGCTACATGTGAGCAAGGATGCGTACTTAACAAGATATGAAGGCTCCAAATCGAGCTTGTTAATGAAGAAATACAAGCCACTCTTAAGCTTCTTCTCCGAAATATTCATAAATTGGGGATAATTCCTGAACAAGGAAACAATCTCATTCTCAGAGAACCCATAGCTCCTAAATATTTCCATTTTTGCTTCCCAATTAGCCTTGTTCAATCCCAATTTTGTTTTAATGGCTTCAATAAACAACATGCTAGAGGGATTAAAACCCAATTCCTCAACTTCTCGGACTATCTCCTTAAATTGGCTATTGTTACAAATTAGCACACGAGGGTATCTAATCATCAACTTAGATATGCTGGATTCGGACACACCAAGATCCCGCAAAACTTCAACTTTAGGCACAATTAGCTTCTGATAATTGAAATTGAGAATCCATGTGGATCTTCTTAGGATAACGGCAACATTTTGATCAGTAATAAGAAAAGTTTTGAGATAATCAAAAGAAGGGATGATTTGAGCTTTTAAGCTCTTAGCGAGAAACGAAGGATTTGAAGATATGTATTTGGCAGCTTTGGGGCTAGAAAAACCTATCTGTTTAAGAAATTCAAGTTTTGGGTGAAGGATGTTTTCCTTATTGGCCAGCAGCAGCATGGGGCGATTGGTGATGAGTTTTGATATTTGGGGTTTGGTGAAACCATAGTCTTGAAAAAAGTTGAGGTTAGAATCAGGTTTAGTAGTGGTTTTGAAGTTGATTATCTTAGAAGCAGAAATTGCTGCTTGTGGTGAGAGACCACAATTGTTAATGAGATAAGAAACAACAAAAGAATAATCCTTTGCGGGTTTTACTGAAAAAAATCTCCTCAGAAAATCAAAATCCCCAAATATTTTCCCAATTTGAGTTACCATATTTCTAGGCAGAGAAGCAAACATTTTCAATCATATCCAAAGTTTGTTTATTTACCTGCAACTTTAATTTGATGAGTTGAAGAGTTTGGAGCTTCCCTCTCTCAGTTTGTTTGAATAATTGAAGAGTTTGTTCTCTCAAAGAGTCTCAGTTCTACTACAGTAAGTTGCGGTAATCATGCACTTGAGCTGAAACTGTGCTAGGGAGTAGGGACAGCCCACAAGCCTTTGAAGGCATTGACAATTTGACATATAACAATCGGGAGACTAGTGGCGGCAACTTTACTAGAACTAGCCTAGAATTGCAAAGAAGAGGTACCTAGCTTTATCTCAAAGCATCTCCTAAAGTGGCTCAATAATTTTGTTGAAGAAAAGTCAAATTCAAGTACGTGTGGTTATATTTCTTTCAACAGTACCTGACTTGTTTTTTTTAACAGGCGGCCAACACTTGGGTGCCTATTTCATTTTTTTTGAAAAAATAAATAAATAAAAATTCATCAAGTGCCTAAGACTTGGGCGCCTGACTTGAATTTTTTGTGAAAAAAAAACAATTGGCGCCCAATTAGAAAACAAACAGACCACCCAACACTCGAGCGCCCAATCGTGAAGTAAAAACCCAAGGTTGAGTCTTGGAATCCAATATAACTTTGCTTTTTGAGTTAGAAATCCAAGTCAATGGGGTATTGTTGGAGCTCGAAAATCCTATGTGGCACCTTGGAATCTAAGATAGTGAGGCACTTTAGGAGATGCTCCTAGTATAAAGGCACAATTATCTTCTTAGCTCTTGAATTATCAAACTCAAGCACATTTTTATTTTTATTTTCAGTTGAGAATGTATTTACTAAGGTGCACTATTTAATACAGAAAGTAAAATATCGTGCCCCCCACGACATTATATTAAGGACATGAATTCATATGATTTAATGTTTTTGACGACTTCTCATATTGCTTTATTTCAAAATTTTGAACTTCTGTTTGCATCTTATGGTATTGTAAATGAAATCCATAATGAGTGACACTCACTTAATACTTGAAGTAATGAGACGCTCAAAAGTCGTCAAAGTACAAGTAAGTGTTATTAGCCTTGTAAGAGCATCTCTAGCAGTTGAGTGTGGGCTCTGACTGTTGGCCCACATGTCAAGCAAAAAAAAAACCTAACTCAAACTCGTCCCTTGTAGCAGTTGGGACGACGTGGATTTGTTTTCATTATTTTATATGACTTTGGAACACCGCCGCGATATCTGTTGAACAAAGCCAACTCAAACTCGTTCCCTCCCCACACTGTTTCATCCTCTCTCGCAACCGAACTCAAAACTCTTCAAAAACAAATCACCACCATCAAACCCAATAAAATGCAAATGTCAGAGGGAGATGCACGCCTAAGTTGTAACCCTAATTTTAGAATGATAAGAGATTTAGAGGAAGCCGTAATTCGGTCGAGGTCCGAAAGAAGAAGAAAAAAAAGATGTTGTATTTGAAGAAGTTCAAGGCCAATCACATCCAATCGATGATGATATTCTAGACATACAATTTATTACCGCTCTCCGAGACGGCGTGACACACATATTTCACACTCGTAAGGATTTCACGGTAAGTTTTTATTTAATGGTGACTTTGTTATTTTTGTTAATCAAGTGTTTAACAAAATGCTCCAATAAACAGAATCGCGATTCGATGTATCCGCACGGCACATTTACTACGATTGTAAAAGTTTGGAATGAGATTTCCACAATTTTGACAATAAGGGATCACGTGGTAAAGATATTTGGGAAGTTCATGGATATCAAATTGTGTAATTCTGATAATCGACAATAAGGGATCCCGTGTTGTCATATGCTGCTCTTGCAGGACTTTCAATGCTTCTCATACTTCTATCAATTGTCACTCCATAGTAGCTCGCATTTCTGTCCCAAAATTTAGAGTGGCCTGTAATTCTGCCATTTGATTCACTCCCGTGGCAGCTTCTTCCTTCTGTCCAATCAAGGGGTTTTTACTTGGGCTCAGCATTCCACAATAATGAAAAAATATTTGTTAACTTCGAGAACATTGGTTAATTATCTCGTTCCCACAGCTGGCGCCAAATATAAGAGCCTAATTTTATATCTCGAACTTAGTATCTCATACCAAATATAATAAGAATGCTAGAAGTAACAAATAATCACGAACACGTAAAAATTAGCGTAGAAACCTCTGAATAGGTAAAAGCCATGATATCTCTTGAGGATTTAGAAAAATTGATATTATTGACTAAATGACTATCTATTACAACCAGTGTTCTGGATAGTTGAATATAAACATTTGTAGATAGAAAAATTTGTACCTAATTTATTGTTCTTTGGTCCTCTTTATAGGTCTCATCTTATGACTGCTTATGACCATTATCTTCTTTAATTACAAACGTTACAACAAAGTTTTGATGGACCTTCATAATGGTGTGTAACGGTCTGACTCTTCTATTTTGTAACTGTAATGGCCTAATTTTGTAAGCTTAAAATGGTTCAAAATTAGCTCTTACACCAATATTCATGTGACAAAAACTAATGTAAAGCAAGAAATGACACAAGTGATTTAGTATGAAAAACTTTTGAATAGGTAAAAAAACCACGACCTTGAGTTCAGGGTTTTAGTAACAGTAACTTTAATTTATTGTTTGAGGCTGATATCTCATTACAAGTGATCTCTTGAACTATAAATATTTGATTCTGTAATTAAAAAATATAGGGTTGGAGAATCTAGAAAATCTGGTTTTCTTAGTGATTTTTCGTGTATTTTTTCTAGTTCTTGTCTCTTCTAGAAATTTTTCCTTATATAGGCTTTGCCCATAGTTCGTTATCGTGCTAAAGCATGTTCTCCGAATCATGAGGTAAATGGCGGCTGACTGGATAACTGTTGAGTTCGTGAAAGACAGGTGTTTTTGACTTTTTCATGCTTTCCCGTTATGCTAGACCCATGTTCTTTATCAGTTCGTGGACTAGGTGGCAATGTTGACTGTATATGTCATGTGTAGAATGCCTGAGCCTGACATCGAGGTAGCTCAAACTTGAGTAGTCCAAATTGGGTTAGGTCAAGGAATAAGTCCTTACAATCGCCCCCTCGTAACTGAAGTTACAAGTGGCTTTGGTTGAGAAAGAATCTGTGAAGTTATGGTGTTGGAAATTAAAAATATATATATATTTAATGTTGATTTGACTGGTGTGGAAAATGAGTATTTATTTTTTTATTGAGGGATGTATCTGTATTGAATGATGATGGGAAGTATTGATGCATACGACGCTTGGGGTAGTGGGAGTAACACTATTTTGAATGATGACTGCCTTAAAAATATACCTGCGCATTAAATATGAGGGTTATATAAATAGTACCTGTACCGTCGATTCTAGGAAAGTACGCTATTGTTCTCAAAATTCATCGTAATTCTCGAGCGATAATGGTGAAAACTCGGAGGATGGTGTATGAAGAAAAGGTGGTGGTTGAAATATAGATACTCATACTGAGATATTTTGGGGATCAATCATTGGAGTTCCCTACTCCCATTCCCATTCTACCGATGTATCAGGGTATGCCGGGAGAAGAAGCGGTTGAAGCTGAAGAAGATTTTTACTATATGTGAAGATTTCACTATTTTGTCTTGGCAGGCGAGCAATGTTGGAGGTGTCTCCGCATCCTTGCAGAGGACAAGGTTGAGGAGACAGATGCGACGGTTGGTGTAACTGTGAGGCAGTATCGCTGGTATCTTGTGTAGGATTAGATTATAAGATTGGGCCTTCTTAATCTCCACCAACTCTTTGACGGTGGTGGTTATAGAGGAGGCGATAGTAGTAGTGAAGCAGGTACTTGGAGAATGGAAGTCTGCTTCTGCACCATCATTTGCTTTTGACTCTAAGAAGACCTTTTGTTTGAAAAGTTGGTTTAAGTACGAACTTTTTCTGCTTTCATGTCCAGACTTTCTCCAAACCCAATTTTTGGTGAGAGTAACATAGAATGAATGTGGAAGGACGTCTGGTGATTTCTAATGCCTATTTTGCTTCAAAAGATTCTTGGAGTGAAACATCACTGAAGATAGATAAACTGAAGGATTTAATGTTTTTAAAGTACCTGAAAGACTTACTATCTGTAAAGTACCTGAAAGATTTTTTATTTGTAAAGTATCTGAAAGACTTGTAAATTATCTATAATTCATATTCGAGCTTAATAAAAAAAATGTTTATTCTAACTCTGTGTTAATAGATATAATTAATTCAAGTGATTATAGTCGAGCTATGAGTAATTCAGAGATGTATGAATGGAGGATGAAATGTAATATTCATATATATATATGATCGAACTAGAAAGTATAGTAATCGAGATGTAAAATTGTGTTTGCAGAATAAAAGATGTGCAGAGATTTGTTTTGAACTAAATAACTTAGAATTATTGGGAAGATAAATATAGAAGGTTGAGGATTTGTAGGAATCTTGAGCTCAGAGAGACAACTTCTCTGAACATGTGTGATGGGGAACAGATTATGATGATTAGGTCGAAATAGGGTAGAACGAAACCAAATAGGTCGATGTGGCCAAATAAGTTTAAATAACTTTTTATCAAGATTTTAAGTTTCCAGTATTGGAAAAACTGAAATTGTAATGGCCTAATTCTGCAAGCTCGAAGTGGCTTAGAATTAACTCTTACACCAATGTACCTGTGAAAAAAATCTAGATAGAAAGTAAGAAATGACAGAGGTATCTAGTGTGGAAAACCTATGAATAGGTAAAAAACCCAAGACCTCGAGCTGAGGATTTTTATAATAGTAACATTTTATTGCTTGAGGCTTATATCTTATTATAAGTGATCTTTTGTCCTAGAAATGCATGATCTTATGAATAAGAAGATTGAAGTTTTGATAATCTAGAAAATATAGTTTTTTTGGTGATTTATCGTATAATTTTATGGTCCTTATCTCTTTTGGAACATCTTCTTTATATAGGTCTTCTCCACAGTTCTTCATCGTGCTGAAGCACGTTCTCCGAACAATGTGGTTAGTGACGGTTGACTGAGTAACTGTTGAGTTCATGACAGACAGGTGGTTTTGACTTGTTCAGGTTTTTCTGTTTGAGCTCGACCCACGTCTTTCATCAGTTTATAGAGTAGGTAGCAATGTTGACTGGAGGAGTCATGTGGAGAATGCGTGAATCTGTCATAGAGGTAGTTCGAACTTGAGATAGCTCAATTTAGGAAATATCGATGGGTAGGCCCCTACAATCGTCCCCTCGCAACCGAAGTCACGAGTGACTTTGGTTGAGAAATATTTTTTAGGTATTTGGGTTAGAAATTTAAATAATAAAGGAAGTAATGATGGTGTTTGACTGCATGGAAACTACGCGTGTTATAGGGGGATGTACATGCATTGAATATTTGATGGGACTATTGATGTACGTGACGATTAGGGTTTGAAGAGTTTCGTTTGTATTGAATGATGACGCTTTGGAAAATGTTCTTGCACAATAAATATAGGGTTATTTAAATAGTATCTGTAACGAGGTTTGTGGCAAAGTACGTTTGTTCTGTTACAATATTCTCTGAAATTGTTTAAAATGGTGATGATCCGTAGAATGGTTCTTGAGGAGAGAATATCTTCTGATATGCAGAGGTTGAATTTGAAGTATTTCAGGGATCAGTCCTTGGAGAATCTTACTCATGTTCTTGTTTCTCCGACGTATCAAGGAATATCAGAAAATAAAGTGGCTGAAGCTGAGGAGGAGTTTTACTACAGATGGAGGTTTCACCACATTGTCTTAACTGATGAGCAACGTTGGGTTTATCTCCGCATTCTTGCGGAAGATAAAGTTGGGAGGCAGATACAAGGATAGGCATGGCTGCGAGGCAGTTGCGTTGATGTCTTGCGCTCGAATGGATTTTAAGGTCGGGTTCTCTTCATCCCTACCAACTTTGCCAGGGTGGTGGTTATAGAAGAGGCGACGATGGCAGTGGAGGAGGAAGATAGGGAATAGAAGTTTTCTTCTGCACTTCTATCGCTACTTTGTGCTGAGAAGACCTTCAGTTTGAAGAGTTAGTTCAAGCACCGAGTCTCCTGCTTTCATAGTTTCCATTTGAAGTTCATCTGGACTTCGACCAAACTCATGGGAGGGAGGATATTCATTGTTTCCAATGTCAGCTTTAATTCAGGGTGAAAAATTATAAAATTAGAACGAATTGAAGGATTTGATGTTTTGGAGTGCCTGAAAGACTTGTAAGCTGCAAAAGCACTTGAAAAACTTCTTATCTATAAAGTACTTGATGTTGAGTTCTTAAAAGACTTGTTATCTGTAAAGTACCTGATGTTGAGTTCTTAAAAGACTTGTTATCTGTAAAAGTACTTGTAATTTGTTTCGAGATGAATAAAGTTTCAAAGAAGTGGAATGAGAATAAGAGTTAAATAAATCATCTATTGTTGCGAATGCTATTTGTGACTGTTGTAAAAAATGAATTTAAAAATATTTAAAATTTGTTTATTGACAATTTGTTATGAGAACTTCAGAAATGACGCCATTGTTGCTATGAGTAGAAGAATCAAGCATAGAAAAGGCAGGGAGCTTCTGATTTTGTCCCTTGTATAAAAGCTGTGAAAACCCGATTGCGTGTAAGCGTGAGTCATCATAAGTGTGGTTAAGTCAGAGGGAGATTTGGAAAAGAGAGATAAAAATAGATTAAAATATAAGGCAAAGGGCCATGATGGAAAGCATTTTCACTAAAAAGGTACAAGACGTCTGACATGGATAGTGGAAGGGATGCCTCGGTTCCAAAACTGAGGACGGCTCGTGCGAGGCTCAATAACTACCAATAGTTAGAGAGAGAAAATATAAATATTACTTCATCTTTGTCATTCAAACGTTTTGCAACTTCTAAAAACTTGAAGAGCAGTGAGAGAGGAAGGAAGAAGAAAGGCAAAAATAACAGAGAAACTCGTAAGGAGTTAATCGAAAGTAATCAACAGTCAAAGTGTGAGAGAGTTGTTAAGACTGAATCACAAAGGTGGTTATACAATGGCATTGTGAGGGAAGGATTTGGCGCTGCCTCGGATTCGCATTCTGACATAAAAGGTTAGTAGAGGATTTATGTTGTACGTATATGTTTTTTGAAGATTATACTCTGTATTTAGGCAAATCTAAAAATTACTATTTATAGTTATCTATGAAAATCTATGTGGTATATGATGTATGAAAAATATTTGTATGTGAATGATGTATATGCAAAAGATAATGATAGATACTTGGACATGTATGTAGGTTAATCGAGAGGAGAGTTTGTGTATAATAAAAATCCTTTTCTGCAGTAGATATGGTGAGTTTACCTGTAAATGAGGCATCGACCTCAGGTCGGTCGGCTGAGTCTGAGACTAAAATGTCTGAAAGTGAGGAAGAAATAGGTGTTGATCAATTTCTAGATTTCCTTGGAAGATTGGTATTGGTATCCTATCCTCCTTGCTTGGATGTATTCAAAGAGTTTTGCAAAGCCAAGCTTTCTTTAGGGGGTAGATGGGGTAATAGTATAGAATACGCCGATAGGAAATTTAGGGGTTACACTGCAACAACGGAAGATGAATATTTTTATTTATTGGCTGATCTGACGAAAGAAAAAAGGGATAGGGGCATTGACGAATCGATCTCTTTGGATTATTTCGATGGGAATGTTCAGAGTGAACTTTCAGAGGGCTTTTTATGTTACTTGTCTCTATTGGAGTACGGGTTGAGTCTTCCCCTTAGCAATCTGGCGAAAAGGATTATGAATCTCATTGGAGAATATCCCATTTAGATGAACGGAAGATGTGGGAGGTTATAAGTATTTGTGAATCTCTGAATACACGGTGGGAAGATGATGGGAGAAGGAGGAGGATATCCTCTGAGGATTTTTTGCAGTTTTATGGGGTAAAAAACTATTCTGCAAGTGGAGGGGCATATTTCTTGGACTTGAAAGTATGTGTTATGGAGAATCCAACTGAGATTGCACTTCGACCTTAAGTTTAGAAGTAGTCTTACATAATTGATGTCAAAATATATATATATATATTGTTAAAAATGAGTTATATATGGTGACTGAGTGCTCTGAATCAAACTTGATATAATGTATATGTAATGTGCAGGTCGAATTGAAGTCAGCTCGCTTGCGCGAAGGTGATGCACGCCAATGTAACCAAGAATTTGCAGAGGAGTTTGATAGGATGAGAGAGGTGGATGAAGACATAGAAGATCAACATGTAAAAGTGCACTTCAAGTTTGTTGAGGCAACACAGACTGTTGTCGACCTAGCTCAGCAAATTGAGGAGAAGGATGCCAAAATTGAGAAAGGGCAAAAAGAGCTTGCAGGATTAAAAGATCATGTAGAAAACTCAAAAGCTAAAATGATGTGTTGATGGTAAAGAGCAGGGAAGCTGACATGGCTCGTTACTGTATACAAACGCTAGAAAAATCAGAGGAAGGTTTAAATAAGTCGGTAGCCGGTTTGAAGAATGATTTGATCAAGACATCTAATAATCAGGAGCAAACTTGAGCTGATCTAGTGAATAGAAGGAGCGAGCTGGATCGATTAAAGAAGAAATTGGTTGATAAAGATAACGAGCTGAAGAGATCTCAAGACAATCTATCTACGTCTGAAGTTATAGTAGAATAATTTTCTATAACTTTTCCTGCCAATGATTTTAAATTTTGGACGGTGCAGCGTTAGTATGATGAGTTAAACGAAAGAGTGGCGCAATTGAAGACCGAATTGGTGCAAGCTTATTCACGTGCCAGACACGCCAAGGCCGAAGAGCGCTCGAGGAAGAATAAAAATGATTCCAAGGTCTCCCTTGTGCAAGGAGATGTAGTCAGCCTATCAGCTTGAATAAGAGAGTTGGAGGGGGACGTCGCTCAAATTCAAGGTCATGTGCGAAAAGGAGTTGAGGGAGAGCTAAAGGAAGCTGGATGCTACTCTTTCCAGGGAACAAGGGTTAGAGCGGACAATCAGAGGGAAGGATATTTTGATACATAAGAAAGATAAAATGTTACAGAAGATTCTGAATGTGGAAGAACTGAACAGGGAGATTAAGGTACTTCGTGCCCGGGTGGCCGATTTGGAATCGATTAATCAAGCTGAATCAGCAAAAGTCGACAAAAAATTGGAAGAGAGCATTGCTTTCACAGATTAGGTAGGTTGAGAAATAACGTGGCTAAAAGAATGGTATGCAAGGTCGGAAGAACGCCTTCAGAAGGCTAAAACAAATTTTTCTAGGTTGGTTGTAACTGAGGCATCGCACTCATAATTATTAAGGGCAGTCATTACCTTTTTTGTAGAGGAGGTAAAAAAGAATGAGTTAGAAAGAGATACCTTGTTTAACAGTTTATCAGACAGGGGATGTATTTTCAGAGCTGATGTTGATCGAGGAATTGTATGTAATCCATGGAAACGGATCTAGGCCCTCGACCTGTTGAATTGATATAGCATGCTAGGATGTTTGTGACTGCTCGAGCTCAAGAATTTATGGCTGAACGACCTCCTGTTGCAGGGAAAGCTCATGAATTTATGGTTGTCTGGCCTTCTATCTCTGGGGAAAGTGTAACTGACATCCCAAAAGCAAAAAAGGATCCATTGTAGAGGTTGTATATGTAACCTAAAATAAAAAGTAGTTGTTGCAGACAAGTTGAGAGATAAAGCTAGTATTACCTTTGTTATATCTTATGTTTGTTAGTTACTTTGATGTAAAACAAATGTTACATTAGTTTTAATCGTAGAGATTTAATAGAGTCAGCCAAATCAACTGTTATCCTTGATTTAACTGGAATGATGTTGCAGCCATATTGAGGTATATGATAGCTAGTTTTACCTTTACTTTATCTTATGTATGGTAGAGTCTTTGATGTAAAACAAATGTTACATTAGTTTTAATTACAAAGATTTAGTAGAGTCAGCCAAACCAAGTGTTATCCTTGATTTAACTGGTATGATGTCGCAGCCATATTGAGGTAGATAAAAGCTAGTTCTACCTTTGCTTTATTTTATGTCTGGTAGATTCTTTGATGTAAAACAAGTATTACCTTAGTTTTAATCGCAGAAATTTAGTAGAGTCAACCAAACCAAGTGTTATCCTTGATAAAACTAGTATGATGTCGTAGCCATATTGAGGTAGATGAAAACTAGTTTTACCTTTGCTTTATCTTATGTATGGTAGAGTCTTTAATGTTAAACAAGTGTTATCCTAGTTTTAATCGTAAAGATTTAGTAGAGTCAGCCAAACCAAGTGGTATCCTTGATTTAGCTGGTATAGAGGTTGATTGAAAGCTAATATTTTCTATGCTTTAATCTATGTGTTATCTACGAAGTACAGAGATGTATGGGAGAAAATCTTGTAAGGTTCTTTGAATATAAAAAGATTTACATTGGATGGAGATGAAAGTCTCACTTTTGGAATGGAAAATGTGAGAATTTTAAATGGAGTAGTGAGAGACTTAACGATAATACCATTTCAGTGGCCTAGTATTCCAAGATTGTGAAATGTGAACTCCCTCTACTGTCATGAGGTAATATGATCCTAAGTCTGAGAGACCTGCAATAAGGAATGGACCCTCCCAATTGTCTGCTAGTTTCCCAGCATGAGGCTCTTTGCGGTGTTGAGGTATTTCTCTGAGGACGAGATCATCGATTTCGAAGATACGGCTTTTGACTCGTTTGTTGTAAGAACTGGCCAGCATATGGTGATGTCAACCTAGGTTAGCAATGATGCGTTCCCTGGTTTGATCAATCCAATTGAGGTTGTAAGCTAATTTGAATTCATTTTCCTTGTCAGTTAGCTCGTGATCTTTGACTAGATGATGGTATTCAAAGGGAATGACGGCCTCGGTGCCATAGGCAAGGAAGAATGGAGTGTAGCCTATTGACTGGCGTGGAGTGGTACGATATGCCTATAATACATGAGGAAGTTTGTGAACCCAATTCCCTTTTTTCTGTGTGTGTAGCCTTTTCTTGAGCCCATCCATGATGGTTTTGTTGGTGATTTTGGCTTTGCTATTGCCTTGAAGGTAGTAGGGATTGGATGGTGAGTGGATGATGTTATGTTGATTAAGAAAGGCTGCAACATTTTCTCCAACAAACTGGGGCCCGTTATCAATACGAATTAGGTAGGGGCACCCAAACCGAGTGATGATGTGCTCCCAGATAAAAGAGATGACTTCTTCTTCTCTGGTTCGACAGAGTAGAACTGCTTCTACCCATTTTGTAAAATAATCAGTAACTACGATTAGGTGGCAGCAGTTACCTAGAGAATTAGGGAATTCGTCGACAAGATCGAGTGCCCATCTTTTGAAGGGCCAAAACACCTTGCTTTCATGGAGTTTGAGCGCAGGGATGCAGATCATCTGTCCATGTCATTGACATGCATCACATTTGCGTGAATACTTTTCTGCTTGTTTGTGCATGACGAGCCAGAGGACTCCATATGTAATGGCTCTGTTTGCCAGTGATCGACCTGCGGCATAAGATCCACAAGTCCCTTAATGTAGATCGTAGAGTATCTCGTCCACCTTCTGCTTTGAGCGGCACTTAAGGTAAGACCCAGTGACTGAATGGTAGTATAAGGTACTGTTTTGATTAGTGTAGCGCTTTGAGTTGTCTATTAATTGCCAGCACTCCTTCGGATCTACTGGAAGTGGTCCTTCGTATTTATTGTCGATTTTGAGATAAACTAAGAAAGGCTTTTGCCAATCATCGTCTCCCCCTTTATCGCCTCCGATGTTGATCGTGCATGCAAAAATGCTTTCAATACTGGGGGTTGAAATTACTTTGATCTTGAGATATTGAGCTTTTGTGCCTAAGACCCTGGCTGGATATACCATAAAATCAGCGTGTCTATTTTCTCCTAGCGAAAGATAATTGAGAGTTGCTTGCACGAGCTTGCTCATCCTATCTGTAATGAGGGCTGCATACTCGATCATCTTACCATTCTTCTTGTATTTCTCAGAGTAATGGTTGACAATGAGTAGTGAATCCGTGTAAGCTGAGAGTTCGGGGGAATCGAGCTCAAGAGGGAGGTCAAGTCCGTGAATGAGAGCTTTATACTCGGTGATGTTATTTGAAGCCTCAAAATCCAAGTATATTGATTTATCAATTCTGTCATTAGAAGGGGTAATCAATACGATTCCAATTCCTGACTCTGTAGGTCCTGCTGATCCATCTGTAAGAAGCCTCCACCCTTTCATTGTAATCCATTCAGTTCGCTCGTTAAATGTTTTAGGGGGTAGATCTTCTGTAACTTCCTCTGAAAGGCCAGGATCGTGTTCCTCCTACTCGTGATCTTCCACTGGAAAATCCACGAGAAAATTGACAATGGCCTGACCTTTTTCAAAATGACGTTGTTCGAACTTGATATCATGTTCTCCTAAACTGACTGACCACGGTTGCACTCTCCTTAATTTTTCTTTCTTGGACAGAACCTCCCGAAGTGGGTAGTTCGTCATAACTTTGACTGAATGAGCTTGGAAGTAGTGTTTGAGTTTCTATGTAGTATAAACAAGAGTGAGAAGAAGTTTCTCAATTTTAGAGTACCTTGTTTCCGCTGGAGTGAGGGTTTTACTCATGAAGAAGAATGGTTTCTCAATTTTCCCTTCTAGTCGAATAAGAATCGAGCTGAGTGAGGTATCTATAACTACTAGGTAGATAATCAGTTCCTTATTATCAATTGGGGTGCTCATGATGGGAGACTTCCCCAAATAGATTTTGAGATCCTGAAAAGCTGCTTCGCATTCTGATATCCATTGAACCTCTACATTTGGCTGAACTTTTCCTCATTTGGTTCAACCGCGGAGTAATAGAAACAGCCAACGACAGCGGTCTAAAGATTTTGAAACAAAACGGTTGATAGCAGCAATCTTGTCGGCAAGTTTCTGAACGTCTTTCATCATTTTTGGAGATGGCATGCTGAGGAGAGCCCGAATCTAATCTGGATCAGCCTCAATCCCATTCTTTCTGATGAGGTAGCCTAGAAATCGACCTGAATGTACTCTGATTTAACACTTATTACGATTGAGACGCATCCTGTCATATCAAAGAATGTTGAATATTGTGTTGAGTTCTATAATGTGATTGATGGACTGTATGCTTTTGTACAAGAGATCATCAATGTAGACTTTCATGACTTTCCGAAGATGTGCTCTGAACATAGCAGTCATCAACCGCTGATAACTTGCACATGTGTTCTTAAGTCGGAAGGGAATGACTTTGTAGCAATAAAGTCCTCTTTCAGTGATGAAAGTGGTATTTTCTTGATCTTCATCCAGGAGTAGAATCTGATTGTATCTAGAAGCAGCGTCCATCACAAATAGGAGTTCGTGACCTACTATAAAATCAAGGATCTAATAAATGTTGGGAAGAGGGAAACTATCATTTGTAGTATGTTTATTCAGATCGGTGAAATCTACACAAACTTGGACTTTTCCATTCTTTTTTGGTACAACTACGATGTTGGATATCCAATCTAGATATTTGGCTTCTCGAATGAATCCCACTTTGAATAATTTCTCGATCTCCATGTTAACTTTATCTCAAAGTTATGGTGATAGGCGTCGTTATTTCTATTTGACTGCCATAGCGTTGATGTTGATGGCCAATTTGCAACATGCCTTGGCCGGATCGACCCCAGACATCACTTCGAAAAACCATGCAAAAACGTCTCAATTTAGCCATAAGAACTGAATAAGAACATCTTTTTGGTGTTGAACCAGCTTAGTACCGATGAAAGTTCCTCTTTTAGGTACATCAATGTTGATGTATTCTGTAGGCTCCTCCGTAGAAGGCTGATCATAGGGGTGATCAGCTTTTCGTAATTACTATGCAGCATACTTGCCAGAGGTATCTAGAATAGCAGAGACGGTGTTTTTGTAAGCTCGAGAAAGCTTTTGACTACCTCTGATCTCATAGATAACAACGTTGTATTTGAAATAGAGTGCTTGATGATAGGTGGAAGCGATTGCCTCCATTTATGAATCCAGCAACGACCCATAATCCTAAGATAACGAGATTTGGTGTTGATCACATAGAAAATGACGTCGATTGTGGCTGGTCCTACGGTAATAGGTAAGATGATCTTCCCTACTCACTCTTCTTTAGAGCCATTGAATCCACTGATATCGGTATCGCTTTGAATAACTTGATCGGCCAATCCTATTTGGTCGATAGTACTCTGAAAGAGAATCTCAATACCGCTGCCAGTATCAATCATCATTATGTGCATAACAAACTTTTTCATCTTGAGCATTATGACTAGTGCATCATGATGTAGAAACTTGACATGGCTAGTATCACAATCTTTGAATGAGATCCCGAGTCGACGATTACTCGACTCAGGTAGAAGTTTGGCTTTTTGTCTTGAGGTGTGAGATTGCAGTATTCTGACAGTCTCCTGTACTTGAATATGTTAGAGTTGGTGATCAGATTGATCTCAATCATGTTGTTGTAGCGCATATGGTAGAGATGCTTCTCCTCAACTTGATCTTCGACCTAGACAACTTCAAGCTGCTTCTTATAGCTACCATCCTTGTATGATTCCAGGTCAACAATATATTCAAACATCCATCCCTCCTTGAAAATATATTCGAGCAACCTCTGTAAAGCATAGCAATTGTCAGTAGAATGATAGTTTACCTTAAGATGCATGCAGTACGGCCGGCTCTCGATTGGTTCCAATGGTTGGGAGAGACGATAGAGCTTATCCTTTGAGAGGATTGAATAAATTGTAGAGATCCAAATATTTATCTTTGGGAGGACCGGTTTGACTTGTGAACCGCCTTTCTGAGAGGTTCCAGTGTTTCTCTTGGCGTACTTTTGTTCACCCAGATCCTTTTTTAATTCAGTGCTTCGATCTGTATGTAGACATTTCGTGGTAAGGATGAATTTAGTAGATTTATGCCTTTCAGACATCATCATTTCCAGGTAGACGTAACTATTAACCTTGGTGATCATATCCTCCAAGGTCGCAGGTTTGTTGAGGAAGAGGTGTTTTTTGGCTTTACAGTCGAGCTAGAGTTTGTTGGTGAAAGCAATAACAGCTATTTTTTGATTGAAATTGTATACTTTACGCGTGAGCTCCAAATATTTCTTTGTAAAAGCCTCGAGCTTCTCTCCGTGTAATTGTTTGAGACTCATAAGATAATATAAATTTTCTTCTTTATCTCTGTTATGAGCCAATGTCTTGATGAATTGTTTATGCAGCTGGTCAAATATGTATATAGAATCTTCAGGTAGAGAGTGGAACCATCGGAGCGGTTCCTCCTGCAGACTTGTGGTAAAGAGACAGCAGAAAATGTGGTTGAGATTGGAGTACAACCCCAATAAATCACGATATTATTGAATGTCCTACTTCGGATCGGTACCCTTGTATTTACAAATTTTCAGAGTATGGAAACCTTTCGGTATTTCCACATCGAATAGTTCTTTGGCAATTGGACTTCCTTGTAACTTAGTAAGGTCATCGGTAGATCCCAGAACTTGTGCTTCAATCAACTCCTTAATACGTTGGTCCATATGCTTTTATGTGACATAATGATGGGCCGGTTGAGTGGTTTGACAAGGAGGTTACGAATTGTGAGTATCGGTACCCTCACTCAAACGATCTCGTGCTAGAACTCAAAGTTGAGGTCGTAGTTCTTCCTCTTGACGTATAGAACATCGGTGACTTCGGCTGATCTCAGATTGAATTTCACCCCCCAAATAAATTGAAGGTTGAGGTTCATTTCAAATATTTCTGGAAATAGCTTTACTAGTGGCTTCTTGAGGTCCTAATCTTTCCCGTGCAGAAACTCGAGAGGCTTCTGGCACTTGATCACGATCTCTTGTTGGAGGAGCCTACTGGGTATTCTGCAGAGCTTGCAAGGCAGTCTGTATTATTATCATTTGATATTCATATCGTTTGAGCACTGTCAAACGAGCTTGTCTTTCAGCGTCGAGCTCCTTCTCACAGAGCTCTCAATCAAGAGTAAATTAACGTTCGAGCTCAATGTGTTTCTCCATCTCGGTGTTGAGATTTTCCCGTAGCTCTGTAAGTTATTCCAGCTCAACTGAAAGATCAAGCCAGATTCTAGTTTCTGGTCGTGTGGATATGGCCATGATTGGAATTAGTAGTAGAGTGAATGAATGCCTTAGGATATCGTAGAAATGATTTCTTTCCCACAGACGGTGACAAATGTAATGGCCTAATTCCATAAGCTCAAAGTGGCTTAGAATTAGCTCTTACACCAATGTACCTGTGACAAAAATATAAATATAAAGTAAGAAATGATATAGGTGTTTAGCGTAGAAAACCTATGAATAGGTAAAAAAGACCATGACCTCGAGCTGAGGATTTTTATAATAGTGATATTTTATTGTTTGAGGCTGATATCTTATTACAAATGATCTTTTGACTTTGAAATGCCTGATCTTGCAAATAAGAAGTTGGAAATTTTGAGAATCTAGAAAATATAGATTTCTTGGTGATTTCTAGTGCAATTTTCTAGTCCTTGTCTCTTCTGGAACTTCTTCTTTATATAGGCCTTCTCTACAGTTCATCATCGTGTTGAAGCACGTTCTCGAAACAATATGGCTAATGGTGGTTGACTGAGTAACTGCTGAGTTCGTGACAGACAGGTGGCTTTGACTTGTTCAAGTTTTTCTATTTGAGCTCAACCCACGTCTTTCATCAGTTCGTGGAGTAGATGGCAATGTTGACTGGAGGAGTCATGTGGAGAAGGTGTAGATTTGTCATAGAGGTAGTTCGAACTAGAGATAGCTCGATTTAGGTAAGATTGAGGGGTAGGCTCCTTCAATCGTCCCCTAGTAACCAAAGTCACGAATGGCTTTGGTTGAGAAAGAATTTTTGGGTATATGGGTATTTAGGTTGGAAATTCAAATAATGAAGGAAGTAATGATGGTATATGGCTACATGGAAATTGTGCGTGGTATTGGGGGATGTACGTGCATTGAATATTTGATGGGACTATTGATATACGTGACGGTTAGGGTTTGAAGAGTTTTGCTTGTATTGAATGATGACGCTTTGGAAAACGTTTATGCACAACAAATGTAGGGTTATATAAATAGTACATGTACCGAGGTATGTGGCAAAGTACATTTATTCTATTGTAATATTCTCTGAAATTGTTGAAGATGGTGAAGACCCGTAGAATGGTTCTTGAGGAGAGAATTGCTTCTAAAATGTAGAGTTGAAGTTGAAATATTTCGGGGATCAGTCCCTTGGAGAATCCTACTCTTGTTCTTATTCCTCTGACGTTTCAAGGAATATCAAAAAATGAAGCGGCTGAAGCTGAGGAGGAGTTTTACTGTAGATGGAGGTTTTACCACGTTGTCTTAATTGGCGAGAAACGTTGGGCTTGTTTCCACATTCTTGTGGAAGATAAAGTTGGGGAGACAAATGCAAGGATAGGCGTGACTGCAGGGCAGTTGTACTGATGTCATACGCACGAATTGATTCTAAGGTCAGGCCCTCTTCATCTCTGCCAATACTATAAGGGTGGTGGTTATAGAAGAGACGGCGATGGTAGTAGAGGAGGAAGACGGTGAATGGAAGTCTATTTCTGCACTTCCATCGCCACTTTGCGCTAAGAAGACCTTCAGTTTGAAGAGTTAGTTCAAGCACTGAGTCTATTACTTTCATAGTTTCCATTTGAAGTTCATCTAGACTTCGACCAAACTCATAGGAGGGAGGATACTCGTTGTTTCCAATGTCTGCTTTAAAATTTTGTCTCTTGTGTTATTATAGGGAAAGTTTGATTGCGTGTAAGTGTTGAGTCATTATGAGTGTGGGGTGGGCAGAAGGTAATTTGGGTGGGAGGGATGAGAATATAATAAAATATAGTATAGGGGCAATAATGGGAAGGTGTTTTCACCGAAAGGGTGCAAAACGTTTGACATTAATTTTGGAAAGGACACCTCGGTTCCAAAACCGGTGGCGGCTCGTGCGAGACCCAATAACTGCTAGCAGTTAGAGAGAGGAAATATGAATATTAATTTTTCTTCTTCATTCAAACGTTTATCAACTTCTAAAAAATCAAAGAGCAGTGTGAGATAAAAGTAAAAATTTAACAGAGATCCACGTGAGAGGTTAGACGGGAGCGATCAACAATCAAGGTGAGGGAAGGCTGCAGAGACTGAGTCTCGACGGTGATTGTATAGTAGCCTTGTAAAAGAAGGATTTAGTACTGCTTCAGATTCATTTTCTGACATTGAAGGCTGGTAAATGATTTGTGATACTGTGGATATGTGCTTTTTGAAAGAATTTTGTGGTATTCAAATTTTGAAAAAATACTACTTATAGTAACCTATGAAAAACTATTATATAATATGTATAAAAGAGATATGTATATAAACGTATATGCGCGATGTATGAGTAAAAGATAATGATAGAATACATGGACATGTATGTACGTCGAGCGTGAGGAGTATTTGTGTAAAACCACACTTTATTTTAGAGTTGTAGTTGAGATGGTGACTTCACCTATAATGGAGGCGTCGACCTCTGGTCGATCGGCTGATAATGTAGAATCTGATAGGGAGAACGAAGTAGGAATGCTCCAATTTCTAGATTTCCCAGGGCAATTAATATCTTACCTAATGAATTTTGATGTGTTTAGAGAGTTTTATAAATCCAAAGCGGCTATAGGGGAAATAGGGAAATTTCTTAGAACATGCTGGTAGGCAGTTTAAAAGTAGTATTGTAGGATCCGAGTAGGAACATTTCTTTCTGTTGGCCAATTTAGAAAAGGAGAAATTAAATAGGGGTTAGACGAATCGATCTTTTTGGAGTACTATGACAAAAATGTCCAGGGCGACTTGGAAGAGGGTTTTCTGTGTTACCTATCTCAGTTGGAGTACGGGTTGAGTCTGCCCTTGAGCAATCTTGCAAAAGGGAAAATGAATATCATGGGGGCATGTCCTTCTCAGCTAAATGGGAACATATGGGAGGTAATAAATGTTTGTGAAAATTTGAATAAGTTATGGGAGGAGAATGAGGTAGAGAGGAGAATATCTCCTGAGGATGTTTAACAGTTTTATGGGGTGAAGAATTATTCTGCAAGTGGAGGGGCATACTTTTTTACGAGTTTGACCTAACCTCTATTCTTTGATCTGAATGTAGGAAGTCAAATGTGGAATGATAATGTGTCATGGGTGAAAGGGGATTGCCTTAGGAGAGATGATGAAGAACCCATGGAACTTCTGTATAGAACTGTGAAGAAAAGTAAGTGCAATAATGTATAAAATTAAATGTTGATCTGTTATTGATAATGTGTTATTATTTTGACAGGTCCTCAGTCGAAGGTGCAGAAGAAGAAATCTTTGCTTGATACTGTTGCTCAGTAAGGGGTTGAGCTCGAGGTTGTGCTGAAAGACCTCGGCATTAACATAAATAAATGAGCTGACAACTAGTCTAAGAAGGTTCAGAGGTCTTAAGCAACGAGACTAATGACTGGGGTTGAAGACAACAAGAAAAGTGGGGCAGACAAGGAGCAGTGTGTGACTATATAGAAGGTCACTGAGTTAGATTTTACGGATGTTCCAGAATCTACTACGTCGAACAAGCTAGCTCGGGCGTTTCCAAAGGAGAGAACTTTGAAACGTGGCTCGGCCTCTGGAACCACTGGAAGTGGTAAGGTCAAGTTAGAAGCAAAAAAGATGAGGGTGGCTCCTTCTTATGGAGTAATTGGGGATCAGGTCATTGAAACTCAACTTGAAGATGAAGATGAGCTTAGGGTCGTAGAGGATAGGGTCATCGAAGCGAATATATATGTATCTGAATTGTGTATTTATGATTCGAGCTTAAAATGTACTTAACTTGCTTTGTGTAGGCTGCCCGCCTGATGAAAGGAATCTACTTCGAGATTGAGGAGGATAAAGCTGAGCTCAAAAATGAGAAGGTAAAACTCGAGATGAAGGTGGCTTGCTTGAAGTCTGACCTGGATCGGGAGAGGAATCGACTTGAGTCTGTGAAGGCCACACATGAGCTAGAGATTAGTGAGATGACGGATGAAGCACAGAAGAACCTAGATGTGGCAGTTGCTCAGCGTGATAGGCTTGGGCACCAACTTTTCAAAGCGGGGTACTCCAAAGCAGAGGTGAAGGAAGTCATGGAGGGTACCTTTGTGGTGGAAGAGGAGGATGCATTTGGCATGGTAGGGGGATAGATGGTATCTCTCCTAGAACCGAGCTAGAAAACCATGGGGATGACAAGGAAAATCCAAAAGATGATGCCGAGAAGGTAGAGTAGAATTGTTGACTTTTTTTTTTAGATGTACGTTTATATGGGGTAAAAAATTGTAATGTTTTAGGATATGTTTTGTTGGACGATTTTTGTAGGTTAAGAAATGTTTGTTAAAAATTATGTGTAGGAGCTTAAGGATATGCTCTTTGGAATTAAAGAGTTAGAGAATGAGCTTACTACGGAGAAAGGCGCCTCAGCATCCCTGTTGTCTTCGCAAGGGGAGTTACAAGTTTGAAAAGAGCAAGAAATATTTGACTTGTATGTTGCATTACTTTAGAGCTACAAAGTAAAAAATTATAGTATAAAAACATACCAAAAACGTGTTAATAGTTTAAGGGCAATGATATTCAATTGTGTATAAATAGTAGTGAAATGTTGGAAAAGTAAGAACATAGAGAATGTGTACCTTAAAGTTGGATGTTCGTGTCAATGTCATCGAACTAGGATCATACTTTGCTAAGTTTATAGCACATTGACTATCTCTATACAACTTAGCCAAACCATATCCTTACAAGCCTCTGTAGCCGCAACATATTCCGCATCTGTCGTAGATATAGCTACAATCTTTTGTAGCCTAGAAACCCATGTAACCACACCGCTTCCCAATGTAAATACGAAACCACTAGTGTTCTTCCGCCTATTAATGTCACCCGCTATATCATAATCAACAATCCCTGTAAGCATATCTGAGAACCCCCATAACATAATGCCATATCTTGAGTCCCCTTTAGATACCTCAGTATCCATTTCACAGCTCTCCAATGCTCCTTGCCTGGATTACTTATATACCTACTAACAACTCTCACTGCTTGGGCAATATCTGGTCTCGAACAAATCATAGCGTACATTAGGCTACCAACCGCAGATTGATAAGGAACCTTCCGCATCTTATCATGATCTTTTTGCATATTCGGACAACAGTCCTTTGATAATTTAAAGTAACCTCCCAATAGTGTACTAACAACTTTAGAACCATCCATATTAAACTGTTTAAGTACTTTGCTAATGTACTCAGCTTGAAATAACTTCAATTCTCGTAGCATTCTGTCCCTTGTAACACGCATACCAAGAAATTATTTTGCTTGGTTCAACTTGACAATCTCTCCCGCGTAAGCACGTGTTACCAATATATCATCTACATACAGAAGTAGAATAATATACGAGTTCCCCATATTTTTGATAAAATAACAGTGATCCGCATTACTCTTCGAATAACCATTTATGGATATGAATTGTTTGAACTTTAAATACCACTCTCTTGGCACTTGTTTCAAACCATATAAGCTCTTCGCATACCTACACACAAGATCTTCTTTCCCTTTAACCGAATACCCATCCGGCTGCTACATAAAAATTTCTTCATCAAGGTTGTCGTGAAGAAATGTTGTTTTGACATCAAATTGCTCAAGATATAATTTTTTAACTGCAATTATATTCATCACAACCCGAATAGTAGACATTTTCACAACAGGAGCAAAGATTTCACCAAAATCAACGTCTTCTTTCTGCTGAAAGCCCTTCACCACAATTCTAGCCTTGAATCTCCTTGAACCATCAGATTCCTACTTTAGTTTATATACCCACGTGTTATGGAATGCTTTCTTCTTATTTGCTAACTGAACTAAATCCCAAGTTTGATTTACTGATAATGATTGTATCTCATCATCCATAGAAAGCTCCCACTTGATCTTGGGTTCCACATCTAAAGACTCCTTGTAACTTTTTGGTTCACCACCATCTGTAAGTAATAAGTAATTTTGGGAGTTAACGTACCTTGCCAGAACTCTTGCAATTCTCAGCTCCTTTCAAAGTGTTATTGGAATGTCTAGATCATTAGGTTCCTCGCTTTGATCCGGTGTATGAGACTCGACCACAACTTCTTCATCAACCTCTCGAGAGGGTTCAAATTCAATGTCGATACTTTTTGCTGCTTCACTTCTATTTATTTCACTAGGTACTTTGAAGGTTTTATATAAGACTTCCTCATTGAATGTAACGTTATGGCTCCGGATGACTTTCTGATTCTTCGCATCCCAAAATCGGTACCCAAACTCATCACCACCGCATCCAATAAATATACACTTCATTGACTTTGCATCTAACTTTATCCTTGCATCTGAATTATCAAGCACATATGACGTACAACTAAAAATATACAAGTGAGAAAGGTTTACCTCTTTACTGGTCCATGCTTCTTCAGAAAGTCCAAAATCTAAAGTCGTTGAAGGCCCTCTATTAATCAAGTACACCGTGGTAGTAACCGAACCTGCCCACAAACATTTTGGCAATCCAGCGTTGAGTCTCATACTCTACGTTCTTTTGTTTATTGTTCGGTTCATACTTTCTACAACACCATTTTGTTGCGGTGTTCTGGGAATAGTCTTCTGCCTCCTAATCCCGTTTGATGCGTAAAAGTCTTCAAACTCGTCACTACAATATTAACCCCTGTTATCCGACCTGAAACACTTCAATTTCAAACCAATTTTATTTTTAACTAGAGCCCTCCACCTCTTGACTTTATCGAATACATCTGATTTGTTCTTCACGAAGAAGACCCACAGTTTACGAGTAGTATCATCAATGAAAATAACATAATAGTGAGAGCCACCAAGAAAAGTTACCTTGGTTGGCCCCCAAACATCTGTGTGTACAAAATTTAGCTTCTCAGGTTTCCTTGATCTTCCAGCTATTTTATAACTGACCTTCTTCTGCTTCGCAATAACACACTCTTCACAAAACTTCAGATCAACCTCATCAAGACCCTCCAGCTTTTCCTTTATTACCATCATCTTTATCCTCTTTTCACTCATGTAACCGAGCCGTTTGTGCCAAGTACTTATATCAATTCCCGGAGTGGCCGCACAAATAGTAGAAATTATGTTTTAAGTTATATACAATGTTCCTTATCTTAAGCCTCGACCTACTACCATAGCTCCCTTTGTAACTTTCCAGAAGGTTATACCAAAGGTGCTTAGATATCCGCCATCATCCGCCAATTTGTTAACTGATATAAGGTAGCCCCCCAATTTGGGTACAAGTCGCAAATTCTGTAAAACCAACGTTCCCCCTGAAGGTAACATCAACCTAGCGTTTCCCTTTCTAGTAATATTGCGTGCACTCTTAGCTGCAATAAAGACCATAGTGAAGTCACTTTTAGCAATATTAGTTAGGAAACCTACGTTTTGTAGTAGCATGAAAAGAGACATCCAAATCAACTATCCAAGATTCATTAACATCGTCACACGAAAGTAGTAGAGCCTCATTAGAACTAACCTCCTCAGTAAGGTTCATTGTATCTTTCTCCTTATCATCTTTTTTAGAAGAAGAGCTACAATCTCGCCTGAAGTGGCCCTTCTTTTCACAAGTCTAACACGCACTGGGAGGCTTAGACTTTTCTCTTGACTGTGATTGACCCCTTCCATATTTCGGGCATTTTATGTAAGATCTCCCCCTTTCCTCGACGTTCAACACACAGTCATTTAAACTGGAAGAGGGTTCAGATGTTTTACACCTATTCTTTTCACTCATAATCAAAGAGACTATAATGTCAAATTTAATATCTTCCTTCCCCGATAAATTGCTCACAGCTGCAATGAACCCTTCGAAGCACTCTAGCATCTGCCCTTGAAGAGCCCACGCTCTCACCTCCTCGGTAAAAGCAATTTTTATAGATTCCAGTTGAGCATGAATGGTGTTGAACTCATTAATTTAAGCTTATACACTACCATTATCCTTCATCTTCAAAGTAAACAAGCGCCATAAAAGATGTACCTTATTTGCCCCGGATGGTTCTGAGTACATAACAGACAATGTCTCCATCAAACCCTTCGTTGTTGTAACTTTTGAGATCATGTGTAGAATCTGATATGGCAGCATTAACCTAACGGTTCCAAGCACCTTGCAATCCAATCGCGCCCACTTAGCATAATCGTAATCTACTGGCTTCATCTCAACTCTACCCAGTGGTAAATCAAGATCCTTCTGATAGAGGTAATCATCTATCTACATCTTCCACACTCTAAAATTATATATATTAAACTTTGTGATCTTTAACTTCTTTTGATCGGGCATTGCTCTTCACCACACAAGCCCTATAACACTTACTCTGACACCAATTATTGAGAATTAAGGTAGCTAATCTCTCTTCTACGATAAGAATAATATGTGGAATAAGCCTAACAAGAGAAATAATCAAGCAAGAATAATAAAGAACACAAAAATTTCCCAGAAGAGGGATGCGGAAATCCTTTACGGATAAAAAACCACTCCCCATAAATAATATACTAAATAAAATAGGTTATACGATATCTCCTAGCTTCTCAAGCTTTAATGGAGTCTCTCAAATTCTAGCCCTCTAGAATTAAACTCACACATAGAAAAGATAGTCAAATAAATAAACAAGGTCCTTTTTATATACTAGAGGACCAATTACAAGTTGAAACTGATCGCGAGGCAAACTCAACATCACAGACGACCTTCCAAGACAACTAGCGCACATCTCGTTCGAACGAATTTGGCAAAAAAAGGATTCCAGCCCTAGAAACATGTAACTCGCTTGAACGACATCCAAGCTCGTTCGAACAACTTTGACAAACCAAGTTCCAAAACGTGAAAATAGACAACTCGTTCGAATTAAATCCATTCTTGTTCGAGCGGCTCATTCTAACGACTCCCATTTTCTTTCGAACGACTTCAACAATTCGAGTTCATACTCAACACATGTGACAATTAATATAATAAAATAATACATGTGATTAGCGTGGAAACCTTTGAATAGGTAAAAGCCACGACCTCAGTTTTAGGATTTAGTAACTGTAACTTTTATTGCTTGAGGCTGACGTTTGATTACAAGTTTATGATCTCTTAAGCAAGAAAAACTTGGTCCCTCCCCCTCTAGAACTTATCCTTTTTATAGACCACTCTCAGTTCATTATCGTGCATAAGCGCGTTCTCCTAGAACTGGGGGCAAGTGGTGGTTGGAATTGTAACTGCTAGTTCATGGGAGACAGGTGTCTTTAACTTGTTCTACTTTAGATATAGTGCTTGAACCATGTTCTTTATTATTTTATGGTCTAGGTGTCATTGCTGACTGTATATCACGTGTATATTGCATGAGCCTGGTAATAAATCAGTTTGAGTTTATCACAGCTTGAGGGATAGGTCTCTACAATTGCCCCCTCGCAACTGAAGGTACAGGTGGGTTTAGTTGAGAAGCGCTCATCGATTTGTGAGTTGGAATTTGGAACGGTTTTGCAAAAATTGAATGATGTATGTTGATAACGTAGATTTATCTAGGAATTATGAGGTATATGTTGGAGACTTGTTTGGTATTAATATCTTGAGGTATTGATTTGACTGATGTACCTGACTGTTGGATTCCCCATACCATATCTTGGAATTATGACGATCTCAGAAAATCTTCCCTACATTGAATGATCTGTCTCTATAAATACTTCTATTGTACCATTGGTCATTCGTCTACAAGTACTATGGTTTTTCTACAATTTAACCAATGGTAAGTACTAGAAGTCATGCCCGGGAAGCTAGGGTTCTTACCAAAGTGCAAGAACTTCAGTTTCGATATTTTGGTACCCAAACCCTTGATCTTTTGATCGCCCACCTTATCAGACCTAACTTCAAAAGTATGACTCGCCAGGAGGCAGCAAAAGTGGAAAAGGAGTTCTATTATACTTGTCGTTTCCACTAGATGTTACAATGGTGTAGCATCGCCAAGAGTATCTTCGATTCCTTGTGAAGAATGTCATGGCTAAAGAGGGTGAGGAAGTTGGCATTTGTAGAAGGAAGTACAGCTACTATCCTGCCAGTGATTGGGTGTTGTAGGTGGAAGAGGTAATAGAAGCTAGTTGTTATGACCACCATCATTTTGCTTGGGCGGTGGTGGTGGTTTCAGAGGAGGAAGTATGCTTATGTTGCAACCATCTTCATTTACTTGCAGAAGTGTTGGTTGCAGGGGAGGAAGGATGCTTCTATTGCAACCATCTTCATTTTCTTGCAGAAGTGACTATTTCAGGGGTGGAAGAAATCGTTGGTGCTCGAATTGGAAAACTTGTTGATAGCAGAGTAGTAGTGTAACCTGTAGAACAATCTGTTGGAAAAAAACCTATATACCATATTGTATTTTGTAAAGTACACTGTGATGTTTTTTTTAGCTAATGAAACAATATTTTGCAAAATTGTCGATAGCATGTATGTTTTACAATGAATTATACCGAACTGTCTGAAATAGTTATTAGATCGAACGAAGATTTCAAGCTATGTGTGATCTTATTAAACTGCTGTAAGGTAATAAAAATACATTTTTCGAGGTGAAAATACTATAGATTTTGAGCTATATAGAATTACTGTTTTTAGAAGATAGGATACTGTAATGTGAACTTTTGAAAAAGTGGAATCCTAATTTTTATAAAACGATCTGAGGGTTTATTATGGTAGCTCAATTTAATGATGGTAAAGATTTGAGGAGAACAAGGATGGAATCAAATTTATAATTAGCTTGATTTGAGGAGATGAAAACGATGGATAAGTTGGGCAGTTGTGCTTATTAATTGTGAGTCATGTATATGCCCAAGAGGTGTTATTGAATGTGATCGTACTCTGTGTTGATAAATATGTTGTAGAGGAAGATGAATAAAGAAAAATGGCGAGGACTCGCTCTCAGAGAGTTTGACATACGGCAGAGGGGCATTTAACGATAAAGGTTGCTTTAATCCATGAAAGGATATTTGGACAACTCAATCATGATGCTGATATGCTTGAATCTATACTACAACTGGTAGGGTTGAATGCAAGGGTACATGAAAATGAGATTGAGTGTCATTTTTGGTGTGACGTATTTTGTGAATTGACCGTTGAGCCTAAAGCTCGAAAATCTGCGGTGAGGGAGATTATAGTGGATGAGATTACAGGTGAAGATGAGTGTTTGTTGGTGATGTTCGTATCAGATGTGGTACTGCAAGGCACATTGGTTGCTTCAGATGTAATTATGAGTGAGAGGGCAAACTTTTATTGAGTTCAAAATAATGTAGTGAAATAAAAGATAATGCTTATGTTCTGAATATGCTCCTTGTTTTTTGTGGATTTTGGTGTAAATAAATTTGAATTTCAAAATTGTGTAGCATTAGAAATGACATTGTAATAGGTATAAATAAGTGTAGGAGAATAGAAATCAAAAGTATGAGAAGTTTATGAAGATATAGTTCGATTACATGTGGGTTGATTGTGTTATCATGAATGTGAGAGGATGTGAGATTGATATGGGTAAGATAGAGAGATGCATTTAATTATAGGGTTTGGGGTAATGATCAGAAATTGTTTTTATCTAAAAGATATGAACCGTCTGACAGGTACAGTAGAAAGGACGAATTGGCTGGAAAAACAATGGCGGCTTACGTGAGTTCCTAAAACTCCAAGCAGCTAGAAAGAATAGTTATAAATAGTTATTTTCTTTTGTCTTCCAAGCGTTTAGAAAAAACAGAGAGGTGAAAATCTAGAGAGAGAAAAAAAATTGATTGTAGAGAAATCAAAGAAGGAAACCCTAATATTAAACATTGTCATCTGAGAGAAGAGGAAGGTGTCATTATAGGATTGGCGAATAAACTCGTGAGGCAGAGTTTTATGGTGAAGGAAGAGGCATTTGGTGTTCCTGATTCATCGTTTGTTGTCAAAGGTTAATGGTAGATCTTGTTTGTACTCTTTGTTTGGGGAATGTTTGTGTATGGTATGATTAGTCCCTCTCTTTCTTCTTTTCTTAAATTTTGAAATGTGCACTATGTATGGAAAGTTTTCATATGTACTATTAGAAAAAATGGCTCTTTGAATTTTCCTGCTCTGTGTTAGTGCCAAGTACTGTAGGGAAAAATAATATAATATATATATTTTGTATATGATCGTATCTTGACAAAATAGAAAAAATAAGGAAATTGACTAAAATACTTGAACTTGTATGTAGGTAGATGCGTGTGAAAGAATTTAGGAAAAATCTGTCTCATATGTCGAGCTTATTGTTCGAAATGGAACCTTCCACCTCTGATTGCTCGGCTGCAAATGAAAGTGTAGAACGTGATGTCAAATCTTTAGGGGGCGAACTAATGATAAATAGCTTGAAAGATATTCCTGTTGATGTTAAGGGAGTGAGTTCTTCAGAGGAAAGTGTGGCAGAGGAAAAGCACAAATTTCCAGATTTCCCTAGTTATAATTTTCTTGTCTCATAGAGTAAGAAGTATTCAAAAAGTTAGGTAAGCATAAAGGTATTATAGGTGGTGTATGGGGAAATGTTATTCAACATTCTCAGAGGTTTTTTAGGGGGTGTTCGGATGGGAAAGTACATTTTTTGTGCTTCCTGATCTGGAGCGCGAGAAAATATTTAGAAAAATCCCTGAGGGTATTTCCCTTGAGTATTTCAATGGGAAGAAGGAAGATGATTTAGATGAGGGGTTTTTGTGTTACCTTGCTCAGTTCGATTATAGGTTAATGGTGCATTTAACCAATCTTGTTAAAGGCATCATGAATGAAATCAAATCTTGCCCTACAAAGTTGAATGGTAATATATGGGAGGTCATAAATGTTTGTGAGAATTTGAATATGAATTCGATCCGTGAGGGGAATGAGTGAAGATTGACTCCTGTAGATGTTTTGCGATATTACACTTTTAAATATTATGTGAATACTGGTGGTGCGTACTTCTGTTCGAGCTCGTCCTGCCCCATTCTTTTGACCTGAATTTAGCTGGAAGGTGTGGAATAACAATTTGATCTGGGTAAAGGGCGAGTGTCTCCAACGAGCTAACGAGGATACCCTTCCCCTTATATACAAATATTTTAAGAAATGTAAGTAAATCTTAGAACTTTCAAACTATAGTTGTGAATGTATTCTACTTGATTATGATAGGTTTTTGTGTGTTGTGTGCAGATCTTTATTCTAAAGTGACCAAAAAAGAGTTGTTGATCGATATTATAGCTTTAGAGGGAGCCGAGGTTGAAGCTGTATTGGGCGAGTTGGAGATTAGTAGGCATAAGAGGGTAAAGAGTAGGTCTATTAAGTTCAAAAATTGTAGACCAAGAGAAAGATGACGGGAGAGGTCTCATCTACTATTACTGGGGCTTAGTCATCAGCAAGTATTAGAAAATGGCCATTGTTAATAAAAGTTGGACCTATGTCGGTGATTCCGAAGCCTATAGGCTCCTTGTCTGGCAAAATGAGAGATAGACAGACAAAGAAGAGAGGAGCCAAGGTTGAAGTATTGAAGTTCGTTACCTTAGGGAGTAGGGAGGTCGAGGCTCCTTCGAAGAAGAGAAAAGTATATAGTATCTCCACTCCTGCAGTGAATGGGGTGGAGGAAGACGGTGTGGTTACGGGCAAGGAGGATGAGCTTCGCGTTGTTAAAAATAAAATAAGGTTTGCTGCTCGAGAGGGATCTATTGAGTTGGATGCAGCGGTGAGTCTTGAGCTTTGTAGAGTAATGGTAACACTATAATTTATCGTGTATACTTGAAATGCTCAAAATGATTTGTGTATCTTGTTATGTAGGTTGCACATGTGCTTAGAGGTATTTGTTTGGGTTTTAAGGATGGGAAGGTATAGCTTAAAGAGCGGGTTGCTCAGCTAGAGAAGGATTTTGTAGGGGAGCAAACTCATCTTGCGGAAGAGAAGGAGTGCTCGAGCTTGGAGGTAAAGGTATTGAAGGACACATTCCAAATAACCGTGGACCAGCTCAAAGAGGAGTCTAAAAAAATGTGGAGGAGGTGACCGTTGTGCGGAACAATCTCAGTGTAAAACTCCAAGATGTCAGTTGCACTGTGAAGGACGTCTAAGCTATAATGGAAGGATATGTTATGGAGGTGGAGGAGTTCAGCCAAGAGGATGATCTTGAGGCTGGTAGTACTCCTCTTCATGACATTGTTAAAGGTTTGGATGAGGTCTCAACTAGGACGGAGTTGGAGAATTAGAGGGAGGACGATAAGGTAAAGTAAAACTGTAGTAATGATTTTTTATGAAATGAGACTATTTGTTGGATGAAATATACTTTAAGTATCTGAAGGATCGGTCTATGATGTACTGATGTATAAATATTGATTTGTAGGAGTCCAAAGACTTGTATAAATATTGATCGGTATATATATATATAATCAGACTATAAGAGATGTAGTAATGTATGCAAACTATTGTATGTATCGTGAATGTTAATTGTTACGCTAGCTGCTCTCGAAGTCGTACTGTTACGTAAAGAAGATGCGCTTAAATATAATTATGAGTTTAAACTCGAATTAGACAGGTGCAAGAGGTATTTAAAGATAGTACAGACCAATATATAAAAGTGGAGTTGAGGTTGGTTAAGTCTAAAAAGACCGTTAGCAAGATGAACCAGAAGTTTGAGAATATAGCTGAATGGGTGAGAGTGCAAGGTAAGCTAGTAAGCGCTCAAAGTGAGGTGGAAAAGTTGAATGACATTGTAGAGTGTTTGAAGGGGAAGTATAAAGAGGTAGAAATTGCTCAATATCATATCGGAGCATTAGAGGAGGAAGTAAAGGAGCTGAAAGGGAGTCTTGTTAGTTCGAGGGGGTAATTAAATAGGAAGGAGACTGAACCAATTAAGGCGCAAGCTGATTTGACGAGTGTTGAAAGTGATATTGAAAATCGTACAAATAAAAGATGTTAGTCAACGGATTGCTCAGAATCAATAAGATAAGCAGAATGAATGAGTGGAGAGGCTGAAGGCTGACCTGTCCAATTTTTGTGGTAGTAAGGTGGAGGTTATAGAGATATCAAAGAAGAAATAGAGGGATGTCAAAGCTGCTAAACATAAGGATGATTTGTGTCATGCCCAGGCTAAAATCAAAGAACTGGAGGCAGATTTGGTTTATTTTTGAGCTGTTGTAAGGAAAGCTAATGAGTGAGCTAGAAAGATTGGGGATAGGTTGGATGTTTCTAGAGTAGAAAAAAAGAGTTGGAAAAATCTCTCGAGAAAAGGATGAAATGTTGAAGAATTGTGTTGGGGGAAATGATGCACCTGATGATTTACTAAAAAAATGAGTTGACAGTACTGTAAAAGAAAGTACAGAAGTTTATTGATATTAAAGAGAAAAGTAAGGTAGAACAGGGGAGATTGTTGGAACTGATGGAGTCATTGACCAGTATCATATCATAACTGAAGGGACGTTCGAAGCGGGCCAAGATTCACTACGCAAAGTTATACAAAAAAATTCTTAAGTGTACGTAGTAGTTTTGCTTACCTGGCTGTACATAATTGAGACAGGTTGTTCACGGATGAAGTACATTCAAAGGAGATGACGATAGTAATTACTTATTTTGTGGAGGAGGTGAAGAGGCTTGAGTTTGAAAAGAATATGTTGCATGATTGTCTGGTGTTTAATGATTGTATCTGTAAGACTGAAGTGGATCGAGGTAACTATTTGAATTCGATGGAAATCAGAATTGGCCCCATTTCTGTAGAGCAGGTAGTGTGAGGAAGAGACATTGTTGTTGCACGAGCACAAGATTTTATGGCTTCACGAGCTCTGACTCTATGGGAAGGTTCATCTGCAGAGCCGCAAGGAAAACCTGTATAAATAAGTAAACTATTTTTGCTTCTGAATTGTAGATGTTAGAGTAATGAAAACTAGTTTTACCTTTACTTTATCTTGAGTCTTAGAGATAGTAGAGATCATTGATTGAAAGCTAGTATTACATTTTCTTTAATATTTAACATTTGGATATATGTATGATTGTAGAGTAATATGAGAAAAAACTTGAAAGTTTTTATTCAGTAGAAAAGAATATACACACTGTTGGAGATTGTAATCTCACTTTTGGAATGTAAAGAATGATAATAGATGCATCATGTGCTTAGGAACTAGGGATTTAACGATAATATCGCTTCAATCTCCTAGTGTTCCTAGGGTTGGTATTCTGACACCTTTCTCTATCATGAAGTAGTAGGATCCAAGCCTAGTGCGTCCGACGACTAGAAATGGACCATCCCAATTTTCTGCGAGCTTCCCGGCATTTAACTCTTTTCTGCTCTTGGGGATCTCTCAGAGGGTGAGATCGTCGATTTGGAACTCACGACTTCATACTCTTTTGTTGTGCGAACTGGGTAGCATATGATGATATCTACCCAGGTTGGCAGCAGCTCGAGCTCGGGTCTCATCGATACAATTCATATTGTGGGATAGTTTGAATTTATTTTCCTCATATGTTAGTTCGTGATCTTTGACAGGATGGTGATATTCTGTTGGGATGACTGCTTCAGTTCCAAAAGCAAGGAGGAAGGGGGAATAGCCAGTTGATTGTTTCAGTGTAGTACGGTACACCCATAAGATATGAGGTAGCTCCCTTATCCAATTTCCCATCCTTTTTTATTTGAGTATCTTTTTTATTCTATTTACTATCGTTTTGTTTGTGATTTTGGCATTCCCATTCCCTTAGGGGTAGTATGGATTGGATGGGGAATGAATGATGTTCTGTTTTTGAGAAAAGCAACTACCTTCGCTCCATCGAACTGTGGCCTATTATCGGTTCGAATCAGATGGGGGAAACCAAATCTTGTAATGATATGTTCCCAAATAAATATAATTACCTCTTTTTCACGATTTTGGCAAAGAGGAACTGCTTCAACCCATTTTGTAAAGTAATCTGTCGCAAAGAGTAAGAACCTTCTGTTGCCTGGTGTGTTTGGAAATTCTCCCACTAGATCGAGGGCCTATTTCTTGAAAGGCTAGAAAACCTTACTGGCATGGAGCTCGAATACAGGCGCTCGTATCTGGCGACCATGTCTCTTACATGCGTCAAATTTGTGTGAGTACTCTTCTGCTTGCTTGCGCATTACTGGCCAAAAAACTCCTTGTATAATTACTCGGTTAGCAAGGGATCGTCCTTCCACATGGGAACCACATGTTCCTTCAAGTAATTCCTTAAGCATTCCATATGCTTGTTGCTATGAAAGATACTTGAGATAAGGCCCTGTGACTAATTATCAATATAAACGGCATTTTAGAACTGTGTTACGCTTTGAGATATCAAGATGCAATGGTATTAGTCCAAAAATATGAGAGACCCGATTTATTCATATTAATAATAACCTGCAATTTGGCCTTATATAATTAATAAATTAGAAGTAGGGCAAAAAGCTCAAGATCGGCCCGATTTAGTTGCGTGGATGACTAAAACAGGACATAATTAGCAAATCTGTATTGGGAGAGGTTCTAGCATATGTCTATGTAGTTGAATTTCAAAAACGTGGATTACCACATATCCTTATGCTTATAATTTTGTATCCAAAGGACCGCTTTAGAAACCTGGACGAATATGATAAATTAGATCCTGCAAAATTTCCCGACAAATCAAAAGAATCAGAACTATATGAAGCGGTCAAAAAACATATGATTCATAGACACTGTGGCAAATACAATTTATCACGTCCATGTATGAAAGATGGCAAATGCAAAAAGGGATTTCCAAAAGACTTTGCCAACAAAACTATTCAAGGAAAGGATTGTTACCTTATTTATAAAAGGCAAAATAATAGTATTAAGGTAGAGGTTGATATATGTGGTAATAAAATGTTGATAACAGCTGGGTAGTTCCATATAACGGGATGCTGCTTAAGAAGCATGATTGCCCTATCAATGTCGAAGTATGTAGCAGTATTAAATGCGTAAAGTATCTATATAAATATATTTATAAGGGATTAGACCGTATATGTATTAAGGTTAATCAACAAGTTGAAGTAGATGAAGTCAAGCAATTTATAGATGCTAGATGGGTATCGCCACCCGAAGCAGTTTGGAGACTATTTGTTAATCTAATGTGTAAAATGTATCCCAGTGTATAGCATTTGCAGTTACATCTACCAGGCCAACAACAAGTCACTTACTTCGATTTTTAAAATATTAAGGATATTATTGAAGATAGTATAAATAATATGACAATGTTAACTGAATTTTTTATATTAAATTCCAAAGACACTTGTGCTAGGAAATTCTTATACCGAGAAATACCCTAACATTATTTATGGGTTAAAAAAAATGCTATTAGAAACGGTACAGTGATAATAGGAAATGCATAGGCAGAGTCTACACTGCTTCACCGAGAGATGGAGAGTGCATTCATTTGGAACTTCTATAATTACATGTAAGGGGGTCAAGATCATTTGATGACATAATGAATGTGGAGGGTGTAAAGTATAAATCCTTCAGACGAACAACAAATGCTTTAGGTTTGTTAGAGAATGACAAAAACATTAAAGAATGTTTAGAAGAAGCAACATCGATAACGATGGCTACTACATTGAGGAAGTTATTTATTTCCCTACTGGTATTTTGTCATCCTTCGAACATTGATGATTAATGGCAAGAATTTAAAATTCCTATGGCAGAAGATTATCGTAAGTCATTCCTCAGTTTTAGTGATGAAAGAATTGAGGATAAACTATTAAGAGAACTAAATGATCTACTTGGTGAATATATATCTGACTATGGATTACCAGAGCTTAATAAAAATTATAACACTAAAGGCATGTGCAATTTATTTAGAGATAAATAAGAAATTCGTATACTAGAATTTGATTTATCTTCCAAATTTCATTTAAACAAAAAACAACAATATGCATGCAATAGGATTTTACAGTCGGTTAATGAAAATGAAAATAAAGTATATTTCATAGATGGTCCCGGGGGATGGGTATAACTTTTTTATATTGTGCTCTTTTAGCAGAATTAAGAATAAATGTTAATATAGCCTTTACAATTAATGGAATCTTCCATCATAACGGCTACTATATTACCCGGAGGCCGCACAATGCATAATAGATTTAAACTACCATTAACACATGAGCACAATTTAGGCTGTAAAATTGGTCAAATAACTCAATTTGTAGAACTAATTAGACAATCAAAAGTCCTCATTTGGAATAAGGTACCTATGATGCACCGGTATAACTTTGAAGTACTTGATGAATCTCTTAGGGATGTCCTCAATTGCCCATTACCCTTTGGTAGGAAAATCTTTATTATGGGTGATGATTTTTGTCAAATACTACCTATAATTCCACGCTCAACTCGAGGATAAATAGTTGATGCATGTATTGTTAACTCATATCTCAGGAACTCTGCATAAACAATTCCATTGAAAGATAATATGTGCGCCTGTGACGATCCTGAAGACTCAAAATTTTTACTTCACGTTAGCAATGGTGACTCTAAAATAAAAGTTAAAGAGGGTATAATACCCATCCAAGAAGAAATAGTCATACCTTGGATTAATGAAAACTTCATCCATGATTTAAAAAAGTTTGTATTCCCTAAGATTCGTGAAAAATCAAAAAATGTAGAATGGATGTCAGAAAGAGCTGTTATAACACCTTTAAATGAACAAGTTGATGTTATTAACAACTTAATTATTGATTTATTTCTTGAAGAATCAGTTACTTATTATTCATATGACTATGTTTAGAATGACGTAAATAATATATACCCTCAAGAATTTCTAAATTTAACTACTGCAGGAGGATTACCACCACATAAATTTACTTTGAAAATGGTGCACCTATCATGTTGTTACAGAATCTTTGTGCAAAACATGGCTTGTGCAATTGCACTAGATTGATTTGCCACCATTTTAATAAGAATGTGAAATTACCCTTCTGCGGCAATTTATTATGTCCAAAAATGTCATTAAAACCAGTTTTGGATGGTAATTTCACATTCTGCAGTAATGACTCGGCAATTACCCTTCTGCAGCAATTCATTAAAACATGGCTTGTACAATTTAGTTTTTGCCACTTATATCATTAAAACCGTCCAAAAATGTTAAATTACCCTTCGAATTAATTCGTAGACAATTTCCTATCCGTCTATGCTTCACCTTAACCATAAACAAGTCCCAGGGACAAACAATTCCCTGAGTTGGTATCTATTTACATGACCCTGCATTCATCCATGGTCAGCTATATGTGGCCTTATCTAGGGGTATTTCAAAAAAATAAACAATAATTCTAATATGGAATTATGAAGCATACAATTTATCAGGGACAAATACGGCAAATGTTGTTTACAAATATGTAATCTGCAAGCAATTCAAAATTCCCCTAAATTAAATATAAATCCAAGTTGCTAAACCAATAAAAGATAACTCAAAAGGTATTTTGCCAAAATTTATTATAAACTATATTTTTTTTAGACCTACAATATATTTTGTTATTAATAAATGTCGGCAACATGTTGATGGGAATTACGCTTATCGTTTTAATCATGCAGCTGCAAAGAAGTTTGTTGGATAATGATGGATATTACTCTATTGGTTGATTACAAGCAATAATATGAGAGAAGAGTTGGGATATCTTTATTAAATAATATCTTTTTGTGTATCCTCAGAGGTTCTGTTGTTATGTAATACATAGGATAACCCAATATGAGGCCATCTATATCTACTCAAACTTTCCCCATAAACCCTAAAGGCTTATGGGACTGTTAGGAGTCCAGTAGAATACCCCAACCCAGTTGGGTTTCCACCTTGGGCCGGACCCAACTCCTAATACTCCCCCTTGGGGTAATCCATACCAGGATGACTTGCCTTATTAAAACCTCTGCCTAGCAAAACCTCCTAGGGAAAATGCTGTGTAAGGAAAGAGTACAATCTTATACCCCGTATGGGTTGTGGATGCATATACATTACCTCATCAAAACCTCTCGCCAGTAAAACCTCCTAAGATAAAAATTGCACTATTAGGTAAAAAAGTGCAACACACATGGGTCCATGTCAGGTTGGGACTACTCCCCTTGACATCAATCTCCCACGAGATCTATCTCTTTGAGATGTATCTCCTTGAGATATTTATAAATAAAACTTTTGTATACCGATTTCGTGTACCAGCTTCTTGAACTTAAGTGGTGCAAGAGTCTTCGTGAATAGGTTGTAAAGTTATCATCTTAAAATATCTTTAAAGGTGCCAATCTCGTTCGTCTTTTGTAATTCATAATGATGGCATGGCTTCTGTAAAATGTGCTTCGTTATGTTGCCATTGACTTGAATAATACAAGCCGAGTTGTCTTTATACATAGTCGGTGCTTTATCTTGAATAGAACAAGCCACAATCTTTAGTTGATGTATCTTGGAACACAACCATCATTCTCTACCAGCTTCATAAAGTACAAAAATCTCCTCGTGGTTCGAGAATGTAGCTACCACCATCTGCTTCATCGATCTCCAAGAATCTTTTATATATCCCTGTACATAAATACATAATCTATCTGAAAATAGCCTCTATATGGGTTTGACAAGTATTTTGTATCGGCATACTCTATACTTTTATGCTTACATTTTCGAGTAGAACAGACCCCAGCCTTTTATACCAATCAGATACCTTAGAATATGCCTGATCTCAATTTGGGTAGGAACAAAACTATGGCAAGCCAAACAGTTTATTGTGAATGAGTCATCAGGTCTAGTATACCCAGCTACATATAGCAAAGTACCTCCTAGCTATGGCGTCACGGCCCTAGAAGTTTCTCCCCCCGCCCCCCTCATTAGGATGATGGAAGATATCATTATCCAGATCTAAGTGATTGACGCGCAATAAATGACTTAGCACCATGTGCTCCATCCATACTGAAGTATTAGATAACTTTTTTGATATATATTGCTTGGTATACGTGTATACCACTACCAAGATGTTCGATCTGCAAATTGAGACACTACTTGATTTCCCAAGGTCTTTTATTTCAAATTCCTTCCCAAGGTATTTGGTGGTTCTTAGGATCTCCCTCGAAGGTCTAATGATATCCAAATCATTTAGTACACCGTTATGATGATACTGAAGCTAATTTTTGTGTTCTAAGTAAGAACACATTAACAGATAAGGATATTTACAAAGTCCCCAACCTTCAAATACTCAATCAACTTACTATATCGCATGGGCCCTGATTGGTTCAAGTCAACAATAACTTTTATAATTTTATTACGTACACACATCGTGCATCGGGCTTAATTACTTCCAGAAGCTTATACCTCCCTGGGTGACTTTATGTAGATATTCGTATCTAGTTTCCCATATAGATACATGGTATTTACATCTGACGTATGTCTAGCTTATCCTCGACAACTTGACAGACTGATCAATACCAAAACTCTATAGCATCTATAACCGGGTAATAGGTAATATTGTAATCAATGCTAGATCTCTTAAAAAAATCTTGGGCAACTAGTCTTGCCTTAACCAAATTATCTCTCTGAGTTAATCGTGTTTCCGTACCATTCTCATTTATAACTGACAGACTCTATTGTATAATTTCGCATTATGCCAGCAAGTTGAGCTCGGCTTGGATTCTAGATGCCCACTTTAACTAATGTACAACAACGTGCAGTTGTTTACAATAAGTGGTTCAGAATCCTCATCTTTGATGGCGAGCATAGCAGCGAATATGAATATCTTGTCGACAAATATCTACTGAACGATCCTATGTTGTGCTTATTATAAATTTTTAATAGATCGAGATCTTAATATTATCATACGTATGTGCCACCCTGGGCTTGTCTCGTAATACATCAACTGATCGCGTAGCTACTATTGCCTCATCGATAGGTGGTTCTATCCTCGATGAACCAACTAACCATTAGTCATATTTGTCCCATATTTTGTAGCTCCCCAGCTCATAATACTTTCTTCCAACGGTGCTCTGCACTAAGCTTAAGCCTCATATTCGTTTGCGGTACTAATTCCCCAGGAACGTTCAGCTATGTAGGTATATTACTTGCAGGTACATACACATATGGTACTTCAATAGTGTCTATGAATCTGTCTGGCAATTTATTTGTGACCTATTGGAGATTTGTAATCCGTTGAACCTTATTGTCACTTAACTTATGTTAAGGGATCTTGATGAGATAATGATGGTATTTTCCAACTAATCTTAGAAACATCCTCAGCATTGCCTGCCATATCTCCTCCTAATAATGAGAATATCGTCTCATAAAAGAGATAATTATCTGCCATGTAGTATATACGTCATTAGTGAGTATCAAATATCTAGTGATAAATGTGAATCATAACCCACATAATATCAGGCTGACGTTAAGGGTCCCATTTTTATACTTTGTCTTGGTGTAATTAGCACCTGTATAGAAAATCCAAATGTTTGTCGATGGGCGACACCGGGATCTGACCCAGTTACCAGTCACTTTTGGGTAAAAAAAATTGATGAGTTTTTATGGGACGAACCCTAATAAGTGTTGTGGGAGCAAGAATGCATTTCCCATACAATAGTCAGAAGTTGTGATCATAATAACAATAGCCTAGTGATTATCCTAAATCGCAGGATTAGGTCCTCCGTCAATCCTGAGTTGAGTATGGTATGGGGTTGTCACAATACTCAATACTCAATCACCTACGATTGGTTGCTTGAAGTAAATTTACCAAAGCATTCACGTTAACTCAAAATTTCCCAAAAAACTACTCAATTGTAATTAGAGCTGTCTAAGGATTTCTTTGGAAAAAGTCCCATTTTACATAATGATATTCAGAAGAAAATGGATGGCAATAAAAAAAATAGTCGCATTGATAGCCATAAACTTCTACATAAAAAAATATTCTTCCACAATAAAGAAGAAAGTATTTGCCTCTAATAGCTCAACGTCACCTGGTAAGTTACTTTCTTAAATTCAAATTATAAGTTACTTCCTATCAAATTATACTATGTACCTTTTATAAAGCCTTCTTTTATTTCCTTTTTATATCAGTGGCTAAAAGCAAAAAAGTGATGATACCAATGGGTACAATTTGCTCTATGTGCTTATAACAAAACATATCTAATTACAACAGCTACATTTCGAAGTTCAAAGTGATGATACCAATGGGTACTTATATTATTATTTTCTTCTATGTCATATGATATTTTAGTATTTATTCCTGACAATTCAGATTCATTATTTACATATATAATTATTCAAAGAATTTATCACATAATGTTGAGCACAATAATCCTATCATATCTTGTTTTAATGTTCTTAGTGTTATTAAGGTACATTTACCCTGCGAGCTTATTTGTTCTATTTTAAAAATATTTAAAATGGAATCTTTTCATTCAAAAGCTTGTAAAAAAACATCATTAAAAGACACATCATGACTGATTCATAGGGGACTAATGTGCCTGTCAGTCATAAGATTTCAATTTGTATCAATATCTTCTTGTAGGTTCATATGTTGTTGTTGAGGTTTAAGATTGTGACATATCGTAAAGAGTGGACATTAGATTGGGTGTTCAACAAAAATATAAAGGATGTTTACATTGGCAACCTAGGAACTATTACATCAAGGTTAAAGAAAAAGGTATTTCCAACTAATAATTCTTGAGTTTATATTATTTCTTACTCTTGTTATGCATTACACTCATGGATAATGATAAATTTATTATAATTTACAGAAATTAAGGAACTGTTTGTTAGCAGAAGTTTAAGAAATCGCTATAAATCAGATGTTTAACTTATGGGGATCGAGTCTTCTTCTTTTACTAAGGTATTTATCATAAGAATGTATGTTCTTTGTTATAAATATTGATTTGTATAGTCTCTGGAATCTTCTCAGGGATGACAATGAGTGATTAGTTATTTTGGGCTTGACACGTCTCACCGGAGGAGGGCATCACTCAACTCTCTCGAGGCCTCTTTCTTTTCTTCCTCTTCCTCTTAAATAGCTAGGGTTTCTCTCAGGGAGGAGAAGGTTCTCCAATAAAAGGTCCCCTCAAAGGTTACCTTCTCTCCCTATTTATAGAGGAAGCTTTTGACCTAGAAGTGTCGGAGCTCACGTGACGTGTGTAACTTCTAAGATAACCCTCTGGGACCTTAGGCTTTGCTTTTCTACGTGGGTAGGGCTATTACTGCTTGTCATTAAAATTTGATTTTATCATGACTCATGAGTCGTTAAAAGGGCTTATACTAAGACGCGTTCATCTTATTGCAAAGGTCATTAAGCAATCTTGGAATCTAGTGGTTTTACCTTTGCTAGTAGGCCGTTAGGAGAGCTTCCCCTAAGACGTGCTTGTCTAGTGGTGGGGAGGTCGTCTAACGACCTGCAAGCTCATGGTTAGCTGGAGCGTGTTCCTACAACCCAACCCCCCCCCCCCTCAGTTCTTGCTTGTAGTGCCCGAGTGCTAAGGCGAAATAGGTATTCATGTCGTGTTGATGATACGGGGTCATTTTTATTTTGAATTCTATCTCTTCCAAGCGTGGTATTGGGAGTAGCGCGTCATCACTATTGTCTGCCTTGGGAAGAGGACATGCAATAATTTATGCATCTGAAAGCATGTGGTGTACAGTTACTGTTGTAACTTCGGGGCAAAGTGTCCCAACATGGTGGTGGGACCTGGCTATTATATTTGTAAAACTATCTTTTTATGTTTACCACTAAAATAGAGAGAGGCGTCTCTTTGACCACATTTGGTTTCTTCTTCATCTCTCTAACTGCCATTGTTAAAGTTTTTCTTTGATTCGCTATGTTGTTGCGTTCTTTCGTTTAGAATCTTACTCTCGCATGAGTTCAATGTTGATCCGTTTAGTATTCTAGACTATTTTTTGGTAAGTTTCCTTTTTACGATGTTGCTCCGTTGTGTGTTGTGATTGTTATAAACGTGTTCTTGTTGCTTGGTAACCCTGATAAACCCAGGTTCTGGCATATCAGAGGTAATGCTAGCCGTATTTGGTTGACCTACAATTTAAGCTTTATTAGGAGCGTCATTGGGGTGGGGTGTCTGTCGCGTAGCGGCAGGATGTACTTTTGGGACTATGGGTCCCTAAGGTGCCCTAGTTGGGTATAAAATAACTGTTCATTATCGTTAAGTTGAGTCTAATTTTTTCACTTGGCTCATGCAGGGACAATCGATCAGCTTGTACAAGTCCTTGTGCCCTCTCGTTTGGGTGACCGCTACAAAGATTAAACTCCTTGGGCGATGAGTCAACGATAGAAGGGTTTATGAGGCTTCTTTGTACTGTGCCTCTGGAATGGGAGGGAGCCATAACCACGAGGCAGGCATATCTGTCCATTGTGACCTAGAGGCTGAGGCTGGTATAGATTCCATGTTGGAAAAGGATGTAGAGTTGTTAAACACATGGGGAAGTTACATTTTAGAGAATAACTCTTGGAGGTTATATTTTTATGTACATTCATGGCATAGGTTACAATCTTTAATCAAAAGTAAGAACCCTTTCCTTCATCTATAAATGGAGAGGTCTTAATCTCATAATCACCATCCAAACTTGAGAGAATTGTAGTAGAGTGTAAGAAGAGAGCATTGTTGGAGAAGTTGAAGAGAAGTTGAAGCTTTCTTCCTTGTTTGTAAGTCTCATTTTAATTTAATAAAGTGTATTTTTCTTTTCATTATCTTATTTTTCATCTCAAAGTATTCTCAATGTTCGTGTTTTAGTTTATTTACTATATGGAGGGATGAAGCCACGAATGTATTAAATATGCATACTCATATATGTATTTACCCATATGAGCTTATTGTGAATGTTTATCTCTATATTGTTATGATTGTATTATTGGTCTATGTCCAAGTGATATAGACCAAGTTTTACGATTACAAATATAGTTGGATTATTAATTTTAAGGTTCCTATATTATTCACACTAAATGCCCAAAATTTCAAGAGATTAACGGTTTGTAGTTAACGCTTATACATTTTCACATTCCGTATTTTCACACTTGAAGGTTTTGTATTTGGTGTAGTTTAAAAAGAAATTACACGATAAAAGATGAACTAGCCTGACTTGATGTTGTAAGAACATATTTATAACTATGGTTAAATCATATGTAGTTTATATATTTTGTATTATTTGTGGTAGATTTTTTTCCATAGATTTGTTATTCTTGATTAAAACCCGATTTTTGTCTCCATAAGCTTAGAGTATTTTTATGTTTTTGATTCACAAGACAAAAACTAATTTCTAGTCTCATTCGAAAGTGAACAACACTCGATTTCTACCTTTACTAAACACCGGATTTTAACCGTTATCAAAATGGCGCCGTTGCCGGTTTGGTTCGGTAATTGGAAACGGTTTTTAATTGTATTTTCTTAGATCTATTTCTTTAATGTTTTATTTATTTTTCATTTCTTAGAAAAATTAGTCCACAATTGCCATTATTTATTTATTTTGTTTTTCTTTTGCATTTGGGGTAGTTTGTTTGTGTTAACAGAGAAGGGAAAAGCGATTGTCATAACGTGTTTTCTGTTAGTGTTAAAGTTGTTTGTCTTCTTATTTTAGCTTATTAAGATTAAAGACTTAACTATTGAAGAAGCTTTTATTTTAGAGTCTAATTAGATTCTAATTTGGAGAGGTAGGGGACTTACTATTGTAGGAGGATTAGGGTTGAGGCCTATATAAGGAGAGGGTGGTGTAAGTTTATTTCTTAGTTGTGATTGAATAAAGTTCAAAGTTTAGCCCTAATTTAGTTTTAGGTTAATTTTAGTGTAAAAGACTTCTCGATTTAGCTTCCGTGTTGAGAGTTTATGTCATAATATATCTCTCATAAGTTCTTCGACTTCAGCTTTCGCTTTTCTATAATTTAAATTGAAATATTTTGCTTTAATTAGACCTGAGTCAGCTTCCACTCTTTACTTTTATTCAATTCTATTAAAGTTTCTTATCTATCACAATTTTGAAGCTAAAACTTATATAAAGATAGTTGCTCTTCTGATTCTTTCAACGTTCCCCCCTTGCTTTGAGTCATAGTACTCTTAAATCTTAAAAATATTTTGTTCTAGTGTCTTAACGTTCTTATGGTATTCTCTTTTTAGTCCATCATGCTTCTACTTGCTTACCAAGTTCTATTGATACGCCCTATGGTAACACTGGAACTTGTCCTTTTCCTTAAACATAGTACCAAGACCACCATCAAATATTTCCCATTGAAGTCTCGCTGATCTGATTCTACTGCTAGATCATTTAAACCATCTTCCGCATTTTTAACTTTATCAATTATTTTAGATGCATCCGATTTTTCTTCCCTAAATATTTTGCAAATTGTCATTTATGTAACTTTGTTCTTCATAAAGCTTCTCCACATCCTTAGTCGAGGTATCCTTCATGCTTTACAAATTTTTCAAATGTGACTATAGTTTTTCTAGAGTTTTGACACCATGACCTTGAACATCAAGCCCGGAATCGAAATCATCAACTAGATTTTGCAAATCCCCCATCTCATATAAGAGAGTTTATTAGCACTCTCTACAGACTTGACCATTTTTTTAGCCAGCTCTTCATTTTTTATTTGAGCTAAAACTCCTAGAAAATCATCGTATGCCAGAGACCTCTGATCTAAATCTTCAGTGAATGCTTTGATTTTTTCTTTGTACTCAAAAAGTATTTATGTAATGTGTTTCATGCTCCTATCAATTTCTCTCAGTATGCAGAATCACTCGTCATGACATATTTCTCTCACCCTAAGAGCATTCTATTTTATGGTTAAGGAATAGATTGTATATATTTTATAGTCGGGGAATTTATTATATTCCATCCTATTAAAGATAATGCCAAGTCATGATCTTGCTGAAGAAGATAATCTCTACTGGACTTAAGCTTCTCCAAGTATCTCTCCTAGAAGATTTATTATTCTCTAGTCAAAGAGGTTAATGATTCTTCTCCACAATATCAGCTTCAATCTTGTAATTCAGTTATAATATATCTATATATAGCTGTATGTGTACGTGAGATAAAATAAGAAAGAAAACTTAGTTTTCATAAATCTTCAGATGCTCAAACTCTTTTACATCCCATTATATATTTTGTACTAAATGAAGGCGATATCGTATGAGTTTAAACGCTGAGTATCTACAAGAAAATCGTATAGATATCATTTGTACGGACATAATTAATGTCTTACTTTTGTCACCTAAAGGCAATCGGTTAAGCACAACGTCAGTACTGAGCCAAATTACTTTGCTTAACGAGCTAGATGTGACGAGCCTCACTTGCGATATAAGGGCGATCATCACTGACAAGCTCATTCGAGACATTATGGTTGTTGAACTAACAAACATATACACTTACTTAATAGCCTATTAGGCCTCTAGCCAAACCTATCTTCCCCGGGAATATAAGGAATCTTGGCATTATGTATTTTCACTTGCACCACAGAACTAACCAAATAAGTATTTCATGCCTTTTGTATAAGTGCATGACTTTTGACAGTTGTGTGTACCAATTACGCCTTTGGCATATAGCTTTCTTTTGTATCAACAATTATTCAAGACATTTAATTGACTTCGGTCACACACTTAAATAGTCATTTATGCGTCTATATTTGCATTTCATGAGAAAAATTATCTTTTTTTTATTGAGCATAACAAAGCACGATGATTTGAATTTATCTTAAACATGATTATTAACTTTTGCTTCAACATTTCTCTCAAATCTCTCCATATAATAACTTGTCCTCATGATAAACCTAAGGAGCGCCATGGTTGGCTTGAGCATTCGTGAAGCACCAAGAGTCACCTCCCCCTAATGAATTAGCTCTACACTTGGAAATATGGGGTTCATATCGACCATAAAATTTTTGAGTAAAGAAAGCTATGCATTGTCGGTCGCAGTCTTCCGGAGAAACACAACTGCCAATTACGTACCACCGCGCTTCAGTTTCTGCACAAATATAATTAGAGACTAAATTAGATGAGACTAGCAAAAATAAGACAAAGACATAAGCTTGTATTTAACACTTTCCCATGACCAAACCCGACTAAGAAATAAGGGATCGACTTTATAAGGGTATTGATTAGTATAATCGTATATAGAGCGTGTATGGGTCAATGAAATAGGAACGAGTTAATATGGATGTGCGTTTAATAAAATTTATTTCTGTATGTAAATACCATTTAGTCTTTTCGAAACCTAGCTTTTTTATGCCATATCTCTAACCATCAAAGAAGACAGTGGAAAACCATATACTGGCCTCGCAAAACTTGAAATACCCTCTTTTGTGTTGTCACTTATCACTAGATAAGAAGCAAATTGCAAAAGTTTTGTTAAATCAAATTGAGATGACTGCAAAAAGTGAAAGACGATGCTAACCTTGTATTGTAGAGATCATGACCATAAAAAAAATGAGAACAGTAGCAATCAGAGTAATCTTCATTTCTTGTATGTTTGAGGCCTACAATAAAATACAAATGTAATTTTTTCGGCCAACTTGTGGAGGGTTTTATAGATGTAAAATTTATCAATTACTTTCCATTCAGCAAGATATCTTGTGTACAATGACGAAGATTCTTGAATTATGTTTGTCAAATATGAGCAGTAAAATTCCAGGTCATATCTTTAATTATCATAAATTTTCCTACCCTGTAAAAGATTTTGATTAATTTATATTGATTTGATACATAGGAATCTATTCAGTGTGCATTAATAAGTAATAAAAGAGTTAAATTTGTCAAGGAAAAGCAAATAAAACCAAGTGATCAAACATAAATGATGGTTAAGTCTTGCATTTATGTAAATGAATCAATATTAATGCAAAATTAATTTTGAAAACTTTATTATCTTTAATTGGGTTCACATTCTCATATTATGTTTTTTTTGCATTTCATTTCCCAAGAAAGTCAATGAGATTGTGTTAACCACTTTTTTTTTTTTTTAAGCAAAGAGAAATATTATAAAGTGTCTATCGGCGAGAGGAGGGAGGATAAACAGAGCTTACAAGGTTATTAGCCTCTATTGGCTCAAAACAAGCAAAATGGGGGGAAGAGGCACCCCGGACGGCTAAACAATGCGCCTCAAAATTACAACTACGATCAATATGTTCAAAACGGAAATCAACAAAACAATCAGACAGGGCTCGCAAATCTGGAGCGAGTGTGAGGGATCCCCATGTCAGGTCATCGGATCGGTCTCTAAAGGCTCTGACCAACCTCTGGCAGTCAGCATAAGAACTCTAGACAAACCACACCGCTGAGCTGCCTCAAGCCCTCTAATCACTGCGATTGCTTTTGCCTCTTCCGGATCAGATGCTCGAGCATGCCCGTAGCCTGCACAAAGAACATATGTAAGATGATTTCTAATAGTAAACCCCGTCCCGCTTAGGTTGGCATGGATTGTCCAGGAGGCGTCCACCTGGATGATGTGCCACCCCTCCTGGACTATGGGTGGGAGGTTCGGGGGCGGGCGGGAGCGATGGACAGGCGCTGGGAGATCATTGAGATGTAGGTGTTTGGCGTGCTTCACGATTTCTTTTGGGTTCTGGTTTTTTTGCTCAAAAACAAGAAGGTTCTTGCTCATCCAAATGGCATACATAATGGAACAAAAATTTCTGGAATACAAAGAGATGTTAGAACCGTTGCGAAAAAGCAGAAAGCATCGATGGAAAATATCCAGTAAGGAATCTGAATAGGTCGTGAGACGAAATTCAATGTTGAGGTCAGATTCATACCAGATGTCTCTGATCTTGGGGCAGAAGAAAAGCGCATGAGCTATTGTCTCCGTTTCGGTGCTGCACCGGGGGCAGTTTGTGTCCCAGTCCTCATTGCCATGCCAGAGGTTAAATTTTGTCGGGATGCCATTCTGGATCGCTTTCCAGAGGAACAATTGCAGACGGAAAGGCACTTGTAACTTCCAAATAAAATCCCAGGACAGACCAGAACGGTTTGCGAGAAAGAGGTCCGGAGTTGTGCTGGTGGTTGGTGGGGTAGTGTGGTTGTGAACAAATTTCACAGTGAGGATGCCATTCGTTTCCAGAGTCCACCTAAGGGTATCTTTTGTAGGATATTTGCTGAGGGGAATGGTAATAATACGGTGCGCAATGTCCGGGTGAAAGAGGTTGAGGATGAGATGCGTTTTCCAGGTCCTGCTCTCAGGCCAGATAAGGTCCACTACTCTGGTTGTGGCCCGGGATAGAGGAAGAGGCTCCGCAGGGCGGCCGAAACAGATTCCCAGAATCCATGGCTCGAGCCAATAATCGACGCTTTCCCCGTTTCCTATATGCCAGCATAGCTCCGGCCATATGTTATTTCTGGCTTTTAGCACTCCTTTCCAGATCCAGGAGTCGCTGGGTTGAGCCGTGGCAAGCATCGGGGAGACTTTCGGAGAATATTTGGCCTTTAAGTTGTAAGCCCAGAGTTTGTCCGGCTCTTTTATAAGACGCCAGAAGAGTTTCGCAAGCAAGGCCTGATTGTGAGAGAGAGCAGTACGAATTCCCATCCCGCGAGTCGTTCTACTTTTGCATATGGATTTCCACTTGACTAAGTGTTTTTTAGGGTTGCCTTCTTTGTTAACGCCCCAGAAGAATATAGCGTTCAGGGTGTCGAGCTGGTTGTACGTCTTTTTTGGAAGGGAAAGATGGACATGCAGAAGGTAGGAATTGCTGAGTTAACAGCTTTAATAAGAGTGAGTCTGCCATCTTGGGAAAGAAATTTTTCTTTCCATCCCTCAATCCTGGTGGAGACTCAGGAGATGATGTCTTGAAAGATGAGGTTCTTAGCTCTGTCAAAAAACAGGGGAACTCCCAGGTATTTATCTCCAGATTTGTCCTTTTTAATGTGGAGAAGTCTTTGGATAAGCTTATGATAGCGGTGGTGACTGTTCTTGCTAAAGAGGATACAGGATTTATCAAAGTTGATCTTTTGCCCAGATACTTGGGTAAACGTGTCCAGGGCTTCCTTGATGGCACCAGCTTCAGCGAGGTCGGCTCTACAAAAGACGAAGCTATCGTCAGTAAAAGGAGGTGGGAAACGGGGGTACTGCCTCTGGCCATTTTAATCCCATGAATCTCTCCCTTCTTCTCCTTATGAATGAGAATACGGGACAAAACCTCTGAACATATAAAGAACAGAGCAGGGGAGAGGGGATCGCCTTGTCGAATGCCTCTGCCAGGTTTGAGGAAACCGTACGGCGATCCGTTAAGGTTGAAAGACAGCGCAGTAGTGTTGATATATTGATTTATCCAGTTACACCATTTGTCGTAGAAGCCCATGGCGTGTAGGGTGTCGTCAAGGAAGGACCATTCCACCCGGTCGAAGGCCTTACTAAGGTCAAGCTTAATGGCCATGTTGCTGGATTTTTCTTTCTTCTTCTTAAGGGCAGAAAGGATCTCTTGAGCCAAAATGATATTGTCGAAGATTTGGCGCCCGGGGATGAAAGCGTTCTGCGTAGGAGAGATAAGCTTGTCCAGCAAAGGTTTCAGCCTGCTGGCCAAGATCTTAGTAAAGATCTTAAGCTTGACGTTACAAAGGCTGATAGGTCTGAAATGCTCGGGCTTCTCTGGGTTTTTCTGCTTAGGAATGAGGGTAATATTTGTGTGGTTGAATTCAGTGAGCAAGTTCCCTGTCTGAAAAAAGACCACTATAGCTTCTAGGAGGTCGTGCTTAACGGTGTCCCATGATTTTTGGTAGAAGAGGGGGGTGAAACTGTCTAGACCAGAAGATTTGTGGGGGTTCATAGAGAAGAGAGTTGCTTTCATTTCCTCCATTATGGGGTCAAGGGTAAGATTGATATTATCGTCATCAATGACAAGAGTTTCCATGATAGACAGATCCTCAATTTTTATGGGGAGTGTGGAAGGGGTGAAAATATCTTTGTAATGATTCACAATGGTGTCTCCGATGTCTTTTCTCTTTTGCCCCCAAGTGCCGTCAGCCTTCCTAATACGCCTGATAGTGTTAGAGCGTCTGTGGCCGAGAGTGGAAAGGTAAAAGAATTTTGTATTTCTGTCTCTACATTGGAGCCAAGTTTCGTAAGATTTTTCGCGCCAAAGGGACTCCTCTTTGTCGAGGAGGCTATTCAGGTGGCGCTGAAGCTTCAGCTCAGAGTGGAAGTTCTTGTCCGAGTACGGCTCCTTCTGAACGTCAGCAATCTGGTTACGGAGCTGCTGTATTTTTTGCGGCTGGAAGTTGAATTCCTGCTTGTTCTAGATGTTGAGCTTCTGTTTTGAATGTCTAAGCTTTTTGCACAAGCGAAGCGGCCGGGATCCTGTCTGGGCAGTCGCCCAGGCACCGTTGATGATGGTCTAGTAGTTTTCGTGCTTAGTCCATACCGAGAGAAAGTGAAATTGCTTGGGAAGGTCGAACTTGGGAGATTCGGTGTTAAGGACAATCGGGCCGTGGTCAGAGCCGATGATGGGGAGGTTGTGAAGAGTGGCATCAGGAAAGAGGGTGCTCCAGAGAACGGGGATGAGGACTCGGTCAAGCCGTTGCTTAGTCAGATCATTCCCTTTACATTTGTTCGTCCAAGTGAAAGATACTCCCGTGTGTCTCAGGCCAATCAAAGCTGAATTGAAGATGAAGTCCCTGAGAGGGTTCTGGCGGTAAGGATCGAACGCAATTTTTCCGCTTTTCTCCTCCGGGCAGGTGATATAGTTAAGATCACCAATGACCATCCAGGGGAATATGAATGTTGAGAGCCATGGGGCTGATAGCTTCCTAGTACTGGTTCTTATTCTGATACTCAGGCAGGCCATAAGTAAAAGAGCAAAGCCAGTGAGTAGGTTCAGAGTTTAAGATCTGCGACGGAGCTTGAGAAAGAATGAAGGCATCGATCCATCTATGTGATGAGGAAAGAATCGCAAGGTTGATATGGGGGATCCAGGTGAGCCAGAGCCCACCTCCTAGAGAGGGAGTAACATTAACGGTGTGAATATGTGTGAGACCCAAAGAGGAGAGAGATTTGAGGGAGTCTGGGTTGAAAGCTTTAGTTTCAGAAAGGAAAATAATGTCGGGGTAGAACTTCTTGGAGTGAACACGAAGCTCTCTAAGGGTGGACGGCTTGTTGGTCCCCCTGCAGTTCTAGGAGAGAATAATCATTGATAACTAAGGGCTGGTGTTGGGCCCGCTTCCAATTTATTGAGATTCCTGGGTTGAGGATTCCGAGAGCGATTAGGTTGTTGTGAGGTTTTGGGGAGAGTAGTTCGATTGAGGAGTGGAAGTTGGTCGATTGTGGCAGGTCTTTTTCTGGGCTTATGCTGTTTCGTAATATAATACCTCTCACCCCAGAGCTTGGTCTGATGCGTGACCGCAGTGAGGAGGTTTCGAGCGTACTTGACAAACCTACGCCTCAACTTCGGTATGTCCAGAGCGGGTCCTACTGTCTAGTGATTTCCATTCTGAGAGTTCCTATGCATCGTGTTATCTTTAACTTTGCTCCATGCTCTTCGGATCCAAACAAGAGGGGCCCGAGAAGAGGTGGTTTTCAGGATATAAGTGGTCCGGGCCGCCGGAGTCTTGGGCTTATGATGTTTTCCGTGTGGTGTGTGGTTAAGTATACAATAGGGAGTGAGATTCCAATACGTGGGTCTTGTGTGTGACCAACCCGTCTTGGTGTGAGGAGTGTGTGTGTGTGTAAGTGGGTGGACAGCTCTGTATGATCATTATGTACATACTTCATTTTAGTTTTAATAGTTCGTTTAGTACGCCTCCTACTATAGACAAAGGATTTCAAGGGATAGTAAACATTTGTCACGAAGTTGTATGCATGATCAGTAGCTTAAGCGTTGTCGAATAGGTGCTTGTGTGTGCTACGTGGGAACCGAGTAATGTTACGTACCTTGGCAGGGCCGGTGTGTTCCCCGCTTTCGTCGTCCGTGATGATGTTGTCCCGTTTCCATTTGTTTGTTCCTTATTTGCATTGTTGGAGGTTATGACTAAGGCCATCATTTGTTTCCGCGTCCCGGAAAATCTCTTCTTGGTCCGGTGCATGTCACCCTTCGCTATCCCGCCACCCCTCACTTTCAGATATCAAGAAACTTACCTCGAACGGATCTGTTTCTTCCCCTAAAGGTGAGTTTGAATTTGGGGTCACTTCCGTATTACGAATAGAATTGTTCTTTGTCGAGTTTGAGAGGTTGTGCTTTTGCTGTCCCTCTTGCTGTTTGGTATGGGTTGGCCTGCTCGGGGTAAGCTTAAGGATATTGCTGCAGTTTGGTTTCAGAGGACTATGTATAAGGTCAATAATCATTGAGCAAATAGGAGCTTGGTTGGGGCTGTTATTGTTCTCAAAAGTAACTTCAAAGTTGAGGAGTTCTGGTGTCCAATTCTTGGATCGGGCTTTTGCTGAAACACTTGGACTAAGACCCAAAAGAGACTTAAGATGTGGACTGGGAGATATCTTAGGCCTGGTCCCAGATGGGTTTGAGTGTTGCCCAAAAGAAAGCCCAAGTGTATCACTAACATCTGCCCCCCTGAGGTGAGATTTCAGAATTGATGTGGAGGGTCCCGCAACTTCTTTTCCTTTATTGTTAACTGACGTGATGGGTCCCATTTCTGGTGATTCATTAATGTTGTAATCAGCCCCAGTCTTGGTCCAATCAATTCGACCGTTTGGCATAAGAAGCTTCTCTAAGAAGTTTCTTTGGTCAGCTGACTTGTGTCTTTGGTTAACTGTTGGGTTATACCTCTCTGACATGCAGAACGCCCGGTTTTGTGAGATGTATTCGTTGGGGTGGCGTGAATAACCAAGGCAACTGTTCATGTTCTTTGTACCATTCATTCCGGCCTCCATGTCTTCCCTGAAACTCTGACCTGTATTAGGGAATTAGTTCGGTTTATGTCCCTCTCGATGAGACCACTGGTTTAGTTATTCCATAGCTTGACAAATGATCCGTCCAACGCCGTCAGCTCCATCGTTGTCTTGCGGGTAATTTGTGTCTGCCGGTGTTGTTTGGGTGGGGACGCTATTTCCGACTGTTTCCTGCCTCTCTAAAGAGCCCAACTGGTTATAGTGTGGTGCATTTCTCGGCAGGTTAACTTGTGTTAACTACTGAGCTCTTGATTCAGTGGCTTTGCGGCCTTTGAGCTTTGGATGCCCTCCGGGGATGGTTCTTGTGGTGGCCCACTTGGTTCTTGTGGTAGCCTTTGGGCTTCGGATGCCCTTCAGGGATTTGTTCTTGTGGTGACCTTCCGGCTTTGGATGCCCTCCGGGTAGAGGTGGCAAACGGGTCGGGTTTGGGTTACACGGGTCGGGTCATAACGGGTTCGTGGGTTAAATAGGCAAACTCAAACCCGACCTGTTTAACTAAACGGGTCATATATGCAAACCCAAACCCGACCCTGATTTAAGCGGGTCGACCCAACCCGACCTGTTTAACTAAACAGGTTGGGTTTGAGTCGGGTCGGCCTGTTTAGTATTCAAAACAGATAACATTATTCAGATTTCAGCTCAGAATTTTAGATAATAGTAAGACAGTTCAACACGGATACTTCAAAACATTGATAACAGCATTACCATTTACAACATTCAAAAGTCAAAACAATTCAGATAACAATGATAACAGCATTACCATTTACAGCATTACCAGTTCAGATAACAGTGAGACAGTATTACCATTTACAAGTTAAAACAGATTACCATTTACAAGTTAAAACAGATAACAATGAGACAGTATAACAGTGAGACAGCATTTCCTTTTATAAGTTAAAATAGATAACAGTGAGACAGCATTACCAGTCCAAAACAGATTCAAAAGTCAAAACAGTTCAACAGCATTACCATTTACAAGTTACAACACAAAACAGATTAACAGATTAACATAAATACACCATTACCATTTACAATATTCAGATAACAGCAATACAGCATTCAGATAACAACAATACTGTAAACAGTATTCAGATAGCAGCAATAACACTATAACAGCATCAGTGCATCACACTAAAATAGATTAACAGAATACAACATTACCATTTACAGCACAAACAGATAACAGCAAATCAGCAATACAACATCACACACTACAAGAAAAACTACTTTTAGGGAAAGCAAAAAAAGTGTTCCAAAAGGCTACTAATCCGTCCCTACAGTTATTAGGGAATTCTTTAGGGACGGTAAAGTGTTGTCCCTTTAGGGTGGCGTCCCAAATACATTAGGGACGGACACATCCGTTTCTAATACTATTAATGACGATATTAGAGACGAAAAAAATATGTCTCTAAATGTCTTTATTTTTCCACTCCTTTGGGGACGGAGTACAACCGTCCCTAATACATAATATTAGGGACGAATTTGTTTATCTCTAAAAGTATGGTGCCAAATTTTCCCGCCAACACCAATATTATTGGGGACGGATTATTCTGTCTCTAATATGCAATATTTTAGACAGATTTATTTGTCTCTAAAAGTATGGCTCCAAATTTTCCCGCTAGCGCCAATATTATTGGGGACAGATTATTATGTCTCTAATATACAATATTTGAGATAGATTTCTTTGTCTCAAATGTATGGCGCCAAATTTTCCCGCCAGCGCCAATATTATTGGGGACGGATTATTCTATCTCTAATATACAATATTTGGGATGAATCTGTTAGTCTCTAAAAGTATGGCGCCAAATTTTCCCACCAGGACTAATATTATTGGGGACCGATTATTCTGTCTCTAATATACAATATTTGAGACGGATTTATTTGTCTCTAAAAGTATGGCGCCAAATTTTCCCACCAGCTCCAATATTAATAGAGACAGAATAAATCGTCCCTAAAGAAGGTAATGCTAAATTTTGCATTTTTGCAATTTGAATTACGCCCCTATTAAATAGTACAAATCATTCATCAACCACAAGTTAATTTAAAAGAGAGAACGATTTATTTACAAGGTTCCACAAACACCAATTTCAAATAAATAAATAAAGTCTCAATCCACCTAGAATATAAAAAATTATTGTTTAATCACTCAATACAACTTGGGCATTCAAATTAATTATCCAACCTCTTATGCAATAAACATGGAACCATCGACACACGAACAATATCTTTACATATAATAAACGCTTGCTTGTATCGCTCCTAAAATTGTTAAAAAACTACCTGAAACAAAAACAAAATTAAATTGTTACAACCTCAACCATAACATTTAAAAATAATTAATTTCAAACCAAAAGATAATAAAACAATCAAGTGCACATTATGAAACTAAAAATATAAAAAATCAAATAACGCGTCACATCTATAATAGAGTTCTGCGCGGAAGCAAATCAAATAGGAGAAATCCTACCAAAAATTTAACAGCATTTTCTCTGTAAATTGGATATTTCCATTTTTTACCTGCTAGAAAACATATACAATTTATAAACACTCAAGTGAATAGTGTAATCTTTCGATTTGAGAGCTCTTAGGGCCAGTATACACACAGCACACTCCCAATTTCTAAGATTATGAAATCCACACAAATCGCACGACAATTGGATATCACATTAAGGTTATCAACCACGAGGCTTGATAATATATATAAATCTCAGCAACTACAATCATTAACACCTGATTAAATATAGTTTCATAGCATGTGTATAAATATTTTGAGGTTGCGATATTATGGTAAAATGTAAAATACACCAAGAATAAACATACCTGAAAGGACTAGAAGACTCTTGTATAGACTTAAACACCTCAAGATCATGTTCTCAGTTATCTTGTATTCTCCTCCAAAATCTATCATCCACTCTACAAGCAATAGGGTTTTGGCATAATTCGAGAGCATTCTTGCCAATTTTGGCGATTAAAAGAGGTTGATGAAATCGGTAACTAAGGGCTGGATTTTAGAGATCCTACCTCATAACTCCACGGTACATTGATGCTCGCCATGAGAACCAACACCTTTTCCTGCAATCCAATAACGTATATGATTAACGCTAGAAATCCATCTCACTTAGGAGTCATATTTAGAAATTAAAAGATATTAATTACATGCCAAGACATTGCACGTATTATGACCTTCAAAAAGTTGTGATATACACCTGTTTGGTCATGTGTTTCATCTCATCCAACTTTTTCTCATAGTTGGTAACCTGAAAAACCAAACGAAAACAACACATGAGATTATAGACAATCCAATTTGATACATCAACATAATTAAATATTTGCACACAAATCAATAAACATTTAAGACTGGTTATATGAAAGTTTATTGTTATAGTTAAACCAATACTTTAATGCAGCCAAATCAAAAGTCTTAGCTACCTTATTTTCTTTGTTGCAACCACCTAAAGAGGAAGAATAAACTGATTAATATCTAAAAGGGAAGAAAAAAAACTAAGTAATTTTGAAAGGTCTTAAGTTATAAAGAAACTGTCTATTAGTACAACTATAGGAATCAAACTATCTAAAAATTGAAATAACTATGGCAAAAAACTTACTAGTCATTGATGCAATTTAAGATGCCAATATCATGAACTAGTTTGGTAGCAAATAAATAGTATGCGCACATGAACGTCATGGTTTCATACATGAACACTTGTGTGAGTATAGTTTCAGTTTGTACTACGCTATAAGCTAAAAGAACATAAACTCTGAAAACTAAGATATAGCTTATAATAAATAGTTTAAAGCTAGTAGCCCCTCAATACTTTGTCTCAAGCTTGCATTCTAAGACACATTTTGATAAATTAACTAAAAGCTCATATATAGCCACAGTAGACAAGTTAAACATGATGTTATAACCTTGGTATATATATACATAAAACTTACAGTGGTAAAGGCTAGCAATGTTAGCTCTTGGGGACCTTTTATTTTATTTTTAAATCACAAAAGAACTCGATGAAATGCCCATTTACTGCTCACATCAAATTTCAGAATGTAATTTCTAGCCTCTATAAGTAGACACGGCATACGATGCTATTAAAAATAATATCACAGATATCAAACAAGTAAAGAAATAAATAGTAGAAGACACTCGTTCATACCCGGGACATACTAAAATCGGCTAAACATTTTGAAGAAACCTGAATCTGCTGCCTTTTCACCATAACCCAATGAACTTCCACCAGGCACCTCAAATGTAGAGTAGTAATAGCAGGCAGCAGCACTTGAATCATCCCAGATAGAAAATAATGCAAATGTTTGTTTGGTTTTAGTTAACTCTGTTGTATTTCACATTTTGACTTCCCAGTGTTCATTAAGATCTGACTATAATCATTCTAGTTTTAGCGATGTTGAATCAGTTATTATTGTAACCTGTCTTGTTTTATTTTTTCCTGTCAGACTTGATTGTAGAAAATTCTTTTATTGGTTTTTAGTGAACCAGTTTTTCTCGGTTGTCTTATTTTTCCTCTCCAACTTCATGTCTGATGGAATTTTGTTGTTGTTAAAGGCAGTAATAGCAGGCAGCAGCACTTGAATCATACAAGAAAGACTTTGTACCACCCATTTTCAAAAGTATCAAATATAGAGGAAACAATGCAAGAGCAGCATGATAAAACACCAAATACGGCTCCAGTAAGTGATCTGAATACAATTCTAAATTCAGCCAAGCCCAGATTACCCAAGCTAGATTCATGACAGTTCACCTTGACTTCTTAAAACTAAGGAAGTTGCCACCTGCCGGATTTAATTGTTGGGACAGTTCTACCTTCAGCCATTGTAAAATTATAAGATCAGATTGCAGATTTTTCATGACCCCTTTTGATCTATCAGCAGTTTCCTTAATAGTTAACTTAATTAACTGTTGAATAACCCTCAAGGGTAGGGCAGAAGCATCATGAATGATCTTGTTTCTACCCACCAGGTAGAATTCAGACAAGCCTCTATTGACCCAAAGATCTTCTATATATGAGCTCAAAGAATTAGCTTGTTTAAATAAAGATTAAAAGGACTAGTGATCAGTTTTAAAGTTAAACAGGGAACTTATCCAAATCCATATAGACTGAGAATAAGAACAAGTTGGGAAAAGAGGATCAGTATTCTCACCAAATTTACCAAGTAGCAATTAGGAGGCCTTTGGCTAAACCTTTTCCTCAGTTGGGATAGCATTTTGAAGTATTCTCCACGCAAGGTTGCAGTGTCTAGGTGGGCTAGATATGTTGGGTTTTATATCTCCAAAACTATATGTGGCTTCTTTAGTCCCATATTGCTTAGAAGAGTCGTGTGTTTCCTTGATATAACCTATATCCTTTATTTTATATGTTGGGCAGGGGCGGGGGAGGGCCAAAAAAAATGGGTTTAAACCTTTGCTTGGCTCATGGGCTTGGGCCTCGAACTTGGGCTCCTATGAAAGAATTGATTTTTTAAAAACCAATTCTATTCGACCTGAACCAATTCGAACTGAGTCCATTCGATCTCAACCTAGAATATTTCAAACCAAGTCCTTTCGACCTAGAGTTCCCAGAAGACCAAATTCGAATTGAGTCTATTTCAACCTGGAGTTCTTGGAAAACCAAATTCGAACTGAGTCTATTCCGAATTGAACTTTTCAGTTTTGAATTTCTCAAACGTAACTGTTTCATAATTAAGTCTTAAACGTTTCATTTCCGTTTCGAACGTTTTTGATGATGTGCCCCACCATTAACTCTTGTTACTGTTTCAAACTTGTTGTATATAAAGAGAAACTGTACCTCAGTTTTATCAATCCATTGAATATACAGTTCTTCTCTTCTCTTCGAATCATGAGTCTAGAATCAGAGAAAAGTTGTTAAAAGTGTAAATCATTCGAATGTACTTCTTCCTTACAAGAGAAGTTCCCACTCTACTGTTATATCCTGGAGGCGACGCAATAATCAACTTTTTGCAAAGGGCAGTACGGCAAAACATCTTAAAGATAGAGACTTAGTCCTTGACTCGGGATCTCCAGATCATCACTTCGGTATCTCCAGTTCATCTTGCCACAGGTGATGTTTTAATTCTATTAATCTCTACTCTCGATAACTGCTCCAGAGGTAACATAGTTAATTTCCATAACAATTTTAAGACGTTTTAGTATCTGCTATGGACAGAGATAGTGATGTCCGATCTGTCTTCACCGACAACAATAAGCCTTTCAAATTTAAAGGTAAGAACTTCCGTCGGTGGAAACAGAAAAAGTTTTTTTATTTAACCACTAAGAAAGTAGCTGAGTCGTGTGTCACTTCTAAGACAAATGAAGTCAAACCCATATCCCCTGAATCTATAAAGGCCATAGATAAATGGAATGCAGATGATTTTCTTTGTAAGAATTTCATCCTGAATGGACTTAGCAATGGCCTGTATGATTTATACTCTGTGTTAGAATCTGCTAAGGAAATTTGGGACGCTCTCCAGAAAAAGTATGATACGGAGGAGGCTGGGTCTAAAAAGTACGCAGTTAGCCGCTACTTAAATTTTAAGATGCATGACGATAAGTCAGTCATAACCCAGTCTCACGAACTCCAAAAGATATCTCATGAGATTATTTCTGAGGGTATCAAATTAGATGAACAATTCCCGGTTGCTGTCTTCATAGACAAATTACCTCTGGCCTGGAAGGAGTTCAAAAATACCCTTTGATATAAATCAAAAGAGTTTTCTATGTAGAGCCTTAACATACGTCTCCGCATCGAGGAAGAAGCTAGAAAATTAAACATTAATGAAGAAGTTATGTTTGTGACTAATCACAACAAAAGCAAGATTACTAATGCTTCTCTGAAGCCGGTGAAAAAGGGCATGAAAAACTAGTACCGCAAACCAAATAAGAACCCTAGCTCAAACAACTTTGTACCTACCTCGAAAAAGAACAAACAAACAGGATTTTGTCTAGTTTATTTGTTATAACTGTAGTCAACTGGGACACATGGCTCAGGACTGCCGAAACAAGCCGAAGCCTGCAAAGGTCCATTTGACCGAGCATGTGTCTAAAGAACCTCTGGTTGCTATGATATCGGAGGTTAATATGGTTAGTGGCTTAGAAGGATGGTGGATGGACTCTGGTGCTACTCGCCACGTCTGCTATGATAGGGAGTTGTATAAGACTTATGTTAAAGCTAAAGGCAAGAACGTGTTGCTAGGGAACACCCACACCATAGAGGTTGTTGGAACTGGAAACATTGAGTTGAAGTTTACCTCTGAGAGGACTCTCATTCTGAAGGATGTGCTCCATACCCCTCAAATGAGGAAGAATCTTGTATCTAGTTTTCTCCTTAACAAGGCTGGGTTTATGCAGAATATTGGAGGTGACGTTTATACGATCACCAAGAATGGGGAATTTGTGGGTAAAGGCAATGCGTATGATTCTTGATATGATTAATAAAGAATCTTCTTCTTAATATGTGTGTACTTTTAATATTTGGAATAATAGGCTTTGTCATGTTAACTAGAAGCTCATTAAAAATATGTATAACCTGAGTTTGATTCCGAAATTCCCTTTGGGCAGTTTTAAGAAATGTGAGCATTGCTCTCAAGCAAAGATCACTATGACCCCTCACAAATCTATACAAAAAGAATCTGGAACCTTGAATCTTATACACTCTGACATTTGTGAATTAGAAGGGATCTTGACAAGAAACAGGAAACATTATTTTATAACTTTTATTAATGACCATTCTATATACACTTATGTATATCTTATGGCTCACAAGAGCGAAGCTCTGAACATGTTTAAGATTTTCCTTGCTGAAATTGAGACTCAATTTGGAAAGAAAATAAAACATTTTTGGAGTGACAGAGGAGCTTAATATCAGTCCACAGGTATTATTCACGAGACCACAACTCCTTATTCACCTGAGATGAACGGTAAGGCAGAACGTAAGAACCGTACTTATACAGAACTAGTAGTTACTATAATGCTAAGTTTAGGAGTTGTTTCCCATTGGTGGGGAGAGATATTATTAAACGTTTGTTATGTGTTAAACAGAGTTCCTAACTCAAAGACTTTTACCTCACCTTTGGAATTATGGAATGGCAAAAAGCCGAATGTCTCATACTTTAGAGTTTGGGGATGTTTAGCATATGTCAGGATACCTGATCCAAAAAGGTCAAAACTTGTTAGTCGTGCTTATAAATGTATTTTCATTGGTTATGCAATCAACAGTAAAGCGTATAGATTTTTTGATTTGCAAAATAAAACTATTATTGAATCATTTGATGTTAATTTTAATGAAGACAAGTTTCCTTTTATATCTAGAGATAGTGGGGGTTCCTCATCTAGTTTGGTTGCACCTAGAATAGGGGAACCTAGAAATTTGGAAATTATAGACATTATTGCAAATGTTATAAGGAGTAAGAGAGCTTGAGTGGAGAAGGATTTTGGTCCTGATTTTGAAGTATATACTCTAGAGGGAGATCCGTCTACCCTCAAAGAGGTACTTACCTCCCCTGATTTGGATGTTTGGCAGGATGCTATCAATAGTGAGATGGACTCTCTAAAATCTAATGGAACTTGGGTTCTTTCTGATTTACCTCCCGGTTGCAAGGCAATTGGTTGTAAATGGATCCTTAAAAAGAAGTTGAGATCTGATGGGTCAGTTGAGAAATACAAAGCTAGGCTCGTAGCTAAAGGATTTAGACAAAGAGAGAGCATTGATTTCTTTGACACTTATTCTCCTAAAACTATAATTACTTCGATTAGAGTATTACTTGTTGCTGCTGCTAGACATAATTTAGTAGTTCACCAAATGGACGTTAAAACTACATTTTTGAACAGTGACTTGGATGAAGAGATTTGCATGGACCAACCAGAGGGATTTATCATGCCTGGTCAGGAACGTAAAGTCTACAAATTAGAAAAGTTTTTATATGGTCTCAAACAGGAACCAAAACGTTGGCATAAGAAATTTGGCGACTTAGTCATTTCACATGGTTTTAAAATTAATGAAAGTAACAAATGCATTTATTACAAGGTTGTAGATAATGTTTGCACTATTATATGTTTATATGTGGATGACTTGCTGATTATTGGATCTAACATCTCTGTTGTTAAATGATGTCAAGGTTCTACTAAGTCAAAATTTTGACATGAAGGATTTGGGGGAACCCAGAGTAATTTTGGGAATTAAGATTACTAGGACTGAAAGTGGTATAACTTTAGATCAATCTCATTACATTGAGAAGATCATAAAAAGGTATAACTACTATGACTGTAAACCTGTGTGCACTCTTTTCGACCCTAGTCAGAAGCTATTCAGGAATACTGGTGATAGTATTAGACAAACTGAGTATGCTAGTATCATTGGCAGCCTTCGGTATGCTACTGATTGTACTAGGCCAGACATTGCTAACACAGTGGGGGTATTATGTAGATTTACTAGTTGTCCAGGTATGGAGCATTGGTATGCTATAGAAAGGGTCGTACAGTATCTAAAGAGAACCATGAACCTAGGAATACACTATGAGCGATTCCCTGCAGTCCTAGAGGGATTTACCAATGTTGATTGGAATACCCCATCTGAAGAATCCAAGGCTACCAGTGGTTATATCTTTAGCATTGCTGGTGGGGCAGTTTCTTAGAGGTCCAAGAAACAAACCATCTTAGCCCAATCTACGATGGAGTCAGAACTGATAGCATTAACTGCTGCCAGTGAGGAGGCAGATTGGTTGAGAAACAATTTGTCAGATATTCCTTTATGGGATAAGCCATTACCAGTCATACTTATCCACTGCGATAGTACTGCAGCTATTGCAAAAGTGGAGAATCGTTATTACAACGACAAGAAATGACAAATACGTCGTAAGCACAATACCGTAAGAGAGAAACCCTCTTCTGGGGCTGTCATAGTGGATTTTGTTTAGTCATAAGTGAAGCTGGCTGATCCTTTAACGAAAGGGTTAGCTCGGGAGAAGGTGTGGAACACCTCGAAAGGGATGGGGTTAAAGCCCGTATAGTTAGAATATTTGTGATGGTAACCCAACCTATAGACTGGAGATCCCAAGAAATAGTTTTAAAGGGAAAAACAAGTCATATGATAATTAAAAAGGATCATATTTTTTTTTAAGAAGGGGTAGTTACTCCTAGTCCATCCCTATAAGAGCATGATATCTTGTAGCGATTTAAGGTTGAGTTATCCTAACTCTTAATGAGGGTTATACTCTATGTGGAGTGGGGTACCTAGCTATAGGAGTACTCCTGATAGACTCACCTCGATAATTGCAGAAGTGAGGCCACTTCCTATGGAAACTTGGGTAAGTTCTCTAGAGCTTTCATTTGAACTGGGATACGAGCGTATGGCCGTATAGCGCTGACATTTTTTTTGAAATTTATACTATAAAAATTGTGTGTGGTGTGCTTTAGTTGTACCCTCCAGAATTATAGTTCAAGACGAATGTCACTATAATCTCTAGTACTTCAAAAGTACATTCACTATGTAAAGGCTCAAGTTGAAAAACATCTCTACTTACGCACTGCTTTAGATTTTTTACTCGGACATGTTTTCTCGATATAGTGGGGGATTGTTGGGTTTTATATCTCCAAAACTATATGTGGCTTCTTTAGTTAGTCCCACATTGCTTGAAAGAGTAGTTTGTTTCCTTGATATAACCTATATACTTTATTCTATATGTTGGGCAGGGGTGGGCCAAAAAAATGGGTTTAAAACTTTGTTTGGCTCATGGGTTTGGGGCTCAAACTTGGGCTTCTATGAAAGAATTGATTTTTTCAAAACCAATTCTATTCGACCTGGACCAATTTAAACTTTTCATTCGATCTCAACCTAGATTATTTTAAACCAAGTCCTTTCGACCTGGAGTTTCCAGAGACCAAATTCGAATTGAGTCTATTTCGACCTGGAGTTCCCAAAAAACCAAATTCGAACCGAGTCTATTTCGAACTGAACTTTTCAATTTTGAATTTCTCAAACGTAACCATTTCGTAATTAAGTCTTAAACGTTTCATTTCCGTTTCGAATATTTTTGATGATGTGTCCCACCATTAAATCTTGTTACCGTTTCGAACTTGCTTTATATACAGAGAAACTGTGCCTCAGTTTTATCAATCCATCGAATATACAGTTCTTCTCTTCTCTTCGAATCATGAGTCTAGAATTCGAGTAAAGTTGTTGAGAGTGTAAATCATTCGAAGGAACTTCTTCCTTGCAAGAGAAGTTCCCACTCTGATGTTTTATCCTGGAGGCGACACAGCAATCAACTATTTGCAAAGGGCAGTGCGGCAAAATGTCTTAAAGATAGAGACCTAGTCCTCGACTCAGCATCTCCAGATCATCACTTCGGTATCTCCAGTTCATCTTGCCACAGTTGTTGTTTTAATTATATTAATCTCTGCTCTCGATAACTGCTTCAGAGGTAACATAGTTAATTTCCATAACAAGATGCCCTCCATATGTATTTCTTTCACCAACAAGATGGAAGCTTTCTTCGTGATACTCAAACTTACTTTATACACCAACTAGTTAACTACTTATCTGCTGCCATGAGATGCCATTACAGAAGGTAATGGCATGAGAATGGTTCATCAGGCTGTCATTGGAGTGGGCATTTACTTGGATAGAAGGGAATAGACATCAAAGATAGCTGATCACAGGGTGTATCAGGCAAAAATAACTATTGAATCAATAAATATACTAGATGGCTCAGGCGGTCTTTATTCCATGTTATTGTTGTTTTCTTAATCAGTATTCATGTTTATGTTTACAAGAAGAGAGAAAAAAAGAGATGAAAGAGCTAATAATGGTTATAGTCTTGGGATGTAATTGATTTTGATTGCAGGAATTTGTAACAAATAGAATTTTTGAAACATTTTCCTATTTGTGGTAGCTTATGATTTACACAACTTTTGTTTCTCCTCTGTAAACAGCCCATCTTATATATTGTATATCTATTTTGTCCACTCAGTTGGGTATTTAAAATCGTTGTTGTATAGAATCTAAAAAAATAGAAGAGCGGAGCTGTGTAACATGAATATTGGAAACATGAGAAGGAAAGAGCAAAGGAAATGAGGAGCTCGACTGTTGAGGAGTCAGGACTCATGGAAAGTAGCATATAGGAAGTTCAATAAGTTAAATGTGTTAGGATCGAAAAACTGATTTAGAGAGAGCGGACGGTTGAATCAATCTTTATTAGATATTAAGTGTAGTGATTCCTTCTTGCACCTCAAGATAGTTGGATCACATAATTTACTGGAGACAAGAATGAGCTCGATGTGGTAGAGTTATTTCTAAAGATTGTTGTTGTCTTGGATAGGATGACTATACTTGATATCATTATATTTTTTAAGATTGTTGTTATCTTGGAGAGGGCTTAACCTTTATTTTGCATAGCCCTCTCACGATTTATGTATACCTTTGTGAAATAAGCAAAAATTTAGACTAAAATATAAGGGAACCCCAGTTTCAGATGATAACTTCTGAATATAAACTAGGTTAAAAAATCTTTGTGTCGCAACACAAGGGTCATAGAAACCATGTCTATAATGCAGATCAATGAGATAAATCCTACCATAAAAAGTATTGATAATTAGACCAGAAACAACTATTACATAAAATCAAACGGTTAGAAATCTACTCACAAAAGCCTTTACGATCCATGTGCTGCTCTAAAAGGTATTTATGATCTAAATCAAGAATCGGCTGATTTTGGCCTTAGAAGCAAACGTCTTAATAGCTGTCTCTATCAATCAACACCTGAACAAAGAGTAATCAAAATAAAAAGCTAAAATCAAGATAAAGATTCATAAAACAAGGATTTTATTGTTTAATTCTCACATACACAGTTAAAGAACCTTCAAAGAAAGGCTTAATTTCCCTATATTTCTACCAAAACCAACACAAAAATGCTTAAGGCATGAACTCGAATTGTGTTTGAGGTCATTTTAGTTTGAGTTGTTTCAGTTCAGGGATTGAAAACGGATTGAAAATGAGATTTTCAAAGTTCAGATTCAAATTGCTTATGATCGACAAAAGTTTGACCTGGTTAAGTATCCTGAAGATTCGAACTGGTTAAGTTACCTGGAGTTTGAATTGGTTATGTTGCCTGAAGACTCGAGCTGGTTCTGTTCGAGTTGCTGAAGAAGAGTTCAAATTAGGTCAAAGTTGTTCGAACGAGATTGGAGCTCGTTCGAACGAGATTGAAAGATTTTATGTTTTCTTTCAAAGACCGATGAACTCGTTCGAACGATATTAAACTTTGTTTGAATGAGATTTGTCTGGTTGCCATTTTAAGCTTTCTTCTTGGACGTTAAGTTTTGCCTCGTGATACGTTCTACTTGTAATTGGTCCTCTAGTATATAAAGAGGACTTAGGTTATTTTGTTAGCTTATCTTTCCCTATGAATTTAATTTTAGACCTAGAATTTGAGAGACTCCATTAATGATGAAAAAGCTTTGAGAGATCGTTGTAACCTATTTGATATCATAGTGAATTGTTCGTGGGGAGTGGTTTTTCATCCACAAGAGTTTTCTACTTCCCTCCTTTGGGAAAATCTTCATGTCTTTTATTATTTCTTTGTTGATTTACTACTTGGTTGGCGATTTTTGCATATCGTTCTTCAAAGGGAAGAGAGAGTAGTTACCTTTATTCTCAACAATTGGTATCAAAGCGAGTGTTAGGGATTATGTGGTGAAAAGCGATGGCCGATCAAGAGAAGTTGAAGATCACAAAGTTCAATGGGTCAAATTTTGGAGTATGGAAGATGTAGATAGAAGATTACCTATATTAGAATGATCTTGATTTACTACTAGGTGGACTTGAGATGAAGCTAGTAGATTTTGATGCTGCTAAGTGAGCGCGATTAGATCACAAAGCGCTGGAACTGTTAGGTTAGCGCTGTCATTTCAAATTCTACACATGATCTCTAAAATTACAAGGATGAAGGGTTTGATGAAGACGTTGTCCGCTATGTACTCGGAACCGTCCAGGGAAAATAAGGTTCACCTTTTACGGTGCTTGTTTACTTTGAAGATGAAGGAGAATGGTAATGGTAATGTGCAAGCTCATATCAGTGAGTTCAATACCATACATGCTCAACTAGAATCCGTTAAAATCACTTTGGGGTGATGATAGAAACCAAAAGTGAATTCAAACCCTTAATTTAATCGAGCTCAGATTTGAAAAAAAGAGTGTGAGGGTTTCTCTACCAATGAAGAAGAAATAGATCAATTTCTAAAAATTAACGCAAAGATCCTGAAGGGCAGTTAGTAGATCTAGTTTACAACTAAAAGTTATAGTGATTTCTTATATAAACATCGAGAATTTTGTGGTTCTTAAGAGAGATGATAGTTTAATGGTTAAAGGTAAGAGAGAGAAGAAAAAGAGAGAAACGAAATGAAAAGTTTAAACAACACCGAAAAAAATAAAACATTAACTTAAAAGTAAAATTGTTACGGATACTTTAATATTTGCCATAGACTATATCAGTAACAGCGGTACCATGGACTTAGTCCATAGTAAATTTAAGAAAACATCCATGGTAAATTATAGATTTTGGTGTAGTAAAACTGAGGAGGCAGAAGTATCAGTGCCTGAACCAACCCTCAGCATGAGGATCTTCTTCACGATAAGAGAAGTTGATTGTGCAGAAGAAAGACTTCCAATCTCTGTCTCCCTTCTCCACCACTATCGTCTCCTCCTCCTTAACCCCCACCAACTGAGAGTTGGCAGAGATTAAAGGAGGTCCTACCTTATAACCCAGTCCCTCGCAGGATATTGGCAGTAATACCTTACATATACGCTAGCTTCCACATCTGTCTCCTCAACCTTGTCCTCCGCTAAGATACAAAGGCATCTTCGGCGCTGCTCCCCAGACAGAACCACGTAATGAAATCTTCGCATATGGTAAAAGTCATCTTCAGCTTCAGTCGCTTCTTCTTCTGACATCCCATGGTAAGTCGGTGGTATGGGAATAGGTGTGGGCATCTCCAACGTTTGGTCTCCAAAGTATCAGACCTTTAACCTCTATATTTTAGCATATACCCTATCTTCATACACCATTTACCTGGTCATCACCATTGTCAACACAGAGTACAACCGAAGAATTTATAGTAAGATGATGTTTTATAGAGATGATGGAAACTACAGTACAGGTACTAATTATATCAAACTCATAATCAATGTACAGGTACATTTCCAACGCAGACATCATTCAAAGCTAAACCACTCATGAAACCCCAAACGTTAAGTACATCAATCATTTTTAATATCATAAATGCCAGATATAGCCCTTCATAAATAAATACTGAGTACCCAACCAGTTAAATTCCCCATCAATACATCATATCTTTTCAATTCCCAACACTAACAGTCAACAGGTTCTAGCTCAACCAAAGCCACTCGTGCCTTTAGTTACGAGGGGGCGATTGTAGGGACCTATTCCTCGACCTAGTCCAAACTTGACCATCTTGATATCAGACTCACGCATTTTATAAGTGACATAAATAGTCAGCATTACCACCTAGACCACGAACAGATAAAGAACGTGGATCAAGCATTACCAAAAAATATTAACAAGTCAAAGACACCTGTCTCTCACGAACTAAATAGTTACACATTCAACTACCACCTACTTTATTATTCAGATAACGTGATTCTACACGATAACGAGTTGTGGGTAAGGTCTATATAAAGAAAAAGTTCCAGAGGAGATAGGGACTAGAAAAACTTGATTTTCTAGACTCTAACGAAACTTCTTATTTCAAAATCAAGCATTTCTAATTCAAGAGATCATTTGTAATAATATATCAGCCTTAAGCAATAAAAGTTACAGTTAATAAACCTTCAACTCGAGGTCATGGTTTGTTTTTACTTATTCAAAGGTTTTCCTCGCTAAATTTCCTATGTTATTTCTTGTATTATATTAATTTTTATCACAGGTACATCTGGTGTAAGATTTAATTTTGAGCTACGGAATTAGGCCATTACAGCTATGAGTATCCTTGATCTTAAATAGCCATTTGGATTTTATCAATAATAAGCATGAACCTCGTGCGCATAGAACCCCTTAATGGTATAGATAGATTTAGTAGCCAAAAAACACAAGTATACCATAAATATTGATTGATACAATTAAAAAATGATTTGAAGGATTGGTGTTAAATTTACCTCATGATTTGAGCCTCTAAAGTGAATGATTTCTATAAACACAAAAGGCAGATAATCAACTTTAAATTTTTTTAAAGACTGCTATTCCACGATTGCACAACCCAAACAAACATGAGATCAAATTATAAATTTGGAAAGCAAAGGGGATGAATTGCTAACACAACAAACACAACTTGATTCCAATGTGTTTCCTTCACGGATGTCGTACTAACTTTTGAATTGGGTATGCTTGATTCAGCAATTGCTCAAACCAAACAAAACCCTAACAAAAATCAAATCAGAATTTGCTTGATTATAATTTAGAATTGGGTTTACTTGTTTGTATTTAAGAATTAGCTCACCCAAATCAAAATGAAAACAATACCACAACTATGAGTGAGAGAGAGAGAGATACTTGATTAGGCTTTTGAAGATGCAACAGAGGAAGTGATTAGGGTTTTGTCATGGTTTTGGAGAAATCGGGGGAGGAAAGTACCATGGTTGAGAGAAGACGTGTAGAGCAAGAGTCATGGAAGAGTGAGATACGGAAGAGTTTGTTTTAGACGTTAAAAACAATATTTTTTTTAAAATGTCTATTATAGCAATCACAAACACTGTTAAAAGTACCCATTAATGGTTACCCAGCTGTAAACAGGATTTTAGTAGAAAAAAATAGGCTACGATAGCATTCATGTAAAATATATTATAAATGTTGATTTTTAATAACACTCAATATATATGCTATAAAATTTGTGTTATTAAAAGTACTTTTTCTTATAGTGAAACCAAAGTTTATTCCAACAGAATATTCAAAAAATTAATTTTTCTTCTGTCTTTGATCCTCGCTCGTCACACAAACTCCGATGAACTTCCACGAACATAATTCGAATTCATACCTTAACAATCTCCCACTTGAAATTGAATCTACCATAACCCATCTCCAACTCTCCAAATGAATTGTTCATACTTCCAGGACCTTCAATCATGAAGACCCACAGAAGTTGTATATGTCGTCAACTTCTGAAAAGTTTCCACCTTTATAAACATATCGGCCGGATTTACATCAGTATTAATCTTTACAAGCTTCAATACATCGTCCTTGAGGAGCAAGCGAATATAGTGATACTGAATATTAATGTGTTTGGTCCTAGAGTGAAAAGCTATATTATTCGCTAAGTGTATCGCGCTTTGGCTATCGTTATATAACTTAGGAAGATGTTGTTCTTTACCGAGCTCTTTCATCAGCCCATTAAGCTAAGCCATATCCTTACACCGCCGCAACATATTCCGCTTCCATCGTAGACAAAGCTACAATCTTCTGTAGCCTTAAAACATATGAAACCATACCGCTTCCCAATATAAATATGAAACCACTAGTGTTTTTTTGCCTATCAATGTCACCCGCCATATCAAAATTAATGAAACCCTATAAGCATATCTGAGAACCCCCATAACATAATATTATATCTTGAGTCCCCTTTAGATACCTAAGTATCCATTTCACAGCTCTCCAATACTCCTTGCCTGGATTACTCATATACCTACTAACAACTCTTTAGGTAATATCCAGTCTCGTACAAATCATATCATACATAAGGCTATTAATCGTTGATTGATAAGGAACCTTTCGCATCACATCACGATCCTTCTGCATCTTTGGACAATACTGCTTTGACAATTTAAAGTGACCTCCCAATGGTGTACTAACAACCATAGAACCATCAATATTAAACTGCTTAAGTACTTTGCCGATGTACTCAGTTTGAAATAAGTTCAATTCTCGCCGCTTTTTCTCTCATGTAATATGCATACCAAGAACTTATTTTGCGGCACCCAAGTCCTTCATAGAAAACTCTCGGGACAACTGTTCTTTCAACTTGACAATCTATCCCATGTCGACACTTGCTACCAGCATATCATCTACATATAGAAATAGAATGATATATAAATATCCTGTATTCTTGATAAAATTAATAACAGCGATCCGTATTGTATTTCGAATAACCATTTCTGGACATGAATTGAACGAACTTCAAATACCACTGCCTCGGTGCCTGTATTAAACTATATAAGCTCTTCGTGAGCCTACATACTAGATCTTCTTTCCCTTTAACTGAATACCCTTCTGGCTGCTTCATATAAATTTTTTTATCAAGGTTGCTGTGAAGAAATGTTATCTTGACATCAAGTTGTTCAAGATGTAAATTTTCAACTACAACTTTATTTATCACAACTCGAATAGTAGACATTTTCATAATAGGAGCAAAGATCTCACCAAAATCAACACGTTCTTTCTGCTAAAAGCCCTTCACAACAAGTCTAATCTTGAATCTCTTTGAATCATTAGAAGCAAAATGGGAGGATCTAAGTACTCTAACGCAATCAAATTTGATATGGAGAAATTTGATAAGAAGAGTAATTTTGGATTCTGGCAAATACAAGTCCAGGATATCTTAATTCAAGGTAGGTTACGTAAGGCACTGAAGGGAAAGCCTATACCTAAACCTTCGGCTGAAGGTGTAACTGCCCAAAAAGTCGATGACAATGAAGAAGACTGGGAAGATATGGATTCAAAGGCCGCGGGCATAATTTTCCTCTATCTCGCTAAACAGTTTTGGCAAACATGGCCTGAGTAAAGACCGCAAAAGGTCTTTGGGAAAAGCTTGAAAGTTTAAACCAAACGAAAAGTCTTTTAAATTACTTTTACCTCAAGGAGTAGCTTTATACACTTCTAATGGATGAGAGTATGAGCGTTGATGATTACCTAGGTTCTTTGAATGGGATCGTTTCGGAATTAGAATCGATCTAAGTTAACGTTGAGGATGAAGATAAGGAGCTTCAACTCATATGGTCTCTTCCTTCATCCTTCAAGCATCTTCAACCTACGTTGATGTATGGGAAGGAAACCTTAGGTTTTGAAGAGGTTACGAGTACGCTTACTTCTGAGGAGAAAATGCTTAAGGGTAACGAATCCTCGACGGTAAACTCGGGGATGGTGGCTAGTGGGAAGAAAAACTTTAATAAGATCATAAAAGGGACTTGTTAGGGTTGTAGTCAATCGGGTCGTTATAAATTGGATTACAAAGCTGGGAAAGGTAAAAGAGCAAGTTTGGTAAAGGGCTCCAAAGGTGATAATAACATACTGAGAATGGTTACTAGAGATGCTTGTGACAAATCGCTCCTCGTGGTTGACGTTGATGGTTCTTACCACGATAGATGATAGGTATTTGATAGTGGGGTTTCATTGCATGTGTGCGCACACAAGGGATGGTTCAGCAAATATGCAAGGTATGAGGTTAAAATGTTTGTACCGATGAGCGATGGCTCCCGAATGTCGATTTTGGGAGGTGATATTCGCGTGAGGATGTTCAATGAACGCATCGTAGTTATTCGTGATGCTCGACATGTGCTGAGTATGACTCATAATCTAATTTTAATTTCCAAATTAGATAATGAGGGTTACAATTACTTCGGGCAAGGTAGAGTAATGAAAATTAATTAAAAGTCTTCTTTGATTATGAAAGGAGTTATCAGCGGGAACTTGTATGCATTGGTTGGTAAATAAGTGGGTAGAGATTTAAAGTTGATAATAAGTCATTTTGGTCGTCCTAAGTTGCTAATAAGTATGATTAATGCATATGTTCTCTATTTTTTTCTAAAAGAATTGGTAAAAAATAAGAGTTAAATGATGTAAGAAGTCTTCTATTTGTATTCCATATTCTAGAGGCAATCAGAGGAGCCAAGGCACTGCTGAAGCACAATAGATTGAGCCTGAAGCTATACCAGGTATTAGAGACAAGCTTCAGAAGTTCAGATAGTTCCCAGTTTCCAAGGAATGGCCAAAATATAATATGCATATTTCAGGATGATAGTCCACATCTAATCTAATTTTTACATCTAAAATAGCCCAAAAATGACTATTCAAGTATGAAGCCCAGAGGTCACCACAGACTCGCGATCGCGGGTCAATAAGCCTTGGGAAACCGGTGTTTGCAGGCTCATAGGGTTGTTTTGAAATAACTAGTCGCCTGAGACTAACCAATTTTGATCATTTTAGGTATAAATTGAAAGATCCAAAATCCTCTGAATTAATGGTCAAGGCTTAACCTAGTTCAAGTCGATACGATTATCTAATATCAAGCAAGCAATGGAAATTAAAGACAAAGCAAAGATTTTTAACCCTGTGTGAAACTTTTCTTAAGAGAAAAACCCACAGGTTGCTATCGAATCACTCGATAGCTAAACAATCTACTATTGAAAAAGAATTACAAGAATTTAATCACTTACAGACTCGATAAGCACTTCCCATAGTTATCTCTCTTCCAATAAATCTTTTTGCAATCAATTCTGCATTCTCGCAACGCCTCGCTCCAATCTCACGTCGAAGCTCTTATTCATGAATCGCTCAAGTTCTTCAACTTAGTTCTTCAATGCATGACTAAGATTTCTTGATCAATTGATTGATTCAAGATTGAGTGATTTGATTCTCTCTTGAATCTCTCAAAGATAGATCTCTCTTCACTCTTAAAAATCAAGCCTCCAAAAAAAGGTTTTCAAGAAGTGAGTGTTTGAAAAAGGTAAGTATGTCTTAAGTAGAAAACATAAAACACGGGCTCTGTTCGAATAGAAATTAATCTATTCAAACAGGAATCTATCTTATAAAAGTTATTCGAACAACAGTCACTCTGTTCGAACAGAGATGTAACTATTGAAAGTTATTCGAACAATAATCAATCTATTCTAATATAAATGCAACTGTTGAAATTTATTCGAACAGAAGTAATTCTATTCGAATACAATTCTATCTGTTGTAAAGTATTCGAATAACATTAAAAGTTATTCGAGTAAAACTTATGTTTTCCATAAGGAGACATTCTTATTACTTTTTCATACTCTGTAAAATACATAGGCTAGACTTTTTAGAACAAAGAGTTAGAAACCCACTTACCTATTCAAAGTCAGTCAGTCCAGCTGAAGTCGCTCCACGTGCATTCACTGACGCCGGATAACCACGAGATAATGTTGACGCCTACTATAGACACTCTATGAAAACAAACTCCAAAATTGGATGTTTCAATCTCCCCCTTTATTTTATTTTGTGTCAAAACAAGAACTAGATATAATAACTGAAAGAGTACAGACTCGATGGACTGACTCATTCTAAGAACATCCATACTCAAAAGTCTAGCCTCTGAAATCCCTGCACACTAAGCAAGTTATATCACGTAACCATTCAAATTTAAAATAAGGAATTTAGATAACAAAAAGGAACTTACCTGACTTACCTGTCATAAACATCTCTCCCCCTTTTTGACACAGAAGAACAAAGGGTAAACAAGCAAAAAGAAAGAAAAAAAATATCCCCATATAAGGCATGTCAGAGTATTTAACAGTTATGAACAAGTAAATATCATGGAATAGTACAATCATATAGCAAAAGTCTGATAGATTATCCATGCAAAAAATAAACTGTTAATACAAAGCAAAGTTAAATAGAGCATCTACATAGAATAGACATCCAATAAAGAGAGCAAATACAAAATAGTCACTGAAAAGACAAAAAATATAGGGCTAATACTCTAAAGTGCAAAAGTGAGAATCAAAGTCACACACGACCTAAGACCCCTCATATGTATCTGCGGCAGGCAGACCACTCGATGAGCCTCGTACTATACTATTCAAACCATCCACAAAAGTCTAAAGTCGACCGATGTCCACCCTGACTGGCTGAAACTGAGTCTGTATCTTAGTGTCCATGCTAGCAAAACGAGTCTCCATAAATGTATACATAGATGAAAAGTCATGTGAAACCAATCCAGTAGAAAAAGATGGAGAAGTACCAGGTATAGAGGTAGTAGCAGTCCATGAAGTAGAAGGTCTCACAGCTCGGGTAGCAGATGCAGTCTCAGCCCTCGAGTCTTCTGCATCCCCGTCAGACTCAAACTCTGTCTCTATAATCATGTGTTTTTTGCTCTTCTCCCAATACCTAGCGATAATAACCTTGTTCTTCGCGTCAACATCTTCATCTGGATGAATAACATACCCCTTATCAGTCAGAAGCTGAAAGATGAATCTACTATAAGGCAAAGTTTGTGTCAGATTATTCGGGTTTGCCATGGTAAACATCTCATGCATGATAACAAGAACCAAGTCAACACTGAGCCCCATAGCATAAAGATAGACGAGATAAATCATATTACCCACCAGAACATTCTTATTCCCCTTTTGGGGAATAATGCTCCTATGAGCCACCATATGAAAAAGACAGATTGCTGGGTCCAGGTTCTTACGCCGAAAATATGGACCACTCTTCTTTCCAGCACATAGAATCTCTTCCTCCATCTCCTCCTTGGGAGGAAACTCAGTAAGAACCGGAGGCCACGCCAAATAATTCACATCAGGATTATCAGAATCCCCGAAACCAAAAGCTTTCCGAATGTCATCGGAATCTATACGAAAAACTGACCCATCAATGGACACCCTGAACGTCTTGTGAATACATGTGCCTTGCACAACCCATAAAGAAGCATAAAAGAGTCGTACTAACCGAGGGTAGCAGGGCAGCTGAGGTTCCATAATCCTAGTCCAACCACGTGCGTCAAAAAAACAAAAAAAACCAATGAGACGTCTGGATAGTTCACACTCAAATCCTCTCTATCTAGAGTCACCTCTTCTGATATTCTCTAAACTTAAACCCTAATTTTAGGGTGGACCAATGAGGAGGATCATTTCCTATACTAGGCTCCCTAGCTTTACTAGCTCCTCCTCTTTGAGGGTTAGTGTGTGGTGGACCCGTCCAAGTACCCTGAGTCGTCCGTCCCCATTTTGTCATTTCGCTCGAGTTTGGAACAAGAGATCCCTCCTGAGGGCGTTTAATCCTTACCATAGCAGACATAACAAAATAAAGATACTCCTCTGTAAGAAAAATCACGCACAAACACCAACAATCCCACACACAACCAGCAAGAAAATCACCAATTTCCCCAAACTCAACCCACACGGTTAAGTAGGGGAACCCCACTAAACAAGCACACAGACAATTCTGCACTGCAGCACTCCAACAATCACCAACCAATCAAATACCTCTAGCAAAGCACACTCCAATTCAAAATTCCAACTCAAATTAACAGGGAGAATGCGAAATTCCAACTCCAAATCCAAGGATAATGCAATTCGAAACAACAAACCAAATTCAAAGCACAAATTGACAAAATTGTTCACCAAACTTGAATGAGAGAGTGTAGAGTGATGGAAACAACAAAATACCAACCTTGAATTTGAAAACAATGCAAGCCCTAGGTGATGTTTCTGAGGAGAATCGCTCGAAGTGAAAAACCCCAAATGCGAGAATGAAAGCTAGGTAACACGAACGATGGAATTCAAGCAATCAATCACAAGAAGGGAAGGATTCAAGAGAGAGATAGAGACAGCGCCAAGTTTACTCGAATAGAAGTGGGAGAGAGAGAATAAAAGAAGAGATTTTGTTTTTGTTTTTGTTTTTGTTAAAAAAAAAACAAATTTGGCTAAATGTATTCGAACAATAAAAGTTGTATTCGAATAAATAAGTATTTGCTAAAAAATGTTCGAACAACAAAAGTTGTATTCGAATAAACAAGTACCTGCTGGAAAATATTTGAACAAAAAAAGTTGTATTCGAATAATCAAGAATCTGCTGGAAAATATTCGAACAATAAAAGTTGTATTCGAATAAACATTTGCACTGATAAAACGAAACGAAACGCAATAAAACAGAGAGGAAAAAATCAAATAAATAAACACTAAGTAAGTAATACTCTCCTTGTCTACCCTAGATCAGAGACTAATCACAGGCTATATGAATATCATATAGGAAATCATTCAATAGAAAAGCTAGACATAATAAGTATTTACTCAGAGTGTGTGTGTGCGCAGTCAACGTAAAATAGTACCATGCATTCAATAGACCCAACATTCAGAAATAAAATACTATAAGATAGGTTGTTTCAACTTAGGCCTCTCATCGGTGGACACTCGAAAGTACTGAGAATTGACTAGCTAACACTCTGTGTGAAATATGAATATGAATAATATGCAAAGAAAGACTCATATTTCGTTAGATAAGCAATGTACTATGAGCTGGAAGATCTCATGGACAGGAAACCAATTGTCATTAATGGTCTCAAGTTAATTAATATAGACTTCATATCTCTCATCTCCACTAAACTAACTGTGTTAAACTCAAGATCAAACAGGTCTTAAAAAGGTTATAATGTAGGCACGGGTAGGCATATGACGGAGTAGGTGGCATTCTTATACTACAGTTACACTAACTCCCCTTCTCAACTGAAACCAAAATCAACTTTAGTTATTCTTTTTCTTATTGAGTAGACATATATCAGAACACTTCTTCCTCTACTTCTTGCCCTTTTTTCTTCTTCATTTTTTTCATTTTATTTTCTTTTATAAAGCCCCAAAGTTACATACTATCAAAGATATGGGGAAATACCATCTATTCTTTCTTTCAGCTTTTCTAACCCCTCTTTTACTTTTTTTTCACTGAAAAGTCTCAGAACAAACGGGTAAATGAATAAAGGATTTGGGTAGAAAAACAAAAGGCTTAATTTCAGGCACAAAGGGCTACAAGTGGATTAACATATGCTTATGAATAACGAAGGCTAAAAAATGTGCAGCAATAAAAAGCCTATTATCATATCTTCGGTCTCACATAATATTTTTTCTCTCGAATCAAGTATAGGGAATGTTCTATTAGACGAACTTGAACTTGAAGTTACCATTTGACAATTGAGTAAGGAAACGAAATAAGATCACAAACAACAAGATTAACGAGATAAGTAAATGTCATAATACTCGAAGCTTATAAATAAGGTCAGATCCTCACATAGCATTAGGTATGAAGTCTCTACATATATCCTAAAGTATAATATCAATGAGTGTCTATCTATCTAAGCATGCGATAGTTAACTGCCATGAGAGAAATCAAATCCAAGTAAAACTTATACAGAATTATCCTAACATTAAATTAGAAAGCGTATCTGACCAAGCATATTTTACTGTGATAATCTAAGAAAATAGTGTAAAGTGGAAGTAAAAGACATACCTAATCAATAGAGCAGATACCAATGGATTATCTCAAAAGCTTAAACCTCATAGCATCTAACGGCTTGGTGAAGAAATTTGTTAACTGACTCTCTGTAGGAACATACTCAACACTGACTATCTTGCGCTCAACAAGATCACGGATGAAGTAGAATTGAAGGTCAATGTACTTGGTTCTGAAATGTTGTTCAAGATTCTTGGAGATATTAATCGCACTCGTATTATCACAAAAGATTGACATCGTCCCCTGGACTATTTCATAGTCATGCACCATTTGTTTCATCCAAATCAATTGAGTGCAATAACTACCCGCCATAATATACTCTGCTTCTGCTGTGGATTGAGAAATACAATTCTGCTTCTTACTCTGCCAAGCTACAAGATTATTTCCAATATAATAGCATCCACCAGAAGTACTCTTCCTATCATCTGTATTACCTACCCAATCTGCATTAGAATACCCAATAACCTCGGAGGTTGTGTCATGTGAATACCATAAGCCAAAATCAGAAGTCCAACATACATAACGAATAATATGCTTAACAACCTGTAAATTGGACTCTTTCGGACTACCTTGATAACGAGCACAAATACATACACTAAACATAATATCAGGACGAGTAGCAGTATGATAAAGCAAACTGCCTATCATACTTTTATACGTCTTTTGATCAATATCCGTACCTACCGAGTTCTTACTTAACTTTGTAGTGGCACTGATGGGTATCCTGGCATATTTTGCATAAGAACGACCAAACTTCATCACAAGATCCCTGGTATACGTAGATTGAGAAACAAACATTCCTTTTTCCACTTAACGTATTTGGAGACCTAAGAAATAAGTTAGTTCCCCAACCATGTTCATCTCAAATTAACTTTTCATTAAAGCTGTAAAAGAAGTGGTTAGTGAACTCGAAGTAGAACCAAACACAATATCATCTACATATACTTGTGTAACAAGCATCGCGCCTCCCTTCCTTTGGATAAATAGCATTTTATCAACTCCCCCTCGAACAAATCTCTTAGCTAAGAGAAAATTGGAGAGTCGTTCATACCATGCCCGAGGAGCTTGCTTCAAACCATAAAAGGCCTTCTTTAAGTAGAACACGTGATCTGGATGATGAGGATCCTCAAACCCTTTTGGTTGGGCCACACCTCTTCTTCTAAGAGCCCGTTTAGAAAAGCACTATTCACATCCATCTGATAAAACTTGAACTTTTGATGACAAGCAAGAGCAGGTAGTAGACGAATAGACTTAAGCCTTGTAGTAAGAGTAAACATTTCAGCAACATCAACCCCTTTTACTTGATTGTACCCTTGAGCGACCAATCTAGCTTTGTTTCAAATTATATTCCCAAGTTCGTCATATTTGTTCTTATAAACCCATTTAGTTACAATGATATTTGTACTTGAAGAACGTGGAACCAAATCCCAAACATCTTGACGTCGAAACTGGCAAAGCTCATCTTGCATTGCATGTAGCCAATATTCGTCTGACAGAGCTTCCTTTACCGTTATTGGTTCGATCACAGAAATATAACAAACAAAGTTCACCGTCTCATAGTATTGGCTTCGAGTCTGAACCCGAGAGGTAGGATCACCGATGATATCGGCATTTGAGTGATCCTAACGAACTTGTTGCCATCCGGGTTGCGGTACAGTTGGGGCGGGAGGGGGTGGTAGAGCTGGAAATAATGAAGTAGGCAAGGGAGAACCAACATTTGATGTAGAACTCGATGTAAGAATGTCACTCGAAGATATTTCTAGATTTTTCGTTGTACTATCATCTTCTCTCACCTCTGCTGAACCAATGGTGTAAGTATCATCAAGAACCACATTACAAGACTCCATCATCACATTGGTCCCCAAATTGTAAACTCGAAAAGCTCTACTATTTGTTGAGTATCCCAATAAAATACCTTCATCACTCCGAGAGTCAAATTTCTCAATATTTTCCCGATCTCTAAAGATGAAACATTTACTCCCAAAAACCTGGAAGTAGTTGACATTCAGCTTCTTCCCAAACCACAGTTCATAGGGCGTGTTTAAAGTAAGTGGACGTAGATACACTCTATTAATAGTATAGCACACAGTATGAATGGCCTCCCCCCAAAAGTGTGTCGGAAGATTCTTGCTGTGAAGTAAGACTCATCCCATTTCTTGAAGAGCACTATTCCTCCTTTCTGTAATTCTATTTTTTTGTGGAGTGATTGGAGCAGAGAATTCATGCTTAATTCCATTAGAAGTACAATACTCAACCACCCCAGTATTCTTAAACTCTCCTCCACGATCACTTCGAATTTTATCAATAGAGTAATCTTTCTCATTTTGGATCCTAAGCGATATATTACTGAATTCTTCAAAAGTATTAGACTTCTCACTCAAAAATGATATCCATGTCTAACGAGAGAAATCATCCACCATCACCAAAATATACCTCTTACCTCCCAATGATGTCGTTCTCATAGGGCCCATCAAGTCCATGTGTATTAGCTCAAGAGTCCGAGTTGTAGCAATATTGTTAGACTTCGTGTGAGAGCTCTTTATTTGCTTGCCAATTTGACAAGGACCGCATACTACATTGCTCAATCTTCCCAACTTCGGTACTCCCCCAATCAGCTCTTTACTTGCAATCTTGGACAAATCATTAAAGTATATATATCCCAATCTTGGATGCCATAAGTCTACATCACTCAGTTTTGCTTTGTTACATAGTATAGCTTCTTGTTGAATAGCATAATAGTTATCAGCGATTCTAGCAACATATATCACCCGTTGTCCTTGAGAGTTTAAAACATCACATCCAACTTTGGAAAATGTAACAGTATGATCTGTATCACATAGTTGACTGACACTAAGAAGATTTGCCTTCAGCCCCTTAACCAAGAGAACATTCTCAATTGCTGGAGTACCAAGTCCTTCTGCCTTTGCCTTTCCTGCCACAGAAAATGTGCCCCCATTACCAAAAGTAATATCACCTCCCTGAATATTCAAAAGGTGACTCAGCTTGGATGCATCACCAGTCATATGACGGGAACACCCACTATCCATATACCATTGAACTGACTTGAATGCATTCAAAGTAGTTAGTGCAACATTACACCTTATCTGAGGTGCCAACTCCAACTTTTGGACCCAAATGCTTCGACAAGTTCTTCGACCTGTAGTGTCCTGTGTAAACCATCTAGACATATTCTCACTTTTCACATTATTAGTAAACACATTAGAATTATATCTATATCCATTGACAGAGCAAGCATATGGTCGATAAGGTCCAATAAATCTATAGAAAAAGCAATATGTCCATTTCGACCACATAGATTACAATAATAGATTTTAGAGTAAGAGGCTCATTTGGAGTGATTATGAGTAGTGGATATCATGTTATGTTTGGGCGTAGAAGTAGACACAGTTGTTTTCACAAACTTTGTGATTTGAGGAGTCTTGACCTTGGAAAAAGATTTATCATATCCTAGACCCCTTTTGTCACTGTCTGTCTTTCCCATACATAACATTTTATCAAGGTTCATGGCCCCATGATAAAACTTCTCAATCTTCTGCTGAGATAGAACTACATCAAGCTTGGCCGAACAAAGTTCATCCAAAGTTGATTTCATTTTCTCTTTTGCATCATTAACTTCTTTTTCTAAAAAATCAACTTTGTCATGAAGGCCTTATTTCTCATTCTCAAGAACATCTATCTCGTGACTAGTACTCTCAGTTTTTCCTTGAAGTTTGTACGTAAGTGTATTAACTTGTTCTTTCAAGACTTTGTTAAGTTTACCGAGTTTTATACACTTGGCGAGAGTTTGAGCATACAAGTCTTCAAGATACGGGTCCTCAAACTTCTCAAACTCATTTTGTTCTTAATTACACTGATTTCCATCAGGATTCTCAAGTTCAAAAATGTCAAAGTTATTATTGCCACAATTCAAAAATGCAGGATATGCACAATAATTTCTAGTATCAACTACTTGGGGATGACTCTCATTGTTATCATGTTCATCATCACTGTCATCCCAAGTAACCCTGATATTCATAACTTTATGATGCGTTCTAGTTTTTTTCATAGAACAGCTATGGGAATAATGACCAAGCTTGTGACATTTATAACATTCAACTTGACTGAGGTCAGTATCACTGTTGGTCTACCGGTTATAAATTTTGACCCGATCATGAGGTCGAGGATTATAGTTCATTGATTGCCTATGTGTTTTGTTCTTGTTTTTGAAACTAGCATTTTTTTAAGATTTTTTAAAATTGTTGACTAATAAGAGCAATTGATGAATCTATATCCGACCTTCATCATCATCTGAGATATATGACTGATCAACCTCTTTGGAACCCTTGGAAGAAAAGGAGTAAGATGAAGACTTGAAAGCAACACGCTTATTCTTCTCAGGGTTTTCCATTCTCATCTCAAGTTTGAATGCTCGCAATTTTCCAGCTAATGTATCGGGTTTTATTTTTTTAAGATCTTGAGTTTCCTCAATAGCATCACGTTTTGATTTAAAGCTCTTAGGAAGAGACCTTAGGACTTTGCGAATAATTTGAACATCAGAATAAGGAGTTCCTAATGTGGCACTATTGTTTACAATATCACTTAGTCTCGCATAAAACTCATCAAAAGGTTCGTTTTCACTCATTCTGATATTCTCAAACTGCGAGATAAGCATTTGAAGCTTACTTTATTTGTTTGTATCATCGCCTTCATGAGTTCGAACTAGGATGTCCCAAGCTTCTTTAGAAGTGGTACATGCAAAGATATGTCGAAACTCACTTTGACTCACAACCGTAAAGATCGCATTGAGGCCTTTAGAATTATATCCAACAGTATCATTTTCTTCTTTTGACTATTGATTCCTAGGTTTAGGGACCTCAATAGCACTCCCTGGTTGACCTTGCATCACAGTAGGGGGTGTCCATCCATCCTCAACAGTAATCCATACATCTTCTCCGATTGATTGTAAGTATGCAATCATCCGGACTTTCCAATATGGGTATTTTTTACCATCAAAGGCTAGAGGGCGATTTATAGGACCTCCAAACTTCTCAGAACTCATTATTCTCAAGAGAATTATCTGGGATCCACGCTTAGGATGTTAAACCTTGAAACGTGATCGCTCTGATACCAATTGAAATAACTAGTCGCCTGAGACTAACCAATTTCGATCGTTTTAGGTATAAATCGAAAGATCATAAATCATCTGAATTAATGGTCAAGGCTTAACCTAGTTCAAGTCGATACGGTTATCTAATGTCAACCAAGCAATGGAAATTAAAGAAAAAGCAAAGATTTTTAACCCTGTGTGGAACTTTTCTCAAGAGAAATACCCACAGGTTGTTATCGAATTACTCGATAGCTAAACAATCCACTATTGAAAAAGAATTACAAGAATTTAATCACTTACAAACTTGATAAGCACTTCCTATGGCTATCTCTCTTTCAATGAATCTTCATGCAATCAATTCCGCATTCTCGCAACGCCTCGCTCCAATCTCACGTCGAAGCCCCTATTCTTGAATCGCTCAAGTTCTTCAACTTAGTTCTTCAATGCATGACTAAGATTTCTTAATCAATTGATTGATTCAAGATTGAGTGATTTGATTCTCTCTTAAATCTCTCAAAGATAGATTTCTCTTCACTCTTAAAAATCAAGCCTCCAAAAAAAGGTTTTCAAGAAATGAGTGTTTGAAAAAGGTAAGTATGTCTTAAGTAGAAAACATAAAACACGGGCTCTGTTCGAATAGAAATTAATCTATTCAAACAGGAATCTATCTTATGAAAGTTATTCGAACAACAGTCACTCTGTTCGAACAGAGATGTAACTGTTGAAAGTTATTCGAACAACAATCAATCTATTCGAATATAAATGCAACTGTTGAAATTTATTCGACATGTATTCACTGACGCCGGATAACCACGAGATAATGCTGACGCCTACTCTAGACACTAAATGAAAACAAACTCCAAAATTGGATGTTTCATGTTTGGTCCCCATGTTTTGTCAAAATTACATAAGCCTTTGTAATTTAATCGTCGAAAGAAAAAATAATAATAATATAATAATAAATTTAAGTAATATATATATATATATATAATATATATATATTTTAAGTTACATTTTCCTTCTCCCTTAGAGTAACATGTGTGAGGATAATTTGTATTCTTGAGTGAAAAGTGTTTAATTAAGGTGACGATGAATTCTACTTTTTCTACAGGAGCTATATTGGAACCCACATCCGGGGAGGACCTCTCTACAATGCCTACTTGAGCTAAAGAGCTCGGGTATGTCATCTTAACGGTTTCACCGGGGTAAACAATAATCCCCTAAAAAGGCTGCCCAGCAGGTACACTCTCCCACCGCACCCTCCTGCGAAGTGGTGAATTTTTGTTCATATGATTGATGATTGCGTAATTTAAAATTTAACTTTAGTAAAAGGGCAAAGAAAGAATAGGATTTCATCACCAGTGTGTGGCACTGCAAACTAGAACCCCGGGAGGTCACGACCCGGTTTAATATTTACGAAATAGGACATTGACTTTAAAAGAAACCAAGATTAAGCCATCAAATACATAGATAGAGAAAAAGATTTATAGAGCTCAGACCGGGAGCATTAGGAACAAATTCATTATGACCCCTGATAGTAGCTACGTTTGTCTAGAGGGAGTACGTTCTGTGGCATAACTAATATGGAAAGGTGATTTAAAGCGGTTCACTCCACCTTCCAGCACAGGTGCTTCTATATGACTAGAATTGCACGCAAGTTATTGCTAAAATGAGTATTTACAACTCAACATGCGAACCGATCTACTGTTAGGAATAGGAGCAACCGAATCTTGAGACCGGGTTCACAACTTGACCTTAATTAAGACCCTTCTGAAAAGGTTGTTGTGTTTATTTTTGTGCACCTCATTCTTATGTAATCTTCATAGTGTGCACATCTATTAGTGTATGAAAGAATGGTTTTGAGTGCCTAAGTATCGTCTTGAGTGGCTTTGAGAATCTAATTTGATAGATATTCTGATCCACTTCGAGGTTGGCGACTCAGTCCAACTGGATATTTCAATCTTCATTGATACCAGAGACCGAACAAACCTTACCTGTAGGGAACTCTTCCCTATTGAGGGTGAGTTAGGAACCTTTGATTTCCCCGTCTCTCCATTGAGACTCAATCCGAGTCCAATTTCCTCACTCACTCAGTTTAGTATTCCACCCCAATCATTTAAGATGGGAGATGCCAATGACAATGGTCAGGGACCCATGCGAATCCCACTTAAGGATCGCATGTTTTCAAAAATAATAAATCGTGCCTCACGCATTGTTTTACCTCATACCACTGGGCAATTCGAACTTATCGCCAATTCATTGCCAAGATTCTCAGGAGGAGAAGATGAGAACCCATACATTCATGTTAGGGATTTTGAGAACTTAATGTTCCTCTAAAAGTATAAGAATGAAAATGAAATGGAGGTCATGAAACTTGTGTTGTTTTCCATTTCTTTATTAGGGAAAGCTAAGAGCTGGCTTCAAGCTCTATAGCCAAAATCAATCACGAGTTTTGAGATGTTTATAGAAGCCTTTTACAAGAATTTTTTCTCTCTTGAGAAAACTAAGACCCTACGTAGGTCCATTCTTAGTAATACCCAACTTCATGGAAAGAGCTTAAAGGATTATCTTGCGATATATAAGGGACTGGTCCTACAATGCCCTCATCACGATATCAACTCATGGGTCATAACTAAAAATCTTTATGATGGATTAGATGCCGAAACTAAGAGAACAGTAAAATTATTTTACTTATAGAAATTCACTGATAAGGATGATGTAAAGGGTTTAAACTTCTTAGAAGAGATGGCTGAAAAATTATAAACCTAGGGAACCATGAGAAAAACTGATATACAAGAAAAGGGGGGTAATGCCTTTGGAGTTGAATCTAACTCCAATTCGGAAGCTACGCTGACGACCATCCTGCGTAAGATATAGTCCTTAGAAATAGGGTAAAACAAAATATCCACTAAAGTACCCATTTTTTATGTTGATATACAAGCTTGCGTTGCATGTGATGATGTTGGACACTATACTCGGGATTGCCCTTTGATTCACAAAATTTGGGAAACTAGGAAGGATCAAGTTAATATGTTTCATCAAAAACTTTCATCTTTTTCTTATAACCAGTCACATCATCAAGGGAATTCTTTAGGGATGAATAATTCAAATACTTATTCTGGTAGACTGTATTCCCAAGGGAGTAATTTAAATCAAAATCAATGTGATGCATCCTTTGATCCCAATCACCAACCTTTTCAGCAAAATACACCTTACATTCCTCCTTAAAGTAGGAAACTATCTTCGGATGAGGCCATCCAAGCCCTATTATAATCCAACAACCAGTTGATACAACAATTCATACAAATGAATCAGTAATCTATGACTCAAATAGAAACATTAATTGCTCAACTGGCATCTGGGTTAAGTACTAGAAACAAAGGTACATTTCCAAGTCAAACCCAACCTAATCCTAAGGATCAAACTGAGAGTTCATATCGCGATCGTGCGATTACGGTGATCACACATAGAAGTACTGAAAAGATTGTAGAAAACAAAGTTAGGATGCTTGAGGACGAACAACGCACGTCCTAATCCTAGTACTGAGAAAGTTATAGAAGGGGGAGAACCCATGAGTGAAGAAAACACTTTTGTTGAGGAAGAGACCGAACAGGTCTCGCCAAGTGAGAAGATTATCAAAAATGATCCGCCTAGAATTCCTGGAGCACTTTTTCCCCAACAGTTTTTAAGTTAATAGGAAGAACATTCCCGATAAAGAGGTTAAAGAGATGTTCAAGAATTTTAAGATCACTATTCCTTTCCTTGATGCATTACAACAGATTCTTTCCTATGTAAAACATCTCAAGGACCACTGCACATTCAAGAAACGTATGAATGTTTCCAAGAAAGCTTTCAATGTCCATGACAGCAAAAATGTTATTCAATTGGATACACAGGTTAGCTCTATAATCTTGAACAAAACACCCATGAAATACAAAGATCCAAGAATACCGACAATTTCTTGTCACATAGGGACAAATTGTATCGGGAAAGCCTTACTTGATTTAGGCTTCAGTGTCAACTTGATCCATTATTCAATATATGAGTAGCTAGGTATAGAAGGACTAAAACTGACACATAGAACCTTACAATTAGTTAATCAATCCATTAGAATTCCTAGGGAAGTTGTGATGAATACACTTGTCCAGGTGGATAATTTTTTCTATCTTGTGGACTTTGTTGTCCTTGACACAAACCTGGTAGAAGACCTAAATAGTGAGATACATGTGATCATTGGCCGACCTTTCTTGGCCACCGCTAATGCATTGATCAATTGTCGTAGCAGAGCTATGAAGTTGACTTATGGGAATAAGACCATCGATTTGAATATCTTTAATGCAACTCATACTCCGTTTGAAGATGAACCCGATGAGTGTAACATGCTTGGTACTATTGTAAATAGTACATTTCATAGTTCAAATCCTAGGGTCAAGTTAGAAGCTTGTCTTGAACATTTTAGAGAGGATTTAGACGTTGATGACCTCATCAATGAGGTCAATGTCTTGTTGGATTTTGTTCCTATTTTGGATAGAAATGATAATGTTAAAATGTTAAAAGTTAAAGATCCTATTCCAGAAGTAGAGGAAGTACCCGCTAAGTTAGAACTTAAACATCTCCCTAAAAATCTCAAATATGTCTACCTAGATCCTAATGAAACTCTTCCTGCTATCATAGAATCCGACCTAGAACTTGAGAATGAAGAGAAATTAATACATGTATTTAAGGGAAACACAAAGGCTCTTGGATGGAACATTTTAGATATTAAGGGTATTAGTCATTATGTGTGCATGCACAAGATAAAACTCGATAATAATGCCAAGAAGTCCATAGAAAGACAACGAAGGCTTAACCCGACTATGGCTAAGGTCGTGAGAAAAGAAATTTTGAAACTTCTTGACGCAGGGATCATCTATCCCATTTTTGACATCCCATGGGTGGGTCCAATTCATGTTATTTCTAAAAAGTTTGGAATCACAGTTGTGAAGAATGATCACAATGATATTGTCCCTACTCGCATGACCATCGGGTGGCGAGTGTGTATCGACTACCAAAAGCTCAATTCGATCACTTGAAAATATCATATTCTCTTACCATTCATGGATCAAATGCTTGAATGTCTCACCGGTCATGAATACTATTATTTTCTTGATGATGTATTCTGGGTACAATCAAATACCCATCACTCCTGAGGACCAAAAGAAAGCCACGTTTACTTGTCCTTTTAGCATTTTTGCCTATCGCCGCATGCCCTTTGGGTTATGTAATGCTCCGGCAATATTTTTGCGATGTATGTTGAGTATCTTCTCTGACATGGCTGAGCGTTTCCTTGAGGTTTTCATGGATAACTTCTCCCTTTTTGGAGATTCTTTTGAGCAATGTCTCCACCATTTATCTCTTGTTCTTGCTAGATATCAGCAGAAAAATCTTGTTCTAAATTGAGAAAAATGTCACTTCATGATGAAGAAAGGCATAATACTAGGACATGTCATATCAGCAAAGAGAATTGAAGTAGATAAAGCCAATATAGATGTCATATCTAGTCATCCACCCCCACGAATAGTTAAGGACGTTCGTTCATTCTTGGGGCATGCAGAATTTTACCAACGTTTTATTCTAGAGTTTAACAAAATTGCAGGACCCCTCAACAATCTCCTCGCCAAAGACACTATCTTCTTATTCGATGATCCGTGTCTTAAAGCTTTTGAGAATCTCAGGACACGTCTAATATTTTTACCCATCGTCAAACCTCTTAATTGGAATGAACCTTTTGAGTTGATGTGTGACATATCTGACTATGCCATTGGTACAGTTTTAGTACAACACGTTGATAACCTTCTGTGTGCCATCAATTATGCCAGTAAAACTCTTAATAATACACAACTCAATTACACAACTACATAGAAAGAATTTTTAGCAATAGTCTTTATTCTATAAAATTTGTGTTCTTATCTCTTAGGTTCCAAAGTGATAGTCTACACGGATCATGCTGCCATCACACACCTTCTCTCCAAGAAAGACACCAAGCAATGCTTAATCCAATGGATATTATTACTTCAGGAGTTTGATATTGAGATTTGGGATAAAAAAGGTGTCGAGAATATGGTAGTTGACCACCTTTCTCGAATAGACCATGATTATCCAGATAAATCATTACCTATTCGTGAGTCATTTCCCAATGAGCAACTCATGTCCATTCGCTCTATGTCTTTCATACTATATGGTTTGCGGATATAGCAAATTATCTTGCTACAGGGCACTTTCCTAGTTTTTTGACCAAGCCAGATAATAATGAATTTCTAGTAAGGTCTGACACTTCTTTTGGGATGACCCGTACCTGTTCAAATATTATTTTGATCAAATCATTAGGAGATGTGTTCCAGATTCCGAACATACCAAAATCTTATAATTATGTCACTCCCAAGCTTGTGGTGGTCACTTCAGTTCCAAAAAGACCTCTACAAAAAATTTACAGTGTAAATTTTATTGGCCTACCTTATTTCGTGATGCTCACAAATTTTGTAAGGCTTGTGATAGATGTCAAAGAATGAGAGTCTTGTCCCATAGGAATATAATGCCCTTAAACCAAATTTTTATTGTTGAACCATTCGATGTTTGGGGCATAGAATTTATAGGTACCTTCGCCTCATCTTTTGGGTTCACGTACATTCTTTTAGCCATTGAATATCTGACTAAGTGGATTGAAGCTATTCCTACTAGAACTAATGATAGTTTGGTTGTTATCTAATTTATTAACGAGAATATTTTCTCTCGCTTTGGTACGCCGAGGGCGATAATTAGTGATGGGGGGTTGCATTTCAACAGTTGTATGTTTGTAAACTCTATAAAAAAAATTAGAGCAACGCATAAGGTTGCTACACCCTACCATCCGCAAACTAGTGGGCAAGTGGAGGTTTCCAATCGTGAAATCAAAAATATTCTTCAAAAAACGGAAAGACCAAACCGCAAAGATTGGTCAACTTGACTAAACGATGCTCTTTGGGCTTATTGTACTACTTTTAAGACACTTATTGGAATGTCCCTATACCGACTAGTCAATGAAAAGGCGTGCCACCTTCTAGTTGAGTTAGAACACCGTGCATATTGGGCAATAAAGGCCTTGAACATTGACTTTGGGAAGGCCAGTTTGCATTGTAAGCTTCAACTCAATGAGTTAGATGAACTACAGAATGATGCATACCATTCAGCAAAGACTTACAAGGAGTGCATGAAAGCGTTTCATGACAAAAATATTTTGTGAAAATCATTTAAATCAAGCCAAAAAGTCTTGTTGTACTCTTTTAGGTTGTATTTATTTCCCAACAAACTACGATCACGATGGAGCGGGCCTCTCATTGTTAAAACGGTATATACACATGGGGCGGTTGAGGTTGAAGAACTGAGTACTGGCAAAATACAAAAAGTGAACAGGCAAAAGCTTAAGCCTTATTATGAATATTTTAGCTACACCAATGAAGACTAGTATTTATGAGAACTGACATCCTTCTAACCCATCTCTCACTCAGTTTGGGGGTACCTCATTTCGTCTGGCTGAAGATAGTAAACTTAGCACTAATTGGGAGGCAACCCAAGTCATATTAGGTACTATATTCCAATTTTATTTCCCTTCTTTTAAAGGTATGTTCTCGAACATTGAGGACAATGCTTCTTACCAGTTTGGGGGTGGGATAAAATCGTTCATATTTATTTACACTTTTTAAAGAAAAGAGAGGTTATTCTAGTAATTTACGATATTATTTGGCAAATTTCTACAAACATAGAAATATTTGATTGTGGTCTAATATATTTGATCGTGAAAACTGTAAGATTTAAAAAAAAATCACCAAATATATGCTTAAAAAATATTATAGCGTTATCTTAAGCTAGATATATTATCCTTCAATTAAAAGAAGTTTCAAGTTGACTGATATTTCTCGAAAAAGATATACTTCATGATAGTATTGCATTTATTACTTTGGCTAAAATTTTGACCAATTTAAGGGAATCTAGTATTTGAGGTATGAATGATCCACTACAAGGGAAACAACTGCTTAAGAATAAGTTCGATCCTGAAATAATAAAGTAAGGATTTCTATAAGCCTAGCTCTAAAAAAAAAATTATGATGCAAGGGTACTCACAGGATTTAGAACTGAAAGATGAAGAATTATCATCAATCTCGAGTATAACCATGAACTATGTGAAATGAGCAAGAAAAATATCTACTTGTGAGAATTCAGAGTCTAGGTCACGAAGGAGCACCAAACCCCAGCAACCTAAGCCAACTGACCAGGATTGTCAACCTAAAACTTATATACGAAGGCTTCACTAAGGAAAACAAGTACCAAAATAATAATAAAAGGCTTATAGTTATTCCCCAAAAATAATAACAGGATTCGAATTGACTAAAGTACTTGTCAAACTGACCGTTGGATTTGTTTCACAAAATACGAGACGACTAGATATTGACTCAAGAATCTCTAAACATAGTTGCTCGTGTAATAACTATTTTCACTACACTCGAGGGTAGTATCACCTAATTATTGGATAGTGTCTCAAGTTTTAAATAGTTTTTCGAGATCTTCTAGTTAAATATATGTGAAAGAAATAAATTTTAAGGGGTTTTCCTTCTTAAATGTTTTTGCCATTGTCAAATGTTGACAAGTTAGATAAAATGACTTAAAGAGTTTCTAAATTACTATAATGCTCTTATTGAATTTTGTGGGTACAGTCACTGCAAACCCTCACGAGACAAAAGTCATCCTATAGGGGTGACCTATAGATTTAACGGCTTATTGCATACGCTAAATACAATCGTCTTAACCATGAAAGAGTTATGCTTTTATTCTTTTCTTTGCTCGTGGACTAGCAAACTTTAAGTTTGAGGGGGCATTTGATGGGCATGTAAAATGACCACTTTTTCTCTATAACTTAAGATTTATTATCCTTAATTTATTTATTAAACATGACTTATAAAACCAATTTTTGCATTTCAGGTCACAAGAAGCTCATTTACCAAATATGTGCAAATACCAGGATGTATAACTCAAAAGATGAACTGCTGGAGAAGGATGTAGAGTTGTCAAACACATGGGTCCCACATGGGGAGGTTACATTTTAGAGGATAATTCTTGGAGGTTACATTTTTTATGCACATTCATGGCATAGGTTACAATCTTATATTAAAGGTAAGAGGCCTCTCATTTATCTATAAAAGGAGAAGTAGTGAGATCATAATCATCATCCAAACTTGAGAGAATTGTAGTAAAGTATAAGAAGAGAGCATTGTTGGAGAAGTTGAAGAGAAGTTAAAACTTTCTTCCTTGTTTGTAAGTCTCATTTTAATCTAATAAAGTGTATATTTCTTTTCATTATCTTATTTCTCATCTCAAAGTATTCTCAATGTTCATGGTTTAGTTTATTTACTATGTCTAGCTAAATTTCTCCTCTAGGGAGGGATGAAGCCACGAATATATTAAATATGTAGACTCATATATGTATTTACCCATATGAGCTTATTGTAAATATTCATCTCTATATTGTTATGATTGTATTATTGGTCTATGTCCAAGTGATATAGACCAAATTTTGCGATTACAAATATAGTTGGATTATTAATCTTAAGGTTCCTATATTATTCACATTAAATGCCCAAAATTTCAAGAGATTAACGGTTTGTAGTTAACGCTTATGCACTTTCACATTCCGTATTTTCACACTTGAAGATTTTGTATTTGGTCTAGTTTAAAAAGGAATTACACGATAAAAGATGAACTAGCTTGACTTGAGGTCGTAAAAACACATTTCTAACTACGGGTAAATCATATGTAGTTTATATATTTAGTATTATTTGTGGTAAATTGTTTTCCCTAGATTTGTTATTCTTGATTAAAACTAGATTTTTGTCTCCGTAAGCTTAGAGTATTTTTACATTTTTGAATCACAAGACAAAAACTAATTTCTAGTCCCATTCGGAAGTGAACGACACTCGATTTCTACCTAAACACCGAATTTTGACTGTTATCATTAGTATATGCTTTTTTTCTTGTTTTGTAAATTAACATCTCAATTGTGATTCATTTTTATCATGATGTTTCTACAATAAAATTGATTTCTAATGAAAACAACAATATGAATCAACATATTGATATCAATATTAATAAATAAACTTTACGCATCACAAATCTTTAAATTGAACAAAGAAAAAACTTTCCCTTCAATGGTCTATTAAACATTCTCTACCTTCCACTTATGGATATAAGCAACACATCTAACACAATTTGTTACATCAAAAGTACTTGTTCAAATGGAACAAAATGGAGGCAATTATTTGATTACTAAATTGAACACCCTAATAGACTTAACCAACAAAGGCAGCACAAAACCCATAAATAATCAAGAGATTCTTTTTTAATTACTCAGAAAATAGAGTTTTGTAATTAGAACTTAGAATCCAAATCGACCACTTATACTTCTCAAATTCCTTTGGTCAATAAAATGATCTATTAAAACTCTTAATACTTATCTTTTTCATAAAATATTATGTATCCTAACTAGAAATATTACTTTTCAAATATATAGACTTTTGCTATAATTAAACTTTAATTCTATTTTCCTATGCGCTTCAATATAGTATTAATAAAACCCTAATACTATAAATAACCTAGACTACAATTTCTCACCATAGGTTTCCTGTGTCAATATTTTCTTTTCTCTATAACAGGTAATTGCCCCTCCTTATATAAGTTTTATACACTTATTTCATAATTTCTCTTTAACTTTGAACTTTTTGATTCATATGGAGCATGTGCAACACTTATAATTAACTTTAAAACTTTAGTTTATTAGTAGCAGTGATCTTCAACTTAAAAACACTATCAATTGCTAACATAATTTAGAATTACAATTCTTAAGATTTCTTACACAATTATTTTTCAAATATCTATAATTTAATCTAATGTTTTATTGGCATGACCAAGGAGAGTCATTGGTTATGAACTATCTTGAGAACAAACTGAAATGGTAAACCTGAGTATTCAGAATAAAACTAATGGACTCTCAAACATTGGTAAACCAAACAGCACTTACAGGGTCGACACTATATCTATTATGTCAGAAATGGAACTATAAACTCTACAACAAATTACTTAAAGCCATGTACCATTGGAGAAAAGTAACAAGATAGCCAAGAAAGTAGTAAAGGGAAAAGCCAAAAAGAAACAAAGAGTATATGAGATTAATCAAGAAGAAGTAATTTATATACAGTACTTATTGTAAAGAATGTTTTCTATTATGAAAGTTAAATCCAATCAGGGATCTTTAAAATTTTAACAGGCAATCGTTCATCAAACTCCAACAAAACAAATTATATCTTCAACAAGGAATACACAAGAAAGCGAGGACACAGCAAGCATTACATATCTTCAAGAAATTGCTACCAATACTCCAATGCAAGGACCTGAACTTAAGAAGAATTGAACAAAAAGAGCAAGGAAAGTTAAAGAACAAAAAAAAATACTTCAAAGAGTAATAAGAAAACAAAAATCTCTCAACTAGAAGATAGTGAGGTAAACCCAACTTACCAAACCGTTTTGTTTTATAATGGATCTCTCTTGTTAAAATCAATTTATTTATTTATTTACAGGTGGAAAAAATTAATAGTACTCCTCTAAAGTCAATCACAAATTTACCTTATGATTACAAACATCAAATGGTAATATATAGTTACAAATATTTTTCCTAAATTAATCTTATCTCTGTACTAAATATGTATAGATCCTAGGAAAATAGAGATGAACAATTCCAACAAATAAGTGATGCCAAAGATGGCAGACTTTTGACATTTAGAAGATCAGTTAGAAAGAAATTGTTCCAAAAAAAAATGGTGCGAATACAATTGGTAAGAACCAAAATGAAGAAACCAATGAAAATGAGCTAAACCATGAAGAATAACAAAATAAAGACCCCAAGTAGAAAATGCAAAAGAAATGGAAGAAGAAGAAACATAAAATAATAAAAATGATCCAAAAGCTCCACATATGGAGAATGATTCCAACAGTGAGAGAACCCTACAGTGACTATGGGGCACAACATTAATTTTTTTAACAGGTATTTAGAGAATCAATTGAGACTAAGACATTTATAGTCAACTTTGATAGAATTATATCATTCTATTTCAGCAAACTATAATTATTTAATTCATTAAATTTTTAGCATGTTATATTAATATTGTCCATTAATCTTTGTTTTATATTAAGAAATTTGACTGACTTCACCCAATTTTGTTGGTTGCTACTACTATCCATATGCACTTATTTGCTACTCATTTGTTAATGTGTGCTACTCTCTCATGTTATACACGGCATTTCTTTACTACTCCCTGAAAGATGCGTGTTACTCTTTATTATTATGTCTTTTTTTTACCTATCGTGCTTATGATTGAGTTATTTATAACATTAAGGCCGGAGTTTGAAGTATTGTCATATCCTCATAGGCAAATAAATGAGTTATTCTTATGTTTATGATTCAAAACTTAATATTAGACGTTCATACATACAACATGAAATAAATTATTATGGGGAGTGTGCCCCCAGAACATCTCAAAGAAATTAGGTTGGTGTAAATGAAAATCCCCCGAACAAGGTATAATGGTACTCACATTACTGGTGCTCACAATATCCTTCTAGATGGTTATGGGGTTTTAAGAGTGTTGGCACTTCAACATTGGGCAAAAGGGCTACTTCAGGCTTTGGGAGGGTATGCACTTCAATCTTGGGCGAAGGTTACAATTAAACTTAATCCATAAGAATACATACAAAATATTTGTTAAATAACAACAAATACAATTTTATTAGCAATGAAACCACCTCCCATCAACGGCTATATATGATTTTAGCCAAACATAAATGTCCCACAACACAAGATTTGCATTGTTATCTTAAAGATACATGTGAAATTCATTACGTTTATAATTCAAAAAATAATACAAAACCCCATCTTATTCCCAAAATTAACGCGTTTGCATGCGCGTAGCGTAACTGCTTGTATCATAAAAATTAAAATTAAATGTTTCATATTTCCCTGTGATGCTTTGGTAGTACTTGTTTAAAGTTTACAGTGTTTTGATAATAGTTACCAGAGATGCTAAGGATTCAATGTACGCGAGCAACAGATTTGTAGCTTCAGTAAATCGACCACAACCAACATATAGTCGGAACAAAGATGCATGATCTGCTTCTTGCCCCGTCATCCCCAAGCAGATGCCTTTCGACCACACTGTTATATCCCAAATCGATTAACTCATGGTAACATGAAACGGTCATATACCATGATATTAGAAAGAAAATATTTCCCAAGTTTTTGAAGAGGAAAAGAGTACCTTGAACATGTGAACGAGCCACAGAGGCAATTCAATCTGAGGATCTGTATGCAGAAGTGTTTCAGCAACAATTACTGGTAACCTTGGGTGTAATTTCTTATACTTCGCCTGCATTCAATGTATCCATTTTAGTAAAAGTAAGCGAAGCTCAACAATATTCGGAGAAAAGTGCAATACTTAAAATCGTAATTTTCATAGATACTGCTAAATTACCATGGACTAATAACAAGTGTAACTAAACTGCTACTCACAAGATATGATTCAAGTATTTCCCACGGGTTAATTCCCCTTGACTGATGAACTGAAGGATTTGTGTTGTTCATACTACTAATAAATGATTCACCCTATGACACTGTCAACAACAGGTTGTGGGTGAATCCTCCCTGAAACACATTCAGCAAAGGTTGCCTCAGTTTCTCACAAAAGTTTTAGTCTAAACAGGCTGTTTTGAAGAAGCATTTGCGAAAAAACCAGGTCAATAGTATTTCTAACGTATTCTCGAAGTCTGATAAAAAGATTTCCATTGGGATAACTCGAAACGTATATCTAGGGTAGCAACTAAATTATGGCAAAAAAATTTGGACCATTTCTCGATTTGTGCGTGTCATCCTTGCGCAGGGGCCATGCTAATCTTCTCTGTATCGTTCCAATTTTATCAGATGTCCCCGAAGGGACAATAACTATTGGGTGAAGCTATTATATATTGTGAACGTTATATGAATATCTAAGCAATGTGGGACTATATTGTATAAAAGCTAAAAATAATTTGAGGCTTCAAGTTGAGTTTAGCTTCAGTCTTTGACGATATGAAGTTTGATAAGAGTCATCAAATTCACGAAGTCGAGTTTGAGGCTTCCTGCCTTGTGATAAATAGCAGCAACTGACATTGAAGTGACCCCAAGGGCCAAGAGTACACATTACTAATGTTGCTGAGATTGGGTTTGTCTCACTCAATCTCTTTATGGTATTGTTATTACATTCTTTGAGCTCTGGGTTTCTCTTTTGTTTGATGACAAAAGAAGTGAAGTTTGGATTTTTTTCTGGGGTTTATGAGAGATTTGTTTGATAGGATGATGAGAGGCCTCAAAGGAGAGAAGATGAAAGAATGTGTGTTTGGTTTGAGCAACAAAAACTGCATGTTTGTAGTGCTTGATGCCATTAAACCTTCTCTTCTTCAAAGCTCTCTTTGAGACTGAGAGAGAGATTCAGCAAAAAAATTTGGACCATTTCTCGATTTGTGCGTGTCATCCTTGCGCAGGGGCCATGCTAATCTTCTCTGTATTGTTCCAATTTTATCAGATGTCCCCGAAGGGACAATAGCTACTTAGGTGAAGCTGTTATATATTGTGAGCATTATGCTCCTATCTAGACAATGTGGGATTACACTGTAAAGACTAGTATAAAAGCTGAAAATAGTTTGAGACTTCCAAGTTGAGTTTAGCTTAAACGATGTAGGACTAACTTATGTAGGTATGAAGTTCTAAATTATGGCAAACTTGAGGATTGGGTTGCCGGAGTTAATCGTCTATTTATTCGCTCGATGACTACTGTTGGGTGGCTTAAGAATAATCACTACTTTCATGATCTTGCTTGGGAATAAAGGGTTGCTTGAAAATAAACCCGATGCTGCTAAAAATAGCTCCCATTGATTATACTCTTGTGTGTATTGCACTGCACGTATGATACACTCGAAGAATTTTTTAGACGCAAAATTTTATTTTCCGATCAACACGTGCGTTACGAAAAATTCTTATATATGTATGTTCTTGTAGTCTCAAATTTATTGGGTGGTTTACAAAAAACAAAACAAAAAATTATTGAGTAACCCTACATGTTTCGTTTCTTTTAGTTGGAATTAGCTGCTTGACATGAGAACTTATTGGTTTTCCAAGCAAGAACCCTATCAACCGAGCAAGCCCTCGTTGGGTAGCGTTATGCTACCCATTGCATGTCTCCCGTCGAAGAATATTTTGCTTATCTCACTGCGCCTGCGAAAACAGCCATTGGCCCGGCCCAACCCGCCCCCTAAAAAATAGCGTTTGAGCTCTCCAAAGCCTTACTTTGAACATCTAAGGGCTAGGCTGACCAGTCCCTTACAACTAGTAGGGTAGAGTCAGGGTCTAATGTTTGCAGCCCTTAGCTCGGCCCTTAGCCCATCCCTTAGCTCGGCCCTTAGCCCAGCCCTTTGGCACTTAATCTAACCCTTATTAAACTCTTATTTATATTTTCTAGTATAGTATAAATTTGTAATGAATACAAGGGATCATTTCTTTTCATTTTGTAGTAAAATAGTTTATACTTGTACTCTAATTTTTCCATTATAAAATTAGAAGACCATATGAGTACCTCGAGTATTTACTTTATTTTATTATTTGATTCATGTTCGTATAGAGGTAAGGGATATATCCCCCTCTCATGTTTAGCCTTTGGAGTTATCAGAAACCGTACAGCTGAGTAAGATACTAAAATATGTAAAGCATTCCAAAATTATGTAAAGTACAAAATGAATCGCTAACATTATGTAAAGCATGCTCAATAGTTCAACCATAACGGAGAAACTATAACTCACCGTGTGAACTAGGATTTAATTTTGTAGATGAGAGCATTACATTCTATCATAAGTAATAAGAGGCGTAGGTTGTAAGTTGCAAACTAAAGAATTAAAGTAGAGATCTTTTGTAATTGCATTCTTGGAGGTCTTTAAGACAAAAATGCATTATCTCTTTAGAGAATCTTCTACAGTGAAATTCTAAGTACAATTAGATACTTGATTGTCGCAAATAAAATGGATATGGAAAATAACCATCTTACTCTTGACAAGACTTGAAATACATACTCACTTCCACTCTAGTTCGTGGTTGATGATACGATCTTTGGTGCCCTCCAATAGCTTATGATTCTCATTCTCCAAGAAAAAGTTTGTATAGTCATTACTCTCGTAATAATACAAGTATGAAATTATCAAGTATCAACCCCATATTACATCTAGCAAAATCACCTGGTGAAGTAAGAGCCACCCATACCTTTAAAAAAAACCACATATTACATTGATGTTCATGGTTGCAGAGGAATGTGAATTCCATTCTCAACCCGACTCCATAACAGTGAGTAATATCATTTCCATTTTCCATGATACTTGTCATAGAAAATGTACTTATTTAAAACTAAAAGCTTTCAATTAAGAAAAAAGATAGAAAATCTCCAGGGACACTAAATACATGAAGTCACTAACTTCTCCAAACTTCTAAATTCTAATAATCTGACTTGATCTGAACTGACTCCCTTTGTATGCGCTTACATTCCCACGACTCTTATGACTCAATGCACTTTGAAAGGTCGGAAATTCTTAGCTAGTCAATGAGTAGTATGTCGTAAAGCCTCACTCAGGCCTTCAATTATGGTTACTCTCGGTGTCCTTATTACCAGCCAGCATTTATTGGTAGCAATGCCGCCTCTTTCTGTATTCCTCTCGAATACATACATTCCAGGCCACAGGGTCAATTGTCCAAGCACAGCTAATCTAATCAATACCAATACCAATAATACCAATACCATTCTCAAAGAAAAAATAGTTCATAATGTGAGATCCTTATCATTATTGGGATGTTTAATCCGATCAACAATCCATATCAGTACCAGGTGACCCTGCCAAAAATCATTAGTTCCATTTACACATTGAGACAGAGACCAATAAACCAGACCAAAGAACTTACAATCCTCCCGCAGAACTCCACCCCCAAATTAAACCAACATGGGAACACAGAAAAACAGGAAATAGCCACAACAAAATTGATTACGAGTAAATGAGTGGCAGAGGCAAAAATGCAACTGAAAAACCGCAACAAGTAATTATTTGTTACAATTAAATTTCATAATTACTAAGGTCAAACAGAGAACCACCATTATATGGTGTTGTACTCACATACAAGGAGAAAAGGTTATAGAAATGGAAAATTTTACAAATAAAACCTAATTTTCTTAAGCTAAAATAGTTATAGGTGCTCGCTGAAGTTCTAAAATTTCTGGGGATATCGTTTATGTAGTTCTCCCTAATCTCGAACCCGAAGGTGGAGGAGATCCATGGTCTAAATCCTGCTTGCTCTTACTTTTTATCATCTTCGCTTTGAACCTCGACTTCGCCATGAGTGTCTGTACAGTGTTGGCAAAGTTCCCGACCGCCATTATAACCAGAAGGGTCCCACAAACTACCACCTAAAAAACACAAGCAGAGCGTATAAATAAAAGGGATATTTTGAACTTATCCGTGTTATATGATCAAGAATTGAAATAGCACCCCAAAATTTCGACTTTGGAAGCCCCTGCCCGTTCAATATTGAGGATATCATACCATGTTTGACCCCCATTGCATTATTGAAAATTTTCATCATCTTAGAGTTTTCAGCAATAATGAGGTTAGTCCAAAATTGATAACTTTGAGGGTGCAAGTCTAATTTCAATCATATAATGAGGGTCAAAATCACAATATTCTTAACGGAAAAAAAAAAAAAAAAAAAAAAAAACTTCAAAATTAAAATAGCTCAGACGAAAAATCAGGAATTTTCTTGCCTGCCATTCAGAAACAACGCCAACCAATGCAGTGTTAAGCAGCAGGAGCCCAACATATGCTTCAAAACCCTGAAAACATTTCCAGAAAGAAAGATTATAATTCATAGGCAAAACCTGAAAACATTTCCAGAAAAAAAGATTATATTCATAGGCGTCTTCATACAATAATTTATCTGTAAGAATGTAAATGCAATATATCGCTAAAACCAAGTGCGGAGTGTATGTGAACTCATGCAGAAGAGGCCCCAGAGAGGGGCAATAACTCCATTCAAGAAAATTAATAAAACTAGAATTACCAATCACATTAGTTGCTTTGGACCATGTTTAATTTGATTTTGGCATATTCCCACCATATAGGGATGTGATTTAATATAAACAATAAAATAAATACAAACTGCAAGAAGAAGAAAAAAAAAACAGAGTCAACATTTTTACGAGAAACACAGCTCAGTTTACCTGTAAAATAAAAAGGATGGGGCATAACAGCCATAATTGACCATCTACACCAGCAGTTTCACCCCACACAACATCCATTCTCTTTGCCTGCAAATAGTAAAGAGCTAATCAAACTGTGAACAAGTTAACCCATTATCATTTATAAGAACCATGGATAAAATAAACGACTGAAATTTGGTATACCGGTCCCATACACCAAAATTATCCAGAACAATAAACAGTCTCGTGATTGTTATAGCATGAGATACGCTACAAATTTATAATATATATATTCTTAACAAAAAGATTCTATTTATTCATTTATTTTGATATATCAAACATATAGTTGAATACTTCGATTGAAGTAGTGATATATTACACCTTTCCCAATGCAATTCGAGTATATAGTCTCTGACGTTGATATCTGTTCTGCAGAAGCATAGCTACTCCTTGCATCACAGCCCATTGTAGGAACAATTGCACACCTCTCTGCATCTCAAAAATGTAAAAGTCATCTTCAGGAATCAAGAAGAATAAATGCATGCACATAGAGGGCATAAAAGTAAAAAATATAATTTGGCTGGAAAAGGACCTGCTTTTGCGCACAACCAGGTTGTCCCTGGATTTCCCATGTGAGACTGACAAGTGCCATCAACATAGCACAGTAATGATGGTATATCCACCTGCAGGATATAAGGATACTTTATACTTACCCCGGTCAACTTTCCTGCTTTATGAAGAGAAAAAAATACTATCACAGGATAATTTTAATGAAGATAACATATCCATTGAGAGGTAGTACATGCATTGCTCATCAAAGGCCAAGCCAAGCTCTTCGAGCTCAATTCATCTCTATGGTTTGGGAACTTCCTTAGTTCGGACCAAGTTAAAATATCAAGATATCATAAATAGCCCATTATAATGCATACTCGGCTTGGCTTTAGAAAATAAAGCTCAAAGGTCGTGTTGGATCAAGATAAGATTGGCGATTACGATGATGTATGAGTTACACCCAAATGAAATTCTGAGAGAAGAGAGTTCATCAAAAACAAATCATATTACATATCCTAGTAACTTTTATAACAACTAAGTGAGGAAACAAACGATTTTTACTGAAATCAAAACTAGGGTTTCTAGAGTTTTCCCCTAAACTCACAAAAACTAAAGTAGAGAACTCAAAATCCATAGGAGGATCCCCTCCTATTTATTAACCAAAACAACTACTAAAAAGGAAACTAAAATACAGACATCGTAGCTGCACAACCAGTGCCCAAGATCTTGAAACCTTTAAACGCCAACTATTGAGTTAATTTCTTTAATGAAGATTGTCATTAATCAAAAGTATCTCCCAAGAGGAAACTGAAGTAGCATATTGGAAGAACATGACACCCTGCATTCATTATAAAAGCAAAATGAATAAGTTGCCAAAGGTTGAAGGATCGGGGGAGGAATGAAACTGATGGGAACTTTCCCAGCGCCAAACATACTTTGCATCCAGAAACGATATAGCTAATACTAAATCATTCTAAAATGGATCGAGTTTATACATGGTCTTCTAGTCAAGAAATCTGCTAGATTATGTCTGACCATTTAGCAACTTGCAAAGGGAAACACAACACCAAGATTGATGCCTTATCCCAAATGCCAGCTATATCAGAAGCAATGCCTTTTGGTGAACAGAACTTCTTTATATGCTCTAACTACCATCATCCGTGCTCTCAAATCTTCATTTTAAGCCTTCAACATGATTATTATTTTTAATTAGTATCTTTATTGTTCCACACATGATACCCCTACCTTGCAAAAAATTTAACCTTTATTGTTTCTAGTCTTTTGAATCATTCATCTTTTGCTTCCTCAAGTCTATGGACATGTTAATCCTAACCTGCCCACATTCAGCTTCATTTGGAACCTGGACTTGCAGACTCCTTCTAACTGGTGATGTTATCTTTCTCCATTGCACATGACCAATCAACCTCAGCCTAGTTTATGTTGAAGTGCCACCTACTGAGCGATATTCCTTTCATTTCTCATTACTAGTCTTCCCACTTAACAATCTTAACAACTCATCTTAGCTGCACCAAGTCTTTGTACATAATATATTCTTATTTCTTAGCTGCTCTACATTCAGTTCGATGCCACACAACTACTTTTACTGTAACCTTACAACATTTTATTATACTTATTTAGAATCTATCGATCATTATGTACTCATCTTAAATAATTAGCTCCAAGTACATCCTCCTCTATCTCTCAATCCTTGTGGATAATAGAACCAATAACAAATGGTTGGACGTACTCCTACTACATCCTCTGTATTTTCTTCCAAAATTTCAGTACGGCTTTCTCCAATTTATTATAGTCATTAAAGTCCAAAGTAAGTCATTATTCAAAGTTTTTTCAATTAACCCATTATTCTAATATGTAGTCTCATCAACTAGCACTAAGTCGTCTACAATTATGTACCTCTTGAATGTGCCGTCACTTCATCTATAACTAAAGCATGCAACAATGTAGACGCAGCACCGACCAACTAAGTGCGAGTTGAAACACATTTGTTTCATTCCGCAAAAACAAAGTTTTCTTGTTTATTGCCTCTCCGCTATGTTTTGGCCCTAATAGCTTTCACAGCTCCCTAGTAAAAATGTGTTGAAACTTGAAACACATTTGTCTCATTCCGCAAAAAAACAAATTTTTCTTGTTTATTGCCCCCCTTCAGCCCCAATAACTTTCACAGCTCCCTAGTACATGTTTTGAATAATTTCAATACAAGCTCTAGAAATTATGTACGTATCATATGCTTTCTATCTATACTGCTATATAACCAGAACACCCCTAGAGTCGTTTGAGCTGAGGATGTTTGATTGTCTCCCAGAATGACAAAAATTGCCCCTCACAAAATACAGTCGATCCACTCCAACTATCTCTAATCCCTCCTCTCTCATCAACTTCCTTCCTCTACAGGCTTCATCTTTCTATCAGCCAGCACTTGCATCACTTAGATTTCCTTCACAATTATAGGTACTTCTGATTCTTCTCCCCCAACCATTCCATTTTTTCACTTATTTCCCATAGAACTCATTTAAGACCAATCAACAAACCATATAAAATAAAATGTTTGATTTCCACTTTGTTAGGTTGCCTATACCAATGATTACACTCGAAAATCGGAATTGAAGAGGAAATGAGATAAAATGGACATGGTTTAATTCGCATAACTTGACATGTGGTTCATAAAGGAAGGGAAACCAACTGGGTATTGAACATTTAGCTTTTTTACAGGGAGTTTTATTGACATTTTCAATTTCAATTCTTAAAATGGGTTGAGGCTTTATGATCTTGGATTTTGAGTTGTAGGCTGGTGCCGGAATCTCGAAGCTATGTTGCAAACTTGAGATTTTGATTGGATTACAAATTGAGTAAAATTGAGTGTGTATTTATAAAATTGTATTAGGAAACACGGTTTTAATGTCCAGGAAAATTGTGCTTATGGCTACATGTGAGAGCCTGACATTTTTTATTTTAGTTTCGACTTATTACTATCTTCCTCAAATCCCATTTTCTTCTCTTCTCAAAAGCTAAGCTCTAATCAAATAAGAAGTTTGCTTTATAGTGGTCTTTGAACTTGGAAAGCACAGCTCAATAGAACCAATAGAAAAGCTTTATTATTGCATCACTTTCTCGAATATGTTGACCTTGGATCAATGGGTGCTTCTGTCATTTAAGTCCTTTTGGGAAGTCGAGTTCTCAATCTTTGGGTTAGTGAAGGTCAACGGAGTTCATGAAGGGGAATTGGGATTGGTTTTGAAGCTCGGTAGGTGGAAGCCGGTTAGCTTTGAATCTGAGATTTGGTTAGACGCAGAAGTACAATTTGCGATTATTTATCGAATCGAAAGAATAGAGAAGAGAAGACAGAAAATAGTGTCGCGCAACTAAACTAGTTGGTAATAAAAACCACGTAAGTCTTTCCTATTAGCATTGACCTTTCCGCAATTTTTTGTGTAAGAAGTACAACTGATTTGTTCTATATGAACGTTCTCTTAATCTTTGTTTTGTACTTCATTACCATAGTTTCACTGTCCGATTATTAAGTTATAAGTTACAATACTTAGATGGTTTGTACAACTATCCTCTGTTCCTCATATATATATATATATATATATATAGGTAAACCACTACTAAATCTCATTTATTTGTTTAAAAGAGGCTTTCATCTGATCACAATTTATACCAGAAGATAAATGTTAAATATGGTGGTCGTGATTACATACACATGTTAATCATGTGAGTCTCCGGCATACGGCTAGAATCAACATAACTTAAAGAGAAACCATCAAATAAATAATAATACTATGTTTATAACAGATTACTTCAAGAGTGGAAATTCCACATTATGTTCGCAGGCAAAATCAATTCCACACAGGAAAATGCTACTTAATGAATTCACATGCAAGAAATTCTCCAAAATATTTATATTCGTAATAAAAACTAAAATATATAACTCGGTGTAGTTATATCAACTCACCATGAACGAATATCGCTTCCATTAACTCTCAGAATGTTTTCGCGCAGTGCCAAACTCGTGTAGAGAAACAGTAGCCAGGCCTGGAGCAAAGGCAATAACTTTGTAAATGAACTTACTAACAAAAAAATCAAATATATAAACAGAACTTGATAAGAATACCTGGTACATCTGAACTGGTAATGCTGGCAAACAATCATTCCAGATCCATGTTCTTAACAGAAGAAGTGTTGAGGGCAAAACAAGAAACAGAAATGCTGTTCTATCCTATAAATAAAAAGAAAGATATTTACCACTAATGGCACAAAGATAAGTACAATAAACTATTATTTCTAAAAATTCCAATGCTTCAAGAAGAAGAAAAATATGCAATCTGTTGAAAATGATGTCTAAAGAATCATGTTATTTATCGCAATAGCCAAGTGCTGGTCATTTCAAATGAATCTCAGTCTTTGTATGAAAATCGGCACACTGGAGAAAATTATATACATGAAATAGTCTCAGGATGATCTCTGAGAAGTCTCATTCTACATCAGTGGAGCTCTCATGTTTCTATATATCCATATCACCAACATCACCTAAAGTAAAATCCCCTCCAAAACATCAAGGAATCTAATACATAATTCAACTCTTTTACATGTAATGCTTCCTTCTGCATTAGGCCAACATATTTATATAAAAGATATATATGTATACACATCTATGGATATACCTGAAGAAATCCGCTTATTGTCTAAACTGCTATAAAAAATACACCTACCCCCTCCTTCTAGATCCTCTGACACTCAAATTCCTCATAAGGTGACAAAATTGGAGTTCTAGGGTAAGCGGGTAACAACTCCTCGAGGCGTAGGATTGAATGCACTCTTACTTATGGCGCAGGACTATCCGGCATCTTGATTTGGATAACGAGATTATTAGATATTTATATGGTCGTTCAGAGAAATACTTATAAGAACAATGTTTAGCAAAAATCATCACCTCAACACACCCTGAAGCACACCTCAATCCAACATTAGGGTAAATAAATAGCCTCAAGGCTTACTCCTTACTAACCCTAACCAAGGTTTATGCCACACATCAACGCCTCATTCACCTTAATCAAAGAGGCTTATACCTCACCTGTTGCGTACCCACTCTATTTTTTCTTTTTCTTTTTCTTTTTGTTTAATTTTCTCAAATGTTTTGCCAAAAACCCATCCTAGGTGTCTAGTAAAAAAACATAGTTAGACTCATATTTTACCCATGATACTGTTATTTCAAAAGGAATGAAATACTATTATCGGCAAAATTGAACTAACTGGTATACAAGATATCCTATGCAAATCAATTTGAGCAGCATTATTGCCGCATTGAAGCCATGTTAAGACCTCTCTCTCTCTCTCTCTCGTGTGTGAGTTGATGGCTGAATGATTTCATATCATACACTTCTAACGAGTGTTTCGAATAAATGGAAGTTTCATATCCCAAACAATTATTGTTGTTTCTCAGTGTTGTCGTGTTATTATATTCGTGAAACATACACTTCAAATAAGGACATGCAAATGATTATACATCTGCAATGTGATTATTTGATGATTGAACGGTGACTTCGAATAGGAGGTTCAACTTTTTGATTGGATGGATGAGAAAAGTGGGGATGGAATGCCGAAATCAGGGGTTTTAATGTGGATTTGAATCAATTATTTCTATAATTCAAATTGGGGATTTGTTTGTATTTATTAAGAGAAATCTAGTACCCAAATAGTAATACGATCTGATCTCAATCATCATCTCTTTTCCCTTAAAACCCGGAACAATTTCTAACACCTAAATATCCCAAAAAGGGGATTGTAAGAACTTGAGTCAAACATATGAGTGCATAGCATTTATATAGTACATTTTGAACATTTCATATTGAGTTCTTTCCTACAGATTGTCAAATGACTATTAAAGTTTTTGACTGAAAAGTAATAAGTTTGCCAAACACGCTTTTCCATGTTATGTTTTCACTCATTTTCTATTAAAACTTCTTTTTTTGCTTTCTCGGTTTAGCCAAACAGGGATAAGCACTAGACTTTAATCCCAACGACTATCGTTAATTCATCAGCAGCAATGAAAAATGTATCAATAAGTCAATGCTTGTACGGATAGTAGCACGTTCACATGTAAGGTTTATGTCCACGTACACGTGGCACATAGGACGCAAAATTGCTACCATATGCAGGGCCTTCTTTCCGTGGAAGGTTTTCATTGGGCACAGCCTGAATGGAAGATTTTCCTCCCGTATGCCCAGTATCATATCTCTATCCACTAGTTGCCAAAGCTTCACGAGAATAAAATTTAATCACTTCCAATCAATTTGCTTCTAAGATGGGAGTTTGTCATCATCTGAAAATGTTTTATCCTTTTCTTTTTATTTAGTTTCGTTATTGATCTTGCCAACTATTAAAACTTACAAGGGAGCAATTATCGGACACTCTCACGCACCTTCTCCCCCAATACGGTATATGTTTGCAATTAATGCACAGTCTCCACCTCACGTGGTTAGACTCCGCCATCATCCTATTATACACTAGTAGTTATCAAGCTTCACCCTAATGTAACTTATGACACAATCCAACAACCTACAATACATTTTGGTGTCATTAGTTAAGGCTAACAATACTTATTAAAATTAACATACTTATAGTCATTATGGTCATCTAGATTCTCTAATCATAAATACTAACGAAACAATACACGTTACGCCTATCTAACACGTAAGCAAACATACTCTATAACTGTTGTACTCCTCTTTTACTTTCAACTGAACATCTTTTCTCGTGGCACGCACATTAATTGGCCCCAAAAACATCTTCAAAAACCGACCTGCATGCAAACACAAAACAAATGCAAATTAAGATACCACTAATATAAACCCTCAAACAAAACAAAATGAAACTTCCCAGAGAGCGTGAAAGCCTCACCATGAGACTTGTTTGGAAGAAACGACGCAGTATCTCCATCACTCAAAATGCATCTCGCTCTATACAACTCTTCATCCAACTTCACATAAAAACCAACCCAATCACTAAAACTACATTCTAAACAAAGAGTAAAACCCAAATTAAACAAATACTACCTTCTCGGCTTCTTTTCGATCAAAACTCCCTTGCTTCACCGCGGAATCAATCGAACCATGGAGCTTCTGAATACTAGAATTGATAGCTACAGCTCGTTGTCGAACAGATTGTTCTTCATTTGTAGTTCTGGAGATGAATGATGAAGCTGAATCCTGCAATTCTTTTGCTAATTCTGCTACTCGAGCAACTTCTTCCCCAAATCTCTCTTGTGAGTTCTCCCCCATCTCTCTTAAACCCTAAAACCCCTCTCTCTGAAATCAATCAAATCGAAGATAGTAGTAGGAAGTAGAGAAACCCTAACCCTAATTGTTATTAAATGATGATGATGATCAGCTGACGAATCGAAGAACTCGAGATTGCGTTCTCCCAAGTTCAGAGAGTCTCACGTGCGAACCACACTCTTCTTTTTTAGTGTTGTTGTATGTGTTGTTTTTAAAATTGACAAATTTATGTGAACAAATCATATGTCAGTATTTATCATCTTCAAGTCCAACAGTCGTAGGTATGAAGCTTGGGCAGCCTACAGTGTCGACTCCCAAACTGTAAACACTGATGTACAATGCGACTGGGTGGGTCAATTAATTATTGGCTGCAATCATAATTTATATTGTTATATATGTATATTCGTTGTGGTTAAATACATTAGCTAATTAATTACCTACATTGTGATGGTTAAGACGCCTATTGGTGAAACTGTAATGTGATTTTTCCCCTTGTTATAAATTTGTAATATAAGTACTTTCAACAATCTTATAGTAGCAGACAAACTTTCGACACTATTTACAAAAAAATTATCGAAAAACTACATCAATGCAATCCAAAATCCAAGTTAAGTTGTATTCCTGTTTTTGTAAGGTTTTCAGGAAGAATATCGAATTGTCTTGTTTTTTTCTAAAAAAAATCAAACTGTAAAACCCTAACTGAAAAGAAAAAAAAAAAAAACATCGTGCCCATAGCTCTTCATGATATTGGACTCGATTTTTTGACCCTATGATGTAGGAGAAGAGTTTAATAAATCCCTATATTTTAGGATTTCAAGTTTATACTTAAGGGGGATAAACTCTCTAGTTCATTCAAATAAAATTTAGCTACAAAAGACTTGAAGAACTCAAATTAGTTTGCTCTAAGAGTTCGGGCAACCACGACCCCAGATAATTTAGAATGAATTATGGAAGTATGAATTTCTAGGTAAAACATAAAACTATGGAAAGGGGTTTGTAAGGATTTAAAAACTATGAAACAAACGAGAAATAATTTAGAGAGATAATAAAAGTAAAACAATCAAGAGCTAAAACTCCACCACCATGATATGACTAGAGTTAGAATTTCTCCATTCAAATTAATACATTTGATCATAAAAAATTAACACCATCAGTTTAGACGCTAGCCTAAATAACAATAATTAATTTACTTATATTGACATAAACAATATTATACCAACTCCATGATTTATTCCTGTATGATAAATAACAATGGACTTAAAACGTAAAATAATATCTCATCTAGAAGTACACGCAAATAGTTTTAGGTTCAAAAAGTAAATAAACTTGGTTCAATGGTGATTGTATCTCTCTACTTAGATAGAGGTCGCGGGTTCAAAATCTCATGGGGTTGGAAACCCCTATATAAAAATCAGTTTGCCTTGAAAAAAAAATTCTTTTTCTCAAAGTGAAAACAAATCTTTAGGTTTAAAAGGTCAATGAATTCATTTTATCAAAGAAGACACAATTCTTAACGTTTAAAACAAGAAGCGATAATATCACATAATATAGGCAAATCACTATCTCTAGAAAATTCGTTATATTAAATGATAATTATTAATCTTCACAAATCTCAACCTCATAAGAGGAGTTAATTTTATTGGAAATTGGAAACCTTTAGATAAATCTTCTCAAACTGCAAATGATTCATAATAAACATTGACACTATTCATCTAACCATCACAATAGTTGCTTCATATGTCCCCTTGATAGGGAGATTAACCCCTCATGATTAAACTGTATAAATAATATAGAAGGAATGCATAAAATAAATGAATAATCAAAAAGCAAATTAAGATTACACAATAGTGAAGAACCGGACTTCTCAAGCTTTACATATTCAAAAATCAGGTTTAAATGAACCATGTGGACAACTATTTATAGAAGTCCTACCCCATAAGAGATAAATACAAATTTTAACAACAAATTTTAACAAACTCGCATTTATCTTGAATCAAGTATTCATTTTCAAAATCTGGGACAGGCTTCAAGTGTCGTCAAAGAAAGATTTTCACCCACATCTGCACTAACCCGCGATTGTGGCTAATCTTTTGAATTGAACCTTATCGTTTAGTGTATTTTTTCATGTGGTCTTCTCCGGTCTTTATCTAAGTCTAGAATTTTCCAAGCTCTTCGTGACTGCTAGAGGTGATCTACTTAAGTGTTATATCTCTATTCTGGTACAATTTCTATTGATAATCTTCACGTCATTGTTTGTGGAGTCCGTACATGCCAAATGTCTCTATCACCTCAACACATTTGGGACTCACGTGGCCTTGACATGTCATTATGTATGTGGTAGTGAAATGTGGCATGTGTGGGGTCCACACATACCATGTGTCATTACCACGTCAGTACGTATAGGTCCCACATGGGTCTACTAATCATCACAGGTAGGTCCCACATGTCAATAGTAAACACTGCCACGTCAGCACTATGGGTCCTACATGGGTATGATACGCCACCCCAAGTAGGTCCCACATGTCATGTGTCAACAGTAAATACTACCACGTCAGCACCGTGGGTCTCACATGGGTATGCTATGTCACCCCAGGTAGGTCCCACATGTCATGTGTCAACAGTAAACACTGCCACATCAGCACTGTAGGTCCCACATGGGGTATGTTATGTCATCCCAAGTAGGTCCCATATGTCGCGTATCAACTGTAAATACTGCCACGTCAGCACTGTGGGTTCCACATCCCTACTACTTTACCAAATCTAATTTGGTATAATCTAGACTTGATTTTTCATAATTGGATATGGATCGGGTCTAAACCCTAGATGACGTTAGCATAAATTATTAAAAAAACCTTAAAGGTATGATAACGTCATCTTGACCTAATATGTCGTCAAGATGTAATTTTTGGCTGTGAACTCCTTATATTCAACGCCAATTTCTTGTCGACGGGGACATCTCCCAACAAAGTGTAATATACCACATTGATTGACATAAAGTAGGCTTCGCAATGAATATACGAACACCTCAAACTAATTGTTAACAATGTTCCCTATTTTGGTATGAAAACAACTATTTGCGAGGGTGAAAAAATGTCAAAAACTATGTTTTTAATTTAAAAAAAATGTATTGATTCATATACTAAGATCTAGGTATCCTATACGTTTAGATCATACAATTAATACCCAAAAATAAATTTTAAAAAAATACATCTTCGCAACAAAAAAAAACCCAAAAACATTCATTTAGAGAGTTTTTTATTCTTTAATTGAGTAACTCTTCACAGTGCTGATAACGTGTTGGATATCAAACACTCTAGACTAACATACACACATATAGATAAATATGAGAGAAAAAAGATATTGATATTATTGATTGAAAACTCTGAGGTTGCTGTAGATTTCTCTATATTATAATATTAAATCATTTATTGAGATATTTATCTCTTTGTAAAGCTCTTTCCATAAACCCTAGCTTACATGGGCTTGTTAGGAGTCCGGTAGAACACCCCAACCCAGTTGGATTTCCATCTTGGGCCGAACCCAACTCCTAACAAGTGCATTAATTAGTGATTGGGAATGAGGTTGGAGGGGAATGGCTCTTTTAAGCTTTAATGCAACTCTTCAATAAGAAGTGTCAACTAAAGGTCCATGCACTGAATGCTTTTTTAGAAAACAGGTTGCTAAATGATAGGGCTTCCAGTGTAAAAAATCAAACCAAGCAATCCAAAGTCCTAAAGATTATAGAAGAATGATGCATTTGGAGGTTCTATATTTTTGTAAGCCAATAATAGTGAGGAGCAGATAGCGAGATATTAAATACAAAAGACTATTAAAAGTTAAAACTAGCCTACCGTTACATTTTGTCATGGAACATTAAATCTCTTTTATCCCTCGATCATAAATATACATTTGAGAAAATTAAATTTCCATTTTGTTTTGATCCAACTCTTGCTGACATATTTTCATATCAAAAAGAATTATTTAAGTATATTACAAGGCATAAGAAGAAACCTATGGAACGACGGTACGTGGAGTATCATATGCACTTGACATGATCCTACCTAACCACCAACAAAGGGCATAAGCAATTAAGCATCATGTTCACCATAAGAACCTTGCTTGTGTTTTTCAATCACCTGTCAAAGTAATCTCATCATAAGGGTTTGGATATTTATATTCAAAAACATGATGCTAAAACTACTATCATCATAACTTGTGTACATGATATCTATGAGGGAATAAAGGCATTCTACTTTTTGTTGGCGTCTGCAGATAGTTAATCGAGTGACAATAGTTGAACAAGCTTAAAATCGGTTTGCAATCTTTTCGGTACCATCAATAGGGGATACAAGTAGCACCGCTGTCCCGTGCAAACCTACAATAAAGTTTGTACATTACTCAAGAACACAATATTTAAAGGATTGCAAAATAAGATCTATCGCTAACATATCACGATATCTCTGATTATTTGTTTTGTAGGCTTATGGCCACAAATATGCTCAAGGATCTTTTGGTCATTCAGAGTTGGACCAAAAAGAATAAAGAACCACAAATAAAGCAATATAAGTGGTTTCTGAGACCATGAAACTTTTATGTACTTTTTCAAGAGATGTATACAAATAAGGTTATACTGTATGTAGAGGGGAGAGGGAGCATACATGAGGCCAAGACGTCTGGTTTAATCTCTAGTCTTCAATGGATCATCTCTATCTGCAGTAGATTTTGTTTAGCTACAAACATTTTTATACAAAAAAAGACCAGTTTAAGTAAACACATTACAGTTCATCATACTCAATAGATACTATAATAGACAGAAAAGCTAACATTCTTAAAATCAGTAACTGACTTATTATAAGCAAAATGGTGTTAAATTCCGAACACTGGGTTTTACACAATTTTTTTAACTATAACAAGTTATATATGGCATCGTACGAACAAACAAACTCTACGGACTATCTATATCCTAATGCAAATTAGCCAACGCTAAAGATAGAGCTGTTTGGACTTTCAATTCTAGTGGTAACTGCATCTTCTGCTTATAACAGTATGAAGGTTAGGAGGCCTGCTTCTCAAGTGGACCAAAATCATATGGTGTAAGACTGCAATTCCTAGGCAATCTTTTACCACATAGTAAGGATTTACTTCCATCCAGGCCACTCAAGACTAGCTCTCCCAAAGGCATGTACTCTCTAACCCTCTTTGTGTTTTATGTAATTAATGGAAGTATTTAACACTTAATGATGGGGTGTAATTTTGCCAAATCCTATTCTTCAAACTAGAGTTTGAGCCTTTTTACTAACATAGGGAAAGAAAGGAACCATACAATGTCCAGAAATGAATCCAATCTTATATAGCTATTGTAATCAAGAACATCTACCAAAACATAAAAGCTAGAATCCAATGCATAATCAAAAGTTTTGGATGTAATATATACTTGGTTATGGGGTCCTGCCCAACCCCATTTTTGCCTTGCAAAAAAAGATAAAAGATATCCTAACAGCAGTTGTATCCTAATCGAATAGTGATCTTAAGAGCCAAAATAGTATGCAATCCTTGTGGATTTCAGATTCATATCCAGTAGTTGATTTTAACAAAGGTTAAATGAGACATGCACGGTTTATCCTGGATTTGATGTACATCCATATCTAACATGGATATACGTATACTACTATAATTTAGATTCAGTGTTGGATAAAGTACAACCCACTTATGTCCTAATCGGATGTGTCCACAGCGATACTCTTAGATGGTGCATTATGGGCCCTTATAGCGTTGAACACATAAGCTCGAACTTCAAAACGACTTAATAAATCACTTGATCCTTAAACCTAAGATATCAAAGAACCACTTTTTGCCATTGTGCCATTAATCTTGCAAAAGTCATGTGTGCATAGTACATGAGCTTAATACATGATGCCAAGCTGAAGACCACAAAGGAAAACCTCCATTGTTGTAGGCTCAGACATGTTAACTCTTGCAACCACATTTTGATTCATGTATACACTAGTAGGTACCTGTGGCAATTATACTCGTCCAGTTTTAATAACTCCTCTTCCAAACAGGTATTTTTGTTCCTCCTCGCCACTCAACATGGATTCATTAAGTTGGATGGATGTTATCATTAATTTTTCCCACTAAAATGTCTTACTGGATAGCAAGCTGGACTAGTCACCTTAGAAATTGTTAGGGTTAACCTTCTTAAGCCAATAAAAAAGGAAAGACCTAATGGATATTGGCATCATTTTCTATCTAATTAGCAATGCACCATTGTACTGTGCATACCATAATGCTATAGTATAAAGAGATGTTACGAAGTATACTCAGGGTACAATTCCCTTCTTAATAATGCCCTTGTGTAACTTTAAAAATGATATCATCTATATTATCGTCAACCTTTCCATTTTAATCACTCTCTTTGTTACATATAATTTCAATGCCATGACCCATTACACCCTCTTCATGCATCTCCCATGTCCAACTCAAGAATAGCTGAGAATCCAACTCAAGTTGTCACACCCCAAAATCCGTTTTCTAATAATAAATCATAAAACAAACCTTGAAGTATAACAAGTCGGGCATTCAACGGATGAACCGCATAGATGTAATATATTTCTAAAAAATTTAACTACATGTACTTACACCAAAGCAACGGAGTAGAAATATATCAATTATTGAATAAAATGAATAAAATTCTTACCAAAATATAAGAACGAGGAAAAGAATACGACAATGAAATCTGAAATGAAATATTATAAATACTCTAACAACTCATCTCAACAATTCAATATAACTCCAAAGTATCCCGAAAAGATCACCCAAGCCTCACTGCCCAAAACTATTGTGCTCGACCTCCTGTGAAAAATATAGCGCACAAGGCGTCAGTAAGTACAATTATTACCAGTTAATGAACATGACAGACCAATATAATAAAGAGATACTAATGTGATATAATATTTTACCTATATGTATAAATGATGCAATATTTACTGAGGAAATGATGATTAATTATTAATGTTGTTTTTAAGCGTCGGCGCCAACATGCATTATAAAATATTTATTTAGTGTTATTAGGTGTGGGGGATAACTAACAGATGATGTACACATGGTAACCTTTAATTCAGTGAAACCATACTCTCACACTCTTCTGTCCTCAACAGAAGTGTATCCCTTATTATCGAGCTAGGGATTGGCAGATTCCTTTTTAGTGAGCTTGAAATTAGTGGGGGAAATCACCGGATCAAGGTGGTCAAGGAGTTTCAACCGACAAGTCTAAAACCTGATTTATTTTCACTTTTAGGGATCTAAGTCCATGGGATACTCGCATAGCATACAGCCGAGAAGTAATCGGAGAAGAATTTTAGGGGCTTGCAACCCTGGAATACTGATAAATAGTTATCAAATATTTTATTTAGAGAATCGAGCCCAAGAACTCTGACAACATAGCCCTACTGTGTACATGACTCTAAGTTCTCCTATGCATGAATAATTTGAGAGATGGCCATGTCACTCCATTAAAATGACATATATGTCCTTGCTATATAGGCAATGAGACTATATCATATGATTGGCGATCTTATGCTCAACGACCTTGTACTATCATATTTTAGATTCGACAATGAGAAGGTAACGAAACTTAGTCGAAGACATTTTATCATTCGAGAAGATGTCCCATCTACGACCACAGTTCTCGGCCCACCGAAGTAGCCGTTATACTTGGTCAAATAGAGCCGTTGCAGGGAGATCTATGAAGTTCGCCCACTACCCCCAAAATAGAAAACTGTTTATCTTTTTGTAAACTGCATGTATCTACTATAAATACAGGCATAAAATATGTTATTCAGATATGCAACTTCACTATTCAGATATTATCATATCCTTACCAATCGACAATTGTAATAACTTAGCATACTATTGGATTTCACATCAAAACCCTCCTCAAGGCCGTGGTTTTTCTCAGACTTCACTGAGTTTCTACGTAAAATTTTATATGTTTAAGCTTATAGTTGCATAATCCTAACTAAATTATTGGCGAAGATTATCCTCCCATAAAATATGCCATTACAGACCTTTCTACCCTTACAAGTATAGGAGTGGAGACTTCGTCGATAATATTATACTCTGACTATCAACGATCTTTCTACCCTTAGTTAATAAAGGTTATACCAATTGAAGTCCTATAATTGTGGCTAAGTTAAGCCGAAGTCAAATATATTTATTTGCCAATACATGAATATATAATTGCCCTAATGTTTTAAACGTACAACAGGTCTCTCATAAGTAGTTCTTAAGTTAAAAAAAGTAACAACCATGATGCTCAACCACAAGTCAACTTACTACAAGACCCTCTTCTAATGCTCGTATGTCCTGAATAATAATATCGCATAACCGATATATATTTTACATAGTCCTAGTAAGGCATATATTTTAAGTAGTAGAAATTTTTATAGTCTACCTAAATATATAACTCATTATCCTTAAATATTTTTGACAACATGAGGTTGTGCATTAAAGATGAAGTGTTTACCCCACAATCACATCAAGCTATGCTACTGATGTATAACATTCAAATGTCTCATGGTATAGAAAGTTCCCCCTAGATCTTATACACTTATGTGACCTACTGTACCAATTTAACTTGTGTCCTAAACATGAACATCTTATTCTATATATAGTCCATAACAGTTATCATACATAAACAGAATTTGACTATCGATGCCAACCTAAAATCTCAACAGAGTATCCAAAATTAACAATAAAAAGTAATATGGCATATACATTTAACTATACTCAATTCGCATCCGAAATCGTGACAATCACGCAATGTAAAATGCTTGGTGATAATGGTACTTGCCTCGATTAGGAATAATAAGAAAAGATCGATGAACGAAGAAGGCTCCGGAATAAATAAACTTTGATACTCTAGCGATTTCTCTCCTGGATTACTTCCACTTTCTGGAGTAATTTGATAAGTTTGGACGGTTTGGTTTTACACTCTCAAAGCTTCTCACAAAAGGGAAAATGATAGGTTAAATAATTAGGGGTTGAGGTTTGTTTCTCTCTCTAGAATGCAAGGAAAAGAGATGGGTTTAAGGTATTTTGTTCTCTCTCCCCTCTAGGTTTGCTTGACGGCTAGGATTAGGTAAATTATAATTGTTGTTGAAGTGGAGGAGATTAAGGAAGAGGTGGAGGGGAAAGAGGAGAAACTATGATAGGGTCTTAGCATGGTATTTACAACCCAAACTCAAATAAGTGCTCAAGATAGGCTACTACAAGGAGCTATGTAATATAAAATAACATCCAAATAAGGCATCCCTAACATAAGTGTATATGGCCAATAAAAATGCGGGGTGCTACATTCTACCCTCCTAAAAAGAAATTTCGTCCCCGAAATTTGGCATACCTGACTCGACAAAAAGATAAGAATAACGCTCACGGATATCCTTTTCGCGCTCCCATGAAGCCTCATCACTACCGTAATTATTTCACTGAACCTTGACCAACGAAATGGTCTTAGTCTGAAACACCTGATCCTTACGATCCAAAATCGTTATAGGTTGCTCCTCATACGAAATAACATCTCAAATCTCTAACAGCTGCCAATCAATAACATGGCACAAATCTCTCTTGTACTTATGCAACATCAATGCGTGAAACATGTTATAGACCCGGTCTATCTGTGGCGATAGTGTTAAGCGATAAGCGACTATCTCAACCCTGCTCAAAATCTGAAATGGCCCAACAAACCTAGCTGTCAACTTACCCTTCTTGCTGAAGCGCATCACCTAGGTGAAACCTTCAGAAAAACATGATCTACAGTCGCAAACTCCAACAGCCTCCGACGAGTATCTGTATAGCTCTTATGTCGGCTATGTGTTGTATTCAACTGGTCATGGATAACTCAAATACTATTAGTCATCTGCTAAACTATCTCTGGCCCAAGCAAACTCCTCTCCCCAACCTCTACCCAACAGGTGGGAAAACGACACGATCGACCATATAACACCTCAAACGATGCCATACCAATACTTGACTGGAAACTGTTGTTATAAGCAAACTCTATTAAAGGTAAATGATCAACCCAGCTCCTCTTGAAGTCCATCACGCAAGCTCGTAACATGCACGTCTTCCATAATCTGGTTAACTCTCTCGATTTTCCCATCTATTTATGGATGAAATGCAGTACTGTAATCCAAAGACGTGCCCAAAGCTTCCCGAAAACTCATCCAAAACCTCCCCATAAATCTGGCATCTTGATCAAAAATAATAGATACTGGTACCCCATGGAACTTCACCACCTAACTGATGTACAACCTTGCCAAGCTATCCATAGATGCAGTAGTGCGAATGGGAAGGAAATGCACAAATTTTGTCAACCGATCAACAATCACCCAAATAAAATCAAAACTACTCCGAGCCTTGGGTAAACCGTTAACGAAATTCATAGAAATATGTTCCCATTTTTACTCTACAATAGGTAAAGGCCGAAGCGGCCCAACTGACTTTTGATGTTCTGCCTTCACCTGCTGACAAATCAAACATCTGAAAGTATAATTATCTATCTCACGCTTCATATCATTCCACCAATAGTGTATGTGCAAGTCTTGATACATCTTCGTACCCCCAAGATGAATAGTAAATTTAGTGTGATGTGCCTTGTCCAGAATTTTACGTTTCAACTCTTCCACGTCTGGAACACACAACCGGCCATAAAAACAAATAGTACCATTAGAACCAACAATCCAATCTGGTAGACTACCAGGACTGCAACTTGGCATCCTGCTACTGAGCCTAAACAATTCGACTAATCAATGAAGGTTGAGCAACAACACTAAATAAGAAGCCATCTGAGGACTCAGAACCAAACTATAACCCAAAGTCAGAGAATGTCTCAAGCATCTGCCACTCTCTAACCATAAAACGTACCATAATGCCACGTGGCTTGCTACTCAAGGCATCAGCCACAACATTGGCTTTACCCGAGTATACTGCAAATTGTACTTATAGTCCTTCAAGAACTTCATCCATCGGCGTTGTCTCATGTTCAAATTAGACTACTTGAACAAATATTTCAAGCTCTTATGATCAGAGGAAAACTGGAAATTCTCTCCATAAAGATAGTGTCTCCAAATTTTCAATACATAAACAATCGTGGCTAGTTCCAGATGATGTGTCGGATAATTCTTCTCATGAATCTTAAGTTTCCGAGAAGCGTAAGCGGCCACCTTCTCATTATGCATCAACATACCTCCTAGACCACCCAACGAAGCATCGGTATAAACCATAAACTTTTTCTTCCTCATAAGGAAGAGTAAGAACCAGTGTCGTAGTAAGTCTAGTCTTTAACTCTACGAACGTATGCTCACATTGTCATCCTAGACAAACTTCACCTCCTTCCTAGTTAAACGAGTCAATCTCACAGAAATCCGTGAGAAGTCCTTAATAAAACCTGCGATAGTAACCCGCCAGACCCAGAAAACTATGAATCTCAGTAATAGTACTAGGCCTCTGCCAGTCTAGCATAGCCTCAACCTTCGAAGGATCTATGGCTACACCCTCTCATGACACAACATGACCCAATAACTTAACCTCTTCCCACCATAAGTCACACTTTTCGAGCTTAGCATAAAGCTTATGCTCTCAAAGTGTCTACAAGACAATCTGAAAATGCTCCTCTGTTGACTGCGAATAGATCAAAATGTCATACACAAACACGGCGACAAATTGATCCAAGTATGGTTTGAAGACCCGGTTCATCAAATCCATAAACACCGCAGGGGTATTAGTAAATCCAAATAGCATAACTACAAACTCATAGTGGCCATATCGCGTCCGAAAAACAATCTTGGTAATGCCCTCATCCTTGACTCAAAGTTGGTGATAACTAGACCTTAGATCAATCTTGAAGAAATACTGGGGGCTCCTCTCAACTGGTCAAATAGATCATCAATCCTAGGCATTGGATACCTATTCTTGATCGTCGCCCTATTCAACTGCTGATAATCAATAAACAACTGCATCGAATCATCCTTCTTCTTCATAAAAAGCACAGGCGCACCCCAAGGCAAAATATTTGGATGAATAAAACCCTACTGTGATAAATCTTGAACCTGGTCCTTGAGTTCTTTCAGCTCAAAAGGATCCATACGATACGCTGCACGAGAGATAGGTTTCATCCCAGACACTAAGTCGATACCAAAGTCAACATCTATTCACGACATCAATCTCGGTATCTCCTGGAATACATCCTGAAACTCATAGACTACTAGAAATTGCTCGACATACATCTCAACCGAATCAATCTGGAGAAATGTTAACATAAAACAAAGCAGATTTGTAGTACCTGAACCTCAAAACTCAAACTGCACAAGTTCTGGTCTACATAAAGTAACCAATCGCTCAAAATAACTCCAGCATGGTGGGTAGACAACCAATCCATACCGAGGATCACATCAAACTCTTTAATAGGCAAAACAATCAAATCTGCAAGTAAAACAAAATCACAAACAATAATCGGTCACTCCCTACAAATACGGTTAAGCGAGGCCGAACTACCCAAAGGCGCAGTCACAGACAACTGAGTCTCTAAAGTATCAGGTTCTAAACATAAGGAACACATGCTAATGTATGAAATAAATGAATGTGAAGCACTAGTATCAAATAAGACCCTATGAAGAGTATATAATACTAATAAAGTACCTTCCACCACCGCTTTATCTCCATTCTGATTACGCTCGACTGCAAACACTCTACCCTGAGCCTAACCCTGACCCTGACCTTGATGATGTTGAGTCTATCCCTAATGATGTTGAGCCTGACTATGACCCTGCTAACGCAGAGACAGGCCCTAGTAACGTTATATCTGACCCTGCAAACGATGTCCTTGACTATAAGAACCCTGACCCTACACATGAGATCGCTGCTGAAACTGCTACCCATCTCTACGATGACAATATCTAGCAAGATGGCCATGCTCTCTGCAAGAATAACAAGGACTTAAAATACGATCCCCCTTAGCTGGAATAACTACCCTGGTATCCAAAAATCTATCATCCCTCTGAATCTTCCTGTTCTGCCCCTGGGCATCTTGTTAAACATATCTAGCAGCCGAATCACCCTCTTCCTTCTTCTTATCTGACCGTCTATGCTTCATCAGCTTAATATTACTCTGATAATCCTGCTCAAACTTCTGAGCTTATGAAACTCACTGCGCATAAGTTTGCTCAATAAAACCTTTGCATCTTATCCAAATAGGCAGAAGAAGACCATCCAAAAACTTCACAACTTTGAACTCTTTATAGGCTACAACTGTCGGAGCATAACTAGACACTTCGTAAAATGTGCCTCATACTGTGATACAACTTATGTGCCTCCATACGAGAGTTATATGGATTACTTAGCTCGCACATTCACCATTAAAGTAGTAGACATTACGAGATTGATTTATATTTTCTTAAATTTGTCTATAGTTTTCAAATATCCTACGAGAATATTACATAAGCATAATTAGTTAACCTTAACATAATTATTTAGAAAAAATATAGAGTATCATATTAACCTCAACTAAAAATTTGTCTCGCATAGTTCATGAAAGTTTCGACTTCCAAATTTTAATACTATCAAACTCGTCAATGATTGAATCTGTACTAAACTTTGCCGCAAAATCTCTCAATATAGATCATTATACTATCTTCAAGAAAATCATCATCCATCTTACTGCGAAGCCTAGTCTTTATAATCTTCATTAATGAAAATATTCTTTCATCTGTAGTTGTCGAAACTGATAGAGTCAATACAAGACGAATTAGTCAATCTATAAGAGGGTGATTTTCTAATTTTTCCATTTTTGCCATTACTTAACAAAGTTGAGAAATGCTTGACAAATTCTTGAACTTGAAATTCTCATTAATACTAATTTGATAGTGTTTCAATTGATAAGGTAGAAGATCATTTTCAGTTTCTGTGAAATCTTTAGGATAAAACTTGTCCACCAATTCACAAATATTATCAATATTAAATAAGCGTTAATTATTTTTGGGATTCAAAGTTGTAGTAAGAACAAAAAATTTCATTGTTTGCTCGTTAAACCTGTTATTTAACTCCTGCAATTGCTTATCCACCGCTTCGAAAAATATATCATATCGATAATGATGTTTAGTTGTATCATGACTTTGTTGTTGAGGATGAAAATAACCTCGGCCTGTAACATATTGGCTCATCATATCTGGAACAACAATATCATGTTTATCGCAAAAAAGTTTCGTCTTCTCCAAGAGAGCATCCCAACCATCATCTCGTAATTCTTGGATTAAATTTTTTGTTGAATTAACAAAGTTTGTTGCACCCACAATGTCTTGAGTCTTACTTTGCAAACTTTGGCATAATTGATGAGAAATTGACATTATCTCCCACATAATATGCATAACAAAGACAAACTCAAAAGATATAATTTCTTCATATGATGAATTAACTCAATACAAGAAAAAGTATGTACAATAGCATTTACACCATAGCATTTATATTAAATGCTATTACAGATATTCATGTATGACATTTTCTAATCCAATGCTATGATAGAGTACGTGTTTGTTAAAAATACACACAGAATTGTTCCAATTATTCTATAGCACTCACGTAAGCTATCATTGGCCTACACAAAGTAGGCTTTAATCTAACTATTTGGAAATCACTCCTTCCACGACTCTTAGCTCCGTGCGTGCAGAGAGAGAGAGAAAGAGGGAAAGAAAGAAAGATATTTGAAGATCAAATGAAGACCACTTCTCATCTGATGCTCAATATAAAAGACTTATTCAATCCTGAATAAGGTATGATTTGAACAATTTTATATCAATAACTAAGCCTTAATTTGTAAGATTTGATCTTCCAAAGCCTTAATTTTTTAGTCCAAATCCAAGCTATAGTAATAATAATGATATTTTTTACCCAAACCCTTGATTAATTTCGGAAGATCAGATTCTCGTTAAGTTATATTGGGTTAATTCCCCATCAATCCATCAAGGCGAAGACCCAAATTTAAATCTCTAACCCATCATTGATTAATTAGTTCATTAGAATTTGTGTAATTGAATTTCTTTTGCATCGATTCTTAAAGTCTCTTAGATAGATCTCTGGATTCATCTTGAACACGATAAGTTGTAGAGTTCATGATTCGTGTAGTTGAAACATGAAACCCTGGTTGTCCCTGTCACCTTTTGCTTAAATGGGTCGAGTTAGAGTTCACTTAAAAGGTGCTCAAGACTTGGGATAAGTTGCTTGAATTGGGATCTATACAATTGTCAGAGAGTGTGTATTTTGTTGGGCTTCTACTAAGAATGAAGAACACCTACTTGTTTGAGTATCCTTACTCTAGTTCTTACGTGGAGTTCTCATCTCAAGTTGCTGGCGCATAATAGGGTTATTATAAACAGAGACTCTAAAATCAATTGGGCAATCCAGAGCTTTCAAGGTAAAGATGGAGCATTTGTTATTAAGAAGCTTTTTCTTAAATCTTTCTTTTATCATATCGGGCAAGAAAGAAATGCAAGAATCTTTTAAGCTTTGCAGTGCCTGCGTCAAAAAAATGTTCAATTCAAAATGGTGAATAATATAAGAATTAAGCTGTCCTGCGAGGATTTAGAGCACATTGGTGCAACCAAGTGCAGGAATCCCAAGGCCAATTAGAGCATTTATGCTGCTTTTACTATAAAAATGTTTATCAAATGCAAATGAGAGCACTCCTGGGGATATTGTTACTTCGAATATTGATGGTCTATATGACAGTGGAGATTGTGGGGCAATTACTAGATATAAGATAAGAGTGGTGATGCCCATGTTGCTACTGCTGGAACTATAAATTCCAATTCCGTTCCTATTGTTGAGCTTAAGATAATTGAAATACACAACAATTTCCACAACACTTTCTACATGTCAAACTCGTATTGAACACCAGTCTTATGTCATTCAAATATCAATCTATTATACAAAGCATGAGTCTTCTGATAAGGGAATTAACTATAGGATGAATTCCCCCAATTTTTTACATACCCGATGAAGTACACAACACTCTCTACATGTCAAAATCGTACTGAACACCAGTCTTATAATGTCTCATTTATGCTTATTTTTGTTAAACTAAATAATTTTCTTCTCAATCTGCAAGGAGCCCCCCTAAAGGCAGAATTCCGTAATAAGTTGTCAAATAATTCTTCTTTTACTTGCAAATTTATTTGAGTTCGTTGTGTATTACCAATTGCATCTTTTATGAAGAATATATTGGCAATGAAATACATGTCTAGTGCATATGTTTTTCATTTTGAGAATATCCTAATATTGACCATTGTAACATATTCAACTTTCATTAAAAACCAGATAATGATGCTTTAAAATAAATGAATCTAATTTATAATGTTTATAAAGCAAAAAATTCATCACATGTTAGTCTAATTAGTTCTGCATAGTTGAATTAGAAAAACAAAGTCAATGTAGCTATTAAAATGTGTTTTCATGCATGCAGAAATTGAAGAGCCCAGGGAACAAGGAAGCTGTAACTGCAACTGCATAACGCAATCGTATAGAAAATGTGGAGATTGGTGAGAAAAAGATTCAAATTCTCAAGAAAGTTTCCATTTTACCTCTTATTTTCCTCATATTTTACGAGGTATCCACTACATGAAAAATGGCTATTACCGACAAAAATATATTTCGTTAATACTTGATTAACGACATATATTCCGTCGTTAACAAGTGTCGCTAAAAATGGAGTCATTTTTGTTACCAACATTTATAAATGTCATTTTCTTACAACATATAAATATGTCATTCTTTTTAAAAATACGACGTTTATAAATGTTGCGCCTTCTGTCGCTTCACAGAGAAAAAAATCGTTTACTTTTTACGTAAACTACAAATATATATGCCGTTGTTTCTGTTGTTTTACGGGGAAGATGTCATTTAAATTTAAACATGCACGACAATTAGATATGTCGTTTTGAGAATGTATAATTATTACCCTGTCAAAATTTTGAACTAGATGGATTTGAACCATCAACCTCTCAAATTTTTGAGTGCTCTCTCCATTTTGAGCTTATAGTCCATATAAAAATCAAATCAACGAAGAAGTAATCACCATAAAAAATAACAAATAAATGCAGAAGTTAGTCACTCTAGTGTAAAGTTCATTTTCAAGAATCCATAGAAAACCCCAGAAAATTAAACTATGCATAACTAAGAAATAACTTTGTCCACAATTTTACACTCTAAACGACAAGAACAAAATTCGTCAGTCCAAAATAAAGTAAAGGTACTCTTGCTCCTTCCTCTATGCTCCTCCCTAAAAGTACTGAAATCATTATAGGACAAGTCCATTAGAGATATGAAATATAAACCTTTCAAATACATACAAATTGGAAGATAAGAGAGAAAAGTAATATTAAAATGCAAGAGATTTATAGAAATCCAAGTTGAAACATGTGCATGTGTCCATATTCTTATATCTAATAGCAACTCAACAATACCTTCTTCCCAGACGAGGTAAATCATTGAGATGCTATTGATGGTTGCGGTGTCATTGCATCTAATTAGGGCTCAACTTTTTTGGGTGAGCGCTTCTTCTGAAATGGAATCCATAAAATAAAGATCTTAGAAAGTTCAAAGACATAATTTTCACAATGATTAAGAAAGTCGGGTACTTATAGCTATTAGTACATCTAGACCATCCAAACCATCCATACCATCCATTACAGATGGTTTCAGAATTTCCAAGTCAACTGCAGCAAAAAAAAATGTATTACACCCAATCCCGTCACGGGCTCATACTTTTGTGTCAATTCTCAAAGAAGTCGATGATTTGGATTCAAATTAGTGCCCAAGACTTGTCAGGAAATATAATAATTATAATCATGCTTCCCTTACCATCAGAGTGAAGGAGAGTTTCTTTTATTTCATTCCCTGCTTGTGCTATAAAAATTAGCTATGCATTATGAGTTGGTAAAAACCAGGTTACTTTATTCATAATAAAAATCATATAGTAAGAAATAGGTGTAGTCTTTAGAGATGTCAAAACGCTAGTGGTGTAGACTGTCATCTTCACATAAGACGTAATGAGTTCAATATCGCGAGGCAATCGGAGAAGCCACAACATAGACGTTCTTGTTTACTCATCTTTAAAGACGGTGACCTCTTTTTTCTCATGGGTAAGAGGGAAACAAGCCTGCATTGTACTAATAAATTCCTTAAAACATAAAAATCTTTGTCGTTTGGTATCTAAAACTTCCCATACCTTTAAAATGAAAAGTTACCAATTTAATATTCTAAGGAAAATTAAGCCTGGCTTAACTTTCTCAGCAGCTAAGATATGAAATACATATAATAGACATAGTCATAGGAGTGTGCAGCTATACCAAGACTAACTTTATCACATATGTGTTCTTGTATGCTACTAATGTGAGTATAATACAACCATTAAGTAAATTAATCCTATTGAATGCCATCTAAAATGCAGTTAACGGGGAACTGTCTTCTACTCTCAATGTATATGACTAATCTCTACGTTTTCTTCATCACTGCATCACTTCCTATGATACAATAACTTGACTCTAATATCAAGTCCTAAGCTCAGAAGGTCTCCTCATTGGTTATAACAGTTAAATAAAAAAAATTAACTACTATAATACATGTTTCTACAATTCTGAATATACGTCTTTCATTCTCCTCTAATCTATCTTCTTTTACCACTTATAACATTTTTTTTCCATAACATCACTGTCAATGTTATTTTCGGATCTCTCTCACTCATTTCTATATCGCCATTCTTTGACCCCCCCTACTATAACATTCAACATCTCTCATTTGTGTGTGATAGATAAGGAGAAGGGTACAAATGGCTCAAACGCCAAACTCAACCATAACTCTCAACAACTACTAAAAACCAAAAACTTAAATAAGCCGCATCTTTATGCAAACACAACTGATAAATCTGGCACACAAGTCAACCACACTCATTGTAACAGCTCATCTTAGTAAGACTAGTTTGAAAAGGAAATCCTATAACCAAGAAGCCCAAAAAGATACTAACTACACAGCTTAGGTTAGTAGAACCTTTCTCTAATACTATGAAAAAATTGTCCAAGAGAAACTAATGCCAAAAGAGACAACCTTCAAGGTTACAATCTTCAAAACCACAGCTTTAAAAATGAACATACAATTCTACAATAGAACAGACAGCCATGATACCCTCTACACAGAGCCCACTATCCTAAAAAACTTAACAACTCAAGACAAGCCAAGCTGACTCTAAAACTCTACACTCAACCAAAATAAACCTCCAACTAAATACTTCTAGGGAGTCATTGGAGACACTCCTATAACCCTACTACTACCCTAACCAGCCTAAACAATCAACTGAAACTCTAAACAGCTCAAACCTTCTCTCGTACAATAGGCAAATCCCACAAATACCTGAGCTCCAATGTACTCCTTCTTGGTTGAGACACTGGTGCTAAGCACTAACAATACTCTAGAAGATTCCACCTGCTTCAATTCTAGAGAGAACCCACAGTTCTTTGAACTAACAGCTAATTCAGACAGTCCTCCTATGAAATTGTGTGAGTGCGTCTGTACATTTTCCCTCATATTCTTCAATGGTGTCCTCCTATAAAACTTATCAAAGTTCAAGTAAATTGAACATAGCCATCATGAGATATTGCATACTCTTACCATCCTCAGAAAATAAGTCATCGTAATTTCAGTACCCTGTTTATGTCCCATCTACCTAATTAAGTATTTCCACCTTTCACACTAAAACTGAATTGATATATTTAGCAAAGAAAATGTACACTATCGATATCATTTTATAAATCCCAGAGAACTTTGCAAGAAGTTCGACATTTTTAGATTCATACTTGAAGTTCAACATGTGCTATTGGATTTGATGGTATACAATATTAGGTGTTCTTTGTTATCAAAGAGAAAGAGATAACCCCCTCATTTTTTTGCCCTATTGGACCCAGGTCCTGGCCTCACATATGTTTGCTCTGTAGGTAAAGAAACTTTCATAACAAATAGTTGATGTAACTGACATGTTCATTTTAATAGAAATAGAAGCAGGTAAGATTCGATAAAATGCAAGAAAAGAGGACTAACCTGAACTGCGGGGATACTAATGGCACCGTCAATCACTCCATCCCGCAGAGCTAAGTAATGAAACATATACACAAAAAAGATTATAAATGTTCATAGAAGAACTTAAAATATGAACTAATAAGAAACTGCAAATATAATTTAAATTTGAAAAAAAGTTACTTCACATACTAAGCATTGTTGCCCATTCTCCGATGACTTCTCCGCACTAAGCCCTGATCCAAAACCTACATGGTAATTCCAAGTATCAACATTTAGCCCCTCTAATTAATTTTTAAACTGCTATAGGAAACTTGTAATAAACCCAACTCAAGCGAAATGCCTAAGAAGGATAAGAGTTGCCATAACTTGGTAGTTATCTGTGATCAATCTTTAAGAATCACTTGGTAGTGATCTGTGACTTAAGACCGTCCTTAGCTTCAAAATTATCTGATCTAGTCTTTGCAAATTGGGTCGTATTCTCCTAACTTACCGAAGATATAATCCCAAATACTCGATCAAACAAACCTAACCAAAACAATGATTTTGAAAGAAATGGGGTAAAAATCAAACCTTCATAACATGAACTTGTAATTTGAAGATGAATCTGGAAGGTTTCCCGAATATTATTTTAATTAAACACCTTGAAGCCGCCCTTAAGTAAGAACAAGTTTACCATCACAGCCTCAGAGTCAGTTTTTCAAAATCCTTGTTTCTTCCGCAAGCATAATGAGGGAAAATGGATTGATGATCTGATTTAAACTTTAAGGGATTGGAATTTGAGAGATTAATGGATCTTCAGCCATCAATGACTCATTTCTTCGAGTATTGTTGATTCTTATGAGATTGATATGGGTTTGATGGGGAGAAAGAGAGAGAGGGGGAAGAACATAATGGTGATTTGATTGAAAACGTAGTGAAGATTGTAGAATTATTGCATCATCTCCCTCTCTCGGCTTCGGTGTTTAGAAAAAGTTAAACAGAGACAAATCCGAATTTACAAGGAAGTTTGGGGTTCTAATTGTGGTTTCCATAAAATGACAAATAAATATGTCGTTAATGTAAACAAAAACGACCTATATAAGGGACGTGAATTTAAAGGACCATTTTTATGAAATACGACATTTTTATGAAATATCAATAAACTTATCTGTCGCTAATTTGATTGGTTCTGCGACATATATAATAGTTGTTAACAGTTGTGCATAAACGTCGTTAATAACCATTTTTCTCATAGTGATCAGGTGAGCCATTTGGTGTGGAAGATGTTGTGGGTGCAGCAAGTCCCCTTCTTGCTCTTATTGAATTTCTAGTCTTTCCAATTATATGGAGTATCCCAGAAGCTCTTATAACTGTGGAGATGGGTACAATATTCCCTGAAAATCAAAAACATAGATTATTGCATTGTTGTATATACAATATCATAGATAACGATTATTGCATTGTTATTATACAATATCATGGACAAAGATGAATGCATTGTTGTATATACAAAATTATAGGCAATATTATTGCATTTTGATATATTTGCCTAGACAATGATTATTATATTGTTGTAAATGCAAAATCATAGAAAAGATTATTGCATTGTTGCATATGCAAAATTATGGACAAAGATAGTTACATTGTTATACATGTAACAAAATTATAGCAAAAGAATTATTTACCATTGCCTCTAATATTTTATTTAATTATGTCGTTTTTAATTGTCATGTTTGTTGATGTCATCATTAATACATTATGGATGTATAAACAAATTAAATACGATAATTGTGGCCTACTAAAGAAAATTTATAACAAGGTTTGGTATTAGACAAAGTATTGACATACTTGTTGGATGGTTTTAATTTATCTATGTTTTTTAGGATAATAACAAAATACCAAGTAACGATAAATAATTTGAGGATATACGATTATTCGAAGAAAGAAAGAAAAATCTCATAATGAGGATATGAGACTATTATACATGATTTGTCTTTAGATGCAATATATATATATGTGGATCTTCTTGTTGGTCGGTTAAGCAAGACTAGTATAAGTGATTTATCAGAAGAAGAGCAATCATATTCTGATACTAACCTCCAATCTTTTCAACATATGGAAGCTAGTCTTAATAAAATTAGTTATGATGGTCCTGGATTAAAAACTTATTACCAAAGACCTACACCTCAAGATATTTTGTTTGAAGAAGATTTTTTTCAAAATCAAGTTTCTAATAATGGTAGATCCATTTATAAATGGAACTTAGATGGATTATCTGAATATCAAATTCATGAAATTTTACATAAAATGCTCATGTATGCTTTAATATGTAAAACCGCTGGCAATAATGATAGAAATGTTGTTATGTTTATTATTAATGGTTTTACAGGGTGTTTAAGAGGTTGGTGGGATCATGCACTAACTCTTACTCAAAAAGAAGAAATTTTGAGTGCAGTAAAGCAAGAAGCAGCTAATACTCCACCCAGAGAAGATGTTGTTTACACTTTAATCCAAACTCTTCTCTCACATTTTATACGAAGCTCTCCTCAAAGACATGAGAGAAACAGAGAATTATTACAAAATTTAAGATGTCTTACCTTATCACATTTTAGGTGGTATAAGGATGTTTTCCTTTGCAAAATAATGCAAAGAATAGATGTTAATGTTGAGCATTGGAAAACTAAGTTTATTGATGGACTCCCTTCTCTGTTTGCTGAAAAAGTTCGTCAAAAACTTAAAGATTTACATGATGGAAATTCTATTCCATATAGTATTTATACTTATGGTCATCTCATAAGTGTTTGTACTCAAGTTGGTCTCAGTATATGTAATGATTTAAAATTACAATACCAACTTAAAAAAACAAAATTTATCAGGCAAAAAGGAAATTGGGGACTTTTGCTACCAATTTGCTTATGACATGCCTATTAATTATCCAAAAGGTAAAAAAAAGATTCCTCCTAAAAAGAAAATATTTTCAAAGCCTAAACATCAGGCTTCTTCTTCTAAGTATGTACCTGCTAAGAAGAAAATAGTTAAGAAAGCTTCCACTAACCAAGAACCACATACTTGTTGGAAATGTAGAAAACCTGGACATCTAGCTAATAGATGTAACACTGAGAAAAAATTAGCAGAGTTAAATATTGATGAAGGATTACGCCTTCAGTTAAGTAAATTATTACTTAACACCAGTCCTGATATTACCCCTATGAACAGTGACAATGAAATTAATAAATTAGAAGAAAATGAGTCTTCATCTACTCCTAATACAGATAATGAAGAGTCATGTACTCAGGCTTGTTCACAAGAACAAGATTATTGGAAAGCCATTGTCACTATGAATGGTTTAAGTATTAATGCTATTACAGACAATCAATTGGATCTTTTATTATCCATTGATAAGATTACTAATGCAGAATTAAGAGGAAAACTTCTTAATTTTTGCCTTGAAAGAATTTCTTAATTTTTAAATCAAAGAAGGCAATAAAATTCTTCTGCTATTCCAGAGATTATGCAAATGACTTCAAGACATTACAATCTTCAAGAAGTTTTTAACATAATAGAAACAGAGAAGCCAGTTACCATTCAAGATTTAAAAAAGTAAATAAATATTTTTAAAATTGAAGTTAAAGATCTTAAAATTTCGGTTTCTTTACAGAATGATAAGATTAATTATCTTCAAGTCTGCCAAGCCATTCCAAAATAAAAAGAAAATTCTTCCACAAAAATTCCCAATACCTTAGATAAAGGCAAAAGACATCAAAAAGAGAATGATAACTCTTATCTTAATCTTCTTCAAAGAATCACTTACCAAAAATGGTATATTAAAATTACTATCGTTATCAACAAATAACATACTATTCAAGAAGCGGTTGCTTTAGTTGATAGTGGGGCTGATCTTAATTGTATTCAAGAAGGCTTAGTTCCTACTAAGTATTTTTTTTAAATAGCCCAATCCTTGACATCTGCTAGTGGTAGTAGAATGATTATTCAATATAAATTACCTGATGTTAATATTTGTAATCAAGGAGTTTGTATTCCAACTTCTTTTTTATTAGTAAAAAATTTCCAACAACAAGTTATCTTGAGAACTCCTTTTCTCAATTTACTCATGCCATTACAAAAATTGACCCAACAGGTATTTATTATTGTACCTATGATAGTCATGGTCTGGTTTTTAATTTTCTACTTTCTGGGAAAGAAAACATTATATTGTTTCATTACCATATAAATCTGATTTTGATGAAAAAGTTCAGATTCCCACTAAAGCAAGGCCTAGCCAAATGAATTCTGAATACCTTAGTTTATGTAAACAAGAAATCCAGAATTTATTAGAAAAATAGCTTATTAGAAAAAAGTCACTCTTCTTGGAGTTGTGCAGCTTTCTATGTTAATAAAAATGTTGAAAAGGAGAGAGGTGTTCCAAGGATTGTTGTCAATTACAAACCTTTGAATGATGCTTTAAAATGGATTAGATATCTAATCCTCAATAAAAATGATTTATTAGACAGACTTTATCAAGCAATTATCTTTTTTAAATTTGATTTGAAATCAGGTTACTGGCAAATTCAAATTAAAGAAGAAGATAAATATAAAACTGCATTTACAGTTCCATTTGGTTACTATGAATGGAATGTAATGCCTTTTGGATTAAAAAATGCACTTTCAGAATTCCAGAATATTATGGATGATATTTTTACCCCACATTCTAAATTTTACATTACTTATATAGATGATATTCTTGTATTTTCCAATTCTATTGATCAACATTTTAAACATCTCAAAACTTTGAAAGATGTGATTAAAAGGAATGGTTTAGTCCTATCTGTCCCTAAAATGAAATTGTTTCAAACAACAATTAGATTTTTGGGATTTAATATTAATCAAGGCAGTGTTATTCCTATACAAATGAGTATAGAGTTTGCATCCAAATTTCCTGACGAAATTAGGGACAAATCTCAATTACAAAGGTTTTTAGGAAGTCTCAATTATATTGGTGACTACTACAAAAATTTATCAAGTGACTGTGCATTATTGCATAATAGATTAAAAAAGAATCCATTACCATGGACTGATGAACATACTCGAGTTGTTCAGAAAATTAAATTACATGTTAAATAATTACCATGTTTAGGCTTGGCTCATCCTAAATGGTTCAAAATTGTTGAAACAGATGCCTCTGACTTAGGTTATGGTTGCATATTAAAACAAAGAAATCCTCCCTCTCATAAAGAAGAGTTACTTCATTTTACTTCAGGAATGTGGAAAAATGCTCAGATAAATTATTCCACTATTAAAAAATAAATGTTTTCCATTGTGAAATGTATTTCTAAATTCTAAGATGATTTATTAAATCAATCATTTTTATTAAGAATCGATTGTAGTGCAACAAAAACCATTCTACAAAAAGATGTTAGAAATTTAGTTTCCAAACAAATTTTTACTAGATGGCAAGCTGAATTATCCTCTTTTGACTTTTCCATAGAGTATATTAAAGGAGAAGTAATTATCTCCCTGATTTTCTGACTAGAGAACTTTTACAGAATTATGCATCAACCTCCGAATAAGGATGGGTTTACTACCATCACTAAGAAGAACAAAATGCCCAATAAAGGGCCTTCATCAAGAGGCACTACTACCTCTCAGATTAAAGGCAATACCGCCAATTCTGCAGGAGCTTCGTCCTCCCCACAGAAATCTATTAAAGATGTACTTCAACAAGAAGTTGTTTTTGTTCAAAAACAACATATTGAAAAAGTTCTTTCATTATCTTTTGAGGACCTCAAACTTTATCAAGATGTTTGGGGATTAAAGGAACGATATTTTGGAAACCATAATTACATAGTTCAAGAAGGAAGAATGCATATTTTAGAGGCCATTTTTATTGAAACTGGTTTTGTACAAATTAAAAAAATTTATGTTAACCCCAAAGACATGAAAAGTGCTATTACTCACTCTAAGTGTTATATCACTAGAGTCCTTCATATTCATGAATGGGGTCTGGAGCCTACCAAGCCCAGAATTCTTAAATTAAAAAATACCCAATTTAATTACTGGGATTATACCCAAGCATGGAATTATGCTTTCTATTACCAAAACCCAATTTTGAAGCACACTTGGCTATTCTGTGTTAATCCTGATATTTGTCTCCGTCAAGGTTTTCCTACCTGGTAGTTTATTATGGTGGGAGAAGATGGGTCCAGACATGAGCATTGTACCTCTAGCCATAATAGATTTTTTTCTTATGTGGTATCAATTGCCCCCAAAATTAAAGGGCCAAACAACAAATAATCTTCCCATTAAGAGAAATATTTTATGGTTCTTTACTGAATTTTGTCTAGTTTGAATCTGGAAATGGGACTTCCAGATTGGATGGGATCAATTAAAAATACCAGTTCTTTAGAGGACATTTTGGTTTAGATGGTGGGACAAGTTTAAAATGTCCAAAACAGTAAAAACAATTAAAGTTACTGTGAAAAATTATGAAGAAATTCGTAAATTAGAGAGCCAAAAATCTGCTGGTACCATAATGGAGTCTAGTAATTTATTTTATATATTATTAGATTCCGTTAAAAACAAATATCCCCTTCTCTCCATACCAGAACAACATGTCAAGGTGATGGAATTATTAAAGGATCAATTTTTGGCTTCTTAATTAAATACACCAACAGGTGGAGGTTTTGTGCACACAACTGAAGAATCTCAAGACCCATTCGAAGATGAGGACAATATAGATTATACTATGTCCCTAGCCAGCACGACTAAATCTAGTAGACCCACTGTTTCAGATTTTTTCGATGCTTTAATTTCAATTCAGTCCACTAAGGGACAGGCTACCGATAAGGGAAAAGGCAAAATGGAATAACTTTACTTTTGCATTTCCATTATTGTAACAAAACCAAGGGCGCCGTGGTTTCAGTCCATAGTTTTAATTAACCGGTTTTGTATTTTCGTTTTCGGATTTCAATTCTTATTTTGAAGTCCGCATAGTATCTTTAGAGGATTCTATTTATAGTCTGACCTGAGACTTATTCAGGATATCCATCTTTCTTTCCTCTCTCTCTCTTACTTACCTACTCTAGTTGTTTCCTTCTCTGGTTGCTACTCTACTTCATCAATAAAATTAGTTTCTAAGTTTGTAATTTTCGTTTATCGTGTTGTAATTTTTGTTTATCGTTTTCTTTATTGATCGCTTTCTTTATTGGTTATATATATTTATTTTTTTATTTTTTTATTTTTTTTGTTTTTCTTCTCTCTACATGATTTTCTTTATTATGCTACATCTATATGGTATCATAGATGATTAAGAGTATAATTAGTAGCATGTGAAGAGACACTATAATAAAATGTATAACTAATATCTAGATATCTAGACCTATAGTAATATGATGATACTTTTAATGGCTACTATAAAGCTTTAACATCATGGTTGTATAACCTTTATTGGTATATTTTTCAAGAAACTTTTGCCATGGATTCTGATTAATGTTTTATTCATGTTATGGTTTTTCATTCTCTATTATACTTGCGCGACAATGGATATTCATAATTTTTTGTACTTAATGTTAAAGGTATATATGGATGTACAAAGAGACAAAGATGAAATGAATATGTGTTTGGTTGATAGTGCTACAACTCACACAATCTTGAAGAAACGAATTTTTTTCTCAAATTCAGTACTTAATACACAAAGTATCAACAATAGCTGGGCCAACAAATATAATTGAGGGATCTGGAATAACATACCTCATGTTGCCAAATGGCACTCAAATTCATGTGCAAAATGCATTATATTCAAGCACTTATAAGAGAAACTTGCTAAGTTTTAAGGATATATGCATAAATGGGTACCATATTAAAACTCGAAACAATGGCAACAAAGAGACATTATGCATCATATCTAATATTGGGAGCAAGAAGCTCATATTGTAAGAATTCTCATGTTTTTCGGTGGGTTTATATTACTCCATCATAGGAGTAATTGAGTCGCATGCAAATATGGCTAAATGGAAAGTTCATGATCCCGCAATATGTACTATTTGGCACGACCGTTTGGGTCACCCAAGATAAACTATATGTTTAAGCGGATCGTTAGCAACTTTTGTGGGTATCCATTGGCAAATCACAGTCTTGACTTATCTAAGGATCAACTGTGTATCATTTGTTCTCAAGGAAAGTTTATAACTGGACCATCTTTTTTAAAGGTTAAAAATGAGTCTCATGCTTTCCTCCAAAGAATACAAAGTGATATTTATGGCTCTATACACCCTACTAGTGACCCATTTAGGTATTTTATGGTTCTTATTAATGCATCAACTAGGTGGTCACATGTTTGCTTATTATCTACTAGAAATCTTGCATTTCCTTGACTTTTGACCCAAATTATTAAACTTTGATCCCAATTTCTAGATAACCATATTAAATCTAGTAGACTTGATACTATCGTTGAATTTACCTCACAAGTATTTAATGATTATTGTACATCCTTAGGTATTGAGGTAGAGTACCATATCCCACATGTACACACATATAATGGGTGAGCATAATCATTTATCAAGCACCATTAACTCATAGCCATGCCCTTACTTATGTAATCTAGTTTATCAATTGATGTTTGGGGACATGCCATTTGACATGCTGCATCTCTTATTAAACTTAGACCTACTGCCTATCATAGTTTTTCACCTTCACAACTTATTACTGGTAGGCAACCAAACATATCACATTTGATAAACTTTGGTTGTGCGGTACATGTCCTAATTTTACCTTCCAAAAGAACTAAGATGGGTCCCCAACAACGTTTAAGCATATATATATTGATTTTGAATCTTCATCCATAATTAGGCATCTTGAGCCAATAACTGTTATGTTTTTACTGCAAGGTTTACAGATTGCTAATTTGATGAGACAATTTTCTCGCCGTTAGGGGGAGGTAAAAACCAGATTGTTCATAAAGAACAACTTGTTTATAAGGAACAACGTAAATTGACATGGAATACGTCCACTCTGTCTCATCAGGATCCGAAAACTTTACAATGTGATTATGAGACTAAAAGAATAATAAAATTGCAAATAATTGTATACCAATTGCCTGATACTTTTAATGATGCGGCAAAAGTAATAAAATCATATGTGCCAGCTATGAACGTGCAAGCCGGAATCAATATTTCAGTTGGACAAGGTCTAAACATGATATCAAATGACTCCGTTACACATAAAAATGTGGCAAACTTAGAGGCTCCAAGGATAGTGCGTGCTCCTAGGAAGAAAATGTGTAAGTTTCCAAATTTACTGAAATGCCCATGGTTTGCCCTGGTAGAGGCGTAGGTACCTGAAAAATGAAGAGATCTTAATTTTCCATGCATGTTCAGATAAATTATAGGATATAAAAGTACTTGTCATGGATGACATATTCAGCTATGCAGTAGCTATTGAGATATAAAAGGATAATGATGATAATTAATGATAATGAACCACGTAGTATAAATGAATGCCAACAAAGGAAAGATTGGCCAATGTGGAAAAATGTTATACAAGCAGAGTTAAACTTTCTAGAATAACGTGGTGTATTTGTACCTATAGTGAAAACACCAAAAGGAACAAACTCTGTTGGTTTCAAATGGGTTTTCGTAAGAAAATGAAATTAGAGAAATGAAGTTGAAAGATACAAAGCCCGACTTGTGGCACAAGGTCTTTCTCAAAGACCTGGTATTGATTATGAGGAGATGTACTCTCCAGTTACTGGTAAAATTATTTCTAGATATCTAATTAGTCTTGCAGTTTATGAAAAACTCGATATGAGACTTATGGATGCTATAACTGCATACTTATACGAAGACTTAGATACTGACATATATATGAAAATTCCTGAAGGATTTACAATGCCGGACACAAAGCCAAATGGTACGTGCTCACTAAAACTAAGATGTATTTTATATTGGTTGAAACAATCTGGAAGAATGTGGCATAACCGTCTTAGTATGTATTTGACTAAGGAAGGATATGAAAATAGTCAAATTTTCCCATGTGTCTTCATTAAGAAATTTGTGGATGGAAATGCTATAGCAGCAGTATATGTGGATGACATAAACTTAACCAGGTATCCTAAAAAATAAAAGAAATTGTTAACTATTTAGAGAAAGAATTTGAAATAAAAGACTTGGGAAGTATAAAATTTTGTTTCGATTTGCAAATTGAACAAAGTTCTAGTGGGATTTTAGTTCATCAATTCCGATATACTGAAAGGGACTTGAAACGATTAAGAATGGACAAAGCACATCCATTTCGCACACCTACAGTTGTAAGCACTTTAGATTTGGATAATGATCTATTTCGACCTATGGGAGAACATGAAGAAGTTCTCGGCCCTGAAGTACCTTACGTAAGTACCATTGGTGTCATGGCTCGGCTTGGGACGGTTACTACAGTGCCTGGAGCACAGCGGAATATGAGGTCATGCGGCGTGCATGCACGTGCGGGCGGCATGTACAAGCCATATTTACTAGGCGCGGCAGTGCCAGTGGAATAGAGCCACAAATGCTACAGCGGCATTCGAATAATCCAAGATACGTGAGGGGTCATCGAATACGTATTCGGTATAGGCGGCAACGTTAAAGGTTCCTTTAATAATCCCTACAACGTAATCTCTTGTGATGATGCACGAGGTACGGATAATCTCCTGTAGCAGATCAGGATATCTCAATATGTCAAGTTCTAGATATATGACATATATTTCAAGGGGCAACGAGCCTGGACTAGTTACGTAGTCCATCTATAAGGGGCGGTGTGTCTCGGTTGGCTCATGGGGTATATAGACGACATAGAGGCGCCATATCAAGCCCTACTTAGAAAAGCGGCCTGTATTATGAGGCAATGTCTCCTGGTCTTCCCTAGGCCAAGGAAAGCTCATGACCATCCCTTATAGATAGCCCATGAGCCAGAGCTCATGAAATTCCTAGACGCTTGAGACTAATCAATTTCGATTGTTTTAAGTCTAAATGGTCAGATCCTAATTCCTCCTAATTAATGGCCTAAGATAAACTTAAATCAAGTTAATCCAATTATCTAATGTCAAGCAAGTAGTTGGAAATTAAATAAGCATGCAATGATTTTTAACCCTGCGGGAAAACCTTTCTCAGGAGAAAAACTTGCAGGTCGCTGTCGAATCCCCGACAACTAAACAATCCACTATATGAAAAATAACTACAAGAATTTAATCACTTACAAACTCGATAAGCACCTCTCATGGTTATCTCTCTTCCAAGTAATCTTCTTGCAATCAATCCCGCGTTCTCACAATGCCTCACTTCAATCACTCGTCGAAGCTCCAAGTCTTGAATTGCCCAAGTTCTTCAATGCATGACTAGGGTTTCATGATTAATAGATTGATTCAAGATTTGAGTGATTCGATTCTATCTTGAATCTCTCAAAGAAGATCTCTCTTCACTCTCAAAAGCAAGCCATTTTAAAAAATAGGTTTTTAAAAAAGTTCAGTTATAAAATAGGAAAAATTCCCTTTTATTAAAAAAACTTAGTTTCGCGATTCTTACTCGAATAAATTTTTTTATATTCAAATATTTTTCTGCTGTCGACAAAAATAGACAGTTTGGAAAATATTCAAAAATTGATAAAATTTAATCAGGAAAAAAATATTCGAACAAGATTAGAAAATATTCGAATATTTTTATACTGCTCAAAAATATTCGAGCAAGATATAAAATATTCGAATATTTTTTCTTGTTTTCAATAAACTCCGTTTTTTCATAAAACAGACATTTTTCATACTTTTCAGTCTCCTTAGAATACTCAGGGCTTGATATTCTAGAATAAAGAGATAGAAATCCACTTACCTGTTCAATGTCAGTCCAGCTGTAGTCATTCCACGTACACTCACTGACGACGGATAACCACGAGATAGTGCTGACACCTATACTAGACACTAAATAAAGCAAACTCCAAAATAGATGTTTCAATGGGGTATAAAGACAACATAACGACGCCCTATCAAGCCCTACCTAGAAAAGTGGCCCGTATTACGAGGCAATGTCTCCTAGTCTTTCCTAGGCCAAGGAGAGCTCATGACCATCCCTTATAGATAGCCCATGAGCCAGGGTCCAAGATGACCAAACCTTAAAGCTCATTTGGTCATGGGGAGGTTTGGACCAAGGTTCCTCCTTAATATAACTACTAAGGAAATATTTATTTTCCAAAAGGAAACGTTAAAACTGGAAACGAAGCGTACTTGAACTTTTTGCCCCCTTAACCAATTCCGTTTTCAACAAAACTTGGCGTGCAGCTATATTAAGATATAGAGAACATATATCCAAGGTCATAACTCAAAATACTCAGGTAGATTTTCTTGGCGTTTGCTAGGGCGTCACACCCTTCTGCACTTAAAATAATATCGACGTCCTCGTCGAGAACCTTTCTTCAACACAGCTCTGCAAGGATTCAATCTTCTGCATCTTCAAGAAACTAATACTCTCCCACACATAGTTCAGAGTACTATACATTCTTCTGCACTAGCGAATACTGAACCCAACTGCTAGTCTCGATGCTGACAACTGTGGTCTTCACGACTGAACCTTGTTCTTCGGCCTTTCAACTGGAAGTGCGTCGATGACTGAACCTTCATTTAAACTTTGGAGTCTGCCTTTTCTTTTGGATACTATTTGCGGCCTTTAGCCTTCTAATATGTGTATGGACGGTGCTTCCTAGCATCGCGCCCTCTGAAATGTGCTGCATCCTACTCCAAAGTACATTCTCCCCTGACACATTTGGAATATCGCCCTACTCGACAAACCTGGCGTCTCCTCTGAATATCCTGACAAGGATATCTGCAATCCCTTCCAAAAGAGGTGCGCTCCCCACTGAGTCACACCGGTGTGCTCTTCCTTCGAGTCGCACAATGTTTTTATTGCTCGAGAGTTCAATCTTCTGTGAATATCGCATTCAAACTACACTTCTACTGTGAGTAATAAGGAGCAAGTCTGCTAAAAACAAGGGGTAAACTCTCCCCATCTGCTACGGAACATCTGCCGCGCTCTAAAGCTACATGACTGGCCTTCAAATAAATCTGCAAAGGTCTTCAAACCATGTCCGCCCTTCTTACAAAACATTTGGGACACAATACTGCCACTGCACCTGTTGCCATGAGCTCGTTGGCTTGCCACTTTTAACTGCTATCAAACTCAAGGAGATCAACCTTTATACTATCGCAATCATCTTTAAACTGAAGCATATTCATTTTCTGTCTCTGAACTACCTTCTGCAAATGTAGCTAACTCTTATCAGTCATTCGGATATGATCTTCTAAAGATAATCCATCAATGCAAAGAGGCACGGGAATCTGACCCTACCGCCAAACACCATATGATAAGGAATTGGGAACTAACATTAAATTCTACTCAGGATCTTTCATCCTAGAACATTTATCCATCTGAGATCATGTATGAGGTAACCTGCACAATTGACTATAGCTCAACTATGTTCTGCGATAACCACGTAACTTACTGCTATTCGGAAACGTGAGTCTTCACCAATCTGTAAGCTTGAAACGATTCAAGACCATCTTGTGGAACAACAAGGATCAACTCGGCTAGAGCACTCGTACGATGACAAACCTAAAACTCAACTATGAAGCCAGAGAACAAGCATCACTCGGCCTTCTTGCCATCTTAGAGTAAGCAAAGCATTGTCTCATATTACTTGTGGGACCAACTGCGGATAAGCGATAACCTAACTTGGGAGTCACAGTTCATGTCACGTAACTAAGATAAACTCTCCCCTCGACGTCAATATGGCAAAATTACTGTGTGTAAACTCAAGACTTAAACCATGTCTTTATCATGTACTTTTTGCCACTTCAATTTTGGATCATGACGTTCGACTCCGAAACGTCTCTGTGTCTAACTTAAGATAATCAAAATGAGTATCAACCAGGATTCTTCAATCTTCTAAAGACACTAAGGAATTCAAACCTAATCAAGCTTCGCAGATTTTACACGTAAGTACTTGATATAAGACATTGGCCATATCGATCTCTATTGAGGGGCATCGTCCTTGATCACAATTGTTACTAGACTTCGTAGTGCGTATGCGGATTGAATGCAAACAATGACCTGTTAGATTGCCCTACAACTACACTTCATAGAGCATCTGATATACTGACCAACCTTCTTGAGGCAACAACGATATAGGTCACCGCGTTCGGCTCAAATATCAGTCCTTCATCTTAGCGTCATTGTCCAAAGCACACTTAACTTGAGCAACCTTGTACTCAGATATGGAGCCTTCATCTCACTTCCAATATCAACTGATATGTAGGTAACCCGTACTACAAGCATTCACAATGGTGCATGGATCATTTGTACATAGCAACTTTGGCTCTGAAGATAACAAATGTCAAATAGGTATCCCATATTACCAACTAGGGAACCATCACTCTGATCTGCTCTAACAAGATCTGATAAGCCGGGTTAACTCTGACCGGCTCTGATAGACATAGGCATAACCATATATGCTCTGATAAGCCTAGACCAAACTAGTCTAGATCTGACACCATCTGTCACGGCCTGGCTTAGGACGGTTACTACAGTACCCAGAACATAACATAATATGAGGTCGTGGGGCGTACATGCATGTGCGGGCGGCATGTACAAGCTATCTTTACTAGGCGTGGCGACGCCAGTAGAATAGAGCCACAGATGCTAGAGCGACATCCGGATAATCCTGGATACTCGTGAGGGGTCGCCAAATATGTATGCAATATAAGCGGTAACGCTGAAGGTTCCATCAATAATCCCTACAGCATAATCTCTCGTGACGGGGTACGAGGTACGGATAACACACCTATCCTGTAGCGAATCAGATATGGCGGGTTCTAGATATATGACAAATATATCAAGGGGCGACGAGCCTGGACTAGTTACGTACTCCATCTATAAGGGGAGTGTGTCTCGGTTGGCTCGTGGGGCATAGAGATGGCATAGCAGCGCCCTATCAAGCCCTATATGGAAAAGTTGCTTGCATTGCGAGGCAATGTCTCCTGGCCTTCCCAAGACCAATGAGAACTTATGACTATCCCTTGTAGATAGCTCATGAACCGGGGTCTAAGATGACCAAGCCTTAAAGCTCATTTGGTCATGGGGAGGTTTGGACCAAGGTTCCTCCTTAATATAGCTACTAAGGAAATAACTAGTTTCCAAAAGGAAATGTTAAAACTGGAGACGAAGTGTACTGGAACTTCTTGCCCCCTTAACGAATTTTGTTTTCAACGAAACTTGGGGTACAACTATATTAGGATATAAAGAACATATATCCAAGGTCAGAACTCAAAATGCTCAGGTAGATTTGCCTAGTGTTTGCTAGGGCGTCACAATTGGAGCACTTTTGTATCTAGCACAATGCACAAAACTGGATATTACATTTTCTATTAGTTTATTATCAAGATATAGTTCTGCACCTACACTTAGACACTGGAATGAAATTAAATATATATTGAGATATCTTTGTGGGACAACTAATATGGGTTTAATTTATTCTTTTGATGCCACTAACAATTCCCATCCAGTTGGTTATGCAGACGCAGGTTATCTTTCTGATCCTTATAAAGGTTACTGCTCCCAAACAAGATATGTATTTCTTAATAACAATTTAGCTATATCGTGGCAATCAACAAAACAAGATTCGGTAGCCACTTCCTCAAACCATGCAAAGTTAATTGTACTTCATGAAGTAACTAGAGAAAGTGTATGGTTGAGATCAATCATTCAAAATATAAGAGGAAAATGTCAATTAGCTTCAGTTACTGACAAACCAACAACAACCTAAGTACAAGAAGGGTTCGTCAAGGGTGATCGAACTAAGTACTTGCCTTCAACGTTATTTTATCCACACGAGCTAAAAAGAAAGAAAGTGATCGAAGTCAAGCAAGTACGGTCGAATGACAACTTAACAGACTTGTTCACCAAGACATTACCTAAGTCAACATTTTAAAAATTAGTTTACAGAATTGGCATGCGATGACTCAATCATCAAACAAATTAGTATCTCTTTACTTGAGGGGGAGTATTGATTGGGGGTAGCATTTATGAGTTATATTTTGCGTACTGCACTCTTTTTCCTTCGACTGGGATTTTTTTCATAAGATTTTTCCTAGCAAGATTTTAACGAGGCAGTCGATTAGCGCGTTGATGGTGAATATCCAAAGGGGAGTATTGTAATATGGATAGTACACCACCAACTCCTGGAGATTATAATATCTAGATATCAAAATATTATAGTATGTATATATTATTGTGTAGAGATCTTTCTATTGTTGAGAAGATATTATTATCTAGGATTTTATGTATTCACTATATATATGAGCTTTATTGGAGCAATTAAAATAAAGGGAAAACAATTCTCCTTCTTTCTTGTCTTATCTATTATTCTCTACAATTAGGGCTGGCAAAATGGGCCAAAGCCCATGGTTCGGCCCAAAAAAATGTAACCCAACCCGACTTGACATGCTCTTTGGGCCAGCCCGAACCGGCCAAACTAATTGTATGGGCAGGTTGCGGGCTACCTTCTTTAGGCAGCGGGTCGGCCCGAAAGTGACACGTATAAAGCCCGACCCAAACTATCCCAAGTGTTTTAAAGAGCCGTTGGTGTTTGGAGAAATGGGGTTTAGAATATTACCGTTGGAGTGGGCCAATCTAAATGTTGCCGTTATACTTTGTCAAAAAAGACTTTGTTTATCTATTTAAAGGCCTTATCTCTCATACTCGTCTCATTTCTCTATTTTCTCTTACTCAAGCAATCAAATCAAAGTTGCATACTTGCATCTTTCTCAAGCACTCAACTTTAACAAGAAAAAAACATTCTCACTTAAGTTTGCATTGCAAGAAATACGAAAAGCAACACTCAAGCTCTCATCTTTCTAATGATTTCCTATAATTTCTCTTTGATCTCTGGTTGCTGCATTTTGTGTTCTTGATTGCTGGGTTGGAGCTCCAATTTTTCTTTTTCTCGGTGTTGCATTTTGTACTTTTGATTGTTAGGTTGGAGCAAAATCACAAGTAAACAATTACTTCTATGATTTCCTTATAAGATAGGAAACAATTTGAAAACAGTTCGTAAACACAATTCATCGAACACCTTGTCAACTCTAAACCCCAAAACCCCAATTTATCTTCATCAAACACCTTGTAAGCACAAAATCCACAAACAACAATTCTTCAAAGACCTTGCATGCACAAAACTCACAAACCCCTATTTACGTATGTAGGGACTTATTCCTCGACCACACTTGTAATCGATCTCACTCAGTTCGAATTACCTCCATCTCAGGCTCACGCAATTTCAGCACACAACACTTCAGTCAAACATTCTAACCAACCCCACGAACTGTATAAGAAACTACATCGAGCTAAACTCGGAAAATATTATTCAGTCAAAAATACCTGTCTCCCACGAACTTGTCAGTTATTCAGTCAACCGCCACTAACCAAATTATGCCGAAGATGTACTCTAACACGACAAAGAGCTGTGGAAAAAGCCTATAAAAATGAGAAGTTCCAGAAGAGATAAGAACCAGAAAAATTACTCAAGATTCTTATTTACGATATCAAAGGTATTTCTATATTCTAAAGATCACTTGTATTAAAGATATCCACTCAAAGCTAAAAAGAGATTTTTACAAAAATCCTCCATACGAGGTCGTGGTTTTTTACCTATTTAGAGGTTTTCCACGCTAAAAATGCATGTTTCAGTTTCTTGCTTTATATTAGCGTATTGTTACAGGATCATTGGTGTAATAGCTAATTCCAAATCGTATCGAGCTACGAAATTTGGCCATTACATTTAACACCGTCTGTGGGAAAGATTGCATATCCACGATATCCTAAGGCAGTATTTCATTACCATTTTCAACTATGGTTTCTTCCAGACGACAGACCGCAGGAACTCAGCTCAAAATTTTTGTGGATCTGGGACAACTCACCGAGTTGCGGGCAAATCTCCACGCAGAAGCAGAGAAACGCGCTGAGCTTGAACTTCAATTGATGAAAGATCGCGACCTCCAAGAGAAAGAACTCGATGCATAACGACAAGCTCGTTTGACAACGCTCAAACGACATGAAGATCAAATGACTACGATACAGACTACACTCGAGGCTCTACAAAATACTCAGCAGGCCCCTCCTGCCAGAGGTCACGATCAACTTCCAGAGACCTCCCGCATCTCGGCAAGGGAAAGGTTGGGACCTAGGGGGGTCACCAATAAAGCAATCTCCATAAATCTACCACATGAGCCGCAACCCTCCATCCATTTGGGAGGAGAAGTTCAATTAAAAATTAGTCGGGGTTACTAGATTCCCATTCATCAGGAGAAAGACCAGCGACCTCTCTATCAGATTCCAGTACGAGACTATTTGAGTGAAGGTACGGGGACTCATCATCCCTTACCAGCACATCTAATAATCCAACCAACACGTTATTATGCCACAAAAGAGCATATGGATCAACGAATCAATGAGCTAATCGAGGCATAAGTTCTGGGAGGTACTGACGACACCACGGCGTTGCAAGGAAGTCCAATTGCCAAAGAACTATTCGATATAGAAATACCGAAAGGTTTCCATACTCCCCAAATTCACAAATACAAAAGTACAGACCCGAAGGATCATATACAGCAATACCGCAATTTATTGGGGTTGTACTCCAATCTCAACCACATTATCTGCCAACAGTTCGCCATAAGTTTACAGGAAGAACCACTCTGATGGTTTCACTCTCTCCCTGGGAAATCTATCTACACATTTGATCAGCTACATAAATAGTTCATCGAAACATATGCCCACAACAGAGACAAAGAGGAGAACTTGTATTCTCTAATAGGTCTTAAGCAGTCACAAGGAGAGAAGCTCGAGGATTTTTCAAAGAAATTCCTGGAGCTCGCAAGAAAGGTAGATAACCTTGACCAAAAGACAGTTGTGACCGCGTTCACCAATGCTCTCCGGCTCGATTGCAAAGCCAAGGAGTACATATTCCTTAACAAACCTACAACATTGGAAGAGATGATCGCCAAGGTCAACGGTTATGTCGACTCAGAGCGGATGATGTCCGAGCGACAAAAGTCTACTAAGTCCATCCTCTCCACCAAGTCCCCACCTGCCGAACGGATCAGCGAGCCTAAGGAGGAACAGGGGGATCATAAACGCACCAAGGGAAATGTTGAGTACCCTCGGAGAAGCGGTCCGCAAAACAAACCCATACTCCCAAAGCTAAACCCATTCTACCAAGTCTCTCGACCACTGGAGCCCATTGAGGGTCGGCCATTTTGCCAACACCATAAGGTAAATCATCATTCTACTGACAATTTCTATGCTATACAACGGATACTCGAGCTCATTTTTAGGGAAGGACGGATGCCCGAATACATTGTCGACCTGAAGTCATACCAGGATGGCAACCATAAGAAACAACTCGAAGTTGTTCAGGTCAACGACAAGGCTGAGGAGAAGCATCTCTATTACATACACCTCAACGACATGATCGAAATCAACTAGATCAACAATTCCAACCGATCAAAGCGCAGAAGGCTCTCCAAATACTGTGATCTTACACCTCAAGACAAAGACTCTAAACTTTTTCCCGAATCAAGCAATCGCCGGCTAGGAATCTCTTTCGAGGATTATGATACTAGTCATGTCAAATTTCTACATCATGATGCATTAGTCATTATGCCCAAGATGAAATAGTTTGTCATGCACACAATGATGATCGATACTGGAAGTGGTATTGAATTTTTTTTTCAGAGTACGATCGACCAGATGGGGTTAGCTGACCAAGTCATTCAGAGTGACACCGACATCAGTGGGTTCAATTGCTCCTGAGAATAGCGAATATGCAAGATTATCTTACCTATTACCGCAGGACCAACCCTATCGACGTCATTTTCTATGTTATCAATGCCAAGTCTCACTATCTTGGGATTATCGGCCGCTGTTGGATACACAACATAGAAGCAATTGTTTCCACTTATCATCAAACACTTCGCATCAAGCACGACAACAGTATTTACAAAATTCGAGGTAGCCATAAACTTTCTCGAGCTTGTGAAAATACTGTCTCAGCAATCTTCTATACTTCAGACAAATTTGCCGCATAATAATTACAGAAAATGGATCACCTCGACGACCAATCACCAGAATATGTTAACATTGATGGACCTATAAGAGGCACATTCATCAAAACTAGTTGGTTCAGCGCAAAAAAAACGCTCTCATCCAGTTCTTGTAACTCAATTGAGACATTTTTGGATGGTCTTTCGAAGAAATTCCCAGAGTCGATCCAGCAATGGCCTACCACAAGCTAACCATCAGCGTCAATGCCCCGGTGGTCAAACAGAAATAGGGACGACTCTCACCACGTCTTCAAGATGAAGTTAATACTGAGATCGAGAAATTGATCAAAGTGGGATTCATTCGAGAAGACAAGTATCCGGACTCGATATCCAACATTGTCGCTGTCCCAAAGAAGAACGAAAAAGTTCGCATTTGCGTAGATTTTACAGATCTAAATAAATATAACCTAAAGGACAGTTTCCCACTTCCCAACATTCATCAGATCCTTGACTCTACTACAGGCTACGATCTGCTATCTATGATGGACGCTGCTTTAGGATAAAACCAAATACCATTCCTCAAAGAAGATCAAGAGAATACAACATTCATCACCGAAAGTTGCCTTTACTGTTACAAAGTCATGCCATTCGGGCTCAAGAACGCAGGGGCCACATACCAACGATTGATGACTGCTATGTTCAAGGTACACCTGGAAAAAATTGTTGAGGTTTACATCGATGATCTCTTGTGCAAAAGCATACAGTCAGAAAATTACCTCTCATATCTCAACACAATATTCAACATCCTTCGATCTTACAGAATGCGTCTCAACCCGGATAAATGTCAATTCGGGTTACATTCTTGCCGCTTCCTAGGCTACCTCATCAGTAAGAAAGGGATTGAAGTCGATCCAGATCGAATCTGCTCTCTCCTCAACATGCCTTCTCCAAAGACAACGAAAGACGTCCAAAAACTCGCTGGCAAGATTGCCACGATCAACCATTTCGTCTCCAAATCTTCAGACCGCTGTCGTTGGCTATTCCTGTTACTCTGAGGATGTACCAAAAAAAGAAAGGTCCAGCCAACCGCGGAAGTCAGATGGACACCAGAAGGCGAAGCAATTTTTCAGGATCTTAAAATCTATTTGGGGAGGTCCCCCTAATGAGCACCCCAGTAGGTAATGAGGAACTGATTATCTACCTAGCAGTCACCGACCCTTCTCTGAGCTAGGTTCTCATTCGTCTGGAAGGGAAAATCGAGAAACCAGTCTTCTTCATCAGCAAAATACTTACACCAGCAGAAATAAGGTACTCTAAAATTAAGAAACTTCTTCTCACCCTTGTTTATACTTCGCAGAAACTCAAGCACTACTTCCAAGCGCATTCCGTCAAAGTGATCACGAACTAACCACTTCGGGAAGTTCTATCCAAAAAAGAGAAGTCGCGACGAGCGCAACAGTAGTCAGTCAGTTTAGGCGAACATGATATAAAGTTTGAACAACGTCATTCAGAGAAAGGTCAGGTAGTTATCAATTTCCTTGCAGATTTTCCAGTAGAAGATCCTGAGTGGGAGGAGCACGATCCGGACCTTACTGAAGGCACGCCAGAAAACCCACCTCCCAAGCTATTTGACGAACGAGCTGACTGGATCACTACGTCAGGGTGGAGACTTCTTACCGATGGATCGGCAAGACCCGCAGGGTTAGGAATCGGGATTGTTTTGATTACCCCTTTAAATGACAGAATTAAGAAATCATTCCGCCTGGATTTCGAGGCCTCAAATAATGTCAACGAATATGAAGCTCTTATTCACGGACTCGACCTCGCTTTTGAGCTCGACGTCCCCAAACTCTCAGTTTACACATATTCATTACTCATTGTTCATCATTATTCCGAGCAGTACAAGAAGAATGGGAAGATGATCGAATACGTAGCCCTCATGGCAGATAGGATGAGTAAGTTTGCGAAAGCGACTCTCGAATACCTTCCTCTAGAAGAGAACAGACACGCCGATTCTTGGCGTATCTAGCCGGGGTCTTCGGTACGGAAGCTCAATATCTCAAGATCAAAATTATTTTAACCCCCAGCATTGATCGCATATCAGTATGCACGATCAACACTGGGGGCGATAAAGAGGGAAACGACTATTGGCGAAAGCCTTTTTTAAATTACCTCGGCGTCAACAACAAATGCGACGAACCACTTCCAACAGATCCGAAAAACACAGACAGCTGATCAACAACTCAAAATGTTATATGGCTCAAAATAGCAGGCTTTACTGTCTATCCTTTATAAGAACTTGTGGCTCCCACGCCGCAGGTTAATCATTAGCAAACAGAGCAATAACTCAAGGAGTATTCTGGCCCAGCATACACAAGCAAGTAGAAGAGTATTCTCGCAGATGCAACACCTGCCATAAACATAGAAATATGATACGCGCCACTGCACTCGGGCTCTATGCAAGCAAGATTTTTTGGCAATTCAAAAGATGGGCACTAAACCACATCGACGAATTCCCTAACTCTTCAGGTAATCGCCACCACCTACTCATAGCTACCGATTAGTTTACAAAATGGGTAGAAGCAATTCTACTATGTCAAACCAGAGAAGAAGAGGTCGTCTCTTTTATATAAAACCACATAATCACTCGATTCGGGTGCCCCTACCTAATTCGTGGGAGAAAAGGTCGTAACCTTTCTAAATCACCACAATATCATCCATTCACCATCAAATTCATACTATTCTTAAGGCAATGGCCAAGCCGAAATCACCAACAAAACCATCGTGGATGGACTCAAAAAATGGCTTCACTTACAGAAAAAAAACAAAAACAAAAACAAAACAATTGGGTCCGCGAGCTACCTCACGTCCTGTGGAAGCATCAAACTACTCCCCGACAGTCCACGGGGTGTACTCCATTCCTCCTTGCTTATGGCACTGAGGCAGTCATTCCTTCTGATTATCATTATCCAGTTCGGGATCACGCGCTAACTGACGAGGAAAATGAGTTCGAATTGGCTTGCAACCTCAATATGATAGATGAAACCATGGAACGCGCCATCGCTAACCTAGGTCGATACCATTATATGCTTGTCAGGTCCTACAATAACCGAGTCAGGAGCCACACCTTCCAAATCAAAGATCCTGTCCTACAAGAAATTCTTCAACATCGCAAAGAGCCTCATGCTGGAAAATTAGCCGACAATTGGGAGGGTCTATTCATTATCACAAGTCTCTCAGGCCTGAGATCATACTATCTCATGATAGAAAAGGGTGTCCCCATTTCAAATCCTTGGAACAATAGATGACTGAAACGATACTATTATTAGTCGTCTCACTACTCCATTTCCATGTTTCGTTATTTGTTATCAATTTAAAAAGTGAGATTCTTATTTCCATCCAATGTAAATTCTGAATTTATCAATGAATTTTTTTTTACATATTGTCAATCTTTTCACGAAACAGACGTTCACATTCTACAGATTCAAGCATAGATAATACTAGCTTACAATCTACATTCTATAAGTTCGATCGAGGAACTATATTGGCTTCTGCCACTACATATCTGCGAGGGTGGCAAGTGTGAAAACTTGTTCAACTTCAAAGAGTCAAGCAAGAAATAAGACATAGGTAATACTAGTCTTTATCTTTTATAACTTGTTTGGTCTACACTAGTAGGCTGGGTCAAGCATAAAACTTGGTTTAGCTAAATCTATACATATCTGCGAGGGTGGCAAGTGTGAAAACTTGTTCAACTTCAAAGAGCCAAGAAATAGATAAGACATAAGTAATACTAGTTTTTATCTTTTACAACTTGTTTGGTCTACACTAGTAGGCTGGGTCAAGCATACAACTTGGTTTAGCTAAATCTATACATATCTGCGAGGGTGGCAAGTGTGAAAACTTGTTCAACTTCAAAGAGCCAAGCAAGAGATAAAACATAGGTAATACTAGTTTTCACCTTTTATAACTTGTTTGGTCTACACCAGCTCTGCGATTGTGACAAGTGTAAAAGCTCACCTCACATCAAAGACACAACCAGGCATAAGATAAAGAAAATGTCATACTAGCTTTCATCTCTTTTAATATGTCTGCGACATTTCTATAAGCCTAGGTCAAGGATAACACTTGGTCTAGCAACCCCTCTATATTTCTGTGATTAGAACGAATATAAAAATTTGTTTTATATCAAGGATCCCACCAGATACAAGATAAGGCAAAGGTTATACTAGCTTTTCATCTATACAATGTGTCTACAATAATTCTACTTTTTTTCATGTCAATATCATATTACAAAAGATTCTTCTCTGCTGATACAGTGTCAGGAATGCTTTTTTCCACATCATCAAGAGGTCTATCTTTTAGTTCGCGGACCACAATAGCCCTACCTTGTTCTACTAAGTCAACAGTTTTATGGCCCAGTTGAGTCTCCATGACGCCCAGATAGTTACCTCGATCTATCTCGGCTCCACAGGTGCATTCCTTATCTGACAGTGTTTTGAGCAAGGTATCTCGTTATGACTCAAGTATTTTAACTTCCTCTACAAAATATGCAACAATCACCTTTAACAAGTCAGATCGAGCCACATCAGGTACTACCGCTTTTGCGAACCTAGCCTTCAAGCTCTCGTGACACACCTTTACACTAACATAAGTATCCTTCCAAGGGTTTTTATCCGCATCAATCCTATCGTAGCGAATGGCATCTTCTTTCAATTTGGCAATATACTGCTCCGACTCTGCCAGATTCATGGCTTATAATTTTACTACCCGAGCTCTAAGCATCCCAAGCTCAGCTATCAACTCCTCTCTCACAGGCATATCCTTCAATAATTCATCCTTTCTCTTTACTAGAAAATCCTTAGCTCTTATCTCTCCCTCCAAGATTTTCTCCCTAATAAGAGTAGCGTCCAGCTTATGCTGACATTCCCTCAAATCTGCATTTCCCTTTTAAACATGCCCCTGAATTCGAGATTCATCACTTTCAAGCTCTCTAATGCGATTTGAGAGACTAACAACATCCCCTTGAACTAGAGGAGCCTTAATCACAGTTCTAATTCCCCCAGAATGCTCTCTAGCCTCAGCTTTTTAAGCACAAGCAATGGCTTGATCCCTTTCGGCTTTAAGACGAGCGACTTTCTCATTTAAGCCATCATACCTACGCTGCATTTCTCGGAATGCCATATCCTTGGCGGGTAGGGCTGTTTGCAAATGTTAAGTTGCGGCCTTCGACGCTGATAGGTTTTCTCGAGCTACCCTCAACTCGTCATGTTTTCCAATGAATTTTTGTCTCATTCGCTCTAGCTCTATCCTATAGTTATTGAGATCAGATCAACATAATTCCTCAGTTCGTTCCAACGCCTGAATACGGTATTGAGCCATATTCGCCTGCTTACCCTTCATAGCCAACGCATCAACCTAACATTGAAGATTCTCGGCACGCTCTGTTGCCTCGGATAAATCTTCTAGTCTCTTCTAAATCTCAAATTCTTTCTCCTCGACCTGACGAGTCAGGTCAGAGACAACCTAATTCAACTTCTCTAGTCTGAAGTGTGCTTTTACGTACAGATTCTCCCGGTTCTCATTCGCCTCCTTCACCTTATCGAACTGCTCCACAAAATCCCCATTGCACATGAGTGCGGGATCCTCACGTACGCGAGATGCATCCAATTCAGCCTGAGACATATAACGACGATTTAGTACAGTTCGATTCAGCAAGTATCATTTCTACATATACATACAACATTTTAAGAGACTACGTGGGTTCTAGGCATCTGTTTCCAAATACTTTTAGATTAAAAGTTTGGAGTCCATTCTCATATGAACACTTCACTAATATTTTTTCTGCATACAAGGTACACACTTTTGATATCCTACTTAATATTAATAGCGTTAAATTTTTGTCATGCATTTCTATCCTATTTACTTAGCTTAGCGTTGGTATAACACGAAGATTGAGCAACATATTCCAATCTAACCTGCAACTCTGCTTGCGCAGACAACAGGGCCTTTGAAGTCTCTATTTCCGTGGCAAGTCCAGATTCTAGGTCATTTATTCTGAAACTTATCTTTTTAACTACCTATAAAAGATTTATAAACAAAGTCAACATACAGAAGTTCCTTTCCCGCACAAAAGTTTACAACTTCCAAATTTTCAAACAAAACACATATCTGCCCTACCTTCTCACTCCCACTTTCAGGGAGCTCAACATCATCCCCTTGGTTATCAAGCACTGTTTGGTGGGAGACACCATCCAAACCGTCCACAACCCCCAACATTTTTGCCTCCTCCTCTTCTTCTTCAGCAGAGGTGTCAGCCTTAATGGCATCCACCTCTACCTGGGAGTAGCCTTTCATCATCAAGTGACGACCCAGTCTGTCATGCTCCTCCGCAGTCTCGTCTAAATTAGCCTTTGCCTCGACTTGTAACTGGCCAATCGCCATGGCATGAGCGGCCCTCAGCTGCTTGATTTATTTCAGGGCATCAGTCTTGGCTCGAGCCAGGTTTTTCTCCAGCTCGTTCTTCGCCTTTTTCAGCTCATATTTTTATTCTTCTATACCGAGCAAAATCCCCTTGACAAGGCGAGCAACCTACACAAATTATATCAACCTCAGTTACTAGCTCAAAGTAAACATTCCCATCTGATAATGTAAACTTACCATCTGGCTCGTATCTTCTTTTCCTTGAAGAATCGCTAACTTGGCCCTTTCCTTGACCTCTCTAAGGTCGTCCACTGAAACAGATCTCCCCTCAGCGACCTTCTCTTCTGAGACCCCCAAAGGCTCAACCCTCCTCCTCTTTCCTTATGCGACCTTACCACTTATAGTGGTACAAGAGGCTGGCGAAGCCTTTTTTATCTGTCTCTTCGGGAACCTTTGGGCTATTTTGTACGTCGTAAGGTTCGGTTGAGCTGAGCTGCCCAACCCAAGAGTCTTAGCTCAAATCTTCTCTCTACTTGTTTGCATTATTCCTTCATCGGCACCCGCCATCGACCTAGTAGACTGAGCCTTTGCAACCTTTTTCGATTTACTTTCAACTTTCATCTTTCTACTCAGGCCGAGTTCTCCTAGAACCAATTCGAGCTTAGTCTCCTCCTCTGTGACCTCGTCCAACAAAGACTCTTTCCTTTCCACTGTAGACTTTACACCTGCAATAAACACACTTTTCTATCAACTATACTTATCAAAGAAACATAACAATAATTTTATCTATGCATGTCTTTACTTACTTTGCTTTACAAATCTAAATCGGAGGTCCAAAAGTTCATCGTCATCTCTTTGAAGGCAATTACCCTTCACCCATATGATGTTGTCATTCCATGTTCGACCTGCTGAATTCAGATTAAAAAAACGACGTCGAGTAACGCTCGCACAAAAGTACGACCCCCCACTGGCCTTAAAATTCTTAACCCCATAAAACTGCAAAATGTCCTCGGGGGTTATCCTCCTCACTTTGTTCTCCCTTTCCCACCTATCATTCAGATGGTCACATACAGTTATGACCTCCCACATATTTCTGTTCATTTAAATGAGACATGCCCCAATTACATTCATTACCCCTTCGTCAAATTGGTGAGAGGGAGGCACAACCCATACTCTAATTGAGATAGGTAACACAAAAAACCTTCTGAAAGGTCACTCCAGACATCTTCATCGAAATACTCTAACAAGATCGATTCGTCTATACCCCTATCTCATTTTTCTACTTCCAAATCTACCAAAAGATAAAAATACTCCTCCCCCTCCGCTACCGTACAACCCCTAAACTGCCTGCCAGCAAACTCTACACATTTACCCCACTTACCTCTTATAAAACCCTTGGCTTTACAAAATTCTCATAAAGCATCAGAACCCAGAGGATAAGACACCAACTGACCAGGAAAACCCAGAAATTGTTCCAATCCTCTTCCCCTTCGCTATCAGAATCATTCGTCATGCCAGAGGTTGAAACCTCATTAACAGATAACCTACCCATCTTAAGACAGACTTTACAAGACTATTTTAACCTATTCAGATGCTTCTCATGCTCGACATACATACAGGTTAAAGTATTAATCATTCTACTATCTATGTATACGTATATATCTATATATTCAACATATATCTCTAATAAGCCAGTCATGCAGAACACATATATTTATACTATAAAATATCAAAGTATATATATATATATGCTAACCTTCGATATCCAGATCCGAATCGACAGAAGAGTCAAACTTTCTCATCACTACACTGCTATATTCCCACCTACGAGATCCCGAACCTTTTGCCCTCTTTAATCGTTTATCGTCTTCAAAAAACTCTTGATTTATTCCCCTGATCTTTTGCCTTTCTCTCTATTTGCTCTCCAAATATTTTGTAGTAAAACGATTGTTTGGAGACGAAGAAGAACTGTTTATCTTTTCTCTCTCATGCGGCTGACATTTATTACCTCTCGCACGAACCGTCCTCGATTCCAGAACCGAGGCGTCCTTTCCACTCTTCATGTCAGACGCCTTGTACCTTTTCGATAAAACCACATTTCCATCATAACAACTCTCCTCATTTATTAACGTGCATTGTTGCCCCATTTCCATATCTTTTCTTAACGTCCCCTCACTCATGATGACTCGCACTGTGGGATGTTAGAGCTTTATTTTATTTTCTATACAAACAAAACTAGAAGCTTCTGCACTCACCTATTTTTGTTTCACAGTACCTGTTTATCATACTTATAGTGATTGACGTCAATTTTAAAATAGTGCAAATATTCAAATTTATTCAAATTGCTTGTTGAACAATCTCAAAACAGATTCCCCCTATTGAGGATCCAATTGACTTATATTATTTCTGTTAGATTCCAGCATTTATCTTATTCATAAAAACATCTAAATAGTATCCATCATAGCCTTGGAAACTTTAGCAACCTGTATTTGATCACATCATTCACCAATCCTCATATCTTTAAAATCGATCTCAACTTCAGTGATCAAACCCACCACCCTTTCTCATTCTGCAGAATTCCTCATGAATACACGAAAGAATGACTCATCAAAGTAACGAGCATACTCAAGTTCTCTACTCCTGATATCTAACCCTTCGAGCTGGTAAACCCTCATCGGTAACTCGGCATCGTAACCGAGCGAGCCAAAAATTATCTCACGCACCTCAGCAGTTTTTATGGCTAATCGACCTTCTGTAGCATGACGAATCCTCTGAGATCGGGTTCGCACCATCCTAACCTTCCCTGGAGCTTTTGCAGGTCATCCTATCAGTATTTATAAGATTTCTCAATCACTTCCTATTTTCACTCAGTTTTTACCAAGTATCGCGTAACAAAAACCCAAGATCTCGAACTCGCTTATTATTACTTATCCCCACATTAGTACACTCACTAGTTACTACGATCGACCTTGAAACAACTCGAATTAACATATTCCTATGATTTCTATTTTATTTCCTGTTAAAACATAGATCTTTTATATTAAATGTTCATCTCAGTTCGAACGTTGTTTCAGCACTTATCAAACAGTTATTCAACTAACACATTTCAGGTAGATTCAAGAAAAATCCTATACACAAAATTTGTAAGAATCAATTTATTTTCATATTCCTCATAGCACGATTTAAAGATAACAAGTTTTCCTACAGGAATACAATAGCATGTAATCTGTCCAGTACCGAACTTCAAGTACTTTAAAGATAACAAGCTTTCCCTGTTTGTTCAAAGCTACAGGTCAATCAGGCATGGCAAGGCATCAACTTTTTCAGTTCTTCTTACTTCAGTGATGTTTCACCCTAAAGTGAAGAAAATTGTAGAACCAACAAAGATCCCTCCTCACATGGCTCGGTTGAAGCACAGTCGAACTTCAACCAAAAATTATGTAAGCAGTAGACTCAGTGTAGCCCCCACAAAACAAGATGGCAGATCTTCAGAGCACAAAATCACGATGGAAATGCCTCAATAGAATCTTCCTACCAGTTTTCTTCCTCCACTGCCACCACCGTCTCTTCTATAACCATCACCACCGCAGAGTTGGTAGAGATGAAGATGGCCCAACCTTAAAATCCCTGGCACCATAGAAAATCAACACATTTGCCCCGTAGATGCACATTTCCCTGTATATAAACCCCTAACCCTGTCTTTCGCAAGGGTACAGAGACAGGCCCAACGTTCCTCGCCTGTCAAGACGAAAATATGAAATCTCTACTTACAGTAAAAATCTTCCTCAGTTTCAATCGCTTCCTCTCCCGACAAGCCTCGATACGTCGGGGGAACAGGCGCTGGGATCGCCATTTTTAGGGACTGGTCACTAAAGTACTTCAACTTCAACCGCTGCGCTTCAAATGCAATTCTCTCTTCAAGGACCATACTCTGAGTTTTCACCATTTCATAGAGCGTTACGCATGCAAGATTTTTACCCAAACAAGGTGGTCAAGGTACTCTTTATATAACCCTAACTTTATTGTGCACGTACGTTTTCCCAAGCGTCGTCATTTATTACGGACACGACTATTCAAACACAAACCGTCACATACATCTGCAGCATCATTTAATACCCATCACTTCCCAATATCACGTAACTTCCACCCAGTCAAACGCCATCATTGCTGCATTTCGAAATTACAATTTTTTACATATTCTTTCTTGACCAAAGCCACCCGTAACTTTGGTTGCAAGGGGGCAATTGTAGGGACTTATTCCTCGACCTCACTCATAATCGAGCTTACTCAGTTCAAATTACCTCCATCTCAGGCTCACGTAATTTTAGCACACAACACTCTAGTCAAACATTCTAACCAACCCCACGAACTACATAAGAAACTATATCAAGTTAAACCCGAAAAATGTTATTCAGTCAAAAATACCTGTCTCCCACGACCTTGTCAGTTATTCAGTCAACCGCCACTAACCAAATTATACTGAAGACGTACTCCAGCACGACGAAGAGCTGTGGGAAAAGCCTATAAAAAGGAGAAGTTTTAGAAGAGATAGAGATCAGAAAAATTACTCAAGATTCTTATTTGCGAGATCAAAGGCATTTTTATATTCTAAAGATCACTTGTACTAAAGATATCCACTCAAAGCTATAAATAGACTTTTACAAAAATCCTCCATACGAGGTCGTAATTTTTTACCTATTCAGAGGTTTGCCACGCTAAAAACACTTGTTTCGGTTTCTTGCTTTATATTAGCGTATTGTTACAGGATCATTGGTGTAATAGTTAATTCATAATCGTATCGAGCTACGGAATTTGGCCATTACAACGTATTTAATAGTACTTGGAGGCAGAGAGATAGGTTTATAGTGGGCTTTCAGCTCCTTAAGGAAAACCTAGATATAATGAGTTTTATTGAGCAAGATATGAGTTGGTCAATATGTTATTGTGACACATGTTGGAACAAGAGATGCCTAAGAAGTTATTTGATTCAAACCTTATTTCAAATTTGTATAAGCAAAGCTACGGCAATAATAACTATGAGCATCCAAAAACATCTCTTATATATGTTGCTTACTTGCTTTTATGATGTTTTGTTTTGTCATCAATTTGCTATTTAATGTCATATATCTTTCATTTTTTGCCAAATGATGAATAGAATTTTTTTGGCCATTGGTAACATTAACGACTCAGATAATGCGCTAAGGTACACCGAGAATGATCCATTTCCTACCCCACCATTTACTGATTCAGATTTCCCAACCGATGGAGAAGGTTCGCAAACCAAAATTTTAGGCTCCCAAAGTCCAAACCCCGAAATTCCAACTTCTTTTAAAAAGCCTAAACGAAAGCAAAGAGAGACATCCGTAGTTTAGACATAGTTCACCAAGTATTAGGTACCACATCCTGATCAGGTAAACAAGAAAGGTAAGACTATTTTAAGAGTTAGATATAAAAATTATGATGATGATTATATAGCCACCCCAGAAAGTGGCACTACTCACCTTAAAAGACATATGGAGAAATGTATTAAGAAATTAAATATAGATCCTTCACAGCAACAACTAGCAAAAGAAATTCTTTAGGTAGCATTACCACATTTCGATTTAACCAAGAAGTGGCTCGTGAGGAACTAGTTAGGTTTATAGTTGTGGATGAGCAATCATTTACTTTTTCTGAAAAAGAAGCATTTAAAAGATTCATTAAGAGATTATTTGGGGATTTGTCACGCCCTAAAATCTACTTTCTGAGAAAAGATCATAAAGCAAATCCTAAAGCATAACAAGTCGGGCATCCCATGGATGAATCCTAAAGAGTAATATATTTCTAATGAAATTAACTATATCTACTTACACCAAAACAATGCAACAAAAATAACCCAATTATTGAATAAAATTTATAATATTCTCGACAAAAACTATGAACGAGAAATAGAATACGTCAATGAAATATAAAGTAAAATATCATAAAATATCATAAAATATCATAAATATCATAATTCTTGCTTTATATCATAAATATCATAAATATCATAAAATATCATAAATGATCACCCAAGCCTCATTAACCAAAATCTACTATGCTCGGCTTCTTGTGAAAATTATAGCGCACAAGGCGTTAGTAAGCACAATAATTACCGGTCACTAACAGACCGAAATAATTAAGAGATATTAATGTGATATAATAATTTTACCTATAAGTATAGATGATGCAATGATTACTGAGGAAATGAGGTTTGATTATTAATGTTGTTTTTAAGCGTCGGCGCCAATCGGTATTATAAAGTATTTATTTTCACTTTTAGGGATCTAAGTCCACGGGATGCTCGCATAACATACAGCCGAGAAGTAACCGGGAAATTTTTTTAGAGGCTTGCAACACTGGAACACTGATAAATAGCTACCGAATCTTTTACTTAGGGAATCAAATCCAAGGACCCTGATAACATAGCCCTACCATGTACATGACTATAAGTTCTCTTATGCATGAATGATTTGAGAGACCGCCACTCAATCAAAATGGCATATATGTCCTTGCTCTATAAGCAATGAAACTATATCATATGATTGGCGATCTTATGCTCAACAACATTCTTACCCTCACAAGTATAGGAGTGGGGACTCTGTCGATGATATTATACTCTGACTATCAATTATCTATCTACCCTTGGTTAATAAGGGTTATACCAATTGAAGTCCTATGATCGTGGCTAAGTTAAACCAAAGTCAAATATATTTATTTGCCAATACACTAATATATACTTGCCCTAATGTTCTAAACGTACAACAGGTCTCTCATAAGTAGTCCTTACGCTAAAAGAACTAATAACCATGATGTTCAACCATAAGTCAACTTACTACAAGACCCTCTTTTAATGCTCGTATGTCCTGAATAAAAATATCGCATAACCGATATATATTTACATAGTCCTAATAAGGCATATATATTTTAAGTAGAGGGAATATTTATAGTCTGCCTAAATATGTAACACATGATCCCTATATATTTTCTACAACATCAGGTTGTGAATTACTATAAGTTAAAAGGCATGATGGTTAACTGTTGTTAAACATGTAATAGAGGTGGTACATTAAAGATGAAGTATTTAACCCACTATAACATCAAGCTATGCTACTGAATATCTTAATTTACATCAAATTAGTGTCCAGAACATGAATATCTTAATTTACATACAGTCCATAACCAGTTATCATACAAGGGCAAAATCTGACTATCAATGCCAACCTAAAATCTCAACATAGTTACGAAATTAGCGATTAAAACTAATATGACATATACATTTAATTATACTCAATTCGTATCCGAAATTATAACAATCACTCAATGTTAAATGCTCAGTGATAATGGTACTTGCCTCAATTAGGAATAATAACAGGACCCAGGGAATTGATATGAAAAGCTTCGGTATAAATAAACTTTAATGTTCTATCAACCTCTCTTATGGATTCCTTGTACCTTCTACCTTTTGGAGTAGTTAGGCAAGTTTGGAAGGTCTAATTTTATACTCTTAAAGCTTTTCACAAAATAGAAAATGTTGGGTTTAAAAATTAGGGGTTGGGGTTTGTTTCTCTCTCTAGAAGGCAAGGAGAATAGATGGGTTTAAAATATTTTGTTCTCTCTCTCCTCTGGGTTTGCTTGACGGCTAGGAATAGATGAGTTACAATTGTTGTTGAAGTGGAGGAGATTAAGGGTGAAAGGAGGAGAACAAGGAGGAAGTGGAGGGGAAAGAGAAAAAGCTACGGTGGTTTTTAACTTGGTATATCACAACCCAAATTCAAATAAGTGTTCATGATAGGCTACTACAATGAGAAAACTAATACATAGTGTCCGCTAATGCAAATGCACACTAACTAAAAGAACAAACAAAGAAAAAAATAGCGGGGCGCTACACGATTCATTCCAAACATCTAGTAGAAATACCATTAAAGCCGATATTTTTAAATTTTACAAAGCCGAAAAGGGAAACTAAAATGCCTTTTACAAAATATTTGTGGTAAAATATCTCTCACTAGTGATTTATGGAGCTTTCCTACAGAATTAAGATTTTCTTGCATTACGACATACTTCATAGACTCTACATGGACAATGCAAAAAAGAATTATTTGTTTTGAGTTACTTAAAATCCCCCATGATGGTGAAACTATAACTTAATCAGTTTTTGACACAATAAATAAATATGGTATCTCAAGTAAAATATTTTTCGTGTCTTTAGATAATGCAAACGCAAATGACAATGCTAATACAAGATTAATGAGATGGTTGCCAAAAACACGTAATGGCAAATATTTTAAAAATAGATGTTATTGTCATTTTATTAATTTCATGGTAAAAGATGGACTATTTGTATGCAATGATGTTTAGAAAATGTTAGGCAAACTACACTATATTTGCGTAGTTCATAAAAATGTTTTCAAGATTTTTCAAAAATATGTACATCTCTAAGCATGAAACCAATAAAGCCACCTCTTGATGTTCAACATAGGTGGAACTCCACATATTTGATGTTAAAGTCAATACTCTCTTTAAAAAAACCATTTAGTCAATATCAAATGGGAAAAGAACTCACTCATACAATCACAGATGATAAAAGGGAAGTGGTAGAGTTACTCCAATATTTTCTTAAAGTCTTTTATGATGCAACATTATATTTTTTTGGAAGTTATTATGTGACATATTCTGAAGTACTTAGACATTTAGTTAACATAAGTAAAGTATTTGAGCAACATAGACATCGTATACAATTTGTATAAATTTGTGCGGAAATGGAAGCAAAATATAAAAAATATTGGAGGGAAGTTCCATTAATTTGGGCAATAACTACTATTTTTACCGTAATATCGTTAACACTCGTTTATATAGTTCCCAACTTAAGTTGGCAAAATATGTCTCTATTTAAAGATTATGAGTTGACGGGCAAGTTCAATGTACCATTAACGCAAGTTCAACCAAGCTTGTCCAAAACACGAGATCGCGTCACAGAAAAAATACTTCAGAGTATCCAGCGTGGGGCACAAAGTAATGGATCAAATGAATTGAGTCGTTACTTGGATTCGGATTTAATAAATCTATACGAGGATTTTGATATTTTGCAATAGTAGAAAACCAATGAAAATAAGTTTTCCATTCTTGCTGCAATTGCTCATGATATTCTCACAATTTCAGTATATACAGTAGCATATGAGGTGGCTTTCAGTAGTGCTAGAAGATTAATTGCGGATTATAGATGCAGTTTAGTATATGACACAATCGAAGAAACTATGTC